>OW804099.1:104297948-109097948 GCA_942159475.1 Sthenelais limicola
TTATTTCAGAGACTGGGGAAGGTGAATTGTACATTTTCTGGAAATCTGACCCGTATATATGTCCGACCGACCGCCCCCCCCCCCCCGCCCCCGAGCAGACTGTCAAAATATTGCTTACGGAATATGTAGATCCACCTGGTGAAATGAAACCAGTGATTTTTGTCCAATCAATGACAGTAGGAAAAATAGATGTTTTGCCCTTGCGGTTGTCCCTTTGTAAACCTGTTCACTGTCCCATGTCCCCGGACGTCATGTATAACATTACCGTAGCATTATTTTGTTATTAGGGAGGTTCAGCAAGCAAATCTATCTCAATTACGTAACCGTATCCGTATCTTTTTTATGAATTACGTCGCATTTTTATGCATAAAAAATAAATTATGAGATGAAATATCTTGCTTCATATGTTACGTTACGTTTTCCCCGCCATGTTTTGCTGAACCTTGTTATTCCTTTTAACATAATGTTTGAATATGAGAGATACGGATACGTTTACGTATAGGTAAGAAAGTTGCTGAACCTCACTATTACTCAGCTGCGATGGTCACTCGTTAGTAGGATGGTCAGTAGTCGCGGTCAGTTTTACAGTAGTACTGTAGTAAGAATGAGGAAACAGATAATTCTATAAACATCGTTCCCACTTTTATTCATCCGTCCAGGCCTCAGACCAGATAAGTGATTGGACGCCTACTTCGCTAATAGCTTCGCTGGCCTAGGACTAGGCGTTCTAATGGGGGATTAAAATGACATTTTGCGGTCTTAATGGAATTATTATAATGTCACTTTGCGTTTTGAGGCGGGAGGGAGGCTTTCCCTCCGTTTGAAGGGACTCTCTCATCTTTGGGCCTAGACTGTTATGTTGGTTACTTGACTAGTCACCGCTTGGTCCAGTATGTGGGTCAGATTTTCAGAAAATGTACAATTCACCTTCACCAATCCTCTCAAATAACCCACATTTAAGACAGAAATGAGGTTCAAAATGCAGTTTAACATAACAGAACTGATACTTTAAATCAATGTGATACCAAATATATTCAGATATACCCAGTATTTATCATTTTTCAGCCTAATTTAGCCTAATTTACTGAATGTGTAGAGCTACCAATTATACATTTTCGGAAAATCTGACCCACTAACAGTCGCCTAAGCCCCTGGGATTCTTTTTACAACCAGGTAACCAGTTAGTCGAGTTGGCAGAGTCAAACTTTACTTATTCTCAGCTTTTTCTAAAATGCTTATTACCAGACATATTCACATAGTACTGTAAACGTATTAATATTCGCGCAGTATTTATTTTCGCGATTTTCGCGTGCGCAAATTTAAATCCTGCGCGAACCTATAATTATTCCATAAACAAGGCGTCATGCTTTCTTGCTGCGCGAAAAGGTGTCAAAGTACTTAGTTAGTGCGCGAAAATTTATCCGCGCGAAAATAAATACGTTTACAGTATATGCCATAAAACGCTTCATAAATTACGAGAAAAAAAATCGACTCGGTTGTGTTGGGATTCAGTCGATAAAATGCTAAATAATAATTAAAAGAATGTAGTACCAGACCTGGCATGTTTTTTTACCAGTGTTTCTACGATACGTTGCACATCTGGCCACGCCGCAAGCTGGAAAAAAATCTATTAGCATATGACTGACTTTGTCCCGATCCTTCGATTAAACTTTTTTTTTTTGTTTTTTTTTAAGTTTTTATTTTCTATGACATATTCAGAAAAATTTAGCAGAAATGACCGCCGCTGACAATAAGCGTTTTTATAGGCATTCTGCACACGTCTCTATGGTGATGAAATATTTAATGGAATTGAAAGTTAAATTTACTTCTAACAAATACAATATTGGAGGTTATTATACAACAGTTGGGGTGGGCATATGATAAGAGAAATGATGAGGATGGATATGGGTGAGATTTTCAGAAAATGTACAATTGGCAGCTCTACACATTTGGGAAATTCCCCTAAATTAGGCTGAACAATTATGAATACCAGGTATATCTGAGTATATTTGGCATCGCATTGATTTAAAGTATTAGTTATGTTATGACAAACTGCATTTTGAAGCTCATTTTTGTCTGAAATGTGGGCTATTTGAGAGGATTGGTGAAGACGAATTGTACATTTTCTGAAAATCTGACCCATATAAGGATTCAAATCTATCATGACATTGTTAACATTACTAGAGGTGAGAGTGAGTAAAAGGAGGAGCTGAGCACTTTGGTGCTGGTCCGATTGATACCAACCCCTGCCACAACTCCACTGGCAACGCATGACATATAACTTCCCGGGTGTTTTGATGCCAGTAGATATTTGTTGTTAGACTTTTTTTTTCTTTCTTTTGTTTGTTTTTATTCAGTTCGCTAAAATGCAGAGAATTATAAATGTCAGTATACCAGGACATCTGGGAAGGGCAACAACCTTAGATTAATGCCGCTTGATCTGGGCAGTTGTCAATACTGACTCCTTGTGAAACATTCGGGTAAACTGTTATTATGCCATGATAGGTGTGGGTATTCACAAAAACATTAAAACTGATTAATATTAAGAGTATCCCAGATAATTCAGATACAGTCCACCCAGTCAGGTTCAGAAGGCAGTTTTGGTCACCTAAGTTTCAGGGAATCATTAACACTTTAGCCTTTGTCTTAGCCTTGCGGTTAAGCTTATCGCTGGATGTGGTATCGAGGAATGTGGGGTGTCTGGACCTAACTGCAGGCCCAAACCCTCAGATTAGATTAGAATGGTATGTCAGTGATCGTTCGGATTCCTGGCCTAGGACTAGTCGATCTGGAAGCTGCAGGTAGAGGCCCGAGGGGCATATTGGGTCAGACCTTCAGAAAATGTACAATTCGCCTTCACCAATCCTCTCAAATAACCCACATTTAACACAAAAATGAGCTTGAAAAATGCAGTTTGACATAACAGAACTGATACCTTAAATCAATGCGATCATTTTTCAGCCTATTTTAGCATAATACGTTGAGCAGCCAATTGTTCAAAATACCATTCAACATAACCAAACAGATTGTTTGTATCAAGGCAATACTAGATATACTCAGATGTATATGAAGTGTTGACCATTTTTCGGTCTAATTTAGCAGAATTTAGAATTAGCAGAATTTACTAAATGTGTTTACAGTGTGCAACATAGTGAATTTGGAGATGAGAGACTGTCGGTCTCTGTCAAATTGTAATAGTGGAGACCGAAAAGATTTTACAGAGACAAAAAAAAAGTCTGGGTTATAGACAGGGTTCCCGTGGTCCAGAGCACTTTGAACATTTTATGACTTGGATATTTCATTGGAGACCGTCGGGCCCAGACAAATATCAATCTCAGAGACCAACGAAAATTCTGTGGAGACCTGGGCGTCGGTCTCTGGGTTATGTTGCACACAGTTTGTAGAGCAAATTGTACATTTTCCGAAAATCTGAGCCTAATAATTACCGTAGACCCCGCGGGCCAGACGGGTTGATGATGTAACCAAGCCCTGTTGTCTGCCTGGAGACACCACCCAGACACTGCCGCATGGCTCTACAACTGCCTCCTGTCTGGCCATGCTTCCATCGGGGTGCAGGAGAAATGGGGGAAGTCGCCAGAAAATGTACAATTCACTTTCACCAATCCTCTGTCTCTCTCTCCCTTCTTCTCTATCTCTATTTCCTGGGTATGATCATAAACTGCCTCCCTCTCAGCTCTCCCACCCTTGATATAACACTTCGAAGTGTTGATAAGGGCGTAAAGCAACCAATCTCACTCTCACTCACCTCTCAAATAACCCACATTTCAGACGAAGATAAAGTTCAAAATACAGTTCAACCTAACCAAACAGATTGCTAGAATCAATGCAATGCTGAATATACTCGAATTTACCTAGTATTGACCAAATTGCAGCCTAATTTAGCAGAATTTACTGAATGTGTACAGCTGCCAATTGTACATTTTCTGAAAATCTGACCCAAATGTAAACAAGCATATTTTTAATTAACATTCTTAGTGTTTGCCTTGGTATGAGTGATCATGATTATCGGTAATTTATTTGATAAACAGCTTTTTACGTAAAAAGCCCAAAAGGGGCAGAAAGGACATGACGAGCAGACGTCTGCATGTTAGACAGAGAGACAACCTGGAACGATAAAATGGTCAAGTCTCCAGAAAATGTACAATTCACCTTCACCAATCCTCTCAAATAACACTAATTCAAGACGAAAATAAGGATCAAAATACCGTTCAACATAACCAAACAGATTTATTGAATGAACACAATTCAGAATATACACAGATATACCTAGTATTTGTAATTTTTCACTCTAATTTAGCAGAATTTGATGGATGTGTAGAACTGTAGATTGTGCATTTTCTGATAATCTGACGGAGCGGTAAGATAGCCAGACTGTGGCCAGACAGACAAACACACACGCGGGGAGTGAGCGATAATGGATGTATGTGCAGCTTGTCATCCTCCTCCTCCTGTACTATTGGTATTAAAGAGACCGTGACTGCCTTCATCTATGGATCATATTCACAACGCGGCATGAGTTATAGCAACCCTTGTCTTCTATATGGGTGAAATCGCCAGAAAATGTACAATTCTTCTTCACTAATCATTTCAAATAACCCAGACTCTTTAGACCCTTAGACTCTTAGACTGAGAAGCAACTCTAAAGCCTGGAGTGAAAGTACAGTCCTGGCTCTGAAGGCGATTTCGAGCCCCATTTAGGGCCTTTGCAGTAGCCCATGACTGAGTGGACCGATGCACCTAACCACAACTATGTGTGGCATCAGTGAGGCTTCCGACGATGTATAGTCTAGGCAATCTAAGCACTCACACTCACACATCAAAATAACAAAAAACCCTTGTCCAGTTTAGCTTCTAGAGCCCTGTTCTCTGAAAGCTTAGCAATTTGTGGTGAAGTGAAAATTAATTTATATACAGGGAGAATGGGGATCGGTATCACTGCTGTGGCGATGAGTAGCCGGCCTCCTCCTCCTCCTCGTTCAGCCCCCTTGAGATGACACGTAGATATTTGGTCAGCTTGATAAATGGACTTAATAGTCATAATAACAGGCATCATGTCGCTCCCGGAATAGTTCCTGGATGGTGCAATTTGAACAACACAGCTGTCAAACGTGATTTACTCATCTTGCCTCGCTGCGGGGGGTCGGTCGTCTATACCACCATTCCCAGGGTCAGACTTTCAGAAAATGTACAATTGGCAGATCAACACATTTAGTAAATTCTGCTAAATTAGACCGAAAAAATCGTCAACACTAGGTATATCTGAGTATATTTCGCATTGCCTTGATTCAAACAATCTGTTAGGTTATGTTGAATGGTATTTTGAATTTTGATTGGTGAATAAGGCGAATTGTACATTTTCTGGCGATTTCTCCCATGAGCTGGTCAGTGACATGTGGTGAGCGGCATCATGGCGGTAGGAGCGGTGGTTACACCCCTCCTCCCCCCGCTCCCTGAGTCCAACTTGTTGACCGTGCATATTAATGCAGCGCACTGGGTATTATACACTCATCGTTCCTATCTTTGAGCGAACTGTAGCCATAAACTACATCTAGGCAGGATGCAGCCAGCGCTACAGATTACCTTAGTGCACGTGGATCGAAATATAATATTATACACATATAATTATATTATATACATGTGTTTATTATACACGAATTGCTCTGAAAACAACGTATCTAATCTAGAGTGATGTGCGCATAGTGCGTATTTCACTAGTAATTTACGTGGGGTTGTCACTATAAATAGTTCTTCCAGGCATAATATATACGGGTGAAGTCGCCAAAAAATTGATGTACAATTCATTTTCACCAGTCCTCCAAATAACCCAAATTTCAAACGAAAATACAGTTCATCCTAACCAAACAGAATCAATGCAATGCCAAATAAACACTTTTCTGCCTAATTTAGCAGAATTTACTAAATGTGTACAACTGCCAATTGTACCTTTTCTGAAAATCTGACCCATACCGTAATACATATTTTAATTTTATTAAAGCAGGGCGAACCACAATACATCCCCGGACAGATCAAGACCTTTGAAAATCTAATTTTATGTTTTCCTCCGTCAGAATCAATTTACTGCATTAAGGGTGGAAGTAGTTGTCCGTCGGTTGTTATGAATATCTGCAGGACTTATTCCTCTATTAATTTTTTTCTTTTTTATTATTCCTTATTCCTCTATTAAGGCTTTAATGATTCCACCCTACTGCCGCGTGGAGTATATTACCCATCACACTGGTGTAAAACGCCGGGAAGGCTACTGCCAGGTCGACCTGGGTCAGATCGTCAGAAAATGTACAATTGGCAGCTCGACACTTTTCAATTTTTTTTTATTTATTTTTTTTTCTTAGGAAATTCTGCTAAATTAGGCTGAGAAAATGGTGAATACCTGAGTGAATACTTTTCAGATTTTTTTTTATAATTTAAAAAAATTTTTTTTAAAGGAAATTCTGCTGAATTAGGCTGAGAAAATGGTGAATACCGGAGTATATCTGACTATATTTCAAAAAATAAAAATATGTATTAAAAAAAATATATATATTTGGTATCGCGTTGATTTACAGTATCTGTTTTGCTATATTAAACTGCATTTTGAAGCTCATTTCTGTCTTAAATGCGGTTTATTTGAGAGGATTAGAGAAGGTGAATTGTACATTTTCTGGCGATCTGACCCCCCACGTGGAGGAGGAGGAGTTGGAGGGTGGAGGCGAGCCAGTTGTGGGGGTTATATTGTCTCTGCTATTATTATTTCATGAGGTCTGTTAAACTTGATGAAGGCTGTGTTAATGTGTTTCTGTCTACTGTCTAGCTCCTAAACCGCCATGCTTTATGTGTGCTCTGTTTCCCTCCAGACAGATGTATTGACCCTCAGGTCTCCCCCGTATGACGCCCTATAGTTTCATAGTATGGGTCAGATCTTCAGAAAATGTACAATTGTCAGCTGTACACATTTAGTAAATTCTGCTAAATAAGGCTACAATTTGGTCAATACTAGGTAAATTCGAGTATATTCTGCATTGCATTAATTCTAGCAATCTGTTTGGTTAGGTTGAACTGTTTTTTTGGATTTATTTTCGTCTGAAATTTGGGTTATTTGAGAGGATTGGTAAATTTTCTGAAAATCTCACCCATATGACGCCGTAGACTTTCATAGTATGGGTCAGATCTTCAGAAAATGTACAATTCGCATTCACCAATCCTCTCAAATAACTCCCATTTCAGACAGAAATGAGCTTCAAAATGCTGTTTAACATATCCAAACTGATACTTTAAGTCAATGCGGTACTAAATATACTCATATCAGGGTTCACGAAACATGGTCATCATGCACTCGCCCACAGGACTAGTAGATTATAAAACCACTAGTCCTTATAGAAATATGGTAGTCCTTACAATATCCTCGGCTTTTTCAGCATCTTTTGTTGCAAAGTTGAGGCAGGGACAGGGGCCTGACAATGTATTGAATAACAATTAAGATACCTCATAATTGATAGAAAGTAAAGAATAGAGTATATATTTATTCATGTAACTTTAAATTCATTTCCTCTATCACTGGCCACAGCAAGGAATTTTCCGCGTAGAAATGCATGATCAGAACATTAATTTCAAACCTTATGAATGCAATATTGCGGCAGGCCTTTAGAGTAGGTAAAAAGGGTCTCAATTCCCCAAAAATTTTCACTCGCCCACAGGATGAGTGGTCAGGTAGGATCTACTAGTCCTTACCCAATTCTGGTCGCCTGGGGCGAGCGGGCGACCGTGTTTCGTGAACCCTGCATATATACCCGGTATTCATCATTTTTCAGCCTAATTTAGCAGAATTTCCTAAATGTGTAGAGCTGCCAATTGTACATTTTCTGAAAATCTGACCCGTATGATCATCAAGGCCTTAGGTACCGCTTTCAATGAAACCATCTGATGATCTATTGATAAGAATAATATTTCTTCTTTTTTTCTTTCTTTCTCTCCTGTCCTTGCCGAGAGGATAAAGGCTTGTTGAGAGATAAATAATGGTTTCACTTGGCTCGCTGCCTATCCTGTCTTCAGTTTATTCTAGACAATAGAGAGATTTAGCAACCACAACGCACCAACACAACATTAACGCATCCACTAACTATTAGTACATTATTGGGGATATCTCGAGAGGCCTGCAATGCAGATGCCCTCAGCCTAGTGCCCCTCAAGTGTCCCCTCTGTGGTAATATGTACAAAAAGTTAGTGGACAGTCTAGGCCCAAAGTTGAGAGAGTTCCTTCAAACGAAGGGAAAGCCTCTCGCCTCAAACCGCAAAGTGCCATTATAATTCCATTCAGACCGCAAAATGTCATTATATTCCCATTAAAAAGGCCAAATCATAGGTCAGTAAATCGATTAGCAAAGTAGGCTGACATACCATTCTTATCTGATCTGAGGGTTTGGACCTAGAGTGTGGATGCTTTAGTGTTGTTGTGTCGGTGCGTTGTGGTTGCTAAATCTCTCTATTGTTTTAAGCAGGCAGGAATCCGTAGCTAGAGGTCATTCACCGATAGCACACTTGTACGCTTATCTTTTTTTATTTACCGTTTTCTAAAGGTTCCTGAACTACACCACCAGCCCGTCAAAAGCTGGACTGTTTTTTTTCTTTTTGCGATATTTGGATCCGGTACCCCGGCGGTACTATGAGATCAGCATATGGGTGAAACCGCCAGAAAATGTACAATTCCCCTTCACCAATCCTCTCAAATAACCCAAAATTAAGACAAAAATAAGGATCAAAATACAGTTCAACATAACGAAACAGATTGTTTGAATCAAGGCAATACCAAATATACTCAGATATACCTTGGAGTAATATCACATGTGATATTACTCCAAGGATATACCTAGTATTGACCATTTTTCTGTCTATTTTTTAAGAATTTACTAAATGTGTAGAGCTGCTGATTGTACATTCTCCGAAGATCTGACCCTTACATGACTGTTTAGCACTCATAACTAGTCCCTGGGTATCGCCGTTTATTTAGTCACGATTTCCCTGAAAATGAACGTTAAATTATACGAGTAATGAACTTTGCTTGCTTCCTAATAAGGTAAGGTAATATTCAAAGCTCCTGTTGATATCGAATTTCTGAAATTCAAATTAACAATTTAGTCTTCTACCTGTCGGCTGAGGAAGAATCTAGGGCAGGCCATTTTGATGTAAGGTGTTGCTCTTCTGGGTCAGATCTTCAGAAAATGTACAATTCGCCTTCACCAATCCTCTCAAATAACCCACATTTAAGACAGAAATGAGCTTTAAAATACAGTTTAACATAACAGAACTGATACTTTAAATCAATGCAACACCAAATATACTCAGATATACCCGGTATTCATCTTTTTTCAGCCTAATTTAGCAGAATTTTCTAAATGTGTAGAGCTGCCAATTGTACATTTTCTGATGATCTGACCGTCATGTGTTTCAACCTCTCAATAACGAACTGATATTGCGGATATGCGTTCGTGTTGCTAAATCGTTTTTTCCTTGGTCTAAAGTTTCCCATGTTTCGAAGACATAAAATCATTTGGATAGCATATGGAATCGTTCCAGTCTAATATTCAAACAGTGTTTTTGAAAAGACTTTTTGAATTTAGTTTCTCTATTTTTGTTGATTATATCTCGTGGGGACTCGATGTCTAGCTTCGAGGAATGTTATACGGGTCAAGTTATCAGAAAATGTACAATTCACCTTCACCAATCCTCTCAAATAACGCAAATTTAAACAAAAATGAGCTTCAAAAAAAGAGTCTTACATACCCGAACAGTTTCTTTAAAACAACACAACCCAAAATATATTCAGATATACCCAAAATTGACCGATTTAGCTGAATTTAGCAGAATTTACTAAATAGGTAGAGCTACCTAGCAATTCATCTTCACCAATCCTCTCAAATAACCCATATTTAAGACAAAAATAAAGTTTAAAATACAGTTCAACATAACCAAACAGATTGTGTGAGCCAAGGCAATACCAAATATACCCAGATAAACCTAGTATTGACAATTCTTCAGCCTAATTTAGCAGCATTTCCCAAATGTGTAGCGCTGCCAATTGTACATTTTCTGATGATCTGACCCGTATAAAGTGGTTTTCCCGCGTGGGAAATAGTTAGCTAATGGTCAAAGGATTTATCAATAGTTGAAAGCTACTTGTGTTATTATGTCTGGGAGAATACTCCGACATGAGGTTTTGTTGACTTACCGGTCTATCAACTCCTAGATCGTCTATCTGCCTTCCTCTCACACATGATATGATCCCACGAAATATTATTTCTCGCTATGCTCCCTTGGTTCTTTATCTTTATCTTAAAGCTCTATCTCTACTTCTTGTATTTCTTGGAGAAATGCTTTGTGCACCTCTTAAAAACTAATGTATGACACGCATAGGCGTCAGATTTTCAGAAAATGTACAATTCACCTTCACCAATCCTCTCAAATAATCCATATTTCAGACAGAAATAAAGTTTAAAATACAGTTCAACCTAACATACAGATTGATAGAATCAATACATTGCCAAATATACTGGAATTTACCCAGTATTGACCAAATTGCAGCCTGATTTAGCAGAATTTACTTAATGTGTACAGCTGCCGATTGTACATTTTCTGACAATCTGACCCATAGGCGTCATTAGTTCCCTCCAATATAGTGGTTTCTGTTGGAAAAACGGGCCACGTTCTAGTTGTTCTACTTATAATATATAATATAAGATAAGATATTACTTTATTTATCCAACTCGCACTATATTATGAACTTACGAAACAGACTAATAGGTATACAGACTTCTAGATCAGATCCAGTTCTCCCAGACGTTACCTTCTCTCTCAAGCAGAGTTAACTATGAATTTAGATGCAGTTTTTACAGTTAATGAAAAGAAATATGAAGATAAAAGTACGGTAAGATGCAATATAATATAATATATATATTGGTCTTAGATGGATTTTTAAAAAAAAGAGAAAAAAAAGTTGTTTTCTGTTTGGATATATTGGTCTTAAATGGATTTGTAAAAAAAAAAAAAAAAAAAAAAGAGAGAGAGAGAGAGAGAGAAAAGTTGTTTTCTGTTTGGAAAACGGGCAACGTTCTAGTTGTCCAACTGATACATAGTATAATATATATCTATTCAATTCAATTCAATTCAAGAATTCTTCATTGTATGCTCTTGATTACAATGGGTAAAATCTGACATGAGGGTATGGCAGGTCTTCCAATGATTGCCGACGTTTGGTTCTTTGAAATGATTTGTTACAACAGGTAAAAAATGAAAAGTAAAATCCCTTTTGGGGCTTAATAATAACAATACATAAACGTTGGATGAGATGAGTAAGCATATGGGTCAGATTTTCAGAAAATGTACAATTGTCAGCTGTACACATTTAGTAAATTCTGCTAAATTAAGCTGCAATTTGGTCAATACTTGGTAAATTCGACTATATTCGGCATTGCATTGATTCTAGCAATCTGTTTGGTTAGGTTGAACTGCATTTTGAACTTTATTTTTGCTGAAATTTGGGTTGTTTGAGAGGACTGGTGAAGTTGAATTGTACATTTTCTGAAAATCTTACCCATATATGAAAAAGCAGATGCAGGGGGTACTAGCTTACATTCAATATAACTGACAGGTGTTATTTAAGCAATCTGATCTATTGGCCTTAAATGAGTAAAAATGAAAGTAAGAAATAACGCAAAAACGCACTAATTCACTGCGGACATTTGCTATGTTATAGCATACCACCACTACATCTTTTTGTACATTAGCTCTGATATGTATCCCAAATATCTCTTTTTTTCTGTCTCTCTCTCCCTTCTTCTCTTATCTCTATTTCCTGGGTATGATTATAAACTGCCTCCCTCTCAGCTTCCCCGCCCTTGATATAACCTTATTAAATGTGTTGATAAGGGCGTAAAGCAACCAATCTCACTCACTCCCTCCCTCTCAGCTCTCCCGCCCTTGATATAACCATATTAAATGTGTTGATAAGGGCGTAAAGCAACCAATCTCACTCACCAAATGTCATCACTCATTCCTGAAGTCGCCCGAAAGCTCGAGAAATTTAATAAAACACAAGATCAAGTTTATTATGCTTTCTCTATCATTACATCACCTTACCAAGCCAGCCTAACCGATATACAGCCTCTCTCCCTCTACTGTAAAATAGAATAATACCAAACTCCACCCCATCCTTTTACAATACAAATATCAAATATGGCGAGAAATGTTTGCTTTTAGAAAGTTTTATTTAATATCTTAAAGAATGCATAGAACGCTACCTATCGACCGAAGCCATGACATGTATGACGGGCCCTGGTTGATATTAGACAATATTTCACCATTGAAGCACATTAACATTGCTCTATATTTACTATTACACTCCAGGTCCAAACCCTCAGATCAGATAAGAATAGTATTCGGTGATTAGACGCCTACTTCGCTATTCGATTTCCTGCCCTATGACTCACTTGACATTTTAATGGAAATATAATGACTTTTTACAATATTAATGGAAGTATAATGGCCCTTTGCGGTTTGAGGTGAGAGGCTTTCCCTTCGTTTGGAGGGACTCTCTCAACTTTGGGCCTAGACTGATTAATGTAGGGTGCCACGAATGGACCTCATTATTACTGGTTGTCAAGGTTTAGAGTGTGAGTCAGCTCAGGTTGAAGTGATTTTTGATAATCATTCCAGCAATAAGGGATTTGTATAGCCGCCATTTTGAATCGTGATTCGCATGGAATTATGGGACTAATGGTACAGTGTAAAATCTATAGAAATCATGCTATGTTCAGCATGGAATATTTATCAATGCTCTAATGTCAATATCCATGTGTTATACATATTTCCATAACATAAGTCCCAATCTTTCCCATCATGCATTTGGTTAACATAGATCATTTATACTAGCTGTGATATTGGTGAAAATATACTTGCAATTTCGGATAGAAATATTGCAAAATATTTATATCTCCGATTTCATCATAATCCATCCCAGCATGCACTGTAACAGACATGCGCAGTGGCACATTACAACTCCCCTATTCAACGCCTCCCTTCAGAAACTGAGACGGACCTGACAGGATGAAATATAGTTTTAATTATTTTACCTTGGTGAAAATACCTTTCTTTCCTTTTAAGAAAGAGGTCATAGTACAAGATTTTAAATGCTTGGAGGGGGTAGTCCTTGTTTTTACCCACGTCTCTTTCCTGTTTTTCCCAGCTTTTTGTGATCTGTCGCTGTGTGGCCCAATTTATTTTCAGACCGTCTACTAGATAGAAACTTGTCAAGGAAGTCAGCCCCACATTTCAGTAAAATATCAAGCAATTGCTAAATTTAGTTTGACGATGTCTCCTTTACTTCAGTGATTCTAGTTTCAACTTGCTCATTATATGAATCAAGTATGTTGGTGAAGTCGCCAGAAAATGTACAGCTCTACACATTTGATAACACGGCTCCCCCAAATCGAGCAAGCTTCCTACAAACAGTGTTAATATGATTTTCCTAGCTCTGGAGTAGTAGGCGTCCTAATGGTATCATAATGTTGCGGTTTGGAGCGAGGGGCAATTCCCTCCATGTGCAGGGACTGTCTCAACTTTGAGCTTAGACTAGAGAGGCTTTCCCTCAATGTAGAGGGACTGTCTCAACTTTGAGCCTAGACTAGAGAGGCTTTCCCTCAATGTAGAGGGACTGTCTCAACTTTGAGCCTAGACTAGAGAGGCTTTCCCTCAATGTGGAGGGACTGTCTCAACTTTGAGCCTAGACTAGAGAGGCTTTCCCTCAATGTGCAGGGACTGTCTCAACTTTGAGCCTAGACTAGAGAGGCTTTCCCTCAATGTAGAGGGACTGTCTCAACTTTGAGCCTAGACTAGAGAGGCTTTCCCTCAATGTAGAGGGACTGTCTCAACTTTGAGCCTAGACTAGAGAGGCTTTCCCTCAACGTGGACGGACTGTCTCAACTTTGAGCCTAGACTAGAGAGGCTTTCCCTCAATGTGGAGGGACTGTCTCAACTTTGAGCCTAGACTAGAGAGGCTTTCCCTCAATGTGGAGGGACTGTCTCAACTTTGAGCCTAGACTAGAGAGGCTTTCCCTCAATGTGCAGGGACTGTCTCAAATTTGAGCCTAGACTGGGTAAAAAAAAATGTTTACCTCCTCCGCCAATGCGGGTTTGTGAGAGGAAGCCTCTCTAGTCTAGGCCACACTCTATGTTAGTGATTTCCCAGACTTCCCCTGATTATATAACTCTATGAAATCTATAATTTACGTCACTGATCTAATGGTCAAAGCCTGACTAATACCCCTTTCACACTACACAACCGAAGCGAAGCATAGTGAATCGTTGCGAACTGGTTTATATAATTTGCACCATGCAGACTGTACTCAAAAAGCGCTTCAAAGCGCTTTCACTAAGTTGGGTTCTATTCAGACTACAAGCATGGTTGCTGTACACTTTCCTATGTGTTTATAAGATCGATGACGTCAGAAACCACTTCGCTTCACTTCGGTTCCATTCACACCAGCAGAATTAGCACTGAGAAAGCGAAGTGAAGCGAAGCGGTTTATATAATTCACCTCAAGTAGGTGGATTGTAGAAACCACTTCACTTCACTTTGGATTCGGTTTGGAAGCGCTTTAGATTGCAGTGTGAATAGAACCGACCTCGAGGAAGCGCTTCAAGGCGCTTCGAAGCGCTTTGAGAGGTGTAGTGTGAAAGGGGTATATCATTACTATCTGTTCATCTATGTCTGTCTACACATGCAATTCATTGACTTCTATCTGTTTGTAAACTGGGCGCATTAGAAGAACCCAGAAAACTGGGATAATGCCAACCCAGTGGAAATAAAATCTTCCAAAAAAAAAAAAAAAAAAAAAAAAAAAAATGGATGTTGGTTGTGGGAACTGCTAACCGTGGGGAAGAGTGAATTGGTTTTTTTTTGTTCTAAAATCTTTATTCAGGAATTAATAACAATATAATACAATCTCACCCCCGGGGTGATTTACGTCATGCCCTGATAGCTTACATGTTGTATCTTCAGTCTAAGTAATGCATCATCAGAACTTCAATCAAACTAATAAATTAAATCTCTATCAGTTTTATACAAATTATGGAAAATATTCGACTATCTAATTCTACACAATTTCAAAGAGTCATTTTTATCTTATCATACAGTAATAACATAAATTTCAAAAAGATTTTATACTTAAAATATGGGAAATTTCTTTGTGTCTCACAAGAGATTAATGAGTGATGTTGATGGAATGAGATGAGGGATGATTAATGTTGATCGTTGAGTGGTGGAAAATAAAGACTTCTGTGGAGGAATCTGTATAAATTTACACTTTTTTTTATTTTTCCGGACTGTACAAATTGCCATTTTTCCGGGGGAAAAAAAGTTACACGTTGTGGCCCCGTTGTTACAACTTGTCCTCTTGTCTTGCAGGTGGCCATGAATGCGGAGTGCCTGTATCACCCAATATGACGCGGGTGGAGCTTGTCAATCATCTCAAGAAAAGGTTCAAACCTGGCGAATTCGGCGAGGTAAGCCTAATAGAGAGATTCAGCAAGTCTAACGTAAACGTAAACGTATTTCTGATATGCGTACATATGTTAAAAGGAAGAACAAGTTTCAGCAAAACATGGCGTGAAAAACTTAACGTAAAATACATCATAACAAAATGTTTCATCTCACAATTTATCTGTTAAGCATAGAAATGCGACGTAATTCACACATAAGATACGGATACGGTTACGTAATTGAGATACGTTTGCTTGCGGAACCTCTCTAGTATCTGCTGCACTACCATCTACTCTAAGGGGAAACGTACGTAAGGGACAAAAAAAAATAAAAAAATTCCAACAGGTAAAAAAACAAGATGGTAGATCTACACACCTGTACCTAATTTACCCCGTGTAAATAAATAAATGCGTAATAAATGTTGTTGTGAATTTAGTGCACACCATTTTTTTCAACCGCTATGTTAGAAAGTTGTTATTGTGTATATTTAATAGCTACATCCGCGTTCTATCGCCGAGCATTAACACTGTATTTTTTCTACTGGAATCGGTTCTTGTAATCATGTAACCTCTATGTACTGTTATACGGGGGAAATCACCAGAAAATGTACAATTCATCTTCACCAATCATTTCAAATAACCCACATTTAAGACAAAAACTATGCTCTAAATACAGTTGAACCTAACCGAAGAGATTATTTGAATCAACACATCACCAAATATATTCAGTTTTACCCAGTATTTATGATTTTTCAGCCTTATTTAGAAGAATTTACTGAATGTGTAGAGTGGGCAATTGTACATTTTCTGACGATCTGACCCATTATTATACAGCTTTTTTCCCCAATGAAAGAACGTGTGTATTTACATGTAGGTACAATTGCCAGAAAATGTACAATTCACCTTCACCAATCCCCTCAAATAACCCAAATTTAAGACAAAAATCAGGTTAAAAATACCGTTCAGCATAACCTAACATATTGTTTGAATCAATGCAATACAAAATATACTCAGATATACCTAACAGTGTTGATGATTTTTCAGCCTAATTTAGCAGAATTTACTAAATGTGTTGATCTGCCAATTGTACATTTTCTGAAAGTCTGACCCATGTGCTCTATTATTGTGTTGCAGGATGGGAACGCTAAGTACGATTTCTCCATCGCCCTCAACTTGACCCTCCACAACCCGCATTGGCGGATAAGGTAAACATTTTTTTTTAATTTTTATTTATTTTTCTTTTTTTTTAAGGTAAACATCTCGTGTTCTTTCCTCCGTATCCTCCTCCTGCTCGGATAAGATTCTTTTTTTTTTAAACAGATTTTATTTCGAAACAAATTACCCATAGGTGATACCATTCAATGTTCGAAAATATTTCTGATACAAATACAATTTTTGCTAACAAATAGTAGTCATCCATACTTTTAGAGTTAAAATTAATCTCACAAATTATATCCAAGAACGGGAATAAACTAAAGAGAGTCTTACAAGAGGAACAAGTTTATAATGTAGCTCTACACAACATAAAGAATACAAACATTTTTTTTAAAGGTTTTTCGGCGACTTTTTAAAATTCTTTATTCAGGAAATATCACAAGTGTGATCTCGATCTTTCGACCGATTTTCGTCCTACACTGAGCTATTATCTAAATACAGTAATAACATCTTCAGTTATTGGAGTGAGATTGGTTGCTTTACGCCCTCATCAACACATTTAATATGGTTATATCAAGGGTGGGAGAGCTGAGAGGGAGTGAGTGAGTGAGATTGGTTGCTTTACGCCCTTATCAACACATTTAATATGGTTATATCAAGGGCGGGAGAGCTGAGAGTGAGTGAGTGAGTGAGATTGGTTGCTTTACGCCCTTATCAACACATTTAATATGGTTATATCAAGGGTGGGAGAGCTGAGAGTGAGTGAGTGAGATTGGTTGCTTTACGCCCTTATCAACACATTTAATATGGTTATATCAAGGGTGGGAGAGCTGAGAGTGAGTGAGTGAGTGAGATTGGTTGCTTTACGCCCTTATCAACACATTGAATATGGTTATATCAAGGGTGGGAGAGCTGAGAGGGAGTGAGTGAGTGAGTGAGATTGGTTGCTTTACGCCCTTATCAACACATTTAATATGGTTATATCAAGAGCGGGAGAGCTGAGAGGGAGTGAGTGAGTGAGATTGGTTGCTTTACGCCCTTATCAACACATTTAATAAGGTTATATCAAGGGCGGGAGAGCAGAGAGGGAGGCAGTTTATGATCATACCCAGGAAATAGGGATAGGGAAGAAGGGAGAGAGACAGAAAGGCACTTTATGGTCATACCCAGGAAATAGGGATAGGGAAGAAGGGAGAGAGACAGAGAAAAAGAGACAGAAAGGCACTTTATGGTCATACCCAGAACCATCCTCAGTTATTGGATATTCAATTCAATTCAATTCAGAGATTCTTTTATTTGTGGATCTTTGTACAAATCAGGTAATACAATGTCTGGTTACAGTTATAAACCGAACCAGGTCTTCCAAAGATTGCCTGCGAATCTTGACATTTTTGAATTTTCGTTTCGTTACAACAAGAACATTAATGAGAAGTAAAGTACAGAGTAAAGTATAAATAACAATGGTGATTCTAATTATATGTGATGGAGGATGTAAAACTAATTCACATATTGTTCACATATTAAATGTGAACATGCCAACAGTAATAGACATTACAGATATTATTTGTTTAACCTATTGGAGAAGAGTAATGTACCAGTTGTACATGATAATGAGATGAGGTGATGATGATGTGGGTCAGAAAATGTACAATTCGCCTTCACCAATCCTTGCAAATAACCCCCATTTAAGACAAGAAAATGCAGTTTAACATAACAGAACTGATACTTTAAATCAGCCCAATATCAACTATATTCGGATATACCCGGTATTCATCATTTTACAGCCTAATTTAGCAGAATTAACTAAATGTGTAGTGCTGCCAATTGTACATTTTCTAAAAATCTGACCCATGTGATAAGTCTGTTAATTATGTAAGCAAAGTGCAAAATGGCGGTGAGGCCATAAAAAAAAATTAGGTGTGTTTCCGATTTATCTGGCTGAAAACTAGGTAGGTGGGGGATGGTAACTTTTTTTTTTGTTATTTTTTTTGGGGGAAACCACCTCCCAGGTACTGAAAAAAATGTCTTTTTCATAACAATAGTTGTTTTGAACATGGGAAATGTGCTTTTTGACAGTTTTGGGTTAGGAAAACCCGTTTTCCTGCTTTTATAAGCTTTTTTTGTCAAAAAATCCAAAAAAAGTAAGATATGATGGGGGAAAAAATCAGGTATGGTAAAAACACTTTTAGGTAGGGTAAGGCTTTTCTAGGTGGGGGGGGGGGGGGGGGTAAATCGGAAACACACCTATTTTTTTTGGGCCTGACTTGGACCGTACGTACACTCGGCTCTCAGCTTGTTTGCCCTTTTATTTTTGGCAAAAGTCTGCAGTAATTGGCGGCGAATAAATTTCGACGTTTGATGTTTGTAGTTTGCTGACTCCTTCTTATGGGTCAGATTTTCTGAAAATGTACAATTGGCAGCTGTACACATTTCGTAAATTCTGCTAAATTATTAGACTGCAATTTGGTCAAAACTAGGTAAAATCGAGTGTATTTGGCATTGCACTGATTCTAGCAATCTGTTCGGTTAGGTTGAACTGTATTTTGAACCTGATTTATGTATTAAATTTGGCTTATTTGAGAGGATTGGTGAAGACGAATTGTACATTTTCTGGCGATAGGGGTGAAATCGCCAGAAAATGTACAATTCGCCTTCACCAATCCTCTCAAAGAACCAAAATTTAAGACAAAGGTGAGGTTCAAAATGCAGTTTAACATAATCAAACAGATTGCTTGAATCGAGGCAATATCAAATATACTCAGATATACCATGCATTGGCCATTTTTCAGTTGTAATTTAGCAGAATTCACTAAATGTGTAGAGCTGCCGATTGTACATTTTCTGAAAATCTGACCCTTTAAACATATAGAGCAAACAGAGATTGCCCTGTTATTTATGTTGTTAACAGCGAAGATTTGTTCCGATTCTTTTCATGTCCATCGCGATGAAATACAACTTTTCTCATTTTTCATTTCTCATTATTTCGTCGATATTAGTAGCCAAATGACCTCGCACATGCGTACAAATGCGCATGTGAAAATCATTTTAAATAATCCTAGCAATTGCTGTTTCCTAGAATCCGGCCAAAGCAAGTGCGAACTTTATGGCCTCTGTTTTTTTCTTTTTCTGTCTTTTTTTCAGTAGTAGTGAGTGTGTTGTTATGCCCCTCCTGCCCTCGGTACCGTCCCCAGTACCAGCAGCAGTAGTCATTGACTCAGAGATGCAAGTCTTTAGTATATTTTAAAATGAGATCAGTACTTTTGAAATCTCTCCCTAATTGTCTAATCTCTCCCGCCAAATCTTGCCATTTATACCCAAATTTAGTCAAAATTAAAATCTAAAAATCTCCCTTTAAAATATACGTTGGGGGGAACTGCTAACCGCTGGGAAATAAGCGTAATTGGCTTCTTAATCTTCGGTGGTTTTATTGAAGATATTTATTTATTTTTCTTGGAGTATTACATCATGGCCAATGATTCGTAACTCTCGTTACTTCCTCAGGGCGAATGCGTTTATGTAGATATAAAATATAAATATACTTTATTATAACTGAACGCCAAAGTATGTGATAGTTGAATAAATATGGAGGGATATATCCTGCGTAGGGCTCACAGGACATTGGGAAAGACGACGGATGCCGGCCGTGCGATATGTGAAAAATACATTCCAAATATTACCATGTAAACAACAACTATAGGTCTGCACCCCACACATAGAAATTCAAACCATAAAAATTACTAATCAGAAGGAAATTACAGTGTTAAATATATAGGTCAGATTTTCAGAAAATGTACAATTGGCAGCTGCACACATTTAGTAAACTAGGCTACAATTTGGTCAATACTAGGTAAATTCGAGTATATTTGGCATTGCATTGATTCTAGCTATCTGTTTCGTTAGGTTGAACTGTATTTTGAACTTTGTTTTCGTCTGAAATTTGGATTATTTGAGAGGATTGGTGAAGGCGAATTGTACATTTTCTCAAAATCGTATTCAGAGCACCAGATGGCAACCTTCCCAATGCACTGTCTCTCCCTAACGGAGAAAATAGAACAATTAAGTGATAAAAGTGATAGGTATATTGTGGGTGATATAAACTATAACGCACGCATCCTCATCTTCAACTTTTTTTTGTTTTAAAGGTTTTTATTCACAATATCCTGCCGTCGAGGCTCTTACAGTTCTAAGACACGATTCATTAAGTACCATACCTTATATTTTATAGTTTTTTTGTTATTTTCATATTTTCTTTCACCTGTTCATTTTCTGACATAACAATCATACAACATCAGGTAGGATACCAAGCAATGACAACCACTCGTCTCTATCGTATTGTACAGGCACATATCTCCGACGAGGTACCAAATCAGTTCAAAACTTCTCATTCCTATTACTTATTACGAATAAACCAAAAATATCACTATTGTTTTGTTTTGTTCTAGTCATCTTCAACTTAAACCCAACTGCAAAATTTAGAACTAAACACAGCGTTAAAATAAATGATAAACATTCCAACAACAGAGTGACAACAACTAAATCTACTATAGATTTGATATATGGGTCAGATTTTCAGAAAATGTACAATTGACCTTCACCAATCCTCTCAAATAGCCCACATTTAAAACAAAAATGAGCTTCAAAATGCAGTTTAACCTTACAGAACTGATACTTTAAATCAATGGGATCCCAAATATACTCAGATATACCTGGTATTTTTCAGCCTAATTTAGCAAAATTTCCTTAATGTGTAGACCTGCCAACTACATTTTCTGAAAATCTGACCCATGATATGTTGTAAAGGCCCTAAATAAATAATAATTGACTATTTCTCTCTTTTAATTTAAACATTTTTTTAAGTGTTTTTGGCATGACCCGACTTACATCCTGGTTGGATGCACTGATCCCAGGGATAAATAAATCGATTTTTTGTTTTTGACGTGTTTTATTCATGATATCCTGCTTTCTTAGCGTATACAATGCCAAAACATGTAATTTGGTTCCTTTTCTCATGAACTCTCTTTTAAAGTTTTTTTTTGATTTTCGAATTTTCTTTTCCAATTACTAGGGATAAATAAATCATTGTGTTATATGCGCATGTCTTGTGCACCGTTTCTTTTTAGATTTATGTAAATTTTCTTTTACCTCTCCTGAAAAATGACAAAATATCAGTTACAACCTTTTTGCACTGATGCGACGTAATAGACTTATACAGTGGAACCTCGCATAAAGACCACCTCTCTATAGAGACTATCCCTCTATAAAGACCAGTTTCTCTCAGTCCCGAATAGCATCCTTTTACAATGCAAAATATTAAATATGTCGAGAAATGTTTGCTGTTAGAAAGTTTTATTTAATATCTTAGAATAAAATATTATTAGATTAGCCCCTCTAATGAGACCACCTCGCTATGAGACCACAAATCGTTCAGTCCCAAGGGTGGTCTCAATAGACAGGTTCCGCTGTATAATAAATAATTTTACCAACTCTTTCTTTCTTTCTTTCTTTTTTTCCCCTGGCAACCAGGGCACCCCATTATGATGTCAATATGATAACAGGGAACAGTCGGTATTGGAAACCCACTGCTGGATTACGTCATAGGGCGTTCCAGTAGCATGGTAGCTTTTTAAGAAGGTAGAGGATCGTTGGCCCCGTTTAACATAATTTAACCAACTTGTTCCTTAACCTCCTGGGTATGACCAAAACTGCCTTTCTGTCAACTCTCTCCCTTCTCCTCTATCTCTATTTCCTGGGTATGAACATAAACTGCCTCCCTCTCAGCTCTCCCGCCCTTGATATAACCATATTCAATGTGTTGATAAGGGCGTAAAGCAACCAATCTCACTCACTCCCACCCTCTCAGCTCTCCCGCCCTTGATATAACCATATTCAATGTGTTGATAAGGGCGTAAAGCAACCAATCTCACTCACTCACTCACTCACTCTCAGCTCTCCCGCCCTTGATATAACCATATTAAATGTGTTGATAAGGGCGTAAAGCAACCAATCTCACTCACTCCCACCCTCTCAGCTCTCCCGCCCTTGATATAACCATATTCAATGTGTTGATAAGGGCGTAAAGCAACCAATCTCACTCACTCACTCACTCTCAGCTCTCCCGCCCTTGATATAACCATATTAAATGTGTTGATAAGGGCGTAAAGCAACCAATCTCACTCACTCACTCCCTCTCAGCTCTCCCGCCCTTGATATAACCATATTAAATGTGTTGATAAGGGCGTAAAGCAACCAATCTCACTCACTCACTCACTCTCAGCTCTCCCGCCCTTGATATAACCATATTAAATGTGTTGATAAGGGCGTAAAGCAACCAATCTCACTCACTCACTCCCTCTCAGCTCTCCCGCCCTTGATATAACCATATTAAATGTGTGATAAGGGCGTAAAGCAACCAATCTCACTCACTCACTCACTCTCAGCTCTCCCGCCCTTGATATAACCATATTAAATGTGTGATAAGGGCGTAAAGCAACCAATCTCACTCACTCACTCACTCCCTCTCAGCTCTCCCGCCCTTGATATAACCATATTAAATGTGTTGATAAGGGCGTAGAGCAACCAATCTCACTCACTCACTCACTCCCTCTCAGCTCTCCCGCCCTTGATATAACCATATTAAATGTGTTGATAAGGGCGTAGAGCAACCAATCTCACTCACTCACTCACTCTCAGCTCTCCCGCCCTTGATATAACCTTCAATGTGTTGATAAGGGCGTAAAGCAACCAATCTCACTCACTCACTCACTCTCAGCTCTCCCGCCCTTGATATAATCTTCAATGTGTTGATAAGGGCGTAAAGCAACCAATCTCACTCACTCACTCCCTCTCAGCTCTCCCGCCCTTGATATAACCTTCAATGTGTTGATAAGGGCGTAAAGCAACCAATCTCACTCACTCACTCACTCACTCACTCACTCACTCACCTGTATATTTATATATAAAACTGATTTGTGCCTATTTATCTTTACAGCCTGTACGATATATCTGGAGGTGAGGCGCGGGACCCTGCCCATGTGCATGCCCTGGAGTCACAGGTGCCCTACCGTGGGACGCTATGTCGGCTCCGAGTGGCAGCCCTTAGCATCGTGTATTATATAGCCGGACTTCTCTCCAGTAAGTCAATTACTCAATATCATCTAATGGTTGTCAGAAAATGTAAAATTCACCTTCACCAATCCTTTCAAATAACCCACATTTCAGACGACAATAAAGTTCACATAATAGAACAGATGTGTTTAATCAATGCAATACCAAATATACCCAGATATATCTTGTATTTATCATTTTATCGGCTAATTCACCATTGTTTATTAAATGTGTAGAGCTGGCGATTGTACATTTTCTGTCGATCTGACGCACTTTCACCCACGATCATGAATCACCATATGCCCCGGGCCGAAATTCACAGACCAAAATATCTCCGTCGTTTTTCACTGAGCTCGTTGAGTGCATTCTCATTTGCCCCAGTCCACCGGGTGCATTCGAGCACCACCATACTTAGCCTTATTTTTCCTCTTTAATTCATGGGTCAGATTTTCAGAAAATGTACAATTCAACTTCGCCAATCCCTTCAAATAACCCAAATTTCATACGAAAATAAAGTTCAAAATACAGTTCAACCTAACCAAACAGATTGCTAGAATCAATGCAATGCCAAATATACTCGAATTTATCAGTATTGACCAAATTGCAGCCTAATTTTGCAGAATCTGCTAAATGTGTTGAGCTGCCAATTGTACATTTTCTAAAAATCTGACCCTCATGCAGTTTGAGACGGGCATAATAGAGAGATTCAGCAAGTCTAACGTAAACGTATCCGTATCTCTGATATACAAACATATGTTAAAAAGAAGAAAGAGGTTCGGTAAAACATGGCGGAAAAACGTAACGTAACGTAACATATCAAGCAAAATGTTTCATCTCACAATTTATTTTCTATACATAAAAATGCGACGTAATTCACAAAAAAAAGATACGTAATTACGTAATTGAGATACGTTTGCTTGCAGAACCTCCCTAATGTTGGGTTACGTCCGCATATATCAATTACACTTGTCATATGAACTCCTTCTTGGATATTCTTTTTTTAATAAATTTTATCTGACAAAACATTCACAGTATGTGATAGGTCTCATATGATATTCCATTAAAAGCCGGAAATTGAAATTCTCGCATGTGGTCCTTTGAGAATGTTTGAAATGAGAATTTCTCGGTAGGATGCATGTAAAAATAAATGTATTACCCAGATTAGTTTTTCATTTTTAAAAAAAAAACAGTATTACAAAAAATAGTCTAGTGATATTAGCATCAGCTGCTTTTATGCCGTTCTTAGGGCTTCATCAAATGAAATCTTAGGTCTCGGAGACATTGTAGATTTTGT
The DNA here is from genome assembly GCA_942159475.1 of Sthenelais limicola. NCBI lineage: Eukaryota > Metazoa > Annelida > Polychaeta > Phyllodocida > Sigalionidae > Sthenelais > Sthenelais limicola. Next base: position 104,323,048 of record OW804099.1, read on the forward strand.
TTGTTCATATGGGTCAGATTTTCAGAAAATGTACAATTAGCTGCTCTACTAATTTAGGAAATTCTGCTAAATTAGGCTGACAAATGATGAATACCGGGTATATTTGAGTATATTTAGTATCTCATTGATTTAAAGAATCAGTTCTGTTAGGTTAAACTGCATTTTGAAGCTCATTTTTGTCTTAAAATTAATGTGGATTACTTGAGAGTATTGGTGAAGGCGAATTGACCCATATAATTGATTAATAAATAGATTTAAATAGAAGGTTTTAGTATTTCATATCTAGGCGTTATTATGGAGGAAAACCTTACCTTCAAGCATTAGGCCAAAAAAAAATAGGTGTGTTTCCGATTTATCTGGCTAAAAACTAGGTAGGGGGGGGTGGTAAATTTTTTTTTTTTTTTGGAAACCACCTCCCAGGAACTGAGAAAAATGTCTTTTTCATAACAATAGTTGTTTTGAACATGGGAAATGTGCTTTTTGACAGTTTCGGGTTAGGAAAACCCGTTTTCCTGCTCTTGTAAGCTTTTTTTGTCAAAAAATCCAAAAAAAACTCAGATATGATGGGGGAAAAAATCAGGTATGCTAAAATTTTTTTTAGGTAGGGTAAGGTTTTTCTAGGTAGGGGGGGGGGGGGTAAATCGGAAACACACCTATATTTTTTGGGGGGCCTTACATCACCACTAGAATAGGGTCAGCCAGAAATAAAATGTAGACGCTCATCTAAGACACCCCTCTGGAGATAATACTTCATTAACAATCTATAAAGGTAGAATTTGGTGACCTGCTATATGGGAAAATGTACAATCGGCAGCTCTACATATTTAGTAGATTCTGCTAAATTAGGCTGTGACTTGGAGCATATGGATGGAAATATCATATATTGGGTGAAATTGCCAGAAAATGTACAATTCACCTTCACCAATCTTCTCAAATAACCCAAATTCCAGACAAAATAAAGTTAAAAAAAATACAGTTCAACCTAACCAAACAGATTGCTAGAATCAATGCAATGCCAAATATACTCGAATTTACCTAGTATTGGCCAAATCGCAGCCTAATTTAGCAGAATTTACTAAATGTGTATAGCTGCCAATTGTACATTTTCTGAAAATCTGCCCCTTGTATGCATCCATTCCCTGTCCAGGCTAGATTTCATATCTAGAATCAATGTAATGCCGAATATTGTGCGAATTTTCCTAGTATTGACCAAATTGCAGCCTAATTTAGCAGAATTTACTGAATGTGAAAATCTGCGTCTCCTGGTTGTGATACGAGTGTTTATTAAGTAGTGTTTTAGTCTATGTAAACATTTCATCAACTCATTACTTTCACCCCATCACTCCCATCCAATCATTGTCATGTTACTCATATAACCCGAAATAGAACTAGTCACCTAGAAACATGTAACCAAATATAAGTTCAAGCAAGTTTTCAGGCAACCGGCGGAAGACCTACCTAGGCTTTTGTCTACTTAGAATGCTGGTCTACCTTATTGTAACCAACACCTTTTTGCAATAAAGAATCCTTGAATTGAATTGAATAGTGTTTTCCTCTTCCTCCCAACAGTTGCGATGGTGATTTTCCTGGTGGTCACCTTCATGCGATATCGATGGCGGAAACAGGAGGAGGAGACGAAGCAGGTTTATGAGCTGGTGGAGCGTGTCATCGACATGTTAATGGCGCACCACGACACACATAGAGACAAACCATACCTCGCTATCCCACACGTCAGAGACATGATCATCGATCCCAAACAAAGGTACGTTTGGCTTCTTTATTACATATGTACATGATTGTATTGTATTTAAGATTTTTATTCAGCAATTAAACATTATGTAACAGTTACACTATTCTCAGATTTTGCTGGTGTACTTACAAAAAAAATTATGGAATAAAAGCCCCGCGTTGTATCTGATACAAATATTCCAAAAGGGTGTATCCTATTTATGTATATATTAAACATTCAAAATGTAGCTTTTTCTCCAAGAGAAGGGTCAAATCAATTCAAAAAGACATTTTCACCCAAACTCCACATTACATCACGTCATTACAATGACGTGATACAGGGGTGCCATCTGATAAGTCGTGTGGCATACCAATGCCATACAGGTTGTCATGGAATCCAAACGACGCGATTTGATTGGTTTGGCAATGTTGCGCTCTTGGTGACGTTGCGTTATGCTGCGTAGCGCTGCCTTGCAAGTTTCGAAAGTTTTCAAACAAAGTTCCTCTAATTTGGCAAGAAATACAGTAATAATAAGGGAAATATATAACAAATAGATTACAAATCAGTATGTAATAAATATCCAATGGCACTTTGTTCGGTTTCAAATCGATCGTACCATTAGATATACTTATCTCTCATGTAAGTAATTAAGGATCCAAGACACGATAGAATGGAATATAAATAATAACAAAAATAATACAATATGCGAAGCATTCTTTCTACGCTCACCTCGGATTTTTCTACCCACACACAAACGCTTGAAAAAGCATGTTGGGTTTGTTTAGTACTTTTGTGGTCACTTTTGGTGCATTTTCATTATTGATATAGATGATTGTTATCGACCCATGAGAATATTATGATATGTGTGTCTTGCAGAAATGTGCTTTTTCTAATATTTGTATAATCGTTTGGTTAAACATGTCTAGAGGTATGTGGCACCAGAGTATCGTCACAACTTGATGGGAATGAGGGGAAGTCTTGGGCTATTTACTTTCCTAAATATGGAGTGTTTTTGTAGGTTGACATTGCCCACCATCCTTCAAGCTGTCCCTCCTGTGGCCAGTCACATTAAAATCGTTTCGTTTTAGTGTTAAATCCATGTGCAAACCATTGCCAATGCACTGTTTCTCCTAACGGAGAAAATAGAAAAGCATAAGATCTATGGTGGCGCTACTGGTAAGAGAGTGAGAAACCTTGACTCCGAGTTTACGCAAACTTATACGAGTACGGCCGAGTGTATTTCAACGTGCAAGAGTGATCAAGCATGTCGGCATGGCTTCGGAACGAGAGATATAGGCATTACCGCCTGCAGTCTAGTATGCAGTAATTAATGTACTAGTAAGAGCTTAAAATCTTTGGTAAAGTCGCTTTTATACATTATAATGGGGACAAAGAGGTAGATCAGGAGTCTGGCCAAATTGGAAATAGTGCATTATTTGGAAATCTGAGCGGATCCTGCTTATAAGGCTTCCCCCTGTCAGTGGTGGCGTAGATTCAAGCTCAGGTTGTTTATGCATGATATTATTTATGTCAATGACGCCTTCTGGTCGAGGCCGGAATAAAACCATTTCAACATCTTTGTCCGTAAATGTGGAAAGTCGTCTTCTTGTAATGAAAGATGATATGATATTTACTTTGACCAGACGGTCTTGCTAAGAATGAACTGTCACCTTCCACCTAGAAAAACACATCAAGTAATTTATATAGAGAGAACTTTAGGAGAAAGATTGTCTGGTATGATGTTTATTAATGGAATTATTGCAATTCTTTATTCATCAAATGGATATAGACACAAGGTCACTTTGACCCTGCGTTCTTTACATGGATGAATTATGACCTTACACCTAGAAAAACACTCAGAAAAGATTCTTGATATGGGTGACTTCGAAAGTGATGAAACTTGGCAAAGAAGTCGCAGTTTGTCCTGTTCGACTTGAAGTTTCTGCTGTAGGGTCCAGTCTTCATAAAATGTACAATACACCTTCACCAATTCTCTCAAATAACCCAAATTGAAGACGAAAATCGGGTTCAAAATACAATTCAACATAACCAGACAGATTTATTGAATGAATACTATACAGAATATACACAGATATACCTAGTATTTATCATTTTTCACTCTAATTTAGCAGCATTTGAGAGATGTGAAGAACTGTAGATTGTGCATTTTCTGAAAATCTGACCCTGTAGATAGACTACAACCCCCGGGTAGGCCTACATCATTAAGGTTCTAAAGAATCATTGCTATCGGTCTTGAAAATCACTAAATGGGCCTGGAAAGGCCTTGTAAATCACTAAATGGGCCTGGAAAGCCCTTGAAAAACCTTGAATTTCTTCAGTCGAAAAGCGCGGTGGCGCTGTAACGTGTGTTTAGGACTGGAATGGTTTTTTTATTGATAGCATTTGGTCAAATAGACAATGTAGCCATGGTGATGTACCACAACCCCACATTTACATTCTATGACGTCATACAGGCAGGTGCACTGGTTGCCAAGGTATTTGTATTTAAAGATTTTTATTCAGCGGAAAACATTATGTATCAGATACACTTAGTCTCAGTCGTCACTGAAGGTATTACTACTAATAAACAATATATCTCAATATCATATCCAGATCATTCTCGTCTTCTATCGACTTACTATATACTACAAGTTATCACTATACAAGCTAAGAGCAATATATAATTTAAAAACCGTCACCGACGCATCTCTCTACTTCAACAGTCCGTTCGGTTCGTTACCAAAAAGTCCCACCAAGTACATACAATCAAAATACTACCAAGAAGTCATTCTCAATACATATAGTCAACCAATTAGCGTGTGCAATTTACATATACATAGGCAAGGGATGGCTCTACATCTTGATATATACCATGTTCAACAAACCTTCATTTCTACATATTAGTTACCGATTTCCTGCTCATTCACAGCCCAGATGTCCTGGGTATTATTATACAATTCTTTCATAGTTTTCTTTATGGCAACAGAGAAAGCTTTCTTTTCATCAATCTGTCTAGTATTAATAGGAAGTAGATTCCATAAGCTCCTGACTCTTGCTAAACTACATCTCCTAATACTCTCTTTCCTCCAGTGGAGTACTTGGAGTCGCGCAGTATCCCGCATGCCATATCCATGCATGCGGGCATCCTGCGCACCCCTTTCCATCCAAAACAGGTTATAATTCCTCTGAAGCCTCCTGTAGCATAGAGGTAGTAATTTACATGAGTTATGTAACTCTACATTTGTGATTTTCTGCTCTCTGATCCTAAGGTGTGATGGTGTGATGTTGAAATCGTTAAATGTTGATATTGCCATGAATGTATGAATCGACTCGAATTCAAAATTAAAACTGTTTTGAGAGATGGTAGCAATGGCTGGGAGAACTAGATCTAATCTACATGTCTGTCTACCCGCTTTATCTGTTTTGTCTTGTTTTATTTGCATTGTCAGGGCTCGAAAAAAACCTACCAAGGCAGCCAAGATTTACTTGCCAAACATCATTTTTCACTTGCCCAAATTTATTTGCAGAATTATAAACGAAATTACACTGATCTGTATGTATCTTGTTTCATTGTAATTAGACATCACAACAGGGGTTTGAAATCAGTGCTGTAGAGATTTTCACTTGCCCAATCGGGCAACATTAAATTTTACTTGCCCAGAGACATTTTTTAGTTGCCCCGGACAACTAAACATAGGTTTCTTCGAGCCCTGATTGTCTGCTTTTTTATGTACTGTGTGAGTTTTTGATTAATAAAGTATCTCATCTTATCTTATCTTATCTTATCTTATCTTATCTTATCTGTTCGTAGGAGAAGCATGCAGCATCTGTGGGACAAAGCTGTCAAGTTCCTCTCCGCTAATGAGTCCAGGATTCGAGTAGAAACCCAGAAGATTGCTGGAGAAGAGTTTGCCGTATGGAGATGGTTACCTGTAAGTCTGATTTTAGTAATTCATTCAATTATGTTCACTTGAATGAAAGCGAAAGATTGAAAAATTATTAAAAAAATATATATTTTTTAAAAAAAAAAAAAATAAAAAAAAAAATAAAAAAAATTATGAAAATTATATTTTAAAAATGATAAAAGAAAAAAAAAATATTTAAAAGAAAAAAGTTAACTTAAATTCAATTTAATAGTGTGTACCTGGCTAGCAGCCTTCAACTAAGCCTGCCAGTTGACATACAATATCCCAGTCACGAGGGAATACTTTGTGTTTGCATACCAATTCTTGTTAATGGGGTTTTAAGAATTTTTATTTATTTATTTTTTTACAAGTTTTATTCAAAATATCCTGCCCTCTTGGCGTATACAACACTAAACCTAAATGTTTTATTCATTTCTTAATGATTTTTTAATACTTTTTTTAAAAAAATAAAATTGTTGGTTTTCTTATTTTCTACACACCTTAATGCTTGTTTAATTCATCATGTTATGATAAAAAAAAATAAAAAGAGATTACCTGTATTACATATGTGATGTGTTTCAGGAAAATGAGTCATAAGTCGCAAAATTGATATTTTTCAAAGTGTTTTTTTTTCACAAGATCACATGATTGGAATGTTATAATTTTAGGGGAGTTTATCACTTATAGCTATATCAATCGATGTATCAAATTTCGGGACAATCTATGTAATATATCCTTTCGTTTTAAAGGTCCTTATATGGATTACATTTAGTTACTTTACTGTTTATTGACCCCCAGAAATATTGGAAACTTTTTTTTTCAAAAACGAAAATATCAAACTTAAAATCTAGAAATACTTATTAGATTATGACTGTTTACTATCATTGGAATCGGCTTGATCTCATCGTTTCAAATATAATATCTCAAAATCTATTTTTTGCGACTTATGACTCATTTTCCTGAAACACATCACATATTTGTATTAAATTAATTCATTTATGATTTGCCTTACTCCGCGTACTCATATCATCGTTCCCACAGCTAACGGTGGGCTCTTCTTCTTTGCAGACCAATACCAACGGCAAAGTATGGCAGGGATCAGGTAAACAAGACCAACATTTGTATCCTTGTTTACCCTTTAGGCTGGTAATAGTCCAGTTTATACATAGTATTCACTGACGTCACGGCGCTCGCCGCGGCTTGCCATAATGTGGGTCAACTTTAGCTGGACATGAGTGCTCCAAGCCTCAAAAATGCAGTTTTCACCTCCGAAAGTTTTAGAGAATGTTATATAAAGTATGCTGATAGGTTATATGGTCATTTGTTAGTGTGTCATGATGGAATAATGAGTATAATTGCCATTAGCAAGCATTCAAAACGGGAAATCCTGTCGATCTTGTGTCTCCCGCTATCTATGCTGCCACACATTATGGCTGCCAGTGAGGATAGCTGCTGACTGGGGTGACGTCATGTGAATACTATGTTATACATAGTATATAGTTTATGGCAGGGTAATTAGAGTGCAGGGATTTCTCTCTGATGTGGAGGTGTGGAAGAAGGCATATTCCATTAGTCCCTGTTAATCAGTTAACATCCCCATAAAAAAACAGCTGGGCTCGCCTCCCTCGACCCAATTTTGGGGAAAGTTCCACCTGTCTTAGATTTAAGATCTCCTCTCTAAGCCAGGTCATAATAGCACATATCAAGTAGGCAATGTTTAATGGTACTTAAAATCATAAAATGCCACCTAAATGACCCAAGGTTAGGGCCTTTTCTCCCCTTCTATCTCACCCCTTCCCCCTTCCCTATAAAGGAAAGGAGCGCTAAACTATAGTTAACTAGGGATTTGAACAGGGTAAGTTTACAGGGAGAGGGAGGGAAAGGGCTGTTGTTTTGGTAGTTCCCCTGAGAAGGCTCGCCACCTATGTGGTCAGTAAAGAATTTGGAGGGGCAGGCTTATATGGCCTTGTATCATGGCTCAGTTTACCCCTTTTTTATGCCGATGGCCTGACAAGCTATTATTAGCGAAACCATGTAGCAGTCCTGGTCAAAACCGGAATTTCTCTGCTCTGACGAGCCGGCAGGTATTACATAACAGGCCATTACAGCACCACGACCCAGGCTCCTGTCAGACCTAACCAAAACCATGTCATCATTTCAAGTATGAGCATTAGCAAGTTATAGTCTAAATATACATTTTGCCACTCAGATCTGTTGTGATGGAGTGTTAGTGCAGTCAATCAAAAATTACTGCTGAATTATAGTACATTGAAGAGTCCTCATAGAGATGCATTCTGTCACTTCAATCTAGCATGCTAGAGTGTTTAGCTAGTGTCTAGTGCATTTATTTGTACATGTAATAGGAGGATGGTTCAGAAGAAGTCATTAATATGATACAAGTGTGGTAACATGATAATGCTAAGATTTAGAATTATAGTTTATAGTGCAGCATACAGCTGTTGTGCATCCGTTACAACAATATAAGTGATGGGGGGTAAATCCATAGGCGCCCTATATATATTTTTTTAAAGATTTTATTTATACTTGAAATACAGGATCCCCAAAGTGAGGTTTTTCCTCAGTCATCTGCCCCAAGTCTCAAACTTAAAAAAACCCAAAACATTGAATATCAAAATGTCGATCATTAACTTTTTTTCTTTTTTTTTATAAGATTTTATCTATACTTGGAATACAGGATCCCCAAAGTGGGGATTTTCATCTGTCATCTGCCCCAAGTCCCAAATCACAAAAAAAACAACCCAATTGAATATCAAAATGTCGATCATTAACTTGATATAATGGTAAGGGAAGATTATAGCACCTGGATCAGTGCACTCCACGCCACTATTACAGTGTGATGACGTAATCTTGCTTCCCACTCCCGCGTTCCTGTATTTGACAAGGTTACCACAGGACAGGGAAAATGTTTCCAAAAAATTCCCTGCAGGGAAAAATCGGTGATTTGAAAATTTTGAGAATATCAGGGGAAAATCGGGGAATTCGAAAATTCAACAGAATCTTGTTCTGTAAATATTCAGATTTGTAAAGAAAAATAGAAAATTGGAAAAAAATATGCCACACGACATCCCCTGGTAATTTGTTTTTTTGTTTTTTTTAAATAAAAAAAATCGGAAAATAAGTTTCCTTAGCACTCACTACAGACCTGGCACCCTTTACATTTGCTATGAATCAGGGAAAATATAAACATCGGGGAATTTGATGAGCAAATAGACTTATTTGGTAAAGTTGTTTCTTTGTTAGCTTTTGTTAATGGTGGTGGAGACTTTACCCTAACTAATTCCAAGTCTTAGTTTCTCATGTTCCTCTACTTTCAGCCTTTGGAGAAAGTGAATCTAACTATTCACAATACCCTCCCACCGAGTGCCTCAAGATCCGCAATATGTTTGACCCGACAGTGTGAGTATTCTCTAGTCGAATAAAAACCCTGCCCACACACAGCCGATTTGGCCTCCGATTGCCTCCCGATTTGGGTCTCCCGATGAATCCTATGGTTTCATTTCAAACCCTGGTTTATGTTATTTCGAAAACATAAACCAGCATTTGTAATGATATCATAGGATTCATCGGGAGACCCAAATCGGGAGGCAAATCGGCTGTGTGTGGGCAGGGTATAATGTGTGTCAAGTCTCCTGAAAATGTACAATTCACCTTCACCAATCCTCTCAAATAAACCAAATGTAAGACGAAAATCAGGTTCAAAATACAGTTCAACTTAACCAGACAGATTTATTGAATGAATACTATACAGAATACACTCAGATACACCTAGTATTTGTCATTTTTCTCTCTGATTAAGAAGAAACTGATGGATGTGTAGAACTGTAGATTGTGCATTTTCTCAAAGTCTGACCCAGGCAGGCAGGGAAGTAAGTCTTCAGTATTTCTACTGAAATCAGTATTAATGAAAACTTACCAAAATTTACAACTTTTAAAACCACAAGTTTTGTCAGAAGTTCTCAAAAATAGCTCTAAAGTTTTTTTTGGGCATAGTAATGTAAAATCAAAATTATTCTTTCTTGGTAGGAACTAGTCAGGAATCCGTTGGAAGACCTGGAAGTCACCTTTCAGATACGGGCCTCTTTTTTGTACACCTTTCTTGTATAAATAAAAAATGCTTTGAATTGAAAATTGGATTGCCCAAATTTTGTCTACATTTCCAACAACAAAATTCTTTAAAAATTGACATCTTTTGGGCCATCAACATGTTGTCTTTAAATCAGTGTGAAATATTTTCTACTGGTAGTATGATGTGCCAAATGATAAGAATTGTTCCTATTTTTTATTGATAATTTATTAAAATTAAAGTCTTTTCCGCATGACCCCAATTTGCATGCCTGCTTATCAGGTGAGCTAGTGGAAGGTGTGCAGGGTAATATACTGCTACATTAGTGTGTGAATCTCCATGTTTGGGAGAGCGAGTGGTGTCTTGGACATTGAATATTTAGCACTGTGGAGTAAATATAGAACCAAATTCGAGGTCAGATATTGTCATATTTTTATTGTCAGCGTATAATAAATTATACCTGATGAAGGGCACACCATAGCCCGAAAGCTAGTGATTAATAAAAATAACCAAACTAATAGTAAGGGTTTTTTCCAATCCTTTACCATTTCTTTGATTCAACAACCCGGGCGAAAGATATACAAGCGACCCACCTTACTTTGATACAGTATAATAAATTAGATTGCTGACTTTTCTAGTCTGAGAGGTAGACTTATGAAGCTTTCTTCTTGTACAGGGAATGTGAAGAGGACTGGCACGTCAACATCCAGGACGCCATCTTAGAGAAGGTGATGCACGCTAACGGCAGTCATGGCATCGTGCACATCGCGGTGGAGAAGTCGTCACCCGAGGGTTGTGTCTATATTAAATGTCTCTCACCTGAAGAGGCGGGCAAAGCCCATAAAGCCCTGCATGGCTGGTGGTTTGACAGTGAGTCTTATTTCATATTAAACACTGATGGTTAAGACCATAAAGTGCCTGTCTGTCTCTTTCTCTGTCTCTCTCCCTTCTTCTCTATCTCTATTTCCTGGGTAAGACCTTAAAGTGCCTTTCTGTCTCTTTCTCTGTCTCTCTCTCCCTTCTCTATCTCTATTTGCTGGGTATGATCATAAACTGCCTCCCTCTTAGCTCTCCCGCCCTTGATATAACCATCTTAACGAGGGCATAAAGCGACCAATCTCACTATCTAACTTAATCAAAAGAAGAAAATAGCATCATTTCCTTAAGTTGATCAGCTCTCTTCACAAGTAAAGGTGATTTTTAAAAAAAAAAGTTATTATTTAATAGCAGCATAAAAATGTATTTGATTTATGAAAGTCGCCTGAGACTTAATGATGTAATGCGCTAACATTAATGCGTTTACAGTAATGAATTGTCGATCAATCAATCAATGAATTGTCTTACAGATAGCCTTGTGACGGCGAGATACCTGCGCCTGCACCGCTACCACGAGCGCTTCCCAGGGGCCATCCGCTTCACCTCGCCGCTCTCCCCATCTAACAACCAGCGTCGCTCCCTGGCACAGCCCTTCCATCGCTCCATCATCGAATCATGCTAAAGACAAGTTTAATTATCAAGACAGCAGCAAGCAGGCTAACAACAACAACAAACTGGCTTGTAAAGCTAGCCACCGACCGACCGACCGTCATCCGGCCTTGCACCCCTGGCGGACAGTTGTCACACTATCCTCAACACGAGCCTCGATACGAATCCAAAGGGAAGGAAGGATCTAACACGACAAGATCAAAAATATGTTGTGATTATAAATAAATAATGGTTGAAAAAAGCTGGGATTTATATGATGAAAACGAAAAAGGAAAAAATCAGCTGTAACTGGTGTGTCTTTATATTTTAATCCTTATTATAATTATTATTACTATTGTTATATTTGTATGATAATTATCATTACAATGATGATGATGTCCCCATTCTAAATGTGGCCAGGAGTTTTTAGGATGAAGCTCTTGTGAGGTGGAACTGATAGTAGTGTGAGTAACCCTTCAGCCCAGCCTAATTATAGCGAGAAGAAGAAGTATACTACCATCTGTATGAAGTATACGTTCATACACATATATTATATATGTAATAGGAAATTTTACCTGTAGAGCCAGTGTGTTCAATGCTCTGCGCTAGGATATATACATGCCATCATGTGTGTGTGTATATATATAGAATCTTATATAATAATAATGCCTATATCACCTAACGTGTGCGTATATGGGTCAATTTTCAGAAAATGTACAATTCATCTTCACCTATCCTCTCAAATAACCCAAATTTCAGACGAAAATAGAGTGAAAAATATAGTTTAACCCAACCAAACAGATTGCTAGAATCAATGCAATGCCAAATATACTGGAATTTACCTAGTATTGATCAAATTGCAGCCTAATTTACCAGAGTTTACTAAATGTGTATAGCTGCCGATTGTACATTTTCTGAAAATCTGACCCATATATATTTGTATCTACATTCTAACAAAATGATATGTTAGTGTATTTGCGAATGATATGTTTGCGCAATATCATCGGGGGGAAATTACGACTGAGAGAAGAGTTGCATCTACCGCAAAAGAAAAAGAAATTATATTCACTTCGTTACTTACTTAAAACAAATGGGGATCGAATCCTGTTTTTTTTAAAAATGCTTAAGTTGTGCTAAAATGGTTGGTTCACTGAATGGTTGGAAGGCCGAGCTGTATTCGGTTTTTCCAATATATTCCTCCCCTGTACTCAAATACAATCCTTGCAGCTAAAAATTACTTTTGATGTTTGGCGATCTATGAACTTCATCCGTCCCGTTTTTGATTTTTTAATCTTAAATAACGGAAATTTTTGCCTGTTTTTTAACCTCTTAGCAATCTTACTACATTTCTCCAGGGATAAATAATAATGAACAATACTATTAATGTAAAGGAAAACAGCAAAATTTCATTTGATTTGACCTGTTACGGAGATCAATTGTATCTTTAAATATGCCTGTGACTGGAACTGTGCTATGTTATCAATCATAACGATGACATTGCAGTGGGTAAAAGTTGGCATTGGACAAGAAAGGGTCTCCGAGCAAAGTAAAAAGCAAATGTGTTGGTACACCCCACCCCCACCTAATAGGGGATTTGCATGTGCACTGCGCATGACTATGACAATGCATGCTGGGATAGATTCAGTTCAAATCCGACATACACTTATTTGGCAACAATTTTATGAAAAAATTACAAGAATGTTTTTACCAATGTCATGGTTTGTGTAAATGATCTATAGAAACCAAAGACATTATGGGAAAGATGAAGTCACATGTTATAGAAACATCTAAAACACATGGATATTGATATTGGACCACTGATAAATATTCCAAGCTAAAGATAATATGTTTTCTATAGGTTTTATACTGTACCATTACTCCCATAATTCCATGTGAATCATGATTCAAAATGGCGGCCATGCAAGTCCCCTATTTCTCTAAATGAGGTGCAGCAAAATATGCTCTTGTTCATGGATGTAGTCATGGTTATGGGTGATAATCGGTGGTATGTGGAAGCCTGAAGAATTAACAACTAAATGTCGTCTGCTAGGAGAGAAAGAAATCGTGCGGCTCTTGTTTTGTTGCGCGCAAATAATAATACTGATGATACATGTGAAAGAAGGGATTTTCTTCTTCAATATGGCTGCCGTCGGTTAATAATATAATCAGCTTTTGATTGAAGTATATTTTTGTGTTTCCTTTGTGGTAGCAGATCAGTTGTACGTATCTTGTATCGATCCTAACCGAGAGCGAAGATGGCTTAGGCTGTGAGTGAGGAGACCTAATAAACTACGCTTAATAGTCGCTTTCCTGGGCTCATTACTAAAGCTGCATCAACTGGAGTTAAGGGTGGTCTCCACTGGCTGCGATAAGCCTTGCGATGGTGCTGTGAGGGTGAGGAGTGGTGAGGTCCTGCCTACATGGCCAGTGAACCATGTAGGCAGGACCTCGTCATTCCTCTCCACCTACAGAAACAGAATAACACCGTCGCAAAGCTTATTGCAGAGTTTATCGCAGCCAGTGGAGACCACCCTTTAGTGTGTATCAATCCTTAACGGGGAATGGAATGATCCTGAAGGACTTGTATATTTGATGCTGATCTAACATCCTCATCGTACCCTTCGCATAAGAGCTTTCATATTAAATAGGGCGACAATTCCGAGAAGAGTCTTTGCTGTGTATCGTGTATGTGGAATGAACTGATAAAAATATATGTATACATGGATCAGATTTTCAGAAAATGTACAATTCACCTTGGCCAATCCTCTCAAATAACCCAAATTTCAGACGAAAATAAAGTTCAAAATACAGTTCAACCTAACCAAACAGATAGCTAGAATCAATGCAATGCCAAATATTCTCGAATTTAGTATTGACCAAATTGCAGTCTAATTTAGCAGAATTTACTAAATGTGTAGAGCTGCCAATTGTACATTTTCTGAAAATCTGACCCACATAACTATCCTTTGACTGCCGGAATGACTTGGGCGCCTTCACCCGATAAATTTCCATCGCTAGAGAATGGTACTTAAATATTTCATAATCCTTGATCCAAAACAAATCTTCATCCACGGATTTGAAATTTGAAGAAGAATTTATTTGTTTGCATTCACGGGATAATATTGAAAGACATGTAAATCTCGACTGGTAAAACATATTCTGTGTATGAAAGTGAAGTCTTTCACCGATGTTTATTATGTCAATGGGTGTCCTTAGTACCCCCTACCTTGCAGGGCTGAACAAAAGCACAAAGAATGGGACGAATGAGTGTTTAATTTGTATGGGATGTGGAAGAAGAAGTGTAGGAGGGTCAGATCTACAGAAAATGTACAATTCGTCTTCACCAATCCTCTCAAATAACCCACATTTAAGAAAAAAATGTGCTTCAAAATGCAGTTTAATATAACAGAACTGATACTTTAAATCAATGCGATACTAATACTCAGATATACCCGGCATTCATCATTTTTCAGCCTAATTCAGTAGAACTTTCTTTAAATAAGTAGAGCAGCCAATTGTACATTGTCTGAAAATCTGACCTAGGTGTCCTACTCCAAATGTTTAATTCTATTATGAAAGTTGTATGAAAAAGAAATATTGTTGTCGGAATCTCCCCAAAATGTTTCTATATTATCATCATCTGTATTATTTTTATGCAAATTGAAAACAAAAATAATCCCAGATTCGATGTGTTGTTAATCGTCGACAATTATTTAACCTGATATCTATTACGCTTATTAACTCTAATATAAAACTATTTGATAACAATAACTGTATGGGTGTGATATGAAGTGTGTGGGTTGCGCGTTTAGATGATGACTGTTTGAATCTGGAAGACAGTATCTCAGGAACTCTTTCCCGGTTGGCGTTTTTGCGTCAACCAACGGAAATTAAAGGGCATTAATTATTGAAAGCTGTAGAAACTGGTTGAGAAGTTTTTTTTTACTCTCCAAGTCAGAAATCCTCACTCTGGGAAGAAGGTTATTTCCTCTGGAAAAGAAATAATAAAAATAAAAGAGAAAATTGGTTGGTAATAGCTGAGTGGGTGGTCTTATAATGGATATATTATATATGATATGGTATTTTATGTTTTTCCCTGTTTTGTTTTTTTTATTTTTGAAATCCATTCTAAGTCTGCACTCAACTTGGCAGGTCAAACTGGTGTATTGTTGATTCCTCTTGAGCTGTCACTCTGCTATATCTTTGTAATTAAAAGGAAAATTAACAAGAGAAACCAAGGTTACAATACAATTGTTTTAACAATTCTTTATTCCTAAAGTGGGTGTTTTCCTGTCAAATATATGACCTCCCGCTGGTGTCATGTGTGTAAATTCCTCATAATGTATGAAAACAAAATTCATTAGTTGTAATTGTTCTAATAAGCCGTGATTCTCCTCGAACTATTTGGGAAAATGAATGCATGTACGTTCCCTATCGGTTGATTCTTGTTCTGTCTGGTTTTTGCTGACTGCCATGCCATTATTTTTGCTTTCTGGGTCAGATCTTCAGAAAATGGACAATTCGCCTTCACCAATTCTCTCAAAAACCCCACATTTAAAACAAAAATGTGCTTTAAAATGCAGTTTAACATAACAGAACTGATACTTTAATTCAATGCGATACTAAATATACTCAGATATACCCAGTATTCATCATTTTTCCAGTATAAATTAGCAAGAGTTTCCTCAATAAGTAGAGCAGCCAATTGTACATTTTCTGAAAATCTGACCCAACTTCTGTTTTATCTTACGAATGCAGCATGGAAGAATGGTGTGTTGATATGACAGAAGACCTCACTTTTTTTGCTGCTATTAAATAATAAGTCGACTGCACCATGATTATCTTAAAGCCTTCCTTAGGTCTCTGCTTCCCAAGCTTAACTAACGACCTCAGGTTAATAATGGATGCAGCCCCTGAATCACTGTCGCAGTAGCACTTGATGTTTGAACCAGGTGCTTACAAAGATTGCGACCGTCGCTGTAAATATAAAAAACAATGTTATATTGAGGGGGGAAGACATGATAATTATTATTACTACTACTACTACTATAGTAGGGAAGATAGCACCATGTACCTCCTCCCCCTCAAGCAGTTTAAAGACAAAACGATTCTTAAGGATGGTCTACACTGGTTGCGATAAGCTTCGCGGTAAGCCTTGCGATGTTGTTGCGATGGTTCTATAGGTGGAGAGGAATCACATGGCCAGTGAACCATATAGGCAGGTCCTCGCCACTCCTCTCCACCTACAGAACCATCACAAGCCTTATCGCAAGCCTTATCGCAGCCAGTGGAGACCACCCTTTAGCTTGATACGTAGCGCGGCTGGCAGAGAGAAGCTGCTGCTGTTTAAATGGATGGCTTTGGTATCGTCCACCAACTATGGTAGATTGCTAAGCAGGTGAAGGAAACCCGTGCAGCTTCTGTGGTTAAATTAGTATTTGAAAGAATTGTGAATATATATCGACATGAAATTTTGTATATGCGCGTCAATATTGATGATAATGAGGATGATGATGATGATGGCACCTCGGTGTGATTATGAATAATCGAGGAGGTCTGAACCAGAAAGAAAAAATGACACTGTCGAAATGGGCCTTCTGCGTGTCATTTCTGTGCTATAGATACAATTTTATATCATATATAAAGTTAGCAGTGGTAGCAGTGCATTGAGGTCATTCAAAGCAAGTAAACTGAAAGTGCGACACGTGTGGATTTTGACTAGAAAACTAACCGTGATTATTATATTGATTGAATTTTACGAAGTCCAAAACTATTCTGTCCATATATGCCAATATAATGCAAAATTTTATCCTCCGGACTAGCAGCTAAATTGTATAGCTAACCCTCTTCGTTTTTTCTTGCATACGATTAATTATTTGGATCGGAAACCTTTTAAAATTAATTCTTTAGTGGATATATCCATGACATGTATCGCAGAACATCGCAGCTGATCTGACGGTTTATTGAATGTTTGAGGTGAAATGCTGGCCAGATGCAGTTTGAATTCACTGCCCATGGGTCAGATTTTGAGAAAATGTACAATTCGATTCACCAATCCTCTCAAATTATCCACATTTAAGACAGAAATGAGCTTCAAAATGCCGTTTAACATTTTTAACAACTTTAAATCAATGCGATACTAAATATACTCAGATATACCCAGTATTCACCATTTTTTCAGCTTAATTTACTAAATATGTAGAGCTGGCAATTGTACATTTTCTCAAGATCTGGCCCCTATGTATTTGGTAGAAAGATACCAAGGACTAGTTTGACAGAAGGCTCGTTGTAGATAATGTAAAAATGTTTATAGTTCTCTTACTTCCCGATAGAGGAGCTACGTGTTAAAAATGTTTCAGGAAGAAGGGCAGTTTTAAATCGATTGTCTAAATCAGAACTCTGAAAGGTTGTGAAGGAAAAGGGTGACTGCATCTCAACCCATTAAACATGTATCAAGATATTTTCATATTTTTGACTGAGCTTCTTAGTGTGTGAAAAATGTTACAGCTTATAATGTGGGGTTTTTTTTCTGGGAAGGACATGTAATAATAATCGGGAAACTTTGCTTGGTTGAAGAAAAATATTTGAAGGTGTTGAAATATAATAAGAGAAAAGACATTGGTTTCCAAATGGTTCTGATTAGTATGGATCTTTTCGCATGACTGAGATAAGTGTGTAAAATCTGCGCTCTAATTCTGTACTCCCCGGTAGAACCATGGACGAGTCGCTAGAAAATGTACAATTGGCCTTCTTCACCAATCATCTCAAATAAGCCACATTTAAAACAAAAATGAGGTTCAAATTGAGGTTTAACATAGCCAAACAAACCTTTTAAATCAACGCAATTATACCAGATATAGTCAGATAAACCTAATATTTATTATGTCAGTCTTAATTTAGCAGAATTTGATAATACAAAAAAAGTAGATTTACCGATTGTACATTTTCTGACGATCTGACCCTTAAAACAACTATCTGACAGGTGTCAATCATGTGTCAAGGCGTTGCCTGTTACGCTTGTTAACTCCTCCCACTGGTGATATAACCTAAGCTTATTATTACCGACAACAATAATTGCGTATTTTTGTGTCTCTTTATCAATTGGTGGTTCTTGCGAGAAACTAAAGAATAATTATTTTGCGAATTTGACCAAGGTATTCTTCCCCGAGTTAAAAGAAAAATAAGAAGTATACGCACAAATAGCATTTCTGAACAAAAAGTTCCTTTGGACTAAGTGTTCAAAGGTTGGTTTAACATTGGTATTAATTATTTAATGCAATATTAATAATCAATTAATAACAAAACACGTTGATAATAAATTAGTAACGGCGAGGAGTGAAGTATGGTAAATAAAGATGATAAATAACAACAACCTACAACACAGAACCGAAATGCAGATTAATGTTCCCTAATTGGGTTTTAACAATTGCTAGTTTTTTCAAAGATTACCGTAATTAATATTATAAGCACCTACTACCACTTATATTATTATTATTCTAATAGACGCTAAAGCCCAGGAGGAGCCATGTACTACTCTATTAATAGTCTCGTGCTGCCACCAAGTGGACATATGTGGCCCTATTTAGTGTTGGATCTTGGACTGATGTTCCTAATGGTTATTCTGTGAGGACTGATGTTCCTAATGGTTATTCTGTGAGGACTGATGTTCCTAATGGTTATTCTGTGAGGACTGATGTTCCTAATGGTTATTCTGTGAGGACTGATGTTCCTAATGGTTATTCTGTGAAACCAAATGTTAAGGCAGTTTGTATAGAATATTGAGGACATGAAATAAAGCATTCTCAAAATTTAATGGTGTCTTTGTTGTGTTGTCTGATATTGCTGCAATTGCAATTGTATTTTAAAACAGTCAAATACTTTGGCACATATCTTCCTGTTATGCAATTAAAGGCGGAAAAAGACAAGTGGACAGTGAGTAATATCAAGAAAAGATTGTCGTACACAAATATGATTTCATAGAAAGATCTTTCCAATAGATGATAAAACATCAAACCTAGAATAAAGTATATTGCATATTGTAATCATAAATTATTCTTGAGGCAGGGTGTTTTAAAATATCAAGTATTTAAACAGTTAAAAAGATCCCGGTGAGAGGTCTAGGTTTCACTCAGGCTTGGACACTAGGAGTATTTTGGCTGTCCGCGCACATGGCTGTGTGGTTGACATGGGTGCACGTCCACATGGAAATATCTATAAAAATATTTTGTACATGCGTGTGCGGAGTGTAGATTGCCTACTTAATAAGATAAGATAACCAATTCTTTATTTTCCGGAAAGATTGTACATGGAAAAAGCAGGTTATGAGCTCATCCAAGGATCTCTTCCAGCCCATGCCTTCTTCGTTAACCTTAGACTTGGCTGTTTGTTTCCTAACACTACATCAAGTATAAAAGTTTACTATAAAATAAAATGTCATAAACCAGAATCAGGTTTTACACTTTTCTACCGTTATGCATGTCGGTCTTGTTTAGATGGACATTAGGTAATAGTTCTATATAAGCTAGCTTTGTCACACTGGATTAAGGTGACATGGCAACTAAGAAATGTGACTAAACATGACAAGAGAAGTATAACTAATAAACATGACAAAAAGACAAGAGAAGTATAACTAATAAACATGACAAAAAGAATGCAATAAATCATTCAACAACTACTTGATTGCCTAGTATTAGCAGTCAAGTTGTATGCATGTTTCTCTGTCTGCCTGGTTATATATATATATATATATGCTTTTATTCATTCATGATAAACAGTTACATTATCACATAAAAAAGGAAAAAGTTTTTGTCCTCTGCCCCTTTGCAGTTCTTCCACGACCGCCCTAACTAAATATAATACATGTACACACTTATTCATTCATTCAACATGATACATAACATTACATTATAGTATATTTCAATTCACTATGTGTCAATAGTCGGTTCAGGATAGGTTGTATTTCCCTGAATTTTTAAATTGTGAGGTGATACGTTGTTTCGTCTCTTGTTTAACATTATAACCTAATCTATTCATTGGGACTTAGTCCAACAAATTGATATTATTTGTACATTAATAAACAATGCAATGCGTATGACAGCAGAGACTTGTTCCTACTGTCTATTAATATTTTATACTTTATACATCAATAGTGAGAACATCTATATAATTATAGGCTACACTCTCCAATTGCAATTTGTAGTAACAATGAAGTAATATTTGTTTTCTAATAGAAGCTGTAAATAGGACTTAGTCCAGGTACAACTTGTATATAACTCAAGTCATTTTCACTAAGACCAATTTTCACGTTATCAAATAATCACAATAATAATCTACCACACTACAAATACCCAGACTACAACAATCAGAAATGTCTTATAGTGTAATACTACCCCACCTCGAGATTGATTTTTTTTATTACAAAGGCCATACATTTAATCATAATAACAAAAGACGCATGTCGCCGTGGTCAATGTTTTCCTGCGTTGCTTAGCATTATTCTTTTGTAGAAAAAACATCGCCTGGAGTCCTCATAAGGACATTGCTACGGACTACATACTACTCTCGCCTGTATGATTTGGATTTTTAGATTTAGAAACTTTTATCTTCGATTTTATCAGACAGAGAGCGTTTCTCCAGCTAAGGGAGGTTTTCACAATGAAGTTTGCAGTATTCAATTCCACAGTCGTCATTGACAAAGTTAGGTGGCACACTACAGCTATATTCAAATAAACTTTGATTTTACATTACATTTTAAAGACAACTATTATCATTATTATTATTATTGAACTTTTATTCACAAACATAAATAGATACAATAGGAAGAAGGACGCTAACCTGCCATCGGGGATCTGGGGATTTTGATGACCTTGACGAAATTTGGTTATAAATGGTGGCATTTGGGCGAGATTTGACGTTTGGAAATTTCCACAATACTCAGTCCCTAACATTAGTACACAACTACTGAAGACTTTATCCCTGAATTAACCTCCCCCCCCTCCCCCACCACACTTATATCTAAATAGGCCCACACTATTTGGACAAATCTAATTTAATGTGCGGTCGCAATAGATTATATTTCAATGGACAAATAAATGTTCTTCACTTCATGTCATTTTTCGAATTGTATATGTAAAATTGTTTGGATGGATTACGACAGATTGCCTTGAAAATCGCTTAAATTAATTGAAGTGTCTGTCTGCATTTTTCTGTTAAATGTGAAAATAAAATTCTTTAAAAAAAAAGAAGCATTCTCAGTGAACAAAAACAAGCATCTAAAGAGGAGACATTTATTTATTTATTTATTTATTTCAATTTTTAATAGCATGGAACATTGCATAGTACATACATATGTGGCAGAACTTCTGGCAGAAAGGAAGACTTGAGTAAAAAGAAATCAGTATTGAGATCTATTATTAGACCAATATGTATATACGGGTCAGATTTACGGAAAATGTACAATTCGCCTTCACCAATCCTCTCAATAACCCACATTTAAGACGAAAATGAGCTTCAAAATGCAGTTTAACATAACAGAACTGATACTTTAAATCAATGCGATACCAAATATACTCAGATACCCGATATTCATCATTTTTCAGCTTAATTTAGGAGAATTTCCTTAATGTGAAGATCTGCCAATTGTACATTTTCTGAAAATCTGACCCATATTCTAAGAATACTTCACAATCAAGATTAGCAGATAATTAGTTCATGAACATACCCAGGCATACTACAATATAGTAGTATTATATCGGGTTGAATTGAAATAAACAGGTTATTGTTTTACTAGGGGGATTCAGCAAGCAAACCTCAATTACGTAACCATATGCGTATCTTTTTTGTGAATTACGTCGTATATTTATGTATAAAAAATATTTTGCTTGATATGTTACGTTACGTTTTGCTGAAACTCTTTCTTCCTTTTAACACATGACTACATATCAGAGATATGGATACGTTTACGTTACGGTTAGACTTGCTGAACCTCCCTACTGTCTCCGAGGTTTACGTATCATTTTGGAAATGACATGCTTATATTTATCAAAACGTTTCGGTCATAAAAACCCAGTTTATTGATGAATAAATAACATAATTTATGAGGAGCTACTACACAATGACGCGTGAAATAACTGTTAAAATACGCTTGTAAGTAACCTGTTTCTAAGTGTAATAAGTTAGGCGCACGTAAACTGCACCACTCTCCTCCTCTTGGCATGTATTTTATATACAGGTAATGACAAATGCAGAGGCCACCTAGCATCATCTTATACAATAGAGAGATTTAGCAACCACAACGCACCAACACAACACTAACGCATCCATTAACAGTATTACCGCTGTGGGGATATCCCGAGAGGCCTGCAATGCAGATGCCCTCGGCCAAGCGCCTCTCAAGATATCCCCACAGTGGTATTAATTAAGACCGCAAAATGACATTATATTCCCATTAAAACGCTGAGTCTTAGGCGAGGAGACCGATTAGCAAAGTAGGCGTCCAATCACTTCAAGACTTTAATGGTGAAATGAGCCGGGGATTGGGATTTAATCTATTAATATTTAACTTTGAATCGGGCAGGCTATTGTACATCACGATATCTCGTTAAATGAATAACAGGTATTTAAACATAAAGGATCCCCCAGGAAGACCTCCATATAGAGAGGCTGGCGTCCTGTTCTAAAAGAGATGTAACTGTGCGATTCAGAATAAAAATACAATATATATATATATGTACAAATGGTAGGGATATGGATACATATGCTTCAATGTTGGGCGGCAAGAAGGGAATGACCTCAACCGGAACCGGAACTCTTAGTACCCATAGCGACCAAGGTCAAACGCAACTAACATTCGAACATTCAAAGCTGCCACAACAGTCGGTTGGTGAAGATCGCAATTTTTTTTTTATTTTTTGTTTCTCTCTTTGGAGATTGCAGACTTAAAATATATCAACCGAGCCAAATAAAAGTATATTTCATAAACCGTTGTCCTTTGGTTTGTTGCTAGACATAGTCAGTGGATGCGTTAGTGCGTTGTGGTTGCTAAATCTCCCTATTATTTAACTGGAACAGAACGTATCTAAATAAGACTCATCACGTAAGGCAACTGTATATCCTTGCAGCATGGTAGCGCACAGATTCATGTTTATGTTTACTCAGTACGAAGACTTTGCTCCGTAAGTGCACCGAGTTGTTATGTCCGTACAGAGCCGTCCACATGGTCTCGGGGGACGCTGCCTTGTACTCCGTGGGTAATGACGTACTCGTTAGCTGCTTCTCACGTGACGTCCACATGACGTTGGCTAGGAATGTCACCCATCTGAGGAGAAGGTCCTCGTCTGTCCTGGGAACAACGGTGGACAGCAAGGAACTTGGTGCCTGCATGGGAAAGAGAGATTGATTTGATTTGAGAAGCTTTTATTTATCGAATAGGATACATGTATGTGGGTCAATTTTTAGAAAATGTACAATTGGCAGCTCTACACATTTAGTAAATTCTGCTAAATTAGGCTGAAAAATGAAGAATACCGGGTATATCTGTGAGTATATTTGGTGTCGAATTGATTTAAAACCCATATGAAAAATACGACAAATAGAGTGACACTCCATGTATTCCGGCTGTTACCGTAATGAAAGATATATAGTTAACTATAAGGAAACTACACAGGGGTTATACATTATGGTATTAAGTATACATGGTACAATATTTAAGTTTTAAATTTAAATTGAGTGATGGAGGTGCCATACTATACAGGACGGCATAGTCTCGTTCAGGCTATCATCGACTGGTGATTATCAATTTCTTAATACTTGAAACATATTCAGGGATGAAATTGGGGCCATGACAAAAATACTGAAATATTTCTGGCAAGGGGAAAAGCACCCATATGTATGTGTGTGTGTCGGGGGGGGGGGGGAGAGGAGAAAGAGAATATTGATTATTATTTGAGTTTCACATATGTTACTTATAGAATTAAATCTTCTGCGAATCTGGTTTGTCATAACAGAACACATTTCTGACAACCATACCACAATTCAGGACCTCAGAAGTACCCTTTTAGGATAATGATATTTTCTTTGTTTTTTTGGCCAACATAAAAGAAAGATGAAAAAAAGAAAGATAACTTTATAAAGGACTTACCTTTGCAGCGAGTAAGTGAGGGACCATTTCGGGGTTACTGGAGAGGTTGACCAGGACCTTCAGTGCGTGCAGCTGTATGTTGTGGGAGCCATTGTCTAGACATTCATACAGGTGTTGGATCAGCTTGGTGTATGGGGGGTGGTAGGATGACGTCACCGACAGGTTGGTCAGGGCCTGGAGTGAGCTCACCTGGACCGACTCGGGAGCCGAGGCACATTTAGCGAAGTCTATCAGAGCAGGAATGCAGTCCTATATGGGGAGGAAGAGAACACAGGAATTAAGGCTCAATTGATTCATATTTATTAAAAAAAAAAAAAATATTTAAAACATTTTTCTTTTTTTTATCAAAAAATATTTTGTTTATTAGAAAATAATATTTTTTTATTAAAAAATAATTTTTTGAAACATCTTTTTCTTTGAATTTCCACAATGTGGTAAGTTTCATTCTCGAAATATAACCCACAATTTTACATTCAATTCCCATTTATACAAGTATCTATTCTTTACTAAATTAACTTTTGTCCTCAAAATATTGGAGTATTATTTAGCAGGGATGAAAGTGGGGTCATATTTGTGATGCATTACAGGGAAATAAGTCACAAATCGCAAAAATTTGCATTCTTTTAGAAGACTTCAATGGTATAAAACACAGTATAAGACTACTTCATATTATATATATATATAAGTGTTTTTATTTCTCATTTTACAGTTACATTGTAATGCATGGAAAAAGGTCCATCTCTCTCTGTGCAAGCAT
Source organism: Sthenelais limicola (assembly GCA_942159475.1). Lineage (NCBI taxonomy): Eukaryota > Metazoa > Annelida > Polychaeta > Phyllodocida > Sigalionidae > Sthenelais > Sthenelais limicola. Next base: position 104,348,125 of record OW804099.1, read on the forward strand.
AGATCTTCCAAGAGTGCCTCTGATATGATCTTACTTATTATTTTATAAGACAGCTACTTATTTAGCTGCTTATCAGAAAGCTGTTAATATTGAGATCTGGTTTTGATACACTTTTACACCTATACATTAATCAATAATCAATTAACAATTTCAAAACCTTAATTAACAATGAATCTGTTTTATAACATATTTTAACATGTCATATACAATCACCCTGTCTCCTCATTTAAGTACTACATATAGTAACTAAAGAGTTACTCATTCTCACCATGTTATTTTTACTTCATCAATATGAACTTTAGTAGTTCATGACTAACATTTTACAATATATGGAATAATATTCGCAATAAAGAAAGTAAACTATACTAACAACTTCCAAACAGTGTTTGTCCACCCTCACACCCAGTCGGTTTAATATGATTCATATGTTATGTTAATTGTCCAGATGTACTTAACCTCTCACCGTAGGCCCCCTTCCCCCCCTTATCGTTATATCGATCTTAATTTATTCCTGGTGATACATATCCAGGCAACGAGAGTACATTTAAGCATAGATTCTACAGGGGCTCCCCTGTAGAATCTATGATTTAAGTGTACTCTCGTTCATCCAGGTTAGCACACAGTTTATCACAGTTTCCCTTATCAATGACATATAGAAGTAACAATTCATTTTGATAGAGTATTATTAGACTTTAAATAATATTTAAAGACTAATAATACTGTGTAATATGTGATCCATATTTAATATGGATCACAGTCTGCAGGGAAATTGTAAAAGGTTCAGGTTAACCGAAAATTCAGGTAAACCTATTTCAGGATAAGCGGAACATAGTGTATTTTCGTTTACCTGCAACTGTTTTTGGTTCTCCTCGTTGACCGCCAGGTTGGTAACTGTGTTGACCACTCGGGTGATGATGGCGGGGTAAGTGACCGACTGACCAACGCGTAGAGCCATAGCTTGAGTCTTGACCAACAGGATGAGCTGCTTCAGACAACCCGCTTCACGCAGCAGGTTCTGCAATAATAACAAGAACACAAGCAATAAATCACTTAATCCAAGATTGAAAATGTGTAGAAAGTAAAAGAAGAAAGACATTGGTACTCTGGTGGGATGGGGGATGGGGGATGGGGGATGGGGTTGATACCCGGTCCCCGCACTCATATACAAAAAGTAGGACATAGGCTCGTTCCACCTATCAGAAAACATACCCTTTTCCGCGGATTTTGAGCTGAGAAAGTACCCTTTTTTCCATGAAAACGCTGACTTTTCAGCCCTAAAAAACACCCCTTTTTTCTTGAAAAACGCGGACATTTTTAAAAATAACACCTTTTTTCTGAAAAGCGCGGACATTTTAAAATCTACATAAATATAAGATGGATATTTGTGATCCGTTTTAGGAAAATGAGTCATAAGTCGGAAAATATTGATTTAGAGACTGATATGTATGGAATATCTCCGAGGCTAGTAGTAGAGTGTAATGGAGATATAATATCGTCGGAGATATTCCATACATATCAGGGTGTTCCATCAATCGCTTTTACCCTTACGCCTTAGTCTGTTTTTTTAAAGGTTAATGCCAGTGTTTAATAAAAAATGAAGGAATCATGGAATTTTTTTTAAACGTGGGATTTAGAAAGAACATGGTTGTAGGAACCCCCAAAAGCCCCCCAAACCATATGTCATTGGATTAGTTTTTGTTTCAGGGAGAGCTGAAATTTACTACTGTTCACTATAGAAGCCTATGGGGGAACCGGTATTTCCCCCTAATATGATTGAATCATACGATTTTCTTTTAAAGTCTGCATATACATAGCTGACATGTTATTCTACCCTGTTGCAGTGCTGACGACTCTGGCATTTAGCTTTAAATGTTTGAAAAACCTGATGTGAAAGAGGATTTAAAGATGGGGAGAATGGATACAGAGAACTGATGCAGCTTCCTCCAAGCCTCCGATACAATGTATTAGTGATTATGGTATGCAATACAGGTAGGCGAGTTATACTGTCGAGCAATTTAACACCATGCATATATAAATAAAACCGACCACACACGATCTCTCTTGTAACTGAGACCAGACTGATTTATGGTTTAACTAAATACAATTCAAAAACAGAATTACTGACTTAGAAGGTTCTTAAAACCCCAAACACAAAATTACTGACTTCTTAAAACACCCAACATGTTACCGTACCTCCCACTCCAACCCCTATACCGCCACTTTTAACCATTCTGGGATGACAGCTGGGTCATGCAAAAAGTAATTCTTTTTCCTTTTAAATATAGATGAGATACGGAAACAACGAAATCTTGAATATATGGCCACATGTGCACATGGGTGAAATCGTCAGAAAGTGTACAATTCGTCTTCACCTACCCTCTCAAATTATCCAAATTTCAGGTTCAAAATACAGTTCAACATAACCAAACAGACTGTTTGAACCAAGTATTTGTACAACCAAATACACTCAGATATCCTTAGTAGGCTATCGACAATTTTTCACTCTAATTTAGCAATCTGCCAATTGTATATTTTCTGAAAATCTGACCCACAAGCACCTGCAATCAAACACGAGCATGTGACAATCTCTGTTATAAAGTGTCCTCATGTGTACGAGAAGCGGACCTTCATACGACAGGGCAAGGAGTTTATGGGTCAGATTTTCAAAAAATGTACAATTGGCAGCTGTACACATTTAGTAAATTCTGCTAAATTAGGCTGAAAAATGAAGAATACCGGGTATATCTGAGTATATTTGGTATCGCGTTGATTTAAAGTATCAGTTCTGTTATGTTAAACTGCATTTTGAACCTCACTTTTGTCTTAAATGTGGGTTATTGGAGAGGATTGGTGAAGGCGAATTGTACATTTTCTGAAAATCTGACCCTTATAGTACATTGACAAAGTGCTCCTTATTAACTTCACACCACACAAACTCTTTGTTATGAAGTCATAACTAAACACTTATTATAAATTATTCCTTTGAACGTAACAGCCGATAAGAAAAAGCACTATCAAAGAGTTATGCTCCTAGAAGTTGAGAGATTTCCTCGGAAGAAATATATTATAGACCATGTGTGATTAGGTAGGAAACAATTAATCTTCATAAAAGCTTTTAAATGACCTTGAGTACCTTACATTAGGCAGGGAAGTATTTGGGTAACATCGCCAGAAAATGTACAATTCACCTTTATAAATCCTCTCAAATAATCCAAATTCCAGACGAAAATAAAGTTCAAAATACAGTTCAACCTAGCCAAACAGATTGCTAGAATCAATGCAATGCCGAATATACTCGAATTTACCTAGTATTGACCAAATTGCAACCAAATTTAGCAAATTTGACTAAATGTGTACAGCTGCCAATTGTACATTTTCTGACAATCTGATCCATTTAGATACAGTGACTGCAAGGACCACCAGCGTTCTGTTCTGACTGCACATAATCATATACACATTGAAGCCATATTCATCTCGTGTATAATTTGAAATTGAGATCGTGGTGATCTTCTCCATAAATATGTCCATTTGTGTTGTGGTCGTCTGTGAGTATCATTTCTTGTAGAGACCATGTTTTTATTAAATGTCCATTTGCCTTGACACGGGCCACATAAGTGACCACCGCCTGAGGGCACTGAGTGCCTGGGGGCACGTGAATTAACCTCCAATGATGCAGCACACGCATGGTACATACACTCTAGGCCCAAACCCTTACATCAGATGCTTATGCCAGGCCCACACATTCAAGAACTCGCAATTCGTACGAAGTGGGGACACTCGAAAAGTCTAAAACTTTGCCTACAAATTGTCGTAAGAACCCATGATTTGTCATATGAATTGGAGGTTTCTTCATAAGAAAGCTCACAAGTTACCGAACTCAAGTGTGCTTCTTAAGAATGATTTTGAACTATACGAATTGTCTTTAGGTGTGGGTCTGGCTTTATGTTTATCCTTGAACCAAATTTAGATTACACATAGTCGTTTTTATTTTTGTGAGTGATGTATTTTATCTTATTGCTACTTCGATTGCATAAGACATGCACAACTTTACCAAAAAAAAATAATATAGAAACCCCTTAACTTGTATATAATACCTGTACCATTATGTCTCTATTGAGCCCTTTTAAATTATGGGCATGTCAAAAAGTTTAAAGTTTAAATGTTATAAAGAAGATAAAGCTGCATCAGCTAATATATACTGTACGACACTTTGATTTCCTGTAATTGTGTGCAATAAAAACTTTTATAAAAAAAGAAGAAGATAAGAATGGTATGTCAGTGATGCCTGCTTCGCTAATCCGTTTTCTGGCCTAGGATTCGACATTCTACTGGGATTATAATGACATTTTGCGGTCTTAATGGAATTATAGTGGCATTTTGCGGTTTGAGGCGAGATGCTTTTCCTCCGTTTGAAGGGACTCTCTCGACTTTGGGCCTAGACTGTGTAGACATACTGGGAGGCAGAGAAGGGTATATCAGCCAACAGTTAGTGAATAAAAAACTCTCTCCATCTATTTTTGTAAAGGACGCATTTTCATCAATTAAAGCTGTGTGAACTACGAGTAGGAAAATATGGGTTGTCAGATCAACACATTTAGTAAATTCTGCTAAATTAGACCAAAAAATCTACACAAGTATTAAACTCTTGTTAGATTAGGCAGAAAATGATAATAGATGCTAAGCATATCTGAGGAGTATATTTGCTGTTGCGTTGACATTTATTTTGCACCTCATTTGTGTCTTAAATTTGGGTTATTAGCAAAAATTGTTGAAGACAAATTATATATTTTCAGGCGACTTCACCCAGGTATGATATTTTTCTAATGCTAGGAAGGTCAGATTTTCAGAAAAATGCACATTTTACAGTTCTATACATCTATCAAATTCTGCTAAATTAGAGTGAAAAATGATAAATACTAGGTATATCTGAGTGTATTCTGTATTCGATTCATTCAATAAATCTGTCTGGTTATGTTGAACTGCATTTAGAACCTGATTTTTGTCTTACATTAGGGTTATTTGAGAGGATTGGTGAAGTCCAATTCTACATTTTCTTGCGATTTCACTCCTGTATACTACATGGTACAGAATGATGCACAGCTGTATTATAGACGCTACGTTTCAGGTACATGATTGATCACTGCAGTGCATATAATGACATCTTTACCTTGGGGTTGTCTTCTCAGGCTAGGCTCAGAGTTGAGGAAATTCCTTCAAACGGAGGGAAAGCCTGTCAAGTCTAGGCTCTGAGTGTCCCTCCAAACTGAGGGAAAGCCTGTCAAGTCTAGGCTCTGAGTGTCCCTCCAAACTGAGGGAACGCCTCAAGTCTAGGCCAATTGTACATTTTCTGGAGACTTGACCAAGTACAATGCATGAATCTACTGGGCAATAATACCAGCTGGCCATGGCCCGGGGGGAGAAGCATAGGTATGACTTGGGAAACAGCAAGTCCAACCTTCGGGGGTCGAGAGGTGATACAAAGTGAGAACCCCTCATATAGTCAAACAATAACTGCATAAGCCAGACTATATATTATGGGTCAGATTTTTAGAAAATTATTAACAGAAAATGATGATTTATTCTGGAAGGAAGGACGTATACAAGGGTCAGAGTTATCATCAAGTATATATATATATAAGGGTTCATCAGAAAATGTACAATTCGCCTTTACAAATCCTCTAAAATAACCCAAATTTCAAGTCTTTGTCTATACAAAGAACGGTTAACCAAGCACTGAAAAGCAGAAACAATTACTCGAGTGTAACTTCTGGAAAAATATTGCGCCTTCTTACAATTGACTATTTTCTTTATAACACTATTGTGCTCATGTAGAGAATCATCGGAAGTCAATGACTGAGATGATATTGTTACTCTACCTCAGAAGAATGTATGACAAGTCAGAAGGGGAATTGAAACCTCCCAATTTGCAGGAGATCCCCTTTGATTGGCAATGAAAACTTGCAATAAAATGTTTTTTCAATTCAATTCAATTCAGATTTTCACAAAATGTAATCAGCAGCTGTACACATTTAGTAAATTCTGCTAAATTAGGCTGCAATCTGGTCAATACCAGGTAAATTCGAGTATATTCTGCATTGCATTGTTTCTAGCAATCTGTCTGGTTAGGTTGAACTGTATTTTGAACTTTATTTTCGTCTGAAATTTGGGTTATTTTAGAGGATTTGTAAAGGCGAATTGTACATTTTCTGATGAACCCTTATATATATATATACTTGATGATAACAATGAATATAAAATGGTCTGTGTGATTCACTTCTATGTGAAAAATAATAATAGAATTTAGGCAGCCCTATACATATGGATTTTATACATAATGATGGCTAGCCAAGTCAATAGGGGGTTTACATGTCTCACTGCGCATGTCTATTAGAGTGCATCCTGGGATGGGTTCTGATGAAATGGGACATACAAATATTTGCCAACATTTGTATCGAAAACTGTAAGAATGTTTTCACCAATATCATAGTTTGTATACATAATCTATGAAAAACAATATCATAGCTTTTGTAAATGATCTATGAGAACCAAATGCACGATGGGATATATGGAGACTTGTGTCATGGAAACATGTAAAACACATGGATATTGGCATTAGAACATTGATAAATAGTCCATGCTGAACATGGCATGTTTTCTATAGATTTTATACAATACCATTAGTCCAATAATTCCATGCGAATCAATATTCAAAATGGCGGCTATGCAAATCCCCTATTTGGGTCAGATCTTAAGAAAATGTACAATTCGCCCTCATCTATCCTCTCAAATAATCCAAATGTAAGAGAGAAATGAGGTTCAAAATTCCTTGTAATATAACCAAACAGATCGCTTTTTTCAGTCTAACTTAGCAGATTTACAAAATGTGAAGATCTGACGATTGTACATTTTTTGAAAATCTGACCCATTTTCATAACCCTACATGGGTCAGATTTTCAGAAAATGTATAATTGGCAGCTCTACACATTTAGTAAATTCTGCTAATAAATTAGGCTGAGAAATATACAGGTATATCTGGGAATACCGGGTATATCTGAGTATATTTGGTGTCGCATTGATTTAAAGTATCAGTTCTGTTATGTTAAACTGCATTCTGAAGCTCATTTTTCTCTTAAATGTGGGTTTTTTGAGAGGATTGGTGAAGACGAATTGTACATTTTCCGAAAATCTGACCCACATACTGACATATGTACACATTCAATAACACAGACCAGCGTTAGTGCACAGACCAAACGGTGCACAGACAGACATGTGTTTTTCTATTGACCACTCGCTCCACGTGGATCTATTTTACTTAGTTCAACACAATTGATTTCTTTAGCTTACTCTATGTAATGAATGGAACACCTTTTGGGTCAGATTTCCAGAAAATGTACAATTGGCAGATACACACTTTGAGTAAAGTCTGCTAAATTAGACGGGAAAATCGTGAACACTTGATATATATGAGTATATTTCGCATTGCCTTGATTCAAACAATCTGTTTGGTTATGTTGAACTGTATTTAGAACCCAATTTTTGTCTTAGATTTGGGTTATTCGAGGGGATTGGTGAAGGTGAATTGTACATTTTCTGAAAATTTGACCCATATAAGCATGGTTATATGTTGGTGAACTACAGTGGAACCTCGCATAAAGACCACCTCTCTATAGAGACCACCCCTCTATTAAGACCAGTTTCTCTCAGTCCCGAATTGCTTTCCTCTTATTAGATTAGCCCCTCTAATGAGACCACCTCGCTATTAAGACCAGTTTCACTCAGTCCCAAGGGTGGTCTCAATAGAGAGGTTCCACTCTATATGGATACTTTGCCATATTGGTCAGATTTTCAGAAAATGTACAATTCAACTTCGCCAATCTTCTCAAATAACCCAAATTCCAGACGAAAATAAACTTTAAAATACAGTTCAACCTAACCTAACAGATTGCTAGAATCAATGCAATGCTGAATGTACTCAAATTTACCTAGTGGTGACCAAAATGCAACCTAATATATAGCAGAATTTACTAAATTTGTAGAGCTGCCAATTGTACATTTTCTGAAAATCTGACCCATATAGAGTATAGTAATAGTCTAGGATCTAGCTGGATACATCCAAATAACACAAGGCTCGGTAAATTTCAATATATGGGTCAGATTTTCAGAAAATGTACAATTGGCAGATCTACACATTTAGGAAATTCTGCTAACTTAGGCTGAAAAATGATAAATATCGGGTACATCTGAGTATATTTGATATCGCATTGATTTATAGTATCACTTCTGTTATATTAAACTACATTTTGAAGACAATTGGCAGATCTACACATTTAGGAAATTCTGCTAACTTAGGCTGAAAAATGATAAATATCGGGTACATCTGAGTATATTTGATATCGCATTGATTTATAGTATCACTTCTGTTATATTAAACTACATTTTGAAGCTTATTTTTGTCTTGAATGTGGGTTATTTGAGAGGATTGGTGAAAGCGAATTGTACATTTTCTGAAGATCTGACCCATAAATATCCAGATATAATAGTATATGAAGGTTAACTAATGAGTTTGTTATTCTGAAACCAACTCGTTAGTTAATTTCTCATCTTCGTCAAATAATGAAAGGGATATGCGTCCTTTGAAACACTGAGATTTAAAAAAAGTCAAATGGAGAGTATTTAATAATTATACTGTATCCATGATAATGAATTACCTCCAATCGTATGCACTTCTGTGTACCAAGAAATCATTTATACCTGTATATATACTGTATATATAGAACCACTTGGGTCAGATGACCCCCCCCCCCCCCCCGAAAAAGGGATACTGTGCACCAAGTATGAATAAAATCTTTTAAAAAAAAAAGTCATATAATTGAATTGAATTGAAGCCCAACAAAGATTTTAACCCAGAACATGATAAACTCACCCTAAACTATGGTTAGGCCAAAAAAAATAAAAAATAGGTGTGTTTCCAATTTACCCCCCCCCCCCCTACCTAGAAAAACCTTACCCTACCTAAAAATGTTTTGACCATTCCTGATTTTTTCCCCATCATATCTTAGTTTTTTTTGGATTTTTTGACAAAAAAAGCTTATAAAAGCAGGAAAACGGGTTTTCCTAACCCGAAACTGTCAAAAAGCACATTTCCCATGTTCAAAACAACTATTGTTATGAAAAAGACATTTTTCTCAGTTCCTGGGAGATGGTTTCCAAACAAAAAAAATTAACAAAAAAAATAAATTACCACCCCCCTACCTAGTTTTCAGCCAGATAAATCGGAAACACACCTAATTTTTTTTTTGCCTTATAATGCTAAATACCTCCACAAAATTCTAAGGACAATAATTACAAGTAAGCAGCATCATTTGAGTACAGCAGTTAAACATGTAAGCATGCCCAGTGGATGGATGTAGTACATGTAGTACTAGATGCTATATTATAGCTGTAGTCGTAATAGTACTGTTAATTAGGACAGAGCAAGGACCAATTAATTACCCTGGGATTCAATACAAACATGGCGGGGGTAATGATGCAGGGTCGTATAGATTTCATAAAAATGAAGCAAGATTTGAGTGAACTTCTGAATGGAAATTAACTTAATATATGGATCAGATTTTCAGAAAATGTACAATTGGCAGCTGTATACATTTAGTAAATTCTGCTGCAATTTGGTCAATACTAGGTAAAATTGAGTATATTTGGCATTGCATTGATTCTAGCAATCTGTTTGGTTAGGTTGAACTGTATTTTTAACTTTATTTTTGTCTGAAATTTGGGTTATTTGAGAAGATTGGTGAAGATGAATTGTACATTTACTGAAAATCTGACCCATATCTAACAAGCTGTTAGAGACTGAAACATCCACATATCAAGATAAGACATACATTATGCTAAACGTTAAATCCGAGAGTCTATATTTTCATTTCTATGTGATAGATAATAACTATAAATGCTGGATTGACCAGAATGGACAGGGGTATTAAATGAATATTTATTTTGTGTGTTGGAAGATGCGAACGATGTTTTCTATTAGTAATGGTTTTTGTACCTTGTTTTTAGTTTGGCCACACAACTACAAAAGCTTAAATGATATGAATCGCTTAACTGCTTAAATGATATTTAGAGTATCATTAGTATATATATATATATAGGGAAAAGCTAACTTTGGCATGTAAGTCCATGTACTATCTTATGTACTATCTTATCTTATCAAATCTTAAAAAGGTTATGTACGATAATAGGTACTAATGTACAGATTGAAGGATAATCTCAAGAGTGATTGGGATATCTCTAAATGTTCGTTTTCTCTTATAAAGAGATTTTATGTTAAAGAATATAGATTGTATCGTAATAGATTTGTAAACATTACAAAAATGAGAACTACATCAGGAATGAGAAATATTTGTTACCTAATCAGAGATTCAAAGGACGCCCTGGAAGACCTGCGAATCCGCAGATGGAAATTGTTATTGTACTTAGTAATAAGCTATGAAATGATTGTCCTATTTCGAGAATAATGAAAATGTAAAAATGAGTCTGGAAATAAAACTATTACAACAACAAATGAATGATTTATCTTATTTTCTCGAATCAAATCGAATTTTTGCCTATTTTCTCGACATGAAATGTATCACAAATGTGGGGAAATAAAACTTTTAAAAAAACCCACAAAAACAAGCTGACATTTTAAATGAAAACATCACTGGACGTGGATGGCTAAAATGCTCATTAAATCCTCATGCTTAACTGCCTTTAGCTTGGGATAGCGTGCATTGTCAATAATACATTATCAATAATACTAGTGTCGTCTGCTCGTGAATAATGCACGAGAGTTGGTGAATAATGCACGAGAGTTGGTGAATAATGCACGAGAGTTGGTGAATAATGCACGAGAGTTGGCCCATCTGACAATGTCTCCTCGCCAGTAGTACACATGGGTCAGATCTTCAGAAAATGTACAATTCACCTTCACCAATCCTCTCAAAGAACCCACATTTAAGACAAAAATGAGCTTTAGAATGCAGTTTAACATAACATAACAGATACTTTAAATCAATGCGATACTAAATATACTCAGATGTACCTGGTATTGGGCATTTTTCTGACAAATTTAGCAGAATTTACTCAATGTGTAGAGCAGCCAATTGTACATTTTCTGACAATCTGACGCACCCAGTCTCATACACTATTGATTGGTGTGTGACCTCCATGTGTGACCTTGCACAGCTCCACTCTACACAATAATGGCGCTATTTCCAGGATGACAATTGTTCAATAACCTCGTCTTCCTCTCATTGAAATCACAGTGCAACAGTTTGTAGGGCCGTGAGGAGGCTGGTATCTAACTATGATATATGATTGCCGACTAGTGTTTAAAATTATATATGGGTCAGATTTTCAGAAAATGTACAATTGGGAGCTGTACACATTTAGTAAATTCTGCTAAATTAGGCTGCAATTTAGCCAATACTAGGTAAATTCGAGTATATTTGGCATTGCATTGATTCTTGCAATCTGTTTGGTTAGGTTGAACTGTATTTTTAACCTCATTTTTGTCTGAAATTTGGGTTATTTGAGAAGATTGGCGAAGTTGAATTGTACATTTTCTGAAAATCTGACTCATATTTCAACTGAGATTAGAGTGATTATTGTTAATGTTAAAATTGTATGTCCTTTTATTGTAAATGTATCAAACTTTTCATGAATTTTTGCCATTGTAATACATGAGAATATCTTGTGTATGCAATACAAATCTTTAAAAAAAATAAAAATAATGAAGGGATAGTTTCAACGAGATTGGAAGCAATGCTGTAGAAGGTAGTTATTAGGGAGGTTCAGCAAACAATTACGTAACGCATTTCTATGCATGAAAAATAAAATGTGAGATGAAATATTTTGTTATATTTTAGGTTACGTTTTCCCCGCCATGTTTTACCGAACCTCTTTCTTCCTTTTAACGTATGTTTGTATATCAGAGATACGGATACGTTTACGTTTACGTTACGGTTACACTTGCTGAACCTCCCTATTCACCCTCCACCCGAACACCTTCCAAACGCAATTGATAATTAGATGAATTAAAATGAAAAATGTTATTACCTATCGGGGGACTAATTTGACCCTTTATTTGATACTGCAAGGTCATTATATAGGCCTTTAAATGAAATGAAAAATAAATGAATTTAAATGAAAAAAAAATGAAATAAATGAGGCATGACGAATACAACAACCTCGCTTAGGAAATCGATAAGGACATGTCAGCTTGTTTCATACATTACTTAATGATTCATATAAATGAGTACTAAATCACATTAATTATGCACGCCAATACAACATGACAACTCAAACTCGCACGGTATTTGATGGATGGGGAATAAGTGCAATGTTTCCTCAAGAGGTCATCACTAATCCAAGCCGACGTGACAGACATATTTATAACGTAAATCAACATCGTTGAGTCGTACATTATCAGAAACAAAAATAATTATGGGTGATAGATTGGAAGGTGGAGAAACGTCACATCCTGATATATATGAATATTATGGGTGAAATCGCCAGAAAATGTACAATTTGATCTTCTATTGTTTACTATCATTATCTTGTTTACTATCATTAGCTTGATCTCGTCTTTTCAAATATTATTCTCCTTCACCAATCCTCTCAAAAAACCCGAAATTAAGACAAAAAGGAAGTTCAAAACTCAGTTCAACATAACCTAATTGTTTGTTTGAATCAAGGCAATACCAAATATACTTAGATATACCTAGTGTTGGCCAAATTTCAGTCTAATTTAACAGAATTTACTAAATGTGTAGATCTGCCGATTGTACATTTTCTAAGAATCTGACCCATTTGGTCCGGTCTAATCCATGTAAAATATAAACACAGCAAGTCTTCCTAAATACATCCATGGGTCAGATTTTCAGAAAATGTACAATTCGCCTTCACCAATCCTCTCAAATAACCCAAATTTAAGACAAGAATGAGCTTCAAAATGCAGTTTAACATAACAGAACTGATACTTTAAATCAATGCGATACCGAATACACTCAGATATACCCGATATTAGTCATTTTTCAGCCTAATTTATGAGAATTTCCTAAATGTGTAGAGCTGCCAATTGTACATTTTCTAAAAATCTGACCCCCATAACTTCTCCACATTCAGGCCTTGTTTGCCGAACGCTCTTGTAGATCTAGTCGCAGATATATTTGAGAATTTAGAATTTAGGTACTTAGTGAATAAAAAACGTAAAACAAAAACAAAAAACCCACTAGACTTCATCATGTAAAGCTCAATGCCAGTCTAGAGCTACTGGGGGCTGCCCAAGCCTTGGCATCATGCCAGCTAAACCAATATGATTTCTAAATTTAATATTTTATATCATGTCATGTTCATGTTATTGTGCGTTTGTGCGGCAAACGAGTGGTGGGGTGAAGTCACCAGAAAATGTACAATTCACTTTCACCAATCCTCTCAAATAAAATCAAATTTCAGACGCAAATAAGGTTCAAAATACAGTTCAACCTAACCAAACAGATTGCTAGAATCAATGCAATGCTGAGTATACTCGAATTTACCTAGTATTGACCAAATTGCAGCCTTATTTAGCAGAATTTACTAAATGTGTACAGCTGCCAATTGTACATTTTCTGAAAATCTGACCCTTGTATACTTCCTTCCTTCCAGAATAAATCATCATGTTCTGTTTACAATACGTGTGTGAAACCAAATGAAATCATGACTCAGCAGAAGTTCAAATATTTGTTTGTTGTGAACACGATTTTAAATGATGAACTCATCCTTTCGATAATCATATCTCTAGCAAGGGTAGTGGAGGAAAGAACTATGTCCATGTCAAAGGCCTAGGGTGGAAAATATTTTAAAACTCCTCCGGAAAGAATAAAGTAAGGAGAGAATACACTAAGTAGGTCTCAAAAAGAGGAATTGTTTTTGGATCAAATGAAGTTTAGCGTCAACACCAATACGAGATGAACACAAAAAAGAACTGCATAACTCACACCCCTTAACTTATCATTGTAGTTCTCTCCTAGTTCCTTCTCTTAGCTAGTCTCTTTCTCTTTGTGTTGAAACATGCATAAAATAGTTTAACTCACCAAAAGGTAATAGCCATTGAACCAGATTTAACAGACCCAACGGTTAAAACTAAGGCTCATTCCCTACCAATTATACACACGTTACTGTACTCGCATGATAGGATTGTATATTATCATATTATTTTGTGTATCAATTAATAAACGTTTCTAATGAAAAAAACAAAACAAAAAAAACAAATGCTGCAACCAACCCACCTCCAAAGCAGACTGGTCGATGTTGAACGTTTGTGGTGGAATTTATCCATTATTTTCGGCGTAAATTCGATGTGTCCAAATAGGTCGGGCTAAATGCCAGATGAGAGACAAATATGTCAATCACCATGTGTTATTCACATGAATATATAAACTCCTCCCCCTCCTCTCATTCAGCTAACAATAGCTTAATACATGGGATGCAAAATTCATGCTTAAATACGAACTTCCAGGTCGGATGCAACAACTACCACATTGGCAATGAATCCTGAAGTGTTATATTATATACAACGAGTGTTAAGGATTCCAAACAAAGTGATATAATATCACATAGTTTTAAGGATTCCTAACATAGAAGTGATAAAGAATATCACATAGTTTTAAGGATTCCTAACAAAGAAGTGATAATAATATCACATAGTTTTAAGGATTCCTAACCAAGAAGTGATAATAATATCACATAGTTTTAAGGATTCCTAACAAAGAAGTGATAAATAATATCACATAGTTTTAAGGATTCCTAACAAAGAAGTGATAATATCACATAGTTAATCCCCTCGATCTTGTCTCTATTTTAAAATCCCGTGTGATCATTAGTGAAATTGCACTGAATGTGTTGTGTGGTACATGTGTCGGATAGCTCCAGGTGTTGGGTGGATACTTCACACTGCATGAGTCCACGGCTAGACTATGTATAGAGCAGGAGGGTGGTCCAGTCAATACTCAGGGTTCATACTCCGGGAAGGAGCAGGAGTACATGGGTCAGAATTTCAGAAAATGTACAATTGGCTGCTCTACCTATTTAGGAAATTCTGCTAAATTTGTCTGAGAAATGATGAATACCGGGTATATCTGAGTATATTTGGTATCACATTGATTTAAAGTATCGGTTCTGTTATGTTAAACTGCATTTTGAAGCTCATTTTTGTCTTAAATGTGGGTTATTTGAGAGGAGTGGTGAAGGCGAATTGTACATTTTCTGAAAATCTTACCCATATGATGCTCTAATGGTCTACAGGCTATTGGGTGTCCATTGATATCCTATGCACTAGTGGTGGCGCAATGCTTCATTCAGCTGTGTGGGTAAAGTCGCCAGAAAATGTACAATTCACCTTCAGCAATCCTCTCAAATATCACACATTTGAGAGGAAAATCCGGTTCAAAATGCAGTTCAACATAACCAAACAGATAGCTTGAATCAAGGCAATGCCTAATATACCCGAATTTACCTAGTATTGACCAAATCGCAGCCTTGACTAGATGTGTACAGCTGCCAATTGTACACTTTCAGGAAACTTCACCCATGTATGGGTCGGGGTGGTGGGTGGAGAGTATAGTCGGGGAGGGGGGAGGGGGGGGGGGCTAGGGAAGGTAATGGTATAAAAAAGGTGGGTGGAAGTGGAAAGGGAAGTTGAAGGCTAACATACAATCCCGAAGGTTAAAAAAGGGAGCGTGTATATAAAAAACGGATCCAACCAACGCTTCACTCAATATGAAATGTAACCCAGTGAAACAGTGCTTACACGGCTGGTATTATTGACTACCCGAGTAGGATATATGGCTTTTTCTATAGCGACAGAGTGGACTAAATCATTTTATTTTACATTCATATGGGTGAAGTCGCCAGAAAATGTATAATTCACCTTCACCAATCCTCTCAAAAAACCCAAGTTTAAGACAAAAATCGGGTTCAAAATACAGTTCAACATAACCTAACAGATTGTTTGAATCAAGGCAATGTCAAATATACTCATATATAGCTAGTGTTAACGATTTTTCGGTCTAATTTAGCAGAATTTACCAAATGTGTTGGTCTGCCAATTGTACATTTTCTGAAGATCTGACCCATGTATGTTGTATATATATTGGATGATATTAAGGTGAATTAGGTACTATTGAAATGATCTACTAAAGAAGAAGAAGAACTAAAGAGTTTCGTCTCATATTAATAATCAATAAAAGGGTCTACCGCCTTGTTAATGTCCGTGACGTCGTCAGATTTTCTTTGTCATAAAATAATGATAAATCTATGGGTCAGATCGTCAGAAAATGTACAATTGACCTTCACCAATTTTCTCAAATAACCCAAATTTAAGACAGAAATATTCATATAACAAAACCCTCTACCCATCCCTGTTACACATTTCAGAAATAAATCCAAATCAAGCATGCATGACTTGTATGTAGTGAGTTACAGTTGTGGTATTAATCACTATAAGTATTATGGGCACAATGCCAAATAGTCATTATTGTTATATAAATGTAACTCTTTAGTTGCTAAAAACAAAAGTGACAAGTAAGGATTGGGGAGAGATTCAACGAGTGTTGATAACTGTGTAAATATTTAAATAAGACTTTATGAACATGGAGTACAACATGATCTAGTAGATTAGATTAATAGTAAATAAGTCCAACTTGCTGATAAATAAAGATCAAATCTAGATGTAACACCAGCAACTAAGCATCGAATATCTGATGTCTTAAGATAGGAAAACATAAGATCAATTCAAGGCGCTCGTGGAAGAACTATGTTCGCATAGAAAGTGACATGACCTTTTTTCAATGTAAATGTATTGCATTTTGGAAATAAAAACACTTATATATATATTTGAAAATATTCGTTCATGATCTTCCATCTATACCCCTTCCCTTTAGCGTTATAGCCACCACCGCCACGAGTAAAACTTAATAGTGAGGTTCAGCAAGTCTAACCTATACGTAAACGTAACCGTAGCCGTATCTCTGATATACAAACATACGTTAAAATGAAGAAAGAGGTTCAGCAAAACATGGCGGAAATACGTAACGTAACATATCAAGCAAAATATTTCACTTCACAATTTATATTTTACACATACAAATGTGACGTAATTCACAAAAAAGATACGGATACGTTACGTAATTGAGATACGTTTGCTTGCGGAACCTCCCTAATATACGTGGGTATCACACAATCTACACATCTGCCAAACTCTGCTAAATTAGAGTGAGAAATGATAAATACCAGGGTATATCTGAGTGTATTCTGTATTGTATTCATTCAATACATCTCTCTGGTTATGTTGAACTGTATTTTGAAGCTGATTTTCGTCTTAAATATGGGTTATTTGAGAGGATTAGTGAAGGTGAATTGTACATTTTCTGACGACTTGACCCATATATAGCACATGCTGGGAGGATAGATACATGGGATATATATACGGCGAATCGATGCAGAAATAAATGAAAAGATTCATAATATTGACCACATTACAGCCTAATTTAGCAGAATGTACTAAATGTGTACAGCTGCCAATTGTACATTTTCTGTAAATCTGACCCACATAGGGAAACGCCCTGGAGGTAGCGTCCCCCGGGTCTCAGTGATACCTGCCCGGCGGATTCACACCCACGTGTTCCCGCACAATATGTGAAAATGATCCCGAAATTAAATCCTCCAGTCCAGACCAACTCAACCCCTTCATTACAGCGGGGCTCAAATGTTGGATGGACACACCAGTCTGTAGGCCTCAGGAGAATACGGGGGAAGGTACCAGAAAATGTACAATTCAACTTCATCAATCCTCTCAAATAACCTACATTTCAGACGAAAATAAAGTTCAAAATACAGTTCAACCTAACCAAACAGATATTGCTGGAATCAATGCAATGCCAAATATACTCGAATTTACCTAGTATTGACCAAATTGTAGCCAAATGTAGCAGAATTTACTAAATGTGTACAGCTGCCGATTGTACATTTTCTGACAATCTGACTCATACAGGTCTGTAAATGGGTGGAAAGCCCTGGACGGACATTAAATAAAATCTTTAAAAAAAATGCAAAAAAAAATGGGTGGAAAGCACGCCAGCTAGAGCTAGAGAAGTATTTCCCCCCAAGGATGTATTTTATTTGTTCTCAAACACAGGCTTATAGTGAAAGTACACACACACATCACCGCCTCCCTGAACATAGGAATGAAATAAATTGAATGATTGAATGATATCATATGGGTCAGATTTTCAGAAAATGTACAATTCGCCTTCACCAATCCTCTCAAATAACCCACGTTTAAGACAGAAATGAGCTCCAAAATGCTGTTTAACATAACAGAACTGATACTTTAAATCGATGCGATACCAAATATATACTCAGATATACCCAGTATTCATAATTTGTCAGCCTTATTTGGCTGAATTTAGCTCCTGAATGTGTAGAGCTGCCACTTGTACATTTTCTGAAAATTTAAAAGTTAAATGAGACTTCCCTTCTAAAGTTGATATTTGACTAGAAGTTTATGATTGTACTTCTAGTGGTGATGAGGGAATAATTGAGATGTAGGTCACTAGATCGGACAGTTTTTATAGCTATAAATTTCCTGATGAAACTTAATCAATAAGTAAACTGTGATATTTGTTCAAAGGGTGGGTCGGCGGGCAATTATTCCCTCATCACCACTAGAAGTACAATCATAAACTTCTAGTCAAATATCAACTTTAGAAGGGAAGTCTCATTTAACTTTTAAAGTTTATTTCACTGCCATCTAGTGGAGATGAGCAGGAATAATTGAGACTGTGAAGCTTAGTTTTATCAGGAAATAAATTACCTGTCTAATTCTCCAACTTCTTCTTCCTCCTGGCCGATAGGCTATCCTCTAGAATGGATTTGGCCATATCAGTTTTGTTTGAAATCTTTCTTTCATAGAACTTCCCGAACGTGTCTGAGTTCGACCACCCTGCCTTTTCCAAAATATTGGCTATTGGTACTCTAAGCTTGGCTGCTTTAGATACGCTAGCAGATCTCGTGCTGTGCGCTTTGTAAATGTTAGTGTCAATCCCTGCTTCCGTGAGGGTGAATTTTATCCATCTGGATACTGTATCTTTTGCCACTCTTCTATGAGTGCCACCGTAAGAAATGAAGACCTGGTCCTCTGATTTTCTGTATTGTTCTGTGCTCTCAAGATATGTGTTGAGGCATCTCACTGGACAAATTCTGGTGTCCTCTTTAAATTTGTTTATTGTTAGGGTAGTAAGGGGTTTTCCTTCCCTGTTGTGTTTGAGTAAACTACCTATGCAGATTACTACTCGATCCGGTTCTTGGGTAATACCCGAGATAGTCATAGCGTGGATCGTTTGGCTTCTTTGAGCCGTGACTAATGCTAAAAGCGTTACTACTTTCCATGACAGATTCTTGAGTGAGAGTTTGGAATTCTTTCCCCACTTCTTGAACAGTGTCAAAACTTTATTTACGTCCCACGTTTCCTTATAACGTGGTTTAGGCGGGTTACTTTCAAAAGCGCCCTTGATAACTTTGCTTAAACATGGGTGACTGCCCAGTAATTCCTTCTGATCATTAGTTAATGATAGGAAATTGGACAAGGCACTTCTGGCTGTCCCTACTGCGGAATGTGATAGTCCTTCAAAATGAAGCGACGCTAAAAAATTCACGATTCTTGGTATGTTGATTTCCATGTAATCTACCTTAAGTTTTAAGCAATACACTCTCCATCTTTTAAGTGAAGAATTATATTGTTTGAGCGTGCCTGGCCGCCATGACTTCATCATTAGTCCGACAGCTGCTGGTGTCATGCCTCTCCTTAGCCAGTGTTGTTTTAGAACCTCCATGCTATCATTCGAATGTCCCATAATTCGTCCGATGTGGGGTTTATTAGTGGAATCTTTCCTAATTTCCAGGAACGACGCGCGTTTCTTAGCAACAGGCCGAACCAGGGTTGAGCCGGCCATTCTGGTGTTATTAGAACGGCTCTGCCCCCCTCCTTTCGCAGCTTCTGCGTTGTCCTCGCCACCACACTGAAAGGAGGAAATGCATATAGATTAGTGAAATTCCAATCATGCGCGAAAGCATCGATCATACAAGCCTCTGGATCTGCGATCCAGCTGCAGTATTTCACACATTTGTTATTGAGTCTCGATGCAAACAGATCTATATCAAAAGGTCCCCAGGCTTTGTCTAAGTCCTCAAATACTTTGCTTGGTAAAGTCCATTCAACATTTTCCCTAAAGTTTCTGGATTCATAATCGGCTATGACATTGTCCACCCCTGGTACATGAACTGCTGATAGCCAAATATTTCTGATTTGGCAGTATTCCCACAGATCCCTTGCTATGATATCGCATTGTTCTGACCTCATGCCGCCAAGGTGGTTAATGTATGCCACTGCGGTAGTATTGTCACATTCACACCGGATGTGCTCGTTCTGTACTTCTCTAAGTAAACTTTTGATACCTAGAAAAACTGCTAATAGTTCCTTAGCGTTTATATGAAGATATTCTTCCTTTAATCCCCATTTTCCCCCTGTACTGTGGTCAGGGATTGATGCGCCCCATCCCAGGTTACTCGCATCCGTGGCGATATTAAGGGAAGGAGCTCCTTCCCAAATTCTACGAGAGGCATTCGGTAGGTAATTCACCCACCAACGTAATTCTGCTTTTGCCAGTCCTGATAGGGTCATAGTGGCTTCAAAGTTAAAATCATTACATTCTAAGGCTTGGATCTTATCCTCCTCAATATGTCGGTAGTGTGACATTCCGTATTCAGCCCCTTTGGTCAAATCAATGAGGAGCCCTACCACTGACGCCACCTCGCGAATTGTTGGGAACTTAGTTCTCAAGAGTCGGTTGGTTTTGTCACAAAACTTATCTGTTTTCTCACTAGGTGGGGTGACTGTCATAGTCTGTGAATCTAAAATATAACCGAGGAATTGGATTTTCCTTGCCGGTTCAAACACGCTTTTCTTCACGTTAACTGTGAATCCTAGCTCAGATAAAAGAATTGCTAGCTCTTTTACTGTATCCTTACATCCCTGATACGTTTCATGCATGATGAAGGTATCATCTAGGTAGCCAAAGCAAGTAAACCCTTGACTTTGTAACTGCGAAAACACTGGTTTCAGGAATTTAGTGAAGTATCTAGGTCCTTGTGCTAGACCCATTGCCATACACGTGTACGTGTATAATTCCTCCCCCCAGTAGAATTTAAGCCACTTTCTGTGTGGTTTGTAGATGGGAATTGTATAATACGCGTCCTTAAGGTCTATTGACGCCATGAAACAACCCTGCGACATTAGTCTGGTTGCAGTGTTTAGCGAGTCCATTTTGAAGTGTTCGTAAGTGATGCTTTTGTTCAGCTTAGATAGGTCGAGAATGATCCTATGCTCCCCATTAGGTTTAGCTCTTAGGAAAACGTTTGAAATGAATTGTCCCTTCTCTTCATGGGATTTTTCAATCACCCCTTTGTTTAGCAATTTTTTCAATTCTAAATTCAGGATTACTTGCTCCTTATCATTGAGTCTCAAAGGTCTCGGTTTTACTGTCTGCTTAGGGATCTTATCAAAGTCCAACTTAGTTCCCGAAACCCCGATTAGAATGAAAGCATCTGACGTTAATTCCCTCCATTTGGGTAAACAGTTCTTAGTATTTCCCGCTTTAAACAACTCTGGGTTTAAAAGTTTGTCACAGAAATTATCACTTACATTTTTCTGCTGCTTGACTGGTTTGGTGGCAAGGGGGGGCTCAGCGGTTACTGAGTCCCCTTTTGGGCAAAACCCTGCCCGGTTGAGGTTGAAGCCTGGTTGGTTCCTCCACCCCGGCCATTGTTCGTGCCACGAGGTTTCCCCCTGTATGCTCCTCGATTGCCACCCCGGTTGTTGTTACCTCCGTTGTGGCCTCCTCGCCCAGGGTTATTTTGATAACCCCCTCCGCGACCCCTTCTATTTCCAAATAAAGCGGGTCCCGTGCTATCTGAGGTCTTAGTCTTCTTGGGTTTGGCTAAGAAAGAAATCATTCTCTGTGACTTCTTTAGTTCCTCTATTTTGGTAGAAACGTTGTCTCCAGCCAGGCATTGTGGTGTTGACGGGTTTTTGTCGTCGTCAAACAGCTCTTTCAGTTCTGGGTTTGTGTCCACCTTCAGAACCTCTCTGCGTGCCTTAGTCACATCGGTAAAAGCCTTCATAATCAGCGCTGTGGCCTTGGAAAGAGACTTAAATGTAGTCTCAGAAGGGGTGCCTGGCTTGTATTTCATGTGCAACTCAATATTCCCAATTAAGATGGTAAGTGCTGAGATTAGGGCTTCTTGCCCCCTGATCAAGATTTTGTCATTGTCTTTATGTTCTCGGCTGAGTAACTCCTTAATGTTACTAGGAAGTTTGGGCACCTGTAGATTATCACAGTTGCTAGGCCTAGGGTAATCTTTCCTGATTTCGTCCATTATTTGGAAGTCAAACTTTCCTGAGGCTAATGGCTCCAAGATGGACACTAGGTCTGCGTGGACCTCCGGCCCGACGTCCTCTTTCTTGACCACGGTCTTGAAAAAACTTGTCAGAAACTCTTGCGCTTCAGTTTGTGGTGCTTCGGAGTCTTCTTCCTCGAAGTATTCTCCTTCATCACTCTCCTCCACATCGGAGGATGTGCGCTTGCCTTTGCCTTTGCCTTTTCCTTGGACCTCTTTGAGTTGATCCTCAAACTCCTTTCGCTGCTCCTTGGTCAGCGTTTTCATGTAACGGCTCAAGGGGTCATCACCCCCGCCATCTTTACTAGTTCCAGGATTCTCTTTCTCTGGAGTCTTCGGCTTATCCGACTCCTCCTCGGAATTTTTCTCGGTACTTTTGGTCCGAGTTTTACCCATGTTGAGAATGCACTCGGGTTTGATGACAATAAAGTCGAGTCTTGTGAATTGTATCCCACTGGAATCACTTAAAATCTCTTGTTCGTTTCCGAGCGCACTGCTCCACGAAGCCACTGAGGTTTGAAAGAACCACGCGGTGAACGGCGGTTCGCGCAGGCTCTTGGCCTAATGCGCATGCGCACTCTCAAGTAGGTCAGCTTTGTGGCTTGACCGAGCAAGGAGGTTGCAATGGCTGACCCGAGTCCTCCTAGGAGTTACGGGGGCCTATCGAGTCTGCCTTATTGTCGTGCTCGACGGCAAGATCACGATTTTTTCTTAGACCGGAAGACCCACTGTCTTCCAGTCTGAACACCTGGACTTACTTTCCAGCGGCGAATATTATCCTTAATCGAAGATTTGAATGAATTGAAGCGAGCACACTGCTCTGCGAAACTGTCCTTTCAAGCGACGGAAGTAAACTGTCCGATCTAGTGACCTACATCTCAATTATTCCTGCTCATCTCCACTAGATGGCAGTGAAATAAACTCTGACCCATGTAATGAACATCCCACATAAGAACTCCCCATGACTTAACGCAATATGCCAACGGTTAAAACGCACTGCTACGGACGGACAGAATAACTGATCCTATTATGTAGATTAACAACTATCATCTTTCCTTCTACACTAATTACTAATTACCCATGCACCGCTCTTTTCCTTCTATAGTAGTAGGACTGCACCTAACAGCCCCTGGCGGAAAATCATGGAAAATGCTAGATCTATAATAGCCCCCGTGAGCCTTGTATATCCTTAATACTAATGGATGTATAAATATTATGTTAATTAAAAAAATAGGTGAATGTAAAACACTAGTTGTAATTAATATATGGGTCAGATTTTCAGAAAATGTACAATTCACCTTCTCCAATCCTCTCAAATAACCCAAATTTCAGACAAAAATAAAGTTCAAAATACAGTTCAACCTAACCAAACAGATTGCTAGAATCAATGCAATGCCGAATATACTCGAATCTACCTAGTGTTGACCAAATTGCAGCCTAATTTAGCAGAATTTACTAAATGTATACAGCTGCCAATTGTACATTTTCTGAAAATCTGTCCCATATTATGCGAGACGAGCTGCACTTGCCTGGTCTAACCAAACTGCTACCATGCAATGCAGATTCGATGATCTCCATAGAGATGCTATTATTATATCACGATCTGCCTATTACGTCATAGGCTATGCCAGAACAATTGCGATGTTTCAATATAATATTTATGGTTCTATACTCTCAAGTGGGAGGTAACGAACATATAACAACCCCCATCTTGTTGTAGAATGAGGTTGTTTATTAAATATATGTATATGGGTGAGATTTTCAGAAAATATACAATTCGCCTCCACCAATTTTCTCAAATGAACCAAATTACAGACGAAAATAAAGTTCAAAATACAGTCCAACCTAACCAAACAGATTTCTAGAATCAATTGTACATTTTCTGAAAATCTGACCCATATATACATATATTCTGCTCCCCGTCTATGGGGGGTCATCGTGTTGGAGAGGCTTTGGGTATGACGACGGTTTAGATAATAAAAAACAGAAACTAGGTGTAATTAAGCTCGAAAATCCACCAAAAGGAATGAGAACATAATAAGCTATCGTATCAAAGATCAAAATTTAGATACAGTAATACTTGGGCATAGATATAGACAATAAGATGGACTTTAAAAACTTTTTAGATAGAAAGGTAAGCATAGTAAGGGCGAAGGTAAAGCCAAAGACACTCTCAAGACTATACGGTATTGGTGACCAAAAAACGTTAACCCTCAAGCTGCAAGAATAGTAGATTTGCACAGTCGCCATTTTGAATCTTGTTTCGCATGAAATTATGGGACTAATGGTACAGTCTAAAATCTATAGAAAATATGTCATGTTCAGCATAGATTATTTATCAATGCTCTAATGTCAATATCCATGTGTTATACATGTTTCCATGACACAAGTCCTCATCTTTCCCATCATGCAATTGGTTTTCATAGATGATCATTACAAGCTATGATATTGGTGAAAACATTCTTGCAATTTTCTATAAAATATTGCCAAATATTTGTATGTCAGATTTCAACAGAATCCATCCCATGATGCACTGTAACAGACATGCGCAGTGGCACATGCAAATCCCCTATTCATACAATCCAAGTCGTTAAACATAAGAACGGATCGTCAGCACTACATTATAGCTCGTGGGTCTAGCTTTGGACTGACTCCTTTTCAAACGCTATGGTTTTTTTAAAGTTACATTCAATATTTTATTAGGAGATATTGACTAACAATTGATTTATCATCATGGGTGTAGGCCAATCTAGTTCACCATGTTGCTGCTGAAGCAATGGATGCTCCCTAAACATGTAATATTCAAAAGTAAAAGTCCAACCCAGTCTAGGCCCAAAGCTGAGAGGGTCCCTTCAAACGAAGGGAAATCCTCTCGCCTCAAACCGCAAAGTGCCATTATAATTCCATTAAGACCGCAAAATGTCATTATATTCCCATTAAAACGCCGAGTCCTAGGACAGGAAACCGATTAGCGAAGTAGGCGTCTAATCACTGACATACCATCCTTATCTGATCTGAGGGTTTGGACCTAGAGTGTATAAAAGCTCGTTGGCTGTCTTTACCTTTTTTCTTTTGTTGTATTGATTGTATTACTAACAACAATAGGTATGCTCCTTCTTTCAGGTTATTAGTACGCAAATTAATACTCTTGAATATTTTACATATATCTGGCCAGTAGGAACAAAAATGAGACAATTGTATTAATGAATTGATTTAACAGCAAGTAAATCTAGAACATACCTAGCATAAATAATCGTATATATATGATTTGTTGAGTCGATATGATATGTGATGATATGATACAATATGATAAGAGTGAGTGAGTGAGTGAGATTGGTTGCTTTACTTCCCTTATCAACACATTGAAGGTTATATCAAGGGCGGGAGAGCTGAGAGGGAGTGAGTGAGATTGGTTGCTTTACGCCCTTATCAACACATTGAAGGTTATATCAAGGGCGGGAGAGCTGAGAGGGAGTGAGTGAGATTGGTTGCTTTACTTCCCTTATCAACACATTGAAGGTTATATCAAGGGCGGGAGAGCTGAGAGGGAGTGAGTGAGATTGGTTGCTTTACGCCCTTATCAACACATTGAAGGTTATATCAAGGGCGGGAGAGCTGAGAGGGAGTGAGTGAGATTGGTTGCTTTACGCCCTTATCAACACATTGAAGGTTATATCAAGGGCGGGAGAGCTGAGAGGGAGTGAGTGAGATTGGTTGCTTTACTTCCCTTATCAACACATTGAAGGTTATATCAAGGGCGGGAGAGCTGAGAGGGAGTGAGTGAGATTGGTTGCTTTACGCCCTTATCAACACATTGAAGGTTATATCAAGGGCGGGAGAGCTGAGAGGGAGTGAGTGAGATTGGTTGCTTTACGCCCTTATCAACACATTGAAGGTTATATCAAGGGCGGGAGAGCTGAGAGGGAGTGAGTGAGATTGGTTGCTTTACGCCCTTATCAACACATTGAAGGTTATATCAAGGGCGGGAGAGCTGAGAGGGAGTGAGTGAGATTGGTTGCTTTACGCCCTTATCAACACATTGAAGGTTATATCAAGGGCGGGAGAGCTGAGAGGGAGTGAGTGAGATTGGTTGCTTTACGCCCTTATCAACACATTGAAGGTTATATCAAGGGCGGGAGAGCTGAGAGGGAGTGAGTGAGATTGGTTGCTTTACGCCCTTATCAACACATTGAAGGTTATATCAAGGGCGGGAGAGCTGAGAGACATAATGTTATAATCCTGTTATGCCTATGTTATAGGTCCTCCCTTTGTTTACTGCTTTATCACTTCAACGATTATTCATTTTGATTAATCCGAATGTGGCCCACAATATCATGTATACATGTGTCTGTGCCATCCTTCCTAACTATTGACCTCCACCCCCCCCCCCCCCTGTCCCGCCCCGCCCCCCGCCCCTCCCCTGCTGCATTCCCTAAATGCAATAATTACAATAATCCGAAACTAATTAACTCATTTGCGTCTATGTAGTTTTCTAAAAAACAAAAGTTGGCTGTTTTCCTTCATGTTGGCAGATCATCAGATCATCTCTATGGCAACGCAGGAAAACAACATCCGAAGTCGGTTATGCGTATTTTGATAACTTGTTAAATGTACGGCCAATAAAACTATTTAAAAAAAAATAATCGTCTAATCCTCAATGCTTTGGATTAACCAAATTCCGGTGGGAATAGCGAGTAATGTAATACAGTAATGGGAGAGCACAGAGAATGCAGCATGTTTAACGTGTAATGCAGTGGAGAGAATGCGAGCACATGGACGCACGCATGCAGAGCATGTGTTGGTGTGCACGTTTAGAGCTGAGGTGTGCGTGCATGTGCACGTGTGCATGCATGCATGTCGTTCTGGTTGAATGGACCAGAGAGAGAGCAACTCTACTCACCCTCAACGTGTGTACATTTCA
This sequence comes from Sthenelais limicola, assembly GCA_942159475.1. Classification (NCBI taxonomy): domain Eukaryota; kingdom Metazoa; phylum Annelida; class Polychaeta; order Phyllodocida; family Sigalionidae; genus Sthenelais; species Sthenelais limicola. The sequence goes on from OW804099.1 coordinate 104,375,579, forward strand.
TATCAGAAACCTTATGGGTCAGATTTTCAGAAAATGTACAATTGGCAGCTGTACACATTTAGTAAATTCTGCTAAATTAGGCTACAATTTGGTCAATACTAGGTAAATTCGAGTATAGTCGGCATTGCATTGATTCTAGCAATCTGTTTGGTTAGGTTGAACTGTATTTTGAACTTTATTTTTGCTGAAATTTGGGTTGTTTGAGAAGATTCTTTTTTCTCAATTTTTCTTTGATGTAATGAACTTATATGGTAACATTTTTCCTAACCATCAGCCTCGAATGAGAATAGTGTGTAACTGCATAATTTCACTCTGCTGAATAAAAATCTCAGATGTCCTAACCCACTTCTTGATTTTGAATACTATCGAATATGAATCATACTGTAAATGTATTGGAATCTTGAATAAAAATATTATATATATATATCTTTAAAAACAATATACACAATGCCCACTCGTTTTTTTCGACGAAAAGTCAGAAAGCAACATGGTTACATCCTATAATATTATCCTAGATGTAACTTGGGACAAATGTGTCATGACTTGATTTGCAAAAAAAAAGAAAAAACGAAAAAGAAAAGAAAAGAAGAAAGCGGCCACCATTTGTGCCTGTGTTATGGCGTGTATGCTTTATTCTCTCGTACATCAGATCTGGGTCAGATTTACAGAAAATGCACAATCTACAGTTCTACACACCTATCAAATTCTGCTAAATTAGAGTGAAAAATGATAAATACTAGGTATATCTGAGTATATTCTGTATTGTATTCATTCACTAAATCTGTCTGGTTATGTTGAACTGTATTTTAAACCTAATTTTCTTATCAAATTTGGGTTATTTGAGAGGATTGGTGAAGACCAATTGTACATTTTGTGAAAATCTGACCCATCACATTCAGTATTAGTGTTTGTCCAATGCCATATGCCGCACACAGGCCAGACTCATGCCTCATGGGTCAGATTTTCAGAAAATTACAATTCACACTCAACAATTCTCTCAAATATCCCCAATTTAAGACAAAAATAAGGTCTGAAATTCAGTTTAACATATTATATGAATCTAAGCCGTACCATATTTACTCAGATATACGTGGTATTTATCACTTTTCAACTTAATTTAGAAGAATTTATTACAATATGTAGAGCTGGCGATTGTACATTTTCTGTTGATCCGACCCTCATACACCTGTTGCAAACATATGCGCATATAATGGGTCCGATCTTCAGAAAATGTACAATTCGCTCTCACCAATCATCTCAAAGAATCCTAATGTAAGAGGAAAATGATGTTCAAAATGCAGTTCAACACAACAAAAGATATATTTTTAATCAACTCAATGCCCAAGATACTTGGGATATACATAGCATTTATAACGTTCCAGCCAAACTTAGCAGAACTTACCATCTTTGAGTCTAAGCCGTACCATATTTACTCGGATATACCTGGTATTTATCACTTTTCAACTTAATTTAGAAGAATTTATTACAATATGTAGAGCTGACGATTGTACATTTTCTGAAAATTTGACCCATATATGGACCATATGGGTGAAGTCGCCAGACAATGTACAATTCACCTTCACCGATCCTCTTAAATAACCCTAATTTAAGCCAACAATATCGTTAATAACCAAGTTTAGCATAACCGAACAGATGTTTTAAATCAACCCAACACAAAATATATTCTGATAAATCTAATATTTATCATTTTTTAGTCAAATTTAACCAATAATGTCACCCAACCTGTACCAAGTAGTGAAGAACCTGACCTCTTAAGGTCCTTCTCATGACCTCTTAAGGTCTTTCTCTCAATGATTGTCATGGTTAGACAAGTGATCATTGCGGTATGGCACCAAGATCAGAACAACTCAAAATTTGGTCGTCAAAATTATTAAAGCATAGAGGGTCAGATTTCCATAAACTAAATTAGAGTGAAAATATATAAATGCTAGGTATATCTGAGTGTATTCTGTATTGTGTTCATTCAATACATCTGTCTGGTTATGTTGAACTGTATTTTGAACCTGATTTTCGACTTAAATGTGGGTTATTTGAGAGGATTGGTGAAGGTGTATTGTACATTTTCTGAAGATCTGAGCCTAGAAGCAATATTTTAAATCATACCCTCATTAAAATTCTGGAATCCAGCGGTTTCAAGTTCTCATAACTCATTCGTCTTAGGTTTTTTAAAAAAATGTTAAGCTCCGAATTCTATTAAAACCTTAAAGAAATTGAAATCATAACCACATATGCTAGTATCAATAGGACGAGCGCCCTATGAAAATTTGGAAAATCGAATATTGCGATTACTTTAAAAAACTCTAGGTTAAAATGATGAAATTTGTGCAGGGAAAACGACAATTTATACGTTTCAAAAAAACTGATTTCATTAGAAACGCGGAAGACTTTCATCCCTGAAAGTGATAATTTTTTTTGTAAATTTTTACATTCTCGAATTAAACGTATCACTCATGTGAAATTTCGTTGCATAAAAACTAGTTACTAAAAAAATATATCATAGATAGTGACACAAATTAAGACCAGAATACAGAGCTGCCAACCTGGGAAGATCCCAAATCCTAGTTTTTCGCGGAAGCCGAATGTGCTGTGCGCCAAAGGCGCGAAGCCCTGCTAGGGGGGTCCGGGGGCATGCTCCCCCGGATTTTGGGGGGAAAATTAGGAGTCAAATAGTGCATTCTGGGAGTAATCTTACCTATAATTGACTTAGAAATGGGAGAATTTCTTGAGTCACACAGTACATAAGGTAAAATATTTTTTAAAATTTTTGGCAAGTGATGAATCTGAATTTCCAGGTAAATTAGAGCCTGAATATACATACTGGTGCCATAGTAACTGTTTATACTTTAAAAACACTCTATAGTCTATGGTAAAAAGCTGTGGGTGGTGTATAGGCCTATAAACTGCAGTATTCATCCCAAAATTCCCCAAAAACGTAGTTTTTGTCATACAAATCGTAGCATCGTATTTTGATTCTGAAATCGTAGTAACTACGGCGAAATCGTAGAAGTTGGCAGCTCTGAGAATAGCGTGACGGATAACTTTGTCTATAATTTTCCCCTATACATAGTATTCACTGACGTCACGGCGCTAGCCGCGGCTTGCCATAAAGTGGGTCAACTTTAGCTGGACATGAGTGCTCCAAGCCTCAAAAATGCAGTTTTCACCTCCGAAAGTTTTAGAGAATGTTATATACAGTATGTTGATAGGTTATATGGTCATTTGTTAGTGTGTCATGATGGAATAATGAGTATAATTGCCATTAGCAAACATTAGAAACGGGAAATCCTGTCAATCTAGTGTCTCCCGCTATCTATGCTGCCACACATTATGGCTGCCAGTGAGGATAGCCGCTGACTGGGGTGACGTCATGTGAATACTATGTATTGGGTTCTAGTCTTTCGGATTTATGTTCACAGGTAATATGTGTTTGCTAATCTCGAATACAATTTCTATTAAATTAGGCTGCAGTGGTAGGTCTTGGCCATCCAGGTGTATGAAGCGTAGTTAATGACTGAATTGGCGACCAGATGAATCATCAGCACAACCACTCCATTCTCTACACAATGGGTCGCATTGTCAGAAAATGTACAATTGGCAGCTGTACACATTGAGTAAATTATGCTAAATTAGGCTGCAATTTGGTCAATACTAGGTAAATTCGAGTATATTCGGCATTGCATTGATTCTAGCAATCTGTTTGGTTAGGTTGGACTGTGTTTTGAACTTTATTTTCGTCTGAAATTTGGGTTATTTGAGAAGATTGTACGAATTGTACATTTTCTGGCGACTTCACCCAATGATGCGTCATGAAATCACAATTTCATGCGTCTGACCTAACTCGCTACCAAACACTTGTTCTCTTATTTTTTTTTATCGAAGCTATAAATATATCAAGATTAAAATAAAAAGATTGGATCCCTTAGAATAGTGTTGTTCCCATACAGGTATATGCACACAGGGCTAATTCTGTTTATCGTATTAGGGTCAGATTTTCAGAAAATGTACAATTCGTTTTCACCAATCCTCTCAAATAACCCACATGAAAGACAAAAATGAGCTTCAAAATGCAGTTTAACATAACAGAACTGATACTTTAAATCAATGCGATACCAAATATACTCAGATATACCTGGTATTCATCATTTTAAAGCCTAGTTTAGCAGAATTTCCTAAATGTGTAGATCTGCCAATTGTACATTTTCTGGAAATCTGACACATGAAAGCAGTTTTTCCCCAGTATGCCCGACCTAAATACCCTTATTTGTCATCAAACTCAAGCATTCGTGCCGATAATTTCGTTAATTGATATCTCGCTGTGTCGGCTGCGATTAATTACAGAAAAAACTAATTTATATTCATAGATGCATAAATGAATGCAACATTTGCATAATAGCCCCACGAGCCTATGTTAACAATGAGATTCACCCCTGATAAATATGAGGATTTCACTCGGGTAGGTTTTATATGGGTAGAATGTATATAATCATATACAGATGTGTTCAGGTGGAAAGCCTCAATCGATTCATCAACTACAACATGGTAAACACTTGAGACAGGTAAAAAAGAATCCCAACAGGGGACCAGGTATAAATAAAATCTAAAAAAGATATACATGGGTCAGGTTTTGAGAAAATGTACAATTCACATTCCCAAATCCTCTCAAATAATCCAAATCTAAAAGAAAAAGTGTGTTTAAAATGCAGTTTCACACAAAGTAAGAACAATGTTTAATTAAAACAATGCCAAAATTACTCAGATATGCATAGCATTTATAGTATTCTAGTCTAATTTGGCAAAATTCACCAACTTTGTAGAGCTGATGATTGTACATTTTCTGAAAATCTGACCCATATATACCCGAATAGGGGACCCGAACACAAGTATAAATAAAGTCTAAAAACAAGTACTAAGTTAAGAAATTATCAAGTTAAGTTTGGTTTATCTATTTAATATTACAATTAGTGTCAACTTAATTTATATACCTGGCGTTTCCAATGGAAACGATTTCTCAGCCTCAATTACTTATGTCCGATGTCAGGCAGAAGACACCTGTCTATTTAGAATGCTGGACCACCTCATTGTAAACAACATCTATTGCAATAAAGAATTCTTGAATTGAATTGAATTGAATTTATGACCAGTCACTGAGGACCATTGAAATCATGAACTCTGAAACATGTAGAGAAAGGGAGAAAAATGATAAACTTAGGGAAATACCTACGTAGAAATAAGATCCACTAGTCCTCCTGAGTTTCCACTAGTCCTCACAGACCAGAAGGTAAAATCTAATATGGCTTTGCAGAGTAGTAAGGAAAAAATGGGACAAAATTTGATTGGAGTATTTTATTAATCTGTAATTAAAATATACGGGATAGAGTAACGATAATGTGTTCAGATAAAGGGTAATAGGTTCCCCTTTGGACATAGTCCCTGATGAAGTAACAACTTGAATTATTGACAGATGTTCTGATTGTTGTCTTCTTTCATATATTGTTTTAAATTAGAAGAAACGTTGTAAACATTGTACCGTTTCTCATTGCTGACTTTGTCTACTTCAGAAATAAAGACCCGGTGTAGGGGGAAAAAAAAAAAATCTAATATGGCACAAAAGACATACAAATGTCAACTAGACTAGGGTTTATATACACTTGACTTTTATTTCCACTTCAGTAACTGTAACCAATAATGAATAACTCTGCAATAGTGCCCAGGGCTGTAAAAAAAAGTTGGTAGTAAAAAAAGTTGGTTGAAAAAAAATTATCGTTGAAAAATAGTTGGTCGGGAAAAAATTGTTGTTAAAAAAAAGTTGGTCGTTCAAAAAAAGTTTGTCGTAAAAAAAAGTTGGTTGGAAAAATTGTCGTTAAAAAAAGTTGGTCGGAAGAAAAAATTGTCGTTAAAAAATGTTGGTTAAAAAAAGTTTGTCGAAAAAAAATTGTCGTTAAAAAATAGTTGGACGGGAAAAAAATATCATTAAAAAAGGTTGGTAAAAAAAAGTTTGTCGTAAAAAACAAGTTTGTCGTAAAAAGTTTGTCGTTAAAAATTGTCTTTAAAAAATAGTCCGTCGGAAAAAAATTGTCGTTAAAAAAAGTTGGTCGGAAAAAAAAGAGTTGGTCCTTTAAAAAGTAGTAAGCTAGGCTAGGCTAGGCTAAATAGTTGGTAACTTACTTTTAAAATTTAGAAAATGTGTTTGGCAGTGTCCATTTGAGCACCTGAGGCAGGTGAGGTGATTCAGCACCTGAGGCAGGTGAGGTGATTCAGCACCTGAGGCAGGTGAGGTGATTCAGAGGGATGGTGTGGGAGGTTGGAGGGCCTTCTGCAGACCTATCATGGTTGGAGAAGCATCTAACTAACAGCCAATCAACTCCCTTGGCTAAACCTAGAAAGGCTGTCAATCAGCCTTCAATAACATGTAGGTGTGAAATCTATGACTGATTGAAAGGATTAGATATGGCATCCTCGCCTGATGTCACATCTAAGCTTAAACACCTCACAGACAGTTAAACAAGTTATCAAGATGTAGATGCAGTATCAGTGATTGGCACATTTCATAGTGACCCATTTGTTTTCTCAGCTATAAATAGCTGAGAAAACAAAAATATTGAAAAGATTATCAATTTAAAGAATAGCGCAGAAGCGAGGTGAAAAGCAGGCAATTTTTAAGCCTGATCTCGTCAAGCTGAGATGGCAGTGGATTTATACGCATCAAACAACTTAAAGCCGAGAAATCGTTGTTATTATAGAACAATAGAGACTACAAGTACCTTGTGCTGGCGGGGTATTCATGTGACTAATCTTAAGATTCCAGTCAAGAAATGTGGAGCATCATTAATAGGGGATTTGCATAGCCGCCATTTTGATTCTTGATTCGCATGGAATTATGGGACTACATTATAAAATCTAAATGTTCTAATGCCAAAATCCATCTGTTACACATGTTTCCATAACACAAGCCTCCATCTTTCCCATCATGCATTTGGTTAACATAGATCATTTATACAAGCTATGATATTGGTGAAAACATTGCAATTTTCGATAGAATATTGCCAAATATTTATATGTCAGATTTCATCATCCCAGGATGCAGATTGAGAGACTTGCGCAGTGGCACATGCAAATCCCCTATTGCACACAGACCCCTATTTGATTTGATTTGATTTGATTTGAAGAATTCTTTTATTTGCAAGGATGGTACAATACAGAAGGTAGTTACGCCAATCATGATACAATCATATCATTTCCGCCTTATACGAATTCCAGTTTGCTTAGTTAACAGTTAACAACAGACATATTTATGTCCAAGTTATGGACAAGTGACATGCAAGTAAAAGTTATCAGTCAAAGACTTACAAATTTGGTAGGTAAGAAAAATAAATAAAGTGACGGTTTGTACAAAACTTCAGTACCCGTGAAGAGGGACTGACAACTGGAGGTTTAGCAGATGTAACCTCAACAAGGAGCAATATCAGCAGGAATTAGCAGATAAAGCATTAAGAAATCTGTCAGACAGTGTGCTATTACAGTCCGATGAAGAGACTAAGTTGACAATAATAAGAGAGTCGACGGAATAATTGGCGTTATATATGATATTCATGACTCAAGATTTTCTCTCCTGCAAATCCCCTATTATCGCGCATCACAGATTCTATTCATAAACTATTACGTGTACTTCACTAGGAAACCAATCATTATCCCAATTTCATGTTACATAGCAATTATGTCTGACTTTCTAATTAAGCATGCCAGTTTCTATTTTAAGGCCTAACAGGTAGGTAGACAAGTTTAATTAAATTTAAGTAGGCCACGAAGGGGAACGATATGGTAATTTGGTTCTCATGGGGGGGGGGGGGGCTGTTGTTGTTCGGCAGTTTTGGAGACTATAATATCACGCTGTGACCAAATTTAGCATATGAAAGCTTTTTGGGATTGGCATACATAAAATGGAATAATGGATCTTGGCAACTTTGACCAATAAAATTTATATATAAAAAAAAAGAATGAAAGTAAACCTTCCTAGAAAAAAAATCCTTTTCAAAATTTAATTAAATGTACATAATTTATGCTTTATATATATCATCATAGCACATGGGTGAAGTCACCCGAAAATGTACAATTCACCTTCACCAATCCTCTCAAATAACACAAATTTCTGACAAAAATAAAGTGCAAAATACAGTTTAACTTAACCAAACAGATTGCTAGAATCAATGCAATGCCGATATATACTCTAATTTACCTATTATTGACCAAATTTTAGCCGAATTTTACAGAATTTACTAAATGTGTACAGCTGCCAATTGTACATTTCAGAAAATCTAAGACCCATATATACGAAATTCCACTGTTTACAAATAACCCGTCCTTAAGATGGAATTCCATTGATAGGACTTCCTATTAAATATTGTAAAACAATACATAGTATTCGATTTTTCTTGGATGTTAAATATTCATTTACTAGCACCGAGTTCCATTCACTATTTATTATATGCCCCTAGCATAGACAAATATTGATATAAACCTTTCTTTTGGATTTTGAATCACCATAAAGTATCTAAAAGCTACAAGAAAACCCAATTCGAATTTCTATCGTACACATACGATAAACATATTTTTATAACATCTCTCAAATGGAATGCGAATATAATACACAGTAAACAAAAGGTTGCTACCATCTAGAAAAGCAGAGTAACAATATCTCTTAACTTCATCCAAGCTATGAGTCCAGCTGCACCAGTGACAGTGCCACAGGCTATTTACGCGTGTCAGTTTCAAAACTATCCCTCTACCTGTGCCTCTAAAACTGACCAATTTCATTAAAAAAAACCCCAACGATTCCTAACTATTTTAGCAGGATGATTATGCCAATAAAACAACTTGCCTATATATATGTAAAAAGTTTCCCTCTACCTGTGCCTCTAAAACACACCAATTTCATAAAAAAACAACAACAAGCATTAACTATTTTAGCAGGATGATTACGTAATGAAAAAAACTTGTCTTTATATAGATGTCAAAGGTAAATGACCTGACATGTAAGATGATATGGGTCAGATTTTCAGAAAATGTACAATTGGCAGCTCTACACATTTAGTAAATTCTGTTAAATTAGGCTGAAAAATGATGAATACCGGGTATATCTGAGTATATTTGGTTTCGCATTGATTTAAAGTATAAGTTCTGTTATGTTAAACTGCATTTTGAATCTCGTTTCTGTCTTAAATGGGGGTTATTTGAGAGGATTGGTGAAGTTGAATTGTACATTTTCTGAAAATCTGACCCATATATCGCTAAGATTTTTAAATTTCAAACTGCGAACATAAGAGAAGATAAGAGGCTATCAATATGGCTTCATATGGTGAATGTCGTATCTTCTTACACACTCTAGGTCCAAACCCTCAGATCAGATAACAATGGTATGTCAGTGATTAGACGCATACTTCGCTAATCGGTTTCCTGGCCTAGGACTCTGATAGGAATATAATGACATGTTGCCGTTTTAATGGAATAATAATGGCACTTTGTGGTTTGAGGCGAGATGCTTTCCCTCCCTTCATTTGAAGGGACTCTCTCAACTGTGGGCCTAGACTGTACCAAACCGCAACCAACATCCCATAACAAAGCATATCCACGTGGAAGTGAGTAAAATGGCTGAATTAGTGTACAATAACATGACCTACCTATTTACATTGTATACCATATATCCACCATGCTGTTTGTTAATTCCATCGATCAATATCCAAGCCTGAGCATGGGAGGAAGGGGGGATGGGCAATTGTTGGTGTTCCCTCAGTGGGTAAGCACGGACTGGGCCTTCACTACCACAGCCAGCGGTCTAGTAGTTATCCCTCCTCCTCCTCCTCCTCCCACGATCTCTCTCTCTCAGCCTCCACCACCGTGGCCTAGGCTAGACATGCCATAGGCTCTACAGGTGAGTTCATTATTCATAAGTATATTCTCTCTGTCTCTTTCTCTTTCCCTGTCTCTCTCTCTTTGTGTGTCTCTCTCTCTCTGCCTCTCTCTCTCTGTCCCTGTCTCTGCCTCTCTCTCTCTGTCCCTGTCTCTCTTTCTTCCTTTCTGTCTCTCTCTCTCCCTGTCTCTGCCTCTCTCCCCCCCCCTGTCTCTGCCTCTCTCTCTCCCTGTCTCTGTCTTCCTCTCTCTCCGTCTCTCCTCTCTCTCCCCCTGTCTCTGCCTCTCTCTCCCTCTCTCCCTGTCTCTGCCTCTCTCTCTCCCTGTCTCTGCCCCTCTCTCTCCCTCTCTCTCTGTCTCTGCCCCCCCCCCCCCACCACCGTGGCCTAGGCTAGATATGCCACAGGCTCCATACACAGATGAGTTCAATATTCATAAGTTCTGGGCAGCAACGGAGGAATACATTATTGGCCACGTTCGTAGGAGATGTACGGGTAAAATCGCCAGAAAATGTACAATTCGTCTTCAGCAATCCTCTCAAAAACCCAAATTTAAGACAGAAATCAGGTTGCTCAAAATGCAGTTTAACATATTTAAACAGATTGTTTGAATCAAGGCAATATCAAATATACTCAGATATATAGTATTGACGATTTTTCAGTTTAATTTAGTAGAATTTACTAAATGTGTACAGCTGCCAATTGTACATTTTCTGAAAATCTGCCCCATATATGGGTCAGATTTTCATGAAATGTACAATTCAAATTCACCAATTTTCTCAAATAACCCAAATTTCAGACGAAAATAAAGTTCAAAATACAGTTCAACCTAACCAAACAGATTGCTAGAATCAATGCAATGCCGAATATACTCGAATTTACCTAGTGTTGAGCACATTACAGCCTAATTTAGCAGAATTTACTAAATGTGTACAATTGTACATTTTCTGAAGATCTGCCCCATATATGGATATAGGCAATATTCGTTGACAGGCCTTGCTTACTGACATTCACTCTTCATCAGTAATCAAGAAATTGGTATGTATGAGTTTGTTTTTTTTTGATCGAGCATAAAACTGATTTGGATACTAAATGGGTCAGAAAATGTAGAATTGACAGCTGTACACATTGAGTAAATTCTGCTAAATAAGGCTGCAATTTTCTACATTCAAGTATATTTGGCATTGCATTGATTATAGCAATCTGTTTGGTTAGGTTGGACTGTATTTTGAACATTATTTTCGTCTGAAACTTTGGTTATTTGAGAAGATTGGCGAAGTTGAATTGTACATTTTCTGAAAATCTGACCCAAATAGCGAAAGTCTGACTACAAACATGAAACATAAATAATTCAATGCATGTTCATCACTTGTGTGTTCGTCCCTTATATAATTGACCGGTATGTGCAACTTGTACTAGTACTTTAATATCATAACACAATATATGTCCTGGGTAAGACCATAAAGTGTCTTTCTGTCTTTTTTCTCTCTCTCTCCCTTCTTCTCTATCTCTATGTCCTGGGTAAGACCATAAAGTGCCTTTCTGTCTCTTTTCTCTCTCTCTCCCTTCTTCTCTATCTCTATGTCCTGGGTAAGACCATAAAGTGCCTTTCTGTCTCTTTTCTCTCTCTCTCCCTTCTTCTGTATCTCTATTTCCTGGGTATGATCATAAACTGGCTCCCTCTCAGCTCTCCCGCCCTTGATATAACCTTCAATGTGTTGATAAGGGCGTAAAGCAACCTATCTTACTCCCTCCCTCTCAGCTCTCCCGCCCTTGATATAACCTTCAATGTGTTGATAAGGGCGTAAAGCAACCTATCTCACTCACTCACTCTCAGCTCTCCCGCCCTTGATATAACCTTCAATGTGTTGATAAGGGCGTAAAGCAACCTATCTCACTCACTCACTCTCAGCTCTCCCGCCCTTGATATAACCTTCAATGTGTTGATAAGGGCGTAAAGCAACCAATCTCACTCACTCACTCCCTCTCAGCTCTCCCGCCCTTGATATAACCTTCAATGTGTTGATAAGGGCGTAAAGCAACCAATCTCACTTACTCCCTCCCTCTCAGCTCTCCCGCCCTTGATATAACCTTCAATGTGTTGATAAGGGCGTAAAGCAACCAATCTCACTTACTCCCTCCCTCTCAGCTCTCCCGCCCTTGATATAACCTTCAATGTGTTGATAAGGGCGTAAAGCAACCTATCTCACTCACTCACTCTCAGCTCTCCCGCCCTTGATATAACCTTCAATGTGTTGATAAGGGCGTAAAGCAACCTATCTCACTCACTCACTCTCAGCTCTCCCGCCCTTGATATAACCTTCAATGTGTTGATAAGGGCGTAAAGCAACCAATCTCACTCACTCACTCCCTCTCAGCTCTCCCGCCCTTGATATAACCTTCAATGTGTTGATAAGGGCGTAAAGCAACCAATCTCACTTACTCCCTCCCTCTCAGCTCTCCCGCCCTTGATATAACCTTCAATGTGTTGATAAGGGCGTAAAGCAACCTATCTCAGTCACTCCCTCCCTCTCAGCTCTCCCGCCCTTGATATAACCTTCAATGTGTTGATAAGGGCATAAAGCAACCAATCTCACTCACTCCCTCTCAGCTCTCCCGCCCTTGATATAACCATAATAAATGTGTTGATAAGGGCGTAAAGCAACCAATCTCACTCACTCACTCTCAGCTCTCCTGCCCTTGATATAACCATAATAAATGTGTTGATAAGGGCGTAAAGCAACCAATCTCACTCACTCACTCTCAGCTCTCCTGCCCTTGATATAACCATAATAAATGTGTTGATAAGGGCGTAAAGCAACCTATCTCACCCACTCACAATATATTATATGGTAAGCATGCTGTCATGATATAGTCCTCTCATGTTCTCTAGCTTTCTCCTTCTTATTGCTATTACCAAACTGTTTTTGACTTATAAACTTGTTAAGTATTAATAGGGAGGTTCAGCAAGCAAACCTATCTCAATTACGTAATCGTATGTACGTATTTTTTAAAACGTTGCGTTTTTATGTATGAGAAATAAATTGTGAGATGAAACATTTTGGTTTATATGTTACATTACGTTTTTCCCACCATATTTTGATGAACCTCTTTCTTCCTTTTAAGGTATGTTTGTATATCAGAGATACGGATACGTTTACGTATAGGTTAGGCTTGCTGAATCTCCCTAATGGCATGATGCTGTAATTTCATATGTGTATAAACCTTTTGTCTCTAATTAAATGATACAATAAAGAATTTACCGATCAATTAATACTGTTCTAATATATTATCTTGGAAACTGCCAGACAATGCCCTAAAACACTTATGGGTCAGATTTTCAGAAAATGTACAATTCAACTTCCCCAATATTCTCAAATAACCCAAATTCCAGACGAAAATAAAGTTCAATATGCAGTCCAACCTAACCAAACCGATTGCTAGAATCAATACAGTGCCGAATATACTCGAATTAACCAAGTATTGACCAAATTGCAGCCTAATTTAGCAGAATTTACTAAATGTGTACAGCTGTCAATTGTACATTTTCTGAAAATCTGACCCTAATTCTGTTAGAGCAGGTTTATTGGCCATACAGACCTCAGGTAGTGAAGATAGTGAATGACGTACGTATGATTGATTCCATTAGGTTCTTAGCTAAGACTCAATGCCAGGAAAACAAGCCCCATTGTGGTGCTTGGACTAGTGCCATTCACTATCTCTCTCTCTCTCTCTCCCGCTCCTAGATTAATAACCAATATATGGAATAGTGCTATTCACTCTCTCTCTCTCTCTCTCTCCCGCTCCTAGATTAATAACCAATATATGGACTAGCGCCATTCACTCTCACTCTCTCCCGCTCCAAGATTAATAACCAATATATGGACTAGCGCCATTCACTCTCTCTCTCTCCCGCTCCAAGATTAATAACCAATATATGGACTAGCGCCATTCACTCTCTCTCTCTCCCGCTCCTAGATTAATAACCAATATATGGACTAGTGCCATTCACTCTCTCTCTCTCTCCCCCTCCCCCCGCTCCTAGATTAATAACCAATATATGGACTAGCGCCATTCACTCTCACTCTCACTCACTCCCTCTCTCCTCCTCCTCTCTCTGTCTCTCTCCGTCCCCCTTCCTCTCTCTCTCTCTCCCTCCCTCCCTCCTCCTCCTCCTCTCTCTCTCCCTCCCTCTCCCTCCCTCTCTCTCCTCCTCCTCCTCCTCCTCTCTCTCCCTCTCTCTCTCCTCTTCCTCTCTCTCCCCTCCTCCTCTTCTCTCTGCTTCTCTCTCTCTCTCCTCCTCTCTCTCTCCTCCTCTCTCTCTCTCTCCCCTCCTCCTCCTCTCTCTCTCCCTCTCTCTCCCTCCCTCTCTCTCTCTCCTCCTCCTCTCTCTCTCCTCCTCCTCCTCTTCTCTCTGCTTCTCCCTCTCTCTCTCCCCCCTCCTCCTCTTCTCTCTGCTTCTCTCTCTCCCTCCCCCCGCTCCTAGATTAATAACCAATATATGGACTAGTGCCATTCACTCTCACTCTCTCTCCTCTCCTCCCTCCCTCCCTCTCTCCCCTCCTCCTCTCTCTCTCTCTCTCTCTCTCTCTCTCCCCTCCTCCTCTTCTCTCTTTCTCTCTCTCCCTCCCCCCGCTCCTAGATTAATAACCAATATATGGACTAGCGCCATTCACTCTCACTCTCACTCACACTCTCCTCTCCTCTCCTCCCTCCCTCTCTCTCCTCCTCTCCCTCCACCTCTCTCTCTCTCTCTCCCCCTGCTCCTCTCCTCTCTGCTTCTCTCTCTCTCTCCCCCGCTCCTAGATTAATAACCAATATATGCTGCAGTATGATCGCTGGCAGTGTTATCTGGGAAGATGCCATTCTCTGCTCTATTGAAACTTTCTATATATAACCCACTTGGCTGGTGTTTAGTTTTACCACGTTCAATAAGACCAGCTCTCACACTCTCTAATATAAGGGAAAATTGTATTGAAAACTATAGGCTCACCATACTTGATAGGCGAGAGATCGCTGGTGGGTCAGATTTTCAGAAAATGTACAATTGGCAGCTGTAGACATTTAGTAAATTCTGTCAATTATTACATACATATGTGATTTCAGGGGTGCTTATTGGAAAGTCTAATAGCACATAATTATTTGAGCCAAATATCCACAAGATTGATGGAAAGTAAGGTGAAATACTATTAAAATCGAGTTCTCTTGTTGATTTAGTATGTAATAAATACCTAATAGCACTCTGTTTGGTTTGTAATTGATCGAGATGTTGAGTCAAATCACACTCCACCCCTTTGCGATTTGACCCAACATCTCGATTGATTACAAACCTCCATCGTGCCATTAGGTATAACACTAGGTAAATTTCAGTATATTCGGCATTGCATTGATTCCAGCAATCTGTTTGGTTAGGTTGAACTGTATTTTGAACTGTATTTTCGTCTGAAATTCGGGATTTTTGAGAGAATTGGTGAAGGTGAATTGTACATTTTCTGGTGACTTCACCCTGATGTGAAAGACAAATATAAACTTGTTTATATTACTCAAAACAACTGTTTTACCAACCAATAAAGTATATTATTGGAACATGTCTATATATATTTAAACACTTGTTAGTCGTAGATCCATCTGATAATTCTCTCATCTCGCTTCTTTATTGTTTTATTTTATCCCATATTTAATCCTAGCCTCAGTCGTATACAGTAAATAGGCCTTCTAAATTAAAGGTAACTGTCGGTAGAAATGGAATTTACTTTTCATATAGACATGTCGACCCTTTTGTCATCTCTTTGTATTTTAAATAGGCAAATAAAAGATTTTCTTATCTTATCTTTACGGGTCTTGTGAACCAAAACACATAGAATATAAATTCTAGAGACTCCGTATTGAGATCAAGACATGAATATGTGGGTCAGAGTTTCAGAAAATGCACAATCTACAGTTCTACACATCTATCCAATTCTGCTTAATTAGAGTGAAAAATGATTTATACAAGGTATATCTGAGTGTATTCTGTATTGTATTCATTCAATAAATCTGTCTGGTTATTTTGAACTCTATTTTGAACCTGATTTTCGTCTTAAATGTGGGTTATTTGTGAGAATTCGTGAAGGCCAATTGTACATTTTCTGGCGGCTTCACCCATATTCGAGTATTTCTCACTAGAACCTGGTGGTTGACAGGGCAGCAAGTATCCCCATCCCATCTCCATCATATTGTTAACAACAACCTCCAGTATTGTATAGCTTAGATGTAATCCTAATATTGACGCAGATATTATTATACCATTAATTGACCTGAATGCAGAATGCCTATAAAAACGCTTATTGTCAGCGGCGGTCATCTCTGCAAATCTTTCTGAATATGTCGTAGGAAATAAAAACTTAAAAAAAAAAATCTCACTACAGTTCCAGCCCAAACACAAGTATGTCAAGAGAAAAACAAAGTGATTAAAAAGGGCACTACGCCTCCTCGCGTCTAAACATTCGCACTAAGATTGGCAGAGGCGAGCGCGACACCTGCGACCCGTAACCAGGGTGACCGCATCATCGCCATAGAGACGGGAGCCATGGTGACAGGTCGCTACTCAGACAGGTGGCGAACAACAACAATAACATTTGGCTTGACCAGGCAGGAGTTATAACCAAGGCGAAGGGGGATAAAGGACTGGCCACTGCAATACTGTCAGATGGGTCAAATCGCCTGAAAATGTACAATTCGCCTTCACCAATCATCTCAAATAACCCACATTTAAGACAAAAGTGAGACTCAAAATACAGTTTGATACAACAAAACCGATTGTTCGGATCAAGGCAATACTAAATATACCTGGTGTTGACGATTTTTCGGTCTAATTTAGGAGAATTTACAAAATGTGTAGAGCTGCCAATTGTACATATTCTGAAAATCTGACCCAGATGCTCATGTTAAACTAGCAAGCCCTGCCAACTTGTCGTAAATGAGTTTTGTAAACATTAGAAAGTGAAACTAAATAAATTGTGAAAAAAAATTACAACTAATGATGGCTTCTCGAGGATGTATGAATTGTAAATAGAACAAGTGACCTTGGGTGAAATGACATATATATGGGTGAAATCGCCAGAAAATGTACAATTGGCCTTCACCAATCGCCTCAAATAACCAAATTTAAGACAAAAATGAGGTTCAAAATACAGTTCAACATAACTTAAGTCCTAGGACTGTTTGAATCAAGCCAATGCCAAATATACCCAGATAAACCTGGTGTTGACGATTTGTCAGTCTAATTTAGCAGAATTTACTCGAATGTGTTGATCTGCCAATTGTACATTCTCTGAAAATCTGACCGAAATACTCAATGTTAATTTAGCAAGCCCTGCCAACTTGTCGTAAATGTGTTTTGTAAACATAAGAAAAAAAATCACAACTAATGATCTCTCCGGAGGATGTATAAATTGTAAATAAAACAAGTGCCACAAGGCGGAAAGTGTGAATAATATTTTTTTAAAAACACGTAAGTGTGATAATTTATTAATAGAAACCAACCTCCTTGATAAAGGGCCATTGAAGCCCGAAACGTCGGACCCCCAATAAAACAAACCTACAACGAATCCCCCCTTCTGTCCTCATTGTTTTGGGTTCCTTACTACATCTTGATTTATTAATATAGCCTGATGTTTTTCAAAGATATTTCATAGGTTAGAGATGGCGAATTTATATAAAAATGTTGATATATCGATTGTAAATTTAGAAGCATTCTGAATACCAGAGGTAAATGTTCGGGGAAACTTAAAGCTTAATTTTTAGTGTCAAAAGTTGAATTGTTAACCCTCAAAAGTTTTAAACCAATTAAATATTTTCTAATGAAATTGAATTGAATAATTCTTTAACTAGAAGATAAGGAATACATAACAGTGGAACCTCACATAAAGAACACCCCGCTTTTAAGACCAGTTTTCCCAGTTCCGAATTATTCCCTCTTATTATATGCATAGCATAGGTAATAATATTAGATTTAGAGCCTTATAAAGAGACCATCTCGCTATGAGAGCAAAAATCATTCAGTCCTAAGGGTGGTCTTAATAGAGAGGTTCCACTGTATATCAAAACAAACACAGTACCTGATTTTTTGTAAATGCGGCTGCGTTTCCTATGGTAACCAGTGCCCTTTGTAATAGATCTTGGTCTGCTGTTGTCAGAAGTGACGTCAAAACGTTGGCTTCCGCTGACGTCATGTCGGCGGCCCCCTCTGATACATGACGTAACGTAGCGTCTGCTTCCGGTGTAGCGACGCCAACGACTGGTACGTGCTGTAGACGTTCTATGGTGAAACAAGATGGTAACAAGAGATGGGATTAACATGGGGAATGAAAAGTGGACTAACATGTTTAAATTTTAAATGTTTAAATGTTTATGTTTAATACTTTTAAATCAAAGGCGTAAAATCAGACCAAATTCATGTTTACAATTCTACATTTTTTATTTTTTTTAATTTTTTTTAAAGGAATTATCTATATGTGTCACAATCTACCCCTTTTCACTCTTTTTTTTATGTAACTGTACACTTGATGAGAAATAAAACTTCTATAAAAATAATAATAATTATAAATGCAATGTTCTTGTGCAAATTCATGTTTACAATTGTGCATCTTTTGTAGGAATTATTAATATATGAATTATTATAAATTCAATATTTCTGTGCAAATAAGTGAATATGCCTGTATTCATGCACTTAAATGCTTGCAGTGAGTTAAATCGATATTCGATTAGCAAGAGCTAGTAATGTCAACAGCAATCCCTATCAATCCAATAAAATAAATAATAAATTAAATAAAAGAGACTGGTAATATTCATGCAAGATGCGGAATGGACATTTGTACAAAGTTATACCAAAAACGAACCAACTTTTTACAGAAATGATCAGGAATGTAGAAATGAAATGTATCTCAGCAACCGCATATCATAGGGAGAAGTAGGCTGATACGTTAACGCAGTATGACATATTAATCAAGTCAGAAGAAGTAATCCAAAGAGTCATTAGTCCCATTCCATCACCATGAACGATTAATACCAGGCATTACATAATAATAGAGAGATTTAGCAACCACAACGCACCAACACAACACTAACGCATCCAGCGATGTGGTGGTAAATAATTACCACATAAATAGATAAATATATTCTAGTTCTGTGATGTGGGGATTTCTCGAGAGATCTAACGTAGGCTAGAGATCCCGACATCGGTAATTATGTACCACAACGTCGTTGGATGCGTTAGTGACGTGTTGGTGCGTTGTGGTGGCTAAATCTCTCTAATGGTAACAACCGCGGAGCTCAACATATCAATAAACCAGGCAGAGGATGGAAGAACATGCACTTTTCTTCGTCAATAACATTAACCCTTTGAGGACGCGGCAGTATACAAATGTTTTTTTTGTGTTTTTTTTTTGTTATTTACAAATTTCTCTTCATTGGGTCTGCGCCAGCAAGAGTTATAAAAGGGAAAACATCTTTTTGATACTCGCCAAAAAAGCCTTAGTATTAGGTTATATCAGTGAACAAAAATCGAGGCAATGACCATAGTCTATTTTTTCACCAATTCGCTGTAAGAACTGTTTTCTGATTATTGCTCCTTTAATTAATTGGAACAAATTTATATAATTTTAATTGGAACAAATTTATATAATTTAATTGGAACAAATTTATATAGGAGGAAAAGGGTAAATTCACATGTTATTTTAATTTTTGTAAAGATTATAGTGCATAATTAAATGCACAATTCGCCCTGATAGGGTTAATAACAATTCGAAGGTTCTTGTAAGGCCAAACAAAAATAGGTGTGTTTCCGATTTATCTGGCTGAAAACTAGGTTGGGGGGTGGGGGTGGTAACTTTTTTTTTTGTTATTTTTTTTTGTTTGGAAACCTCCTTCCTCCCAGGAACTGAAAAAAATGTCTTTTTCATAACAGTAGTTGTTTTGAACATGCCTTTTGACAGTTCCAGGTTAGGAAAACCCGTTTTCCTGCTTTTATAAGCTTTTTTTGTCAAAAAATCAAAAAAAAGTAAGATATGATGGGGAAAAAAATCAGGTATGGTAAAATTTTTTTTAGGTAGGGTTAGGTTTTTCTAGGTAGGGGGGGGGTAAATCGGAAACACACCTATTATTTTTTTGGCCTAAGCAGGGTAACAACAGAATGCGATGTGCAATGCTTGGCTATGAACAGCAATAATTGGGGAGTTGTTGGGTGAATGCATTCATTCAGGAAAGTTACTCAATTTAGTATTATCAATCTGCAAGTTGTAATTAACTTAATTAGAGACGCATTTTGGATGGAGAATTTTCTGGTGAACGAATTCATATGAAATCCTTTATTTTCGGTTGGCATACATGTATGATGTACCAAAGGAGGGACTTGTTATAATTGAGCTTCAAAAATTGCTTTTAATTTGGTACAACAACATTTACGGTATCATCAACCATCCAAATTGCTCCGAGCTGGGAGGTAGCTGAGGACACCTAGTGGCTAGGGAAGTTATCATTGCCGTCTCACCTCCGCCATCTGGTGGCGACGACGTGAGTCTCGCAGTCTCTGGTGCATTGAATAAGTGTTGTATTTGGGACGCCAGTGTCTTAATGTATTCGTGCGTAATGGGAATCATTGTATCACTGGTAATTGTTTCCTCAGTATACTCGTCGTCTTTAATAAAGGATTCTATACTGTTCTCCATACTGTCTGGGCTGAAGTCTCGTCCTGGTTCCTCATCAATGCTGTCTGGGGTGATGATGTCCTCCTCATCCTCAATTGAGTCAATACTGTCTGGTGTCTCTTCTGTCCAATTGTCGTCTGCTGTTTTTTCTGTCAAATTGTCGCCTGTTTTTTCTGTCCAATTGTCGTCTGTTTTTTCTGTCCAATTGTCGTCTGCTGGTGTTTCTGTCCAATTGTCGTCTGCTAGTGTTTCTGTCCAATTGTCGTCTGCTGGTGTTTCTGTACAATTGTCGTCTGCTGGTGTTTCTGTCCAATTGTCGTCTGCTGGTGTTTCTGTCCAAATGTCGTCTGCTGGTGTTTCTGTCCAATTGTCGTCTGCTGGTGTTTCTGTACAATTGTCGTCTGCTGGTGTTTCTGTCCAATTGACGTCTGGTGTCTTTGTCCTCATCTTTTGGCCTTGTTCTCCTGCACTGGAGATGATGATATCTTCATCTAGAACTACAATGTCCGCATTACCAACATACACACCACCCGTCTCAATCAACTCAGTTTGTTGAACTTCTTCATTATCACTGTCTAACATCTTTCCTTGCAAGGACGAGTCATTCCCCTTGTCGCCCTCCTCCACCTCACCACCACCTCCTCCTCCTCCTGCTAACAGGGTCTCAGTAACTTTCTCTGGGATGATTTCTTCTAAGTCAAACACAAGTGAGTCCATGGTGTCGATATCATTCACAACCTGGCCGCCGGATAACTCACTGTGTTTACTCTCAGCGTCAACTTCACTCTCCTCCTCGTTCTCCTCGTAATGAGTGTACAGACGAGAATCATAATTATTGACAAGGGAATACGTTAATGGAGTGGTGCAAGCGTTAGATCTCACACGTAAGACCTCTATGTCTTCATCACTATCTCCTGTCAGGTCCCAATCCTTGAAGCCCGAGGGAGGACTGAAAGCTAGGCTTGATGATGTCTCCCTGTCCTCTACACTGTCCGCACCGAATGATGTGGCCGCTTCTTCATAGCCATACGGTGGGGGCAGACGACCGAATATATCCACTTCAGATAGCAACTCTTCTTCTGAAGGCACTGGAGTTATTTGTCCATCAGCGTCGCAGACATCAAGCAAAGCGTGTGATTCCCCACCGCCTGTCATGATCCCTTCTTCTACCGCCGGATCCTGTCCGGTTTCTGGCATCATTATATCGTGGTGCCGCTCAGATGACGCGGGAAAGTCCAGATGGAAAACTGGCTTGTGTCTGAAGTTGATGCTTGTTTCTACATCTTCGTCGTCTTCTTGTTCTTCCTCTGTAGCTCCAATAGTGTCATTATAACCAGAATCTTTCAAAGTGGAGCTAATCTCAATGAGAGGACTGTTGTTGATCAGAAGTGGTATTCCCTCATTCCCTAGCCCTTCTAAACTCTCTACATGGCCCTGTTGGGCTATAGTATGTGCCGTACTACATGACCCTTCAAGGGCTAAACTCTCTACATAGTCCTGTTGGGCTATAGTATGTGCCGTACTACATGACTCTTCAATAGAAGGACTAGCAAGCTCACTATCTGCACCACCCAGCGTCTCCTGGTGACATTTATCAAAGAGCGTTTGTAATTGGTCTGAATGAAGGGAAGTAATTTGTTGTACAATACTGAACTCACATGACATGTTCCGGCTGGGTGGAGGTGCCTTTATAGACCCTGCCCTTTCTTCCCTTTCTATATCACACTCCTCTGACTGGTCAACACTTACTTTGTCATTCAAATCCATTGGAACATTACAAGCATTTTGATCGTGAATATCAGGTTCAGTACAGTCTGGATTTTTACCAGTTGAGGGAAATGTAACAGGAGCAGACGAACGTTCCCGCGCGTTCTCTGATGAAGATTGTGATTCTCCTTCTAGAACAACATCTAGGTTGTTATTACACGGACTTTGTTCTTCCTCTTCGACCAATTCTTGATTAATTAAAGTTGTTTTACATGAAGTAAGCTTCCTCGATAGTTCTTCAGAAATGTCGTCTGCTGAGACAATGTCACCTTGGGACCACTGGCTTGACATACACCGACTTGGGGGCGGAGCTTTAGGAATTTCCTCACTGTTGTTGGCAGACTCTTCTTCTATATTTGCACCAGTTTCTATGTTTGCACCAGTTTCCATGTTTGTACCTGTTTCTATGTTTGCACCAGTTTCCATGTCTGCACCAGTTGCTATGTTTGCACCAGTTTCTATGTTTGCACCAGTTGCTATGTTTGCACCAGTTTCTATAGTTGCACCAGTTTCTACCACATTATATACATCACTATTGGAGCTGTCTGTGTGTGCTTCATTCATTACATACATAGTTTCATTTGTTGTTTCATCTGTATCTTCTGCACATCTCTCCATTGATATAGAATTAGTGGATTGACCCTCCAATGATCCAGAACTACTGGATTGACCCTCCATTGATCCAGAACTACTGGACGTCAGACGACCGAATATGTCCACTTCAGATAGCAACTCTTCTTCTGAAGGCACTGGAGTTATTTGTCCGTCTATCATGATCCCTTCTTCTACCGCGGGATCCTGTCCGGTTTCTGGCATCATTATATCGTGGTGCCGCTCAGATGACGCGGGAAAGTCCAGATGGAAAACTGGCTTGTGTCTGAAGATGATGCTTGTTTCTACATCTTCGTCGTCTTCTTGTTCTTCCTCTGTATCTTCCATTGATCCAGAACTACTGGATTGAACAGGTTCTGTTGACACTGCATGAGTGTCGAGGGGTGAGGAGGTGGCGGTGGTGGTGGAATTGGTTGTTAGTGGGGCTATATCATTGTTTCCAACCTGATTAGAATTGTCTACAGCATCGACACTATCAACTCTATGAACCTGTTCTACTTTAGCAGTTATGAGTTGGTCTTTGACGCTCTCGTAAGACACAGTGTTGTAATTAGATGCAGCTAAACAACCCAATTTCTCGGTTAGGGTACTATTATATTGCTTCTTTACATTGGGACTATCGATCTCATCTGTTGTTTTATTTTCAGTTAAACTTTCCCTGTCGTCCCCTTCTTCAGATGGGGCACCGTTACCACCGCGATCTCCAGAACTGTCCCCTTCTTGTGTATGACCTTGACCTGTTGATGAAGCAGACGACAACGTTTGACTTTGACCTGTTGATGAAGCAGATGATAACGTTTGACCTTGACCTGTTGCTGAAGCAGACGACAACGTTTGACTTTGACCTGTTGCTGAAGCAAACAACAACGTTTGACCTTGACCTGTTGCTGAAGCAGACGACAACGTTTGACCTTGACCTGTTGCTGAAGCAGACGACAACGGTTGCAGGCCACCTTCTCCTCCTTGCTGGACTAAATCTGCAATGGTATTTCTCCTGTCCGGGTTTATATCATCATGGAGATCGCTTTTCGACACATTTCTGGTTGGCGGGGGAGCTCGAGGGATGGAAAGAAAGTCTATGGACGCGTCCCCGGGCACAGCAGCGTCTGATGAAATGTCAGGGTTGACTACAATCCCTGGACCAACAGCTCGTCGCAGACTTTCATCGTCTAATAATTCTGATTGATACTCTACTGCACCCATGGTCCTAGCGTCCCGCAGTGCTGTGTGGTGTGGCGGAGGAACACCAGGGGGAGCGCCGGTGCAGCAGGTGGAGGTGTTGTTGACTTGATATGCTTCAGTCTGAATCAGAGGCAGGCTCCCTCCACGGTGCCCACTAGCAAATTGCTTTTGTTTCTCATAGGTGGCGCCAGGAGCTGCTGGCTCTGAACGTATTTACAACAAAGGACGCAAGAAAAGTCAATGATTAAAGGTGAGGGTAAATGATAACAGGACAAATCATAATGGTCGTACATTTTGTAAAGACAAAAAATGTTTGGTGTGTTTCCGATGTATCTAGCTGACTGACACCTAGGTTGGGAGGGGTGGTAGTATTCTTTTTTATTATTTTTTTGTTTTTTTATGAAACTATCTAGGAATGAAAAAAATAACATTTTCTGTATATTTTATAACAGTAGTTGTTTTAAACATGAGAAAGGTACATTGTAGGAATTTTCTGGTTGGGAAGACTAGTTTTCCTGCTTTAATTAGGGTTTTTGTAAAAAAAAAAATCATTTTAAAAAACTGTTGGAGGCAAAATAAAATTTAGGTGGGGTAAGTCTTTCTAGGTAGGGTGTGGGGGGAGGCGGTAAATCGGAAACACACCTATATTGTTTTGTATTTCTGCCTAATGTAACCTAACAAATGGCTATTGGATGTTGAGATTCATTAAACAGGGATCCAATGGTCCAAATGATCCCTTTGTAAAATCCCTCAAGTTGCATAATTAATAGTAAAAAAAAAAAAGTAAAATCCACCAAAATGTGCAACGTGTTTTCTCAAAACAAAATAGCTGAATGAAATGTGTAGAGGACGGATACCAGGACTGCAAAGCTGCAAAGGCCCAAAATACACAACTTATAACTTAGGGAAATTAACAAATTATAGGACAAAAAGCGGATAAAAATGGATACTTATTTTCCAAGAAGTACAGTGACAGTTGCACAATGGACCGTGAAGAAAATAATTACGTATCCCACACAGTGTATGCTATAGGTGAGATCCCACACAGTGTATGCCATAGGTGAGATCCCACACAGTGTATGCCATAGGTGAGATCCCACACAGTGTATGCCATAGGAGAGATCCCACACAGTGTATGCCATAGGTGAGATCCCACACAGTGTATGCCATAGGTGAGATCCCACACAGTGTATGCCATAGGTGAGATCCCACACAATGTATGCTATAGGTGAGATCCCACACAGTGTATGCCATAGGTGAGATCCCACACAGTGTATGCCATAGGTGAGATCCCACACAGTGTATGCTATAGGTGAGATCCCACACAGTGTATGCCATAGGTGAGATCCCACACAGTGTATGCCATAGGTGAGATCCCACACAATGTATGCTACAGGTGAGATCCCACACAGTGTATGCCATAGGTGAGATCCCACACAGTGTATGCCATAGGTGAGATCCCACACAGTGTATGCTATAGGTGAGATCCCACACAGTGTATGCCATAGGTGAGATCCCACACAGTGTATGCCATAGGTGAGATCCCACACAGTGTATGCCATAGGTGAGATCCCACACAGTGTATGCCATAGGTGAGATCCCACACAGTGTATGCCATAGGTGAGATCCCACACAGTGTATGCTATAGGTGAGATCCCACACAGTGTATGCCATAGGTGAGATCCCACACAGTGTATGCCATAGGTGAGATCCCACACAGTGTATGCCATAGGTGAGATCCCACACAGTGTATGCCATAGGCGAGATCCCACACAGTGTATGCTGTAGGTGAGATCCCACACAGTGTATGCCATAGGTGAGATCCCACACAGTGTATGCCATAGGTGAGATCCCACACAGTGTATGCCATAGGTGAGATCCCACACAGTGTATGCCATAGGCGAGATCCCACACAGTGTATGCTGTAGGTGAGATCCCACACAGTGTATGCCATAGGTGAGATCCCACACAGTGTATGCCATAGGTGAGATCCCACACAGTGTATGCCATAGGTGAGATCCCACACAGTGTATGCCATAGGTGAGATCCCACACAGTGTATGCTATAGGTGAGGAATAATTACAAATTATCCCATAGCATGGTCGCCGCGGCCCAGACAATATCAAAATTACTGACTTTTA
The DNA here is from genome assembly GCA_942159475.1 of Sthenelais limicola. Lineage (NCBI taxonomy): Eukaryota > Metazoa > Annelida > Polychaeta > Phyllodocida > Sigalionidae > Sthenelais > Sthenelais limicola. The sequence continues at coordinate 104,401,889 of OW804099.1, forward strand.
CAGACTAATTCCCCCAGTTTTTACTGACTTTTTACTGACAAAATGAAGTCATGTTAGCTGGTCAATAAAGGCTTCATGTTTGAATAGTCAGATGGACGTAATTTCCCCAGGCTATTTACAAATGTGCTTAAATTAAAAAAGTTGTGTGATAAACAGGTTTTTGAGAGAGTGTTCCAATGTTTAAGCCCTTGCTACGATTATGCTTCTACGGTGCTCAGATCAAAATGTATTCATTTATTTTTCGCAGATTGAAAATAACTGACTTTTTACTGATGCACAGGGAAAATGACTGACTTTTAAGGTCCTTAAAAACCGAAAGTCAAAATGACTGACTTTTAAGGTCCTTAAAAACCGAAAGTCAAAGTTACTGACTTTTAAGGCCATTCGCCCCAAACTCAAAATTACTGACTTTTAAGGTCATTACACCCCAAACTCAAAATTACCGACATTTAAGGTCATTCGCCCCAAACTAAAAATATCTGACTTTTAAGGCCATTACACCCCAAACTCAAAATATCTGACTTTTAAGGCCATTACACCCAAACTCAAAATTACTGACTTTTAAGGTCCTTACACCCAAACTCAGAATTACTGACTTTTAAGGTCTTAAAAACCCCAAACTCAAAATATCTGACTTTTAAGGACCGCGGGAACCATGTATAGAATGATGGATAAATAGCAGTGTGACGTCATGTGACGCTGAGACACTCAAGCACTTATTTACCTTGACTGTCAGAGGGTATGACGTCAAGAACGTCATCATCTGTGTCTCTGCCTGCTGTGTCATCATCTCGTACGGAAAGCTCGCTCCCAATATCGATGTCGACACCAGAGTCATCGTCTAGATAATAGAAATGATATATTATTGTCAAATATTGGTACTTAGATTAATATCTATGTGGGTAATAGGGGATTTGCATAGCCGCCATTTTGAATCTTGATTCGCATGGAATTATGGGACTAATGGTACAGTGTTAAATCTATAGAAAACATGTTATACTCAGCATGGACTATTTATCAATGCTCTAATATCAGTATCGATGTGTTATACATGTTTTCATAACACATGCCCCTATCTTTCCCTTCATGCATTTGGTTTTTCATAGATCATTTATAAAAGCTATGATGTTGGTGAAAATATTTTCGCAACTTTCAATAAAAATGTTGCCAAATATTGTATGTCAGATTTCAACAGAATCTTATACATGATATAAACATTACTTAATATATCCAGTATACATTACTCCCTCACTCTCCTCCCTCACTCTGTCTCTCCTCCCTCCCTCTGTCTCTCCTCCCTCTCTCTGTCTCCCCTCCCTCCCTCTGTCTCTCCTCCCTCCCTCTGTCTCTCCTCCCTCCCTCTGTCTCTCCTCCCTCTCTCTGTCTCCCCTCCGTTTCTCTGTCTTCTCCCCAATCCCGTCTCTGTCTCTCCTCCCTCTCTCTGTCTCCTCCCTCTGCCCCACTCCCTTATGTCTCACTCCCTCTGTCTCCTCCCCATCTCCTCTCTGTCTCTCCTCCCTCCCTCTCTCTGTCTACCCTCCCTCTCTCTGTCTCCTCCCCATCCCCTCTTTGTCTCTTTTCCCTCTCTGTCTCTCCTCCCCACCTCCCTGTCTGACTCCCTCCCCACCCCCTGTCTTACTCCCTCCCTCTTTGTCTCTCATCTAATGAATCGTAACTCGTTGATTACAGTCGCGTTGTTTACGTTAGTTGTTTGAAGGTTGAAGAATTCAAATCATATCAAATCATTTACAATTGAGGGGGATGTTTTCATCGACTATTCAGACTACTAAATAAAAGGACAATTTTTGGTGATAATTTTCAAATCACATTTTGTACGAAACAGGCAACACTTGAAAATATCCATGGTGGACAAAGTGTATTTACATTCAAACTTTTTAAATGCCTTGGCCGTAAAGGAAATAATAATATAAAAAACGCATAGAAAGATACATTAACAAATAACGATATGTCAGATTTCAGTAAGATTAAGTAAGGGTAAGTGAGTAGAATAAAATGCTGATGTATCACTGTTTCCCTTCTCTTAAACCGCACCCACATCTTGGAGGGTGAAATCAGAATCAGAATAAGAAAATCAGAAAATGTATAATTCACCTTCACCAATCCTCTCAAATAACCCTAATTTTAGACGAAAATAAAGTTCAAAACACAGCTCAACCAACCCAAATAGATTGCTAGAATCAATGCAATGCCGAATATACTCGAATTTACCTAGTATTGACCAAATTGCCGTCTAATTTAGCAGAATTTACTAAATGTGTAGAGCTGCCAATTGTACATTTTCTAAAGATCTGACCCATGAGTTGAAGTGATTCATGCACCATAAGGTGTGTTCGCATAACGTGGATCAATTCTAACATGTTACGAGCCAAACAACTAGAACAAATATGAGTCAGATTTTCAGAAAATGTACAATCGGCAGACCAACACATTTAGCAAATTCTGCTAAATTAGACTGAAAAATGATGAATACCGGATATATCTGAGTATATTTAGTATCGCATAGATTTAAAGTATCAGTTCTGTTGTGTTAAACTGCATGTTAAAGCTCATTTCTGTCTTAAATGTGGGTTATTTGAGAGGATTGGTGAAGACAAATTGTACATTTTCTGAAAATCTGACCCATATCACTAAAGCCAACCGTCTGTCAGCAAAAAACCTACAAGATCAAGCTTCCTCCCCATGAGAAATCGCTCCCACTTTTCTACTACGTGGGATCAAGTGGGTCAGATTTTCAGAAAATGTACAATTGGCAGCTCTACACTAAATTAGGCTGCAATTTGGTCAATACTAGGTAAATTTGAGTATATTTGGCATTGCATTGATTCTAGCAATCTGTTTGGTTAGGTTGAACTTTATTTTGAACTTTTTTTGGTCTGAAATTTGGGGGATTTGATAAGATTGGCGATGTTGAATTGTACATTTTCTGAAAATCTGACCCATTATGAGAGCTCGCGCACGGATGTGTTTAAAAAGGCCTTAGGATGTCGTCCAAGACTACAACTGGCATAGGAGTGGATTTGGTGCTTCAGCTTCCATGGAACGCCCACCTAATCTAGGCCCAAAGATGAGAGAGTCCCTTCAAACGAAGGGAAAGCCTCTCGCCTCAAACCCCAAAGTGCCATTATGATTCCATTAAGACCGCAAAATGTCATTATATTCCCATTAGAACGCCGAGTCATAAGGCAGGATTGCGATTAGCGAATTAGGCGTCTAATCACTGACATACCATTCTTATCTGATCTGAGGGTTTGGGCCTAGAGTGCACCTCCTTGAATCCCGTTTTCCATTTTTTATAAGCCCCATTTCCTGATTCCCGAATCCCGAATAAATCCCGTTTTTCTATTTGCAATCCATATACCTGTTCACTTTGAATCCGGTTCTGAATCCCTTTCCCGATTCCTGTAGGTCCTTTTAAATCCCAAATCCCGACCCCAAATACACCCCAAATCCCGGTTTATTAAAGCAGATTGGAAGCATTCAAAAATAAACCTAACATAAGTGAGGCAGAGCGTCTTGAAACTTGGGGTGAACATTCATCAATGGCGGCCACGGGAGAGTTGGGGTTGAGTTGGGTCAGATCTACAGAAAATGTACAATAGGCCTTCACCAATCCTCTCAAATAACCCCAATTTAAGACAGAAATGAGCTTCAAAATGCAGTTTAACATAACAGAACTGATACTTTAAATCAATGCGATACTAAATATACTCAGATATAACCGGTATTCATCATTTTTCAGCCTAATTTAGACGAATTTCCTAAATAAGTAGAGCTGCCAATTGTACATTTTCTGAAAATCTGACTCATACCGGTTGCATGTTATTAACCTTTTTGTGGATAAGCACTAACTGGGGCAGACGATCGAGGCACGAGGAGCATTTTATATCAGAAAGTGTTAAAGGCGGTGGGCTGTGTGTGGTGGGGAGGAGGAGGAGGTCAGAGCGCGGTGGAAATTCAGTGGGTCAGATCGTCAGAAAATGTACAATCTTCACATCTACACATTTAGTAAATTCTGCTAAATTAAGACTGAAATTTGGTCAATACTAGGTAAATTTGAGTATATTCGGCATTGCATTGATTCTAGCAATCTGTTTGGTTAGGTTGAACTGTATTTTGAACTTTATTTTCGTCTGAAATGTGGGTTATTTGAGAGGATTGGCGAAGTGAAATTGTACATTTTCTGACAATCTGACCCATGATGGGGGCTACTGGAGGTGTGTGGGTAGAAGCATGCTCCAGGCGGAGGGAGGAGTGGAGGAAGGTGGATCAGATGTAAACACACCTGGAGGACGGGGTGGTGTAGCCATGTGAGTGTTCTCTTGTATTAAGTGCACAGGTTCCTGCCGGTGTACTGGGTGTAGCTATGTGAGTGGTCTCTTGTATTAAGTACTTGCACAGGTTCCTGCCGGTGTACTGGGTGGTGTAGCTATGTGAGTGGTCTCTTGTATTAAGTGTTCCTGCCGGTGTACTGGGTGTAGCTATGTGAGTGGTCTCTTGTATTAAGTGCACAGGTTCCTGCCGGTGTACTGTGTGTAGCTATGTGAGTGGTCTCTTGTATTAAGTGCACGGGGTCCTGCCGGTGTACTGGGTGGTGTAGCCATGTGAGTGGCCTCTTGTATTAAGTGCACAGGTTCCTGCCGGTGTACTGTGTGTAGCTATGTGAGTGGTCACTTGTATTGAGTGCATGGGGTCCTGCCGGTGTACTGGGTGGTGTAGCCATGTGAGTGGTCTCTTGTATTAAGTGCACTGGTTCCTGCCGGTGTACTGGGTGTAGCTATGTGAGTGGTCTCTTGTATTAAGTGCACAGGTTCCTGCCGGTGTACTGGGTGGTGTAGCTATGTGAGTGGTCACTTGTATTAAGTGCACGGGTTCCTGCCGGTGTACTGGGTGTAGCTATGTGAGTGGTCTCTTGTATTAAGTGCACAGGTTCCTGCCGGTGTACTAGGTGTAGCTATGTGAGTGGTCTCTTGTATTAAGTGCACGGGTTCCTGCCGGTGTACTGGGTGTAGCTATGTGAGTGGTCTCTTGTATTAAGTGCACGGGTTCCTGCCGGTGTACTGGGTGTAGCTATGTGAGTGGTCTCTTGTATTAAGTGCACGGGTTCCTGCCGGTGTACTAGGTGTAGCTATGTGAGTGGTCTCTTGTATTAAGTGCACGGGTTCCTGCCGGTGTACTTATGCAAGCAATATGGGTTAAGATGTTCAGTATGTGTAGGTATGACAGCGGAGAGGCAACGGAAACAATTAATACAACCTTCACTTGTGAACACATGGTTCAGACAATACACATGAATATCAAAATTACTGACTGACTGACTGACTTACTTCCCCAGTTTTTCTGACTTTTACTGACCAATTCCCCCCAGTTTTTACTGACTTTTTACTGACCAAATGAAGTCAGCTGGTCAATAAAGTCTTTATGTTTGAATAGGACGTAACACGTTTTCCCCTGGCTATTTACAAATGTGTTTGAAACGATGAGATTCCATTGTAAGTTGCGTGATAATCAGTTTGTTGAGAGCTTTCCAATGTTTAAGCCCTTGCTACAATTATGCTTGTTTGGCGCTCAGATCATAATTCTTTCATTGTTTTTTTTTTGCTCAGATTGAAAATTACTAACTTTTGACTGGTGCACAGCGACAATTACCGACTTCTAATGTCCTTAAAAACGCAAACTCCAAAATGCTGACTTTTACCGACTTTTTAATGACTGCGGGAACCATGGCACCTCTCTAATCCGGACACCTCGCCATTAAGGTAAGTTCAGCTATGCAGGTGTCCCCAATAGAGTGGTTTGACTGTATAGTAGAAAGAAAAGAAGAGAAAATGGACTTTTCTGGACCTTTTAAAAGTTTTCCATGTGCATGATATTTCTTTATATCGTATAGGTTAGACTTGCTGAACCTCCCTATTCACCCTCCTTCAACCTACGTGTTAGATAACCTGTATGCATGGTTCTTTGCAACACTGGGACATGGCAGCAAAGTCAATCTGACACCAATAATTATCATCATGTTTTCACAATACTCCTTGTGTACATATGGGACTAATGGTACAGTATAAAATCTATATAAAACATGTCATGTTCGGCATGGACCATTTATCAATGTTCTAATGTCAATATCCATGTGTTTTACATGTTTTCATAACAGAAGCCTCCATCTTTCGCATCATGCATTTGCCTGTAGGTCAGATTTCAATAGAATCCATCCCAGGATGCACTGCAACAGACATGCGCAGTGGCATATGCAAATCCCCTATTATCGTTATGTTTTCACAATACTCCTTGTGTACATGTCTTCTGTCTCGTTCTATCATTTAGCCACAACCTCATTTCTAACCGAATTGCCATTCAAACGTAGCCTGGGAGGCTCGGGAGAGGTCACAGCTATGTGAGGTGTATATGGGTCAGATTTTCAGAAAAAGTACATTTGGCAGATTTTCAAATTAAACGTGACGTACCGTAGGGGAGGTGAAGTTTAATTTTAATTTAATCGAGGACACCACGAGGGGTGTGGAGAATAAATATTTTGTAAATTCTGCTAAATTGGACTGAAAAATCATCTACACTAGGTATATATGGGTATATTTGGTATGGCCTTGATTCAAACAGTCTGTTCTGTTATGTTAAACCTTTTTGAACCTGATTTTTGTCTTAAATTTGGGTTTTTTGAGAGAATTGGTGAAGGCGAATTGTACATTTTCCGTATAACCTCCAATGATAGCCGGAATTGCAATAATGGCCAGGGATCTAATTACCGCCGGGGTATCAGTGATATTTGTTAAATAACCACGGGATCATAATAAATACCGGGTGTGTGAGAACAAACTTGCTGAGTAGATTATCTAGCTAATGTATTACTGTCATGGAATATATCATTTTAGTCTCTGCTTTTCTATGAATACAGTTGCTAATTGGGGCTCTAATAACTGCCGGGGTTACTGCTACTGGTAAGGAGATTGACATAATAGCTGTCCCAGCCATTATTGGAGGTTATACGGGTCAGATTTTCAGAAAATGTACGCTCTACATATTTAGTAAATTCTGCTAAATCAGGCTGAAATTCGGTCAATACTAGGTAAATTCGAGTATATTCGGCATCACATTGATTCTAGCAATCTGTTTGGTTAGGATGAACTGTGTTTTGAACTTAATTTTCGGCTTAAATGTGGGTTATTTGAGAGGATTGGTGAAGGCGAATTGTACATTTTCTGAAAATCTGACCCATATATTTATGTAGCGTCGATGTGGTCTAATAGAAACAAGTGTTTGTCTCTCGATCGAGTAAAACTAATCAAAGCGGAAGATTTAGAATGTGACGGGCCATGACATTCTAAATCTTGCTCTCTGATTAGTTTTCCTCGTGGCTAGAATAGTGTGTACCACCCGCAAGCTACACCAGTCACATATTTATTGCAGTCCTACTTCCATACATTTATACAATACATTTCATATAATACATCCATGGGGAGAGAGAGAGAGAGCGTATTTTATTCATCGATAAAATGGCGAAAAACATGAATATTATTAGACCTCCCCACTTTGAAAATATTATATGTGGAAAAAAATTGCAAGATAATTCTTGTTTCCAAGTTCAGAATTGCAAGATAATTCCTGTTTTCAAGTTCAGAATAATATTCTACCGGTGAAACGTTAGATTCAGCCCACTAAACAATTACCTTGCTTCAGAGGTGAACCGTTGTCTATAAAGTTGGATTGCCAATTTGACTGAAACAATAATTATCTGAAGCAACCATCGATATACCTGCTCCAGCCTAGGCCCAAACCCTCAGATCAGATAAGAATGGTATGTCAGTGATTGGCCGCCTACTTCGCTAATCTCTTTCCTGCTTAGAAGGTTTTAATGGGATTATTATGACATTTTGCGGTCTTAATGGAATTATAATGGCAGTTTGCGGTTTGAGGCGAGAGGCTTTCCCTTGGTTTGAAGGGACTCTCTCATCTTTGGGCCTAGACTGGCTCAGAAAAACGATATGGCATGAAACGGTTCCCACAGGGCTGAGGTTAGAAGGGAATATAGAGAGAGGCATACCTGCCAGAAGGAACGCAATCTCAGCCATAGTAGGGGCACATCGCCAGAAAATGTACAATTCACCCTCAACAATCCTCTCAAATATCCCAAATTTAAGACAAAAATGTGGTCCAAACTTCAGTTTAACATATTCTTTGAGTCTAAGCCGTACCATATTTACTCAGATATACCTGGTATTTATCATTGTTCAACTTAATTTAGAAGAATTTACTACAATATGTAGAGCTGGCGATTGTACATTTTCTGCTGATCTGACCAACAGAAGACCAAAGTTGAGAAAGGTTGGAGAGAAATCCCTGTAAACAGATGCTGTGCTGCTCCCTATGTTTATTGTTGCAAACCCAAATATAATGACGTCAGAAATTCCTGTGCGGCTTCGTTTTGATAATCTTAGGTGGGGAGTGCACTCAGTCTAGGCCCAAACATGAGAGAGTCCCTTCAAACAGAGGGAAAGCCTCTTGCCACAAACCGCAAAGTGCCATTATAATTCCATTAAGACCGCAAAATGTCATTATAATCCTAGCTATAGAAGTCCTAGGCCAGGAACCGATTAGCGAAGTAGGCGTCCAATCACTGACATACAATTCTTATCTGATTTGAGGGTTTGGGCCAAGACCGCAAAATGTCATTATATTCCCATTAGAATCCCTGCAAACAAAAGGGAAGCTTCCTGCCACAAACCGCAAAGTGCCATTATAATCCCATTATTAAGACCGCAAAATGTCATTATATTCCCATTAGAACGCCTAGTTCTAGGCCAGGAAACCGATCATTAGCGAATTAGGCTGACATACCATTCGTTTCTGATCTGAGGGTTTGGACCTAGAGTGCACTTTAAAGTGATGGCAATCGACACAAATTGGAGTAATATGGAGGGTTTGAAATAAGCAAGAATAAGGTCAAGAGGTCAAGGTGTGCGGAAATGTACAGACAGGTGTACAAGGTCAGATTCTCAGAAAATGTTAAATTCAACTTCACCAATCTCCTCAAATAACCCAAATTTCAGACAAAAATAAAGTTCAAAATACAGTTGAACATAACCAAACAGATTTATTGAATGAATACAATACAGAATACACTCAGATATACCTAGTATTTATCATTTTTCACTCTAATTTAGCAGAATTTGATAGATGTGTAGAACTGTAGATTGTGCATTTTCTGAAAATCTGACCCTACAAGGTAGAAAGACTCGGGAGACATCGTAGCAACTAAATACGCGCGTGGAATCGAGCTTAGGTAATATTTTTTCAGGAGATCAAAGTTGCCAAGAATCTGGTGGATGACTCACGACCCAGATTCTCTCAAGACGGATCAGTCCATCACCATAACTAAGCACCATATAATGGGTGAAATCGCCAGAAAATGTACAATTCAACTTCGTCAATCTTCTCAAATAATCCAAATTTCAGACAAAAATAAAGTTCAAAATACAGTTCAACCTAACCAAACAGATTGATAGAATCAATGCAATACCGAATATACTCGAATTTACCTAGTATTGACCAAATTGCAGCCTAATTTAGCTGAATTTACTTAATGTGTTGATCTGCCAATTGTACATTTTCTGAAGATCTGACCCATACGGGTGAAATCGCCAGAAAGTGTACAATTCGTCTTCACCAATCATTTCAAATAACCCAGATTTAAGACAAAAACTATGCTCTAAATACAGTTGAACATAACCAAAGACATTATTTAAATCAACACATCACCGAACATACTCAGATATACCCAGTATTTATGATTTTTCAGCCTACTCACAACTCAAGCGCCCCCCCCCCCCCCACACACACACACGCACTCACGCTAAAGTCAGACCGGCTGTGCTAACTTACACACGCAGAAAAAGTCTACGTATCATCGTTATTTGCTCAACTTAATGCCCCACTTACAATGTTTCTGTCTAGCCGAGGCAGAATTTGTCTCTCTTTTTTTTAAATAATAAAATAAGAAAGATCGAGGTTGTTCAAACACGATAAAACGAAATGCTCCCATAATCTCTGACCGCTGCATGAATATTTCTAGATAAATATATTCGTTCCCTTGTTGCCCCGAGCGGGAACAGAGGCCAACTATATAGACTGAAATATGTCCATCTAGTTATAATTGTTATAATTACAATACTACTAGTAACTATAATGGGTCAGATTTCGAGAAAATGTACAATTCACATTCCCCAATCCTCTCAAATAATCCAAATCTAAGAGAAAAATTATGTTTAAAATGCAGTTTAACACAAAGGAAGAACTAAGTTTAATCAACACAATGCCAAAGTTACTCAGATATGCATAGCATTTATATAGTATTCTAGTCTAATTTGGTAAAATTTACCAAATTTGTAGAGCTGATGATTCACAGATTGTACATTTTCTCAACATCTGACCCTAATGTTTTAAATATAGACAGAGGGAGAAAGAGAGATAGACAGACAGAGAAAGAGACAGAGAGATAGAGAGGCACTTTATAATGTGAGAGGATCTAATTACTAACTAAACAGACAGTAATTCAATGAGCGAATAAAAGAAAAAGAAACAAACTAAGTCTCTTTTATTTTATCCCACAACACAAGCCTCCATCTTTCCCATCATGCATTTGGTTTTAACATAGATGATTTTTACAAGCTATGATATTGGTAAAAACATTCTTGCAATTTTCGATAAAATATTGCCAAATATTTGTATGCCAGATTTCAACGTAATCCATCCCAGCATGCACTGCAGTAGACATGCGCAGTGGCACATGCAACTCCCCTATTACAGTAGATTCTATTTACTGTACTTTCCCAGAATGTAAGAAGAGTTTCATTGATTGACTGAAATATAAATATTTAATAGTTATGTGTCCTTAAAAAATTGTAATTAGAACTCTTGTTATATAAGTATTGTGTTGTAATAGGATAGTAAATATAAAGATAACGTCAACGGGAATTATACCATCTGATGAATAAATGTAACTCAAACAGATTCAGGGGAAATACTGGAAGAGCTGCGAATTCAAATCCTGAGAGGGATTTGATTGATTGCTGTAAACGTATTAATGTCGCGCAGTATTTATTTTCGCTATTTTAGCGCACCCACCTTTGTGCGCGAAAATAAATCCTGTGCGAAAGGTATAATTATTGCATAAACAATGTGTGACACTTCCTTGCTGCGCGAATTTAAATCCGCGTGGAAAGGTGTCAAAGTACTCAATGCGCGAAAATTTATCTGCGCGAAAATAAATACGTTTACAGTAGTCCGTTTTCTGGACGTGATGTAAATATAATCCGGAAAGAAAACAACAACAATAAGTCACAATTATATCATTTCCCCTCTTTAGCTATAATTCACCCCTGTGCCTACTGTGCTAGGCTAGTTTGGCGGTGGTGTGTATGGGCGTCAGATCTTCGGAAAATGTACAATTCGCCTTCACTAATTATTTCAAATAACCCACATTTCAGACAAAAATGAGCTTCAAAATGCAGTTTAACATAACAGAACTGATACTTTAAATCAACGCGATACTAAATATACCCAGATATACCCGGTATTCATCATTTTTCAGTCTAATTTAGCAAAATGTCCTAACTTTGTAATTTGTAGAGCTGCCAATTGTACATTTTTGGTAAATCTGACCCGTATAAATATGGCAACTTGTTATGAGGTCAGATGAAACAATACATGCATGTGCAGCACTTTGTGCACCAATGGTTCTACCACAATGTTGTTATGTTTAGTATCGGCTATCTACATACTGCTATTACTGGTTATGTTATAAAGCATAGCCCAGCAAGTCCTTACACATCAGACATTGCACTTCATAGTCATAATAATGTGGATTCCTGGTACAGTCTAGGTCCAAAGTTGAGAGAGTCCCTTCAAACGAAGGGAAAGCGTCTCGCCTTGAACCGCAAAGTGCCATTATAATTCCATTAGAACCGCAAAATGTCATTATATTCCCATTAGAATGCCGAGACTTAGGCCAGGAAACCGATTAGTGAAGTCGGCTGACATACCATGCTTATCTGATCTGAGGGTTTGGACCTAGAGTGGAGTGGGTAGACTAGTTCAATCGTTCCCTTTCTTTATTGATCTACATTTAAGACAGGCCTGGGGCTGTATCTACCAATGATACTCCTCATGGGTCAGATTTTCAGAAAATATACAATTGGCAGATCAACACATTTAGTAAATTCTGCTAAATTAGACCGAAAAATCATCAACACAAGGTATATCTTGCCTTGATTCAAACAATCTGTCTGGTTATGTTGAACTGTATTTTGAGCCAGATTTTTGTCTTAAATTTGGGTTATTTGGGAGGATTGGTGAAGGCGAATTGTACATTTTCTGGCGACTTGACCCTCATAGTCCTAAGTGGTACACAAGACGCTGGAGCAGAGCCTGCGGCGTAAGTAGATCAATTGTGAATATTAGTCACGCATAAAACCATGTAGATTCATCCTGAGCCAAGAAGAATGAGAACCAGGCTTGTATCAGTTCATTCTGGGGTCAGACCTTGTACAATTCGCCTTCACCAATCCCCTCAAATAACCCACATTTAAGACTAACATGTGCTTTAAAATGCAGTTTAACATAGCAAAATAGATAAATCAATCAATGTGATACCAAATAGACTCAGATATACCTGGTATTCATCATTTTTCAGCCTAATTTAGCAGAATTTCCTAAATAAGTAGACCAGCTAATTGTACATTTTCTGACTAACATGTGCTTTAGAATGTAGTTGAACATTTATTTAAAGAATTATCACAACATTGCCATGGTTTATCTCTGGGTCAATTTTCAGAAAATGTACAATTCAACTTCACCAATGCTCTCGAAAAACCCAAATTTCAGACGAAAATAAAGTTCAAAAGAGAGTTCAACCTAACCAAACAGATTGCTAGAATCACTACAATGCCGAATATACTCAAATTTACCTTGTATTGACCAAATTGCAGCCTAATTTAGCAGAATTTACTACAAGTGTACAGCTGCCAATTGTACATTTTCTGAAAATCTGACCCATCTAGCTTCCAGCCTTTTTAGTCTAACCAGATACACATGGGTGGATTGTATCAATACACAGCAAATAAAATACAGAGTCCACATGACAATACAAATAAGTGTTTCATTTATATTAGTATAGTTCACATCAGAGCCAGTTATTGGCTTTTCTCAAGTCGAAACAACTTTAGATAATTATTTCATCATATGGGCCACATCTTCAGAACCTAGAACCTAGAGTTAAAATAGGGAGATTTAGCAACCACAACGTACCAACAACACTAACGCATCCACTAACTTCAGAAAATTTTCTGAAAATCTGACCCTCTACCACAATGCTACCAGCCACCTAAACAATAATACCTGCGTGTGCTTATCTACCTTGAGTTAAAATAGGGAGATTTAGCAACCACAACGTACACAACACTAACGCATCCACTAACTATACATGGTATTCACTGACGTCACGGCGCTAGCCGCGGCTTGCCATAATGTGGGTCAACTTTAGCTGGACATGAGTGCTCCAAGCCTAAAAAATGCAGTTTTCACCTCCGAAAGTTTTAGAGAATGTTATATACAGTATGCGGATAGGTTATTTAGTCATTTTTTAGTGTGTCATGATGGAATAATGAGTATAATTGCCATTAGCAAATTTGAAAGGGGAAATCCTGTCGATTTAGTGCCGGAGATTTCAATTTTAACATGTTTAATACCCAGGACCAAGCAGTCATAAATCTTACAGATATGGGTCATGAACTGGGGTTAACTCAGTTGATAAATGACACAACCAGATTTGACATTAGGGAAGACAGAGAGCGTGTCCATGAGTCCTGTATAGATTTGATTTTTAGCAAGGAGGATTATGTGTATGCTAGTGGTGTACTCGATTTATGGGTAGCTGACCATCTGATAACATTTGTAACCCTTAGGAGACAAAAGTTCAAATCTCGCAAACCAAAAGTAATTGAATACAGAAACTATAAAGACTATACGACTGCTGATTTTATTACTAGAATTAGAAATATAGACTGGAACTGTATCATTGATTTGGAAAACCCTGAAGAGGCTTGGAATCTTTTCATTGAAAAGTTATCTACAGCCCTGTCACGCATATGTCCAGTCGTAAAGAAAAAAATAACCCTACCTAGGGAAAAATGGATGACTGACGAGCTGCTTATACAAATAAGAGATAAGGACAAAGCACTGAAAAAAGCCAAAGAAACGAGAAAACACAATGACTGGGTGACAGCTAAAAAAAAAAGAAACAGAGTTACTAACTTATGCCGCAAGGCCAGAAAAAGGTACCTGTCTAACCTAAGCATAGAAACTTTCAATGACAACAAAGAATTCTGGTCAATGGTTGGTCAGCTCATTCCCAAAAAGTCAAGAAATTCTAACAATGAAATAAATATTATTGATGACAACACTAAACTACCAGTACCCATTGAAAATGTAGCTACACATTTCAATAACTTTTTTGCCTCAATTGGAGAGAATTTAGCAGCACAAATTGATGCGCCATGGACTTTTATAGGGCAAGAGTGTGAACAAACCTTGAGTGATGTGTTTACAAATCCAGATGAGATTGTAAAAATTGCACAAGATATCAATGTCAACAAGGGTAGCAATATTCCATTCATAAAGTCGTTTGTTTTCAAAGATGTATTCAAAGCGATACCCTCTGTCTTGAGTCACATATTTAACCTCATATTTGCTTCAAATTTGATTCCAAATTCCTGGAAAAAAGGATGTGTCACACCGTTGTTCAAAGGCGGAGAAGCCTCAGTAATTTCTAACTATAGACCTATAACCCAGCTTCCTATTCAGTCGAAGTTATTAGAAAAGGTTATTCACAGTAGACTACTAGATTTCTTTGAAGATCACAATGTCCTTTCCAATAGACAAAATGGTTACAGAAAATCAAGATCGACTGTGGACACAATCTCTGACTTAACAGACGACATACTAAAAGATAGGAACAATGCTAACACCTCTTTCGCTGTATTTTTTGACCTAAAAAAGGCATTTGATACGGTGAACCACAATGTACTTTTAGCTAAACTAGACAAATATGGTATTAAGGGCAACTTGCTTGCCTTGTTGCATAACTACCTCTCAGGGAGAACACAAACAACAGTTTGCAATGATACTGAATCTTTGAGTGCTAGTATAAATTATGGAGTCCCCCAGGGATCTATCCTGGGGCCCCTGCTTTTTCTTATCTATGTAAATGATGTAGAACATTGTCTTGTTCATAGCAAAGTAAAGCTTTTTGCAGATGACACTGTCATATACTGTAGCCATAATAACACTGACACCCTGAATGTACTACTGCAAGAAGATACTAACAATTTTTTTCGTTGGTGTGAGTCTAATAAATTGACATTGAATGTGAGCAAAACTAAGACAATGCACCTCAGAGGTGTTCGAAGCAGAGTAAATCATGTTAAACCAAATATTATCATTAGTGGTACTCAGCTTGATTGTGTAGAATCTTACAAATACTTGGGCATTACATTAGACGCCAATCTCAAATATGATATGCAAGTGCGATCTACCCATAAAAATGTGAGTCATAAAATGTACCTCCTCAAGAGAATTTCTAAACTGGTGCCACCACAGGTTCTTCTAAGAATTTACAAGGTATTTATACTCCCATTGTTAGATTACGGTGACGTTATCTACAGCGGATGTGCAGCAAGGCATATTGACAAACTGCAAATTTTACAAAACAAGTGCCTAAAAATTGCACTCAAACTCCCAAAGTTAACAAATACACTACTTATTCACAGAATAGCCAGAGTACCAATGTTAGTGGACAGAAGGAGGGCTCATATCCTAAACCTTGCCTTTAAACGAAGCCAAAAACCAGCCTTTGTTGACCAAAATGTAAGACAGACCAGACAGTGGCAGGCACCAGTGCTGTTCTCCAATAGGCCAAACATTGTGTCTTATGACCAAAGTGTCCAAAGAAAAACTGCGTTATTATGGAACAATCTCGATGTTGACACAAGAAACATAAACGATTATAAGGTCTTCACAGCCTTAACCAAGGCTGAATGTATGTTACCTATATTCTCTTAAAACCGTAAATATCCATCTCTCACCCCTCATCCTATCATTGTAGTCCTCTCCTAGTTTCTTCTTTTAGCGAGTCTCTTTCAATTTGTGTTGTTACATGCATAAACAAGTCACAGTTTATAGAACCCAAAGGTAATAGCCACTCAACCAGATTTAACCATTCAAATGGTTAAAACTGAGGCTCCTTTCCTACCAATTATACACATGTCATTGTACTTTGCAAGAATAGATTGTATATTGTCATATTATTTTGTGTATCAATTAATAAACGTTTCTAAAAAAAAAAAAAAAAAAAAAAAAAAATGCTGCCACACAGTATGGCTGCCAGTGAGGATAGCCGCTGACTGGGGTGACGTCATGTAAATACTATGTATTAGTACGTCATTACTGCCGTGGGGATATCTCGAGAGGCCTGCAATGCAGATGCCCTCGGCCTAGCACCTCTCGAGATATACCCACAGCGGTAGTAATGTACAAATAGTTAGTGGATGCGTTAGTGTTGCGTTAGTGCGTTGTGGCTGCTAAATCTCCCTAATAATACGTGCGTGTGCCTCTAGATTCACCTTGAGTTAAAATATCATTGCACGAGACGCAGGTAAACCACAGACAGCTGTCTGCGGGTGAGCACGTGACTGACTGGGACCCTGCTGTTGTACATTTCATCTAGGCGGGGTGGGAATGGCATTGAGCGTCACTCTGGGGGGTAAAAGGTACCGTACACACACCTACAACTGCCCGCCCATATATCACCATCACGTAGTAGTAACATATGGGTCAGATTTTCAGAAAATGCACAATTTGTCTTCACATATAACCCAAATTTAAGACGAAAATCAGGTTCAAAATAGAAAATAACATAATATATGTTTGTATGCATGCTGCCCCAAAGCTATGGTATTACAAACCCAGTCTAGGCCCACAGATGAGAGAGTCCCTTCAAATGGAGGGAAAGCCTCTCGCCTCAAACTGCAAAGTGCCATTATAATTCCATTAAGACCACACAATGACATTATACTCCCATTAGAACGCCTAGTCCTAGGCCAGGAAATCGACTAGCGAAGTAGGCGTCTAATCATTGACATACCATTCTTATCTGATCTGAGGGTTTGGGCTTAGAGTAAGTGAGTCCTCAAATGGAAAATGAATTAAATGAAATGGTTGGTGTTGATACTGACTACCGGATCGTACTTCTGTTGTTCCTAATTTTAACTACACTCTGTACGCGACCTGTAGGCAGTAAACATCAAAGCCCTCAAACGTTGAGGCTATGGCACACCGCTGCCTACAGGACGAGTATAGAGTGTAAGTAGAAAGATTATTTGAAATCTTTTTGTGACTTATTTTATTTCTTTAATATGCCTCAACGTTTCGAGTACACATTACTCCTCACCAGGAAACTTAGGGTGAATTAAATGAAGAATACTTTGACCCTATGTCATTCAATAAAACATCAGAAAATGGAAAACATTGGGTGCCCTCTAATAATGAGTAAAGTCGCCAGAAAATGTACAATTCACATTCACTAATCCTTTCAAGCAACCCACATTTCAGACGAAAATAAAGTACAAAATACAGTTCAACCTAACCAAACAGATTGCTAGAATCAATAGAATTTACCTAGTATTGACCAAATTGCAGCCTAATTCATCAACATTTAATAAATGTG
Source organism: Sthenelais limicola (assembly GCA_942159475.1). Taxonomy (NCBI): domain Eukaryota; kingdom Metazoa; phylum Annelida; class Polychaeta; order Phyllodocida; family Sigalionidae; genus Sthenelais; species Sthenelais limicola. The sequence continues at coordinate 104,419,698 of OW804099.1, forward strand.
TACTGCTGCCAATTGTACATTTTCTGAAAATCTGACCCAAGGCTGCTCGACAAGTTATGATAGCCCACATATAAGTTATGGGTTCAGGAGGAAGCACATTGTCGGGGGCGGTAAGGTCGAACAAACCTAGCTCTAGGAAAGATGAACTCAAACCAAACCAATGTCGGGGGTGGGGTCATCCATGGGTCCACACTGCTTGTCGGCCCAACCCTAAGGGTACAACAGTCTAGGCCCAAAGTTGAGAGAGTCCCTTCAAAAGAAGGGAAAGCCTCTCGACTCAAAACGCCAAGTGCCATTATAATTCCATTAACACCGCAAAATGTCATTATAAACCCATTAAAACGCCGAGTTCTAGGCAGGGAAACCGATTAGCGATGTAGCCCGACATACCATTTTTATCTGATCTGAGGGTTTGGACCTAGAGTGACAGGTGCTAATACATGGATCCCAATTAAAGAATCTCTCTGATATAAAGGATGGGATAGTCCATCTCTAAGGGCATCATTTAATAGCCATGTTGTATGTGGGTCAGATTTCCGGAAAATGTACAATCAGCAGCTCTACACATTAAGTAAATTTTGCTAAATTAAGCTGCAATTTGGTCAATACTAGGTAAATCCCTGTATATTCAGCATTGCAGTGATTCTAGCAATCTGTTTGGTTAGGTTGAACTATATTTTGAACTTTATTTTCGTCTGTAACTTGGGCTATTTGGGAGAATTGGTGAAGGTGAATTGTACATTTTCTGAAACTCTGACCCATGTGTAGTGAGTACCAATGACTCGGACCTACCCCGACCTACTCGAGAGCACTTGTGGGTGGAGAGGTGGAAGAGGGAGAATAAACCAAGGCGTGTGAGAAGGTGTCGGGTTCCCCACCTGTACCTGAGTGTCAGCACATCTCCACTCCCTATATGTGGGTCAGATTGTCAGAAAATGTACAATTGGCAGCTGTACACATTTAGTAAATCCTGCTAAATAAGCCTGAAATTTGGCCAATACTAGGTAAATTTGAGTATATTCGGTATTGCATTGATTCTAGCAATCTCTCTAGGGTGTCAGATTTTCAGAAAATGTACAATTGGCTGCTCTACTTATTTAGGAAACTGCTAAATTAGGATGAAAATGAAGAATACCGGGTATATCTGAGTATATTTGGTATTGCGTTGATTTAAAGTATCAGTTCTGTTATGTTAAACTGCATTTTGAAGCTCATTTTTGTCTTAAATGTGGTTTATTTGAGAGGATTGGTGAAGGTGAATTGTACATTTTCTGGCGGCTTCACCCATTTGCTCTGTGAATTTAGTAGGTTTCACCATGAATCTCCTCAATAAAGTGTCGAGATCAGTAAGGAGTAAAAAGTGTGAGAGTAAAAAGAACTAGAAGCAATATGAAATAATTATACTTTTCATGAATTAATTTTATATTTTTTTTTTATATTAATTTATATTATCGGAGGTATACATGACCCAATGGAATCTTCAATTCACATGACGTTGGAATGTTTAAAAATAGTGCCGAGTTGTCGAAATTTTCAAAACAGATAATGAGTTTGAATTAAATCCCTCTAAATAAAATGCGTGTGTTAGAAATGAATAGTTCAGCCTTAGAGTAAGACATAAGTCTTACCCAGTCTAGGCCCAAAGTTGAGCGAGTCCCTTCAAACGAAGGGAAATCCTCTTGCCACAAACCGCAAAGTGCCATTACAATTCCATTAAGACCGCACAATATCATTATATTCCCATGAAAACGCCAAGTCCTAGGCCAGGAAACCGATTAGCAAAGTAGGCTGACATACCATTCTTATCTGATCTGAGGGTTTGGACCAAGAGTGCACTTAAAAATGATGGAAATCGACACAAATTGGAGTAATATGGAGGGTTTGAAATAAGCAAGAATAAGGTCAAGAGGTCAAGGTGTGCGGAAATGGTTCAGCCAACATCTTTTTTCACTACTGGACTGGCCCTGAAGAAGGACAGAGATGTCCGAAACGTCGACCAGTTAAAGTACAACATTTCGACCCTACAACACTCTTTTTCAACCAAGTCATAAGCTGAAAAGAATCTGAAATTCAGACGGTTGGCAGCACCCCTCCCAACATCTTTTTGTTGTTTTTTAAAAAAAGAAGCTATGAATAGTTATGCGGTAGTTATTACAACTGTCTGCCATTCAGTGTTATTTCTACCCTGAGGTCCGGTCTTCAACCTATCGTCAGGTAATAGCATGGCCATGGGTTGTCTAACGCATTAGGGTCAGATTGTCAGAAAATGTACAATTAAACTTCACCAATCTTCTCAAATAACCCAAATTTCAGACGAAAATAAAGTTCAATATACAGTTCAACCTTATCAGATAGATTGCTAGAATCAATGCAATGCCAAATATACTCGAATTTACCTAGTATTGACCAAATTGCAGCATAATTTAGCATAATTTACTAAATGTGTACAGCTCCCAATTGTACATTTTCTGAAAATTTGACCCCTGTACATTTCACGGCACGATGTTTGCAGGAGAAGCATGTGCTGGGTAATGTACCATGTGTGTACACTCTATACTCGTCCTGTAGGCAGCGGCGTGCCATACAGTTAACACTAGAGGTTTACTGCCTACAGGTCGCGTCTAGAGTGTAGCCTGAGCCTGGAACATGCCATCTGAGTCAACGAACAGGAAGAGACAAATTATCATGTCATCCAACTACTGGGCTTTCTATTGGATGCAATGTTAGAGTAATATCCTCTTACTCTAAGATGCAATGGAAAGACATTTTTATATATACGGGTTAACTAACGAGACATTTTTACCCCCAAGAAATTAAATGCAAAGGCAAAGATAAAACAAATAAAAGAAGACTATTATTACTTGTATTTCTCAGGGCTCGAAAAATGTTTAATTAACTGAATGGGGAGTTTTCACTACTAACTGGTGAAGTAGAGGGGCCACGTGAATGTTTGGTAGACTGTGGAAGAATGACGATTTGAAATTTTAGATGTTCCTTTTATTAATTCCCAACGTTTCGAGAGCTTTGCTCTCTTCTTCAGGGGTGAAGGTGGTACAATGTTTAATTAAGTTAAGAATATATGTTTAATTGCCCGGCGCAAGTTAAAAATGTCTGGGCAACCATGTTGCAAACCTTGGTTGCCCTCCGGACAACTACCTTCAAATCCAATAATTAGGCAAGCCCTGTCTCTGGGCAAGTATAATTGCGGAGAAATAAAATATTTTCAAAAAAGAAGAAAAAGAGGAATGCGCTCCACTGAAGTTGAAAAACCCAAATAAATAGGTAGATACCAAAAACACGATTCGACGAATGTACATGAATGGCAATTACAAAGAAAGCATCAATAAGAAATTGAGAGACTTCAAAGCAGTTCATATTGGTTTTTTTTTGTTTTTACATCATCTTCTTATTTATTATGTTGGGCTATTGCAATGATAAGGGAAAATGATACCTGAAAGAGCTATCCAAGATATCTATTCATCGTCTATAAATATATGCTTCAATTTGGGCTGCATGTTAAAGCTAAATGTACTTCACATAATTAGATTACTAACGTCACTCGAGTGGAAACTCTCCCACCTAAAACATGCATGTATGTTATATACATGATAGGACGTCTATAGCTATGCTTAAGTACCTGTCTAGTTAAAGGCTAGGCTCCACTGCTCAGTCCCCCATGTACCTGTCTAGTTAAAGGCTAGGTTCCACTGCTCAGTCCCCTATGTACCTGTCTAGTTAAAGCCTGGGTTCCACTGCTCAGTCCCCTATGTACCTGTCTAGTTAAAGGCTGGGTTCCACAGCTCAGTCCCCTATGTACCTGTCTAGTTAAAGGCTAGGTTCCACAGCTCAGTCCCCTATGTACCTGTCTAGTTAAAGGCTGGGTTCCACAGCTCAGTCCCCTATGTACCTGTCTAGTTAAAGCCTGGGCTCCACTGCTCAGTCCCCTATGCCCATGCACCTGTCTAGTTAAAGGCTGGGTTCCACTGCTCAGTCCCCTATGTACCTGTCTAGTTAAAGGCTGGGTTCCACAGCTCAGTCCCCTATGTACCTGTCTAGTTAAAGGCTGGGTTCCACTGCTCAGTCCCCTATGTACCTGTCTAGTTAAAGGCTGGGTTCCACTGCTCAGTCCCCTATGTACCTGTCTAGTTAAAGGCTGGGTTCCACTGCTCAGTCCCCTATGTACCTGTCTAGTTAAAGGCTGGGCTCCACTGCTCAGTCCCCTATGCACCTGTCTAGTTAAAGGCTGGGTTCCACTGCTCAGTTCCCTATGTACCTGTCTAGTTAAAGGCTAGGTTCCACTGCTCAGTCCCCTATGTACCTGTCTAGTTAAAGGCTAGGCTCCACTGCTCAGTCCCCCATGTACCTGTCTAGTTAAAGGCTAGGTTCCAGTGCTCAGTCCCCCATGTACCTGTCTAGTTAAAGGCTAGGCTCCACTGCTCAGTCCCCTATGTACCTGTCTAGTTAAAGGCTGGGTTCCACTGCTCAGTCCCCTATGTACCTGTCTAGTTAAAGGCTAGGTTCCACTGCTCAGTCCCCTATGTACCTGTCTAGTTAAAGCCTGGGTTCCAGTGCTCAGTCCCCCATGTACCTGTCTAGTTAAAGCCTGGGTTCCACTGCTCAGTCCCCCATGTACCTGTCTAGTTAAAGGCTAGGTTCCACTGCTCAGTCCCCTATGTACCTGTCTAGTTAAAGGCTGGGTTCCACTGCTCAGTCCCCTATGTACCTGTCTAGTTAAAGGCTGGGCTCCACTGCTCAGTCCCCTATGTACCTGTCTAGTTAAAGGCTGGGCTCCACTGCTCAGTCCCCCATGTACCTGTCTAGTTAAAGGCTGGGCTCCACTGCTCAGTCCCCTATGTACCTGTCTAGTTAAAGGCTGGGCTCCACTGCTCAGTCCCCTATGTACCTGTCTAGTTAAAGGCTGGGTTCCACTGCTCAGTCCCCTATGTACCTGTCTAGTTAAAGGCTAGGCTCCACTGCTCAGTCCCCTATGTACCTGTCTAGTTAAAGGCTGGGCTCCAGTGCTCAGTCCCCTATGTACCTGTCTAGTTAAAGGCTAGGCTCCACTGCTCAGTCCCCTATGCACCTGTCTAGTTAAAGGCTGGGTTCCACTGCTCAGTCCTCTATGTACCTGTCTAGTTAAAGGCTGGGCTCCACTGCTCAGTCCCCTATGTACCTGTCTAGTTAAAGGCTAGGTTCCACTGCTCAGTCCCCTATGTACCTGTCTAGTTAAAGGCTGGGTTCCACTGCTCAGTCCCCTATGTACCTGTCTAGTTAAAGGCTAGGTTCCACTGCTCAGTCCCCTATGTACCTGTCTAGTTAAAGGCTGGGTTCCACTGCTCAGTCCCCTATGTACCTGTCTAGTTAAAGGCTAGGCTCCACTGCTCAGTCCCCTATGTACCTGTCTAGTTAAAGGCTAGGTTCCACTGCTCAGTCCCCTATGTACCTGTCTGGTTAAAGGCTAGGTTCCACTGCTCAGTCCCCTATGTACCTGTCTAGTTAAAGGCTGGGCTCCACTGCTCAGTCCCCTATGTACCTGTCTAGTTAAAGGCTGGGTTCCACTGCTCAGTCCCCTATGTACCTGTCTAGTTAAAGGCTAGGCTCCACTGCTCAGTCCCCTATGTACCTGTCTAGTTAAAGGCTAGGTTCCACTGCTCAGTCCCCTATGTACCTGTCTGGTTAAAGGCTAGGTTCCACTGCTCAGTCCCCTATGTACCTGTCTAGTTAAAGGCTAGGTTCCACTGCTCAGTCCCCTATGTACCTGTCTAGTTAAAGGCTAGGCTCCACTGCTCAGTCCCCTATGTACCTGTCTAGTTAAAGGCTGGGCTCCACTGCTCAGTCCCCTATGTACCTGTCTAGTTAAAGGCTGGGTTCCACTGCTCAGTCCCCTATGTACCTGTCTAGTTAAAGGCTGGGTTCCACTGCTCAGTCCCCTATGTACCTGTCTAGTTAAAGGCTGGGCTCCACTGCTCAGTCCCCTATGTACCTGTCTAGTTAAAGCTAAAGCTACTGAGCATTTGGAGCATTTGGAAACATTCATAAAAACTAGAATAGCTATCTTCATAGATAGATGTCGACTATCTAGAATACCGGTATCTTCATACATGTCGACAATCACAATCAACCACATGAATCGCCACCGATTCTCTTCTTGACGATTCGCTAAGACACACTGTACGAGTCGTTCTGGTTTAATTAACTTTTATTCATTTATATCCGATTCAATGAACAAAATCCCCCCCCTGCCCTGCAGAGCCATTTACTCCACCTATACATAGATTTCACTGACGTCACGGCCCTGGCCATGTTTGGGGTCAAGTTAAATGCCTATGTATGCTGCGATACTTGAAAATACCGTTTTCTGGCTGTTTTAACCTTTACTAATTTTCATCTTCCTCAACAATATCTTCATGATAGGTTAGATAATCTGCCTTTAGTGTAGAATTACCCAAGTATCTACTCTTGTGAGTTTTATCAACTTTGTTTTGATACCCCCGCCATAGATGGCAAGCGTAGCAGTGACCCCAGACATGGTAGCCACTGTGATACCCCAGCCTACTGGGTGACGTCATGTGAAATCTATGTATTAGAGGCAAGTTACTCCCCAGTTTCAGGACAACCCTGACTATTTGTAAATCCTCTAAATTCTTATTTACTATATCACCAAATCTTTTTACAGCTATTCGAAAGCCTGAACCCCCTCGAGTTGCCTCGAAAAAAATCCTAATTTTAATTCAACTTACTACTTATCAGGTAAGTCTCTCAAAATTCTAAAATCAAATAGCTGCTAAATTTATTTTCAACTAACAGATTCTCATTGCTTAGCTAACCCACTTGACAGGGAGGGGATAACTCTACACAGCTGTTTTGTACTCCCTGCGTGCGCCAACAACATCCATGCTGAATGAATGAGCCTGACCTTGACTCAGCTTGAACAAGTTATGGGCTCATGAACTAGTGTCAGTAGTGAATATATATATATTGTGATTGAGTTAATTCAAACGAGATGAACTTGTAGACGTATATAACAATTGGGTGCTAATTCAGTCCAATATTAAATTGTTCTCATCCCAGACAGGACTGTCAACGTGTGTTGTATTGAGCGAAAAGGATGACGCAAATCAATACGACCTGAGCCTCTGAGGGACTCAGAGAGTTGCTCATATCATTCATGGCTCGTGAACCGCATGGGCCAAAAACAAATGTAAATGTTGGTGAATTTAAATTTGGAGGGATGGTTAGAATGTTTGGTAAACTGGCTAATCCAGTTTACTGTTACTAGTGTTAGGTGCTGTCAGCAAGATCAGATATATATATATGCACTGCATCTCCTGCCCCGGGGACATCCGCATCCTTTAGTTTACTCTCGGGGTCTCCTGTTTGCTAGGCCTAGTATTAATATTATAGCCTAGGCCTAGGCCTATGTATATTTAAAGAATAAACTACGATGTAGACCGTAAAATCACAGAAAAAGTGCGTATCATGAAAGGCACTAAAAGAGATGGCTGGCAACACACCACAGGGGCACAGGGGCTTCCCCAGAATAACGGCTGGTGTAAGGTCTGTGAACCCGGCCTGTGGCCCTAGTCAGACGGTAAGAGGCGAAGTAAAAGTGTCGGGCTTAGGACCGAGGGGGAGGTTCAACTTCAAGAAAACAACTAATAATCACAAGTAAAGCAATCAAAACTTACCTCCTTCAGGTCTACGCCGTCGTCTGTTTCGTAAAGACCTCCTAATATAATATGTTACCATCAAGGCACCCGTAGCCAGAGCTACAAAGGCGAGTATATGCCCTCGTGCCATTGCAGGGGCCGCCATACGCATCGATGATCACTCACGTTCAACTTTGCAAGCAAAACAAAATCCTGACGGGGAACCCGAAGGCGCCCCGCGAAAACCAGGGCACCAGTTAATGTCGTAAAATAAGACTTTCCGAAAACGTTTCCAAAAGTGTAAAATACTCAAGAAGTGATGAACTCTTTTAAAGTCCGTATTGAAATTAGTTAGTTTTCTTACCTTATTTCTTAGGGAACCTCTCGTTGACCCAAAATTGATATGTCGTGATGCTAGACGGATTACGACATCCAGCATGGCCGCCTAGGGGACACATTTGTGCGCCGATCCGAAGGATTCCCTCTAATTTATTGACAGTTTCATTTATTAATCAACATTAAACAGCAGCCATGCCGTTTATGAAGGGCCGAGCCGCCTTACGTCGCACAATTGACTGGTTAGATAAGGGTGAAATCCTTCTGCGGAACAATATTAGGAGTTTGACATTCAACTATGTCCATGACGCAGTCCGACACCCACATCACGAAGGCCTGTAGTGAGTGTCATCTGCCTGGTTGTGAAGGCTGAGTTTTTACTAAGTTTCTTCTAGGGAATAGGGGAGTTGCATAGCCGCCATTTTGAATCTTGATTCGCATGGAAATATGGGAGTAATGGTACAGTATAAAATCTATAGAAAACATGTCATGTTCAGCATGGCCATGGCATTGATAACTATGCTCTACTATATTCTATAAAGTCTGTACATGCGCAGTGCCAGTGGCCTTAACACACCTTTCCCCAAAGACTATTTCCACTGACTTAAGTCCTCTATTATTCTTTGAGACGGAAAGTCACGTCATTCTCGGTGGCGTTGCGAACGAGGGGTTGCATTTTGTCTTTTTGAGCGGTATTGGGTGCATGTCCCATTGAGCCCCATAGTAAACTTTTGAGATCCAATTCCTCGAAAAATATTGAAAACATTCGTTAAATAATAATCGCTCTCGGTGACACCTAGTTTGATATTGTAAGTATCACATATGTTGAGGGCGAAACAATTTATTATCGTTTTCAAGTAGAAACAGGAGGGTAAACTTGGAGGTTTTGATATGTTATATTATGGGGGCCTAAATGCTTAAACCCCTGTTGGGATGTCTACTTACAATGAAACAAGATACATAAAGATCAGTGGGATATCGTTTATAATTCTGCAAATAAATTTGCGCAAGTGAAAATGATTTTGGGCGAGTAAATCTTGGCTGCCACTTGCCCGATGAGCAAGTGAAGTTGGTAGGGTTTTTTTTCGAGCCCTGATGATAGAAATATAAACTTAACAGTTATTTATCATTTTATTATTGGATAATACTTATAGACACACTCTATGCAACTGGGAAAAGGCGGTTGCTGTTGTAAGGAGTGACTTGTGAGATTTCACATTTCGATTAATTTTATTTTGCAGCAAGTTCATATTCTGGCATTTACCTCAGTTGAAGTTCAAAAACCCCGATGTCCAGCTTGTGACATTTAAGATGATCACTCCCACCCCGTGGATCAAGGCATATCTCGGTACGTTCTTTTATCCGCTATTGTGAAATAATCGTTCGGTCTATAAATTATACCTATGGAGATACCTGGAAATATCGAGATTATCTACTCATAAAATGTACAACAACCTTTCAGAAGTACATCTGATTTTCTAGTCTTTCCACGTAAGTTCGCCTCTCGGACGAATGAAAACATAATTCCTGACTACATGTAAGACCAGGAGTACACCTGGTATCTCTGATTATCTGTATTGATCTACCTTAACTGGTCAACAAACATGTAACACACAGTGTATTACTCTACTACGCGAACGTGAGAAAATGTAATATGTTATTCTCTCAACCACTTTAAGTGGCATTTATTTTTATTGTTATATTGCTGATATTTAACTTGTACTAGTTTAGAAAAAGGTATTCATTCCACAACTTTTTAGGCCAAAGGTAACGGCAGGGAGAGCTGGAGTCGATCTAGATGTCTGTTTACCCATTTATCGTGTAACTGTATTAATTGATGAATAAAGTAGTTCTTATCTTATCTTACCTCCATACATGGGTCAGATTTTCAGAAAATGCACTTGTAATCTATAGTTCTACACATCTATCAAATTCTGCTAAATTAGAGTGAAGAATGATAAATACTAGGTATATCTGAGTGTGTTCTGTATTGTATTCATTCAATAAATCTGTCTGGTTACGGTGAACTATTTTAAACCTAATTTTCTTCTTAAATTTGGGTTCTTTGAGAGGATTGGTGAAGGTCACTTGTACATTTTCTGACGATCTGACCCACGTATCTACGAACTTTTTTTTATTGTCTGGCTTCATTTTACTACAGTGAAATAGGTGTGTTTTAAAGGAATTATTTCTTACATTTCATACCCTGAAGAAGGAGTAATTAATGTAAACTCAGAAACATGCGACATGAGCCAGCAAAATTCTTGACAATTTATCTAGAATGTTTAATGTTGCCGTTAACGTGCGACGCAGTGCTTGGTCATAAAGGTCAGATGTTCAGAATGTTCAGAAAATGTACAATTCACCTTCACCAATCTTCTCAAATAACCCACATTTCAGACGAAAATAAAGTTCAAAATACAGTTCAACCCAACCAAACAGATTGCTAGAATCAACCCAATGCCGAATATACTTGAATTTACCTAGTTTTGGCTATTTTTCAGTCTAATTTAGCAGACTTTACTAATGTGTAGAGCTGATCGACAATTGTACACTTTCTGAAAATCTGACCCATAATCTCTTTCTAAATATGGACCCTGAAGAAGGAGTAATTAATGTAAACTCAGAAACGTCGGTATCCTATTGAATAAACCATCTTAAAGCATAATCTTATCCTCCACTTGTCTTTATTACCGCTTTGGTGTTTTTCATTATAACTTTGAAATATTTCTGTGTCTCTACAGAGGATGAATCTACGGTCTTGGTTGATTGTGACAGTCGATCCCGGGAGGAAATCCACGAGCACGTTAAGAAAATATTAGGCAAAACAGAGTAAGTGAAGATTCTTTCTTCATTGGTGAAATTTTCAATTTTTTTACCCGAAGATACACCACATATTATTATACCTGTGTTTGTTCATACTAACCGAAAACATTGAATGAGGTTCTTTGATTAAAGTTATGTCTAATTGTCGATAATTGGTGTCTATTTCTTAACAACAATTTTTTAATCAGATCTTTGTAACAGCCAACACTCAAGCCATCCAGTACTCCAAGCCTTATTCCTTCTCTACTGAAGTTACAAGCCAAGCCTAGTTCCCATTGGAGATATCACTCCATATGAATATATCCATATTTATATATATACCTGACGAGCTCCTAAAGATGAGAGTAACTCCCTAAGACTAATAGAAGTAATCCCTTATTGTAGTGTCCCCGCTCTACGGACTTTGACATAAGGTATCCATGGTGGACAAAGTGTGTTTACATTTGAACGTTATTTAAATGTCTTGGCCGTAAAAAAAAAAGAAAAAAATTGTCTATAATCACTCTTATCATTTCGCGGCAGTGGTTTGGTTTAACAGTTGTTCTGCTTATATTTTGGGAATAATTTATTTGAAAGTTGAAGAACACACAAAGTTTAATATTTTGTGTTGTAATATTGTTGTTATTGGGAGTGGGTTAATTAATATATTAGGACTAGATTATAAGAACACAAGTCTTGGCTCCAGGATGATGTTAAAGGAAGTTTCTCTTACTCATGATGACTAGTTTATTCAGAGAAGCTCTGAGCTGTTTACTAATCTATGGACATGCTATACATATGTGCTGCCACCTGTAGGTACAGTTGGTAACTGATATCATGACATTTAAATGAATGTTTCTTAATGAGAATGTATAGATCTACCCTGAAACCAAAATATATATTGAAACCCTATGCGTTTCTTGGTCCTGGGTATGTATATAATGACCATAAAGTGCCTTTCTGTCTATTTTTTCTGTCTCTCTCTCCCTTCTTCTCTATCTCTATTTCCTGGGTATGACCATAAAGTGCCTTTCTGTCTCTCTTTTTCTGTCTCTCTCTCCCTTCTTCTCTATCTCTATTTCCTGGGTATGAACATAAACAGCCTCCCTCTCAGCTCTCCCGCCCTTGATATAACCATATTAAATGTGTTGATAAGGGCGTAAAGTAACCAATCTCACTCACTCCCTCTCAGCTCTCCCGCCCTTGATATAACCATATTAAATGTGTTGATAAGGGCGTAAAGCAACCAATCCCACTCAATCACTCTTTTGATAACCTACACACTACAAATACTATCTTCCAGGGAGATGCTTGAAACGGAGAGAACTCTAGAGGAATCGATCAAAGCCAACCCTGCAAACTTTGGACACCTTTACCCGCGGCAGTGTATCTGTGAAGTACCGGGACAAGTGCCATGTCCTGGATGGACGCCGCTCCCTAAAGTCATGAGGGGGAAATATAAAGTCAAAATGTACCTCGGTGAGATGACTTATGAGGAGGTCATGGCAGAGGAAGCGTCGGAGAAGGCTGCCCAGGTACAATAATAGTGTATGAGTGTGTTTGGATATTTCTATCCATGTATAAAGGTGTGATATATTAATGGAAGAATTTGTAAGAAAGGGATTATGTGTGAATTACTGATTTGACTGGAAATAAAATGTGTTATGAAGGAAGTTGTCGACTTGTAGTTTTTCATGTCATATGTGCCAGATAGTAAATACGAGTCAGATTTTGAAAAAATGTACAATTCGCCTACACAAATACTCTCAAATAACCCAAATTTCAGACGAAAACTAAGTTAAAAATACAGTTCAAGCTAACCAAACGGATTGCTAGAATCAATGCAGTGCCAAATATACGCGAATTTACCCAGTATTGGCTAAATTTCAGCTGTTATTCGGGTTATTTGAGAGGATTGGTGAAGGTGAATTGTACAGTTTCTGATAATCTGACCCATAAGTTATTCCGTGGTCTTCCACTAGCACCTGATTATAGAGTGACACTTATAAAGTGACACTAAGTAGGAGACGTTCATTAAGTACACCTCAACCAACATTAATCAGCTTTAAATCTAAAGACAAAAGTATTAAAACTGATCAAATATTTTATTTTATAAAAATAAATATTTTATTTCGAATTAGAAATTATATAGAACACACTCCATACACCACTCACTAGCATTTATCCCTTTATATACATGAACAAATAAGTCAGATCTTGTGGCCAGCAACGGCCTATATATACATAACAAACAAAATACTTCAGATGATGTGAACAATAATTGTTACATATATAATAGCCTAATTACACTTCATATAATTTCAAAAATGATTGGGGGGTCCAATGATGACCTTTCTAGAGCTGAAAATTCTCCAAAATTTATCATTTTAAGAAAATCATCCTTGATAAAGGCCTCTTGTTGGCTGAAACGTTGGACTCCAATAAACAAAACCACAACCCACTTACTAGTCCCTGTCCTCCTTGTTTACGGGTAATATCACCTCCCTAGATTTTAAGAAAATAATCACATGAATAATACCCCCTCCACCACCATTATTTGCCCATAACATGCTAACTTCTGATGTTAGAGACAAAAGAAATTGTCTTGATACATCCGTTTTGAATTATTATTCAGACAAAAGGTACAGAATGGGACTCGATTCCCTATACACGGGTAGATCTTCCGGCCAATCCACAGTTATTGCTTAGTATATATAGGCATAACAACAATAATAATAATGATTATGATCAGTCAATCCTTTTTTTTAACATTTTCGATGACTCTGGATAGTCTCATGTGTGGAGATTGTGACAAATATGTGCAGAAATGGACCTTTTTCTACCTATTAGTTCAATATTAAAATAGTCCAAGCCACTGCGCTGAGGCCCATGTTGTTTATAATAGCTGCATGGAGCTGTGATTAACATACGAAATTCTGCCAGAATTATTCCTTTTTGTGATATTTTTTGGCATGCTGACAATTTTCTTTGTAAAAATTGAGCTAATTATAGCCCCCTCCCACCACACATAAATGACCTGAATGAGGACTGCCTGTGCCCCCTAGGGTCCACCGCCCTTGGACAGGTTTAAGGCCCTTTTGTCCACTAAGCCGATTCTCATGCGATTTTGTGCTGCAGAGGACACTTTTCCACTAAATTATGTCAGAATCGCATGAGAATCGGCTTAGTGGACTAGGCCCTTTAGTTCTGCAAACCTATCTTTCATTAGATTGAACACTTGCCTTATGACCTAATCTATATTAAATGTTTTATTCCATGGTGAGACTAGTTCATATCCTCCATCAACCACAAGCTTTGCTCCAGTAACAAATGGTGCAGATGCCAGGTACAGAATAGCTGCTGTAGTATCATCCACAGTTCCCATACGTCCCAGTGGAAGGTTCTTTGTAAATATGGCTAGCAAATTCTGGAAAATAAAGAACCAAAGTTGACAAAAAGTTTGCTTTGAACTTAAGAATTTGATTGGATGTATGATTGGCATGATGAAAGTGTTTATTGTTGAAGTATGTTAACTAAAAAACTATTCTCTCCTATTTCAATTTGTTTTTAAAGTTGAAATGAAATAACATTTCAATCAATATTTCTTGTTACGTAGATGATTCAAAACAGGATCGAATGGGAGAGTATTACAATGCCCAGTTAAATCATAGGTCATTTCATATACATATAACTAGATAGAAATACTGTTGGGACCATTAAGGTATAATAAATAAAAAAAATGTACAAAATAGGTAGTGTCACAGGTTATTCTGGAAAATATGGAGACATCCAGGAGATGAAAAGTATTTAAATAAAAACGTATTCAAATAAAATCAAAGCAAATCCATTACCTTGACTTCATCTTTTGCAGCTCCCATATTTTCAAAGACTGGTGTTTTGATTGGTCCAGGGCTATGGAAATATAGGAATTCAAAACGGTAATATTGTCCACAGGAATCCTTGCTCAGTTTTAAAATGGTTGGAGAATGGAAAATATAGTCTTTGCATTGGTAATAGACTTGGTCCGAATTGAGAAATCCCCATTGACCCACGGAGGCCAGAATGAAGGCTCACGTTCAATTTGGACCGGAACTGGGGCCAGAAACATTTTTTGTGTCATAGGAAATGTAAGGATGTAGGGAGGACCCCACATTAAATGTCATTTATCAATAGGAAAACATCTAATATAACCATCAAATTAGAGGATATAAAAGACAACACTATGCACATCAGTTAAGCTCTTGTTGGATACCATGTCAGCTCCAAGAAATTCAATAAATTGGGTTCATTTAAATGGCTAAAATCAAGTTCACCTTACAGGCTGACATGCCCATGAACCAAGTGACCTATGCTCAGCTTGCTGGGCACGCTGCCCTGCACCCGGCCCCACACATAGACCGGGCCTTAGCTCTGGTCAGAGCCCCGCCCACACTCAGATAGGCCTCGGTGCCCGTCTTATGATTAGTTTCAGCTGCTCCCATTTAAGCCAAATGGCCAATTCAAAAGAGCCCTATTGTTAGAACACCCAACATTTTCCCGGCTTCATTTGCCTCCAATTAGATTATTATGCAGTGACTACACCAAGAGTGTATCAAAGTTTACAACTAGACAAGTCGTGGCCGCATTATAAATAGAATGGAACGAGCCAACAATAATCGAAAATTTATTGGACGAGATTCGTCCACATGAGCACGATGCCGTTAAAGCAGATAACTTTCTTGAGCTACACTAATAAAATTATATCATTAGATAGAGAATTTAATGCTCTATTTCATGATGTGGTTTTTATTATGTATTTCTATAATTATAGTACCAGAATCACGGGTGGATTACCGATCGTGGGGATTTGTTTAATGCTTCGCGGAGAGCCAAAGCTCCACGAAGCATATCAACAGAGATATTTTAGACAACTACATTTTTATAGGACGCGTCCTATATGAATATTTTTATAGCACCCCACTTATAGCACCTCTCATTATAGCATGCGCATATAATAATATGGAATTTGGAATAACCTACCACCCAATATCAGACGCACCCATGACCCACTAGCCTTCAAAAAAATGATTAAAGATATATATATATATAGAATTTTTATTCACGACTTCGTATTCGATACATAAATCAGGAATAGGGCGCTAAGCCTCACAGTAGTGGTCTTCCTGGTGGCCCATTAAAACAAAGGTTGATGTAGTGATAAAGAGAACTTAAACTAACATCGATAATCGTTGATCATGAAGTAAAACATCATTAGTAGGCAATTTAATTTTTGATATTGACTGTCTTTTAGAGAGGTCCATTTATGATATGGAGTAGTACTCCTAGTGTTCGTTATTTCAATCGTATTTTCCGATAAGATGTTATATCTGTAGCCTTGTTTCGTTCATTCCTGGTGTAGAAGGAAAATGTGAAGCTTTTGAGGTGACCAACGTGGTCTTCAATATGTTCTTTTATATTCCTAATAGATTCCATATGTAAATTTCAGCTATCATGGCAATATCAGAACATGTTATGTCGGCTCCTTGTACTAGATAGCCACACAGAGAGGCTGAACAATTAGTTGTTATTAACTGCTTTCATTTTAAATGTTTCGGTATATTCTCACAGACACCATTAATCAAATAAGCGAATCCTCCCTGTACTGGTCGGAAAATGTTTAGAAGAACGTTCCTTCCTTTACTGGTCGGAATTAGTAACTCACATAACAAAGTAATAATATTAGATGTTCCTTCCTTTACTGGTCGGAATTTGTAGCTCACATCAACATAAGTAATAATTTGACAATGTCGTGAATACACAATAATGCGACAAGTTTTGTTAACCCTTACCCTTCCCGACGGTTAGAAACCGATTAACCGATATCTCGGTCTTGAACATAAGGCTTACATGCTTATTTCCCCCCTCCCCCTTTCCCTCAGCATTACCAACAATTCCAACATACATATTACAAATTACAAGTTGTTTTACAATCAGAGGGTAGGATTATTTCAATATAGTACCATCCTCTTTCAAGTATTCATCAAACTCCTGGGGGTAAGAGTTTTTGAGATAAAGTCTGAATTCACCTCTATTTGGTATTTCTCTATGCTTTTGGGGTAAGTTGTTCCACATTGTGGACGCCTTATAAATAAATATATGATTTTTTGAAACTTTCATTGTTGGGGTGAATAACTCGTAGTTTTTTCCCATTTTTTAGCCCTCTTAAGGCTATTTTCCTTTTATCTAGGTTCGATTCTATTAGTGATTTCCTAAAAGCAATTTCTAGGATATGACTAGAAACTGTAACCGTAAAAGATAACTTCATCTAATTACTTGTACAATTATAGCAGTATGTTATGTTTAACTTTTGTATGTACAATGTGTTTTTTCATCATTTTTACTCATATCTATTACTCTCATCTCATTTCATTTGACTCTCACAACATAATCCCAAACCCAACTAATATCTATATAGACCTTGTGCATGTAAAAATGCCAGGGTTGGGGTGAAAAAAGATGTACACATGCCTAACCCAGTTTTATAACACCTTGTTAAAGCTGCCTTCCCTAGTATTAATATTGGATGGTTCTTTTGAAATTACATTGAGATTAGTTCCCAAACTCACTATTATCGATTTCTTACTTAATGAAAAGTTTAATAAATATCTAAATTCAATGATTTAAGAACTGACCAGATCGTGGTCAAGTAAAAGCCAAGCTATTATTTGGTTTTGGAATTGCCACTAGTTAACAATAGGTGGCAGGGCAGTGTGGCCTGTAGCCTGTAAATGGATAAACAGGCTCCTGTATCCTCTGATCTTATTGGTTGAGGCAGGTCACATGTTATGTGGGGCTATGACTATAGAGGGCAGGACAGGGCTTTAGAAATGGTGGCAAGTATATTTAAATCTACTGGTGAGTCACCAGTACTCAAATACTCAAATATCTATCTTCAACATTAAGAAAGAGACCCAAACTCTTGGGGCAAGGTTGGGTAGGGTATTTGAGATCTAAATAAGCAGAATTTGAGATTTGTATAGGAAATAGCTGGGAGAGCAGCTTTAAATAAAGGGGGAAATATTTTATCAAAAATTGCAATAATGTTATGATCAATATCACAGCTTGTATAAATCGTCTATGAAAACCAAATGCATGATGGGAAAAATGGGGACCAGTGTCATGGAACCGTGTATAACGCATGGATATTGACATTAGAGCAGTGATACATATTCCATGCTGAACATGGCATGTTCTCTATAGATTTTAGACTACCATTAATTAGTCCCATAATTCAATGCAAAATTTGCAAAATGGCGGTTTGCAAATCTGCTATTATGACCATCAAAATCCTTTGTGGGTCAGATTTTCAGAAAATGTACAATTGATTCGCCTACACCAATCCTCTCAAATAACCCACATTTAAGGCAAAAATGAGCTTCAAAATGCAGTTTAACATAACAGAACTGATACTTTAAATCAATGGGATAGTAAATATACTCAGATGTACCCAATATTCATCATTTTTCAGCCTAATTTGGGAGAATTTCCTAAATGTGTAGAGCTGCCAATTGTACATTTTCTGAAAGTCTGACCCATGTGTGTCTCACTCAGCCATATGGCAGCCATGAATTTATCCCCAACTGAATAAGGACCAAGAAATCAGACCATTGATAAATAGTCCATGCTGAACATGGAGTGGCACGTGGCCTTAGCCGCCTGTATGTAATTAGGCCCATTAAGGATGACGTGTTCTTACGTATAGGGCAAAAATAATATTACCTAACCCTTCATAAGTTATTATTGTAATTATCATTCACTTAACACTTCTACCTTATTATTCATTATTCATAACCATTATTCAATGTTATATAACCAATTAACACCTAGATCTGACAGCATGATTTCTATAGATTTTAGACTGTACCATTAGTCCCATAATTCCATGCGAATCAGGATTCAAAATGGCGGCTATGCAACTCCCCTATTAGAAGCTTTAACAAGTCTTGGTCTGTTTTGAGTATAGATTTCCATTATTAACAACTTATATAGGCTTACGGTAAATCTGACAGGTTTAGATGGAATATTGATAGGATAATTCCAATCCTTGTCATGATTTTTCAGCTATACAAGATTTGCTGAGCCAAACATGGGTAAGATCTTCTGAAAATGTACAATTCGCCTTCACCAATCCCCTCAAATAACACCCATTTAAGACGAAAATGAGCTTCAAAATGCAGTTTAAGATAACATAACTGTTACTTTGAATCAATGCGATACCAAATATACTCAGATAGACCCCGTATTCATCATTTTTCAGCCTAATTTAGCAGAATTTTCTAAATGTGTAGAGCAGCCAATTGTACATTTTCTGAAAATCTGACCCACATAGCAATTCTGACCTACCTTACTGTATTGACCCTGACACCATGTGGTGCTCCCTCTGCAATGAATACATTAAGGTTATATATGGGTGAGATTGTCAGAAAATATACAAATAAATTAATAATATAAATTCTTCTAAATTAGACTCAAATTTGATCAATACTAGGTAAATTCGGGTGTATTCGGCATTGCATTGATCCTAGCAATCTGTCTGGTTAGGTAAAACTGCATTTTGTATTTTTTACTTAAATTTGAGATATTTGATAGGATTGGTGAAGGTGAATTGTACATTTTCTGGCGACTTCACCCATATCCATTTTATATAATGCATCTCAACTTTCAGGCTTTTTAAGAAACCATAGCACTATTAGAATTTAGTGAAAGATTCTGTGAAACCTTGGACACACATTCCCATCAATCTTTTAAGGGTCTCCACCAATGATATGTCCGTATGTAGGATGACTAGGAGATATAATTATGTTGTTATACTCCTGTAATAATAGTACTAAAGATAGCTACTCAAGAACAAGTCAAGTCTGTATTGAGTCTTCTTCCAGGGTGTCTTGATTAGGGCTAGCTCACAGGATGGTTACCATGGCAACGGGGATGGTTGCCATGACAACGGGTAGCTGGGTGAATACATTATGAAGGTTATATGTAGCTATAGATCCACACACCATAACATAACAATGTGATGTAAATTAGATTTAAAGAATTAAAACAATGGCTAAAAGCAGTGGCAGTGAAAGGGAACATAGCTACGTCTTGAAATACCTGTATTGAATAACTATTTCTGCTGGGAGTGTGGGGGTGAAGGTAGGGATATTATTATTGATATTTCAGGTATTCGTATTTGTATTTAAGATATTTCTATTCAGCACAAAATATTATGTAGCTAATACACTATATCTGTCATTGCTGACTATTATAACTCAAGTATATTATATAGAAAAAATGGAAAATCCATAAATTTATCATTTTAGTTAATATATTATACACATCTACGCATGTTTGTGACGTCACACAGCATGCTCAGTGCCCTCTTGTGCTAAGACATTTTGTGTAACAACCAAGATATCCAGTGTAGACACTCTGTGTAGCAACAAATAACTTTCTGGCCTTTACATACAATTATCTAAAAATTACCCACTGTCCCTTCTGTCAGTCTGCTTTCATGTCCTCAATTGGGGCCCACTAGCGGCACTAACAAACTCACATAAATACCGTATAACCTCCAGTAATAGCCGGGGGCGGCTATTAAGTCAAACCCCCTCTTACCCCGGCGGTTATTAGAGCCCCCGGCAGTTATTAGAATCCCGGCGTCTATTAACAAGTTCATAAGTGATAACTTGTATCCATGATATCTTGTTTTATTACAGACACATAAGATAAGGTAGTATTGGGTAGCCATTAGCAACTGTATTGAGAGAAAAGCAGAGACTAAACTGATCTATGACAGTCATATATTAGGTAGATAATCTATTCTATGGGTCAGATTTTCAGAAAATGTACAATTCACCTTCCCCAATCCTCTCAAATAACACAAATTTCAGACGAAAATAAAGTTCAAAATACAGTTCAACCTAACCAAACAGATTGCTACAATCAATGCAATGCTGAATATACTTGAATTTACCTAGTATTGAACAAATTGCAGCCTAATTTAGCAGAATTTACTAAATGTGTACAGCTGCCAATTGTACATTTCCTGAAAATCTGACCCATATAATAAATGTATTTTTGTCATACCTATTGCAACACATCGAGTCAAGTGCTCCAAACCAGCTTTCATGACATTATATGGGATAAGTGCTGATGTCTGAAATAAATGATACACATATCTTGTATATGTTGCAAAAGATACATACACATAGTACTACTGAACTATCATTAGACTTGTTCACATGACCATAATTAGGAGGGCTCAATAGAGACATAGTGGTACAAATATTATTTACAAGTAAGAGGGTTCCTTATTTTTAGGGTAAATCTTTTACATGTCATATGCAACGGAAATAGCAATAAAAATACATCACTCACAACATTAAAAACAACTGATGTGTAATCTAAATTTGGTTCAGGGATATACTAATGTATTCTTCTTAACAATTTCTAGTAGACAAAGCAGCACCTCATTCCTTTGTCTTTTTGTTTATGTTTTAAGAATAATGAATAACTTATTGTGTATACCACAACTGTTCCTCCTACGCTTGAAATATTGATGATGCAGCCTACAAAAAATAAGATCAGAGTAAAATGTGTGCAGCTTTCGCTTTGTCAAATTCAAATAAGATTATCAACAAATAGATTAAGAAAAAGAAATCCTGAAACATGAACTGAAATTTTATTTTTGAATTGAATTGAACAATACTTTATTTGTCTGAGGTTATACAGAGTTTAGACAAATAGGTGACCAGGCGTCTTCCAGCCGCCATCCCATTATTAGAAAGACATCCCATATGTGATGTGTTTCAGGAAAATGAGTCATAAGTCGCTAAAAATAGATTTTGAGATACCATCATATTTGAAAAGATGAGATCAAGCCGATTCCAATGATAGTAAACAGTCTATTTATCTCATAAGTATTTCTAGATTTTAAGTTTGATATTTTCGTTTTTGAAAAAAAAAGTTTCCAATATTTCTGGGGGTCAATAAACAGTAACTAAATGTAGTCCATATGAGGACCTTTAAAACGAAAGGATATATTACATAGATTGTCCTGAAATTTGATACATCGATTGATATAGCTATAAGTGACAAACCCTCCAAAAATTAGAACTTTCCAATAATTTGATCTTGTGAAAATAACACTTTGAAAAATATCAATTTTGCGACTTATGACTCATTTTCCTGAAACACATCACATATAGAAAGACAGAGAGACTGGCTAAATGAATCACTTAAGCTTACCTTTAGTCTTCTTTAGATGAGGGAGTGCCTTTTGACTCAGGAGGAATGGTGCACGTAGCAGGAGCTTGTACTGATCATCTATATCCTTAATTTGTACATCCTCAAATTTGCTAAAACCTCCACAACCTGCATTGTTTACCTAGTTGAGGAACACAGAGTGAGCATGAATGGGAATGAAATAAACCTAATATTTCGGTAATATCAAAGCAGTTCAGTTAGTTGAATAAATGATTTGTTTATTTAGCTTCCATATAATATTAGTATATAATATAATAATAGTTGTGGTAAAATAGGCACTTGATTGATCTGAAGGCATCTATATACATGTAAGTGGTATGGGTGAAATTGAACTCACAAGTACATTCAGAGAACCACATTTCTCTATGGTTTTATCTATGATGGTCTGAGCAGCATGATCCTCTGTAACATCCTGCTGAATGACGAGAATCTGAAAGGAATTATTTCCAATAAATCAAAATATGAGAACATGGATAATCAACACACAATATTTAATATAATGCCACTGCTGGAACGACGAGATCTCCATGTATTAAACATGGCTCACTACCTAGCATCACAACCGAATAACTTAGATGAAAGAAAATTAAAGACACGCAGTCATACAAAAAATGAGGAACCTAAGAGTTCTGCAGCCATCATCAACAAAAATAACAAACTCTATAATTTACAAATGCCAAACCAGATGGAATGAACTCCTAACTGAGGCACATGGATGTATTGAAAGATTTCACGAACTTCCTTAAATATACTGACCATCTCTGCAGAATGTAACTATACTACTGTTAACCCTTGTGTAAAAACCACCAACAAAATAACCTTCATCACCTTAATGACTTTCATGTTAAACCACTTCTAACATTTCTATAACTATAACTTATGTGACCTTTATGACATTTATGGGGAAATACCTTATTTATCTTTCACTTGTACTACTTCTATTGTTACTTATGCTTGTCGCATTTGTCTCACTGTAATGTACTGTTCTTAGTTGAAACATGGTATAAGGCCAATTTTGGTGCCTATTGTGGGGTTTTCAGGTATGCCCAATGCTGTGATAACGTTTAAAAACATGTTAGACATTGCCTGACAACTCATATCCAAGATGGCCACCCTTGAAAATATGACAATATTGGAAAAGTTCAAAACCTTTGATAGAAATATGGTATAAGGAGCAATTTTTTTTGACTATTATTATGGGGTTTTCAGGTATGGTGAACGGGGGACCATGGACTCAGTATATCCTTTGTTCAGACATTGAGGAAAACTAAGATGTTCTATCATGTTCTGCACACTATAATGAATAATCCAATAATTTGTGTGGCTGTAAGGGGGCATTTAATAGAGAAGACTCTGGCTGTTACTTGGCCAGTTGATCCCAGTGTGCTATGCATGCATGACAAGGCCTGGGGCAGGTTAACTTGGAACAAATCACGCGTAAACAATGGAGGTGAATGCACACAGACAGTATGTATTGTAATTTAAGCTAAATCTTTATAGTCCCTGACTTCTACACGCCTTAGAAATGCAAATCTCTTTCAATAGATTTCAACAGAAAAACATAGATAAAGATTGAGATGTATACTTTTGAGAATTGAGGTCATGTGTCAAGTGGATCAGTAAACCATGACCAGTGTAAGGTAGTATTTCTATAGTGGTGTGTGCTAAGTTAGGGACTAAAACTTTAATTACCTTAATTCATTTTATGAGGTTCCTTTTAGTTTTTAGAGTTTTTATGTTAAATGGTACTGTGATATGTGAAACAAAAGCAGAGATTCAGGGCTGTCTGTATTTGAAACTGTCACATGCACAATTGCAAAAATATTTTTTCATATTGTGTGAAGACAAATTTAATTCTCTCCTTTTACTCAAATTTTGCACTATAATTATGCAGGTTGTCAACTCTAATTTCGAAATTCGATCAATTAGCAAATTCAAGTTATATTCCGACTAGTGAATTATTCAAATACCTGATCACCCAATTCATACCCCATCTCCACCATCACACTTCATCTCACCACCACTACATGACCCAATAATGGCAACCAGTGATATTTTAAAACCTCAATGTAACTTTCATCTCTCTCTGCTTGCTCAAAAGGACTGATTTCCTAGCCATGTAGGATAGGATTTTAGCACTTGTTCCATAACCATCCTATAAGACTGTCAGCTGTATTTCTGTTGGCCATCTCTGAGCATGCCCCATTGATAGAGAAACCTTAGATTAACATTCATTGACCCCTGTTTTACCTTTATTTCAAGCATCATTTCTGCATAAAGATAAGCTTTTAGTTGACCTACCTTTTCATCAGTGAGCCCAAGTGCCTGGAGGGCATGATTTACTTTCTCCAATCTATCAGCATTCCTGCCAACCAGCACCACAGAGTAACCTTGCTTAGCAAAGCCATAGCATGCTGCTTCCCCTATCCCAGAAGAAGCTCCTGAATACAAGAGATTACAAGAGTATGCAACTGTCCTCCAGGGTAGACTATAACATCTTTACATATTTTCTCCATATTGTATCTAATTTGACATGAACCTGTATATGGGTCAGATTTTCAGAAAATGTACAATTGGCAGCTGTTCACATTTAGTAAATTCTGCTAGATTAGGCTGCAATTTGGTTAATACTAGGTAAATTTGAGTATATTTTGCATTGCATTGATTATAGCAATATGTTTGGTTAGGTTGAACTGTATTTTGAACTTTGTTTTTGTGTGAAATTCGGGTTATTTGAGAGGACTGGGGAAGGTGAATTGTACATTTTCTGAAAATCTGACCCATAAAACAGGTTACTTACCAGTGACAATAGCAACTTGTGGTGAGTCCATGTTGATCTGTCTATCCCCTGCCTACAAAATAAGAGTCAGATTGTAATTGCTGACACTTAAGGTGGATGACTAAGTAAGTAAGAAAGAGATGGGGTCGGTTTGAGATTGTTTGGCCACATAGTCATGAGCCCCCTTTTCTGGGCTATATAAAACCTATTAATTTGAAGAGTATCTTTGTCAAAGTGTAAGGGAGCATGAACATCTTTTTTGAGTTTATGAGCTTCATGACGACTACTATTCACAGAGCTTAGTTCACTTTAAGTGGATATCGATAGAATAATTAAGATTGTGGCAGTTCAGTTCGCATCATTGACGTGAACTGACCTGCCACATAATTATGCTATCGATTTTATACAATAATATGTTGGATTAAATTACTACCAGTATTTGGACAAAAACGATCTTCTCATGTATCTTACCAATACCTACACTATATAAGTATAGGTTCCCTCAGATAACCTCCTACACTATATAAGTATAGGTTCCCTCGGATAACCTCCTACACTATATAAGTATAGGTTCCCTCAGATAACCTCCTACACTATATAAGTATAGGTTCCCTCAGATAACCTCCTACACTATATAAGTATAGGTTCCCTCAGGTAACCTCAGATACTATATAAGTATAAGTACTCAAGCCATATTTAGGGGCTATACGCAGTAGTGGATAGAGCCTATAAGTATAGGTTCCCTCAGATAACCTCCTACACTATATAAGTATAGGTTCCCTCAGATAACCTCAGATACTATGTGGGTCAGATTTTCAGAAAATGTACAATTCAACTTCGCCAATCGTCTCAAATTACCCAAATCTCAGACGAAAATAAAGTTCAAAATACAGTTCAACCTAACCAAACAGATTGCTAAAATCAATGCAATGCCAAATATACTCGAATTTACCCAGTTTTTGGCAAAATTGCAGCCTAATCTAGCAGAATTTACTAAATGTGTACAGCTGCCAATTGTACATTTTCTGTCAAAATCTGACCCATATAAGTATAGGTTCCCTCAGGTAACCTCAGATACTATTATAAGTATAAATACTCAAGCCATATTTAGGGGCTATACGCAGTAGTGGATAGAGCTTATAAGTATAGGTTCCCTTAGGTAACCTCAGATACTATATAAGTATAGGTTCCCTCAGGTAACCTCCGATACTATATAAGTATAGGTTCCTTCCGGTAATTTTCTACACACTACATAAGTATAGGTTCCCTCAGGTAACCTACTCAGTATACATATATGTATAAGTGCCCTCAGGTAACCTTCTACACACTACATATATAGGTTCCCTCAGGTTATTATATATAAGTATGGGTTCCCTCAGGTAACCTTCTAGGGTATAACTTCGATGTTGGACAAATGACAATTTCAACACCAACTGAGAAATTAGAAGAAGTCTTAACTGAAGCCCAGCAGCAATTAATGGTTGGATAAAAGAGCTGCTAATAAGTGCCAACTACTATCATTAGCAACTTTTCCCTGCCCTTAAAGGAATCATGTGTCAACTACTTTTCGGACAGACTATACCTCTCCTTCATGGTGGGATCCTAGGGAAAATGTACACAAACGTAAACGCTTCTGTCAACGTTATTTGAAATTAAAGATAAATGTAATAGAATTTTAAGATAAAACGTTGTTCAAAGTCGACCCGGAGTCATGCTGAGGGAAGGAAAAACCTTACTGTTATGTCCACAAAAATTAATAAAATCATTGGCTCTGCCACATATAAATGTCGAGTTTGATGGAACTCATTAAAAGTTGAAGCTCATAGAATTGACGATTCAGCTACTTTTAAAAAATACACTCACCAGCTTCTAGCACCATTTTAATTCCAGACGCAAACTCCATTCTAACCACTGTAACTTGTTAGTATACCTTCTTCTGGGTTCATACTACACTGGATCTGTGTAACTCTCATTGTTTACCTAATATCTGTACTATATGTAATAATGGAACGGTTAACTGTATATTAAGGATGTCTGTACTACCTATAATAATGGATCGACTGACTATGTATAGTGATGCCCAGTATCTGCTACATGTTCATCTTTCGGTTGAAATATCTATATCTATACTATCTGTAATAGTGGATCGATTGACTGTATATTAATAGCGCCTAGTATTTGCTACATGTTCATCTTCCGGTCGAAATAATTCCTAGCTAGTTTCTCACATACTGTCTCATATTAGTCCATTGTTTCCATTCGTTGCTACATAGTAGCTCTCATCTCATAACCATACCCAACACTGTTAGTCTTAAGATTTTTATTTTTTCGTTTTTCTCTATGTAACAAACCCATCTATTATTGTAATGACTAAATGCAAGTAAGACGGCATTCACAGGAAGACCTGGCTGTAAAGTCAGACCTGACCAACCAAGTTGTAACAACACCATCGATTACAATAAAAGAATTTTTGAATTTGAATTTGAATTTGAAAGTAGCATTTACACTTGTCACAGACTTTTGTCAAAGATTACAGATTATTAGCAGAATTTACTAAATGTGTAGCAGAATTTACTAAATGTTAATTTCCATAGAATTGTAAAATAAAAAAATTATTGGGGTAAAATTATTGGGGGTTACATAGGATGATTTGTAACCCCAAAGGTCCTAATTCATGTAATATATTTATGTTACAAAATATTCGGACCAATTAGGAAATTCGGCGGCCATATTGTATTTTTTATGTTAGAGCATCATCCCTATTTTTCACGATTCTAGATTTTTAGTATGTAATCAGAAAACCTGTAGATTCTAAAAAAAAACAAGGCTCGAAACTATTCCCATTTGTTCTAGATTGACCCCTTTTTTTCAGTAAATTGACTGGACTACTTGTGTGACCTATGGTAACTAGTCAACAGTCTTCCAATATCTAATATAATATAATTATTATATATTATTTAAGTGTTAGTTCATTTTTCTAAAAATTGTTAATGTAGACTGCAGCAGCAGGTAGAAGGCCACAATTTACTAGTGTTACCTGTTCTCGACTGTTTTTATTGTGATTCATGTCTTGAGATGCTGGATAAATAAAATCTTTAAAAAAAAAAAAAGTTATAAGACCAACTTAAAGCTCTGGGGGAATAACCTGGCTCTGAAGTGAAGTTTGTCACCGGAGAACATTGGGACAACATTGTTTCCAAATCTGCCTTTATATTCACTGAATATCAGGCCTATTTTTTTAATTTTTTTTAAACAACTTTATTCAATATGTCAACAAAACTCATTCTTTCTCTGGGTCGATAACACTTATTTATACATCGGACCCGTTTTCTCTTCTTCTGAGGTGTTTCTTCTATGGGATACAGGTACAATTATTTCACCTGATTTTGTTTCAACCATTGTACTTATGTAGCTGTCTCTATTTTATGAATACACATGTTTTGTACTTTGAGGAGAAACATTGCATTAATAAGATTTTCTCATCGATTTTGTTAGAGTACATTGAAGGACACAATTTTTGGGTGTGGGCTAATATATCTAACCAGGAAGGTTTTGCTTCTTATCAATCTTTTGGTATAATGTTTCTACTGAAATAATTTGCTATTCATTT
The DNA here is from genome assembly GCA_942159475.1 of Sthenelais limicola. NCBI lineage: Eukaryota > Metazoa > Annelida > Polychaeta > Phyllodocida > Sigalionidae > Sthenelais > Sthenelais limicola. Next base: position 104,448,166 of record OW804099.1, read on the forward strand.
AGTGCCCGAATCTACCACCAACCGCCATGCCCCTAGTGTTGTTCATGAACATTTGGTATAGCCTGAACACTCTCATTCTCTCACACAACACCATTGAATTGCTACACTTGCCTATCAATACCTTTCTTTTTCTCTCTTTAATAAAAGGCGGCCATTCGCCGCTGTAAATGTTGGCCATATCCTTGCCAAGTCATTATTCCAGCGACAATTAATAAAAATTTCTTTAAAGAAATTGAATGATTAATCAGGTCTCTCCAGCAATCACTGACCCAGTGTCCCAGAACCTTGATCCACCTATTGTTAGGTCAAGTGACTTGGCTGGACCCTTCCTCCAAGTCCCCTATTCCACCAAGTTCAAGAGGTCAGACACAGGCAGGGAAAGGGGTAACAATTAATGTGACAGGACTAAATTTGGAGAATCTCGCCCTGCCTTGGGAGGATGACTTAATCAAAGGTTCTATAGGGATGAAGACCCAAGTGGCAATGAAATTAAAAGTGACACAAGATTCTTGCTGAATGGCTTTTATTCTCTTCTTCAAATACAAAGTTGTTTTGTTTACCTATGGCTAATGATGGCAAAGCAGGGAACAGAAAAGTATGGTGGCAATCAATAATGAAAAGAAGTAATAATGATACAATAAAAGTAGTTTTATTTCATTTAGGGCCAATATGATATGTAAATAATTACAGAAATATGTCCTACCCTTTCAGGGGAGGTAAGGTATTTGATTTGAATAAAAGAAAAACATACCTATTTCATACAATATAATGAAAATTAAATGTATTTAATTGACAAGTTCAAAAGACAATAGTTGCAAAGAAAATGGTGGAGTTCAGAATTTAATGTTTACAATTTACAGTTTCACTTTTGTGTAACCAGATGTCTGAGATTTCTTGGCAGAGTTGAGTGAAGTGGGTGCGATCTAAATGTTGACGTTAAGGGAGGTTAGGTGTGGATGGTGGATAGGTATATGTGATGTGTTTCAGGAAAATGAGTCATAGGTCGCAAAATTGATATTTTTCAAATTGTTTTTATCACAAGATCACATTATTGGAATGTTCTGATTTTTGGAGAGTTTGTCACTCATAGTGATGTCAATCGATGTATAAAATCTCAGGACAATCTATGTAATATATTCTGTCGTTTTAAAGGTCCTCGTGTGGACTACATTTAGTTACTTTACTGTTTAGTGACCCCCAGAAATATTGGAAACTTTTTTTTATCAAAAACGAAAATATCAAATTTAAAATATAGAAATGCTTATTAGGTGTACTAGTGTTTACTATCATTAGAATCGGCTTGATCTCCTCTTTTCAAATATGGTGATATCTCAAAATCCATATTTTGCGACTTATGACTTATTTTCCTAAAACGGATCACATATGTGTCTGAAGTTGGCAAACTTGCAGCAAACGCTCATTGCTGTGACCATTTGTGGTACAATCGTGGTATTTCTCCATTTAGATATAAGTTCTTAAACCATAGATTCAGTCACTATAGTAGTGGGGCGGTGTCCGGTATTTTCCCCATTTTCCCCACCGACAATCTCCTTGCCCCAATCTCCCCACCGCAATCTCCCCACCATACATTCTCCCGCCCGACATTCTCCCCGCCTATTTGAACTAATAAAGAAATAAATTTAAATGTTTTTGGGCGTAGTTCTTACACACACTGGTGCCAGAAATGATGGAAATAGGTATGAAAAAGTATACATTTCCTGAAAAAGGGATTTGTTTTCTTCGTAATGATACACAGCGAACGATGGAATAAAGAATATTATTATTCGATCAAAAAAAATCAAACCCATACATATATGTATGGGTTTGGGTATGGGTCGATTCCAGATATATAATTAAAATTTTGATGTTTTTCACGTTTTTTGTTTATATTATATCTTTGTCAATTCTGATTGTATAAACCTGATTGTATAAACCTACAAATGGTGTTAAGTATTCCTAAGAACACCCTCCACATTTCTAAATAAACTTAAAGAATATAACTATAAATATTATTTATACTGATTTTCATAGTCGTTGCTAGTGCACTATGGTAACTGTTACATAATAATATGCCTGGGCCTCCCCATGGGACAATACTTGACAAGGCTGTAATAATCCACCTTTCGGCGAAATAATATTATTGTACCTAAATGCAGTGAATATATAATATGCTTACAGATTTCACATGATGATTTTTATGGTCGATTCCCACTCAACTGGTACAAATAAATTCAATGGTGAGGTCATTTGTGAATATGTGAGTATTTCAGCAAATTTTCATCATTCTTTGGCATCTAGATAAATCCCCATTTTAAATTAAATGAAAATGTCGGCGGGGAGGTTGTTTGGCGGGGAGAATGTTGGGCGGGGAAAATGTACAGTGGGGAGATTGTTGGCAGATTGTTGGTGTGGGAATGACCTAGAAACTAGGAGCGCAATAGATGGATGATGCGGTATAAGGGTCAGATTTTCAGAAAATGTACAATTCAGCTTCACCAATCCCCTCAAATAACCCAAATTTCAGACGAAAATAAAGTTCAAAATACAGTTTAACCTAACCAAACCGATTGCTAGAATCAATGCAATGCCAAATATACTCGAATTTACCTAGTATTGACCAAATTGCAGCCTATAATTTAGCAGAATTTACTAAAAGTGTACAGCTGACAATTGTACATTTTCTGAAAATCTGACCCATAAGGCGTTTCCTGGACAGGCAGTGTTTCCCACGACACGGTGACCTCTCACTCTGTATGAAGAACTCAAGTAGCGCTGTGGAAGATAACAAACATCCAGAGTATTTTATTACAAATCGTTATTAATATGTAGTTATCAGATATTGTTGCCCTGGAAACGGGTATCCCTGGTCAAAACAAATCGGTTCCAGTTTCTATTATTAGCTACATGCTATATGAGTCTGGCATTACTGAATTGCCTGTAGGTATGTAACATTACATAACATTGTGTAACCTCGTTATATCTATATAAATTTTTATAAAATCTTATTACTAAAATCGCTAATAATTCCCATCCTCTTTCTCTATACTGAAGACAACCCTAGACATCTAATATCCTTTGCAGCAGAACAGATTGTCAGCGTCAAGCTGGTTAATTAATTAGAAAGTTCTGTTTGGTTAGGTTAAGCTGCATTAATACAGGTTAACTAATGATTTGGTTGAAAGAGTGTGAATATTGCACGAGTTGCGTAGCAATGAGTGCAATATTCTAAGCAACTGAAACCAATGGCAATGAGTTAGTTAACAGATTTATTATACAATTTATTATTTTATTATATTTATTATACAATTAGCAAATACTTGTGCTACGCACAGGATTTGCTAGTGGGACGGTGGGGCCCACATCCTCATCTCTACTTGTTCCCTCTCCCACTATCTTCTTTCTCTTTCAAGTTGTCTCTTTAGCTTAGTATCTTCATACCTCAAATGGAACCCTGTTAAGATGCTTTTTTGGCCATTGTTCAGTGTTGTGCTGTTGTTGTGTTGCCTCTCCCTGTCCCTGTCCCTGTCCCTGTCCCAATCCCTCTCCTGCTCCCTCTCCCGTTCCCTCTTTCATTGTGAGGTAATTAGTGGGCGGGTTCCCCCCGGCTCGACTTCAAAAACCATCACAAACAATAGTTTATGAACTGATTCAACTCTGATGATGCTCCTTTTGGTGGAAATATATCAACTCCCGTCCCATAGTGAAGCAATGATGTGCCAGTCCATGACATCATGCTTTGGGTGACCCAGAAACCTGGTGTAGGGACACTGATTGGTTTGTTTTCAGGCAGCGCTGGGGGCCCTCGATGGGGCTGCTCAATGTAAACCCATTTCTAACCCCTTTCCAACCCTAATTTGTTAATGAAACCTAGTGGAATGGTTCAGCACTATTTTTGGCAATGTGCATGTGAAATATAATGGAGAACTGGCCAGCGGTTTCAGAGAAGATAGGGGTTTAAGGCTCCAAACCCTTATTTTATTGATAAAAAGATGCTTTCAATCATGAATATAGAAAAAAATTGAGTCATAAATTTGAATTTTATATATATATATATAATTTTTATTCAAGTTTCGGTCAGGTACAAGAAGCGGACACAAAATCTAAAATTAGCATGCTAAGATTAGTTCTTCCATCTAGCCCTAGACCGTCTCTGACACATACTGAAATTTAATAAAGTTTTGACATTTTGGTTGATTAATCTATACAGAATCTTATATTGCGGTCTCCATTGATTATGTCACTATACAATTCCTTTACAAGATGGAAGGATCTTAGAGCTGTTTTGACAACCTTAAATCTTAGTCTAACATCTTATTATCGTATTACAAGTACGTGGGCGTATTACCCTTATATTATGTTACTGCGGATTATCATTGTAATTGATTGAGTTACAGTTTCGATATAATTTTTACACGGTGTACTTACAATAGAATGGTTGGATAGCATAATAATAATGGATTAACAATTGATTAACAATGGAACATGGATTACAGTGGAATAACATTGGCATTATATGCTACTCTTAAAAAAGAGTACCCAATCCACCCTGTCCTACCCACATGAACTCCCATTGATACCTCAATCTTATAGAACGGCATTATACGCCAAAGGTGGTAAGTATTACATATTCAGACGCACTAAATCAGTGCCTTAATGCTATGTCATTACTGTTTCGACCTCTTCAGTTTTATTTTACATTTGAATAAGATCTCTATTCAACATTTATACATTCAGTTATCCCTTTTCAGGTTCATTACTGTCACTGCAGTTCTGGTCTCTTAGATATTCATCAAATTCATTGACATATACTTATCTTAGGAATTTTAGAAAATCTTTTTTATTGTCTATTAATTGGGAGCTATCTGGTAGCTGGTTCCATAAAATTGGCATTTCATACAAGTACGATTTTTTATATAATTCGCTCCGAGGTAGTGGTATTTCCATTTTTCTACCTTTCGTCAAACTTCTTAGACAGATCTTTCTATCATCAACATTCTTTCCCTTCCCCACTCTTGTAAACGCCCTTCCCAATACATGCATGTTCCTTCTTGTTTTCAGTGTTGGCATATGCAAGTCTACATGGATTTGTCTGGTACTCATCATTCTAGGCAGTCTTAGTATTATTTTAAACGCTGCATTCTGCAGAGATTGTAATCTTTTTAAATACCCTTTTGTTGATGATCCATAAAATACGTCTCCGTAGTCTATGTGTGGTAATATTGTCGTTTTGTACAGCATTAACATTGTGTCTTTCTGGCAAACATTATATAATCTAGATAAGGCTAAAACTTTACTCCTTACCATATTACATTTCTTCTCCATGAATTTTTTATAATTTAACTGGCGGTCCAGTTCTACACCCAAATATTTATAATCGTTCACTGCTTCCAACGGTTGGTCATCAATATAATAATGTGCCATGTTTTTTACCGTTGGTTTTGAACATATCGAGACTACCTTACATTTTTTAATGTTCAACGATATTTTGTTGATTCTACACCAATTCACAATACATGTTAAGTCATTTTGTAAGTCATCTATACTCCCGGAATTTACAGGCCTATCCCCATATAATACCGTATCATCTGCAAAAAGTTGTATGCCGCTATGATTCATTCTACTAATTAAATCGTTTATGTAAATAATGAATACCATTAATCTTAGCAAAAAAAACAGATTGGTTGCCAAGACAACTGCACGTAAATCACTAGTGAAATACGCACTACATGTAAATCACTCTAGATACGTTGTTTTCAGAGCAATGCGTGTATAATAAAGAACCTTATTTCTCTCTTAAATTTGGGTTTTTTAAAATGATTTATTGAGGTGAATTGTACATTTTGTGGTGATTTCACCCAGATTATATCAAGTATCTCTACTATTATATCAAGTATCTATACTAAGAGCCTTGAAGTGTCCGCCATGACACCCAGGAGGGACACCGTTATCGCTCCGTGTTAATTCATTAGCTGTAGGGGCTAAAACAATTGACGGACTTTTAAATCCGCACATGATATATCTTAATACCTAGGGACTACCCATTCAGTGGTAAAATCAGTGCAAACAACACAAGATGTCCAGTAATTACAACTTTCTCATCCAGCGTGGCCCACGCTGGAGGAAAACCGTTGAGGACGCTAATCCACCTACATTATCGCCCAGGGATTAACTGTCACACTTGGACTAGCGATAACTCACAACAAACTTTCTCACAGCTTAGGTGTACTGCAAGAAACCATGATGTCAAATATGATAAATGGTCTATTCGGTTCATCATCTAACAAAAAGGAGGACAGTGACACAAAAGAAGGTTATATCTTAACTTCAACACCAGTGATAGGCCACGAATCAAGTCGCCACAACATAAGCATTGACAGGCAGCCATATAGTGAAATTGAATCGGACATTGCATTCAAAAACTCAGAACTTCACCTACCTGAGGATAGTGCAGACAAAACGATGGATCAAGCTGACCTGTTCCTATCTCCTCAGGGCTCAAAGGGATCCACTGACAAGCCTGGAGAGCATGAGAATCAAGTGTCACACTCAGGAATCGATGAAACACACTCATGCTCCAGCATGTCAAGTCCTAAATTACTGCCCAGTCCATCCAGAGGTCCACAACATTTAACTGCAGCAAAACTATCTCCCATTAGTCTCATTCTAAAGGATGAAGATATTCACGACGATGAAACCGAAGATGACACCTCAGTTAAGTCACCTATCACACATAGCTCACTTCCTCCAACTGATAATCCTTGTCCCATTGAAAATCCGCCTGCCGATAATCCGCCATCACACGATAAATCCAGTAATACCCTCACACATGACAGTCTTGTAAAACTCCTGACGCCAGTAATAGCTTCCTCACTCGCTACCTGTCTTGCAGATGCTAACACAGCCATGCAATCGACTGTCGACAAAATCAACACAGGCATCTTAGGCATCAAATCAGAAGTACATAAACTCTCCAGAGATTTAAATGATCGTGTCTCCAAGTTAGAGGAGGCCCTGAACACTAATCTGGAGAAAGAAGCTGGCTCCACGCTAACTCCAGACTTCATTCGAGATGAGTTGAAATCACTCAACACGGTCAACGACGTGGAAACTGATAAAATAATCTCGGCTGTCAACGAATTGAAGGAATTCACTGATTTCAGACTTAGCTCTATTCAGCATGGAATGCCAAGGGGGCCTCCTCCATTTGATTTTCCACCAATGTTTAGAGCTGGGCCTCCACTGAGACATAGGGGTGCCTGGGATCACGGGCCCCCGCGCAGGGAGATACAGGGACCGCCAACACGTCAGCAGCAGGCTCGTCGGCCCCGCCCCCCAGCACACAACCCACACATACTGGTCCTTGACAACATTGCCGAATTGGGTACAGATGAAATAATTGATACAATCAAGGATCTGTGTATCCATCTGGATCCAAGATATGATGTTAGTGATATCAAGGCAGTATACCGTATAGGCCTCCCTCACTTAGTGACAACAAGACCAGTCCTTGTCCGCACGTCCTCGGAGAAAATGCTAAAAACCATCCGAGATAGCATCCCTAAAATCCGTCGCCATGATAGACGATTTGCTGATATTGAGGTGAATCAAGACGGATTAGTGGTACCAGCCCATGATTTCAACCTCCTGCGTGATTGTCACCAACTCCTGCGCAGCAAAAAGGTGAAGGTCGATCATCGTGGTAACCACCTAGTAGTTTTCTCTGACACTGAGGAAACAAAATCTTACGTGAAGGCCGATCTTCACGAGCTCCAAGATGAATGTACACCTGCGGCAGCCAGGACCGTCCAAATTGATGGAGGTAAGGGGATAGGTTTCAAGAGTGAACACTCATTCCTATCAAACTTCTTCCCAACTGACATTGAACATAATAATATCACATATACATCAGTCGAGCACGCCTTCCAGGCATTGAAAGCCACAAAACTAGGTCACCCGGAACTAGCCGATGAAATCCGGAAAACACCGAACCCATACTTAGTCAAACTTAAAGCTAAAAAGGAATTAAAGTCGAAAACCACTGAGGAATGGTCAAAAATGGAAGAAAATGTACTCGAAGATCTCATAAGGAAAAAGTTCACTCAAAATGAAACACTACAGAAAAGAATGGCCGATCTCACGGCTACGGAATTCTACGAGATGACTTCGGACCGGAAGTGGGCCACCGGGACGAATCTACCTGGTGTTGTAAACAAACGAGGTGAGCGATCGGAGATCAAATCATCTGAACTAACTGGAAAAAACGTCTGTGGAAAGATACTAGCCAAGATCAAAGGTGAAATATCAGAAGTATAACTCACTTGCAATCGGTAGTCAACCAAGGACTCATTCCCTCTACCAAAGGAAGGTAAACTAAACAGATCTCCCTAATATCGCTCATCGCTCGCTAACAATGAACACGCTAATGGTAATCGGTGACTCTAGGGCAGGGTCCCTGGGGCACTCGCTTAGACAACAGGTGGATTGTAACACGCAAGTAATTATTTCTTCAAAACCAGGGGCCCCGATACTAAAATCAATAGAGGGTGCAACTGGTAAACTACTCCGCTATTCGCCAAGTCACATATTCGTAACTGCAGGCCTATGTGACCTCACCAAAAAAGACTACACCACAGGCAGAGTCTCAATACGAAACACATGTATCGACGATATGAAGTCAGCTCTGCTCTCCGACTTAACTAGATCCAGGGACATACTCACAAGCCACACCCCTCTAGGTGCCCACATCAACTATGCTCCCATAACAGGGATGAGTCTCGGGCATTTTAATGAGAGGCGCGCCCTTAGAAGGGGTGATATAGCCTTCGAAGATATCAGCATTGACCCCTCACAAGACCTACTCAACAGCCAAATCGAGTCTGCAATCACCATCATCAAAAACTACAACATTTCCCATAACGAACGTACACCATGGACTCAGAGACTGATTCACAGATACCACCCAAACAACAAGACATACACCCACAACTATGCACATATGTCAATCGACGGATGCCACCTTTCAGTAACACTACAAGACTATTGGGCCAAAGCGCTCATAAAAGTATATAACTCCAACTGTAATGTGCAGATGTGATTAAATGGACTTCTCTTGGCCTAGGCTGGGAATGGCAACTTGTTTTAGTGCCACAAAACCCCTCCTAAGCTATAGACTAGCCACCTGACCCTGCAAGTGACCATACGCCTACACAACTATCTGAACAATCTATATACTAAAAGTTACCTGAATAACTAAATACTTTATAAGACTCTAAATTAGGTTATTTCTGAACTAATAAGGTACTTAATGTTGGTATGAATCTCTGAAAACATGAATCTCTGAAAACATTGTCTGTGAAAACGCTTTACTATAGTACCCCTGAGTATCTACATGCGACCCTGCCCCCTCCCCCTGCCTGCCCCACCAAAAATCTTACCATAAGCTCCTAATATAAACATATCCAACAAACTCATGCATAACAGATAGAGTACATTAATCAATTAGTTAACCGAAAATTACTGCCCAACTTAGTACTTAGTCCCGCCTGAACCGCATTGTTTTAGCCCCTACACAACCCCCACCCCACCAGCACCAAATAATAGGAACTGTAATAATGACACCCCAGATAGGGAGCACTCTGCTCCACTCCTTTAAAGAGATAAAAGAAATGAAAGGCATAAAGATGGTCTCCTGGAACATCAGAAGCCTCTATAAACACTTCGATCAGATAGAATACCTCACTAATGACACAGAAATAGATGTCCTCAGCTTCTGTGAAACATGGTTAAACCACACTGTACATGATAACACGATACAGCTTAATGGTTACAACCTATTTAGGTATGATAGAAAAACAAAGAGAAGGGGAGGTGGTCTCTGCCTATACCTAAAAAATGACCTAGTAGTTGATTCAGAAACATATAAGGATCTTAACATCTCAAATAACGATATAGAAGCCCAAATAGTACAAATCAAAAAAGGGTTGTCCAAGAAATGTGCCCTACTAAATCTCTACAGGCCACCAAGTGGAGGGACGAAGGTCTTCACTGAAACACTAAAAAATATCCTATCTAAGATTAATACACATCAGGAACTCTACCTAATGGGGGACTTCAACTTAGATTATCAAACTATTGAATCATCAAACACCCCCCTCTCCCTAGAACTAAGAAACCAGGCAAGCTCCTTTTCACTAACGCAATTCATAAAACAACCAACTAGGTCTACCCTTAAATCGAGCTCCATCATCGACCACCTCTACTCAAACTCCCCCCACATCAGCGCAGCTGGAACCATAAATATTAATCTGTCTGATCACTTCCCCATATTCCTCACCCGTAAAAAGCCTAGAAACAGATATAAAACTGAAACCTTCTGGGCCAGAAACACAAAGCTTCTGGACCAGAGGATCCTCAATGAAATATTAACGAGCCAGGAGTGGAAAGGATTCTATAATAACCCTAACCCGGAAGACTGCTGGGACATACTACTTAACACAATAAATTTCTACCTTGATAGAATGTGCCCCCTCAAACAATTCAGAAATGTCAGAAAAAAACAGAAATGGATGACAGAAGATCTCCTCTCATTAATGAACGAAAGGGATAAACTCTATAGCCTGGCCAGAAAAGGGAAAGACCCTGAATTATTAAGACAGGCGAAAATACTGAAAAACAAAGCTAATCATAAATGCAAAGCAGCTAAAGCCGCTTATATAAAATCTAATCTACAATTCTTTGACAAGGACCCAAAGAAATTCTGGGAATTCCTAAGACCCATTATAAGCCCTGATAAATCGAAAAAATCAACAACAATAAATATCGAGAGGGATAATAAAATGCTTGACTCCACAGAGGTACCTGACACCTTTAACGACTTTTTCCTTAACGTAGGCCCCAACCTTGCCAGCAAAATCCCACATGACCAAACAAACCCCCTGTCTTACCTAACCACTCCTGACTCACCACCGGCCCCAATCTTTAAGTTCACAGAAGTGACCCCCAAAGAAGTACGCAAAATAATCTCAAAGATAGATGCAGCAAAAAACTCTGGCATTGAATATTTACCATCAAAAATACTAAAATCATGCCTATTATCACTCTATGAACAGTTCACCCACATCATCAATTTATCATTACTACTGGGAAAGGTCCCAGCCCCATTCAAGGTCGCCAAAGTCTCCCCAGTTTTTAAATCTGGAGAGAGAACGTCTTGTAATAACTACAGGCCCATATCCTGCATCTCCATGCCAGCCAAGATCTTAGAAAAAATTGTACAAGGACAAATTAGCACTCATTTCGAAACAAATTCACTCTTTAATAAGACGCAATATGGCTTTAGAGCTCAGCACTCGATACAACAAGCCCAAATTGATTTTCTCAACAAAATTTACACTGACCTAAACGATAAACTATTAAATAAGACTGTATTTCTAGATTTTAGCAAAGCTTTCGACACAGTTCACCACCAAACCTTACTTGACAAACTGGCAGCATACGGAGTACAGGGTATGGAACAACTCTGGTTCCGCAATTACTTATCGGAAAGAAAACAAATTGTACAGCTTGGAGGTCTGAAGTCGAGGGAGGGCACAGTCACCTATGGGGTACCGCAAGGCACCATCTTAGGCCCAATCTTATTTACTATATATATTAACGATTTACACTCAGTTGTTAGACATGCCCAGATACAGCACTATGCGGACGACACGGTTCTTTTCTATAACAATAAAGATATCACAAATTTGCACAATAACCTACAGCAGGACTTACACAATGTGTACACCTGGTGCACGGTAAATAAACTTTCCCTTAACACCTCTAAATGTAAAACCATGTCATTTGCACTAAGCTACCCTGCTAAAAACAAATGCAACAGCCAAGCAAAAAGCCTAGAATTAGGGCACTCAACTTTAGAACAAGTGCACGAATACAAATATTTAGGCCTCACTCTTGACGATATGCTCACATTCAAAACTCACACAAATAATACCCTTAACTTAGTTTCGGCAAAGATTAGACTTCTCTACAGAGCAAGAGACTCCTTAACTGCAAAAGCCAAACATGATTTGTACAAAATGGCAATCCTCCCAAATTTTGATTTCTGCGATTTTATATACGACTCGGCACCAAAATCTATACTACAAAAACTTCAATCACAGCAGAACAAAGCACTAAGAATAATATTTAACAAGTCCAAATACGAAAATGTAGATAAGGAGCACGTTAAACTCAATATTTGGCCGCTTCAATTGCGCAGGGATAAACATATTCTGGACATGTCTTTCTATCTCTCTCAGAACCAAGATAACCTAGACAAAAGATGTTTACCTACCAGGAGCCATGCCCCTGGTAGGAAAAACCTAAAAATCATCAATTCAAAACTTACGAAAATTAATAACTCGATCATTTACAAATGCCAAAAAAGATGGAACGACCTCCACATTGAGGCACACAAAATTGAGGACAAACATCATTTCAAAAAGTACACGGAGAAGATGCTCTCCCCCTACCCACCAAAGATATGACTGTGTCGCCCCTCCCTCAGCTCTCTGTTTATATATGTCTTTCACTCTGTATTACAATACTATTCTGGAGGAGGGCGAAAGGTAACTTGTTTTAGTACCTCACCCCTCCTTCAGAACACTCTTCCATGTTATTTGCCTGTTCGTTAACAAGTACACTTCCATTGCCCGTGATGTCACTAGACACTTAGTATAAAATATTGTTTAAAAAGGTTACCGAAGGTAAACCATACCTCACCGTCAATTGTATTACCCAATTTATGTAATCATCTCATCAACTCACTACTTTCACCCCATCACTCCCATCCAACCATTGTCATGCTACTCATATAACCTGAAATAGAACTAGTCACCTAGAAACATGTAACCAAACTTAAGTTCAAGCAAGTTCTCAGGCAACCGGCGGAAGACCTATCTAGGCTTTTGTCTACTTAGAATGCTGGTCTACCTTATTGTAACCAACACCTTTTTGCAATAAAGAATCCTTGAATTGAATTGAATTGACTAACATTTCTGACGCCCTCCTTTATGAAGTCTTTAGTAGCATTAAAGGCAGTTTTGGTTGGACCCGCACTCGTGAACTCTCCAATAAATGCTATACCACAGCCCTGGGTGTTATAACCCAAGGTGTGGGCTCCCTGTATGCCCCAGCCTCGTCCTTCATAGACATTACCATCACCTCCTACCAAGAAGTTGTAGCCAATGTTATCCCAACCTTTAAGAGGACAAAATAATATGAGGTATTGTAATGATCCTGAGAGATATTGCAATGTTTCTAGTGAGCTGCGGGAAGCTCCGGATCCGGGCACCTCCATGTAGTACCTCCGGATGCCACTAGGATTCTACATTGCAAGCCATGAAAATATTGGCAGTTTATATAACTTGAGTAATTTATCAGTAATTTACCATAAATGTTGCCTCTTCTAGACTTCTACCAAGCTATTTATTACACATTTCACCATTTGGAACATAAAATATTTCAACCCCTGATCCTTTGGAACTGTAATAATTATCCAGTCGCTTTAGTTCATTATTGCCTACTATCAATATTCTTAATATATTTATTCTTGCAGTAAACTATACGACAAAACCACTTTGTGTAAAACAAGTGCATGCTATGCCCAAAACATTGCCGCCCCATAACTGAAGACACAATTACTAGTATATGTGATCCGTTTCAGGAAAATGAGCCATAAGTCGCAAAATATGGATTTTGAGATATCTCCATATTTGAAAAGAGAAGATCAAGCCGATTCCAATGATAGTAAACACTAATAACCTCATAAGTATTTCTATATTTTAAGTTTGATATTTTTATTTTTGAAAAAAAAAAACTTTGCAATGTTTCTGGATGGGTAATTGCCAGTAAAGTAATTAAATATACTCCACACCAAGGCCTTCAAAACGCAAGGATATATTTAATACAATATCCCGAAATGTGTTACATATAATCATATGACTATAAGTGTTAAACCCTCTAAAAACCAGAACATTTCAATGAAGAGATCTTGTGAAAACAAACACTTTGACAAATCTCAATTGTGCGACTTATGACTCATTTTCCTGAAACTCATCACATATGGGTCCCTATAAGGATTGTTCATTCTTGCACTATTTCTCCTACAAAAGTCTGCCTACAGTGCCATGAATAGCTGAAAGTAATGAAGCAATACCTTAGTCCAGGCAAATTCACCGAAATGAATATTTGCAGTTTATATAACTTGAGTAATTTATCTCGAGATCTGTGTACAGCCACTCTCATTGTTATTGTTGGTATTTTGATTTCTCATGTACCAGCTAATCTGCCATGACATATGTCACAGTCTGGGCATAACGATGACTTTATCCCCATATTGATTAATTACAGCATTATTCGCCTCTTTGGTGACTTCATTTACCCTTTCATCATATGTTTCAGGTTCACATGAATCTGAAACCAGGTTATTGTCTGAGTCAGAATTGTCATCACCTTCTGTACCTTTTGTCCTTCTTTACTATCTTGATCCTCTTGGAAATCCTTCCCCTTGATATTTTTTCCCTGTCTTCTCATTTCTCTTCTTTGTTTCTTTTTTATACTGCAAGTCACCATTTACAAGGTCCTTCCTTACAAGAAAATTGTGAGCAAAAGATTTAACTTTGGCTGTCATTTTTCAAGTCAGGTTCTCCTTTTTCAAAGAGAACATTGCATTATTTGCGCAGCTGAAATTCATCAATTGGTTGAGATTCACTATGTACACATTGTTTCAGTATATGTCTTGTACTTGTAATGGCCAGACTTAGGAGAGGGCATGCGCTGTGGTACAATGTACACAGTTTTTAGAGTTGAATCGTGTTCCCACACAAATTACATACAACATTACTTTGTCAGACAAAGTGGGTATCATTAGTTTTCAACTCCTTGGATTTGTTTTTTTTCCGCCTTTCTCATCTCAACGCGACTACTCACAAGCCCACCTTCAAAAATGAAAATTGGTTGTTTTATTACATTAAGGAATTCTTCTATGTCTGCTTGAACCCTCCTCCAATTTAAACAGTTTTGTGGTGTAAACTGTTTGCGGTTGAGTGCCGAGGCACCATAGAAATGATATGTGAAACACTGAATTCACTGAGGAAAAAAAATTGCGGTAGCAGAAGATATTTTGCGGAATTCATGGTACTTTAGCCAGTGAAAGTTATAGATCTGCATGGGTTTTGAACCAATTCATCACTTAAGATGGTGAGAGGATTGCCTCAGTAAACATTACTAAGACACTAGATTTTTTCAACCCTGGTGTATTTTTGTGACCCGCCCCCCCCCCCCCATCAGAGGGTGCCATGATTTTGTGACCCCCCCATAATTCTTATACCCCCCCCATGAGGTAAATAATGATAGCCCCCTAAGTGATTTCAAAGTTGAATTTTGGTAGTAAACGTACAAAAACATTGGTTGTCATGCCTCACTAGTGAAATATGCACTATGCCTAACTCACTAGTGAAATATGCACTATGCCTAGCTCACTTTAGATACATTGCTCTCTCTCTTTTTTTTTGTTTTTTTTTGAACATATTCAGGTTAAATAAGTGCTGGCATATGCCAAACAAAATTAATGCAAGGCTCAGATCCACCTTGCCCTGAATTCTCGCATTATCTATTGACATTCAATTTTAGCAGTGTTGGTCAGTAGCTATAACATATCTGTATACTTGAAGTGGGTTGATAGAAATAATATAATAATTTGTATATACAAATAATTCATTAATGATTAACACCATCATCTTTTACCATTTGTACCAATTATGAATCAATGTTTACCTATGATGAATCTGTAATGACTCGTTTGAATGATTCCATAATGGATTAATGAATTGATTATTTAAAGAATAATTCCTTAATGGCTCCTATAGGCTCAATAATACTGCAACGCCCATTTGCTCCCAAGGTCGAGCCTATCAGATCAGATAAGATGTGAAATCAACAGTAATTGATTAGCAGAATTGGAGGCATAAAGGTTAGATCAAGAGTGAATAGATACAGCTTAATCTTTCTGTTATATTATGGTTGCATATCATCTGAAAAGAAAATCAGTCAAAAGAAGTACCAAAGTGTCGGTGGAGAGACAGAAAATCAGAAAAACCAGAGAAAAATCATAAGGGACACAACATTAATGTCAATTAGAATCATAAAAACCTTGATGGCAGTTTAGTTGAATAAAACCTTTGTTTTTTAAAAGAAAATAGTGATTGATTATTAAAACAATAGTTCATCAATGGCTACCACCATTATCACTTACCTCTGCTGTCCATGTGGTAGTTCTGTAATTGGCGAAGTATTTCACTGCAAGTTAAGAGGGAATCGCAGGTATTCCCTCCGGTGTGATGTATAATCACATACGGTTTATGAAGACTTAACGGAGCAGAACCTCTGGGAGGGCGAGCTCCCCAACCTTCCCTGCTGATGAAGGCTCCATAATTAATATGCATAGTGTGCAATGGCCAGGATAAGTAGCAGCTTGAACATGTTGCTTCCACTTCCAACAACTTTGAAGACCTAATTGGAGAGCAGATTAGTTACAGTTTTTCTTGGTATGAAATAACTAGGGATTAATGGCATTTCTGACCTATTGTTGTATCAATGGTGCATGATCCCAAGGCACATATCATGCACCATTGAGGTGGCGGCCAATAATCATTTTAGTCTCTACCTACCCACACTAGTGTTACCATATAATGATGAAGTAGGAATTCATACAAATGTTATTAGAAAAAGGATTAATGACAGAAGTTTAGGCGTTTAGGAGTGGCTGGTGCAGTTTTTGGCATACACTAAGCAGTGCCAGGCCAGAATACGAGTAATCAGTGAATACTGAGGTTGTAAACAGATGGAACCCAATGAGAATGTGGGCACTATTGCACTGTCCTCAATGGTTTTCTTTCATAAAAACAAACATCTCAGACAGTGCTATAGTGTCCCTTGTATCACTTAAGAGTTTAGGTTCTGTTGTTACTCCTAGAAAAGCTGTTTTATGACCATCCATAAGGGGCCATCCACAAATGACGTCATGCCCTAGGGGGGGGGGAGGGGGGGTTGAGTTTTTATGACAAGGTATGACAATGGGGGGAGGGGGGATCACCTCATGTATGACATCATGTTTTTATATTTTTGATAAAAAGACTACCATAACGGGGAAACTTGTGCTCTAAGTAACATTCATTTGAAATACACCTTAGAATAACAGGCTACTGGACATGCTTCTCTGGCCTCTATATCTAGATATATCCAGATTATTCTAGTTTTCTTGCAAATCAAACTTCAACAATGGCACTGTGTGAAAACATCCCTGAGGAATATTGCGTTTTTAGATTGATGTTATCATCAATCTAAATGGATTGAGGTGAGATCTGTCAATCATTGATAGCATCTTGGCTCCTCCCATCCTGGATATCAGTGTGAAGAATCTGTTGATTCTGATATCAGCAGATGGGATCAGAATCATGCTGGTAATGGCTGGGAGGGGGAGGGGATGGCGTTTAGGTGTGAATTAAAGGGTAGACCATGTGTGAATTAAAGTGGCAAGTTGCGAAATAAGATGCCTCATATGCAAAGGTGTTAAAGGGACCAACAGAATCACATGGAATGACCAGTCATATATGGGATAGGGATTTCATGTTTTCTGTCTCCACTTCCTCTCCCTCCTACTATCCCTCCCTCTCGAACTTTACATTTAACTGACATCAATCTCCGTTTCCCTTGGAAGCGCAATCTTCTACATGAACCGGAAATAAATAAATAAATGTAAACTGATCACTGTTAACAATTTCTTGTTTCTATAATAATTTAAAAAATGTATTGGCCTTAAACTGAATTAAAAAAAAAAAAATCAATAGGAACTGGTGTCATGTAACTTGAGTGGCAGCCTTACACTGCCTTTATTAAATAAATAATATATAACAAAATCTCTAGCAGCATGTCTGTTGGTATAGGAAATGTCTGCTAATATGGATTCCAGCCATTCATCTTTACGCACCATTGGTGTTGGAGGTCATGCAATTTTTTCCTGATATAGACCCATGCATTTTACACAGAGGTAGCAATACAATGACTGGTACCACACCCATTGCCCAACCAGTCCAAATGCCAAGGACGGTATTTCCATGTCCTCAAGATTGTTCTTGAGGCAGTTGACATGTCCTGCTACAACCAAGTCCAGTGAAGGGTAGGCAAGTCAAGTTCCTTATACATATCTATAAGGACTTTGTCACTCACCTTTGAAGGTTCTTCAGAGTATTGATATTAACCATGTACTCAGGGTTCTGAACCCCTCATGGAAACCAGTTTATTATATATGGATACATTTTAAACTAATCGATGCAGCTTAGATAGACCTTTCATGGGACATATCCATATAATATACGGCTAGAGCGATTTCTAGGAAAGGAGGTAGAAAAGAAATGGTAGAAAGAAGGTTTTCTTTGTCCAGAATGTTCTCGGAATTTGTTGTTTTGCAAACCACTTTACTCATCTGTAGAGGTCTGTCCCCCCTCTCTGGATGTCGTCGTATGTGGTTTGTGAAGGTTTTTGGGGTGGAAATGTGATTTTGAAGCCCTTTTTTAATTGTTTTCATACAACTATTTTTAGCACGGGAAAGCCCCTGTTAGAAAGTAAAAGAGATTGACGTCATGCCTCTCCCACCGTCTGTGGCAACGTGGGATTCCCTAGAGCTTTAGACCTTAGGTTTAAATGACCCCCCTCTAGGTTCAAATTACCCCCCTTTGTTTCATTGATAATCTTACACCAACAATTCTAAAAGAACATATTGGGAGAGAAGGTCATATCTAATGCTTATGGAAATAAATTAAAGATCAGTTTGAGGGTCTAATAATAAAATTTATTGTAATTCTGTATGATAATCCTTTTTTTCTTTCTATTTATTTAAACTTAAAATATCATTGTAACTCAATGACTATGGGAGCATATTGCAAATAAAAAAACAAAACAACTAAAATCTATTCAGTTCTGTGGGATCTCTACACTCTATTTATAGCCTGGGAAAGCTCCTGTGAGACACTACGTCATTTCCCACAACCTTTCAGGTGGACCTTACTACATGCAGAGGAGTGGGAGTGAAGAAGAGGAAAGGGAGAGGGTGGGAGTGTTGGAGAGAGGGATGGGATGGAGAGGGTGTAGGAGGGGGAGAGTAAAGAAAGGGAGGGTGGGGGAATAGGAGAGGGGAATCCAGGGGGAGGGAAAGAACAGGGGAAAGAGGTGAGGGAGAGGATGTAGGGGAAGGGAGAGAGGGGAGGGGAGCATGAGGAAGAGGGGAGGGAGACGGGGGTGGAATCGGAGATGGGGTTGGGAGAGAAAAATAGGTATGAAAGACAGAGAAAAGGGGGAGGGAAACGAGAGATGTGGGGGGGGGGGGGAGGAGAGAGGGTGACCGTCCGGAGGACGGGTACTTTGCTAGTACTTTTATATAGCTAAAACACAAAATGGCCACCCTATGGGCAGAAATCCACCCACATAACCCACTTTTATGCAGAGGAAAAAATAATTTTGTCAAATAGAGTTTACTCAGCATTGTACAAAACATCAAATTATTATAACATGTGTCTGAAATAATGCTCCTATCTATTGGCTATAAAAGATGGAATAGGTGGATCGCCGAACAAGTAAGTACTCCGAAAGTAGTTTTTTATATGTTTTATTTTTCCTTTAAAACATGGCGAAAACCCTACGCGTTTCGGCTTGGGGTAGCCTTCGTCAGGGGAATGTGGAGTGTGCGTAATACAGGTTTATATATGCATTCGAGAGTGACACTTTATTTGCACATGTGTAAAAATGTGTTAAATGTGTAAAATGTGTTAAAGCGATCCGATTGGTTGAGGGATAAGGGGGCATGGTTTAAGAATACCTGAGATATGAGAGAGTTGATGTGATAAGATGAGTTCTATAATTTTAAGACCCATATAGCTTAGTAATTAGGTACTTGAAGATTATTATATATTTAGCAGGTATTTCAAAGGAGAAGGGGGCAAAGAGGGCTCTATAATTTTAAGGCCCTAGTGATTAATGTTACTTCGCAGCGATGAGATAAATTTTTTTCATATCATATATAATATGGTTATCTAGAGGGGACTAGAATAGTCTCCTCCATGAGAGTTCATTTATTGTCTGTGGTTATACGTCTGGTTCACGTATCCATGGGCTTCTAGGACTTTTCCAAGGTCTCGGGCTAGCAGTTTGTCGATCGACTTGATTCCCATCAGGAGGTGGTACATTAGAGTTGACAATCCTTCGGTCTGATGGTCCGGTCTTGGTCTTGGTCTTGTGGAGTGAGTGGACTTTATTGGGGTGTTAAAATCGGCTTCACAGTCGGGAAGCATGATTTCGTTATTGAGGAGGGAGTGGGCAGATTCAGACATCGTGTCTGGTTCGAACAGAGATTTTCTGGCCGGTTTAATGCGAGTAGGGGATACTAGTGGCTATAAATACATAAAAAATATAGTGTTTGGAAATATTGCTAATTTCTTTTAATTCATTTTTTCTTATGGGAAATTTTAACATTGCCATCCCAATGCACTTTTAAAGGGTTCAGCTAGGGATCAAAAATAATTATCTAGTGAGATTTTAGAAATAGGCATGTCCTCATTAAATCTGAATGTCTACATGCTGTTCAAGGCCAGATTTCACTTTCTGAAGTGTGATTTTATGAAAGAGAAGTTGTTTCGTAAGGAGTAAACAAGTCTGGCCAAAACAGGAAATGACAACAGTCAAATCGCCCCCTCTTATCACCCACAATAACAAGAACCTTTCGGGACTATACAGGGTTCATTTCAAACCATCTAAGTTCAAACCATTTGGATTATATGAATAAGACACAATGCTGGGATTGGATTTTAATCTTTCTTTATTATACTTTAAATTGCCTTTAATTATACTTTAAATTACTTTTAATGTGCCAGGCTCTTAGAATTAGTAAGTTGTAAATTATTCAATGTTTATAATATCTGTAGTGAAGATCTAATGGTACAGTATAAAATGTATAGAAAACATTATTATTTATCAATGTGCTAATGCCAATGTCTATAGAATACTATGCACAGCCACACAGAATCTCTTGTTTGTGTATCTCATAAATCTGCTCCATCCTAGGCAATTCATGGCTTGCATCCAAAACCTGCAAAGTTTAAAAAGTTGGATCAATATTTTTTAAATGGAAAAATTACAGTTAAATCCCTTGAATAAAATGGCTTTAATTAAATGTCAAAGTTGCTGTGTACATTTTCAAGTTGTTGTGTACATTTTCAAAAGTGGGTCAGATTTTCAGAAAATTTACAATTGGCAGCTGTACACATTTAGTAAAAATTTGCTAAATTAAGCTGCAATTTGGTCAATACTAGGTAAATTCGGGTATATCCGGTATTGTATTGATTCTAGCGATCAGTTTGGTTAGGTTGAACTGTGTTTTGAACTTTATTTTCGTCTGAAATTTTGGTTATTTGAGAGGATTGGTGAAGGTGAATTGTACATTTTTGAAAATCTGACCCAAGAAGACACCTACCAGAACAGGTGCACCCACAGGGAATTTGTTCTGCATCAACCATTCCTCGTGCAAATCATGAAGCTGTTGGATGAATTTCTGAAATGCAAAAATAATATTGATAAAATGGAAAAAGTTGTTTTAAAATTCTTATGAGACTTTAAGACAGTTAAAACAATGCAATGCCTGAAAACGTATATAATTAGGAGTATTTTTGCATTTGTATTAAAGATGTAGCCAATAAAAACATTTAAAACAAAAGTACAAAGAAATTTGATTCAGTTTGGAAAATGACACAATTAAGGTGACCCAGTAGTGATCTTGTAACGGGGTGCGCGGCAACGCCTAGCGTGAGTAGCAGGTTACAACTTTTGCCATTTTTCACCCGCCTGTGTGTGTGTGTATTCAATACATAATAGCAGGGAATATCAGCATTATGCAGACGAAGTAATATGTATATAATTAAGTCTTGATATAAAGCCTGCTGATTTTTTGTGTAATTAAGTATTTAGTATCTACAGTACCTGCATCCATATTAAATTTCATTCAGATTCATGGAACCATTTTTCTTCAAATCAAATATTTATCAGGAATTTCATTTTTTCATATCCATACCGCCATAGCATGAAAAATAGCCTGGTGACCTATATTTTGTTTTCACTCAATAATCATTATTTCATGTCAACTTTCATTGGATGAAATTTTAGAGAAATTCATCAGTAATCAAACTCACTACTGAGTCACCTTAATTAAGGTGTCTTCTGGTTAAAATAATGAGTTGACATCCAAAATCAAGTCTAAAAATCAAAGAATTATATCAATCAAGTTTTTAAGTGGTCTACAGCACTGGTTTCTAAAAAGAATATTCCAAGGGGTCAATCTCAATGTTTTGTCCAAATTCTTTTTTATTCATTTACAGTCCAGGTTATTAATTACAATACATAGTTAAGATAGTACGCATTTTGTCGTTCAATGACGTGTCTCATATGTTGCCTTACTAAGAATTATAGCACTTAGGTCGTCAGATTCTAATTAAACAGTCATAAACGGTAATGTTTTAGATCGGATATATGCACCCTTTCTTGGGTGTCTCAGGTCGGCACTTCAAACGTCCCCAGGAGGGCCTCTGCTGTAATCAAAGCAACGGTCATTTTAGACGGCACACACCCATGACACTCATTTATTGCCTGCACGCTCAAAATGATAGAGCATGTTTGGGAGGAAAATATACCACTCTTGAAGCTAAAAGAGAGCACACAGGAGAGAGAGACAGAGAGAGACACACACACACGAATCACATAAAATAAAACCCTATACATTTTGGGAGGATGGGAAATTAATTAAAGCTAAATATCAAGTGTTTGTACATGACAGAGTTTCTTAGGGAAGACACATTTAGTATTATAGTGTACATACAAAAATAACATGCTTATCATTTAAAATACATTAAAATCGTAAAGAGATATTGGCCTTACTAATTTACAGTAAGTATAGTAAACTTGTACACATTTGCATCAATCATTAGGCCGACATTTGCTATTCCCAAATTAGTTTTGAATATTTAAGAATAATGGCATATATACATGATCCATTCCTACGAAATGGGCCCAGTAGCCTAAAACCTTTGTGCTAAAAAACATCTTTTTAATGTTTTTGATAGTTAGGGAACTTCGCTCTTTTTTTGTCTCCTATATATATGTTACATTTATGGAAATTGATCCTCTATTATGTATTACGATAAAGACTCTATCTTGTTTTTACTTCTACAATTGTATATGTGGACGAGTGCTGATTGGTTGTGGACGAGTACCTCCATCAGGCCACTCGTCCACAATACTAGTACTGACTAAATAGTACATTACAGGAATTTATGATTACCTCCTCTCATATTAATCAAAGTGAGTGATGCACTCAATTTTATGAAAAGAAAGGAACATCTCAGGTACCTAACACCTTACAACAAATAAATCCAAATAAATTTTTACATCACTTGTGATGTGTCTCAGGAAAATGGGTCATAAGTCGCAAAAAATAGATTTTGAGATACCATTATATCTGAAAAGAGGAGATCAAGGTGATTCCAACGATACTATACAATGAGGGCATTAAATAAGTATTTCTATATTTCAAGTTTGATATCTTTATTTCTGAAAAAAAAAAGTTTACAATATTATTGGGTGAACAATCACTGCTAAAGTAGGTAAATGCACTTCATAGGATGATCTTAGAAATGCATGAGTATATTTAATGCACTATCCTGCACTAATTTGGTCCATGTATTGATAAGACCTATCTGACGATATACTCCAAAAATGAAAACATTCCAAAAAGGAGATCTTGTGAATAAATGACTTTTAAAAATATAAATTTTGCAACTTATGACTAATTTTCCTGAAACACATCACACTTTAAGGTTAGTCATTATGGCTTACCAGAGGAACGCCAGCCTCTTCTTTTCGATTCCTCATCCTCAGACGTTCATGGCAGATCTCAGGGCTCACGCGGAGATAAACTGAATTTTTTTAAAAAAACAGGTTTTTATTTCCATATATTTCACAAAGTGATGGGTTTCAATCATGAAAATCTTTTACTTTTTAAATATATTTTATAATGATACAAAATAGAAAACATGACAAATACAATCTATTAAAATGAAATAAAAATTTCTTTAGATGTACCATAGAGATCAACACCGATGTCTTGAGTGGCCACTAAGTAATCGAACCATTCGGACAACACAGCATGCTCCATCTCTGTTAGTAAGCCCCTGAGCAGAAGAAAATCATATTATGAAACACTGAGAAATGTTGATAAGTTTTTTTTCTCTTTTTTCTCCAAAGAGATACACCCTTGAAGGATTGGGTATAGCAGAAGGGTCAGATTCTTAGAAAAATGTACAATTGGCAGCTGTACACATTTAGTTAATTCTGCTAAATTAGGCTTCAATTTGATTATGCTAGATGTATAAAAATGTTTAAATAGTCCTGAATAAAATATTTACAAAATCAAATACTAGTTAAATTTGAGTATATTCGGCGTTGTATTGATTCTAGCAAGCTGTTTGGATAGGCTGAACTGTATTTTGAACTTTATTATTTTTTTCCCCCCAACACTGGGTATTTATTCAATCTCTCAACAAAGAACTGTTCTCCAGGGCCGATAACACTTCAGATACATCAGACCCTTTTCCTTTTCCGCATCCATGTTTGATTTTAAACCAGTTTTACACTATTGTTGACCACATCAAATATGCAATATATATTTTCTACTTTTTAGATGGTGCAAAATGTTACAGATAGTCAATTTAATGTGCACATTTGTTTCGACATACATAATAAAGTTTTGACACTTGCTACGATTTTTAACCGTGTTGATTACATAACATGTTTGTTTTTTGTTTTTTTGACTTAATGTTTTACATTTTTGCTCTTTGGATTAAATGTGTACCGTTATATACTGACTAGTTTTCGACTAGATGTTTGTATTGTATTACTCACATTTCTGCTAGCACCAGTTTTGTTTTTTTGCTTTTACACTACTATTTCTATAAGTATGCTATACAAAAGTTATTCCCTCTGTTGTAGTATGTCAGAGGGTTGAACACATCAATATTTATAAATCGTTATACAGTTTCTCCCATCTTTGCCATTCCCTCTTATGGGTTGCATTAATGAAGGAGCTATCTTTCAAAGTTCTCAACTTAGACTTTAACTACCTGAGGAATTCGAAAAAGCAGATTCAATTTTTCATGAAGATTTTACTTTTATATATGTAGAATCTGGCTA
Source organism: Sthenelais limicola (assembly GCA_942159475.1). Taxonomy (NCBI): domain Eukaryota; kingdom Metazoa; phylum Annelida; class Polychaeta; order Phyllodocida; family Sigalionidae; genus Sthenelais; species Sthenelais limicola. The sequence goes on from OW804099.1 coordinate 104,473,489, forward strand.
GTATTAGGATATAGTTCCAAGTACAGTATTTCTCTCCTAGGTTGGGTATTCCAAACAACATAAATATGGCATTCATACTCTCCGAGATTTCTCTGTCTAGGTGTACATTATTTTTCGCCCAACGAATTAAGTGGTGCCAGAATGCACTGGAATTTTCACAGTCGATGAAGAAGTGGAATAAATCATCTTTTGTGTCACAAAAACTACACAGCTTGTTGAGTCTTAAATTCATATCTTTCAAATGCTCATTACATATGATTAGTCTGTTTATGACTTTATATTGAAATGATTGTAGTCTTACATTTCATACCATATTGCGAATTCAATGTTGGAGATATCTATTCCATGTTTCAGAAACATTTCTTCCCAAATATCATTTCTATCGCCTTTGGCATGTATGTGTACTCGTACAGCATGATATATTATACCCAATGGAGCTATAAGTATGTTAATATCTTCAGATCCTATCTGACATATTAGCTTTTCATTAAAGTTGATTGTTGGGTTGGGACATTCCCTTTTAAACTTAGTTCTTCTAGGAAATTAATATCGATACCGTATTCACATTTGATTTCTCTTTTATTCTTAACCCTGTCGTTTGTTATTAAATCTTCGACCTTGTTGATACATTTTCTCTTCCATACCTGTACACAGCACAGTACATCTTCAAGTTTTAGCCATTGATTATTCCATATGTATTCGCATAGTACACTTTTCTTAGACCTAGGTTCTTGGTTACTATAGAATCTATTCCACACTTGGAATATCTTATTATAAAACTCAGAGAACTTACACGAGATTGCCTGTCTATATCGTAGAACTTGTCTAACATTGTATCCCATATTCTCTCTAATGAGCGCAGACCATTTACTGTCTGGATCATTTAGGAGTCTTTGTATCCACCTCAGCTTACATGTTATTAATTTAGCTCTGAAGTCATGCAACTTCAATCCGCCATTTTCGATTTTTCTACATAAATAGTGCCAAGCGACTCTATGTTTTCCACCCTTCCATATGAAGTCTGCAACTAATTTTTGGACTTTACATATCGTATACTCTTCCACGACGATCAGATTTGCAACATACATAAATAATGGTATAATCAGTACATTGGCTATAATGATCTTACCCTTCATTGAAATATCTCTTTTGTTCCAATGATTAACAATTATCTTTGCTTTCTCAAAAGCTGTTTCAAAATTAATAAGATTCTGCCTTTGCTTGTCATATGGATATATAAGATGTATACCTAAAATTTTCATTGAGTTGACCCAGTTAATATTCTGGCATATAGGTTGATATAATATCATTTCTCCAATGTTAAAACCTCCGGTTTTCCCTGCATTGAGAATTAACCCAGACACATTACCGAATTCGTTGATTAAGTTCATCATTCTAGCCAGGGATTTTTCATCGTTAGCTACTATTGTCATGTCATCGGCGAACTGAATGATTTTACTTTCAACTCCACCAAATACAACTCCTTGACAATCTGGATCTTTTCTTATCTTTTCGGCTAGTTTTTCAACAACAGTGATGAAGAGTAGGGATGAGATGGGATCCCCTTGTTTGACACCTCGCTTTACATTGAACCATTCTGACATGTGTCCGTTATTTGTTATACATGACCTTGAGCCGATCATAAGTCTTTTGATCCAACCTAAGAAAAACTCTCCAATATTTAGATCATCTAGACATTTAAATAGAAACTCCCATGATACAGAATCGTAAGCTTTTCGGAAGTCTAACGATACGAACAAGCCTTTCTTTTTCTTATTATCTAGGTGTTGTGTGATATCTTCTAGCCTTCTAACGGCACAACCGATATATCTGTTCTTAATGAAGCCGTACTGATCTTCATTTACAACATTACTTATACAATTTTTCAGTCTATTACATAATGTTTTAGAAATTATTTTATAATCGGTGTTGAGGAGTGTTATAGGTCTCCAGCTTTCTATAAGTTTTAAATTGCAATCTTTTTTGGGTATCAGCGATATTATTCCTCTGTACATTTCATGTGACATGCTATCGAATAAATACATTCTTTGATTACCTCATCAAAGATAGGGCTTAAAATGCCCCCAAAACACTTATAAAACTCAGCTGGTAGTCCGTCAGGACCCGGCGCTTTGTTATTTGCAAAGGATTATAAGGATTTTTTTATTTCCTCTTTACAAATGGCTCTGTTTAGCACATCATTTTCTAAAGAATCAAAAGTGGAGGTATCCGACACTTCTAAAAGGCAATTTTCATTAGGTCGATGTATCTCCTTTTCGTCATAAAGCTTTTGATAGAAATCTTTCTTTGTTTTCAGAATTTCATCTGAATTTGTGATTGTGACTCCATTAATTTCTAATTGCGAGATTACTTTTTTTTTTAAGTTTCTTTTTTCTAAATTTAGAAAATAGGCGGTGGGTTTTTCCCCTTCCACTAACCATTGTGCCCTACTACGGGCCATGGCACCTTGTGCTTTTATATACTGTTCAGAGCGTAGTTCTTCTTTTAAGCTATCCATCTCTTGGCTTTCTGCCTCATTTAGGACGCCTTTTTGAAACAATATGCGCATCCTTTCTCTATACTCATTTTCAGTTTCTCTGTTTTTCTTTTTGCGTATTTGATAGATTCTATACGAACAACAAATTTAATATAGTCCCACTTGGCTCTAGCGCTACCTAGGCCTTCCATATTGTAAGCATCTGTTATTTTATCGCTTAGCATATCTACATATTCTTCACTGTTCAACAAATACTTATTATATTTCCACACTCCTGGACCTCTACCTTGTTCGCTTGATTTCATTGCAAAAGATATAAGTGTGTGGTCAGAGAATTCACTAAACTCATTATTAACACATCTCACTTCGGGTCTTAATGTAGAATCTATCATGCAGTAATCTAGTCTGGAGCATTGTAAGCTCTGAGAGTTTCTACTCCATGTATTCATATTGGTATTATAATGTGACATTGCTTTTATAATATCGCATAATTCAAAGTCATGCATGATTTTTATCATGCTCTTCAATCCAACGTGTTTTGTGTGTTGACTATCATTTAATTGTAGGAAATGTTCTTCTGACATTATATCAAGATTAAAGTCTCCCATAACTATCAACGATCTATCTTCTTTAGAGACTAGTATCTCTCTCAATTTGTTACACATAATCAGTTGCTCTTTATATGCATCTTTTGTTGGGAAATACACAGAAAATATGGACAGTTCCTTTTTTTTGAGAGTTATATCTATATATGCGATCCTTCCTAGATCATCTCCTCCCTTACATTTAAACACAACGCTTAGGTCTTTCCATACAAGGATAGCAACTCCTCTTGCATTTCTTTTGCCGTGTACAAAGTGTGAATCACCTTGCCACTGGTTTCTCCATATATTAATGTTATTAGATACACTATGCGTCTCTTGTAATGCAAATATCGACCTCTTTTTTTTATTTAGAAATCTAAAGAGGGCTTTTCTCTTTGTGATAGATGCAGCTCTGTTAACATTCAAAGAATAAAAATTAATATTACTGTTCTCCATTATTATGTTTTAAGGGGACTACCTACTATCCACATTACCTTGCGTACCCATTTATCGTTTTTAAGGCTCAGAATCATTCTTACTTGAATAGTACATTTTTGCACCGTGAGTCTTACATTTGTCTTTACCCAATGATGTGTTACATCATATATATAACATTGTGTCAAACTCTTAATAAGGTTGGGTTTTTCGTTGACATCCATTTGGACATCTACCCATTTTACCAATATTGTATCATACATTTTGTTTGTAAATATGTTCTGATAACAAGACACAAAATTACATGCGTTTAGAGACACCTAGGAGCCACCTGAAGCTATCTCCATCTTCTCTCCATCTTGGTCGTTTTCTGCTATCTCTTCTTCAGCCTCATCCACAAGCGACCAAGTAGATTTCCCTTCTTATTCCACTTTTCTTGATCCAGGACTTTGATGTCATAGAGACTCATCCCAATGCCCCATTTGGATATCACAGCTGAGGCTTCACCTATGACTTTATCGCCGGTAGCTAGGAGGAATTCGGCAATAGACTCATTATATTTCACCTTCCTCTTTAATCCTCTCATTAGGGTCGCCTCAAGGCCTTCATCATCAGTCCCACACATCATCGGAGACAAAGGCATCTAGTGCTACCTTGCATCTCACTGGGTCATCAAGGGTCATAATATATTCCGCCTTTTGTAGATCTTCGTCTAGAATTGCTTTTGCATGAGCCAAATACGGCTCGATGCAAAAGAACCATTTTTTACCCACTTTGAACTGTGCTGCCTAATGATTGGAGAGTGGGCATTCTCTGGTAAAAAACACAAATGTCCACTCGTCTTCCCTCTTGGGTAGCCTGGTGTAAATTGTTTAGGTAACATTTCGAGTTGATCATATCTGTACCTTCTTTGCCCTAGTATTATGTCTCCATGGGCATTGATGACTTGTTGGTATCTTTGCGAATCTCTTGCGGCGGCCACGCATTGTCTTGCCCTTGCTATTCTCTTTCTTATCTTGTCAGGAGATCTTTTCTGAGCCAATACAGCCTCTTACCATTAGGATCAGTAGTTTTTGCAAGATTATCCCTCTTTCCCCAGACCTCCTTCATGTTTGTCACATCGTCGAATGTAATTAGAATGGGTGCCGCTTTGCCTCTGCCCATTCTCTTTACCTTGTATTGGACTGCTTTGGACACGCCCATGGAATTTTCCAGGACATGTGCGACCGTGTTTTTTAAGATATTGTCATCCTCATTCTCTTCTTTTCTAGCTCCCATCTAGTATCAGATTGAGCTCCATATCTTTTATTTGCTGTTTCAGCTGTGCTTCCTCGTTACCTATCTCGGCCATATCAATCGCAACCAGTCTTGGGTCAGACTTTTTTACCATGTTTATTTTGAGGAGTTCAATCTCCTCTTTCTGCCGTCCCATCTCTTTCTCCATGTCATCTGCTCTGATGTCTCTATTGAAGTTATCGCCTTCAATCTTATCAATAGCAGTAGTATTATCACCGATCTTTTTATCACAAGCTTCTGTTCCCTCAGCGAACTTATTTTTCAGTTCGTCAAACATATTCCTGATTTCAGCGTTTGAAATCGCTGCCATTTCGCTTACTTTCTTCTTACTTGCTGAGCTTTCAGAGTCCTCTCCTTCCCTTTTCCTCTTATTGGAGTCCTTATCTACTGTGGAAGTCATTAAACACAGCAATTACACACACGTTTGGGCACAGTCAAAGTTTGTTATTGTTTTGCCCGGATGCTTACTTTGTACCTTGTCTTCCGGCTCTTTTGTCATGCGCAGACTTCCTTATTAGAAAATCAGGTCGTGTTGGCCTAATTCTAACTTCCGTTTTTCCGTGTACGTTCTGATCACCATATATGTTTTCAATAATCAACATAAAGTTCCAGGCACATTCAATTACTATAAATATTCACATTACCTTTGCAACACTTAATGTTCTCGCTTTTGTAACTCAAATCGATAACTTGGTAACTAGCATTGCGTCTAGCGTGGTTTGGTTGTGCTTTGCGCATGCGCGGTGGCGAACTCAAACCCTTTATATTTAATCGTCTATTTTCACTTTATATCCTATTTTGTCACTCTTTTACACTTATAGTCCATGTGCTCTACAAGGTCAGGTGTCCTATGTTATAAAATATTCCAGCTCTGTAACTTCAATGCACTGTGTATGTCCACACTAAGTTCGCGCCCTGGAGGTGCCCTGGAGCAAGATGGCGCCCTGTTAATCCAACGTGCTTTCATGGTCCGGATTCAAAAGTTCAGATTTTTGCTTAACAAGTCCAATTTGAGTTCTCAACTTTAGTTTTCTTTGATCTATGTGACTTTATACAGACACTAGTCGTTTTTCCTGTATTACACTTATGGCTTAGCTGAAAAAAAAGGGACGAGCAGACCAAGGTCTCTGTGGGTACCTTCTCTCCTTCCAATGCTAAACCGAAAGTCCTTCCATGCGAACTTTATTTTTATCTGAAATTTGGGTTATGGACTGAGAGAAACTGGTCTTAATAGAGGGGTGGTCTCTATGAGAGGTGCATGGTCTTTATGCGAGGTTCCACTGTACTGTGTATTTTAGATTGAAACAATAGAACAGATGCGCATGGAGGACTTACTCTCGGAAGCTATTTTCCGCGAATACGTAGCGTGTGCTGTACAACGATCGCTCCAACATTGTGACTGGATTGGGCTGAAGAATTGTAGATAAAATACCCACATGTTACATCCAGGTTCTGTTCTGGAGATTTATCCATTAAGTAGACAAAACCTTTCCCATGAACTTTTTTAAATGTCCAATCAAAACCAATGGATAAAAGAGTTTGATCTTCTAATATCAGTACCAACACGATATGAATTAAAAAGAGAAATCAAATGATAACAGCACTCCTTAAGATCAGAATTTGTAAAATAATTTCTTGTAATTTACTCAAGTTTATCCAAATTGTGATGTGTTCAAGGAAATCGCAAGGGGGCAAAAGTTGCAAAAAATGAATTTTGAGATATCAGCATATTTAAAAAGATAAGATCAAGCCGATCCTAATGATAGTAAACATTAGGACATTTGATAAGTATTTGATAAGTATTTCTATATTTCAAATTCTTATTTTTGAAAGCAAAGTTTGTAATAATTTTGTGTGAACAATTATTAGAAAAGTAGATAAATATACTCCATAGGATCTTCGCACAGGGTCTGTTAATGCCATGATAAATAACCATTTTTCACTGTGGGAAGTATAATCACAATTATATTGATGCAAAGACCCCTTCAGCTGATGATGAAACTCCATATATATGAATTAAAAGGCTGTACAATGACAAATTTTAATGACCTTAGAAATGCATTCAAATATATTTAATACACTCTCTTGAAATTTGATAAAAATATTTATGCCACCAGAGGATATTCACCTGATGGGTGACTGGCGTAGTCTGTTGGTCCTCACATATATGGTTTCCACTTTTTTTTGTTAAAGGTATACAGGACAGTTCAACGGACAAAAAACGCCCAGTCTAAATGCCATAAAACTTCCAGGGATTGCTCCTTACTACTGAAGAAATAAAAAAATGAAAAAAAATGATATGTTACCCCGTTAGTTTTTTTGTTAGGGTCGCTTGAAAAAAAAGTGCTTTACTATGGGATTCTATGAGAAAAATAATGTGTTTTTTTTTCATGTTTTATGGAATAATAAAAAAAATGCCCAGTCCAAATTAGTTTAGACTTTCTATACATTTATTTGAGGTCATATCTCACAAATTAAAACAAAAAAAATCATATCTTACCAGGATCAAAGAAAAGTTGGAGACCTCTAAAGTTGACCATGTAGTACACTTTTCATGGCTGGTCTGGCTGATGCCATTCATTTCACATTAAAATTTGTCATTGTTCAGCCTTTTAACTCATATATATGGAGTGTCATCATCAGCTGAAGGGGTCTTTGCATCAATATAATTGTGATTATACTTCCCACAGTGAAAAATGGTTATTTATCATGGCATTAACAGACCCTGTGCGAAAATGATGGAAATGATGAAAATAATTCAATCAGTAGGCACTAGGGGCACCACCAGTGACAGATTCATAGAGGAAAACCGTGGCTATCATAGTTCAACTAGGAGCCGCTAAGGGCCGTTTTTCAGACGTACCCGTATATATCTTTAAATAAAGGCATCATGAAGGACGCTGGCTGTTTGCCGCAAAAACAATCCCTTGTTATTACTACATGTTCGGAAAATATTCCATACAAAGGCCTTCAAAAGGCAAGGAAATATTTAATACAATGTCCCGAAATTTGTTACATGGATTCATGTGATGAACCCTCTACCAATCAGAACATTTCAATAAAGAGATTTGGGGCGGGAAAACCCTTTGAAAAATATCAATTTTGGACTTGTGACTCATTTTCCTGGAACACATCACAAATTTGCATGACATCCATTGATCATAACATTTTTTATATGCTGTGCATGCCTGTACTTATCAAAGATACTTACTGAGTTATTTTGGTGCATTTCTAACCTCGTAAGCATGGCATAGTTATGAAATGCGAAATTCCATCGAGCAGGATCTTTATAGAGCAGTTCCTGCAATTAAAACAAATAAGCCACTTGGGTCAGATTGTCAGAAAATGTACAATTCACTTTCACCAATCTTCTCAAATGACCCACATTTAAGACAAACATAAAGTTCAAAATGCAGTTCAACCTAACCAAACAGATTGCTAGAATCAATGCAATGCCAAATATACTGGAATTTACCTAGCATTGACCAAATTGCAGCCTAATTTAGCAGAATTTACTAAATGTGTAGAGCTGCCAATTGTACATTTTCTGAAAATCTGACACACTTATGAAAATTAGGCCCAAACTTGGAAGAGCCATTATATGTAATGAAGGATAAATTAGGTTGTAAAATGGTCAATACTAGGTATATCGGAATATATTTGACATTGCCTTGATTCAAACAATCTGTTTGGTTATGTTGAACAAGATTTTGAATTTGATTTTTGTATTAAATTTGGGTGGATTTCTGAAGGTGAATTGTGAATTTTCTGGAAATTTCACCCTGAAGAGATATATACAATATACCAGTAAATGCACATTTCACCCAAACTCAATAATACATCTTATGGGTCAGATTTTCAGAAAATGTACAATTCACCTTTACCAATCTTCTCAAATAACCTCGAATTTCAGACGAAAATAAAGTTCAAAATGCAGTTCAACCTAACCAAAGAGATTGCTAGAATCAATGCTATGCCAAATATACTCGAATTTACCAAGTATTGTCCAAATTGCAGTCTTATTTAGCAGAATTTACTAAATGTATAGAGTTGCTGATTGTACATTTTCTGAAAATCTGTCCCTTATAATCATGAGCAGCAAAACTGATTACAATAACCTGACCTTGTTAATCTGTTTTGTGTGCCCCTTCGCAAATTCAAGAAAAGTATATAATATTGATATAGATATTAAAACCCACCAATGCATTGTGTCCTTTAACATTGCGCCACTTGTCAACTGGCTCGGCGATGGTCTGAAATGATACACAATTCAAGATAATGATACATAAATAAATCAATGTAATAGAGCCAAACTCATCACATTCAAAACACATTATCGGATTCCTTCAAAAGAAAGGTAAAACTTTATAACTATTTATACCCACTATTTATACCCCAATGCTGTAGAAGAAAGCATTTTCACAAGTGCCTATATTCCTACAAATTATATGGGTGCAATGTTCAGAAAATGCACAATTCACCCGTGGATTTAATTAAGAATAAATCCTCAACCCATCCCTCTGTTATTTGACAGGGTTACTCAACCTGGGTTTATATGGGTCAGCTTTTCAGAAAATGTACAATTGGCAGCTGTACAAATTTAGTAAATTCTGCTAAATTAGGCTACAATTTGGTCACCACTAGGTAAATTTGAGTACATTCAGCATTGCATTGATTCTAGCAATCTCTTTGGTTAGGTTGAACTGTATTTTGAACCTTATTTTCGTCTGAAATTTGGGTTATTTGAGAAGATTGGCGAAGTTGAATTGTACATTTTCTGAAAATCTGACCCATATAATAGATTAAGGACATGCAGTTTAATAGGAATTGGTTCAGTACTTTGTCTGCACAAAGAACTTTAATCTGTCCTGATTCTAGGGTCCACAACGACCCTTTTCAATGTTATATGCAGGGGTGTCGTGTTGGCTAAAGTCATATATGTGATCCGTTTTAGAAAAATGTGTCATAAGTCACATAAAATGGATTTTGAGATAACACCATATTTGAAAAGAGATCAAGGCGATTCCAATGATACCAAACACTAGGACACCTAATATGAGATGTGTTTCAGGAAAATGAGTCATAAGTCGCAAAATATGGATTTTGAGATACCATTATATTTGAAAAGATGAGATCAAGCCGATTCTAATGATAGTAAACAGTCTAATAAAAAAAAAGAGTATTTCTAGATTTTAAGTTTGATATTTTCGTTTTTGAAAAAAAAAAGTTTCCAATATTTCTGGGGGTCACTAAACAGTAAAGTAACTAAATGTAGTCCATATGAGGACCTTTAAAACGAAAGGATATATAACATAGATTGTCCTGAAATTTGATACATCGATTGACGTAACTATAAGTGACAAACTCCCCAAGAATCAGAATATCCCAAAAATGTGATCTTGTGAAAAACACACTTTGAAAAATATCAATTTTGCGACTTATGACTTATTTTCTTAAAACGGATCACATATGTGTTATTATATTTCTATACGCAAATCGTCTGGGTGCTATGCACCCCTTACGATATTGCTACACCCGCGGGAGATAACCACCTCCCACACGCCCACAAGTCAATTTTGTCTATTTTACTCCACACGAAGGCCTTCAAAACGCAACCATATAATTATTTGATACAATTTCCTGACATTTGTGACATAGATTTATGTGACTATAATTATTATCCCCTAAAAAAATCAGAATATTCCAATAACGAGATCTTGTGAAAAAACACTCAGAAAAATATCAATTTTGCGACTTATGACTCATTTTCCTGAAACACATCACATATGTGAATATAAGTAATTAAAACACAAGCTGCCGTTAATCTTCTTTTTATTGAATCGGCGTAAAATACAGTGCATGTACAATTTGTAAAATGTTGGAGTGAGTTGAGGAGTACAAGTGATTGTTTATTGGGATGGTGGGTGGGGAGCTCTTTTCACGAGAGACGCGGTCAGACGACTGACTGGACCCAGTTGAAAGTGTCCAGCACGTTAGCTTGAGTTATGTAAGCTGTCCAGTGGTTGCGTTCGAGAAGTATGGGTAATGGCTTGTAGTAAATTACTTGTAATTTGCAATTACCTCTAATTAAAACACAAGCTGCCGTTAATCTTCTTTTTATTGAATCGGCGTAAAATAGTGCCAAGAGTTAATGTAAAATAGAGTTTATGCCGATTGCAGCTTCTTTGTTTGATTTGGGTAGATACTGATAAATAGAGCTTGAAGTCCACATCCCTTGCGATCTAATTCCATCCAACGAGACCCCTGCTTGGGCACACAGGTGGGCGCCTGATCTGCGGAGAGAATGGGTACTAAATGAGTCACAATGTACAGATCCAATGCGTCTAAGAGCTGCCTTCATGGCTGCCGTAAATTCAATCGCTGTCACAGGTTTCATCGTGTCAGGGTTGATGAATAGAGGGGCTTCTAGAGGGGCAGAGGTCACCTCCAGGGCCTTTAGAGTGCTCTTTACAGGACATAGGTCAGACATAGGCGTCCTCATAACGGGGATAGTTCTGAGTGAGGAGGTAGTTTTTGTAGATCGCACATTAACCATCATGTATTCATCATTAAAATAAAGGTCGGAGCGGGAGATCAGGTGATTGGAGTTTGATGTTAGGAGGAAATTGCTTTGCCTTAGAAGCGTCGCTATGCCAAAGAGGCAGGCACCTGCATAAACATCCCCCAGAGCAGAGGAGGACGATAGGAGAGTGGTGACTTTCTTTATTTCCCCAAGGCTTAGAGGAGGGGCCTGAGATATAGAGTGGGAGGATGATTTTACTATCCCCCTTACCATGTCTTTAACCGCTCGATCTTCAAATACTTTCGTGTCGCATCCATTATTTGCTACATAGGACTTTGCCCCAGAGAAGTAATTTTTTATTGAAGACGGGGATTTTATAGAGTTGCTGAGGAAGGATAGGTACATTATTAAATCAGGGACTGATGGCGATGACCAGTCCTTTTTACAAGAAAACATGAATGCCAGATAGAACTTGGCCTGCCTCAACTTGTTCGCCACTGTTCCATGAGCGAACGCGCTTCCATACACATCCTTGGCTCTCTGGAATAGGGCTGTGCCCCCGTATTCTGCAATTACAAGGAAGAGTCAATAATACACGAGACATCAACAGGTTGCAATTTCACAAGCCCCAGTTCACATACTAGGCGCTGGGCCTTTTCCTTGAGCGAGTTGTTTATTTTCATGCGGCTGAGTGCGTCCGCTAGTACTAATGATTCGCCCGGCGCGTGCTGTACTTTGATCGATAACTGTTGTTTAACCCCTATCATGGCCAGTTCCCTCGCGCACGCGGCCAGGACCTTGTCCTTGGTCCGGCCACTCATGAGGACATGGGCAGAGGCCGAGTTGTCTGTTGTTATGATTAGTCTCCCTTCTGAGAATTCAGTACCCAGTGTTTTCACAGCTATTATTGCGTTGATCGCTTCTAGCTGTGAAATGTGATATACTTCTTTCCAGTCAGAGGGGAATTCTATGCTGTAGTATTGGGTGAGGGAGAAGCCCCCTCCCCCTTCTAGGCACGCATCACATTCGATTGGGAACACTCTATAGTCTGGTTCTACGAGTATTTTAGTATTTAGAAGTTGGGCGCATTTCTGGAACCATTGTATGTCTAATTGCATTTCTTTCCCGAGCTTCCTATATCCCTTTTCTGGGGACTGACGTATTTGGTCTAATATTCTGCTCATAAATTTCCTAGCGTGTGTGATACAGTTGCTAATAAAGGCCAATTTCCCTGCCAAACTTTGTAGTTGGCGTTTAGTAGCTGTTGTCCTACACATCCACTTAGTGGCCTCTGCGAGCACTTCTTTTAGTTTTCTATCTGGGATTGCGATTGTCATTTCTTTCGTATTTATTTCATAACCTAGGAATTCGATGGACTGAGTTGGGGGGCAGGATTTTTCTTCTGCGATTTTGACTCCTAAGGTTTCACATAACTCATTGAAGTACTGAAAGGCCCATTGTGCCCTTTCTTTGGTGGCTTCAGCCCCCCCGAAATCGTCGACATATGCGATTACATTGTACCCTTGTTGTTTCATTAGATGGCATAGGGCCTGTGATACTCGTTGTTGGGCCGCACCCGAAGCTCTACAGCCAAATGAGGGGCATATGTCTATGTATGTTTCTTTGTTAAACTTGATCCCCAATAGTGGATAGGCTAATGGATCTACCCTGAGTTGCCTGTATGCTCGTTCTAGGTCTACCTTCCATGTGTGAGCCCCTGGTCCCATGTTTTTAGCTATGAGAGCTAGGTCGAGAGCTGAGGGGAGGGTGAAGTTTAGATTCCTGCCTTCAAAGTTATTTTTCTGTATCCCATCATTAACACCTTGGCCCTCTGGGTGGGACAAGTCTATTATAACTCGCCTCTTTTCTGAGTCTTTTTTGGGCCTAGTTAGAATTGGGCTTGTTTTAGTCCATGGTTCAAAGGGTGGGTCGGTGAATGGGCCCAATAGGGCCTCATGTTGTATTTCTTTTTGAATAAAGTTTGACACATGTTCTGGGAAGTCTAGGGCTGATTTGTAATTTTCGTCTGAGTTGGTTGGGACGTTTTCCCCAGTATATGATATTGGCCATCCAAAAGTAAGATACTCGACAATTTCTTTATCTTTATAGCCTACCATCATATTTCTCCATTCTTCTATGTTTAGCTGGGAGGGTATGGGGATACGCGCGCCTAGATAGTTTGGGAGATTGTATGCCTTCACTGCGTTGTAAATTGGGATATGAGTCGGCGCTATTCTCGCCGCTTCTTGTGTCCCCAATGGCCACTTCTCTCGTATGTTTGCCATGTAGCCCCATGGGCCCATAGTTATGGTTTCTTCGGTCGGCGCTTTGCACTCAGACGTGAGGGAACTCGCGTCTAGGTTTCGGTCAGAGCTTTCAATTTCAGAGGCTAGATATATGTCAGAGGTCTCAATGTTTATTTCAGTGTTTTCGTCAGCGTTCAGAGCGTTTTCAGAGGTTAGATCATATGCTATATGAAATTCATGGTCGATTTCGGCGGTCGCGCTTACTGGTCGAGTCACTTCTAGTTCTAGGTCTATTCGTGGCTCGACCCTGGGTCGTTTCCCTGCTTCTTTTTCTCCGTTTTAAACTTTTTGCTTCTACAATCTTTTTCAGGGTGTTTTAAGTTTGCGCACTTGTTGTACACGCAGTGTGAGCACACATGGAGTTGGCGGAAACCGTTGTTCACATGATCGGCGGTCATGGTGCATGTTCCCTGATTATATAGGCGACATGGGGGACCTGGTTTTGCGGCTGCAATCTCGCTACTCATTACATATTCTTTCTTGTCATCTGCTTTACTACCCTCAGCGTACTTTGACTCTGATTTGCTTTCGGTTTTGAGTTTAGTTTGTGAGAGTTTTAGTCTTAGGAGCTCTATTTTTGAGGATTGATTCCATTCTAGGCGGCCTTCTGCAACCCTTACGCATATTTCTTCAGACCAGTTTCGTACACATGAAAATTCATATAAAGTAGCATCTTCTAGCACTTGCTCGATATGCTCCACTATGAGACCTCTATTTCTACCTGCGTGCAGTTTGGCGATTTGAAATAAGCCCCATGTATATTCAGCTAAATTGAGCTCACCTAGCGCGGTTTTTACTCGTTTGGGACCCCTCACGACATGAGAATGAGCAAAGTATTTCTTACCACGGGCGGCCTGCGACAGGGGGTTGAGGGACATGGATATCGCTTTGGTAACCTTCGTCTGAATGTCCTCGTCGTCCTGTATTTCGCCGTAGGCTAGAGGAGGCTCCCAGTCGGCCCAAGGTGTGGCTTGTTGCGGTTCCCTGAACCGGCGGTCTAGGCTCCCAGTTCTGAGGTATTCTGTTTGGAGGTTCCACTCCTCCCGTCGTCGCTGCTTTGTCGGCGGCTTCTTCTTTGTGGTTGGCGGTGTGGCGGCCTTCTCTCGTGACCTGGTAGACCTTGCAGGTGAAGTCTTCTCGGACTGCCCGTCATTTTCGTCTGAATGACAGGTGATTTGGTCCTGGGTTTGGTCTCTGGTCTGGTCAGTTTTCTTTTCCACCATTTGGAGTAACAGGGCCTTCATTTCAGTAATATCAGTTTGCAATTGTCCAATGTCTTTCGCGTTCTCCGCTACTGTCTTTTTCTTAGTCTTAGGCATGGTGTGTGTGCCGGTGATCAAGGGTAGGTGTCAGAGTAGAAGTTCAGAGCTCTTTTCACGAGAGACGCGGTCAGACGACTGACTGGACCCAGTTGAAAGTGTCCAGCACGTTAGCTTGAGTTATGTAAGCTGTCCAGTGGTTGCGTTCGAGAAGTATGGGTAATGGCTTGTAGTAAATTACTTGTAATTTGCAATTACCTCTAATTAACCTAACTAGATCTCCGCTTCAGACACAGATGCTTACCTCAACCTTGGAGAACTTCTCAAAGTACTGAATGAGCGTAGACTTTCCACATCCAATGTTGCCTTCCACAGATACCTGAGAGAGAAATCATATACATTTATATTAATAAAAAATGATAATTAAATACAACACAATAGCGATCCTGCTGAAAAATGCCATTGCCTAGATGGGGAACCGAACCCCGGACCTTTGGATTGACGCTCCAATGCTCTATCCAACTGAGCTACCAAGGCAGGCTATCCTCAACAGGTCACATTCCCAGGTTCTACCACCAGGACCACTACACTATAATATATTTCTAACATTAAATAAATATCATAATAATTATATAATTTGGTGATCCGCCTAGAGTATGACAAATTGAAAAATTGAATCACAAAAGCCTTTAGAATAGGATACGCTTCTAAGTCGTTCACACAAAAGGT
Source organism: Sthenelais limicola (assembly GCA_942159475.1). Taxonomy (NCBI): domain Eukaryota; kingdom Metazoa; phylum Annelida; class Polychaeta; order Phyllodocida; family Sigalionidae; genus Sthenelais; species Sthenelais limicola. The sequence goes on from OW804099.1 coordinate 104,489,118, forward strand.
TCATCTAACTTTTGGGTCAGATTTTCAGAAAATGTACAATTAGCAGCTGTACACATTTAGTAAATTAGGCTAAATTAGGCTGCAATTTGGTCAATACTAGGTAAATTCGAGTATATTCGGCATTGCATTGATTCTAGCAATCTGTTTGGTTAGGTTGAACAGTATTTTGAACTTTATTTTCGTCCGAAATTTGGGTTATTTGAGAAGATTGGCGAAGTTGAATTGTACATTTTCTGAAATTCTGACCCTTTTGTGGATACAGATGCAAGAAATGTAGTGTGGATGGACAGAACCAAGCTGAAATTGTTTTCAGACGTCACCAACCAAACAACAGCCAAGAAGGGCCACTATTTATACCCTGACAAACCATGTTCAATGAGGGAGAGAGACTCTAATCCACTGAATTATGCAGGCTGCTATATGTGATGTGTTCCAGGAAAATGAGTCATAAGTCGCAAAATTGATATTTTTCAAAGTGTTTTTTTCACAGAATCTCTTTATCAAAATCTTCTGATCTTTAGAGGGTTTAGCACTTATAGTCACATAAATCCATGTGATAAATTTCGGGACATTGTATTAAATATATCCCTGCGTTTCGAAGACCTTTGTATGGAGTATATTTAGTTACTTCACTGGTAATTACACATCTAGAAACATTGCAAACTTTTTGTTTCAAAAATAAAAATATCAAACTTAAGATATAGAAACACTTATTGGGTACCCTAGTGCTTACTATCGTTGGAATCACCTTGATCTCCTCTTTTCAAATACGGTGATATCTCAAAAAACATTTTCTGCGACTTATGACTCATTTTCCTAAAACGGATCACATATGGGTCAGATTTTCAGAAAATGTACAATTCACCTTCCCCAGTCCTCTCAAATAACCCGAATTTCACACAAAAACAAAGTTCAAAATACAGTTCAACCTAACCAAACAGATTGCTATAATCAATGCAATGCGAAATATACTCAAATTTACCTAGTATTGACCAAATTGCAGCCTAATTTAGCAGAATTTACTAAATGTGGACAGCCGCCAATTGTACATTTTCTGAAAATCTGACCCATATAATGAGCTTTTGCTCTCTAAGGTGTCAAAAAGATGCCACCCCCTTCCCTGCCCATTGCCATGCCCAGCTCAATAGCAGAGCGAAAGTGCCAGTAGGTGAGAAATACACAGCATAGCTGTTAATGGGTCAGATTTTCCGAAAATGTACAATTGGCAGCTCTGGACATTTAGTAAATTCTGTTAAATTAGGCTGGAATTTGGTCAATACTAGGTATATTCGAGTATATTTGGCATTGCATGGGTAGGTTGAATTGTATTTTGAACTTTATTTTCGTCTGAAATTTGGGTTATTTGAAAAGATTGGGGAAGTTGAATTGTACATTTTCTGGACATCTGACCCTAATAGTGGATTCGCACATGTATATATATATTTTGCACACAAGAGTCAAGATTAATCCCTAATAATAAAGTGTCTATATGAGTTATTCTCCCGGACAGGCAGCATTTGATTTCAATAGACCTTTTTTGTTTATATGATTTCCTCAATTATGAGATGAGATGGGTATGAAGGTTCCTGGCTATTGTTTAATAATAAATACATTTAAGGGGAGTTTGGTGAGATTGGTTGGTTATATGGTATATGGGTCAGATTTTCAGAAAATGTACAATTGGCAGTTGTCCACATTTAGTAAGTTCTGCTAAATTAGGCTGCAATTTGGTCAATACTAGGTAAATTTGAGTATATTTCGCATTGCATTGATTATAGCAATCTGTTTGGTTAGGTTGAACTGTATTTTGAACTTTGTTTTTGTGTGAAATTCGGGTTATTTGAGAGGACTGGGGAAGGTGAATTGTACATTTTCTGAAAATCTGACCCATATGGCATATACAATATGAGCTGTTGTACTGTCGTATTCTACAGATACCATAGCCTGAATGAATCCATATTTCCTAATCCAAAATACTATTCCTGTAATAGACATACAGTTTGATATCTCACACAGTTATGACAAGTATTGTGTTGACGAATTTACAATATGATATTGCGCAATATGGTACATGGAAAAGTATGTAACAGCAGACAATAGAAATAAGACAATTGAAATTCATCTTCATCACCTCTGGTATATATATCTTTTCAAAGCTATATGGGTCAGATTTTCTCAAAATGTACAATTCGCCTTCATTAATTCTCTCAAATAACCCAAATTCAAGACAGAAATGAGCTTCAATTTAAAGTTTAACATAGCAGAACTGATACTATAAATCAATTCGACACTGAATATTCTCAGATATAGCAAGTATTCATCATATTTTAGCCTAATTTAGCAGAATTTCCTAAATGTGTAGAGCTGCCAATTGTACATTTTCTGAAAATCTGACCCCTATATTAAAGTAACATGGGTCCGATGTAGGTGCATTTGTTTGTCTAGTATTACGAACAGGGTTTGCTCCGCTATCTTTTGCATATATATATTGTGAGGTTGTGTAAAAAGAAGTCAAGGCTTGGTTGGTAGATTAATCAACCTTTGATGTGCGTAAAATCTCAGCTTATATTCTCGCCTGGCGGCCTCGTTTCCCCCCTCCTACCCCCTCATTGGCCGAAGCCTTCTACCTCTCCTTGGATCACTTTATTATGTCAGGAGGGAGGGTAGGCAGGAGACACAAGCATACTTATAAATGATTACGAGTGCCAGATCAATACAACAATTCCAATTAGCATAATTATCAATGTACACCACAACATGAATAGAAACATTACAATTCTTATTAATTAACCCCTATAATTACTTAATGAGGATGGGTCTTAGTGACCCTCGCCCCCCTGGGTTGATTACTCATTAGCAAAGCCCCTCCTTATAAGGTTTATCATAACAAGGGTTGCCTCTGGCTCTACCTCAGAGGAGCCGGCCTGGCGGGCAGCTCAGACCCCGCCCACTCCGCCGGTAGAGTTGCTCCTGGTCTTGCTCTTGACCCTAGGAAGCTGGTATATTTTCTACAATATATTTCATTAGGAGCTACCTTACTTAAATTAAATTTCTGCCTTTGTTCCAATGTCATCACTCTAGTTTCCAGATACATATTGATAGTAGGTTTTTTATAGTCACATTTCAATGGGATATGCATGTGCACATTCTCTTTAATTGAATCAAGTCACTGTCATCTTTGCTGTAATATTTATACCATTATATTGCAGATCCCTTCTCGTGATATTACCAACTGCAGAGACAGAATCGATGACAGAATATCAATATCAATATCAATTAAGATTAAGATACTTTTATTTTCGAAATATTTTCACTTTCAGAGAATATGACTCCAGCTAAGGGAGGTTTTCAAGTTTTCTGTCATTACATTCATGGTTTAACAGTGAACAAGTCTACAGTTGTCAAGGACAAAAGTAGTACACTGTCTTGTACATTAGGTTGTATTATTACTATCAATAGTTTAACTGACTAGCGCACTAGGCTTTTTAAGCAGTTAAGTCTCTGATATATTAACTTCTGGTTTATGAAATAATAATTACAGTTCAAGGACATGCAAGGTGTTTTTACTCGATGAAGTACTGGTCTGTCCAAATAAGGGTTTTCTTAGCTATCATCTTGAATATACCTGGGTCTTTTAGTCTATGGCTCATGGTCTGGAGGGCGTTCCAAGAGTATGGGATTCTATGTAATATCGATTTTCTAAGTTGTTCATTTTTTGGAATAATTTGTTTTAATGGTTTTCTATCTGGTGCGAAATTTCTCGTATTTAAGTTTCTGATATCTAGGAATCTTGGGTCACCCGCCAGGGCATGGCCCGCCTGCAAAATATCTTCTTCTGTGTTTTAATGTTAATAAATTCTTTTTCACATGTAAGTCATTTACATTGGCCCTGGATGAGAGTCCATTTATCCTACAAAGTATTTTGTTTTGGATAATTTGTAGTCTATTTGTACCTGTTGTTGTATGGGAGTCATGGAAGAGATCTGTTTGATCAACAAGGGGTAGAACCATAACTTTGTGTATCTTGTGGAATTTTCCCTTTTAGTTTAGTTATTTGCCAGCATTTGTAGTTCATAATATTCGTTAGCTTGTTAACTGCATTTTTAAATTTTAGGTTTCTGTCTACTTCCACTCCCAGGTACTAGTAAGTTGTAAGTTGTATTATAATTATGCTACACTATTGGTTCTGATATTATATAGCAATTAACAACGTAGCAAAACTGACACCAATGTGTGAATTATATGCGATCAATTAATACGATCAATTATGTGCCATTATTCGTCACCATCCCCCCATACGTCATGTATAATCGCCTAATGAAGCTCATCTTACCCATAACATCACTTATTATCACCATTTTTCATCACCATACTAGTTTAACTGTACATTAGATTTAGAAAACCATAGGTAACCAAACTAAAGTTCAAACAAGTTTCAGGCACCCGGTGGAAGACCTACCTAGACTGGTCCACCTCATTGTACACAACACCGATTTTTTGCAATAAAGAATACTTGAATTGAATTGAATTGAATTGAAGTCTCTACGTCTTCCATAGTGTTCCCATCCAGGCTCAACTGGTGATCTTTTAATATTTATTGGTTTTGAGTTACCCACCTCAACCTCATGTTTTGTTTGGGGAGGAATGTTTGGACTTTCGATTTGTCATAATTTATTGAGATTTTGTTGGTTTTACACCAATATATCAAGGTCCTGTTGAAGCAGTTTTGTAGCTTCTAGGGCGTTTGTGCCACTTGTATATATTATGGTGTTGTCTGCAAACAATTGGATCTTAGAATTCTTTATGTATTTTGGCATATCATTTATATAGATACTGAACAGAAGTGGGCCTAGGGTTGTTCCTTGTGGGACTCCACATGTTATGCGATTTAATTTGGATTTTCTTTTGTTTACTTCTGCTGTTTGGAATATATTTGTCAGGTAATTTCTGAACCACTTCCGAACCACTTCTGAACTACAATTGCTTTTAATTTTTCAATGAGACGTGAGTGATTTACAGTATCAAAAGCTTTCCTGAAGTCTAGGTAGGCTGCTCTAGTGACTTTTTCGTCATTCATATTAGTGCATACTTCCATTAGGTAATTTAGAAGGGCGTCTTTTGTTGATCGTCCCTGTCTAAAACCGTATTGGAAATTGAATAGTAGATCGTTACTCTCAAGATAGTACATTATTTGCTTATTCATGTTTTTTTCTAATAGTTTTGCAGGCAGGGTGATTGTGGAGACTGGTGGGACCAGCTTTATACGGAGGAGTAACCTTTGACTGTTTCCATTCATTTGGGATAGAACCTTTTTCATAGGTTATGTTTATTATTTGTACCATTTGTTTTGGTAATATTTCTAAGATTTTCTTTAGTAGCCATGATGGTAGATTATCATAGCCTGATGATTTTGAGGATGGAATGGTTTTTATAGTTGCCACTAGTTCTTCCTCAGAAATCGGTATGTATGAAAAATTTGACTGGGTTTCGTCATTGGTTACCCCCTGGAATAGTCTGGTCTCCTCCTTGGTTGGAGGTGATATGTCCTTGGCTAAGTTATTACCTATGGATGCAAAGAAGTCATTGAACTCATCGGGGGTCTGATTTGGATCTATTTTCTGATCATTTTCATAAGGGTTATTTCTTCTGTACTGCTTTTTTCCATATTATTCAGTAATGGGCTGAGGCTTTTCCAAAATTTTCTTGGCTCGTTTCTATTCTGTTCAATTTCTTCTTTTATATAGTTATTCTTTAGGTTTCTTGCCAGATGATTTACTCTTCTTCTGATAATTTTCACCTGTTCAAGTAGTCCCAGATTATTGTTCTTTTTTGCTGCTCTAAAATAATCTATCCCTTTCCTTCATAAGTTCCATTATGTCCCCCGTGACCCACGACTTCCTTGCCCTTACATTATTCATTTCTCTCATTGGACACATTTTATCAACCTCTTCAGTGATTACTCGTAACATGTTATCCCAGCATTTGTCAGGGTTTTGTGACTCAAATAGCTCAGCCCAGTTGCGACACAATAACCTTTTTGCTAAGACTTCCTCATCTAACTTCTTATATGAACGACATTTGAAGCTTATTAGCTTGTAGTGTTCTTTTTCTTTTTTTATTATGAGGTATGTTGGTTTGTGGTCACTAATATTAATATTGAGTGTACCACATTTCCTCACAAATTTAGTATTAGACAATATTAGGTCAATCGTTGTTTGTGTATTTGAGGTTATTCTAGTTGGAACATTTATTATTTGTTTCAATGAAGTCTTATATTCTGGTGATTGCAAATGGGGTTTGCCAGTCAAGTTTATAGTTTATATTAAAGTCTCAGACCAATGTCACTTCATCATTCTTCGGTATAAATTCAAGTACTGAAGATAGCTTTTGCAAATTATTATCGATTGGTAATATTTTTAATTTATCTTTAACATAGGTTATTAAACCACCTCCATTTTTCTTTTCTGTATCTCTGTTTTGCCTCTTGCAGTTATAACCTTTTCAATGTATTAAGCTATCATATGTAAGTCCTTGTCAAGCAAAAGTCTTTTCTCCACTGTCTCCGATGGAAATATTAGCCATTTTTAAGTTTTTAGGGCATAGGGCTCGCCATAACGTGACGACGATAGACATCGTGCGAGCAATATTGTGATACAACGGCTGCCTCCCAATGACAACCAGGCGAAACAGGCCAGGCTATGTACAACTGCCTAAATATCACTCCCAATAGCTCCAAAATCACCGATAATGTTCTAAATATCACTGTAGAGGGATAGTCCGCTTGCTGAATGGTGGTGAGCAACGAAAAAGGGAATAATTCATTTGTCAATTCCCCCACAGTAGACATCGTGCCGGACATCATGCAAGCCTCGTTTGTTGACGTGCGGGCACTTTCGAATGAAATCCTCCGTGCGCTATATATAGAGAGAATGGGACGAGCCGGCAATAATCGAAAATTTATAGGACGAGATTCGTCCACATAAGCACGATGCCGTAGGCAGAGTGCTTATGTGGACGAATCAAGTCCTATAAATTTTGGATTATTGCTGGCGAGTGAAAAAGTATTAAAGAACTCTGAGAGAGCCCCAGCTGCCCCACTGAGAGCACCTTCAGTAGGCTTGTTGTAGCTGTCAGGACTGTGTGAGTGAGCTGTCAGGACTATGTGATCATGCAGTGTTTACTTACTGACTTGGTTGAACTAAAACGTTCATATAAACCTTGTATAATGTATTTCTATAATCACAGGTGGATTACCGATCGCGGGGATCTCCGCGGGGATCTCCGCGGAGACAGCGGAAGTGCTGAGTCAGAGCTATTTTTAGACAACTACATTTTTATAGGACGCTTCCTATATGACTATTTTTATAGCACCCCACTTATAGCACCTCTCATATAGCATGCGTGTATAATAAAGACTACCGTACACAATGCAACACTAAGTGCTCCGTGCACAGAGTGGCTATGCCGAAATCAACCTTGCTCGCTCGCTCGCTCGCACCCTCGCACGTAAACACATGGCTTCTGAAATCGCCATTCATTTATTACTTGATTTCCATAGAGGAAAACTTCGCTATCGGCTTAAAACAATATTTAAAACATTTCTACCGATTCAAATCTTTTATTTATTTCTTTTTTAAGTCCCTAGACACAAACACGGCATTCGTAAACCAGAAGTCTGATGCTTGGTTGCCTGCAAAAAGTGGAAGCTTTGTTTGTTTCTGGAACAGAGAGTGCGGCTGACGTAACCGACATTCTGAAGTTATGATTACGTGTACATATGTTATATTGGTTTGACAGAGGTAAAATAAACTAAATATTCGAATGTGATGGTTTGAATTGTGTAAAACATGCTGATTTGGACGTTATAAAGGTGGCGTTTTGACTCGGTCGTTTCCATGTCAGATGTAAAATAGTAACTGATGTATTCGAATGCAGGAGCTAAATTATTGCAGTTCTTCATGCTGTAAGTACATCTAAAACGTTTTTTTAAGTCTCATATTTGTTAATATGTGTTTAAACAGTAGTATTGAATCCAAAAATCTGCTATGAAAGTGATTAATTCCCGAGATTTGGTGTCTTCAGCTTTTGTTTGAAAATAAACCCCTTGGCCCTGACGGGCCTTGGGGTTTATTTTCAAACAAATGCCTCAGACACCAAATCTCGGGAAATTAATCCCATAGGAATGCTTTCTTCACAGCATGCAGGGGTAAACCTAAATGATCCGCTTACATATATCTGCTTTTGTTAAGCATTTGAAATATTTAATTAAGCAATAAAAACAGTGTTACATATCAGTGTTTGCAGGACTTTCTATCTAATATGCTAGTGGCAATACTTGGCGGTATATAAAATGACTAGTAATTTACTGAGTAACGTAACATCGTCTGGTAGATACTAATGATCTTGCTCAATGATTTTTGGTATTACACAGAACATGTTAACTCCACTATAAGGAGACAAGGAGACAAGGAGAGCATGTTTGTACTACATCAGGTATACTGACTTATAAAATTCTGAATATATGAGCTAGTTCCACGGTAAGGAGACAAGCGGAGAACCTAATATTTTAATTATAGCTGGTTATACACCGTTCATTGAGATATTTTGAATCCTGGACCTTATAATTGTTGCTAAATAATAGTTCTTGTGTGGAACAAAAAGGAGAACAAAAGTAGATGGACCATAACAAAACACATCTATACAAATACAGATCAATATGGTGAGACATGAAATTATAGAATGTGTGTTGGTACTTGCGTTTTTTTTTATCTTAATTTGATAACTTATCAATCGTCTTTGAAATTTGTTTGGCCCAGTGGTCAAGTCCCTTTGGTTTTAGGTGACAGGCATCCTCATCAAGTCTGTTATAATAGTTCTTGTGGGTCTTCTTACAATTGTGGTGAACGTGGTCATGGAGATATGGAGTAGGTAGACCATTTGAAACATTTTTGCTGGATTTATTTTCATAATTATGTCATTGAGGGTGTCTTGTTGCTTGTTCGATTCCTGTCTATTGTAGATTGCCAGGTCCATTACGATTATGGTTCCAAATATAACTAATGGTTCTCTTGAGTATAGTTAGGACCAGGCAATATGCAACAGTGGGCTAATTGTAGCTATTCCTGCTCATTCTTAGACCCCTATGAAGAGGTTATCCTGTTTGTTCATTGCATTTTGTTGTGCAACAGCCCTCAGATCAGATAAGAATGGTATGTCAGCTTACTTAGCTAATCGGTATCCCTGCCTAGAACTTGGCGTTTTGATGGGAATATAATGATATTTTACAGTTTTAATGGATTTATGAAGGCACTTAGTGGTTTGAGGCGAGAGGCTTTCCCTTTGCTGGAAGGGACTTTCTCAACTTGGGCCTACACTGCTATGCTTGTGTTTATTTTCGGCGAAATTGGTTTTCGCATGGGCCACAACTTGTCTATAGTTACAGAAGTTTACTAGAATTTTACATTACTGAGTGAGGGCATTCTCTAACTGGAGGAATTCTTTTTCAGCATTCAAAATTGTACATGAAGGTAAAATGGTGGGGGGGCCAAACCATACTCTGGCCCCCCTACTTTCATTGGTGGGGGGGCCATGGCCCCTGTGGCCCCCCTGGTTCCGACATCACTGAATTGGTTAGCCACTCCTGTGTCCGTTTGGGAGTTCTCACTTCCGTCGATCTGGTTTTTTCCACCCTCTGTTTTATCCGGTTTACTTTTACTTGTCATTTTGGGAGCTGATGATGAAACTGAGGATGCTTTGTTTAGTTTCTTTTCCGTTGGTTTCACAGGTTATGATTTACTTGTAGGACTTTTTCCCACTGTAATTCTGCTCAGAGCTCTAGGTACTCTCTGTCCTCCTGTGGCCCCCGCTCCTCCAGTGCTAGTTCCTCCAGTGGCCGGTGTTGTTGACTCATCCGCCATTGAGCAATATTAGATGTGGCGTGGTCAGTATAGTTTTGTTATGTCCACTATTTAAATCCCTTTGGTCCTATGGCTTTCTGTTCAGTTCCTATGCCTGCCTGATACCTTCACTATTCTGCTTAACTAGTCTGCAAGAAGTTGTCTTATTTCGGCGGTAACATTTAGGTTTGTATCCCCCACTGTTAGCATGCAGCTGCAACTCTCGGCCCCTATATATACTATATTAATGGGTCAGATTTTCAGAAAATGTACAATTGGCAGCTGTCCACATTTAGTAAATTCTGCTAGATTAGGCTGCAATTTGGTTAATACTAGGTAAATTTGAGTATATTTCGCATTGCATTGATTATAGCAATCTGTTTGGTTAGGTTGAACTGTATTTTGAGCTTTGTTTTTGTGTGAAATTCAGGTTATTTGAGAGGACTGGGGAAGGTGAATTGTACATTTTCTGAAAATCTGACCCATATATAGAAGAGAATCAAGACAATGTATCGAAAATAGTCATTGCTGAATAGAATTAATTTTATCTATTTTATTCCATATAGAGTGAGACCTTATTACCTTAGACAACTGTGTACTGTTCGTATTATTATGATGTGTCACAGGAAAATGAGTACTTTGGTGATTCTTTCCTTGTTTACCTAGTTAGAGGTTATATATGTACATATATTGTATGATATCAACTGCAATAAAGAGGAATAGAAAATATTATTTCTGTGTTATATGCTTTTTTTATTAACATTTTATTTCCATGGCAGTACAAATCGTTTCATATTTTAAATGGCAGAGGTAGTCAAAATACCTAGTCCCCACCCCTAACGCCAAATAAAGCTAGCTATAAATACCCCTAGCTGTATTGAGTGTTCAAAAGACCACCTATGCAACACTTCCATGGACGGCTACATGTGGGTCAGATTTTCAGAAAATGTACAATTCACCTTCCCCAGTCCTCTCAAATAACCCGAATTTCACACAAAAACAAAGCTCAAAATACAGTTCAACCTAACCAAACAGATTGCTATAATCAATGCAATGCGAAATATACTCAAATTTACCTAGTATTAACCAAATTGCAGCCTAATCTAGCAGAATTTACTAAATGTGGACAGCTGCCAATTGTACATTTTCTGAAAATCTGATAGTCTATTGTCTGGGGGTGATTCCGTGTGCAAGTCTGAATGTACTAACTTTCTCTCCAGAATCATTTAGAGGGTACCCTGGGATGAAATAAAATCGAGGGTGACAGTCCTGAATCATGGGCATAAGTTGGGAAATTGCGATTGAAGTTTGATAGCCTTGGATTAGCCCCAATTATTTGGATCAAGTATTTGAAAATGAAAGATTGAATCTATTCCATTGACACTTTGTGAGATTATAGTCTATAGGAATGTTGATTTTTTTAGATAAAAGTTTTTTTGCAAAATCATCATGAACAACCACCAGGGGGCTCTTTTCTGTGTTTTTTTCTGTATTTTTTTAATACACTTAAGTTCACTTACAGTTTGAATCTAGCTTTATCCATCTAATTACAAGGGATTGATATGGTTTTAAACTGCTTGAAATGGGCTTCAATTTGATATATAAAACATGTCTCTATGTTAATAATAAAAGAAGTTATGATTTTTCAAAAAATAAATTCGGCCAGTGGTGTAGGTTGCGGCCGCGTGCCTGCCGAGGCAAGATTTTCACTTTTTTACAAGATTGGCTCATCTGACAGCTTAAGACTTCATTAACTTTTTTGTTCAACTCATAGAGAAGAGGAGAGTATATAAGGAGTAGCGCTGAGTCAGGGATTGTTATATTACCAAAACCAAAAGCCCTGCAGATTTAAGCATTTTAGATCGAATTGGGTAAGCTGTTATGTTTCCATCAATTTGTTTATTATCTTGTAGAATTTATAGTTAAATTCAGGAGTTTTTGTTGAGCTGCCAGGTTGTAAATTCGCCACAACTGCAACATGTGCAGCTTGATTATGCTAATTACTGGGCACTCCTTTTGTCCCCAGGTCGGTCTGAAAAGGAGGAGGGTAGAGGGATGGGGGGACAATGGGCTTTATGGGAGGGTAGGGGAGAGATTGACGTCACCTGTCTTATACAATAGGAGAACATGCCAACACATATATATATGAGTTGGTAGGTATGACGTCAATCTCTAAATAGTTGAATAGAATAATTAAGGTAATTCTAATGGACACTGGACTGGCTGGGGGAAGGTGGTAGGTTAAAACCTTTTATGAAAGCCATTTATGGATTTATGTATATTAATGGATGTGCCCAGGAGTTAGTATATGAGCCTAAATAAACTGGAGACAGATTATCAATCTTCTTGCCTCAACAACTGGACTTCTGACTTCTCTCTCTACCAACCTATTGGAGCTCTGGTCAAATGACCACCTCTAATTTACAATCTAATTTGCCGGCTCTTTGTATTCTTGAGGAATGGTGGATCAATTTCTTTTAAACATGAAACTAATATATCTTAACATAGTTATATAGTAAAATAAAGTAAAATGTAATATATAAATACTGCTTTGACCTTCCCCTTTTCCCTTCTTAAAGACCACAGTTTGCTACTGCATACCTTGCCCATTAGCTTTCACAAGCTTCAAATTATATCTACAAAAAGAGGATAAAGAAATGAACAATATTTGTCTATTACAGAGAGTTTTGATGGTGTGAGAAGTCTCTTCCACTTTGTAGCTGTTTTTACAGGGTCGGATCTTATGAACTTCCCACTGTCATTCCCAGATGTTGCTTTCATGATCCATTTCCCAACACTCCCAGGCATTGGCATTGCAAGCTTTCTATACATGTCCTTGCCATACTGTAGTGGGTCAATTACAAACTGTTCATACCTTGTGAGTAGCACCCTGCTAGGGTTAGATTTTGCAGCAAATTTCAATATCTCCAAATCTTCACTCATTGCTTTGCAATATATTAATGCCAAAGCTGTGACATTGGTAGAGTTCCTTTCATTTATATGGGAGTTTATGAGACCACGAGGATCTCTGATCTGGTGTATGAGGTACCAGTGTTTCTTCTGCGGCAGGATGTTGATAATCTGCGGCAGGTTATGTCTCAGTAACTTAACCGCAATGCCTTTGCTCTGTTGGCACAATGCAGAGGCATTTCTGAGTGTGAGATTCCACTTACAAAAGCATGAATCTCTGTGCCTGTCACTACAGCTGTTGTGTCTTAAATGAATGGTCGAATCTTTTATGAATATCGGGGGAAACAACTTTTTACTTTTGTATATACATCGTGGATGACACTTCAGTGGGACTCCCCCTTGTGTTATCAAAAGACACATTTCTGATGGTAGGTCCGTAGTTTGACATGAGTCAATCAAGTTCAAGTAGTGGTTCACCATTTCATGCTCTGCTTTAATTCTTTCTCTGGAAAGAAAAAAATATGAGGTTGATTACTGATATGTTATGGAGTGGGCTGGCTGGATATATCCCCATGCAACATTTACCTGGTACAAAAAGTGCTATCATGCTTAATTAGATACAGAAGTCGCCCCTGATCTCATTGGGGTATCACAGGTTGAGATTGATAAAAGGTATTGGTGTTGCAAGATGGTGGCCTTTGTGGTCAGGACACACTTTTACTCCATCTCTCTCCCTGTTTTTCTGTTGTGATTACCTGGTAATAAATCTCATAATCATTGAATGACCAGAAGATTGTCAATCATTGATTAGGATTGTAGCTAAAATGCTATCTCTGCTCCTAATCTCTAACAGATATGATCACAGATGTTGTTATATGTCTGAAATCCTGGGGTGAAAATGTTGGAAACTGAGATGGGGTCATGGAGATACATGGTACATGGAGATACATGGTACATGGAGATTGTTTGTTTGACTATCTGAGATAGAAAAAGAAGGAAGGGAAAGTTAGCTTTGCCACAGAAGTGGCAGAAACTCCTTCTAAATCATTGAATGAGAATACTTCTGACACTGCAGAGCGTTCTTACGTCACTGCAAATGAGAAAACGGGTAATGAATCCAATACAGAGTCACTAATCGCAGCCTTTCAATGACTACAAAAGGATATGCGCCAAAAGACAAATGAGTCTGGTGCTATAGGAAAGAAACCCTGGGATAAGCCTAAGGGGACTTAACCTAATAAGATATCTGCTGGCAAGAAAACCAAAAGCTGGAGGCTAAGAAGCCTGGTAAGAAGGATTCTGCTAAAAAGGAGAAACCAGCTTGCATGTTGGCTGTGTGGTGATAAGGGTCACATCCAGTCAAGCTGCCCCCATTGTTTAGTGTTTTGGGAAATATCAGCTAAAGAAGGTAAGGCCCATGAGGACAAGAAGTCAGGAAAATAGATCAGGTCTCCCAGGGAAGCGATCACAAGACAACATGTTTGATGAAACTCGCAATAGGGGAAAGCCCCCTGAGCATACTACTTGAAGTAGTGTAAGTCCTTATGGTATTAACCATAAAGGCAGCAAAGGCATGTGGTCTGGATGTAACAAGAAGGAGATCCATGATGTCAAGGGCAGTTAATTTGAGGGGGGAAAAAACTGATTGTGCCACAACCAAAAAATGAATTATTTAAGAGATCTTATATCTATGTCTTAACAAATCTATGGAATAGTCTCTCAGATGAAGTTCATGTTACAGAAACCAGAATCAAGTTTAGACAATACCTTAGAACAGTTTATTTGAGCGAATTTGATGAATACCTATCCTCTGATTGAAATCAATGTCAGAATACTCATTACAAGTCTGTGCAGGTAGCTACCAAAGAAATGAAGGTTTATCCTGTTAAGTAAACCAACATTTTTCATAAAAGGCATGTAAGTCCCTTTTGCATGGTCTCTGTTTACTATTGGCAATGTATACTACATGTATTTGTGGGTTTCCACCGTAGGGAAGTTAACACTGGGTGGGGGGGAGGGGGTACTGGCTCAATTAGATACTTATATATCAATACAGATAACTAGCATAACAAAAATGAGTTAATCAGGATCATCTATCACATGGACAATTGCTGATGTTGGCATGGAGGAGAGCGGGTCAGTCGGCCCACGTGATGGAGGAATACCTCTCAGCCAAATAGAGGCCGACAAAGCCAGGAAATGTTTCTAGGAATGCTTTGTCTGAAATGAATTAATTGTTATGTATGAGTATAAATAAAGGCAAAGCCAAGCTTGCTGCCTGGCTGATGGACGCCCAACTTCTGACTTGTCTGACTTGTCTGACTTGTTTGACTTGTCTGACTTGTCTGACTTGTCTGACTTGTCTGACTTTGACCTATGTGCAAATGCTTCTAGATTCCTACAGTCCACACTAATGTGAATGTGAAAGACCATTTTGGGTTTTGCATCATATTACCGTCCGTTCATCCAGGCCTTTAATAAGTTGGTGAAACGGTTGAAGAATACTGCTACGATCAGGCAAAAGGTATTCAGTATAAAATCTCCTGGAGCGATGAGCTGGATGTGGCGTTTAGTATGACAAAAGTGGCCCTACTATCTACAACCATATTGGTGTATCTTTGTGTGAGTGGTCAGTTTATTATTCTGGACACTTATGTGAGTGGTACAGCCATGGGGGCTATTGCAGGTTAAAAAAAGCAAACCTAATGGTGTTGCGGATGAGACCTATCACTTTGTGAAACTTTGTCAATCAAATTAATTAAAAAAAAAATGGTGAAGAACGAGTGAATGTGTATGTGAGTAACTCCTTGTCCAAGCCTTAATGACCTTCTGTATCAAATGGTTGCCAAATTAAATACAACTTACAAAGACAATAGTGAACACCCACTTTCCCCTCGTAGAGGAAGAGGGAGAGGTAGAGGAAGTGGAAGAGTATGGGCAAGGAAATCTTTTCCTGAATAATCTCCCTCTAAAGAATCTTCTTCCCATGAGGGGGCAGTAGCTGAACCTCTGGCATAAGGGTGGGGTAGAGGAAGAGGGGGTGAAGGGCAGGGAATCACCTTCTGAAGAATCCTCTTCTTCTGAGGGGGAGGTTGCATCTGAGTCTCCAGCATTGAGAGTACTTGGTAGTTGAAGGGGCTGACTGCTTTTACTATTATTTTCTACTCTTGTACATACAGGTTAACTAACGAGGTCGTTGAAGGAGCGTGAATATTGCACAAGTTGCGTAGCAACGAGTGCAATATTCCAAGCGACTTAAACCAACAAGTTAGTTAACAGATTTATTATACATGCTTTCAATCATGAAAATAGAAAAAAATTGAATCATAAATTCGGATTTTACTGGTAATCTTAGGGAAAAAAACCAGATTGGTCGCCATGACAACCCCATGTAAACCACTAGTGAAATACGCACTATGCGTAAATCACTCTAGATATGTTGTTTTCAGAGCAATGCATGTATAATAAATTATGTTATTACTTGTTATTTGATGTTAGAATGATTTGTTTTGGTAACTGTGGAATTGGGAATGTTGTGAAAATGTTGAATTCCCCAAAGGATGGTGGTATTGCATCATCCAAGTAGCTCACCATGAATAGAACTGGCTTCAGTGAGAATGAGCACTTTGTCATTCATTTCAACCCAACTTCTTTAAAACACATTTTTGGGGAAAAAAATACCCAGGTGATCTCTGTTCAGACAATCGCAAGTTGTGTCAAAAGTTTGGGATGTCTATGTGCCTCCAGTTGGAAAAGGCAGTATGAATGTTGCTAAAGGACAATTGATAGCCATAGATGTTCAGGGTGTGACCTTAATATTGAAATATAGACTTTAAATGTGTTTTATACCTTCTTGATCCATTTTCCATCCTGGTAAATTTCAATGGATCTATCCATCTTTTGACACTGAACACTGAACTGTAGACTACTGCTAAGGGCTCATAGATGTAGAAAACGTCAGGGTGATGGGCAAAGATGGAACCCAGGATGGAGCTGCCATTGTGCATGTAAGCTGAGATAATGATGAACTTCCTGGAACTCTGGATTTGAACAAGTAATCTTTTAGGTGATGCATGAAGCAATCACTGCACTGTCTAGTTCATCAATGATATAAAATTTAATGAATTCTAAATTAGTGATGAAAACTAATGAGGTCACTTTGTTCTTTATTTCTAGGATAAAGCTTAACATTTTTGCACAGAAACATCAAATAATGCTGCAATGTTCACAATTAATAACTTTATTAAACTATTAATTTTGAAATGCTCTGTACCAAAGCATCTGTGTTGAAAAAAGGGGCTCCAGATGTTAGAGCCAAAGGACAATAGGGCCCAGAAACCTTAGATTAGGGTCCAAAGTTGAGACATTAGCGCACAGGGAGAGTTGTTAATAATAACGATACTTTTTGCATACAGTGCTGCTTTCCTAAAACAGATCACATAATTATATATGCTTATGTGTTATACTAATGGTGGAGTTCCTGTTAGGTGACCAGTAATGCACTCACATACAGTCATGCAGTATATAGCCACAACTCATGCAACCTCAGATGTGTGATAGTGACCACTCTGTTTCATTTACTCTGACTCTACAATGGCTATTGTTATGATACATGGAGACATCTATGGTCTGGAAGAAACTATCCCAGTCACCCAACACTCAGAAGTAAAATAGTAAGCCTACACAATAGCCTACTCACAATTATTTGAAAAGAATTCTTTGAAACATCTTCAGATTTTCAAGAAAATATAAGAGTTGTATCATAGCTGTGAATAAGTCTGCCAATGCTAAATCAACACAGAAAAGTTGAATAGAATGTTGTCTAACATTACCTTAGGAGAAGTGACAAATCTGCTGTCATAACCTGTAATTTGATCTAACATTACTTTAGGAGAAGTGACAAATCTGCTGTCTTTGAGAACAACATATCCTATAAGGCAGGTAATAAGGAACAGCAAACATATACAAAATCCTCCTGTCTTACTTCCTAGAGGGAAGATTCTCTTGATGGAAATTGACATTTTGAAGTCTATGTCAATGTGAATCTGCAACATTCAAAATAAAGACAAATTAGATCAAGCTGGGATATCCAGCTGGGATATCCAATGCTATATTACAGTATTTTATATGACATACTTCAGAATAACACTGATAAACTGGGTTCAAGAGGTGATGAGGTAGAGGTAGTGTATATCAATGATATTATGAACAATCTTGCACATTTATTCACAGTTTTTAATTATTCACAACCTGTGAATGGTTTATTCAACTAATTTGTATTCCAAGGGAAACGTTTCCTGACTTCAGTTTCCTGTAACAGACGGTCCCAGATGAGTGGCCATATACTAGCCCGGGGATTGACGCCTATTTTTTTTCCCTTTAGTTGTATTGTTAGCCCTGACGATGGGTATTTATCTGTTAAATTATATGGATATTTTGATTCATCTGCCCTTTCCCCATCACCACCAACTGTGCCAACTCACCCGCTGACCCCGTCGCGTAGAATGACATAGCATCTACGCGACCAAGAGATAAAAAATGAAGCTGCAAGAATGGCCAAGGCTTGAATACCAGATCCTGCACTCTCAAAGTGAACGTCATGCCAACTGTTGGGGTTGCATGGCATAGAGGGCTCTTACAAACATGGCATGGCTGGCATGGCTGCCAAAGGAAAAACGTTGATTTCTCCTTTATACATTCTATGATATATTCTATGAAGACGTCTATGCTTTAAAATATCAATCTAGAGGGTGTTCTGTGGCAATGGAAATGACTAGATATATCAGATCACTGTAAAAAGGTGATCGTGTGCCGTTTTGAGCATGTACTCTTTCTCAGAAATAGAGAGAAAAATTGGACGTATTTTACTATCAATTACTATACCTAATCATGGTGTACTCCATGATATAAAATATATTAATAACTATTTACACTGTTCTCAACCATCGTTGAATCTTTACCTCTTTCTTATTTGTCAATTTGTTTTTAGCAACTAAAGAGTTCCATTCATATAACAATATTGACTTTTCGTATTGTGCCCATAATACAACTAAACCTTTTATGTACAAGTCTTACATGCTTGATTTGGGTGTATTTCTATTGATGATAATTTAAAATTTAAATCATCAACAATGCACAGGATATGTAATAGATACTATAATATAATAATTATAATGTATTAATGTAACATATATGCTGGAGTTATAAGTTTTGCCAAATGAGATAGGAAATAGGTTTTGCCAAATGAGATAGGAAAAGATGCAGCATTTATTAACAAGAGAATCCCATCATCGAAACATGTCAGTCATATATGTCAAGGTTAATATAGTAGATATATTACCTTGAATAGTACTTATCTTATTCTATTTAATATTCCTAGAGATATTTTCCAAGTTGTAACATTAGGACGTCAGTTAGGAATGGGACGTAAGCTAGTTGATTCATTTAATGATTCTGAATCTTTTGATTGATCTTTCCCCTCATAGTTACCCAAACATATTGCCAATCTAGAAAGTCATATAAATTATTCAGAGTGGAGTGAAGAGAAGAGGTATTGATTGACCCTTAACAAAAAATTAATAAAAAAATTCTCCGCTCATGAACCTCCGTCTCTCTCGCCTTCTTTGTATAGTGTTTGTTGTTTAGGAGATGAAAGTTATAAAGTTCTCCGTTTCTGTTTGGATATAGCCTAGTCATTCAGCAATATTGTAAACAATGACTAATTTGTTTCAGTTATGACTTTTAAAACATATTAAACCTGAAGAACTCTATAATATCTCACCTTAAAATACCTCTTATACAGCCAATATTATTTCATTTTGATTAGCATGGTTATATCTAGGCTACTTTCTCATTCCATTTCTCAATCCATTTCATTAAGATAATGACTAACATAATTATAAGTACAATAACATAAAACAGCTAAACTTACTTAGGCGTTCTGAGTAGTCTGCAGTTCCTTACGAATATCATCATGAACAATATCGCTAAATGGGTAAGATTTTCCGAAAATGTACAATTTGCCCTCACCAATCCTCTTAAACAACCCATATTTAAAATAAGCTTCAAAATGCAGTTTAACATAACAGAACTGATACTTTAAATCAATGCGATACCAAATATATTCAGATATACCTGTTACTCTTCATTTTTCAGCTTAATTTAGGAGAATTTCCCAAATGTGTAGAGCTGCCAATTTTACATTTTCGGAAAATCACACCCAAATGTTAGATGCATTTATTCTCGGCTGAATTTTGGTTTCATATTATATTTTCTTAGTTCATGTATGACTCCAGGTGATTATGATATATGTGTGTGCATCACACACCCGGATCACACAGGTAAGTGAGATATCTTTTCTTCTCATTGTTCAATTTCATTACACATACTTACTTAACATAACTGAAATACCACTGAAATACTGAAATATCCACAGACCAATGGGTCGTTTTCACCCCTTTTTCCAAGGAGGAATTGTCACGAGCTATATTGTCCATGTAAGAACTATAAAGGTATTACGTAAGGTTACCTAATATTAACTGTATATGATCAATATGGAATATTGGATTCCATAAGCGATAGCCTTGTGAATATTCATTAGTTAAGTTACAAGGTCTCACACTAGGTGGACTGTGAGTATATGGGTCACACCCAGGTCACACACCAGGTGGACCACAAGTAATTGGGTCACCCCAAATTGGGCCATAGCCTAATGAGACACACAGTCTGATTGGGTATTACCAACAGACAAGTCTATTGGTCCAACCAATATCCCTAGCCTCATTGGCTGGATATGGGGACCCCCATGCGCGGTCCATATGTATAATCTAATGTCATTGGTTAATACTAATGAGAGTAAGGTAATTATGACTTGATTGGCTTAATTATGCGCATGTGCACGCATGCGCAGTACATGTATCTCATATATATATAAACCCATGTTTCCTCAATAAAAGTTAGGTCTAAACAGGACGAATCTCTGCTTGATTATTCATAGAGTTAGGATATCCTTAGCCTAGACTCTTGTTCGATTAATATTCATATACTATCTCCAATACTCTACTGCAAGCTACCCCGCGTTCACTTGTTGTCGCGGCGACCGCGGTGATGTGATCGCATCAGGACGAGTAACGCTTGCCGCTGTTTGCTTCCCGCGATGACTGCAGTGAATTGGCAGCGTCGCAAACTGCTGTTGAAACAGCAGCTGGGTGTGTCAGGTTATGGAATTGTGCATTTGTACTGAAGTTCATCTAAAATCATGGTAACTGATGCACAAAAGGCCTGATGCACAAAAGGCCTGATGGGAAGTGGCACCACAGGAAGCACTTTGTATCAATAAGTTTGCTAACAAGTATTAAGTAAACAGTTATTTTATTATCTATTGATCTATCTAACTTTACAATTAGTGTGAACTTTATGTAACTACCTGGCGTTTCCAAGGGAAAGGTTTTCTCATTGGCAGTTACTTGATGTCAAGTTATAGTTACTGCGATGTTGTCATGCTCTGACTCAAAATGTTAAACATTTACCTAAAAATACCTTATACTAGAACTTAGATTACAGCATAATAAAGAACTGAATCACAAGTGGATTTTTGTATATCGGTTCACTAGCTATGTTGTGTATTTTGGCGTGGTCTATTGTAACCCCTCAGTATCTGATTTTAATAGAATTTTAATAGAATATGGTGCTCCCATAGAATATAGACAAGGTAAAAACAATGTATCAGATGACATTTCCCTTGATATGTTGAGAACTATTGTCTGTGAAGATGAAACGCTATCAATAAAAAAAACAAACGAAACAAACAAACATGTTATCTCAAATCAAAACTCAAGGAACTTATGACCAGGGGAGGGAAATGTTCTCAGTAACTTTGAAGTAGGTGCTGTCAAGGAAACGAGGAAATCCCCTGGGAATTTAATGAGCTTGAGCACGAACATGTAAGAGCTGAGCAACAACAGATCACTTCCCCACCCAATAAACCACCTTATTCAAGATTGGTGAGATAGCGGATGTGTTTTATACAGCGAAGACTGAAGGGTGTGCAGTGTTGAGCAGCACAATTCCACAATCCATATTTTTCCTCCCAAGGTCATGACCCTTCCTTCCCTCATTTTGACCTATCAAAGGTTCAAAGACTATCCTGAATGGAAGCAACAACTCCAGTTCCCTTGATTTCCCTACCCGATCTACCCCTTACACCTCCATTTATCTCATTCTCCTTTTCCATGTATACCTCATGGGGACTTGTAACCCTCATGCTCACCCTAGTGATCATAATTCGATCAATAGGTGTGGTGGTGTATGTGAAAAGACCTAGAAGCGGCTCTTGCCTTCCTCTACTAGGAGAGCGCCGCTCTTGCTCAATAGACAAAAACTCTCCTAACCCTTCTGCCCCTCTTCCCTCCTTTAAAGCCCCTAATGCCTTTTGGGGCTCTTATTGAATTTTAACTGTATGAATTTTCTTCTGTAATTTCTTCTGTATTATTGTTAGCTCTAAAAACTAAGATATGTGTGTACTAACAGGAATGAGGAGCCTCGATCCAATGAGTAATAGCTGCTCAGGATGACAAATGGACAAGAAATGACAAAGGTTGAGGCATCCACCGTAAATAAACGTTATGTGGACCGGAGATTCTAGCCAAACTACTAAGTTCTAGGGAAGAATGGGAGTCATACTCCACTCGGATGGAGGGGGATTCATGAGTGAAGAAAATGATGGCTATTTGGAGTGCTGAGTCTGGGGTTTCTGTCTGGCAGAGCTCAGGCAACAATGGGCAGCCTCTCGGGGATGCTCGGGGGTGTTCGGGGTCTGCCAACCAGAAACTTAACAGGAGTCGTGTTGATGCTTTTTCTGCTCAGGTGAGTGGTTCAGAGAGCAGTGTTACTCAATGCTCTCCGAACCAAACACAATTGGGACGTATGTAAAATTCAGGACTCTTGATTGACTTTGATTTGTCTTGAATCTTTATTGTAAGTTTTATTCCGAAATGCATCTGCCATGCCACCTACCGGCTAAGCTGCCTAACCACCTTTCTTCCTCATGAACTTCTTTTCATCCTTAAAAACACACACCTGGGTTACCATCACCGCTATCTTAAAATTCTTATCACGTGGGAGCGGAGGGGGAAGGGAATGGCCAGCAGGTCAGCAAGGGAGGGGTGGGGGGAGGGGGGTAACTGATTAGAGGGGGAGGGAGAGGGGAGGGGAGATAGCAGACTGACTGGGACATGGTGATGATTGGTGATTGGCCAGGCATGCTACTAGTCACTCTAGCCTTGTGTCAAACTTATTAATTATTGTTAACCTGTGGCTGATTGGATCCTCCATCTATCAAGGTAATTAATTGGTCCAGTAAGGATAAGCCAATCAGTCAAGGCCCTGTGTAATCATTGTAATCTGTCCAGAAAGTACCTCTATGAGAGGACTATATTTATTTCAAAGGAAGGAAATTGGTTATATTTCAGCAGATCTGAATGCCTAATATTGTTTTTATATTTAAAAATAAAGGATCGTCTCAAAAACGGCCCTCGCAAACCAGCCGGGAGTTTCCCGGCTACTAAACTATATATAGCCATTCAGCCAACAAGTTTTCTGGTGTTTTGCTTGACGAGGTCTGAAGCCGATCTTCTTGATCAGATTCTATATTTCATTTGCTATTTACTGGGATAATCGCAGAGTTTCTACCTTGATTATGACAGCCAAATTCCGTCATTGTTTTTCCCCTGGACCATGGCCATGCATGGGGGTTTTCTCGCTATGACGTCATAGCTGTAGGTCATGTGACAGCTCTTGGCTGTTCCATTTATGGCTTGAGGTTTTGGCTATTGAATCAAGTTGGCCTACACGCTTGTTTATAGCGGGAATGGCCGCCAGTTCGAACCCTGAAAGCCCCCTAGAGATGGCTAAATCTGCTTATATCTTCTTTTATGTACAATATTGTTCCAGGAATCACTGGCTAATTACGTTGCTTAAGAACATACGGTAGTACTGAGGGCAGGAAAAAAGCTGAATGAACATTTATTTCGGGGGCAGAGACAGCAGTAAATGTCGATTCTTGTACTGTAGGCATTATAGTCTGTGATACACAATACAACTGTTCTAATTTTTGTGAATAGCCGATGGTGGCTTTTTTCAAAAGCGGTGGTTGCAGAGAGTCTAGTATTTAAGCAATAGATGGGTAACACTGATCCTCTTCTACTTGGTTTGGCTTTGAAACATACTTCTCTGTGTGGTGCGTTGATTAATTTCTCGCTCAACATCCAACCAAGAATGACCCTGAATTTTTCAAATTGACTTGACTATTACTGATACTTGTATTTTCAACAATGGCAACGCATGAAAAACAATCACATTAGCTGTGCGTATTCTCCAATTTTCCTGTAATATTTCTGGCCAATTAAAATTATTGAACTACTTTTGACAACTTACTTGTCTTGTTTGTATTGTGTTCATATTTTGACTCTCTGATTTATATTTCTCCACCTCCCTAGCATTTTTGTTTAATTCTTCTTGTAATTCACCTTGGTTGATGATGAAATTTTCTATTTCCTGCTCTGTAGCCCAAGGTTTGGTAGGCAAAGGCTCTGTAAGCTTGGGCTCTGTACGCACATGTCCAATGTTGTTACTCTATTCTTCTGCAATCTCATGAAGGGTTGTACCAATACGGTCAACAACAATTTTGTTATAGATCAATGATCTCTGTTGAAAAAACGCCTCCATCTTGAATTTGTGAGAAGGTCACTGAAGTTTTCTGGGATGTCATATATGTATTACAAAACTATTTTCAACAGAGGTCTACTTTATTTAGAAATAAATGACTGATTCAACACCTTCCATCTTTGATATTGATTTTTTTAGAATTGCTTATTACTGTCACTTTTTATTCTATCATTTTTTAAAGACTTTAATTTTCATATTTAACAGAAAAAGCTGACAGACACTTAGCTAAAAAAATAGTCAAAGCGATATCTGCACTAATCCATCAGCAAAATCATCCTAAATGATAAAAGGGAGAAAAAATGACATACAGATTGTGGAATTCATGGGCGACTAGGTAGTGATTACACAAATTCCACTTAAAAGTTATAATATTATAGTGATTTGCAATCTTGACACAAATAAACAAGTCAACAAGAACCAATTCCCTGCTAATTGGTTTATTCTTCAGTCTATATGGGTCACATTTTTTTAGAATGTACAATTGCGATTTCGTGAGGTTTAGGAAGATTGAAAACAAAAATAATAACTATAAACTCATATTCCTTCTGACTGGGATCATAGATGTCCCCACCACCTAAAAACACCAATTATACTAACCAGACTTCAATATGTCAGTTTTTATTGTAGTTAAAACAAGGTGATCTTTTTTTTTTGCCCGGTATCAAATTATGTGACATCTCCTTAAATTCTCAATAACTCAGGACAGAATCATTCAATCCAACTAGGAAATAATTTCTCATAAGGATTGGATGTTCCTTTACAAGTATACCAATCCATAATTATGTATCCTCCAAGGTTATTATGTGAGAAATGAAAGCAAATGTATGACATTTCCCTAACATAGGGGTGTTTTGATCAGTAACATACGGTTCAAATATAAATTCAATAATGTTTCAGTTGTTGCCATAAACGGGGTGAAAACCTGTTTTCTGGTAACATATACATCTATTCCATCAATATAGCAACATTTTACCAATTTATTATGATTAGGATCCCTGAGAAAATTGATAATAGAAAGCAATCTTTGATACCGGGCATCCCTTTACATATGGTACCGGGCATCCCCCAGTAAAGTACCTTATATCTGACCTCTCATTGTGGCTACAAAAGTTGACAAAACCACTTTAAACCTAGCAAGTACATGAACAGCATGGATTTGGTACCCAGTTGATCTTAGTTCAAGTCACTCCTTGACTAAATATCACCTCACTTGCCTGGGACAAACACCGTCTCAAATATACCGGGCATCCCTCTATATATCGGGCATCCCCTAGAAGAGAACATGTTATCTGATGTCTCACTGTGGCCACTTAAATGGGCACAATCACATGAAACTTAGTAACTACATAGGAAACATATATATGGCAATGGATACAGGTTTCATAATCAATGATAAAACTCCAATGTTCATGGATCATACCATTTTTCACTAAAATTATAAGGTGGTTGAGAACATGAAAAAAGAAAAGTTTTCATATCTCATTTCTAATGTTCTCACATGTTAGGGGAGTGAACAGGCCACGTTACAGCAAAAAATACAGAAGATAAAGTCACATGGGTAGAAATTATGTAAAGAATTCTATCATTCAGGGGATGCCAAGGGATGCCCGGTATCATGATTTTGATTAAAGTTGAATTAAATTGCATGGAAATGAGGCATAAAGCCACATACATATGTACAGTAAGGCATGGTATGGTCAAATGGTAAGTTTTATGGCGATTTGTAGGTTCAAAATGGACTTAGTCAAGGTTACTAGGATAGAAGGGTATCAGGGGATGCCCGGTATCAGGGGATGCCCGGTATCAACCACTCTTTTAATATGCTGCAAACAAATATCTATTGTTTTTATGAACAAGTTCTCACTTCTACATTAAAGAAGGAATTGCAAGGAACAGTGGCAGATAATAGGAGGACCATACCTACACTAATAATGCTATTTTTGCCTCAACACATTTACCCCCACAGGACTAAATGTTTGTTGAATTATACATATGACATTTCTAATCAGTAAAAACTAATTTAACATCACCCCTATTGAGGAACAATTATAAAATGTTCCTAGAAATCAACTTCAAAGGTTTTGGTACCGGGCTATACCGGGCATCCCCTATTGGATTCATGTTAACAGTAAGGCTGCATTGCTCCTTACTTTAACCTTTGGTAGAAACATGCTTCACTGAGCATAGTTAAAAACAACTGTTTAAACATATGAATAATGATCGGACAGCGGAATATCGCACTGATCACTCATTTCTAATCATCATAAAACTATTTCCACACAATAAAATTGCATGTATAATCTTTAGTCACTCTCATTTTGCATAACAATGTCCAAGGAATCCCAGGAGTACCTACCCAATAATTACATGTGGTGGTTGTCTTGGTTTCCTAAAGAAAAAACAGAGGCTTGGCCACATAAAAACAGGTTGAATGTGTGCCCTAGCTGTTCCTTTCCTGCTATACCGGGCATCCCTCAATATACCGGGCATCCCCCCAATATCATTTCCATTCATATCTCCACAATAAATTTATTTGGAAGATCGTCATTTTGTGTGAATATTAGGATAGATACTAGGAGTACATATACAGGATTTTAGTTCCCCAGTTATAGTGAAGGTGCACCCTGTATCTACATTATGTTGTGGTGCAGGGGATGCCCGGTACCAAATTGTATAAAATCACTGGTCATGTAAACATTGAAGCATGGCCCTCCTACTGTCTGTATTACTGGCCAAATTGTACCAAAATTGCATCACTAATATGTTAAAGTGTATTTTAGATACTTTAAATCATATGTTAAAGATATATTTTCAGCTAGTATACTACAATCTATCTTTGATACCGGGCATCCCCTGGTGACTCCAGAATATTGTACATTTCAGTATAGGACTGACATACTCAGATGAAAGCTAATAGAAGGCTAAAACTTCACTAAGTTGTCATAAATATGTATAAGATATGAAATCAGGTAAAATTTGATACCTAGACCAGTTACTTTTTTTCAGAAGGGAGGTATAGTATGAAAAAGTAGTGAATTCTGAGGTATTTTTATAAGGAAATCAACATTTAGAGTGATTTATTGCATATGTATACCAATGTGCACATTTTCTTAAAGCTTAGGATGTTTCCTTTCCGATGATACCAGGATCATAAGGATTGATTCGTTTGTCTGCAATACGCATTCAGTATAATGTGCAAAGGTTGCAAATTTCGGAATTGTACATTCTAAAAAAATTTGACCCATATAATGGCCCTTAAATCAGGCTACCGGTTGGAGGTAGTGTCCGGGACAACATGATAAAGAGAGGTAGTACTTCCAAATCGGTTGTAAAACTGGGGTATAATCCAATATACACAAGCTAAAGGAATGGATATGAAGAATACAAATAAACCAACTAATCTAGATATGTAATATATAAGGAATCCATGTATCATGGTAAGGGGAAATAAGAATAATAAACATGAATGTGAAACTCACATAGCCCAAGCATAGGGCACCTCTATTAGAGAATAGGTGAACTAATCCTTTATGGATTGGCCATGTAGTGGGATATTGCAGAACTACTACAATATTATAAATTACAGTGTCTCATTGGTTGATAGTTCAAGACCTCATTTTGGTTTCTCCCTTTGTACAAGGGCGTGATTGTGGCTTTTTTATATATAAAACTTTTATTCACGATCTTTACATACATTCAATATATAGCAATCAAGAAAGGGACGTGAACCTCACAGCAGTGATCTTCCTGGTGGTCCTTGGAAATTAAATGCATACAAAACGTCCATAAGTAATCCTTAAAACTAACAATCTGTTTAGACTCATTTATAACTTTAAATGAAATGCAGATCAATGATATTGCTAATAAAAGTTCTTAGTAGAGAGTTTCAAGTCCTAATGATAAGCGGAGGTCCGTGCAATGTTTTTAGATATTATTAATTTTTGGAAAAATTGTCGAAGTTCAGTTTTTGAGTTCATATTCTTGGAAGATGCAGTGACATGGTGATTCCTCACTACCAGAAAAATGATAGTAGATGTTCAGTGTTCCACAAGCTCCTTGTTTTCTTCAGCTTATCCTAAATTGACATTTGTGACGAAAGATTATATATTCCCTTTCATATAGGGTTTAAAGTTGTGATACTTTCATCTCCTTCTACTAGGAAGACGTTTTCACAGAAGAAAATTACCTAACTTTTATTTTTAACACTTCAGAGAATTTCTAGAAAATTTTTACCATTTCTAACAAAATTTTATCATTTTTTTGTTTTTGCACATCAATTTCATTGGTACCTTGCAGTATCATAAAGGTGTGTCGACCATTTTGTCTATTCAATTATTACTCGACTGTACTCACTTTGTACTCCTCGTCTATGACAAATAAAAAACATCTTATCTTATGTTATCTTATTCAAAAACTATCCTACCATCTGGGTACATACAATGCTAAAACATAACAGGTAAAATCATTAATAGCAAGGCATAGTTAAAGTATATAAAAGGAGAGTGTATAAGAAGTGATGCTGAGTCAGGGGGGTTGGGGGTTATAATACCAATACCAAGAATTCTGCAGATTGAAGCTTTGTAGATCTAATTGGGTAAGTTTCAGGTTGCTCCCCATTTTATCAAGGTTATAAATTCCTCTATATCTTTGTACACACTTTTCCTAAAAAGAATCAGGCATCTTCCCAGTTGTTATGTTTCCATCAAGTTGTTTATTATGTAAGCGAACATGTGATAAGCCGGCTCTTTGTATTTTTGAGATATGATGGATCAATTTCTTTTTTAAGATGAAACTAAAATATCTTAACATAGTTATATAGTATAATAAAGTACCATGTAATATATAATTACTGCTTTGACCTTCCTCTTTTCCCTTCTTAAAGACCACAGTTTGCCACTACATACTTTGCCCATTAGCTTTCGGAAGCTTCACATTATCTGCAAAAAGAGGATAAAGAAATGAACAATATTTGTCTATTACAGAAAGTGTTGATGGTGTGAGAAATCTCTTCCACTTTGTAGCTGTTTGTACAGGGTTGGATCTTGTGTACTTCCCACTGTTTTTCCCAGATGTTGCTTTCATGATCCACTTCCCAACACTCCTAGGCATTGGCATTGCAAGCTTTCTATACATATCCTTGCCATACTGTAGTGGGTCAATTACAAACTGTTCATACCTTGTGAGTAGCACCCTGCCAGGGTTAGATCTTGCAGCAAATTTCAATATCTCCATATCTTCACTCATTGCTTTGCAATACATTAATGCCAAAGCTGTGACATTAGCAGATTGTTTTTCCTGTACATGGGAGTTTATGAGACCACGAGGATCTCTGATCTGGTGTATGAGGTACCAGTGTTTCTTCTGCGGCAGGATGCTGATTATCTGTGGCAGGTCATGTCTCAGTAATTTAACCGCAATGGCTTTGCTCTGTTGGCACAATGCAGAGGCATTTCTGAGTGTGAGATACCACTTACAAAAGCATGAATCTTTGTGCCTGTCACTACAGCTGTGGTGTCTTAAATGATTGGTCACATCTCTTATGTAACTCGGGTAAAATAACTTTGTTCTGCTGTATGGACATGGTGGATGACACTTCAGTGGCACGTTCCCTTGTCTTATCAAAGGACACATTTCTGATGGTAGGTCTGCAGTCTGACATGAGTCAATCAAGTTCAAGTAGTGGTTCACCATTTCATGCTCTGCTTTATTTCTTTCTCTGGAAAGAAAACAAATATTTTTTTTTAAAAAAGCATATCTTTATTCAGGGAATATACGCTGGCATATGCCATAACTATTGTTGTATAAGGATCGGGCAAGCCCGGTATTCTTCCTTAGCCTGAATTTTTGCTATCACATTTCAAATTTTATATTAATAGTGTGTGATAGAACTTACTAGTATAATTTTTCCCTCTGAGGGGGTAAGAAATAATGAGATGATATGATTTAATGAGATGGTAAGAAGAATAGGTTGGGAGGTAGTAAATTGGACATATGTCTTGGCAAAATAGAAGTAGGAGATAACCTTTAAACTCTAGCTGTGCTTAGGATATGAGTCGGTTCTTTCATTTTATCTAAAAGTCAGGGATAATAACTCCACCTAGAAGGATACTATTTTTTAGATTTCTTTTAAGATTTAGGGCATCTTGTGTGTTCTTGTGATTAGCGCTGAGGTTATTCCACATTTGAATTCCAGAGTATGCGATCGAGTTTTGATACAGGTTACAGGTTGGTTAGTTCACTTCAAAGTTGACGGCTCTGTCCTCTTGTAGATTCCCTCGAGGGGGCGTTTGTCAATCCAGTCTACTCTACATGAATACAGTTGTTTATGGAAAAATTTTGCATTATTAAAGAAAATTCTCTGTCTTATTGTCATTGTATTTGCATCTTCATGCAATTGATTAATATTATATTGCCGTGGTTTTTTCAAGGCGAATCATAGAGCCTTGTTTTGAAATACCTGAAGTTGGTTCAATATAGCTTTGTTACAATTCATATAACATACATTATAATAATCCAAATAAGAAAGGATCATAGATTTGAGAATCAAAATTTGTGTCCCCACATCTAGGGCATGGCAGTTGATGTAGAGATTACATAGTCTGGCATTTGCCTTGTTTAGAATATTCTTAGCTATCAATTCAAATTTAAGCATAGTATCAATGGAGAAGATGCCCATTTGTTGACAGACTGAATAAAAGTTTTTTAAAAAAAGAAAAAAAATGGTTAGACCCAGGTACACAAAAGTGTCTACCCAGCTTATAGTGGTGTTATAAATTTCTAGTCTAGGTGGTGGATGAATCCTATTGTGGTTCTGGTTAGAGGGGATTAGCATTGCTTTCGGTTTAGGCAAGCTGATGGATAGCTTGTTTGATAGGCTCCAATCAGCAATCCGCTCCGTGTCCGATTGACATAGGGCTAGGGCTGTGTTATAATCATTTGAGCAATTAAGTAGTACAATATCACAACGCGAGAGCGATAGAAGTGTAAAAGCCCAGATGGCAGGAAAATGAAATAAAATGCAATGTTTACAAAAAAAAATAAAAAAAAAGAAAAGTACAATTTCATCGGCAAATAGGAGCATGTGCCCACTCAGGTCTAATTTACCAATATCAGTAATGAATAGGTTAAACAATAGCGGACCAAGGATAGATCCTTGGGGAACACTGCAATTTATCGGTAGGTACCACTAGTCTAACCTTCTGCTGCCTATTAGCTAGGTAGTTTTTTACCCATCTCCTGAACCATTTCGGTAAGCAGTAGTAATCTAATTTAGATAG
This sequence comes from Sthenelais limicola, assembly GCA_942159475.1. NCBI lineage: Eukaryota > Metazoa > Annelida > Polychaeta > Phyllodocida > Sigalionidae > Sthenelais > Sthenelais limicola. The sequence goes on from OW804099.1 coordinate 104,520,925, forward strand.
TAGAATATCATGATTAATGGAGTCGAATGCTTTTTGGTAATCAAAGAAGACCATGATTCTAATCAGTTTTTGATTACGGTTATTAATTAGTTTATATAGTAGTAGGTAGGCAGTTTCCACTGTGGATAAGTTTTTCCTGAACCCGCCCTGGTATGGTGATACTAATTCGTGGGTATCTACAAAGTTTTGGATTTGTCTATTGATATGTTTTTCCAATATTGTTCCCAGTATATGGGTTAGGGATATTGGACGTAGGTTAGTAATGTGGACCACATTGCCCTTTTTGGGTATAGGTATGACAGTGGCTTTTTTCCATCGGCAGGCACTATGCCTTGAGTGACAGACAAATTTAGTAGGAAGATCAGTTGTGGCTTGATAATTTTAAAAATGTTTTGATATATGTGCATAGGGACAAGTACAAGGGAAATACACCAAACATTATATATTCCAACATTAGAGACTAGAAGGAATAGCCATCTCCTAGATCTCGCTTTTATGAGGAGTAGAGAAGATATAAATATAGATAGACGGAATATTACATTAAGGGGATTGGCAAAGGGGAAGAAACTGATTGTGCCGCATCCAAAAAATGAAATTTTTAAGAAGTCTTATGTGTATAAATTGACTGAGCTATGGAACAAGCTCCCAAGCGAGGTACAGATTTTGAAAACAAGAATGCAAATGAGGCATTGCCTAGAACAAACTACCTTGCAGATTATGATATTTATCTGGCAAGTTAGTGAAGGAAATTGAAAACATATGCGCGGGGGACGTGGATCTGAGTCGATGATATATATATTATTTGATATTATTTAATCTGAAGAATAAGTAGAGGCAGTAGTGCCGTTTGGGCAGCACAAGCACTTTATTAGTACCCAATTCATACAAGTACAATGAAGTAAAAATTTTCACAAATGACATAGGGGTGTGAGCGTTACCGCTGCTGAGTTCAAACTGACTTGGAAGAATAGGCGTGGCAAGGTGGGCGGGGCACGACGCTTGCGATTGGTCAAGCCAGCGGTGACGTCATAGTCAAGGTAAACAGACCCCCGTGGCGCGATATGGGCGTTGTCCATCCAACTGAAGATATGCGCGGGGGACGTGGATCTGAGTCGATGATATATATTATTTGATATTATTTAATCTGAAGAATAAGCAGAGGCAGTAGTGCCGTTTGGGCAGCACAAGCACTTTATTAGTACCAAAAGCCCAAACAAACTACAACGAAGAAGATATTAGAGCATCTACTTTCAACTCATGATCCAATGAGGGAGAGATGTATTTCTCTACACAATCTGATTTCCAACGGCCTCTATTCTTTATATCTGACAGACAGATACCTTTTGATGACATATGAGTCGCAGACCCTCTCCTGAGTGAATGCATTGAATAATGACCTTCATAGCCAGCTCTATAACACAGATCCGACAGCAGGGTATTTAAATAGTTATATGACATAGATTCTCCATTAGGGAGGCTAAAAGCACACGAAGAAGGCGGAAGAGAGTTCCAGGCGAATATCTTCTGCATATAATACACTGGGAATAGCTCATTTGTTGGAGAACTAGCTACAGGTACAATGAAAGGTGTAGAAGTAGTTTTTGAAGATTCCACCACACAGGAAAGTCCCCACTTGTGGAAAGTAATGTTCCTCCGACGAATGGTATGTGCAGATTCAATGATGTGGCCAACTCTAAGCATAGAGCGAAATAAAAATAAATAAATCGCCCAGGCCAACACATGTTCATAAAGTTCAAAATTCATATGAGAAAAAATCTTCTTGAGATGTAGAGGCAATAGTTGAGAAGCTGGAACGACTGCAGCTCCTGGTAGTTTAGATATGCCTCTCAGTAGAGATTTAAGCACAGGGTGGGACATTGACGAGCAAGAAATGTTCCTGATCTTAGCTCCAAAAACCACACCACATAAGTAAGTTACAACAGACGAATGTTTCATTAAAGTTGATAAGAAGGCAGCGTACATACACAATATATCAACGGATATATAATCCAAATGAGTGTTATTTTCACTAATAAATTCAGAGAATACTGTCCACTGCCTGGTACATTGCTTTAATGTTGAATCAGACACGGATAGGGTCTGCAGGTAAATCACTCTCCTCTTCCGTTTGTCCAAGCCTGAGAAGTGAAGACAAAAAATTTTCAGCACAACATAGTCCAGCTTGTTTTAAACACATAAGAGAATCCGGAGAATTTAGCAAATAAGGTACCCGAGAGAGGGTATCAGCTAATAAATTGTTATTTGTATTAATATACCTTGGTATAAGATCATTATCAAATATAAAAGTTAACCAATACAGCTCGTATAGCCACTGCATGGCACGATAACTAGAACTAGAACCATTCGTGAGGATGGCAATAACTTGTGTATTATCTATAAAGCACATCACAGCTTTGCCTTTGAAAACTTTCGCCCATCTCCTCATGCCTACTAAGATAGGGAACAGCTCTTGGATATTTATATTGGAAGCTATCCCTTCGTCACTCGGGCATGAGACAATGTGGCCACACTTGGAGAAATCTTGCTGTAAAATACTATTATTCCATGTACCAGCGGCCCAGTCAGTGTCTTGATAAACACAAAAACCTCTCGACGAGGCGTCAGACACCATAGGATGATTATAGATTTCTTTTTCAAGCAGACGTCTACCATTGAATGAGGCAGAAAAAGATTTCCACCACATTAAATCTTGGCGAAACATGGGAGAAATATTCACATGGCGTAGGTGCTTGGCAATCACAAGTTTATAAAGGTCAAACAGACGACGACAGAAGGTCTTTCCTCCCTTGTACACAGAAGCACAGTGGCTGATATAACCACACACACTCTCCATTTGTTTCTTTGAGATAGTTGAAGAATTTTCTAATGACGATAATATCTTGTGAAGCTTGACGATTTTGTCCTTGGGCATCGACACAGACATCTCCTGTGAATCAATGTCGAACCCAAGATATCTGCAGGTTGTATTAGGAGATGTCACCTTTTGCCACGCCACGTAGAAGCCTAAGAAGCGAAGCACCACAGTAACACTGTCTCTCGCTGCAGTACAGCCATCAAAAGATAAATCACAAGTGAAAAAATCATCCAAATAATTAACGACAGGTATGTGGTAAATATTTCGTATAGAATCAGTCACAAAGTTAGAGATATCATCAAAAAAACATGGACCTGTACGCAGGCCAAAACACAATCTATTATCATGGAATAATGTATCTTTCCCATCTAGGGAACACCTGAAGCCACAATATTGCCTGTGAGCAGGGTTAATAGGCACGGCATGATATGCAGATTTAATATCTATGACTGCCAAGAAACAATCTTTCTCGATTAAGGCTATAGCATCGTCTATAGAATTGTATGAAAAAATACGAACCAAATCGTTACAATGGTCATTTACACAGACACCTTCCGGCCTTGAACAATCCATGATTGGACAGATGCCCCCATTAGGCTTGCTGACAGCTCCGAGGGCGTGAATACATATAGGTTTAACGTCAGCAACAGATATAAAACCTTCTTTTAATTCTGTGGAAATTATTTTATCCATCTTCTCTTTCGCTACAGGCCCCAAGATCGAAGCATAATTAGAACAAACGCCTCCAGGCCTTCCTTGTTAGCCCTCGTACGGACACACTTGTCGTATTGAACACCGAAGATTATAGACTTGCGATTTAGATTTTTCGCACATTGTCACAGCATGATTAACGACACCTGCTAATTCCGAATAGGGGCGTTCATCCACCACTAGCTTGGAAATCAGGCGTAAGTTAAGTAATAGCAAAGCTTCAAAACTATCAAGATCCTCACCCTTGTCGAGATGCGACTCGTGATCGAATGGCTTGGATGGGCCTGCCGACCTGGACCTACGCCTGGAACGACGAGAACAACTCACATTGTATATGGAACTTTCCACACTTGACGCCCGGCTATGAGAACGATGGTCGTTAACATGAATCTCTTGGTCACTATCGCTGCCCTTAGGAGGAATAACATCCCCAGACGATGACTTGACAACCTTCTCTTCAACCAACCTTCACCAACTGTTCAAGCGTAGACATACGAGTATTGATAGCTCTCGTACACGACGGTCCAATAACACCACCATGTCTCACAAAACTTTGGCTTAGAAGGAGCCATCACGAATAATCTCGATATAGGCCCAAAATACTGTGAAAAAATTTTCACAAGCGACATAGGGGTGTGAGCGTTACCGCTGCTGAGTTCAAACTGACTTGGAAGAATAGGCGTGGCAAGGTGGGCGGGGCACAACGCTTGCGATTGGTCGAGCCCGCAGTGACGTCATAGTTAAGGTAAACAGACCCACGTGGCACGATATGGGCGTTGTCCATCCGACTAAAGATATCATTGAATTTTAACTTTAGACTTAATCTAAGATGGGTCTTAACTAAGATCGGTGATGAAGGAATGTATAGTTTTTAATTGAGTGAATTATATGAAAGATAATGTTTAAATGTTTTAATGTTTTAAATGTTTAAAATGTTTAAATGTTTTAATGTTTTAAATGTTTAAAATGTTTAAATGTTTTAATGTTTTAAATGTTTTAATGTTAAATGAAGGCCACCATCAAATGAATATAATGATGACTAGTGAGAGTACATTACAATGATATTGTGATGATTCACCAGGTTGGATTATTATCAGTCCTGTATACAAGGCGTACAAGTCTATAAAGGGGGACACTGGACTGACTATATCCTCTGTTCAGACATTGAGGAAAACTAAGATATTATGTTATGCACTATATAATGAATAATCCAATAATGTGTGTGGCTGTAAGCCAGCATTCAATAGAGAAGACTCTGTCTGTTACTTGGCCAGTGTGTCTTCCCAGTGTGCTATGCATAAATGACAAGACGGAGGGTCTGGTAAACTTCCGTTTCAATGGAAGTGAATGCACTCAGACAGTATATATTGTAATCTAAGCTAAATATTTATAGTCCCTGACTTCTACCTGCTTTGGAAATGCAAACCTATAAAGCATATGGATGTATAACAACAAATAGTGGCAGCAGAAGGACATCAGGGAGCTCTTTCATTTGATTTCAACAGTAAAAACACAGCTAAATATTTATGTATATACTTTTGAGAATTGAGGTCAAGTGTCAAGTGGATCAGTAGACCGTGACCAGTGTTAGGTAGTATTTCTATAGTGGTGTGTGCTAAGTTAAGGACAAAAACCTTAATTGCCTTAATTCATTTTATAAGGTTCCTTTTAGTTTTTAGAGTTTTTCTGTTAGATGTTACTGTCATATGTGGAACAAAAGCAGAGATTCAGGGCTGTCTATATTTGAAACTGTTGCATGCACAATTCCAAAAATTCTTTTTCATATTGTGTGAAAACAACCTATATCAATTAATTCTCTCCTTTTACTCAAATTTTGCACTATAATTATGCAGGTATAGAGTGATGGTCTTTCATTCTTAGAAAAATACAGAGAAAATTCCTATTGCACAATTGATGAACTTATGAACAAAGAAAACATGTTCATACCCAAGGATTAAGAAAAAAAATGGTTAATACAGCAATGTCCCTAACTTGGGGTGCAGCCCTATAGCTAAGTGGACCTTGAAGTAAAGTGGCCACTTCAACTGTTTACTACAGACTCACTAGACCATGACCACACCTAACTCTCAGGAAGTGTTACAGCCCTAGTTAGCCCTAGAGGTTGGCTCAATAGGTCAAATAATTGATTAATTGACATGCTATAATATTGACATAGCAAGGACAATGAACAATGAACAATAACAATAATATCGACACAGCAAGGACAATGAACAATGAACAATAGTTATGTCGATGATAAAGAACATTGAGGATAGATAATGATAAAGTACGTTCAACTTTATAAATAAAGGTTAATTATAGATGAGCCGGGTAGGGTGAGGGGATTTCAATCCTTCCCTTTTCACTTTGATATATAGTATTGTTGATAATGATCCTGATATATAACAAGTGCACATCAATAATGTTTGTGTAAAGGTAAATTAATCTTATAATGAACTAGCTGGTCGTCCCAGGAAGACCTACATAGGTAGAGGCTGCGAACCAGATTCTGACTGATGTAACTGTTATTGATGGAATCAGAATAAAAATACGATGTATATATTTCATCACAACCAGAGGATTTATGTGGTGCAAGTGCATCTAGTTTTTTAGTTAGGGATAGTTTGTTTAATAATTCGTAGGGACTATTCTCCCTTTGTTTAACGTTTAAATCGGCAGGGCCTAGATCGTAGTTTTTGCTCCCACATTGGCAAAGAATTTGTTAATACCCTTTGGTATTTCCTTGGCATATGCCATAGTGTTTGTCTCCGGGTTAATAATTTTCGAAATTGTTTTAGATTTTTCTTTAAAGGGGAGGTAATCATTGAGTATCTGCCAGAACTTCTTATAGTCGTATTTGTGTCTACTCAGTTGTTCCTTAATGTAAATATTTCTGGCTTGTCTGGTAGCACTATTAGCGAGATTCCAAAAATATACAGCTCTGAGTCTGAAGGCCTCTTTCTTTGTTTTCCTATATTTTCTGAAGTTGAAATCCCTATTATGAGCTAGGTTAATTAACTCATTATTATACCAAGGGGGTTTCTCTTTTTGCCTTGAGTTTTCTCTTAGGGCATATTTTATTAGTTATTTTTAATAGAGTGTCATACATTAGGTCCCAGGCTGTATTAGGATTAGTACACTGGTAGAAGGATTGCCAGTTGTCAATTAAGTTCATTTCATTTTCGGCATTTGCCGTATTTAAGTTACTATAAGACCTACCTTGAAAGTTACATTTAGCGTGCTTTTCCCTAGGTTTTTTCCAGAGCAGTCACTTTCCCATTTAGGCCAATTCTTGTTGGTATGGTCATAACCGATTGTAGGTGTTTGTTGTTAACAAAGTATGTCCGCCCTAGAGCTGGACACAATACCAACTTCCGGCCAGTTCTGACATGGGGCAAGATACAACACAACATTAATACACAGCACAATAATACACAACACATTAATACACAACACAATAATACACAGCACAATAATACACAACACATTAATACACAACACAATAATACACAGCACAATGATACACAACACAATAATACACAACACAATAATACACAACACAATAACACACAACACAATAATACACAACACAATAATACACAACACAATAATACACAACACAATAATACACAACACAATAATACACAACACAAACATCACATATGAAGATAACCTCCTGTGGACGGTAGGCAGGGCATACAACTGGAAGGGCTTTGGAAGGGCTGGGAGGACACAAATGGTTCTGTACTCTTCATTTAGAAAGTGGCTATTGGCAAATAGCTATGGATCCTGATATTAAAGAAAAATGGCCTTTACCACTTTGACTGGGTTATACCACTTCAAAGTCATGCTGTTTGGTCTTTGCAATGCCCCAGCCATGTTTCAGAAGATGATGCTGGAGGTGCTGAGGGGATTGAGTTACACAATTTGTGTAGTCTATCTTGATGATATTATCATATCTGGGTCAGTTTTTACAAGTGTGCTGTTTTGCCAAAATATCTTATTTCCAGCCTTATCATCACTGATATCCCTTGGATCGTAAAGATGATGGTCTCATTTGATTCCTATTAACAAGGGCTTTCATTGCATCAAACTTTTGCAAGGCTGATTCCAATATTTAATGTCTTAAAATGCTGAAAACCTTTTTTATGCATCATTCGCCTATAGAAATCCCCAATGAAATAAATTAAGAACAATTACCTAGAGTCTTCTCTTTTTGCATTTTCCCAATACATCTATATCTTAATTAAATTAAATTGAATTTAAATTTTTAAAGTATCTATCTAAAACTGTATATTGAAGATGGTATACATGTATTGTTTACTGTATCAAAATATGTATGTGTAGTGATCTCGCAGGTTCGTATCCCTCAACCTTACCGATGTATAAAACAAATGGAACAAAAGGCAGTCACTACCTGTTCGCAAAGGGTTTTATTCTCGTGAGGAATTGCAAGCTGAGCGTCAGTTTGCACAATCCTACCTCAGTCCGAGGATCTCGGGCCTCCTAGCCAGCTAGGTGACCCTTGACCACAGGTGTCTGAGGCAACATGCAGGTTTAAGTAAACATGGTACAAGCCAATATAAGAGTAACAAGATACTAGTTACAAGAATAAGAACATTCATAACCATTAGCAAAATAAGGTTAACCCAGGTTGCCGTTACTCTGGCAACAACAGCTGGACTGCTGTTATATGTAAAATGCAACAGGTAAAAGTTAATACATAGACTAAAAAGTCACTGCGGACCAGTACTGCCCACTGGGGTAGATCGGCTGAACTAACCCACAGCAGACAGCACCTAGAGATAAACTCTAGTGAAACCCAATATCTCCACAATACCCCCTCTTTTCTTTTATGAGTTTGAAAAATACGTTTTTAAAACTCGACAGGGTATTAAAAAGTTGAAACATCTACATGTAGGAGCATAAGGTGTCCTCTCTACTATGAACAATAAATAAATCTTATGAAAACTTCTTGCGACATATAGGAGCATACTGTGTCCTAATTAAAATGAACATTCTTTGAAGTAAGACAAATTTTATGAAAACCTCTTCGTGTTCAACAAGCAGGAGCATATTGTGTCCTCACTACCTTGCAAACAAACAATTTTCTGCTTAACAGAAATTAATTATTTTGAAAAAGGAATTCACATTCATATTGTAGACTTGGTTTCAGATTTCGGCGCCTCACACCAAGGTTCTGTATCCAAGGATCCAGGGCATCTAAAGAGTATCCGAGGTGGTTAAATCGGGTCGAAGGGCGGTCCAGTCATCATCGTCCATGCGTTTCCTCCGTTCAGTCATCCTTGCCGTCGTCGTCTTTCGTTCCATCGGGCGAGTCCTTTGCAGAAGATCTGTCCGGAGTATCAAACATACTGCCAAACATACCTTGCTCGGGAGGCGCCCGGCCCAACGCAGCCGAAGCCACAGTTCTCTGAGGCTGGGGTGGCTCACGTTGGGACTTCATCTGGTCCAGGAGATTGGTGAGGAAATGGATTTGTTGGTCGTTAACCTCCAACGTCCCACCAGCTCGACTGGACACCACGGTCAAACCAGGAGTCTCGCCCGAGCCTGAAGAAGGCAAGGCTTGAGCTTCCTCAACTGGTTTGGCAGGGAGAGAGGTCGGCTTTCCACCCAGGGAACTTTCCGACCTGCTCACACATGGATCTTTTTCAACTTCCGGAACTTCAACTTAGTAGTTCCAGTCGCTGGGGCAGGTGCCTTGCCTTTCGAGTTCGACTTGGGGTCCGAACTCTGGGGTTTGCGTACTTGACGGGCGGAAGACCGGGTGCTCTTGGCCGGTGAACCCATGAGCTCCTCAGTCGCTGCCGCCGAAGAATCAGCAGGATCTGGAGATAGAGTCCGCGGGGACTCGTTCATCTCTCCATCCTTCATCTTCGGCTTGTCCTGCTTTCTGGGGGATCTAGGTTTCTGCTTAGAGGTACCAGCCGAAGGTACAGACTTGGCTTCGGGAGTCTCGGACTCAACCTCAGCCATATCTATTACCATCGCCGCCTCCTCTTCGGCAGCTGCTTTCCTAGCATCCTCGGCCTCCATAATTGCGCCCCAGCAAGTTACGGTGCCGGTCCCAGAGCCACCTGCGTCAGTCTGACCCATGCCTACAAGGATCCGAGACCCTTCCAAGACCTTAGCCTCCTCGTCCGACAATACCTAAGTATCCGAACCGTCCAGATCCATCTCTAGATCAGACTCGGACAGCTTGGTGTTGAGAGAATCAGCCAACTGGTCCTCGGTCATATTCTCGAATTCTCCTGAGGTCGACATCACTAGTCAATCGGTACCTGAAAGTATAATGATGCTTTGGGTAGTAATGAATACAGAAAATACCTGTTATTTGCTGCAGATGGACGTTCGGACTCCTCTCGGACACGCTTCGGCTGTGGCTGACAGCTACTACACACATAGAGCGTAGTGGTATCGAGAAATCCAAACCTTCACTACACAAATATACCCACGCTTGAGGCACAGTGAGTTGGTTGATTACTTCCACACAAAGATTGAACGTTTATTGGTATATCGGCAGTGGATACGCTGTTCAAGTTTAGTTTAACACCTACGGATAGCAACGTTCATTCATTCCTACACCAATGGCGAAAACAACATGGCCGCTATAGGTCCCACGCCAGCCCGCGCATTATCAACGTGCCCCAAACACAGTTAATATACGACCCACAGCATTCATGCAACTTGACTACTCGAGCAAAGGGACTACAAACACAGGGCAATATATTTCACAAGGATCATCACTTGATAAAACTTACTGCACAGTTCTCTTTCTAAGAGGTAGTCTCGGTGCTTTGCTTCGCGGAAGCAGGAAGTAGACTGACTGAAAACGGTAAAACACCAGCGTATTTAACCACTGCAACGCCAGAGTTGCATTCAGTCGCCGCACTACTGCAGCGCCAGTTTTCTTCCCGTGCTCTCCTTCTGAGCCTGAAAATAGCTTTGGGCGCGTGTTCCCACTCAGCTATTCGGGTCTCTGCTGAGACGATGCAGAGGTGTAATCATTCCCTGATTTCCTCAAACCCACCCCAGGCATAGGCAACACTCTATTTGTCCATAAATAGATTCCGATGCTGACACTGAAGTCCGTGGCCACTGAAGACGTTTTGGATTTTCAGTTTAACATACAAGCGGTACCCAGGGCAAGGTTAAGTACTTTCCGAGACTCATGTTCGTCTCCCAGTCACAAATGGAATTAACTGAATAAAGTCCATTTTACTGCTTATCAATAGGGGACAGGGCGGCTCTTAGTTCGGTCCACCACCCGTCTGACTTCTCGTTGTGTGATTTTTTAGTTCGGGTAGAAATCAGTTCGGAGATTCCTACCCTCGGTCCAGTACCATAATTAGCTCATCTGCAACCGAACTGGGGCCTTTCGTACACGTTTAGCCCTTGCTATGCCAGGAGAAGAAGGATCTGGTGGTTTTGCATTAACCACAGCTCCTTTCCTTCTACCTGGTCTACCTGGTCGTTTCTTCGGCTGCACTGGAGGTACAGGAGCAGCTTGGACCAGCTGTTTCCTAAGCCTTCCGCGCTTCCTATTCAAAACGACCGGGGGCGCCACCGGCTGGTCGGACGTATCTGTGCGAACCTTCGGCCTCCCGCGCTTCTTCGGACAGACCGTAGCTACCTTAGACTTCTCCCTTCTAGATAAAGTCTTTCCTGGACCCAAAAGCCCAGGCCGGGTAGCCGTAAGTCCTGAGTCTGCTAAGGAACTGTCAGGTTTGGCAACAGATTTCCCTTGTCCACCCCCTCTTTTCTTTAGAGGCAGAGATTTACTGGAGATTTCCTTGGAACTACCCTTTCGGATCTTCCTAGGTCTACCTCTCGGCTTGACGCCTACAGTAATTTTCTCTTTCTCCACCAACTTTGGACAATCTTTCCCTGGCACCACTCTCCCAGCCTCTAGTCTAAAGATTTCCATACCAGCCTGTTCCTGCCTTCGGAATTCTGGAGCCCGATCCAAGTTAACTGCTTGAATCGGCCCATTTTCATAAAAAAACGGCTTCAGATAGTCGATATGGTATCGCATTAGACCTTCAGCTGTCTCCAGTTCACAGGTGGTACCTCCTATGAACCTTCGGATCTTATAGGGCCCGTCCCACTTGGGTCCGAGCTTCTTATTCGCTTTTGGGGGACAGAATCGATACACCATCTCCCCCTCCTCAAAACTGGGGGGCCCAGAACGCTTGTTATAATCTCTTATCTGGTGAACGGCAGATACTCCGAGATTATCCCTCATGTACTGGTGCCCTTTTCTCATCCACTGTTTCAGGACAGGCATGTATCCATCGCATCAGATCATATCTCATACCCGGCCAAAAATATCTCATCTTTACTGACCAGACATCCTTGCAGGTTCTGAAGTGACCCGAAGTTTTAGGACCATGTATACCCTTTCCTCATGGAAACAGGGACTATTTTCCTCCAGTATTTCCTATCGGTGGCTAGTCTCGTCCAACCCAGACATAGCACACCATCTTTCAACTCTATACTACCAAGATGCTTCACAAATGTCCGAAACTCAGCCGACTCACCAGCAAGGTCTTCCCTGCTAGGAATTGGTTCAGTTCCCTCTACAATTGCAAGCAATCTTTTTACAAGTGGATCGGTTTGCTGAGCTTCTTGCAACACATTCTGCTGAGTCGCTAGGGAAACAGCATTAGTGGCAATGATAGCATCATGCACACCGCAATCTAGGCAATCTGATCTTCCACATTTTCTGGTAGGTAAACGAGACAGCGCATCAGCATTATCATGCTGCTTCCCTGCCCGATGCAATATCATGCTCTGATCCAGCCCAAATTCCTGTAAGGTGAGTAGCCAGCGGGCTAACATATTGGTCGGATCCTTGAAATTGAGTGACCAACGCAAAGAGGCGTGATTTGTCCAAACAAAGAAGATCTTATTACCCAGTAAGTAATGTTGAAAACTTCTGTAGGTAGGTTAAGACAGCGAGTAGCTCATGTTTTGTTGCACAATAGTTTCTCTGTGGCTTCGAGAGTCTATTGCTTGCAAAACTTAGAACCATTTCTTTTCCATCTTGAACCTGGGACATAATCCCAGCCTTGCTAAAGCTACTTGCATCTGTATCTATGATGAACCCACCCGCCGAAATCCATAGCCACCGAAGACGTTTTGTATTTCGGACAGAGATATCACAGAATAGGTGCAGAGATCAGCAAGTCTTTGCATGTATCAAGTGCATCTTGGCAACGAGGAGTCCACTCTATAGGTTTAGTATATCGTTTATCCTTGCCTGCCGCGGTTACAATTCCTTGCAAAGGAATCCCCAATTTACCAAAATCTTCCATGAAGTCTCGGTAAAAGGAGGCAAATCCGATGAATTGCCTTACATCCCTTGCATTACTAGCGATTGGCCAGTCCTCGACTTCCTGGGATCTTCTTCGGATCCACCTGAATGCCTTGGCCTGACACAATCCAACCCAAGTATTCCACTTTCTGGTGGAAAAATTCACATTTCTTGGGTTTCGAACGAAGACCATAATTCCTAATACACTCAAGGACGAGTCTCGGATTATCTAGGCACTCATCAAGAGTTTTCCCCAAAACCACGATATCATCCAGATAAACCAGACGTGATTTCCATCGAAGGCCATCCAACATCTGATCCATCATACGTTGGAAAGTGGCTGGGGCATTACACAATCCAAAAGCCATAACTCTGAATTGAAATAACCCAACACTGGATAAGAATGCAGTTTTTGACTTGCTCTCTTCATCCATCGCTACTTGCCAGTACCCACTTTCAAGATCAAGAGTACAAAACCACTGGTTTCCACCAAGTGATTCTATGCACTCATCGATCCGAGGTAGTGGAAAGCTATCCTTTATAGTGACAGAGTTCAGCTGACGATAGTCAACGCAAAATTGTTGAAAGAGCGATCTTTCTCTCATTTTGCTTGGACAAATCCGAATCGTTGACCAATTTCTTCCGCGGACACTCTGCACTTGGTGGTACTAAGATGTCGGGGCTATCAGATCATCATCCGCCACAGGTGATTCTGTAACCTGTATTGAATTGATAATTGCCTCTCTGATAATATTGCCATCGCCATCTCCAGATAAGACAGAGTCCTCGGCCACTAGAGTAACTCGGCTCATCTTGCCCACCACCCTACCTTTGCCAATTTTCATTGGGCTGCCGGACGGATTGCTAAACGCTACCAAAGTGGTTGAACCTCCACCTGAAACATAAGTATTCAGGCTCTCTTAGGCAAAGTCTTTTAGCAATCCTTGGTCTGGCTCGAACATCCAAGCATCTGATGCGTCTGAGCCACTATCAAAGTCCAATTCTGCAAGTGTGATCGACCTGGGTTCCATGATCACCGCTTTCCTAAGTGTCACAGATCGACCAGTATCCACACTACTCACATTCATGGTCTTAATAGAGGAAACTTCTATATTCTCACTGTGCTTTTTCCATTGCTTGCACATGGCAGAATGTCCGAAATTCTCCAAATAAAGAAGTCCTGACCAATCCAGATTACATCGGGTAAAAATCTGCACCCAGAATCCTGTCTTCAGGGCCCTTTAAACCACTGACTACAAGACATGTAATCATATACATCCGACCTAACACTTCATACGGACAGAGCACACTCCCATATGTAGTTATAGGCGTTCCATTACCCATCGAGCACGCCATATGTACCGAAACCATAGGCGGCGCATGTGGAAGGGAAACATAGAATTCTTTGGTAATCAAGCTTGTTGTAGCACCCGGATATACCAAGAAAAATCCATTTTCCCCGCCTATGCCTACAGGGGCATACCATCTCTTCCTTACTAATAACTTAGAAGGAATCTCCAGAGTTTCCAGTTGTTGAACAGATACTTTCTGAATTCGAGCAGACTTCTTCTGATCTATATCTACCAGAATAACCTGCCCTGACTCAGCTTGGTACTCGGGCTGCCCCCGACGGATATAAGGGCCCTTACCCGAGCCTTCCTCTACCATAGGAAGAAATCCACCGTCCGGCAGCGGCCGCGGACCTCCAGCTATCGGATCGGGTAGCTTCTTGTCGCTAAGCTTTAACCCTATCTTACACACCGGTGCCTGGGCTGGATTCCCAGTTTCTGTACTACTACCATGATCCTCGCAGACTGTGGTACTAAGAAGCGTGTTGTCCAAGGCTCCGTCTCGCTTTCTACAGGAGCCAAACCTAGTTTCCCGAAGTAGCAGGCTTCTCCTTAGAAGTGTCTGCCTTCCTCAGGAGTTCGAAAAAGAGCTACCTTCTTGGGACAAGCCGAGGCGAAATGTCCCTCATCACTACAGAAGTAGCACCTCCGAACCTGCCAGGTTCTTTCCCCTTAGCTCCAGCAGTTGTCATCACCTGCTGAGCAGAGGTTTTTTATTCTTTCCTTGCCAAGCCTGGACAGCTTGCACTACGGCATTGCTAAGATCTTCGGAATCCTGCAAAGCTAGTGCCTGGCTGACCTGAACCATGGCCTTATCTTTGGCGTTCACATTTCTGCGTCTCTTCAACTGGGAAGCTTCGGCTGCAGCTATTTCCAATGGAATAACTACAGCCTTCGGACCCATGAAGGCGGCTTGTAGAGCAGCAGCAGGAACTAAGTCCAAACTACAACTTCCCATACTTCGGCCCAGAGAATAGCATGGAGAAGGTCAAACGGCTGTTTTAGCTTCACCCAAGCAGCTTTCTCCTGGTCGATTAAGCCCCTAAGAAAAATTCTTAGGCACAGAGTACGTAGAGTATTGTCCAAAACCACTCCATGAATCCTTTGTATCCCAGTTCCCAATTATTGCCAGCTTCGGGGCAAAATTAGCTTCCTACGCCAGTAACTGACACCTAAAGGTGAGTTCTGATCCCATTGCACCTTCATACCTGAAGTCCTACACCCTTGGGACAGGATTTTCCGAAATCCGAAATTCCATAAATCCGAAATTCGTCCGAAAATCGTCCGAAATTCCGTCCGAAAATCGTCCGAAAATCCGTTCGAAAATCCGTCCTGCTATCATTCTGCTATCCTTTCAGATCAAGCAGATACCCAGAAATGAAGTGAGCTCGGTGGATTCTATACCTTTTTCCGCCAGTGCGTTTCCCTCGCACCTTTTCGCTCCACATGCTTTTTCCCATTAAAGTGGAGTCAGAGGGAATGTACCTATTTCCGCCACACTAAGACTGGTTTGTGCGTTTTCGCTCCACCCCTCTCCACTGAGCTGTGTGCTGTGCACTGCTCAATGGAGCCCATCGCCTCCACCCCCGTCAGTGAAACGCATTGTGTCGCGGAAAGAATTGCTCTACACGTTTTGGCATTTATCTCAGGAACAATTCAAGATTATTTCAAAAGAAAAGCTGCATGACATAGCTACATATGCCCACTCAAATCTGTAAAAATACCTTTATTATAGATCTATTTCTTCTACCTTTTTTTCGATGGTTCCACGGACATTATATAACATATTTCGACGGCGCTAAACCCCTTCCCTGGGGAATAATTGCTCTACGTGTTTTGGCGTTTATCTAAGACACTATTCAAGATTATTTTTTTTAAAAAACTGCATGATATAGCTACATATGTCCAGTCAAATCTGTAAAAATAACATCATTATAGGCCTATTTCGTCTACCTATTTTCTAGGACGTTGCACAGACACTATATAGCATATTTCCACAGCGTTAAAACACCTTCTTGAAAATAATTGGTCTAAATGTTCCGGCGTGTACTGCTTAAACTATCCACGATTTTGTTTTATATAGCTACATATGTCCACTGAAATCTGTAAAGGTAACATCATTATAGACTTATTTTTTCTACCTTTTTTCTTGGTCGTTGCAGGGACACTATATATCAAGTTTCTACAGTGCTAAACCCCTTCCGCGGAAATAATTGATCTACATGTTTTGGCATGTATCACAAAACTATTCAACATTTTTTATAGGAAAAAGTGTTTCACATAGCTACATATATATGGAAAGCTGGATGAAACCACTGATATATTGCCAATAATGTTGACAAAAACTCCAACAAAATCGACGACACTTCTACAATTCTGATTATATTATTAAGTTACCAATTGAATGATTTTTACAGCGACATTGTTGGCAAATTAATAATTGTTGTTCCAACATTGGACCAACTTTGTCATGAATAACTGAACCTGGTGACTATGATGATGATAAAAACATATTTGTTTCTATGCACTGACAAGTCCTACCAGTATATATTGAGCACATTTCATTATTTCAAAATGTTCCCTGATAATAAATATATGTGTAAATAAGCAATGTGTAGGGTGTGCATTCGTAATCTATCGCTGGAATACTTTGGCCACTGTAGAAATACCCCACACCCAAAATAAAATGAAATTATATTAAGGATGAACAGGTATATATCATGTGTATCTCTTGAAAATATGAAGGCCGTATTCATATATGTACGATATATATACATACAGATGTATGTATGTACATGTAGGTATATGTGTATGAACATGCATAACACTTAATTAGTATACATGTATGTATAATACATGCATCATCAATATGCATGTATGTTGTATGTAGGTATAAATATGTTTGAATATATTGAGTACATATAAACGTACATACATATATATAATATATATATGTATGTGGTCAATTCTAATTTTTTGGCGTCCATAAGGTTTTTACATGATATCGTCGGGAATATTGACTTTAGATATGTTTTTTGATATTCACTGAATCCGCCATGAAAAGTGCTTCAATCCGAACCCTACTTTTGAGGGTCTAAAATTAATATTAACAAATCCAGCTTTAAAAAACCTCCTAAAATAGGCCATTTTTACAACAAGGTACAAATAAATGTTCATTTGTCATGTAGAAAGAACATAATAAATGTATATATATGTACAGCAAATTTGTAATAATTCTGAAGGCAAAATACTTTTACATATCATAGGATGATTTTAGAGATTCTATTTGAATATTTCATATATCTTTTTTAGAGGTATGTAATAGTCAACCCTAGGCATACCATGCGTATGCATAGACATTGTGTTCTCAATCCAATATTAATCATAAATGTTTTTTAGGCAAATATGTATTCATATGATAGGAGAACTACTCTAGTTTCAGAGAATACCAGAAAAAACTATCAATCTACAACTGTTTTTTCCTTATCAACGAAAAAGTAAAGGGACATACAGTATAGTCAACTTTTCTGCATACCATGCGTATGCATTATAGGTATCCATATCTCAGCAAATTAGCGTATTTAACTTTAAACATGTATACATAAGTTGGACCCTTATTCAATGTAATAAACAAGGTATCTCTCATTTATGTTGCCAAAACACATTTGAAATAATGATCAAGATAATTAGAAACATGCCATGAGTATGCATATACCGTGCGTATGCCATTATAAGAGAATTGGGAAATATTAAACAATTGCACTTTATATATACATACAAAATGGAAATAAATAATAAGACGTCCTTGCTGCTTTATGATAAGAGAGTCAGAACTGCCATAGGTAGCATTTTTTTCTATCTAATGACACTTGTTTTAAAAAATATAACCTCAATCTAGTAGACATTATCATTAACATGCCCCAGGGCAATACAAAATGTGATTGAACAAAATCTTATAGAATATTCTTAATAACCAAATTACATTTTATGACATCCAGGCCACCCATAAGAGCACATGTACTGACTTGCTATTGTATGTTCCATAGGATACATGATATACACCCTGTATAGGGCAGCATACGCACGGCACATCCCATTTAATGTCATAATTATTTAGTATTTGTAATTCTTAGAACCAATTCTGATGCAATGAGTCAACCTTGATTGTTTCTTGAAAGTGCCAAGTTCAAATATAACTCAAATACCTATCCCATGCATATGCATGAATATATACATGTGTTGATGTGTTCTGGGGTTAATTAGATAGTCAATTAATTAGTCAATTAGTCCGGGTTGATTATTATAGGAGAGAGGATACTCCCCCTATTATCAATGGGTCAAATCTGTTTGGGTAGCTTACGCTCGCCGGCTTGTAAGGAGTATATAGTTGTCTGGTACTGCTGCATCTGCTTCTCTCTCTATAGGTCTATCTAGTGCAGTATTAGTCTTTACCCATTGCTTTCCCAATAAGAACACAATTCCTGTACCATAAAATAGAATCTTAACCAGCTCTTGTGTGTTTTGCAATACTAGGTTTATTATTGATATAGAGTGCCTTGAATACAATGCCTTTCTTCCTTCCGGTCAGTGAGACTCCTACTCACACACATGTTCAGGTTGGATATAAATACATACAGGTATACCTTTCAATAGAGTCACAGATCAAACCCAATGGTCAATGTTCAGGTGTATCCATTGATACAGTTATGCAGTTATACAGTGGTACAATCATACAGTTATACAGTTCACAGTTATAAACAGGTAGATGTACTTAGCTATTGTTCTGAAGACTGAATCAGGAGACTGTCCCATATTAGCTAGTTCTAGCTATATGTAGTTCTTCTATCAATGTCTCCAATGGGGGTTTTCACCCATACTCCTGGATCTATCAATCTGTCTCTATCTCTTAGGCAAACAGGCCTAAAGGGCAATGGCTCCTTCCTAACTGATATATAGTGGTGTTGAAGACTATATCAGTAGAAGATGATGATGGTAGGAGATGAAGAAGTGTCCAGTCTCTGCACCTCTCCTATATTTATATGCCCATATCTTTAGTTCTACTATATGGCCTGACTTACACTATCCAATGTCTGCTTGTTCTGTCAACACGTGCGTCATCGCATGATTCCATCTAAACCAATCACTCCTTGTTACACACAACATACGTCACGAGGCAATGCCTAATCATCTCAACTCCCATTGGGAATACACCCCTGTCAAGGAAAGGGAAGTTGCTCTCGGCTTTTCTGATGGCTGTCAGGGCTTCACTCTTAATATAGGTGAACTACAACATCTATTATTCATGCATTCAATCGACCTACACTCTTGACCTGTGCTTGCTCCCTAGGCTTGGTAACATGCAGCTTAAGGGTCTTACACACCAACACTCTCCCCGACTAAACTTCTTGCCCGTCTCGGGCGAGGTCAGGAACGGATGTCTTTCAATCTCCCTCAAGAGTCCAATACATATCAACATAAGTGACCACAATGATGATTAAAGATACAAGTGTAAAAGTTCGAAAAACCTCTGGGAGTCCCCCAGAGAACAATCTTTCCTTCAGCTTAAGTCAGTTGCATTGTATTACTTTCTCTACTCTATACCCACATATATGTAGTGCCCGGCGACAAGCCCACTTTCTATACTACTCACAAAGTTCTTCTATGTTAAGGTATAGGCAGGATTGTCGCCTTGGTCCACTAGGTGGGAGCAATTTCCAAATGCCTCCTTTTCCCTTTACTTTGTACGTTTCCTTTATCTGATACATATACAACTGTGTGTAAAACACCTCCGGACGTGATGTCCCAGTTTCAACTGGTTAGAGCTTCCAGCTCATATTAAAATAGAATATTAATAGTTGACGATTGTCCTGTTCTTATTTCTCCTCTACTAAACGAACCCTTGGGTCACTACATTTTGGTGCCGTGACCTTTTGTGGAGTAATAATTCCTAATTTAGGAAATCTATATCTTGTTTATACAAGAATTACATACCTTATATGTCTATAAATGGACAATTATATGCTGAGTTGAATGCAGAAAATTTAATCATCCACGATGGTCAATATTCTGATTTCTCTCAGCCTTCTATACAATTTCGAAGTGTGGGTGACTCACTGGCCACTATGAATGGGCCACCAACCCCCACACCTGCCAGCCATAGGCAATACGGACATGATGTGTCCTCTATAAGCTCTATAAGCTATTCAGAAGAGCCTCCAAGGCAAACAGCCAATATCAAAATGACCAGAAAGGTATATAGGCTTGGCGATCGAAATAGACCAGCTTCTTCCTTGGGCGAATCGTTTCTGGCTAACGATGGACATAGGGAAAGGATTGGTCATGACAATACCTCCATAGCGGGATCTGTATTCGGTGAACGACTACAGGACAATAATCCTGCTGTTTCTGATATGCTTTCTTTGGAAACAATCATACGAATTGGGCTAGAGAAAGGCTCTGGTATTGAAACTTACACAGAAGCAGACAAGCGATATATTAAAATCCTTGCTGAATCTGTTTTGAGCAATACTTACCAATTACCAACAGATAGAGTTGATTATCTCATGATCCAGTGTGGAAGATTGGGACTTCAGCCGAAATGTATTGGGGGAGATAGAGTCCTTTCACCGATCGATTATACAAAAGAAAAAATCGACCCAATAGCTCCTAATGTATTTGAATATAAATACTGGGGATCCCAGCCAGATCTGCAAAATAACAGGCGAAAATCGATTCAAAAATTGGTAGATACATATACAAGGCCTGCTTCAGAGGGAGCCCCAAACATAGATCAATTTTCATTGAAACCAGACGATATTAGTCTGCCATGGGAGACACCAGCTGGTAACGTTGGTAGATCTAATAAAATCCAAATAAATAGGCCTAAACAGCCAATTCCTGAGTCGAAAGTATCATATATACTTCCTCCTGTTATTACTCAGAAACCACTTGTTCGAACAGCCAAATCAGTTAATATACCTGATCATATAGGGGCAAACATTGTTTCAACACCTATTGACGGTTCGAGAAGGAAATCTACGATGCCTGAAATGGACGTAGAGGTATTATATGAGGATATAGGGACCCCAATGTCTGTACCAAAGCCCATTCGTGCTCGTCCTCGTGAGGCTCCAAAGGCCAAACCATTGGATAAGTACAAGGGCACTGATTGGGGAGAGTATATTGCAGGAGCCTTGATTCGAATGAATCTATATGGCTGGGACGATGATACAATGATCAGAGAGTTAATAATCGCCACATCTGATCATGTTGGACAAACAACGTGGGGAGAATTATCCTTATTAACTTTGTCCAATGTATTAAATAGACTTTCAGTGCAATTGGATGAAAGAACGCCTGAAGATCGTATAAAAGAATACGAGACTAGAGTCCAACAATTGGATGAAACATATCAGCATTTTGCTGAATCTTTGGTCGATTTGTGTAGGAAGGCCTATCACGAATATCCAGACAATCTGAAAAAGAAAACTATAATGCTTTTTGCTGACGGAATGAGAGATAAATTCACTTCTTTCTGGGTGAAGTATGCTAAGCCCAATACTTTACAGATGGCAGTGGATATAGCTGTGAAATTGAAACGTGCTGGAGGGTGTTCAGAAATGAGAACCTCCTTGCTGGATCATTCACCGTCTAATTTTGTTTCGTTCCAAACTAAGGAAGCAAAACCAGTTAGTCTGGCTGCATTCGCCACAGAATCGACCAATACTAGTTCTGAAATTGAAGATCCAGAACTTGAAGCTGAGATAGCTGCATTTACCTCTTTCAGAATGCAGCAGAAAGGGTATCAAAATTATAAAAATCCTAGATATTTTGGTACTAAACCCTCTCAAACTGCCCAGCAAGGAAAGGAATCGAAAGAAGAAAAATCTTATGCTAAAAAAGGTAGCAATTCGAATCCTTCTGGTGGATTTAAGAATCGACAACAATACGATTGTCGTTTCTGTAAATCGACAGAACATCCTAAATGGAGATGTCCAGAAATTCTAGCTCTGGAGAAACGTTTACAGAAGGATAGAGAGGAAAAAGAGAAGAGGAGTCAGGGAAACGAGAAGGGGTCTCAGTAGGGAGCATTCTTGAGACCCTGATTCCTAACAATAATGGTACAAATAGTACAACGATATACCCAGATAATATATGCCATCCTCAAGGTGGTGATTCAGATGGAAATGAGAAGGGAATATGTCAGGAGGTATTAAAACCGGTAGAACAGCCTTTTACACCTGATAATATTATTTTAAATTCTCAGTCGACATTGAAAAATTCCTGGAAACCTCCACAGGCTAGCCTAGATCGGGATAGCATTTGTAGGAATAACTTGGATAATGATGACCTTGCTCTCATAGGCGCTATAAGAAGCGACGATGGGGAAGTAAAGGTGTCATATTTGTCGAATCCAGATGATGAATCTGAAACCATGATACATATAACTCCTTTATTGGTAAAAATGAGATGGTATGTACCTGTAATGATAGGGGAAAAGTGTGGAGAATTTCTTTATGATACTGAGGCTCAAACCAGCCTGGTTTCTAAAGAATTTTATGATTCACTTGCCTGCAAGCCTCAATTGTTCGCTTCACGATTGAAGGTAAAACCGATTGCAAGTGGACCCATCGATACACTGGGTTATATAATATTAAATCTCAATATTGGCGGCATTGTGTATAGAAATGCTTGCCTGGTGGTATCACACTTAGATGGCGACCAAGCTATTCTAGGTATGGATTTTACCTGGAGATACAAATGTGGTATCTCTTGGCCTGGTCGACTGACTCTTGAAGATGGTAAATATAAAATAAATTGTCTTAAGAAAGGTTCGTTGGGGACAGTTACTGTGAAAGAAGATGTCCAAATAAGTGCATTTGCTGTAAAGGTTGTAGAGGTGCATTTAGGAGATCTACCCACCGACAGGCCATATCTGGTAGAACCAGAAGTTGAAGGAAAAGATGGGGAAATCTTTGGAGGATTAAATATATATTTATTTAAAACTAAGAGAACGAAGATCCCTATCTGTAATCCAACCGCCTTACCGATACGTCTGAGGAAATATACACCTGTGGGGTATGTGTATGAAGCAGACGAAAATAGCTTAGTTGAGGTGTCCCCTGCACATATTACTGACTGTTTCTGTTCAGCCAGTAGTGTAGAGGAATTACCTAATAATACTATAGGTCTTGAAAAATTAATTCAAGATGTACATGTTAAAAGTGAACACGAAAGGAAAATATTGGGAGAAATGATTCTAAGGAATAAGGATGTTTTTCGTTTACCTGGTGAGACATTAGGCTATACCTCTCGTACAACCCATGTAATAAATACTGGGGATGCTAGGCCTATAAAGCAAGCATATAGACGGCAGATTCCGAAAAAGAAGCAAACTGCTGAGGAACAGGTACAGAAAATGTTAGATGCTGGTGTAATAGAAGAAAGTGATAGCCCTTGGTCATCTCCTATAGTGATGGTCAACAAGAAAGACGGTTCTATTCGTTTTTGTGTCGACTATCGTCGCCTAAATAGTGTCACTGAGAAAGATTCATATCCACTACCACGTATAGACGATTGCCTAGAAGCTCTGGGAGGCAATGGTTGGTTTTGCACGTTAGACCTGGAAAGTGGCTATTGGCAAGTAGCTATGGATGAGCAAAGCAAGAGTAAAACTGCCTTTATAACTTCCTCTGGGTTATATCAATTCAAAGTAATGGCATTTGGTCTTTGTAATGCTCCTGCTACATTCCAGAAAATGATGAATAAAATGCTGCGTGGATTAGTGAACAATATATGTCTGGTTTATCTGGACGATGTGATTATATTCGGGAAAACTCTCGAAGAAACCATGATTAATTTGGAAAAAGTCTTTCAAAGGCTACGTGAATATGGATTAAAACTCAAGCCTAAGAAATGTAAAATGTTCCAGAGACAAGTTGAATATTTGGGCAGAGTGGTATCCAGTGAAGGAATTCGTGTAGATCCAGAGAAAGTTAAAGTGGTCATCGATTGGCCTCAGCCTAAAAATGTGAAAGAAGTAAGATCATTTATTGGATTTGCCTCTTATTACCGACAATTTATTAGGGATTTTGCTGAAATGGTATATCCTATACAGGAAATTGTAAGAGATTCGGGAAAAGTCGCAAAATATAAATTTGTCTGGTCACCAGAATGTGAAATATCGTTTGCCCAGACGAAAAAGGCATTAACAACTGCTCCAGTGCTTGCTTATCCACAAGCAGACGGATTATATATTCTCGATACTGATGCGAGTGGAAAAAGCATGGCAGCTGTTCTTTCACAGGAACAAGAAGGTCAGGAAAAAGTTATTGCATATGCCAGCAATTCTTTCTCTAAATCTCAGAGGAATTACTGTACTACGTATAGGGAATTACTGGCTGTTATGATCTATTCTGCAAAGTTCAAACATTATATTTTAGGTGGTGAATTTATTGTACGAACAGATCATGCTTCCCTGACTTGGCTGATAGGTTTTAAAGAGCCTCAACATATGTTGGCTAGATGGTTGATGACCCTCCAATTATACAATATCACGAAGCCAGGGGTGATTCGTCACAGGCCTGGGAAGAAACACATAAATGCAGATTCTCTTTCTCGTCTACCATATAGCAGATGTAAAAGGGAAGATTGCACTGATTGTGGTGCCCATAATGCTATAATAGCTAGTTCTAAAGTTGTGGAAGAAACGCCTGTTAAAAATCTCAATTTTGTTTCTGAACAATCTTTGGATTCTGATATTAAGCGTATAAGATTATATGTTGAAAACAAAATTCCTTGGCCAGAGAAGGCTGGAGCAGAAAGCAATGATTTTCGCTGCATTTTGGCTAAGAAAGATGAATTAATATTGCATAATGATTTATTATGTGTTCGATGGAGACAACCCTCATCAGGAAAACTTTTCAGCAGAATAGTTGTACCATTTGGAATACGAAAACAATTATTCGATCGCCATCATGGTCCTGCTTGTGTGGGACATTTTGGTAATCTAAAATGTCATTCGGCTTTGAAGCAAAGATATTACTGGCCAGGTCTAAGAGCGGATATTACACGTTGGATTCGACAATGTGAAATCTGCCTAACAAGGAAAACTAGGCAAGGAACTAACGTTTCTCCTCTAACGAAGGATCTGACAGGTGAGAGATTTTCTCGTATTGCTATAGATGTATTATCTGGTTTTAAACGCAGTACAGCAGGAAATATTTGCATTTTAGTTGTGACTGATATGTTTTCTAAATGGTCAGAAGCTTATTGTTTGAAGGATCATAAGGCAGAAACAGTGGCTTGGACAATATTCAAAGAATGGATATTACGTTTCGGCGCACCTAATGCTATACATAGTGATGGAGCCCCAGAATTTGAAGGTGGGGTTATGAAAGAATTATGTAAACTATATGATATTAAGAAGCAGAAAACTCTTCCCTATAGACCCAAGTGCAATGGACAGGCGGAGAGATTTAACCGTGTACTTGTTAATCAGTTATCTTGCTATATTGATTATGGTTCGGAAATATGGGATACACTTATACCTTGCATAGCAAGCGCATATAATACCAGTATACATGCTAGTACTGGTTGTTCTCCATACTCACTATTGTTCGGTGAAGAGGCTTATACACCTGCTGATTTAATATTTGGCGTGCCTAGAGGAGGCCTAGATATATCTATGAGAAGTGTCTTTCTGGAACAATTAAAAAAACAAATAAGGGAAGCACACAAATTCTCTAGAGAGAGATTACAAGTGACTTCGGTTGCTCAGAAAAAAACTCATGATCGACGAACTAGACTGAGAAATTTCTCTGAAGGTGAATGGGTATATGGGTCAGATTTTAAGAAAATGTACTATTGGCAGCTCTACACATTTAGTAAATTATGCTAAAATAGTTTGCAATTTGGCCAAAACTAGGTAAATTCAAGTATATTTGTCATTGCAATGACGCTAGCAATTTGGTCGGTTAGGTTGAACTATATTTTGAAATTTATTCTTGTCTGAAATTTGGATTATTTGAGAAGATTGGTGAAAGCGAATTGTACATTTTCTGAAAATATGACCCATATAGGTATTATCCTCCTATAGCTAGTAACAAATATGGTGCCAAATGGGATGGGCCCTTCAAAATAATTAAAAAGATCAATTATCATACGTATCTCCTCAGTACAAGTAGGGGAGAGGTGAGATGGAATGGCGATTTTCTTAAAACCGCTATAGATCCTACCAGTGAGGATGGATTAATTTTAACGACAAATTTAGGGAACGCTCCTGAGGTTGAAAATCTTCGTCTGTCAGGTAGAGACGTGGTCAGAACAAAGGGAGGAAAAGTGTCGGCTGGACAAGAAATAAAGGAATATTTGTCCGGGCTTAAAGTCGATAGAGGAATTAAAAAAGGTAGACCTCCTAAGAAACCACCTTCTATGAAAGGTTCAGATAATTCTACTTCAGGAGAGGAAGAAATATCACCACCAAAAATCTCTGATAGCAATAATAATAATAATATTTATAAGATTGATGGAAATCATGACAGTTCAATAGTGCCATCTCGGGTACGTGCAATAGGAAAAAGAAAGATCAAAATCCCTGACCGCTATTCTCCATGCCTTCCTTGAAATTATTGTAATTTTAGTGTTGGTCTGGTAGTAATCGAGCTCCCATGGGGAAATATATATAGTGGGATCGCAATAATATTAATTTATTATTTGTGAAGGATAGGTAAAAACACAACGAGAAGTCTATTATGCTGATGGACCTGATGTAGCGTATTGGTCTATCGTGCATACCCTATACGATTGGAATTCATTCACATATTATTATACACGAGAATTGCCTTATTAGGCATTGCTTTGAAAGCATACCTTCCTAGATCGGGGAGGATTGAGCCTTATTGATTCGGTAATAATTGCGTGTTAATTTCATAAGTAAGGCCGGGTAAAACAATTGGATAGTCATGAGTGACACTTTTTCTGTAATAGCTTAAATTGTTTTCACTGTTGACATCAGGCTATGGCCTGAATAATTACCATATTTGATTGTCTGCCGTGTTGGTCTGGGATCTTGGGTTTGAGGCTCGCTCGAACCCTCAGAGGTGTCCCAAACTTGGAACGAGACAGTCGATTAGTTCTTAGAGAGAAACCTGTGAGAGAAATCTTATTAAACTGGAATTCTGTAAGTACTATATATTCAATAGAAACATGTGGGATTATATCCTGGGAAGGAATCCATGTGTCGATATTATTATATATTTATGTCTGGGTTTATGTAATAATTTTCTGTCATTATGTTGAGTCATCGTACGGTGGTACGGGTCTCTTCAGAGAATTTTAATGGCTGCTTATTGTTTACTATTCAGACGCTATAGGTATGGTGAGTGATAAGGGGTTTTTGTTCGTTTAAACCCTGATGGTTATATTCAGATTTGTTCTGTTACATTGATTTAATGTTGTATTTGATGTGTCCGATATGAAACATGAAATAATTGTTTCAAAATACCATAAAATACACATACTTGTATGTGATATTTACACAATAGTTGCATTTACTGCAGCAAATCCAATAGCGGTATGAAAAACTACTGCAAAACTGTATTTATATGCTATAGTTCGCTAAGCGATAGACATAAGAAACGTGCTTTGTGGGTATATGTGTTTTGGCGTTGCGCCAAGGGACCTTGCGGGCTCCCTAGACCACGCTACCTGCGCTCCAATATAAGCCAAAAGCGCGGACGTCGGAGGGAGCAGGGTACGACTCAAACAGTATGGGAGTCTATGGGACAACTGACAACTACTACTGATTTGGGTATATTTGGCAGCGCGGACGTCGGAGAGAGATAGTACGACTCGTACAGCATAGAAGTCAATGGGAACTGCGACAACATGTGCTGTATTGGGTATTTTGCTAAGGAATAAGCCTATTTTTATGGCGTTTTGGTGATTTACTGAGAGTTTATGCTGGTTATGATAATTTCTTTTCTTATTTTTATTATAGGAGATCCAGTATAAACAGCTTAGATGAGCTCCAGTAAAATGGAGACGGAGCCTAGCTCTGCCAGCAATAAGTCAAATGACAGCAATAAACCACCGAAAGGTGCTTCTTATATCCCGAGAGGGAACAATAACCAACGAAATAGCTTGAAGGATAGAAGCCAAGCTTCAGGTAGTTCAGAGCGTGGGGCCATCCCTAAACAATATAAGAAGAGAGATGATACGAAGAAAATTGAAGAAAAGAGACGTTTCCGAACCAGAACTAATGGTTTGAAGCATTGGTCTCAACGAGAAGATACAAATTTAGCTCCTATTTTGTGTAGTGAGTCAGATCAATACACCAATTTGTTTGAAACATCCGATGATGATCAAATTGGGATGTACGAATCTCTCTTTGAGAAACTGTGTAAGCCGGAGGAGACGTTACCTGAGTCTGGCATTTCCATATTCCCAGCCCAGGACATCAAACTGAAGATGGCAATTAGTATCTTTTCTGTAGGGATGCGTTGTCCTTTTAACTGCTGTCGAAGCACGACCCTCAATACTTCTGGTCTTAAAGTTTTCCGGACTAAGTTATCTTTCATTCGACATTTGGTTGAGGAGCATACTCCCTTAACTGTCGGCTGGAAATGTCCCATGAGACTTTGTCACAAGGTGTTGGATAGAAGATCAGATATGGTGGTCCATTTACGAGATCCAGCTGGAAGACATGGGCTTACAGCGAAGGAAATGGAGACTACCATGGAGAATATCACAGAAAAAGATCGTCATATTCAGCCGAATCCCTATTTCCACCAGACTCTTCTGGTCTCCAGGTTAGTTTGGAAGTGTATGATGGATGCTGCTGAGGATGAGGGATATACTAGCCAAGTAACTCCTGTATCTGCTCCTGTGAGCAAGAAACCTAAATACGTGGATGCTCCACCACCAGTGACAAATGCCTGGGGCAAACCTTCTGCTGGTACATCAGGTAGGGATGGTTCAGCAATCGATATATCAGGCCCTGTTCTATTCAACGATAATATCAAAGATAAGATCTCTGAAGTCAGACTTACAGATGTAAAAGATATCTATAACGATGCTGTATATGCCTATGCTGAGGCAGTGGATAAGGAAAAAGAGAGGCATGAGGCTGCTTTGGATAAGATTCATCTGGAATTTATTGCGAAGTTTAAAACTATCATAGATCCTTTGGATAATGTGCAAAAGTTGCTTGACATGCAAGATGAAAGGGACTCTTTGGTGGAAACGTTGGAGGAAACTACTAACCTCAATGACCAACTCCAAATGAGGGTCTTAGATTTGGAGAATAAAAATCGTCAAATTGCTGAGGAGATGGTTCAAGTTAAAAGTGATTTGTCCAAGTTGTCTTCTTGCTCTTCTGTGAAGGCTAGCCCTAGCAAGGCTAGGTCAAGCACTACGTTACAACTAATAAGAGCGAAAAATCTCCAGGCACGACAGTGTTTAAATAGGCCGACGTATGGGATCTCTAAGACAATTACAGATTCTTCTTCAGGTACTGTTTCTCCCGAGAAGGATCCTGTTCCTCCGAAAAAAGGTCCTGTTTCAACCTATACAAGAGCGGAGATTGAAAAGGAGAATCGCCTTTTAGCTTCACCTTCATCATCGAATTTAGCTTCGAACATTTTTGGGACTCAGAAATCTGAAAAAGAATTGTTAGCTTCTCCTATTCCTATGTCTATGGATGGGATGAATGAATATGTGTCCACTGGTGTCACTTTTGATGATATGTCTTCGAACTTGCCTTTATCGCCATCTGCTGGTGGAGAGATGATGCTCACACCTGAATCTTTATTGGACACTCCCAAACTAAGAGATTCAAGAAAAAAAATAATTCCAGTGAATATTTCGAAATTTGATGATATGGACTTCAGCACACAACATGAATCGTCTGTTTGATTGAGTCGATATGCTATATCACTTTTTAAAGTGAAAACCTACTATAATTATTTGTTACCTATATTATTGTTTGTATATGTCTGTTGAACAGATCTTGCTATATTATTATTTGTCTATACTATATTGAAAAGCTGTAGTAGTGGAGGAGCTGTGGGCCTTTTCGTGGAAGTCTGACTGTTTCGAGGGAACGAAGGACCTTTTACCATGCCACGGTTGATGTGACGAGACGATGCTGTATATAGGAGGAGATTGGATTATAATATTATATTGTTTTATTTGAGAAAGAAACAGAACGGCTGAATTTACCATATAGATATTGTTGTATTCGTGTGTTGAGTCTTTACGAGACTGCCTTTTTATGTTTATCTACGATACTATAGGTATTTCGTTCTTATATTCTTATAATGTTGATACGAACAGAGTTTCGTCTTCTTTTTAATATAATATTACTTCTTATCCATATGTTTTACTTTGATGTGTATCAAGTTGTTTGTAACGAAGGAACATTTATAGAGAACTATGTCGATAATCATATGAATTATCTCTAAAAAACGTGGGGGGTGATGTAGTGCCCGGCGACAAGCCCACTTTCTATACTACTCACAAAGTTCTTCTATGTTAAGGTATAGGCAGGATTGTCGCCTTGGTCCACTAGGTGGGAGCAATTTCCAAATGCCTCCTTTTCCCTTTACTTTGTACGTTTCCTTTATCTGATACATATACAACTGTGTGTAAAACACCTCCGGACGTGATGTCCCAGTTTCAACTGGTTAGAGCTTCCAGCTCATATTAAAATAGAATATTAATAGTTGACGATTGTCCTGTTCTTATTTCTCCTCTACTAAACGAACCCTTGGGTCACTACATATATACCTCTATGTCCTAATAATAACACGATTACTTATCTACCCCTCAATCCTGTGGTGAGGCCTCCATAAATATATGTCTTGTTCCTACTGAGATATACATACACTAGACACATAGGCAACAATACCATAAATCGTTTGACAGTCATCTTTCGAATAATTATTACTCAACCTCTGTCACATATCACTACATACATTAATACAAACTCCATGTGTTTCTTCTAATATGAAATACCTATACATCCTATACGATATATATATTCTTAGTCATACATCAGCATCCTTGCTACAATTATACCTTTACATTTATATTTCTAGAGTTATTCAAGATAAATACTATGTTAACTGCGGTTCCTTCCTCCTCACCATCCATGGGGACGAGCATTATTGTTTCCAAAAGATTAATTAAATTTTTCATTGGGATGTTCTAGCTGTGTCTACTCAGGAGTGCTCCAGGTCTCTTTTCCCTGGTTACAGCATCTCCTCATCCTCCACATCCGCTATGATGGCCGCGTCCGAGCAATCCATACTCACTGTGCTGGAGGATGTTGAATATCCGCCCCTGCCTTTCCTAGCCCAGTGCCAATTGGGGTCAATTGGTGGGGTCAGTGCACCCCGGGGTATCCATTGCTGCCACCTCTGGGGAAAGGTGCTTGGATACCTGTGCTCTCCATAGGCCTCAGCCTCCGAGAACACTGGACTGTCCAGGTTTGTTTTGTATGGGTTGACCCCATACATTCCCCTGACTACCCTTCTCTTTGGGGCAGCTCTCTTTAATGCTAGTTCGTCAACATCCCACAAACCTCCATCGTTCAATGGAGAGTAACAGAAAGCGCAAGTCTTATGGGGCACTTGTTTCTCCCAATAACAGACCTTGTGCACTATCACCGCGCAGCAAGGGTACCGACCACCCCACCTGAGGAAGACCTTCGGGTCATCCTCCGCTCGGCCCTCCTGCATTCGGTCTATGAAATCATATTGACAGATCGCGCATGTGAACATGAATCCTTCCCGGGACGCCAAATAATGGCCTACCCCGGTCGTAAGGATTTCTTCCAGAAGATGTGGCTGAAAATTAGTATCCCGTTCATTTAGTACCCCCAAATATATATCTTCGTCGTTCAGGCATGTTGTCTGGCATGACCTGACTATCATATCAAAAACAGCCACTTCCTTCTGGTCCTTGTAAAACCCAAATACTGAGATTATTCCCATTCGCTCAATCATGTTCAGAATTACCGTAGTTGCAAATTTTACGTCCCTTAGGATGAGCCGAGGAAGAAGAAGAGGAAAGAAAGACACATCAATAAAGTACAATAAAAAGTCCATCCAGCTTTCCTCCTGGTTGCTCACCATCACCTGAGCCAACCTCCGCGCAGCCCTCACAGGGTTCTTTGCTGACATTGCTGACAGAACCCTGTGTGTTGTTCCCAGCGGTAGCATCAGCGGCATCCTCAGAGGGGCATCCTCCCGAAAATCTCTGGCCGCTCTGAAGTATGCCATCCTCTCCAGTAGTTCGGGAGTTGCCTCGGGGACCTCGATTGCTCCCTCGT
Organism: Sthenelais limicola; assembly: GCA_942159475.1. Taxonomy (NCBI): domain Eukaryota; kingdom Metazoa; phylum Annelida; class Polychaeta; order Phyllodocida; family Sigalionidae; genus Sthenelais; species Sthenelais limicola. The sequence continues at coordinate 104,553,531 of OW804099.1, forward strand.
CACCTTCATGCTCCAGAGACGAGCCCGCCTCATTCTGCGGCCGGTCCTCCTTTTCCTCCTCGGTAGCCGTTGTCCGCTTGTTCTCCTTTAATAACCACAATACAATACATATGATCAGTAACCAAACCCTATTATGCTATTTCTGTGTGCCTTGGTGTCTTGACCACTCAAATACTACATCTTAATAATTCTTACATTCCATCCTACCCTGCAAGAGGCAATTTTTTCACTTATAGACACCAGGCCACAGTGCTGACTCTATCTTATCTCTACTGATAGAATTTGTATCGCTACAAGTAATCATTTTCATATACTACTTGACATTTAGTATTGGTTATACGGTGGCAATTTCATTAGTATCCGCCTCAATACAGGCGCTCTTTTGCCCTTATGAAAGGCATTATTCTTTACCTCTACACTGATTACTCAATAATACATGTTCTAATTAATGTTAATGTTAATGTTAGTTCATTAATCTATACCTTTATAAACACTCTATTAAAAATTGGGTTTCTCTGAATTTCTGACACTTCCATACTCACACCAGCATGGCTTTTCGTGTGTTCCCTATGCCGAGTTGGTGGGGGCCTCGTCGGAAGATGATCCAGAAGATCTCTCCCTGCTCCCGCTTTCCTCCAGGATATCCATTTCTCCATGTCCCCCCAAAATTTGCTCAGTCCCTGAGCCAAACCCAGCTACCGATAATCTCGATGACACCTGTGATGATGAGCCCCTACTAAACACTGACATCCTTCTGATCTCTGGTGACATTGATGTAGTTTCATCCAGCAAAGTTACCCCTGTAAATCTGCTATTTGCAGCCTGCAGATCCCCTGAACCTGCAGCTCCAACTCTCTGAACCCTAGTCTGAGTAATCTGGGTGAACTCCGCTCGCTGCTTCATTCCCACTGAATAGTAGAGATCCCCGTTATTCAACAAACGTCTAATGCTAAATCCTGTCATCCAAGTCACCATTACCCTATTCTTAATAATTACCGGAACCCTACACCTACCTCTAGTGTATACAAAGTCCCCAGGCACCAACAAGTGAACTTTCGCTCCTCCCAACCTGAAGGCTACCTTGTCAATCGTTATCTTAGGAACTGATGTCACCTTTACCAGATCTGGCACATCAAATATCTTGGCTATTGTTATCATTACTGTCCTATCCAAATTTCCCACTCTCAGCACAAGCTCCGTGTTATCATTGTTAGTAGTTTGTTTCATGCAATTTCTACACCTACTGATAATTGCATTAGGAATGCATAACTTTACCACTGCGAAACACACCCTAAAACATCCGCACATCAACTTCAAACACTTCCCGATCAGAATAAGAATCATTATGACCAGGACCATGGATACTGTCTGCTCCATATATTCTAATCCAGCCAGCGGATTCCAGTCCGAAAAATCACTCTCCGGCTCCAATGCTGGCATTTCAGGCACTTTTGCCAATATCTTGATCGAATTACCCCCGTCTAGTGCTTTAACTACCTTAGCCATAGTAAATCCCGCTATGATAGCTGCTAACCTATAGTATTTTACCGAGAGATACATTATCGACAGGAATGTAGTTACTGTAGTTACCACATTGACTATGATTAATACAGATTTAAATCCTACTGGTACCCTGTCATACCAAGTCAATGCCAACCATTTTGGCCTAGCCAAATCTTTCTTTACTAGTTCGATTTCCTTTGCAAAGTCTGACAGAGAAGAAGTGAAATTGTCACCAAATTTATTCTTAATTTCCTTTAAGTGTTCTGTAATATTTGGCACCTGTAGCAATACCTGTTCTTCTACCTCAAATGATAATCCCTCCTCCGGGTCCGGTATCTCAAATACCTCCAACATAGGTATATTGACGCTATGCATGACCCTTGTTACAGACATATTCGCACAATGCATGGGCGAACCAGTTGTTGTTAATGGCCCAACTCTCATCTGGCAATCGCATTCGATATCGACGACACACAGAGGGCAGTTTAGGCTCCTCACTCTGTTGCCGCCATCGCAGATCAAAGAAACCGAACCCTCGGCCTGCATGACCAGAAATCTAGCCTCCCCCAATGCATGCATTGCCGGTGGGAAATCCTCAAATGGTACCACCTCAATCGTGCAAAAGCGGCGCAAGTCATTCGTATGACCCTTAAAAGCCGCCAATGCGCATGTCTTATCTGACCAGGAGCGGTGTGCTATGGGATGTGGGCACAAAACCATATGATCCCTCTTACACACTCGTAGATCTGACTCATACAACTCAGCCGTGATTCCCCACTCTTTATTTACCGCCAAATAATCTGGAAGGTTTTTGATTCGTGTGAAACCCCTATTTTTCTCCTCCCCGACTGTCAGTGGCACTGGGAAAGATGTTATTGAATATATCTCTAAGTAACTTGGTCTGTTGCTCACAGGTATGCTTAGATGAATAAATAGGTGCTCCCCTGAATATGTTACCGAACGTAATACACTGTCATAGTAAAAGGACAAATCTGTCACTATTAAATGCTGATCTTTAATCCCAATCTCTGCCTGGACTTGCTCCAGGGCTTTTTCCATCTCTTCCGGCGGTATCAGAGTCGCTAATATCTTTCCTGACAAAAGGCTCTGGACCGCCAATGTGAATAACCTTACTTCTGATTCTAAATGATTTAAGATACTCAATCTATGCTGTCTTTGTGCGATTGCCGCTTCAAAGTACTGCAACCACCTTTCTCTAGTCTCTATGGATTTATAGTCCCTGAATAGCACAGTAAAACCTTCCCTTACTGATCTTTCCAATTCCTCTGAGTAACTAGCCTGCCTTATGAGTTCATCCCCCAAATCCTGTAACTTATTAGATGTTTCATTAATAAAACTAGCAAATACCCTATTAGTATTGTTTAAGTTCTGTCCCAAGTCTCGTGCGTAATTATAAACCTCTATCACCGAATCCCTATAAGAATTTATATCCGACACCAGAGCTGTTCCAAAAATACGCCGAAATATACTTCCTATAAATCCCAGAGGAGCCCGAGAATCCCTTGTGGGATTCTGTCCGAAAGCAGGTAGACCTAGAATTAAATCCAAACTTCTCTCTTCCTTTCTAAGGCGTACCGCTGCAGAATCTATGCTCCTATCTAACTGTCCCAGAATGGGCTGAAGTTTTTGACACAAAGTCCCATCCCAATCCATTTTCAATTTATCCAATTTCCAATTAACTGTAACATTTCTAGTTCTAGCCAAGTTTACTGGATGTGTGGGTGGCCAACCCCTACCCTTTACACATATAGATTTATGCGGCGCATGATATGCCGAATAGTTTTCTGGCCTATCTACCACAAAAGTAAGATCTACATAGCTCTGTCCCGATATTAGTGTCAAATGAGATTTCTTAAACAAAATTCCGGCCCCCTGTCGCAGGACATAAGGGTCGTTTGGATCCTCAGCGAAAGTCAGATGTACCTTAAAAACAAGCCACATCCCATGTTATAAATCCTATACTATACCAGGAAAATTTCAACCCTTGTTGAAAACAAGTTAATGTTAGTCTATTTGTCACTTAATTTCTAAAGTAATCCAAATGTAACTCTCCATGAGTAAGTAAGCTCCTTGCGTTGATCAACAATAAAATTCTAAACACAAGAAATATTATGTGAAAAACCCCTTCATTCAAAGGTAGTTTCTATCTTTCAATATACTACTCACCCCAGCCATCAGCAAAGCTGCTGCCGCTGCCAGAAACCTTGCCATGATATCAGCCCTTAGCTAATTCAACTATCCTCAGTCAATAGAATGTATATCACTGGGAATTGAACAAGTCGTCCGTCGTTGTGGTCAGCAAGGAGTGGTGACTAACTCCGTCTCTCCGGCTGTATATATATGCCTGCCTCTTAGTATGCCTTACGTAGGCCCAATTAATTTGTATGAACTGTCACTTGTACAAGGGTATTCATCCTCCCTGATCCAATTAATTATACACCATCAGTGCATCCGATGTCACTGTACCCTAACCTGTCAACGCATATTATCTAACTGTAATCCCCAGTTGCCAACCTTCCTGTCAGAGGATGGTCACTTCACGCTGTAATCCCCTAATGTCCATGCGGGTACCCCCGATTAGCATATCACCTCGCTACTTAAATCCTCACTTCTAATTCCTAATTGCATGGGTCGCACTTTTAATCAGTTAATCGATGTAATGGATGCGCGTCTCCTGCTGATTTAGCTAACTCTCTTAGCATGTTTGTCCCTCTGGCATTCACACTGCATATATGAATCTCAATATATCACCGCCTCTGTCTCTCCCTAACCCTTGAGGGTTACGTATCTTACCACACAAAGCAAATCTATGTACACCCACTCAAAGCCTGTTGTATTCGAGGAACTCCTATATCTCCACTGCCCTCCAAGTGTATGCTGCATTTCACCTTTCATTTCCATTTTAAAGATATTGTTTCAAAATGGTAATTTTTGGAAAAAGATTCCTTGCCTAGTTTGTGGCCACTCCCCAGGCTGAACCCCTATTTTCCCCACATGTGTCCTCCTTTTGGTTCATGCCTAACAAAACACTGTTCCTCTAGGAGAACAATAAGAAATACAGATGTCATTTTTTTAATTGCTATTGGTTTGGTGTTCTTACCCATTGTGCGAGACTTCCCATAGATATTATCACCTCTATGTCCTGGCGCTACATCCCTCCATGTTAATCATGGAAAATGTCTTTTCAATAGGAGACAAATAATTCTACTTATCTCACCCCCTAAGACAAATTTAATCCGCTTACCTAATTATTCCTGCCTTGACTGGGTATCGTACTATACCACTGTGTGTGTGTGTGACTATAGCTGTCCCCTCCTGCGGCGGCAGGCGTGCTTGGGGGAACGGCCTGAATGGCCTGAATGGCCCCGCTGCTCCACATCGGACCTCCCGGGTCCGAATATATCCCAGCCATGATAGATAGATGGGCCTGCAGGCGTTCTCTCTTTGTGTGCTCAACCATGTGTTGTCTCAACGTGGTTTCTGAGCGGAAAAACTCTCCACACTTCCCACAACGGTAGCTTTCCATCCCATGCGCCCTCCAGTTATGTTTGGTTAAATCACCTTTTCTATTGTAGTATAGGCCACAAGTCGCGCATTGAAATCTTGCTAGTCGTACCGAATCCATGTCAGAGGCCCTATCTGTAGGCCTCATTCCAGTAGGAAGTCCCATTCCTTCCATCACTGCTGCATTGTCTTGTATTAAACGCAATGCTCTACCAAGCAACGTTGCTGCTTCTTTACACTGTGCGAAACACTTCTCCATTTTCTCGTTGTTTTCATTGCTCGTTGTATCTGCCATGGTTGTTCAGAGTAATACCCTTCCTGCACGCGCTATTGGAGTAGTAGGAGTGAGTTATAGCATCGCGACAGCTTGCACCCCACTTTCCCTCGAGCGCGTCCACCTATTACGTTTAAGGCCCTGTGTCCATTCCACAGTATTTCAACGCAATATATTTCCCTCAGCTAACTCTCTCAGCATTAGGCTTTCATATTTCTCAGTAATCTAGGCACCTCTCGTACCTCCATTTCACGCTCTAAAAATCTCTGTTTTGCACCCTCATTCAAAGATAGCTCATCAATCCAAACAATGGATCCATCCTTGAATCTAGCCCTCAGCCGAATTGCTTCTCCTTTTACCTTTACTGCATCTATTATTTCCAATATTTCAGAGAAAACCGGCTCATTGTCAAACCTATTTTTTGTGGCCATGGGTACCTCATCTGCCCCATGTGCATCGCTTGCGGGAATTTCTCCTGCAGTTTCTTCCCTTATTACTGGGTTACCTGTGTGGCTCCTACCTTCTGGTACTCCAGAGTCCAGAGGTAAATCTGATTCTTCCAGCTCCATTGGATCTTCAAATGGCCCACTAAGTGGCGCCCACTGACCAACAGTTTCTTCTCTTAAGGCTCCTTTTTTAAGCCTATCTACTGTTACTGGTTTTGTCAGAATTTTCCCATCCAAAATTCGCTTTAAAATTACCGATTTTTCTGTTACAAATCGGACCAATGTATACGGACCATGATAAGTGCAAGTCAATTTTAATTTTATGCCAGGCTTTGATACCCTAGGCCAGAACAAATAAACAATATCTCCCTCCGTAATATCTGGGTAGTAGGAGTGTTTGTCATAAGCCTCCTTCATTTGTTTCTGCCTTTCAAGGAGTATTTCCTTTGCCACCTTTGCTGCTTTTTCTTGCAATTTCAGCATATCTACGAAAACTTCACGCATATCTCTTTCATCCTCTGAGGGATTTATTAGCTGTGTCTCCATCGGCCAGACAGGTTGGAATCCGTGCAGCAATAAAAATGGTGAGTGACCGGTGGCATGGGCCGGTGACATGTTCAAAATTGATTCCACCAGAGGAAGGTGATCATCCCAATTGTCCTGTCGGTCATTTACTAGGAAACGCAGCTTGTCTAACACGTTTTTATTGGCTCTTTCTATGAGCCCGCTGGCCCTCGGGTGCAACGAGGTTATGAAGGACTGGCTAATCTTTGCTCGAGCACAGAACTCCTCAAATGCTTTAGAAATAAAAAGTGAACCATTGTCCGATATGATCCTTTTAACTGCGCCAAATCGCAGTACCACCTTATTGTAGAAATTCTTAATCAAGGTGTCCGCCTTTAAATCAGGCACTGGTATGGATATAACATACCTACTGTAGTAACAAATCACATTTATTATGTGTTTGTTTCCCGCTTTCGTTTTTGGCAAATTCTCCAGTGCGTCCATGTTCACACAGGACCATGGACTAGTCTCTGGATCCCTTAATGTTAATGGTGCACGGATCGGTCGTGTCATACGCCGAGTTCTATTGCACCTATCACAGGAATGGCAATATTTCCTCACATCCCCATAAAGAGTTTTCCAGTAAAATCTGGAACGTAGTATTGGGACCATTTTGCTTGGGCCCAAATGTCCTGCTAGCTCACAGCTATGGTATAGCTGTAGTATTGGTGCTACCAATTCCTTTGGCACTACCATTTGTGCCCTCAGCACCACTCCATTGGCCTTCACCAGTGGGTATTTGAAAAGCATATCCTCTGCTATAAAATAATCGGGCTCTTTCAATGCAACAGCCCTTGCTAGATTCTTTTCATCAGGAAGTACTCCCTCCTCTATGTACTTAATCAGCGCACCCACTACAGCGTCCTCCCGCTGTTTATCTGCCATTACTTTTTTGTCTGTCGGAAGAGTGCTATAGCTCTCCCAATCGATATCTATAGTTCGCTTAGTTCTTGGCCGACCTTTCTTACGCTTCTTCTTCTGTTTGTTTACCGCTCCCACTATCATTACTGCATCTACCGGCAATAGATCTGATATTGGGGCTGGGTCTGGATCCTCTGTATACCTGCTTCTCGAAAGCACATCAGGCACTGTGTTTGCCGATCCTCGCAAATGTTCTATTGAAAAATCGAAATTGCGTAGGATCATTACCCATCTACTGAATTTCCCCTTTTTCTTGTCGTTATTTAGCAGTGAACACAAAGCGCTATGGTCTGTATATAACTTAAACCTCCGGCCCTCTAAGTAGACCCTGAAATGCTGTACAGCCCAAACGACTGCCAACAATTCCAATTCTGTTGTCGACCATCTCAATTCTGTGTCAGACAATGTTTTTGCCGCAAATGCAATGGGCCTCTTTTTGCCCTTCTCTTGGAACTGAGATAAGGTTGCCCCTAAACCAATTCCTGAGGCATCCGTTTCAAGGATGAACTCCTTTGAGAAATCCGGAAATGAAAGCACAACGCCTTTCATTAATTCCTCCTTTAAGCTCTCATATGCTTTTTCTTGTTCCTCCCCCCAAATCCACTTTTGTTCTTTTTTCAGAAGTATCGTCAGTGGCTTGGCCTTGGAGGAGAAACCTTGTATAAATTTTCTGTAATATCCAACCATACCCAGGAATCGCTGGATATCTGCCACCTTTTTTGGTGTTGCTAATTTCTGTAATGGCCTCAGATTGTCGTCGTGTGGCTCAATGCCCTTTGCTGATATTGTATGCCCCAGAAACTTTATTCTGTTGCGCCCCATCACACATTTTGAAGGCTTCAATTTGAGGTTTGCATTCCTCAATCGGCCAAATACCTCTGCCAGGTCCTTCAAGTGTGTATCAAAATCAGGGCTAAAAACTATACAGTCATCGATATAACACAGACATGTCTGGTACCTCAGTCCAGCGGTTACCATGTCCATTACCAACTGGAACGAACGCGGCGCGTTCGCCAATCCCATCGGCAGACTGGTATACCTGTACTTATCGCCAGAAGCTGACAGAAACGCTGTGTAATCTCGGCTATCCTTTGACAGTGCCACCTGATGGAATCCAGACTGCAGGTCGAGACAGCTAAAAATTGAAGGTTTTCTCTGACCCACATTGTCAAGTATATCATCAATTCGTGGTATACTCATGTACATTTCCTTTGTGGATTTATTTAACCCTCTGAAATCCACGACAAGCCTCCAGGAAGCTGTTTTACCTGGAACAGCATTCCCCTTCGCCACCAGAAAAGCTGGTGAGGCCCATTCAGAGCCGTAGCATCGCTCGATGACGCCCTGTTTCCGCTGTTGTTGTATTATTTCTTCCATCATGTCTCTCATTACAGGCGACTGTCTGTATGGCATTTTATGAATAACCTCGTGGTTGTCCTTCAGCCTAATCTTATGTTCGGCCAGGTGTGTTAGACCCAGCATACCATCTTGGCCAACAAAAACATCTGAGTATATCGCGCACAACTCTCGCAAGCAGTCCTTCTGCTCGTCGGACAAATAATCTGTATTAAGATCAACTTCTGGGATCCACTTACCTTTCTCTGCCGCAACTGGTCCCTCTCGCGCCGCGCGCGCCACCGAAACCTTTTCCATTATCTCAGCGGTAGAAATCCATCCCAACATGAGACCCTTTCTAATAACTTTTGGAGCGCGTGTATAATTCATTACTCGAACAGGAACGCCATTACTGTTAACTGTAGCCACTGATCTAGCGGCTACCATGCCATCCTGCAAATTCTCTATCTTTGGATCAAACCAGACCTCTGTACTTTCACACACATCTCCATCGAAAATCTTGCCCCCCGCCGTAGCCTCTGTATATGGCGGAATCAACACATCTTCCCCAGCTATGATCCTAAAAACTTGCACAGGCGTCGGCCTGCATCCTCTATAACTCAAAACTAGTTGGTGTGACATAAGAAAATTCCTACCTATGATCACATCTATTTCTTCATACAAATATGGCCAAATGTAAATTGTCACTGGGTACAAAACGTCGCCAAAACGTATCTTAGTAGTCCAGGTTCCTAAAGCAGAAACTGTTTTACCATCTGCCAAATAACACATTCTTCTAGGACCCAGATCGACATATCGGCCCTTATTTATTTTCTTAAACATGGTGGCTCCCATCACGCAAATAGATGCCCCGGTGTCTATCAGAGCTTTAACTCCCCAACCAGCAATATTCCCCTTTATAGTATGACCTTTATTATCCAGGGATAGAGTTTTATATCTAAAATCATTATCTTCATGGGCAATATCTGTAAACAAAAGTGGATCCTCATATAGTGGCACATCAAATTCCTCAAATGCACCCCCAACCAGACTCGTTGGCACAGAGATCACACTTACATTTTGCCTTCCCCCACCGTGCCCTCTTGAGGGAAGGTTTGCCCGTTTGGGGCATCAAATTCAGGGTAGAAAAGCATTTTAGTACCTTCATCATTATAAACATTACCACCTTCAAAACTTACCGATGCTGGCTGTACCTTTGGTGTGGTATACCCCACCTGCTGTCGAGGACCCGATTGGTTTCTACTCGGTGAGCTCCCATTATTTTGATTGCCATCATTACCACCGTATCCGTTATTATTATATTCTCTCTTATAACCATTAGAATTAAAACCATTTCGTCTTTCTGGTGTATTACCTCTTACAGGCGGGAACTTTGCTTTATAACTATAACAGTCCCTTTTGAAATGGCCAAGCTTTCCACAGAAATAGCACTTAACTGGCTGCCTTTGGCGTAGTCTGTCATCTGACGGTCGCCCCGCGTCTCTCGGCGGACCCTGTCTGCGCTGCTCGGCTGCCCCGGCCTGCATCACTGCATTCGCCCGTCTCTTGGAGGTTGAGGTATCGACCTTTCCCGATAGGTCCCTTACCAGGGAAGTCAGTTCCCCTAGCTCGTTCTTCAGCCCTCTCAATTCGGCAGAATTTTTGGACATGTCTGTGCTCTCACGCTGCAGTAGATATTCCATCACATCATTCACGCCTGGCAATGTCTTGTTCGATACCATGTTTCTGTATCTGGGCAATAAAGTGGTTAGTAGACATTCTTTTATTTCACCTGCATTAAAAGTTTCTGATTTCACCATTCTCTCCTGGAATTTATCAAAGAAGGAACTCAGAGATTCCCCCTCATGCATTTTCTCATATTTAATAGCTTTTCTGTCTGCAGTGGATAAGGGTTCGTATCGCTTCATAAAGGCACCCTTTACGTCATCCCATCTGTCGCCTCTCTTAAAGCCATTCATGAGATACCAACACCTAGCAGATCCTGTCAAATATCTAGGGAAATCCTCAACAAAATGATTCGGCTCCCCAGGGTGTAATTCAGCTGATACCTGCTCACAGTCCCCTAAAAATGTTCTAGGATCTTCCCCTGGTTCGCCTGAGAATCTTCTCGGTCCTTGAAGGGCCGACCTCAACTGTGCCGCCGCGCTTTTCCCCAGATTCATATCTGCCATCGAATCTTTTAGGACGGCCAATTCTTTTGTAATTTTATCTATGTTCCCAGTACTCTCAGTTGCATTGGCCTTAGCCAATTTCTCAATAGTATCATCTGACAAAGTAGTCGCCATACCTGCGTTGTTTCCCTGATTTTGGTCTGGTTGTATAGGATTAACAATATGATCCCCCTGTGGCGGTTGCAATAGCTGATTCTCTGGATCACTGTCTAAACTTGCCTCCTCTGAATCCCCCTCTTGCCCTGAGGTGCTTAATATATCTTCTTCTGCGTCTTCAAACGGTTCTTCTTCTATGAGAGGAGTATGTGCTTTACTCTCTGGCCCTGGACCTAATAATTGTTCATATTCTTCTTCACTCTCTTGTGCAGTACTTGGGCTAGATGGGATGAAACCGCTATCCCTTCTATCATCTGACTCACTACCAATCCTAGCCCTCTGTATTAAATTTTTTATTTTACCAGTCCCCTTCGAAGGTCCTGCTACCTCTTCTAATGTACTTTCTTTAGATGTTTTATCCGTGCTCATCTGCAATGAGCCAGTCTTAGTATATTTCGTTTCAGAAGCTCCCTTCTTATCTAAAGTACTCTTCTTTGTTTTAGCTTTCTTTTCTGCTAAATATTTTTCATGAGATTGAACCTGTGAATCTGTGTCTGTCCAGCCCGATCTTGTGGCTGTAGATAACTGAAACTCAGCCCTTTTCTGTGGGCGTGCACCAACTGTTTTTGATTTGTCTGTACTCATTCACAAAGGCAAAAAGCACTCAATTTTCTATTAATTTATCTGCAAAACAAGAGCAAAACGGGTTCTCCACCAAGTGTTGATGTGTTCTGGGGTTAATTAGATAGTCAATTAATTAGTCAATTAGTCCGGGTTGATTATTATAGGAGAGAGGATACTCCCCCTATTATCAATGGGTCAAATCTGTTTGGGTAGCTTACGCTCGCCGGCTTGTAAGGAGTATATAGTTGTCTGGTACTGCTGCATCTGCTTCTCTCTCTATAGGTCTATCTAGTGCAGTATTAGTCTTTACCCATTGCTTTCCCAATAAGAACACAATTCCTGTACCATAAAATAGAATCTTAACCAGCTCTTGTGTGTTTTGCAATACTAGGTTTATTATTGATATAGAGTGCCTTGAATACAATGCCTTTCTTCCTTCCGGTCAGTGAGACTCCTACTCACACACATGTTCAGGTTGGATATAAATACATACAGGTATACCTTTCAATAGAGTCACAGATCAAACCCAATGGTCAATGTTCAGGTGTATCCATTGATACAGTTATGCAGTTATACAGTGGTACAATCATACAGTTATACAGTTCACAGTTATAAACAGGTAGATGTACTTAGCTATTGTTCTGAAGACTGAATCAGGAGACTGTCCCATATTAGCTAGTTCTAGCTATATGTAGTTCTTCTATCAATGTCTCCAATGGGGGTTTTCACCCATACTCCTGGATCTATCAATCTGTCTCTATCTCTTAGGCAAACAGGCCTAAAGGGCAATGGCTCCTTCCTAACTGATATATAGTGGTGTTGAAGACTATATCAGTAGAAGATGATGATGGTAGGAGATGAAGAAGTGTCCAGTCTCTGCACCTCTCCTATATTTATATGCCCATATCTTTAGTTCTACTATATGGCCTGACTTACACTATCCAATGTCTGCTTGTTCTGTCAACACGTGCGTCATCGCATGATTCCATCTAAACCAATCACTCCTTGTTACACACAACATACGTCACGAGGCAATGCCTAATCATCTCAACTCCCATTGGGAATACACCCCTGTCAAGGAAAGGGAAGTTGCTCTCGGCTTTTCTGATGGCTGTCAGGGCTTCACTCTTAATATAGGTGAACTACAACATCTATTATTCATGCATTCAATCGACCTACACTCTTGACCTGTGCTTGCTCCCTAGGCTTGGTAACATGCAGCTTAAGGGTCTTACACACCAACACATGCATACCATGCGTATGCCTAAAAGGAAAGATAAATTCCCATTTGAAATAAATATCTAGTTCTTGTATTTAACCAAAAATTGTATCAGATATAGGGGTGATACTAAAATCTTTATCCATTGAATTATACACTATTACAAAAGAAACCAACTGCTGTTTGAGCTAATTAAACTATTAAGCACTGGGTTTTCTTATTGGTTATACCGTGCGTATGCCTTAGGCTAGGAGCCTATAAGGTATTGAAAAACTCTATAAATTTGTCCTCAAATTTGGCAATCTATGTCGGACACACTCAACTATGAAAAAAAGCAGGGCCATAGTTATTTGTCATTGATATGGTAAAGTTAATCGCAACTATGTAACATACATAAAATACCAAGATTTCCACAAAGAAACACTCTGATTTCGAATCCATACTTATCATCTAAAATTAATTTAATCAAATATCTCTGACTCTGAGACAATGATATACATATATGTTTATCCTATTATGACAAAGAAATCAAGATATGAATAGACTTATTTAGTAAAATTACCAAACATTTGAATAAATCACATGGCATACGCATGGTAGACATACCTTGGGCATCATTTGGCCCAATTCCTATAGCTTAGTTAATATCCATAGATAACCTTACCAATTTATGCACAAAAACCCTTCAAAACATCTAGTTTCCTGGTATAACAATAGATTCCGATTCAGAGCTATTTGAAAAATGACCATTTTTCACCCCACTGGACGCCAAAAAAATAGAATTGACCATGTATATGTGTATATATAGTATGGTAAGATGGCGGACGCGAGGTAAGTCGCACTAGGAGAGCTCGCAGCTAAAACAGCCAAAACAAGGATCTATACGATACCAATTACCTTCGATCTACGCCAGTAAGTTGTGGAAAGTATATGTGATATGTCCAGTACCAATATAAGATCATCTAGATCGTCCAGAGACCTCGGATTGATAAGTTTATTCTCTGAATCGGACCTACGCACAATAAACTGCGACATGTTTAACCAGCACACTCAGCGTGACACACAAACAATGACCAGTCAATGTGATATGTCAGCCCAGAAATCGAACTCACCACCAAACTTGGACAATAATTCCTGTTACCAAGGACCCTCCCTACAGCCTTTTGGCCCCCCCGGATTGAACTCCACAGGATTTCCAATAAATCCCCATCAACTTGAGAACTCCTACCAAATGCCCCCTCCGGACTCCCAACGTAATGAAAGACAGACACCAACCATCCCTGCCGGCTCCGCCATACAGACGTACCACCAACCAAGCTATCAACAACTCCAACAATCAACCTATCAGCTAAGTCAAAGTCAATATCACTATGATCATTTCATGGCCACTGAATTTATGAAAATGTTTGTCAAAAGGGAAGAAAAAATGGACGAGTTATTGCTAGGTTTCTCGCAAATGCAATCATCGTACACCAAAACTAATGTGATAGCCGTCAATAACCAAGCGCATATCTCCACCCTCAATGTTAGCATGAAACAACTATCAGATAACCATGCAAAACTAGATACACAGACAACTGCCAGTATTCAAAGCCTACAAGGCAAAATTGACTCTTTATCTGACCAGATTAAAACCAATAAATCATCGATTGACGCTTCAAATCTCAATTCGCAATTCCCCCCGCTAGGAATGAACTCAGGTGTAACGAATCCTAACATGCAAGCTCGCAATCCCATGAACTTTACCAATACCAATACTGGTTACCCATTCCCTGCAGAAAGGCCCAGAGATCTTAGGATAATTATTAAGGGATTGCAAGAAATGGACGGGGTAGCTCTCGACAAACAATTAGTGGATTTATTCAAAATCTTAAATCTCAATGTAAACTTCACTAATCCTGAGAGACTAGGGAAGCCCAGACCAGTGGCAAATGCCGCATACCCCCGTCCGGTCAAAGTGACCCTCCCCTCAACTAAACTCAAAATTGAGATATTTCGGTGTTTGAACAACAATAGAAACAACCCAGCCCTGGCTAAAATAAGAATCTCCTCAGATTCAACAGAAGAGGAGCAGGTGTATTTATCGGAAGCGCGCACTATTGCCAACGCCGCTAGAACAGTTTATAAACTGAACGCAAGACCAAAGGGTTTCTCGGTAGTCATCGAAGGGGAAACCTACGACCGTGACAGCTTTGATAATCTCCCCAGTGGGATTACGCGTCAAAATGCCTCCACTATTGAAACCACCGACGGAGTAGCATTCCAGGGCCACATGAGCCCCTTCTCGAACATGTATGCATGCCAAGTAATCTTTGATGACGTAACATCAAACTCGGCCGAACAGCTATACCAGACCCGAAAAGCGCTCATGTCAGGAGCTGATCAATCCTTAATAGACAGAATTAAATCGGTTAAAAACCCCTATGTAGCAAAGAGGCTAGCCAATCAAATCCCAGACTCAGTAAACTGGACAGAAGAAACAGCTTACGAGACACTTCTAGACTGCATGCGATTGAAATTTAACCAGAACCCAAATCTAGCTACCCTCCTCAAGCATTATACAACTGACGCAACCTTTTATGAGGCCACACTTGATCCATACTATGGGTGTGGATACCATTTAACCGACGCTCCTGGCCTTAGCAAAGACCAGATCCTTGACTACAAAAACGTCGGTGGAAAATTGCTCGCCAAAATCAGATCGGAACTGTAATATTTCTGAATCATATTCATTCACAACTAATTCACCATGCCGTGCTTTGAAATCCTCCTAATTGGAGATTCCAGAGTGTGTAACTGGGATGCGCCGATGAAATCGCTTTTGAAAGAGCATAATTGTATAGACATCAACTTTACTTGCCTCTCACTACCAGGCGCGAGGCTAGGGGACATAGCCACTGAAGCATACAAAAGATTTTGGTTTCAACAATACGATCTGTGTTATGTACAAGCGGGCATCAATGAGTTAACTGAAAAACTAAAAGGAAGAAAAATCTATCCAAGATTCCCTAACCATCAATTAGCCGCATCACATTTTATAAATGAGCTCTACCCTCTGATACGTGTCCTAAATGCCATCTGCAAGGCCCTAATTGTAATGGAAATACCAGGGATTTCCCTAGAATCATATACAAACGGATGGCTATCATCTACCGAAGACCAGGATGAAATCCACCTTGCTATTCTCCAAATCAACAATCAAATCAGAAGAATTAACAGGAAGGCTCGAGTCATTGGGCCCCACCTAGAAGGCGTCATTCACAAAAAGAGGAAGCTGTACACATCGCACCGCTACTCCTCGAAAACTAGAGATGGCCTACACTTCACCAAAGAAACCATCGCAAAATTTGTGTATATGACGTTCACTACATTCTATAGGAACATCAGAAAAACCTGCTCCTAGAAACCGCAAGTCTTTAAAACTAGAACACTTAATTTCCACGCGCATTAACTCATCCCACAGTTTACTAATGCAACACGCTAAGTGCGTGGCAAGCATTTGTAAATCATTAAAAATAGAATGGTCTAGTTTTTAACTCAATCTGACACTCGACTATGCAATGATAACTCAATAGGTTATATTAATCTCCTACTATAAATTTCCTTGTCAATGTGACACTACCATATTGGTCCCCATGTAAGTACTAAAAGTCCACTTAACCAGTGCAACATGCCGTGAGCGTGGCAAGCGCTGAGCATTGGGTATTTAAACTGTTGCATGCATTTGAATCGAACACTGACACACGTTGTGTATATACTGAAATTGACTATTGTATTAACCAAGAGGTCACTCTATAACCATAACATGTTCAATTCAACCAGCGCAACATGCCTTGTGCGTGGCAAGCGCCATTGATATATATTGAATCGAACACTGACACACGTTGTGTATATACTGAAATTGACTATTGTATTAACTAAGAAGTCACCCCATAATCATAACATGTTCAATTAAACCGGCGCAACATGCCTTGTGCGTGGCAAGCGCCATTGATATATGTCTCTATGTTGTAAATGCTATATTGACTCAGGGGCTTATTCTATGTATATAACTGTTTGTCTATCCATTTGTGACTAACAACCCAACACATCCTAACCAGCTGACTGAAACTAACTTCATACGCCCGACAACCCAAGGGACGCTACCGCCTTCCTTTGACTCCAGCCGGCATACGTCGACTATACCATGTCAGCCGCTAAACCCTGACCCCTATCATTCATTCCATTTTTCCATTCAATTTTATACCAAGATAGACAACTAAAATTAGTCCCCACTTATAAATACCTGGGATTCCTGATTGATGACAAGATGAGTTTCAAACCTCACACAAACCAATCAATAAAAACCATAGCTTACAAGACACACCAGTTTCACAAAATAAAGAAATACATAGACCCCCAGACAGCATTAACAATCTACAAAATGAAGATCCTACCATACTTTGACTACTGCGATGTCATCCTCCACGACTCAAATACTCAACTAATGCAAAAGCTCCAGAGACTCCAAAATAAATCACTAAAAATTGCCCTTGATCTACCATTAGACACCCCCACAAACCTACTACATGAGCAAACCAAAATCCCCCTCCTCGAAAACAGAAGGAAAACCCACCTAAGAGCCCTAGCCTTTAAAAGATCGAAAGACCCTAATTTAAGAAACAACCCAACTAGACCCACCAGAGGAAATGAAGGTATTACCCTAAAGACCCCAAGATTTCATACTAAACATGGCCAGAACACAATCCACATCAAATGTGCACGTTCTTGGAATGAACTATCGGCTAGGCAGAGATCAATAGGCACCATTGAAGCATTTAAATCGAACCAAAAAATCTGGCTCAAAACTCTTTTCTAAAATAATAAACCCAACCTCTCTAATCTTGGCTCTAACTAATCAAAGTCTGTCTCCTTTATTTAATAAATGCGACATCAACACTCAGAGTTAGTGGCACGATGTCCTATATGTCCTATATTCTATATACAATATATCATGTACTACGCACAGAAGATACATCACTAATCCAGTACCAAGTCTCAAATATCAAATATTATAGCTCTATCTCTCTCCCGAACTAACCACTGTACACTCCTTTCACAATAACTAGGCCTTCTTTACTATGTTTCACACTCATCCCGCACCGCCCAAATTGACGTGTAAATTTTTAGTCATTATCTACTGTATTGCGAGAGCACTAACACTCCATGATAGTGGCAAAGTGACTTCTCCTTTTATCTATGTATCTTATATTATTATTTTATCCTATATTATTTTCCTTTTCCTCCTTTTCTTTCTTGTCTTTCCTTCCGTAATTACTCTTAATACTGTAAATAATACGAGGAACACTAACACTCCGAGCAAGTGGCAAAGTGCAACCTCTGATAGCAATGTATCAAACCAATGTATACCACCTTTCTTAATCAAACCTTTTGTTGTATATATGTACACAGTACGACAAATAATGTAAATTGTATGCATTCCGTTTTAGCTGGGGCTCGTGAAAAACCCTATTTTTGGGATTTTGCACACCCAGTATAAATAAAATTGTAAAAAAAAAAAATAGGTGTGTGTACATACATGTACGAACATCCATACATGTACACTGTTAATGCACCGTTTACAAAATTGTACTCAAAACCATCCATTTGAAGATACACGTGTTTACAAAACCGTTTATAACACATTCCTGAGGACACATAATGCTATGGAGACACTGCTGCTACTCACTGTGCCGTGACCTCAACTGATCTAAACGTTTTGAAGGATGATTTTATTTTGGTAACACAGTTGGCAAAACGGTGCGTCTTCATCACCTTTTAGATCATGGCACCTGTATTCCTTGCAGCAAATTACCATTGTCTATCCCAGTGTTATTATTTTTTACCTCATATTCTTCTATATGGTCGATTCCAGAAATGTTTGTACAATTTTGATGTTTTTCATGTTTCATTCAATAAAGACAATTTTGGTCATATGAAATTACAAATGGCATGCATGGATTCCTTAGAATATGCCACATAATTCTAGATACCTCTATAACTCTTTCTAATGCACACCCAATAAAGTTGTTTTTTTTTAAAGTACACACCCAAGCTCTGTCATTCTATATCCTCACTCTCTGTCCCTCTCTGTCCCTGCCCTCTGTCCCTCTCTATCTCTGCCCTCTGTACCTCTCTATCCCCGCTCTCTGTCTCTCTCTCTATCCCCGCCCTCTGTCTCTCTATCTCTATCCCCACTCTCTCTCTCTCTCTCTCCCTATCCCAGCTCTCTCCCCGCTCTCTGTATCACTCTATCCCCGCTCTCTGTCCCTTTCTATCCCCGCTCTCTGTATCACTCTATCCCAGCTCTCTGTATCTCTCTACCCCCGCTCTCTCTCTCTCTCCCTATCCCCGCTCTCTGTATCTCTCTATCCCCGCTCTCTGTATCACTCTATCCCCGCTCTCTGTCCCTTTCTATCCCCGCTCTCTGTATCACTCTATCCCCGCTCTCTGTCCCTTTCTATCCCCGCTCTCTGTATTTCTCTATCCCCGCTCTCTGTCCCTTTCTATCCCCGCTCTCTGTATCTATCTACCCCCGCTCTCTGTATCTCTCTACCCCCGCTCTCTGTCTCTCTCTCTATCCCCGCTCTCTGTATCACTCTATCCCCGCTCTCTGTCCCTTTCTATCCCCGCTCTCTGTATCTCTCTATCCCCGCTCTCTGTCCCTTTCTATCCCCGCTCTCTGTATCTCTCTATCCCCGCTCTCTGTCTCTCCCTCTATCCCCGCTCTCTGTATCTCTCTATCCCCGCTCTCTGTATCTCTATCCCCGCTCTCTGTATCTCTCTATCACCGCTCTCTGTCTCTCTCTATCCCCGCTCTCTGTATCTCTCTATCATTGTCAAAAGGAACAAAATTGTTAATGCCGCAGCCGAAAAATGAAATTTTTAGACGATCATATGTATATGTTTTAACAAATTGATGGAATGATCTTCCTGAAAATATTCAAGTAACTAAGACGAGAATGCAACTAAGGACTTATCTAAAAACTGGTTATTTTGCTGATTTTGATGAATTCTTAGCAAGTAAATAGACTATATAAGGGGGATATTCAAGTAGCACCAGAGTATAGTAAAATGGATTTATCCAAATTTCTGATTATCTACACGTATAGAAATCAGCAATTACAAAAAAGGCCTGTAAGTCCTTAGTGTTTAAGATCGATACATTGATATGTCATACTTTTATGCCTTTTATACTTTTATTGATTCCTAACTGATTAATGTGATTGTTATTACTGTGATTGTTATTATTACTGTACTTTAATGTATTTGAAGTGTTGTAATATGAAGTGTTTTGTCTTGTAGTAATTCAATTGTTGTTTGTGATTATAGTGGACCTAGCTCACATAGTGGTAATCTCATTATTTGAGAACTTTAGTAAATAATAATCATAATTAAATGAATAACAACTGATAAAGAACATTGACACTGAACTGAACATTACCATCTAATAGTCGGAAAGTAGTGGCATTAGGCGCTACTTATTAGTTTCTTAACATGAAATATGTGTAAAACAGTACGATATCTGATTTAAGAGCTAGGATGAGTTTTATTAGATTGTTATTTGATCTCCGAATCGGATTTAAAAGGTACATCTAGATATCATGTTCAACTAAAAACTGGTATTTATATTATTGTAATCTTGGACCCTCCAGGAAGATCTCAGTCTGAGAGGATGGTGTCCACTTCTGGAGAATACGATGTAGAGTTCGATTCAGAATAAAAATACGATATAGATAGAAAGGAACAGAAAGCGGGGATACAGAGATACAGACAGTGGGGATAGAGAGATACAGAGAGCGGGGATATATCCCCGCTCTCTGTATCTCTCTATCCCCACTGTCTGTATCTCTGTATCCCCGCTTTCTGTTCCTTTCTATCCCCGTTCTCTGTTTCATCTCTGTTACGCTATATGTAATATGTCCCTGATTAATCCTAATAAAATATGTCCCTAATTAATTCTAATAAAACAGGAGGTCTCTGCAATTTGTCTAATTGTCTATAATAGATTTACCTTGCACAGCCCTGGTGCATTATGAACCCACTAACCTCTGTTTGGGGTTTCGCATTAGCTTTAAAACGATACCACACCCCCAATGCTATGGGGGGGGGGGGGCGAAAGGAGGTGTTAAACTAGAATATGACACAATAAGGTGTAAGTGTCATATTTATGTACATATGTAGGCCTATATGAGCAATTCCACCAATTGGTCGACATATGACAATAAAATAGATTTTTGCATTTTCAACGAGAAATCTTGGTCTGGAGGTATTTTAATGAATTCTGTCCATTTCCCCGATGGAAAATACATCAGAAATACCCCACTTTTACATATCTGGCACCAATATTTATGATTCTAGAGGAAAAAAACTCTGTTTTATTGCCTAAAAATTAAAGAAAATCTTACTAATTATGAGAAAAAGTGTGAAATATAAAAAAAAATGATGTCAAATCAGTGTTACATGTTTATTCAAACTTCATATCATGACCCTGGCTACCGAATAATGAGAACAAAATGTATTTCTAACAATCCAGTGGTTGATTTGCAATGAAAAAATGTCTGGGGAAGTCTGGGGAAGTCACCATAACGTGCCTGTTTAAACCTAGAATAAAAATTGATTTATACACCAAGATGAATCAAGTGGCTATGTTTTAGATAGTTTTCAATATATTCTCCCATATAATAATGAATGTATTTGAATTTTTTAGTTTTCTTCGGAATTTGAGCATATAATATATATTTCGGAAGTTCCTATGTCACCATAACGTGCCTGACATTTTATTTAATAAAAAAATAAATATTTAGAGTTGAAAAAAATAAAGTATGGCTGAAGGTAAGTCATCATATAGCTCAAACATAAACAGCTACATTATCCCCCTGCTTTGCATTATTGCACCTCAAGAGGGCTAAAACATGATGTCACCGTAACGTGCCGGCACGTTACGGTGACATAAAGTATGTGACATTAAAATTATGTGACATAATTGACATGACTGTATTGTGTAAACATACAGAGAACCTTTTCCCTTATAATTTTGCCTCTAAATTCTTAAACAGAATGTATATTTACCTTCATAAACAACCAATACAAGTATTCAAGTCATCTTAACAGGAAAACGAGAGAATAATGTGATATATTTGTGTATAAATTCTAAATTTAATGGATTATATGTCAATTGTAGCAGAGGGTCAATGACCTGTGACCTGTGCCGCTGCCATTACCATTACCATTACTGAATCGTTTTTTGGCTGTAACTTTTCTTCTAATGGGAATATTTTCACAAACTAAAAAGCATTATGACCCGTATGTAAAGACCTATGAAGTACACAATAATTAAAAACATTACGTCCATATATCATTTTATTTATTCCTAATTTATGTAGAAATATGTGCAGTTCTCCTGTGCCCTTATGAGCTAGTTCCCTTGACGAGACTCCACAAAGCTGCCCTGACTACAAAATTCATTATTAACCTTCCCAATTTCGTCTATATTGTCAGCAATATGTGTAGTTTATGTATGCAAAATAATAAATCAATAGAAGCAATTTAAAAAAATTAGGAATTTTCAGCCATATGTCGACCAATTGGTGGAATTACTCATATGTACATAAATATGACACTTACACCTTATATAGGTTTTTATTTCCGGAAACACGCACTTTCAATAACATAAGTTGTTATGTTTAAAACATTATGATTCAAAGCGTAATTACCCTTGTTGCGTCCCAAAGTCGTCACCTGTACGACCTGTGTAATATTACAGACTTTTCTTCTTTTTTTGCACATATTACGCAGAATCATTCACAGCTGACAATGTATGTTTACAGGTCAAGTGTAATGCCCGTTTTCACAGCTATGTATGGCAAATTCCTTGCCGTGGCCAGTGATAGGCCCTATATTACCTTTTTTGAAGAAATAAAGGAATTAGATGTTTGTCTATAATATTTAACATGAATAAATAGATTCTCTTTTCTTTGGTTTCTATCAATTATGAGGCATTTTAAATGTTATTCGATGCATTAGTGCCCCCCTAATCTAATGGTGTTTCAGCAAAACAATCACTATGTTCTGCTTACCGACTGCAGATGATTGATAAAAATAAAAGATTATGTTATCATTTATTCCATTCATGAACTGAAAACTTTTGCATTCTTAGCTGGCTACAGTACTATTTCAATGTAGCCTATATACATCGTTTTTTACATGATCTTGAGATTTGGTACATGTATTCATACAACTTAGCAATCTCTAGTAACCATCGAAAAAATGTTTATTTAATTTGATATTTCATTTAACAAGGAATGGTTGATATTATGGTATTCTAGTATGACAGAATTTATATATGAGTTTTGAATGTCAGCCTTTCGATTGACTACGACGACGTTCGAAATGTTGAATATTTAAAGATGAGTATTTTCAGTTGATTGCAACGATTAAGAAAATCAACTGAAACAATTATTATATAATCCTAAAACGCAGCTTAACTTGTTTCCCTGACCACACACACATTTTGAAATAGCCAGAGACACCTTTGGGAGGAGAAAGAAAGAGAGAGATGACGGAGGAGGAAGAGGAGGAGAAGGAGGGGAAAATGGCAATGGTAGCGGCGGGGCTAGCGGCGTCTATCTTCGCACAAAACCTGGTTGTGTAATATCGTTGTGTAATATCGTTTTATTTCACTTTATCCGTTATTCAATAACGTCAACATATATATCATCAGAAAGGCAACTATTCAAGCTTTAAGTTGGTATGAATTATGCCCATGTAAAAACATTTATCAAAGGCGTGAGGGATACAAGAAAAACTTGTTTCGTTTGCGGCCGCTCACGGGTAAAATATGGAGCATGCTAAATGTGGAGCGAATCTGTACAGGGAGAAGCATGTGTGTGTGCAAACTGCAGGTGGAGCGAAAAGGGAAAGGGGGAAAGGGGAAAATGGGGGAAAAGGATAGTGGATTGTGAATCACAGTGCTACCCATTGGCATAGCAAAGATCTACCACTAGCATATAGCCCACTGCCCAGGCATAAGCTTGGTCTTTTCCATCAAATCGGTTGGTTAAGTTTGGTCACGGCACCAATTGTAGTGATCTCGCAGGTTTGTATCCCTCAACCTTACCGATGTATAAAACAAATGGAACAAAAGGCAGTCACTACCTGTTCGCAAAGGGTTTTATTCTCATGAGGAATTGCAAGCTGAGCGTCAGTTTACACAATCCTACCTCAGTCCGAGGATCTCGGGCCTCCTAGCCAGCTAGGTGACCCTTGACCACAGGTGTCTGAGGCAACATGCAGGTTTAAGTAAACATGGTACAAGCCAATATAAGAGTAACAAGATACTAGTTATACAAGAACAAGAACATTCATAACCATTAGCAAAATAAGGTTAACCCAGGTTGCCGTTACTCTGGCAACAACAGCTGGACTGCTGTTATATGTAAAATGCAACAGGTAAAAGTTAATACATAGACTAAAAAGTCACTGCGGACCAGTACTGCCCACTGGGGTAGATCGGCTGAACTAACCCACAGCAGACAGCACCTAGAGATAAACTCTAGTGAAACCCAATATCACCACATATGTATGTATGTATCAATTTTATTTCCAATATTTCAATCACAATTACATCCTTCCTTAGGAAAAAGGGAGAAGTATTCTACAATCTATCACTTCTTTATACATCCTTCTGGGAAAGACAGCGTTTCCCAGCTCTTCTAGGCATCCCCGATGATGCGTTTCTTAATATTCATTGCTTGATATGTGCGATAGTATGCATATAACATTAACTCATTATAATTACATTTACATTTTACAATTTACTAAATTATTGACTAGTACATAGAGTATGACTGATACTTGAAGTGAGAAAAATTAAGTGTTATGGCGAAACATTACAAGCACCATACGACTAGGTAAATATATCTATTCAGTCAAAGTTAGTACCTCTAAGTGGGTACTGTAACATGGTAAAACAAGAATTTATAATACCTTTACATATCATATTGAAAATTCTTTACATTAATTGAACACATTTTGGTTATAAGAACAATATTGATGGTGACATTGAGCACTTAAGTACTTATTTCATTACATTATAAAACATGTATATGGATTTACAGACCATAATAGAGATTTGTTTACTTCTGTTCTGTTTGAGTATTTAGTTTAGTATACTCATTTACTACTACTTCAAACTCTTTATGAAATCAATAGAATGTATCATATTAGACCAATGGCAGTGAAAATTGCCATAATAATACTATTATTATTATTAATATTGATATTATCGCTATAATATCTCGTCGTTATTTATTGGTTGATCTTTACTAGGATTTTTTTGGTGTACACCCTTTTTAACTTTTGTCTTACTTTCGAGAAATTGTTTAAATTCCTCTTTAGAGGTACACAATTTTCCCTCTTTTGGTAGATTATTCCATGAAAACGGTATTAAATAGTACATTGATTTTTTAATCCTTTCAGTGTGAGGTATAGGAATTATCATTTTCTTCCCTTGTTTAAGTTCCTCTCATCAGTAAATAGGTGTTTTTCCACCAAATCATATGCCATCTCCAACAAATGGTGATTTTGTCTTTCTGTTAACAATGGTAAATCATGTGTTTGTTGTAACTCTAATACATTAACTCTCTTATCCAGACCGAAGGCCAATCTCATGAAGGAATTTTGTATAACTTGGAGCTTATCTAACAGATTTTTTGGTGCTCCAATATATATGCTGTCTCCGTAATCGAATAACGGTCTTACCGCTACTTTGTAAAGGGTTAAAATATTATTTGCTGTTAAGGATCTTTGAATCCTTTTTATGGCTCTAAGCCTTCCTGTGGCTTGTGTTATTTTCTGGTTTAAGTGACTTTTGAAGGTTCCACCTGATATTTTTAAAACCTTTGGCTGAGTGAGAGGTTATTGTCTGCAACCCTTATTTTCAAACCAGAAGGGATATCATGCATTACTGCATAAATGAATAAACTAAAATAATATGTTCTAATCCCACTTCAATCTTGCTGGTGGCATCATTGGAAAATCTTGTGATAATCTTGATTAAAGACAAATAACAGGCCAATAATTCTTAGAATGTCAATAACACATGAAAGCCCCATATAAACTGGCAGTAACCCATCTGCAGATATAGTAGAAAGGGTGGTCCAATATATTTATTTGGCTATATGCGCAGAGGGGCGTGGCCATGTCGGATGATGTCTAGGGCAATCACGATGAGATATATATATGATATCAAAATAATTTAAAATTAGTTAAGATTCTATTTGAAAGGATTCAAAGCATATCAAATTTTCAACTAATGTACTATTGAGCATAACACATGAAGTCCCTTCAATTATCATGACATAGGGTGGGTCAATATATATATCTTTTAGCTCTATATTTGGTTTGATAGTCTTCATCAATTAGTTTTGATTCCATTTAAAATGATCTAAAGTAAGTTGATGCGATTTTCATTTCATAAATTATGTTCAACTAATCTATTGTGTTGTTTTATATGCTAACGCATGAAATCCCTTTAATAATCATGGCATGAGGTGGCCCCAAATCAGATCTTGGGCTCTCTTTTTGGATTGGAGTAATGATTAACTAGTTTTGAACCCATTTTCAATTGTTTTGATAATTATGGATCTGGTAGTTTCTCCTGCCGGCAGGTGGTAACCGTTGGCAGATGGTAGTGTTGGGTCGCTAGCCTATGTACGGTTTCTGTAAACTGTTTGAACTTGGACTTTGACATGGCATGCCAATTAATTCCTATATAATGTCTTAGTCCAAATGATCTTTTAGTTCTCCACCAGTGATAAGTATGGATCTGGTATTTATATCCTTAATATAATCCTAAATGTGAGGTACCAATGTTCGTTCTTAAAGGTTCCAAGATATGCTAATTGATGAGCAATAAGCGTAAAATGATTGCATCAGCCAGTCTCCTCCATTTATTTTTGGAGATTTACATGCCATGCTGAATTATAAAGGTAAATGCCAGCGTTCAATAAAAAAAAAATGAATCATGGAATTTTTTTTAAACTTTGGATAACGGGTATTTTCTGCATTTTCCCCAATAGCAGACGATTGAATCATACAATTTTCTTTAGAATCTGCATACATACCCGAGTAACACGGCACCTGCCGTCGGATGCGGGAAAGGTGCAAAAATACTACGTCTGCTGCCCAGCTGTACGGGCGTCGCACCAGGACGGCAGTCTTTAGCTTTAACACCTACCGCTGGTCTATTTGGCCCAGCGGCTGCGCAAGCTTTTTTGTACAGCCGCATTACATGTTTTTGCGCAAGGGGGCTGTATTCCCAGCTTGACCTCCATACCGCTGGTCTATTACCCCAGCTCCACCCAGTGGAGGAACACAAGGAAATGTTTTAACAGAGAAATTACTATTATTCAGTATATTATGTATAGTTCGAGTAATTAAGAAAGGCTGTACATATGGCTTCTTGGTGTAAATCTATACTTCCATTAATTTACGTTGATGCTATTAAACTCCTGTCTGTCCACATTATATATCGTTGTAACATATCAATATCCTGGAAATCTGTGTCCCGCCCATAGAAAACGTTGTCACAGAAAAATGTAATTTTGAGATTAAAATAAATAGTTCATTTTAATCTTGTTGTTTTGACATAGGAACACATTTGTATAGATCTATTCATATCCTCGCTCGTTTCTTGGATACTGACCAAAATATAATTCCCACATGTTTGTGCATATTAAATTATTTGTAGACAACAAAATTACCGTTCATTTGATGTATGACATATTATTGTACCCCTAATAGCTTATAGGCCAGCGGCCAAGGGCCAAAAAAGCCATTATTTAAGAAGTTACCCCTACCCACCGTATAACAAGCTAAATTTGAGGTATTTTGTGCAGAATTTCATGAATTTTCCGAATCTGAAGAAAAAAATTGCCCAAAAGGTGGCGAACATTGTCAAAATGGCCTGTTCCCATGGAAACTAGTGATTTTTTTGTATTTTAGCAAAAAATAGGTTTTTATTGTCCCATTTCTACACTTTTATCAGTATTGTAACCAAACTTGAGAATAATACTGATGTATCTAAGGGTTATCATTTCCATTCGAATCAGTGACCTTGCTCAAGGTCAAGGTCACCAAATATGACCTTGAAATGTAAAAATAGCAAAATTCTGGGATGTGACATCCTATTTTCTCTTATAAAAATATGGCAATAGAAGAAAATGGTAACCAAATGCATAAAAATTATAACTGACATTAGGGGAAAGAAAAATAACCCATTTTTGGTATCATTGGAATGTCTGTTGCCATGGTAACCAAGCCTCACTTTTTGTTCTATGCTAAATTTTGTGTACATCTAAATAACATACTGCAGTCTATATCTTTTGAACAATTTATTTTAAAGCTACACAATTTATACATGTGAAAGGGATCCAAGTGTACTTTCATAATATATCTTTTAATTGACCTTTGTCAAGGTCAAGGTCACCATTTTCAAGGTCAAACATCAAATTTTGGTTCAAATTTGAGTATTATGTATGTATCTTAGGAACTATTTATCACTGGCGTACACAATTTATGCATGTGATAGGACACTAACATCACTTCCATGAGACATCATATGAATGACCTTTGGTAAGGTCAAGGTCACCTAATCCAAGGTCAAACATAACATTTTTTCTTGATTTTAGATTTAGGTATTATGTATCTCTGGAATTATTTATCCCTAGGTTACCCAATATGAGCATCTGATAGGGTTCTGGGAGCACCGGCATTAGATGTCTTGTCAATGACCTATGTCATGGTCAAGGTCAACATTTCAAGGTCAAAGATCAAGTTTTGGTCCAAATTCTTGTATTAGGTAGGTTTCTCTGGAACTATTCTCCCTGGGGTACACAATTAAAATATGCGACAGGGCTCTAACAGCATTTTCATAAGACATGTTGTCAATAACCTTCATCAATGAAGGATAAGGTCACAATTATCAAGGACAAAGGTAAGATTTCTATCTGAATTTTTAATAATAATCCCTTATAATCCCTAATAATCATCTAACACACAAGAGCTGTGAATAGAAGATGTATTAAAGCCATGATAGGTGTGCGTATCCACAAAAAGAGGGCCAGTTTTGCCTATGGCATTTGCATGGATAGATTTCAGTAGAGGAATCAGCTTTTCAAATGCATTGAATTTACTTCACTAATTTGATTGGCTGCATGGATCTATTCAATGACAATCAATGACGCTCATTTTAATGACATAGTATAGCATAGGGTGATTCTATGAGTAAGGGGTGTCAAGTGAGTAAGTATGACTGCTAGGCGAGTCTTCACCTGTAAGCCTGTTGTGACTTCAAACCTAGATCTTGGCTGGAGTATAACCAATATTGTGCATATATTACACTCAATTGAGTAACATCTGACACATTCTTTGACGCAAATTTTGCTCATTAACCAATATTACATCCTCTAGATGTTGCTCATTGACCATTGTCATACCCTCTATGCTGCTCCATGACCTCCATCATACCTTCAATGTTGCTCCATGATGATCTCTATACCTTTTATGCTGCTAAATAATGACCATTTTATTCCCTATACCCTCTATAGGGCTCCATGGCACCCATTATACCCTCTGTGCTGCTCCATGACCACCATTATGCCCTCTCTATGTTACTCCATAACACCCATTATACCCTCTATGTTATTCCATGACCACCATATATCCTCTATGTAGTGCTCCATGGCCCCCATCACATCCTCTAGAGGGCTCCATGCCCCAAATTATACCCTCCATATTACCACATGACCCCCTATTCATAACCCCTATGCTGCTCCATGACCCCCATTATACCTTCTATGTTATTCCATGACCCCTATTATACCTTTTATATTGCTCCATGACCCCTATCATACCCTCTACGATGTTCCATGACCCCATTATACCCTCTATAATGCTCCATGGCCCCCATTATACCCTCTAAGTTACCCTAAGTTACTCTATGACCCCAATGACACCCTCTATGCTGCTCTATGATCACCATTATACCCTCTATGCTGCTCCATGACCACCATTATACCCTCTATGCTGATCCATATGACCACCATTATACCCTCTATGATGCTCCATGACCCCAATTATACCATCTATGCTGCTCGATGACCACCATTATACCCTCTATGCTGCTCCATAACCACCATTCACCCTCTATGAAGCTCTATGACCACCATTATACCCTCTATAGTACTCCATAGTTCCCATCATACCCTCTATACTCCTCCTAGGCCCCCATTATACACTCTATAATGCTCCATGATGCCTATTGTACTGTCTATAGTCCTCCATGATCCCTATCATTCCCACTATGTTACTGCATTGCCACAATTATACCCGCCATGTTACTCCATAACCTCCATCATACCCTCTATGCTGCTCTATGGCCCCCATCATACCCTCTATGTTATTCCATGACCCCCATAATACCTGTTATACTGCTCCATGACCACCATCATACCCTCTATGTTACTTCATGACCCAAATTATACCCTCTATGCTGCTCCATGACCCCCATCATACTGTCTATGTTATTCCATGACCCCCCCGAATACCCTTTATATGGCTCCATGACCCCTATCACACCCTCTCTGTTACTCCATGACCAACATTATATCCTCTATGCTGCTCCATGACCCCCATTATACCCTCTACGATGCTCCATGATCCCCATCATACCCTTTATAGGGTTTCATAGCCCCAATTATACCCTCTATGATGCTCTATAGCCACCATTATGTCCTCTATAGTGCTCCATAGCCCCCATCCTACCCTCTATAGGGCTCCATAGCCCCAATTATATCCTTTATGATGCTCTATGACCACCATTATATCCTCTATATTGCTCCATGGCCACCATATCATACCCACTATGATGCTCTATGACCACCACCATACCTTCTGTGCTGCCCCATGACCCCCATTATACCATCTATGCTGCTCCATCACCATCATTATACCCTCCATGACCCCCCCCCCCCCCGCCATAATAATACATATATATATATAATTATTCCCTATAATAATTACAGAACAAACCATACCCTCTATAGTGCTCCATTACCACCATCATACTCTCTATAGGGCTCCATGTCACCCATTATGCCCTCTGTGCTGCTCCATGACCACCATTATGCCCTCTCTATGTTACTCCATAACACCCATTATACCCTCTTTATATATATGTTATTCCATGGCCCCCATGATATCCTCTAGAGGGCTCCATAGCCCCAATTATACCCGCTATTGTGCTCCATGACCCCCATTATACCCTCCATTTTACCACATGACCCCCATTCATAACCCCTATGCTGCTCCATGACCCCATTATACCTTCTATGTTATTCCATGACCCCTATTATACCTTTTATATTGCTCCATGACCCCTATCATGCCCTCTACGATGCTCTCTATGTTACTCCTTGACTCCCATTATATCCCATACGTTGCTCCATGACCCCCATTATACCCTCTATGTTGCTCCATGACCCCCATTATATCCTCTATGTTGTTCCATGATCATCATTTTACCTTCCATGTTATTCCATGACCCCCATTATACCCTCTGTGCTGCCCCATGGCCCCCATTACACCTTCTACACTGCTCCATGACCATCATTTTAACCTCCATGTTACTCTTTGACCCCCATTAGAGCCTCTACGCTGCTCCATGGGCCCCATTATACCTTTTACACTGCTCCATGACCATCAGTTTACCCTCCATCTTACTCCATGACCCCCTTAATACCCTCTATGCTGACCCCATTATGTTGCTCCATGAGTACTATTAGACCCAGTGTCCACTAAGGAGATGCCACTGGCGGCCTCATGGGAAGTGCTATAGTATCACATGAATAACCCCCCCCAATCCCCCTGCTATACTATCTATGTTGCTTTATGGTCCATAAATATACTATGATACCCTCCATATTGTTACCAATACAGAGCTCTTGATTAAGGGAACAATATTGAGTAAGTCACATATTCAATTCATGGCATCTGAAGATACAGTGCCAACTGAAACATGACTAGTAGTAAAAATTAGACCTAAATTTCAGGTTTGACCTTGGAAATTGTTACCTTGACCTTGACTAAGGTTATTGACAGGGTATTTAACGAGAGGCCTTTTAGAGCCCTGTCATATGATTAAATTGTGTAAACTAGAGACAAATAGTTCTGGAGATACTTACTTAATACCACAATTTGGACCCAAATTTCATGTTTGACCTTGAAAATTATGACCTTGACCTTGACCAAGGTCATTGACAATAAATCTAATGGAAGGCCTCTCAGAGCCCTATCACATGATTAAATTATGCACCCTACAGATAAATAGTTCCAGAGATAAATACCAAAAACTTCAATTAGTACCAAAATTTTATGTTTGACCTTGAAAATCGTGACCTTAACCTTGACATATGACATTGACAAGATGTCTCATGGAAGGGCACTTAGAGCCCTATTACATGCTTTAAGTATGTAGCCTGGAAATAAATTGTTACAAAGATACGCATATCTATTACTGAAACTCAAACCAAAATTTGATGTTTGACCTTGGATTAGGTGACCTTGACCTTGACCAAGGTCATTGACAAGATGTCCGATGGAAGTGTTGCTAGTGTCCTATCACATGCATAAATTGTATACACAAGAGATTAATAGTTCCAAAGATACATACATAATACTCAAATTTGAACCAAAATTTGATGTTTGACCTTGAAAATGGTGACCTTGACCTTGACAAAGGTCAATTAAAAGATATATTATGAAAGTACACTTGGATCCCTTTCACATGTATAAACTGTGTAGCTTTGAAATAAATTGTTCAAAAGATATAGACTGCAGTATGTAATTTAGATTTACACAAAATTTAGCATAGAATGAAAAGTGAGGCTTGATTACCATGGCAACAGACATTCCGATGATACCAAAAATGGGTTATTTTTCTTTCCCCTAATGTCAGTTATTATTTGTATGCATTAGGTTACCATTTTCTTCTATTGTCATATTTTCATAAGAGAAAATAGGATGTCACATCCCAGAATTTTGCTATTTTTACATTTCAAGGTCATATTTGGTGACCTTGACCTTGACCAAGGTCATTGATTTGAAAGGAAATGATAACCCTTAGATACAACATTGCTATTCCCAAGTTTGGTCACAATACTGATAAAAGTGTAGAAATGGGACAATAAAAACCTATTTTTTGCTAAAATACAAAAAAATCACAAGTTTCCATGGAAACAGGCCATTTTGATAATGTTCGCCACCTTTTGGGCAATTTATTTCCTCAGATTCAGAAAATTCATGAAATTCTACAGAAAATACCTCAAATTTAGCTTGTTATACGGTGGGTAGGGGTTCCCTCCCAAATTTAGCCTCTGGCCGCTGTACTATTAGAAGTTACAGCTTTCGGTAAAAAAAAAATAGTGTCGGAAATTATTTTATATATCGGCGGTTCGGCAGTGAAATCGGTCCCATTACTTTCAAATCGGGAAACAACAAGTAATACAATTGGTTGTATGATTATCAGGGTAGGGAACCGGGATTGGGGCCTATTTCAGGTCGGGATTCAGGATTTAAAAGGGCCTACGGGATTTGGGAAAGGGATTCAGAGCCAGATTTATTTTTTCCAGGTAGGGTTTGGTTTTGGGTTTGGTTTGTTTCCAGTAATGGTAGTGATAAAGGCAGCGACAAGGGTGACAGTTTGTTGATAAAACATTATGAAACTACAAATAATTTATGCAGCTTGGACGCTTGTCATACTCATAATTCTATGACTTCTTGTCATAGGCTCCCTATTGTGCGACTTGTTCTCACCAGGTGGCTGGTACTTGTTTTTCACTAGGTGGCATGACAGGTCACTGCATTGCATTTATAATTTCTTTAACAATAAAGGTACTGCTAATAAATACACTAATGTGGCATTTATACACTATTGATATTGTCCAACAAATACTTATGAATATCATAAGTGATATTCTTCTAGAGTTTATATGTATAATGTATATGTATGATGTTATATGATGTTGACACCCATATGACTGTACATATGATTGTGGCTAGTCAGCTGGGAGGGTCCAAATTCATCAACCATTGAAATGATTCATACACTGAGGTCTGTGAACATGCAGGGCCAGTGCTGAGGATAAATGATGAATAAAAGGATGCAACCTATGCTGTTGTACCTTCTAAAAGCTATCTGGGCTGTAGATGTTCAATCTACAATCTACCTCATGGGAATGGTAGAGTAGTAAATTTAAATAACAAATTTTCACAATAACAATTAGCAGATTTATATCTAAGTTGATCCTAAGAAATCTGAGCCCTTCCCCCCTCCCCCCCCCCCCCCCCCCCCCCCGCAATACCCTACCTGCCCTAGGCATACTAAAATGTGCAGCTGGATGTGCAACCAAAGTGCAGCCATATGTGCAACCCTTGCACAACCAAAGTGCAGCCGAATGTGCAGCCAAAGTGCAGCCAAGCTAAAGTGCAGCCAAAGTGCAGCTGAATGTGCAAGGCTGGCTTACACTGGCTGCACTTTTCCCTGAATCCAGATGTAGTCCGTGGCCATGCAAGGGCTGCGCATCCTAAGTGCATCCGCGCAACCTGGGTAGCTGACATGTTATTCTACCCTGCCAATTAAAAGTGTTTCAGCTGAATGTGTATCCTGGTGAGTTACCCCCATTGAAATGAATAGTGAATGGAAGTAAACTTCACTCATCCCTAAAGCACAGAATAATATGATAACATTCTCTTCTTTTTGCTTTTTGTATTCCCCCAACCATGTTCTTTCTCAAGAGGAAGTTTGAACAAAATATTGTGACTTCTGTTATTTCATGCATTAGTTCTTTGAATTCCCACCTGCTGCAGTGCTGTTGACGCTGGCATTTACTTTTAAAGGTAGGTAAAGCTATTTGTCTATGCCATAAATCTCGTTCAACTAATTATTATTGTGTTGTTTTACATGCTCACGCATGTAAGCCCTCCAATGATCATGACATAAGGTTGTCTAGCTTATATCTTTGGCTCACTCTTTTGGTGTAATGTAATTATGAATTAGAATTTGCTATGATTTAGAACAAGCTGATGCTATTTTGTTTATATTAAGGGTGTTCAACTACATTATCATTGTGTTGTTATAGACACACATGCATGAAATCCCTCAAATGAACATGACAGGGTGGACCATTACATATTTGCAACTGTTTTTCTGGGGTTGAAAATCATGATAAATGAATTCAATTCCAAGTTATTTAAAGTAAGGGGATCGAAAGTCCTACAATAGGTCAACAATTTGGTATTAGCAGCATGTATTAATCAAACTAAAATTCCATGTGGATATATCACAGTTTCTCACGAGAATTTGATTGTCATTATTTAAGGCCAAAAATACTGGTGTGTAGATTTAGGGAAGATAGTTACATTGTTTTTAAATGTTTCAGCCTAATATATGATCCATTCCTAGTAATGTATCTTCAGCAGTATGGTGTCACAAATAAAGGTTTTATCCAGAGCTAAAAACTCACAAAAAAGCTCATGGAATTTCTAGGCGCACTTACAGTTGCTGCAAATGAGTCAACTGTGATGACTGCAGGGCACACAAGGCACCTGTGGCTAATCTCACAGGGGAAGAGGTGGTCACACCGAAAATCGAATGTATAGCTGAAAGATCAATTCATTAGCAACCGCTTATAGATGATATGACGTGTTGTATAATGGTGTTATTAGATCAGAACCCCAAACCCACAGACTTGGCAAGCAAAAGCAACAATTTCAGAGAACTCTGGAGTCGTAAGTCACACTTGTGCCCGAGGGAGGGAATACTCAGCTTATGCTGGACGCAGCCATCCTCAGGAAAGTTGTTCACAAGGGTGGTGGTACCATTGATAAAAGATTAGAGGTAACAGCCTGGGCACGAGAAAGCAAGTCTGGTAAACCTGCTTGTGATCACAGTACCCACCCCTCCAATGTCCATAGATCGAGAAGCTGTCAAGGCAGCTCATACCTTGGTACATCAGGATGCAGAAACACTATGCCGTAGTGTTAATGAGACCTTAAGGACCTTCTGTATCAAATGGTTGCCGATTCAAATACAACTTACAAAGACAATAGTGAACCGCCACTTTACCCTCATAGAGGAAGAGGGAGAGGTAGAGGAAGTGGGAGGGCAAGGGCAAGGGAATCTTTTCCCGAAGAATCTCCTTCTGAAGCATTTTCTTCTTCTGATGAGGGGACAGTAGGTGAACCTTTGGCATAAGGGTGGGGTAGAGGAAGAGGGAGGTGAAGGGCAGGGAATCTCCTTCTGAAGAATCCTCTTCTTCTGATGGGGAGGTTGCATCGGAGCCTCTAGCAATGAGAGGGAGGCAGAGAGAATGTAGGATATGTTCAGGAGGCTGCTCAGGATGAGCCTAGACCAGGAAGGAGTAGGGTCAAGGGGCTGACTGCTTTTACTTTTGTTTCCTATTCTTGTACATTATGTTATTACTTGTTATTTGCTGTTAGAATGATTTGTTTTGGTAACTGTGGAATTGGGAACGTTGTGAAAATGTGATGAATTCCCCAAAGAGTGGTGGTATTGCATCATCCAAGCAGCTCACCATTAATAGAACCGACTTCGGTGAGAATGAGCACTTTGAATATCATTCACTTCAACCCAACTTCCTTAAACATTGTTTTTAAAAAAACAAACAATACCCAGGTTATCTCAAAGGGCAATTGATAGCCATAGATGTTCAGGGTGTGACCGCAATGTTGAAATATAGACTTTCATTGTGTTTAATACCTTCTTGATCCATTTTTCATCCTGGTGAATTGCATTGGATTCATCCATCTTCTGACACTGAACACTGAATTGTAGACTGCTGCAAAGGGCTCATAGATGTAGACAAAGTCAGGGTTATGCGCAAAGATAGAACCCAGGATGGAGCTGCCACTGTGCATGTAGGCTGAGATAATGAAGAACTTCCTGGAACTCTCGATAGGAACATCCTTTAGGTGATGCATGAAGCGATCACTGTGGTGTCATCAATGATATAAAATTCAATACATTTTAATATAGTGAGAAAAATTAATGAGGTCACTTTGTTCTTTATTTCTAGGATAAAGCTTAACAATTTGGTGCAGAAACATCAGACAATGCTGCGATACTCACAGTCAATAGCTTTATCAAACTATTAATTTTGAAAATGCTCTGTACCAACTGGTGGGGAAATATTTGTGACCCGCCGAGGGTTAAGGAGGCTCCGCGCGGGAGTTATAGTTCCTAGTATTCCCGCTAGGAGTCACATCATATTCATGACGTCACCGTCAGAAATGTTTATATTAGTAATTCTGAGAGGGAGGTAACTTAGAAAGTCTGTATGTTCACTCATTTTTGGAGTATCAACAAAATTCTTTCATTTTTATGATGCTCATTTCCCCTTCTGTACATCCCTGTCATTTAAAAAAAATGTTTTTATTATTTATTTTTTGTACATAAGATGTGTCACAGGAAAATGAGTCACTCCCCCAACCGATTTGAGGTCACCTACTGAAAACTGACATAACTTTACAAACATACAGATTCAGAATCTATAATAAACCCAAAATTGGCCCTGGAGTCCCCTTTCTGCTTGGCTGGTCACATTTTTAGGTCTCGTTTCCTTATTGTGAAAATGTGAAGAAAGTGCAAATAAATCAAATAAATAAATTCGAGGTTCAGAATTAGTGTTTGTCAAAATGCAATCAGAAACCACCGAATCCACCGCTACCACTACTCCTCCACACCCGCCACTACAAGGTGACAGGAAATAAGACTCTCGACCGTACAGGCCATGGATTAAACATAAATGGATTAAACATAATCATACTTGTACACAAAGAAGGGTATCTGAATGCCGCACTAATACCATTGCTATTAATATCAGTGATACAACCAATATAAAATAATTCCCTAACGTAAAAAACCACTCAGCAAAGACTGAAATATAATCTATAGTTAAGAATACGAAGACAGTGACCACAAATGACTATACTACAGACAAAGATCTGTAGATTTATAAATCCAGACTAAGCGTATACCATAAACGATGATTTACACCTAAGTATATATATATATATATATACATATATGAGAGTATATTCACAGGTTCTATCCAACAAATATTATTCACTAGACAACGTTGAAACTTTCTCTATTACATTGTATAAAACTGTGATAGACCGAGAGAACTTTACCTCAATTAGCGTAAAACAAAAACAACAACCCCAGACAATGTCTGGGAGTGAAGAGATAGACGCGGCGGAGCTTGGGGAGAAAAAAGGAGTGATACTCATCTCCTGGAATATCAGGAGCGTTCTCCCCAAGCTGTACCATGTGGAAGACTTTCTAGAAGAAACGAAAGCCGATATACTGGCGATACAAGAGACATGGTTAAATGACAATGTCTCAGATAGCCAGGTTAGAATACCCTTGTACCAGCAATATAGGATGGACAGAATCACAAAAAGAAAAGGTGGGGGGCTTATGCTCTACATAAAGGACAGCTATAAAGTTGACGAACAGTCAATGGCATACCTGAACATGCAAAGTAAAGATCTAGAAACACAAATAGTAACATGTTCCAAACAAAACTCAAAACACCTAACAATAGTGAATACATACCGCCCCCCAAATGGTAGTCTACCCATGGCACTGGAATCTCTGAAAAATGTGCTAAGTAAAATTAGCGCAAAAACAGAGATCTACGTCATGGGTGACTTTAACCACAAAACAAACCAGAATAGCTGCAAAATAACACCTATTCTAAAGCCCAGCGGACTTAGTCCCAAGATAAAAATGCCCACCAGAATTACGCGTAAATCTTCAAAAATTATAGATCAAATCTACACAAACTCGAAATTTATCAGCGAAACTGGTGTGGTAAACAATAACTCTAGTGACCACCTCCCTATCTTTGTAGTCAAGAAAAAGCAAAGAAATAAATATGAGCGCTCTACAATAACAACTAGAGCATGGAAAAACCTAGACATAGGTGCACTTTGCAATAACGTAAGAGACCAAAATTGGGCCAGACTATACCAAAGTGAGAATGTTGACCAATGTTGGTCAGAGATGTACAATAAAATTGAACACTCTCTGAACCAAATGTGTCCCATCAAACAGATTGCTGGTGCAAGGGTGAAGCCACCATGGTACGCAAGTGAATTAAGACGTATGGGCAGGGAGAGGGATAGAGCATTCAGAAAGGCGAGGAAAACAAATAAAGAACAAGACTGGCAAATAGCCAAGATAACACGAAATAAAATGAACTCTAAACTTTCAAGAGCAAAAAATGACTACATCTCAGAAAGATTAGCGGAGCATTCTAAAGATCCAGGCAAATTCTGGGAAATCCTTAAGCCCCTAATAACTCCAAATAAGACCAAATCAGAGGAGAAAATAAAACTCAAAAACTCAGAAGGGGAATTTATAGAAAGGGAGGATACCCCAGAGGAATTTAATAGCTTTTTTGCCAATATAGGGCCAACACTAGCTGCCCAGATCCAGACTCCACAAATACATGACCAAACAACAACCCATTCACCCGTCCCTACCGATACCCCACCGAAAACCGAACACAACAATCAGGTACTACTACAGTTCCCGGAGATAACACAGAACAGGGTATACAATATTATCAGGAAAACCTAACCAAACAAATCCTCAGGCATGGCTCTAATGCCAACCAAAGTCCTGAAACCAATATTCCTGGCCCTATCATACCAATTTACACACCTATGTAATATATCAGCCAGAACATCTAAAGTACCCAAGGAATTCAAGGAGGCAACTATAGTGCCCATTTATAAAGCGGGATCCCGCTCAGACCCCTCAAATTATAGACCTATAAGTCATGTAAAACTCCCAGCTAAATTACTGGAGAGAGTCATTCAGAGCATAATATATCCCCATTTAGAAGAGAACAAACTCCTATATGAATTCCAATATGGCTTCAGAGAGGGCCACTCTCTGGAACAGGCCCACGAAAAATTGTTCGGCTATATCTACCGGAACAAGGTTAAAAATAAACCAGTATCGCTCGTATATTTAGATTTTAAAAAAGCGTTCAACACGGTAGACCATACGATCCTTATTGAGAAACTATATTCGTTCCGCTTATCACAACCTATAATAGACTGGATCGGTCACTACCTGTCGGATAGGTATCAAAGGGTACGAGTGAATGGGGTAACCTCTAACAGGGTGAGGGTGAAATGTGGCGTCCCACAAGGTACGGTCTTGGGGCCGTTGCTGTTCCTCCTGTACGTGAACGACTTGCAAAGTGTCGTCAGTGAATCTCAGGTACAACTGTTCGCTGACGACACGGTGATCTATCACTCGCAAACAAATGAGGACTCTCTTAAAGAAGACCTACAAAAAGATCTGAACATGGTCAGTCAATGGTGTAAAAAGAACAAAATCTCCGTAAATGTAAAGAAAAGCAAAGTCATGGATATTATCCTTGGCAACACAAAAAAGAAGACGACACCAAAAGCACTGAGCCTGAACTCAGCCATCCTAGAATACGAAAAGGAGTATTGCTATTTAGGCCTGACAATAGACCAAGCACTGACGTTCAATGCCCATGTTCAGATGAAAATAGACCAAATAGCCAAACGACTAAAAGCCACATCCAAAATTAGGAAATCACTGACGCCCACAAATACCATGCTAGTGTACACCACCATGGTGCGGCCGGTGATCGACTTTTGTGACATTTTCTATATACCAGCTCAAGCGAAGCATTTGGAGAGTCTCCAAACCATCCAAAATTCGTTCATTAGAATAGCTTACAACCTAAAAAGAACTGAGAGTGTAAAAGATCTCCATGCTCAATACAAAATCCCATTCCTAAATGAAAGGAGAGAGGCACATCTCCTCCAAATTGCATTCACAATGAGCTGCGACGAAAATTACACTGACAATAGGCAATTAAATCTAAGAAACCTAAAAAGTGGCAAATTGCTAAAAGTCCCTATGGCGAAAACCGAGAGGATGGGGAAGTCGTATTATGTACAGGCACCATATCTTTACAACAAATTGCCCCCCAAAGGGAGGAAGGCATCCCTAACAATTAGTGATTTCAAAGCCTACCTAGAAGAGGAACATTATTCCTACTCTCTGGGCCAGGCCAATCAAAACGACCCCCAACACTGAAGAAATAATCCAACTAATTAACCGACAATGGTATTCACTAAGACCAACCAAAGTGCGACTAAACAGGAAACCCTCACCCTACACTGAACGCAGACTAAACTTACGCCCCCCGACTGCTCTATCTCTCTTCCGAACTTGTAATGAATGAACGGACATGGGCCGGCTCGACCAAGTGTTTGTTAGAATGCCATCGACCCGGTCCATGTAAGGACAGACGGCCGACTGACACCACCAAGAGTGTTCATTAGAATGCAACCGGCTACTCAGACGACCGACTGTCAATACATATGTACACTAGTCCATAAGAGACTTGATGTTGGCAAAGTAGACCAACACACAAAAATGGCTGGTGCGACCAGTGTTTGTCAGAATGCAAATCGCACCATGCCGCCAAATGAAGCAATGTCTGAACGGGCGGGCCGCCAGGAGTGTTCGTATGAATGCAAATGGTCCCCCTAACGATCAGACAATTTGTCTTCCATACTGTACCTATTGAATAGCGAGCGAATCTACCAAATAGAATAACTTGAACTGTAAATAATAATGTAATTAAACGTAGAAGGGACCTCCTGGTAGAGCTATGATTAGCATAGAATGTGGTACCCATTTCCAGATATTGTATTATTTATATTGATGTAACTGTGATTGAACTGGAAATAAACAACATACATACACATACATGTGAAATATCTCCAGTATTTTTTCTAAAAATTATCATTATTATGAAATTTCGGCCTTCCGAATTGTTAATTGTTTATGCCTGCTTGAAAATGGTAAAAAAATATAAATATGAGTAAATACTGATGTTGTTAAATTGAGGAGAGCTGGTGTAGTAATGTCACTCTCATGCAAAAGCGTTGCCGTCACGGCATAATTATTACAAATAAAGAGACCATTTGATTCAACACAGTTATTTTATTTTATTCTAATAGAATAGACATTTTTACAAAATCAAACCAAACTTCAATTGATATTCACAATTTATGCCAGAAACAGATGGAATTTGCCTGAGGCGTTTGTAAAATAGCTTCAAATGGGATATACTTACGTCCCCATAATGACAAAAACTGTAACACTTTAGTTGGACAAAATTCATAGGATTGAAATGACTAATGATATTGTTGTAAAATTAGAAGTAAATTCCCAACAATGAAAGCAACATATAAAGATAAAAGGCCAGTTGAAAAATCAATTTAGGTCACAATGAGGCCCTATTCAACCTGAAGATTCATTAAAATTAGGGCAAATTTCAAACTTTTAAATACAAATCACACAAAATCAATATTCATGAGTCATGCCCTAATCACCATTCAATATCTTATATCCACTTGAAAACATTATCTCAACTATTTATGCATGTCAAAATGGCCAGATTCCATGACCAGTAATATAAGGGCTTTCCTTATGTCATAAAGAAAAGACAGATTATTTTCAGCCTGATATCAACTTTTACTTTTTCAAATCAATTAAAAACTGTTTGAATAATAGATTCTACTCAAACTAGTTGAAAAGATGTTATCATTTGCTATAATGAGGCCCTTTTAACCTGAAAACGCTGCAGAATTGAAATAAAATGCAAAGTTTTAACCACAAATTGCACATAAAATTATCCTATGTCAAGATAAAATTAATAATGGGCAACACGCAATACATGATTCAATATCTTATATCCACTGTAAACTACCATCCCTAGTATTTATAAGTAAAACCTGTAAGACCTGTAAGTAAGATTCTCACAAAATGCCATCATAATTTGATAAAGCAAAAAGGGACAGGATCCACAGAATTAATTATTTTACTAAAGGGTAAATAGGACTACTAATAGGTGTGGGCAAAAAGGCAATTTGGGGTGGGAAAAAGGCAAATTAGAGTGGGAATAAAGGCAATTTAAGGTGGGAATAAAGGCAATTTGGGATGGGAATAAAGGCAATTTGAGGTTGGGAAAAAGGGGACTTTGGGGTGGAAAAAAAAGCAATTTGGGGAGGCAAAACAGGCAATTTTGAACGGGAAAAAAGGCAATTTGGGGTAGAAAAAAGGGCACTTTGTGCAGGGAAAAAAGGCACTTTGGGGCGGCAAAAAGGGCACTTTGGGGGAGGGCAAGAAACCTTGAACGTTAGGGCAACCCACTTTCAGAAGTTAGGGCCCATGGCAGATTCTGGGGTGGGCATGGTATCAACATGATAAAAATGTTACCTTACCTTAGGAGTAGTGACAAATCTGCTGTCTTTGAGAACAACATATCCTATAAGGCAGGTAATAAGAAACAGTAAACATATGCAATATCCTCCTCTCTTACTTCCTAGAGGGAAGATTCTCTTGGTAGAAGTTGACATTTTGATGTCTATGTCAATGTGAATCTGCAACGTTCAAAATGAAGTCAAATTAGATCCACTAAAGTGTAGACCGGTTGAAAGGATTGTTATTTTAAATATATTTCTCAAGATCTGACCACCTAATATTGTTTTTATATTTAGCTGAAGAAAGGATCATCGGAAAAACGCCCATCGCAAGCCGGGAAACTCCCGGCTACTAAACTATTTCTATAACATTCTGCAAAGCAAAGCTATTCCTACGGAATAGCGGTCGGTTGTGCTCGTCAAGCTGGGATATCCAGCTGGGATATCCAATGCTATATTACAGTATTTTATATGACATGCTTCAGAATAACACTGATAAATTGGGTTCCAGAGGTGATGAGGTAGAGGTAGTGTATATCAATGATATGAACAATTGTGTACATTTATTCACAGTTTTCAAGTATTCACAACCTGTGTTAGGTTTATTCAACTAATTTGTATTCCAAGGGAAACGTTTCCTGACTTCAGTTCCCTGTAACAGATGGTCCCGGATAAGTGGCAATATGCTAGCGCGGGGATTGACGCCTATTTTTTTCCCTTTATTCGTATTGTTAGCCCTGATGATGGGTATTTATCTGTTAAATTATATGGATATTTTGATTCATCTGCCCTTTTCCCATCACCACCAACTGTGCCAACTCACCCGCTGACCCCGTCGCGTAGAAGGACATAGCATCTACGCGACCAAGAGATAAAAAATGAAGCTGCAAGAATGGCCGAGGCTTGAATACCAGACCCTGTAGCCTACTCTCAA
The DNA here is from genome assembly GCA_942159475.1 of Sthenelais limicola. Taxonomy (NCBI): domain Eukaryota; kingdom Metazoa; phylum Annelida; class Polychaeta; order Phyllodocida; family Sigalionidae; genus Sthenelais; species Sthenelais limicola. Next base: position 104,597,614 of record OW804099.1, read on the forward strand.
AGTGTTAATGTCCCAATTTATTTTTAATAATATTTAAGCCCATGTGTATGTTATATTTATATGTGTGTCGATTGTTTACTTATTTACTGGTCGATCTTATGAACGGTGGTAGGGAGGGGGTCTGACCCCTGGGCGGAGAGAGCTGATGCAATGTCTCTGGATGATGAAATCCCCCGGCGACATTGCATGTGAGCTACTCCGCCATTAACCTGGAGGCTGATGCAAGGGCCAGCGCATGCTCAACAGCCCTGGTGGCTGACGAAATGCCCACTGACCATTGCAGTACGCCCGGGAAAGATGATGAAATGCATCCCAGGTCTGGTGCAATACCTAGAATATAAAAGGGCCCCCAGTCACTGTATAGGCAGACTTCTCCTGGAGAGCTGTACTACCGTATGCTGTATGATGATGAACTGACTGGAAGCCCTGCCACCTTGAACACTGACCATGCTATAACTTGCTATACATGAACACTGTGTTATATTGAAGCCTAATAAAAGAAGCCATTCTGTACTCCACGCCTTACCTTATACCTACTGAAACTACAAGCCAAGCACTATATCCCTATTGAGACGTCTAACCAATCGAAGCTACCCCTATTTATAAGTATATCGCGAGAGATCCGAGTGATTAGAGTAACTCCGTAATCCATTAGTAGTAATCCCTAATTGTAGTGTCTACGCTCTACAGACACTAACATTTGGTGAAAGAACCCGGGCCTGGAGATTTGATATGGACATATTCCGTTTCATAATGCCGAATGGCGAACGATGAAAAGGCGAGACCTAAATCAAGAGCAAATTTCAGATTAAATTGTGTGACTAGAGGAGGGTTCAAGGACACTGACGCGGGCATTCCAGACATAGCTCCGCCGCTAAGCAAGAAGGCAGAGAAAGAACAACAAGTCGAAGATACAAAATTACTGGTCGCAGAGAAAATAACAGAAAAACTACACGATAAAGCCGATATAATTCACGGGGAATTTGAACATTTGGCTCGAGCAGGGCACGAATCGGAAGAAGAATTAGAAAACATAGACGACCAAAGCAGCATAGACAGCCAAGATACATTAGTGGCCGAGGAAGAAACCCTCATCCTGGCAGAAGAAGATACCCACCAAGGGGTTTGGGCAGTCACGCCACGAAAAAATCAGGAGAAGCAGGAAACAGAACCGCCAGGAATAGACGAAGCTGCCAGACAGAAAGAATTGGGTGCCGAATTGCGAAAACTCAGAGACGCAGAACTAAACCAGCCGTTAAATAAGCAACAACAAGAACAGCTCCAGCAAGAGCAGGAACAGGAAGAAAGAGAGCTGGAACAGCAACGGCAGGAAGAATTACAGCGCGAACAGCAGAGAGAGAGAGACAGACAGTTGGCCGAGGAAGAACAGGAAGACAGACGGCGAATAGCTCAGGAAGAAGAAGATAGAGCAGAAAGACAGAGACAAGCAGAAGCCGACAGAATACAGGCAGAAGAAGAGGAACACGAGCAAAGACTACAGCGAGCCCGGGAGAACGCTGAAGCACACGGCCGACAACAAACACAGGGAATAAACGGCGTGCCCCAACATCAGAACGGGCATCCAGCGCCCATAGTAGAAAACCAGAACGCCGATCCTGTACTCAACGGGCCACCGCCACGGGAAAATGGACAACATAGACCCGAGATCGTGATTCAAGAAGAACTAGAAGAAGAAGAAGAACAAGCAGAGGAAGAAGGAATGGCGTTGTTCGAGAATCGAGTCCAGACCCTACTAGCACCCCCAAAGTTTTCAAATAATGATGGAGAAGATCCAAGAAGCTTCATGGAAGATTGCACAGCCATAGCACAACGATTGTACCCAGATGATTTGAACCAGTTCTGCAGACAGTTCGCAACGTATTTAGGCGGTTCGGCTCGACACTGGTTGAGATTACTGGAGACTCCGGACCCATACAACAACTGGGTAAATCTGAAGAAAGCTTTTCTGGACAGATATGAACACATGTCCGATATGGACAGAAAGGCGCTAAAGCAGGTGAATATGGTCGAAGGGGAAAAACTAGCAGATTTCTTCAAAGATTTCCAGACCAGAATGGTGAAGGCGGAAGTGAATGATGCAGCCAACATAAAAGAACATTTCTTAGCGTCCCTTCTTCCAAGATACAGAACGATGTTGCTAACTAAGCAAGCGCTCACCGTGACTAAAATGATGGAACATCTACTTCAGAGAGAAAAGGGTGCGCCGACACATCAAATGACAGCAGACGATTTAAAGAAGGTGCAGAAGGCTATGGAGAAATCCATGGAGAAATCCATGGAAAAATCAATGGAAAAGAGCATGGAAAAGAACATAGCACGATTAGAGGCCACGTTCAAAAGCCAAGCAACAGCCATAGCAGCAGTACCAAACCAGAATCAGGGCCGAAATGATCAGAATCAGGGCCAGCGGTGGCACCAGAACGAATACCAATGGCCACAGCAGAACAACAATCCGAATCATTGGAATCAGCAGCCCTGGGGCAACCAACAAGGGAACCAGCAACAGTGGCGGCAGCAAGACCAACAGCAATGGCAGGGTAATGGAGGAAATCAACCGTCGTCGACAGGGGGAAGAGGCTACAACAATAGCAGAGGAAACAGAGGCCGAGGCCACCACAGCAATCAGGCACCGTGGAAAGGCGAGAGACAGCAGAACGACGATGGATTCCCGAAGTTCAAACCCAGAGTTAAGTGTTTTAATTGTCAAAATTTTGGTCACTATCAGACAGAATGTCGGGCTCAGAGACAGGGGAGAAACGGGACCCAAGGGAGTCAGATTATGCCTAGTCAAAAGAAACAAGTGGGTGCAGTCGACTATACAGGAAATGGGGGAATGATAACTGGTAATTCAGAGGGACCTTTCTTTGCATCGGATAACCCAAACTAATGTCTCTCCCTTCATTGGGGCACATTGGGGGGAGAGACGACGCACAGGGGCCGCAGGGAAGGAATATAAACTCAAGAGGAAAAAAGGAAAAGTTAGATAATAGAGGTATAACGATCAGGGGACAGCCCCATTTGCTAACAGATGTCTGCTATGTAAATAACTCGTGGGATTACTTTGCAATACCGATAGATAGGGAACAGCACTGTGTCGATGCATATATGTATGGAACAAGAGTAATGACCTTGGTTGACACAGGAGCGTCTATATCTGTTATGAGTAAGAAAATGTACATGAGTCTAAATGCCAGAACACCCAGAATGACGGACATGCCTGTAAAGAAATGCGTTTTGGCAGATGGGAGGTTAATACAGGGCTACGGTCCATGTTCTATGAAGCTTGATCTGGCCCAGAAAAGATATCATATTAAGGTAACAGTTTGGCCGGAATTATTTTTCGGCCTGGATTTAATAATGGGTCGAGATTTTCTCATGGAGCATGAACTTCAAATAAGCTATGAAGGATGCGCAACTGAGAAAGATCAAGTTGCTGCAGTTTGTACAAAAGAAGACATAACTTTACCACCTATGACTGAGGTAATTATGGGAGTGGAAATTAAAAGTGGGAATGTATTTCCAAATGGGCGCGAGGTTTGGTTTGATCCTAAGAGTGACGCATTAGAAGAGGGTTTAATAACAGCTAGGTGCGTGGCAAGGGTCAAGGCCAGCAACATACCAGTTCGGATAATGAATTACTCTCCTATCCCCATGGACATCCAGGCACGCACCCAAATAGGGTGGGTAAGCCAGGACGGGTTCGTGGAGGTGGATCCTAAGGTATGCGCGTCAGGGAACATTCCTGAGAAAGACAACACGAATGAAATTTTTACTCCTGAATCAGATCTAAAAGCCTCTAAGGTATCCCAAGAACAAAAGGAGGAATTGAATGATCTATGTACACGATACTGTGATGTTTTTGTAGGGGAGGATGGCATGTTGGGGTCTACCAATATTTTAGAACACAAAATTAAATTAAAATCTGAATACGATGTGGTACACAAGCTGCCATATCGCCAGTCTCCGATTATGAGAGAAATGATGGACAAGTTGGTAGGGGAACAGCTTCACCAGGGGGTGATAGAAGAATCCTATGGCGGAGCCTGGGCCTCTCCATGTTTCATCGTGGCAAAAGGGAATGCAAAGCCTGGGGATTATCGCCATTGGAGGCTTGTTTGTGATTTCAGAGGGTTAAATGAAGCCACGGAACCACAATTTTTAAATATTCCCCGTATAGATGATGTTTTAGATTGTATAGGCCAGCATGCTCCCGTGATATTCTCCTGTTTAGATCTCCAATCAGGATTTTTTCAGGTTGATATATGTGAGGAGGACCGCGACAAGACCGCGTTTATAACCTCCTCAGGTACAAAATATCGATATACTAAGTTACCCATGGGTATGACGAACAGCCCGAGAACTTTTCAGTTGTTAATGGATTTGGTATTAGCGGGACTAAAATATAAAACTTGTCTGGTGTACCTCGACGATATATGTGTATTTAGTTCCAGTTTTGAACAACATCTTAGTGACTTGGAAGAGGTATTCTTGCGATTAAGACAAGCTAACCTAAAACTTAAACCTTCAAAATGCGTTATATGTAGAGAAAAGATCAAATTCCTAGGGCACACGATATCCGCGGAAGGAATAGCACCGCATGAAGATAACGTAGCCACACTCAGAAACATAGCAGTTCCCAATAAACGGTTAGATATTCAGCGATTCTTAGGAATTGTGGGATATTATAGAAAGTTTATCAAAGATTATGCAGTAAGATCAAAACCGTTAACCATGCTACTCAAAAAAGAGCAACCATGGATATGGGACGAACCGCAGAGTTTAGCCTTTGAGGATCTAAAGACAGCACTGATAGAGGGGGAAATAATTTTAGCTTTCCCAGATTTTGAAAAGGAATTCATTTTAGAATGTGACGCGAGTTCCGTGGGTTTGGGAGCAACCTTATCTCAAGTGGATAAAGAAGGTAGAAAAAGACCAGTAGCTTTCGCAGCTAAAACCCTTTCAGAGACAGAGTCTAGATGGAGCACAACGGAACAGGAATTACTAGCAGTGGTCTGGTCGGTTAAGAATTTTCGGGTATATTTAGAGGCAAGAAAATTTATATTATATACCGACCATTCAGCGTTGTGTTCTCTTCTGAAAAATGACAAACCTAAGGGCAAGTTTGCCCGGTGGATAATGTTACTAAGAGGTTTTGATTTCACAGTTCGCCATATTAGAGGCGAGCAGAATCAAGTACCAGACTCGCTATCACGCATCAAATATAAATCTAACCCGGACCCTACCCCTTTGTCAGATCTATTACCAGTCCATGCAATCACGCAATACCCTAAGCAAAAAGAGAAGAAGAAATATGAGAGATCTACCCAAAAGAAACCAGTACAGGTTGATGTATCGGAATTCGAGACCTTGGCAACAGATATGTCGATTATTAGCAATAGCCAAGAAGAAGACCCTTTTACAGGTCCAATCATAGAATACTTACATAGCGGCACACTGCCTACTAACGAAGAACAGGCTCGATCTATCTTGAGATTCGAACCAGATTATTTTTTGCACCAAAATTTGTTATTTAGATATCCCACGACGTCTAGACATGGTGTACAAAATTCAGCACAACTAGTAGTGCCAAAGCAAATAGTGCCACAGCTTTTATCCCTATACCACGAGTCAGAAATTATGGCCCATATAGGACCGAGTAAGTTAATACCGATACTAAGAAGAAAATACTTCTGGAAGTCATTGTATAAAGACGTGAGAGAGTTTTGTGACTCTTGCGAGATGTGTTGCCAGAAGAGAAGAATGACTAGACCGATTAGGGCTCTGATGGTCGTGAGAGAACCGGCGACTCACCCATGGGAGACCGTAAACATGGATGCGCTAGAAAATCTGCCAGCTAGTAAGTCAGGAATGAAACATATAATAAATATTTGTGATTATTATAGCCGATTTGTCATATCAATACCAGTTCCTGACCTTACAGCAGATACTTTGATAAAGAACTTTTTCAACCATGTAATATTAAGATTTGGGGCGGTAAAACGGATAATATCGGATAACGGTTCCCTTTTCATAAGCAAAGCTTTCTCAGATTTCTGTCAAAGAGCGAGAATTAAGCACTCCTTCATCACTTCGCTGAACCCGAAAGCTTCAGGTTTAGTGGAAAGATGTAATAAAAACGTGCTAGATAAATTAAGATTCCTAGTTTCAGACTCGCAGGATGACTGGGATGAATGTTTGCCTCTGATAAATTACATTATTAATATATCCCCGTCACAGGCAAACGGATGTAGCCCTTTTCTCCTATTATTCGGGAGAGAAGCGTTGTTACCAATGGAAACAAAATTAGTTGACCCATTGGAAGATCCCAAATCGAGAAGGGAAGTATTCACTGAAATATTACAAACTCAAGAAAAGGCAGAAAGAGTAGCAAAGAAAATCCTAGAAGCAAACCAGGAGCGTACCAAGGAAATATATGATAAAAAAGCGTTCTGCCCAGATTTACAGATTGGGGACGTGGTGTATTTATATTGGCCCAGAGTTCCCAAGCCTGGTAAGCAGAAGCTAAAGTTGCATAGTATTTATCAGGGTCCATACTTAATAGTCAGGTTTATTACCGAGAAGACAGTTATCCTTAAACGAATAAATGACGGGAAAATTTTGACCAAGCCAGTAACAGTGGATAGGCTCAAAACAGGGAAAGTAAGAAACCAAAATATGGGGAAATGGAATCCTTTAGTAGGGCCATTTTCAGATCCGGAGCTTTTGGAGGAGAAAGATTTCCCAACCCCACCCGCGCAACCCCCTCCCGAAGAAATTCCGGAGGACGAGGAGGCGGAAGCAGGGGATGAGCTGTCCGAACTCCCAAATAAGGAGGAGGACGTGAGGAACTCGAAGATTCCTACAGCCACCAAGGTCAAAGATAATGGCGACCCAAAGTATTATGAGATCTCCGATATTTTAGACATTATAAAAGTGAAAGATCATGGTTTAAGATTCAGAATTAAATTCAAGGATAAGTCAGTACAGTGGGTTGAAGACGACTGTCTCAATGAAGCGGCAAAAGAAAAATACCTTGATCGAACTTTGGAGGCTAGAACTGTCCCGAGGTTGTGATCTCTTAAGAAAAGAACTATAAGTTGCAAATCAGTAATTTTGAGGAAAAGGAATAAGAAATTAATGAACAGAAGAACTTAGCAGGAATCAAAAGAAGGAAAATAACCAGAATAAGGTTTACGAAGGAAAAAGTGATATAAAATGCGGGGAGTGACTCAGTTTGAACGAATAAAAGTAAGAAAAAGGGAAATACAGGTTTATGAGAATTAGGAAAAAGATATATGTCCGGATTAGAATGAAGAATTGTACTATGTTTTAGAATTGCAAATATAAAAGGAGCATACGGCGCCCAGCAGGTTGTTGGGAAAAAATAGGTACACCTAACCCGGGGTGGGTAGCAACGACTTCCTGGAAGGTAATAAGGTAGCACACCGGATAACAAACGCCGAGGCGTCAGGGGGTGCAGAGGTTAAGTCGTTGCACGCGCTAACCTTTCTGGAATTCATCACCAAACGTTACCAATATCAAGGGGACATTGGAGAATGAGGAATGTTTGGTAAGGAAAGCGCTAGGTGCGAACAACAAATAAAATCTGGTGTTTTGATTGCTTCAGAAATACCCTCCAGTGAATATGTCATGGAGTCTGAAGAATGTTGGTGTATAAACACGCCTAGCAGAGTCGGCATTTCAGATAGATATATTAGGAATTCTCCGTTAACGTCAACAACGGCTGATCACCAAAGGGGGCGGGAGAAAATTTTTACTCAATTGTCACTAGGACAATTTATTCAGAAGCTCCATTTTTTCTAGAATTAAGATATACTTATTTTTAGGGAATGAGAGATATTTTAGGAGTTAGATGAACAAAAAGTTGTAGTAAGCGCTGTTTAGGACAGCGAGGTTACAATATTTTGAATGACGAAGTTATAAATGAAGAGAAGGAATGTACACATGTTTGAGATAATGATAAGAGAATTACAAAATCCGCGGTAGGAATGGTACAGGAAAGATTCTAAGGACATCGACATGATAATTACTAGAGGAGAAGTTTAAGTAAGAAAATGAGGGATAAAAATCTTGAGAATTGCGTTTTTCCATCCAGATTCCTCTCTGAAGGAATTTGTGGGTAGGACAAGTTGCACTCAATGGCTTAGCATAGACATTGGTATGATGTTTGCGCACTGGTCAAGTAGTCAACAACTCCATATTTAGGGACTGGCCATCTCTTCATAAAATCCTAGGAATTCATCGGGGAAATATTTTTCCCACTTCAGAGGGAGGAGGGGGGAAGTTGAAGAATATTCAAATTAGAATCAATAAAATTCGAGTCACTCCAAGCTGATTGGAAAAGGAAAGGACGCCACGAGAAATTGCTCTGGCGATCCAAAGAGAAGAGCGAATGAGAAGCTCTACAGGAAAAGGATCCGAGGACGCGATGCCAAAATTTAATGACCATCGCCTTATTTGAAAAGAAAAGGGAGGATCCAAGGGTCTCAGGAAAGGAATGCCTCCAATGAAAGGAGAGCTAGGGATTTTAGATAGCTAACAGAGGGAAATTCTGGACATAAAAGGGCGGCGAAACTGGACAGTGGTCACCTTTGGGCGCTTTGACCAGAGACCACGAGATCCAGACTCCTGCCAGATAGACCTGTCCAGACTTCCAACTACAAATTGCCATGGGTGTGATAGACTACATCATGAGGATCTTGTCCTCAATCTTGATGGTGAGTAGTTGGACTTAGAATTATTTTAGCTATCATGGACATACACTACTGGAATACACAAGGACTTTTGAATTTTTGAAATGTATTTGATTGAAGATTGTTTGCGATATGTATTATTACTGTCAGGGGTTGATGGGGAAAGAAGGTGACGAACGGTTTAATATTTTTTTCTTTTAAGGTTATATGCACCAGTTCTGCCTTCGAACCTTCAAATTACCTGATTCGGCAGGGTGCAGGGGTTATACTGGAAAGAACGAATAATATTTTATTGGGAAAGAACGAATTCGTCAAGTTGACGTTTGTGGTAGAAAAGCCAAAGAGCATGGCTAGAGGATATCGTTTTCACCCATCTTTATGTGTTCAAAAGTGGGATTGGGCCAAGGGGGGCCTTGAAATAGAAAGCAACAGAAGTAGAAAGGGCATTTTGGGAAAGCATAGTACAATGACTTTACCAACCTTTGGTCGGGCGGTGTGCAGTGCCCTCCAACCAATGATAAGCCAGTTGGACGATACCTTAGTAAGAACAAAATTTCGGGCCAAGAAAGGGGAAAAAATTCTACGAGATTTACTTCAGGACAATGTCAGAAGACGAAAAAGAACCAGTAAAGAACCTATAAAGGTAGTGGGAAACGTCGCTTTGGGATTAGAACTAGCTAGACTGAAAGATGTGAAAGAAGAGGAAGATGCTATTCTTAAACTTTACAACTATTCGAATCATCTTTCAGATACCATTAATGATAATACCCGTATTTTTATGGAAGTTATTAATGCTTCATCAAGTAAATTACAGCAACTAGCAGACGAATCTTTAGATCAGGAAGAACAAGTTAAAGAATTAGAGAATGCAGTCACCGACTTATTCAATAACTATCAAACGGTGCTGAACCAGGTAGACAGTCAGGCGTCAGATATTTTATGGTTGCAGTATTTTCAGGCAGCGCTGTCACAGCGCCAACTTAAGCTAGATCTCCTTACTCAGTATGAGGACTCTTTAAACCATTTTCTGGCAGGTGTCCAGGCTCTCCAGGCAGGGCGCATCACAGCGGTCTTGATACCTCCGGCGGAGCTTGAATTAGCTTTGCAGCGGATATCCGGAACACTGGAGAGCAAGGGTTTGAAGTTGATCTTTAGAGATTTGGCAGTTTATTACGGAGACTTATTGCAATCATTTATGTACTCAGAATCAAAATTATTTATAACTCTAAACGTACCAGTGGCTGCAACACCCGCGTTATATGACCTATACTCAGTAAAATCTGTTCAAATTCCTTTACCGGGAGATGGGATAAATACCACAGGGTATTCGCTAACTACAGATTTACCAGACTACCTAGCTATAAATTATCTTTCGGGGGAATATGCGGAGATGTCATAAAAAACCTTAGGGCAATGTACCCAAAAGGACTTGATGATATGCCCTTTCGCTATCCCTTTTAAAGTATTCTCCTCTCCATCCTGCGTGCTAGCTTTATATCTAGATAACGCAACGATGGTCAGAAACCTATGTAACATCAAGGTAAAACCTTTCGCTCAGGTACAGATATCGGTAACACCGTTGACAACTAATAAGTACCTGATAATAAAAACTAAGGAGAATATTTCGATACTTTGTACAGAAAGACATGTAGTTTCACCCCCATGCACTATATGCACAATACAGGTGCCTTGCGGGTGCGACCTAAAAGTAGGCCCATACGCCATAACGGGCGCAAGCGGGCAATGTGTTAACATATCCATGATTGAGGTAGTTCACAGCGTAAATCTCCCAGTCCTCCATGCATTCGATATTCCAAATCCAACCGAGAAATTATCCTTTGAATCTAAGCTCCATGTTAAAGTATTTATTCCAAACATCACTGACCATTTAGAGAAGTTAAGAGAGAAATTTGGCGAGAATTACACAGCTAACCTCTATGACTTTGCGCATGAACTGAAGATCATCGCAAGAATGAAACGCCCACACCTCTCGGGTATACATTGGGGATGGTATGATACTAGACCAGCGTCCTCAGACTTTGTGTACCAGCTAATCAATCTGATACTGACAATATTTAGTGTGGTAATGGTCATTAGACTGTCTTGGATGGTTAGGCAGCTAGCGCTGTTGGTGTTAGGAGCAACGGGAATGAGAGCAGCCACGGTAGCGAGTAGTGATAGATATCTAACCCTTAGGCCAGCGGTTACACCACCAAATAATAACTTATTAGAAACAGAAGAGAGTATTTTGGCAAACTTAACTCATATGGATAAATTATTTGTGGCCTGGGTGTTATTTATGGTACTTATTTTTACTATTAAACTGGGAAGAAAATGTTTTAGACAGATAGTAACCTTGGCAAGAAAAGGATCCATTTGGATGCCAAATAATTTAATGAACAAATGTGCATCACTAGCTAAGAACAGTGATGACTGCGGAAATACAGAAGTAATACTTAGGTTTAGTAACATGGTCATCTCAGAGTCAATCGTGATCGGTGAGATTTTCGACCTCCCTCAGCACGTAACTTTCATTTCTATACCCCGTATCAGAATCACTCACGTATCCAACGGATGTAGACGATCAAAAGTGTTCCTTGATGTCCCTGGAGAATTTAAATACTCCAGAGGAAAGACGGACATACTGGTAGAAACATCCAATACGGTGGTGGTTCCTGTGTATAAGGGTAGAAGAATAAGAGCATTGTTAGAAACAGGGGACATATATTACGCTATTATGCTTAAACGAAAATGTAACTTGACTCAGGTAGTTCAGTCTAGAATGGAAAAATTCAGAGATAGCCCCGAATTGACACCATGTTTGTCACGAAAGAATCAACACATACATTTGCAGGACTATAGGTTAATTTTGCCTAGAGCAATGGAATTAATGCCCAACAGAACTCGATATCCATCTTTTAACCCACCTTTACAAACCCCCCCTAGAGGGAACATTTACCCTGACTTGCCTAGATCTCTAGCCGCGAATGGCTCGGAGACCGAGCCTTTCTTGGTGGGGAAGGATTTTGGGGAGGGGGCCCAGAAGGTTCTTTCCGGTAAAAACACACCCTCAGCACCCGATCCAGCGAATTTCGTCTAAAAACAAAACAAGGTATTAAAAAGAATGAAACAGAAGAAAAAATGGAAACTTTAGGACACTCTTCAGAAAAGAGTAAAGTATAACAGGGAGAGTATTTATTGTTGAGCAGCTATCGCTAAAAGGGAGCGTGCTCGACTCAGTAAGAATATTATATCCTTGTGCTTAACAGAGGGAAATCTTTAGACGATTTACAGATAAAGCCTGCAGCGAAGCTTTAGAGGAAGATTTAGGGGCGGAAGGAGTGACACGCGACTCATAACCACCGAGCCATGACCTAATGAGTTTAGGATAAGGCGGGCTCGGCCCCTAGGGAATTGATTAGGGCAATATATTAAGGAAGGGACTGGTATGTTGGGGAAACATACACCACGTACTAGCTAAAATAAACAGTGCCCCAGGGAATACTGGGTAGAAGAGTATCTACTCAAGCATGCAGGAAGGAATAATCTAATTAAGGGATAATTAAGAAGGTAAAGATAGAAAGAGACCAGAGGTAAAAAGAATTACTAGAAGAAAGGAAAAAAGGGGAGATTGATTTGCAACACTCCATTAAGGGACAAGGGATTTTACAATTTAAAAGTCTGACAAAGTAGGAGAAAAACATTCAGAATAAAAGGATTGTGACCAATTGATAATTTTGATGATTGTTACGCAACTAAAGGGTATTGTTTACTAAAGGAAAACACCGTACTTTTAGAAAAAGACAAAGTCTCAAACTGTACTCTATCCACCTGTTGATTTTCATTTGCCAGATCCTTTGGGGAAAACCAGCAGTCGAGGGAAGACCGGAGGAAGGCAGTACCGACAGCGGGTACGAAACGGAGAAGGAAGCTAAGATCTACGAACGAAAGGAATGGAAGCTGAGAGAGCAGCCGGCTACAAATTCGAGAATTAAGCTATTCGGGATGTTTGGCACCTTTACCACAGTCCCGATATCGCCGAATGTAAAGAGAAGACTGAACTTTGTGGGAGCTCTCATGAGAGAAGGAGACGGGGAAATGTTCCGTCTGCTGCCCAACATGCTGTCTCCGGAGATGTACAGAAGAGTCCTGGGAGCGGTGTCAGTGGGAAGTGATAAGAAAGCAATGAGGAAATTGGGCAAACTAATGGCGTCGGGACAGGAGGGAAACAATTGGGCTTTATTTTTAATGTACATGATCAATAAGCATTATTTGGCGGATATTTTCAGACAGTTAGCTAAAAGAAATTTAGAACTTCTGACCCAACTGATGGTATCGCTAGCAGACACGTGGTCGCTGAGACGAACATGGGCGCCGGGTCCAAACAATGGCAGAGGACCGGTACCCATGATCATCCGAGCTTTGTCAGGCGTGTGCCGGTTAACCCCAACCGACCTAGTGAGAGCCATGGATAAATCCGAAGGACCATATTCTAGATTTGATTACATTAGCCTGTTAACAGTTTTAAGATTGGGAAGAGGGTTGGCACTAGCCGATTACTACGGATATAAGTATACCTGCCAACTATGCCACAAGCCGTTCTATACGAAAACAGTGGTCAAACAGGGGTTAAGACCAATGACCACATATGAAAAGGATGGGGCGAGATACCCATGCTGTGGAATGGTGGCTCACAAGAAATGCTATGTGAGACACCAGGTCCACAGAGACTCCTGCCTGTTTTGTGACACGGCCTTGCCGGGAGGCGTGGCCATGTTCACAGACAAGATTTTAACCAAAGAGCAGCAGGTGCGGAAAGAGCGAATAAGATCGCTTAATGGGATCGCAAGATTTGCTCCCAATGGACCCCCTCCGGTTCCATTGGGATGCAAGGAAGAAGACTTCCCCAGGGTAAAATATCCACCAGGGCACCTGGAGGTGTATATACCCTCGGGAGCGCCCATCCTTGACGTAGAACCCAAGTGGAACAGTAAATGTAATTGGAAACCAGCTCCCAACTGGGCCGATTAAGAAAATTAGAAGTATTTCTCCAAACTTATATAGTTTTATTTATAATCTTAGAAAAGGGAAGTTAGAAGTTTGGGAAGTTAAAAATCTTGGGGAAAGTGTTTGTTTGAAAACTTAGTTGACTAGCCAAAGTTAGTCCTCAGAAATTTTAGGACTTTGGCTAAAACGATTTTGCTTAGGAAAATTTTAGTTTAGTAGCTCAGTAGAAATCCCTACCTGATATAGCCATGATTGGAAATGATACTTGCCCTCGAGTGACTTCGAAAGATTCCCACCGGCATCGTTCCCCCATGCTTAGTCCAAGAGCCAGAGGACCGAGAAACAAGAAGGAAGAACAATCGCGTATCCTGAGACTTGGAAGGGTCCAGGAGAAATGACCTAAGAAGCAAACGAACTGAAATGAACATTCCTAAGAGAAAACATATAGAAGAAAGAACAATGACGCGATTAAAAAGATTCTTAAGAAATAACAACAGGAGAAAATGACGAACAATTATTTCAATCTGAGAGTGAAAAAACATTTATTCAAGTGTGAAAGTATTTATTCAAGTGTGAAAATATTTATTCAAGAGTGAAAGTATCTATTCAAGTGTGAAAATATTTATTCAAGGTGTGAAATTATTTGATCAGGTGTGAAATTACATAATTAATAATGTAATTATTAAGAGTGAATTTGTTTACTCAGGGTAAAAGAATTTATTGCGGAGCAAGAACGTTTGTCGACGAGTGCAATAAACACAAGTAATCAAACGAGATTAATGAATTGTTTCTAGAATTACGAATTGACTTAGACTAGATTGATTAAGGGAAGACAATAAAAACCCACCTGATTACGAAAGAATTATGTTATCCAACCCGATTTTGTCCCAGAATAAGATGATAACCCAAGAGCGATAATATATCGAAAACTAGTAGAAATTTACCCTGGCCACCACGTGCGAATAAGTGGGGCCGACATTTGTTATCATAACAGGAAACAAGATGGCGGAACACGAGTAGAGATCTTGCATTACGAAAGAAAGTTTCTACTGAAACTGACTCAGATTATCTAAGATAGTTAAAAATTTATAAACCAGTTAAGGCTCGAGCGCGAACTCTTTAATTATACACCCTTAGAGTTCAATGAAATTATGAGATAAGTAAGCTTAACAACAAAAAGAAGCTGACCTGTTCATCCTCCGCGCCGAGCCCATGATTATAACTTCCGGTTTAGTTAGCCCCTAGCGGATTTGGTAAAAACTATCACAACACCAAGCATGTGTTCTGAGATGTCACTACTCGTTTCGGGCGTAGCTGTGATTCTGTTTTCCGGCCTTATGATCGGATGGCAAGCCGCCAACGATATTTGGTTCGGGAGCCCGTCCCTCCATCTCTTATCGGGGTGTGGGTACTGGGCGGGAGGGATTTTCCTCTGCACGGGATTGTTGGCCGGGAAAGCAGGTAGAAGCGGAGACGCGAACCTCGTGAAGGCGGCCATGGTGGCCAGCGGCGTGGCATTGCTGGTAGCTGGACTGGGAGCGTTGGCGATCTACGGGCGGAATCTGGCAGCACTGATCATCATCGACGGATGGCAGGAGGAGATTGACCTCAGGGAACTATACGCCCTTTGGTTGCCCTTATTCCTGTTTGCTGTGATCCTGACGGTCCTGGATCTGGTGATTTTTGCCGTGGCCTGTGCGAGTGCCTGTTGCTCAACCCCCGCGGATAGTCCCGTGTAGGCTCACTAACGGAGCGAAAACGGTGTCCCCAGAAGACTTTTAGCTGCGTTCGAGTTTGTAGAGAGTCGTTGGTTATGTTTAGGTAGTTTTAGTAACGGATTTACAAGTTTTGAGAGTGATCCGCAGTTTAAATGTTTTCCGCTAGGTGGCAGCACCAGTCTTTTTAGGAAATTTTAAGTTAAAAAGAAGGTTTTTATGTTTCCCGCCAGGTGGCAGCACCAGTGTTGTATAAATTTAAGAAGAAATTAAAAGGTTTAGAGATGTATTTATATTTATATTATTTATCTCTGGATGAACACCCCAGAGGAGTTATGTATTTATGTTAAGGGACATATCGAGCGTTGAACTGTATATAAAGTGTTTGTATGTTATTAGAAGCCAGCTAATAGATCACAGAATGTGCACCAAGATGATCAAAGGTTTTTATTAATTATATGCTGTTTTGAGATTATCTAATGTTTATGGCTGGGACAGCCATTCTTCTTTGTCGGGGAGGATGTTAATGTCCCAATTTATTTTTAATAATATTTAAGCCCATGTGTATGTTATATTTATATGTGTGTCGATTGTTTACTTATTTACTGGTCGATCTTATGAACGGTGGTAGGGAGGGGGTCTGACCCCTGGGCGGAGAGAGCTGATGCAATGTCTCTGGATGATGAAATCCCCCGGCGACATTGCATGTGAGCTACTCCGCCATTAACCTGGAGGCTGATGCAAGGGCCAGCGCATGCTCAACAGCCCTGGTGGCTGACGAAATGCCCACTGACCATTGCAGTACGCCCGGGAAAGATGATGAAATGCATCCCAGGTCTGGTGCAATACCTAGAATATATAAGGGCCCCCAGTCACTGTATAGGCAGACTTCTCCTGGAGAGCTGTACTACCGTATGCTGTATGATGATGAACTGACTGGAAGCCCTGCCACCTTGAACACTGACCATGCTATAACTTGCTATACATGAACACTGTGTTATATTGAAGCCTAATAAAAGAAGCCATTCTGTACTCCACGCCTTACCTTATACCTACTGAAACTACAAGCCAAGCACTATATCCCTATTGAGACGTCTAACCAATCGAAGCTACCCCTATTTATAAGTATATCGCGAGAGATCCGAGTGATTAGAGTAACTCCGTAATCCATTAGTAGTAATCCCTAATTGTAGTGTCTACGCTCTACAGACACTAACAAAAGCAAATGTCATGCCAACTGAGCTGTCTCCCGTCTTCGGGCTTGGCTCTTAGAAACATGGCATGGCTGGCATGGTTGTTAAGTTCTCCTTTATTCATTCTATGATAACACTGTTGCTTTAAAATATCCACCTAGAGGTATTGAGAGGGCGTTATGTGGCAATGGAAATGACTAGATATATCAGATGACTGTAAAAAGGTGATTATGTGCCGTTTTGAGCATATACCCTTTCTCAGAAATAGAGAGACTGGGGCAACACCTGCAGGGAATTGATGGGACCTGAGGCCCTTCAGGGCAACAACTGAGTCCCGTCACATCAAATGACAGTTATTGTCATGTATTGTCACTGTAATCATCATTATATCAACCAATATCAGGGAAGAGGAAGACAGAATTTAATAATGCCTAAGTATGCCTATTTTGTTAGGTTTGGACTAAGATTTACAAAGTATCAACTAGATATTTTCTCCTGTGCTTGGCAAATATTGGAGGTTATACAGTAATGTGCTTATACATATTTTCCACTGTCCCAATGTCTCTGCCCAAGTTGGCAGTTTGGCTGATGTGTTACATATCAAAGCCATGGTTTGGGGAGCAGGGGTGATATATTAGCGAAGTGGCAATACCAGATTTAGTGCTAATTCTCTCAGTCAATCTCCTTCTAATTAGATTGCATCTTAGTAGTCCTACCTTCACTCCCCCAGATTTCCCTAATGTTAGCACCAGCTGTGATCTTATCTGGTAGCACAGGGTGGGGGCGGGGGGAGGGTTATCAAATGGGATCCAGATCAATGATTGACATTCTTGTGTAGAATACAGTAATTTACAGATTTACCGTAAATCTGGAAATGATAATAGATAATGGAACAGAGTCAAGGTTAACCATTTGTCAATGTTTGTTACAGAAGGTATTGTTCTTTGTACACATGAAGAGGCAGACACGCAAATATTTGCACATGAAAAACATGCAGCATTAGAAGGCAAAAAATATCATGTTCAAGGCTAATGACTGACATACTTGTCATTTGATTAGATTGGATAGACTTTTATTTCGATCATCTGGATCGCTGTAGGCCGAAATCTCCAGCATCAGGGAGGTTTACAAACTGGCCTTTGTCTTTTACATACTATAGTAGATAACATTGTCGTCAGTATTTTGCCGGAACTCTGATGGCTTGGTGTGCAGAAGCTGTGGAAAAATAAGTTACAAATGGGAGACGGGTGGGAGACTTAGATCCTTCTAAAAATGTTATAGCTGATACAATGAAGGAAATTCAGCATATGGTGGAGTTATAAGTTTTCCCAAATGAGATAGGTCTACCAGATATTGAAAATGGATATTTGCTAATAGACGGGAGTCATTCATTATTAATACTGGATAATTTAGAGGATCAAGTTGTAAAGGATGAAAAGATGCAGCATTCATTTACAAGAGAATCCCATCATCGAAACATGTAAGTCATATATATTAATCAAAATATGTTTTGTCAAGGTTAATATAGTAGATGTATTACCTTGAATAGTACTTATCTTATTCTTTTTAATATTCCTAGAGATATTTTCCAAGTTGTAACATTGGGACGTCAGTTAGGAATGGGAAGTAAGCTAGTTGATTCATTTAATGATTCTGAATCTTTTGATTGATCTTTCCCCTCACAATTACCGAAATAGATTGCCAATCGATAATGTCATATAAATTATTCAGAGTGGAGTGAAGAGAAGAGATATTGATTGACCCTTAACAAAAAAATAATAAAAAAATTCTCCGCTCATGAACCTGCGTCTCTCTCTCGCCTTCTGTGTGTAGTGTTTGCTGTTTGCTGTTTAGGAGATGAAAGTTATAAAGTTCTCCGTTTCTGTTTGGATATAGCCTAGTCATTCAGCAATATTGTAAACAATGACTAATTGGTTTCAGTTATGACCTTTAAAACATATCAAACCTGAAGAACTCTATAATATCTCACATTAAAATACCTCTTATACAGCCAATATTATTTCATTTTGATTAGCACGGTTATATCTAGGCTACTTTCTCAATCCATTTCTCAATCCATTTCATTAAGATAATGACTAACATAATTATAAGTACAATAACATCAAACAGCTAAACTTACTTAGGCGTTCTGAGTAGTCTGCAGTTCCTTACGAATATCATTATGAACAATATCACTAAATGGGTAAGATTTTCCGAAAATGTACAATTTGCCCTCACCAACCCTCTCAAACAACCCATATTTAAAATTAGCTTCAAAATGCAGTTTGACATAACAGAACTGATACTTTAAATCAATGCGATACCAAATATATTCAGATATACCTGTTACTCTTTATTTTTCAGCTTAATTTAGGAGAATTTCCCAAATGTGTAGAGCTGCCAATTGTACATTTTCTGAAAATCTCACCCAAATGTTAGATAGCCACCAACAATTGAATCTACAGCTTTCCAATCTTCAGGTCTGAGATCTTCAACAATTAAAATCATTCGATCTTTCCACTTTCACAAGTCTGGAATATTCTTGAATATTCTAGAATATTCTAGAATATTCTAGAAATATGAATTATACAAAAGTGATTAAGTTGAGATGAATAAGCTAGCTAATACTGATAAAGGCAATTTACTCTAACCGTTTTGAAAAGGAATCTTCTGTATGATTTTATATTAAAATAAAATCGCATCCAGCAGATGATGAAGATCTTGAGTGATTATCCTTTTTACGTACAGCAAGTCAATAAATGATTGTGGGATTAGAGTGATAGAGATAGCCTAGAGTTTTTTCATGGCAAAATGAATCGATCAATTCCTGAGGAATAACGTATTCTTCCTCCATCATTTTGAGATGATTATCATTATTATTATAACTATTTGAAACAATGAGATCATGCCAATTCCAATGATAGTAAATATTAGGACATATAATACATTAGGACATGTAAATTACCAGTAAAGTAATTAAATATACTCCATACGAAGACCTTCAAAACGCAAGGATATATTTAATACAATGTCGTGAAATTTAGTAAATCTATTCATGTGACTATAATGCTATTTAAACACCTCAAATATCATAACATTCCAATGAAGAGATCTTGTAAATAAACAACTCTGAAAAATACCATTGTTGCGACTTGTGACTAATTTTCCTGGAACACATCACAAATGTATAAACTGTAGACAATAAACAACTAAAACAGTAAACAGTAAACAAGTTTTCAGCGATAGCAATTTTGTTGATACTGTTTGATATCAACGAAATACCTATTCCTGAAAACTAGTTTGAAACACTTCAGATTTAAGAGGTAAACATGTGCTTACCGATCACACAGCTTAGACAGAGTGAAGGCGGTGGTGGAGTATGCCTACTCAGCTTGGTGTAGATAAATGTGGTGTGTTTCAGGAAAATGAGTCACAAGGCGCAAAATTCATACTTTTTAAAGTCATTTATCCACAAGATCTCCTTTTTTGAATGTTTTCATTTTAGGGGTATTTAGTCATAATAAGTCTTATGAATGAATACATGAATCAAATTTTGGGATAGTGTATTCAATATATCCATGCATTTCACCCAAAAATATCAAAAATCTTTTTTTCAGAATTAAAAATATCAACCTTAAAATATGGAAATATTTATTTAATGTCCTAAATGTTTACCACCATTGGAATGGGCTTGATCTCCTCTTTTCAAATATATTGATATCTCAAAATCAATGTATGACTCATTTTCCTAAAACACATCACAAATATATTCACTTACTTGTGTGAGTTACAACAAATGGTCCACAATACCACAATACACATACTTCCTTTATATTTCCCTCCTATTGTTGGTATTACTATCGTCCTGTTGCTATAACAATCAGTTTAGTATACCAGCAACCCTGGTGCTGCCCTCTGTCCAAAAGTCTTGTTACTACAATAGAAGTAGAGGTAGAAGTCGCTTGGTAGAATATAAGTCTTTGTGGAGTATATGAGACATTTTCTCATAGAATTTTAGAAACCAACCCAACTCTGTAAACATAAGGTCGTGGTCATGGGTGGTTTATGTTTTTTTAAAGGTAAATACCAGTGTTTCCTTTAAAAATGAATGAATCGTGGAATTTTCTTTAAACTTTGGATTTAGAAAGAACTTGCTTGGGGGAACCCAAAAAGCCCAACAAAACCATATGTCATTGGTTATTCAGGGTCACTGAAATTTTTTACACTTCACTATAGAAGTCTATGGGAAAACAGGTATTTTCTGCATTTTCCCGAATAGCATATGATTGAATCATACGATACATTGCTGACACGTTATTCTACCCTCCCAATTAAAACAAATAAGGGGTCATTGAACTAATAAAAAAGTTATTCAGCTAAACTTGTACCCCAATGAGATTCCCGCATTGAAATCAAAAGTGAAGGAAAGTAAACTTCACTCATCCCTAAAACGCAAAATGATATGATAACATCCAGTTTTTTTTTGCATTTTGTATTCCCCCAACCATGTTCTTTCTCAAGACAAAGTTTGAACTAAATATATTGACTTCTATTGTTTCATGCATTAGTTCCTTGAATTCCCGCCTGCTACAGTGCTGACAACGCTGGTATTTATCTTTAATCATTTGGAATAAATGGTCCTTACTATTCTAGAAGGAAATGGTGCCTTGCTGAATAGACAATTCTTTCTTGTTGTTGTGGTGATATGGTATTCTTCACCCAGCTCTGAAATCCTTCTTTCCCAAAAGTTGTTCAAAATGTAATTGAAAAACCTTTAATTATTTTACATATTAGGGTTGTCTGAGTGACAAATGAGTTGTAAGTCGCAAATAACTGAATTTTAGATACCATCATGTGGTCACAACATAATAATTGTACCTTTTTCCCTCTTTGCATGTTGGTAAATTTGTTCGGATACACATAAGTTAACATACATACATTTTTTCATGTATTTATTAGAGCTTACACATCCTACAGGTAGATCCAGCATTGTTTTATGGTTTTATTCTCCACAGGTGTATTTGCAACTATATTATACTAGAACAATGAAATGTTAGATAGGTTAGAAAATTGTTGTTATTGTTAAAATTAAATAAGTCATAATGAATGACTGTAATGCTTCTAAGGATCAGTCCTTTAAAATAATGCAAATTGTATGTTCAGAATTTGACCAGTCAAAAGCGCAATCTATAAGATTTACAAGAATTCATCCATCTAATACCATCGACCGCATTATTATTAGAGGTATTTCCTCACCGTTCCACTGTCATTCACCCTACCTCTCCCCTCTCCCCTCTCCCTTATCCCCTATCCCCTCTCCCCTTTCCTCTCTCCCCTCTCCCCTCTCCCTTCTCACCCTCCTGTTTCCCCTTCCTCCCCATCCAACCCTCCCTCTCCTGCTCTCCCTCCCTTTCCCTCTGAACCCCATATTGTTTCATTGGACATACATGTTGGCATAGGAATACATCATGATACATTTGGGTAAAAAGAACTGAGAATAGCCTAAGACAGTGGATATTCCAAAAAGGAAATGGACATTCGAAAAAAGAAAAGGACATTCCAAAAAGGAAAGGATATTTCAAAAAGGAAAAGGCTATTCCAAAAAGAAAAATCTTGGATATAGGGATTTCACATAGATATCCTTTCCGATTGGGGACAAAACAAGCCTGCATAACTGACATTAATTAGTCAGATTAGTCCAAAATGGTACCCACTGTTTGGTTATTGCGATCAATTCCCAGTCCCATTTACTGGGGTCTGTTACCTAAGGCCTCAAATGGGTATCAATATTATTATCGCGACGTTTTGCAGGATATGAATCGTTTTAAGAGGGGACATGTTTTGTACACCGTTATCGATACACCAAAGCCTATTACAGGAAGTATCATCACTTTGTATAGTCAAATTAGCAAGTCTTTAGAAAATATTTCTCCTGGTTTTGCTAACTGTATTATTTTATTTTTCTTATTAAGGTGCTGCTTGAAAGATAAGTTGTTGTCAATTTGCAGTCCTTAATACATATACATCATTGTAATTGATCTTTATATCACTAGATTGATATTAATTTATCATTGGAATCGTGTTCATTGCATACCCTATATCGATTTTCAACATTTTTCATTTGTTAATGTTGAGACATATCTTATTAACCTTACACAAGCTACATGCATTCTGGACATCAGTTTGCAATTTGTTTCCTATTAGTTTTGATTGATATCATGAATTACATTCTTTCTTTGATAGCTGAAGTCCTCGTTCTGGTTGCCACCGTCCTCCTTTCTTTTTTTTTTGTACATTGATTTTTTTCAAAAACTATCCTGCCATCTGGTCAAGTACAATGCTAAAATATATAGGTAAAATCATTAATAGCAAGGCATTGTTAAAGTATATAACAGGAAAGTGTATAAGAAGCGACACTGAGTCAGGAGGGGGGAGCGGTGTATATTACAGACACCAAGAACACTGTTGATTTAAGTTTTTAAAATTGAGTTAGGTAAGTTTCATCAAGGTTATAAATTCCTCTATATCTTTGTACACTCTTTCCTAAAAAGAATCAGGCATCTTCCTAGTTTTTATGTTTCCATCAAGTTGTTTATTATGTAAGCGTACATGTAATTTGCCGGCTCTTTGTATTCTTGAGGAAAAATGGATCAATTTCTTTTTTAACATGAAACTGAAATATCCTAACAAGGTTATATGATATAATAGAGTACCATTCTGTACAAAGAGGTCATCCTGGATAAGCATTATCCATGGGAGGTGCTGTAGGCTACACGGTGGCAATAATATCTTTAATAAAGAACAAAATAAGACATGCGATGTACATTTACTGCTTTGACCTGCCTCTTTTCCCTTCCAAAACAGCACAGTGTGCCACTGCATACTTTGCCCATTAGCTTTCTCAAGCTTCACATTATATCTACAAAAAGAGGATAAAGAGATGAACAATATTTATCTATTACAGAAAGTGTTGATGGTGTGAGAAATCTCTTCCACTTTATAGCTGTTTTTACAGGGTTAGATCTTGTGTACTTCCCACTGTCATTCCCAGATGTTGCTTTCATGATCCATTTTGCAACACTCCCAGGCATTGGCATTGCAAGCTTTCTATACATGTCCTTGCCATACTGCAGTGGGTCAATTACAAACTGTTCATACCTTGTGAGTAACACCCTGCCAGGGTTAGATCTTGCAGCAAATTTCAATATCTCCAAATCTTCACTCATTGCTTTGCAATACATTGATGCCATAGCTGTGACGTTGGTAGAATTCCTGTGATTTACATGGGAGTTTATGAGACCACGAGGATCTCTGATCTGGTGTATGAGGTACCAGTGTTTCTTCTGCGGCAGGATATTGACTATATGCTGCAGGTCATGTCGCAGTAACTTAACTGCAATGGCTTTGCTCTGTTGGCACAATGCAGAGGCATTTCTGAGTGTGAGATACCACTTATAAAAGCATGAATCTTTGTGCCTGTCACTACAGCTGTGGTGCCTTAAATGATTTGTCACATCTCTTATGTAACTCGGGGTAAATAACTTTGTTCTGTTGTATGGACAATGTGGACGACACTTTAGTGGTAGTCCCCTTTGTTTCATCAAAGGACACATTTCTGATGGTAGGTTTGTAGTCTGACATGAGTCAATCAAGTTCAATTCAATTCAATTCAAGTATTCTTTATTATGCTGATCTAGCCGCACAAAAAGGAGTTCGATGTCTGGTTAATACAAAAATTACATTCCTGCATTAGCCAGGTCTTCCAAAGAATGCCTATACTTGACTCGATAACTTTGTTTCAACAAAAATAACAAACATCGTGAGATTAAATTTAGTTAACAGTGATCAGATTAATGAAATGAGATGAGATGTGGTTATACATGGTAGAGTGCAATTAATTGAAATGTGATGTGCCTAAGACATAAGAGGCATTTTTCTCAGAGAGATGTAGCATTACATAGTAGATATAGCAATTTACATTGTAACTTCGACCATAGGTCAGGAAGTAATAATGGAGATGTGAGTACAGTACATAGCACAGATAGCTGGCATATGGAGTGCCTTGAACAAAGAAGGCATTCTATCATAAAGAATCTAAGATCAGTAAATAATTATAGCATATGTCATTATTGATTCCAGACATGGATCACTAAATAGTAGCAGAGACATGAGTCTAATGGAGCAACCTGGCGAAGAGTCCAGAGATAGGCATCAAAGGGCACTAAGACAAGTGACCCTAATCAGCCCGATCCCTGGCCTTTAGCCGATTTGGTCATATAGCAGACATAAACATTCAAGAGAAGCAAATTATTGAGTGATCAATAATGATCAACAAATATTATTAGTAATGACCTCAAGTCAATCACAGATTTCCTCACAGGGTAGTGAGAGACTGAGAAATGCAAGCTGTCTGTCAACCCTCTAATATAATATGGAATGTAAAGATTGAATGCCATTATTATAAGATAAGTAAGTATGCATGATCAAGATCAAAAAGGATATAGCAGTTTGTCGGTGTAATGCTTAAAAGTCAGTTTATCCGGAATATTGTGAGCGGCAGAACATAGGTCATTCCACCTAGTTTGACATTTATAGATAAGGGAATTAGCAACCTTGGCTGTGGAAGGGGGAAGAACGAGGAGGTTTCTCCTACCCTTAGCATGACTTCGGGTGGGGAGATCCCTTCGATCAATATTGTCTGGATTTTGTGAGAGGTAGAAGGCTATATCCAGAATGTGTTTATTCCTACGGAGCTGTAGGGGCCAAATATTTAGTAATTTATGTTCAAGATCCACATTATCAAACTTGGATTTATTGTAGATTATTCGAAGAGCTCTGTTTTGTTGGGATTGTAATTTCTGTAATATGGAGGCGGGTGCAGAATCATAAATAAAGTCACAATAATCAAAATTTGGAAGAATGGCCATCTTATAAAGATCATGTTTGGCCTTTAAAGTTAGAGAGTTACGTGCTCTATAGAGTAGTCCAATTTTGGCGGAGACAAGGTTTAAGGTATTTTGGGTATGTTGCTTAAAAGTGAGAAGCTCATCTAACGTAAAACCAAGGTATTTGTGATCTTGAACAGGTTCTAATTTCTGGCAGCCCAGAATTAGACTGGAGGAAGAGTTAGTGGATTTTCTTTTCGATGTATAGCTAAGGGCAAAGGACATTGTTTTGCATTTCCCAATGTTTAGAGATAGTTTGTTGACAGAGCACCAAGAGTAGATTTTATCTAGATCTTGTTGCAGGTGAGTATAAAGGTGGGTGATGTTTGAATTATGATAAAATAAAACGGTATCATCCGCATAATGTTGTATTTGGGAATGTTCAACAACGGAATGTAAATCATTGATGTAAATTGTAAACAAAATCGGGCCAAGGATTGTGCCCTGGGGTACACCGTAAGTGACTGTTCCCTCTTCAGAATCCAAGCCATTTACACGGACATACTGCTTCCTATCAGAAAGATAATTAAGAAACCATTGATGCTCCATCCCCTGAATCCCGTAGGCAGAAAGTTTGTCTAGAAGTATTTGGTGGTGCACAGTATCAAAGGCCTTACTGAAGTCCAAGAAAACTGTTTTATTCAAAGATTTGTTATTTAAGTTGGTATAGATTTGTTGTAAAAAGTCAGTTTGGGCCTGTTGGATCGAATGGTTGGTTCTAAAGCCGTATTGAGTGTTACTGAATAAATTATTAATTTCGAAGTAATTTGTAATTTGCACCTGCACAACTTTCTCTAGTACTTTCGCCGGCATGGATATACATGAGATGGGCCTGTAATTATTACATGACATCTTTCCTCCAGCTTTATGGAGCGGAGTGACTTTTGCTAACTTAAAAGAGGACGGAACTTTTCCCAATAACAATGAGAGGTTGATAATATGCGAAAATTGGTGACAAAGTGACAGTAGACATGATTTCAGGATCTTAGATGGGATATTCTTAATTCCTGAGTTTTTGGAGACATCTATGTCAGATATGATTTGGTGCACTTCTTGAGGGGTGACCTCTGTAAACCGAAAAATAGGGTTCGAAGTCAAGGAAGGAGTCTTGTCAAGGTATGAGAGGGGCTCTTTCGGATTATGAGGGATTTTGTTAGCTAGGTTGGGGCCAACATTTAAAAAGAATTTATTAAAGGTATCAGGGACATCAGATGGGTCTATCATTTGGTTATTTTCTTCTAGATTAATTACTTCAGATGCTTTAGATTTTTCGGGACTGATTATGGGCCTAAGGAATTCCCAATACTTCTTTGGGTCTTTATCAAAGAACTCCAGATTGGATTTAATATAAGAAGCCTTTGTGATTTTACAATCACGAGTGGCTTGGTTCCTTAATTTCTTGGCTTGGATAAGGACGTCTTGGTCCTTATTTTTCCTTGCCAGCCTAAATAGCCTATCCCTCTCATTCATTACATTGACAAGATCCTCATTCATCCATTTGGGCTTCGAACGAACCCTCCTGAATTCCTTGAAGGGACACATCCGATCAAGGTAGATAGTGATTGTATCAAGGAGAGCGGTCCAACAGTATTCTGGGTTCGAGCTGTTATAGAACTCACTCCAATCTAGCTGTCGTAAAATTTCATTTAGGACAGTTTGATCCAGGAACTTAGTGTTCCTGGCCCAGAATGTTTCGGTACTGTACCTATTTCTCGGTTTTTTACGTGCAATAAAAATCGGAAAATGATCAGACAGATTAACAGTGATAGTACCTGCAGAAGATATATAGGGGGAGTTAGTGTGGAAGTGGTCAATTATTGTGGAAGATTTTAGTGTGGACCGAGTAGGTTGCTTTATGTATTGAGTAAGAGAGTAAGTACTGAACAGATTTTTGAGCTCGGCAGATAGTGTCGATTTGGATGATTCAATAGAGGCATAGTCCAGATTGAAATCACCCATGAGATACAGTTCCTGCGAGATATCCAATTTAGACAAGATATTTTGAAGGGAATCCAAGAAAGTTTTAGCACTGCCATTAGGTGGCCTATATATATTGACGTAAGTACATTTCTTAGCGAAACCCTTTTTAATTTGAATAATTTGAGCTTCTATTTCACCATTGGCAATATTGAGTGATTTATACGATTCAGAGTCCACAACTAGATCTTTTTTCAGATAAACACACAATCCACCTCCTCTTTTTCTACCTGGTCTATCCTGTCTATACAAACTATAATCCTGGAGCTGTATCATATTGCTGTGAATAGAACTATTTAACCAGGTTTCACAGAAACAGAGCACATCGATACCAGCATTATATGTGGTTAGCTCGATTTGTTCAAAATGTTTATATAAACTTCGAATATTCCACGAGACTAACTTGATACCCTTAACTGTAGAGAGATCACTAAAAGATTGCAGCACTGAGCTGCCTACGCTCAAATCCATAATACAAAGAAATGAGCGAATTGCTTGGAGCAAGGGTTAAAGCACCATAAAGGACAAGAGAATTCATAACAGAATATTTACAAGCGTGTATGTGAGTAGCTTGCTTAGGCCACTCAGAGTTGGGAATGGGCGTCAGCCTCATAGTACTCAAAATGATTTAAGTGAAGAGGCGTCGTTACATATCCAAATCAAAGTAGTATCTAGCAATAAACGCTCCCGCCGACACAGCTATTATTACAGCTATTATACATATCACCACAAATAGAGTGAAAAAGACAGGTTTACCACCATCACGTACATTAAGAAAAGCTAGGGTATCTCAAGTGATACAAAGAAGAATTTTCAATCATAAATCATTAGCGTGCGGTCATTCAGACCTAATATGTGCTCTAGCTATTTACCCCAGTGGCACTCCGGGTTGGAACCAACCAAGAAAACACGGGGTATCTAGTAGGGCAGAAGAACATGTGAACTCTTCTTGGAGAGAGACATAGTCATAGTGAATCAGTAATTAACATACAGATCATTGGAGAAACATCTTACAATCATGCGGTCGCTAGGACCCAGGTATTTACAGGCAATAAAGGAGATGTCAGATGATAGGAGGAGAAGAACTTTCAATCATGAATCATCAGCATGCGGTCATTCAGACCTAATATATGCCTTAGCTGTTTAACCCAGCGCTACACCAGGTTGGGACCAACCAAGAGTAACCTGGGATATCCAGCAAGGCAGAAGAACGTACAAACTCTTCCAGGAGAGAGATACAATGAAACAGGAATTAACAGTCAGATCATCAGTATTATCAGATTACACATAGCTAGCATTAGAATATGCAGAAACCTGTATTCATTTTCTATAGAATCAGAAAAACCTTTTACTTGAGTGAACTACAATGAACTGCGTGAGGTTTATGGAAAATAATGTTTTAGGAGTAATGACCTACGTCAGCAGGAGGGGGGTGGCACTAGTATAAGTTACCATCCCTGAAGCAGACAGTATCAAGACTACCGCGACATTAATTTGCCAAATTACCATAGAGATCAAAGCTAGACGATATCACATTTCTAAGATTATTTTCATAGGCATTTTCGAGTTACTGAGTATTTCCTGAGTTATATTATTAATTCCAAATGACACATAATATCATAAGATTCCTTTCAATTCAACTAGTGGGTATTGAGTTAGAATTAACTATTGGTTGAGAATATTTTTGTTGTAAGCATTGAAGATGGCATTTGCCCAGTAGTCCTGCACTATTTTGGAGAGATGGCATCCATCTGCTGATAAGTTATTGTAATTATGGGTGAAGGATTTATTGTTCGAGTGATAGCGGTGGATTGAACGTTGAGTCCATGGGGTATATTCACTGTTGCCTATGTTGAATGTTTTTATTATGTTGATCGCCAGTTCGACCTGTGCGTTCAGTTGGTTTTGATGATCGTCAACCAGAACGCCTGTAGGGTCAATCAACCCTCTTCGCAGTTCTCTCCTCGCGTTGAAAAGTCCAATATTCATACCTGTTATTGGGGCGTAAGAGATGTGGGGGTGACCCGGAGCATGTGCTTGGATAAAGTCATATGAGTTTTGAAGGTCCCTGGTAAGTTGGTCTTCCATACTTCCATCCGTAGGGTGACGAACCGTAACCCTTCCAGTCATTCGGTGTTTAATGGTCAGATTACATAAACCAGAAACTACGAATATTTGCCTTGGTGCAAATCTGCGTATCTTCCCGGCAGCAACCTGCACCGACTGGAGTATCGTGGCTCCTGGCGTAGAGGAGATGTTTACTTGGGCGTTTCTGTCCATCTTACTTCGAAGGGAGGGGCCAAGGGAACCCGCTCTCGAGTCCCCGATAATTAGGACTGAGTCCATGTTTATGTGGGCGATAACAGGTGGATTGTTCTATATGATCATGTATTAAGGTTATGACGGTGAGTAAACGAGTGACATTCACAGGAGATGTAGTGGCAAGTTACACTCGACCTAATTCCTCCTTAATTTGGGTTAATATTTTCCCACAAACATTCTTACCGGCAAAGTCAACCGAATTTAACGTGGACCTGTGACCTTGTCTGTTGATAACACGCGGGAGGTTAGAGCCAGTCGCCCACTTCCTGTCTGGCGTCATTTCAAACAGGCTCGTGTATTGTAAATCAGCAAGTTTATTTCTCAAATCTTCATTTTGATCAAATTTCTTCCTGATTAGGTCCTCGAGCACTGTCTCCTCAATTTTGACCCAGTCAGGCGTGGATTTTAACTGCAATCTTGCCTTCCGCTTCACATCATACGGGTTCGGCCTACTTCGGAAGTCCTCGGCAATCTCCGGGTGACCTAGAAAACTCGCCTTGCTGGCCTGGAAGGCGTGCTCGACTGATACATAGGTGAAGTCATCATGGCGAATCTTGGCGGGGTAGAAATTTGAGAGAAAGCAAAACTCACTTTTGAACCCTAGACCTGCACCATTATCAACCTCTACCGATCTAGCATCTTCTGGCCTACAATGCTCGGGGAGTTCCTGGAGATCCTTCACGGTATACGCAAGTGGGTCAGGGGTCGACACGATCAGGTGGTTGCCCCTATGTTCAGACTTGACTTTCTGCAAGCGTAACAGCTGATGACAGTCCCTTAACAAGTTATATTCGTGCGAAGGAGCATGCAAGCCTTGTTGGTTTACTTCTAGCGTCGCAAAACGAGTATCAGACCGCCTGATTTCAGTGATACTCTTGACAATTGTGGAGATTATTTTCTCGGAGGTGGATCTCACTAACACTGGCCTCATAATTAGAGTATTGAATAATCCGATCCTATATACTGACACCAAGTCCTGGACATTAAAGGTGGGATCCAACCGTTTACAAAGAGATTGGATTGTGACCACTATATCATCATCTCCAAGTTCCGTTATGTTATCAAGTACAATCATCTTACGGCTTTTGGGGGTAGGTCCACTCCGTTGGTTTGGTAAGCGTGTTGGCGGGCCCTGGCTCTGTGCGGGCGGCATACCATGCCTCTGTGCGGGCAGCATACCATGCCACGGTGGAGGAGGTGGACCTCGGAACGGTGGAGGCGGAGGACCTCGGAATGGGCCTAGATGGCGAGGAGGCTGAAAATTTCCCTGCATACGGGGGAAATCATTATCAAGTGCCTCACTGCGGATTGTATCCATTTTGAAGTTGGTGAACTCCTTCAGTTCATTAATACAAGAGTTAATATTAGAAGTGTCTACTTTACTTGCTTCGTTCATGATTTTGAGTTCCGATCGGAAGGTATCAGTTGACAGCAGCACGGAAGATGAGAGCTCAATTGACGCGAGTGATTTCTCAAGTCGAGAGAAGCGCAGGTCAATCGACTTAGAGAGTGTGGACACATCATTCTGAACTTTCACAATACTGGCATTCAACGAGGAGACCGATGATTCAATGGACTGTTTTGTATTCAACAACTGTGACTCTATAGTGGTTTGTATCATAGGAGCCGCCTATTACATATGGCGTCAAGTAGGCTGTCAGTGTTGTGACTCGGATCGTTGGAGTGATCGCTGTGACTTTGAGTGTTGTGACTAATGTGGAGATTCTGGATGTACTGAAGACTCAGAATGCAAAGCTACAGGGGATTTAGAAAAGTTCTCCTGTATTTGAGTGAGATTTTGCATGGCGTCGAGATTTTGCATGGCGTCGAATAGGCTGTCAGTTTTGTGACTCGGATCATCAATGGAGTTATCGTTGTGACTTTGAGTGTTGTGACTATCTAAATCAAATTTACTGTGAGAGGCTGTATGCAGAGGAGACTCAGATATTGGCGAAACTGGGTGTACTGAGGACACAGGATGTGGAGTAATGGGAGATGGAGACAAATTCTCCTGTGCTTGAGTGAAATCTCGCTCATCTGTACTGATCAGCTGTACGGCGACTGACTCCTGCCCGTGTGCCATTGGGCGATCTGCATCACTCGACTCATTCAACTCAGCTCGGCACGATTCAGATGAAGAAACAAAATGCTCCAAACTAACAGTTTTCTCAAGTTCAACTGGGGCGGAAGGTGAGTCAGCATTTTCTAGGTCTATATCAATTGAAGAGACTTTGAATACTATATCGAGTTCTGAGGCGTTTTGTGGTTGGCGACAGATGCTGTCATTGAGATCGCCATAGCCCAGAACAGGCGTAGAGATTAAAATATTTTCATCCGACCCCTGACTCAAACCAAACAATCCTGAGAACATACTAGTCACCGATGATCCTTGCGACATGGTTGTTTTGAGATCACTAGTGATTATTGACTAATGTTAATCTGATCAGAGAAATATTGATGATTCACTTCGCCGATATGGGCGATAATGCGTGAAGGGCGATACCCTGACAGTTTTCGCCCAGCCACTACGAGAGATCCAGTGTCGTGAGATCTAAATCTAAGAGTTCTTACTGTTTCGTGATAGGTGCATGCGTCAAGTCAAGTGATTATAATCCATGGGTCCAAATCTTCAATGTATATACATTTTGTAGATATGAATGGCGTTCTAACCCTTGCAAGAAGCAATATTAGTGGAGCGACGAGGTGATCACGCCCATCTCTCTCGATTACTTGCAAGTGGAGTATCTTGCTCTGCTTCACTTCTTTCTCTGGAAAGAAAACAAATATGAGGTTGATTACTGATATGTTATGGAGTGAACTGGCTGGAAATATCCCCATGCAACATTTTACTGGTACAAAAAGTGTTAACATGCTTATCATGCATGTGTTATCTATATCTTTTGCAAAACCAGCTTACAATAAAAGTCTGAGGTGCAATATCAAGATGTTTACGCTTCATGATTTCTGCCTTAAACCTCACTGTTAGACTTTTTCAGAGGCAACAAGATGGAACATACAATTAACAAATATAGTACCAGTACAATTTCAATTGCATAGATACACGAGTCCTGTCCAAATCGGGCCTTTTACAAGTTCATAAATCATAGATACATTGCTCTGGCTTCCTGGACACAGTACTTCCACTTAACGCCTTTACCCTTCCCCCTATCATAAATTTTGTCCCCGTACTGGATTGCCCGAAATCTTTTACATAGCTCCTTTAAGAATACTACAAAAACCACATCATTTTCATAGAAAAGTCTCTGTCTATGTATGTAATTCTTCGCTAAAATGATAACCCAGTTAATACAATCTCTCTCTTTTCCCCCCCAACACTCCCAGGAGGACGTGGGTGGGGGTTACCAGCCACGAAGAAGCAAATACAAGTGTTTGACTGTCATTAAACCATCTCTTAACCTCGTTCTAGAAAACCATTACCTTTTCACAGTAATAGAAGAAATGTACAATATCATCCTTGTCTTCACAGAAAGAGCAGTCCCGATATAGTTTTATATTGATATCCTTCAGGACCTTGTTACAACAAATATTTCTATGTCAAACTCTATACTGTAACGATTGCAATCTTGGTTCTGTACAAACTCTGAATGGGCATTTAAATCTAATACGAATCTCTTCAATAGGAGACATTAAACCATTGACGCCCAGAATATTTTTCCACTTGCCCATCTTTTTCATAATATCTGGTCTGTCTTCTAAGACAAGTGCGGTATCTTTGAGCTAACCTTATAAATATTCATGGCATTTCCATCTCAAAATTGGCTACAAGGTTGTCTCTCTTAGTGGGAGCTGCTTCATTTTCTAGAATGAGCCACCAGAAGGAGGGGACAGCAATAGTGATCTGAATTCTTTCCAAATAGTTGATATTAGTTCCATATCTAGATCGAAATTCTTCTGTAGATAATAGTAGTCCGTCCTCGCCCACTAGATCACCCACTCTAGTTATGCCAGCTTTTTTCCATCTCATGTTTTCGATCAATTTGCCACCAGACAATATAAGGTGGTTGTAATTTAGTCTTTCTCTAGCCATGTCAGCTCTAGACATAGGACATTTTTTGTAGTATACCACATCCCATATCTTTAAGACCTCACCGTAGAATTCATTCAATTGTGTTTCAGGCTCGCTATGGCACAAGAATATA
This sequence comes from Sthenelais limicola, assembly GCA_942159475.1. Classification (NCBI taxonomy): domain Eukaryota; kingdom Metazoa; phylum Annelida; class Polychaeta; order Phyllodocida; family Sigalionidae; genus Sthenelais; species Sthenelais limicola. The sequence goes on from OW804099.1 coordinate 104,631,668, forward strand.
TCTTCAATACACTTTCCATAAAAGCACTCCAGGGTTTTGACCCATTTGGCCCCAGGTCTAAGAAGGGCTCTCTTTATCCCTGATATTCTATTCGCTTTAACAACCTTGTGGATCCTACACACCCCTAGCTCCCCCTCCCCTATATCCTGCTTTACATATCCCATCTTGATTTTGCAACATCTAGACCCCCACAACAATGTTTTGGTTATCTTCTTGACTTCTTTAATAAATGCAGCATTTGTGGCAGTGAGTGTACTGGATAATGGGCAAAATAAGCGAATTATTAATTACTGCCTTACCCTTCAGAGAGAGCTGCCTGGGGGCCCAACTCCACTCATATTCAGTAAGGCTTCATTAAAGTTCATATCCGCCTCCTTGAGATCCGCATCTGGGTGTACCAGACACGCCCCCAGGATCTTAAGATAGTCCTGAAACTGCACAGGAGTCTGTCCCAGTACCTCTTCATCGAATTCCCCCATGCATAGTCCCACAGTTTTTTCTACATTTAGGCAAAGCCCTGACGCTTCCCCAAACAATTTCATAATTTCAAACACTCTCTCTAGTGACATAGTATCTTTCAACATAAAGGTAGTATCATCTGCATACTGCACGATTTTGTGTTCAGTTTTGCCCATCACAATACTTCTTATATTTTGGTCGCCTCTAATTTAATTGCCCAGGGTCTCTACCACAATATTAAACAGAGCAGCAGATATGGGGTCCCCTTGCTTGACCCCTCTTTCTAGGTCAAACCACTCTGACGCATACCTATTATTACCAAAGGCCGCTTTAGAGCCCTTCAACAAGGTTTTAACCTATCTAGTGATATATTCAGGAAATCCAAAATGTTCCAAACATTGTAACATAAATTGCCAGCTGACGGTATTGTACGCCTTCCAGAAGTCTATAGCAATTATCATACCGCTTTCTTGTTGAACATGTAAAAAGTCAATAATATCATGCACTCTTCTTATGCTTTCGCCTATGTATCTACCCTTCATAAATCTGGTTTGGTCCTCATCGATAATATCTCCGAGAACTCTATACAACCTATCGGCGATTACCTTCGATACAATCTTATAGTCAACATTCAGGAGGGTTATGGGCCTCCGCCCCTTAATATGTCGTAAGTTGGTACCTTTTTGGGGGATAACCAAGATTAACCCCAACTCCCAACTCCCAAGACATAGACTCGTTTTCTTCTACAGCGTATACCATCCACATAAACATTGTTTTGATCTGAGTCCAGACACATTTATAGAATTCAGCCGTGGACAGCCTGGCGATTTGCCAGTTTTCAACCCTTTGATTACCCCCTCCACCTTTCTCTCAGATATTTTGTTCTCTCTCCTCTATTTTGTTACCCTCATCTAAGATTTCAAACGGGTCGTTAGTAAGGTTACCCTGTATTATCAGCCAGGATATACATGTAGTTTTTGCTCTAGATTTTTCAAGATTCAGGAAGTATTTGGAGCACTTTTCTCCTTCCACCATTCAGTTAGCCCTAGATCGGAGCAGGGCGCCCTGCGCTTTTGCTATGTCAAACTCTCGTATTTCACCCATAATGCTTTTCTTTTTGTTTATTTGGCTATTACTCAGGTCCCCTTCTTCCATTAAGATTCTTAGTCTCTCTCTCTTAGCTTCTCCATGCTTTTATTTTTAAGTATAGGCCTATTACTTTGCACCGCACTGTTCTACCAGGCCTTGGTGTGAAGGGAAACTTGAGAAAAATAGCTTGCGGTTCTGAATCAATTTTAAACACTTTCACAGCTTAAAACCTTTTCAAAATAAAGAAATGGTTTGAAAACAGGTAGGTATTGATACTGATGAAAGGAATTTAGTTCATTAATTCATTTGACAGATAAATTACATGTCTACCTGCGTTGAAAGTTACGACAATCTGACAACCAGATCATTTTGTTGTCAGTTGGCCACTGCGGGAAAATCATTCAAGTTTTTTAATCAATTTCCATCATTTTCACAGCTTTAAAAACTTTTTAAACAACAGTAATGCATTAACAAAAGATAGATTAGATAGAAATGCAAGTATTTTAGTTTATTTTCTTCATTTTGATCTCTATTTTACCGTTCTGCCTCCCATTCTGCCTGTGTAGAAAGCTAATTGTGCTAATGGCGTGATTTCGCTTTTGGCGCTGTCATAAGCCTCTTCGGCTTGGCGCTCAGAGCATGGAGTTGTATACTATACAACTCAGAGAGGGGAGTTGTATACGCACACAACATATACAACTCTACGATACGTTGTGTCAATGCAAACGCGTATATAATAAAACCTACTAAGACATCTTCTGGCAAGAAAACCGAAAAACTCAAGGCTAATGAGCCTGGTAAGAAGAATTCTGCTAAAAAGGAGAAACCAGCTTGCACAACGCGCGAGTTGGATATTGGCTGTGTGGTGATAAGTGTCACATCCAGTCAAGCTGCCCCCATCGTTTAATGTTTTGTAAAACGTCAGCTAAAGAAGGTAAGGCCCCTGAGGACAAAAGTGAGTGAAAAAACGTCGCCCAATCTGTATTATTTAGTCAATTATACAAAGCTTTTAATACATTTTTTAATAAATGATTGACACCATTTTAGACCATTTTAGCATTATGTTTTGAAAATTTGTCATTCATGTCTTTATCCACTCAACGATAGGGACGTTTTCATGCAGTAGAGCCATTTACTCCATGATGAAGGGAGGATTAACTGCAGTTTGTATGGGCGGGAGTGTAATCCTACTGTGTAATCATGTGTGTAGGATTACATGCAACCCAGCAGCATGTTTCCGGTTTGCTACCATGCAAACTACCTCCCTCCTTTTGCTATGCTGTTACATAGCATCTCACTGATACACCGGAGGGAGGGGGGAGCTTTTAGGAACAGCCATTTGTTCTACTTCCTGTGAAATGAAGTTTTGTTTCACAGAAACCTTGGCTGTCGTTTCCACTGCTACTCTAGCTCCTAGGTACAACATTTATTAATTGAAACTAGATTCTGCAAGGGGATAGTTTAGTCTACAATAATTGTAAGTCCCATTGTTCTGTAATAACAATTGTTTACATAGAAAATTGATCAAAAATAGACCAAAAGTTACATCAGGTCTACCTGTCTGCCCGCCTGTCTCCAAGCTGACTATTAAAGTTAGGACAGTCATATTTCCGATCAGTCAACTGTTGATTTTTTTGCCAATAATATGTTTTGACATGTTTTCCTTTATCATCATGGAGTAAAAATAGAACCCCAACTAGTAGGTATTATTAGCAATAGGATTGCATGGGTCAGAGTCAAATCTTTTCACATAACAGCACTCGCCCTATCGGGATTGTGCTGCCTGGAAAAGATTTGACTCTGACCCATGCAATCCTATTGCTAATAATACCTACTCGTGAGGTTCTATCATATTACGATGTGTCAAAGGAAAGAAAATGGCTGGGGTATAACAAAAAGGAAAATGGATCTCAGGATATTTATTTTTCATTTTAGAGACCACCAAAGTTTAGTTCTGAAGTTTGTGCCGAAAATGGATATTTTCTCAGTTTTTCCACGATTTCAGACAGACGAATAAGATCTTTTCAGTTAAAATGTCTTCTAAACTTAACTAGAATACAGATTTACCCCCATGCATGAGAAAACAAGGTATTAACATATTTTGAAAGATATTATTTAGCATTGAAAATCTTCAATATTCCTGTTTTTAACTCATCGGATGCAAATTCAGTTGAGTAACTTTTTTAAAAAACTTATGACCCCCATTTTGTATTGCTTGATAGGGTAAAGGAATATGTTAGCTATGTCTATGAAGATTTTTTGGAAAAAAGTTCTTTTCAGTTTTTTTGTTACACTGAAAATACTAAAAAAATTGTCCTTTTCTCAAAGACTTGTATAGTGAACAGCCATACGTTTCAGGGATCCCTGAAATGAAAACATTTTTGATTTACATAACCTTGTTCTTTCATGAGGCAAAGTTTAAACAGAATGTTATTTTCAGTTTTTTCTCAGTTTTTTCCTTTTAATACTGAAATATAGATTTTCATTCTGTTTAATACCTTCTTGATCCATTTTTCATCCGAGTAAATTTCATTGGATTTATCCATTTTTTGACCCTGAACACTGAACTGTAGACTACTGCTAAGGGCTCATAGATGTAGACAAAGTCAGGGTTATGTGCAAAGATGGAACCCAGGATTGAGCTGCCACTGTGCATGTAGGCTGAGACAATGAAGAACTTCCTGGAACTCTGGATAGGAACAAGTAATCTTTTAGGTGATGCATGAAGTAATCACTGCACTGTCTAGGTAATGAATAATATGATTCTATATTAGTGAGGACAATTAATGAGGTCACTTTGTTCTTTATGTCTAGGATAATGCTTAACATTTTAGCACAGAAACATCAGACAATGCTGCAATGTTCACACTCAATAACTTTAAAAACTTTTAATTTTGAAATGCTCTGTACCAAAGCATATGTGTTGAAAAAAGAGGCTCCAGACGTTAGGGCCCAATGATGATAGGGCCCAGAAACCTTGGATGCTGGGGCCCAAAGTCCAGACATTAGCACACACATAGAGTTGTTAATAATAATGATACTTTACTTTCTACATCTTTACAAACTTCATAGAACATTATATTGCCACAAAAGTTATCATATTCTAGTTGGTCGTCTGATTGAGTACTTATTGATAGTTTCATTCTTATTCAACTTATTATGGATGGGCCCCAGCCTCTGAAGGTGGGTGGGCCTAATGTCTGAGGTGAGCTGTTATGTCTGAAAATATTACTGAAAATGGGTGCAAGTGGGCCAAATTATCCAAGGTTTGGGCCCTAACGTCTGAAGGTGGGTGGGCTAAAACGTCTGAAAATAAGCAAAAGTAGGCCTTACCTTTGTTCGACCCCATTGTTGGCCCCATTGTTTTTCGGCCTTAATGTCTGTAGACTGAAAAAAATGGTGTGTAAGAATACGTAAGTGTGTCATGAACATTTATTCTGTCTCTAGGCCTCTCCTTGTCTATGTCTAATTTATATTATCTAAGTTATACTAGCATAATTTGAGACGGGATATGGAATATTATGGAGTAAAGAAAAATTTGCTCCTTATAATTATGTACTATGAAATCACCAAGAATCATTTGGGGTAGCTTTTGTCACATCAGGGGGACACCTGCGTTTTTAACCATAAAACTGCAGGAACAATAACCCTTAATGAATTTAATCTGAAGAATTATCAATGTTTCCTACTTTAATTTCTGAAAAAATGACTAAATTTGTTGAATTAACTGATTATATTGCTTGATTAGCAACCTTTGATAGGCCATAGGTAATGGGATTGTGTCGCATCAGGGGGAGAGTATGCAGACTTTATTGTATGTGTGGTGTTATTGGGTTTCACTAGAGTTTATCTCTAGGTGCTGTCTGCTGTGGGTTAGTTCGGCCAATCTACCCCAGTGGGCAGTACTGGTCCGCAGTGACTTTTTAGTCTATGTATTAACTTTTACCTGTTGCATTTTACATATAACAGCAGTCCAGCTGTTGTTGCCAGAGTAACGGCAACCAGGGTTAACCTTATTTTGCTAATGGTTATGAATGTTCTTGTTCTTGTAACTAGTATCTTGTTACTCTTATATTGGCTTGTGCCATGTTTACTTAAACCTGCATGTTGCCTAAGACACCTGTGGTCATGAGTCACCTAGCTGGCTAGGAGGCCCGAGATCCTCAGACTTGGGCAGGATTGTGTAAACTGACGCTCAGCTTGCAATTCCCCACGAGAATAAAACCCTTTGCGAACAGGTAGTGACTGCCTTTTGTTCCATTTGTTTTATACATCGGTAAGGTTAAGGGATACGAACCTGCGAGATCACTACAATTGGTGCCGTGACCAAACTTAACCAACCAGTTTTGTTAGCACTGAAGTGCTGAGTTCACTTGCTTGGACCTATTGCCATTCTTCATATATCCTTGAGATATAAGTATGCCAAACTTTGTGGTCCTGCAAGATTGCCTCTTCAGAGAAGAATCAAGATTTGCCTGGATTTTTCAATGCTGAAAAATCCTTGCATTGGCCCCTCTTGTGAATCTGGAATCTCGGATTTCAGATTCAGAATCTCTGATGGAATTTCTGATGGAATCTCTGGTGGATTTCTGATGGATTTCTGACGGATTTCTGGCGGAATTCCAGACGGATTTCGGACGGAATTTCGGACAGATTTTCGGACAGATTTTCGGACGAATTTCGGACGGAATTTCGGACAGATTTTCGGACGGATTTCGGACGGAATTTCGGACGGAATTTCGGACGGAATTTCGGACGGATTTCGGACGGATTTTCGGATTCATGGAATTTCGGATTTCGGAAAATCCTGTCCCAAGGGTGCAGGGCTTCAGGTATGAAGGAGCAATGGGATCAGAACTCACCTTTAGGTGTCAGTTACTGGCGTAGGAAGCTAACTTTGCCCCGAAGCTGGCAATAATTAGGAACTGGGATCCGAAGGATTCATGGAGTGGTTTTGGACAATACTCTACGTACTCTGTGCCTAAGAATTTTTCTTAGGGGCTTAATCGACCAGGGGAAAGCTGCTTGGGTGAAGCTAAAACAGCCGTTTGACCTTCTCCATGCTATTCTCTGGGCCGAAGTATGGGAAGTTGTAGTTTGGACTTCCTGCTGCTGCTCTACGAGCCGCCCTCATGGGTCCGAAGGCTGTAGTTATTCCATTGGAAATAGCTGCAGCCGAAGCTTCCCAGTTGAAGAGACGCAGAAATGCGTAGCCAAAGAAAAGGCCATGGTTCAGGTCAGCCAGGCACTAGCTTTGCAGGATTCTGACGATGATGATCAGTCCGAAGATCTTAGCAATGCCGTAGTGCAAGCTGTCCAGGCTTGGCAAGGAAAGAATAAAAGACTGTTCCTCTGCTCAGCAGGTGATGACAACTGCTGGAGCTAAGGGGAAAGAACCTGGCAGGTTCGGAGGTGCTACTTCTGTAGTGATGAGGGACATTTCGCCTCGGCTTGTCCCAAGAAGGTAGCTCTTTTCGAACTCCTGAGGAAGGCAGACACTTCTAATGAGAAGCCTGCTACTTCAGGAAACTAGGTTCGGCTCCTGTAGAAAGGGAGACGGGAGCCTCGGACAACACGCTTCTTAGTACCACAGTCCGCGAGGATCTTGGTAGTAGTCTAGAAACTGGGAAATCAGCCCAGGCACCGGTGTGTAAGATAGGGTTAAAGCTTAGCGACAAGAAGCTACCCGATCTGATAGCTGGAGGTCCTAGGCCGTTGCCGGACGGTGATTTTCTTCCTGAAAAGATTCAGGGATGCTCGGACAAGAGCCCTGGCGTGCGTTGGGGACAGGCCAAGTACCAAGCTGAGTCAGGTCAGGTTGTCTTGGTAGAAAAAGGCCAAGAGAAGTCTGCTCGGATTCAGAAAGTTTCTGTTCAACAGCTGGAAACTCTGGAGATTCCTTCCAAATTACTGGTGAGGGAGAGATGGTATGCCCCTGTAGGCATAGGTGGGAAGAGTGGTTATTTCTTGGTAGATCCAGGCGCAACGACGAGTTTGATTACCAAGGATTTCTACGAATCCCTTCCACATGCGCCGCCTATGATTTTGGTGCGTATGGCGTGCTCGATGGGTAATGGAACGCCTATAACTACATATGGGAGCGTGCTCTGTCCATATGAAGTGTCGGGTCGGACATACATGATGACATGTCTGGTAGTCAGCGGTCTGAAGGGCCCTGAAGACGGGATATTAGGTGCAGATTTTTACTATGTGCACCGTTGTTGTTTGGATTGGTCAGGAGTGTTTTATTTGGAAAACTTCGGACATTCTGTTGTATGTAAACAGTGGAAAAAGAAGTCCGAAGGTGAAGAATTTTCCTCTATAAAGACCATGACTGTGAGCGAAGTAGATACTGGAATAGCTGTGACACTTAGGAAAGCGGTGATCATGGAGGCCAAATCTATTACACTTGCGGAATTGGACTTTGATAGTGGCTCAGACGCATCGGATGCTTGGATGTTCGAGCCAGACCAAGGATTGCTAGAAGACTTCGCCTTAGGGAGCCTGAATACATATGTTTCAGGTGGAGGTTCAACCGCTTTGGTAGCCTTCAGCAATCCGTCCGACCGCCCAATGAAAATTGGCAAACGGAGAGTGGTGGGCAGATTAAGTAGAGTTACTCTTGTGGCAGAGGATTCTGCTTTGTCTGGAGATGACGGTAGCAATATTATCAGAGAGGCAATCATTAATTCTGTACAGGTTACAGAATCGCCTGTGGCGGGTGATGATCTGATAGCTCCCGACATCTTAGTACCACCGAGTGCAGAGTGCCCGCTGAAGAAGCTGGTCAATGATTCGGATTTGTCCGAGAAAAACGAGAAGAACGTTGCTCTGTCTTTGCTGGAGGAATTCCGAGATTGTTTCTCTCTTCCAGGTGGCAAAGCCCTTGGTTGTACTGATAAAGTTCGCCATGTGATAGACACTGGTGATGCTTGCCCGATCAAACAAGCATACCGGCGTATTCCTGTGGCGAAGAGAGACAAGGCAGAGGCAGAGATTTGAAAAATGTACAGAGAGGGTCGGATTGAACATAGCAGTAGCCCATGGGGTGCTCCTATTGTCATGGTGGCCAAGAAGGATGGCACACAGCGTTTTTGCGTTGACTATCGTCAGCTAAACTCTGTCACTATAAAAGATATAGCTTTCCACTAGATATAGCTTTCCACTACCTCGGATCGATGAGTGCATAGAGTCACTTGGTGGAAACCAGTGGTTCTGTACTTTAGATCTTGAAAGTGGGTACTGGCAGGTGGCGATGGATGAAGATAGCAAGTCGAAGACTGCATTCTTATCCAGTGTAGGGTTATTTCAATTCAAGGTTATGGCCTTCGGATTGTGTAATGCCCCCGCTACCTTCCAACGCATGATGGATCAGATGTTGGATGGCCTTCGTTGGAAATCATGTCTGGTCTATCTGGATGATATCGTGGTTTTGGGGAAAACTCTTGAAGAGTGCCTAGATAATCTGAGACTCGTCCTTGAGCGTATTAGGAATTATGGTCTTCGTTCGAAACCCAAGAAATGTGAATTTTTCCGCCAGAAAGTGGAATACTTGGGTCGGATTGTGTCAGGCCAAGGCATTCAGGTGGATCCGAAGAAGATCCCAGGAAGTCGAGGACTGGCCAATCGCTAATAATGCAAGGGATGTAAGGCAATTCATCGGATTTGCCTCCTTTTACCGAGACTTCATGGAAGATTTTGGTAAATTGGGGATTCCTTTGCAAGGAATTGTAACCGCGGCAGGCAAGGATAAACGATATACTAAACCTATAGAGTGGACTCCTCGTTGCCAAGATGCACTTGATACGTGCAAAGACTTGCTGATCTCTGCACCTATTCTGTGATATCCCTGTCCGAAATACAAAACGTCTTCGGTGGCTACGGATTTCGGCGGGTGGGTTCATCATAGATACAGATGCAAGTAGCTTTGGCAAGGCTGGGATTATGTCCCAGGTTCAAGATGGAAAAGAAATGGTTCTAAGTTTTGCAAGCAATAGACTCTCGAAGCCACAGAGAAACTATTGTGCAACGAAACGTGAGCTACTCGCTGTCTTAACCTTCCTACAGAGGTTTCAACATTACTTACTGGGTAATAAGAGCTTCTTTGTTTGGACAAATCACGCCTCTTTGCGTTGGTCACTCAATTTCAAGGATCCGACCAATATGTTAGCCCGCTGGCTACTCACCTTACAGGAATTTGGGCTGGATCAGAGCATGATATTGCATCGGGCAGGGAAGCAGCATGATAATGCTGATGCGCTGTCTCGTTTACCTACCAGAAAATATGGAAGATCAGATTGCCTAGATTGCGGTGCGCATGATGCTATCATTGCCACTAATGCTGTTTCCCTAGGGACTCAGCAGAATGTGTTGCAAGAAGCTCAGCAAACCGATCCACTTGTAAAAAGATTGCTTGCCATGTTAGAGGGAACCGAGCCAATTCCTAGCAGGGAAGACCTTGCTGGTGAGTCGGCTGAGTTTTCGGACATTTGTGAAGCATCTTGGTAGTATGGAGTTGAGAGATGGTGTGCTATGTCTGGGTTGGACGAGACTAGCCACCGATAGGAAATACTGGAGGAAAATAGTCCCTGTTTCCATGAGGAAAGGGTATACATGGTTCTAAAACTTCGGGTCACTTCGGAACCTGCAAGAATGTCTGGTCAGTAAAGATGAGATATTTTTGGCCGGGTATGAGATATGATCTGATGCGATGGATACATGCCTGTCCTGAAACAGTGGATGAGAAAAGGGCACCAGTACATGAGGGATAATCTCGGAGTATCTGCCGTTCACCAGATAAGAGATTATAACGAGCGTTCTGGGCCCCCCAGTTTTGAGGCGGGGGAGGTGGTATACCGATTCTGTCCCCCCAAGGCAAATAAGAAGCTCGGACCCAAGTGGGACGGGCCTTATAAAATCAGAAGGTTCATAGGAGGTACCACCTGTGAACTGGAGACAGCCGAAGGTCTAATGCGATACCATATCGACTATCTGAAGCCGGCTTTTGATGAAAATGGGCCGATTCAAGCAGTTAACTTGGATCGGGCTCCAGAATTCCGAAGGCAGGAACAGGCTGGTATGGAAATCTTTAGACTAGAGGCTGGGAGAGTGGTGCCAGGGAAAGATTGTCCAAAAATGGTGGAGAAAGAGAAAATTACTGTAGGCGTCAAGCCGAGAGGTAGACCTAGGAAGATCCGGAAGGGTAGTTCCAAGGAAACCTCCAGTAAATCTCTGCCTCTAAAGAAAAGAGGGGGTAGACAAGGGAAATCTGTTGCCAAACCTGACAGTTCCTTAGCAGACTCGGGACTTACGGCTACCCCGCCTGGGTTTTTGGGTCCAGGAAAGACTTTATCAGAAGAGAAGTCTAAGGTAGCTACGGTCTGTCCGAAGAAGCGCGGGAGGCCGAAGGTTCGCACAGATACGTCCGACCAGCCGGTGGCGCCCCCGGTCGTTTTGAATAGGAAGCGCGGAAGGCCTAGGAAACAGCTGGTCCAAGCTGCTCCTGTACCTCCAGTGCAGCCGAAGAAACGACCAGGTAGACCAAGGAAAGGAGCTGTGGTTAATGCAAAACCACCAGATCCTTCTTCTCCTGGCATAGCAAGGGCTAAACGTGTACGAAAGGCCCCAGTTCGGTTGCAGATGAGCTAATTATGGTACTGGACCGAGGGTAGGAATCTCCGAACTGATTTCTACCCGAACTAAAAAATCACACAACGAGAAGTCAGACGGGTGGTGGACCGAACTAAGAGCCGCCCTGTCCCCTATTGATAAGCAGTAAAAATGGACTTTATTCAGTTAATTCCATTTGTGACTGGGAGACGAACATGAGTCTCGGAAAGTACTTAACTTTACCCTGGGTACCGCTTGTATGTTAAACTGGAAATCCAAAACGTCTTCAGTGGCCACGGACTTCAGTGTAAACATCGGAATCTATTTATAACGAATAGAGTGTTGCCTACGCCTGGGGTGGGTTTTGAGGAAATCAGAGAATGATTACACCTCTGCATCGTCTCAGCAGAGACCCGGATAGCTGAGTGGGAACACGCGCCCAAGGCTATTTTCAGGCTCAGAAGGTGAGCGCGGGAAGAAAATTGGCGCTGCAGTAGTGCGGCGACTGAATGCAACTCTGGCGTTGCAGTGGTTAAATACGCTGGTGTTTCACCGTTTCAGTCAGTCTACTTCCTGCTTCCGCGAAGCAAAGCACCGAGACTACCTCTTAGAAAGAGAACACTGCAGTAAGTTTTATCAAGTGATGATCCTTGTGAAATATATTGCCCTGTGTTTGTAGTCCCTTTGCTCGAGTAGTCAAGTTGCATGAATGCTGTGGGTCGTATATTAACTGTGTTTGGGGCACGTTGATAATGCGCGGGCTGGCGTGGGACCTATAGCGGCCATGTTGTTTTCGCCATTGGTGTAGGAATGAATGAACGTTACTATCCGAAGGTGTTAAACTAAACTTGAACAGCGTATCCGCTGCTGGTATACCAATAAACGTTCAGTCTTTGTGTTTTGGAAGTAATCAACCAACTCACTGTGCCTAAAGCGTGGGTATATTCGTGTAGTGAAGGTTTGGATTTCTCGATACCACTACGCTCTATGTGTGTAGTAGCTGTCAGCCACAGCCGAAGCGTGTCCGAGAGGAGTCCGAACGTCCATCTGCAGCAAATAACAGGTATTTTCTGTACTTATTTCTACCCATACCATCATTATACTTTCAGGTACCGATTGAATAGTGATGTCGACTTCAGGAGAATTCGAGAATATGACCGAGGACCAGTTGGCTGATTCCCTCAACGCCAAGCTGTCCGAGTCTGATCTAGAGATGGATCTGGACGGTTCGGACTGCGAGGTATTGTCGGACGAGGAGGCTAAGGTCTTGGAAGGGTCTCGGATCCTTGTTGGCATGGGTCAGCCTGACGCAGGTGGCTCTGGGACCGGCACCGTAACTTGCTGGGGCGCAATTATGGAGGCCGAGGATGCTAGGAAAGCAGCTGCCGAAGAGGAGGCGGCGATGGTAATAGATATGGCTGAGGTTGAGTCCGAGACTCCCGAAGCCAAGTCTGTACCTTCGGCTGGTACCTCTAAGCAGAAACCTAGATCCCCCAGAAAGCAGGACAAGCCGAAGATGAAGGATGGAGAGATGAACGAGTCCCCGCGGACTCTATCTCCAGATCCTGCTGATTCTTCGGCGGCAGCGACTGAGGAGCTCATGGGTTCACCGGCCAAGAGCACCCAGTCTTCCGCCCGTCAAGTATGCAAACCCCGGAGTTCGGACCCCAAGTCGAACTCGAAAGGCAAGGCACCTGCCCCAGCGACTGGAACTACTAAGTTGAAGTTCCGGAAGCTGAAAAAGGTCCATGTGTGAGCAGGTCGGAAAGTTCCCTGGGTGGAAAGCCGACCTCTCTCCCTGCCAAACCAGTTGAGGAAGCTCAAGCCTTGCCTTCTTCAGGCTCGGGCGAGACTCCTGGTTTGACCGTGGTGTCCAGTCGAGCTGGTGGGATGTTGGAGGTTAACGACCAACAAATCCATTTCCTCACCAATCTCCTGGACCAGATGAAGTCCCAACGTGGGCCACCCCAGCCTCAGGGAACTGTGGCTTCGGCTGCGTTGGGCCGGGCGCCTCCCGAGCAAGGTATGTTTGGCAGTATGTTCGATACTCCGGACAGACCTTCTGCAAAGGACTCGCCCGATGGAACGAAAGACGACGACGGCAAGGATGACTGAACGGAGGAAACGCATGGACGATGATGACTGGACCGCCCTCCGACCCGATTTAACCACCTCGGATACTCTTCGGATGCCCTGGATCCTTGGATACAGAACCTTGGTGTGAGGCGCCGAAATCTGAAACCAAGTCTACAATATGAATGTGAATTCCTTTTTCAAAATAATTAATTTCTGTTAAGCAGAAAATCGTTGTTTGCAAGGTAGTGAGGACACAATATGCTCCTGCTTGTCGAACGCGAAGAGGTTTTCATGAAATTTTTCTTACTTCAAAGAATGTTCATTTTAATTAGGACACAGTATGCTCCTATATGTCGCAAGAAGTTTTCATAAGATTTATTTATTGTTCATAGTAGAGAGGACACCTTATGCTCCTACATGTAGATGTTTCAACTTTTTAATACCCTGTTGAGTTTTAAAAACGTATTTTTCAAACTCTTAAAAGAAAAGAGGGGGTATTGTGGTGTTATTGGGTTTCACTAGAGTTTATCTCTAGGTGCTGTCTGCTGTGGGTTAGTTCGGCCAATCTACCCCAGTGGGCAGTACTGGTCCGCAGTGACTTTTTAGTCTATGTATTAACTTTTACCTGTTGCATTTTACATATAACAGCAGTCCAGCTGTTGTTGCCAGAGTAACGGCAACCAGGGTTAACCTTATTTTGCTAATGGTTATGAATGTTCTTGTTCTTGTAACTAGTATCTTGTTACTCTTATATTGGCTTGTGCCATGTTTACTTAAACCTGCATGTTGCCTAAGACACCTGTGGTCATGAGTCACCTAGCTGGCTAGGAGGCCCGAGATCCTCAGACTTGGGCAGGATTGTGTAAACTGACGCTCAGCTTGCAATTCCTCACGAGAATAAAACCCTTTGCGAACAGGTAGTGACTGCCTTTTGTTCCATTTGTTTTATACATCGGTAAGGTTAAGGGATACGAACCTGCGAGATCACTACATATGAATATTTTTGATAAATATGGGAAATAATCGTTTTTATTTTTAAAATTAGAGAAATTCAGGCAATTTCAACTGAATTTCACACTTTTTATAGTTTGTCTTGCTAATTTCAATACCCGCAAGGCCAAACTATTCCCTGTCGCATAAGGGTAGGGGGGGACCAAAGGGGAGGGGGGTGTGGAGGGAGATCTCTCCACATATTCCGCTATTTGAACTTTTTTGGTCCTCATCTTTGGCAGGAGTAGTGTACCTTGCCTTATGGGATATACAATCCCTTTCTTAATTAATTTTAAACCTCCACAATCTTTGATTTCAAATCTGCTATGTGCTACTCTGTCACCTTTGAGAAAATTGATTTTCAAAAATGAAAAATCTTTTTGAAATCCCCAAAGAAGAACCACTCAGTAACACCTCAACCACAACTATTCAAATTGATATAGGGTCCCTCAATGTCCTTTAATGACCCAAAATACCAAGTTTATAACTGTCAAGTCTTTAGAAAATTATTTATGTTTTTAATAACATTTGGTAATAACTGGGAACCCTGAAAGACATTTTCGCCATGTCACCAAATTTTGAATCCAATACACAACACATCTTATATATAAATGCAACCTCTAGCAAAACATTTTACCCAGAACACCCTTTTATGTAACGGGGGCCTGCATTTAAGAGTGGTATCATATCTGTGAATAGGTCTGCAAATGCTAAATCAACACGGTCAAGTTTAATAAATTTTGAACTTTACCTTAGGAGAAATGATAAATCTGCTGTCTTTGAGAACAACATATCCTATAAGGCAGGTAATAAGGAACAGTAAACATATGCAATATCCTTGTCTCTTCCTTTGTAGAGTGAAGATCCTCTTGGTGGAAGTTAACATTTTGATGTCTATGTCAATGTGAATCTGCAACATTCAAAATAATGTCATATTACATCAAGCTGGGATATCCATAGAGAGAATGGGACGAGCCAGCAATAATCGAAAATTTATTGGACGTGATTCGTCCACATAAGCATGATGCCGTAGGCAGAGTGCTTATGTGGACGAATCAAGTCCAATAAATTTTTCGATTATTGCAGGCGAGTTCCATTCTATATTTATTATATGGGCATAAAACTTGGTGCATAAAACTATTAAAAGTGCATAAAAGTGGCCGAATTGGTGACGAAGTAGTTCATATAGGACGCGTCCTATATGGATATTTTTATAGCACCCCACTTATAGCACCTCTCATATAGAATGCGCATATAATAAACTGCTATATTAGACTAGTTTATATGACATAATTCAGAGTAACACTAATATACTAGGATCCAGATCCTACAGACACACAGCGGCTAATAAGCGCTGCTGGATGCTAAATTACCCCTGCCAGCGGTGCCAACGCTCAAAAGTTACTGTGCTTGCAGCGTAAATTATCCACCTTGGAAGCGTTGCTCACCACTGCTTGATGCAGCGTTCACCTAACACTCGAGTTTCTCATCAGTAGATATTAGAAATGTGCCTATGGTAGTTTCTTTACTATAGATTGATCTACTTTGTTGTATATAACACTTATAATATAAGCAAGTCAAGAAAGTCATCCTAATCCCAATCAACGTATATGCCTATTTGGATGTAAGCTCATCATATATTACCCATAATTGGAAGAGAGCCAGAAAGCAGCAATGTAAGTAACAACTTTGATTAAGTCCTGTTCTTCTATAAACAGTAATATATCTCACACAATACTTACTGACACCCATCAAAACAGACCCCCATATACTACAATGTATTTCTTATAATCCTGTGTCAGTATGTGGGTGAAATTTCAAATAATAGCATTGATATGATTCAATTAACATGCATAATCATACGCAGTGAGCTAAGGCATTTCTAGTGTTGTGGAGTGTAGTTCCTTTGCTCAGACCAGCTGTTTGTGACGTCAGCTGAAAAGGGTCTATGGCTGGCCACTCATGGCAATGGTACTGCTGCCCCGTCCCTTGGTGGAAGACCTGAGCATGTTACACTGTACTGTCATTGACCACTGCTGTGACCACCGGCCACCAACTCAGTGCAGTCACATATCCCCTTGAGCAGCAGACATGGACACACACACCCTGTATATACTCTTCAGTCAGATATTCACACACACCATAGGTATTCTGTCTAGCTATTCTGGTTGTAGTTGGTGTAGTAACAATTTCAATTCATTTGAGAATATTGTACTGAATCTTAGGACGATCTGATATGGAATGAAATATAGGAAACATAATTTGTAAGTGTGTTATCTGTTTAAACTTTATCTCTATTCATATGTTTCAATAATTCAAATGATCTTTCTTTCAGAATTTTGTTGGATGCTTTTGCACTGCTACTGTTGAAGAAAGACCATCACATACGGAGGAGGATCTTTCAGGAGCCCTTGAAAAAAACTACCTAGGAATTGGCACAAACTTCAAGGGCATGGAATCCGTCAAAGACAACCAGTTAATCATGTATTAATATGACTATGGATGAATAAACAAAAACGATGATTGAATGAAATAAAGCCATTGTCCCAATCAATTGCAGCCCCTATAAAACGTTGCCAAATGTAGCGTTTATTAGTTAAATATAATACAGTAATTAATAAAGGTTGATAATGCAGTGCTTAATAAAAGTTGCCAATGCAGAGCTTAATAAACCTTGTTAATGCAGTCCTTAATAAACGTTACAAATGCAGTGCTTAAAAAGCGTTGGAAATGCAGTGTTTGTTGTTGTTGTTGTTGTTACTTTTACTATGTCAAATTTAAGGCAGAGTCAGTGGGTCAATCTCCCTGAGTTGGGAGGATCTCAAGCCCTACTGGACACGGTGGTTACATGTTTATAGGGGTAACAATCAACCATTAGGTCAACAATCTAATGGCCGCCCCTATAAAATGTTGGTCTTGTAAATGATATATTGATTTTTGCAAGATGATTAGCTGAGTAACAATAATGTATAAAACAAAAAACAAAAAACAAGAGGTGGTCAAATGACTCAGAAATTATAAATACATATATTTTAAGAATTGATACAATCTTTTCAACCATAAGGGTTGAGTTGTGTTTGTACATTTGTTCGTATCAAGACATAGGCGAATTAATAACGCCTATATATGGGTGGATAAGATTACAGGATAAACGATGGGTGGTTGAGGAACAGTGAGGAGGGGTGAGTGGAAGCATATGGGTGGAGAATCACAATATTAATCTCCACTACCGGGAATGGAGTAATGCCAGTTTTATCTCTAATAGAGAAATTTTTCATCCTGCCAAATACTATTTATTTTGACATTTTTGGCGAAATTTTTTGGTAATTCTATATGATGTTGTTTGGCCACCAGTTTGTTCCAGTAGTGGGGTATCTTATAATACAATGATCGGCGGATTAGTTCCAGTCTTGGAATGGGGCATTTGAATAATACTTTTCCTTGTTGGAATTGGCGCGTCGGTCTGGGACGTACATCTAGATATTTTGGTTGGGCTTTTACTCTGTTTGCTTGTTGTAGGATATGCAGCCTTCTCCTCTGCCTCAATGGAAGCAGGCCAAACCAGTCATGGTACTGGTCAACGTCTTGATATCGGTTTGTTTTGGTTATTATTCTGAGGGCCTTATTTTGGAATATTTGTAGAAATTTCTATTTTTTTAATTTTTTTTTTTAACATAATTTTATTCAGCTTGTCAACAAAACTTCCTCATCTCGAGCGTATACATCATGATCTACATAGCTCGCTTCTTACTTTTCGACAAAAAAAAGGATATTAAGACCCAGGTCTCTCGGGTGGCGAGTTATAAATATTATAATCATACAACCTATCGGTCAAAGTGATTATTTCACTGCTACTCTTAGTAGTTTATGATTCTTGCTGTTATACATTTGGTATATGATGTTAAAATGGTAACATTACTATTAACGGCTAGCTAACTCTATAATAAGGGAACAGTTCAGGTTGTTACCACTGTTCAATGAAACTCTCCCAGTCACAAGCCCTACGCTTGTGCTTGGCATTAAAATGACCAGCCCGCCTCATGGCTATGAATTTGTAGCGTATCTCGTTGACCAGGCCGGCTAAGGGTAAATCTTTGTTTTTAAATAACCTTTGCCTATGTATATAAGCGCGTGTGCATAATAGTATAAAGTTAATAAAATTTGGTTTTTTGCTAGAATTTTTAATACCCAGAATGGAAGACGTCATGCTTGGTACAGCTTCTACATGATCTCTAAGTGCCATGTTCGATCTTAGTTTACCATGGATTCTTACCCATAGTTCTTTAACTTTCTTACAAGAGAAGAGGAAATGGGTAATTGTGTCTACACTATCACAGTATTGGCACCTGTCTTCATTTTTGACTTTGATTTGCTCTAGAATTTCAATTTTGATTTTGGGACTGAATCATAAAATATGTCTGATTGATCTAAAAGCGGTAATATTGTAGTTTTGTAGACCTGGGCACTCAGGTACCTGTTTAGCTTGCTTCTGAGATGACGGAATAACCATAACTTATGTGATACTTTTTTCTTAATTGAACTTAGATGATTTGAAAAAGAGAGGGAACTGTCATTGATAGTTCCCAAATACTTGTATTCATCTACGTCTTCTAGTTGGTTTTCGTCCAGATACAGTTTGAAGGCAGAGGAGTTGGTTCTCCACTTCGACCTCAGGGAAGGCCTCGGGAAGAAGGTCATTACCTTCGACTTGTCTTCATTTAACGAAATCTTGTTTTCTTTGCACCAATTTATAATATTGTTAAGGTCTGATTGAAGATCACCAGTGACCGATCCAACTTCTTTCCCAGACTTACATATAATCGTGTCGTCTGCGAACATTTGGGGGTTTGATTTAAGTACTTGGCATGGGAGGTCATTAATATAGATCGAGAAGAGGATAGGGCCAAGTGTGGTACCTTGGGGTACACCACATGTGATCAGGTTTTCATCTGACGTATGGTTATTTATTGTTACTAGTTGGTGCCTTTCGCTAAGGTAATTTTTGAACCACTCTAATTCGATGCCACTGAGTCCAATTTTCTCCAGGGTTTTTAGTAGAATTAGGTGGTCAACGGTGTCGAAGGCCTTCCTGAAGTCCAAGTAGACCGCACAACAATATTCGTTATTATTAATAGCCCTATAGACTTGGTCCAAATAAGAAACCACCGCGTCGTTTGTTGAATAGCCCGATCTAAAACCATATTGTCCCTTGAATAATATGTCATTGTTTTCTAAGTGCGACATGAGTTGGCTCTGAACAATTTTCTCAAGGATTTTGGCAGGGATACATATACTTGAGATCGGCCGGTAATTGCCGGGGTCTGTGTTTGCACCAGCTTTGAATAAAGGGGTCACTCAACCCGCTTTCCATTTTTTTGGAATTTGACCGGTGCTGAGTGAGAGCTCAAGTAAAAATTTGAATTGGTCCGAGAGACAAAGAAGGATTTTTTTCAGAAGATCTGCGCTTAGGTTCGTTAGACCTGAAGATTTATATTGAGACAAACTACTGATTATTTTACGTAGAGTGTTCGTATCTATTTGCCCAAAGTTAAAGGAAGGTATTGAAGCAGTTTGGTACCTCATTCTCATCAACGGTTAGGTTGTTCTGAATTAATTTGATATGCTTGTGTGTTTTTATTTTCTCTGGGTTTATAAGGGGTTTCATTTTCTCCCAGACCTTGTGGGGGTTGTCAGCGCAATGTTCGAGGGTTTGTTTAATATGGTTATTTTTTAGCGTCTTGGCTAATTTATTTGTTTGCCTCCTAAGATTCTTTGCTTGGTCAAAGAGAACAGTAGATTTGTGTTTCTTTGCTAATTTAAAGTACTTGTCTCTCTGTTTCATCAGCGTAAAGAGTTCCCCATTTATCCAATCACATCTGGTTGGGACATCCCTATATTCACGTACTGGGCACATTCTATCTAGAATTTTGAATATAAAATTTTCAAAATATATCCAACATTCATTTGGATCTCTCAATCGATAATAGTCAGTCCAGTCATGATCTTTTAAAATTTGGAAGAAAATATTATAGTTCAAATTATTATAACTTCTTGTGGTGAAAGAGGTTTTGGTAACTTTTTTCTTGAGTTTCTTTCTTATTAAATAGACTGGTTTGTGGTCCTGTGTTTAATAAGCGTTGCCAATGCAGTGCTTAATAAACGTTGCAAATGCAGCCCTTACTAACTGTATCATTTTCGATAGATAGATAGATAGATAGATAAACTTTTTATTGAGTCGGGGGGGCAATTCTCCTTGGTTTAGCAGGTCTGCACGCCCTCCTTTCAATATCTTACATTCATTCAGCTAGCGGACAATGCCACCTTCGTCATTGACTGAAGGATGGCTCGCTGCTCTTTCTACATTAGTGATTTACAATAGGCAAGATGTTAACATAGTACATTTATCTTCTATATTGTTCTCAGCTGATAATATACATTATTAATCTATGAAATTATTATCAATCCATATAGCATTGGTCCTGACATGATTTTTAAATACATTTGGGTCTATGATTTTATGGGCCACCGTCTGGAGGCGGTTCCAGGAGTAGGTGGTTCTATTTAGCACTGACTTACGGGTTTGTTCAGATTTTCGATGGTCAAAAAACGCTTATTAGCAGTGCTTAATAAGCGTTGATTAAGCGTTGTTGTGTCTGTAGGGGAGGTGATGAGGTAGAGGTAGTGTATATCAAAGTTATTATGAACAAGAACAGTTTTGTGTATTCATTCAGAGTTTTTTTCGCAGGTTGGTGCCCCATATAGGTCAGTGCGCCCTAGATACAGGGAAGGTGCATAGGCATGGGAGGTGGTATACAAGGACCACTGTTGTGCCGAAATTTGTTGCCCCTAGATACAGGTGAGTGGCAGCTAAAGTTTGTCAAGGGTTTCACAGTTCAGACCTCTTCTTTATTTCTGTCTCTGTCTGTGTCTGTCTATCTGTCTCTCTCTCTTTCTCTTTCTTTGCCTCAGTCTTCAGCACTCTGTGTACAGTGTGTTAAATTAACTTTTTTCTTTGCCCGCTACATTGGCAGAAATTGACAGAAATTGATCTGCCTACTAATTTAGATTACCTGAAAATGAAAGAGGGAGCAGGAGAGGGAATGGGAGAGGGAGAGGGAATGAGAGAGGGAGAACGAGTGGGAGAGGGAACAGGACAGAGACAAGGACAAGGCCCACCAACACAGAAATTTACCGGCCCACTAATGACCTCATAATGAACGGGAGAGGGAGCGGGAGAGGGAGCGGGAGAGGGATTGGGACAGGGACAGGGACAGGCAACACAACAACAGCACAACACTGAACAGTGACCAAAAAACAGCATCTAAACAGCATCTAAACAGGTATGAAGATACTAAGTTATAGAAACAACTTGAAAGAGAAAGATAGTGGGAGAGGGAACAAGGAGAGATGAGGATGTGGGCCCCACTGTCCCACTAGCAAATCGCGTGCGTAACACAGGTATTTGCTAGTAAAATTTTATTACAATTAAGGGTAATTTTTGTTCCTAATATAAGCTCCAGCCCATATATGAGCAGGAGTGTACAATGAGATATATGAAACCTTAGAGTTATTTCATTCCTTTCATCTAGGATAATTGGGTACATATAGTTCAGTATTAGGCAACAACAGGACATAACAGTGCATTTGTGTACTAATGATTTCAACATATACAATAAAGTATCATGTATTAAAGTCAGTAGATAAATATAATAAAGTATTGTGAATTAACCCATTTATAGTTATAATTAAGCCTTTGAATGATCTCCAATTTGTACTAAGTGATATTTCTTGAGCAATTTAATACGCACTCTAAATTTTATGATTATCAAATTATATCATACTCCATAATTGATTTAACCATTCTTTAATTGATATCTACAATCAGGAAACAATTATAGGCACTCATAATTACTTGTAATATGATGAATCGGTAAACCATCAAAACCAAAATCATTTGCATTATTAAAATCAATTATGAATGTCCCATTGGTGAATCACGTCCATATTGCATGTACACGTGGGTATCATAATCCTGATAACTATTGTTAGTTCTTTCCCAAAAATTGCACAGTGCTCAACTCTTAGAGTGTATACATGTACTGTCCCAGCAAATTAGCTATTAAAGAAAGCCTTTTAAATGGTCTGTCACCTATATCATTCAACGAATTTTGGTATTTATTTGTAGACATTTTAAACCTTTTAAGGTCAACATCTAATATGAGGTCAAACATTACAGACATTCTGAAATTTGTAACATGTGATGTAGCACAGTAGAATGAGTCATAAACCACAGAATTGATGTTGAGACAGAGAATGAAGAGAAGGAGAAGACAGTGAGAGAGAAAATTGAGTGAAAGAAGACTTGGAAGAGAGAAGACATGCGAGTGAAGACATGCAAGAGAAGCCATAAGAGAGAAAACATGAAAGAGAAAACATGAGAGAAAAAACATGAGTGAGAAGATACTGATAAAAAATGACTTTGTGGGTCAAAACTACTACAGCTAAAAATTTGTGGTATGAGTAAAATTCAATTTCATTGAATGTGGGAAAAAGTAAAGTTATTTTTTATTTTCAAAAAAGGTAGACCTGAATGTTATGTAATAGATCTTAATACGAAACCTAGGATGGAATGTACAGAAAATTACATAGCCTAGAGATGTTTGACACTTGGTCTCAAATGTTCAGCAATCCAGAGCCTAACACATGAGGAAATGTTATTTTGGCAATTTTTGCATAGGAATAACATTGCATGAAGTATAATGTATCCCATTTACTACAGATGTTCTTCTCACAAATCAACATGTGATAATAATAAACATCGAGCATGCCGTATATAATTTGAAAAAATGTTGTTGTGTATCATGCTTTTCACTTGTTACTTGATATGCCAGGCAAAATAGCTATTGCCTTTCTGTCTCTTTTCTCTGTCTCTCTCTCCCTTCTTCTCTATCTCTATTTCCTGGGTATGATCCTAAACTGCCTCTCTCTCTGCTCTCCCGCCCTTGATATAACACTTCAAAGTGTTGATAAGGGCGTAAAGCAACCAATCTCACTCACTCACTCAAAATAGCTATTAATGTCGAGGAGGTCGGGGAGGTTGGGGGTGCACTGTTAAGACAATGTTGTAAGGACCTCCTCGACTTAAAATGTTTATTATATATTAAACCCATCAGTAATAGACTGGATGACATCTAATCAGATGTTGAGGTGCATATCAAATAACTTTTTCACAGATTGTGTCGCTTTTATTGAAGGTTTGGCCCTGACTATCACACATACATGTTGGTTATAAATGGTATTTCGTATGCAATTTAATAGTAGAGGCGATGTCCCACGACGATCGTCGACCACAGCGGCGGAAGTAGCGAGCCAATCAGATCCCGCTCCGGCCGTCACCTTGCCGACGTTGACCATCTCGTATATATAGGGAGCGACTACATTCCAATGGCCAGTACGCGGAGAGCCTCCAACCGGAGCAGATCGACCATAGACTTTGAAATTTTAAATCGTAACGATTTCATGTCCGTCGTAGACATAAAGTCAGCCTATAGATCAGTCCCCATCTTCCCTCCTCATAGACAATACATGGGTTTCCATTGGGAGGTGGATGGTGAACAATGTACATTGGTAGACAATCGCTTGTGCTTCGGGTCCCGACTGGGGCCTTACTATTTCGACCTGATCTCGAATTTTATCACAGAATATATTGCTGAACACTACAAGGTTAGGATAGTGAATTACCTGGATGATTTTATAACAATTTCCCCAAGCCTTACTGGTTGTCAATCTAGCCAGGCCAAGGTGATAGGTTTCCTACGTTACCTTGGTTTTTATGTGTCGTGGTTGAAAGTTACTTCCCCAGCAACGACATGTACTTACCTTGGGATTGAGATTGATTCTGAGGCCATGGTCCTTCGCCTTCCATTTGAACAAATTTTGAAGCTAAGGAAAGTCCTTGATGTACATTTAAATGCAACCCACATTTCAAAGAAAAGTCTAGAAATAATTAATGGGATTATTTCCCATTGTGCTCAACTGGTAAGAGGAGGCAGAACATTTAGTCGCAGATGCTACGATTTGTACAAGAAAATGGTTTCAAGTGGGGCCAACAAGCTACCCATTTCCTCCATGATGAAAGATGATTTAATGTGGTGGAAGAATTTCTCGATGGTGTTTAATGGAACATGGCCTGAACAGGAAACCTTATCAATTGAATCGAAGTGTCTTCATATAGGCCCTTCCCCACTTGACTCAAATGTAGACTATGACAATATAAATGTTTTGGAACTTTGGCCGCTCTTGGTTGGAATCAAGAGATGGTCATCCCTTCTGAAAGGAAGAAAAGTCATGGTTTTTGTAGACAATACACAGGTGATGTACATGCTCAGGAATGGATCTAGTGTTAACAGAACATGTATTCAGTGGTTGAGAGAGTTATTCTGGGTCTGTTTTATATATGACATTGTCTTAGACCCTAAATATATCTCCACGAAAAACAATTTAATTGCTGATTCTCTCTCACGCCTCCTATATAGCAAACCTGATTCAGCTTGTATCAAAGCCCTACGAGGGACCCCCCTTTGCTGTTTGAATCTGATACTATCTTGGTCTTTCCATAGGTCGCAGGAAACTGGAGAAGCAAGCACAGAAGCTGAGGATGGAATCAGTGGCACCATCGACGATGAAGCTCAGGGAGGGACAGTGGCGATGTTACCAAAGATTCTGCAATCTCTATGAGTTCCCAGATGTCCCATGTTTCATCAACCAGATGTGCCTCTCCATTTCACACATGGGAAAGTATATGAAATTCTCTTCAGTCCAGCTTTATATTCAAGCTGTAAACTTTTTTCATGTAACCAGAGGTTTTCCTCCTGTGCTTCTGTCGGATCCTCGCATTAAATCAACCTTGGCTGGCTTAGCAAGGCAGATTGGGAAAGGTTCGACTCAGGCAGCCCCCTTGCTTCCCCATCACCTCAGGAAAATTCAAACTGTAGTTAATTTTGAGGATTTAAATGAATTTAAAACCTTTTTGGCAGTCCTCCTAATGTTCAGGACACTACTAAGGGTCTCTCACGTTACTACATCTCCCCATACACTGTCATGGAAGGACATTGACATCCATAGCTGGGGTATTATGGTGAACATTTCCTCGTCAAAGACTACTTCTAGGAAGGATGATGTTCTTCAAATTCCAGTGCATAAATTACCAGATTATATTATATGCCCTGTTCATTGGCTTTTACTGTTTGTTGATCGTTTCAAACCAAATCTCTCATCACCTTTGTTCTGTGTTGATGTTGCTGAGAACTTTTCCTACAATGATTTTTCAAAGACATTTGCTATACTTATCGAAAAATCAGGAATTAAGGGTTGATTCTCGTCCCATTCTTTGAGAAGAGGCGGAGCGACTCATATGGCATATTCTGGATGCTCAATATCTGAAATTAAATCAAGAGGTAACTGGAAATCGAACTGTGTATTTAAATACATCCAGCCTCCATTGAGCCTCAAGAAGAAAATGGACCAAAAACTTTCAAAAATGATTTGAATTGGTACTTGTGTTTCTCTCTCTTTTATATTCCCTTTCCTCTAGCTTGGCTGTTTTGGATGAAAGAATATATATCTGCAGCCAAACCTTTGTCTCGTGTCATTTGTCCAGCGTATAGAGTCGGGTGTGTAGAGGCGATGTCCCACGACGATCGTCGACCACAGCGGCGGAAGTAGCGAGCCAATCAGATCCCGCTCCGGCCGTCACCTTGCCGACGTTGACCATCTCGTATATATAGGGAGTGACTACATTCCAATGGCCAGTACGCGGAGAGCCTCCAACCGGAGCAGATCGACCATAGACTTTGAAATTTTTATATGTACCAATATGGATGAAAGAATATATATCTGCAGCCAAACCTTCGTCTTGTGTCATTTGTCCAGCGTATAGAGTCGGGTGTCACACTCTAATTTTCATGATTATCAAATTATGTCAAACTCCATAATTAATTTAACCACTCTTTAATTGATATCTACAATCAAGAAACAATTATAGGCACTCATAATTACCTGAGAAATAATTAGGATTAAGATGCACTACTTAATTAATAACCTAATTTGGTAGGATTAGTATGTTGAGCTCTTACAACAAATTATTAGTCAATTGATTGGCTAGAAAACTGGATTAATAACAAATAATTGCTTTAGACGTTCAAACTAAACCAGGAGGGACTTTTTAATGTATACACATGGATATTGCCACGTTTTGGGACATTTCTGACTCTTTCCCCCTTGAATTAAAGGAGCCAATCGGGGTCCAAATGCAAGGGTCCAGAACATTAAATTTAACATTTTCTAGACTATATAATTATATGTTATAGTCGGAAACAGAATATTCATATTAATACTGCTTTGATACAAATAGTGTTTGTGACATATTTAATTTTTAAGGCAGTTTAGAAATTTGCTTCATAATGTTGGTACCACATAAAGGACACCTGGGAAATTACCCATTATTAGGGTTCTCAGCCAGTAGAATCTATAGCCTAAGTCTTGTGTTTCTCAGACAAGGTTTATTTCCATGTCTTAACGTGTCACTAACACATAATCTCCAAGTCGAGGAGGGCACTAAGACACTAGCACCAACCATTTTCGTTCTCACTTGTCTCTAAAAACGTAAAAAACATCTAATCATTTTGATTTTCTAAAAGACTTTTCTCGTGTGTCAGATTGAAGACAGCTGTTTTTGTTGTGAGATAGCTTCAAATAATTGTCAGAGACAACATTTCACTTTCGACCTAGTACTAGGTCGAAAGTGAAATGTGCTCTACTAGAAAACTAGAGAAATGTGCTCTAATTCTATCAGCCAATCACAGGCCTTGTTATAAATGCACATGCAAGCCTCATAACACGTCAAAACGTTACTGCTGTTAGAAATGTGATGAACAACAACTATGTGGGTCGAAATTATTACCGCTAAAAATTTGTGGTATAAGAAAAATAAAATTTCATTGAATGTTGGAAAAAGTAAAGTTATGTCCATGACAAACTCAAAAAAGAATGACCTGAATGTTATGAAGAAAATCTTAATATGAAACCTAGGGTGGAATGTACAGAACATTACATAGCCTAGTCATCTTTGACACTCCGGCTCGAATATTCAGGAATCTAGAGCCTAAAACTTGAGGAAAGGTCATTTTGGCAATTTTTGCATAGGAATATGCCCCCCCCCCCAGTTCCAACGCCCCTGCATCATGCATTCAGTTTTCATAGACCGTTTATACAAGCTAAGATATTGGTGACATCATTCTTGCAATTTTTCGATAAAAATGTTGCCAAATATTTGTATGTCAGATATATACAGCATCCACCCCCACATGCACTGTAGTAGATATGAAAATCCCCTATTCAGCAATGATGTCCAATGCAGCCGTTGATGCATGCAAAAAGATAATGGTTCAATTGAACTTCCTACCTTCACCAAACCATTGGAGTCAAAATTGCAGACCCTTCACAAAGCACCTATGCAGAATTGCCAGTGTTATATGACGATTATCCTGTCTGTATACTGGGTATTCGTAGAACCTAGTGTAGAAACCAAAGAAGAAGTAGTGAAGAAGTATAAAAGTTGAGATCCCAGGATCTAGAATGAACGTTTTTTGTTGTTGGGTATTACAGTTTGATCATTTCTTGATGTGGCAGCTGCTGATTGGAGGAATACTAATAATATGTCCATGAGTGTGCTACCTGTTGATGACAGAGGTCCTATCATCAACAGCAGATTGGGCCCAAGTTACTCCTCTTCAATCGATAATTGGCATAGTAGCATCCATGACAATACACCGCATCATGATGTTATTATGTAGGTGTAGGCCTACTTTAAACACTTGTTCATCTGTTATATGCTAAACTAGTAGAAATAACTCAAATAAAGGTTTCAATGCATTATTTATCAACAAATCATGAACGAGTGAGTGAGGGTTGGATTACACCCTTATCAACACATTGAAGGTTGTATCAAGGGCGGGAGAGCTGAAAGTGAGCAAAAGGCAATTTATGGTCTTACCCAGGACCAATCTAAGAATCATGCAACACGATATAGAGTTCCTATTGGGGAAAGTATTACCGGTCTGTAGATTTGTATGACATGATGAATGACATGATGAATCATATATATGATACATTTTATGACATGATGAATCATATATGTGATACGTTTTAGGAAAATGCGTCATAAGTCACAAAATATGGATGTTGTGATTTAGTACAACTTAACAAGCAGCAGTACTGAGTCACCTTAAACATAAGATAGCCGTTAGAACACTATAGTAATACCTACCGCCCAGACTCACGCCCACTTGCCTACCACATGTCAGAGAAAGACAAGCGTTAGTCAAATCCAATGCGGCTTTACAATGGAGAAGTCTAGAAGAAAACGGATATATAGAACCTTCTTCTTACTTCTCTTGGTATGTATGGACAATTTCAGCATTTCACTTTCAAACATATATCCTTCTAACATAATCTGAGCAGCAATAATGACAGGTATCAAGTACAACCGTTTTGCCTATTGTCAACATACTAGGGTCAGATTTTCAGAAAATGTACAATTTGTTTCAGAATGCAGTTTAACATAACAGAACATAACAGAAATGATATTTTAAATCAATGTGATACCAAATATTTGCAAATATACCCAGTATTCTTCATTTTTCAGCCTAATTTAGCAGAATTTCCTAGATAAGTAGAGCAGCCAATTGGACATTTTCTGAAAATCAGACCCACTTCGACCTTCAATACTACTAATCAGGGAAGATACAATCACAAACATCTTCCAACTGTTAACCAAGAGCTGTCATAATGAGGGAAATTCTGCTAAATGAGACAGAAAAATGATGAATACTGGGTATATCGGAGTATATTTGGTTTTGCATTGATTTATAGTATAAGTTCTGTTATGTTAAACGGCATTTTGAAGCTCATTTTTGTCTTAAATGTGAATTATTTGGGAGGATTGGTGAAGGTGAATTGTACATTTTCTGAAGATCTGACCCATAGAATTTGACAATTGATTGTTAATATTTGTGACTCATTTTCCGGGAACACATCATGAGTATGAGTAATATGAGTAAATTTGTTGCTATTTCATTTGTCTATGGATGTCGCTTTTTCCTATTATATCACAAGTTTGGGTGTTATCATATTGAATATAGAAATGACTGAGATCAGCCTATATGATATGTTTAGATGTATAAGCAAACAGTAGTCAACAGAAAATACAGGTATTCATTGTTGTCCTTGTCATCCAAAGCGGGGGACTTGTGATATAAAAACAAAAAAACTCGTCATTGATACATTGGGACATTTCTATGCCCACTCGGTGGACGAAATGGACGCGTTTTCACTTGTGGCCTGCGGTCATGCGTGAAAAACCTTAATTTTATCCACTTTGTGTGCATAGAAATATTTGAACATATCAAAGACTTGTTGTCTTTTGTCTAAGTAGAATGAAGTGGTCACTGATAATATGTAAAGTGTTATGGGAAAATGAATCATAAGTCGCAAAACATGGATTTTGAGATATCCTCATATTTGAAAAGATGAGATCAAGGCGATTCCAAGGATAATAAACACTGCAACACTTAATATGTATTTCTATATCTAACATTTGATATTTTTTTTTTGACAAATAAAGTTTGCAATGTTTCTGCGTTGGTAATTACCAGTAAAGTAACTGAACATAATCCCTAGGGAGGCTTTCAAAATGCAAGGATTTCTTTAATACAATATCCTGGAATTTGGTACATAGAATCATATGACTATGTGTGCTAGACCCTAGAGAATTCAGAACATTTCAATAGAGGAATCTGTCGAAAAAGTCACTTTGAAAAATATCAATTTTGCGACTTGTGACTCATTTTCTTAAAACACATCACATATAGGCTGACAAAAATCTGTCAAAGATCAACAATTACAGCTGTAGAGGAAAATGTAATGCTCCCCCCTTTTTCCAGGAATCATGCAGATGTAAACAGTCTTGCATTGGCATAATTATAAAAATAGCTAGCAGATGCAAAATATACTTTTAGGGTTAATTTGAATCATTGAATAACCTTGTGGCTAATGCAGGGATTTTCAAAGCTAATTCATTTCCCCAATATCTTCAATCACAACAATTTAAGTGTTTATATGTGATATGTTTCAGGAAACTGAGTCATGAGTCCCAAGAAATAGATTTTGAGATACCCTTATATTTGGACAGAGGAGATCAAGCCGATTCCAATGATAGTAAGATAAGATGAGATAAGATAAGAAAATCTTTTATTTGTCTAAGGAATAGCTGAACACATAAGAAGAAGATGACAAATAGGTCAACATGTCTATATGAAACGAGTTTGTTCCATCTCTACCGACAGTTACCTTTAATTTGGATAGATTTATATCGCCTAAGGC
Source organism: Sthenelais limicola (assembly GCA_942159475.1). Classification (NCBI taxonomy): domain Eukaryota; kingdom Metazoa; phylum Annelida; class Polychaeta; order Phyllodocida; family Sigalionidae; genus Sthenelais; species Sthenelais limicola. The sequence goes on from OW804099.1 coordinate 104,662,331, forward strand.
TGGAGTTTGTATCTAGTACATAAGAATTAATAAGAATGACAGGTCTCGACGAGAGGAATGTACAACACTTAAAATAATGAGATATTAACAGGTAATACTTTCATGAAATATCAACATTTATCCAATAATATACTTTATTGAATACTGGTTACTAATCAACATATAATCAATAATATACTTTATCAAGTATAATTGTAGCTTGCTTAGAATGAAGAGTGTCTAATATCAATATCAATGTTTTCGCCAAAGTTGTATAATTATTGGACGAAATTTCTGTATTAGTGACAAGAAAATTTGAGTTTTGCAGTGAAATATGCTTTTCTACTGCTTACAATTAACTCATGTGGTAACATTTGTGTTTATACAAGCAGACGAATATCTATGGACATCATGAGGTTGTGATTGCACGATACAGTGCAATTAGAACATAGAAAATACAGGCGGATGTCTGTGAATACAATAAAGTAGTGGCTGCACGATACAGTGCACTAAGGCATAGAAACTAGAGGTAGCGTGGTGTAATAATATATAATATATATAATATATATCAGTATAAATTATTTCAGCACCATACATTTGAGAGGAAAATTATAAAGTCAGGGTTACTGTTCAAGATTTGGTTGAATATAATATAAATATAAATCACCTGGCCAAATTTATGGTGACTCTGTCCAACTCATTTATTTTAAATTTCCATTACGAATAGTGTGATATTAATTCTTGTCTAAATTGTCTGTGATCTTCCACATTATGTAATTTGGTGGGGAGATTATTCCAGGCATATTTAGCCTTGTATAGGAAGCTGTTTTGGAAGAGGGCTGATTTCGGGTGTTCTAGTTTTAGCAATTTTCTATTTTTTGCATGGCTTCTGGTTGGAAGTTTTCGTTGGTCAATGTTATTAATATTTTTGGCCAGGTGATAGGCACTCTCTGTCAGGTGTATTTTCCTTCTAAATTCATTATTGAATATATTAAGCTTCTCATATTCTTTGTCTACATTGGTTCTCTTGTTGAGGTCCAGAGTGCCCCTTATAGATGTATTTAGTAACAATTGTAGTCTTTTTACCAAGCTTTTGTTGGAATTATCGTAGAAAATATCTCCATAATCAATGTTAGGTATTATTATCATTTTTACTATATCTTTTTTGACTTTTCTAGGTAGTGTGTATCTATCGTTAGACAGAAGCTTTACTTTCCATCTGACTTTTTTAATTATTTATTTGTGTGCGATTCAAAGTTTAATTTGTCATCAATTTGGAGGCCAAGATAGCAGTATTCCTCAGTCCTGTCTATTTGTTCATTACCCAGGGTAAGTCGTTGATGTGTTTCAATTACACTTTTTGCATTTCTTTTTGGATGAAACATAAGGAATTTCGTTTTTGAAACATTCATAGAGATTTTATTTATTTTACACTAGGTAAACAGTCTAATAATCTAATAAGTGTTTCTAGATTTTAATTTGATATTTTCGTTATTGAAAAAAAAGTTTCCAATATTTTTGGGGATCAATAAACCGTAAAGTAAATAAATGAAGTGCATGTAGGACCTTTAAAACGAAAGGATTAATTAATACATTGTCCTGAAAATATAATAAACAACCTGAAGAAACTATAGGTGATAATCTCTACAAAAAACAGAACATTCCAATGAAGTAATCTTCTGAAATAAGCACTTTGAAAAATATCATTTTTGCGACTTATGACTAATTTTCCTAAAACGGATTACAAATGCCTCTTACCACGACTCACCAAAATGTAATTAGAAGGTGTGTAGCATATCAAAGTTGCATTCTCAGCTATTATGAAAAAGCAAATCTTACTAAATTTACTCATATTATGACTCATTTGAATCAAAGCGTTATTAACATGAATATTTGTTTCCGACTATATCATATATATGACCTATCAAATATCAAATTAAATGTAATAGGCCCTTGTGTTTTGACCCCCATTGGATCCTACGTCTAAAGCAATTATCTGTTAATAATTCAGTTTTCCAGCCAATCAATTTACTATTAAACTTTTGTAAGAGCTCAACATATTCATCTTACCAAACTATGTTGTTAATTAACTTGTGCATCTAGGCTAAATCCTAATTATATATCAGGTTATTTTATATAAATTGTGTTTTTATTTCCAAATTGCAATACAGTTACACAGAAAAAGGTCATTTCTCTCTCTTTGCAGGTCTTCCAAGAGTGCCCCAAATTGTTCTTTTATTTATCATACATTTAAGACATCTGTTATTAGAAGCTTATACTAAGATCTTAATTAATGCTATATCCGATCTAATGTTTCTTCAGAAAGATTTATATTGTTAAGGATTTAATGATTAAATCATCTACAATGTACAGGATATAAAATATTAACATAAAATATGATATTTTTACTCTCCTTAAATCATATATTGATTTTTCAGGTATATCCTGAAATTGACCTCTCAACATTTTGAGAGGTATTATTCTATCTTTATTGAGTGTACACATTGGTATCAATGGCTACAAATAAATACCAAATGAATGATATAGGTGAAAGACCATATAATATCTAATTTGCTAGGACAGTAAATACACTCTCAAAGTTGTCCTAAAATGTCCTAAAATTTGGTACACATATTCATATGATAAAACATGCTTAAACCCCCCTCCCCCAATATCAGACCATTTCAATACAGAGATCTTGTGAATAAACACTCTAAAAAATGTTATGTTTCCGATTTATGCTCATTTCCCTGAAACACATCTCATTTTTGCTATGTTATTTCTGTTGAATTTGTTTATTTTCAGACAGTGGTACTCATTTTCATCACCCACACCATGAAGTGGCATGTGGTGGTAAAACCAAGAATTTACAATAGTACCCTAGGACAGTCTTTGAATTCCTATGTCAAACACAATGTGGAATCTTCTACATCAATAATAAACAAACATCACCACTATTGCTCAGCTACAGCACCTGCTAAAAATGTGTTTTTCTTAAGGCTTGATAAAGTTGGAAGTACAACAATGTGGAATATATTGTATCGGCATGGACTAAAATATAACTTAAGCATGCCTGTGTTAAGCAAAGGTCTTGCAATTCGCTCTGCTAAGCGAGTATTTCAAGTCATTACACCTCAATATAAACCAAGGGTATCTATGAAATACAATATATTTGGAGATCATGTAATCTATGATCGTACACTTCTGGAAGATAATTTGATAAAAACACCAAGGACAAATATACTCTTGATAAGGAGTACTCTTGGTAAATTCATATCCAAAGTGAGGGCTGATCCCAAGACTGTAGCCCAATTTATTGACAACCCAAAATGCTTGGTGTCCTTTTTCCAATCAAATAACTCACTAGAATCATTGAACCCATCTTGTAAAAAACTGATGATTAGAAACACATATTTCATGAACAGCAGTCATAATATGATGTGTACGCAACTCGGAATTAAGGTAACAGTAGACCTGAAAGATGAAGCATTTGAAGCACAAGTGAGACATTTTACCCAGGACTTTACAATAATTTTGACTGATAATTATACTCTATCCCTTTTGGTCTTGAGGCGCAAATTGTGTTGGTCTGCAAAGGATTTCCTTCATTTACATCTGAATACACGCAAGGCTCCAAAGTTCAAAGATAATGACATGACAAAAATGAACAGCATATGCCAGTGGAGTTCCTGTGATTGTGTGGTGTTTAGTCATCTTAAAAAAATATTTGATGACAGTGTAAAAAACTATGGCAATGATATTCTGGAAGAGTATCACACTTTCCAGGACATTTTAGTCAAAGTTAATGGTTTCTGTCAGGGGAAGGCAACTGCCAGGAACGACAAACTATTTATAAATGGGTCTCAATGGTTTGATAGTTTTGTAGTAACAAAAAACGACTGCAACATGATGAAGAAATATCCACCTGCTATTAGAAAACTGTATAAAAGAAAGTTGGGTCTTCTACCACACTAAGTTAATAATAATATATTATGGAATCTATGGCTCTACTTCCATAATAACAAAAAGAGAATCTTACAATGTTTTTCACAGACCTTGCAAATAATGGGACAATTTGCTTATATTTAATTTGTTCATATTCGAGGCTTCTCAGCATTTTACATCTAGTAGATAATTTAATTAATTAGAGCAGATAGTTGAAAACGTTATTTCCTCGCCATAATCTGGGGGGAAAATGGGAAATATGCTTAAAGATGCTTTATATGCATACAATTATCGGGTAATATAGAACCATATATACTGGTGGTAAATCCATTCTTGTATAGAGAATTGCTTTAGTATACATGAATTTTGTGTAACTTGAAGAAGGGAAATTTGTCACAAGTGACCAAAAATGGATTTCAAGATATCATCGTATCTGAAAAGATGAGATAAAGCCAATTCTAATGATGGTTAATACTAGAATATCAAATAAGTATTTCTATATTTTATGTTTAATATTTTTATTTTTGAAAAAAAAGTGTGTAATATCTCTGAGTGGACCATTATTGGCAAAGTAACTCTGTACACTCTATAGAATGAGCATAGAAATGTGTAAGTGGTCAAAAGTAAAAAAAATGGAGCACTTTTTCTCGTTTTCAGCGTTTTTGAGTTCAAGTGTTCATAGAGCAAAAACTGTTTGTCTGATTCTTTTCATTTTTACCCAACACATTTAGATGAGGGGGATAAAGATGTGGGGAAGCTGGATGGTTATCTTTGGCGCTTGACATGTACTTTTGGAGGGTTGGGATAGATTGCTTAACGATAACTATATAAGGTGTTTATATCTCAGGGATATTTATATAATTGGTAACCCCTGACAGAATGTTGTTTTTTAGGGTCCTTTTAAAGATAGTAGTATCTTATATTTGCTTAAGCTAAACACCAAGATTCTGTAATTACTGAGAACTGCATCCTTGTGATGTAACGTTTTTGCAGAATAAACCATTAAAACAAACAAGTCTAGTATTGCTTGGTATCCATCAATTCCTACACTGGATCTGTTAAGCCTTGGCAAGAAAGTTATGGGGTCAGATTTTCAGAAAATGTACACATTTAGTAAATTCTGCTAAATTAGGCTGCAGTTTGTCAATATTAGGTAAATTCGAGTAAATTGAAGTATTTTCGGCATTGCATTGATTCTATAGTCTGTCAGAAAAGTAGTTGACATGTGATTCCTTAGTCCCTTCAAGGGGAGGGAAAAGCGGGGGAATTTTGTACTTCAAACCTTTGCCCCCTTTGGCCTTCTGCAACCAACCATGGCCATATACAGCTGTATTGTATTGTGCTGCCTTGGTTCCATGTGCAGCAGCTGTTGTTTTGCTCAGATGTAAGGAAGAGCTGGTTATACTGACCATGTTTCCCGATGGTTGATTGGATAGAGCAGCTCGCTGGGCACAGGGTTGACAGGTCCTTGTCATGAATAGAAGTCAAAAATCCCCCACTATTCCCTGCACTTAAAGGGACAAAGGAATCATATGCCAACTACTTTGGCAGACTACAGCAATCTGTTTGGTAAGGTTGAACAGTATTTTGAACATTATTTTCATCTGAAATTGGGGTTATTCGAGAGGATTGGTGAATGTGAATTGTATATTTTCTGGCGATTTCACCCTACTATTACATCCATAGTCCCAATGGTACACCAGATAGGAGTACTAGTTGGATGTATGGGGACTTGTTTATTGTAGTTATGGTTTGGTCTATCTGACCCTAAGGGTCACTTGACTAGACCTAGCTTGACGATCATCCAATTTTAGGGGTCAGTCCCACCAAGGGTTTCTGCTCCCTACTATATGGTGTATTGGCAAATATATACAGGATAACGAGTTGGTTGAAGGATTGTGAATATTGCACGAGTTGCGCAGCAACGAGTGCAATATTCACAATTTGTTTGCCTGTGGCCGGCTAGGCATGGTAACTGTAGGGGGATTTGAGGGGCATGTCGTTTTCTACCGTGATCATAAGGTTGGGGGCCGATTCTTCAGTGGGAGGGGTTTTGGATATGGTTTCAACTGGTGTGGGTTGAGACATTTCTTCATCTTGGGTAGGGAGGTCAGTATCTTTCTTGTTGTGAGGGATATGGCTGGGTGCGGCTTGGAGGTCGATCAAATCTCGATCGTTGTCATGGAATATACAAAGGTTTGAGAAATCATCCATGATGTTGTCAGTATGGGGAATAAATTGCTTCTCCGGGTATTTAATCTCCTGGGATAGGGATTCTCTGAGTTGGACAGGTTTTGCTGTTCTTTTTGCAGGTCGGTAGTGGGTTTATGTGCTGTGCTGTTGCTGTGCTGTTGCTTCCTATACCTTCAATAATAGCGGCAGTCTATGCCTACTTCTCCTAGCTCTCGCCAGGGGAGCTAGGGGAGACCTCTTCACAGAAGAAGGAATTTTAATATATCAAGAGGGGGGTGTACGTGTCCTGACAGGTGTCTGGACTACCGTGATGGCCTTAAGCGCCTTATCCACTTACACGTCGGTCAAAATGCGTCGGTCACCGTCAATCGGTCGCACGTGTTTTTTGACCGACGTGCGAGTGGATACCGAAGGGACGGTCAAACGGTCACAGGTGACCGATTAACCGTCCCTGCCTCCCGTTTGACCGTCCCACCTCCGGTCAAAGAATGAAACAGAGCATTAATTACGTGTGGGTGGACGGTTAACCGGAGCCTCTGGAATTATGTTTTTTTGGTTTTTAGGCCGTTTTTGGTCGTTTATTATCCTATTGAAGTATTTTTTTAACTCTGATACGTCTGATGGACATTTGCAAACAATGTGAAAAACATTTGTACCTTTAATTTCAGTTTATTTTTTTCATTTCACTTGATTTTTATTCATTTTGGGCCGTTTTGGGCATATTTTACTGCCTATTTCAATATGTGGGTGTTTTCCTGGTGCCAAAAATGTTTATTACCATTTTGGTGAGTGGTTTGGAGTTCATCTGTACATTTATTTTATCATTTCTATTGATTTATGATTTATTATTGGTACTTTTAGTGGTCATTATGACTATTTCGACTTAAAAATGGAAATATGTAGGAGTATTTGTTAGTATTAAGTAATGGTTATACTCTAGCATTGTATTATTGTCACCTGTGGCGACGATGTAATGATAATGTCCAAGAATTGGGGTTTCTTTTTTACCAAATGCAGATATCTTTTAAATAATATGAATGATAGGATAATAGACAATAGAATAACTAATTATATATCAAATATAAATTGTGGAGGGATTTTCTCCATCTATATTTGGTATATTTAATTATAATGAATAATAGCTAGAAATAGTAAATTAATGTACATTTTTTATTTTTGAATTAATACATCCCCTTTCGGATTGCCTTTAATCTCATTCCACATACTTCATATTGCGGATATATTTAGTTCAATACCTTTCCTATGTTGAAAATATATCGCGGAGAGTTTGGTAGAGTCTGGAGATCGATGCTTTGCTCCTATATATGAGTAATTCTCCCAATCGGGTATCATTTGGTTTTCCAGCCTAGGGTCTCGACAACCAGCATATGGGATGATCACACATGATTATAACCATTTTATTCGAGTTCCTAGGCAATAATGAGGCTGTTGCACTTTTGAATTTATGGTGACGGTTTTTGTACTGGACAATGTTTGAGTTGACCCCCCCCCCCCCCCACACACACACTGCACCCATATGTGATATATCATATAGATTGCCGTTTCTGCTTATGTATGATGTATGATTTATAGGTGCAGGGGGGGGGGGGTCATCATGTAAGGATATCAATATAAATGTATATATAATCATACAATTATTGTTTCACATACTAACAACAAGCAACATGGCTGTATAGCTTATAGGCTGAACTACCCACATTTTCCATTATGACCCCCTCTCCACCTGCCAATACACACACACACACAAGAAGCAATTCATATATGCATAATGATATTAGAAGAGTCATTACAGTTGACCAGCAGTATGTTCTATTTTTTCCCAAAAGAATTCATATAAATTCCATTTTCTAGAATACCTTAAAACAACCAAGTTGACGATGTAGGAGACATTAGAAGCTAACTTATTGAACACAACAATTTTTGAGTTAGGCCCTGATTATATTATGAAAAAACATCAAATAAATAATCATATATTTAAGCAATTGGAACCCATGTCTTACCCCTGATAAACACCCTTAGGGTGGGGCAGTTTGCCATCATACATAGACATGGCAAGGAGGTCCTGTTCTTTGATTAAAATCTAGATTTATTCAGATCGGACCAGTTTAAGTGAGGATTTAAAGCTTTCTTCCATTTAAAAATTAATGTATTTCCCATTGTTGCCATTACCAGGTATGTTGCATTCGTGGAGAATTTGGTAGATCCTCCTAGCTGTCACCTGCCCGCCGCCCCCCCCCCCCCCCCCCCCCCACACACACACAAACAAGATTTGCTTGTATAAGCTCAGAAAATTATATGTCCCACGCCGCCCTATCGTCATATCTTCATCATAAGTGTGTTTTGGCATGCAAACAGTTTTAACATTCATATCCACTCCTTATTGAGTATAATTTCGCAACTTAAATGGCATAAAAGCCATATTAAAACCTATATTCGGTATATCTAATTAAAGAAATATTAAGTTAAATAAGTATGCTACAACATGGTGTAACACATTGTATGATTGGGAGACTTTTGAAGTCGAAATAGTCGAAATAATCATAACAAATTACCAATAAATAATTACTGAATAATAGAAATTGTATACAAATATAGTCTAAACTTCACAGAAGTGACAGGAATGAACAGGAGGCTCATCAAGATCATAAGCACCTTTAGTTTGGCAAAAAAACCAGACGAATTAATTAATTTCATGGCTCTGTTTGACAAGCCTATTTTTAAAATATATATTTCAAATTAATATATCTAGTAATATCAAGGAGAGTTTGGTAGACCCTGAAGATCGATGATTTGCTAATATATATATAGAAATGTGACCAGAAATGTCCATACAGTAATAAATCAAATGTCTGGTGGTCCCTAGGGGACCGTCCGACGGTGACCATGTGGGCTCTTTTTGACGTGCAAGTAAATACCAAGGACGGTCAACAGCGACGGTCAAAAGTGGCCATCGGTGGTAACCGTTTGACCGTCCCCTCTGGACACTCTTGACGGTCGTTCCAACCGACGTGTAAGTGGATACCCCACTTACACCCTCCCACCCCTCCAGACCTAGAAGGATGGGTGAGAAAACTAAAGACTGAGATCCAGTCACTGCAAACTCACACTGTAGTGGGCGAAACTGACACCAGGGGTTGTTATGAACATTTAGACTTTCTATTGTATGATCTGGCTACCACATACCCTAAAACTCAGAGCCACAGAAAGAAAAGGAGCCCTTTTCACTTTGTGGGTACCTTGTCTCAACTACTGTTTGGCACAGATACCAACAACCAGATCGATACTTTAACCAAGGCAATATTCCAAACACAGGAGGGGTACTGGTGATGGGGCACCATCAAACAGAGATGTTGTCCATTATGAACCAGACCCCCCTCTACCTTAAGGAGGATAGAATGGATATCGCAACCCTCCAACAGGCCACAGTTACCATATCTAGACAAATATCGGAAGTATTGATTAGACTGGCAGAATTTGATCATCGTATCCACATAATCCACATGAGGAGAGAGGTGGATTTACTAATTCAGAAGGTAGATCGGGCGATGTTAGTCTTTCACCACCTTTCAGAAATGCTCCACAGGCAAAGATTACAACTGAAACAAGGCCAACTCACCGACAAGATTTTGCCTGTTGAGTACCTGGAAGAGATCCTAGACCACCTGAGGACCAGAGGGTATGAGTGTGCTGCCACCCAGTGGTACTACCAACACATCCAAACAAGGCTCCTTGATGATAAAGGCATCGAGCTAATCTACCAGTCTCAGTCACCAAGTACCTACGCTACAACATACAATACTTCCCTGTGCCCACCGGGGAGGGATACCTCATAAAAGTAGTAGGGAGAGGGGATGTGGTGCTTGACAGTACATCTCGAAGCACATTTGTTCCAATCCAATGTATAGGTAGGGACCCATCTATCTGTACGGCTACCCTGGAATCTACCGTGACCATGTGTGAGAGTGACCTGCTCGCAGGTAGAGTACCAGAGACTTGCAAAATTATTATCGTGCCTAAAGGGAATGCCACCAGTGAAGTGTATAGGGAGAGGGAGCAACTCTCAATGGTGGTAATCATCCCCTACAAACCCCTGGAAGTCACTCAACGTGCAAACCCTCCAAAAACGCACCTGGGCAGTGCTGGGGGAAGGCTGTTCCCTGGAGGGCGACCAATGGAGAGCGAGAGGGATCGACCAAGGGCAGAGTTACATCAAACTACCCTTGCCCTGTATTATTGCCTTGCCCGGCTTTAATCTGTCAATTCCACCTCTACAACGCACTATCGTAGCAGAACTATTAAAATTAACTAGCAGGACCAAGATTCCATTATTAGAACTGAGCAGGTTGATAGACCTGGGCTTGGATCATTATCTATGCAAGAACAGGAATTCCCTTTTATTGGCCATACCAGCTCTCCTATTGATAATAATAGGAGGCTTGGCGTGGTGTTATGTTAAGTATAAAGTGCTATAGTGCTAAAGTTTTGTCCCACACCCAGTACCAAAGGTTGGAAAGGTTGTGTTTGATGCAGGAAGATGAATAGAGGAAGGCCGAGTAATATTGAATGTTCCCAGGGGTAAATCTTAGAGATGACCGGCCCTCCCTCCAAGAGGACTCGGTCCCTTGAGATGTTTGATGGAGAGGCGCGCACCTCCCTCCATGGGCCTCCAACAGAGGTTGTGGTGGCTGAAGTAATGCCAGACCCGCAGGATGGACCTTGTAGGGCAGCGGCCCTAGGGCTATATGGACATTTATTACATACATACATGATTTCCAGTGCGTGATTCGGGGGTGCCATTAGAAATCTCGTATCACATACGTATGTGATTTGGGTTGTCATGGAAGCATGTGACCCAAATAACGTAACTTAATTGGTTCATGACGTCGCGCTTCTTAGCGGGAGAAGCGTAGCGCTGCTTAGCTCTGCCTTGCATGTTTCGAAAGTTTTCAGACATTGTTTCGATAATTCGTCAAGAAAAACGGTACTAACAAGGTAAATATAACAAATAAATCAATAAATATGTATGTAATAAATATCTAATAACCCTCTGTTCGGTTTCAAATCGATCTCGACGTCGGGTCAAATCTCACTCCACCCCTTTGGGGTGTCGTGCGATTTGACCCTCAGTCTCGATCGATTTGAAACCTCCATCGGGCTATTAGATATATGGGTCACATGGGTCACAAATAGACTGGAGACGTTTCTATAACTAGCAAGTTATTATCAATCACTATGTAGAGTGAAACGCATGTCATGAAGACTTTCTGATTAAGCATTCTTTTAGAGTTGTGGTGCGTGTGTAATAATATAAGCTTATATACAGAGGATTGAGGTGTAACCTAATCGAGAACTATCGCAGTAAGCCTATGCTGGGTGCCGTGCAGTTTGACATTATTTTGGTAACTTTTGCCATGAGGTGGCCATGTATTGGACATGTATTATTCTCCTATATATTATCCTCCAATGTTCAAACTGTGGTTTGAACAAAAAGTATGGGACGTCTGTAGAAAATAAACTAGTTTCCTGGGTTGAGAGCAAGACCAAGAGCAACTCTACCGGCGGAGGGGGCATGACCTGAGCTGTCCGCCAGGCCAGCTCCTCCGAGGAAGAGCCTTGTTTTGATGAACCATATAAGGGTGCGTTTCGCTAATGAGTATAATCATCTAAAGTGGAGGATGGTCATTGAGATCCGCCTCATTGATTGTGGTGTAACATTGATATTTATGCTAATTGGATTTATTGTACTAGCCTGGCGCCCGTAATAATTAATGAGAATATTTGGTGTCTCCTGCCTACCTTTCCTCCTACTATAATAAATTGACCCATGGGAGGGAAGAGGGGCTCAGTCGATGAGGGCAGCAGGAGGAGGGAAACTGGCCGGCTAGGCTAGGATATAAGCAGCAATTTTCCAGAGATTAAAGGTTGATTATTCTACCAACCAAGCCTTGACTTCTTGACTCACATCTTAACAATATGATAGACCAAGTTCGAAGAGCATTACCACACTCGTTTTATTATGTGGATGATGTGGTAGTCGCATTGCCAACATGGGAAGACCACTTAAGAGATTCACAAAATATATTTGAAGCATTTTCAAAGGCCAATATTAAATTTAAAAAAGAAAAATGTGCATTTGGCTTAAACCAGGTTCTATTTTGGGGATTTATTGTAGATCAGGAGGCTATAAAACCAGACCCAGCCAAGATAGATGCGTTAAAATCCTTTCCACGACCAGAGTCAATGAAACAGGTCAGATCGTTTGCGGGGCTTGCCAACATTTATAGGTGTAATGTACCCCACTCCAGCCATATTATGAGGCCACTTTACAATTTAACGAAGGCCAAAGCACAAATTAAATGGAATGGACAGGCAGAAAAGTCATTTAATATTTTAAAAAGTTTGATACTGAAAGATGCAGTGCTGGTGTACCCTGATTATAAAAAGGATTTTTTTGTGGGTACAGATGATTCAAATTATTCAATTGGGGCCTGTCTCAATCAATATGACCAATATAACAATCTGAGGCCAATTTCTTTTGTGGGAAGAAGTCTTAACTCATCAGAGAAAAAATATTCGGACACAGACCATGGAAAGCTTATATATAAACATATTTAAAATAACAATATTCATTACACTCAGACATTTTTCAGACACTGCTAGTCTGTATTGAGATGTTTCACTTGTATGGCCAAGGTGATATGTTGGTATTGGACCAATATTTTTGGAACCCGTCTTGAGTGCATTTGATGCAATGGCCGCTAGCGTGACTAGACGTGTTGAGTAGGGGAAGACGTAAATCTGGACGCAAATCTATACCCACAAATTTTAAAGGGCACCAAATTGCAGGATCCCTACCTGTGATAAAGGAGGCTGTGTATATACTGTTTCTGGAGTGATCAATGAAAAATTACACCAGTGATTGAACATTCTTTACCTAGTGAGTGATAATACAGGTGAAATCAACTGACGCATTCCCGCCAAGCGAACTGTTTGTTTACTCTATGCTACGTAATGCTGATGGGCAAGAGAAAAGACACAAGTTTCACTGGTTCACCAGACTCAAAGAAAGTGATTACTAACAATAGCCACATGATGTCTAAGCCTGAAGGAATCCCAGACCCTGCACTAAATGGGAATAAGGAATCTGATTCTGAAAACACAGAACTATCAACCCAAACGCCAGAGGAAGCGTTAATCGAACTGGTTGGAAGTCATAACCAATTAGTATCATGTGTGGAAAATACAAACGCCACGGTAAAACATCTAGCCGACTCACACACTGGAGGAGAAGCCAGAACAAATCTATGCAGAAAAGGTTAAGTGAACTTGAATCTACTGTAAATAACTTACAATACAAACTATCATGTCAAAAGGCCATTAACAATGAGGTAGATTGCAAACTCAAGATAAAATCAATAGTCTTCAGTGGAGTACGGGAGCCTAGACTTGAAGATGTTGCAAATACATGCACAGAAATTATCAAACTTGTAATACCGGACTTTGAGAAAGACAGTATCGACGACTGTACAGGATAAGAGTGGACGAGAACCAAAAGTACAACAAAAGACCTGACTCTATCGTCTGTACTTTCAAATTTATGCATGATCGTAAACAATTCATGGCAAAGAAAGGTGTCATCTTCGACAAAACTCGCTTTCCTGATAATACTTATCCTGCACATAAATTCTGGGCTTTTGAAGAAGATATAAACCCAGAAGCGAGGCGAAATCGCAGTATGTTACGTCAGATCGTGAAGAAGGCGACTGAAACCTCAATAGACAGCTTCGCCAAAGTTAAAGGAGATAAGATACGGATCCTAGGCAAAACATATGACACTACCCAACTAGACGCAATCCCAGAAGACATAGGCCCCGAGAACATTAAGACCCAGAAAATAGTGGGGTGCTACGCTTACCAGGGACCATACGCTTGACCCAGCAACCTATTCCCGTGTAAATTGAGAGTCAAGCAGCTACCCTTCTACTCTGTAGAACATTGTTTTACATACATGAAGGCGCTAAAGAACGGTCACATTAATCTGTCGAGAAGAGTATTGGACATGCGTGATCCATTCAAGATCAAAGAAGTGAATGGTAAAATAAAAACTGACGATGACTGGCACAAGAACGAGGTTGCATACATGAAGAGTATCATGTGATCTAAATTTGAGCAAGATAAGAATCTACGAAGCCACCTACTCGCCACACAAGATATTGAACTAGTCGAGGCGACTGGTGACAAAAGATGGGGGATCGGTTGTTTCCTCGGTGGAGTGCAGCTAAGGACACACACCTGGGAAGGATACAATCTACAAGGGAAACTCCTAATGTCTATACGTGAAGACATCAAGGAACGTTACAAGCACGAGCTACCAGACATCGTACCAATCTCGCCACCACCAGCCCCAGTATCACCATCGAAAATATCCCCCAACTCTAAAGGAAAAATGAAACAACGTTACTTCCCTAGATACCCAATGAATGGAGAAGCTCAACTTACCAGAAAACTAGACGACATGGACACCTCCGTTGCCTCACTGTCGGGGCTATCAGTATCCAGAACCATCGCAGCTGATAAATTCTCCACATCACGCACTAGTAAGCCGGGACCACACCATGCAAATCCCAGGCGACTAAATATAAGAAGCATCAACGCGGTAGCAGCAAACAAGGAATTAAATGAATCGATATCCGATTTGTTGCAAGTACAAAAACAATCAAGTTAAACCTGGGTAACGTACAAATTACGAACTGTCAGCATGCGTAACCACTTCTTTCCAACTCCGACAGCCATGACATTTTTATGCCTCTCATATGCTTTTTCAGGTATATTGCTCGATATTAATCATGCTCAATAACTAGAGTTTAAAAATGGTTATAGAGCTGCTTAATCTAATATAAGAATTTTCATGCACTCGCCCATGTCAAATCTTTGTCAAACCACATGCCTTTGTTTATAAACATATGACACATGCGCATCTGTGATCGAGGTGACACGATAGAGGGCAGTAATGGTAAATCAGCAGTAATGGTAAATCGAATGATGGTAAATTGAACATCTCAAAAGCCACTCAATGATTGGAAAAAAAAAAAAAATGGCTGATAAATTAATTGGTAGTAATCATACCCAACTGAATGTTTATGTCTCTATATGTATCTCACGTTAAATATGGATTATTGTACTGAGTCAAAGCCCGTATTCGCTGCGGGCCATCACTAAAATGGCCGTATGCGTTGGACTGAGAGAAATGGGTAGCTGAACCCAGATGTTTTTTGGTATGTACTGTTTTCATAAACGCTTCGAGAGTTGACTTGTTAGGATAAGCTGTAAATTAATACACTCATCGTGGTTCCTATGATAGGTAGATTTATTATGTCCAGGTCCCAATTGTATTTTTGATTCGTCTCGAGTCTCTGCAGCCACGCCGGTACGACAATGCCGGCCCAAACCCTTGATAGGGATTACGCACTGTTTTTATTTATGCCCCATGTATTCTGTTCTTATATCCGCGCTATTGTAATGCTGAAGATATCAAAGTCATTAGAGTTGTTGAACTCCTCTAAAGTTTGCCAAGAATTGAATGTTGAATATGTAGACTGGCAACGAAATGGAATTGGTTAATTTTGCTAATCTAGCGCATATGAAAGGTCTATCTATATGCTCGCTAAATGTAAGGTCTCTGAGAAATAAGAGTATGGAAATCTTTAATACAATCTTGACAGGGACTGGCAAAATGCCAAAACGGCCCGAAAAAGAACGGCCAGAATGATAAGGGAAGCTAAGCGTAGACATATAATATCACTACTAGATATGAACGCCGATAATAGTTCCAAATTCTGGCGCCTTGTGAATAACTTACCAGGCAAATCAAGTGTCACTATGCCGGATAGTTTCTTGCATAATGAGAAGGTAATAGAGGGTAAGGAGGCGAGTGATGCACTGAACAAATTCTTCAGAGGTTTAGGTGGTATTGCTAAAAATGTAAATGGTGACAGCATGAGATATCTGACTGATGAACCAATCACTGAGTTATCAACGCGAATAGTCATCAACGAATCAGAGGTTCTTGAGTATGTTAACTCTATCAATGTAAGCAAGAGCAGCGGCCTAGATTGGATTAATGCGACTTTATTGAAATCGTACTTCCTGAAAATCAGTAAGCAATTAACAATGCTACTAAATAAGTGTGTCAAATCATCAAAAATACCGCAGGAATGGAAGAATTATTCAGTAACACCGATACCAAAATCTGGTAATCTAAGACAGTTCATAAATCTAAGACCAATAGCTCTAGTACCGCTGCCGTCTAAACTCTTAGAACATTTGTAATAGCTTGTTCTCAAAAGTACAAGGTGGGTTTCGCCCAAACCACTCGACCAACAGAACGGTCTATGAATTTCTGAATCCAATAATAAAAGGCATTGACGAAGGGAATGATACCGTTGCTACCTACTTCGATGTAGCCAAGGCCTTTAATTGCCTAGACTATAATATAACTTTCCAGAAATTGCAATATTACCATGTTAACCCTGAAATTATTAAATTAATCAAAAATTATCTCATGAATAGAAGGCAATGGACTTCCCTCAATGACCATATTTCTGACCAAGTGGATATTAATATAGGAGTCCCACAAGGCAGCTTGCTGGGTCCTCTTATATTCATCATTTATATAAATGATCTACCGACTTGTTTGAATAATCTAGATACTGAGCTAAAAACTGCATTGTCAATCTATGCAGATGATACTGCTTGTAGTGTAACCGGTCCATTGATTGATGACTGTATATCAGTAACGCAGTTAATAGCAACTAAGATAAATGAATGGATGTCTGCAAACAAACTTGTTGTAAATGTCAAAAAATGTTTGGTTCAGGTGATAGGCTCTAAAAAGAAGCTAAAGAGACTCAAAGCTCAGGACGTAGGGTCGATATACTTAAATGGAAAAAAACTATCTATGGTGAATGCTGTTAAATACCTTGGGTTCGAGATCGATAACTCTCTAAGCTTTAACAGACATTTTACAAAAATAAAAAATGTAGTGCAACTCAAAACCAACCAACTTATGAGAATCCGGTATTGTATAGATAAAAATACTACGATAAGGATCTTAAAAGCACATGTACAACCATTGTCAGAGTATGGATTGATCTTCTTCAACATGGCAAATAACAATGTAATTAGAAAATTGCAAAGTGTTATAAATAGAGGTTTGAGAATGATTAGTCCAAATGAGCCTATGCCTATTGTTGATGTTAGGAGTCAGTATAATTTTCAGACTGTAGAAAAAAGAGGTTATATACAACTAGTTGGACTAATGTACAATTTGAAGGATATTAAAGATTATATACAAGAAATGCCAAGGGAAACTAGGCAAGCAGAAGGGATAAACATGATCATTCCGCAACCCAAAACTGCGAAATTAAGAAGTAGCCCAATGTACATGGGTCCGCGATCTTGGAATAATCTAAATGGGATTCAAAAAGGTCTGAAATGGTCCTCATTGAAAAATGTCCTCAAACATTCGGAAATACCAATCATTCTGTAAGTACTGAGTGTAAGACAGAGAAGCTGTTACGAACAAAAAAAAAAAAAATGGAAAGTAGCATAACTAGTGTGAGCATGATGCTCGCTTTAGAAGTAAACAAGGTACTCTAAGAAGATACACTTTAGGGAAGTTGAAAGAAATGTACTGTTTGTTCTTTTATCAATGTATGATTAGAGGATTGATTATGTAATCTGTTTTACTGGGCAAAAAAAATGTAGAAAATGTACGATGATGATAATAATTTAATCAAGGTTAAAAGCTAAACTGAAGAAAGTAACTCATATTGTGTAGATAATATTGTTTAAATCTGTTTTCATGACGAATGAGACATATCACTGTGTGAGAATTCAGTCAATAAAATTTATTAAAAAAAAAAAGTGCTGAGTGGATGAGTCAGTAAATAACGCAGAGCCAGAAATAGATTGCAGTGGACTGTTTAATAATTTCAAATAACATATGTATATACAAATAACCTATGACCTGGCAGAGGGTAATGATGTGAGTGACAGCTAGTGTCATCATGGGGAGGAGCCTAGCTCTCTATACATAATGTTACCCTTTACTAGCCAAAGCAAAATCAGCATACAAAGCTTAATGTTATTATCTTGGCATGTGCTGGCAACTATAGACTGAATATGATCCTTCAAATATAACCATGCATATATTAGAGTAGTCTTATATGAAGCCTCATATGACTACTCATAAGAGTAAATATAGAACTTACTAATAACCTCACAGGAGTTTCCTGGTCCACATATGAAAGCAATAATGTGATGTGCTTCAGGAAAATAGGTCATATGTCGCAAAAAATAGATTTTCAGATTCTATCATATTTGAAAAGAGGAGATCAAGCCGAATCCAATGATAGTAAACAGTCTAATAATCCAATAAGCATTTCTAGATTTTATGTTTGATATTTTTATTTTGGAAAAAAAAGTTTGCAATATTTCTTGGGGTGGTAAACAGTAAAGTAACTAAATACAGTTATCATAATGACCTTTAAAACGAAAGGATATGTCACATGTATTGTCCTAAGATTTTTTTTGATTTTTGGGGGGGACAAATTTTATTCAGGATGATGAGACGGCAACGGCCATACTTAATGCGACTCGGAATAGACCCGGTCTTCCTTCAATACATCAATCGATATATATATAAGTGATTAGCTCTCCAAAAATTAGAACATTTCAATGAAGTGATCTTGTACAATAAACACGTTGAAAAATATTGTTTTTGTGACTTATGACTACTTTTCCTGGAACACATCACATATACAAAACCTATTCAGCACAGTGGGAAACAAACTGTATGGACCCCACTCTACCCAAGTGGTTGTTCCATACCATAGCATACAGTAACTGGTGACAAGTGATCACAGGGAATGGCACTCCACCAGTTCCTCCATAGGGTCCATAGATAGCACCTGTGTTGGTTTTAAAACTGATCCTGTCAATGCTTGTTCCATGTCGACCTGTTATCTCAGTTATCCTAACGTCAGTGCCCCAGTAGGCTGGCCGATTGGTACAACACGATCTTCCCAATGGAGTTGTCCCCATACACGTCCTCCATACTGGAACTGGATCCTACAATGTCAAAAATCTGATGCAGCAAATGTAAACAATGTAACAATTTGCCTAGCCACCATTTTGAATTTTGATTCGCATGGAGATATGGACTAATGATACAGTCTAAAATCCATAGAAATCATGTCCTGTTCAGCATTTTATTACATACATATGTGATTTCAGGGGTGCTATTCAAGGGTGCTATTTGGAAAGTCAAATAGCACCTATGTGCTGTTTGAGCCGAATATCCAGAAGCATGATGGAAAGTAAAATACTATTAAAATTGTATTTGTATCTGTATTTGGTGTATATGTTAACCATGCATAGGACTGGACTTCATATTTTGCAACTGTTATGTTTATTCAAAGGTTAATGCCAGTGTTTAATGAAAAATGAATGAATCATGGAATTTGTTTTTAACTTTGGATTTAGAACCGGGTAGAATTCGGGTTGATTATGGCTGCCGGAACCAGAACTCGGCTTCGCCTCGTTCTGGTTCACGGCAGCCATAATCAACCCCCATCACCATAACCTCATCCTCTAACCGCCTACTATGTGAAAAACGAGAATTTCTAGACTTTCTAGAAGCCCTTAAGCAAAACCAATTGTACAAAGGTATCTAAAGTGTCAGTCTAAGGACTTATAGTGGCACTGATTCATTGATGATAGAAATATAAATTTACGTAGACTAAATGATGGAAAGAAGCTTAAGGTTGCACACCCTAATAATGAGGTTTTCAGAAAATCGTATCCTTACAAACTGACTGACCTACGGAGTAATCTACCCAGAGAAGCCAGAGATATAAAAACTAGGGAAGGTTTTAGAATTATTTAAAGAACACATACCCTCAGGAATTTGACCCCTACCTAATAGCTGAAATTGTGTAACTAAAGAATAATCAGGGAAAATTGGGGGGACGAAAACAGACATGTATGTTCTGTTAGACAAATGATCGACTTATATCGATAGGGGAGGGAAAGAAATGATTGTATTGCGCTGTTATTATGTCACTTTTATTGTAATGTCAGCTTAATGACCAGGAATTTATGTGAACTTATAGTAACGTATTTTCGATCATATCACTTTAACTCTTTTGACTGAATACATAAACATGTTTTCACTTTGAGTAAAAGTCCATAATTATTATAGTGAAGGATGAAAACATTGACATTTGACTTGGAAATCCAAGCAGAACACTATTACTTGAAAATCAAGTAAACATAACGAAAGAACATTGGACAATTTTAAATAATATAGTTATCACGGATAAAACGGAAGATCTGCTCCGCAGAGTTTTCTTATCCCATTCAGTAAAACGATTGACTATGAATTCAATGTAAGCTGAAACTGAATAAAAGTTATTATATATATATATAGATGGGTTGGAAAATATTTGACAGATGTTAAGCATTATTATTACCCAAATATCCATGGTGAATCCTGGGGTCCAAACCACATCTTTACACCATAATCAAGGTAAAGATCCTCCTCATTCACTCGCCCAACTTCAGACTCATTGCCGTAGGGTCCATGCACACATACTGAAAAGGAAGGAATTTGATATATTGAACTTATATCTGTTTTCACGGTCTAACATGAACATAAATACCGTCTGAAATTACAAGCATCAAGTTCTTCCACTGTAAGATACAAATGCATTTCATATGTTCTGAACTATACTTTCAATAGTTTGTCGTATTTATGTATCAATTGTATTTCATTATTCAAATTAATAATCAGGAAAAAGGGACCAAGTGAAATATTGTACTTTCATTTCAACATAAACCTTGAGCGAAAGTTTGCAGGTCTTGCAAGTCTCCCTGTGTATGTTTTCTGTTCATATCAGCATAGATTATAAGGGGTGGATACTTACTTTTGGTGCAGAAAGCCAGACCTGGGGGTTGAGATAGTCGACCATCCTCACAGAACACAGACAGAAGCGGGACTGCACTTGTATAGCGTTCCTTGCATTGCAACGTCACCGAGTATTGGTGGTGCAGAACCAGTGGTGCTGACTGGTGGACATTTGTTCCTACAAGCAAACGATCCTCTTCTTCTAACTTGCAATCCCCTGGATACAGATGGATTAACACAAACATTAAGAACATCACATTTGTGATGTGTTTCAGGAAAATGAGTCATAAGTCGCAAAATTGATATTTTTAAAAGTGTTTTTTTCACAAGATCACATTGTTGGAATGTTCTGATTTTTAGAGGGTTCATCGCTTATAGCTATATCAATTGATGTATCAAATATCAGGACAATCTATGTAATATATCCTTTCGTTTTAAGTCTTCATATGGACTAGATTTAGTTACTTTACTGTTTATTGACCCCCAAAAATATTGGAAACTTTTTTTTTCTAAAACGAAAATATCAAAGTTAAATCCTAGAAATACTTATTAGATTATTAGACTGTTTACTATCATTGGAATCGGCTTGATCTAAACTTTTCAAATATAATGGAATCTCAAAATCCATATTTTGCTACTTATGACTCATTTTCCTGAAACACATCACATTTACAGGTGGCTCCAACAATACTCAATAGGGGATTTGCATGTCTCACTGCGCATGTCTACTGCAGTATATGCAGGGATGGATTCTGTTGAAATCTGACATACCAATATTTGGCAAGATTTTTATTGAACATTGCAAGAATGTTTTCACCCATATCAGAGCTTGTAAAAGCGATCTATGAAAACCAAATGCATGATACGAAATATGGGGACTTGGGTCATGGAAACATGTATAACATATGGATATTGACATCAGAACATTGATAAATAGCCCATGCTGAACATGACATGTTTTCTATAGATTTTATACAGTACCATTACTCCAATAATGCCATGCGAATTAGGATTTCAAATGGTGTCAATGCAAGTCCCCTATTGGGGAGTTTAATGAACTGGAAATAAATTCCCCGGAACATCTTTATTCATCTTTAATATCCGTATGCCCCTGATCCATTGCTACCCTATGAAAAATTATATGGTCTTGAACAACTCAAATTCAGTTTTGTTTTTTTAAGTTAAATTATCATACTTAAAATATAGAAGCACTTAGTGGATGTTCCAGTGTTTACTATCATTAGAATCGGCTTGATCTCATCTTTTCAGATATGATGATATCTCAAAATCCATTTTTGTGACTTGTGACTCATTTCTCTGTATGAGATCCCAAATTATGAGGGAATGGGGAGAGCACAATGGGAGTGGAAAAGTCTGGCTGGGAAGGGGTGGGTGGGGGAGCATCCAATGCATAGTTATCTCGCTAGTATGGGCAAACTGGATCAGAGTTTGTGAAAATGTACAATTGGCAGATCAACACATTTAGTAAATTTTAAATTAGACTGAAAAATCGTCAACACTAAATATATATGGTATATTTGGTGTTGCCTTCCTTCATACAATCAGTCTGTCTGTTTATGTTGAACTATATTTTAAACTTTATTTCTGTCTATTTCACTGTAGATATATTGTTTTCAGAGCAATGATAATAGCAGTATACTAAACATGAATGGTTCATTCCCGAAAATAAATAAAATCAGTATAGAAATGTGATGTGTTCCTAGAAAATGTCGCAAGTCGCAAGTCACAAGTCACAAGTCGCAAAATAGAGGGGTTAGCAGTTATAGGTATGAATCCATGAAACAAATTTCGGGACATTATATTAAATATATCTTTGCGTTTTGAAGGCCTTCGTATGGAATATATTTCGTTACTTTACTGGTAATTACCTAGCCAGAAACATTTTCAAAAATAAAAATATCAAACTAAAAATTTAGAAATACATAATTATTTGAAAAGAGGAGATCTAGGTGATTCCAATGACAGCAGACACTAGGATACCTAATAATTATGTATTTCTAAATTTTAAGTTTGATACGCAAAATCCGGATTTTGACATATCATCATAATTATGATGATATGTCAAAATCCAGATTTTGCGACTAATGATTTATTTCCGGAAAACGGATCACAAATGACTTACTTAGACAGAAAGGAGGTACTCGGTCCAGCATTGTAGACATACATCTGAGCCTGCCATTCACACGGTCGGTGGTGCCCGGGTCACACTGCACCTCCACAGTATGCCCTTCTTCAAGCACATCTCCAGGCAGCTTCCCAACATAGCGCCCATTAATGTTTCCTGGAAGAATACAACCATCACTCTGGTCTAGAGAAGGTACACTTTGGCCCAAGATGGACAAGACAATAAGGAGAAGAGCACGACTTGCCAGTACAACCATGGTTATTTCAGTTAATAACTACCTCTAGGTCTCTATGTAATCCAGCGATGTATAGCTTTAAGTAGTCGAACTAGATGCAGTATACTACTACCAATTCCTCCTTGAGTAATGTGTAATCTATCGTTCTCTCCTCACTATTTGATTTTAATTCAGCTTCAAGAGGATTTTCTCCTTTTGCTCCTTGGTTTGAACTATAGTTCAATATATATGAAGCATCAGCTGATTCCAGTTCTGTTTTTTACGGATTTAGAGCAGTAAACTACTGCTACTGTGCTGTTAGTGCTCTGTGTTGGAGGATACACACAATTAAAAAATCTCTCGCTCTTCTGATGAGCTTATGAGTCACATTTTCAGAAAATGTACAATTGGCTGCTCCACACATTCAGGAAATTCTAAATTAGGCTGAAAAATGAAGAATACTGGGTATATCTGAGTATATTTGGTATCGTGTTGATTTAAAGTATCAGTTCTGTTGTGTTAAACTGCATTTTGAAGCTCATTTTTGTCTTAAATGTGGATTATTTGAGAGGATAGGTGAAGATGAGTTGTATATCTTCTGAAAATCTGAGCCACAGTCTAGTAGTCGTGTAATGTAGTCCAATGTACAGGACAGCTGCAGGATGTGTACAAATCATATGGGTCAGATTTTCAGAAAATGTACAAGTCAACTTCACCAATCCTATCAAATAACCCAAATTTCAGACGAAAATAAAGTTCAAATAACAGTTCAACCTAACCTAACAGATTGCTAGAATCAATGCAATGCCAAATATATTCGAATTTACCAAGTATTGACCAAATTTCAGTCTAATCTAGCAGAATTTACTAAATGTGTACAGCTGCCAATTGTACATTTTCTGAAAATCCTAGCCATAACATCCTTCTCTGAGGGAGTGTTGTTGTAGAGATGGCCTGCTATATATAGTTAAGGTCTGGAAATCCTGGTAACAGGGAAATGGTATATTAAAGCAACAGTCCCCGCTAAATCATGATGTTTGGGGAAAGGATATATGGGTCAGATTTTCAGAAAATGTACAATACAGCTTCACCAATCCTCTCAAATAACCCGAATTTCAAACGTAAATAAAGTTCAAAACACAGTTCTACCTAACCAAACAGATTGCTAGAATCAATGCAAAGCCGAATATACTCGAATTTACCTAATATTGAACAAATTGCAGCTTAATTTAGCAGAATTTACTAAATGTGTACAGCTGCCAATTGTACATTTTCTGAAAATCTGACCCATATGTTAAAGCTGTATTCCCTGGTAACTTTGGGTAACAGGAACAATGAGTAGGCCTACACATGCTGAATGAGATCACAAAATTTACATTTGAACGTTGTTTAAATGTCTTGGCCGTGAATAAATAAATAAATAAAAAAATATGTTACACAATTTCAATATAACCCCCACTTTCCTCATATGTAAAATATTCCCTGATGAAGGTACACCCTAGTACCGAAACGTTGGAATCTACATCGAAACATCACTTGAAAAAATAAAAACCACTTGAAAAAAATCGCTGATTCTTTGGTTTTGGTGTTACATCAACTTATAAAATAAAAAAATAGTTGGTGCGATAGATATACAAACATGCAAAATCATGCATGGACTCACATAAAGCAGTACTAAAAGTTGTTGCTCGTAATTAAACATGTACTTCATGGCAATAAGTTAAAATGATATTGTCATATCCGGCCTTATATTATTATGTAATAAGGCATAACCTAATTGATATGTTTATGAATATGATGATTTATGATTATAATGTTAATCAGAATGATAATAGTTAATTAATTCTTTAATGTAAACATAACATGTGAACATAGGGTAACATACATGCTGGCACTGTCCAGAACCCTCTGGAACATTCCATCATCAGGATCCAGAGCATTCATGTACATTGCATCATCTATCTATCACATGGATCTTTCCAACTAGAAAGATCCACATGATAGAACCAGATCCTTCTGGAACATTCTAAAACGTTACATGTACGTTGTACTTGTAACAGAGTATATAAGCTTCACATGTACCCATGATCATCAGTCTTCATATACATGACAATAAGAATACCAGAGCAAATACTGCTCCTCTTCTAAAAACTTTCCCATACAAATCTCAAACGGGTAAAAACTCTGTTTATATCAAGACTGCTAATGCCTGGAACAAACTTTCCCCTAAAGATAGAAACATTGGAGACATGGAGGCCTTCAAATCCCTACAAAAAAAATGGCTAAAAAGCACACTTGATTTTAATAATTAAAATTCTGGATCACTCTCATGAGATAGAGGATATTCCAGATAAATGCATTTGTCCCTTCTGTATTAATTATTGTAATGTTTACTCTGTAGATAAAATAGACTTAGACAAATGAGGTCACACTTCTCAGTGATTATCCTATTTGATCTATCTCTTGAATGTACATATGTAAGAATTATGTTATACAAGGCTGGGTTACACCGTAACATCCTACCCCCATTGGAGGTGAGGTACCCAGTTGAAATAAAATCTTAAAAAAAAAAAATATACATTCATCAATAACTACTGAATCGTCAACCACGAGTTCTCTATTTCTTCATACCTATCAATATGTTGAAGGTACCTTCCCTGATAAATCCTGGTAATATAGGGGATGTGCATGTCTCACTGCGCTTGTCTATTAGAGGGCATGCTGGGATGGATCTGACATCCAAGTATTTAGCAACATTTTTATAGAAAATAAAAATAAAGAAAGGTCTTTTCATCAATATCATAGCTTGTATAAATCATCTATGTTAACCAAATGCATGATGGGAAAGATGGGGACTTGTGTCATGGAAATATGTAAAACATATGGATAATGACATTAGAGCATTGCTAAATAGTCCATGCAGAACGTCGAGCATTCTCAAAAGATCCTATTCTGTACCAATAAGTCCAATAAATGGCGCCTATGCAAATTCCCTATTTGGGAAATGATACGGTAAAGCTGCATTTCCTGCTCAATTTGGGTAATAGTGAAAATGACCATATATATATATAGAAAGTGTTATACAGACATGCTAAATTCAACTTATGCCAGTTCAACAAAGCTAGATCTATATCCTGAAATAACACTAACCATTTGGTAAAAAAAAAAGAAAAGGTAAAAAAGAAGACCAGCCTATAAATAGCGTGGCCAGCAGTAATATAACCATCCACTCAGGACATCTTTCACAAACGATATGTTTGACAACAACTACCTACTATATATATATAGGAAAGATGCGTTGCCAGTGTCTTGTATTACATCCCTGCGTTTTAGTTGCCTATACCTTCAGCATTGTATGCACCACCTGGACAAGCAGGTGCATAACATGTAAATTATGCATCTGGACGTGCATAACAACAAGTAGGTCCGGCAGCTATGCCTGATCACCGGAAGTCAAATTGTGTATTGATGCGCCACCGATCGTTCACCCGAAAAATTTCTCTTGAAATAATAGATATAAAGCTTCAAAATGAAAAATGCTACCGTATAATAGCATTAAAAAATGTTATTTTGCCAAAGTATATCAATGTAGAACCACCATGAACAAAGATAGGCCTATTCTATAGCAAATTGGGTAGCGAATCGAATACGCCACTTGACTCTGACAGCACTATGAGAGTAGACCCACATTGTTAACATTTTACCATAACTTCCATCACTGATTGTTTCTTATGAATTCCGGTATGGAATAACACAGATTGAAATCTATTACTTCTAGATAGAACAAGAAAGGTTAGATTAACTTCTAAGAGGCCTACAATGCTTGAAAAACTTTTATTTGGTTGCAACTGAATGACAACCAGTTGTAAGTTACTTGTAAATTGAACTTGTAAATTACAAATGATTTCCCTATATATATGAGATTCTGGGAAAGTAAATGTATAATTTCCATGCTAATTCTAGCTTTTTTGAATAAGCGCCGGGCCTTGAATAAGCGCCGGGCTTTGAATATGCGCCTGGTACAAAGTCCCTTGGCTTAATTAGCGCCGGGGGGGGGGGGCGCCTATTCAAGGAAATACGGTATTTATTAAATTATGATAAAAGTAGACTGAAATCCCAGCATGCACTGCAGTAGACATGCACAGTGAGGCATGCAAATCCCCTATTGCCGTTAGTGTGTACATACGGGTCAGATTTTCAGAAAATGTACAATTCAACTTCGCCAATCTTATCAAATAACCCAAATTTCGGACGAAAATAAAGTTTAAAATACGTTTCAACCTAACCACACAGATAGCTAGAATCAATGCAATGCCAAATATACTCGAATTTACCAAGTATTGACCAAATTATAGCCTGATTGTGCAGGATTTACTCAATGTGTAAAGTTGCCAATTGTACATTTTCTGAAAATCTAAGGCATACACATCCCCTATTGAGTGGATTGGTGGAGGCAAATTGTACATTTCCTGGCCACTTCACCCATGTATACAAGGTTGAAATCGCCAGAAAATGTACAATTCACCTTCACGAATCCTCTCAAATAACCCACATTTCAGACGAAAATAAAGTTCAAAATACAGTTCAACCTAACCAAACAGATTGCTAGAATCAATGCAATGCAACATATCGATCAGATCTTCATAAAATGTACAATCGGTAGCTCTACATATTTACTAAATTCTGTTAAATTTCACTGAAAACTGGTTAATTCTAAGTATATTTGAGTATATTTGGCATTGCCTTGATTCAAACAATGTGTTTGTTTAGGTTGAACTGAATTTTGAACCTGATTTCTACCTTAAATTTGGGTTATTTGAGAGGATTGGTGAAGATGAATTGTACATTTTCTGGCGAATTCACCCATATTTTCGAATTTACCTAGTATTGACCAAGTTGTAGCCTAATTTAGCAGAATTTACTAAATCAAAAAATTGTACATTTTCTGCAACTCTGACCCACTGTACGCATCTTCCCACACCGCTCCCCATGCTGTATCCCACCACGCAACTCAATTATTAAATCCACAGCAAAAATAAATGTAACAAAAATATGTGTTCTCCACGCTAGAGTCGGTCCGACTACACCTCCACCCTTACAGGGGTCAGATTATCAGAAAATGTACAATTCAACTTCGCCAATCTTACCAAATAACCCAAATTTCGGACGAAAATAAAGTTTAAAATGCATTTCAACCTAACCAAACAGATTGCTAGAATCAATGCAATGCAGAATATATTGGAATTTACCTAGTATTGTCCAAATTATAACCTGATTTTGCAGGATTTACTCAATGTGTTCAGCTGCCAATTGTACATTTTCTGAAAATCTGAAGCATACACATCCCCTATTGAGAAGATTGGTGAAGGCAAATTGTACATTTCCTGGCCACTTCACCTATGTATACAAGGGTGAAATCGCCGGAAAATTTACAACTCACCTTCACCAATCCTCTCAAATAACCCAAATTTCAGACCAAAATAAAGTTCAAAATACAGTTCAACTGGACCAAATAGATTGCTAGAATCAATGCAATGCAACATATTGTAAAATATGAGGTGAACGTTGTCATATTTTTGTGTTTTCATTGTTAGTCTCATTCAGACATACGCCCCCTTCCGACGAGAAGGCTAATCAAACTTTCTTGCCACCACAACACTCATGGATCGCTTATCACTAAAAGTCCAAAGGTACAAGTGAGGTCCAGGTCTGACCGTTATCTCAAGGTTGATCACGTGGGAAGGGAGGGGAGGGACTGACCGCAAGGTCAGGGGAGGGGGTATTGATTGGGAAGGGGAGGGGAGATAACCACATGTCCTGGTCACTACACAAAGGGATTGGTCAGGTGTGGCAGTGGTCACTCTGACCCTCATTTTAATACTTCATGTTCATTGTTATCCTGTGGCTGATTGGATCTCTTATCTCACCTGGGAATTAATTGGTCCAGCCAGGACAAGCCAATCAACCCAGGCCCTGTGTACTCGTTGTAATCTGTTCATGTATAAAAATAAACACATGTGATTACAGCGACCTCTTTTAACTGGTTCGGCTTGAGACATACATCTCTGTGTGTTGTGTTGATTCATTTACGGAGAATGACCCACAATTCTTCAATATATTCAAATTTACCTAGTATTGGCCAAGTTGTAACCTAATTTAGCAGAATTTACTAAATCAAATAATAGGGGAGTTGCATGTGCCACTGTGCATGTCTGTTACAGTGCATCATGGGATGGATTATGATGAAATCTGACATACAAATATTTGGCAACACTTCTATCGAAATCTGCAAGAAAGTTTTCACCAATATCAGAGTTTGTAAAAAGGAGCTCTGAAAACCAAATTCATGATGGGAAAGATGTAGGCTTGTGTAATGGAAACATGTATAACACATGGCTATTGACATTAGAGCACTGATAAATATTCCAAGCTGAACATGGCATGTCTTCTATAGATTTTAGACTGTACCGTTAGTCCCATAATTCCATGCGAATCAAGATTCAAAATGGCGGCTATGCAAATCCCCTATTGTACATTGTCTGCAACTCTGACCCACTGTACGCATCTCCACGCACAACTGCCCATGCTGTATCCCACCACGCAACTCAATTTATCAAATCCACAGAAAAAATAAGCATAACAAAAATATGTGTTCTCCACGCTAGAGTCGGCCCAAGTACACCTCCGCCCTTACATGGGTCAGATGTCCAGAAAATGTACAATCAGCATATCTACACATTTAGTAAACCCTCCTAAATTAGGCTGACACATGGTCAATTCTAGGTATATCTGAGTGTATTTGGTATTGGGTTGATTCAAACAATCTGTTTAGTTGTCTTGGACTTTCAACCTCATTTTTGGTTAAATTTGTGTTATTTGAGAGGATTGGTCTAGATGAATTGTACATTTTCTGATAATTTCACCCAGTTATAGACATAATGATGACATAAGGAGACTAAACACCTTACATTGAGTGAAAGCTCCCCACTGCTAGCCCAGAGATTATATCTAATGCAAGTGTTACACACTGTATATAACCACAAGGTGTTATTTAGTGTTTCTATCAGGAATCATCCTTAAGTCTTGGTTTTGACGCCATGTTGCTTTACCTTCTCCTCCTCATAGCTTCACTTCCCCCAGGGACCCTTCAGTTTGGTGAGCATTGTTACTTTTAAAATTTATTTCGTATATCCTGCAAACTGGGCTTTTTCAAACTTAAACATTGCGCAACACAACAACCTTATTTCAACTTCGATAAAGTGTGGGTTTTTTTTGTGATTTTCTAATTATTTTCTGTTTTTTTTTAAACAGATTTTATTTCGAAACAAATTTCACAAGTGTGATACCTTTCAATGTCCGAAAATATTTCTGCTGTAGATACAATTTACAATCACAAAGTATTAATCATCAATACATTAGCAAAGATCTGATACGGCAATATTACACTTACAGGATTTTACAAGAAGGCTCATTTAATGTACCTCCACTAGACAAGAAATAGACCGTATTTAGTACTAATTTTTTTGTGAGTTTTGTTGCCAACTAAAATACAATAATACAACATACATGAATACAATACAATCTATCCGCAATTATAAAACAACGATATAGTTAGTCAGGATAGACCATTGGCCTTAGCAAGTTCTCTATCTTTGAGAATCAAAAAGTCCAGAGATAACTCCAGATATAATATTCATACATTTTGTTGGAACAATATGCACACGTATCTGCCACAGCTAATGGGTCTTCAAATATAGTTTTAATTTACTCCAAGGTTTAACCTTTTCCAAGGGAGGTAGTTTGTTCCATAATATTGGCCCTTGGACATGGGGAGATCTAAGAAATCTTTCCGATGTGGGTTGGAAGACTTTTAGATTAGTCCAAGCAGCAAGTCAAGTTTGCCTAGGCATAGTTTGAGTTAACTCAGGGTTTTTCACTCTATACGTTCGGTATTATACTATAGCCCATACTATTTACATCGCGGCGAATATGCCTTTGATGGGGATGTGTGGAAGAAGGAATGACATTACTGCCGATTAATCTGCCACCTTATGACAAAAACAACAGGTGGATCATCACATTGACTCTGGTGCCTCAACGCCAGTTCCCCCTTTTTCATCATTTACCCTCTCCTCCCCCCAATATCCTAAGACACAGAGGCGGTGAGCCATAACGATACATATCAGCTTCTGCGATGAAGCGTCGAGTTCTGCGACGATGCGTCAAGCGTAATTGTCACACCAACTGGTGTCACACCAACTGGTGTCACACCAACTGGTTGGATTTATTTTTTTTCGTGCCCCCACCAAAGTGAAAACGGGTTGTACTATACTCGCCTGTATTTGACCCGACGTAAACCACACTACTGTACTACATAGTATTTGATACCATCTTTATTCCGTTGTGATTATTTGTTAATTGTTTTGTAGCTAAATAATATTTTGCTACACGATGATTAATCCTACCGCCGCTAACACACTATAAGTTATTATTATAGAGTGGCAAAGTGGCCAGGTATTAATTTCATTTTTTTTAAAAAGTTTTATTAAACTTAACCTGCCATGGAAGCAATTCTTACAATTCTAATGATCGGGTCAGTTGATTTTTGTGATTTTCTTTTTTTTGTCAAACCATTACTGGGGCGATGTATAGAGTGATTATTTATCGCTCCAGTGCTAATTCTATGGGGATTATTTACTACCGGTCCACACATTGGTACAACTACGCGACTAATTTTCATTAATTCGCGCCCCGCCGCCATGACACTTACGCAGCCTATTATGATTAAGGAAAGGTGGTGTAATAACATTGGCTGTAAATTATTATTATTCCATTGGCAGGTCTACACATTTAGTAAATTCTGCTAAATTAGACCGTAAAATGGACAATTCCAAACCTTTGGAACAACCTGGATGAAAAGGTACAATGTATAAAAACGAGGAAGGAGTTTAGGGGATATTTGAAAAATAAATATCACCTAGACTATGACCCTTACCTTAAGTCTGCTGATGATGTTTTAACATAAAACCGCTATTCTGATATAACATGAATAACACGCAATAAGTGGGTGTGTCCACTTGCACTGTAATATACAGTGGGGACTATTGGAAGGGGAAAGGTGGTGAAGGGATGAAAACTATGGTTGTTTTAGTGCCTCAATATATATTTTAGTATATAGTCGGATAAACTTGATGTACAGAGTCAAGAAGAAAAAATGTCTAGTAGAGAGGTGTAAAAACTGTAAGGAATTGTTTAATACAACCATGTCATAATAAGAAAACCGATACACTTGATTAGCTCAAAATTATAGTTATAATTATAAGGTTTATTGTAGTAATAATGAACCAGATCAAAATGTAAATTGCTGAAATTTTAGTTACTTAAGCGATGAATGTATTGTTACATAGGCCTACAACGTAATACTGAAGCTTCAAAATTCTCTAAATTTTAAATGATACAATATGCAGGAGCGTCGCTGCCGGGGGGACGGGGGGACATGCCCCCCCACACACACACACTTTTTGGTGGCAGCCTATAAAGGTCCAAGCAAAAGGCTGTAACAATATTACTCCCACAATCAGGTCCAAGGCCTTCTGAATAACTTTCATTCTATAGCCTTCTAATATCTAGTACAAAGTACAAAAGGTCCCAGGCTGTAGAATTTTGTGTTAATCTAAAAGGTGTATGCTTTATTTGCATCAGAAAACCTCATTACAAATACACATTTCAAGGATGATTTAGTGTCACTGAAACAAGTTACCATATGATTGTCCCTAAGTGCTTACATTAGATACCCTAAGGAGTCTTGAAAACAGGGATTTCCTCAAATTTGAATTGAGAGGCACTGGTCTGAACCACTTGATCTGGCACTGGTCTGGTCCTCAATCAAGATGCTGATGTAAAAAAAACTCATAGTTAGATGTTTATAATTATATGCTCATCTCATTGATGTCCCACCGATGTCTGTATCTATAATTAGCAGTGATTTCATAATATGTGTGTCCCTCTGAAGTCAGATCTCAAGAAACAGGCCCACAGGCAGTCCCAGGCATCTTTGGGTGGTATATGGATATTAATATCAATATGTAGTGGGTCCGCCACCCGGAATACAGCGAGGCTGTCGACTATCGCCGATCACCAACCAGGCTACGCCAGCGGGGGCACTTCTACCAGCGCCAGAGACGACTACCACCAGTTCCGTCCAGTTCCGTCAGGGGGCGACATTCACCACCGTGCAGACGACACTGCAGACACCCTCCGACGGACGGTAGGCGGAGGATACTACTACGTCCGCAAGGGGATCCAGGCTTCGCTTAACACTACGGACTCGAGCCGCGCCGCGGACCGAGATACTTCTGTTGTTCAAATTAAGCACTCTTGCTTCAGTGACAATACCTTTGTAACTGTATACCCAAAACTGTATACCCAAAACCAGGTTCAAACGAATCTCCTCGTATTCCTGGTTCTTTCTGGAATTTCGCAAACTCGTGCCCACAAATCTGCGGTTCACTACAAATATTGATAGTTCTTGAATAAAAGTAATATTAACTGATGCAGTGCTAATAAGGCCTTCTGGGGAGGTATGGTTTTGTGTACATAGAATATATGTTAAATATCTCATGGCCATTTGGAATTTTTCAAAGAAGATATACACAATGGTATGAAAACTATTATCACCAGGTCAGATAATAATGGTAATTCACCCTTAATTGACATGTCGTATAAATTTTTG
This sequence comes from Sthenelais limicola, assembly GCA_942159475.1. Lineage (NCBI taxonomy): Eukaryota > Metazoa > Annelida > Polychaeta > Phyllodocida > Sigalionidae > Sthenelais > Sthenelais limicola. The sequence continues at coordinate 104,696,529 of OW804099.1, forward strand.
AAAAATATCATGGAAATGCCAGATGACACATCAACACTAATTGTTGTGTTCCAACACCCAAGAAAAAACCCTAACAAAACATGAAACGCAACACAATGGAATACAACACAAGGCAATTTAAGCTTTTCTTCATTAGGTCTGCTCCAGGAAGGGATCTTAAGATTAGTGTTCCCAAGTTTCAATGTGGACTTTAAAATGTGTGTAGAGTCGATGATTTGAAGGAATAGTAGTTTCAATGAATTTAAAATTTTACTCCCAAATAGCCCCAAGTGACCCCATTTCGTGAGAATCGACCATAACTATAATAATCTAATAGAAAAATCTGAACCTCTTTAAAAAAGGGCTCATATGACCCAAAACGTAGGAGCCAATTGACAAACCCCTTACATAAGAAACAACCGTACATTATATGGATTTGATTCACAGGGGACATTTAATTTCTATCCATATTGCCGATAGGTAATAGTTCTTATATCCAAGTCCCTTTTCAAAGGCAGAAAAATAAGTGTTATTATACTGTATCAAAGTATGTCGTGTTGTTGTGTTAAACAGATTATTGATCCTTAGACACATGTACTATTCCACTATTTTTGAGAAATCATTTTTGTTCCATTTTATAGAAAGGTGATAATTTCCATGTGCAAGGTCCCTGCTTGTTCCGTCAAATTACATTTCATTATTGTTTTAAATGGATTTCTAACACTTATAGACATGTGTATGTTTTACATCAAAATTTAGAATTCACAATATTTTTTTCAAACTTTGTCTTGAGATGGGTGATTGCGTGATAACAAAAAGCAAAAAATGGTTCTCAACATATTTTCTTTTTCACCTTAGGGACTGTTTTGTCTAGATATCTAGATGTGAAATAGTAAAAATCCCAAATGCCAAGACTTTCCTTTTTGGAATGTCCTTTTCCTTTTGGGAATGTCCTTTTCCTTCTTGGAATGTCCTTTTCCTTCTTGGAATGTCCTTTTACTTCTTGGAATGTCCTTTTCCTTCTTGGAATGTCCTTTTACTTCTTGGAATGTTCTTTTTCTTTTTGGACGCCCCTGTCATTATGGCATTAAGTATACAAGGTACAATATTTAAGTTTGAAATTTAAATTCAAATTCAAATTCAAATCCACCCAATTAAATTTAAATCCATTAATACTTAGTGGTAGAGGGGCCATACATTACAGGCTGGCATAGTTGTCGTTCAGGCTTATCATCTACTGTTGATAGAATTTTGTCATTTTTTCCTATTTACAATGTAAGGAGAGAATGGAACGACATGTGCTCTGTCGATTAGTTGGATATTTATTGTACTCTATTTTCAGGGAATAAAACGAGGTGCTAGTAATTGTATATGTAATAATCTAATAAGTATTTCTAGATTTTAAGTTTGATATTTTCGGTTTAATGAACAGTAAAGTAACCAAATGTAGTCCATATAAGGACCTTTAAAATAAAAGGATATGTTACATAGATTGTCCTGAAATGTGATGCATCTATTGATATAGCTACAAGTGATAAACTCACAAAAATTAGAACATTCCAATAATGTGATCTTATGAAAAAAAAACAATTTGAAAAATATCAATTTTGTGACTTATGACTCATTTTCCTGAATCACATCGCAATAGTTATAGGAAATGCCTTTATTTCCCTATACCGGTATTATAGTTAATGATAATCATAGTTCAACAGTTTCTCATGCAATATTCTATACCATACAGCAATAGATGGTAGTATACTACTCCAGTTACTAGACAACTACTTATAGCTATAGTGGCCTGGTCAAACCTAAGTCAACATTAATGGTAGCCTACTAATCCACCAGTTAGAGGACCAGCTGTAAGATATTGAATTAACCAGCCTTGAAAATAAATACACAACAATAGATGGTAGTATACTACCCCAGGAGTTAGTGGGAGACCAGTTATAGGAGCTGAACTAAACAGCCTGGTAAACATCCTACAATAATAGATGGTAGTATACTACACCAGGAATTAGTATAGGTTATGACTACTTTATGCAGAGATTAACAGAATTAATAGCCTTCATGTGGGTCCTCCTGGTGAACTGTTTGTGTATAATCCAGAGGCGAAGCCAAGGGATTAATCAATGTACCAGTAGCCCCTCAATGGAGCTTATTTACCTTTTACATATACATTTATTCCAACACATATGTGTCACATTTTGAGAAAATGTACAATTGGCAGCTCTACACATTTAGGAAATTTTGCTGAAAATTTAGGCTGAAAAATGAAGAATACCAGGTATATCTGAGTATATTTGGTATCGCATTGATTCATAGTATCAGTTCTGTTATGTTAAACTGCATTTTGAAGCTGATTATTGTGTCAAATGTGGGTCATTTGAGTGGATTGGTGAAAGCGAATTGAACATTCTCTGGAGACCTGACCCACATACTAAAATGCCTAGTCTCAAAAAGAGATGCCATATAGCACCAAATATTCACCAACCATAAGTGCCGCAAAATTACCTAATTCCCTCATGTTACTGTCAATTTTATGAACCATTCATATTTCATGTTTATTTAACAGTTTATTCAACAATTACTTAAACACTTTTGTAGCGAACCTCAACCTGAGAGGTTGTTTAACCTACATTATAAATACAACTTTTGCTAATGAGGTGCCGAAGACCTCCCTACCGCTAGGAGAAATCTTCTGTTGGCAGCTAGTCTGCAAATAAAAGTTTTCCAATCCAATCCAATGTTTGAAATTGGTTAAGGCCAATTGTACATTTTCTGGAGACTTGACCCATGACTAGACTATTCTCGGTATCTAGAGATGGCAGGAGATTTATCTAGACTTATAAGTTCATAGACTCGGTATAAAACAAATTTCTTATTGCAGGCGACCTATATCTTGTATTTCTACAAAAAAATTAAAAAAAAATAATCACTTGCTTTACTCTACTTCACAATGAACATATCATTTATTTTATTATACACGCATTGCTGTGAAAACAACGTATCTAGAGTGATTTACACATAGTGCATATTTCACTAGGGATTTTCATGGCAATCAATCTGTTTGTTGATAAGATTACCGGTAAATTATTTCAAATTTATGACTCAATTTTTTTTCTATTTTCATGTTTGAAAGCATGTATAATAAATCTGTTAACTAAGTTATTGGTTCCTATCGGATAGAATATTGCAAAATTCATGCTCCTTCAACCAACTCGTTAGTTAGCCTGTATATATAATATCTAGAATGCCCCAGCTTGTGCGGAGAACTACATTTGTTGAAATTCATATCCTGAATTAAATATTTCCAACCTTGGAAATCATCGAAGGTCCTTGAAACTTAAGTTTAACTTCATTACAATTTAATTTAATTTTAACTTCATTCTTTTGTCAAGACCTTAGTCTTTTCTGACCCAAGAGCAGCGTCCTATAATGAATATAATGAGATTATAATGGCATTTTGAGGTTTGGAGCGAGAGGCTTTCCCTTAGTTTGAAGGGACACTCTCAATTCTGAGCCTAGACTAGCTACGTGCTCTAGCCATATTAGGCTCAGATAACTTATACATTGACACCAGACTGCGTGTACCTGTGCTCTTGTCTCTTTGGCCTAAAGAGCCATTAGCGTAGTAGGCATCTAATCACTGACATACCATTTTTATCTAATCTGAGAGGCTTTGAGCCTAGTGTAAATTAGAGGTCATTTGACTAGAGGTCTAATAGATTTGTAGAGAGAGAAGAGACCAAGTCCCGTTGCTGAGGCAAGAAGATCTCTGTCTCCAGTATATTAAGGCTTATATAGCCAACTACATCCATTATCCATATAATATACGGGTAGAACGATTTCTACAAAAAGAGGTAGAAAAGAGGGTTTTTTTGTGTCACGTGTTCTTGGAATCTGGGGTCTCCCCATCTACTTTGTTGGTCTCTACAGGTCCGTTGACCCTGTCTGGAGGTCATTATATGATTTGTGAAGGTATCTCGGGTGAACATGTGATTTTGAAGCCTTTTTTAAATTGGGATCTCTACACTCTATTTATAGCCTGGGAAAGCCCCTGTGAGAGACTATGTCATTTCCCACAACCTTTCAGGGGGACCTAACTACATGCAGAGGAGTGGGAGGGTGAAGAATAGGGGAGGAGAGTGTGGGGGTATTGGAGAGAGGGAGGGGATGGAGAGGGTGTAGGAGGGGGAGAGTTAGGAAAAGGGAGGATTGGGGAATAAGAGAGGTGGATCAAGGGGGAGGGAAAGAACAGTGGGAAAGAGGCGAGGGATAAGACTGAGACTTCATCCAAATCTTCTTCAATAAGGACTGTTTCATTGGCAGCTCCGCAAGCTGCCAAAACAGACTATAGGAAGAAAGAGGGTAAGGTGACTCGTCCAGAGCGGACCTGTTGGTTGTGTGGGAAGAAATCACACATTCAGGCCAACTGCAATCACCTGAAAACTTTCCGCGAGTTCCTTGTGATCCTTGCGAAAGAAAAGGGTGTAGAGGACAAGATCCCAGAACAGACTAAAACTTCTCAGGGAAATTGAGATGGGTCTCGCAAGGAAGCGGTGGCAAGACCCATGAGTTTGACGAAACTCCAAAAGGGGGAGGTTCTCCTACCTTAGCCCGCTGGGGCACGGAATTAACTCCTGGAAGGTTGTACCATCAGTGGGGGCCAGACGGGTAGGTAGAACAGAACAAGATTAGTGCAGTTGATGCTAAGGGCAGTGGCCTAGGGGCGCCAACAATGGGCGCAAAACCTTGGTCAGTAATATTGTTTAACACAGTTTGGGCTGTTCCTCGTGACTGGGGAGATGGTTCAAACAGTTGTGAGGCTGACAATGGCATGGCGCTGCTCGCGGTTAGCTCTACCATGAGTCGGGAACGCTGAGTTAGAAATCTGACTAGTTCTGCGGCCAGGTATGACCTCTTTATTCCTATTGATGGGGTAGTGATAGTGGATAGATGGTACGTACCAGTTAAGATGGATGCTGCGTGAGGAGAAATTTTGTACAACACAGGTGCTACTACCTCACTAGTGTCGGAAAAGATCTATGAATCGCTCGCTCGCAAGCCAGTCCTGCTTGTTTTGTGGGTATGGTGGGTTTTGTGGGTTAAACCACTTGTGAGTGGCACTCCTATAACACTGGGTATGCGTTCTTTGACTTTGAGATCGGAGGGCATTTGTACCCAAACACTAGTCTCAGCCTGGACAGTGAGGAAACTGTCCTGGGTCAAGACTTCATGTGGCGTTATGATACTAGTATGAAGGGGCCTGGGAATATGCTCCTGGAAGGTGGCAAGAACCATGTGTTCTGTCACCGGAAAGGTGCGATATCGACCGCCTTCCTACGGGAGGATGTGCGGTTGGCCGCGATCAAGGTGAAGGTTGCGTCAGTGGATGAATTTCTACCTGAGAACAGCGTTGGCTATATCATGGAGCCGGATGTAGGGTTACAGATTGATGGTTTTGTTGAGGGTTGCAACACATATGTGCCGTCTACTCTCTGTGATGGGCTTCCCATCATGAACTCTACAGGACTGGCAATGGTCATGCCACGGGGGACGCCAGTGGCATCCGCATATGCAGTTGCGGCTAATTTCACGGGAGACTACTCTCACTTGGTGAAAGTGGAAGGGGAACTCGTGGAGAAGCATGAGCCGGGGGGAGTTGGGTCCACTGACTAACCCGGCCGTAAAGATCCTAGCATCCCTGAACTGGAATCAATCATTGAGGGCGCTAATGTTGTAGATACTGAAACCCTGCAGAGGGTGCACAAGTTGGTATATGCAAAGAAGGGCGTTCAGATTGCAAGGTGAACAATTGGGGTTCACTACCATGGTTCTGCACTCCATAGACACGGGTGACCCTAAGCCTATAAAGTTGCTGTTTTGTTGTGTCCCACTTGCAAAACAGGAGGCTCTGGACTCCCAGGTCAAGAAAATGCTAGAAGAAGATAAAATCGAGGAGGGAAATGGTCCATTGGCCTTCCCGACTATTTTTGTTCCTAAGCCGGATGGCTCAATTAGGGTGTGTCAATTTCAGGCGTCTAGATCTGGTGAGTGGTTAGATATTAGCTATAGATGAAGGTATTTGGTATAGTGTTGATTTAAAATATCTGTTCTAACACATCACTAGTTTCAAACAACAGAAATGTGCATTTTAATGGTTGCTGGTTACGAAAACTTGTTTTCCTGCTTTTATTGGCTTTTTTGTACAAACAAAATAATAAAAAGATATTAGGCATAGTCAAACATTGTTTAGGTGGGGGACGTTTTTCTAGGTAGGTGTGTGTGTGTGTCATGGGGGGTTGTGGGGGGGGGGAGGGGGCTTGGGGGGGAGGGGTGTTGAATGGTAAACAAACCTTTTTTTTGTTTTAAATCTTTTATTCAGCATGCATAATTACATTTTTCTCTGACAAAAGCTCACTACAAAACATGTATTTCATGATAGGTTATACACAGTACATCATTCATTTGTTTTACTAATTTTTAGAAAAGAAATTCTTTACAGTTACATCATCTATGCAATATAATAGGGTAAAACTATAAGAATAGATACAAAATAACACCTGCGCAGTGTCAAACTAATTCCAATATACCTATTACCCTAAGTTTATTCAAAATTTCAGAGTTGTCCCATTCATCAACCGACTTCAGCCCACTTCTATTTTAACATTTAACTATGTTACACAAACATTTGTCTGTTTGGCCTTAAACTAAACTTACACAAATTCTTTTTACTGGAATCGCCCGCAGTCTGAGAATTTGTACTACGTCACGCACTAGTTCCCTTGGGTGGCACCTTTGATTCACAATAGGGGATTTGCATAGCCGCCATTTTGAATCTTGATTCGCATGGAAATATGGGACTAACGGTACAGTGTAAAACCTATAGGAAACATGCCATGTTAAGCATGGAATATTTATTCATTCTTCAATGTCATTATCCACTTGTCATACATGTTTCCGTGACACAAGTCCTCATCTTCCCCATCATGCATTTGGCTTTCATACATCATTTAGACAAGCTCAGATATTGGTAAAAACATTTGTGTAATTTTCGATGAAAATGTTGCCAAATACTTGTTTGTCAGATTTCTACACAATCAATCCCAGCATGCACTGCAGTAGACATGCGCAGTGAGACATGCAAATCCCCTATAGGCTACGGCTTGTATTCACATATTTAAAAGAAAATTATTCATTAGCACCTTTGCAAGGGTTTTCAATCAACACAATTATCCTAGACTAGCCCTTGTCTGCTAAGACTGCAGTTGTTTATAGAGCCCTAGTGCAAGTCTAGGCACTCCCCATTCATGGACTGTCTTTTAGCGCCTGATAAATTATTCCCTTTGTGTTTATCATGAGAGTCTATACGCCTGAAAGTGTACAATTCTACTCCAACTCTTCTCAAATCACCTAAATGTACATCTGCATTCTCAGTTATTAAAACAAAACACATCTTACGGAATGCCCTCATATTATGACTTATAGGACTGTATTTATCAATATTCTGCTGCTGTTATATGTTTATACAAGAGTTACTCATATTAGGACTTATAGGACTGTATTTATCAATATTCTGCAACGGTTATATGTTGACACAAGAATTGGAAGGGGAATCGACCATGAGAAAATGATCACGATATAATAATAGCAATAATATTATAAGAAAGGTGCTAATGAATAATTTTCTTTTAACAAGCCAAACAAGGACGACTACAGGAATGGTTAATATGCCTACGTCATCGTACGCTGAACGACTCTCCCCCACATACCTGAGGTCGAGAACAGTAGCCAAACCAAGGAGCGCTACGTCCAATGCAAGGTCGGATTCGCAAGATAAGGACAAAGAAAGGAAAACTACTCCTAATCCCAGAGGAAAACCACCCAAGAAAGCATCCCAGCCTCAACCACAGGTAAATGAACTGATCCCTTCTAATACGCAAGAATCAAATGATAATTTGCTCTCCGATCCAAAGCCCTCTCTTCAGAAATTATGCAACCTGGCAGCAACAGGCTTATGCGCCGATCGATCCTAAAATTCTCTCTTGTATTATATCTTACAGTGATGGACCAACCTACCACTGTCATAGTGACAGATTCAAGGGGAAAAGATCTCCAACAGTTCATCAATTCACCCAATATAATTGTTTATGCCTATAGTGGTGCTGGTATAGCCCGCCTATCACACGAACTTAAAAAGAAAATAAATATCCACCATCCCTCTAACGCCATCCTTATTGGAGGCATTTGCGACTTCTGTACTAAGGACAAAGTAACCAAGAAAATATCTCTAGCATCTACACATGAAGGCAACTTAGTTCGCATGATGTTCTCGCTTTATGAGTCGGCCCTCGACTATCTCATAAACGAAAGGCAAATCTGTAACATCGCGTTAGGAGGCCTTATAGGGGTGGAATTAAATAAATCTAATAACCTCTTAAATTTCCATCCGTACCAGAAAATGGTTTCTAATGCCATCCTGACCATTAACCAGGACCTGAGAATGCTCAACTCAAACCGCAACATCAACCACCCCCATTTGATAACAAAAGTGCATAAGTACGAAAATCACAGACCGCGTCATACCTATAGGCGCTTGCCGGATGGGATACATCTGGACGAGCTAACATTGAAGAACTGGGCTAAACAGATTCTCGCTTTTCATTCGACACCTCTATTAGATCCATGAACAATGAACTTATTGAATATATATACTATAAATGCAATATTATGCAACCTCAAGATACGATACTCTTCTCAATATGAAAAAATTTTCTTTCTATATGAAATATTTTGAGAACTAGGTAAGAACTAGCGATGATAATCATCGTGGCTTGACCCTGCTTCTCATGGTTGAAAATTATAGAAATCTGAAATAAATCGATTCCTCTATAGAATAATATGTAACATATGTTGATTATCTATATGGGGTTATGTTTGGGAACCTCTGACTGAATGATTGTTTACCTACTGTCTAAACACCTGTTCTCCAATATGTGTGATGTAATACTTAATCTATTTGAGTGTTGTACAGGGTATGAAGAGAGGCCGCTGAAGTTTGACGACGATAATCATCACAAGCCGACTCGACCTATTACCAACCTCCCTGTGTGTGTAAAGCTATGGTTTGTGATCTCCCAATTTGGTAACTATTTTTTACCTGAGGGTTTTGCGATCGGAGTGGGGTCCAGACTTGATGACGATGATAATCATCGTAGCGGGACTGGGCCCCAGCCTGATTGGATGATTACTATGTACATATATATATATATATTGGTCTCATGGGTCACCCGTCTGTATGGATTATCATGTTGTGTCGGATTATTCACCCACTAGGGATACTATTGATCGAATACTAGGACGTTCTGTCACAGCTGCTAATGTTGGTAAGACAATATAAGTTATTATATTACTGTTTGAAGTGTATAACAATTGTAAACACCTGTATGATTATTTCCAATGATAAGTATAGGTTCCTGCGGCTGTGGGAGCTCGGTCCGGCAGGACGATGATAATCATCACCGGTCGAACCGGCCCTCCCCAAACTGCAACCGGTAACACACACCATATAATAGTCTCATTATATTATGATACCAAAAATCTATGAATTTGGCACTAACTGAAGCTAATTTAACAAGCTGGTGTAATCTAGAAACGAAGAAAGGTCTTAAAGTAGTCCATCTCAATATCAGGTCTATCCTTCCCAAAATAGATCAAATTAAAAACGACATCCTTGGTTCTGATATAGACATAGCCTGTTTCACCGAAACATGGATTAGAAATGATGCCTGTTTACCCCTACTCACCCACCATAATTATAACTTTATTAATTTAAATCGTTCTGAACCTGGTAAACATGGTGGAGGAGTATGTATTTATATCAAGAACAACTATAGATATGTAGTTAACTCCGAAATATCAATCAGTAACGAAGATATTGAACTACTGTGTGTAACAATTACCAAGGATAATATGAAACCAATTCTCATGGGCCTGGTGTATAGACCTCCGCAGGGCAATGTAAATAATTGTATAAACCAGCTTAAGGAATTGATGAGCGTATATGAAAATCTGAAACATCCAGGCACGATCCTATTAGGGGGAGACTTTAATATAGATCTCCTAGACCAAGCAAGCAATAAATACAAAATATTACATGACTTTACTAAAGAATACAACCTTACGATTAATAAGAAATTTATCACCAGATATGGGCTATTAAAAGACAGTATATTAGATTACTTTATATTTAAAAGTAATAAAGCGGCAACGGCTGGTACCATTAACTATAACGTCTCCGACCATCAGGCCATATATTTAGTATTAAAACATCGGAAAGTAATTAAAAACCCTGGAATCATAAAGAAAGTTAGGTCAATGAAAGGATACAATATAGAAAACCTTCGCTCTGCCCTTGATGATTTAAACTGGGATGATCTCTTTAATACCCGCGATGTGGATAGTGCCTGGAACATGTTTTATAGACGAGTTCATGAAGTAATTAATACGCTCGCACCTTGGAAAACTTACCATTTTAGAAGTTGTAAGCCTGTATGGTATACTCATGATATTATCGAAGCTTGTAAAATACGTGATGAAATGTACGAAAATGCCAACCATTCTAAGGACTTGCACGATATCCAGGCAGCCAGAAACCAGCGTAACTATGTAAATAGCTTATTAAGAAGAGCAAAAACCCAACACTATACTAGCCTTATTAATAATAATTCTAATGATGGAAAAAAATTATGGAGGATCATGGATGAAGTTCTATCCAAAAAAGAAAAAGAAATAACCAGTATTAATAATCATAATGATACGGAACTAAATACTTTGGACTCTGCAAATTACCTCAATGATCATTTTTGTTCAATAGGTAAAAAAATTCAAGAAAAGATACCAAACATACCAATAACTCTATATGATGAAGAAGTTAATGAAGAATGTTCATCCTTTGAAACTATGACACCCGATATCCTAAACAAATTAATTATTGAAATCGATATAACCAAATCGTCTGGCTGCAGGGAGATTAGTGCAAGTATCTATAAAGATGTTTTTCTTATCTTACAAAAACAATTGATGTATATAATGAACTTGTCCATTCGGGATAGTGTATTCCCTTCTGCCTGGAAGTCAGCCATAGTTAAACCAATTCCAAAAAAGAACAATGCCTCACGACCTGAAGATACAAGACCTATAGCATTAACTCATCTAGCTGGCAAAATGTTGGAAAAATATATTTCCACCCAATTATGGAAACACCTTAACATGAATAAAATTATTAGTAACAACCAATATGGGTTCCGAAAAAATAGGAGCACTCATGAGGCACTATATGAATTAATAAATAGAATCAATATAAACAACAATAATAATTTACTTACAGCTGCAACATTTATAGACTTTAGCAAAGCTTTTGATAGCGTTAACCACGAAATTATCTTAAAAAAATTACAGAAAATAGGGATAAACAATAAAGCATTACAATGGATGGCATCCTACCTGGGTGACAGAACCCAGTCAGTCAGACTGGCAAATTGCTACTCTGAGCAACAGTCAATCGATTGTGGCGTGCCCCAAGGCTCAATCTTGGGGCCAATCGTCTATTTAATATTCTCAAACGATATAAACAAACTGAGGCTGGCTTCCAGGTATATACTTTATGCTGACGATACGGTGTTATACACAACAGGTAATAATATTGATGAAATATCTAAAACAATGAATAATGACCTGAGAATCTTTTATGAATGGTCGGTGCAGAATAAGATACTAATAAATATCGACAAAACGAAGGTTATGCTGTTTGGGAAGAAGAAAAAGCAATCAGTGAATATTAGAGTTGACATTAATAATAGACAAATTGAACAAGTATCAAATTACAATTATTTGGGTATAAACATTGATGATCAATTGAGCTTCACTAACCAAGCAAATCAGCTGATCAAAACATTGCATTACCGAATTCATCAACTATCATTGGTAAGAACCAACCTTACCAAGAAAAGCGCAGTAATCATGGTCAAAGCCAATCTTTTATCGATTATAGACTACTGTGCACCCTTTATTAGCAAATGTAATCAAAAAACTATTTCTACAATTCAGAGACTCCAAAATAGGGCTTTAAAAATTGCACTTAAATGTCCCCCAAGAACCCCAACCGATGAAATACATGCAATGACTAGAACCATGAAACTTAGGACCAGAATAGAATTTCTTCTTTCCAAACTGGCATACATCTCCATATCTAAACTCAGATGGAACAATGCCCTCCATGTAGCAAGAGCGACACGACTTCATGATGCACCCACACTTGATAGATTCTGCCCTAAAAAGGAAACCGACAAACAATCCCTCCATTTTCAAACCTCTACAATTTGGAATAATTTACCTGCGCATATTAGAAACATAGATGACGGGCAATATTTCAAAACAAGTATTAAAAAACACTTCTTGGACAAAGATTAACTAACTCTGCAAACTCGGCTCGCTCTCGCTAAACACTCCTACCTCTATGAACTTGTACTATATAGTAATTCAAATTTTTTTTTTATTTTTTTTTCACATACCTCATTATTTCTCTTATCATCCTGTTCTAAAATAATTGTATGTAATATTCAACCTCTGTCATTTACTCTCAATATATACGATTGTTATAATGGTTTTCACCGTTTTTCTAAGGAATTGATATCTAGCTCGCATTTAAAGATTGTAGATGAGCTAGAAGAACGCTGAGGTTCAGCGACAAGTTATCCTCTACATATATTTTCAAGATGTGTTTGAAAAATAAAAACGTTAAAAAAAAAAAAAAATAAGTGAAGTCATTATAGGAAATGATTCGGGCGGGTCCTCCAAATTGTCCTGTGTCAAAAGTAACTGTACAAATTGTCTGAAATGTTTGTCAAATGATCTTTAGACGTGTTTGAAAAGAACAGAACAAAAAGTAAAACATAATTACTTACAGTTTGACTGATGTTAGCTTCAAGGCAAATATGTGGTTAAAGCTATGGGTCAGATTTTCAGAAAATGTACAATTCAACTTCGCCTATCTTCTCAAATAACCCAAATTCCAGACAAAAATAAAGTTCAAAATACAGTTCAATCTAACCAAACAGATTGCTACAATCACTGTAATGCCGAATATACTCAAATTTCCTAGTATTGACCAAATTGCAGCCTTATTTAGCAGAATTTACTAAATGTGTAGAGCTGGCAATTGTACATTTTCTGCAAATCTGACCCATATAGTTCAACATAATCAGTTCAACATGAGCAAACCTATCTTATATATGATACTACCATAATATATAGAGAAAATGGGACGAGCGGGCAATAATCGAAAATTTATAGGACGAGATTCGTCCACATAAGCACAATGCCGTAGGCAGAGTGCTTATGTGGACGAATCTCGTCCTATAAATTTTCGATTATTGCCGGCAAGTTCCATTCTATATTTATTATATGTGCATACAAATTTGATGATATATCATCAGATATCACTGAAAAATATCTAAAAAAGTCAAAGAGAACCCCACTGTCCCGCTGAGAGTCCCATTAGTACAGCGGTGCCCTAGCTGTCAATCTGTCTGTGTGTCTCATGCAGTACATTTACTTACTGACATTGTTGAACTAAAACGTTCATATCATGGCCATTCGTTGAGCTACATTAATACAATTTATATCATTCAAAAGAGAATGTAAAGCTCTATTTAATGATGTAGGTTTTATTATGTATTCCTATAATTATAGTACCAGATTCACAGGTTGATTACCAATCGCGGGGGTTTGTTTACATGCTCCGCGGAGAGCCAAAGCTCTGCGAAGCATAAAAACAGAGCTATTTTTAGACAACTACATTTCATATAGGACGCGTCCTATATGAATATTTTCATAGCACCCCACTTATAGCATGTCTCATATAGAATGCGCGTATAATAAACTCAGATATACCAGTATTACTCATTTGTGAGCCTAGTTTATATAGTCTGGTGCAGTACATCCTGGGATGGATTCTGATGAAATCTGACATACAAATATTTGGCAACATTTTTATCTAAAATTGCAAGAATGTTTTCACCAATATCACAGCATTTATAAATGATCTTTGAAAACCAAATGCATGATGGGAAAGATAGGGACTTGTGTGATGGAAACATGTATAACACATGGATATTTACAGGAGATCACTAATAAATAGTCCATGGTGAACATGACATGTTTAGTAGTCTATAGATTTTACACGGTACAATTAGAATGTGCCAAAAATGTGCATGTGCCACTGCGCATGTCTGGTACAGTGCATCATGGGATGGATTTTCATGAAATCTGACATAAGAATATTTGGGAACATTTTTATAAAAAAATGCAAGAACGTTTTCACGAATATTACAGCTTTTGTAGTGAATTGTGGTTCTTGCTAATTAGTACTGCACTAACTAACGAACATATCACTAACTCAGGTTCTTGGTCCTTGCCAGCAACTCTCCTTTATTACCACACACCAAACAAAGGTCAAGAGGCCAGACTGCAGGAGGCAGTCTGAAACCTGTCTACCTCTCAATGAAGAGGGCCAGTAGGGGAAACATACACAATACACATAGGGGTGTCACAAGTATAACATACAAGTTAACACAGAGTACATACATAACATGACTATACAATACAGTAGTAATCACTAATATAAGCTGCAGTGCATAAGAAGGACATCTGGTGGTCCATATAGGAGTATACATAGAGCACTGTACTGCAAACCCCTGGTGGAATAGACTGTAACTCATACTCAATGTAGCAGTAAAGAGTACCTGTGATACCCACAGTACTACAATACTCCCCTTTTTCTCCTTTTTTGGAGGGAAAAACCGCAAAAGGCACAACAGTGACTTACTATAAGGTTTAGCTATGGAATGAGATAAGCAATATGACAGTAAAGTAGACAGTAAAAACAGGAATCCATGCCAGAGAAATGCATGTAAAAACATTGATAAATCATACAATGCACATACATAATACATGGTAGAGAAAACTTTCTCAGAATATTGAAAGGTGAAAACATAACATACGTGTTCGATGAATTTGCTTGATGTAGTCTTGATCAAGACTTTTGTTAAAAAACACAAAGTATGCACACCAGTCCATGTTAAGTAAATAGCAAAGTCCAGCAACATCCTGTTGATATGAAATGTAGTAGTAGTAACACACACTGTCTATTGAAGAATCCATGATATTGAAGAATCCATGATATTGAAGTATACTGTCCAGCCACAGTTCAAGAGATAAAATCCACCAGAATATACATCATAGGTTTGGAGTAACAAGGACCAAGACTGCATCCGTCCGGGATGTCAAACGGCGTAGCTAGCCGCTGGGGTACTAGCGCTCCCACGCCGCCGTCCGGATGCCCTGCTGATTTCTTAACTCATTCTGATTGCAGCAGCTTCCCCGGCTGGGTCAGCTACTGCCTTTAACTCCCAGTTGGAGCAGCCAGATAGACATGCTCCTCACCACCAACTAGTAGTCACACTGCAAGCAACACCTGTCCAGCGCGACCACTATCTCCACAGAGAGAAAGAGTCCACCTCACACCCAGAAAAGACAGCAGTCACACCAAACATGTGCTATCCACCACATGATCCTAGTCAGCCCATCCCAATTCATTGCCAATTCCCAGTTAGGGAAATATGCAAAATCATAACCACACAATTTGTGACCTGAGCAGCCACATTCAACAGCCACATTCACATTCATCACAACCGATCAACATGGGGAACTCATCCCACATAGCATATCCCAGACCCAAGTGCTATGGCCATGTAATATGTGCAGGTGTAAGGAAGAATCCACCCTGTCAGTTAGACAATCATTCCCCAAGTCAATCAGATGCAATATCACCAGTATAGGGTTATCGATCGATTTAATCAGCATAACTTAGCATAACTGCACTGTGTCTGAATCATACAAATATAGGTACTTCTCGTTGTGTCATTTTTTCTCATCTCCAACTTCTTCATGTCCTTTTACACCATCATTAGCCATATCATACACAGATCATATTTTCCACTCTGAGCCCCAGCTGAGTTTAATACTAGCCAAAGTGAGGAGCCAAACGTCACTTCCATGCAAGGTCTGGAAAAAGTTTTTTTTCCTCAAGCAGTATATTTCTGGTATTCAGCTACCCACTTCACCTGAAATTCTCTCCAACATCTCAAAAGACAATTGATAGCAGGATGCATTGAAAGCTCTGCTCCACAAGCTGACCAACTAAGGAAATCCAGTAAGACTTATAGGGGGACAGCCTGAAGCTCGGTTGCCAGCAACCGGTACTGCCCACTATGTGTAATCCCAATTCCAATTCATCCAGTTCAAAGGGTTCTTCATCTATCATCCAGGCTCCTGTCACTATCTGTAAAAGGCACAGAGATACTGACTGTAGTCAATACCAGGAACAGGCATCTGCAATACTGACCACATTTTTCGGCTGATCTGTTTCAATGAATAGACCTTCACCATCTGACCTCAAGCCAATACCAGTAAAAGGCACAGTGATACTGACTTGCATTGCATAGGTTTACACAATGGCATGTTCACCTCTTCCACATGAATTTACTGGACAAATCAGAACTACACACATCATGTATGTGTACTTGTATCTCAGTCAATCAATCAGCTTATTCAACAGGCATAGGACCAGCCTTTCATGCCTAAGACAAATCATACACATCCATGTGTGACCAGGTCACGACCAGCTAGCACAAAACAAGTAACCTGACACAGTATTAGGTACGGTTTTGCACAGGCTAATCAGACTGACAAGATTCACAGGTCTGTGTATTTCAAACCATGGAGGACACATGTCGTCATCAACTCAAACCCATGCAAGGATGATAGACATGCCCTGACCCACCTCACAAGCTACCATATGCCCCTCATTCTCGCGCGTACTCTCTGGGCCCCGAACAATGAGATGCATCCACTTGTCCTAGTAGGCGAGTTTACCTTCCTGATCTCAAGGGTACACAGCGTGTGTATCCCCTCACCAGATCCCATGTTCACCGCTTACAAGGATCCAGCAAGGTTTGACAGATTTGTCACTTCACCAACTCAATGCATGTAGGATGTGTTTTCCTACTGCAAAGTCAAATTCTAGTACCTCTCCCCAAGCTGGAAACAGCACAGTTGCAACCAGATTCCGCACCTCAACTCCAGCTCCCATATACACAGAGTAATGTGCACAGGAAACCAGAGAATTCCACTGTATATTGCAGGCCATACCAGTTTATCATATATCCAGTCAAAACAGCAGGGAAACAGCTGGAAATCAGTAGAAAAACCATCTGGAAAACCAATCCAGTCTACTAATAAATCCAGCTGGAAAATCAGCTTTTTAATCACCAGAAATCTGCCCACAAACCAGCAGCAAGGTCAGTTAACACACTGCAACATATCTGGCTACAAACCAGCTGAAAAACCAGCTGCAGATCAATAGTATCCAATGCTATCCCAGCCAGAAATCACTCCAGAAATTTGGTCAGGAAATGAACCAAAATTCGGATGACAATCTAGCTAGAAAGCAGGGTACAAACCAGGCATCAATTCAGCTACAAACCAGCCATAATTCCAGCCCTAAGTCAGCAATAATTCTAGCTCTAGGTCAGCTGGAAATCCGGCTCTCAAGCAGGCAAAATTCGGCTTTCAAGCAGGCAAAATTCGACTCTCAAACAGGCAGAATTCCGGCTCTTAAGCAGCAAAATTCGGCTCTCAAACAGGCACAATCTCAGCTAAGCACCAGCTTGAAATCAAGTCACAAACAAGCAATAATTCCGGTCAGAAAACAACAGCAAAGAAGACACAATTCCAACTATCCATAGGCCATATATACTGCTCTTTTCAATCAGAATCCAACTGCAAAGTTAACCAGATTTCTTTGCCCTAAACTGCACATGTCCCCAGCCGAAATTTGAGCTGGAAAACCAGCTAAAAATCGGGTAGAAATCAGCAACACCTCCAACTGCAAATCAGCATAAAATCAGCTGGGAATGCCACCGAAATCTGAGCGGGAATGCCGCCGGAATGCATGCGGGAATGCCGCCGGAATCTGAGCGGGAATGCCGCCGGAATGCAAGCGGGAATGCCACGGAATGCAAGCGGGAATGCCACGGAATGCAAGCGGGAATGCCACAGAATGCAAGCCAGAAATCTCACTTCTCTGCCTTGGACTGCACCTGCCTATAGCAGGAACACACAGCAGGTGAAACTCTCTCATAGACCATAGGCTCCCAGCTCCCTGTACCTGTATGAGTGGCAGTCCTCCTCCCAGCTAACACTGAGGATTCAGATCCCTCTAGGCAAGGTCACTGGGTGCCCTCTAGTTTTGAGGTACACCTTCCAATTACTCCAAGCTTCAAAGCAAGGCACAGTCCAGGTAGTTCTGACCTTGAAGACAACTATAGAAGTCAACTCTCCTCTTCCACACAAGAGAAACACGATAAGGTACAAAAGTACACTTATAGGCATTACACTCAACATGTGTCAGAGACAGAGGACAACTAGAAAGTTGCCTTCCCTTCCAAACTAGAGAAGCATTACACTTCCTAGTATCTATCATCAAACCAACCAACAAGGACCAACTGGCACGGCACCAATTGTAGTGAATTGTGGTTCTTGCTAATTAGTACTGCACTAACTAACGAACATATCACTAACTCAGGTTCTTGGTCCTTGCCAGCAACTCTCCTTTATTACCACACACCAAACAAAGGTCAAGAGGCCAGACTGCAGGAGGCAGTCTGAAACCTGTCTACCTCTCAATGAAGAGGGCCAGTAGGGGAAACATACACAATACACATAGGGGTGTCACAAGTATAACATACAAGTTAACACAGAGTACATACATAACATGACTATACAATACAGTAGTAATCACTAATATAAGCTGCAGTGCATAAGAAGGACATCTGGTGGTCCATATAGGAGTATACATAGAGCACTGTACTGCAAACCCCTGGTGGAATAGACTGTAACTCATACTCAATGTAGCAGTAAAATGTACCTGTGATACCCACAGTACTACACTTTTATATATTGCCTAAGAAAACCAACTGCATGATGGGAACGATAGAGGCTTGTGTTATGTAAACATGTATAACACATGGATATTGACATTAGAGCATAGATAAATATCTGCTGCTGAACATGACAAGTTGTCTATAGATGTTATACTGTACCATTACTCCCATAATTCCATGCGAAGCAAGATTCAAAATGGCGGCTATTCAACTCCCCTATTGACTAAAATATGCAGGGCTGTCGATTGTACAATCTTTGGGTCCTGAGCGATTAAGTATGAGTTTACTACGTGTAAAAAGTTGCAGGGCGTTGCTTAAGTTGGGGAATGTTGTATCATAATACATCAACAACCATACAAAGTATATAAGTGGTTTTCTGACATTAAGCTACAAGAAAATTATATGTAGCCATATGGAACTAAATGTTTTTAGAATGAACTTAGAATATATGAACCAACATTATTTTTGTTAACCAAATTTTAATTTATCAATTAATTAATTAATCAGGTTAATTAAACTGCTATAGTTAACGTTTTTTAAGTAATGTGCCTAACATTCTCCATCATCTTGTTCCACATGTACGGTCAGATTTTCAGAAAATGTACAATTGGCAGATCTACACATTCAGTCAATTCTGCTAAATAAGGCTGAAAAATGATAAATACCGGGTATATATATATGAGTATATTTGGTATCCCATTGATTATGTCTGTTTTGTTGTGTTAAACTGCAGTTTGAAGCACATTTCTGTCTTAAATGGGCGTTATTTGAGTGGATTGGGGATGGTGAATTGTACATTTTCTGAAAATCTGACCCATTATATATAGACTTTCCAAAGGCAGAATGAATGAGCAAGAGTTCTAGTCGAACACAATTCTAAAGTCCAAATGATATAACTCAACTTCCCAGTGTACCAGGACATTAATACTTATATTAATACTGTGTAGAAATGTTGATTATCTTTAAGTAATAAAACGTAGGAATTATGCCTATTCCATCGATAATATGATATATCTTAATTTTAATCATTGTTGGGTAGAAAAAGTACAATATGGGAAGTCATGTTTAGGATACAAACTAAAAACAAACTAAAACATATGGAAATATTTAGATGTACCTGGTGAGTTCTCACTATATGGGGTCACTTGGGGCTTTTTTGGGGTCAAATATTAAATTGGTTGGAAATACTAATCCTTTAACTGAGAGTGATCTTCATCGAAAATTGGGAACACTAATATTAAAATCTCTCCCTCTGGCAGCCAAAATAAAGAAAAGCATAATTTGTCTTGTGTTGCGTTCCATCGCCCTTCCAACGCCCTGTCAACGCCTTTAAAACAAAAATATGATTTTTTTGTCTACTGTTGTACCATTAAAAACAGTTGCTGAATACTCAGTGTCAAAATGATTTTCTCGTCCATATGTTCTTTCTAAATCCAAAGTCTAAAGAAAATTCCATGATTCATTCATTTTTGTATTAAACACTAGTATTTACCTTTAACTGAGAGTACATCTGTAACTGAGAGTGCAGCTTTAACTGAGAGTGCAGGTTTAACTGAGAGTGCAGCTTTAACTGAGGGTATAGCTTTAACTGAGAGTGCAGGTTTAACTGAGAGTGCTGCTTTAACTGAGGGTATAGCTTTAACTGAGAGTGCAGCTTTAACTGAGAATGCAGCTTTAACTGAGAGTGCAGCTTTAACTGAGAATGCAGCTTTAACTGAGAGTGCAGCTTTAACTGAGAATGCAGCTTTAACTGAGAGTGCAGCTTTAAGTGAGTGTGTAGCTTTAGTGAGGGTACAGCTTTAACTGAGACTGAAGCTTAAACTGAGGGTGCAGCTTTAACTAAGAGTGCAGTCGTAAGTCAATGAAATTATATTTACTAAAGTCTCTCTCTATAAATGAATGTTAAATTTAAAATGTCATCATGTAATTTGTTGAAATGTTTAATTATACAGATTGCAGCACAGATGGCTGTGCGAATGGGGGTGTATGTGATGCCCCGCCCCGCTGTACCTGTCCCACTGATACATACGGGGACTACTGTGCCTACAGTAAGGCTATTCTCCTACCTCAGATAATGTCCAGATTTATGAACCGTTTTAGGAAAATGAGTCACAAGTCGCAAAATTGATATTTTTCAAAGTGAATTTTTCAAATAATTCCATTATTGAAATGTTCTGATTTCTCGGGGGACTTGCATACTTAGTCCGATGAAACTATGTACCAGATTTCAGGAGTACTAAATATATCCTTTTCGTTTTGAAGGCCTTCTTATTGATGGTGTGTAGTTACTTTACTGGTAATTACCCATCCAGAAACATTGCATACTTTATTTTTTTAAAAATACAAATATCAAACTTAAGATATAGAAATAATATTAAGTGTCCCAGTGTTTACTATCATTGGAATCCCGTGATCTCATTTTTTCAAACATGATGATATCTCAAAATTAATTGTTTGCGACTTATATAATTATGACCTATTTTCCTAAAACACATCACATTTATGATCCATTTTAGAAAATGAATCATATTAAAGTCGCAAAAAATTGATTTTGAGATATCATCTCATGTGAAAAGATGAGATCAAGCCGAATCTAATGTTAGTAAACAATAGGACATCTAAATAGTGTTTCTATATTTTAAGTTTGATGTATTTAATTTTGAAAAAAGTTATTAATATTTTAGGGTTGATAATTATTAATAAAGTCCCTAAATATACTCCATAAGATGTTCTTAAGAATACATAGATGTATTTAATACATTACCTTGGACTTGTATTGATGGTCCTAGCAGCATGACGCACTCCAATAATTAGAACATTCCAACAAATATATCCTATAAACTGATCACTTTGAAAAATATTCATTTTGCGACTTATGACTCATTTTACTGAAACACATCAGATTTACTTTACTCAACATTTGCATACACACAGCAAGACATGATTATTTGTAAAGACCAGAGCTCACGGGATGTGGGTCAGATTGTCAGAAAGTATGTATACAATTCTCTCAAATAACCAAAATTTAAGGCAGAAATGCGATTCAAAATACAGTTTGACATATAGAACAGATACTTTAAAACCACACAATACTAAATACACTCAGATATATCTGGGATTTATAGCCATTCAGTCTAATTTAGCAGAGTTTTTTTAAATTGTAGAGCTACCAATTATATATTTATTGACGATCTGACCCATAATTACCATACTAGTCTGTTTGGCGCTGTGTCTAGACTGAGTTTATATATCTAGCTGCATGACGACTTAATGTCACAAAAACAAGGGTTAATGAGTTAATTAATGTCTTCTATAATTTGTGTTAATTGAGAAGATTGGCGGAGTTGAATTGTATAGCTGCTAATTGTACTTTTTTCTGAAAATCTGACCCATATTTGGAGTCACATGAGTTGCAAGTTTATTATTCATGGGTCATGTAATTCCCCTCGCCGAGCTCTTTCATTTCACATGCACTTTTCCATGTCTCAAAGCCATATTTATTACCTAAAGTTGCAAAACACTGTTATTTTAGATTTAGAAACTTTTATTGTCGACATATTATCGCTGACAGAGTACAGTTCTCCAACTAAAGGGAGGTCTCCATGTTCTCTGATGTTTTACATAATCCATGTACAGTGAACAATTCCCCAGTCGTCATTGACAAAAGGGGTACGCTGTTATGTTTAAATCCACCTTCATTATACATTGGAAATAATGTTCTTTAGCGCTAAATTTATAAAATATTAAATATTCTCAGATCAATCTTCCATTAATTTTCTCTCATAATTCACAATGAAACTCAATAATGACATCTTATTTCTTGTTGGAAAAAGGAAAAACAAATCAATTATAACAGGATTTACATAGAAATATGTATGTTTCCCGGTCAATGATGGGCAGCCTGACACAAATAATGTACTTTCTCTCTTCAGTTCCCTGCGTAACCAACCCATGTAAGGCGGGCAAGTGTATCGAGGATAATCTCCGTAACACACACTACCCAATATACCAGATATGCATCTGTCCCCCCGGACTCATGGGCCAAAACTGTCATGAAGGTGAGACATGGGTCAGATTTTCAGAAAAATGTTCAATTGGCAGCTGAACACATTTAGTAAATTCTGCTAAATAAGGCTGCAATATGGTCAATACTAGGTAAATTCGAGTATATTTGGCATTGCATTGATTCTAGCAATCGGTTTGGTTAGGTTGAATTGCATCTTGAACTTTATTCTCGTCTGAAATTTGGGTTATTTGAGGAGATTGGTGGAGGCGAATTGTACATTTTCTGAATATCTCACCCACATAGTAAATGTGATATGTGTTTCAGGAAAATGAGTCATGAGTCGCAAAATGGATATTTTTCAAAGTTATATATTTACAAGATATCTTTGTTGGAATATTTCAGTTTTTGGGGTGCTTAATGCTGCTAGTGACATTACTACGTGTACAAAATTACAAGGCTATGTATTCAATATATCTAAGCATATCTAAGGTCATCTTATGGAGTATATTTAGGTATTTATCAGTAATTATCCGCCCAAAAATATTGATAACTTGTTTTTTCAAAATTAAAGATATCAATCTTGAAATATAGAAATACTGTTTAGATGTCCTACTGTTTACTACCATCAGAATCGGCTTGATCTCATCTCTTCAAATATGATGAAATCTCAAAATCCATTTTTTGCGACTGCATTTTTTTGCATAACTAGTGAATACAAAAAGGAGGCCCGTTTTTGAAACCTATAGGTTCCAAGTCTCCTACTCTGTGGGTCCCTGGGTTGTTGGTGGTTGTCAAAACAAATTGATAATAAACTATTACTAAAGAAATTTCATGTCTATTTAATTTGATATTCAGGGGCTATTGTCTACTTGTCTATAACTAGCACTAGGTTTCTCACTAGCACATCACAAACGGGTCAGATTTCCAGAAACTGTACAATTGGCAGATCAACACATTTAGTAAATTCTGCTAAATTAGGCTGTAATTTGGTCAATACTAGGTAAATTTGAGTATATTTGGCATAGCCAGGGCTCCCAGACCTTAACCTACGGAGGGTCTGGGAGCAGAACCGCACGAACAGTGGTATTTACTGAGCCACTTATGGCCGAGTAGAGATGTAATAGAAAAACGCTTTAACCACCGAAATCTAATGTCCCCAATGGAATCATTTATGTTGACAAGTGTGCAGAGCAAAAAATAATGCCTGAAGTTCGATTAGTTTTAATAAATGACAATGCGTTTGGAATGGATGACTCTGGCCAAAGTTGGCGGTAATTTCAAAACAATGAAGCAAGGTGTTATGGGTACCGGAAGTAAACAAAATGTTCCAAAATAATGCAAATCTATGAAAATGGAAGTTTATGTTGCTATGAAATTAAAAAGAGCAACACTAAAAAGAGAGACCAGTAAAAAAAATGATGTTTTGGCCTTTTAAATTTGAATCTCAACCCCCAAAATTTAGTGTTTTAGGAGCTTACAGGTGGCGCTACACTCACGCAGAACATTGCTGCCATTTTCCAAGGCCTACGTAGGCCTACCTAGCCTGCCGTCCAGTGAAAATGAGTGTGGAATATGATATAATACATATATTGCCATCTCACAAATCATTTCGCTGCTTTATTTAATATAAAAATAAGTAGAGGCCCAAGTATTTAGCCTGAAATTGTCACCGTTCTAAAGTTTTCAGTGGGGGCTTTGATTCTATTATAGAAAAACATTACGTTGCTCTCTGACTGTGTGTAGTGGAGCGGAGCCAGTCAGAATTTCTCGGGCTAATTTGGCATTGCATTGATTCTAGTAATCTCTTTGGTTAGGTTGAAGTGTATTTTGAACTTTATTTTCGTCGGAAATTTGGGTTATTTGATAAGATTGGCGAAGGTGAATTGTACATTTTCTGAAAATCTGACCTATATGTATGTATCACTGTATCGCTAAGAGTAATGTCCATTGAGACGTAATGTTTTGAGGAATTTAACCCATTAAACAAAAACAAATATTATGTTCTTTTCTTCAACTTTCTTATATAATGCTTTGATGATTGATCAGGGCAGATAGCCTTAACGATCGCTTAAAATATCTGTCTGTAATAAAGCGTCTGTCTCTATTTTCTGTTAAATATGACAATAAGATTCTTTAAAAAAATTAAATAATAATTCATGTTGTTTGCAGACTGTCCTGCCGCAGTAACGTGCAGCGGGGGTCAATGTAACGCTGCTGACCCCGGGTGCAACTGCACTGCCACCGTTATCGGTTCTAACTGTGAATATGGTAAGCACGCATTTATTTATTCATTATGATTAGATGTGTTTCAGGAAAATGAGTCACAAGTCACAAAAGAGGAATTTTGAGCTGTCATCATATTTGAAAAGCTGAGATCAACCCGATTCCCATGACAGCAAACAGTCTTATAATCTAATAAGTATTTCTAGATTTTAAGTTTAATATTTTTATTTCTGAACAAACAAACTTTGCCATATTTCGGGGGGCAATAAAAATATAAAATAAAAATATCAAACTTAAAATCTAGAAATACTCATTGGATTATAAGACTGTTTACTATCGTTGGAATCGGCTTGATCTCATCTTTTCAAATATAATGGAATCTCAAAATCTATTTTTTACCACTTATGCCTCATTTTCCTGAAACACGCTGCACAAATACACATCACAAATATCAATTTTGCGATTTATGACTCATTCTCTTATATTCTAACCTTAATCTTCTCTCTCCTCGGCCAGAGAGCTGCACAAATGGTCTCCATGCTGCGGGCGACCTCTGCTGGGATGATTACTTTGAAGCCTTGGACGATTGCTTCTGTGCCCCAAGTGAGCAAAGCATTTTCTAATAATAATACATTTCATCCCCAAAACAGTTTGAGATGAGTTTGAATTAGGCCCCTTTTTTACAACCCCATGTGGCAGAACCACGCTTGAAAATGAGTCAGATTTTTAAAAAATGTACAATTGGCAGCTGTACACATTTGGTCAATTTTGCTAAATTAGACTCGAGTTAGGGTGGGTAGGGTGGGTAGGGTGGGTAGGCGAGTGACACATATTTACCTATGTCACCTATGTACACAATGCTTTTCATTGACCATTGTTTTACATTTGTAACTTTGTTAGACTGTTTACTATCGTTGGAATCGGCTTGATCTCATCTTTTCAAATATAATGGAATCTCAAAATCTATTTTTTGCGACTTATGACTCATTTTCCTGAAACACATCACATTTCATTTGAAAAGATCAAGCAGATTCCAATGATAGTAAACAGTCTAATAATCTAATAAATATTTCTAGATTTTAAGTTTGATATTTTCGTTTTTGAAACAAAAAGTTTCCAATATTTCTGGGGGTCAATAAACAGTAAAGTAATTAAATGTAGTCCATATGAGTACCTTTAAAACGAAAGAATAATACATACATTGTCCTGATATTTGATACATCGATTGATATAGCTTTAAGTGATGAACTCCCCCAAAATTAGAACATTCAGATAATGTGATCTTGTGAAAAAACACTTTGAAAAATATCAATTTTGCGACTTATGACTCATTTTTCCTGAAACTCATCACATTTGTTAACTCTGTATTTGCTTCTACACTTTATTCATAGTATTTGCCTGCTCCTTAACTCCGTGCCAGAATGGTGGAACATGCACTGATGGCCTTTACCCAGACTACACCTGCGCCTGTCCAGTCGGGACCACGGGCGTAAACTGTGAAATAGGTAGGTTATTATATGTGATGTGTTTCAGGAAAATGAGTCACAAGTCGCAAAATTTTTCAAAGTGTTTTTTTTCAATGAGCTCTTTGTTGAAATGTTCTGATCTTTAGAGGGTGTAGCACTGATAGTCATATGAATCCATATAACAATATATGGAGTATATTTAGTTACTTTACTAGTAATTATTCATTTAGAAACATTGCACACTTTTTTTTTCAAAAATAGAAAATATCAAAATTAAAATATAAAAAAACTTATTAGGTGTCCTAGTGTTTACTATCATTGGAATCAGCCTGGTCTCCTCTTTTTAAATATAGTTATATCTCAAAATCCATTTTTTGCGATTTATGACACATTTTCCTAAAACGGATCACATTATCTACTTTGTCCAATAACAGGCTTTTTGACTAAAGGGCCTAGCCCACTAAGCCAATTCTCATGCAATTTTGCACCACAGAGGAATCTTTTCCACTTAATTCTGTGTTAATCATATGAGAATCAGCTTAGTGGACAAGGGCCTTTAGCATCAGATCATCAGGAAATGTACAATTCGCTTTCACCAATTCTCTCCAAATAATCAAAATTCAAGACAGAAATTAGCTTCAACATACAGTTTAACATAGCAGAATATGTATTTTAAAGCCACACAATACTAAATATACTCAGATATATCTGGTAATCATCATTAAGTTTGAATCCATGCCACTAGCATCCAAGTGCTTTAGATCACTCGGCCACCACACATCCCCATCTTATGGACACCCATGAGACCAAAAACTATGGTTGCTTCCAAGGCTTATGGGTCAGATATTCAGAAAATGTACAATAGCCAGCTGTACACATTTAGTAAATTCTACTAAATTAGGCTACAATTTGGACAATACTAGGTAAATTCGAGTAATTTCTTTACTAGTAAATGTCCGCCCAGAGATATTTCAAACCTTTTTTCACTCGAAAAATACCAAACATAAAATATAGAAATACTTATTTAGATGTCCTATTGTTTATTTACATTGGCATCTGCTTAATCTCATCTTTTCAAATATGATTTTTTTTTTTTTTTGATAATATCCCAAAATCCATCTTTTGCGACTTGTGACTCATTTCCCTGTAATGCATCATATTTCATTTGTTAAATAGGGGATTTGCATGTCTTACGGCGCATGTCTACTGCCGTGCATGCTGGGATTGATTCTGATAAAATCTGACATATAAGTGTTTAGCAACATTTTTATCGAAAATTGCAAAAATGTTTTCACCAATATCATAGCTTTTATAAATGATCTATGAAAATCAAATGCATGATGGGAAAGATGGGGACCTGTGTCATGAAAACATGTATAACACATGGATATTGATATTAGAACATTGATAAATATTACATCCTGAACACGGCATGTTTTCTGTAGATTTTTCACTGTATCATTAGTCCCATAATTCAATGCTAATCAATATTCCAAATGGCGGCTATGCAACTCCTCTATTGGTGTATTTCAGATACAGATGAGTGCATGTCGGCTCCCTGTGAGAATGGAGGCACTTGTGTGAACAATATCAACATGTACACGTGTATGTGTCCTCCTGACTACACTGGCACTCACTGTGAAACTTATACAGGTAAACATTATACATACCTTACCTGGGGCCTGTTGTATAAGGTAAACATTCACCTTACCTGGGGCCTGTTGTATAAGCTAAGGTAAACATTCACCTTACCTGGGGGCTGTTGTATAAGCTAAGGTAAACATTCACCTTACCTGGGGGCTGTTGTATAAGCTAAGGTAAACATTCACCTTACCTGGGGCCTGTTGTATAAGCTAAGGTAAACATTCACCTTACCTGGGGCCTGTTGTATAAGCTAAGGTAAACATTCACCTTACCTGGGGGCTGTTGTATAAGCTAAGGTAAACATTCACCTTACCTGGGGGCTGTTGTATAAGCTAAGGTAAACATTCACCTTACCTGGGGCCTGTTGTATAAGGTAAGGTAAACATTCACCTTACCTGGGGCCTGTTGTATAAGGTAAACATTCACCTTACCTGGGGGCTGTTGTATAAGCTAAGGTAAACATTCACCTTACCTGGGGGCTGTTGTATAAGCTAAGGTAAACATTCACCTTACCTGGGGCCTGTTGTATAAGGTAAGGTAAACATTCACCTTACCTGGGGCCTGTTGTATAAGGTAAACATTCACCTTACCTGGGGGCTGTTGTATAAGCTAAGGTAAATATTGACCTTACCTGGGGGCTGTTGTATAAGCTAAGGTAAACATTCACCTTACCCGGGGCCTGTTGTATAAGGTAAACATTCACCTTACCTGGGGGCTGTTGTATAAGCTAAGGTAAACATTCACCTTACCTGGGGCCTGTTGTATAAGCTATGGTAAACAATCACCTTACCTGGGGCCTGTTGTATAAGCTAAGGTAAACATTCACCCTACCTGGGGGCTGTTGTATAAGCTATGGTAAACAATCACCTTACCTGGGGCCTGTTGTATAAGCTAAGGTAAACATTCACCCTACCTGGGGCCTGTTGTATAAGCTAAGGTATAAATTCACCATACCTGGGGGCTGTTGTATAAGCTAAGGTAAATATTCACCTTACCTGGGGCCTGCTGTATAAGCTAAACATTCACCTTACCTGGGGCCTGTTGTATAAGCTATGGTAAACATTCACCTTACCTGGGGCCTGTTGTATAAGCTAAGGTAAAC
This sequence comes from Sthenelais limicola, assembly GCA_942159475.1. NCBI lineage: Eukaryota > Metazoa > Annelida > Polychaeta > Phyllodocida > Sigalionidae > Sthenelais > Sthenelais limicola. The sequence continues at coordinate 104,726,013 of OW804099.1, forward strand.
ATTCACCTTACCTGGGGGCTGTTGTATAAGCTATGGTATACATTCACCTTACCTGGTGCCTGTTGTATAAGCTATGGTAAACATTCACCTTACCTGGGGGCTGTTGTATAAGCTAAGGTAAACATTCACCTTACCTGGGGCCTGTTGTATAAGCTATGGTAAACATTCACCTTACCTGGGGGCTGTTGTATAAGCTAAGGTAAACATTCACCTTACCTGGGGCCTGTTGTATAAGCTAAACATTCACCTTACCTGGGGGCTGTTGTATAAGGTAAACATTCACCTTACCTGGGGGCTGTTGTATAAGCTAAGGTAAACATTCACCTTACCTGGGGCCTGTTGTATAAGGTAAACATTCACCTTACCTGGGGGCTGTTGTATAAGCTAAGGTAAACATTCACCTTACCTGGGGCCTGTTGTATAAGCTAAGGTAAATATTCACCTTACCTGGGAGCTGTTGTATAAGCTAAGGTAAACATTCACCTTACCTGGGGGCTGTTGTATAAGCTAAGGTAAACATTATACTTACCTGGGGGCTGTTGTATAAGCTAAGGTAAACATTCACCTTACCTGGGGCCTGTTGTATAAGCTAAGGTAAATATTCACCTTACCTGGGGGCTGTTGTATAAGCTAAAGTAAACATTCACCCTACCTGGGGGCTGTTGTATAAGCTAAGGTAAACATTCACCTTACCTGGGGCCTGTTGTATAAGCGAAGGTAAACATTCACCTTACCTGGAGGCTGTTGTATAAGGTAAACATTCACCTTACCTGGGGGCTGTTGTATAAGCTAAGGTAAACATTATACTTACCTGGGGGCTGTTGTATAAGCTATGGTAAATATTCACCTTACCTGGGGGCTGTTGTATAAGGTAAGGTAAACATTCACCTTACCTGGGGGCTCTTGTATAAGCTAAGGTAAACATTCACCTTACCTGGGGCCTGTTGTATAAGGTAAACATTCACCTTACCTGGGGCCTGTTGTATAAGGTAAACATTCACCTTACCTGGGGGCTGTTGTATAAGCTAAAGTAAACATTCACCCTACCTGGGGGCTGTTGTATAAGCTAAGGTAAACATTCACCTTACCTGGGGGCTGTTGTATAAGCTAAGGTAAACATTCACCTTACCTGGGGGCTGTTGTATAAGCTAAGGTAAACATTCACCTTACCTGGGGCCTGTTGTATAAGCTAAGGTTAACATTCACCTTACCTGGGGGCTGTTGTATAAGCTAAGGTAAACACTCACCTTACCTGGGGGCTGTTGTATAAGGTAAGGTAAACATTCACCTTACCTGGGGGCTGTTGTATAAGCTAAGGTAAACATTCACCTTACCTGGGGGCTGTTGTATAAGGTAAACATTCACCTTACCTGGGGGCTGTTGTATAAGCTAAGGTAAACATTCACCCTACCTGGGGGCTGTTGTATAAGCTAAGGTAAACATTCACCTTACCTGGGGCCTGTTGTATAAGCTAAGGTAAATATTCACCCTACCTGGGGGCTGTTGTATAAGCTAAGGTAAACATTCACCTTACCTGGGGGCTGTTGTATAAGCTAAGGTAAACATTCACCTTACCTGGGGGCTGTTGTATAAGCTAAGGTAAACACTCACCTTACCTGGGGGCTGTTGTATAAGCTAAGGTAAACATTCACCTTACCTGGGGCCTGTTGTATAAGCTAAGGTAAATATTCACCCTACCTGGGGGCTGTTGTATAAGCTAAGGTAAATATTCACCCTACTTGGGGCCTGTTGTATAAGCTATGGTAAACATTCACCTTACCTGGGGGCTGTTGTATAAGCTAAGGTAAACATTCACCTTACCTGGGGGCTGTTGTATAAGCTAAGGTAAACATTCACCTTACCTGGGGGCTGTTGTATAAGCTATGGTAAACATTCACCTTACCTGGGGCCTGTTGTATAAGCTAAGGTAAACATTCACCTTACCTGGGGCCTGTTGTATAAGGTTAACATTCACCTTACCTGGGGCCTGTTGTATAAGCTAATGTAAACATTCACCCTACATGGGGGCTGTTGTATTAGCTAATGTAAACATTCACCTTACCTGGGGGCTGTTGTATAAGCTATGGTAAATATTCACCTTACCTGGGGGCTGATGTATAAGCTATGGTAAACATTCACCTTACCTGGGGCCTGTTGTATAAGCTAAGGTAAACATTCACCTTACCTGGGGGCTGTTGTATAAGCTAAGGTAAATATTCACCTTACCTGGGGGCTGATGTATAAGCTATGGTAAACATTCACCTTACCTGGGGCCTGTTGTATAAGCTAAGGTAAACATTCACCTTACCTGGGGGCTGTTGTATAAGCTAAGGTAAACATTCACCTTACCTGGGGGCTGTTGTATAAGCTAAGGAAAACATTCACCTTACCTGGGGGCTGTTGTATGAGCTAAGGTAAATATTATACCTACCTGGGGGCTGTTGTATAAGCTAAGGTAAATATTCACCTTACCCGGGGCCTGTTGTATAAGCGAAGGTAAACATTCACCTTACCTGGAGGCTGTTGTATAAGGTAAACATTCACCTTACCTGGGGGCTGTTGTATAAGCTAAGGTAAACATTATACTTACCTGGGGGCTGTTGTATAAGCTATGGTAAATATTCACCTTACCTGGGGGCTGTTGTATAAGGTAAGGTAAACATTCACCTTACCTGGGGGCTCTTGTATAAGCTAAGGTAAACATTCACCTTACCTGGGGCCTGTTGTATAAGGTAAACATTCACCTTACCTGGGGCCTGTTGTATAAGGTAAACATTCACCTTACCTGGGGGCTGTTGTATAAGCTAAAGTAAACATTCACCCTACCTGGGGGCTGTTGTATAAGCTAAGGTAAACATTCACCTTACCTGGGGGCTGTTGTATAAGCTAAGGTAAACATTCACCTTACCTGGGGGCTGTTGTATAAGCTAAGGTAAACATTCACCTTACCTGGGGCCTGTTGTATAAGCTAAGGTTAACATTCACCTTACCTGGGGGCTGTTGTATAAGCTAAGGTAAACACTCACCTTACCTGGGGGCTGTTGTATAAGGTAAGGTAAACATTCACCTTACCTGGGGGCTGTTGTATAAGCTAAGGTAAACATTCACCTTACCTGGGGGCTGTTGTATAAGGTAAACATTCACCTTACCTGGGGGCTGTTGTATAAGCTAAGGTAAACATTCACCCTACCTGGGGGCTGTTGTATAAGCTAAGGTAAACATTCACCTTACCTGGGGCCTGTTGTATAAGCTAAGGTAAATATTCACCCTACCTGGGGGCTGTTGTATAAGCTAAGGTAAATATTCACCCTACTTGGGGCCTGTTGTATAAGCTATGGTAAACATTCACCTTACCTGGGGGCTGTTGTATAAGCTAAGGTAAACATTCACCTTACCTGGGGGCTGTTGTATAAGCTAAGGTAAACATTCACCTTACCTGGGGGCTGTTGTATAAGCTATGGTAAACATTCACCTTACCTGGGGCCTGTTGTATAAGCTAAGGTAAACATTCACCTTACCTGGGGGCTGTTGTATAAGCTAAGGTAAACACTCACCTTACCTGGGGGCTGTTGTATAAGCTAAGGTAAACATTCACCTTACCTGGGGCCTGTTGTATAAGCTAAGGTAAATATTCACCCTACCTGGGGGCTGTTGTATAAGCTAAGGTAAATATTCACCCTACTTGGGGCCTGTTGTATAAGCTATGGTAAACATTCACCTTACCTGGGGGCTGTTGTATAAGCTAAGGTAAACATTCACCTTACCTGGGGGCTGTTGTATAAGCTAAGGTAAACATTCACCTTACCTGGGGGCTGTTGTATAAGCTATGGTAAACATTCACCTTACCTGGGGCCTGTTGTATAAGCTAAGGTAAACATTCACCTTGCCTGGGGCCTGTTGTATAAGGTTAACATTCACCTTACCTGGGGCCTGTTGTATAAGCTAATGTAAACATTCACCCTACATGGGGGCTGTTGTATTAGCTAATGTAAACATTCACCTTACCTGGGGGCTGTTGTATAAGCTATGGTAAATATTCACCTTACCTGGGGGCTGATGTATAAGCTATGGTAAACATTCACCTTACCTGGGGCCTGTTGTATAAGCTAAGGTAAACATTCACCTTACCTGGGGGCTGTTGTATAAGCTAAGGTAAATATTCACCTTACCTGGGGGCTGATGTATAAGCTATGGTAAACATTCACCTTACCTGGGGCCTGTTGTATAAGCTAAGGTAAACATTCACCTTACCTGGGGGCTGTTGTATAAGCTAAGGTAAACATTCACCTTACCTGGGGGCTGTTGTATAAGCTAAGGAAAACATTCACCTTACCTGGGGGCTGTTGTATGAGCTAAGGTAAATATTATACCTACCTGGGGGCTGTTGTATAAGCTAAGGTAAATATTCACCTTACCCGGGGCCTGTTGTATAAGCTAAGGCAAACATTCACCTGGGGCCTGTTGTATGAGGTAAACATTACACTTACCTGGGGCCTGTTGTATAAGATAAACATTCACCCTACCTGGGGCCTGTTGTATAAGCTATGGTAAACATTCACCTTACCTGGGGGCTGTTGTATAAGCTAAGGTAAACATTCACCTTACCTGGGGGCTGTTGTATAAGCTAAGGTAAACATTCACCTTACCTGGGGCCTGTTGTATAAGGTAAATATTCACCTTACCTGGAGGCTGTTGTATAAGCTAAGGTAAACATTCACCTTACCTGGGGGCTGTTGTATAAGCTAAGGTAAACATTCACCTTACCTGGGGGCTGTTGTATAAGCTATGGTAAACATTCACCTTACCTGGGGGCTGTTGTATAAGCTATGGTAAACATTCACCTTACCTGGGGGCTGTTGTATAAGCTAAGGTTAACATTCACCTTACCTGGGGGCTGTTGTATAAGCTAAGGTAAACACTCACCTTACCTGGGGGCTGTTGTATAAGCTAAGGTAAACATTCACCTTACCTGGGGCCTGTTGTATAAGCTAAGGTAAACATTCACCTTACCTGGGGGCTGTTGTATAAGCTAAGGTAACCATTCACCTTACCTGGGGCCTGTTGTATAAGCTAAGGTAAATATTCACCCTACCTGGGGTCTGTTGTATAAGGTAAACATTCACCTTACCTGGAGGCTGTTGTATAAGCTATGGTAAATATTCACCTTACCTGGAGGCTGTTGTATAAGCTAAGGTAAACATTCACCTTACCTAGGGGCTGTTGTATAAGCTAAGGTAAACATTCACCTTACCTGGGGGCTGTTGTATAAGCTATGGTAAACATTCACCTTACCTGGGGGCTGTTGTATAAGCTAAGGTAAACATTCACCTCACCTGGGGGCTGTTGTATAAGCTAAGGTAAACATTCACCTTACCTGGGGGCTGTTGTATAAGCTATGGTAAACATTCACCTTACCTGGGGGCTGTTGTAAAAGCTAAGGTAAACATTCACCTTACCTGGGGGCTGTTGTATAAGCTAAGGTAAACATTATACTTACCTGGGGCCTGTTGTATAAGCTAAGGTAAACATTATACTTACCTGGGGCATGTTGTATAAGCTAAGGTAAACATTCACCTTACCTGGAGGCTGTTGTATAAGGTAAACATTCACCTTACCTGGGGCCTGTTGTATAAGCTAAGGTAAACATTCACCTTACCTGGGGGCTGTTGTATAAGCTAAGGTGAACATTCACCTTACCTGGGGGCTGTTGTATGAGCTAATGTAAACATTCACCTTACCTGGGGCCTGTTGTATAAGGTAAGGTAAATATTCACCTTACCTGGGGGCTGTTGTATAAGCTAAGGTAAACATTCACCCTACCTGGGGCCTGTTGTATAAGCTAAGGTAAACATTCACCCTACCTGGGGCCTGTTGTATAAGCTAAGGTAAACATTCACCTTACCTGGAGGCTGTTGTATAAGATAAACATTCACCTTACCTGGGGCCTGTTGTATAAGCTAAACATTTACCTTACCTGGAGGCTGTTGTATAAGCTAAACATTTACCTTACCTGGGGGCTGTTGTATAAGCTAAGCTAAACATTCACCTCACCTGGGGTCTGTTGTATGAGCTAAGCTAAACATTTACCTTACCTGGAGGCTGTTGTATAAGCTAAGCTAAACATTCACCTTACCTGGGGGCTGTTGTATAAGGTAATGTAAACATTCACCCTACCTGGAGGCTGTTGTATAAGCTAAGGTAAACATTATACTTACCTGGGGGCTGTTGTATAAGGTAAACATTCACCTTACCTGGGGGCTGTTGTATAAGGTAAACATTCACCTTACCTGGGGCCTGTTGTATAAGGTAAACATTCACCTTACCTGGGGGCTGTTGTATAAGCAATGGTAAACATTATACTTACCTGGGGCCTGTTGTATAAGCTATGGTAAACATTCATCTTACCTGGGGCCTGTTGTATAAGCTATGGTAAACATTCACCTTACCTGGGGGCTGTTGTATAAGCTAAGGTAAACATTCACCCTACCTGGGGGCTGTTGTATAAGGTAAACATTCACCTTACCTGGGGGCTGTTGTATAAGCTAAGGTAAACATTCATCTTACCTGGAGGCTGTTGTATAAGGTAAACATTCACCTTACCTGGGGGCTGTTGTATAAGGTAAACATTCACCTTACCTGGGGGCTGTTGTATAAGGTAAACATTCACCTTACCTGGGGGCTGTTGTATAAGCTAAGGTAAACATTCACCTTACCTGGGGCCTGTTGTATAAGCTAAGGTAAATATTCACCTTACCTGGGGCCTGTTGTATAAGCTAAGGTAAACATTATACTTACCTTACCTGGGGGCTGTTGTATAAGCTAAGGTACACATTCCCCTTACCTGGGGGCTGTTGTATAAGCTAAGGTAAACATTCCCCTTACCTGGGGCCTGTTGTATAAGCTAAGGTAAACATTCACCTTACCTGGGGGCTGTTGTATAAGCTAAGGTAAACATTATACTTACCTGGGGGCTGTTGTATAAGCTAAGGTAAACATTCACCTTATCTGGGGGCTGTTGTATAAGCTAAGGTAAACATTCACCTTATCTGGGGCCTGTTGTATAAGCTAAGGTACACATTCACCTTACCTGGGGCCTGTTGTATAAGGTAAACATTCCCCTTACCTGGAGGCTGTTGTATAAGCTAAGGTAAACATTCCCCTTACCTGGGGCCTGTTGTATAAGCTAAGGTAAACATTCCCCTTACCTGGGGCCTGTTGTATAAGCTAAGGTAAACATTCACCTTACCTGGGGGCTGTTGTATAAGCTAAGGTAAACATTATACTTACCTGGGGGCTGTTGTATAAGCTAAGGTAAACATTCACCTTATCTGGGGGCTGTTGTATAAGCTAAGGTAAACATTCACCTTATCTGGGGCCTGTTGTATAAGCTAAGGTACACATTCCCCTTACCTGGGGGCTGTTGTATAAGCTAAGGTAAACATTCCCCTTACCTGGAGGCTGTTGTATAAGCTAAGGTAAACATTCCCCTTACCTGGGGCCTGTTGTATAAGCTAAGGTAAACATTATACTTACCTGGGGCCTGTTGTATAAGCTAAGGTAAACATTCCCCTTACCTGGGGCCTGTTGTATAAGCTAAGGTAAACATTCCCCTTACCTGGGGCCTGTTGTATAAGCTAAGGTAAACATTCACCTTACCTGGGGGCTGTTGTATAAGCTAAGGTAAACATTCACCATACCTGGGGGCTGTTGTATAAGCTAAGGTAAACATTCACCTTACCTGGGGGCTGTTGTATAAGCTAAGGTAAACATTCACCTTACCTGGGGGCTGTTGTATAAGCTAAGGTAAACATTATACTTACCTGGGGGCTGTTGTATAAGCTAAGGTAAACATTCACCTTACCTGGGGCTGTTGTATAAGCTAAGGTAAACATTCACCTTACCTGGGGCCTGTTGTATAAGCTAAGGTACACATTCACCTTACCTGGGGGCTGTTGTATAAGCTAAGGTATACATTCACCCTACCTGGGGGCTGTTGTATAAGCTAAGGTATACATTCACCCTACCTGGGGCCTGTTGTATAAGCTAAGGTACACATTCACCTTACCTGGGGGCTGTTGTATAAGCTAAGGTATACATTCACCCTACCTGGGGGCTGTTGTATAAGCTAAGGTATACATTCACCCTACCTGGAGGCTGTTGTATAAGCTAAGGTAAACATTCACCTTACCTGGAGGCTGTTGTATAAGCTAAGGTAAACATTCACCTTACCTGGGGGCTGTTGTATAAGCTAAGGTAAGCATTATACTTACCTGGGGGCTGTTGTATAAGCTATGGTAAACATTCACCTTACCTGGAGCCTGTTGTATAAGCTATGGTAAACATTCACCTTACCTGGAGGCTGTTGTATAAGGTAAACATTATACTTACCTGGGGGCTGTTGTATAAGCTAAGGTAAACATTATACTTACCTGGGGGCTGTTGTATAAGGTAAACATTCACCTTACCTGGGGGCTGTTGTATAAGCTAAGGTAAACATTCACCTTACCTGGGGGCTGTTGTATAAGCTAATGTAAACATTCACCTTACCTGGGGGCTGTTGTATAAGCTAAGGTAAACATTCACCTTACCTGGGGGCTGTTGTATAAGCTAAGGTAAACATTCACCTTACCTGGGGCCTGTTGTATAAGCTAAGGTAAACATTCACCTTACCTGGGGCCTGTTGTATAAGCTATGGTAAACATTATACTTACCTGGGGCCTGTTGTATAAGCTATGGTAAATATTCACCTTACCTGGGGGCTGTTGTATAAGGTAAACATTCACCTTACCTGGGGGCTGTTGTATAAGCTAAGGTAAACATTCACCTTACCTGGGGGCTGTTGTATAAGCTAAGGTAAACATTCACCTTACCTGGAGGCTGTTGTATAAGCTAAGGTAAACATTCACCTTACCTGGGGGCTGTTGTATAAGCTAAGGTAAACATTCACCTTACCTGGGGGCTGTTGTATAAGCTAAGGTAAACATTCACCTTACCTGGGGCCTGTTGTATAAGCTAAGGTAAACATTCACCTTACCTGGGGCCTGTTGTATAAGCTATGGTAAACATTATACTTACCTGGGGCCTGTTGTATAAGCTATGGTAAACATTATACTTACCAGGGGCTTGTTGTATAAGCTAAGGTAAACATTCACCTTACCTGGGGCCTGTTGTATAAGGTAAACATTCACCTTACCTGGGGCCTGTTGTCTAAGGTAAACATTCACCTTACCTGGGGGCTGTTGTATAAGGTAAACATTCACCTTACCTGGGGGCTGTTGTATAAGGTAAACATTCACCTTACCTGGGGGCTGTTGTATAAGGTAAACATTCACCTTACCTGGGGGCTGTTGTATAAGGTAAACATTCACCCTACCTGGGGGCTGTTGTCTAAGGTAAACATTCACCTTACCTGGGGGCTGTTGTATAAGCTAAGGTAAACATTCACCTTACCTGGGGGCTGTTGTATGAGCTATGGTAAACATTCACCTTACCTGGGGCCTGTTGTATAAGCTAAGGTAAACATTCACCTTACCTGGGGGCTGTTGTATAAGCTATGGTAAACATTCACCTTACCTGGGGGCTGTTGTATAAGCTAAGGTAAACATTCACCTTACCTGGAGGCTGTTGTATAAGCTATAGTAAACATTCACCTTACCTGGGGCCTGTTGTATAATCTATGGTAAACATTCACCTCACCTGGGGCCTGTTGCATAAGCTAAGGTATACATTCATCTTACCTGGAGGCTGTTGTATAAGCTAAGGTAACCATTCACCTTACCTGGGGCCTGTTGTATAAGCTAAGGTAAACATTATACTTACCTTACCTGGGGGCTGTTGTATAAGCTATGGTAAACATTCACCCTACCTGGGGCATGTTGTATAAGCTAAGGTAAACATTATACTTACCTGGGGGCTGTTGTATAAGGTAAACATGCACCTTACCTGGGGGCTGTTGTATAAGCTAAGGTAAACATTCACCTTACCTGGGGGCTGTTGTATAAGGTAAACATTCACCTTACCTGGGGGCTGTTGTATAAGGTAAACATTCACCTTACCTGGGGCCTGTTGTATAAGCTAAGGTAAACATTCACCTTACCTGGCGGCTGTTGTATAAGCTAAGGTAAACATTCACCTTACCTGGGGGCTGTTGTATAAGCTAAGGTAAACATTCACCTTACCTGGGGGCTGTTGTATAAGGTAAACATTCACCTTACCTGGGGGCTGTTGTATAAGGTAAACATTCACCTCACCTGGGGGCTGTTGTATAAGCTAAGGTAAACATTCACCTTACCTGGGGGCTGTTGTATAAGGTAAGGTAAATATTCACCTTACCTGGGGGCTGTTGTATAAGCTAAGGTAACCATTCACCTTACCTGGGGCCTGTTGTATAAGCTATGGTAAACATTCACCTTACCTGGGGGCTGTTGTATAAGGTAAACATTCACCTTACCTGGGGCCTGTTGTATAAGCTAAGGTAAACATTCACCTTACCTGGGGGCTGTTGTATAAGCTAAGGTAAACATTCACCTTACCTGGGGGCTGTTGTATAAGCTATGGTAAATATTCACCTTACCTGGAGGCTGTTGTATAAGCTAAGGTAAACATTCACCTTACCTGGGGGCTGTTGTATAAGCTAAGGTAAACATTCACCTTACCTGGGGGCTGTTGTATAAGGTAAACATTCACCTTACCTGGGGGCTGTTGTATAAGGTAAACATTCACCTCACCTGGGGGCTGTTGTATAAGCTAAGGTAAACATTCACCTTACCTGGGGGCTGTTGTATAAGGTAAGGTAAATATTCACCTTACCTGGGGGCTGTTGTATAAGCTAAGGTAACCATTCACCTTACCTGGGGCCTGTTGTATAAGCTAAGGTAAACATTATACTTACCTGGGGCCTGTTGTATAAGCTAAGGTAAACATTCACCTTACCTGGGGCCTGTTGTATAAGCTGAGGTAAACATTATACTTACCAGGGGGCTGTTGTATAAGCTAAGGTAAATATTCACCTTACCTGGGGCCTGTTGTATAAGCTAAGGTATACATTCACCTTACCAGGGGGCTGTTGTATAAGCTAAGGTAAACATTCACCTTACCTGGGGGCTGTTGTATAAGCTAAGGTAAACATTCACCTTACCTGGGGCCTGTTGTATAAGCTAAGGTAAACATTCACCTTACCTGGGGCCTGTTGTATAAGCTAAGGTAAACATTCACCTTACCTGGGGCCTGTTGTATAAAGTAAGGTAAACATTCACCTTATCTGGGGGCTGTTGTATAAGCTATGGTAAACATTCACCCTACCTGGGGCCTGTTGTATAAGGTAAACATTCACCTTACCTGGGGGCTGTTGTATAAGGTAAACATTCACCTTACCTGGGGCCTGTTGTATAAGCTAAGGTAAACATTCACCTTACCTGGGGGCTGTTGTATAAGGTAAACATTATACTTACCTGGGGCCTGTTGTATAAGCTAAGGTAAACATTATACTTACCTGGAGGCTGTTGTATAAGCTAAGGTAAACATTATACTTACCTGGAGGCTGTTGTATAAGGTAAAATAAACATTCACCCTACCTGGGGGCTGTTGTATAAGTGTTGCCTCCTGACCTGTTTGAGGAACAATGCCCTCATCCTTTGTTTCCTTTGTTTCCTTTGAGCAACACCTCAGCTTCGCCTTGATGTTGCTCCATGGCCATGTAGACCCGACCTAAGCAACACAACCGAATGATCCAACACCCAATTTGTTGGCATGTTACTGTCATTAACAACATATTACAATTATAAATGATTTCGAAGCAAAATGAACCAATGGAAAGCCATAAGCTGTGAGCTGTCAACCGGAACTAGACGTCCAACACTAGTGGGTTCTGTCTGTGCGCCTATAACTGGGCTTGGTCTGTGCGCCTACAACACCCCCATCCAAACAAACGGGGACTGATTATGCATAACTTGTGAGACTACTTTAGACGACTACATTTTAATCACATGTGTACAATAACACGTATTTTATTGCATCCCATGTACTGCATCCCTCAAGAGGAATATAGTAATGTAATCTATTGCTTTCCACAGCTCCGGCCTGTGTATCCAGTCCCTGTGTTAATGGAGGAACCTGTACAGATGTAGCGGGAGGTTATACATGTACCTGTACTGCAGGATTTACTGGGACAAACTGTGCGATAGGTAGGATACTTTTGTTTGATGTTTCTTGGGACATGTTCATTGCTTTTTTGTTATACCGGGTCTTAATTACATTTAAGATTCAAACAACCAGAGTTAGCTTTGACACAGAGTGATAATCTACCCAACTACACCCTTAGAAATATGTATAAGAATAAGAATTAAATTTAATTTAAAAACTATTTTAATATTTTATGCTTGACTTTTTCTTGTTTAAAAAGGAGTTTGGAATATTTCTGGGTTGACAATTACTAGTAGAGTAGCTAAGAATTTCGCATACACAATCCTAAAATTTTGAAAAATATCAATTTTTCAACTTGTGACAGTATTTTTGGAGAACTACATTTTTATCACATGTGTAATGCACATATAGACTTGGATAAGTCTCTGATTCCTTTTTTTTTCATTAACAAAAGTAGGAAAAAGAATTAAAACTACAGTATTAGAGTCACTACGGCCTCGACTGAGGAATTAGAGACTAGGCTAAAGAGAAGAGATTCTATTGCAGACCTTGGAGTCCCGAATTTGGCTCCATGCCAAAACAGCTGGACTCTATCAGTTCTTAATTACCCTCCCTCCCCCTCACCCTCCGTCCCCGGTTCATGATATGGTGTAACCATCTAAAAATAGCTTCCTTGCTCCCATTGAGTGTCTCTCCTTACTCTGAGGTCTCACTTGGCCTGCCGCATGGTATTAGAGAATACATTCATCCTACGATATTTTTGCTGTATCAATGGAAACGCCTAAGAAACACCTACAAAAGCCTAATATTATTCAGATTGGTGTTTGCGTGCTATGTGGGAAATATCAATCAAGATTGGATTACAGGAAACCTCTAATTAAACTGGGAATCCTAACGACAACTGGTCAAGCTTTGAGCAAAAGCTTAAGTACAATAATAGACCCAATTGGCTATGCCAGTGCTTGTGTGGATAAGGTATGTTTTCAAAGGTTGCTTGCTTCTGAGAAGAAAGTTAAGGAGGGCAAGTCTGTCATAGACGAATACCAACAGCGTTTTTTGCAAACCCAGACATCCCGTGTAAAAAGACAGTGTACTGAATCACCCAGTGGTACTGGTAGGGGCAAAGAGAATTCAAGCCCATTACGCAAACCCAAAAAACGAGCCCTTTTTACCGAACAAGCTTCCACCTCTGTGAGAGTTACAAGGACACATTCTTCCACGCAAACAGAACAAGCTTCCACCTCTGCGAGAGTTACAAGGACACATTCTTCCACACAAACAGACGCTATTGATCAAGAAGAAAATGAAACCTTGGTAAGTACCATGTTATATATAATTTTTATCTTTAAGGCAACCCATGAAATTGTCTGAAATCAATACGAAATATATACGAAAATAGGGGTCCCCTATACATATACATACTATCATAAATAATAAGATATTGTCTTATGATTACATGCATACATGCATGCATACAACACAATATGTATACAAAACAATAAATGCCTATATGGTCAATTCCAATTTTTGGGTGTCCAGGGTGGTAAAAAATGGTCATTTTTCAAATATGTCTGAATCAGAAGCAATTGTTTTATCAGGAAACTAAATGTTTTGAAGGGTTTTGGTGCATACATTGGTAAGGTTATCTCTGGATATTAAATGAGCTAAGGAAGATGGGCTAAATAAAGCCTAAAGTAAGTATACCATGCATATGCCATGTGATTTATTCAAATTGTTGCTAATTTTGCTTAATCAGCCTATTCATATCTTGATTTCTTTTTCATAATATGATTAACATATATATGTATCATTGTCTCAGAGTCAATGAGATTTGATTAAATTGATTTTAGGTAATAACTATGGATTCGAAAGGAGGGTGTTACCTTGTGCAAATCATTGTATTAACTTCACCATATCAATGACGAATAATTATTCCCCTCCTTTATTTTGTATTTGAGTGTGTCTGACATATGTTAAATTTGAGGGGAAATTCATACAGTTTTTCAATGCTTTATGAGCTCCTAGCCTAAGGCATACGCATAGTATAACACATGAGAAACACCAGTGCTAAACTGCTTATTTCAATTATACAGCAGTTGATTTCTCTTATAATAGTGTATTATTCCATGGCTAACGATTTTAGTATGACCCCCATTACTGATACAAATTTCGATTAAATACAAGAACTAGATATTTATTTCCAGAGGGTTGTCTCTTTCATTGTATGCATATGCATGGAATCATGTCTAAAGTCAATATCCCTGAAGATATCATGTAAAAACCTAATAAACGCAAAAAAAATAGAATTGACCATATACATACACACCATGTATACATATATATATGCTGTATACATACATACATACATACATACATACATACATACATACATACATACATAAATATCATTTATTGAAATGATCAGAGGAATTTATGATAGGATTATGAAATAGAAATTTCGAAATTTGACTTATTGGAGGAAGAGAATGTCTAAGGCAAGTGAATTTATACTGTGTAAACGACCATATACTATATTAAACACTAGAAAATGCCAGTGGGGCCATGAAGTTTTTCAATAGCACTGGTCTGACTGGCCATGAGAAAATTGAGAGGTACAATTTCATATAGATATCTATAATTTTATACAGAACTGAGAAGACAATAGATCGATTTTATGCTTTATTTCATCCAGAATAATTTAAATTGTTTTAAACCTGATTATAGTAAGACAATTCATTTTCACCTTTAATGAGCCAACTGTTCAATAATGCTTGGTCAGTTTTGAAGGGCTTTGTGGCCTGTACAATTGATATACTTTTAGTATTACCTTGAAAATTATGTGATTTAGTGTATAGTTCATTTCGTTTACTATAACGACTGCAGCCATCGTGACAAAAGTAAACAGAAACCTATCTATCAAAAGGAAGTTTAGAAGTTTAGTGTTGTCTTGACAATATTTAATATATCTGGGTATATCTTTAGTATTGAATTTCGGTTTTAATGATAAACCTTAAATCATTATCACACGGTTCTAATGGTTCACAATGATATGCAGACTTGGTGTAAATTCATGCATCACTTACCTAGTAGGAGGTAATTATTTCTTATTGGAAATAACTTCTCAAATGTGTTTTAATCATTTATTTCCAGGTAAAGGTGAAATTTCCCAGTGGGTTCCACACATATAAAGTCCCCAGTACAGTACAAGGAGTGGTCAACTCTTTGGCTTTTGGATCACTGGCCGCTGCAGCTAAATCAATTTTAAAATGCCAGGTTCTCAGAGATCATGTGTTGGAGGTGCTGAAGGGACAGTTGTTGTTGGAGATCCAAGGATTGTGTTCGAAGAAAGAGGAGTCTCTACTACGGAAGAGTAGTTTTGATGATCTAAAGTCGTTCTCATGGCAGCAGATACACAATGAGTGGACATCTGATGCCCCACTTTTCCTGCAGTTCCTGAATGCCATGACTGACAATCCACGGACACGCTATTATAAGGGCAAAAAAAAGGATACAAATGTTGCAACGATTGTTTCAGTAGGGGCAAACATCCTGTATGCTTTTAATTGTGATATGAATGCCGTACAGTCCCTTAAAGGACTTCTCATATGGAAAGGGGGTGCCAAGAAATCTGCTTTTAAAAGCCTGTCTGGAACTGGGGATACTCTCAGTTATCAGACAATTTTGTCACGTGCTGATGTTGTTGCCCAAAACTGGGACCGTGATTTGCTAGTATGGCAGCATGACCTATTATTGAGTTTGAAGAGGGAGAATTCACTTCTTCAGAAAATCAGAGAAGCGAGCAATAACTTAGAACGCGGTACCCTCTCCGATGAGTTAAGTGAGCGCAGAAAATCCATGCCCCCAGGCTACTTTGTAGCTGGTGACAATGTTGACCTACGAACCAAAGCTAGGCATACAACATTGGATTACCGAAATACGGATGAGCACATGTTCCAGCTTCTTGCCTATGAAAACCGTATTTCTGGAAATCACAAAGAGCCCACACCACCAGTAGAAAATATCCAGACCATGCCATTTAATCGATTACTGCCAAACCATGATGATATGGTGGCAATAAAGAAAACAATGGCTGTCCTTGTGGCACGAATTTGGGTCGAATATATCACCAATCTTAAGGTATTTGCTGATGTTGTCCCAGACGTAATCACACATCCTCATCTGAAAGATACAAAACAAAAGTCACAAAGTGTAAGTATCAGTTATAACAATATCATTAGGGTCATGTAATATAAATAATGTCTATAATATATATGTGGGGCCTAACATTCCACATTATTAATAATGTACATTATCATTAGTATGACTCAATTCATAAATATTTCTATGATGTACTTATTGCTTCCTTCATTTAACCACACCAAAGTGTACTTCACTTGATTCTATTGACAAGACAATATTCGTCAATATTAATATTCATTATTGATGCATTGCCAACGATTAACCATTAACATCCAAATTTGTGGCTTTCAGGTAAATATTGGTGTGTACAAGAAGAATGAGCAGTACAATGACCAAATGACCGACATTTTGGAAGTGGTACACAAATATATACCAGGACATGATGAGAATGATTCCAACAAGGGGAACATTTTACCAACGATATTCCTCGGGGATTACCTCACATTTGAAAGGGCAAAGGAAGCAAGCAGGGGAAAACGAAATGGTCCCACACCAACAAGACAGTTGTGGGGCCTGATTCCAGGTGTATGCGAATTCCACAACCAGGCAGAGTTGCTGAAGGTAATAAGATATCTGTTTCCTCCATCTCATTGATTAACTCATTGCTTTGCCTTGATATAGGCACAGAGGGTGGTATTTATTTCTGATGTATTGTCTATTCGGAATGAAAACCCTATCATATATTGATTAAATTAAGTTAGGAACGACAGTATAGCTATTTACAACCATTTCTGATATATTTTGCACTCTTTTCTACATGGATCTTTATATTAATTCACAACATTAATTTCATAATTCATTTCCAGGTAATATGGCACCATTTATACACAGAAGATTCAGTCAACAGCAAAGGGACTCTCTACCATGCTCGAAACATCCTTAAGACAAATGGTGTAGGAGAGGATCCACATAAAGATTACTACGCACATTCTGACTTCATGTCTAAGGTGACTACAGCATACATTGTTCTTGGTGCTTTACATCATTTTAAAATCGCACATACTGAAGCAACAATAGATTTCGATCCCTATACTGGTGAAGCAGAAGATAAAGCCTCCAAGCAAAATTACATCTTGCAAAATGCTGAAGCATTTGTGGACAATTTCCTAGCTTTGGATGTGCCTGATATGGATGCACAAGCACCTATAGCAATATCTGGACATGAATGTCGATATTGTAAGAAGGTGTATAAATATGGTAAGGCACTTCGGAGGCATGAAGAAAATGAGCATGCACACTTTTCTACTGGAAATATAGACAGAGAGCCCTCTGATGATAGAGCATATGAACACACCAAGCTGATCCTTACACTTGGGCTGTTACGCTCTGAGCACAATGATGCCATAGCAATGGGAGATGGGGACAGGATAATAAGAGTTGACCGTTTCCTTACTCTTATATACAAGGTATCAAAATGCCCAAAGTATGCATATGCTATGCTGGAGACTCAGGCACAAGTAAAATGTCTTTTGCCTGAACGCTGTGCCTACCAACTTACATGGAACAGAACTGTGAATCGTTCAGGAGCAGTCAACTCTAATTATCCAGTTGATCTGGATGTGGAGCACTTCAATCGATATTTCAAAGAAGACGTACGGACCTATCGTGGCCAATTTACAGAGAGAACAATTGATCGTGTAAGCAGGTCTACAGGTGTGACAGACGCTGTTATCAAGAATTTTGACAAGGAAACAAACATACGAAGAGGAGCAGGAAATCACAAGGAAATGGACATTGCAAAGGATGTCCTTACCTTGGTCAACATGTATAAGAACAATGCACTCTTCAATCTACAAGGTGTTCGATTCCATGAAGGTCTCAATGACAGTATTGCAAATCCAGTTTCCCATTTGCGAGTTGACAAGATCAAAGACTGGATAAAAGGGTCATTGGAAGGCTTTGGACGAAAACATTTTTACAACTTTTAAATGGAAAATATTACTTACCAGAATCATGATTGGAATAAATGATGCAGGGACGTCTTCGTATCCAGTCTTCAGATTCAGGATCTTCTTCTTCATCTTCATTCCCAGACGAATCCTCATCACTAGAGCTGTCTTTCATTTCAAGTATCTTGTCCACGATACTACTTCTATTTTGCAGACAATTGGGTCCACAATCACATGTTTTTTCACAAATGTCACAGCAATTGTGACCAGGTGTAAGTGACTTTATTTCCTCCAAGTAGGGTGACATTAGTTGGACTCGCCGACATGTTTTGACCCTAATGTAATTCTTCATATGCTCACTTATATTGGAACCATTGAGACAGTGGGGATACTTGATCAAAATGGCATGAGCCTGATTGTTATCCCTACCAGCACGACCAGTCATTTGTACATAGTCATCCAAGTCATTAGCTGGTCCATAATGCAATACAGTTTGCACCCCACGAACATTCATTCCCATGCTAAAAGATGTACTACACATAACAGCACGAACATCACCTAATGAATCAGGAAAGGACTTCAATATTGCATCTTTTACTAAGTCATCTGTGCTAAGGTGGTATGACTCACAGACTCTAACTGGGACATCAGCAGTTGGATGAATAACATTTAAATGTCCTAATTCATCATCAATGTATTCGAAAGAATCATTTAAATGCTTGATTTGACGGAAGAAAATTAGCATTTTATCTGTGGCAGACTTCTTTTCTTTTATCATATCTACTAGCCACTGAGATGTCTTTTCAGGCCCATACCTGCTTTCGATGACACTGTACTTAATGTTTTCTTTGTGTGGAGGGATATACACAATGACTGTGTCTTTCATTTTGAGATCTTTAATAATCGCCTCCATCGTTGTCTTAGTTGCGGTTGCAGTGAGGCAGACAATGGGGGTGGAAGGAATGATGGATCGAACTTCCCTCAGAGTACCATATGCTGGTCGAAATGCCTTTACCTTCTTCTTGACATTGCCTTTATCACTGAAATAACAGGTGCGAATAAGTTGAATTAACAGGGGCATTATTGAATATGCTTTGATATACTATTAAACAAGGAAATATATTACCTCCAAAATGTGTATCTTTCTTACAAATTTAATCTGTTATTCGATCTCAATTATATATTCTATTTAAGTTGTGATGTTTCCTGATCTCCACCTTAGTAGGGTAAACACAGATATATGTCAACTGTAGTGGGCAGGGGTCCTTACAGTAGAGCCTCTTATTTGTATCATGGAGATTCGATAACAGGAGCCAGGGTTTCAAATGCATACCTGTATTATTTCAAGTAACCCCCAGAATTTTATGTTACATTTCATTCTAAATATCCCAGCATCGATATATAACTATGTATTTATACAAGTCATACAGCAAGATATATTCATACTGTTGAAATGCATTCCTGAGTTAAATAAAATTCGAATTCACTGGCTATATCATGCTATTTTATTGATTAGGTTTGGTACCAGAATGTAAAATTCCAATTTTGATTTATTTCCCATACAGCCCTAAATCCGTCACCAGAATTAGACTTATTACACAACACTGAGGAATGCATATATCAGGGATCGTAGTAAGGGCTTTGAACTCGTAAATAACGAGTACATTTTACTATGGACGATTACCATTGCTGGTGCACTCGTCCACACTTACGAGTACCAACACAGGAGAAAATAAACTATAGGGTGAGCTATTCGCCGAAATAATGTCTAAAATTATGTCCGAATACTTATGCTCATTACTCAATAACTATTTAAGCTTTTTATACAATTTAAATTGTATTAAATACCCCAAGATATCTATTTGACTTTCCTAATTTTATATAATTATTGCGCAATTAGTTGTACCTCTATTTTCAATCGTTGGTCAAGTAGCTATAAAATAAACTCTATAGGATGAGCTATTCGCCGAAATAATGTCTAAAATTATGTCCGAATACTTATGCTCATTACTCAAGAACTAATTAAGCTTTTTCCAAAATTTAAAATGTATTAAATACCCAAACATATCTATTTGACTGTCCTAAAATCATATATTTATTGCATTATTATTTGTACCTCATTTGGCAATCGTTGCTAGTAAGGTATTATAGAAGGTGAATATTCTATATAAGTGTTGGCACAGTGATTCTCGATTTTTATTAACATTTAGCTAGCAGTACCTCCATCAGTCCACTCGTCCACAATACTAGTACTGACCCAAGGCTTACTACGAACCCTGATATATGCATCTGGTAGGAATATTATAGGGTTCAATTGTCATGCTTGATATATATAAGGTTGTAAAAATATTACTTACAATTTCATGATGCAGTGTGCCTCATCCACGAAAATTCCCGAAATGTTTGATGCCATGTTCATAAAACGTTCTCTGTACTCATTTAGGACTGATTCAGGACTTGCAAAAATAATGTGAGCCTTTTCGAGTGGAGTTTCAGTTGCAGTAGAAGTACAGCCACTGACATTCTCAGGTTCACAAGTGGTGCTAGAATAGTCATCCCTGACATAGACTGCCCTCACGCCCTTAGCTGACAGTTCCTTGCTATGTGTCCGCATTAATGCTACCAAAGGAGATATCACAAGAACTGTAGTATTTATAAGTTCTGGCCTAGGATCACTTGTTTGTCCTCCTCTCATAGCATGGAGAGCAAATGGTGCTATCTCAAAAGCCAAACTCTTTCCACTACCAGTCGGGGAACACATAAACACATCTTTCCCAGAGAGAAAACCCCTGACTGCTTCCAATTGATGTGGCCTTATGTTCTCATAACCAAGACAAGCTAATCCAAAATCGATTGCTGGCTGGTAATCCATGTTATCTAGACTTGGTATTAGCTTAGAATAAACGATAGTAGCAATTCACTTACTCCCGATGTATAGGTTGTTTACATGTACATGAACTGGTACTGACACACTTTTTGAATTTGCCCCAGATAAGCTCCGCTTGCTGTGATTGGATAGAAGCTAGAGATATAGGTCAGGTCAGTGTCAGGTCATGCGCATGCGTGCATCAGATTTGATGCTGACAAAGTGTGGCAGCACTAGTACCTCCTTCCATGTATACAAGTCCCTCTACCTGCGGCAGAGCATCAGTAAGGCCGAGCATCAGTAAGGCCTTTGCTGTGTGCGCCCATTAAGATAGGCAGAGGGACTTGATGCTAGTCTAATGCACATATGATAATGTAATCTATTGCTTTCCACAGCTCTGCCCTGTGTATCCGCTCACTGTTTTAATGGAGGAACCTGTACAAATGTAGCAGGAGGTTATACATGTACCTGTATCGCAGGATTTACTGGTTCAGTCTGTGAAACAGGTAGGATAATTTTGTTTGATGTTTTCTTAGCTAGTGCTATGTAACATTACTTAACATTTGTAACCTCATTCTATCTATATTAGTTATCAATTATCACCCATTTATTATATTATCTCATTACTAAAATCGCTAACTATGCTTAGCTAGACTTCCGGTTCGGCTGATTTCGAAATACAAGCAGGGGCTAGGCCCACCCTTTTCTTTTCAGCTTTACCCGGGAAATTCTTGTCTGTGGACATTGTGCAAATAAGGAGATACTTATGAACTGTCTAAGAATACCTAGGATTACGAAAAATAACAAGGGCTCATCACGAAGAGAGTTTTCTGTTCGCGAAAATCTACAGGTGGGAGCTCAGAGCTAACGGTTGGTTTGCCGCCATTGTGGACGCCAAATAGACGCACTAGCTAGCTAACGATCACGCTACCATTACAAAACGGAACGCCAAATGTTACGGGATAGCATTGGAGTACCGTTGGATATACGCAAAACGCTGGTTTAAGAGAATTGACTATGACTAAAATTTAATCAGGACAATTTAATCAGACCTACGGTAGGATATATGCCGGGTTTACACGAGGGACTAAACAGACTATAGCAGAAACCGTGGTGTCAGATCGAGTGATTGCCTGGTGGACACAATACCCCCACAGCTACCTAGCCATTACAAATATAGGACTAAAGGAGTAATATATCAGCATAACGGGAGTTATTCCATTTCCTTTTTTCAACCTCATTTCAAAATAACGTTTGCATTTCTTGTATTCGCCGCCAAACCCTGGCGCGAACAGACTATAGTATGACCCGGATGTAACCTTGACATTGGGGTGGCTCATGAACGGGCACAATGACAAGCACGTCTAGCCAAGGCTGTGAAGCACGGGTGGGAGCATTATAAAGCTACAATACGAAAATAGGTGGCTATATTATTCTATGAATTAGTGAAAAAGAAAAACACAGACAATCGTGAGCCCACCATATACACATACCAAACCTCAGTCATTGTTGGTTGAGTAAAGCAGGCATCGGCTACACAAACCTCATGCACGGACGCATAGCTTCCAGCTCACAAACGGATGCACACCGGCTAACCAAAAAGGTAAACAAACTCAGCTCAACTTGAATCGAGCCTTGGTATACGCTAGTATGCAGCCCTCCCTTAACGGTGGGGATAGGAAAAGAGAAAGGGGCAGTGATTCTGAATCAATTAGTGAACAGGACAGTAAAGTTAAAAGAACAAGGGGAAGACCCTTGGGTTCTACAAATAATAAGAAAGCGGGGAAAGGTACCGCGGCGTCAGCATCAGCAAGCATGGCCTCCACATCCGACCTTGACGAGATTAAAGGTATGTTCGCCACAGTACAGACCCAGTTCACGACTATGCAAACCCAATACGAGGAAATAAAAACCCAAATGTTGCCAATCATGACAACAAATCAGACAGACATAGTACATATCAAAACAGGAATGGGCGAGCTAGAAGCTGGTGCGGTAGTAACCAACAAGAACGTGACCGCCCTCCAGGATGACAACATAGCACGCGATAAACACATCCAGCAGATACAAAATACCATCAGAAAGCAAAGCGACCTGAATAAGATGATGCGGGAGAATATGGTCACTAAGGATGACCCTGCCTATCTCGCACTAGCTAAACAAGCAGAAAAGGATCAGGAGGTTGAAATCAAGCTAGAGGAAGATAAGTTGAAGAACAATCTCATATTTGATGGCATAACCAAATACGATGATGAAAACGTTGAAGCAATGAGACGAGAAATAGAAAATGTAATGTGTACCCTGATGGCTGCTAATATTGAGGGGGGCTACTTCGTGAAGAGAGTCGGCTCGGGCACAGCTCCCCCTATGCTAGTCAAATTTGAGAAAGCAGAAGATGCCAGTGCGGTTTGGGCAAAAAGATTTGCTTTGAAACACCAAAAAAAAGACCAGGACGGGAAAAAGCCAATAAGAGTCAGGAAAGACGTCCCATGGATCATCAGGAATAGAATAAGCATTGCCAGGCCAATAGTGGCTGCTGCCTTGGCCACAAAAAGATATAAAGAAGTGATTAATTCTAAGGGAAATGTTGTTCTCAACGACAAGGTATTCCGACATGACCAACTTGACACCTTGCCAAAGGATCTAACCCTGGCTGCCATTTCCAAGAGAGAGAGTGATGAGGCCTATGCCTTTTTCACCAGACACAACCCGCTCTCTAACCACTACCAGGCCGACTTTGTGACGGAGCAGGTGGCTTTCAAGTCGGTAGAGCAATTTCTAGCTTTCAAACGTGCTCAGATCGACAAGGACGCCATCAAGGCTGAGTACGTAAGAAAAACCACGGACCCAGTCAAATGTAAGGCGGTCCTAGCAGAGCTTAGGTATACAGAGTTGACACCGCTATGGCAAGAAAAGGTCGAAGACCTGTTGATGCAAGCTCTCAGAGCCAAAGTGAAGTATAATCCATATATAGAGGATTTCCTTGTTAATACTGATGACAAAAAGATCGGAGAGGCGTCAACCAATGAAACCTAGGGTATCGGCATGGGCCTCAACGACGAACAAGTTCTCGACACCTCCAAATGGGTTGCTAATGGAAACCGTCTCGGAAAAGCCTGGGAAAAAATCAGGGAAAAGACAGTAGAGAAGCGACTAAAACAAGCCGAGGCAAGAGAAAAAGCAAGAGCAGACCCCAGGAACGAAGAAGAAGATCCAATGTTTATCTAAGTAGAATGGTATTATTTCATAGGTAAAGATCAAGTTTGAAAAATCCTTTAAATTCAGTTCACCGAACAATATGTCAGACCAGTCGGAGATATCTATCCACTCCATTAACGTCAACGGTTTAAACAGTTTAGAAAAACGAAAAGCTTTCTTTTTAAAATTATCGGAATTTAAGAGAAGTATTTTCTCCCTTCAGGAAACGCATTGTACTGTAGACTCCGAACCTATATGGAGATCACAATGGCGTGGCCCGATGTTTTTTAGCCATGGCTCCTCCAATTCTAATGGTGTAGCAATTATTTTCTCGAGTGATATTAAGATACAGTTTATCAAAAGAGGTTTTTCCCCAGATGGGAGGATGGTGTATATACACGTTATCATAGAAGGCGAATCTTTTTTAATATTTTCAATTTATATGCCCACTGGCTCTCACAATGCCGAGCAGCTAGCTGTGCTTGAAAATATTGATGAAGTGTTCGAACAAAACATAGCATCTCGGTGCATATTAGCAGGTGATTTCAATATAGATTTAGCCAGAGATGCTAACAAAAAGACAGCTATTCAATTGAATGAAATGTTATCTACCAGAGGTTTATTGAACTCAATGATTATGAATAACAACCAAATGTCAAACACCTGGAGAAGGAGAAATCAGAGATCTACTATTGATTATATATTTGTTGACCAAGGCCTCGCAAACAGAATTAAAAGTAATAATATACTGTACACTGAACTTTCGGATCACAAAATTATTTCAGCATCCTTTTTGGAGAAAACTCGTAAAAGAGGTAGAGGCTTTTGGAAAATAAATAGCAGCATCTTTGACGAACCTGAATATATCCTCCTGGTGGAAGAAACAGTTGTCAAAACTTATGAAATGTTCGGTGATGTAAATCCAAAGCTTCAATGGGAGCTATTTAAACAAGAGCTAAGGCTGGGTACTATTAAATATTGTGCTTCTCGCGCAAGACAAAAGAAGGAAAGAGTTAGCAGGTTAAGGGAAAGAGTGGAAGAGCTAGATAAACTTCATATGATGACGGAGAGCGAGTTGGAAGAATTCCAGTTTTGTAAATACGAGCTGGAAGACATATCCCTCGATAAGGCCAGAGGAGCCCTGCTTAGGTCTAAAGCCAAATGGCTAGTCAAAGGGGAAAAACCCACCAGGTATTTCTTGCAACTCGAAAAATTCCGCTCTGAAAGGAGAAGTATCTCCCAATTATTCAATGGCGACGCTTTGGTCTCCGACACTAGTGAGGTTCTAGGTATAGGTAAAAACTTTTACCAAGAGTTATATGCTGAGGAAGAGTGTAGGGTTATGTCTGGCCCACCTCTACCTAGGCAACTAGATGAGGTGGACCAACATGTGATCGATAGAGAAATTTCCCAGCGTGAATTGTTTACATCTCTTGAATTTATGCCCAACGGCAAATCGCCGGGTACAGACGGTTTTACAGTTGATTTTTACAAGAAGTTCTGGTACGCTGTTAAAGATCTCTTTTATGATATGTTTAATGAATGTGTTAAAACTGGTTGCATGACCCAAGAGCAAAACAGGGGCATAATCTCAGTCATCCCCAAAAAAGATCTAGACCATCGTTACATAAAAAATTGGCGTCCAATAACCTTGTTGAACGTTGATTACAAGATAATATACAAAACTATAGCACGGAGAATAGACTCTGTATTACAACTTATTGTGGAGGATGACCAGTTTGGTTTTATAAAGGGGCGATATATTGGCTCGGCCATACGAGAAATTGATGATTTATTACAGTTTGCTCATCTGGAGCAGGTGAAGGGGGCTGTCATATCGCTAGATTTTAGAAAAGCCTACGATACTGTCGACTGGAAATACATGAATCAAACGTTAAGGGCCTTCAATTTCGGCGACAACATTATCTCTTGGGTTAACATGCTCTATAAAAATTCACAAGCGGCCTTCATCAACAACGGTTTCATCTCCCACTGGTTCCCTGTTATGAGAGGAATGAAACAGGGAGATCCCATTTCATCTTCCCTCTTCACTTTGGTGGTGGAAACCATGGCTGTACGCATCCGCCAAAACACCCTTATCGAAGCCTTCCCAATTGGTACCAACCCTAGGAAGCTAGTCCAATTTGCGGATGACACAACCATCTTATGTAAAGATGACTCTTCTATTTGCGAAGCTTTTAAGACTATCTCCTCTTTCGGCGAAGAATCTGGTTTGAAGCTAAATGTCGACAAAACAAAAGGCTTTAACGTCAATAACATCCACTTGACCTCAGAGTTAGCAACCAGCATAACATGGGTAGAACAGATTAAAATGCTGGGTGTCACTTTGCTTTCCCCTCCTAATCAAAAGGAGCTAAACAGGGTTAACTTAGAAGGTTTAATCTCGGCTATCAAAAGCATAGCAACCCAATGGGGCAAGAGAAGCTTATCGTTGAAGGGTAAAGTCCTCATTAGTAATATATTAATGCTTCCAAAAATTCAACATATCTTATCCTGCATATCACTTGAAAAGGAGGTCATTAGGGATATTAACAAAGCAGTTAGACAGTTTATTTGGAATAGCAAGCATAATCATATAAGCCTTGACTACTTGAAACAACCTATTGACGAGGGCGGCCTTAAGCTAAGAGCCATCAAAGAAATTATATTCACCAATAGGGTGATGTGGGTGAAACGCTTTCTCGAAAACCAGGGTCAGGGTTGGACCAAAACTCTCGAAACATGGCACGGGAAAAGTGTTTCCAACCTATTTCTCTCTAGAATAGCCCCCAGAAAATATCTCAGCCCCTTTTATAGGGACGTATTTAAGGTGTGGAATAAAACTTTCTTCTCGCGCGTCCCAACCTCTGGTGAGGAAGTCAGGCTCGAGCGAATTTGGAATAACAAGCATATCCTTATTAAGAGAAAAAGAATCCACTTCCCCCAATGGGAAAAGGCGGGCGTAGTAGTCATTGGGGACTTAGTTAATGACCAAGGGTCGTTTATGATGTCGTCGCAAATTCAAAGAGATTTTGGTATACAGTGTAACTCTAAAATAAGACTACAGCTCAAAAGGGCCTTCCCTCAGCCGTGGTTGCAGCTCCTCAGGGGGGAAATTAATGTCAACCAAAATAATGTCCAAAAGACATACTTTTATATTGGCCAAAAAAAATTGAATATTTATGATGTAAACGCCTCCATAGTGTACGAGGCAGTCATCGCATCCCAGAAAACTGGGGATGAAAAATTCCAGAAGTGGAATATGGTGCTCAGGGACGAAGATCCCTTACTAGCGTCAATGAATTGGAGCAACAGGTTTCGGATACCTTATGAGTGTACAGACGATGTCAGACTTCAGTCCCTCCAATTCAAAATACTCCATAGGGCCATCACATGCAATGTTTATCTCCTACAAATACGAGTTAAAACATTTGACATCTGTAGTTACTGTGATGAAAGAGACTCCATAGACCACTTCTTTTTCACTTGTAACAAGGTACGAGACCTGTGGGTCAATATCAGGGACAAGCTACTCGCGATTGGGGTCACACCAGATCTCTTGCGAGACTTCCTTACAAAGACCACAGTCCTATTAGGAATGCCTAACACAAACCTGGTGGCCAATTTTGTGAACTTTGTTATCATATGTTCCAAGGCCTACATTCACAGAATGAGGCTTTTTAATAACAATAATGTGTCCTTTCAAAACCTGTACAATGAGATTAAAAGAAGATTCTATGTGCTATTAAAAGCCGGGAAGTATAATTCCCGGTCCCAGCGAAAATGTAGAGAGTGGAGTAAGCTCATAGACAAGTGGTAGATATATCAATATAATTACTTTTAATGTTTACTTTAGTAGACCCTTAGGGAAATCTGTGTTGATTAAGAAATCTCGAATCATTTATGTAACAGGTTCTAACCTAAACATCGAAGCTAGAGGCTCTTTGTGATTAAATAAGAGTAGCATCCTCGCTTGTCTTCCATCCACAGGTTCTTTCGTATAATATTGTACTTGGTAATTGGTAATTGTTCCACAGAAACAACAATAATTTTTCTGTCTTCATTGCTTTATTTTTCAGTGCTCACAGACGAGAAGGGCCTTTGTACATTAGTGTTAATCGCCCATGAATAGAGAAACAGAATTTGTTGACATATTGAATAAAGTGATTCCAAAAAAAACAAAAAAACTATGCTTAGCTACCCAGTAATGTGCAAGTCTGCGTGTTTGGAGCTTCAGAAACCTATATATTGGTATATATAGGTTTTTACATGATGGCGATCTTAAAAATCCAAGATGGCGGCCATAATATAATTTGATCTTTTTCTAAATGGTATAGTTGTATTCATTGACCCTGGAAATATATGTTTAGAGACCAAGATCATGATCCTAAATTGTTTGGAAGCTGAGATATTGGTAAATATAGGATTTTACATGATGGCGACCTTAAAAATCCAAAATGGCGGCCTTAATATATTTTTTGGAAAGGGCTCCCACTCTAAATTGAAAGTTAAGGCAATGAACAGCATGTGGACCAAATTTGGTGCTTTTGTCCGCAACGTCCACATCCATCTCAAATCTGGCATTACGCTGCCTGAGTATACAGGTACCAATAACAAATAGCTAGATACAGCAGTGGGCAGAAAACCATGCCTGTTTGTGTCTGAATTAATCCTGTGAGACTAAGATTTGTTTGATCAACGCTATTGTTTGATATGATGTATAAACATTCTAAGTTTAAAAAAGTGGAAAATAATGTCCATACAAAAATTATGGCATTACTTAGTTCAAAGAATGAGTTCATTTCTTTCACTTTGGCTTGATTAAGCTTGGAATGATTCCATAACGTTTGCTTCATGGTTTCCTTGATTTCAAACTAAGCTATCTATTTATTATTATTATAGAACTTTTATTTCTCATCAAGAATACAGTTACATAAAGGAGAAAAAGGAGATAATATATCAGCTGTCATCACAACCTACACTCTAAATCCTCAGCGTAAAATTACAGTGCGGTTCTGTTTTATTACAGATTAAAACGATAGGGTACCGTAAAATCTAGATGCCCAATTTTGGCACTGTCCTAGAACGGTGCGCTGGAACAAATGCCGCGCCGTAATGCCGCACTGTGTGATACCGGAGCCGCACCGTATTTACCGCGAAGCTTGCCTAACCGCAACACACAGCCATAGAATAGGGTGCGTCACCACGCCCACTTCGTCCCCTATGATTCCCCTGAGAAATCCTTTCCCACGCTCCTCCCCCAATAGTTGCGTCACAAACCGGCGACGTTATTTGATGACATCTCTCCATGAATGGGTTCAAATAAGAAATGTGTAGGCCTACACTTGGACTTTTTCAACTTGAGTATATTTAACCATGCTTTTGCTGCGATTACGATTTTTCTATCACACTCCGCGTTCCCGTCCACTGCGCTAAAGTTGTTCTACATGTTTTAACTGTTGTAGACAGTTTTCAATACATGGCATCTTCAATGGGCCTAGGGCCAATCCAATGTTATGATTTCTCAATGAACATGTAATTTCATCAAGGATCAGGTCGTTTGGTCACCATCAAGAGAAAGTATCAAGAGAAATAATGTGATATATCATGTCTGCATCTTGTATGAGTAGGGAACAGAATCGTACATAATGAAATTAACACCTTTTAACGAATAATGTTGATAAGTACGTTCATCTTTTTTTTATGTAATCTCAGTACAATTTTATATCAGCCTCTACCTATTATCAAAGAACTCTAACCGAATATACCTGGTTAGAGTTCTTTGCTATTATATACAATGATCCTTCCCTCCCTAACCATTATTCTCCCTCACTGAACAAGGCGTGTACATGTACAAGTAGCCTATAGTTGAACAATACAAATTTGGTATAAGAATAGAACATGTAAATGAGTGGTGTCCCCGGTAGGAACAGAGGAGAGCTATATAGGTAAAGGTAAAAAATGTGTTCTTATGTTGATACGAATAATATTACCTAATGATTTATAACATCACTGAATAAAAAATAAATAGCCTATATTTAATGAATCATAAGTGATAATTATTGCGTCATTTGAGTTTATTTTATGACCAGTCGGTTGGATTTGTAATTATTAGTATAACAACATGTGTTATTTACCCATGCGGCAACTTTGTCATAGATATAAAGAAGTTAATAGATAATACCTTAAAGTTTTAATACTAGACAAATGACAGTTTGCGGGTAAATGCATGGGGCGCTCTACTGGGCCCCTGCAGTAGGCCTAGGCTACGAGTTGTGGTCAGGCAAAATAGCAGATTCATGAGATTGGTAGGGGGCGGGGCTTTTGCTTTGCTTCAATCGCAAAATCGTGCGACTATTTAACCACTTTCTGATGTGAAAATGAGGTAATTGATCAATCTTGTCTCTATTTGACTGCTGCTCTTAACTTATACATTACAGACATTTGTGGTATAGATCTACATGCATGTTTTTTACTGACTACGTTACACTTGCATTTGTTTATACCCCGATCAGCTGCTGTCCATGAGCTGTCCTAAAACGCGCATGCGTAGAACCATTGGACACAATGGCGGATGGTTCAAACTCAAAGCAACAGTCTTGTTTATATTTCCACCCAATCTTTATGTTTCTACCTCTTCAAAAGTGCAGTGAAGTTGTCAACCGTGTTACAGAGAATATCAGGTAAGTTAAACCATCCTATTCATTAGCACTGAATCAATATTCAGCTGTCAGTAGCTAGGCCAGGCCACCGCCAGGCCGACTCGGCGAGTCGGCACTACGTACCATTGTAGGCCCTATATGTTTAGTCAACGTCTTTGGTGCCATTGGTGGGAAGGCTTTACACCATCCATAGTCAGAGCCGTTACATGTACACCTATGCCTACATTTAAATTACATTCAGATTCTAAAGAATTCATAGGGTGGGTGCATTTAAAGGCAAACGCTACTATTCACTGCCACGCCCCCCTTTTCCATATACCAAATCTACGGGCATTTTACTCACTATTCCTTTAGCATTGAAGTCTATGAGGAAACGGCCCATTTTTGCACATTTTATAGGATAAAACAAACAATTAATGGCTACTCCTACTGTCCCAAAATTTTCTACACATACAGTTCAGGTTATATACTACAGATAAAAAGGAAAAAAAATATATGTCATCGCGTTCGATTTTTTTTTATAGCTGTCTGAAATAGACATGTTTGGGAAACAGAGCTAGCTATGGGTACTCTCAGTTGTACCCAATTAGTATTCAAGTCTATTGGGAAATGCTGCATTTTCCTTTCACAGTTTTGGTAATAAAACAAAAATGGATACTCCAAATGTCCCAGAATTTTCTACACATATAGTGCAGGTAATAATCTACACATATATCGGGAAAAAATGTATTTCATCTCGTTAAAAAAATAATTGTAGCTGTCTGAAATAGACATGTTTAGGAAACATAGAACACTTTGAAAGCAGCAGATTTTTGGGTTGTCAGCCATGTTTCAAAGCCCCATAATTCAAAAACTAGCACGGTGACCCATTAATTTTTTTTCAGTTTTAAGAACACAAATACTTGAAAAAGCATATACTAAAGAATCAGAAAAATGACATTTATTTTCACTGGGGAGGAAAAAAAATTGTTTTTATAAAAATGGTGAAAAATATTGAGTTTTTTCGAGTTTTAAATTTAAAATTCACATTATGTATTTGTTGTTTTCAAAATAAAAATAACAATGCACCCTATAGAAAAGAGGCATAGAATTATTGGCCAAATAATACTCTCTCCAAAACTGTTAATTTTACTTAAATTGAGTGAATATAAATAGCAAATATCAACTATGAAGTCAAGGTACTGCAAAATGGGCCCCCCTTTTGGTCGTCATTGGTACTTTTGAGATGCCAAATTTTGAAGCACTGTAATTCAAAAATGAGCACGGCGACCCAATGATTTTTTTTCATCCTTATGACCAGAAGCACTTCAAGAATCAAATACCAAAGTTTCAGAAAAATGACATTTATTTTCATTTTCTACTAGATAGTAGCGTTTGCCTTTAAAAGTCCCATCTTATAAGCATGAGAATACACGTCATGTCGGCCAATCTGCGACTTGTGCAACATGTCCACCCACGGGTCAGTCAATGTCCGCCTCTACCGGAGACACTGCTTTGGCTCCCGTGAAATTTGCGCAACTTTTTAGCGCATAGGCCATAGGGGTGGGGAGAAACACTAGCTTTTATGCTTATAAATAAGACCCAACGTGAGGCGGCATGCTAAAATTGCGTCGGTCTCGTCATGACCACCCTATCATGAAAGCCCCTACCATAAATTAACTACATAAATCAGGGGTCGTAGTAAGCCTTGGGTCAGTACTAGTATTGTGGAAGAGTGGACTGATGGAGGTATTCGTCCACAACAAATCAGCACTCATTCACATATACAATTGGGGAAGTAAAAACAAGATAGAGTCTTTATGTCAATGCATAATAGAGGATTGAGTTCCGTAAATGTATACAAATTGGGAAAGTTAATAATGAATATTGTCGTCAGGGCAGCATGGCAGAGTCTGTGACTGGAACTCTGCTGATAAGGGCACTGGAGAATGGTACAAATTTCTACATAAATAAGGAATTAAATTATAAATAAATATACAGCACATAATGTTTTGAATTATTGTGTACTTCGTA
Source organism: Sthenelais limicola (assembly GCA_942159475.1). NCBI lineage: Eukaryota > Metazoa > Annelida > Polychaeta > Phyllodocida > Sigalionidae > Sthenelais > Sthenelais limicola. The sequence continues at coordinate 104,758,982 of OW804099.1, forward strand.
GGTCTCGACATAAGGGTCATAACGCTAACGCATAACTCATAACACATAATGGAGAGAGAAATTAGAGAGAGTGGGAAAGAAATATGAGAGAGAGAAAGAAAGAGTGGCATGAGAGGTGTAGGAGTAGGCAGACAGGGAAGGCGGCAGGGGGAGGAGAGAGAGTGAGAGGGAAAGAAGGAAAGAAAGTGAAATAAGAGAAAAAAACCCCATGGAAGTCATGCCTCTTTTCGATTTTATTTTCAATGAAATCTTGTGTGAGAATTACCATATCTTCATTTGCCCTGTGTTGGTACTCATAAGTGTGGATGAGTGCACCAGCAATGGTACTCGTCCACAGCAAAATATACTCGTTATTTACGTGTACAAAGCCCTTGCTACGATCCCTGTAAATAATTGTCTGAAATAATCAAATCAAATCTTTATGCAAAAAGATCGGCATGGAGTAGAAGATATAAAGATGAATAATGCATTTCTTTGTGTTTTAGTGTTGCAGTGAGCGACAAATCGCACAGGTGTGAGGAATGCTTCTGCCACCTTCACCTCCCACAATGTATGTGAGAAAACAAATAACTATATGGGTCAAGTTAAGAACTATATTTCTAACGATGTTGGGTCTTTGGGAGGGGTACTCTCAGCTAATGTGGGTCAAAAGCTAAACATTTTCTACTTTTTGTTCCATTCTTTCCCAACCCATCTAAATCCATTTGACCAAAATTTTGGAGGATTTAAGTCATGGTATGTGTGGATTTTGTAAGATGGGTTCTGTCGAAATAGCTGAGAATGCAGCTTCAAGTAGGGAAAGCTACTAGGTCATGGTGCTATGTATCATATATCGATACACTATGTATCATATTGATTCATAGGATCAAGACGATCAAGACATATAGGATAAAATGCATACAATAATTAGTTCTTATTTAAGTTGATATGAAAAATAATGTGGAAGAAATGAAAGCTTGCAGGTTGTTGATAATACAGTTGAGGGTTTCTAATATCGTCAAAATCTCAATCTAATATAATCAAAATCGATCAACGACCAGTTATAGTTATATACTCCATTGAAGTAGACCTGGTTATGTTAAGATCGGTGGGGTTACTTGGTAGAGAGAAAGAGAGAGAGACTATTAGATGAATATTGTTTGTGGAAATTAGAATAACGAGGGGGGCCTAATTCCTCACGCACAATGGTAGGAGTAGGAAGTAACATCTCAGCTACTGCTCGCTGGGTATTTTTAAGGATTTAGGTATGAAAATTGTTGGACATGGTGATGGACAGAAGAATTAGCCACTATATAAGGGGTGCAGGGGAATGCTCCTCCAGAAATTTGTTAGTAAATTGAGTGTTGTTTGAGTGCATTCTACTGACTCTACAATATTCAGTATAAATATATCATTAAAATGTTTTGATTTCATTCAATTATCGAAGAAGGTAGCCAAATGCAAATTCAAGTCTTTTGCAAAGTTTTTTTAGGTAATGGAGATTCTCTGGGCGTCAGTCGGGAGGTGGGAGGTAGACATGGTGATTATAGTATAATTATAATATCATATGGGATGCACCAAGATAATATATTTCATCTGTACAGGTACTTTCAAGTTACAATCATAGCGGTCGATTGTCCGTTTCTGTTCAAGATTTGTCGATATAAAGTCAATATATATAGAATATACTATTATATTAATAAGTTCACTTTCTTATCATTTCAGGAACTTTGGCGCTAAATAACAATATGATTCAGGATGTCTGGGGATGGTTTCATGATAAAGCACAAAGTTATATCATTCCACATAGCACCTTCCATGCCGAAGGTTCTGCATTTTGATCTAAACACTACAATAGATCTCCAACTTTACATCCACCAGGGAGGACATTCTTCTCAATCGACCACCAAAATGGTTCAAAATCCAGTGAAGCACTGAATGATACTGGCAACTATGTGGTACCTCATATCACTAGACCAGATATTGTACTCTACACCTGACTGCATATCCGCATCTAATTTATATATATTTAGATATAAATATGAGATTTTAGGTGAGTAAAAATATATACTTGCCACCAAAATCTCATGATTACCATTGCCTGACCAGTACTATGTATCTGTAAATAGAAAGATGTGTTGTAGAAGTACACACAACCCCTCCCCCGACACACAGTCTATGCTATAGATATTTCTTAACTATACCAGATTTTCCCACAAAACCGTCTATATTTTTGAGTAACTCATAATCTATTAATTCCTTATTTAGGTGATCGCACCCAAACAAAGTGTTGCTACCCTAGGCCCACACTAGGAAATGGACAAAATGACAACAATACACAGATGTACAAATCTGGGGCTTGGCAGTTTAGATTGCCTTGTTGGTGACCGTAAAATGTAAGTCAAAGGAAATGTTTCTGTTCAATTAATAGGTTGACCCAGGTCTTGACCATGTTTTACCTAATTGTAGGCTAAATCTGCTGCTGTGATTCGTTTTGAGTCAAATTTGATTATTTAGTAGTTGCGTCATGCATATTTAGTCGTTGCGAATTCAGGTTTGAAATGTTATTTTGAAACAATTTCCTTATGTATGTATTCTTTACAAATATTTAACAAGATTCTTAGTATATTGCGCCTCTTCAATGAAGAATGTATGAATATGAATCGTCCTTAATTACAGTGACAAGCTAAAGTAATACTAGAATTACCGACTACTGTAATGATGGTAGGATTCCTGAGTTACACTTGTTATTATATTGAAAAGTTCTATATAAATCCGGTCTCACATTCTTGTGGCAGGAGGCACTCGATAAAATAATTGACTTAAGACTGAAAACCAATTAAACTAGTAGGCTAATCGAACGCAGGCTAACTTCTTGTTTAAGAGTATCGGTAATGGCAAGTTGGAGATTTTCACTTGATTTCACCTATATGATTATGGAACCTTTCCCCTTCATAGCAATAAAGATTATTAAAGCAATTAATATTATGACAACTATTTATAAATTTCCTGTATTTATCTGTCTTATTTATAGGTGGAAATTCTGGTGATATTCAACTTGGAATCAAACTAATTTTCTTCCTGACCATCATCAGTCTGTATCTGTACCACAGAGAGTAGAAGGTGGATGTTATCTGCGGTATCAATGGGTATGTTTGCCATTTTATTTTTAAAATAAAAAAGAATATTCTAATTTAACCCCGTTAAGATAAAGAGTGGTTACAATTTGATTTGCAAAGTATCGCAAAATTTCCCCATGAAATCGTCCCCACTTTCATCCCTGGTATAGGAATACTACAAGATACATGAGAGTAGGGTTGTAGATGGGCTTATTATATGTAGAGTGACTTTGTTCTACCATCTATAAACTCCGAAAAGTTTTAAAAACTTTAAATAATTCCTCAAATATTTGATTTCTGATTTTTGGTTGATCTTTAATCAAATAAAATCTCAATTGACATATTGCCAGTGCATTGTATACTATAATGAAAGCAGCCATATTCATTCTGTATTTCAGATAGTACATGGCTGGCGGCCTGATGCCAACCCCCGCTTATCCTCCTGAGGAGATAGTGAGTGAGAGGTTGGGTTGGGGGATTTCAAGACACTCAGCAAGTGGGCCAGATCAGTCTGGATACGACACCAATGAAGAAAATAAAAGCAGAGCAGTGAAGAATGCAGAACATTCTATTGACAACGATGTGAGTTAAAATAACAGTAAGTATTTTATTAACTGATCAGTCACACTAACACTTATCTCCCACTTAGTTTTTATTAATTTATCATGCGTTCATGTGATGATATGCTTATCCTTCCAATATCTTTTCAAATCAATTCAAATATGCCATGAATTAAACAGGTCCTATACCTAGTCGCGCCAATCCCTTCTCGTGACGTCCTCTTCACACCCACCTTACCGCTACACGCTCTATGGGACTGGGCGGCCTGACCCCACCACAACCCGGCCTCACTGCCCAGTCAGAGCCTATGTTACAGTATACTGTCATAGACTTTGGAGGGATGTACTGATACAAATAGTTCCATACTCTATTTGCGTTTATGTATAAATTCAGAACTATGGGAATGGAAGTTCCAAGTAAGGAACCATTTGTGTCAGTACATTTCTGTGTATAAGAGCTGAAAATATTAGTCTTGATTACGGAAAAAAAATTATGAAAATTGGCCTGTAGCCTATCGAGGGCATGAAGACATAATGTAAAAATCACCAAATAAATTCATTATCTGTATTCTATTTGCTTCGAAATAAAGATATGTATTCAGAAACGTATATGAAAATTAATATAAATAATAATCAATACCCAAGCTTCTATCACAGGTTTCACTGGAAAGAAGAACAACATTTTCTAGTGAAGTTCTATTGGAAAAAACACAAGTAACTAAGGACGTCAATAAGATAATGATCAGAAAAAAATATTGAAGCAGATCTAAACTTGAGGATGTGAAAACATTGAAGGATATAGAGCAAAAGGGAGAGGGGGAGGGAGGGAGGGGGCGGCAGGACGGGACAGCATGGGAGGTAGAGGGGAGGAAGAGGGGTTGGCAAAATGATATTTAAGGGGGTGGGGGGATAAGATGCCAATGCAGATAGGTACAATCCTAGGTACTAATTAGTTAGAGAGTTACCATAACTGTTAAATGTATGCCCCCTGTTAGGAGACGCTGTCCTTATACAAAGTATTAAAATAAATATCAGATATCATTGGAATTTAAGAGTTGATTTACAAAAGTCATTTCTCCAAATTAAAAACACTTAGTTTTACCGATATTATTAAGAATTATAGCATAGAGATTCTTCACTACTTTCAAAAGCATTCTCAAACTTACTTTCATGTGTTTCTATATATCTTGGATTACTTTTAATAATGGTTCTTGATGTGAGAGAAACACTTGAGGGAGCTGCATGGTTTCATTTCAATGGTGTACTAGCAACGATTAAGAGAATCAGTAGAAATAATATTTATATAATCATTAAATGTATTTAGAAATGAGGAGGATTTTCTTAGGATTATATACATACCATTAATTTTGTAGGTTCATACGATCAGAATTGACAAAAATATGGCACAAACAAAAAACGTGAAAAACATCAAAATTGCACGGATTCGGTTCGGTATTTGCGCGGAAAGGTCGGCCCCCAATTAAACATTATTGATACGTTTCACAAGAAGAAAAGACAGGAAATACTTGATATTGGTCAAGGAACCTCTGTACTGAGCAAGTGTTTGGAAATTTGCTAACATTGCTAACAAAACTAACATTGAAAGAATCACAAGGATGGATTTGGTAAATGTGTTGCTGAGATACAAGATAATTACAGTTTGCATCATGTATCACCCATGTGTATGTTATCATGTTTAGTGGTTCCTCACATGGTGAAGAGTACCAATAACAGGACCTATTTCTCTATTTACGATGAACTATGTTTATTTTAATTAAATCATCGCACCAAAACAAAGTGGTGCAATTCCATTTCATATGCACATTTGTTATCTTGGACTTAAATTAAGGTCTTATGTATCTTATACCTTGCAGGATATTCTTTGGTATAAGCCCAATGACAGGAAACAAGACATTGGACAACAAAGGGAAGAAGGGACCACCACAACAGGCTGTCACATTCTACATTAAATTCAGCTGCTTTGTGAGCACAGGAAATGTGGAAATCAAGAGATTATTGTGACATTGATTATTGTTATAATTATTCAATGGAGTATGGTGTGTGTAGTTACTGTTATAGCCCCTGTACTGCTTGCTTGGATGAGTTGCATTATACCCAGCTTTGTTCATGTGTGTCAGTGTCTGTTATTCTAGTTTATTGAATGATTTTCAATTAAATCGTGTGGAGAGGAGCTGGCTGGAGTGTCAATGAATGTGATCTCTTTAATTTTCAATTTGATATTAATGAATTTTTACCGAAATGTAACATGAAATAAGTCAAAACGATATATAAAAAGGTATATAATGTAAGCCTAACCATTGTCTTGTTTTCTCTTGCTTCAATTTCACTGCTATTATGAGATTAATCTATATGTGACCTGCTCTGCGAAAAAGGGTCTTATGTGCTTAGATATGAAATGTAAAATGTGTTTTAGGACATAATATGCAACCTGCTGCCGAGCTGACAATTTGAGAACCTGCCGCCGAGCTGACAATTTGACATAAGAACATTTTTTTTTACTCCTTTTTTGTTGTTGCCGAGCTGACAATTTGACGAAAAAAATTTAATTTTTTTAAAATTTAATTTTTTTTTTGTCATATTGTCAGCTCGGAGGCAGGTTCTCTCGGCGCGGTGCAGTGCCGCGGCGCAGTGCCGCGGCGCAGCGCTTTAATTTAGCTTAATTTTCAGATTCTCAGAAAATGTACAATTCGCCTTCACCAATCCTCTCAAATAACCCTAATTTAAGGCAAAAATGAGGATGACGATGACGATCTGACCCTAGTGCTAGTGGTATGTGGGCCAGATTTTCAGAAAATGTACAATTGGCAGCTGTACACATTTAGTAAATTCTGCTAAATCATTTGGTCAACACTAGGTAATTTCGAGTATTTGGCATTGCATTGATTCTGGCAATCTGTTTGGTTAGGTTGGACTGTATTTAGAACTTTATTTTCGTCTGAAATCTGGGCTATTTGAGAAGATTGGTGAAGTTGAATTGTACATTTTCTGAAAATCAGACCTACATATCTTATGGCCGCATGTTTATAGGTATATTAATACATTTATAGGTATATTTATACAAAAAAAAAAAATATTTTTTTTTTGTTGCCGTTGACGAAAAAAAAAATTTTTTATTTTTTTTTTTGTCAAATTGTCAGCTCGGCGGCAGGTTCTCTTTTTTTTAATTTTTTATTTTTTTTTTTAAATTTCGGAAAAAATTACGGTGCCGTATCACAGTGCGGTACTGTCCATAAAACAGTGCCCAGTTACAGTGCCCAGTTACGGTGCCATATAGGCCTGTCTATATGGAGGGTGCCGCACCGTTATTAGCGCGGAGCGCGCCGTTATTATCACGGAGCGGTACTGTGACCAGCACGGAGCGGTACTGTGATAATTACGGTGCGTCGTCACGGTGCCTTCGTACGGTACCGCACCTGCATTCCGGGTTTCCGGTGCCGCACTGTTAAAACACAGAACTCTGCAGTTATTACAATTTACTGTGTAGCTGTGTGTTGATCTTCCGATATTTCCTCATAAATTTAGAATATTTTGTTCTGTTTTCTTAATAAAGTTGTTGTTGGATAATTGTGTTTACATAGTTTTCATGTCAGAATTATTGAAGTTATACATCATATGTTTGGTAGAGTTGATATTATGAATCTCAGATATTTAATTTTTACATATTGGTATCTATATTTAAGTTTTGCTGCTTTCCTGAGTAAATTACATCCTTATAACACGTAATAATATTCAACATTTGATTATACCGTAAGTCGTTCAATACAATATATTATATAGACATATATTTGTACATATAGAATATGCATATATATAAAAAAAAAACGTATATACCTCATCGACATTACTTTTTTAAAAAAAACAATCACTACATATATATATACATGCTTGGACAGATTCTAACCGTGGTATCAAGTAATATAATTATTTGACTGGATACATCTTAATAACATTTTGTAAGGTTAGGTTACAATTTTCTAATTTAATATACACATATATTCGCAGCTCTGGTGTGTAGTTCCAACCCGTGTGTGAATGGCGGCACGTGTGTGGAGGCTGTGGGAGCCTATACATGCACCTGTCCCTCAGGCTACAGTGGACTACAATGTCAGACAGGTGGGCAATACCTATATGGGTCAGATTTTCAGAGAATAATATTGTTATACATAATCACATATCATTTACATATTTAAGTCTCAGTTCAAATTCTCCTTCAACCTATATTCCGAGTCAAGCATGTTGGGAATGAGTAAATCACAGAACTTTTTTCAGTGGATAGGAATTCTTTATTTAAATGTAGGTCGGTAGTCTAGTCCGGGAACATACTGGAAGACCTGGACCTGGACCTGGAAGTCATCTTTCAGATGTGGGTCAGATTTTCAGAAAATGTACAATTCAATTTCGTCAATCCTCTCAAATAATCCAAATTTCAGACAAAAATAAAGTTCAAAATACAGTTCAACCTAACCCAACAGATTGCTAGAATCAATGCAATGCCGAATATACTGGAATTTACCTGGTATTGATAAAATTGCAGCTTAATTTAGCAGAATTTACTAAATGTGTACAGCTGCCAATTGTACATTTTCTGAAAATCGCTACTACCCAAGATATATAGTGGGGGAGTACACTACACATAATAGGTTTTCAATTACATGCATACCTATATAGAGCATAATTAGTATTTGTGTGTTGTAGGCTATACATGTTCTCCAATAATTAATATTTGTATTGTTTTAGCACCAAGCGACCCATGTGTGGGTTTCTGTCAGAACGCTGGAACCTGCGCAGTGGTGGGTGGCAGTCCAACATGCATGTATGTATAGATACAAGTGGCAAAAAATGAATTTTAAGATATCATCATCATTTTTTTCAAATATGACATATTATTTGAAAACATGTGACCAGGCAGATTCCAAATATTGTAAACAGTAGTACATATAATAAGTTATCTATATTATTCAAATTTGATGCTTTTATTTTTGAAAACAATTATCAGCAATTCCCTGAGCCCATAATGCCTATGGCACCGGCTGGTACAAGGTGTAACAATGCGTTTTTTGAGTACTTTTGTCATTTTGGCCAACACATGTCTCCCAGTCGACTTTGGTTGTAGGCCATTCTTAAAGGAGGCGGGCATTTAGAAAATCTTGAGGGGCTTGATATATGAAAATTCCATCTTGGGAAACATTTTGTCTACCTAGTAAGTTGATGTAAATGTTTTTCTACATGATTAAGCTAGTTTAAATCTGATGTTCAGTCATAATGTTTACCAGTCATATAAAGACGCTATTGCAGTGTTACGACAACCTCACAAATTGGGCTGAGTGAATCACTAGTAAAGTTGCTGAATACTGTTTCTGCTTACCTTAGAATTGCATGGATATAGTCAATATACTGCCTTTTCATTTGGTACATGTAGTTAGGCTACAAGAAGCGTTAAATGGGGCTTCCACATACAAGGCAACCAACCAACAAATCACGCAGGGACTGACAATCAGTATCCTGCCATTGTCGATCACTGCTGTTGGTCCCTGGTATTTACATGCACAACAAAAATTGCTCATTTGGTCACCGAGTGTTGGTCACCTAGGGGTGACCGATTGTTAGTCCCCGGTATCCACATGTAAGATAATACGATAAAACAAATTAAAACACATGCTTGCAGTGTGCAATTTGCTGTATCAAGTAAAGTAAAATATTATAACCTCAAATACCATTGTTAACGACACCTTTGTTTTAATGTAAGTTTCAGCATGTTGGGTACATTTGGCCATTTGATCCATCCACATCTATCTCAAATCTGGCCTCAAGCTACCTCACTAACACAGTTATAGTGCAAATAGGAGCTGAGATATTACATTCTTGCTCCTCAATGGCAGCCATATTGAATTATGACCTAGAAAATGACCTTGAAAGAGAAAAATGACTTCCGAAATAGTTTCCTAACTCCTGAAAAAACATAAAAACTTGTGCTACAAAAAGAATGTGTGGTCAATTGAAGCTGTGCTATGACATTCTAGTTTCATGACAGCAGCCATGTTGGATTTTGACCTTGAAATGACCTTGAAACTGAATATAGTCCACAGAAATGAAAAAAACATCTGAAAAGTGGCATTACACTTGAGAATCCAGCCAGTAGAAGCCAAAATATGCTGTGTTTGGTGGCAGCCATTTTGAATTTTGCAGCTACCGACCACCAGGGGCCTCCCCCAACTTGTACCCAGTGGTTTTTGGAAACCTTATGACCTGTTCTAACAGCAAACCAAATTTTAAAAAGGTGTCAACAAGTGCACTATTCAGATCAAAATAAACAAATACCTCCCTTCCTATGAATCCTAAAAAAATCTGTATTTGGGGTATTTGGGCATAACCAGGATTAAAGGGGTAATATCTAAAGTTGCTCAAGTGTTGGGAACGTTCACCCCCTGAATCTTGATTACCTACCCTAGGCTACATAAAAAAGCAAAGAAAAAAACTGTATCCAACAATTCCACTTCACGTAAAAAAATGGCCTTTGTTTCCCGTACTTTGACAACATAACTCAGATATAGTTAGAATAGTTCTTGGTAGAAATAATAGCACCTTTGGTTTTGAGCAAACAAACAGGAAAAGACAACAAATTTAGGGTATTGACAAAAATGTAGGGTGCCAACCCTGAATAATAATTGTGCCTGTGTATTTATAGCATTATATTGTAACTTTAGTATTATAGTATTAGTATTCCTTGTTCCTTGTATGGATATTTCACTGAAGACAGAACATTTATAATCTTAATTGTCTGTGGTCTGAGTTTGTATTTTGATTCTAAATCGATTGATGAGACTTTTATAAGGCAACGTACAAAGACATCACTGAGTGATACACTACCTTTTTTCAATTGTTCTGATAAATATCATGTAATTGGCCTTTAATACAATAAAAAAAAATATTAATAATAAAAAAAATATTTAGCAGTCTCTCACAAACTTCTTTTTATCCAGGTGTGCCCCCGGTTTCACTGGACCGACATGTGCTGATATCGTGGCCCCGCCCACTACTGAGGCCCCGCCCCTGCCACTGCCAATCATCACCATCTCACTGACAGTTATAGGAGTAATAATCACGGCAGTAGGCCTCCTTGGTACCTGTATCCTGTGTTGCACAAGGCAAGGAGGGTATGTATTGTATTTAAGATTTGTATTCTGCAATTGAACATCACTCTAACTAAACACAGACCTCAAACAGTCTCAAACATCATGACTGATAATAATTCCTTTCGTACCAAATAAACATTACATTAATCCAATTAAAGGTAAATACCAGTGTTCACTTAAAAAATGAATGAATCATGGAATTTTCTTTAAACTTTGGATTTACAAAGAACATGGTCTGGGGAACCCAAAAAGCCCAAGAAAAACGTATGTCATTGGATTAGTTTTTATTTCAGGGACCACTGAAATTTATTACTGTTCACTATAGAAGTCTATGGAAAAACGGGTATTTTCTGCATTTTCCCCAATAGCATATGATTGAATCATACGATTTTCTTTTAAATCTGCATATACATTGCTGACATGTTATTCTACCCTCCCAATTAAAACAAATAAGGGGTCATTGAACTAATAAAAAAGTTATTCAGCTAAACTTGTACCCCAATGAGCTTCCCCCACTGAAATCAATAGTGAAGGGAAGTAAACTTCACTCATCCCTGAAACACAAAATAATATGATAATATCCAGTTTTTTTGGCATTTTGTATTCCCCCAACCATGTTCTTTCTCAATACAAAGTTTGAACAAAATATATTGAATTCTATTGTTTCATGCATTAGTTCCTTGAATTCCCGCCTGCTGCAGTGCTGACAACGCTGGTATTTATCTTTAATCATGTTTAATTCATGATTAATAACATTATTGATATCATTATGACGATTACATACAGAGTTAGTAAGTTATTATTATATACTTGTTACCAGTTTGTACTGCACTGACTTATAGGCCTATGAAGATAATGTTTGTATGTATTATTTTTTGCAGTGGTGGGTTGAAACAAGGGCTCCTATTCCCAAGAGGGAGGCCATCTTTGCCTTCTCCCTTCCCAGACTGGGGACTGGTGGTTCTGCGAAGAAAATTCCAATCTAGCTTTCGCCCGCCCGTGTATAAACCAAGCGCACATGCTGAAGTATATAATCCATACTATTGAGAGTTGTCATGTACCGGTGTAACAGTTCTAAATTACCCCCCGATCTAATTACCCCCCCCCCGCTCCACCTCAGATTTAAATGACCCCCTCTAGGTTCAAATTACCCCCCTTTGTTTCTATGATAATCTTGAATTTTGTAAATTCTATTGATTCCATTACTTGCCTAAAATTCAGATTATGCTACAACCCCACATTTAAAATTGAATTGGACTATTGTAGATTGGAATTCATGATTTGTGCTCTATGTAATGCCTATTAGTAGAATTGTCACTATTATAATATTATGTCAATAATTTGATATCTAATAAAATGCTACAGGATGTGATGAGAGCAGCACTCTGTGTAATTCATATCCTGAATTAAATACTTTTCTCAGATCACAATAATTCATTACTAAAATCTATTCAGTTCTGACTATTAGGTATGTACTATTACTTTTATTGTCATAATTTAAAGAATTAATGTTTCGATCAGTACTTGGTTATTTTCAAATATTTGGGGTATATCAGACCTAGGTTTAGTTTCCCCCTTTGGGGTACTTTGAACCTGGTGGGGGTACATTTGACCTAGGTCTATTTTACCCCTGGGGGTACATTAAAACTGAAGGGGGTATATCCAACCTAGGTCTAAAGTACCCCCCGGGGGTACATTGGACCTAGGTCAAATGTACCCCCGGTACATTAGACTGAAGACTGGTTTTGAATTTTAAATTTTGATTAAACTTAAAATCTGGAAGTCTAAATCATAAGAGGGTCAGATTTTCAGAAAATGTACAATTCAACTTCTCAAATAATCCAAAGTTCAGACGAAAATAAAGTTCAAAATACATTTCAACCTAACCAAACACATTGCTAGAATCAATGCAATGCCGAATATACTCGAATTTACCTAATATTGACCAAATTGCAGCCTAATTTAACAGAATTTACTAATTGTGTACAGCTGCCATTTGTACATTTTCTGAAAATCTGACCCATATGTGAGTAGATGAGATCAGGCAGATTATGGCAAGGGCCTAGTCCACTGAGCCGATTCTGATGCAATTCTCACAGAATTTAGTGTAAAAGAGTCCTCTGCTGAACAAAATCACATGAGAATCGGCTGAGTGGACTAGGCTCTTAGGTTTCATTTCTTCTTTGCTTTGCCTATATGATTTAATTTACATAATACATGCTAAGGGAAAAGTAATGTTGATTAATGATCAGGCGGGCTTTGAAGGGTTCCTATTTTAGATTCTCTTTGGTTTGAAAGCAAGGATTTAAACGATTTGTTTCTTTTTATATTTTCCATAAGCATCATATTGTAACAATTTTATTTGTATTTTTGTGTTTCATTTGTAAAAGTTTATTACGATCTTAATCATGATAATGGGGCAGTTCTCCGACATCGGGAGGTTTATGAGCCCACTTTAAGGTCTTACAATATAATTTACATGTGAACAAATCCAGAAATGAGGAAAGTAGATTTGTTCACAGCCAAATAATAGCAGACTATATATGTTTACAACAATATAGGATACAATTCCAGTATGGTCAATACATGAATAAAACAATACAATTCATATCAGTTTGTCCGAAGTTACAGTTAAAATCATTGAAATGTATCACGGCATGTGAAATCTTGTCGAATAAACATCTTTAACAAAAAATATTAGTCTAAGTTTTGATCTTCCCAAATAGAGTTGTTCTGAATATGGATTTTGAATTATTTGGGATCGAATTTTTATTCACAGCTTATCTTGAAGAAAAGAAAGTAAAAGATCTCTATCAGATTTTACAAGCATTAATTATTCTACCTATAAAATGGTTGATTCCTCGTATCCGATCCGGAGTCTGGGGGTCCGTTGTCCGTTGACGTTCATGCTGCAGCTGCCATCTCTGAAAGACAGTCTGAAAAAGCCAAATAGTCAGAAATCCTGGATTCTTCCAATCCATCGCGCTTAGTCTCACGAACTGGTCAAGAACTGGTCACGGCACCAATTGTAATGATTCGCTCTCAATATGAATAAACAACTTAACAAGGCACAATTCCCTGTATCTCTTCTTTATTCCCAGTCCGTAAAACGGCAATGGTATCCGGCTACAGGGTAGTCAATCTCATATCTCACTACACAAGGGTAGTTGCACAAAGTATATGTAGAAACATAGTGTAAAACATAGTACACAGAATACAGGTAAATTAAATATAAGAAGCAGATAACTCTACAAGAATAATAAGAATAGATTCACATATGTGATGAGTTTCAGGAAAATGAGTCACAAGTCGCAAAATGTGTTTTTCAAAGTCGTTTACTTACAAGATCTCTTTGTTGGAATATTTTCATTTTTGGGGTGTCTAGTCCTTGTGGTTGTATGAATACATGTACCAAAATTCAAGACTGTTTATTAATTATATCCGTGCGTTACTTAGATCATCCTATTGAGTATATTTAGCTACTTTACTGGTAATTATCAACCTAGAAATATTGCAAACTTTGTTTTTCAAAAATAAAAATATCTGACTAAAAAGATGAAATTAATTATTAGATATTCTTAATGTTTACATTCATTGGAATCGGCTTGGTCTCATCTTTTCAAATATGATCTCAAAATCTAATTGTCGCGACTTATGACTCATTTTCCTGAAACACATCACATATAATCAGGTAAGGGGAAATAGAGTGTTAAAGATAATGAATGTGTAAATACAAAACCAAAGCGCAGGGCACCTCTATGTTTGGAAAGGTATACCAGTCCTTTTTGGACGGCCACCCAGCGGAGTATTGTGAAACCACTACAGAAGTATCAAAAAAGTTCTTTTTGGAGATATGGACAGTGAATCGGAGGCTGCTGATAGCTCAGTCACTGCCACGAGGGAAACAAAGGCAACAACTTCAGAGCCGGTGTCAATGTCACCAACATGCCCAGAGCTCCAGAGATGGGTGTTGATTGTATCAAAAATCATGAAAACGATGGTATAAACGTACTAAGAAAATCAGTCAAGCAAATTGAAGATAGTTTTGTCTCCTTCATTACAAAAATTAAATATGACATTGGTCTTATGGAAGACAATTTCGGCCAATATGCATGGGAAAACCTGCAAGATCTATGTCGCGCATAAACAACCTTGAGATCTCACTAGTCAAGATAAAATCAAACAGCAAATCGATTGAAAGCAAGGCTCAGTCACTAGAAAGAACCACGGTAAAACTACTTGTGACGTCATATGCCACCGTGCCGTCGTTGAGCAGCCAATCAGTTATACGCTTGTTTAGTGATTTGGCATAAACCAAATCAATATGGTGGAACACTGGAGAGAAGCGAGGTAAATAAATAGTTTGTTTATTCATTTATTTTACAACATGAGATCATGGTATAAAAATAGGATGTAACTCGGTTAGTTTCTGACTTACTTTTACTCCACGGTGAAATGTGTATCACATAACATTTGTATGTAGAGGCGTGTGGTACATACCGTGTGGTACATTGTTTTGTACCACATGGGCGGAGCCTAAAATGATGTGCAAAATAAACTCAGTTGATTGGTTCCCTTCCACGTGGGAAAATGCGTTGTCAATGACTCTTACTAGCGTTACTAACGTCATGACGTTAGGCCTACGATGTAGGCCTACACTATATATTCCGTCGTCGCCGGCATCAGTGAGAGAAGAATGGTTGTAACTTTGTAAGTAAATAAAGGACTTTGTGTTATAATTCATAATTAATCTAATAGCACCGTGGAGCAAAAATAGGACCACATCTTGTAGTTGGTCTGGCTCAAAGGATCACATTGACCCTCGACGATTCTTTTCGATATAACACACTCGCCTATCGGCTTGTGTGCCATGCAAAAAGAAACGTCTCTGGTCAATGTGATCCTTTGAGCCAGACCAACTACTGGTGCGGTCCTATCATAGTATACGATGGCCACTCGTTTTTTTTTACCAGGGATCTCACTCGAAGCCTGCGGCCTCTCATGAGATCCCTGGTCGAAAAAAACTTGTGACCATTGTGTACAGTAAGTCAGAAACCAACCTCGTTACATCCTATCATGATATTTCACTATTGATATACTTCTCTACCCCTTCAATCTGAGGTTGGTTCGTGGAAAGCGTCCCGGTGTCATTCTAAGAAATAAAGACAATAAGCTAGCAAGGACTGGAAGGATGTGAGTTGTGGTGTCATTATTTGTTGCATATGGGTCGGATTTCCAGAAAATGCACAATCTACAGATCTACACTTCTCTCAAATTCTGTTAAATTAGCGTATAAAAAATGATAAACACTAGGTATATCTGAGTGTATTCTGTATTGTATTCATTCAATAATTCTGTCCGGCTATGTTGAACTGTATTTTGATCCTGTTCTTTGTCTTAAATG
Organism: Sthenelais limicola; assembly: GCA_942159475.1. Taxonomy (NCBI): domain Eukaryota; kingdom Metazoa; phylum Annelida; class Polychaeta; order Phyllodocida; family Sigalionidae; genus Sthenelais; species Sthenelais limicola. Next base: position 104,775,198 of record OW804099.1, read on the forward strand.
TGGGTTATCAGAGAGGATTGGTGAAGGTGAATTGTACATTGTACATTTTCTAAAAATCTGACCCATGTACGATAGTGTATGTGTCCCTAAACTCTGGAAAGGGCCACAATAGTGTGCCTCTCTTAGTCATGTCTCTACGTCAGCAAAAAGATTTGTCAAATAGGGATCAATCACAATGGATTGTTGATACTGTCATATTTGAAAAGATGAGATCAAGTAAGCAATATTAACATTTAGTTAATCTAGACCATTTTCTACACTTTATATTTTGATTTTGTTTCATTTCTGAGAAAATAATTGCAATATTTTTAGTAGATGGAGATGTAAACAGTCCTACAAAGATAACATGGTAATAAGACATTTTGAAAAATATAAAGCTTGCAACTTATTCTACGAGTTTTAGTCAATGTTTGTTTATATACCGGTACATATATGCATAAGCTTTTAATTTGTGTTTGTTTTTAAAATGAGTTTATGATGAGTATTATTTATAATTCATCCCTTTGGTATTACACCAATTAAAAACAAATTTTTATGTTGTTATGTACCAAATGGCAACCAAAGCCAATGATTATTATGACTAATCAACATTAGAAGGAAAAATGAGAATACAAAGTTTGAATGCAATCCATATTTATTTTAACAAGCATACCTTTATTATAATTACAGTATAACACAACATTGTATATGCGAGTCATTTTAATCCTTATAATCAAAAACTGTTGTACATTTCAGACATTAAAGTCTTCGGAGTAATTATTATACATCATTGAGATCTTGGATAAGAGTAATCACAAAAAACAATCACTATATCATTCATTATCACTACATCTGTTCCTGAAACAATATATTAATTATCAGCTTTCTTCTCATGAAAGTCTAATTAATATGTTGCATCAAGTCTAGGGTATTTTATGTAGTTTATGATTTAGCCATGAGGCAAGTACATGTAAATTAGTCTTAAGGATTTGTATTCAGGCAACAATATGTTTGATACATTAATCATAGTGATAGCTGATGCCAATCAAATTACAGAAAACTCTTTACACCAGAATGACCCTTGTGTATGAACTACATCTGAACCTACAAAAAAATAAATGCAGTTGGACCTCCATTTTGCAATTTTTGTTCCATTCTTTTCCAACCCATAAAAGACATTTGAGCAGTTTTGGAGGATTTTGTTCAGTTGCTATTACTACAGGGCTTCTAAAACACACCCATGTGTATTTCGAGGAACCACCGGAATCCTTTCCAGTGAAGATAGCTCTTTATTATCATTATCGCTCACTGGTGGCAACGATTTGGTTTTGACTTCTTATACGAAGCAGCAGAATATTGATAAAATATAGTCTTATCAGATGGGTTCAAACATAAAGTGTGAAGTCAAAACAAATGTAGATTTTGAAATACCATCATATTTGACAAGATGAGGTTCAGTGGCTAACATTGAGGAATTTTAAAAGTGTTTTATATCTGTTTAACTCATCTTATGTTTGAATTATAAAAGTAAGCCATATTTCTGGGTGAGGTATTAGCAGTACAGTAACTAAATATACTACATAAGATGACCTTAGATATACAAAAATATATTTTATACACTGTCTGGAAATTTGGTACATGAATGCATACAACTGAATGTGCTTGATTCTCTAAGTGAAAAAGTTCTCTAAGTGAAAAAGTTCTCTAAGTTCTCTAAGTGAAAAAGTTCTCAAGAGATCTTCGCTAAACATCAATTCTATAAAATATCAATCTTTCTCTAACGTTACAAAGATGGTGAATATCGGGTCTGTTGGAAGGCTTAGAAAATGGATTATGGGGGGGGGGCACCATTTTTAAAGCAGCTGGGCAATCTTGTTTGACTAGGAATGTTTCTATACGGCCATATATTTTAAGTTTGATATCGAAGCATATTTAAAAGGATCCTATGAAATATATTTAGTTGCTTTCCTAATCAATGTTCACCAGGAAATGTTGTAAACCTTTTTTTAAATATGGAAATATCAAATGTAAAATATAAAAATACATATTACATAGCCTAGTTTTTACTATCATTAGAATCAGCTTGTTCTCATCTTTTCAAATAGGATAATATCTCAAAATCTATATTTTGCGGTGTGTGACTCATTTTCCTGAAACACATTACACATAGAAGTGCACTGCATCACAACCAATTTCAACTCCGAACAGACTTTCATTAATACCAAATTAGACCTTTGATTGTATCACCCATGCAAGTTGGTACCCAACTGTGACTTATGACCATGGCTTTCTGCTGGCTCACATTTATTATTCAGACTAGTTTGCACTTTCCACAATATCGTTAAAGATACTTATTTAATTGAATTTGGACTCTTATAGAATTATCGAACAGTTTACTGCCATCTGTGTGATTTGGAAAGAGAAATTCCACTACAGAGATTAAAATAGCGAGACAGGTCACCTTAAAATGAAATTCATCATTCTTTCTTTGATAAAGTAAGTGTGGTCTGAGAAGTTTTGGAAAATTCAGCGCTACTTTTTGGATCATTACTCTTGTCTTGGTCACATCCACATAGACATCTTTTCCACTTAACCAGAATCTGTTTTTTAAAAACAAAAGAAACAAAAACCAATACGCCTTGTAAACCATTTGCAATATCGAAAATAAATCGGAGTGCAATGTTTTGAGGAAACAGAGCAGCCAGGAGACCAAAGATCCAATTGAACCCCATCAGGGATGTTAGCCGAATGTAAATATATAACTCAGTCCTTTGGTTAGTTTTATCTGACCGGGCATTGGCTGCTTGGGTCATGGTTCGTCTTAAGTGGACAATTGTAACAGTAAACAGAATAAGGTTAATTGCGGTTGTTAGAGCAGCGGGGATGACAAAACCAATGACCGCAGCCAGGCCTGGTTTTAAGATACAACGCAAATCGTCAAAGTAAGCCAACTGCTCAGTGTTCACCATACTGATGGCCACTAGTGTGATGACCAGGAGAGCCGGTGCACCCCAGGATACAACATGGTACTTGACACTGAGACTGAGCTTGTACTGGGGAATGTAGGCCAGCTTGGCACTGAACCGCGCGGTCATGTCCACTGCCAGGGTGGTGGTCCAGCAGAATGAGGCCAGCCAGCTAAAGTGCTGGAACACTGTCTGAACCTTGCAGCCCCAACTGGTTTTATCCGGATGAATCCCACTGAGAATGAACAAAAGCTGGGCAATGAATAAAGCAATGCTTAGGTTCAATATCCCAATCCCGGCCATACTCCGCAAAGCTTTGAAACATACATGGGTGAGGATGGTGAGGAGCAAGCATAGTAAAGAGATGGAAGAGATAACAGTATTAACTATGCCCTCTATGTACTGGAGATCTGTGTATAGGGGATATCTGTCACATACTACTATACCATCATGTGCCTTACCATACTCCCAGGGTTGGTGAATCTCATTACTTCCCCGCAAAATCACCGAGTCATTAACAAAATCATAGTCCTCCTTAGCCAATGCCTTTCTCCGACAAACTTCTAAAGGTGATCTACATACAAGAGAAAAACTCTTGAGGGAAAAATTAGAGCCATGTGAACCAAATGCCAAAAATACAGAAGGAACACTTCTATATGGGTAAAATAAGTTAGCCTCAGGGAAATAGATGGAAATGTTGTTGCTCGAGCCACTTTTTATGAAACTTAAATTTGCATTTAGGAATATGCTTTCATACCCTTCATTACAAGTCAGATTCTTTTCACCAGGAAGATGATTCCTAAGAATGGTGACACTGTGAGTTTCCTTTGTTGTAATAACGTCCAATAAATCACTTACACCCTTCTTGAAGTCTTTTGTGAAGATGTTTAAAGCGCTTGGACCATCTATTGATAGAATCACACAATTTACATCAAAAGTGGTTATAATTTGTTTTCTGATGTCCCCATCGTTTTTAAGTATGGCTTTGGGAAGTTCACCTATAACTAACTTGCTGCAACCTTTAGATGTTTCTGTCACAGTGAAATCTGCTAAATTTTCAAAACCAGAATCAAGATCATTCATTTTAATATCACTTATCATAATTGTAATGGACTGCGCAGACACGTCCTCCATATCTTCTCGCTCTAAAATTTGTTCAGGATATCGACCTATGCTCAAACATTGGGCATCCTGAGTCTTTAATTTACCTTTCTCACAGACCTCAGAGCACACATTAGATATTGCATCAAACACTTCCCCCATTTTACAAATGTCCTTGCCCGATTTCTCAACCGGCAGTAAACGCTCATCATTTACATTTACCAGGAGGGAAAAGGAAGGCAGGGGGATTTCCTTTGCCTTTCCAGGTAGTAGACTTTCAGCGTCCTTATTTTTCCAGCAATCATAATTTTTGGTATCCAATTTCTCGTTTTCTTCATTCAGGATAGCATTTTTACACTTGACACAGTTTATGTTTCTATACAGGACTCCATTAACTTTGATAGGTGACCAATAGGTCATGCAAGCTACCCACACCAATCTAATACTCTGATTAGAACCATCCCTCGCATTTAAATTACATGATTCAGCACTACATTCCTTAGACAACCTCCTCACATGGTGTGGTGACTCTGGGATAGATTTTAAGTTACACTTACTAAGCACATGTTCTGAAAATTTCTTCTGCGGACCTGCTTGTAACAGTCTGGCTAAATGAATGTCTTGCTCATCCGCACACTCTACATTAACTCTCCATGCCCTGAAATCTTTCCCATCCAAACCATGACAAATAGCACAATACTTATTTCTAAATATAGCTGACTTGGTTGAAACTGGTATAAGCATGAATATATTGTCAGAACTGGTTGGAGTTTCACATCGAGCCTTTATCCGTGTAGAATGAAAGCGTTGCGGGCACTTCATCACCATGTTCACTACATCGTCTGTGCCATTCACTTCCACACATTCAGAATACATGTCGTACTGGTGGCTGACTTTCAGCCTGTATGACAGCACATCATCTATTGACCCATTCAACCTGACAGAGATCTCTCTATCCACCAAATGTGGACAAGCCTTCTCAAAGTCCAGACAGCAATCTGCGAGCTGGTAGCAGAGTGGGTCACAGTTACATCTGTGTTCTGGCATGCGACTAGTTTGGTTACATCTACCCACACAAGTCATCCCAACACATGCCGCGTATGGCCCCACATTCGGAGGAGCGAGTGGTTGAGTGTGGTTTGCTGCGGGCGATAAGAGCAGTGAGATTGGTGGTGCAGCGTGTTGTGGCGTCGGCCTGTTCCTGACATGAGTTCCTGACATGCCTCCTGTAATAGAGAATATTTCAGTAATTATGATGAAATAATTAATAAAATATATCTAGAATTATCAAGAGTAACATGCTGTGAAATTTTCTTCATAGAATATAGAGATAAAATCACATTCTTGTGCAATGAATATTCAACTAGAGTTCAGAAATGTGAGTCGCTCATTTTGGTTTTGAATCTTCAACACATACATATACAAACAACCTAAAGGAAAAAGGAATTGTAAGTGTTATTGTATACAATAAATATATTTGTATTACACAATCTTTATCCTAACTATGTGACACTTTGTTACACTATGTTACACTTTGTGACATTATGTGACACTTTGTGATACATTGTTACACTTTGTTACACTTTGAGATACTTTGCGAACAATGCTAAATATTTCACGCTGAACATATGTTCACTATAGCTTTTACATTGACATACAACTCCCTTGACTCCATGCAAATCAAGATTCAAGATATCAGATATGTCAGTCCCCTATTGTACATTGCTAAGTGACCTGTCCCAAAACAAGGACAGCAACGTGAACTATTTCACAATGCACCGATCTACACTCAAACACTGACAAACATGGCCGTTGTTAATTATTGACTAAAAACAACACAAATAGCGCAGATCATACATTGTCATCATCATCTTGGCAACGGGAATGACTTTTCTAACAAAGAGTCCATCAATAGTTCCCATGGAGGTGAATAGAAGAGATTATTGCATTTTAAAGGTTGGGCTCTGTTTTGTTGAATAGCAATTGTCATCCAATTGTTGTGGCGATGCAGCTTAATGGTGTCCAACATTAAGGATGCAATTTATCCAATAGGGGAATTGCATGAATTTTGATTTGCAATGATTTGTTGAAAATGTTACCAAGCGTGTAAGACTTGGAAATTATTGTAATATTAAATGCACATACCAAATATAACTTTGTCTATGAGAAGACAAATTTAAAACTATGTAGATTTTTCTCTGTTGTTATTATATCTCTTGTTTGGGTACAGATGGAAGAGCTGTGGTCACACAGATTGTGATACCTTTTCCTTGTCATTGATTAAAATTGTAGCTATTTATGGCGGGAAAAAAAACAATTATATACTTATGGGACTTACCATACAGTGCTCAATCTAAAACATGCCATCTTTAGTATCTGTGCTCCGATGTCAATATCAATGTATTATGTATACTTCCAGATGTAACATGGGCCCCATCTTTCCCAAGATGAATTTAGTTTTCATGAATTATCTACACAAGCTATGATATTGGTGAAAAGTTTCTTGCAATTTTCAATAAAAAATTCTTACTAGATATATGTATGTCAGACCTGAACTGAATCCATCCCAGCATGCATTCTTATAGAGATGCACAGTAGCACATGCAAATCCACTATTGGTGTGCTGATGCTGTCTAATGGTACCCAACATTAAAGATTTATTTTCAGTGCACAGACTGAACCAAATGGCGTCTCCTAATGACGACATAATGAATTAACAGCTCTACCTAACACCTATATGACGTTCACCTGTTCTCCTCTAACAAAGTATACATTAGACAGTAAAGTATAGCTCTGAAATAAGAGCACGTTCGTGGTTTGAACGTGACCTACCAACATTAACTTAGCCGCAGTGGTCCAAGTGCACGTTCCAGTTCTGAAGGTGACCTGTCTGGACTCTATATGCTATGTGGGTGAAGTCATCAGAAAATGTACAATTCATCTACATCAATCCTCTCAAATAACCCAAATTTAACACAAAAATAAAGTTTAAAATACAGTTCAACCTAACCAAACAGATTGCCAGAATCAATGCAATGCCAAATATACTTGAATTTACCTAGTATTGACTAAATTGCAGCCTAATTTTAATAGCAGAAGCTACTACATATGTAGAGCTGCCAATTGTAGAACTTCTGAAAATCTGACCTATATGAACATTACAGAAACCTTTTCATTTTAGTGACAATGAAAAGACCACTTTGGTAATTACATCAACAAGAATAAAAATAGACGTCCATTCTAGTCTCATTGATTACATACATGTGTAATGAAGCACATCACATATAGGTAGAGTACACACAAGTGTATCTGACATGCTTTTACTGATGAACTTATATAGAACCACTTAAAGCATTGAAAATTGCACCCTTCTCTGTTTAGCCTCATTGATATTTTCAAAGCATTTGTGATGTGTTCTAGGAAAATGAGTGACAAGTCGCAAAATTGATATTTCACAAAGTGTTTTTATCATAAGATCTCTTTATCGGAATCCTCTGATCTTTAGGGTTTAGCGCTCATAATCATATGAATCCCTGTAACAAATTCCAGGACATTGTATTTAATATATCTTTGTGTTTTGAAGGCCTTCGTATGGAGTATATGTTAGTTACTTTACTGGTAATTACCCATCCAGAAACATGACAAACTATTTTTTCACAAATGAAAATATCACACTTAAAATATAGAAATACTTATTAGGTCTCCTAGTGTTTACTATCAATGGGATCGGCTTGATCTCTTTCTAAATATGGTGGTATCTCAAAATCCATTTTTTGCAACTTTCCTAAAACGGATCACATTTAGAATCAGATGCATCATATCGGACAGAATACAAGCATTACTCTAGAACTTACAATTCTAGAATAGAAACATGTTTCTGTTTTGAAGGTGACATATACCAATATGTCATCCTTTTGTTCTCTCGCCTATTTGGTGGGACTAACGAATGATCGGAAGTATAGGTACACCAGTCACTTATTTCTCAATACACCAAACATGAAAATAACCATGCACAGAAAGCATGGAAAGTTACACCAGACAGATATGTTCAAAGCATTTATAATCAGATGCAAGATAATATCTACTATACTGTGATTTACTTTACAATGAAACTAATACAATATCAATGACCTACAGTGAAGGGCTGCTGGTTCTGCTGTTTGGTGTATGGGGGTCAGATCGTCATAAAATGTACACTTGACCTTTACCAATCCTTTCAAATAACCCAAATTTAAGACGAAAATCAGGTTCAAAATACAGTTCAACATAACCAGACAGATTTATTGAATGAACACCAGAATATACTCAGATTTACCTAGTAATTATCATTTATGACCAATATTGGGGGTCTGCTGATTACCCCAAAGCAAAGTCAATGGGTTAAATACACAAATGGGTCAGATTTTCAGACAATGTACAATTCAACTTCACCAATCGTCTCAAATAACCCAAATTTCAGACGAAAATAAAGTTCAAAATAGAGTTCAACCTAACCAAACAGATTGCTAGAATCAATGCAATGCCAAATATACTTGAATTTACCTAGTATTGACTAAATTTCAGCCTAATTCAGCAGAAGCTACTACATATGTAGAGCTGCCAATTGTAGAACTTCTGAAAATCTGACCCATATGAACATTAAAGAAACCTTTTTATTTAAGTGACAATGAAAAGACCACTTTGGTAATTACACCAACAAGAATAAAAATAGAGGTCCATTCTAGTCTCATTGATTGCATACATATGTAATGAAGGACATCACATATAGGTAGACTATACTCAAGTGCAACTGACATCCTTTTACTGATGGACTTATATAGAGACACTTAAAGCATTGGAAGTTACACCCTCCTCTGTTTGGCCTCATTGATATTTTCAAAGCATTTGTGATGTGTTCAGCTTAGGCAGACAGTAGTATCCAATTTCGGAATGTTATTGTCTGTTCTAAATAAAAATGCAATATATATATTCTAGGAAAATGAGAGACAAGTCACAAAATTGATATTTCACAAAGTGTTTTTATCATAAGATCTCTTTATTGGAATCTTCTGATTTTTATGGGGTTTAGCATTCATAATCATATGAATCCATGTAACAAATTTCAGGACATCGTATTAAATATATCTTTGTGTTTTGAAGGCCTTCGTATGGAGAATATTCTACTGGTATTTACCCATCCAGAAACATGGCAAACTATTTTTTCAAAAATGAAAATATCACACTTAAAACATAGAAATACTTAATAGGTGTCCTAGTGTTTACTATCAATGGGATCGGCTTGGTCTCTTTTTAAATATGGTGGGATCTCAAAATCCATTTTTTGCGACTTTCCTAAAACGGATCACATTTAGAATCAGATGCATCATATCGGACAGAATACAGGCATTACTCTAGAACTTACAATTCTAGAATGGAAACATGTTTCTGTTTTGAAGGTGACATATACCAATATGTCATCCTTTTGTTCTCTCGCCTACTTGGTGGGACTAACGAATGATCGGAAGTATAGGTACACCAGTCACTTATTTCTCAATAGACCAAACTTGAAAACAACCATGCACATAAAGCATTGAAAGATACACCCGACAGTGTTTACCTTCATGAATATTTTCAAAGCATTTAAATCAGGTGCAAGAGTATATCTACTATACTGTGATTTACTTCACAATGAAACTAATAAAATATTAATGACCAACAGTGAGGGGCTACTGGTCCACTTTTTTGTGTATGGGGACCAGATCGTCATAAAATGTACAATTGGCCTTCACCAATCCTCTCAAATAACCCCAATTAAACACGAAAATCAGGTTCAAAATACAGTTCAACACAGACAGACAGATTTATTGAATGAACAACTCTTTACAGAATATACTCAGACATACCTAGTATTTATCATTTATGACGAAGATGGAGGATCTGCTGATAATCCCAAAGCAAAGTTAATGGGTTAAATACACAAATGCGTCAGATTTTCAGAAAATGTACAATTCAACTTCGCCAATCGTCTCAAATAACCCAGATTTCACACAAAAGTTTAAGTTCAAAATACACTTCAACCTAACGAAACAGATTGCTAGAATCAATGCAATGCCAAATATACTCGAATTTACCTAGTATTGACCAAATTGCAGCCTAATTTAGCAGAATTTACTAAATGTGTACAGCTGCTAATTGTACATTATCTGAAAATGCAGCTGCCTCCAAATGGAGGTTATTAATCTCTTCAGTCTTTAGTCTTTGTTTTAGCCATCAATCGCTCAGGACAGTGACTAACTTGAACCTAACCACTAAAAGCAAGCATGGAAGGTTACTCCAGACAGTATTTATATAATTAACTATTATTTTACTAATTGTTTCAATGCTTTTGAAATAGGATGCAGCAGCTCACATCAAACAGGACAAAATTCAATAATGTAAATAGGAAAGGGAACGGAGGCCCCCTGTCATGTGACCAATCGTGTAGTCTTCTTCAAATTGACTATTGAGTCTAGCTGGATGGGCTCTCACACATTCAATTCAAAATATTATTTATCCTGCAGCGAAAACAAAGGAAAATACACTCTAGAACAACAATCACAAAGTACAGACATGTGCCGTGCAGAAACTTCTCGCTGACCTGTGAAATTGAAAATAGACATTTCATCCAACCCAACCCCATCAACCCTTCATCTCACCTCTCTACCTCATCCCCGCCTTACAAAATTATATATATCTCATGTTTGTATACTCTTATAGTCATTAGCATAAGCTCTTGACAATACTAACGGTAGCATTGGCAAATAATTAGACACAGCAGTGAGCAGAAAACCATGACAATTTGTATGTGAATTTAACCTTTGAGGCTACATCAGAATTATGTTTCACTGTATTCTTTGACTTTGGCTGTATAGGAATGTGTTTGAAAGGATCGGAACAAAAATTAGAAAATTTTTTGGACAGAGTTTAACTGATATTGCCGCTTTAAGTCATACAGACTCGACATATTGATTCCAGGGGACTCCAAATACGTCCCCGCATACTATCACTAGATACAGACTCCCTCGTCCCCTGAGCCCACAAGAACAATATTTTGAAATTGGGCAGAATATCAGATACGGCGAGACAGGAGAGGAATTGCTGGAGGTCACCCTTGGGAAGACCTTCTCAACGTCGTAAGGAGAAAAAATACTCCCCAATACATTAACACTTGAAATCATTTACAAAATTGTAACGATGAGCTCATGGTGAGAGAAGGCGCAACAATAGATTAAACATTGAAATGTTTTTGTTGTTATTCATGCGCACCACTCCCTGTAGTATGTTGATACCTATGTGACATAACGATGCACAAAAAATGTTCTTTTGGTAAGTTAATCTTTTGATTTAACTAAATTACTGGTACATTAATGGCACAGGTTTGGATGATTTGAACATTATGTAGTTGGCATACGAGAATAAATTATTTGGTTAACTGTGTGTAAAATGTTATCTAAATGTATATCTAAAATGATGAGCAAAATCTTCTAGTGTTTAATTGGAAAATAGACCTATCACTGTTGTGACAATGTCACCAATTAAATTGTTCAAAAAAACTAGCTTCAGCATTGGAAAAAGCCCCTGAAATCATTAAGCCATAGGGTATCCTTAAGAATTGACATATTAGTGCTGTAAAAAATGTTATCATTTCTTAATGTTAACCCTGTCTACCTCAGAAATAAAGACCCGGTGTAGGGGAATAAAACAGAATTGACATATTGATAACGGGAGCAATGTAGAATTGCCCTTGTAATTTGTCACATGTGATGTGTTTCAGGAAAATCAGCCACAAGTCGCAAAATTGATATTTCTAAAACTATTTTATTTTATTTTATTTTTTTTGTACAAAATTTGTTTTCATATTAATTTTGGGTTATCTAATGTTCCAGGTAGTATACGGGTCAGATTTTTAGAAAATGTACAATTGGCAGCTCTACACACTTCGGAAATTCTGCTAAATAAGGCTGAAATATGATGAATACCGGGTATATTTGAGTATATTTAAAGTATCAGTTCTGTCATGTTAGACTGCGTTTTGAAGCTCATTTTTGTCTGAAATGTGGGTTATTTGAGAGGATTGGTGACGTTGAATTGTACATTTTCTGAAAATCTGACCCATACATATGTGTAACAAATTTCAGGACCGTGTATTAAATAATTATATCCATTCCTAAGCTCACCCTATAGAGTATATTTAACTATACTTGACTAGTAATTGTTCACCCAAAGATATTGCACGTCATTTAGAAAAAATAGAAATATCAAACTTAAGAAATAGTTATTACATGTCCTACTGTTTACTCTCATTGGATCGGCTAGATCTCACCTTTTCTAATATGATAATATCTCATAATGTTAAACTAATGAAACATGAACTTAAAGTGGAATATCCAATGGTTTACGTGTAAGAGCACGACGCGATCACACTGATGGTATGTTCTTTGCTTTAAGAATTTTGTCTATCTATGTTAGGCATATCATCTTCTTGCTAGACACCATTCCTCATCTACAGAGGCTTTCTATAAAAAGCAAGGGGATAGTTATCTGCAGTATATGACTACAATCATACAGGGTTGCCACTGGCTATATATCTGTAGTGTATTGATCTAACACTTCCCCATCATATCCCCACACACAGAGCTCTATACCCACTGATCCTGCTTGTCATCCCAATACACACCCAACTTGGACCAATTGTAAAAAGTTAAAAAGCAAGGTGATAGTTATCTGCAAGAGCTAGATTACAGCCAAGCGTTGTTTCTGTAGCGTATTGATTTAACACAGTCCCTTTGTATCCTCACACAGTGATATACTAGCCGCTTCATATAATATCTCTAGGCAGAGGGGATTACATTTAGGAGATTTAGTGAGTTTCTAGAGACTTTGCTTGTCCCATATCGGCGCCCATTTTGTTTGCAGGGCATTTACTGGCGACATACTCTCACAGATGTAATAACCCATTATGATAACATCAGGCAATTTATCTTTTTTTAAATTTGTCAAATGGCTTTATTAAAAAAAAATCACGAATATCCTAGCATGTATAAATGATCTATGAAATACAAATGCATGATGGGAAAGATGGAGGCTGGATTTATGGATACATGTATGACACATGGATATTGGCATTAGAGCATTGATACATATCCCTGAACATGGCATGTTTTCTTTAGATTTTAGTCTGTACCATTAGTCCCATTATCACATACACATGTCAGGGGTGCTATTTGAAAAGTCAAATAGTACCTATGTGCTATTTGAGCCAAATATCCACAAGATTGATGGGAAACAAGGTAAAATACTATTAAACTCTTACTATTAAACTTAAGTTCTTTTGTTGATTTAGTATGCAATAAATACCTACGATTACTAACCAAACAGATCGATCTCAACATCCGGTCAAATCACACAACACGCCTCACCCCAAAGGGGTGCCATGCGATTTTGACCCGACGCTGAGATCGATTACAAACTGAACAGAGCGCTACTAGGTATAATAATCCCATGCAAATGTGTCACCAACAAATGGCGGCCATGCAAATCCCCCTATTGCTTGTGAATGAAACTTACCAGGCGGTGTAGGCAGCATGTCTGGGGTGGGTGACGGTCTTGTATTGGAGCTGGGTGCGGTAAGATTACCGTCCATCATTACAGCTGCCAGCAGCAGCAGCAGAACCATGAAGGGGCTCAGCACTCGCCCCTGCCCTCTACACTGCATTTTGGCCTCTCACACAATCAGTGTGACAGTGTGACAGTATCACAGTGCTGAATGAGTGTCACAGTGCTGAATCAGTGTGACAGTGCTGAATGAGTGTTACAGTGCTGAATGAGTGTCACAATGCTGAATCAGTGTCACAATGCTGAATCAGTGTTAATGATCACTCACACAATAAGTGTCACAGTGCTGAATCAGTGTTGATGATCACTAGTTAAAGTTGCACTCTCTGTTAATGTCAGTCAATAACTAAAGATGTTTTGCTTCATGTTCCATTGAATTCCAATTCACCCAAAAGCCATTTGACTAAACGTTTGGAGAATTGTGTTCCAGGGTTCATTAAAACTACACATCTCCAAAGTCTGTTCCTGTGGTGGTTTATCTTGTTCTGGGAGGTGACACTATTCTTCTTTCTGCAGAGCTTCATAAATGTCCACAGCTATTTTTACGGCGATCCGCCAAAATTCTTTACTGTTGTGGTTTCATGTATAATCTGTTACGAGTGTTTTTATGTCTGATTTATCCCCGGATCCTTGAATGAACATAACTGCAGCAAAATATTGGTATCTTCATACCACAGCCGCAGGTTATCACAGTCAGATATTTAGTCCACAGTCATCATAGCTCTCTCACACCAGCTTGTGGGTTATTTATATTCGTAATCATATTCATGACAAAGTGGGACTAAACTTGGTGTGACTTTTCTTGTCATAATAGCAAAACATTCAGTGTTAAGTCACTTATCTTCTGGATTTATATAACTAATGTCCCTATTCGCTCTATATATCATAGCACTATTATCAAGTATCAAGTATCAAGTATTATCAAGTTGTATAGATCCTTGTACCATAGATGTCTACAAGAGAAATAGGTCTATTGGATGGGTTTCCTTTCTAGATGGGAACATTACTTGATCGTGGGTCAGTTATTCACCAAATGTACAATTGGCAGCTGTACACTTTTACTAAATTCTGCTCAGTTAGGGTGCAATTTGGCGAATACTTGGTAAATTCGAGTATATTTGGCATTGCATTGACTCAAGCAATCTGTTTGGTTAGGTTGGACTGTGTTTTGCACTTTATTTTCGTCTGAAATACGGGTTATTTGAGAAGATTGGTGAAGATGAATTGTACATTTCCTGGCGACTTCACCCTCATGCTCCCTGCCAATGGTCTCACTGTCAATGGTTGCTGATGAATAGTTCCGATTTACAGACATAGATAAATTAGTTCCTATTATCATAGCAATTTTCTCTGTATGTTGTATAGATCTTTGTACCGTGTTTGCTTGACAAATACTTCTCTTGGTAGGGTTGGGTTTCTTGGTGAGGACATCACACGATCGCACTCTCTGCCTATTTACCAAGACAGATACGTGTTCCTATCCTTTACATGAGTTGTATCACCTAGAAATGTACAATTGGCAGCTATATATAGATTTAATAAATTTTGTTCCGTTCGGATTAAAAATAATAAATATTAGGCAAATCTGAATTGTGAAATGTGCCATAATTGTACACAAATGTACTACCATGTGGCAAAATGTATATTTCTTCTATGTGTTTTATTCACCTTTGTAGAAGTTTTCTCATTTCTGAGGTATATATACCGTTTGAAATTGTATGAATGCAATTACCAAATTTCTAGATAGTGTATTAAATATATCGTTGCATAATGTCATCCTATGGCTATGTTACTAGTAATGGTCCATCCAGATATATTTTGAACTTTTATTTAAAAAATAAAACTATCAAACTTGAAATACAAAAATACTTATTAGCGGTCCTAATGTTTAACATCATTAGAATCGTCTTGATGCCATCTTTTCAAATATGCTAATATCTCAAAATCCATTTTCTTGCGACTTGTGCCTCATTTTCTTGTAACATATCACCCATGGTAACTCTACTATATCAGCAAGTCCTATAGTTCTTCCTACCATGTTTGTATGACAAATAAGTGGGTGAGTGAGAATGGTTGCTTTACGCCCTTATCAACACATTTAATATGGTTATATCAAGGGTGGGAGAGCTGAGAAAGAGGCAGTTTATAATCATACCCAGGAAATAAAGGTAGAGAAGAATGGAAAGAGAGATTGAGGAAAAGAGACAGAACCCTAACATGTTTGTATGACAAATAAGTCTATTGAATAGGCACATGACATGATCATGCTCTCTTCTTACCTTTCACTGTCAATGATTCCTGATCAATAATTCTGATTTAGCGACATTATAGTTCCTATTACCTATGGTCTATCATCCCCCTAGTCTCAGTATGCTGTACATATCTTTGTTCCATGTTTGCATGGCAAATTGGTTGGGTTGGGTTGGGTTTCTTGATGGGACCATTCCATGATCAGACCTAAATATTGAATAAACATTGATAAATGCCCTCGTTCCAATCCTCTATAAGTGATGTGTCAAACACATTTTGATTTTGAGGTGCTACCATTTTGGCAAAGATTTAGTGGATGGCAAGTATGTTAGCAATTAGACAATCTACAAATTATTTCTATATGTTATGTTTATTATGCTTGGAAAGAAAGTTTGCAATATATCTAGGTTGATGATTACTAGTAAAGCAGCAAAATACAGGACATATAATGACCTTCAAGTTAGATTTAAGGTATCATTTATTCAGCGAATTGCATTAATAGTTACAGTGTTCTTCTCAACCTTTACTGATTGTGGACATGCAAGGATATATTCAACATACTGTGTTAACATTTGGGACAAATATTCATGGGTCCTATGATAATAGCATGAATCCATGGATATGTAATTAGACCTAATACAATTCATTTAAAAATAAATATGACTAAGGCCAGCCCCAGAAATGGGAACATTCCTGCAAGGAAATCGTGTAAATAAAACACCATGAAAAATATCAATTGTGCGACATATGACTCATCTTTCTGAAACACATCCTATTATATATAATGCTAAAAGTGATATAAGCGAGGCATATAGATCTTTCTACCATGTTTACATAACAAATACATCCATTGGATGGGTTTGGGTTTCTTGCTCTGGACATAACTTGATCATACTCCCTGTTGATGTTCTCACTGTCAATAGTGTTCAGATCAATATGACTGATTTCCTAGACAGATACACAGGCACAGGGATATTTGCTAGTCATGCCTATCTCCCCATTCGACTTATTTGGGATTATGAGATTGGTTATTATAGGGGGTTTGTTTTACTGTATATCGATGCAGCTGTTAGATAATTGATGATATCATGAATATTTTTTCAATGAATTGGTGTTGTTAATGATCTGAATTACTTCACAAGCGGGCGACCTTCCATTCTGATATGTGATGTGTTATAGAAAAATGAGTTGCAAGTCGAAAAAAATGGATTTTGTGATTTTATCAGATTTGAAAGGAGGAGATCAAGTGGATTTCAATGATGATAAACATTAAGACATCTGTATTTGTACTTCTGTACTTCAATACATAGTCATGAAATGCCGCACATGTATTCATTTTTTGTTTTTGTTTTTGTAAATCTTGTATTTCCAAATTAGACAGACATGGTGGAAAGAACACGAATACATAAGTAAGATTTTAACAATTAGCAAGTGAAATAAACTAGGATGAAAGAGGGAGACTCTTAGGTCACATGTATTCATGCTACGAACAGCGCTAGGCAACCCAATGATAAAAACATTCAGACTAAAGCTTCATATGAAAAACTTTTGAGAAATATCACATAATTATGGGTCAGATTTCCGGAAAATGTACAATTTCCAACTGTACACATTTAGTAAATTCTGCTAAATTAGGCTGCAATTTGGTCAATACTAAGTAAATTCAAATATACTTGGCATTGCATTGATTCTAGCAATCAGTTTGGTTAGGTTGAATTGTATTGGACCTTAATTTTTGTCTGAAATCGGGTTATTTGAGAAGATTGGCGAAGTTGAATTGTACATTTACTAAAAAATCTGACCCATATATTCAACCAGAAGCGTTCATCATGATGCTAAAACAACAGGGACATGTCTGATAGTCTAGTCCGAGTATTTGTGCCGGGAGACATGTGTTGGCCCTGTCTCATCATTCCCTTTATTTGGCAAATTTGAAATTGCGTTTATGAAAGATTAATGAAGTTGTGTCTGTAATTCTCTGTAGCTAGACCAATTACAAAAACACTGACTCACCACACCATCATTATTATTTATTTTTTTTAAGAAATGTTATTGAGCTGGTTTCGGTGGTACAGTGATATTCTCACAGACTCAAGTCAAAATAATACAAAAGCTTTCATTTTTGATTCGATGATATCGCTGGGCGGGGCTCGATTGAGATATGAGTATAACAATGTATGAACAACAATGAGAATATGTTTGGGCATGTCGAGGTCGAGGACGACCCCAACACCCCAGCCAGCGGAAGGTAAGCAGTTCTTAGTACAAAGATAATGAAGAGGCAACTAAATAATCCTTCACCAGTCGTGTCTCTGGATCAGAAGCTAAATACAAGAGGACACTGAGGCTCCTCCAGTCACCATAGGTTTTAATATCATGTAATGGCATACCAATACGACTCAGAAAGGTAGCTGAGCCACGTCTCAAACTATGAGAACTAAAGTTACCAGATAAACCACAAGCTTTGATTTTACTAGACAGTTTTGCAGCAAACCAATAATAAGACATAGTCTTGCCAGAAGGCAACTTGAACAGAGGGCCTCCTAGAGGAATATCAAATTTTTGAAGGTATACATATAACCATCTAACCGGACACAATATAGAGTCCCTAGCAGCCACCACAGGAATTATTACTTTCCTTTGGGCGAACTGGATAGTTTTAGTGGATCGTAACGTAAGAGAAAGACCATAGTCTGTAAATTCAACATCAGAGGCAAAAATAACGTGGCCGGAGTCTGTGAAATTACTCTTACGAAGTAAGCACCTAAAGGCTAAACAAGTGGAACACCAAAATAGCAGGTCCTCCAGGGAGGTAAAGTCCAACGCATGAAATATTCTGATCAAATGCGAGGGAAGTAAGGGGTCACATTGCTTAACCGAATCACCAATAAGGCGTCTAGCACCTTGCATAGTACATTTCACCAAAAAGGTACCTTTGGCTATAGGAGTCACACCGAAGTATTCATGTAAGGCCCATAAGGAGCAAACATAATTTGTAATAGTTGAGTATTTAACCTGAGAAGACAGGTAAGTAATATATAAGCATACAGTCTCCACCGAAGCAGGTAAAGGTTCAATATCGTATAGTTCACAAAACTCAAAAAATCTCGTCCATTGGGACCTACGCGACTTCCACGTATTATCAGACCAGCACATGGACTGTACTAGTTTACATTCCTTTTGTAGTTTCGACCTTGAGGCTGTTAAAACAACAAGCAGAGAACATACAGGGTAAACCATAAGACATAACATTCAATTTGCGAGAATAAATTCTTGATAAGGCATCGGCAGCAAAGTTATCAGTAGAAGATACATGGCAGGCTAACAGTTGAATGTTATAAACAGAACAAAACCAGAATAATTCTCTGATCAAATCCATGGCAGTATCATTACAGCTTTTACCTGAAGAAATCATACATTCAACTTGGGTGTTATCGGTGTGAATGAGGACAATTTTATTCTTTAGTAAGTCATGCCAGCGCTTAACAGCAAGTAACACAGGCCAGAGCTCAAGAATATTAATGTTGGAAGAACTGTCTAAATCCAACGAGGGCGGGTCTAACGAATGTGGACAAGATTTACCTATATCTCGCCAACTACCAAAGAAAAAATCGTCACCAAACACACCCCCAAACCCGGATAATGAAGCATCTGTATAGATATGTTCGAGGTCTACGTATCCAAGAATTTTCCTGGAGCCATTAAACAATGGCAAAAAATTGTACCACCATAACAGGTCTAGAACACAATTTTGAGAGATTCTAACTCTTTTCTTTCCCTTAGTAGCCTTCAATAAGGCGTAAATACGATGACAGAAGGTCCTGCCACCCTTAACCACACTCGAACAGTGGGCCAATAAGCCAGCCATACGTTCTAGTTTTTTGTAAGAACACCATTTTTTCTCCACAAGAGGAGACAATTCATCTAATATTTTACCAACCTTATCAGAAGGCAGACGAATACACCAGTTAATCATATCGATAATGATACCTAAGTATTTTGGCTCATGGCTAGGAGAAGTTACCTTTTTAGAATTAACTCCAAACCCTAGGAATCTCAAAAAAGAGATTAAAACATCTTGCCTATACTGGCATTGAACAGCACTCGTACCAGGGATGAAAAAATCATCCAAATAGTTAACACATGGTATACCCCAAGAAAACATGACTCTGGTTATAAAATCGGTCACAGAATTGAATATATAAGGGGCTGACCGGATACCAAAGCATAAGGCATTATCAGTAAATAATTGCCACTTACCATCCCACCACCACGAGAACCCTAAAAATTCTCTGTGAGGGGGGAATATGTTTATCGAACGATAGGCAGTTGAAATATCAACAACACACCCAAAGTCATTTCTACCCACCAAAGACAAAGCGTCGTCAATACGAGCAAATTTAAACTTAATGGCTGTACTGTCCATAAAGTTGTTGACAGATAGCAGAGGTCTTGAGCAGTCTGTAATGGGGCGCAACCTACCATCGGGCCTATGTATAGCCCCCAATGCATGAATACACTTCGGAACATTTTTGGCAATGGAGATCTGACCGGCAACCAATTCAGTGGCAACGACCGAATTCATTTGAGTAACTACAGAGTCGTGCAAAATCGATTTGTAATTTGGCATATTATATGTAATGTCCACCTGAGAATCGATAATCTTAAACCCTCTACACACACCTGATAACACAAAAGAATCCAATGTAGACAAGCTACGATTCTTGATAAAAGGTAGTAGTGCAGCAGCCATTCGACAAGGCATGAGTTGGGTAGGAACATAATCAAGATAATACATACATAAACAGTCACCCGTAAGGCAATGTCTAGATAAATGAAGATAATAACCTGTATAAATCTTCACGCTACACACATAATCATCAGGTAAATATCTACGGCGAAGCAATAAGTTCAAGTCAATTGGTAAGTCATGAAAATTCTTTTCAAAATGAACAAATAAACATTCGCTAGACTCTTTTGTAAAAACAGAAGGAGTCAAAACACAACAAAGTTTTCTTTGGCAGCCATCTTGGGGAATCCCCGGAAGTAAGGGAACTCCTTCCGGAAACCCCGGAAGTAAAGACATAGAGTCAGTAATGGCGGACATGTTTACCTCAAGCGAGGGAAATACCAATAATTTATCGTTAGATCGCGAAGAAGAATCAATTTCAAAAGGTAAAAGTTCAGGAATAACATCACTCGAAACACCAGAGGGAATAACATCCCTCAATATACCTTGACCATTACGATTGAAACCAGAAAATAGTGAAAAATCGTTGCAGTAAACAGAATTACTAAACTGCGAAGCCTCGTAAGGAAGCTGCTTACCCGCTTTATACTAAGCCGGGCCTTGTTGGGTTTGAGAACTCTGATTCTTAGCTAAGCGACAATCGGTTTTCGGGTGGTTACCGTAACAGAAGCTGCATATGTGTGGGAATTTGCAATTGTCAAAGGTACAACATTCTCTATTAAAAGCCCAGCAAACTGGCCTATAACCCGCTGAGTCTTTCTTAGGATCTTTAGTGCGTTTACCCCTGAAACTAGTAGTAGGAGAAGTACTGGGTTTCTGCGATTTTGCAGCGTATTCATGAGAAAGGAAACGCATCGATAATTCAATGTCACCACCACTATACGATTTGAGACCATCGTCCCTAGCTTTGTCCCGGACCCCTTCGTCATATTTAAGTAGGCCAGAATTAACATAAGACTTAGAGGCAGCCTTCTCGGCCAAAAAACAATTGTGTTTTAGCATACCGTTAATGTTATCTCCAGCTCTGTACCTTTCCAGCATAAACGCGCCGTGACAATACCACAAACGTTCAATTGACATAACTTTCTTCCTCTCGTCTCGTGGGAGAAAACGCTTTATCTTATACCTACGTTTTTTATCCCTAGACTTTGATGAACGACGACGGCTATGGCTTCTTCTACGACTATGGTGTCTAGACGTTACAGACGACAAACTTGAAGAGGAGGAGGACGACTCGTCCGAGTCAGAATCAGAGGACGAGGAGGATCCATTAGCCGAGCTTTTCCCTCCAAACTGGCAGCGGCGACGACCAATTGACTGGGACCTACGCCTAGGTGGGGAGTCACGTCTACGTCCACGGGAGTCACGCCTGTCACCATGCGAGTCACGTCTGTGGGACCGGCCCCGGGCCCGGTCACGGTCTTCCCTCGAGCTATGAGACTTATGAGATTGTGGAGAGTCAGACTTTTCCTCACAGAGTTTGGCCAGACAGTTTTCGATACCAGACAACTTGCTCTGAACCACTCTAGATTCTGTTTTAATAGCTTCAAGTTTAATATTCATTCGCCAAACGTCCTGCCTACAACCAGAATCAACAGCCCCCGGGGCCTGTTGAAGAGGCGCGTTTGGTTGTTGCACCGGTCGAATTGGTTGCTGCAGAGGCACATTAGGCTGAGGTTGAGCAGGAATATTCGGAATATTCCCCTCCTGCATGACAACTTTATGAACTTTCTTAGGTGCTTTAAATTTAAATGGACCACCGGGCTCCATAACTTGACGAGGCGGACCTAGAGGGGGCCAAGCCTTGGGGTTTTCAGAATCAGATACAACATTGTCTGTCTCCACAAAATCATTAGAAACATTAGCAATAATAGGCTCACCAATAGAGGGTTCTTCCATCCTTCCTTCAGGACCGTCAGGAGCGAGAGGAGGTTTCTCAGCAGGGGGACGTAAGCATGGTTCTTGTTTGAACCAAGAAGCCTTGGGAATAGACTTACGTACACGACTACCCCAAGTCTTCCTATTCTTCTTCTTATCTCCGGTAGGAGACCATCTGTCCCAATCCACGTTATCAATGGAAGAAACACTAGCTTTCCTCTCAGCTCTAGAACACTTCAACCCAGTAGGGGGTTCATGTTTCTCATCGTTACACTTCCAACACTTTCTCACCCCCATAATGGAGTCAATAGGAGTCACCCAAGTGACACCAAACACGTGCGGACGTGCTAACCAAACAAGCGGACCGGTCAGAGAAAGTTTTTTAGTGCGTGACTGAGTTGAAGTGATCGAGCGGTGCCAGGCACTGGCTATATATATATGAGCGTCTACAATGCTGCCCTCTGGCGATATAATATTCTACTGTCGTCAGAAGCATAAACATATAGGTATTATTATAATTTTAAATATTTAATGTTTAATATTTCTTTTGACAACGCTTGCCAGTTAGTTAATACTGACATTTTGTTTTTGTCGATATACACGTAATCAATGGAACATTAGACCCATAGAGAAGGTGATATTTTCACACCAATATATTTTAGTATTGTTTTGTCATCACATCACAGAGGTCAAGATAAACAAATTCAGTACGATTGTTAAAAACAACAGGGCTTCAAGGAATTTGATTCTTTTCAACATCAAATTTCTTTTCAGGTCGTTGAGACATTTAATCCACGAAATCATGAATCCCTTGTGTTCAATCATGAGCAGAAGGGCCAAGCAATTGCCCTGTATTTGGGACATTGCTTGGCTGTATCAGCTTCTAGTAACTTATTGAATACGGGAGTTGCCTGTGCCTATTGGAGTGCATGGAGGGGGTACAGTAGGAGGAATATGGGAGGACTTACACGATCATGTACTGGATGAAATACTGTACCTCCTGTACCCCCGATTTTATGACCAAAAAATAAGGAGATTATTAATAATAATTGTTATCCAACATATTGAGCCATTTAAAACACATATACAGGATGACGAAAAACTTAGCGGAGACAACACAATTATTTTAGCGGAGATTAGCGTTTCGAAATCGCTATTTATCACTATTTATCGCTATTTATCGCTATCGCTACTAGTTATGAAATAAAGTATTTAATTCCAGTGATATTTAGCGTTATATCGCTAAATATCGCTATCGTTCACTATCACTCACTACTAGATACTTCTGAAGGAACAAGGTACCAAAGTAATTATTAACAATAAAGATACCTAGGACTATATATTCAATATGATTATTATAGTTATTTATCACATAGGCTTAGCCTACACAGTATTTGATGTTAAATAAAATGATGGGTGTATTTAAATTATTTCTTGAAAAAAAATGTTGGCATTCCGCCTGATTCTATCTTGATATAGTAACAGGCTATCTATGGGTGCAAACGATGGCCTCGATCTGTGAATACACTATCCTAAAGAATAGCAGCAATGTCACACATTTAAGTTTTAACACTTAGCAATGCCCCATTTCGCTTACCCATACTCATGGGTGTGTGGCATCTTTTTCACACGTTTGAAAGCTAAGGTAAACGCTAAACAGATGTTATTGTTTATTCAGAAATCAGCAAGATTGTTACAAGGCCAGTCTTAATTAGAACAATTGTTAATAAGCAATAATTGATTAGTAATGGTTAGGTAGGTTGGAAAAGGTGTTTTGAAGGAAGGTATATTTGTCGACTGGGTCGAAAATTGGTCTTGAGAGCTGTGAGGCTAATGATTGTTATCAAAGTGAATGATAGGTAGAAACTGATGTAAAATTGTACTGAGATTACAAAGAGAATGATGAACCTACTTGACGTTCCTACAAAACCCATGTTCATTGAACAATCACACCGTTGGCTAAATAGCATTGAAGATGCTATGCATTGAAGAACGTCTTCAACAGTTTAAAGCATGTAGCAGAACGTTTAGCGCAGTGGACGGGAGCACGGGGCTTGATTGTAAAATCGTAATCAGTGCAAAAAGCGTCCACAACCATGTGTTGTAAACGGGGTTGAAGATGCAAACATGTTCAATATCGTTTAGACTGAATACGTTATGGTAAACGGGCCTTTGCAGTGTATGCATTACCAATCTATAAATCCAGTCTCCCATTCGTCTTCATGATGTGGGGGGATGGTGACATGTCTGATTGTCTGGGTGCTCAGGAAATGGATGTGTTCCTGGGTAATTATAGCCTGGTGGGGCTGGGCATCCATATGTGGCTCTTTACTGCAGACATAGCTATATACATGTACGTCTCCCCCTCTCAGAGATTGACCTTCATAGCTAGAAATGGACTCAACAAATTCTTCTGAATTAGACTGAGTGAACTATTAGAATATTTATGATGTGTACTTTTACTATTGGCTCTCTGTATAAATGAAGACAACAAAAATATATATAATGTCCTTTAAGCCTGTCAAAATGACCAGGAATCCTGTATACGATCTGTTGTATAATATAATTAATAAGGTATACTGTGTTGTATATGACTTAGTAATCAACCTCGCAAAATGATTTAAATGAGTTAAAAGACTAAAAGTGGTCAATAATATTAATTTGATAGTAACAATTGAACTTTTTTAAATTGTTTAACACGAAAATGTTTCGAAATAAAATTTATTGAATACAAAAAAAAACAGATTGTAGGCATATGGGGGTTGAAAACATATTTTTGTTACATTGAATTTATTTTGTCTTAAATTTGGGTTATTTGGGAGGATTGGGAAAGGTGAATTATTCGTTGCCTGACGTATATATGGGTCAGATTTTCAGAAAATGCACAATCTACAGTTCTACACATCCATCAAATTCTGCTAACTTAGAGTGAAAAATGATAAATACTAGTTATATCTGAGTATATTCTGTATTGTATTCATTCAATAAATCTGTCTGGTTAGGTTGAACTTCATCTTGAACCTAATTTTCTTCTTCAGTATGGTTTATTAGAGAGTATTGGTGAAGGCAAATTGTGCATTTTCTGAAAAACTGACCCATATGATATAAAATATTACCACAGGCAGTGAAGACCCCCCCCCCTCCCCCTTTATACACCAAAGAGTGCAGCCCCCCTCCCCCCATGTCAATCCTCAATCGTTTAGTGGTCTACTTCCTACTCCCCCGTCCTCCTATTTGCTAAAGATAATCCAGGTACCCAACCCTTTGTTTTCCCCGGGTGGAGTTAGAGTTTGTCTGTAACACTATCAGCACAACTGTTGCCTACACTGTGTATACATAGAGCTACTCCTGCCCTGGCCTCTATTGCTCACACCACTCACATCCCTCTAGATAAACTCAGCCAGCAGATGGCTCAGAAAATGTACAATTGGCAGCTGTACACATTTAGTAAATTCTGCTAAATTAGGCTGCAATTTGGTCAATACTAGGTAAATTCGAGTATTTGTGGCATTACTTTGATTCTAGCAATCTGTTTGGTCAGGTTGAAATGTATTTTGAAATTTATTTTCGTCTGAAATTTGGGTTATTTGAGAGGATTGATGAAGTTGAATTGTACATTTTCTGAACATCTGACCTAGATCCTCACACTTTACTCTATCCCTTATATACAGAGACTGCTTAGATTGCTTAGACATGTATGGTTGGATGCTGCGCACGTTCAGAGAACTAGGCTCAAATTAGGCTCATAGAGTGAGCAACACTACTATATAAGCAAGTGAGTGAGGGAGTGAGTGAGATTGGTTGCTTTACGCCCTTATCAACACATTTAATATGGTTATGTCAAGGGCGGGAGAGCTGAGAGGGAGGCAGTTTATGGTCTTACCCAGGAAATGCAGATAGAGAAGAAGGGAGAGAGAGAGACAGAGAAAATAGACAGAAGAAGGGAGAGAGAGAGACAGAGAAAATAGACAGAAAGGCACTTTATGGTCTTACCTAGGAAATAGAGATAGAGAAGAAGGGAGAGACAGACAGAAAAAGCACTTCATGGTCTTACCCA
Organism: Sthenelais limicola; assembly: GCA_942159475.1. NCBI lineage: Eukaryota > Metazoa > Annelida > Polychaeta > Phyllodocida > Sigalionidae > Sthenelais > Sthenelais limicola. Next base: position 104,801,812 of record OW804099.1, read on the forward strand.
TGGTAATACAGATAGAGAAGAAGGGAGAGAGAGACAGAAAAAGAGACAGAAAGGCACTAACTTGTCTTACCCAGGAAATAGAGAAAGAGAAGAAAGGAGGGACAGACAGAAAAAGCACTTCATGGTCTTACCCATGGTAATACAGATAGAGAAGAAGGGAGAGAGAGAGACAGAGAAAATAGACAGAAAGGCACTTTATGGTCTTACCTAGGAAATGGAGATAGAGAAGAAGGGAGAGATCGACAGAAAAAGAGACAGAAAGGCACTAAATTGTCTTACCCAGGAAATAGAGAAAGAGAAGAAAGGAGAGAGAGACAAAGCACTTCATGGTCTTACCCAGAACCAGTAGACTCATAGAGGCTGCATAGACATGTACAATAGAGGAATTGCATAGCCGCCAGTTTGAATCTTGATTCACATGGAATTATGGGACTAATGGTACTGTCTAAAATCTACAGAAAACATCCCATGTTCAGCATGGAATATTTATCAATGCTCTAATTTCAATATGTGGCACCATGATAGTAACGGTGCCGTGTCATGGTGAATTCGCAGGTAGCACACCTGCATTCTGAGTTTCCGGTACCGCACTGTTAAATCACAGAACTCTGCAGTAATTCAGATTTACTGTGTACATGTCTCTATGAAACAAGTTCCTATCTTTCCTATGATGCATTTGGTGTTTATAGATCATATATACAATACTGGTGAAAATATTCTTGCAATTTTTTATAAGAATGTTGCTAAATATTTGTATGTCAGATTGTAACAGTATCCATCCCATGATGCACTATAATAGACATGCGCAGTGAGACATGCAGATGCCCTATTGGATGCTGAACATATTCAGGAAGTTCTGCTCAATTAGGCTCTAAATAAATAGTTGTATATATTATTGCTGTGATGTGTTAGAGAGAAATGATAGAGAAATAATAGATACTAGGCATATCTGGGTATATTATGTATTGATTGAGAATGAAGTTTTTTTTGATACCTTATTCTCCTCTTAAATTTGTGTTGAGGATTGGTGCAGAAGTAGAATTGACCATTTCCGATGACATCATGCACCCTTTAAATTAACACCTAATATACTTGGTTTTGCCTAATATTTATTATATTTCAACCGAATTTAACAGAATTGACCGAACCTTACAGTTCAACATAACCAAACAGATTATTAAAATCAGGGTAATACCAAATACACTCAGATAAACCTAATATTTATCATTATCAACTTGACTAAAGGAGTAGATCATTGACTAAAGGTGTAGAGCTGCTGATTATACATTTTCTAACAAACAGACCCAAATGCTCCCACAGACCCAAACACTCGCCTATGGATACCGAGTTGCTTAGAGCTTATTCCAACAACTCATCTTCACCACTAATCGCTGAGTTCTTAAATCCTCCTCCTCCTCGCTGTATATATATTTAACTCATATCTCGGTACATCCAAGTTTTTATTCCCAACTCTGATCTACTTGTTTTTCTTCCTTACCATTGCCTCAGCGTCTTCTTTCCACCTTTCTTTCCAGTTCTCTCAAAGAATGTATCCTCTATGTGTGTGTATCCGTGCTGAGAATGCCTGGCCTTGTGTGTAGTGTTGTGTCACTGTCTACAGAGAGGACCTCTTCACTTGACTGGTGTCTTTATCACTACACTCTGGCACCCCTAGTGGGACGCTGGGGGGACTGATTGTGACGTCACAGGGGTCTGACCAATGCCAGGCGAGTAATGACAGCGGGTGGGTCAGATTGCCTACAGATGTACAACTGGCAGCTCTACACGTTTAAAACATTCTCCTTAATAATACAGGTGATTACTGGTGTATACTATAGGTATATATACGTGATGTGTTTTAGGAAAATGAGTTGAAAGTCGCAAACTGATATGTTTTAAAGTGTTTTATTTCCACGTTTTCCTCGTTAGAATGATTTCGTTTTTTTGGTGTCGAGTCCTTAAGGTTGTATGAATGCATGTACCACGTTTTAGGAATGTGCATCAATTATATATAATCATTTCTAATGTCATCCTATAGAATATATTTATCTTTCTTACAAGGAAATGTACACTCTTCCTGTTTGCCTAATTATCGATAAGTTTTTATTCTGGATATGCTCTTGTGCCATGAATAAATTATAAGTAATGAATAGTACCCTACTTCTTAAAATCTGTCTTAAATTTGAGGTTTCTTGTAAATGTTTACGATATCTTAAGCCCATATACAACGCTATATAGATACTATAACTATATAGATTTATCCCATCATGCACTGTAACAGATTGACTAGTAATTGACGGCCAAGAAAAAGGGCAAACGATTTTTTTTTTTCAAAAATAAAAATAACGAACTTGAAATATAGAAATACTTTGTGAATGTCTCAAAGTTTACTATCATCTAATCAAATATGATGGCCTCTTAAAAATCCATTTGTGACGCGTTTTGTGACTAGTTTTCCTGTGACACATCACATATATGCATTGACACGTGAAGTACACCTATTGTACATTTTCTGACAGCTTCACCCTTCTTCTCGCACTGAAAGCTGCTCGCTGGTAAAAAGGCCAGTGTCAATGGTGTGGATCTACTGCAAGTGTTGGTGGGGAGCTGGGACCGGTCATGTTAACCTGCTACAGGACCCACTGCCACCACCAGCAGCAGCATTGCCATATTGATTAAGCCCTTTTAAGCTGTGGCTCCACTGGATTCCTCATGACTTGCTTTTGCTTCACTTCACTTCATTTATAGTGTGCTTTTCAACAACTCTTATGAATCCAATAGTAATTTCATAAGTTCACTCTCACTGCGCTATTGAGCTGCTACTAAAAGACGTAGAAATAATGTTATGCTGTTGCGCTCAGATCAAACGGATCAGATATTAGTGGAACGTCCTGTGCACTTCTAAAGAAGCTGAAATAGCAATTTTTAAGAGCGTATAGAAAGCGCAATAACCAATCCCATTGGACCGCTCTTGTTTTACTCAAACTTCACTTGTTAGCTACTCGGGAAAAATAAACGGGGGGTTCTTAAGCAGACCAAAAGAGCGATCCAGTGGAATCACACCTTTAGTTCCTTGTCCACTAGGCTTACTCAATCCCCAGTCAGCTTGATTGCACAGAATCAGGGCTAATTTATAGCTGAGATTAAAGAATGTATTGTTAAAGATTTCTCTTATGAAATTAACTCACATAATGACTTGTATGACCGAAATTATCAATATTCTGCTCTTGTTCTATGTTTATACACACATTTGCAGTGTAATTGCCGAGGAAATACTGCTGCCGGTGAGCGATAATATGAGAATGAAGCACATTCAGGAGGATTCTTTTCGCGTTTTTTGTTCATTTTTTTCCAGTATCAGTAGATTAACTTGCTGAATATTGTCTCTATCAGTGTTTTTCATGTTCCAATGGATTCCCTTAAACCTAGAAAAAGTGTATTCACACTTTATTACATGTTTATTCTACCCCATGTTATGGAGTTTCAGAGTTTTAGTCATGGCCATTTTTGTATTCAGCTGTCACGTGTTTACCTACGGGAGTTAAATTTAATTTTTTGAAATATGTTAGTAGACACCTTTACCAACACATTGGTGAAGAAATCTCTTGGTAAGGAATTTGTTCTCAGATTAGTCTTTTTTTCCTGACTAAAGTACTTATACAAGTACTTATTAAATGTCCTCCTTTTTACCATCAATCGGATCGGCTTGATCTTATCTTTCAAATATTATGTATGTTATCTTAAAATCCATTTTTTGCGACTTGTGACATATTTCCCTGTAACACATTCTGATACATTATTATGTAATGCCCAACGGTTTGTTGGTTGTTGTAGGAGAACAACACAATACTTATGTTTTTAGAAGTGCTTTTAACGAAAGTCTGACGTTAAGAGTTATCATTAATCAATATTGCCTATATCTTTTTATATTTTGATTATATTATATAACTTGCTATTTCTGTAATGTCACTCAGCGAAGTATGCATTACAAACTTTAACATTTAAGGGCAATTCTGGGAATAGTATCATCGATGTAATGTCCTTGTTCCTGAATAAAAATGTTTTCAAATCAAATCCCATCACATTCCTGTTCGACTTATGACTCACCAGGCATTGATTCTGCGCCTACAGCATGTAATATTAAGCGCAATATGGCTGGGACTAGGCGTCTCACGCATTCCATTAACTTAAGTATTGGTTCATGATCGAGTCTGCAGTGGTAGAGCAGCGTCCATTGAGCGCCTGGTAGATTGATCTGGCACTCTAGTTTTCGATACCAGCACTTCAGCAACAATATTTTCATATTTACCAAGTTCAAAAGAGGCAGCAAATGACATGAAATCCCTCGATTACTTCCCCTTAACATTGCATGTTCATGTATGTAGTATCAAAAAGATAGTGCATGTGAATTTGATTAAATGTGATGTGTTCCAGGAAAATGAGTCACAAGTCGCAAGAATTCGATTTTGAGATATTATCATATTTGAAAAGATGGCATCAAGTGGATTCTAATGATGGTAAACATGAAGGACAGCTAAAAAGTCTTTCGATATTGTATGTTTGATCTTTAGATTTTTTAAAATAAGTTTGCAACATTTCTGGGTGGGCATTTATTTACCAGCAAAGTAATTTAAAATACTCCATAGGATGACCTACAAAATGCGAGGATATATTTATTGCAATGTCCCAAAACTTGGTACATATATTCATGTGACTAAAATTGCTAAACCCTACAAAGATCAGAATATAAGATAAGATAAGATACAACTTTATTTATCAAACTCACACAGTACATTATGGAGTGACGATACAGACAAAAACAAGTCAAATTGACTTCTGGATCAGATCCAGTTCTCCCAGACGTTACCAACTCTTTCAAGTAGAGTTAATGAATTTAGATCAGTTTTACAATTATTTATGACATATGGTATAAGAAATAGAATACAGTAAGATATAAGGATCTTCATAGATTCAACTTGACTTAAGATAATACCGTATGGCAAGATAATACAGTAGGTACATAGACATTCCAATAAAGAGATAATGTGAATACATCACTTTGACAAATATAATGTTTGCGACTCGTTTCCCTGCAACACATCACTAAACGATGTTAAACGATCAAATGGATTGATAACGCAAGCTGTAATCGAGCTGCAGATAGCCAACCAACGTTTTGTTTAAATGCTTTTATTTAAGCTGTTCATAGCTCCCTGGGTCATGCATGTAAAGTCAGCGAGCTGTACTAAATGTCCACCCGGGCGGATGAAAAGAAGCTAAGGCAAGTGGCTCCAGCGCAGCACAAGGCAATACTAAATCTACTTTATAACGTTTTATATCACACAGGATCCAGCACTTTGTGTACACACAGCTACTGCTACTGCCTACAGCCTGATAATGTGGGGGGAAAGGATGGATATAGATATACATATAGATAGATAGATAGATAGATGGACCGATTGACTGATGGATATATTGGTAGACAATGGTTAGATGGATGGATGAATGAATGTACTATAGATGGATTGATAAATAGATGTATACATATAGATAGATAGATAGATAGATAGATAGATGGACCGATTGACTGATGGATATATTGGTAGACAATGGTTAGATGGATGGATGAATGAATGTACTATAGATGGATTGATAAATAGATGTATACATATAGATAGATAGATAGATAGATAGATAGATGGACCGATTGACTGATGGATATATTGGTAGACAATGGTTAGATGGATGGATGAATGAATGTACTATAGATGGATTGATAAATAGATGTATACATATAGATAGATAGATAGATAGATGGACCGATTGACTGATGGATATATGTGTATACAATGGTTAGATGGATGGAGGAATGAATGTATTATAGATGGATTGATAAATAGATGTATGGATGGATAGATGGATACATGTTTAGATGGTTAAACGGTTAGATGGATAGATGGTTAGATTGACAGATGGATTGATTGGTGGATGGATGAATATATCTGCCTACGGCATGGTGCTTATGTTGACGAATCTCGTCCAATAAATGTTCGGTTATTGCCGGCTCGTTCCATTCTCTCTCTATATAATATGAGTAGATAGATAGATAGATAGATGGATATATAGATAGATAGATGGATAGATACTGGGCAGAACAACACATTTACTAAATTAGGCTGAAATGATGAATACTATCTGTATCTGAATTCATGTGATAGTGGAATATCAGTTTAGTTATACGTTATATTTTCAACTCGTTTTCAAAAACCATCAAAGATAATTTGTCAGTTGTACATTTAATTCCTGGTGACCGCCCTCATCTGTCCAATTATCTTGATGTGTTTTCCAACGTTAAACACTTGCAGTGATTCATACTAGTCGTTGTACATATAAACGTAAAAACCATAACACATCAAGTCATCTGGCCATGGCCTCTTGCAGTGATGTATGCTCGTTAGTCTACATATAAACGTAAAAAACAGAACACATCAAGTCATCTTTCTGCCAATGGCCTTGTAATTAATGTAATATCCTACCAGTTAGGTCTTTAAGGTAATTTATCATGGGAATGATGTATTTGTTGATCAGTATACTTATGAATAGGGCTCTTTTGGTGTTTTTATATTCGGCGCATTAACATAGTTGGTGTGTTACAGGATAATGAGTCACACTTCGTAAAAGTTGGATTTTGAGATACTACCATGTTTGGACAGGTCAGATCAAGTGGATTCCAATGGTGGTAAATATGAAAGACATCTGTAGTGAGTCTGCCACCCGGAATACATCAACGCTGCCGACCATCACCAACTACCAACCAGGCTACGACAGTGGGGGCACTTCTACTGGAGCCGGAGACGACCACCAGTTCTGGCCGCTTCCGTCAGAGGGCGATATGTGTCATCGTGCCAACAGCACTGCAGACACCCTCCGACGGACGGTGCGGAGGATACTACTACCTCTGCAAGGGGATCCAGGCTTCACTTAACACTATGGACTTGAGCCGCACCGTGGACCGAGATACTTCTGTTGTTCAAATTAAGCACCGTTTGTTCAGCTACAATACCTTTGTAACTGTATACCTTTTGGTAATAAAACACGGTTTAAACGAATTTCCTCTTATTTGTGATACTTTTCCGAATTTTGTAAACTCGTGCCCACAAATCTGCGGTTCACTACACATCTAATACATGTTTTTATGTATTATGTTTGACATATCTTTTGTTTGAAAATAAGTTTGTAATATTTCTGGGTGGACAATTACTAGTAAAGTAGCCAAATACCCTCTAGTGAAGGTCTAGTTTATCATGTGAATAAATTACCTAATTTTTGCGACTTATGACTCAATGGTGCACCTCCTATAACACATCACGTTTTCCTCTATGGGTCAGATTTTCAGAAAATTTATAATTGACAGCTGTACACATTGAGTAAATTTCGCTAGATTAGTCAGCAATGTGGTCAATACTAGGCAAATTCGAGTGTATTCAGCATTGCTTTGATTCTAGCAATCTGTTTGGTTAGGTTGAATTGTATTTTGAACCTTATTTTTGTCTGAAATTTGGGTCATTTGAGAAGAATGGCGAAGTTGAATTGTACATTTTCTGAAAATCTGACGCATATAACATCACAATGTTTTTTTTCTACAGGGTGTCACAGCGCTTCCCAGTTATATGTCAGAAAAATCCTTTTCTGCAGTGTTCCCACTTATTATAGCTCATTATTGTTGACCCATCATCGTTAATGTAAAAACCTACCATTCATGTCATTAAGGTGATTCATCATGAGAATGATATATTGGAGCTATACATAAACCTAGGGTGGGTTTGATATTTGCTGTAGTTAGTAGCAGAATTTCACCCGTAAATGTTAGCATACAGTAATTTTAAGTTCCATTCTCAATTGCAATGAAACGTTCAGGGTTTTTTTTTGTATAGTCACTTGAAAAAACGGTGGTTTACTATGGAAGTCTACGGGAAAATGTGTTTTTTTCACGTTTCATGGAATAATAACAAAATGTCCAGTTGGAATTACTGTAGATCTGCTACACTTTTATTTGAGGTCATATCCCACCCCAATCAAATATTAGATGACCTTTTGATATGTTGAATATGAATTTGTACCTCGCTTATTTGAGATGGAGAATGAGAATTGTACATGTTCAGGCTTCTTGACTCTAAAGGGTCAGACTTTCAGAAAATGTACAATTGATTTTCACCAATCCTCTCAAATAACCCAAATTTCAGACGGAAATAAAGTTCAAAACTCAGTTCAACTTAACCGAACAGATTGCCAGAATCCAAGCAATGTCGAATATACACAACTTTACGTAGCATTGACCAAATTGCAGCCTAATTTTTCAGAATTTACTAAATGTGTAGTGCTGTCAATTGTATATTTTCTGAAAGTCTGACCCATAAATGGTGCTATAGTAATGAAGGAGGTGTGCTCAATAGTAGAATTATTGGATGGGAAATACTGACGTGGACTTTTGATACGGGTTTTGGATTCATACCATGCATCAGATGCATTGAGTGGGGCAAGGCAATGAATAGTGCTGACTGGGGAAACACTTAGGCTAAGAAACAAGAGATGTGTTTCTGACAACCAGTGGGCTATTTCTTGTTTTTTTTTAAAAAAATATTTGATTTGGACACAATTGATCATGAGATCCATTATTCTCATGACATCCAAGAAAACACATGGCAAAAATTACAGATAATTTTAGAGGTTACGACATGTGCCAGTATTCTAAGATTTGGTAGCTTATAAACATGCATTCATTCAAAGAGACATTAAGTCCGGTACATAAGAACTGATTATAGGCGGTTTTTTTTGTGTTTTATACGACAACATAAGTCATTTGATAAGTTGATAATTACACATAAATAAAGCAATTTACTCAAACCCTTATTGGGATATCTTCTGACATATTTGAGACGTGTTTTTCCAACATTTATTACATTACCCTATTTGTTTACATGGAGACCAAGCTAAAAGAGGGACATATCTCATAGTTTCCTGATATAAAGTATCTGACATATTCAATATTTCCACTACATCCTGAAAAAGAAGTATATGGCGAATTTCTAGTAAAGTGGCTAAATATTTCATTATTACTAACATGAGCAGTTAGAAAGGGGCAGTTCAGGGGTGCAGTTTGGTTGATCCAAACTGTTCACGCGATCAGTTTGGGTTGGGCTTCCATGGTTACAGATGACTAAATGACGCAATCTCATGTTGGCGCAGCGTAGACCTGACCTGTTAAAAATGATGTCATTCACAGGCCACATAACTTAGGCCTACAAATTGCGGTAAATCAAGCCTTCTCGAGCCAAACTTTAGGCTACACAAGTTTTTTTGTTTTTTTAAAGGTTTTATTCAATTTTATCCTGCCGCCGAGGCTCTTACAATTCCTGTTTACTAAAGCTAACAATTCCTGTTTACTAAACTGAATAGCAAATGGCAATCTGTTGGGGTTCAAACTGATCTCAGCACGATCAGAGTCTTGGCGTTTGTCCCGTTTTCTGATGGTAGGTACCCCAAAAGTAAGAACATTCCTATATAAAGATCTTTTGAATAAAACACTTCAAAATATAAAAATATCAATTTCGCGACTTACGATCTATCTTTCTGTAACACACACATCCCCTATACCTCCTTACTGGAGCTAATATGAATAAGAAACATAGCTATTGTTGTTGGCCTGGATTGGCCTCATGTTTGGGAGACATTGAGTGGGGTGATAGAATGAAGGTCTTATTGACGAAGGTGACACTTAGAGCCAGTGCCTGCTCGCTGTATTATTCATACAGTCACCATAGACGTATATATACCTCCCAGAAACAAACATAAAAAAGAATATGAGGATCCTTTCATCAAAGACTTGTTCAGACTGTATTTGATTCTTAGAGAGGGAAGGGTTCATGAACTGTATTAAAGGCAAACGCTACTATTCACTGCCACGCCCCCCTTTTCCATATACCAAATATACGGGCATTTTACGTACTATTGCTTTAGCACTGCAGTCTATGAGGAAACGGCCCATTTTTTCATGTTTTATAGTATAAAACAAACAATTAATGGCTACTCCTACTGTCCCAAAACTTTCTACACATATAGTGCAGGTTATATACTACATATTAAAAGGAAAAAAAACATATGTCATTGAGTTAGATTTTTTTTTATAGCTGTCTGAAATAGACATGTTTGGGGAACTGAGCTACCTGTGGGTACCCTCAGTTGTACCCATTTAGTATGCAAGTCTATTGGGAAGTGCTGCATTTTTCTTTCACGGTTTTGGGAATAAAACAAAAATGAAAACTCCTAATGTCCCAAAATTTTCTACACATATAGTGCAGGTAATATTCTACACATACATAGGGGAAAAAATGTATGTCATCATGCTAAAAAAATAATTGTAGCTGTTTGAAATAGACATGTTTAGGAAACATAGAACACATTGAAACAGCAGATTTTATGGTTGTCATGCCATGTTTCAAAGCTCCATAATTCAGAAACTAGCATGGTGACCCGTTATTTTTTTTTCAGTTTTATGAACACACATACTTCAAGAACCATATACTAAAGAATCAGAAAAATGACATTTAATTCCGATGAGAGAGAAAAAAAATGTTTTTATTAAATTAGTGAAAAAAAAGTGGGTTTTTTCGAGTTTTTAATTTAAAATTTGCATTTCATATTTTTTGTTTTCAGAATAAAAATAATCATGCATTCTATAAAAAAGAGGCATAGAATTATTGGCAAAATAATACTCTCTCTAAAACTGTTAACCTTACTTAAATTGAGGGAATATAAATAGCAAATATGAACTATGAAGTTGAGGTACTCCAAAATGAGCCCCCCTTTTGATCCTCATTGGTTCTTTTGAGATACCAACTTTTGAAGCACTCTAATTAAAAATTGAGCATGGTGACCCATTGATTTTTTTCCATCTTTATGACCAGAAACACTTCAAGAATCAAATTTCAAAGTTTCAGAAAAATGTCATTTATTTTCATTTTCCAATAGATAGTAGCGTTTGCCTTTAATTAACCATGTGTAAAAATATAAAATACTCATAAAACACATAATAAATTTTTGTGGGAATACTATAAGAGTCAGACTTTCAGAAAATGCACAATCTACTTTTGTACACATCTATCAAATTCTGCTAAATTATAGTGAAAAATGATAAATACTATAGATGTATCTGAGTATATTTTGAATTGTATTCATTCAATAAATCTGTCCTAATTTCCTTCTTAAATATGGTTTATTTGAGAGGATTGGTGAAGGACAATTGTGCATTTTCTGGAAATCTGACTCATAACAATTTACTAGCTTCCATTCGTCCAAATACTACTTGTTAAATATAAACAACTCCATACAAAAATATCATTCTCAATATTTACATTTGTTCCACTCACATACACTGTCTATAAAATATACTTTATCCCTAACCCATGCTTAGCTAATAGTATTTTCCTTTGCTCGAAATAGTTTTGCTAAGGAGTCCATAGATTCCCACACTCCTGATCCAGTGGTAGCACACGTTGCCTCTATGTGCCAAGCATGTGCCACATTGCTAAGGCCGAGTCCATCAATTAGCTCCGAGCAGCTCATTGCATTGGGAAGATCCTGTTTATTTGCTATAACCACTAGAGGAACTCCTTGCAGCTCTTGTTCCTTTAGAATACCATGTAGTATGTCAGCAGCTTGTCCAATTCTCTCCCTGTCACTGCTGTCAACTACAAACAGTAATCCTGGAAAATACGGAATAAATATGTGGGTCAGATTTCCAGAAAAAGTACAATTCGCAACTGTACACATTTAGTACATTCTGCTGAATTAGGCTGCAATTGGGTCAATACTAGGTACATTTCAGAATATTCGAGCAATCAGTTTGGTTAGGTTGAAATGTATTTTGAACTTTTTTTTCATCTGGAATTTGGGTTATTTGATAAGATTGGTGAAGGTGAATTGTACATTTTCGGAAAATCTGACCCATATAGAATTGATGTTCCACCATTGTTGATGTCACCATTATTAATATAGCGTCCAGTTTGATGTTAATTTTGCGTGTTCTACCTATGGCTAAAGTATGACTCCAGAAAGTAACACAAAGACAGCAGGATATAGAATGAGAGAGGAGCACACCCCACCAGTGCTGTATGTAGTCTTTATATAGGGGTTCATACAAGGCAAGACTAGTGACTACAAGTGACTACAAGTGTTTACACTGCTTAACTCTTGTTAACACTACTGGAGTAGTGAAGACACTGCCTGACTCTTGTTAACACTACTGGAGTAGTGAAGACACTGCCTGACTCTTGTTAACACTACTGGAGTAGTGAAGACACTGCCTGACTCTTGTTAACACTACTGGAGTAGTGAAGACACTGCCTGACTCTTGTTAACACTACTGGAGTAGTGAAGACACTGCCTGACTCTTGTTAACACTACTGGAGTAGTGAAGACACTGCCTGACTCTTGTTAACACTACTGGAGTAGTGAAGACACTGCTCGACTAATGAAATAACCTAGATCCTATTTGGGTAAGTGTGACCCAGAGCTGACCCAGGCAAGCCTAACCAGGTCATGTCAACAGGTCATGTTCTGGCCTAGTTTGAGCAGCTGTTTGAGCAGCTGGTGATAAGACACAACCTTTGAGCTACAGCTAACACACAAACTTACATGTAGTTATGTAAAGGCTATATTGTAAATAGAAAAGAGGCTATATTGTTATAGAAGAGAGGATAAATATCTATAATTATATCTATAATTGCATTTAATTAAAGTCAATTTGTAACAACCGTAAACATCAATGGGGTCAGATTTTCAAAAAGTGCACTATCTCCAGTTCTACACATCTCTCAAATTCGGCTAAAGTAGAGCGATAAATGATAAATATTAGGTATATCTGAGTGTATTCTGTATTGTATGCATTCAATAAATCTGTCTCGTTATGTTGAACTGTATTTTGAACCTGATTTTCATCTTAAATTTGAGTTATTTTAGGGGATTGGTGAAGGCCAATTGTACATTTTCTGGAAACTTGACCCCTTGACATTAATGTTTTGGCCAGGATAATGGTAATACATTGTGGGTGAATACAGTTCTTCAATGTGTTATGAGTTACAGGAAAATGTGTCACAAGTTGCAAAAAAATGGATTTTGAGATATTATCATATTTTAAAAGATGAGACCAAGCCGATTCCATTGATAGTAAATATTAAGACATCTAAGAAGCGCTTCTTTGTTTTCTGTTTGATATATTCACGTTTAGAAAGACATTTGCAATATGTCTGATTGGGGACAATTACCAGTAAAGTAATTGAATGTACGCCATAGGATGACCTTCAAAACACAAGTATGTATTCAGTACGCTGTACTGAAATTTGGTGAATAGATTCATATAACTAAAAGTGCTAAACCCGCCATAACTTAGAACATTTCAATAAAGAGGGTTTGTGAATAAATCATTTTGAGAAATATTCATTTTGTGACTTGTGACTCATTTTCCTATAACACAACACATGTGTACCAATATGCAATAATCAACATAAATCCTCATAATGCACTACGCTGTTTCGGGTCATAGAGAATTACTTGAGATATAGTGCAATTGGAAGGAATTGAAATAAGAGAGGGAATAACATGTTTGGTTAGCTTTGATACCTTTCACAATATTGTTCACCAATATTTACGTTTATGTTATATGATGACTGAATGGGTTATTCACTTCAAGCTAGAAGAATATGCACACTCAATAGCGTTGTGGGATCTGTACACATTGAAGAAAAAGATGGAATGAAAAGGTGTGGCCACCAATGTAACCGTGATGGAAGCATGTCTGTGATTGGTCAATGTCCCCGTCATTGATGACATCAGCAAATCTGAGATGACCTTACTCAGCCACAAGGCACATTAAGAAAAAACATCGCCCTTATTAAGTGCATCTGCCAGCCTAATACAAGCATAATAATGAACAGTTTCTATTATTTCCAAGTCAAAGTATATAAAACAAAATGTACTCGAGGTTAAGAACTACAAGTGCGGCCGCCTGTTGCATACAAAATAAAGTGTAAACTCAAGCCATTGAATCACACCTGTAGTTCTAACCTCTTGGTCAGTTATCTTATTATATGATAATCCCCAATTATGATTTCTTTTACATGCTACACGGAAGAAAATTATTCAAGTCCACACAAATTTAGAAATGAATTGAAAACAAAAGAATATACATACCTCCAGTGTTACGAAAGTAAAATTTCCACAGGTTTCTGATCTTCTCCTGGCCCCCCAAGTCCCACACTGTGAATGAGGCACCAGTCTTTGACTGCACTGTCTCTGTGTTGAATCCAAAGGTTGGTATCGTTTTCACTTGTTCATTGGACTTTAACCTGTACAGCAGGGTGGTTTTACCTGAAACATTATATTAAAGATTTACTTTCTTATTATTATGGGATTTTATTATTGATAGTAGAGGGCCCACAACACACATTAATCACGCAAAGTAGTAGTAATGCTGTCTTTGTCTTTTAACTAAGTTATATATGTTTGTTGTGATATATTAATGCACTTATCAATTGCAATATTTATCCACATTTGACATACACCTTTTGTGATAGAATTAACATGTTTGAGAGAGGGAGGCCATTTTATTCCTTATACATGAATATATAATATATTATTGACTTTGGGGGGCATTAATAATTGATTAACCCTGCTTCACTAAGGCTGGTCATGCACTGTCATAGACATGCGCAGTGAGACATGCACCTCCCCTATTGTTGCAGCGTGGAAAGGTGTAACTGATCTGGGGACCAGTGCTGCCGCCCTGTCGTTACAACTGTAGTGTCCACAGATATCAATAGGTGGCATATATAGAATAGAATAGAAAAACATTTTATTCCAGTCAATGACTGCATTCAAGGGAAGGCCTCTAGTGCATATATCCCAACACATATTTCCCATTATCATTTCTTTTAAATCATTTTTATTCAGGTAATGTGTAATTACTTTTAAACCTATATGTGGTGTATTTCAGGGAAATGCGTCACAAGTCGCAGAATTCATATTTTGTTCGCTATATTCTTTTGTAGGAATGTACTCGATCATCTTCGGGGTGTCTAATATCTCAAGTCGTTTACAAGCACTAAATAACAAGACCGTGTATCAAATGTATCCAGGCATTCCTATGGTCATCCTATGGAATATCGCGAGCTACTTAACTAGTAATTTTCTATCCCACAGGGATATCGAAAACTTAAAAAAATAAAAAAATATCAAGCTTAAAATATAGAAATACATATTAGCTGTTCTAATATTTACCACCATTAGAATCTACTTGATCTCATTATTTAAAATATGCTGATATCTCAAAACCCATTGTTTGCGACTTGTAACTCATTTCCCTGTGACACATTACATAATTGGGTCAGATTTTCAGAAAATCTACAATGGCTGCTCTTCTTATAAGGAAATGTTGCTAAATTTTGCTGAGAAATGATGAATACTTGGAATATCTGAGAATATTTGGTATCGCATTGATTTAAATTAGCTGTTCTGTTATGTTAAACTGCATTCTGAAGCTCATTTTTGTCTCAAATGTGGCTTATTTGAGACGATTGGTGAAGGCGAATTGTACATATTCTGAAGATCTGACCCAATTATAAGTTCTTATATAGGTGGTTTGGTTATTCAAGTCCCATAACAGCCGACATTATATTGCTAGCATTACACAACTTACCAGCATTATCCAGTCCAACCATAAGCACACGTAAATGTAGTGTTTGAAACACACCGGACAATTGGGACGTGCACAGACCCATAGTGTTTGTACTGGAATGAATGGTAAAACTCCGATCTCTTTTATAGAATCCCAGACTAATCGACACACAAAAGCCTCAGCTAGCTGTGTTCACTTGTTATAACTATCATATCCGATGATAAACTTTCCAGGCTGTTTTCGCCGGGTGTGATATTATAGATCTTCCTCTTCCAATTCCAATTCCTCTCGAAAAATGTCCTATGCTGTTGTTGTTCTGGAACTGAGCCAATATATGGGTCAGATTTTCAGAAAATGTACGATTGGCAGCTCTACACATTTAGTAAATTTTGCTAAATTAGGCTGAAAAATGGTCATCACTATGTAAATTTGAGTATATTTGGCATTGCATTTATTCTAGCAATCTCGTTGGTTAGATTGAACTGTATTTTGAACTTTATTTTCGAATTGTACATTTTCGGAAAATCTGACCCATCTGAGCCTTGGTATTGACCATTGCGCAAGAGCTCTCTGTGCGTGAAGTAACAATAGGGGATTTGAATAGCCACCATTTTGAATCATGATTCGCATTGATTTATGGGACTAATGGTACAGTATAAAATCTATAGAAAACATGTCATGTAATCCATTGTAAAGAAGTCTAAGGGTTTTTAGCCCATAGGTTCAGTAAGATGAAGAAGTGAGACAAGAAGTCCGAGGTTGTAGTTCGTCTGGATTCGGCCTAGGCGGTGGTGACTCAGCGAGTACCTAGGTCCGAGTAGTCACTTTATTTTATACTCCAAAATCATGAATAATTCATACAATCAAACCCAGGAAATATTCCACTGGCTCTTCCCCTTCCCTCTAATTGGTTGAGGGAGAGAGGATCTTCCTTGCCCACACGCCGACCTCTGCTCCCCAGGCAGAGACCATAAATGGAGTGCATGCAAGTTGGATCCCTCTCCCCAGCCGTCCCCCTCCCACCCCTTACTCATAGATCCCATGGCTCGTGCCAGCCCCCCTCCCTCTTAGCCCTTCCCCCCTCTTGATAAACCCAGAGCAGTGTATAAGTAATTGGGTCGGGCTGGGGGAGGTGGGGTGAGCCCTGAGTGGCTCATCTCCCCCTCCCTCCTGGCCAGGCCATGTGTGGCGTGCATGCCCCGACCATGATCAGGGCTAAATAGGTCGGATCTTGGATCTAAAGATTCCAATTCTTTACATTCGTCCCATATTTTATTTTTGTTGAAAGCTTTCTTTCGAACAAAATATTTAGCCACTGATCAACCCAGTCCAACCAAACAAGAGAAATAGAAATAAGGTTACATAATTTACACACACAAAATCATAAAAAGGGTAAAGTAAAAGTATTATAAATTATTATATCTGTAGACCTAACGGGTCAAGATGGAAAGTTTCCAAAGGGAGTGGCTCTATCAAAAAGGAGTGTTCATTTATATCAGAGGCCATCACCCTGCACTAAAAAGTCTTTTAGTCGAATATTATGTAAGAGAAGTCTCTGTGTTTTTAAGTGTGCTTCTGAACACTGTTAAATGTCTTCCTTTGTACTGAGCTAGTACTCACAAAGTTCTCCAATACGGTCGTCACCGCCGTCTCCTCTGCCCGGCCGGTCAGCCGAGGCCCCCGCTGGACCTCGTCGCTGACCGACAGGACGCCCGTCTCTTTCTCTCTCCTCCTTTGGCCATGGAGAGTGAGAGCGGTTGGGTAGTCAACACTACAATATTTCCATTTTTAACCTCAAACACTACAGAACACATGTCGACTTTACTGTAGCATCACGTATAAACTCTTATTACTTGGAAAAATACCTCTTCAAAGCAGAATGGTCGGAGACAAGGTGAGGGCTTCGATTCCATGGTGCTTCCTCTCAGGCTCCTCTGTCTCGACCGATTCTGTTTGTGTAAAAACAACTTCTCACAATGAGAGTTGAAAATAAAAATACCTTTTTGGGCTGGATCCTTGTCCACGGATTCCACCATTTCCTCCCGAGGGAGAAAATGGATTTCACCCAGGTATACTACTCTGTGTTCTGTGATCTCCCTCGCACCCGAGAAGAGGACAGAACAAATATTAATAGTAAATATTAAACAAGAGTAAGTTACAGACAAGTTCAAAAAGTGTTTGTTACCCCAGAGAACCAAATAAACATTGGTAGACTAATTATTTCATCCTGGTCAGTCCGAAATTGGCAGCGTAATATGGTGAGGCGGGGGAGGGGGCAGGGATATGCTCGAGGGAACGAGAGCCAGTCCTAGCGCCTGGAGTGGCCTCTCCCTCCTCTCGATCTAGGTCTTGGAGGGCTAGGGCTACAGGGTGGTGGGTTGGGGGTCCTATTGGGATATTCTCTCGGGGCTTAAGGTTTCTCAGACAACACAAAAGGCTGACTTTGCCTCTTGGGGCGAGCCCCTTTCGGCGGAGGTAGATTATTCCCAGGGTCATGACTCCTAGGAGAGTGGGGATGAGAGTGGCTATACCCCAGATAGAACTTTCAGACCAAGGGGTGGAGGAAATCAGGGGGAAAACGGGTTTAGGAAAATCTGTCAGGGCTAGTAAGGGTATTTCAGCTCTTGGCAGGAAAGTCAATTGCTGATCTAAATGGGGGTAAAGGGATAATTTGCCATAAGTCAGATTAAACCCAGGGAGGGGCATAATCTTGGGGATGGGGAGTGTTATATGGGACTCATGGCGTTGGATGCTACTTACACGCCAATCCTTTCCAACCAGGAGACAACCGCCTTCTAAAATCACCCTGGCATGCCGATGATACGTTTGTATCACTGGTTTCTGCCCAGGGCACCTCAAGATTGTTTCCAGAGGTTCATAAATAGCCAGAATTACAGAAGAAATGGACTCTCCCTCTCTAAACACTTGGTTTGTTAAGTTATTTCTTTTTACAATCTGCGCCTTACAAAGGTCTGGCTTTTTACCTAAAATAATATTTGTTTCGCAGGTCGGGGTTAGATGCTCTATTGCAGCTGAACAAATCTGGGGTTCAAACCCGATACAGTGCTGAGGAAGAAATGACGCGCTGGATATGCTATCTAGGGCCACCTCCTCCTCTCCTACCAACTTTCTCAGGTGGTCAGCACCATATGGGACCGGAAAATACTTTAATCTATAGTGTAAAAATTGAGTGCCTGAAACTGCCGGAATTACTGTCTGGTATATTAGCTCCTGTTCGCCGTCTAATAATAGTCGAACGTTCAGGTGTCTATAATACCAGCGGTTATCTTGTGGGGTGTAATGTTTCCCTTCTTGTAATTTAGACAATATTTCTGATAAGTAGGCCAGTGGTAAAATCTGGTCTGTTAAGAATCCCCTTTCCAGCTGAATGCGCTGGCGATAAAATAATTCGTTTTGACGGTGGTAATTTTCCACCGCCCTACTCACTCGCTGCAATAGAATATCCACTTCCCTTTTCATATGAATCCTGTGAATATCTTTACTGAAACCATTTAACTGTGTTAGAATGTCTGCCACTTGGCGGGAGATGTTACTTGCTGCAGCTTGGAGCTGCGCGATGTCCAAGCGGTTCTCTGTCATGTAGAGCCTTGTCTGATTCAACACCGACACCATCTCTTCCTGACAATGGGCCAATGCGCTCTCGCTAGCCTGAGCTTCTTGTACTGCAGACCTTAATTCGTTCACCTGTCCTACAGTAGTGGTGCCAAACAAGGCCCGGCTTAGCGAGCCCACAAAATTGAATAGGCCTCTCTTCCTTCGGGTGTCTTGTTGGACTGGTGTTGGAATCTCTGCCTGGAGGAAACCCATGTGCTCCTCCCAGGCACTGACATCTCCGTCTCCCACAACCTCCGCCTGTCTGAGTTCTCCAATTCGCCTTCTTAGGACGGAGACCCAAGCACTGACAGGAGGGGGCGTGGGGGGGTGTAGAACGATCACTGTTGTCCAAGTCGCGGTCAGGGCTCTGACCTCCCCTTCCTCATACACCAACACCCCTTCCTCCTCAAACAAATCGCCATTAGCCATCATAGCCAGGGTGATTATGAGGAGGGACTGGAAGGTGTAGGTTGAGAGAAGTCCGTCACTGGGGGTGCCCCTGGGTCGAACTCCCATGGTTGGGGCTGTGGTGGGGGTGACGGTGGGGGTGGGGGTGTAGGTGGTGGTGATGGTGGTGGCGATGGTGGGGGTATACAGGGCAGCTTCCTCGGCCTCTGCACGGGTGAAGTGGGCGTGGCTGGGTTTGGTGAGGAGTCAGGCCTTTCCCTCTTAGTAGAGCCTAGAGGGTGGAACACTTTGATCCTCTTTTCCGTGCATTCAGAGGTGGTGGTCAAAGCCTTGGGTTTAGGGCACTTGGTTGGGGTTTCTATCCTCCCTCTTTTTGCCCTTGACCTGGTAACAGGACCTGGTGGTGGTGTTCGCTGTCTCCACAGCAACGGCTGGTGGCAGGGGTCGGCGCAATGTAACTGGCTTAGGTGAAGCTAGTACTAGCACCTTCTCCCTCGGCGGTCGCTGCTGGGGTGGGCGTGGCACTTGTTGTGGTTGAGGTGGGCGTGGCACTTGGTCCTCGTCCTCCACATGCATGTGCTCGTCCTCTGGTTGCTCTGCTCTCGCTTGGTCTTCCTGTTCTATCTGAATTGGAGGAGGCATGTTTGGTATGGGTAAATAAACAGTGTCGGGCACTGCCCTAGGCTGGGGTGGGGGAGGTGGTGGAACATGAACTTGTTGAGCTTTTTGGGCTTGTCTCCGAGCCTTATTTCTCTTTCCTTGACCCGCCCTCGGTTGCCTAGTTCTCAGTATATCCCATTCTATTTCCCCAGATACCACTTTTACCCTATCCCTATTTATACGCCTGCGTTCACCCTGGGGTCCCCTCATAGTTAGGGTGGTACCCCTTATCCCCGTTATTACATAACCATGATCCCACTTGGGATCCAATGGAGCGCTGGTGCCTGATAGCACCACCACATGATCCCCTATTTTTAGATCCTTTGCATTTGCTCTGGCCCTTAATCTCTCATAATTAGCCACTCTACTGGCCTCAGTGCGCTCAGCAGCTTCTCTGAACGCATCTGTTAAGGCCTGTAGGCGCTCACTGAGTACGGCATCTTCTGTTCCCTCTGGAGTGGGGAATATTTTAGAAAAGGGATATCTTGGATTGGTGCCAAAAGTTAAAAAATATGGTGTAAAACCAGTTACACAAGAAGTGGAGACTCTATGTGCCCAGAGGGTTGGACCTAAATGGCCCTCCCACTCTGCTGGTCTTGCATTGATGAATTTTCTTAGTATATTTTTAAAAGTTTTGTTAAATCTTTCAATTTTACCATTTGTCTGGGGGTGAAAAGCTGTAGAATGCCTTACTTCAGTGCCTATGGATTTAAGGTACCCTTCCACTTGCTGGTTCATAAATTCGAGTCCCCGGTCGGTGATGAGCACCTCTGGGGGGCCATACCTAGGGACATATTCATTAGCCAGATAATCAGCAATGTTTTTAGCTGCTTTGGAGGGTATGGGTTTGACTTCTACCCAGCCAGTTGCGTGATCTATTACAGTCAAGATGTATCTATTACCTTTATCAGAGACCGGGAAGGGACCACAGAGATCCATTCCCAGTATCTGACCAGGGTATTTTGCTATTGGCATCGCAGTAGGAGGTACACGCGCCCTACCCACTCTGTTTACAGCACACCTAGCGCATCGGATTAAGACATTATAGGTATCTCTTCTCATGGTGGGCCATTTATAAGCCTCTTGGATCCTATCTAGGGTCTTCCTCATGCCCTGGTGGCCTACTTCAGTGTGGGCGCGCCTCACTACTCTATGCCTAGCTGAGGGTGGCAGGACCAGGCGGGGGTAGGCTGGCTTGCCTGGGGGAGGGGTGAGAGTAAAAAGCATGCCATCAATTATGGTGTAATCCCCCTCATCCTCCATCCCCTGTTGAAATTGTTCCAACTCCCTCTGTTCTAAACGTATTTTGTCTTTCTCGAGTTTATCAAATTCCCAAGGAATTTCATCTATCTCCTCCAAGGCACAGACTTCAAGAGAACTGAGAGTCGGCCCTTCCTTCTTGGGGTTTGTTTTTATTCGAGAAAGCATGTCTGCCCTGATATTGTTTGCCCCTTTTCTATATTCAATGGGAGCCCCAAATTCTGCTATTAATACCGCCCATCTTTGAATTTTGGTGTTTTTAACTTCTCCCACAAACAGAGACTTGTGGTCAGTGTAAATTTTGAATTCGCTACCCTGTAGATAAGGTCTGAGCTTATTTAAGGCATACACGATTGCGTAAGCTTCCTTTTCAATCGTAGCCCAATTGAGTTGTGGCCCAGAGAGTTGTTTAGAGATATACTGAACTGGCCTCTCTATGCCTTCACTATCAGACTGGACCAATATGGCCCCAATTGCGTAATCACACGCATCGCTATATAGACGATAAGGCTTATCCAACTGAGGGTGCGCCATTACTCTATCTGAAGTTAGTAATTCCTTCAGAGTTTCAAATGAGCTTTGCTGCTCTTCCAACCATTCGAACCTGGCATACTTTTTGGTAAGTTTGACCAAAGGATGAGCTACCTTAGCATAATCTGGGATACATTGACGGTAATACCCAGTCATTCCTAGGAAGGAGCGAATTCCGCTCACATCCTCTGGAGGCAGCATATCCCTGATAGCACTACATTTATCTGGGTGGGAATTAATTCCATCTTTTGAAACTTGGTAGCCGAGGAGATCTACCTTCTCTTGTTTGAAAATACATTTACTCTTTTTGACTGTAATTCCGTATTCTTCTAATTTATCAAACACCAGAGCCAAATGGTGATCATGCTCCTCTTCAGATTTGGAATAGATTACAATATCATCTATGAAAGTCATGCAAAATTTGCCAATAAATTCCGAAAACATTTTGTTCATGGCCCGTTGAAAGACGGCTGGTGCGTTAGTGAGTCCAAAAGGCATCCTACGGAATTGAAATAGGCCCCTATGACACACAAACGCTGTCTTTTCCATGCTATCCGGGTCCATCTCTACTTGCCAGTAGCCGCTTTTTAGGTCGATGGTGGAAAAGACAGTTGATCCTGCTAAACTGTCAAAAATATCTTGAATATTTGGAAGTGGATGAGCATCCTTTTTGCTTACAGAGTTTAGTTTTCTGAAGTCGACACAAGGTCTATTGCTCCCATCTTTCTTTGGGACCAACAATATCGGGCTTCCCCATGCTGAGCTGCTGGGTTCTATTACTCCCAGCTCCAGCATTTCATCTAATTCTTTATCTACAAGTTTTCTCTTGGCCAGGGGCAAACGATAGGGGCGTTGATTAATTGGGCGCGCATTTCCAGTATCTATGTGCATTTTCACATCTTTAAAGGTACCTAATTTCCCCTGTTTTCCTATGCCAAAAACAGCGGGGTATTTTTCTTCCCATGCTTCTGCCTCTGTGTGGATAGAGGCGAATTATTGATCTGCACTACCCACTTGTTGCCTTCTGTAACTTTTTCCTTCCAAAATTACCTTTCTTTTTCTGAAGCTAATTTGGGCATCTAATATAAATAAGGCATCATCCCCCAGAAGCAGTTCATGGTGAAGTCTTTTTACAATATAAACTGGAAATGAGCTACCCCCCAAGTTAACTATCGCCTGCCCTTCAGTTTTGAGATCATGACCAGAGAGTGATTTAAGAGATTCCCCCTTTGTCAATACGAGAGGCCGATGATGGGTTTTGCAAAAGGCTCTCCATACATCCTCCCGCATTAGACTCCTTGATGCGCCGGTATCAATGAGGGCACGCATCTCCATCCCCGCCACTGAGATGGAGAGGCAGAACCTCTCATCCGGCGTTTCTATTCCCCCTGGTTAACATATTTGGCTGGCTTTTGAGTGGTAGAGGCCATCTGCATGGCCGCCACCACTGCAGCCTGTACATGTGCATAGCGGTGGGAACATTCTCTTGCGAAGTGTCCCTCCTCCCCACACTCATAACAGACATTTTTACCCCTAAACCTCTTCCCTCCTCCCTGCTTATTTTTTTCCGGTCCTGGATTATCATTTCCCTTCCCCTTCCCTTTCCCGGGGTGATTTACTACCTGAGAACTGGCGATCGGGGGTGGGGGATAGGACGTGTTGAAATATGGGGGATACATAGGCAACATGGGTGTCTGAAAGGGGTACTGGGGTGCTGCACCTGATTGGGGAACGATCACTGTGGGGTTGGATGGTTTCCCCGTCTCCATCCTCTCTACTAATTTCGTAAGGTAATTCACCTTAGACTCCAAATCAGCTATCAGCTTCCAATCTGAAGCATCTGTAGGATTTGGCCCAGAAGGGGCCATTTTCTTAGGGAGGATAGCCCCAATTTCCATTGGTTCATCCTTCCTATCCCCTCTGGTGGGTTGCCCTGCCAGAGCGAAGGTGTGAGCCGCAGCTGAGGCTTGTCTTATTGCCTCAGCCAGGGTATCAGGGCGAGCAGCAAATACGTCATGACGTATTTGCTCATCCCTGAGTCCCAACACAAAATTCCTGACCAACGTCTCTTGGACTATCTCGTGGTCCAGGTTATCCACGCTGTAAGCCCTCTGAGACGCTAGCTGGAACTTGCGTCCGTATTGCTTCGCATCCTCATATGGGAGCTGATAGAGATTGGTGAGCCTTGCTCGCAGCTGCTGTTCCTCCTCTTCATTCATGAAGAGGCGGAAAATCTCAGCCCTCGCCAGATCCCATGTCCTATTGGCCGGTACCTGTAGGAATCCTGCCAGCGGGCCTCTAGCGAGGTGCCAAAAGCTCTAGAGTGAGCGTATCATTCGCTACACAGTAGGCCTTTGCCCTGCTTATCCCATCTAGCCACTCTCTCAAAGTGTCCTTATTGGACCCATCATTTACTCCTAGCATGGCGCCATGGCGTTCCATGCGCCTTCTGACCTCTTTAATAGCTGCAAACCTGGCCCTCCTTTGACCCTCGTCAAGCATGGCCAAGTCCGCGGCATTGAGATCCCAATTGATGTCCGCCATGTTTTATACTTTGATGAGAGAGAGAGTAAAGAAAAAAAAAAAGAAAACTAGATGGCACAAGGTACAGAGTTATAACCAACAGAACCCAGAACCTAGCAAAGTTTTATACCCCGAACATTGCTCACCCACTCTCCTTGTATTATGAGTGTTTGAGTGTGATCATTCTCCCAACCCTATACAGTGGCCCAGATCCACCCTCCATACATCCCATAAGTATAATTTATAAGCTCAATCAGAGTTTTAGAGTTCCACTCACCTACTCTTCCAGCTCATCCTGCCTCTCCTAGGCTATGTCTCACTTCCAGTCAGAAGATTGGGTTGTTGCTCAACTTAGCAACAAGTCCCAGAAGTGGTTCGCCAGTGTAAAGAAGTCTAAGGGTTTTTAGCCCATAGGTTCAGTAAGATGAAGAAGTGAGACAAGAAGTCCGAGGTTGTAGTTCGTCTGGATTCGGCCTAGGCGGTGGTGACTCAGCGAGTACCTAGGTCCGAGTAGTCACTTTATTTTATACTCCAAAATCATGAATAATTCATACAATCAAACCCAGGAAATATTCCACTGGCTCTTCCCCTTCCCTCTAATTGGTTGAGGGAGAGAGGATCTTCCTTGCCCACACGCCGACCTCTGCTCCCCAGGCAGAGACCATAAATGGAGTGCATGCAAGTTGGATCCCTCTCCCCAGCCGTCCCCCTCCCACCCCTTACTCATAGATCCCATGGCTCGTGCCAGCCCCCCTCCCTCTTAGCCCTTCCCCCCTCTTGATAAACCCAGAGCAGTGTATAAGTAATTGGGTCGGGCTGGGGGAGGTGGGGTGAGCCCTGAGTGGCTCATCTCCCCCTCCCTCCTGGCCAGGCCATGTGTGGCGTGCATGCCCCGACCATGATCAGGGCTAAATAGGTCGGATCTTGGATCTAAAGATTCCAATTCTTTACACCATAACAGCTCGAGTTGTACATTGAATTGGTATAATTGGGCATAAATGTTACAAATTATGCTGTATACGTAGCAGAAATAGCTTTACAAGGTTTACCTGGGAAACCTCGCCTAGGCCGTCGCCACTTACATGACTTGTTATAGCACATATCCAGCTAAACAAGTAGAGGACCTCGCCTCGTTCAACCAGAGGGCCAGGGACTGTGTTACCTATGGTCTAAACATGGTATAATTATGAACTGTATGTGAATAGGAGAAGAAGAACACCTGGGAATGAGCAACGCACTAAGTTACGTCATACGGGGATTCCCCAAAATGTCACAAACGTCACAAACCCCAATCAGCTAGCTAGGATTCCCTCTTTTCTGCTCAGAGCTCTCATGTGGAAGTCTATGACTGTATAGGAGACTTGTATGTGCCACTGCGCATGTCTGTTACAGTGAATCCTGGGATGGATTCTGTTGAATTTGACAATATTTTATAGAAAATTGCAAGTATATCTTCATCAATATCATAGCTTGTATAAATAATCTATGTAAACCAAATACATGATGGGAAAGATTGAGGCTTGATTTATTAAAACATATATAACACATATTGCCATTGATTTGTTTAGTTTGTAGAGCTTCATGATATGTAAAGGCTAGAGAGGTCATATAAAATAGAAATATGTGTAGATTTTATCGCATGAATCATGAATCATGAACCATGATTTTATTGCAGTAATTATTGTAGCATGAATAGGAACAGGTAGCACACTCATACATATTATTAGTATTCCTCCAATCAGGAATAGCCACATAATTATAAACTATCCAACTGTTAAACCGAACAACAAAAAACCTTCATTCTAGTTCCTGGGATCTCAACTTTAAGGCTTTTTCTCCACCTCTTCTTCAATGTCTACAATAGTTTCTACAAATACCCAGTATACAGACCTGATTATCTTCATATAACACTGGCAATTTTGCATAGGTGCTTTGGGATGGCTCATTTGGTGAAGGTAGGGAGTTCAATTAAACCATATCCTTTTTGCCTGCATCAACGTCTGCATTGGACATTGGACATTGCTGAATAGCTAGGGGATATGCATGGCTCACTGTGTATGTCCACTGGAGTGCATGCTGGGATGGATCATCTGCAGATCTAACATACAAATAATAACACAATAATAATACAAACAAATAATTTGGCATCATTTTAATGGAAAATTGCAAGAATGTTTTCATCAATTACCAAAGCTTGTATCAATGATCTATGAAAAACAAATGCATGATGTAGGGGTGTCCGAGTGGGACAGGGCAGGGCATATGTCAAATTTCTATTGCATAAGAACAGGTCAAAAACTACAGGATTAATCCAAATTACCCAAATTGTTTTCTAATTGTGGGTTTTTAATGATCCTCCCATATAATTTATCCTTTGCTAAAACTGTTTGCAGTACTCGATAAATATGCATTGTTAACATAAACAGTGACCCTGACAAACGTCTTAGGCTATACCTTCTCCTGGCTGAGAGACCTAATCAAGGGATATTTGCTAGGTCCCCTTTATGTCATTTCAGCATTATGAAGCAGATTACTAAACAACCTTAAATATAAAAACTACAATACTATAAATCTACAAAAACATTATATTTGTATCAAAGCCTTATTAACATAAATATTTTGTTGCATCAATATCAAATATGGCCTTTAATATGTCACAATGAGGGAGTTGCATAGCCACCATTTTGAATCTGTTTCGCATGAAATTATGGGACAAATGGTACAGTCTAAAATCTATAGAAAACATGCCATATTCAGTATGGTGTATCTATCAATGCTCTAACGTCAATATCCATGTGTTATACATGTTTCCATGACACTAGCCTTTATATTTCCCATCATGCATTTGGTTTTCATAGATCATTTATACAAGCTATGATATTAGTTAAAACATTCTTGGAATTTTCGATAAAATATTGCCAAATATTTGTATGTCAGATTTCATCAAAATCCAACCCAGCACGCACTGCAGTAGACATGAGCAGTGGCACATGCAACTCCCCTATTAATGTTCATCCTGTAATTCAATGGTGAAAGAGTCGGGAATGTCCTAAAATGTGGCAATAACCACGTGTACACATGATAGAGTCCTCCCTTCTATAGCTTTAACTTCTAAAGCAATTATTTGTTAATAAGTCACTTCTCAAGCCAATCAATTGACTATTAATTGTACCAAACTACATTGTTAATAAACTAATGCATCTACATCCAAATGATTTATTGGGCTATTATGTGTTGAAAAGTATTTGTCTAACTTTATTGAATTTACACATCGGTTTCATGTGTACATGTTAATATCATGCAGTATAGTTAGCTGGCCTATGTTTTAAGAATTTAATATCCATTCTTAGATACATAATGTGTATGTAATGGGACAGAATGGTATTCAAGGTGATTAATATCGGATATCAAGATCCTGTATTATTTACAGATCATTATCTAAAAATATATTTGACTAATTTCTCCCGGCGCATGTCTTCTCTCTCATGTCTTCACTCTCTGTCTTGTCTCTTCCATCTTTTCTCTCCCTCTGTCTTCTCTTTCAAGCATTCTCACTCATGTCTTTTTGCTGTCAAGTCCTCTCACTTGATCTCCTCTCTGTCATGTCTTCTCCCTCTATCTTCTTACTCATATTTTCACTTGCATGGTTTCACTCTCATATCTTATCTCATATCTGATTTCTTCTTTCTTATGTCTTCTCCCTATCCTGTCTTGTCTATTTAATGTGTTCTCTCGCCGTTTTCTCTCTCTGTCTTCTCACTCTCATGTCTTCACTGTAATATCTCTCGCTCATTTCTTCTCTCTGACATATTCTTTCACATGTTTTCTGTTTTCCATATCTTCTTTCAGTCTGTCTTCTCTCTCCATGTCTTCTCTTTCTAAATGTCTCTACATCAATTCTGCAGTTCATGATTCATTGCCCTGTGATCACATATTACAAATTTCAGAATGTCTGCATGTTTACCTCATATTAGATGCTCATTTTAACATGTTTAAGATGGCCACAAATAAATACCAAAATTCGATGAACAGTATAGGTGATAGACCTTTTAATGGTTTTCTTAAATGGCTGAATGGCTAGGACAGTACATAAACTCTTGCAGTTGTTACATATTCTATTACTGAGCATTATTGGGAAAAGAACTAATAACAATTATCAGGATTGTGATATCCATGTACACGTAATTGCAATACACATGTGATTGCAATTAATTATGCAAATGATTTTGTTTCTAATGCCTAATAGATCCATCATACATATTACAAGTAATTATTAGTGTATAAATTTGTTTCCTGATGATAGATCTTAATTAAAAAATGGTTAAAATAATTATGGAGTATCAAATCATTCAATAAGCATAACAATTAGAGTACATTTTAAATTGCGACGGAAATACCACTTCTTAACCATTTGTATAGGTGTCAGATAGTAAGGCCCAAACCTTCATTAAAACAGAAAAGATTTGTGAAAATGTTATTTGATATGCACTTCAACACCTGGTTAGATGTAATTGGTGTATTACTGATGGATTTAGCTAAATTTAGTTGTTTCTGCTTATCTGTTAAATTTTGGATTTTAATTAGTATTTTCCCCCTGAATTTAAATGTCTTTCGCAATTAAAAAATAAACTACTGGCTTCAAAATACATTAAATGAATATAATGTAATTATCACCCTAGCACCCTAGGAAATAGGTACAGTGTAAAATCTGTTTGAAATGAATTTATAAGCATATCACAGAGGGGGACCAGACAAAATCCAAATAGCCAACTTGCATTTGAAAGAGCGCATGAATGGAGCCTATTTAAATATGGATCCTATTTAAATATGATCTTAAATTTACTTTCAGATGAAGAGGTGTGGAGTATGGTGCTTATTTCTACTAGTGATTGGACACTTACTAGGTTTCCTGAGATATGGATTCAAATATCATGATGAGAACTTTATCCGTAAAACGCTTGTTCCACAAGCGGATCACGGTCCCTTCAGCAATATTCAAAGCAAACTATGCACCAATGCAGCAGGAGAGCCTGAGGACTCCATGTGTATTCAGCATTCATTATTGTTCAAGACACTTGGGAAACCAGTCCCATGTTCCTATAGCTCCCTCATATTGGAATGTTATGACCCTTGTCAAAGTTTCCTTGAAGATGAGACTTTATATCAAACATGTGGCATTGATGTGTCAACGGTACAGTTCCCTCGTAACAGAATGAATAGATCTGTAGGGTCAAATACTGTTACCAAGACTTCTCCAAAGCATCCAACTAACTACACACATGACAAAGACTCATATGTTTACAAGACTAACGCAGAAATGTGTCCAAGAACGGAACTACTAATTAGCAAATTTGTTGAAAGACGAAAGATAGATAGAAAAAAGAAAGTGCCATTGATAGTTCATTATGTAAATATAGGCTGCCAACGGGAATTTAGTTTTGTTAGCTATTTAAGCGTTTTAAGTGTCAATAAATTTATAAAGCCAGAAAAGATATTTTTCCATGGTGATTGTTTACCTATTGGCAAATGGTGGAACAAAACCCTTCTCCAAATACCAAATATATTCTACAGACCACGAGAGAGACCACGCCTAATTCAAGGAAGGAAGCCAATGTGGATCCAACATGAAACTGATATTATTAGGCTTCAAGTTCTTATGGGTATGTATGGGTCAGATTTTCAGAAAATTGGCACAATTGGCAGCTGTATACATTCAGTGAATTTTGCTGAAATAGGTGGCAATCTGGTTAATACTTGGCAAATGTGTGTGTATTTGACATTGCAGTGATTCTATCAATCCGATTGATGAGATTGAACTGTCTTATGAACTTGATTTTCGTCTGAAATTGAGCTAATGAAATCTGGGTTAATTAAGAGGATTGGTGAAGATGAAAGGAACATTTTCTGGTTACTTCACCCATATATCCTTTCGAAAACAAAATTATCAGCGTTGTGCATATGTGTGCCTATAATGATAATGAGATCTGTTGAAAAAGACTCCCAAGTCCCCCAAAATATGGATTTTCAGTGAGTGAGTGAGATTGGTTGCTTCACACCCTTACTTTTTGAAAATATTGTTGCAATATATCTCTGTGGAGAATTACCAATAAAGTAGCAACAAATCTCTATAAGACATAAGACATTAAGTGCTAAGCCCTGGGCAATTCAAAAAGTACCTACAAAGTGATCTTGTGAGTAAAGGACTTTGGTGAATATCATATTTGCGACTTATGACCCATTTTCCTGCAACACATCAAATGTATCAGTGT
Organism: Sthenelais limicola; assembly: GCA_942159475.1. Taxonomy (NCBI): domain Eukaryota; kingdom Metazoa; phylum Annelida; class Polychaeta; order Phyllodocida; family Sigalionidae; genus Sthenelais; species Sthenelais limicola. The sequence continues at coordinate 104,832,808 of OW804099.1, forward strand.
TTTATGCACCCTACTCAGGGAAATTTCCATATACTTGCCAAATGGATTCAGAACAGAGTACACATATTTTGTCGGGAGATATTTCGATATCAAATGATCTTATAAAAATTGTGAAGGATCATTTACTATTCATATTTACTTTCATCTCATTTTGTATTTTGTTCCAGATGAAGGTGGAATATATCTGGATTCAGATGTATTAGTCCTTAAATCAATTGAAGATCTCAGAGATTATCCCATGACGATGGGACATGAGTGGGTGGAGAAGGCAAACTACCTGGGCATCGGTTTCTTCTTAGCAGAACCTAATTCCAGTTTCTTATGTATGTGGCTCAGAACATTCAGAGAATACAATCCAAAAGGTGGAGGGGACTGGGCCAAGTATTCTGTTGTAGCCCCGGGACGACTCCTCCCCCTCATCCCTGATCATATTCATGTTGAGATTAATTCCTTTCTCCGACCAAACTGGAATGAGCTGCCCTTGTTGTATGAGGGTTTCTATGATTGGAGTAAAAACTACATCATCCATTTATGGAACAAAGTTGCAGCGGGGAAAATCCCTGAAGGCCCCGATGAAATAAGAACTGTCAAAGCAACAATACATGAAGTGATGAGGTACATATACTATGGTGAAAAGCATATAAAGGGTACAATTACTAAACCAGATGATCTAAATAAGTATAAGTTGAGACAGAACATACATAAAGACAAGGTGAAATTATAATATGCTTTCTAGGGACAGAGTTTGCTTCTTTTAAAACTCAATGCCACCAAATTTGGTTATTCCAACTGAAACACCAAAGAGAAAAACGAAATAATGTGGTTTGTCTCAAACTTGTCTCCATCCTGCCTGCTGCTCCATCTGTTCTACTCTGCCCTTTCTTGCTCACCCGGTGCACCAGCACAAGGCAGAGGCCTGACAGGTGCAGTCATGTAGAAAGTAGGTGATAGGCAGAAACATGGCTTGAGTGTATATCGCTAAGAAATTTGAGTTGTAATGTAATTAGTTTCTTAACCCATTCAGGCCGCGTATTGGTTTAAAGCATTCCCATGTGTGTGGCCGCATATTGCCTTAACGCACTCCCACAACGAAGGACGCGTATTGCCAAAAAGCATCATAATAACAATGTTATTCAATGGTGGCGAACTAACAGGCCGTCCTTAAGTTACATGACGTTATTAGAATGTGCTTCATCCGGAGAAAAGTGGACGCGGTGGAGCGTCGTCCTCATGTGACATGTATATGTCACACAGACGTCATCAAATGAATGTTCTTTTCCCCCGCTTGGTCGTCAAGCAAAACGCAACATTGGCAGCGCTGTCCTGAATGGGTTAAGTAATGATGTATGGTTACATGATTGTGACCGGGGGATATGTATTTAGTCTCATTCTATGGGTGATGTATGTTATAATTGATAGTATTGTGATTGGGTTGGTCAATATTGTGTCATGTTACATAACATGCATAATATATTTCTGCAATAGGGGATTTGCATGTGCCACTGTGCAAGTCTATTTATTTATTTCAAAATAATTATTTTTTAAATATTGACCCAAATGGAGATGTGAAATGCATAAGTGCATAAGTGTGGGGACATGCATAAGTGTGGGGACATGCATAAGTGTGGGGACAAGGACCATAAACTTTATCTAATATCTTACAGTGTAATAACACGCATTTTGAGACATATCTATGTCAAACTGCTGCTGTTTTTTCGCCTTTTATCTTCATTTGTGTGGAGAGGGTTTATTTTCAATTAACGCTGAAAAACATCATTTGCTTTTTAATTCAGCCTCCCCAAAACCAGAACTACTTAGAATATTTTAGTATAATTTATATCCCCTTGAAATTTGAGATGTACTCTATGAGTTAAGATCGGATGATATGTTAATTTACCAACTTTTTAAAATTGCCATTCTGACAGCAATTGTACATTTCTAGGCGACCTGACCCATATATCAATACAAAATATGGAAAATAATTGCATTTACCTCAATGTATTCTCATGAATATATTAAATGACCATTCTTAAATGACCATTCTAAATGACCATTATCATAGGGCTTGTAGGGGCTTGAAGGTGGGAGAATTTAGTACCAATTTCTCAAGCATATCTCAATACGTCACGGCCCTCCAGGGTTTATTATTAGCTATGGTTATTATTTCAGTTATGTGGATTTGTAGGGCTATCAAGGCTATGACAAAGTAGGTATACAAATTAATTATACCACAATTATTTTGCCTGCCATTCATAGTATGTCACAAGATTATTATTCCAGGTATTTTTGCAATTATTGTTTTTACCTGAGATACATTGAGATGTGTTGTCAGCATATTGCATGAATTTACATTTTAAATGTAGTTGTTTAAGCTTGTTATTATAAAAAGGGTAAAGCAATATGTTAGCTATGCATATTTAGCACTTATTGGACGAGTTGATGCACAGCTCGTAAATAAGTTGTGTTACCATCAAATAGTGCTAGTAGAAACAGGTGAACTGATTGAGAAAGAAAGCACCTGCTCTGGTAAACTTGTGCCGCCAAAGTTGCGCCGCTATACTTACGTCGCCAAACTTTGTGTCGGCATGACAATGTGCTGTAATGTACTAGTCCATTACCATGTTACAAGTAACGAATGGCTGTTGGCGCCTCAATATTGAAACTTATTTTCCATTTTTTTTTCTATACTGAAAAAACAGAAACATTTGTCCCTCTCCTGTAGACTCCTATAGTGAACAGGCATACATTTCAGGGCTGAAATGAAAAAAAACCTAGTAACATATTGTTTTTATTGGCTTTTTGGATTCACTGAACCATGTTCTTTCACGAGGCAAAGTTTAAACAAAATGTTATCTTCAGTTTTTTTCCCTGTTGAACAGTGGTTTATCTCCCAAGAAGAATAAAAATAGTTGGGAAGAATTATGATTTTCCCTTTGTGATGTTCCGATGTAGTTTGCCATTTGCATATGTAACCATAGTTGTAACAATTTCAATGTCTCTGGTTCAATTGTAAAACCTGCACTTTGCAGATATAGTATAACTAGTTTCTATGTTTTAATACATCGTAGTTGGTACATCACAGGGAAATTACACATTACGCGAAGTAATAAAAAAAACTATTTCTACTCATAAAACATTGCCAATATCTTCAAATTCGGAATAAGCACGCTTATCTGCCCCTATACATTTAATTTTATCAACACTTGTATGTAAACAAGGAATATAATATTGGTGGAACTTAGGGAAGTTTAAAGGAAAAGTATAGCCATAGAACTTTCAATGCCGATCACGATGCAATATAATGTATGTGACGTCTTCTAATTTTCACAATGTTAGTAATGCACTATCGTCGTTGAACGTTGTTCTAGATAGTAGAAACTGTGGAACTAGTCAGGGAGACCATTTTCTCCTTGGTCACACCCAAATTCTTGTTAATATTTCAGATCGTCAGAAAATACACAATTGGCCTTCACCAATCTTCTCAAATAACCCAAACTTAAAACAAAAATTAGGTTCAAAACTTAGTTCAAACACCAGAGAGATTTATTGAATGGATACAATACAGAATACACTCAGATACACCTAGAATTTATCATGTTTTACTCTAATTGAGCAGAATTTGATCGATGTCTAGAACTGTACATAGTGCATTTTCTCAAAATATGACCCAGAGGTATAGACGTCTTTAAGTTGCATTATGGCATGCCTATATTAAATGCTCATGTCTTTTTAATTAACTTCCCTTAATTAACTTTTCTTTAATTGTTTAATTTCACTTTCCTTAATTGGGTCCTTGCTTTTTTTAATTAACCATGTTGTTAATTGACTTAGATACTTCAAGTATGTCTCCAACCCTTTAATTAATCATATCTAAATTAATCAATTCCTTAAGTATAAATATATCTATATCACTCTACTTACAGACCTTTCTATTATTCATTGTAGACATCTATAGAACGTATGCCAGAAGGGAGAGGGCTATGAGTTTTGTTTATTACACATTGTGCGGTAAACCTGTACTTGTAAACACCTTTATTTAATGGAAACAGAGATATAGATGTCTCTGAGTTGCATACAAATCAACCATTATAGAGGTACAGACTTCACAGTGCTGCATACAGGTCTTCTACAGTAGAGATATTCTTGTGGTTCTTCATAAGCTTCATACCGCAACTAATAACTGCCACCCTGTCCATGTCTGTTAGTCTCAGTATTACTTTTAGGTCTTCAAGAGTTGCGCTGCAATTTTAAGATACATTCTCAGGTGAAAACATTTATACAAAATTAGTACCAAATCAAAGATAAGCATATTAATATCCCCATACCTACAGGCAATACCAAAGAAATTAACTAAAAATAACAAGTTCTTCATCAGATAATTGCGCTGTGATCATGCTCATGGAGCCACCTTGTGGCATATATACTATGAATGGCGAATCAAAGACAGCCATAACCTATATGGGCACCTGTACCTCACCTCTTCTATATATGTAAGTAATGGGTATTTTGATTCTCCATACATATGGGAGCAGTGTTAACAAAAATATTGCCTTAAATTGGTGCGGTCGAATAACAATTTCTTTGGCCATTTCCATTATTTTACTGACATTACAACTCAGACAAACTACTGCACATTTATAATAATAAATGTAAGATGTTATATAGTTGATACTTGTGCCAAAAGATCAAAATGTGTATGATATGTGTATGCATAGCTGATAATGCATTGTTAAATCGGAGTTTCTCACCGTTAAAAAGATCTCTAAATTTAAAAACATTTTGGTCCATGAACAGCAACTGACAATGCAAGAAACAGCTCACCAGAAAATGCCTATAGCCCCACAAATGAGAGCTATATTCTGAATCAACTCCTGCCTTTTCTCCTCATCCTCATAGTCTTCCTGTTCTTCTAGGTAGGCCTCCACTGTTTACAATACAACAATAATCAGACGTTATTAATTGGGGAGTTGCATAGCCACCATTTTGAATCTTGTTTCACAAGGAATTATGGGACTAATGGTACAGGAAAAAATCTATAAAAAACATGTCATATTCAGCATGGAATATTTATCAATGTTGTAATGTCAATATCCATGTGTTATACATGTTTCCATTACACAAGTCTTCACCTTTCCCATCATGCATTTGGTTTCCATAGGTCATTTATACAAGCTATGGTGTTGGTGAAAACATTCCTGCAATTTTGATAAAAAATGTTGCCAAATATTTGTACATGTCATATTTCATCAGAATCTATCCCAGCATCCACTGTAATAGACATGCACAGTGACACATGTAACTCCCCTATTCAAACTTTTATGGACAAATTTAGCTACAATTTTAAACTGTTTGATTAGTATGTTATAACGATATGGTTGGAAGTACATTCCAATTTTTAAGACGATGACAGACTGGTAATAAATAAAACCAGTGATCCCATAGGGGGAAAACAATGTAGGGAGAATGGTACAAACTCTTGATGAGCTAATAATGTAGATCTAATGAGTAGTAACAATTCTTATATAATTTAAGTGTCACAAAACTCCAAAATATTATGAGAAAATCAAATTATTTCCTATTATTCAAATGTAATGGCCCAAGTTTTACTTACTGAAACCTAATATTTAGTGGGTTTTACCAATTTAAAAGAGGGAAAAATTAGTTCCCTAGTTTAGCACCCCACTCAAGGCACCACTGTTTGCCTATGTCGCAAAGTGTGCCTAAATCCTGAAATTAACATGCAACATACATAATAAACAAATGTGTTAATAGGTGTTATAAAGAAAGGGGATGGGGGTGGGTGGAAAAAGTATTACCAATGCAGGTGTGCAGACCCAAACAAACAACCTGTTTAGTTCTCTGGGCAAAACAATGTCTGACCCATGGTAACAGGTTTCTTGAAATACCTGCATTAAATATTCCTTGGAGGGTGGCCTGGAAGTAAGTAGATCATTTACATTTTGGGTGCGTTTTGGGACGTAAGAGAACTCAGACTTTCAGTTCCATCTTGTCCTAAACAGACTTCTTCAACTAAGCTTTCTCAATTTGGGCCTGTAAATGACTATAACTTAAACATAAATGGGTTAAGTTGAGACTATGGCGTTGTTGTATGAATCCATGAAGTTGTTTGTCCCAAAAGAAACCTGGAACCCATTTAATGACTGTTTAATGTACTTACATAGATGCTTGGTCGCCAGTCTAGCCTGGGTGAGGGTGTCACTCATTCCTGGTTTTCCTGCTGTCTCATAAGCCCACAACACATAGCATCCGGCGGTGTATCCAACGTTCAAAGCAGGATCACTCAGTCCAACCATTTCAAAGTCAACCAGCTAAATTTAAAATGTATTTCACTTAGTGAAACTTGCAGCTGACCAGGTCATCTGGACTTCAACATCAGGACTTTCAACAACGGATATCAGACGAAGCCTGCTGGTTCTTGTTACATCCCTGGTTGTAAAAACTTGTGGGCATCATATTCAGTATGTCAGAGACAAACCTTGTTACATCCTATCACATAGCATAATGTCTTGCTGAAAAAAACTATTTGAATACATTTCTTAACATTCAAATCTACTTATCTACTTTTGAAGAATATTGTTACTCAAAAACATACCTTGACCTGATCGTCCTTCACAAAGATTGCATTGGGATGACAGTCAGCTTGCATCAAACACTGCTTGTTCTTGGAAGCAGCCTCAATCTTCTCCTTGTATCCATTCTCAGAAACATCCTTAAGGAACTCTTGGAAGACAGGTTTGACAGTCTCAGATACATAGTGTGCAGGATACTTGCCTTCTAGGACCTCTGCTGACATAGCTCTAGTTAAGTAATACACTATGATGGATATCCCTGTAGTCTCTCCACTAAATGAAGATAAACCAAATTAAAGATATATCTTTAAAAACTAAAAAAATAGTTTATTTGAAAGGGATGCAGGGCTGTTTAATGAAAGTTTTTTCAGAACACGGATGATTTCCGTCTATTACAACCAACGTTAATCAGAAGAAAAATGTGGCCAAGTGTCACATATCAGTCTCCCCCCTCTGTCTAGAAGTCCTCATGTGTAACTGTGCCAGAGCTTTACTTGTATATTAAACTACCACTTACCCATAGAGTTCATCCCACCGCTGCCACACATCAGGCTCCACCCTGTGTCTAGAAGTCCTCATGTGTAACTGTGCCAAGACTTTACCAATATGCCTCGCTGTTGCAGTGTCAAAATCACCAGAGAATATCTTCTCAGAGAGTATAGTCATGTGACTCAGGTCTTCCATGGCAACTAGTGAAATATAACTTTAATGTAGATTTTGTGTTGCTCCATCAGTACTGTTAATATTTATATTACATACATATTTAGACTAAATACCCATGTTAATCAAAACAAATTCCTACCCTTCCAGTTGATATTTATCTAGTCATGTTAACAAGGTTTCTTTGACATACAAATGACAGAAAACACATTATATGCAGGGTTGAATAATTTTATTATTTCACTAGGTGGCATCTGGATGGGAGATGTTTTCAGTAAACTTGTATGCCAAAGGTGTTAACTAGAGACCTCTTAGTAATGTATTTCTTTTCGAAGGTTTTAACTCTGATATATTGATGAACTTTGATTTTGATAAAGCTTTCAGCAATTGTTATTGCAAATCTGCATTTTGTAACCATGACCCATGTAATGGACTTGTATACTCACTGATATGATGCTTGTCATCAAAACAATATGCTCTGACCACGTTGTTGGGTATAATACCTGACAGAAGAACTAGAGCATCAAACTCTGACTTTTGACGAGCAAGTGGAACCTCTTCCTGACTCCGTTTCTGAAAGATAAATACTTGTCCAGAGAATATGATGGCACCAGGTGGGGGCTGGGGGCGCAACGTTATTTTGGCCGGGGAATTTGGGGCATTTTACGTCCATAAATATGGATTCTTTTGTAAGATTAACACTGTCAACACCCTACCTGCTTCCCTCTCCCCATATGGCGTCTCCCAACGCGTCCAAAATCATTTATTTTCTAAGCTTTAATCCATGTGGACGCATCGCCGATGCCGTCCACTCCAGAGTCAGAGGCCAGTCCAGCTGAGGTTTATTTTGGCTGGTGCTGCTGGTGGCGCTACCTCGTGGGAGCGTGAGAAACCATTCCTGTCACTTCCTGTTAGTTTACCACATTGCCACAAGGTGTAAGGACCACAACAATGTCTGATTTTGATGTCCTCATGCAGATAAAGGGTGAACGTGAGAGGTCTGTTATGCACTAATTATACCAGTAAGAGCTAAAAAATCTTGGTCCAATCTCTCCCTAAGGCTCTAACTTAGGCACTCATGTAACTTTTGGGTGTTGGACAATGAGAAATAGATTGGGTTCCCCGATTATGGAGGAAGTTGTCCAGTACTAATGTATCTCCGAAGGAGGAATGTGGCGATGCATCTGGCTTGGGTTTTATGCAGTTGCATAATTAATTAATTATGCCATTGTCGCCAGATCGTCTAGAGTATGTGTGGCACCAGGAATCGGAAGGATATCGTCACAACAGGAGAAGTCTTGGGCTATTTACTTTACTAAACATTGAATTATTTGTACATTGACATTGCCCACCATCCCGCCCACCTCCCTCCTATGGCGTCTCCCGACGCCTTCCAAATCGTTTCGTTTCTTAGCTTTAATCATCGCCGATCATGAATGCACATGATACGGCGATTCCCCGCTGCTATGACGTCATTACATGGGCCTCGTTCTGGGTAGGGTTCCGGTGGGGAATCCCCGCGCCTATGACGTCATTACACGAAGCTCACCGAATGTGGCCGAGCGTGAGCCGAGTAATGTCGGCAACGAGGAGAAACAGAGATACATAGGCATAAGCATGTAATGCTGGAACTGCGTAATTATACGAGTAAGACCTTAAATTTTTTGCTGAAATGTCTCTTAAAATCAATAAGCTTGAGACTGGGACAGGTTTGAAGTGTGTGTACATATGGGAACGTAGGGATTTTTGGAAATTATTTGCAGATTTGCGTAATAGGTGTTGGCCAATGAGCTTGGGTCGAATTGCTGAGCTGAGGTTTTTATGCATGGCATTGCCACTTGGCGACTTTTCGTCAAGTATTATATTGAAGGATTCTTCACTGTCTGAACAGTAAAACTATAATTTTGTAATGTAAATCTTGCTAACCAAGGTCTGTCTACAAAGAAACAGAACTAGTGTAGTACTTGATCTGAATGATCTGAATGGAGTCGGTTCAGTTAGCCGAGTGGGCCGGATTCACTCAGATGGTTTTGTGTGGGAACCGAATGTGTCTACTACTTTGTGTACTTATCAATAGGTGTCGCTTGTATGTGTTGGTGTACATTTTTATTATTTTTCATTCTATATGACAGTGTGTCTTGTGTCTGTGTATTTGACTACCATTTGCCTTATTGTATTATTATCATGAGTTTCCATTGAGTTAGCCGACTAGAGGTTGGCGAGTGTATCCGAGTATACATGGTCATCCCTGAGCTTGTGTGGTAATAAACTCAGCAGCTGGCAAGGACCGACAGTTCCTGTTTTTGTGTTGTTTGATCGAAGTAGTTCATAGTTGCTTAAGCTTTCATCGGACATTTCACTAGTGTATATAATATATTTGATTTGATTTGAAAATTATTAATTGATCACTAAGGATACTTAAATGTTGACAAAAGGTAGACATACTTATGGAATTAAATTCCATATTTTCCCGCTAATAGAGAAAACAAAATATAGAAAACTTTTATGTATAAAACTAATCTATACATGTATAACAGCACCAGAATATTCAGTCTTATTTGTTATGTAGTGGGTCCGCCCAACAACAGCATGACAACGCTGCTGTACCAATACAACCAACCTAACGGCAGCGAGGGGCATCTCTACCAGTGTTGGGCATAAATAGCAGTCCCAGCCAGTCCCACCAGGTGGTGACATATGATCATCACAAGTCCCCACTGCAGACACCCTCCTCTGGGCAGTAGGCGAAGAGCACACCTTCTTTGCAAGGGTATCCAGCTTCACTTAACACTACGGAATCGGGTGGCGCTACGCAACAAGATTCTTCTGTTAATCAAATTAAGCTCTTGCACTATTCACTTGTAATTGTATTTCTTGGTCAATAAACTTGGTCAAATAAATTTACCATTGTTTGTTATGTCCTTTCACAAAACTCAAGCCCACAAATCTGCGGTTCACTACAGTTATAATATTATGTGTAAATTTGGTAAGATTTGCTTTGTCGTAAGAACATGGAAGAAGATGTTATGTTACCTTCATTTGCAGCTCTCCATACTTCAGTACTACAGACTGCTGCTGGTCGGCAGACTGCACTCTATATAGATAATTTATGTAGCCTGCTTCTCCTATCTCTGTGTATGTGAAGCCTTCAGGGTCCTCGGCAATGAACTGGGATTGATAATAAATTTGTAAAATCACTCCTTGTACGGTAACACTCTTTTTAGGGTTATCTTAAGGTCATCTTATTAAGGTTAAATTTGTGTGAAAAGTTGCAAAAACATCCACAATGTGTATTGAGCCTTTGGAGCTTTTATTCTAAAGTATGTATAGCAAATACACAGAGGATGGTAGTAGGTGGATAGGTGTTGTGTGGTGGCTAATCAATGCATCCCTCTTCCCATTAAAAACATTATGTGCACATTATTTTCTAATCTAAATTCCCATTTATGTAGAAATATGTACCATTCTCCTGTGCCGTCATCATTGCTCACATGTGTTGGATTCCCATTTAAGTCCCATTTCAATTCTTTTTTTTTTATTTTTTTCAATTTTTTTCTTCAATAACCTCATAATGTTGATCAATGTATTTACTCATTTCATCTCAATTTACTATACATGTTACCATTAAGTTTCAAATAATCCTTGTTACAACATTCAGAGATCCAAAGTCGGTAGTCATAGGAAGACCTGTTTGTCTCAGTCAGAATTGACCGACCAACTGTAACTCCATGTGCAAAATAGACATTTTTTTAATTGAATTTAATTAAATCAAGCTTACCTTTAGTTCTGGTATCTCCAGATTGTCATTGACAAAGTTGAGAATTCTTGATCTCATGACTTATGGCTGTGTATACTGAATAGAGATCTATAACATGAGGAAATAGTTTTAAATAAAGTCTTTGGGTGAAATGTGGGTCAAATCCAATCTGAATTGTCTGGAAAATCATTACTAGAAAAAAATTACTTCAATTTGATTGCGATAAGTATGAAGATATATGGAGATAGAGTTAATCGTAGATAAGAGGGATCCATTTTGTTGAACATGCTCCACAAGTTACTAGGTATATCTGAGTATATTGTGTATTTTATTCATTCAATAAATCTGTTTGGTTATGTTGAACTGTATTTTGAAACTTATTCTTTTCTTAAATTTGGTTTATTTAAGAGGAATGGTGAAGGGCAATTGTGCATTTTCTGAAAATCTGACCCATATGGAGATATTCTTAATGGTAGATAAGAGAGATCTCACCGGAAAGAGGCATTGCCTACTTGACCATGTCTCTTCAATTGTCATATATATGTGATATGTACCAGGGAAATGAATTATAAGTCGCAAAAATAATATTTTTCAAAGTGTTTATTTCACAAGATCACTTCATTGGAATATTCTGATTTTTGAAGAGTTTATCACTTATATATACATCAATCGATGTCTCAAATTCCAGGACAATATATGCAATGTATACTTTTGTTTTAAAGGTCCTTATATGGACTATATTTAGTTACTTTACTGTTTACTACCCCCCCCCCCCCCCAAGAAATATTGCATACTTTTCCAAAATAATAATATCCAACTTGAAACTAGAAATATTTATTGGATTATTAGATTGTTTACTATCATTGGAATCGGCTTGATCTCATCTTTTCAAATATAATGGAATCTCAAAATCCATATTTTGAGACTAATGACTAATTTTCCTGAAACAGATTTTGACTCGAACTACGAACTTTGTTTTATTGTATTTTGTATATTTATAACCATTTGTATTTTGCCCAAGAGACTCTTTATATTTACTCTGTAATATTATCCTTTTGGTACTATTACCTACAAAATATTGTCTCACTCAATATGATTGGGTGCTGTTTCTAAGCGTAATCTTGATTTAAATTATTGTTGTCTGAGACCTCCATAAGTAGGGGCCTCCTGTGTGTCGTCGACGCCATGGAGTATCGTTTACCCCTACAAATATAAATTCATGTAGTGTCCGATAGGGCTTGAAACCCTCCCGAAGCTGGGAGCTTAGACCCATCGACATTGCCGCCTGGCTAATAAAAGTCTCAACAACAACAACAACAACTATATTTGTTACCATCACTGTCTGGGACCAAATGTATTTCAGGGTATCTTTCAAACAAATTTTGTACTAAAGATGAGTCAGTTTCAGGGCTTATACAGGAAAAACCTATATTTACAATTTGAACTCATGTCAATGCCTTTCAAAATATATTCATTTGGAATAGTTTCATGAGAATTAAGCACATATTGGTACATGGTATAAGGTACCATATAATCTACCCATCATTGTGACACACATTCTTATCATTGACCTTCAATGATTGTCAATAGATTATAAGCACTCCATTGTAATATTTTTTTAATGTAATCGTATGACAATATTCAACCTATATACATCCAACGTAAACATATGACAATATTCTACCTATATACATCCAATGTAAACATATGACAATATTTAACCTATACACATCCAAATGGCCTGATTCCCTGAATAAGGTCACTTTCTATGATTCTCTAGCAGCTTAGTCTATTGTTCTGTATAATATCCAAGTGAAATAAACTATATTCCATGAAGACATGTTTTTATTTAAAGATAAATCAATAGTGTAAGTAGAAATATCATATTGAGTTTCCTTTATGAAACCTAATAGGAACACTTTATTTCAAGGAATTGGATCGTATGAAAAAGATCAAATTGCAGTGATCAAGTTGCCAGCATGCCCAGACTCCATCAAGTTATTCATGACATACTCCCACCTTTCCCTTAGTTACGTATTGATTTTCATCAGTATTGGTGGATAAATAAGGAAGATAGGAGGCTATTAATTTAGCTTTTTTCCCGATGCCGGCCACAAAGCAAAAACATACATCATAATGTCTTCTATTTAGACAGCGGTCGTAACATGCATTGTACATGACAACACATTATCCAACACAGTGATCAGGCCTTTGCACCCAGCCTATAAGACAACAAGTATTAAGTTAACTAATGATCTATTTAACTTTTTATCTATTTAACTTTACAATTAGTTTCAACTTAATGTAGCTACCTGGCGTTTCCAAAGGAAACGTTTACTCAGAACTAAATACTTGTGTCCCATGTCAAGTTATAGTTACTGCCATTTAGTCATTTAGTCATTGTGTTTAGATACCTGGCGTTTACAAGGGAAGCATTTTCTCAGGGTCAAATACTTGTGTCTGATGTCAAGTTATAGTTACTGTGGTTTAGTCCTGCTCTGACCTTAAACTTGAACTTAGATCAAAGCATAACAAGGACAACTTAAGGTAAGATGGGTTTGATCATATAGCATGTCTTTTTGTGAAGTAATGGTCCCACTATACCTGTAGCAATACAGATCCTGGTGCAGGATGATATCCCAAGAACAACCTGGGTGAGTCCTATACACGGGGGTCAGATCGTCAGAAAATGTACAATCTTCACATCTACACATTTAGTAATTTTGCGAAATTAGACTGAAATTTGGTCAATACTAGGTAAATTTGAGTATATTCGGCATTGCATTGATTCTAGCGATCTGTCTGTTTAGGTTTAGGAAACATTTGTCCCTTTCCCATAGACTTCTATAGTGAACAGGCATACATTTCAGGGCTCCCTGAAATGAAAACTAACCTGGTAACATGCTGTTTTTATTGGCTTTATGGATTCACTGAACCATGTTCTTTCACGAGGCAAAGTTTAATCAAAATATTATCTTCAGTTTTTTTCCCTGTTGAACAGTGGTTTATCTCCCAAGAAGAATAAAAATAGTTGGGAAGAATTATGATTTTTCCTTTGTGATGTTCCGATGTAGTTAGCTGCAATACGTTGCCATTTGCATATGTAACCATAGTTGTAACAATTTCAATTTCTCTGGTTCAATTGGAAGACCTGCACTTTGCAGATATAGTATAACTAGTTTCTATGTTTTAATACATATCTATTTTTTTAGGATTCCCCTGCCAAAGGAGGTACAAAGACTGGGACTGGGAAACCTTATATGGTTTCCAGTTTTTGCCTGCTGTAGAAACGTCCATATACCGGGTATAAATTGAAAACACAACGCAGCATCCTGCCAACTGAATTTCAGACGCATTCACATACACATCTAGGAGATTTTACGCTCCTGCAAATCGATAAAAATCGCTAAGTCTACTCGAAATAAATTGCCAAAATGTTGAAATTAAGAAAGAACATGCTTTTGTTCCCCCATATCTGTAGTTTTAATAACGTTATTATATAATTAAGGAAGATATGAGAGAAACTTTACTCTTACGTAAGTAAGCCTATAATTTCAGTGAGATGGAACATTGACAGTAGCCCATGTGGTGACATCTTCTAATTTTCACAATGTTAGTAACGCACCATGACAACTAGAGTCCTGGACAACGTATTATAGCCTTTTTCCCGTGTGGAGTGTCAGAGGAGATGGGGTGTGGGGTGGGGGTGGGGGTTAGGGGGGGGTTCTAGATAGTAGAAACTGTGGAATTAGTCGGGGAAACCGTTTTCTGCTTGGTCACACCAAATTTCTTGTTAATTAATTGTTAATGAGCAAGGCTCATTTTATGAACATTTGCATTAACTCCTTGATTTGATTAGTAAATGGTGATATTTATTAGAACTCTCATTCTGTACATTATTTGCATTCATAATCTGCCTAATTAAAGCATTATTGTGCTGTAAACCTGTACTTGTCAACACCTTTATTTACCCTATATAAGGGTCAGATTTTCAGAAATTGCACAATTGGCCTTCACTAATCCTTTCAAATAACCCAAACTTAAGAGGAAAATTAGGTTCAAAATACAGTACAATATAAGCGGACAGATTTATTGAATGGATACAATACAGAATATTGTTCAGATACACCAAGTATTTATTATTTTTTACTCTGATTTAGCAGAATTTGATAGATGTGTAGAACTATAGATTGTGTATTTTCGGAAAATCTGACCCAGAGATATAGACGTCTCTGAGTTGCATACACATCCACCATTATAGATTTCACAGGGCTGCATACAGGTCTTCTACAGTGGAGATATTCTTGTGGTTCTTCATCAGCTTTATACCGCAGCTAATAACTGCCACCCTGTCCATGTCTGTTAGTCTCAGTACTACTCTGAGGTTTTCAACAATTGCGCTGCAAGTTAAAGATACATTCTCAGCTATGAACAAATATATATAAAATTATTACCATATAAAAGATAATCATATCAATGTCCCCATAGCCATAGGCAATACCTAAGAAATGAACTAAAAATAAGTGAAAATAACAATTTCTTCATCAAATAATTGCACTGTAATCATACTCATGGAGCCAGCTTGTGGAATATATATATATAAGGTAGATCAAAAATAGCCATAACCTATATGGGCACCTGTACCTCATCTCTTCTGTATGTAGGTAATGGGTACATTTGATTCTCCATACATATGGGAGCAGTGTTAACAAAAACATTGCTTTAAATCAAAATCAAAATTTCTTAGGCCATCTCCATTCTTTTATTGACGTTACAACTCAGACAAACTAATGCACATTTATGATAATAAATGTAATATGTTATGTAGTTGATACTTTTGCCAAAAGATCAAAATGTGTATGATATGTGTATGCATAGCTGATAATGCATTTTTAAATCAGACTTTCTCATCGTTGAAAACGTTAAAATCTAATTTTAAAAACATTTAGGTCCACAAACAGTAAATGACATTAAACAACTTACCAGCAAATGTATACAGCCCCACACATGAAAGCTATATTCTGAATCAACTCCTGCCTTTTCTCCTCCTCCTCATAGTCTTCCTGTTCTTCTAGGTAAGCCTCCACTGTTTACAATACAACAAAAATCTGACGTTATTATTAGCTAAGTTGCATAGCCGCCATTTTGAATTTTGATTCACAAGGAATCATGGGACTAATGGTACAGGAATAAATCTGTAGAAAACATGCCATGTTGAGCATGGAATTTTTATCAATGGTGTAATGTCAATATCCATACATGTTTCCATAACACAAGTCCTCACCTTTCCCATCATGCATTTGGTTGTCATAGGTTATTTATACAAGCTATGGCAAGAAAACATTCTTGCAATTTGGATAAAAAATGTTGCCAAATATGTCAGATTTCATCAGAATCCATCCCAGCATGCACTGTAATAGACATGTGCAGTGGCACATGTAACTCCCCTATTCAAACGTTTCTAGCCAAATTTAGCTCCAATTTCAAACAGTTTGATTAATATGTTATATTGATATGGTTGGAAGTATGTACCAATTTTTAAAATGACAGACTCATGATAGATAACACCTGTGATCTCATAGGGGAAAATCAATGTAAGTTGGTTCTAACTCTTGATAAGCTAAAATGGTAGATCTCATGAGTAGTAACAATTCTTGAATAGTTGGGTCAGATCTTCTGAAAATGCACAATCTACAGTTCTACACATCTATCAAATTCTGCTAAATTAGAATGAGAAAATGATAAATAGTAGGTGTATCTGAGTGTATTCTGTATAGAATATTCTTTCAATGAATATGTCTGGTTATGTTGAACTTTATTTTGATCCGAATTTTCGTCTTAAATGTGCATTATTTGAGAGGATTGGTGAAGGTCAATTGTACATTGTTTCTGATGATCTGACCCAGTTAATGCACTTACACAGATGCTTGGCCGCCAGTCTAGCCTGGTCAATGGCGTCACTCATTCCTGGCTTTCCTGCTGTCTCATAAGCCCACAACACATAGGTTCCAATGGTGTAGCCAAGATTCATTGCAGGGTCACTCAGTCCAATCAATTCAAAGTCAACCAGCTAAATTTAAAATGTATTTTACTTAGTGAAACTTGCAGCTGACCTGGGATTCCAAGTCATCAGGACTTCAACATCAGGACTTTTAACCAGGGATATCACTTGAAGCCTGTGGGTTCTTGTGACATCCCTGGTTGAAAAAAACTTGTGGGCATCATATACAGTATGTCAGAGACCAACCTCGTTACATTCTATCATATAGCACAAGGTCTTGCTGAACCATTTGAATACATTTCTAAGCGCTCTGATCTACTAATCTACTTTTCAGGTATATTGTTACTCAAAAACATACCTTGACCTGATTGTTCTTCACAAAGATTGCATTGGGGTGACAGTCAGCTTGCATCAGACACTGCTTGTTCTTGAAAGCAACCTCCATCTTCTCCTTGTATCCATTCTCAGAAACATCCTTAAGGAACTCTTGGAAGACAGGTTTGACAGACTCAGATACATAGTATACAGGGTCCTTGCCTTCCAGGACCTCTGCTGACATAGCTCTAATCATGTAATGCACTGCAATGGATATCCCTGTAGTGTCTCCACTGAATGAAGGTAAACCAAATTAAAGATATAGTTTTAAAAGCTTAAAAAAAAGGGTATATTTTAAAGGGATGCAGGGCTGTTTAATGGAAATAACAAGCTGGGGTGAATGTAAAGCAAAAACCCTGTGGTATAAACTTTGAAATAAACAGGGATAGAAAAGAGCCCACTTACCCATAGAGTTCATCCAACAGCTGCCACACATCAGGCTCCACCCTGTGTCTAGAAGTCCTCATGTGCAACTGTGCCAGAACTTTACCAATATGCCTTGCTGTCGCAGTGCCAAAGTCACCAAAGAGTATCTTCTCCGAGAGAATAGTCATGTGACTCAGGTCTTCCATGGCAACTAGTGAAATATGACTTTAATTTAGATTTATTGTTACTCCATCAGAACTGGTAATATATATTTTAGATACATGTTTAGTTTAAATACCTGTGTAACATATATTTGTAAATCAGAACACATTCCTACCCTTCTAGTTTTATTTATCTAGTCATGATAGCAATGTTTCTTTGATGTACTAATAAAAGAAAACACATTATATGCGGGGTTGAATCATTTTATTATTTCACTAGCTGGCATCTGGATGGGAGATGTTTTCAGTAAACTTGTATTCCAAAGGTGTTAACTAGAGACCTCTTAGTAATGCATCTCTTTTTGAAGGTTTTTACACTGATATATTGATGAACTTTGATGTCCATAAAGCTTTCAGCGAATTTTGTTATTGCAAATCTGCAATTTGACCCATGTAATCGACTTGTATACTCACTGATATGGTGCTTGTCATCAAAACAATATGCTCTGACCACATTGTTGGGTACAATACCTTCCAGCAATACTAGAGCATCATACTCTGACTTTTGACGAGCAAGTGGAATCTCTTCCTCACTCTGTCTCTGAAAGATAAATACTTCCCTTGTTAGGGTTCAGCCAGTGGATAGACATGGCTGACTAGTGTCTTGCCAGACATTTCATGGACATGCTGATCTTCTGAATTTTTTTTTTACAAAAACGGTTGTTTATACTAGGTTACTCAAGTCCCTTCAGTGCTTATCACTTGCCCAGTCGATATTTTGTATACATTGGATTTAAAACAAAAAACTGGAATAATTGGACCATGGTTAAAGCTACACTCTCAGGCAGCTAACATTGACAAAGAACAGAACATTTTCTACTTTTTTCTATTCTTTTCCTAACCATCTAAAAGTCATTTGACCAAAGTTTTGGAGGATTTTGTCAAGTTATAATTGCGATAGGGCTTCTAAAACATTCCCATAACATTTGTATTTGGAGGATCTACCCAAATCTTTCCAGTGAGGACTTGACTTACTCTCACTTGCAGCCAATCTTCATTGATTAATTCATGGCTTCAAATTGATATATAAACGTGTAACAGCACCAGAATATCCAGTCTTATAAGTTTTAATATGTGTAAATTTAATAGGATTTGCTTTGTCATAAAACCTATAATGCAGCTTGAACATGGCAGAAGATGTGTTACCTTCATTTGCAACTCTCCATACTTGAGAACCACAGACTGTTGCTTGTCGGCAGACTGCACTCTATATAGATAGTTTATGTAGCCATTTTCTCCTATCTCTTCATACATGAAGCCTTCAGGGTCCTCCGCAATGAACTGGGATTGATATCAAATTTGTAAAACCTCTTTAGTTTTTACTTAAGTTCATTCCACAATCACCTACAAGTTCTGGATTAAGGCATCTTACTAATGTTAAATTTGTGTGAAAAAATCCACAATGTGGATTGTGGTCTTCAGGGTGTTACAGTAGTGGGTTTCTGGGAAGGCTCGGGAGGCCTGGGGCGTGGCTGCGTCCACGCGGGCAGCACTAGAACCTTGGAATAAATACACTGAGTGGGCTCGTCTCTACTCACTTATAATATTACAGTCGCCGTGTCTGCACTTCTTCTCTCTCACCGAATCTATTTAAAATTTAAAACTGTAGGATAGTCTTAGGACTATTACCTTTATTCGTAGCATTAATACTGGGGACACACAGTATTATATCACTGGTGGAGAAGCCAATTAAGATCGTGGTTAATTGTGTATTTTGTACACGAATTATCCCCTAACTTAAGGGGTGGAAAGTTTGCTGAAATTGAGCAAACCTTTCCACTACCTGGTGAGTAGAGAAGCTCCAGTCAGGGAGGCTAAAGATAGCCCACCTGGGAAAAGCAAGCCAGCTTTCTCTGGGTGTAAGGAGACCTGAGAGGAGTAAGCAGCAGTCATGTGGGAGGAAGATACAACAGACTCCTACATTGAGTGACTGAAAGATAGACAGACATCCAACTACACAGTGCATCTCGCCATGGCCATCACAACAGCCCAGAGAGTTCTTTCAGAACAGGAGAAGGAAGAAATTATCTTGGAGGCTATCACTAAGAACTTTGTGGAAAACTATTGGTATAATGTTAAGGATAATACCCAGGCGACCAAAATACCCGCCTCTGACCCATCAGTTTGGTTAGGCGAAGATTGGGACGCTGAATTGGCCGAAGCAAAGGATTTTAAAGCTTAAAAACTATCAAGTTGTGCCGAATCCAGGGGATGGGAAAGTGAGATCATTACCATCGATCTCATATGTGTAGTGTATATGTATAGCCTGGAGGACTTAGGGGAACCATGAATGTCCATCATGGGAACCCGGAAGACAAGGGCCCCAAAGAAGCCTAGACCGGGGTACATGTTTTCTGATGTCTGGAAACGTCTAAGGAGTGGGGGAAACTATTTAGCTAAAGTTCAGCTTCCCCGTGGTCAAATGGACGAAGAGAATGAAATTCAAGAGCAACCACTCCTTCACGACCAAGTAAGAGCATTGCGTCAGAACGCCCAACCGTCAACATCAACGGCTGAGGGCGTCCAACCCTCTACTTCAACCCCAATTGCAGATAAGAAAGTCAAGACAGAAGGGGATGAAGGGGCGCTAGCTGTGGATATTTTGGGTACTCCTACCAAAGTACAATATCCAGAGTTGGAGGAATTAAGACACTGGCAAAGAGACAATGAGTTGGCAGGGGGCTTTGGTGCTGTAGGTCCCCTAAAAGAAGGTCCGGATGACGACGACGGGGATTCTGAGAAATCCACGCTGTCGGGATCCAAGTATAAGTCAGTGCTGACGCCAGGAAAACATCACAATTCTGGCAGAGAACAGTTCAGGGAGGATCCCAATAGAAGGGGCTATGAGAGTGAGGGAAACCAACAAGATCACTTGACGGTCCCACAAACAAAGAACAATAGGGAACGTGATCGGTTGGATCTATCTTCATTCTCAGATTGGAGTCTCTCTAATGTGAATGGTGATGGCACCCTGAAGGTAAACAGGCCTGCTAAGACTTATGAAAACATAATGGCGTCGAAAGAGGATAGTGAAGGTAGGGGTTCTGAAGCATTAGGTGCGACCGGTGGTGTGCCTGAGGCAAAATCTGCAGGGGACAGATTCAGAACGTACGCTACAATGCACCTGGAAGGAGCAGGTGCAGTGCCACAGATGGATCCTCAAAGAAAGTACATCCAGGAACTAAAGAGGAGGGATGAGCTGATTCTGTTTGAGCAGAAAAGGGCTCAAGATCTGGAATGTGAATTGCAACAGTTCAGAGAGGACCGGATTGACTTGGAAACTCAGAACAATGTTGTGCGGCAAGAGTTAGATATGTGCAGGTACAAAAGTGATGAACTGGTGCATACCTGTACAATGGAACTGGATAGGATGGAGATAGACCATAGGCAGGAGGTGAACAAACTTAGGGAAGTAATAAGAAAGCTGCAGATAAGAAACAGACTACTGGAAGTTCAGGCAGTGCATCAACCTACGCCGAAAGTGCCCACTATGGATAGACCAACTCAGACAATCCAGCATGAATTGCCGCGGCCACAACAGTTCCCAGGTGAAGAGACAGGTCAACACTTTGACATAAACGATTCATATGGTAGCATTTACAGAACAGCTATGCCTCCAGCACCATCAATAAGGGGATTAAACAACAGGTTGGATATCCCTCAAAACACGCCACCGCCGGCGTACAATAGAGACTTGGGACGAGAAATTCCAAGGCCAACGGCGCCTCTTAAATTGGATGGTTATCAAAGCGTGAGTAGGCACAGTGTGTATGTCCCACAGCAGTCAATAGGACGAGAAAGTTCCAGAGATCCCTTCCCAGTGCAGGGAATAAGCCCAATAAGGCCGAGGCCCACACGTGTACATGTGGAAGAAGGTCCAGGTTACAACACACATGGGCAAATAGGATCTGTGGGGCGTCAGAACAATGATTATCTTGTCCAACGCCAATGGGAGATGGAAGACCCTGGCGATGACGAGTTCAAAAGGGGCAGAGTCAGGCACTCGAGACAGATGCCCATGGGAGCACACAGAAGGTCACGCCAGAAAAAACAGATGGATGACAATTCAGATGAATGGGAGGATGATTGGCTGACGGATTCGTCATCGTCAGATGACGAGAAAGACAGCAAAAATCATCTCAGAATGATCAGCAACAGGGCGGTGAAACAGGTGACAAAAGATAGTGCGTCAGTCGCCAAAACACTGGCAGCACCGCCCGAGAAATTTTCAGCGCCAACGACGTTAATGTCGGCGGCGCAGTTCTTGGCCGACTACGAAGAATATACTGATTCCTTGGGGGCGTCTAGCTCACTGAAGGCACAGGGAATAAAGAAGTTTTTGAAGGGTAAGCCCCTAGACTTCTATAAACAGTATAGGTCGAGGAATCCTACGTCAGGATTTGAGACCTTCAAAAGAAAATTTCTGGAAAAGTTTAAGAAGCTGTCCTATCACAAACGCATGAAGGACTACAGCAGCCGCAGACAGGGCAAAGATGAATCCTTACAAGAGTACGATGCCGAAATGGATCTACTTTTGGCTAAATCTGGTGTCGATGACAAGACACAGATGAAGTTTTACATAACAAATCTTAAGCCCAGTTTGTCAAAGAGAGTCATGGCCGATAATCCGAAAACCTTGGATGAGGCCATGGAGGCGGCGAATCGCCATGCTGTTAGTGATGAGGCTAAAGAGGAAGAGCACCAGGGCTCTACTACGGCGGTAATCAACCTGTTAAAGAACATGGCAGCTGGGGAAACTACTGACGACGAAGACAAGAAAGTGTCTTTCAAGAAGAAGAGTTTCAAAAAGCCTTTTACTAAGAAATTCATAAAGAGAGACAGCAGTGTAGAGTCAGTGACGCCAAAGGCAGGTACTCATATGTGTGGAAATTGTGGAACGTCAAGTACCCCCAAGAAGAAGTGGTTTAAGCCTAAGCCAAAGAGCCAGCCAAGCTCAGGTGCTGAAACGCAGACAGAGGCAGAGGAATCGGGCCATGAAGGGGCCACCACTTCAGAAAAGCGCAAGCAAAAACTTGTAAAGCGCGAACTCACGCCTGCTCCAAGCAGGAAGAAAACCAATGTTAACAATGATGAAGAATAAAATGTCATTGCGCCGAAGACGCACGGTGGGAAAGAATAGAGTTGGGAGATTGTCCAGAGTGGATGGTAAGGGGCGTGTAATCCCTAGTGAGCATTCTGTGGACCCCGCTGAAGGTTTTTACAATGTGGAGGGTGACTCTTATGATCTAGTCACTCTTTTTCAGGAGGAAAACGAGAGTGTAGACAGAATCAGACTGCCAGTGAAGGACGGATTTGTGCGTGCTACCGTGGGTAAGTTTACCAATATTCCCTTTTTGGTTGATACTGGGGCGACTTGCAAATGTGTTAGTGAGACTTTGTTTAAAGGTATAATTGCACAAATTGGGGACATCCCTATCCGGAAATTCAGGAAAAGAATTTTCATGGCTGATAATTCTTCCCGCCAGATAGACTTGAAGGTGCGTCTAAGATTAACTATGTATGGGCGTACTTTTAGACATTGGTTTGATGTGGTACCAAATTTAACGTGCCCTCTGATAATGGGGGTTGATTTCATGAGAAGGTTTCGAGCTCAGATAAACTTCAATTCAGATCGGAATGGGGTATATGCCATAAGATCAGACAGAAATTTTAAAATCCCACCTAGCTCGGAATTCTATTTCACAAATTCAGTAGTGGCTCCTGAAGATATCTCTGATACAGTGGGAGTCACAGATAATGCCAAGAGACAGGTACCAGTCCCGTATTTGGTAAAAAGGGCGTTAGTAAAGCCGGACGCCCAAAGCAATAAGATCAGAATTTGTGTATATAACTCAAGTACGGCTTGGTACAGTGTAAAGAAGGGTTCAATACTCGGTTTGTATACTGTAGCAGATGAAGATGACTTTGCTCCGATGGACTATGACAAGGACACGAATGACTCCAATGGGAAGGGGTCTAAGGAATTGACGAAATTGGAAAATGACAATATAGTGGAAAATAACACAGATCGACTTAGGAGTTTTTCAGACAGTGACACACCTACTGACTATGTTTCAGATTTAAAATCAGACAGACTGGACATAGTAACTGGAAAATCGACTGAAGGGGAATATTTTGAAAACAGACAATATAAATTGGGCATAAATCTAGACTCTCAACAGAGGGACGACATTATCCAATTTCTAGAGGAAAGGGAGGATGTTTTTGTTGGGAAGGATATGAGAATAGGTAGTGCCAATGGTTATGAACATAGAATAGATTTGAAAAAGAACTATGAACCTAAAGCAATGCACCCTTACAGACTAAATCCTAAAATGAAAGAGGTTATGAGAAAATTGTTGAAGGAACATGTGGACCAGGGAGTTTTAGAGAAAACGGACGAGATTGTGGAATTTGCCTCACCAGCATTTTTGGTGCAAAAGGCAACCGGTCCTGACGCCGCCAAAGCCTGGCGAATTGTCGCGGACTTTAGGTTGCTGAATTCTATGATAAAGGACCAGGCCAGAACTTTCCCTAGCGCTGAAGAAACTATTGAGGCTGTCGGTGAATTAGAAGGCAAATACTTTTCCAAGATGGATGCTCAAAGTGGTTTTCACCAAATTAAAATTAGAGATAGAGACAGAAAACACACAGCCATAAGCACGTGTGACGGAATTTATGTTTATAAGTGCATGCCGATGGGATTGAAAACATCGCCCAAGGCTTTCCATGCTGTTATTGATAACGTTTTGGCGTCAGTACCATCTGCATTGCCATATGTAGATGATATTTTGATAGCCAGCAAAACGTGGAAGTTACACATGGAACACCTGACGCAGGTATTTGACGCATTCCGACGAGTCAATATTAAATTCAAAAGGGAGAAATGTTTTTTTGGCTTGGATTCAGTTCCGTTCTTAGGATTCAAAATTACTTCCAGAGGCTTACAACCTAACCAAGATAAGGTAGAAGCCATAGAAACTTATCCAGTGCCAAAGACGCCTAAGCAAGTAAGGGCGTTTAATGGGCTGGCTAATTACTATAGGTCGTTTATTCCTGACTTCTCAAACATAATGGGACCACTCTATCACTTAACAAAGAAGAGTGTGGACTTTAAATGGGACGAGAATTGTCAGAAAGCCTTTGATAAAATTAAGAAAACTATTTGTACAGAGGTTTTACTACATTATCCAGACTATAAGAAGCCGTTCGAGCTCGCAAGTGACGCCTCGTCCACTGCGCTTGGGGCGTGCATCAGTCAAAAGGATAATGAAGGAAATTTTAGACCAGTAGCCTTTGCAGGTAGGGCGTTAACGCCATGTGAATCGAGATATTCAACTACTGACAGGGAATTACTTGGAATTAAATTCGCATTAAGGAAGTTTAGACACTACCTCTTAGGGAATAGATGTACTATATACACCGATCATGCGGCCCTGTTGGCTCTAAATTCTAAACGCGACCTATCTGGAAGAATGTACCGCTCTTTAGAAGAGATAATGGAGTACGACTATGAGATTAAATTTGTAGCAGGTAAATTAAATCTGGTCCCAGATTCATTAAGTAGACGAGATTACCCTCTCTCGATAAAGGAGCAAAAGGAGAGATTGGACGCCCCAAAGAAAAAGGGCGTGACTTTCAATCCTATAGACGTGGTCAAACCATTCAATGAGGAGGACTGTTGCGAGAATTATCCCATCTTGAAAATCCGTAATAGGCCTATTCTCAAGGGATGGAAAGGTGGAACCCCCTATCCCAGAGTAAAAGATGCATTAGTAAGATCAGTGTTAGTAGATACACTTACTGACACAACGATACCTTTTATTGACATCAATTCAGGGAGACAGGAGACAGTTCATCATTTGGCCAGTGTTTCTGTATGTGGGGATTCATGTAATGAGAAGGTAGCTGTGTTGGAACCGGTTTTTCAGAGATTTGGACGCCCTGCTGGTAAGAAAGAATCGTTTTATACTATAAACGTGGCACAGACAAGGGAATCTACTAAGCAGAAAACTGCAATATCTGAGAAATTGAGGGAAGACAGGAAAATAGCAGCTAAAATAAGAACCCCGAAATTTAAAACAAAAACAGTGAATAAATCAGGGATAGCCAAGTCGCACGCCCAACCAAGTAGGGCTGTGGCTAAAAGAAAGGCGTTAGCTAATGAAGTACCTAAAGTTGACAGAGCATTTTTCGGTGACTTACAAGAAAAACTGGGGATGCCTCTGTCTCAGGACGAATTTATACAAGCCCAGTGGGAAGACGAGTTCTGTTCTGGTATATTAGACTACATTGGCTCCAAAACGCTGCCTAAGGATGCGGCGAAGGCTAGACAGATTTTACTCACACATGATCAGTTTTTTGTGAATTCGGGTATGCTATGCAGACTGCCTACAGGTACGAAAATTAGGGATGCAGCAAGACTCTACCAAGTAGTGTTGCCAGGCACCTGTATTCGGCCTGTACTAGAATTGTTACATGATAGACCTATGGCAGGTCATTTGGGGTCAGTGCGCTTATTGAGCGTAGTAAGTGCACGATTTTACTGGCCGTTAATGACAAAAGATATCGTTGATTATGTGGGGACTTGTGATCAGTGTCTAAGGAATAAGAAATCAAAACATCCATATAAATTGCCTATGGCACTGAGAGACCCAGCACCGGCACCCATGTCTTGTCTGATGATTGACACTATTGGACCAATAACTCAGTCAAACGCCGGCCGAAAATATATTCACGTAGTTGTGGATATATATAGTCGGTACTGTTTTGCTTGGGCAACCCATGCCATTGACGCCACAACTTTGAAACAAGAGTTTTTCAATAACATTTTGTGCGTCGTGGGAATCCCAAATAAGCTTTTCAGTGATAATGGTTCAAATTTCCGTAGTGTAATTTTCACATCTTTTTGTAAGGCTTTTGGAATACAGCAGGTATTCAGTAGTAGCTGGAAACCTACTACACAGGGTCAGGTAGAACGCCAAAACCAAAGTTTGGTTCAGTCAATAAAAATGTATGTACAAAAGTACCAGCGAGACTGGGATCTATACTTGGCGGCGGTAGTTTTTGCCCTAAATATCTCTGATTCTAACAGCTTGGGTCATTCTCCATATTTACTAGTATTCGGTAAAAATGCGGTGACGCCGCCGGAGGCGGCGATATTAAATGTGGACGAAGAAATTCGTCCTATTACAGCCCATTTGCTGGATATTGTAAATACTCAGTCTAAGGCAGCTTTACAAGCAGCTGTTAATTTGGAGAAGGCTCAAGAGAAGATGAAGTCAAGACATGATAAGGGAGCTAAAGATCACGATATTAAATTGGGTGACATTGTATACGTTAAAATAAACAGATTACTCCAAAAACATACGAGTATGAAGCTGCAGAACGCCTACACTGGTCCATGGCTAGTGGTAGATATTCCATCTAAATTCACGGTCCGTCTAAAACAGCTCAGTACTGGAAAGATGATGGGTAAGAGCGTGAATATCACACAGGTAAAGAAAGTGTCTGCAGTCGAAAATAATAGGTTCATGGAAAGACTCATGGAAAAGTTTCCTGAAGAGCAAACTCAGATAGAGCCGGTACCGACCAAACGTAATCTAGGTCGCAAGCCCGAGCTAACTATCAGTAAGGCAAAAAGGAAACGATAATAACCCATGAGCTAGTTCTTAAGACAGATTTATGTTGTAACAAGACTGTATTCTGACGCACAAAAATGGGTATGCGACTGGATTCAGGAGAACTCCAGTGGGATAGACAGGGCGCCGACTTATAACTCGTGACTAAGACTTGAAAATAACATCGGAGCAGAAGCGAGGTGCGGTATTTACGAAAAGCAATAAATCAGGTGAGTCGGGAATGTAGTGAGCTGCGGGCGCACGCCACAGTATCAGACTAAGCGAGCAATAAAATAACCAGTGCGCTTAGCAACATCTATACTGATGCTTAAATATGGCGTGGTGTTCCCGTAGTCATGGAACAGACGAGAATGTAAAATACTTAGGGGTTTAACCAGCTCAACACAGATTCCAAACTCGAGAAGGGAAGCCATTCGACGCCATGTTTGGGCGTGGGTGTCACACCGAATGGATGCCTAAGGAAAGTTGCTAGTTCTATGAACAAGGTTTGCTCATGGGGGGCAGCACCTGACGGTGTCTATTTGGGGTAGGAATCTGGCTGGAAACGGATAACTTGGTGTCTTGGGAACTATTGGGAGAATTCATCAGCATATTTTCAGCAATGTGGGGATGTTGGTTGTAAAGAAAAGTTCTTCACTGAAGTTAAGTGAAGGTTAATGAATTTTCCATAAATTCTGCCATACAGGAATTTGGTCTCAACCTGCAATGAGATAGGCCACGCTGTGAGGATGGCGTTACAAAAAACCTACATACACAAATATGGCGTGTGATCGTGGACGAGAGTCTGCCGTTACTTGCTGCAGTTGGTCCCGACGGTTTGGTACCCTTATAAGGAGTAGATCTCTGGGCACCCTGCTAAGGTCAGATAGAGGTATTTCCCAGTTGGCTAGTACGGGTTTGACGTTGAATAAGTGGGGGGGGTGTAACAGCTCCTCATTGCTTTCTCGAGTCCGTATTAGGGTCGCAAGACCGGGCGGGAGATTTTGATGCGCGGCAAACACGCCAGGGGAACCTGAGCAGCTGACGCTGGCCCCGTCTACCGGCTTGGGATGTAACCGCCCTAGACTGGCATGAGGTTTCTAATTCGCGCCGAGATCGAGCCCTTGCTGATCCAGCCGTCACGGAGAGAGAGTCAAGTATTGAGAGGTCCGATAAGTTGTCCCAATAAAACAAAATATGACTCAAACACTGTGGTAAGTGATTTTGGGATTCAGATCTACCTTTACACGTTTCATGTTTTACCCTGATGAGGGTCTTGAAGCTCAACAAGTAAAAATAGATGCAAAAACTTACTACGCGGATTCTAAGTCATGGATTAGGAAAAGTGGCGTTATGCTCCCCGGGAGCATGGCGTGGTGAGGAATTTTTACAATGACCAAAGGGTCCTTATGTGAAATTGCTGATGAATTTTCTTGTTACGATCATATGCTAAGGGTTCTGTTTTATTTCTGGTATTTTGCAGGATAAGTCTGTGCCTCCTGATTGTTCAGGCAAGGGCAGACCACTATGTTCTCCGGCAGAACTACGGTGCAATTTTTAGAGAGATGAATCAGAAACTGGTGATTTCGGTGGAGGAGCACGCAATAGATCTGCGTGTGCCTTATGAGTTCCCTCCACCGGCCCACCCGGACGTGCCACAGAACGTCTCGTATGAATTACGTCTGGACACGCAACAGCTGTCCAGCGTCGAGACGGCATTGTTCGAGGCCAATAACATGCTGCATGACCAAGTACTAAACGTAATAGAAAGTTTCCCCGTAGAAAAGTCTAGAACAAAAAGAAACAGGGGTTTCCAGCCTGCTGGAAATTTCCTGAATATTGCAATTGGAACTGCGACTCAGCCGCAAATTGACGCCCTCAACAATAACCAATTTACAATAATTAATGGGATTAAAGCCGAGGCCGTCAACAACAGAAATCGAGATAGAATTTTGGCTCTTCTAACAACAAATAGTAATGAGTTTTTGGCTTTCTCCAAGAGAAATGTGAAGCAGGTCCGAACTGTATTTCACAATTTCTCCATGGAGGTTTTGGAATTTGCTCGAGCAACGGTAAACACCACTCAGGGATTTCAAAATTACACCGAAGAGATTTTTAGAGACCAAGTGGCTTTGCTCGAAAGATTTGTGTATATCACTGATCAGTTAAATTACAGACAGTCGGCTATGGAAATTTTAAAAGATTTGACGCAGATTCAGGAGGGAAAAATACCGGTTTCAACCGCGGCCTGGTCGGATATTCTGAGCTCGGTCAGAAATTTGACCGCGCAAGTGCGCTTACAAGCGCCAAGCGCAACTCCTTTAGGCACGTGGAAGGACTGGGCTAAAGTAAAGGAAGTTAGGCGTGGTGAAAAAGACTTGGTTTTGCGACTGAGTATCAGTTTTACTTATTCGAATAACACCTTTTCAGTTTATGAGCCCGTAGTTTTCCCTATCCCTATGCATGTGCATGAAGGTGATGCTACTGGATACACACAATTACAGGATTTTGGTCACAATCTGGCTGTTTCAGCGTCGGGAGACACATATGTGCTTCTGACGCATGAGGATATGGCGCACTGTCAGGAAATTGCTGATAGTGTGGTTTGTGGCCGGAATTTGGTATATTTCACGGCGAATCATTCGGCATGCATTTGGAACGTATTTTTGGATGAGGCAACGTTGGTGCATGATTCATGCGTGTTTCACTCTTACGTAAATGCTCTAACTCCACAGCGTCATTTAAGCGCTGGAAACGATCAACATATTTTAATTAATATGGGATTGTGGGGAGTTCTAGTTTGCCGTCAGGGGGGCGAGAAAAATGTCTCTCTGTCGGTATTTACCTTTATCAATATTCCTTGTGGGTGCGTACTAAGCCTTCCGGACGCGTCAATTTTGGCAGACAGTCCGTTTTGTGAAATTAGGATAGCTCAGGTAAAAATCAGAACTGGGTTTAATTTGCCTTTTGCGATGGCATTCAAAATTGATATAAGTTCATACTCTGGTGCGACTTTGAGCCCAGGACTGATTAATTTAAACTTGCCTAGCGCCCAGGATATAGAAAAGGCGTTAGTAAATGTGCCTCAAGAGATAATTCAGAGGGGGATCAGGACAAAAACCCTGGTTAAACATTTACTAAAGTCAGACAGCAAATTGGCGTCAATGTGGGATAGTATTCACGCCAAATTAACGGACGTTGCAGCTCATCCCTCAATGCCTTATTTATCCCTGATAATTTCCTTGGTTTCACTAGCAATGAGCGTGTATTTGTTTTACAGAATTAACCGTCTAATCATGCCGGCCACGTGGGCCACCAGGGTGCAATCGATAAATATTTCATCTTTGAATGCTCAACACATAGAGTTAAACAGGGAATTGAGCGTTACTGCTGGACCGACGCCAGGCATGGCTCCACAGAATGTAATATACGAAACTGTCAATATTTCATCATCCGGCCCATCTTGGATTGAAATATGCATTTATGTAGCAGTGGGCCTGTATGTGTTGAAGTGCCTGTATTCTTTGATCATAAAACGAACATGGTGCAGAGGTACCCCCTGTTTGCCAACTCCAGATAAGAGGCAGGCAGAGATGGCCAATACCCTTATTCTGCGGCTCCTGAGGAAGGAGGACATGTTTGATTTTGAACTAGTACAAATAGGACATAGTGTGGATATTCTACACAGCTTCGTAAGCCCAAAAATACTGGCAGCAGAGTTGGAGCCAGGCTGTCGTAAGTCCCTTCTCAAAGTTTGGTGGGCACACAACATGGTTTTCACCGCTAGAAAAATACAGAGGGAGGTGCAGCTCCCAACAAGCCTGCCCGTCAGGAACTTAGACGAGGAGGACCTGAAGGAGGCGTTAGCAGATGGCGACACTTTCGCCATATTCTTGATCCTGACGCCCTCTAGGGAGTTAAAAGAAGTTCCCCGAAATAAGGGCAACGATGGACGACTCCTACCTCGGGCTGATCTGCGCACGGCAGATCGAGTCGATTTTGTAAAGTAAGTAATTACTGGAAGTGTTACAAGTCCGGAAAGAGTTATACACGGGGTCTTTGTAAATTAAGAACAGAAATTCCGTCAGGAATGGTAAAAATCAGAACGCATAAGGTCAGAAAATGGGGTTCGAGTAAAATTAATCAGAACAAAAGTGTGACACTGACAGCAATGGCTGCAGGTCACGGAAAACAACATGTGCAAGTTTGTCTTGGGGAAACCTGGGAGATTGGTAGACTTTTTAGCGCCATAATCTGTTTGAAATGTATGATTTACACGCCCAGTTATTGTTGATGGGATCGTTTGAGTCATGATTCTGTTGCTCGATCAATAAGAAAAGAGTCATTTTCTAAGGGATGTTTTCCTTCTGTTTTTGTACATTGTAACAGTGAGGAGAGCGCCTTCGGCGGGGCCACCGCCAAGAAAGCCAAGGTCAACGTGTCCTGGGGGACGCAAATGGCATCCACAGCCTTTGACAACCAGGGCTACGAGGAAGGTTGGAGTGATTAGGATTGCAAGCAACAAGAAACACCGTCAGCGACTGTCCTAGACCAACCCTTTTGGTGATATTTTTTTATTAGGGCATTACTGTTCCCTTGTGTATTTTAGCTGGCCTCTGTGGGGCGCCTGACGCAAAAGTGGAAATTTTTGTGGCGTCACTCACATCGAGTTTAGAAGAATAGTTAGTAGCATTTAATCTTGTAGTTCTTTTTCAGCAAAAGGGGTTGCGACAGCCTGACGGTGACAAGAGTCAACATGTACTTCAGGGTCGATTATTGCTATTTTTCTTTTTATGTTCTGACGTACATACTGTCATATTTATTATATTAAGATTTTGCAAGTCATGAGTCTACGGACATTAGAAAGACCATGGCTTCAAAGGCGTATATTACGAACATTGGTGGTAACGCCAAAAACTCTATCAGAGGACTTTTTCTGTGAGTTTTTTTTCTTTTTATACTAGTTTCACAGTTTTTATTTATCAAAATTGGTTCCCTGACGCACCTACTAAACGGACTTGAGTTTAAAGGATACAGACTTTGCGTGTTCGGTGCGTCAGGAGAAAAATGACAGTATTTTTATAATTTTAAGTATTCTGCGTCAGAAAAGGTTTTAACATGTTTTTTACTGTACCTTGATTACTTTGTATATGATGTTTGACTCAGGACTTGTGCTTGCAACGTATTTTTTTGTGCCATCACTCTGGACATTGGTTTAATTTTAAGCAGGTGTTCTTAGAGTATTATTATTTTAAGTGATTTCCCCCGTATTTTTATCTTTTAAGAAGGGGATGGACGGAAAGTCGTCTGGCGAGTTATCTCGTCAGGCGTGGCCGTGTTGGTATTTTCCAACAGGGATGCTTCCGTCGGGCGTCAGAACAATTCTGTCTGCCTAAGAGAAATTTTTGCAACTTATTCTTGCTAGAATTGGCGTGTCTGACAGGAAGTTTTTACGTGTCTAGGTTTGGCATTAGTAGTAAATAGAACAGAAAGTCGCTTGTAGACGCGAGCGTGGCCGTGCTTAAAATTTAGGCAGGGAGGCTTCTGTTCATGGGCGTGTACGCCAGAGTTGCGACCGACCCAGAATTTATAATGAAGGATGGTTATCCTACGGAATTTTCTCCGTCAAAAGTTGGGTAGAAATAAGACCCTATCTTCCTGGCGGATATTTTAGAACGGCAATTCTGGTATTATTAAATCTAAATCAATTTTTGTTTCCTCAGGGAAATACGACTGTAGTTTGCAGTCAGCTCGTAGGGAATTTGAGCAGAGATTCTCCTCCACATGACGGGGAATTTTAGAGATTTTTTCACTAGAATTTTTATTTGTTATTTCTGGTCAATTTTTGGTCAGAAATGGGGGACGTAAGTCTCGTGGTAAAATTAGGCTGTATAGCATATAAAAATTTTTTTTTAAGCGACTCTCGACTTGAATATTTCTTACAAGCGGGAGGTGAGATAATAACTGAACTCAAGTACAAAATTGGCTTGTTTTCAGCGTCAGGAAAATTATTCCACAAATTTAAAGTCAAAGATTTGGTGATGATGAGGTAAAAACGCAAGTTATCACGACGTCATCTAGACGCCGGGGCGTGGTTTTTGAAGTTTTCTAAGTTGATAGAATGAAAAGGTAACCATATATGACTGGTTTTAGACTAAAAAGTTAATTTTTCTTGAGTAAAAAGGTAGGAGAATTCTCCAAGTATCAGTTCAGGTATGTACGATCGCTAGTGCGTCGTGCAGAGTCAAGATTTACAAAAAGTAAAATTAAAACAATAGGATACATGATGTTTTTGTGCAAATGGAATCTTGTAAGTCGCCGTAGCGGCAGGTGAAGCTAAGACATACATGCATACAAGTGTGTAAGGTATTTGTCGAGTTCTCCTCCTCCCTACTGCCACTCCTTCCGGAAATCCGGTCTACTAATCTTATACACGTGGATATTTTCATGTCTGAAAGAAATCCTAACTTTGTAGTTTATTTTTGGACAGAAATCGA
This sequence comes from Sthenelais limicola, assembly GCA_942159475.1. NCBI lineage: Eukaryota > Metazoa > Annelida > Polychaeta > Phyllodocida > Sigalionidae > Sthenelais > Sthenelais limicola. The sequence continues at coordinate 104,866,895 of OW804099.1, forward strand.
AATTTCTTGGAACATGGTGAAATGCAGTGAGAGCTAGCGGAGGTGCGTACATAGTGGTCTACTTACGGCTATTGTGTCCGGATGTACTTAGTAAAAAGATACATCTCCACAGGTCTCCATGCTTCACTGTTTTAAAATCCTTTGAGTGATAGTAGCCCATTCGTACATCCAATATTTTGCATTGATACAAAATTTTTAAATGTTCCGCTCTAGGTAATCATAGAGCTTTCCTAAAAGTTGATTCCAGGTTAACATGGAACTCCGTTTCACACAAGCACACACACACAAATTTGAAAATTTTCCCTTCAAGAAAATCTCAAAATTAGGATTCGTTCTCGGGTCACATCCTAGTGAGAACGATCCTGTAATCACAGCTTGAATTATCCTATGACACATCCAGTGGTCAGCGGGTGAGAAGGCAGCAACAGTAGTCGCTGCTGGATGACTTGCGATTTCTGGAGAACTTGACGGAAATTCGGCGTCGATAGGTGGAATCAGGCGTCAGCTTGAAGTCTGGCTCCGGTATCAGTAGTCAGGATCCGTGATAGTTGTTCGAGGTAGAGTTGAAATGTAGAATCTCTTCGGAATTTGTGAAGTTCCGATGGGATTTGAGAAGTCCCGAGAAATTGTGTGAAGTCCTGAGCTCTGAGGGGAGAGTCAAGTTTGACTCTCGATCAGAAGTATGGAAGATGTGAAGAATTGGCAACGACCAAGGCTGTAGAGGTAGAGGCTCAATGCTGGAGATGTGTAAAAGTCTATGGAAGAACGGGCGTAGCTCCTCCTTGCACGAACTCCTGGTCTGATCTGAATGACCAGCGCGACGCGGGTCCCTTTTATACCCAGAGGAATAGCCTACATCCAACGATTTCCATTTTCGGCCAAATAAGCCTCAAAATCGCTTCAAAATTGGTAATTATTTAGAGTTTTTCAAGAAAGAAGGTCTAATAGTGGCCATCTTGGTGAAAATTGTCTAAATTCTGAGTTATAAACGACTTAAAGTTAAGTCGTAGAAGGGTCATGTGACCTGCCATTAAGATACATTATCATAATCAAGAAGGATTGAGATAATCATTAAGATTCCTTCGAGTTTTCCTTCAGGCGGTGACTCGCTTAGAGAAAACTACCGATTGCGGCCCAGTTGGGCATTTTCAAAGGTAGTGAAGCTGCTCTGAGAGGTATTATAAGTATAATTTAGGCTTCTATCGATTCAAAAAGATGTTATTTGTTAGATTTCCGCATAAAGTTGTCCTCAAATAGGCTCATAGAGGCGGCATCGTCGGACATTTCCAAGATGGCTGACCTGACGAGAGTCAACGAAATTAAATATCGCCGCGTCGATTAATGACGAAAGTTTGGCGATTTTCAAAATTCCTTTACTGATTATGTGATCTATATGGATAGCGACGTCTTATAGGTGTATTGGTTAATAAGATAATTAGTTATTTAGTTAATTTGAGACAGCCTTGCTCGTGCCAATGCATTTCCTATGGGGAACGACATTTTCGCATGATCGGAGATTTTGGTGACGAAAATGAAAGATTTCTGGGTAAACTCGGTTTGTCGAGGGTTCAAATGAAATGTCATGTTACGGACGGATGTGTTATCTGTGAGAAGCAGTGAATTATTTTTATTGAAATATGAAATTTGAGTCATTTTTGGAAGAATTAAAAGTAAAAGTGGTCAAAATCGCGCTCTATGGAAGTTTAACATGGACATCGTGTTTTTATGAACTGCGTAGTAGGTGCCAACGATTCAGCGATGGAAATGTCAGTTTAAGTCTATGATTTCCTTCTAAATTATAGTGTTTTCGTGGAAAAAGTATTTTACTGATGCTATATTAAGAGTAATTATTATAGAAACAGGTCCGTATGTAACGATATGGGAGTATACTCATACGTCGTTGAAGATATTTTTTCAAAATGGCGGACGGCATCACTTATGTCGTAGTTGGGTTTTCTGGTGATTATTGCTTGAAATTGTTCAATATAGGTTACTCTGGTGAGGTTTCCTGGGTCTATTGGTTATAGATTGGCATGTTGCAGGGATTATTTGCTCTAGTTGTTCTGCGATTTCGTATAATAATTTCTTATGTCAACCGAAATTTCTCGGCAGATGGACATCGTGGGACAGTATAGTTACCGCGGTGTCTCGTCCAGTTCCTGCTACGTGTAGTAGCATTTGTGTTAGGAACGCCCGTTGGCGGGACGGATTTTGTAAAAATCGGTCCGGTACAGGACGGATTTGTGTAAATTTTAAGCAGGAAGCTGAGTAAGGTTATTCCAGGTTTGTACTTACTTAGTGACTTAAGTTATGACTTAGAGATAGTCGAGTAGGGTAAGAAACTCTATAGTAAATTCTTGCCTTCGTTCAGGCCATATCTGTACTGATATGGTAACAAATTTTAGAGAAGTTTTACTAAAAGTTAAATAAATTTTTGACTAGAGTATTGATTTTCTAAGGTTTATCTGTTCAACAAATGAACGGTTTGAGCAGATTTGTATATACTACATCCTTATGTCTGGATGATGACTGGTGTTGATTTTGATTAGACATAAGGAAGTCACACAATGTTTATTTGTATCATTTTTATTCTCTGTAGTGCTCTAAGGGAAAAATACAAAATTTGACAAGCATTTTAAGTTTAAGGGAATGATCAAAATTAACTCTGATTTATCTTGATGTATAACAAAAATCAGGGTTAGGACACATTGTGTGGACCTTTTTATTGTAGAGGGGGGTTGAAGACTTTTGGAAAATGTTGATTAATTATATTTAAAATTTTCCGGGGGTCGAATCTCGTGTACCCACTGTATCCGACCTTCGGGAATGCTACTTTTTATTTTAGTATCTAAATTAAGGCAGTAGCATTCTAAGGGGGGAGGGGGGCATTATGTTACAGTAGTGGGTTTCTGGGAAGGCTCGGGAGGCCTGGGGCGTGGCTGCGTCCACGCGGGCAGCACTAGAACCTTGGAATAAATACACTGAGTGGGCTCGTCTCTACTCACTTATAATATTACAGTCGCCGTGTCTGCACTTCTTCTCTCTCACCGAATCTATTTAAAATTTAAAACTGTAGGATAGTCTTAGGACTATTACCTTTATTCGTAGCATTAATACTGGGGACACACAGTATTAGCCGCGCTATTATTATCTCTAGATAATAGCCACCAACCCACCAGATGTAGTAGACCCACTCTCTGGTGACAATGACTTGAATACCACTAAGGGATTTAAGTTAATGTCACTAAATGTACGAAGTTTATTAAATAAATCCGCCCAACTAGAAGCTCTCTCACATCACCTGAAATTAGATGTTCTCTGTATTAACGAAACATGGCTTAATGAGAAAATCTATGATGATCTCATAAAGCACCATAATTACCATGTCTATAGATCAGATAGAAAGACCGCCAAGAAAACCGGCGGAGGCTTGGCCATCTACGTGCATGATAAATATAAGGTGACCCTGGGCAGTGCTGAAACCAGTAGAAGTACATTAGATATAGAAATCCAAACAATCAAGATTAAAATCAACCCTACCAAAAGTGTTACGGTGATAAATGTGTATCGCCCCCCGGATGGGGATTTGAATACTGCAATACTAGCTATCCAAGATACTTTAAGTCTACTTACATCAAATTCAGACCTTGTTCTGGTAGGTGACTTGAATGTAAACTATCTAAAGCCCTCTGCAAGCAAAACCCAATTACTATCCATCGAGCACCATGCTTCACTGAGGCAACTTATCAACACCCCCACACGAATCACACTAACATCTGAAACAGCTCTTGATCTTGTATACACAGATTCCAAGATAGTCCATAGCTCTGGAGTACTAGACTTAAACATCAGCGACCATAAGCCCACATACTTAGTACTAAAGAAGCAAAAAGAAGAATACAAAAAAATCAGTTTTACATGTAGAAGTTACGCAAAGTACAATAAAGAATCTCTTGAAAATAAACTACGTAATCGAGATTGGGAAAACCTATTAAATACCGAAGACCCCGAAACCTACTGGAAAGTACTACTAGAGAATATAACTACTGTAATAGATGAAATGTGTCCCATTACTGAAATGAAGCAGGTCCCAGCCAGGAAACCCTGGATAACACCTGACCTATTCGCACAAATGCGCAGTAGAGATAGGCTATTCAAGAGGGCCAAAAAATCTAAAAATCCCCATCTGATGGACGAGGCAAAAGCCCTCAAACACAAAGTAAATCACCTAGCTAGAAATCTTAAGAACAATTATTTAAAGGAGCAGCTCGAAAACAATACACAAAATCCCAAAAAATTTTGGAAGATTATATCCCCACTTATCAATGCAAATAAGAAGCAACAATCCCAAATTATAGAACTATCAGATAACCAGGGTGCTATTCCTCTCGATGAAGTTCCAAACTCCTTTAACAATTATTTCTCATCTATAGGTAATAAGCTAGCAGATGAAATACTCCCACCTATCAACTCTCCAACTCTCAATCGAATGCAAACCCACCAAAATGTCCCCCCACATAAATTTAAATTTACCCCGATACTCCCAGACGATCTATCTAAAATCATAGCGAGTATCGCCTCCTCAAAGTCATCCGGTATAGAAAACATGCCCTCTTGGCTACTCAAAATAGCCCTCACAGCACTAATCCCCCAATTTACTAAGCTGATAAACCTCTCTACTCAGCACTCTACAATACCCACTATGTGGAAGAAAGCTATAGTTACACCAATCTTTAAAGCAGGAGACAGCACTGACCCAGGGAACTATAGACCCATATCGACGATACAAATGCCGGCAAAAATACTCGAAAAAGTGGTACATAGGCAGCTAATGACCTACCTAGAGGACTTTAACTTACTATATAACTCCCAGTATGGGTTTAGATCTGGCAGGTCTACACAAGACGCGCTAGTGAGCTACTTATCAAGTGTATATCAAGCCCTTAATGAAGGGAAAGTTGTACGTGCAGCCTATCTCGATCTAAGAAAGGCCTTTGATACGGTCAACCATCGATTACTACTAGGAAAACTAAAGTCCTATGGTATGGAAGGAAGGGAACTAGCCTGGTTTAATAACTATTTATCGAACCGCACACAGCAAGTGTCAATTAACAAACTCCTCTCCAAGCCTGCTGACGTAACATGTGGAGTACCCCAAGGTACCACATTAGGCCCTGTGCTTTTTAATTTATATATTAACGATCTCCCAACACACATATCAACCTCAAATATACAAATGTTCGCCGACGACACTATACTCTATGCTGTCGGTAACACTACGCCCGAAGTAACACAACACCTACAATGGGATTTAAATTCGTTAAGCGACTGGTGCAAGGCTAACAAGATTTCCCTTAATTTGTCTAAGACAAAAACCCAAACCCTATTTCACAGGCCTTTGCTTAGATCGAGATGGGACTCACAAAAGTTGTATTGTAATCCGGAACACATCATGGCACTGGACGGAGCAAATATTGATGAAGTAACATCCTATAAATACCTAGGTATAGAAATAGATAGCGCCCTAAAATTCGATATAGTCATAACAAGACTAACCAAACTGCTAAATTACAAATGCTGGCAGTTTGCCAAATTAAAAGATAAGATACCGCAAAACACACTAACAATGATATATAAGGTCATGGTCCTGCCCATCCTGGACCAAGCAGACATATTTCACGAATCTCATAACGCTACTAACTTACATAGACTCCAAATCTTACAAAACAGAATTCTTAAAATAATCTATAAATTGCCCTCCAGAGCCAGTGTAAAGGATTTACATATAAAACTAAAACTGCTACCACTCCTATATCGTCGTAGACTTCATTTGTTACAGGCGGGCCACCGTCTGGCACAGAACCCAGGTAATATGGATCTAAGAGACATTAATACCAGAAACTTCGAATTAGGCAGAAAACTCTTAAAACATAGTAACCCCAAAACCGAACAGATTCGAAAATCCATCATTAATCGAATACCTTATTCCTGGAATAAGTTGCCAACGCTGGCCCACCTCCAAGTAGATGGCAAAATATTCAAACTGCAAGCCAGAACATCCTATATATGGAATGATGACTATTTTATATAAAGCTCCAAATGGACACCTCCAAATCTCAAACTATGTATCTCTAAAAATTATTAATTATATGAAATAGGTCACCAGAGAGACCTCTTTATACTACAACCTCTTATTGTTTAAATTCAATGTCATATTGCATACCAAATCTTAAAATCAACTACTGTACCCATTTGTAGAGAATCGTCTTCGGTCTACGATAGAAGCGATATTGTCCTCTACAATAGAAGATTGTATAACCATAAGGGGCGGAAAACCTCCCATCCGCTGGAGAGAATCTCCCCTTTACTAACGGCATCTCTAGACGCCAAATAAAAGTTTTCTAAACCTAAATCTAAAGAGGCATTGCCTACTCGAATAAGTCTATAAACCTCTCTTCAATTGTCATATATATATATATATATGCTCTACGGTAAAAATTATGCAACTTCCATTTTGTAGCCTCAAGATATTTTAACCATATCCACAGCTCTACTTCAGATTAGAGAAGGGTTACGGAGAGAATTTGCAAAATAGTATTAATCAACAATACTAACCTTGGTTCTGTGCTTGAATGAAAGCATGCGTCTATGTCAATTCACTAGTGTAAGTGTGTTAATAGTTCACTATGATACCTATATAATCTGCACTAGATACTTCAGTCAATTGAAGAATAGGGGTTTATGGGTTATCAGTTGGAAGAGATTCCTGGGTTATCAGATGGAGAAAGATTGCAGGTTTTAATGTATGTGTGTCAATGTGGGGGGTATACAGTTGATTTCCATGGAACAGTTTATAATGGAAAAATGAAGTTTTTCATTTTCAAAAAGTTCCCTTCAATAGATCTTACCTGCCAAGCCATCCATTAAAACTAGTGTTGAACACTACAAATAAATGATCACCAAATTTATAAAATTACAATGAATATGAGTAATTCTCCCAAACGGGCAGAATTTGATTTCAGGAGGCCATATTTTTAGAAAAAATAAAATTTGTTAAAGCTCTACGATCGTTGGTGTACATGTAAAAGGGAATACCAGTATAATGCAGGTGAAGTTTAGAAAGGCTGGGGTAAATATTTCAGTTCCTACACCTATGATTCAGATACCTCTATTTTCCCTATTATTTTGCCTTATTTTGGTCTCTATTTATGATAATTATGGCGTAACGGCGATATTATGGCGTTACATCGACATTGGTACGGTACACAAGTTCTCCTGAATTTAACATCAGTATTTAATCATATTTATATTTTACTCCTAATTCAAGCAGGTCTAAAGAATTATTAGGAGGGCATGAAAATGGTTTTTTTTGTTCTTTTAATGTTTTTAAGAAAAAATATTGGAGATATTTCACATGTCGGAATGCGACCTAAAGAATTCCCACACCATGTCAAAGAGTTTTATGTGATGTAATAAAAGGTGTCAGGGATGTCATGGGCTAGTAACTTTTGGTTTTTACCAATATATACATATATGTGCATCTTTCATCCACACATACTAAATGCAATTTAATATTAATGTTTTGTCTTGGGTATTCCATTATTTTGAAGCTAATAGATGACGTCACGCAACACAGATATTCCACAATGATATTTTCCATGTGTAGATCAGTTTCAATTAGAAATCATGTAAATGTTCTGTTTTTTCATAATACTGAACATGTGAGGATGTGTAGAAATCATTTTCTTCTGCAGAAGTAATATATTTTCTAATTGCGCCTGCGTATTGTTTTCAAATTCCATAATTATTATGTATTTCCTAGCCTGAAAAATTACTTTTATAGCTATAGTGGTGGGGATTCTGGCATAAGAACTTTGAATGTTTTCCACAGCCTCATTTTTGCCAAGGAACTCGAAAAAAATGGTTATAATCATGTGTGACCATCCCAAATACCAAATGTGACCCATTCTCACGAAAGTGGTGCAACCCCTAAATTGGGGTGAAAAAACGTCGCAAGACAAAATGGCTGTGCTTTTTAAAATTATTAAATGAATTTTCTCTAAATAGTCTGATTTCATAACTATATGTTTGGAGTCACACATATACCACCATTTGAATATACTTATTACTTACAATCAACAGAAATCCTGATAATCAGTATTTTATCAGTGGAAAAAACGTCGCCACCTGGCGATGTTTTTTCACATATTTTTCCAAATATTAGCCAAATTAAATTATTTTTCACCTAATGTTTAAATATGGCTTAGCTTCAAGAATTACTTGACAAAATAAGCTCAAAATATCTTTCCTGATTCAAATACAGGGCTGTATTCATTGGGCGACGTTTTTTCCATTGATTAATGTGATGTGTTTCAGAAAAATGAGTTACAAGTCATATAAAATGGATTTTGAGATATCATAATTATTGAAAAGATATGATCAAGTCGATTCCAATGATGAAAACATTAAGGACATCTAAAAAATGATTCCATATTTTATGTTTGATGTATTCATGTATTCATGTTTGAAAAAAAGTTTGCGATAGTTCTGATTGGGTAATTACCAATTAAGTAGCTAAATATACTCCATAGGATGATGTTATTAATTGAAAGATATATTTAATACACTGTCCTGAAATTTGGTACAGGTATTGCTATGATCAATAGCACTAAGCACCCCAAACATAAGAATATTCCAAGAAAGAAATCTGATGATTTAATCACCTTGAATAATATCACTTTTGTCATTTGTGACTCATTTTTCTGTGACGCATCGTATATGACTCTACTGCATGAAAACGTCACCATCCTTGAGTGGATATTGTCATGAATGACAGTCATGTCAGTCATGTATAAAAAACATCGAAAATAACAATCAAGCTTTATATATTTGACTTAATATGACACAGATTTGGCGACGTTGTTTCACTCAGAAAAAACGTCGCCCATATTTGAACCCTTAATGTGGATAGTTTACCAAAAATGTGGTTAACTAATCATTCCAGGGGCAAAAGATTATATTTGATTATTATAATAGAATAACGAGAACATTTTGAGAATAATGAATAAAGATACAGTCAATGATAGAATGTTTCATCTGATCAATATGGGAATTCAGTTTCTGACTTTTTTTGTTGTCCCTGATTTGAAAAGTTTTTATACAGGAAAGAAAAACCTTTCTTGGCTATTGCATTAAGAAAACATTTAGTTGGTGATAGAAATAATTGATAATATATAAATTAATTAGAGATATGATCTTTTCTAACTGATATAGGGGTGTGCGACGTTTTTTCACCAAATTTTCTACATCAATCTTTAATAATCTCCTGTACAAAAACTATTGGTCTAATTTAATGACAAACTCAGATATACTTCCGTCTATATATTACCTTTAAACTTACTAACTCTCAGATCGATCAAACAAAATATAATTTGTACCCTTTTAGGATAGGCTGCACTATTTTCGTGAGAATGGGTTATGTATTTCAGGGTTCCAAACAATTTTCGTACTAAAGATGAGGCAGTTTCAGGCCTTATACAGGAAACACCTCTAGTAGCAATTTCAACTCATGTCAATGCCTTTCAAAAAATATTCATTTGGAATAGTTTCATGAGAATTAAGCACATATTTGGTACATGGTATAAGGTATCATATAATCTACCCATCACTGTGACACATGTATATATTCTTATCATTGACCTTCAATGATTGTCAATAGATTATAAGCGATCCATTGTAATGTGAACATATGACAATATTCAACCTATATACATCCAATGTAAACATATTTGACAATATTTAACCTATATACATCCAATTGGGTTGATTCCCTGAATAAGGTCACTTTCTATGATTCTCTAGCAGCTTAGTCTATTGTTAATTATAATATCCAAGTAAAATAAACCATATTCTATGAAGACATGTATTTATTTAAAGAGGAATCAATGGTGTAAGTAGAAATATCATATTGTAAAAGTCATACTGTTTGACTGAAGCTTTATTATTGGCAGTTTTCTGCCAATTCTTCCTTTTAATGAAAGGTTGGGGTTGTATAATAGGGAACTGGGATCGACCCCATGCATTCCTTGCATTCTTCCCTTGCATTCCTCCCCATAGCCCATTCATAGCCCCATAGCAGCAGGGTCCCATACACTCTGTCCAGCCTCTAAAGAGCGCGGCAAGGATGGTGGGGGTTCAGGGGTCACAATGGGGCACTGACTTTGACAGCACTGATTTACGAATTAGTTGGTGGATGTGCTGCCACTTTCCTGTTTCTGTCTCTCAAATATGTCATGGTCCTCGCCATTTATAGCTTTTAAATCTCCAGGGTTAAAACTTTTCTCATTCCCCCATTGCAATTTGAAGGGAGAACATTACTTTTAAAGCTGTTTTGACATTGACATGTTCTAGCGCCCTCACACCATTGCTAAAGACATTCCCAGACATGACCCTCTAATTGTATCCTTCTTTGAAGATTCTGTTCTTTAGAGGCTGGACAGAGTGTAGGGTCCCATAGCAGCAGTATGTGCCTTTAAGTAGCACTCACTACTCCTACTCTGCTCTCTGGTGGCAGGTGTACATTTGGTTGTCTTACACAATTAAGTTGATTCTGCTAATGTTGTCTGAAATTAATAAATACTTGATGTATAGTTTAATTTTGTCTACTGTTATGTTTGATGTGCCTGTTAACCAAATTTTAGCGAAATGTTCGGCATTTGAAAGGCATTTGAAAGGAATTCCAACAAGAAAACGTGTGTACAATGTTGCCTGGCCATGACCATTACTCTCGCTCCTGCGCCAAGGTCAAGGACGCACCGACCCACACTTTGGGATGGAGTGCGGTGGTGTTCATCTGGTTGTCTTACACAATTAAGTCGATTCTGCTAATGTTGTCTGAAATTAATAATTACTAGATGTGTAGTTTAATTTTCCTACCATTATCTTATCAGCTACTTAGGGCCAAGGGAAGTGGTGCAACTCAGGCCCATTAGTAACTGAGAAAGGTTAGAGATGACAACCAGATTAAAGCCAGTACTTTTTTCAATTTTTAAAAATCTATGATATACCAAAATAACTTGCCATCCTAAATACTCTACTAAAGAAGAGACAAATATGGGTGTTTGAATCATTGCTGTGTGATGTATATTAGCCGTAATGATTAATATTGTTGGTTGTTTCAGCACCTATTCCTCCCATGTCCTCTCGCCCCGTCTGGTTTTCTCTCTCTCTCTCCCCTCCCCCTCCTCTCCTCCACCCCCTCCTCTCCCTCCTCCCCTTTGAATGGAATTGGTGGGCCAATTAGAAGAAAAGTTCTGACAGTTTTTTAAAGTTCAATCAGAAACACCCATTCTCTCCCCTCTCTCTCTCTCTCTTTCCCTCTCCCACTACCTCCTCCATCCATCTATCTCATCCATCCATCCATCCATTTATCCCATCAATCTATCTCATCCATCCATCCACCCCCCCATCCCCATTCCAGAATCTTTGTAAGTCATTTTTAGTACAGTCAAGCTTCGTTAATATAACAATCCCCAATCCCATGATTTTTTTTATGCAGGATGAAAGCAGTCAGGATATTGGGTGTTGAATTGAATACAAAAAAACTGCCAATACTTTTGGAGATCAAAAGTTCCTCTCCTTAGAAGCATATCCTTGTTTAGAAATGCATAGATAGTACCTCACCCCCTACCAGCCTGGGGGCCTAACTACCTTTTTTCCCGCCACCAATCATGCACCTCTTTTCATCACAAAAACGCATTCCCTGGTTACAGCACCAAAGTCCTTAAGATAAGATAAGAGGTTTTTTATTTGTCTTAAAGATGTACAAAAATATTTTGCTCATGAGGAAGACAAACTGGTCGATATACCTATGGGAAAAATCTGAAGAATTGACCCATTTCTCCCGGCAATTACCATGTTTTGGAATAAGGTTCACATGACTAAAGAGTTCTATGACTAAAGCTACTTGATAAATGAATGATAAAATCAGATAAAATATTGACTTAGTGTTACATTTCTACCTAACTAACCTTAATTATTCCATGTGGGATGGAGGAAGATGGGAATGACCAGCAGGTCAAAGGAGGAACTGATCATAGTGGGAGGGAGAGGAGAGGGAGATAACGGAGTGACTACGGGTGTACTGGATTGGTCAGGTATGATAAATGTGTGCTCCTGCCTCATATCTAACTATTGGGTCAGACTTTTAGAAAATGTCCAATTCGCCTTACCAATCCTCTCAAATAACCCACAATTAAGACTAAAATGAGCTTTAAATGTATAGTTTAACGCAGCAAAACAGATACTTTGTATCAACACGGCACCCGATACCAAATATAGTCAGATATATCCAGTTTTCATCATTTTTCAATCTAACTTAGCAACATTTCCTAAATGTGTAGAGCTGACAATTGTACACTTTCTGAACATCTGACCCTAATCAGGCCGGATATTACCTTAAAGCATTCCCTCGCAAATGGCCGTATATTACCTTAAGTCATTCCCACACAATTGGCCATATATTGCCTTAAAGCACTCCCATGCGTAGGATGCATAGTGCATAAAAGCACTCAGTGGGAAAGGATGCATATTGCCAAAAAGCATCATAATAACCTAGTTATTTTGTGGTGGGGACCTTACGGGCTGTCCTTGATTTATATGACATCAGAATGTGCGTCATCTGGAGAAAATTGTATGCGGTGAAGCATTGTCATTATGTGATTTGTTTATTTCACTCAGGACGTCATCAATTGAATGTTCTTTTTCCCGCGCTTGGTTGTCAAACATGATGCAATTGTTGGCAGCGATGTCCTGATATATTTAATATAATGACCTGCAATTTGTTACATGGATTTATATGACTTTAGGGGTCTCCAGTCCGGTTTCGTCCCTAAATTACCCTTGTAACAGACAATGCTACCAGTAGATAGGGCAAAAAAAAAATAGGTGTGTTTCCGATTTACCCCCCTACCTAGAAAAACCTTACCCTACCTGAAAGTAGCACATTTCCCATGTTCAAAACAACTATTGTTATGAAAAAGACATTTTTTTCAGTTCCTGGGAGGTGGTTTCCAAACAAAAAAAAATTAACAAGAAAAAAAGTTAACACCCCCCCTACCTAGTTTTCAGCCAGATAAATCGGAAACACGCCTATTTTTTTTTTGGCCTAGATTTGTGGTCAACCCCTAAAGGACTTGGACAATTGTGGTGAGGAGGGAATAGCCTCATGGACATGTGATAGAAAGTCGCTATTGCTCGTCCTCTACCACATGCCATAAGTCTCTTCCCTCCTCACCACAACCTTCTAAGTCCATAATAAGGACATGTAATAAGTATTTCTATATTTTAAAACAAAAAGTATGAAATGTTTCTGGGCAAATAAAGAATATATATTGAATTGAATTGAATTGGAGGGGGGGGGGGTGTAATTACCAGTAAAGTAACTAAACATAATCCCTATGAAGGCTTTCAAAATGCAAGCATATATTTAATACAGTGTCCCGAAATTCGTTACAAGTGCTAAACCCTCTAAACATCAGAACATTTAAATAAAAAGATCTTGTGAAAAAACACTTTGAAAAATATCAATTTTGTGACTTGTGACTCATTTGCCTGGAACAAATCACATTAATGCAACCATGAGTCTATAATGAATTACTGAACTATATAATTATTGTTATGCTATGATGTCCATGAACTTTGAAAGGGTACCTCCATGATCATGGTGTTAAGAAGTACCCCAACAAGAATAAAAAATCTTCTCTGGTTCCATTGGAAGACTTGCAATTGTGATCCGTTTTTAGGAAAATCAGTCATAAGTCGCACAATATCGATTTTGAGATATCATCATATTTGAAGAGAGATACAATACAGAATATATTCAGATATACCTATTATTTCACCTTTTAGTAGGCTCAATGCGTACGGCACATTGAGTTAACAATGAGAGCAAAACTCAGTCCTGCAGCCGATACAACGGCCATATCAGGCCTCAGGCTGATATGGAATGAATATAATTCTCCAATGATAATAGTATTAGTGCATATAAATGAATTGCAGAATTAAAAGAAATAACTGAATATATTTATTAGAGTAATTTACTGCATTTCTCAGAGTAATTTACTTGGCTTTGGTATCCACCCGCGTGTAATATGTGCACTTGGATGGACGCCTCCGGCCCGCACCGATACAGCTTCCCGCTCCACCCCTTGTCTTAGTATTTATCATTTTTCACTGTTATTAAGCAGGATTTGATAGATGTGTAGAACTGTAGATTGTGCATTTTCTGAAAATCTGACCCAGAGATATAGACGTCTCTTAGTTGCATACACATCCACCATTATAGACTTCACAGGGCTGCATACAGGTCTTCTACAGTGGAGATATTCTTGTGGTTCTTCATAAGCTTCATACCGCAGCTAATTACTGCCACCCTGTCCATGTCTGTTAGACTTAGTATTACTTTCAGGTTTTCAAGAGTTGCACTGCAAGTTAAAGATACATTCTCAGCTGTGAACATCTATACAAAATTATGACCAAATCAAAGATAAGTATATCAAAGTCCCCATACCTACAGGTAATACCCAAGAAATTAACTGAAAATAAGTGAAAATAATAATTTCTTCATCACATAATTGCGCTGTGATCGTGCTCATGGAGCCACCTTGTGGCACTATATACTATGAATGGCGAATAAAAAATAGCCATAACCTATATGGGCACCTGTACCTCACCTCTGCTATATATATGTAGGTAATGGGTAAATTTGATTCCCCATACATATGGGAGCAGTGTTAATAAAAACATGGCCTTCAATCAAAATCAAAATTTCTTTGGCCATTTCCATTTTTTTACTGACATTACAACTCAGACAAACTAATGGACATTTTTTTATATGTTATATAGTTGATACTTGTGCCAAAAGATCAAAATGTGTATGATATCTGTATGCATAGCTGATAATGAATTCAATCGGTCTTTCTCACCATTAAAAAGATCTCAAATTTTAACATGTTGGTCCATGAACGGCAACTGACAATGCAAAAGACAACTCACTAGAAAATGCCGGTAATCCCACACATGAGCGCAATATTCTGTATCAACTCCTGCCTCTTCTCCTCCTCCTCATAGTCTTCCTGCTTTTCTAGGTAAGCCTCCACTATTGAAATTCAAACACTCAATTCAAACAATCTTTATTGTCAGACTGTTACAAAACAATTGCTTGTCCAATTCTGGCATTTTAGATCTTCCTATGGATGCTACAATGACATCATTTTGTGTTATGGCAGAATTAACAGTATGATAGATTAAACAGGAATAGTAACAAAAATTAATCATCATTCAGTGATGAAAAACAGTAACCGTAATCTAAGCATCAAGCTTAGTATGGTATTAACATTGCTGAGTGGCTTCATAATAATGATATTTAGAAGGTTGGTTGATAGCTATATACATGCAGTGAATACCTACGAATATTTACAGTAATCTGGACGGTAGCGATAGGCATAGCACTGTAAAAAGACGCTTGAGTTGTATGGGTACATATGAGTAATCATACTTGAATAGTAAAGACATTTCTGAATAGTATGAAACATACCTGGATAGTACAAAACATTCCTGAGTGGGTTAATACTACTGCTAGTTACCACATCAGATGATAGCTGTATACATGCAGGGAATACCTATAATTAACGATAGTGCAGTAAACAGCAGCGATTGATACAGGGCTGTGAAATGAGGTATGAGATGAATAATTACAAATGTATAATCGGAGAAGAGTAGTATGAAAGTAAGAAAGTGAGGCGACGGACTGACTGAGGCAAGACAAAGGCATAGTAGGGTTATTTTACCATATAACAAGCGCAATACAACAATAATCAGACGTTTTTAATAGGGGAGTTGCATAGCTGCCATTTTGAATCTTGATTCGCAAGGAATTATGTCACTAACTGTGCAGGATACAATCTCTAGAAAACATGTCATGTTCAACATGTAATATTCATCATGTTCTAATGTCAATATCCATGTGTTAAACAGGTTTCCATAACATTAGTCCCCACCTTTCCGATCATGAATTTGGTTTTCATAGGTCATTTATACAATTTGGTGAAAATATTCTTGCAATTTGGATGAAAAAAGTTGCCAAATATGTTTCATCAGAATCCATCCCAGCATGCACTGTAATCAACATGCACAGTGGCACATGCAACTCCCCTATTCAAACGTTTATGGCCAAATTTAGCTCCAATTTCAAACAGTTTGATTCATATGTTATATTGATATGGTTGGAAGTATATTCCAATTTTTAAGAAGATGCCAGACTGGTAAGTAACACTAGTGATCTCTAAAAAAAAACAACAAAAAAACAAAAAAACAACACTAGTAATCACATAAGGGAAGAACAATGTAGGGAAAAGGGAACAAATGCTCGATGAGCTATAATGGTAGATCTCATGAGTAGTAACAGTTCTTGAATAGTTTAAGTGTCACAAAACCCCAAAACCCCTTTTCTATCATTCAAATGTAATCACCCAAAATTTTACTTAATGAAATCTTATAACATTATTTATTGAGTTTTACACATTTAAAGAAGGGGAAAATTAGTTCCACAGTTTAACACTCCTTTCAAGGCACCACTGCGTGCCTACATCACAAAGTGAGCCTAAATCTTGAAATTAACATGCAACATACATAATAAACTAGTCTGTTAATAGCTGCTATAATGAAAGGGGATTGGGGTGGGTGGACAGAGTATTACCAATGCAGGGGGGCATTTCATTAGTAACACAGTGCGCATTCGTTATGTTAACGTAACTATCATTACAATAACAATAAATATAACGCGCATTCGTTATTCCCGTTTATTTCCCTATAGCGTGTGAAAATACCGCGCTAAAGTAACACAACGTTGATCAGCGATGCATTAGTTAACGTTGAATATGGCCCTTAGCGCGCGCTGTGTTAAAAAATGTCATTTCTTATTTGGTAACAACTGTCGTTAGGTCCTCTAACGCGCGCTGCATTACTTATGAAAAGCCCCCCAGATGTGCAGACCCGAACAAACAACCTGTATAGTTCCCTGGGCAAAACAATGTCTGACGCTGCATAACAGGTTTCTAGAAATACCTGCATTGAATATTGCTTTGAGGGTGGCCTGGAAGTAGGTAGATTATGTACATTTTGTGTGCACTTTCTGACGTCAGACACATCAGTGCCATCTTGCACTAAACAGACTTTTCAACTAAGCTTTCTCGCTGTAAACGACTATAACTTGTCAATCAATGGGGTAAACATAGCTGAGACTATGGCGTTGTATTTATGAATCCATGTAGTTGTTTGTCCCAAAAGTAACCTGGAACCCATTTAATGACACTTTAATGTACTTACACAGATGCTTGGCTGCCAGTCTAGCCTGGGTGAGGGCGTCACTCATTCCTGGTTTTCCCGCTGTCTCGTACGCCCACAACACATAGGTTACAATACTGTAGCCAAGGTTCATAGCAGGGTCACTCAGTCCCATGAATTCAAAGTCAACCAGCTAAATTTAAAATGTATTTCATTTATTAAAACTTGCTTGTAATTCTATTGATTTTTATTTAGCAGCTTTAAAGGCATTGCCATTTCAGGCTTAGTAACATCTCTAATGGAGAATCTGTAATAAAAGTATTGATTTGTGATGTGTCACAGGAAAAGGAGCCACAAATAAAAAAAAAATGACTTGGAGATATCATCATATTTGAAAAGACGAGATCGAGATAATTCTAATGATTGTAAATATTTGGACATTTATTACGTATTTCAATATTTTATGCTTGATATTTTAATTTTTGAAAAAAAAACTTAACAATATTTTTGGCTATGATACAATGATCTTAGAAATGCAAAGATATATTTATATACGGTCTTGAAATTAGGTACATGAATTCATGCGACCGCAAATCTCCTAAAGTCTGCATAGCAAAATGTTTTGCTGAATACATTTCTGAACATCAGATCTATTAATCTACTTTTGATGTATATTTTTACTAAAAACATACCTTGACCTGATCGTCCTTCACAAAGATTGCATTGGGGTGACAGTCAGCTTGCATCAAACACTGCTTGTTCTTGCAAGCAACGTCAATCTTCTCCTTGTAGCCATTCTCAGAAACATCCTTAAGGAACTCTTGGAAGACAGGTTTTACAGTCTCAGATACATAGAATGCAGTATCCTTGCCTTCCAGGATCTCCGCTGACATAGCTCTAATGGAGTAATGCCTTACAATGGATATCCCTGTAGTGTCTCCACTAAATGAAGATAAAATTAAAGATATATTTCTAGAAACTAAAAACAAAGAATATATTTGAAAGGGATGTAGGGCTGTTTAATGAAAAAGAAAATGATCACTCCATTTTCAGAACATTTTCGTCTACCATAAACAACATTAATCAGAAAACAAATGTGACTAACACTGTTAGTGTCAGTTTCTCAAAAGATTATGGGGTCTATGGGAAAATGGACAGTGCACCCTATGGGAAAGGTTTTACTGAATAAAGGAGAAACACCCTGTCCACTGTTGCTCAGAATCCCACATTTATTGCAAGCCATATCCTAGAGATTCATTAAAGTAAACAAAATAATAACTAGTTATGTAAGCTAGATATATTCACCATAAACAATGTAACAATACAAAGCTTGGGGCAAGTGTAAAGCATAAACCCTGTAGTACCAACTCTCAAATAAACAGGGATAGAAAAGAGCCCACTTACCCATAGAGTTCATCCCACCGCTGCCACACATCAGGGTCCACCCTGTGTCTAGAAGTCCTCATGTGTAACTGTGCCAGAGCTTTACCAATATGTCTCGCTGTCGCAGTGTCAAAATCACCAGAGAGTATCTTCTCAGAGAGAATAGTCATGTGACTCAGGTCCTCCATGGCAACTAGTGAAATATAAATTTGATGTAGATTTATTGTTGCTCCATCATTACTGTTGATATTTATATTAGATACATATTTAGTTTAAATACCTGTGTAATATATGTGTAAATCAGAACAAATTCCTACCCTTCCAGTTGATATTCATCTAGTCATGTTAGCAAGGTTTCTTTGACGTACTAATGAAAGAAAACACATTATATGCAGAGTTGAATAATTTTATTATTTCACTTACTGGCATCTGGAGTAAACCTGATACCAAAGGTGTTAACTAGAGATTTCCATATAGCTTTCAGTAATTCCTGTTATTGCAAATCTGCATTTTGTAACCATGACCCATGTAATGGACTTGTATACTCACTGATATGGTGCTTGTCATCAAAACAATATGCTCTGACCACATTGTTGGGTACAATACCTGACAGAAGTACTAGAGCATTAAACTCTGACTTTTGACGAGCAAGTGGAATCTCTTCCTCACTCCTCTGAAAGATAGAATATATGTAAAGTATTCCAGTGATGGATTCTTCATTGTCTGAACAATAAAACTATACACTTTGTTATATAAAACTAGTTAACCCAGGTCTATCTACTATAGCAATAAACCATGAAGATTTTAGCGTGAGAAGGGTCTGTAGGCCCAGAGACGCCACGAGGCCGCAGACCCTTCGAACGCTAAAATCTGAGTGGTTTATTGATTTTAGTCCATAATGGATCAGATCCCCTCCATAACTTAACCTGACACAAACAAACAACAAACAGAAACAACAAGTCATTCTTTACTAACCTGTCATCATTTAACACCTCCAACACCACCTTTTTCCATTCACGCATTCAGTGAGCCCTGATTAGGGCCCAGAGGGGGGGTACCCTCTAATGAAATCCCCTGATGGGAAGATGGTGGCATTGCGCCCGCTACAAACTCTAGATGGCGTGGCAGTTGTACTGATGTAAACACAGTATTCTACAGCTTTATTTCGACCAGAACTTAACCTTACACAAACAAGATAGAACAATAAACGTTAGAATAACTTCTAATAGGCCTAGAAAGCCGGAGAAACTTTTATTGGATGGCAAATTTTCTGTTCTTTGACGAAGCACTACCTGCACACGAGTGAGCGAAAATAGGAGGCCGTGGACGAGCGGCAAACATGGATCGACGGCCGCTCTTTGTGTGTAAGGTGGGTGTGCCACACGGGGACCAATGGGAAGTGCAAAATCGTCATACATCGATGGCAAATGACGATAGAAAGAAACAGAAAAAAGCCACTTGAAGCTCTATTCACGGCCGTTCGAACGGCACCAGTGCGGACGCGATCGCATAATTTGGCCTTGCCTGACAGTGACAGTAGGCTACAGACGTTGCAAAATAGACGATGGGTCGTGACAAGGGCTAGTAGCCAATGGGAGAGGGGGAAAGCTGTGTCGAGATGGCTGCTTTGGGAGGTGGCCAATGGGAGCCTGGGAAACAACAAATAGACCTTTACTACAGTAACCGTCTGTGAGTACATAATTGCACAGTAATTCACCCAAGATCTGATCCAAAATGGACTAAAAAGAAACAGAACTAGTGTATATTTGATTTGATTTGATTTGAAAATTGTTTATTCATGACTAAAGATTAATTATTATGAAATAAATGTGACAAAAAGCTTTTGGAATTCAATTTTCAGAGTTCAATTAAATTAAATTTCACTTATTGATTAAATGAGTCACAAGTTAATTTATATTATTATATACGCGTTGCCGTTGAAACAACGTATTGTAGAGTTGTATACGTTGTGTGCGTATACAACTCCACGCTCTGAGTTGTGTCGTATACAACTCCACGCTCTGAGTGGCCTACCGAAGGTGCCTCTAACAGCGTAGGCCCAACTGACGGGAATCCCGCCATTTGGCTGATCAGCTGTGAACGTAGGCAGAATGGGAGGCAGAACGGTGAAATAAAGATCAAAAGAAGGAAATAAAGTAAAATACTTTCATCTTTATTTAACTGTATCTTTTGTTAAGGCATTACTGTTTTTAAAACAATTTAAAGCTCTGTAAACGTTGGAAATAGATTCGAAAAACGGAGCGATTTTCCCGCAGTGGCCAACTGACAACAAAATGAACTGCAGATCGTCGTAACTTTCAATGCAGGCCGAGGTGTAATATATCCATCAAATGAATGAATAAACTAAAATCCTATCATCTTTATTGATATCTACCCTTTGTTAAAGCATTTCTTTATTTCAAAAAGATTTAAAGCTATGAAAGTGTCTGAAATTGATTCGAAAAAAAGTGAGCTTTTTTTCTCAACTGGGTTTCCTTCGGTAGAACAGCGTGATTAGGCCTAGGCCTACACATACCAAAAATATGATCAAACATCACAGAAAAGGTCCCAATTTGAGGAATGTCTAAAGTTAATGACAATTAGCACGCAAAAAATCAATAATCATATTGTACTGTATATAAATATTGTATGAATATTTAAATATTGTAAATACACTGACCTAATTTGTAATAAAGAAAAATATTCAGGGTAATGAAGTGATCAGGGGGTCAAGGTGAGTCACACCTGGAGGAGAAGCCGCTCAGTGTCAGTTGTCACTGTCAGCTGTCAGCTGTCAGTGTCAGTTGTCACTGTCAGCTGTCAGCTGTCAGTGTCAGTTGTCACTGTCAGCTGTCACTGTCAGCTGTCAGTGTCAGTGTCAGCCCAACGGTTTCAGTGTCAGTGTCAGCCCAACGGCACAACGCTATACCTATGTTTTTAACAAATCTTTAAAATCTTGTTTTGTTATCACTGCCTAGGCTTAACCTGCAGTACTGTTGTCTGCTTTGAATCTGCCTGAAAATTGAAATTTGATGGTTAGTCTTATTATGTTTGTCAAATATTGTCGTGTGAGATTGGGACTGAACATGTTACAGAGGATATAATGATGAGTATAGCATAAAACTATACAACTATAAAACTGCTGTGCCACTCAGATAATATTAGTATTATGGAGTATTAGTAGTTCATAAGGAATAAAATAAACTGGAATCATAACAAAGAAGAAAACTTGGTAGATTTAAGAAACTGATAAACGTTCTCACACCATAAAGTTTAAAGGAGAATAGTATGAATGATAGTAGAAATGATTGGCTGTGCCAAATCATCTCTTGGGCCGGAAAAGACAGGGAAGGTTTGTTTTTTTTAAAGATTTTATTTATACTGGGGATCGAAGGTCCCCTTACAGGGTTTTTCACCTGTCCCAGTCTTACATAGGGAGACTGAGCAGGGAAAGTGTACATAGGTAAACATTTATATAGATATATTATATATATACATGGTTCTCAGGCATAAAAGTATAGATTTACTAGGTTGCACTTAGCCACTCAGATCATTTAGCGATGGAGTGTTAGTGGTAATTTTAGTTAAAGAAGATTGAGAGAAAATTGCGCTTTGCCACTCAGATCATTGATGATGGAGTGTTAGCGATAGTTTTCATTGTTTATGTAGGTAAAAAAAAGGAACAGAGGCTTGAGATTTGTTGAAAAGAGTTTCAAGCCTTACATATTATACATTATGATACAGTTTAGCCATGTTGGAGGCTATTGGTATGTCAGGTTATGTGACCTAGTTGCCGTTTACGTTGGTATAGTGTATGGTCTGGCTCTTTTCATGGGAGTATCAGAATCTCTTCTGCACAATGTCTAGATTTAGTTATAATATAAACTAAAAGCGCTGACGTCAGCGTAAGCAGGTGTTCAACTCAAACAGTATTGAGGTCTATGGGCAGGAGGGGAAAAAGATTGGACCGGACAGTAGGTATTATCAGTATGAGATTACAATTGTGCGAAAAGGGTATTTAACCATAGTTTCTGGTTAGATTTGAAGGCCTCTATGGAGCCAATGTTTCGTTGTCTAGCAGATAGTTCATTCCAAGCTTGTGCTGTTTTAATGGTTACTGAATTTGAGCGAGATTTGTTCTGAAACGGGGAATTTTTAATCTTGGAGCATCAAAGTTTCTTGTATTTCTATTGGGAGCTTCTCTGTAAATTGGGTTTCTGATTCTTTTGTACGCTAATATTCTCAGATGCATAATTCTTCTGTGTTTCAGGAGGGGTATTTTTGCGGTGGCATGAACTATATCTGTTGGTGTATCATGTGGGAGCTGTAAGACTATTTTGAGGGCTCTATTCTGGAGTCGTTGGAGCTTATCTAACAAGGGTTGGTGTGCATTGTGTACCAGAACATTCACAAGACTGGAATAATTGAATCATGGTCAAAGCTGTACTCATGACTAAACGTTGGTCAAGCCCTGAGCATTTTCTACTTTTGTTTCTATTCTTTTCCAAACCATCTAAAAGTCATTTGACCAAGATTTTGGAGGATTCTGTCTAGTTGTAATTGCAATAGAGCTTCTACATTTGTATTTGGAGGGCCTGCCCAAATCTTTCGAGTGAAGACTTACTATTGCTCACCGGCAACCAATTTTGCTAGATTATTCATGGTTAATTAGGCTTCAAATTAATGTATAAACATATAACAGCACCAGCATATTCAGTCCTATAAGTGTAAATAATATGTGTAAATTTGATAAGATTTGCTTTGTCGTAAAGGCTGAGACTGCAGCTTGAACATGGCAGAAAATGTTGTCTTACCTTCTGTTGCAGCTCTCCATACTTCAGTACTACAGACTGCTGCTTGTCTGCAGACTGCACTCTATACAAGTAGTTCACACAACCTGCTTCTCCTATCTCTTCATATGTGAAGCCTTCAGGGTACTCAGCAATGAACTGGGATTGACATTAAATTCAAAAAAACACTTTAGGTTTGACTTAAGTTCATTCCAAAATCAAGATTTTGGATTAAGGTATTATTTTATCTGAGATAATACATGAGAACCAAGACTACTGAGGTATCTATACATTGTGAATTATTATATCAAAATTCATCATTCAACACACACAAATTTTAAATACCATCCTTCTAATGTAACACTCTTTTTAAGGTTACATCTGTGTGAAAAGTTGCGAAAACTTCCACTATATGTATTGAGCCTTTGGAGCTTTTATTCTACAGGAATACAGATATATAATAAATACACAGAGTAGGTGGAGAGGTGTTGTGTGTTGGCTATTTAATGTATCCCTCTTCACATGAAAACATATGAGCACATTATTTTCTAATCTAAATCCCCATTTATGCAGAAATATGTACCATTCTCCTGTGCCCTCATCATTGCTTATATGTGTTGGATTCCCATTTAAGTCCCATTTCATGTTTTTTGTTCAATAACTTCATAATGTTCATCAATGTAATTACTCATTTTATCTCAATGTACTATACATGTTAACATTAAGTTTTGAATAATACAAAGTTGGTAGTCATAGGAAGATCTGTTTTCCCATACAGAATTGACTGAACAATTGTAACTCCATCCGCAATAAAGATTTTTTTAATTGAATTGAATTGAATCCTGCTTACCTTTAGTTCTGGTATCTCCAGATTGTCATTGACAAAGTTGAGAATTCTTGATCTCATGATTATGCTTGCGTATACTGAATAGAGATCTATAACATAAGAAAATAATTTCAAATAATGTCTTTCTGTGAAATGTGGGTCATGGATGAAGACGCCAGAAAATGTACAATTCACTTTCCCCAAGCCTCTAAAATAACCCAAATTTAGGATGGAAAGTCCAAAATAATGTTCAACCTTATCAGATAGATTGCTAGAATCAATGCTATGCCAAATATACTCGACTTTACCCCGTATTGATCAAATTGCAGTCTAATTTAGCCTAATTTACTAAACGTGTACAGCTGCCAATAAATTATTGAACATTTACTGAAAATCTGACCCTCATATTCCACCTGAATTGGCTGGGAAATCATTAATTCAGTTTCATTGTGACAAGCATAAAGATTAGTCTTGATTATTGATATATATGGAGATATAGTTAATGGTAGATAAGAGTGGACAAATGATAGTTGTACATGTGTATTTTATGTAAAACTGCTACCGCTAAGTTACTCATTATAGAACAATTCTATGGCTTTCACCTGAGAGAGGCATCGCCGACTTGACCATTTATATATGGGACAGATCTTCAGAAAATGTACAACTCGCCCTAACCTACCCTCTCAAGTAATCCAAATGTAAGAGAATAATGAGGTTCAAAATGCAGTTTAACACAACAATGAAGATATTTTTATTCAACTCAATGCCAAAGATACTTGGATGTACATTGCATTTATAATTTGTCAGCCTAATTGTAGAACTAACAATTGTATAGGCAAGACCTTGCCGCCATATAGCTGCGACGAGGCCACGCCCACTTGTTGTTTGTGTACGGTCGTCAACCACGTGACAGGCTCGACCAATAGGAGCGCAGGAAAGTTGGAACATTTTGTATAACTGCCACACCTTCTTCCAGGCTCGGGTCGATCAGACCTATTTGCATGTGTCAACATTGGAAATTTTGAACTTTTATGTCTTTATTATGGTGGAATAAATATTCTATGTTCGCCAAACTGCTCCTTCATGTTATTATTAATACTTGTTCATATAATATAATCGTTCAAAATATATATCTATGCTTAAATGCCTCCCACGACAGACTATATTGTACATTTTTTGAAAATCTTACCCATATATGTCAACATCTCTTCAATTGTTATATGTGATCCGTTTTGTGATCATCTTTGCGATATCGCCATATGTGAAAAGAGGAGATCAATCTGATTCCACTGATAGTAAACACTAAGACACCTTACAAGTATTTCTATATTTTAAATTTGATTTTTCTATTTTTGAAAAGAAAATTTGGCAATGTTTCTGGATGGGTAATTACCAGTAAAGTAACTAAATAAGTAACTACATAATACTATGTCCTGAACAATGCCCCCAAATTTGTTACACAGATTTATATGACCATGACTGCTAAACCCTGCAAAGATGAGAACATTTCAATAAAAAGATCTTATGTTAAAAACAGTTTGAAAAATATCAATTTTGCGGCTTGTGACTCATTTTCCTAGAACACATCACATATAAACCTCTATTCTACAAATTATGCAACATTCATTGTGTAGCCTGAAGTTATTTTAACCATATGTGATCTGTTCCAGGAAAATGAGTCATAAGTCGCAAAATTGATATTTTTCAAAGTGATATATTTCCAAGATCTCTTTGTAGGAATGTTCTCATTTTTGGTGTGACTAACGCTGGATGAAGTATAGATACATGTACTAAATTGCAAGACAGTGTATCAAATATTGTCATGCATTTATAGGGTCATTCCATAGAGCATATTTACCTACTTTAATAATAATTGTCCACGCAAAAATATTGAAAACATTTTTTTCAGAAATAAAAATATCAAACTTAAATTATAGAAATACTTATTAGATGCCCTTAATGTTTATATTCATTGGAATCCCCTTGGTCTCACCTTTTCAAATATGATAATATCACAAAATCCAATTTTTGCGACTTATGACTCATTTTCCTGAAACACATCACATATCCACAGCTCTACTTCGGATTAGAGAAGGGTTGTTGGAAGGACAGCTATTTTGCAATACAAACCTAGGTTCTGTGCTTGGATGACAGCTTGCGTCTAATTCATTTCACTAGTGTTAGTTTGTTAAATAGTTCACAGAGATACCAATACAATCTATACACATCTGTCAATTGAACAATGGAGGTTCATGGGTTATCAGATGGAGAACAATTGCACGTTTCAATGTGTGTGTGCATACAGTTGATTTCCATGGAATGGTTCAAAATGGAAAAATTACATTTTACATTTTCAAAAAAGTTCCCTTCAATAGATCTTACCTGCCAAGTCATGGATTATAAATAGTGTTGAACACTACGAATAAATGATTACCAAATTATAAAATTACAATGAATATGTTTGTTACCATCACTGTCTGTGACCAAATGTATTTCTTTCAAACAATTTTCGTACTAAAGATGAGTCAGTTTCAGGGCTTATACAGGAAAAACCTATAGTAGCAATTTCAACTCATGTCAATGCCTTTCAAAAAATATTATTCATTTGGAATAGTTTCATGAGAATCAAGCACATAATTATTATTTGGTACATAGTATAAGGTACCATATAACCTTGAGTCCTACCCATCATTGTGACGTATTGTCTTATCATTGACCTTCAATGATTGTTTACCTTGCAATGTAAACATATGACAATGTTCAACCTATATACATCCAAATGGTTTGACTCCCTGAATAAGGTCACATTCTGTGGTTCTCTAGCAGCTTAGTCTATTGTTCATTATACTATCCAAGTAAAATAAACCATATTCTATGAAGACATGTATTTATTTAAAGATAAATCAATGGTGTAAGTAGAAATATCATATTGTGTTTCCATTATAAAACCTAATAGGAACACTTTATTTAAGATCAGTCATAGTTTTGAAGGAATTGGATCATGTAAAAAAGATCAGATTGCAGTGATCGGGTTACCAGCATGCCCTGACTCCAACGACTCCAGTAGGCCTAGGTCTGATACAAGGGAGGCCACAGCAAAACCAAATAAGAATGTGCAAAGCTATGACAAGTTATTCATGACTTAGCCCCACCTGTCCCTTAGTTATGTAAATGTTACAATCTGTTAGCTGGGGAGCAGGGAGATTAAAGGAGAGGATGCATGAACCTTTTTCTTTTATTTATTTGGAAGAGGGTCAGTTCCTAGTTCCAATTTCAAAATCTGAATCCTATACGAGCAATATTGGCAAAGTTATGAAAGGTTTTCTTTATGAAAATCAGAGCTAGAACAAAAACGCATTGCCTGACACCTACCGTGTGTTTCTGCTGCAGTGACGTCACAGGGGTCAGAGCCATGATACATGGCTTACAGATCATGCATGAGTACAGTGCATTGGGGCATATATATGTGTAAAAAATACACATCTAGACAGAAACTTAAATCGAGAGAAAGATTCCCAGACCCTTTTTGTAAAAGCACATAATGTGTGGACATTGAATTTGAAGAAATGACTGAGTTTGGGGCCCCCATAGATACGGTATTCAGGAGGAAGCATGTCTGCCAGACAGAGTATCATCCCTGCCTAACTTTTCCACCCCCTCTCCCGACCATAGACAGACACTTCTCCGTCATAAATAGGCCTACATAACAATAATAACAATAATAATAATAATAACTCAACTGGAGCGTAAATACACGGTGGAGCGCTGATATAGCTTTTTATTCTGTCCAAGTAGTCACACAATCAATCAGTCAACTAGGTAGGTGTCTGTGTCGACCATAGTCAGAACGAACAGTTCAAGTCAGTCTAGTCAGTAATAGTAAGTCCAGTCTATTCAGTCAAGTTAGAGTAATCTGTCTCTAAGTCTTCATCTCGGCTGCTGTCACAAATCGTTGCTTGGTAGTCTTTGGAAGTTAAGAAGAAGTCCTCTATCCCAAGACCTGGGGCCCCTTTTATACTAAACGGATTTCATCATCCTATTAGGACCTTGCACCAGTGTTCTAGAACATTCTAGAAAACCCCATGCTACCAGTGCGATCCGGATTACCTAGTATAGAACACCCAGAAACGTGTCTTGCATCATTCAGGAAGCAGCTAGGAGAACTCACGAGCGGCTCAGTCCTGATGCAGTGTACCTTAAATCTGACGAGGGGCACGGCTGGCGCAATGCCCCAACTCATGTCATCATGAGGCGGCAATGCCTCATGTCCGCGCCCAGACACGAATCGGACAACAAACTGACTGACTATGGCCAAATACTATAATTATAATTAAACTCTTTATTTTAACACCTCCTTTACTTTAATAATAAAACAATAATTTAGGTCACATCATGATATATAGCAATAATATTTTCCACACATTGACCAAGGGACGATGCTGGAAGCCGTATCTTCGCACGGTGGAGCGGTTGGATATCAGAGCCAAATGAAGATACAGATTCCCTGCGAAGTCCCGCGTTTTGTTTTAAATTTATTTTTATTATAAGATAAGATAAGATAAGATAAGAAACTACTTTATTCCAACTCTGCGTACATAGGGGTACATATAAATAATAATAATAAAATTATAATCAACCAATAAGATGTCTGCATTATATCTATTGACATGGTAACCTAGCAACCCATGTTACACACTTTTAATGTACCCCCTGTATTTTTCATCTGTAATCATTCCCTAACGAAGGATCACCATGAGATCTGAAACGTAGGAATCATACGACGATTATATAACAAGTTTGAATAAAGCTAAAATATCATAAACATCTGCTGACTCATAGTTTTGGTATCAATCGACTACTATTGATTTTCTTTTATTCATTTTGCCGTTTCTTATTAAAATGTACTTCAATGTGACAGATTTATTAATAAAATTAAATTTTCATTTGTCTTGGTTGACATCTTTGTTTACATCATGGCGCCCATAATGACACCCGTCATGACACATTTCTATTTCTATGCGCCTTTTTTTTTACCCGCGAGGGTCAGGACTATATTTTAGAAAGCAAAATTATTTAATTTTGTACTATTGTGTACATTTATTTTGCTTACTGTTTTGCAGTAAATTACTCTACTAAACATATTCAATTATTATTTTTTTAATTCTGCAACTCATTTGAGCATTAACACTCGTATTGATAGAGAACTATATTCATTCGATATCAGTCTGAGGCCAAATGCGACTGTTGTATTGGCAGCAGAACTGAGTTGCGCTCTCAGGGTTAACTTAATGGGTCACGCGTATTGACCACATTCAAAGGTGAAATAATTGTTGTTATTACACCCCTGTGCTGTTGCTTCCTATACCTTCAGCATTGTATGTCACACTTGGTCAAAGTGGTGCATAACATGTGAGTTATGTCACCCTGGGGACATACAACAAGTAGGTCCGCCCAAAACGTAAATTACTTCTTTTATTTTTAATTATTTATATTTTTTATTTATTAATGGGGTGTAATAAATATGGAACAAAGCTCGGGTGAAGTCTGTACACTTGTTAGTGACCTCGGGAGCGCAGAAGATCTCGGGCTAACGCCCTCTAACTTCCCGCGCTCCCTCGGTCAATAACAAGTGTACAGACTTCCCCCTTGCTAGGTTCCATCTATTTATTAGCTAAGTGCAATGTAATCAATCAGTTATCAATCTCCTCCTGTAAGTGTGACATTCAATGTTGAGGATATAGGCAACTACATCACAGGGGTATAATAACGAATGTACATATATAATATACATAGGTCCATGTTCTAAATAATCCTTTGTCATGCTATTCAGAGATCGGACCGCAAGAATTTGATGTTCAATTGTACATACTTAAGGCCCTACTCCACTAAGTTGATTATCATGTGATTCTGTGCCACAGAGGACCCTTTCCATTTGTGAGAATTGCATGATAATCGGCTTAATGGACTAGGGCCTATTGGGTGATATTTTCTAAGGAATGTACAACAGTCAGCTGACACTTGATCCCGACATGAGAAATTCGGCACAGTGGGAATGGGTCTTTAATATGCCATGATGGTGCATGACGCATAGATATACTGACACACATACCAATACATGTCGCTAAAAGAATTACATCCTTAATCTTACAGGATACCGAGTATCTCTAGGAGAAAACATAAATTCCATTTACATCTCAGCTAACTTGCAAATGGTGGATATCGTTCACAAAATCCTTGGTTGACGTTATGAAGAGGACTGATATGTTACTAATTGCCATTGTTATGGTTCTAACTTTCGGTGGGTACTTTTGCTAGTTATTATATTATATTGGAACTTTTTTTGTGTGTGTACCATTATAATGTCTGCAGTCCTAGAAAGAAGTTGAATGTAAAAGTAAATTCTTAATTTCATGATTGTCTGTTTCGTCATATATGATTCATCCGATGTCATTCTATATTCTATCATTGCGTTTGGACACATTTCAGAGTAACTAGTGCCTTCCCGACTAAGGAATCAATCTAAATCTAACAATATTATAACAAATTTAAGTGTTCCTGAAAAATGAGTCACAAGTCACATGTCGCTGAAATTAGATTTTGTTATTCCATGATATTTGAATAAATGAGACCAAGCCGATTCCAATGATAGTAAATATGAGGGACATCTAAGAAGTAGTTTATATAATTATTTCATTCATTTTGAGTTTGATGTTTTTATTTTTGACAATAGGCGGACATTTTACTAGTAAATAGCGAAATATGCCCTATAGGATGCGCTTAGAAATCATGTATTTAAAACAGTCTTGAAATTTGATACATATATTTATCTGACCCAAATCGCTAGATATCTAAAAAAAAAAGGAAAACATTCCCACAAAGAGATCTTGTGAACTTCGGAAAGTATCAATTTTGCGACTTGTGACTCATTTTCCAGGACAACATCACAAATAGGATAACACGGATATGGGTGTATATAGTGTGTATTGCTAATCGGTAATATATATAATTTATGTAGTGACGCCTGATTCGCGCCAGTGGCGGTTGCTTGGTCACCACCTAATGGGTGAAATCGCCAGAAAATGTACAATTCAACTTCGCCAATCCTCTCAAATAACCCACATTTCAGACGAAAATAAAGTTCAAAATACAGTTCAACCTAACCAAACAGATTGCTAGAATCAATGCAATGCCGAATATACTCGAATTTACCTAGTATTGACCAAATTGCAGCTTAATTTAGCAGAATTTACTAAATGTGTACAGCTGACAATTGTACATTTTCTTAAAATCTGACCCCAATAGGTTTCAATTCCTCTGCAGCCGACTTGAAACGGTAACGGTCGGGAAAGAAGGAGATCAAACTTTCACTTGTCATTCCTTTGTGTTGCTGTTGTTGATATAATAATTATATTAAATATATATTGTATAGAGATATCATGTAAAAACTCTTCTAAAAAAGACTGAATGTAGAATCTTGCTTTACGAATCATTATCAAAATTGTTTCCTATTTGAGCTTCCTGAAAATTGTATGTCATGTAAAATTGATCTAAAATAAAATTTATTAAAAAAATATATATATTAAAAATATATGTAAATTATGCATTTTTAGTCAAATCATAATAGTGTACCATACTGGAATTCCTTTGACAGTTTTATCAACTTGCGAGTTGACTCATAAAATAAACAACAATCGACATAATCTTTTTCAGAACACATGAATATATATTATAAGAAAGTGAAAATATAGGGTTTTTTCCATTATTCTCAAAATAATTTTACGTAATAAACAAACAATGAAAGAATTCAGAAAACGAGTTTGATCAGCCGATCTAGGTGTGAATAGGCAGCTCTGAGAGTAGTAAGCAGTGTGCGGGTGACCGCCATACTGATAGTTAGTTTTAAATTATCGAAAAATCAATTAAGTGCTGATAAATGTGAGTATTTATTGGGAATAGACAATGAATGGGTGTATCTCTTATTGATATATGCACGCCCCCCATTAACACCCACCATTAACGCCCACAAATGACCTATTAAAGGTAAATATAAGGAGCTCCTATGCTAAAGTTTAAACAGAGTTAATCAATAATTAACCTGTATTTGAAAGTGTTTTATTCTTAAACAATCAGGAAATCTACATTGAAGGAATAACGCCTACCCTTCTCATCTCTAATCAAAACATACGCCCCTATTATTTATCAGATTAATAAAGATTTATCCTATACTAATTGATTTTTTGATAATTTAAAACTAACTATCAGTATGGCGGTCACCTGCACACTGCTTACTACTTCTGAGATGGGTCAGATTTTCAGAAAATGTCCAATTGGCAGGCCAACACATTTAGTAAATACTGCTAAATTAGACCGACAAATCGTCAACACTATGTATGTTTGAGTATATAGTTACTATTGCCTTCATTTAAACAATCTGTTAGATTATGTTGAACTGAATTTTGTACCTGATTTTTGTTTTAAATATGGGTCATTTGAGAGGATTGGTTAAGGTGGAATGTGCATTTTCTGGCGATTTCTGGCGATTTCTAGCGATTTCTGGCGATTTCTGGCGATAATAATTCATACTAAAGTGAACATAGTCAACGGAATATCCAGTCCTTAAGCGGATAGCATAGGTCTTTAACTACAACAAGATATTTTATTTTCCATATTAGGCTCCAGTGAAGGACAGGACTCCAATGGAGGAATGAACAACCATTGTAAGAATGAATTTCATTTTGTTTTGTAAACGATATTTGGTGCACCTCCACTCGAATTCAACTGCCATCAAAGTACCCAGAATAAAATATCCATTTGTAGTGAATCGGACTACTGTAGTGTATCTGTGTCGCAGGTTCGTTTCCCTTGGCGTATCCGAAGCTTATCAATCGAGAGTTACATAGAACAAAAGGAACAAAGGCAGGCGCTACCTGTTCACTTGGGTTTTATTGTGAGGTTTCGGAACTGGCATCAGTTCGCATCAGACCTGACTGGACTGTGGACTTCGGATTACCTGGCCAGCCAGGTAACCCTCATCCAAAGGTGTCCATCAGACATATACATCAACAGTCAACAATTCACAATGAGTGGTTTAAGTAACACTATCCACACTGAGAGGTTTATCATGGCCTCTACAGCTTACATTAAATGGTAGAAACCCAGGTCGTGGTTACTATCGACCAACAGCTGGCTGCTGTTAAATATATAAAAGGCGACAGGCAAAACATATGATTTAGACTAAAAAGTCCCGCGGACCAGTAGTGACCACTGGGGAGGTTCGGACGAACTAACCCTCAGCGGCCACCTACACCCAATATCACCACAATACCCCCTTTTTTCTTTTAAGAGTTTGAAAAGAAAAATCTTAAAAACTCGACAGGGTAAGAAAAAGTAAAAGTCTACAAGTAGGAGCATATAGTGTGTCCTCTCTACAATGAACAAATAAATCAATCTTATGAAAACTTCAGGAATCGACAAATAGGAGCATTCTGTGTCCTAACTAATGTGAACAATTATCCGAAGTAAGGAAGAAAATTTATGAAAAACCTTTTCACGTTTGACAGGCAGGAGCATATAGTGTCCTCACTAACAAGCAAACAATCTGTTCTACAGAACTTATTTTATGAAAAAGGTTATCACTTTCATTATTGTAGACTTCACGTAAATGTCGGCGCCACACACCAGGGTCATGATCCGAGGATCCAGGGCATCCGAACAGCATCCGAGGTGGTTAAATCAGGTCGAAGGGCGGTCCAGTCATCATCGTCCATGCGTTTCCTCTGTTTTAGTTACCATTGCCATCGTCGTCTTTCGGTCCTTCGGGCGAGTCCTTTGCAGAAGGTCTGTCCGGAGTATCGAACATACTTCCGAACATACCTTGCTCGGGAGGCGCCCGGCCCAACGCAGCCGAAGCCACAGTTCTCTGAGGCTGGGGTGGCTCACGTTGGGACTTCATCTGGTCCAGGAGACTGGTGAGGAAATGGATTTGTTGGTCGTTAACCTCCAACATCCCACCAGCTCGACTGGACACCACGGTCAAACCAGGAGTCTCGCCCGAGCCTGAAGAAGGCAAGGCTTGAGCTTCCTTAACTGGTTTGGCAGGGAGAGAGGTCGGCTTTCCACCCAGGGAACTTTCCGACCTGCTCACACCTTGATTGGACTCGTCCGAATCATCCAAAAGCAAGCCCTGGAGTCTGGTATTCTCCTCCAAGAGCTTCAGGATGCGTTGTTCCTTCTCCTGATTGGATGCCTTCAGAGTCCGGATGAGGAGAGCCTGCTGACTGATGGTTTCCTTCAGCGTGCCTACCTCATCCACCTTCGCCCTCACCGCCTGAAGCTTTTTCAGAGGAGTCACAAGAGCGGCCACGGTCACTTTGACCTGCCTCTTGGCATCCTCTGCAGCTACTTGCAGGGCTTTCAACGCCTGGTTCACGCCGGTCTCTGATGTTTCCACCAGAGCAGCGGTCTCCAAAGCACAAGGCAGTTCGGCCAGAGTTGTGTCCACCCATTTCTGGGCCTTCCTCGAACGTCTGCTCCTCTTAGCAGGAGGAGCAGTCAACTCAGCTGCCTTCGACTGGCTCTCAGTCCTCGGACGCTTGGAGGCTGCGGCCTTCGAGCTAGTACTAGCACTTGACTTGTCCGAAGTCGCTGTGCTAGACTTTACCGGGGTCTGAGTCGGTTTGGATTTCCCAGTACCAGTTCTGGGGACATCCACCTCACCAGCCTTTCGAAGGGTCCTGAGATGGGCCATCGAAAGATGAGTGGTCCGAATGAAAGCTCCGAAGGGCTTCCATTCAGGCTTCACTTTCGCCGCCTTCTCTATCGCCTTCGGCCTTCCCTGGTTGTGCAACAGCTC
The DNA here is from genome assembly GCA_942159475.1 of Sthenelais limicola. Classification (NCBI taxonomy): domain Eukaryota; kingdom Metazoa; phylum Annelida; class Polychaeta; order Phyllodocida; family Sigalionidae; genus Sthenelais; species Sthenelais limicola. Next base: position 104,902,089 of record OW804099.1, read on the forward strand.
CTCCCCATTCATGATGTGGCTGACCAACTCCGATTTCCTGTCAAGCTGCTGCTGACAGTTCTCGTAGGGGCAGACCCACACTTCTGTCTGAGGGGTGTGAACCTCGCACAGGTGCCTGAAGAATCTTTCTCGGGTGGAGAAAGCTCGGACACCTGAAGCATTGAGCTTCACTCGCCTACACACCAGGTACGGACAACGAAATCCAGGCTCCCACAGAGTTGGTACCAGTCGGAGCTTCTCACTGGTACCAGGCTCCATTTTACCCGCCTTACACAGCCCCGGGTAGAGACAGGATTCATACCGAAGCATGAGTCCATGGTCATCTTCAGAGTCGGACTCTGTGGCCATCAGATGACGTGAGCCTGGCCGATCGTGCTTCGGGTTCAGCGGGACAACATCAGTGGCCTTGTCCAGCTCGGCATTGAACTTAGTCAATGAGCCTGCGTGCGCCAACTGATCCTCCCTCACCTTAGCACGATGCACATGGACCTTTTTCAGCTTCCGGAACTTCAACTTAGTAGTTCCAGTCGCTGGGGCAGGTGCCTTGCCTTTCGAGTTCGACTTGGGGTCCGAACTCCGGGGCTTCCGAACTGGACGGGCAGAAGACCGGGTGCTCTTGGCCGGTGAATCCATGAGCTCCACAGTCACTGCCGCCGAGGAATCAGCAGGATCTGGAGATAGAGTCCGCGGGGACTCGACCATCTCTCCATCCTTCATCCTCGGCCTGTCCTGCTTTCTGGGGGACCTAGGCTTCTGCTTAGAGGTACCAGCCGAAGGTACAGTCTTAGCTTCGGGAGTCTCGGACTCAACCTCAGCCATGTCTGTCACCATCGCCGCATCCTCTTCAGCAGCTGCTAACCTAGCATCCTCGGCTTCCATAATTGCGCCCCAGCAAGTTACGGTGCCGGTCCCAGAGCCACCTGCGTCAGGCTGACCCATGCCAGCAAGGATCCGAGACCCTTCCAAGACCTTAGCCTCCTCGTCCGACAATACCTCGCAGTCCGAACCGTCCAGATCCATCTCTAGATCAGACTCGGACAGCTTGGCGTTGAGGGAATCAGCCAACTGGTCCTCGGTCATGTTCTCGAATTCACCTGAAGTCGACATCACTATTCAATCGGTACCTGAAAGTATAATGATGGTATGGGTAGAAATGAGTACAGAAAATACCTGTTATTTGCTGCAGATGGACGTTCGGACTCCTCTCGGACACGCTTCGGCTGTGGCTGACAGCTACTACACACATAGAGCGTAGTGGTATCGAGAAATCCAAACCTTCACTACTCGACTATACCCACGCTTTAGGCACAGTGAGTTGGTTGATTACTTCCAAAACACAAAGACTGAACGTTTATTGGTATACCAGCAGCGGATACGCTGTTCAAGTTTAGTTTAGCACCTTCGGATAGTAACGTTCATTCATTCCTACACCAATGGCGAAAACAACATGGCCGCTATAGGTCCCACGCCAGCCCGCGCATTATCAACGTGCCCCAAACACAGTTAATATACGACCCATAGCATTCATGCAACTTGACTACTCGAGCAAAGGGACTACAAACACAGGGCAATATATTTCACAAGGATCATCACTTGATAAAACTTACTGCAGTGTTCTCTTTCTAAGAGGTAGTCTCGGTGCTTTGCTTCGCGGAAGCAGGAAGTAGACTGACTGAAACGGTAAAACACCAGCGTATTTAACCACTGCAACGCCAGAGTTGCATTCAGTCGCCGCACTACTGCAGCGCCAATCTTCTTCCCGCGCTCACCTTCTGAGCCTGAAAATAGCTATTGGGCGCGTGTTCCCACTCAGCTATTCAGGACTCTGCTGAGACGATGCAGAGGTGTAATCATTCTCCGATTTCCTCAAAACCCACCCCAGGCGTAGGCAACACTCTATTCCTTATAAATAGATTCCGATGCTTCACTGAAGTCCGTGGCCACTCAAGACGTTTTGGATTTTCAGTTCAACATACAAGCGGTACCCAGGGTAAGGTTAAGTACTTTCCGAGACTCATGTTCGTCTCCCAGTCACAAATGGAATTAACTGAATAAAGTCCATTTTTACTGCTTATCAATAGGGGACAGGGCGGTTCTCAGTTCGGTCCACCACCCGTCTGACTTCTCGTTGTGTGATTTTTTAGTTTTGGGTAGAAATCAGTTCGGAGATTCCTACCCTCGGACCAGTACCACAATTAGCTCATTTGCAACCGAACTGGGGCCTTTCGTACACGTTTAGCCCTTGCCATGCCAGGAGAAGAAGGATCTGGTGGTTTTGCGAAAACCACAGCTCCTTTCCTTGGTCTACCTGGTCGTTTCTTCGGCTGCACTGGAGGTACAGGAGCAGCTTTGACCAGCTGTTTCCTAGGCCTTCCGCGCTTCCTATTCAAAACGACCGGGGGCGCCACCGGCTGGTCGGACGTATCTGTGCGAACCTTCGGCCTCCCGCGCTTCTTCGGACAGACCGTAGCTACCTTAGACTTCTCATATGATAAAGCCTTTCCTGGACCCAAAAGCCCAGGCGGGGTAGCCGTAAGTCCCGAGTCTGCTAAGGAACTGTCAGGTTTGGCAACAGATTTCCCTTGTCTACCCCCTCTTTTCTTTAGAGGCAGAGATTTACTGGAGGTTTCCTTGGAACTACCCTTTCGGATCTTCCTAGGTCTACCTCTCGGCTTGGCGCCTACAGTAATTTTCTCTTTCTCTACCTTCTTAGGACAATCTTTCCCTGGCACCACTCTCCCAGCCTCTAGTCTAAAGATTTCCATACCAGCCTGTTCCTGCCTTCGGAATTCTGGAGCCCGATCCAAGTTAACAGCTTGAATCGGCCCATTTTCGTCGAAAGCCGGCTTCAGATAGTCGATATGGTATCGCATTAGGCCTTCGGCTGTCTCCAGCTCACAGGTGGTACCTCCTATGAACCTTCTGATCTTATAAGGCCCGTCCCACTTGGGTCCGAGCTTCTTATTCGCTTTGGGGGGACAGAATCGGTACACCACCTCCCCCGCCTCAAAACTGGGGGGCCTAGAACGTTTGTTATAATCCCTAATCTGGTGAACCGCAGATATTCCGAGATTATCCCGCACGTACTGGTGTCCCTTTCTCATCCACTGTTTCAGGTTCTCGACAAAAGCAACCTTGCAAGGGAAATCAAGACTTCCTCTTTCAACTCCATGAACAATGTCCATGGGCGTTACCAACTCTTCTCCGAAGACTACTGAATTTGGTGTGCATAAAGTAGCAGCATGTACTGTCCCTCTATATGCATGAGCAATGCAAGGGGTCAGCATATCCCAATCTACTTCGTCCGAATCAGTCATACAAGACAGCTGTTCCACAAGAACTCTATTAAGCCTCTCGGACTGCCCATTACTCATAGGCCTGTATGGGAGGGTAATTAGCTTCTCGATTCCCAGCATGTCAAGTAGACATCTCAAGAGTTTAGACCGAAATTCAGGAGCTCCATCTGTCTGCAATGACACAGGACATCCGAATCTCAAGATCCATTCTCGAAAAAGAATTTCTGCACAGCTTTCAGCGGTGTGATCGGCCATGGGGTAGGCTTCGGCCCATTTAGAGAAATGGTCTACTACAACCATAATATAGCTGTTGCCTCTAGGGGTACTCCGAAGAGGCCCTAGAATATCCAACGATATTCGGTTCCATCTACCACCATGTTTTTCTTTCTTAAGATAAGAAATCCCACCACCACCTCTAGTCTTCCTCATATTACATTCCGGGCAAGCTCGTACCCACCGCCTCAGATCATAACTCATACCAGGCCAAAAATATCTCATCTTTGCTGACCAGACATTCTTGAAGGTTCCGAAATGACCCGCAGTTTTGGCACCATGTATGCCCTGGAAGATCTCTTTCCTCATGGAAACAGGGACAATTTTCCTCCAGTATTTCTTTCCGGTGGCTAGTCTTGTCCACCCCAGACATAGCACACCATCTCTGACCTTCATACTACCAAGATGTCTGACAAATGTCCGAAACTCATTAGACTCACCAGCAAGATTTTCTCTGCTAGGAATCGGCACAGTTCCATCCAACATTTTCAGCAACCTTTTTACAAGTGGGTCGGCTTGCTGAGCTTCTTGCAACACGTTCCGTTGAGTCCCTAAGGAAACTTCGTTAGTGGCAATAACAGCATCATGCGCACCGCAATCTAGGCAGTCTGGTCTTCCACATTTTCTGGTTGGTAAGCGCGACAACGCATCAGCATTTTCATGCTGTTTACCAGCCCGATGCAAAATCATGCTCTGATCCAGCCCGAATTCCTGTAAGGTGAGTAGCCAGCGAGCTAACATATCGGTCGGATCCTTGAAATTGAGCAGCCAACGCAAGGAGGCGTGATCTGTCCGAACGATAAAATCCTTATTACCAAGCAAGTAATGTCGGAATTTTTGCAGGTAGGTCAGAACGGCAAGCAGCTCACGTTTTGTCGCACAATAGTTCCTCTGTGGCTTAGATAAACTATGGCTTGCAAAACACAGAACCACCTCCCTTCCTTCCTGGACCTGAGACAGAATTCCCGCCATGCCAAAACTACTTGCATCCGTATCAAGGATAAACTTACCCGAAGGTTGAGGATATCCGAGAGTAGGAGAAGAGATTAGCAAATTTTTGCATGTATCGAATGCATCTTGGCAACGAGGAGTCCACTCTATGGGTTTAGCATATCGTTTATCCTTGCCTGCCGCGGTTACAACGTCCTGCAAGGGAATCACTAATTTACCGAAATCTTTCATAAAATCTCGGTAATAGGAGGCGAATCCAATGAATTGCCTTACTTCCCTAGCATTCGTGGGGATTGGCCAGTCCTTGACTTTCTGGATCTTCTTCGGATCCGCCGAAATGCCATGGCCTGACACAATCCGACCCAAGTATTCCACTTTCTTGCGGAAAAATTCACATTTCTTGGGTTTCAAACGAAGACCATAATCCCGTATACGCTCAAGGACGAGTCTCAGGTTATCTAGGCACTCTTCGAGAGTTTTCCCAAAAACCACGATATCATCCAGATAGACCAGACATGATTTCCAACGAAGGCCATCTAACATCTGATCCATCATGCGTTGGAAGGTAGCGGGGGCATTACACAATCCGAAGGCCATAACCTTGAATTGAAATAACCCTACACTGGATAAGAATGCAGTTTTCGACTTGCTATCTTCATCCATCGCCACCTGCCAGTACCCACTCTCAAGATCTAAAGTACAGAACCACTGGTTACCACCAAGTGATTCTATGCACTCATCGATCCGAGGTAGTGGAAAGCTATCCTTTATAGTGACAGAGTTTAGCTGACGATAGTCAACGCAAAAACGCTGTGTGCCATCCTTCTTGGCCACCATGACAATAGGAGCACCCCAGGGGCTACTGCTATGTTCAATCCGGCCCTCTCTATACATTTTCCAAATCTCTGCCTCTGCCTTGTCTCTCTTCGCCACAGGAATACGCCGGTATGCTTGTTTGATCGGACAAGCATCTCCAGTGTCTATCACATGGCGAACTTTATCAGTACAACCAAGGGCTTTGCCACCTGGAAGAGAGAAACAATCTCGGAATTCTTCCAGCAAAGACAGAGCAACGTTCTTCTCGTTTTTCTCGGATAAATCCGAATCATTGACCAGCTTTTTCAGCGGGCACTCTGCACTCGGTGGTACCAAGATGTCGGGAGCTATCAGATCATCATCCGCCACAGGCGATTCTGTAACCTGTATAGAATTAATGATTGCCTCTCTGATAATATTGCTACCGTCATCCTCAGACAAAGCGGAATCCTCTGCCACAAGAGTAACTCTACTTAATCTGCCCACCATCCTTCGTTTGCCAATTTTCATTGGGCGATCGGACGGATTGCTGAAGGCTACCAAAGCGGTTGAACCTCCACCTGAAACATATGTATTCAGGCTCCCTAAGGCGAAGTCTTCTAGCAATCCTTGGTCTGGCTCGAACATCCAAGCATCCGATGCGTCTGAGCCACTATCAAAGTCCAATTCTGCGAGTGTAATAGATTTGGGCTCCATGATCACCGCTTTCCTAAGTGTCACAGCTATTCCAATATCTACTTCGTTCACAGTCATGGTCTTTATAGAGGAAAATTCTTCACCTTCGGACTTCTTTTTCCACTGTTTACATACAGTAGAATGTCCGAAGTTTTCCAAATAAAACACTCCTGACCAATCCAAACAACAACGGTGCACATAGTAAAAATCTGCACCTAATATCCCGTCTTCAGGGCCCCTCAGACCGCTGACTACCAGACATGTCATCATGTAAGTCCGACCCGACACTTCATATGGACAGAGCACGCTCCCATATGTAGTTATAGGCGTTCCATTACCCATCGAGCACGCCATACGCACCGAAATCATAGGCGGCGCATGTGGAAGGGATTCGTAGAAATCCTTGGTAATCAAACTCGTCGTCGCGCCTGGATCTACCAAGAAATAACCACTCTTCCCACCTATGCCTACAGGGGCATACCATCTCTCCCTCACCAGTAATTTGGAAGGAATCTCCAGAGTTTCCAGCTGTTGAACAGAAACTTTCTGAATCCGAGCAGACTTCTCTTGGCCTTTTTCTACCAAGACAACCTGACCTGACTCAGCTTGGTACTCGGCCTGTCCCCAACGCACGCCAGGGCTCTTGTCCGAGCATCCCTGAATCTTTTCAGGAAGAAAATCACCGTCCGGCAACGGCCTAGGACCTCCAGCTATCAGATCGGGTAGCTTCTTGTCGTTAAGCTTTAACCCTATCTTACACACCGGTGCCTGGGCTGATTTCCCAGTTTCTAGACTACTACCAAGATCCTCGCGGACTGTGGTACTAAGAAGCGTGTTGTCCGAGGCTCCCGTATCGCTTACTACAGGAGCCGAACCTAGTTTTCCGAAGCCGGCTTCCCTCCTGGAGCGCCTTGCTTCTTCACAAGTTCGAGTAGAGCTTTTTTAGTGGGGCAAGCCGAGGCGAAATGCCCCTCCTCACTACAAAAATAGCATTTTCGAACTTGCCAGGTTCTTCTCTCTCTACCCCCAGCAGACTTCTTATACTGCTGGGTTGAGGAATTCGACTTTCCTTGCTTTTCCTGCCATGTTTGGAAAGCTTGCACTATCGCATTGCCGGGATCGTCGGACTGATCATCATCGTCGGACTCCTGCAACGCCAGTGCCTGGCTAACCTGTACCATGGCCTTTTCTTTGGCACTTGCCTTCTTGCTCTTCCCCAACTGGGAACCTTCGGCTGCCGCTCCCTCCAATGGGATAGCAACAGCCAACGGACCTATAGCAGCAGATTGCAAGACAGCAGCGTTCGCGAAATCCATATGACAACTCTCCCACACCTCAGCCCAGTGAATTGCTTGGAGAAGGTCAAACGGCTGTTTAAGCTTCACCCACGCAGCTTTCTCCTGGTTGATCAAGCCTTTCAAGAAGACTCTCAAGCAGAGGGTGCGAAGAGTATTATCCAGATTAATTCCGAAAGCATGTCTAGCACGTTTGGCTACCTCATTGGCAAACATACGGCTCGGCTGCTTAGGGGTTTGTCTGCAGTTATAGAATTCGGACTGCTTCTTTTCAAGAGAATGCTCACCGAAGTTGGCATCCATATGGTCTACAAAACCAATAAGATCCAAACCTGGGGGCAAATCTCCCATCTCGCCTAGCTGACGACGGCAGCTACACTTAAGCTGCATAAGGAACTGTTCCGGAGTCCAATTATGCGCTTCGGCTAGCACTTTCATCTCTCCGAGATGTGTCCGCCAGGAATCCTTAGGATCCCAGTTTCGTATAATCGCCGGTTTAGGGGCATGATTAACGTTCGTTGCCACAAACTGATACCTGAAGGTGAGTTCGGCGCCTATCGCGCCTTCATACTTCAGGCCCTGCACCACTGACTTATCCCGAAAGTAATTTGATACTTGGTTAGTCATATGTCGCATGGGAGAATTGTCAATCGCATGAACGCCAGGTATTTGGATTCCAGAAGCATCTGGCAACCCTCCGACTGTAGTCCATTGCCGACCAGCATTTCTCACATATTGACTATTGTCAACATGACCACGCACATACGTTGTGGAAGCAGTTGGTCTCTTAATGCTGGAGTGCGCTCCAACATAAGGCCTACCCCCTCCCCCTCCGTGAAGAGGAGACGAGGCAGTGAATGTCACCGTATCTTTTTGCCTAGGTGTCCTGGATCCTCCACGTGGAGGAGAAGCTTGCTGGGTTTGGTTAGGCTGATTAGAACCCGCTACACGCCCTCCGCTGGAAGTAGCATGTTGCTCAGGTTCGCCTGCAGCCTGTCCACCAACCGCTTCGGACAACTTTAGACGCTCGGGCACGGGTGTCCGAGCAGCCTTTTCTTCACAAAAATGCCTCGGAGTGAGGAGGATGTATGATCCACCACCTTCCTTAGGATATGTAGGTCTCTCTACGCCTAATGGCGGAGAAACTCCTCCTATCCTAGGGGGCGAACCATAAAGATCCGTATCCTCAACATCCGAAGAATCATCCAACATGTTCTTCATTCGTGACATGTCATCCACCCTGGCTACCTCATTCCGCAATTTTTCATTCTCTACACGAAGCTGACGTGTAGTGGCATGGCAGTCATCGGTTACTTGAACCAACGTGCTCTGGAGGTCTCGATTCTGCTCTATGAGCTGATCAATAGTTCCACGAGCATCGTGCATTGACTGTCCTTGCACAGAATAGGCATGGCGCCAGGAGGCCACTTCAGTCCTCAACTGCTCTTTTTCTTCCTCCTCAAAAGAATCTGCTATCGCAGGATTCCTTCGAAACTCAGTCCATTGACCTCCAGCAGCGGCAACAGGCTGTAGAGTCAACTTCGGACTGGTCACTTTTACCTTCGGATTAGTTTTCTTTGCACCAGAGCCAGGAGTAGGTTTGCGATAACCCTTCATACCAGCTGGTGAAATGCGCAGGCCAACTTGGGCCGCTGCATCCGCCACCTGGACTCCATTTGCATTGGCAGCCATCTCAAAGATTTACCAAAATCTTTAGCAAAGTTTAAAACTATAAGCCCAACACTCAATCGATAAGACAGAAAGCCAAGTTTGGTCACGGCACCAATTGTAGTGAATCGGACTACTGTAGTGTATCTGTGTCGCAGGTTCGTTTCCCTTGGCGTATCCGAAGCTTATCAATCGAGAGTTACATAGAACAAAAGGAACAAAGGCAGGCGCTACCTGTTCACTTGGGTTTTATTGTGAGGTTTCGGAACTGGCATCAGTTCGCATCAGACCTGACTGGACTGTGGACTTCGGATTACCTGGCCAGCCAGGTAACCCTCATCCAAAGGTGTCCATCAGACATATACATCAACAGTCAACAATTCACAATGAGTGGTTTAAGTAACACTATCCACACTGAGAGGTTTATCATGGCCTCTACAGCTTACATTAAATGGTAGAAACCCAGGTCGTGGTTACTATCGACCAACAGCTGGCTGCTGTTAAATATATAAAAGGCGACAGGCAAAACATATGATTTAGACTAAAAAGTCCCGCGGACCAGTAGTGACCACTGGGGAGGTTCGGACGAACTAACCCTCAGCGGCCACCTACACCCAATATCACCACACATTGTTTAGTAACTCAGTCCACTCTAGGTCCGAACCCTTAGATAAGGTAAGAATGGTACACCAGCCTACTTCGCTAATCAGTTTCCCTTCGTTTGAAGGGACTCTCTCAACTTTGGGCCTAGACTGAGTCGTTGATTCAATGATTCCGATGATAAGAACCTCTTAATTCAAAGTGCAACGGCTTGACCATTATACCTTGCTGACCCCCCCCCCCCCTCCCCCTACCCCCTACATCAAATTTCTAATATTATTAGAAATTTGATGTGCCTCAGAATGCATGGTGTCCCTTATTAAGTGAAGTATGGGACCTCCCAAATACATTAATCTAATCTGTAAATGGAAATTGTGATATAGTATGATTGGAAGTATGTAGATGCCCTTATGTCGTTGACGTTGAGATTATAGAACAAAATATGTGAACAAGATAAAAAAAAAATGCGTATAAATTAATAAACGATAATTTATCTTGTCATGAATTGATGTGACACAGCACAGGTGGTGGTGCTTCTATGTATTTTAATATTTCAAAAATTATTTCTTGAAAATCATTCAGTTATATAATATAATGTAAATCATCATGTACTGAGATCTAGTGTAAACCGTACATAATATCGTGATGAATAAAGCGTTTAAAACAAACAAAACAAGCTCAAAGGTCAAGATAATGTTTCATCTTGGCAGACCTGGAGAATGTACATGTCCTGACATAACTCCAGTAAAAAGGGATGAACTCCGTTGATTTCAAACATAATTTCTGTCTTCTGCCGCAGGTAGGGGAGCTAGCTCAGATGGTAGAGCGCTCGCTTAGCATGTGAGAGGTACCGGGATCGATGCCCGGGTTCTCCAACCAAATTTTTCATGTTTAATTATAAATTAATCTTATTAATATTTATAGCTGCATCCTCTGTAGGCACAATCACCTGTAGTAACTGTAACTGTGTACAGAACATATCAACATAGGTTGCTACAACGAATTGTATTTATCTTTTTCGTGCACAACTTAAATAGCGAAAATAATTATTACTTTGCAAACATTGATACGTATACGTTTACAGTATTGTATAAACAAACAATTCCACAGAATAACAATTAGGGCATTTCAAAAACCGTTAGATCCTAGGAGTCAATGCCATAACGTAGTATACATTAACTTACTAGATGAATAACCAACCTTTATTCCTTAGTTTTAGGGGCTAAACTTCCGAAATCACTTGACGAAATGTTACGTTTGATGGGATAAACTATTTCCCCCTTTATCATAATTACTGTAGTTATTCTTCATATCTGTCCAATATTGTATCATCTTGATTGAAGTTTGTTGTAAATTTGTTCTAATTTGTTTGACATGTGATCGTTAAGCAACGGTAGTTATTCAAAATACTTTACATTGCATTCATTTCCATATATATTATAAAGGTCAGCATGCAGCAGTTTTTAAAATCTTAAATATATTTTAATTCAACTGAAAACAACTAGTTGAAATGACTGTTTCAGCATTTTATTTCTCGGCCCTTTACGTTTCATGGGTGATAACATGTTGTGAATGTGTTAGCTGTATCAATAAATGGGTGGTTTTGAAAACTATGAAGAGCTACGGTAATTTGTTAGTTTAATTTGGTATTTCAAATTCAAATTCAAAATCAAAAATCCTTTATTGCTGATGGTACATTACAATACGGTTGCTCTGCATCTAAAAATGTTAGTTCTTCCAGAGGATGCCGGTTTTATGGACTTAAGAATAACATAACTGTTGCAGAACTTGGTTTTACAATAAACATTAAATGAGATGTGATGTAGAATGGTTAAAGTGTCAGTAAACCCCCAAATATTATGAGCAATTCCATTTCCTTGCTATTATTGAAATGTAACTACCCCGGTTTTACTTAATTCAAGTTATTTTTAGTGAGTTTTACCCATTTAAAGGAGTGAAAACGTAGTTCCACAGTTTAACACTCCATTCAAGGCACCACTGTTTGCCTACGTCATAAAGGTGCACCAATCTTGAAATGTACATGCAATGAACATAACAAACAACTCTCATAATTGCTGCTAGAACGAAGGAGGGTGGGGTGGGAGGAAGGTGTTTGATCAATGCAGTTGTGCAGACCAAAACAACACTGTGTTACATATAGTTCTCTGGTCAAAACAATGGCTGAAAGCAGTGACAGTGAACTGTTTCAATTGCTGGGATATTGTGGGGAAAGGTAGGGATATTATATTCATTTCTGGCACAGACCTTTTCAACTAAGCTTTCCCAATTCGTGCCTGTAATTGACTATAAGTTAGACATAAATGGAAGTAAAAAAATTGAGACTTGGGTGTTGTATTTATGGCTCCATGAAGTTTGTTGTCCTAAAAGTGACCAGGAACCCGTTGACTGACCCTTTAATTACAATGAAAACAGTGAGGTAAATGACATATCCATGGAATTGCAAACAATGGCTAGGCTGGGTGTCGATAGCACCCAGATCAGATATTGAGTTATAAGTTTATATAGCTGTATATGTTAACACAGGTACAGACTGATTATAAAGAATTGTTGCTGGCAGTGGGTACAAATGTAAGTTCAGTATAAAGAAGTTTTTATTATGGAAAAGTTAACAAGGTTCGAATATAAAATATTCAATCATTGACAGAGAAATAAGCATATCTGCAGTGCAGATCAGACACGGAAATCAGGCCATTTAGGCAACATTGAAATATGGAGAGTGAAAACAGATATGAGCAATTCCACCAATTGGTCGTCATTTGGTCACCCAGAGCTGAAAATTCTTAATTTTTTTAAATTGCTTTAGTTTTTTTCGTACATAAACTATACATATTGCTGCTACTATAGACGAAATTGTGAAAGTTAATAATGAATATTGTCGTCAGGGCAGCTTGGTAGAGTCTGTGACTGGAACTCTGCTGATAAGGGCACTTTAAGGCCCTAAAATCCGGATTTTAGGCCCCCATGCCCTAAATTTTTAGGAATAATTATATTAATAGGGGGTATTTCCGATGTATTTCGGGCGGGCGGACACGAAAAAACTGTTGAAAAATGTCTCCAATCATTTTTTCCCATTCAAATAAGCACAATACGATTTTAGGGTCAAATGACGACCAAATGGTGGATTTGCTCATATATGCATCACCAGCTCAACAGTTTGGAGCCAGGAGTTAAAAGGGAGAGAGAAGCTTCTCGGTGTATCTTTTAAAAGAAAATTTGTCTTCTATTTTAGGGGCTGCTAAGCCAAGCTCATTCCATCGAACTTGGGATTTATAAATTACTGAATTTGTGACTTTATTCAATTTCAACGTTAGGACTAATAAGTTCCTTCTCCCAGTTGCATGGCTCCTTGTTGAGAGCGGTCGAGAGTCAAGATTAGCAGGATTTTGTGCCTTATAAAAGGACATATCGAGAATGTGTTTATCTCTCCTTAATTGTAGGGGCCAGACATTAAGGAGTTTATGTTCCTTATCAACATTATCATTCCGTGATTTATTAAAGATAATTCTGAGTTGACAGGTAGAGTTAGCAGTAAAATTCATTGCTCTGGGTTTTAGTTGTGTATTAACCTAAAATAGTGTTTTAATTTATATTGTTTATACAACACAGCTGTTACAGTGACTGTATTAGAAGTGAAGTCCAACACCGAGAAGCCCTGCATCTTTCCATTCAAGTATGGAAACAACATATATTACGGTTGCACTGATTGGGACTGGTCAGGGGGGAAATGGTGTGCCACCACTCAGCCCTATCAGACGGACAGATGGGGAGAGTGCCCAAGTAAGCATACATATTCAACATAATCATTAAGCTGGTCATTTGCTTTTATTATACACGCATTGATATGAAAACAATGTATCTAGAATGAGTTACGCATAGTGCATATTTCACTAGTGATTTACGGGGGTGGTCATGGCAACCAATCTGTTTTTACTCAGATTATTGGTAAAATTTAAATTCATGACTTTTTTTCTATTTTCATGATCAAAAGATGTATATAAAATCTGTTAACTAACTTGTTGGTTTCTGTTGCTTAGAATATTGCACTCATTGCTACGCAACTCGTGCAATATTTAAGCTTCTTCAATCATTATATATAGTTAACCTGTATTAAACTCGCAGTGCAAAACGGAAACTTTCATATTATTTGGTATGACAGTATTATAACATATGTTCATCTAGCATTACAAGAACAATCTCCCTTAACGTCTCAACAAGTTTTTCTTCATTTTTCAGCGAATTCAAACGAGCCAGCAGGTACGTGTTCTGGGATTATTGCCATAGGAACATAATTTTTATAACTATTACTGGATAACCCATCGCCCTGGGTCAAAATATACTTTAAATCAAATCAGGCAACTATTCCAGACTGGATACTCATCAAATATCAGGTGTTATTTGTCTTAGTATATTTGTTGATATAAACCGCATTTATGCAATATTGAGAAAAAAATCATTGGGCTAATGTTTCAACCTGTACTTTTTTTTTCTTTATTTTAATATTGGTACTGGCCATGCATTTAACAACATATTAAAATACGTATAACCGACTACGGTGGTTGTTTTTGTGCGTTGCCATAAGGTTCAAAATCTAATGTCAATATATTATCAGTTACTCATGATGTTATCATAGCCTTTAACGAACAACCATATAATATACGGGATATAGCGATTTCTATGAAAAGAGGTAGAAAGGAGGGGTTTCTTAATATGGATGTTTGTTAAAGGCTGTGATAGAGAAGATGTAGAAGAAGGGATGTAAAGGGGGGAAATTGGAGATGCAGTTGGGAGAGAAAAATGGACATAATATTTCTCATCTGCCAATTTACAAATCAATATCTTAATCATGTAGCTAGCGAAGTTGTATGGTCGTCGCTTTTAAATTAGGAATCTCAGGTAGTTATCTCATGGTTGCTAGAGAGGTTAGGAAAAATCCCAAATATTGAAGTTTGATTGGGTTTTTATTTCACTAGCTTTCGAGCCTGTTTTGCCCTTCTTTAATATTCTAATCAACTTTATAGACATCAAGACCATAATAATTAACTTCAATTCATTTTACGATGGCGATCTTATATACTTACTTCCTGTAATTTAGTCCATTATAATACCTTTAAGTCTACATAACTTCTGGCACATGACAAACGACCCTAGATTTGATTAACTGTCATGTAATTAGATCGGTCATTCCTTTATTTTTAGTAACAACAAAAGAAGGCAATACCTGCACAATTCCTTTCGAATACAACGGCCTCCACGGAGAGAAAATCTCCTACTTTGAGTGTTGGCCCGGGGTGGATGAAGCAGCCATGGGAGCACCACCAGCAGGACCACCAGTCTGTGTGACCACGGCGGGTAACGTGGAGGAATGTCAAGCAGTGAAGTAAGCACTTGTGATCCATTTTAGGAAAATGAGTCATAAGTCGCAAAATCTGGATTTTGAGATATCATCATATTTGAAAAGAGGAGATCAAGCCGATTCCAATGATAGTAAACACTAGAACACCTATTATCTATTTCTACATTTTAAGTTTGATATTTTTATTTTTGACAAAAAAGAAGTTAACAATGTTTCTGGATGGGTAATTACCAGGAAAGTAACTAAATATACTCCATATGAATGTCTTTAAAACGCAAAGATATATTTAATACAATGTCCCGAAATTCGTGACATGGTTCATATGACTATAAGTGCTAAACCCTCTAAAAATCAGAACATTCCAATAAAGAGATCTGCTGAAAACAAAACTTTGAAAAATATCAAGTTGGCGGCTTGTGACTCATTTTCCTGGAACACATCACACATTATGTTTAAACAATTGGAAGGGCGATACTCAGTACTTAGTCTATATTAGTCACTTGTGACCTCCCCCCCCCCCCCCTCCCAATTAATTGATCTAAGATCAGAGAATATAATAATGAGGTAAAAAATAAATGAAATAAATGAGGCGATGTTTGGGCTATGACATTGTTAAATGTTTTTTATCTATTTTTTGATTGGTGAATATGAAAGTAAATGAAGAAGATGTAATAATATTTTTTAAATGAAGATATAAGGGAGGGAATTATAATGAACTAGGGAAATTATTACAGTTATAATTGTTATATTATAAATATAATTTCCTACTGGCGGTGTGTATTTATGGTTGTTGGGTGAGAGGGATGGAAATTTTTGAGTGAGTAGGTTTTGTAGTGGAATGAGAGAAGGAGGAAGAGTGGGGTGTTGTCGGAAGAGAAGTTAAACCGGTAGGAGGTAGGGGGCAGCACCAATGCCTTGGAATCCAAAGATTCCCGCAAAATGAATGTTCATGCCAAGGTTGTATCAGTTTTATAAATTGTACGCCAGTTGCCAACGGAGTCTGTAGTGTAATGGCTAGCACGTTCAATTCACATGTGGGAGGTCGGGAGTTCGAATCTAGGCTGCATAGACTTTTTTCATGATGCTAATTAAGTATATCCCAAGATGCTAAACGTCACACAGTAAACGTCACAAATGTGACATTAAGCGTTATCGGAAGACGTTAACAGACAGGAGACACTACACGTCACACCAAAAGAGGGTATTTCAAGTGGGGACAAGAAAAACGTCTTAATTTGTGTATCATGCTAAGACGATTGACTTTGCAGTGTACATTTGTACATTTTCTGAAAATGTGACCCAAATATGTGTAGTTCAAACCATGCGTATAACATTGTAGTGGCCAATATATGTTTTGATTCCTTGATATGTTTATAATTTCAGTCCCACCATGACACCGACAATATGCACGCCACTTGCAACTGTAAGTATGACATATGTTTGGCAGTCTCATAAGACGCAAAATTGCTATTTTTCAAAGTCACAAGTTTACAAGATGTTGTCGTTGTAATTTTCTCATCTTTGAGAGGTCTAGTCCGTGAGTTCGCATGAAGAAATGTACCAAATATCAAGACTTGGATTAATTATGTCCATGCATGTCTAAGCACATCCTATAGAGTACATTGATCTAGTGTACTATATAGTAATTATCCACCTAGTTGAACCATCAACCATATACCTTGCTAGTGTGTATGGGTCAGATTTTCAGAAAATGTACAATTCAACTTAACCAAACTTCTCAAATAACCTAAATTTTAGACGAAAAATAAAGTTCAAAATTCAATTCAACCTATAACTAAACGGATTGCTAGAATCAATGCAATGCCGCGAATATTCTAGAATTTACCTAGAATTGACCAAATTGCAGCATAATTTAGCATAATTTACTAAATGTGTACAGCTGCCAATTGTACATTTTCTGAAAATCTGACCCACATGCGTCCTGCTTCCTCCTGTTTAAAGTGTTGTATTATCGTGTACTGATTAATAATGTATAATGCAAATTGAGGAAGTAACTGTTAAATCTTTAAATCTTCCAATGTACTGAACAACATCATGTCTATAATACATTGTCCATGTTTCAAAAGATTATGTTTGTATGATTGAAACATATCACAGAATGTGAAATATCTACGAAATAAAACCAGAGAAAACACAAGCTAAGTTATTGGTGAAAAGATTCCTTCGATCTTTTAACAAATTTTCATCAATTATTTGTATGTTAGAATGTCTGTCATGTAATATTGCTCTGGCATTTTGCAGCCTTTCGGGACGGCCAAGACATGCAATGACCTTACTTCAATTATGTCTTCAGAAAATTGCCAGGTAGAGTACATAATTGTCTTCATGTTAAATTGGGCTTCTGGTATCATCAGTTTTCAACTTTCGTTTTTATCCTTTTAAAGGTTTTTCCCAGTTACTTAAATATTCTGAAAGTTTTTCCATTTGGTCTGCCACTCATCAAGTCTTTGAAGACTCCTGAATAACAATAAGATTATATGAATGAATGTAAGTGAATAACACAATGCTCTGAGGGACATTGCTATCGGAATTCTGGCATAACCAAGGTGAAGCATTATAAGATCAACTCATAGACTTGAATTGCTCTAAGCTAAGGACATAACCTTCTAACATCCTTCGACTTCGGCTCAGGATGTTTTGAAGTCCTTGGCCTTTGTCCTGATGTGGACAAGATGTGGATCCTTTATCAAACGTTCAGACATGGGGAAGATCTACAGAAAATGTACAATCGGCGGATCAACAAATTTAGTAAATTCTGCTACATTAGGCTGACAAATGCTCAATTCTAGATATATCTGAGTATATTTGGTTTGGAGTTGATTCAAACAATATGTTTAGTTATGTTGAACTGTATTTTGAACTTCATTTTTGGTTTATATTTGAGAGGATTGGTGAAGGCGAATTGTACATTTTCAAAAGATTTCACCCATAGAGACGCAAAAGTCCTAAAACGTCGCTGAAATAGGAATGGAAAAAAATTGAAATTGCTGTGATCAAAACAGCAGACACGTGGTTTACCATTTTAACCGTTTTATTCCAGGATAATTCCAGAGAAGCTAACATGCGCCTGAATTGATTCATGTTAGGCCGGAAAATCATCAACACTAGATATATCTGAGCATATTTAGTATTGCCTTGATTCAAACAATCTGTTTGGTTATGTTGAACTGAGTTTTAAACTTCATTTTTGTCTTAATTTTGGGTTATTTGAGAGGATTGGTAAAGGCGAATTGTACATTTTTTTAAAATCTGACCCTTCTATAGCTGGTCACCTCACAATAATAGAAACACATTGTTTACAATTTTACCGTTTTATTTCAGGGTAACTCCAGAGAAGCTATAATGCGCCGTATGAAGGATAGAGCTACTGCTGAGATGTTACACTGTAACTGTTCAGGTCTGCCTGACGTCATTTCCGAGCACATCCTGAAGTGTCTTCACGAGATGTTACTAAGGAATCCTCCAACTGCTGAGATGATCGCCAAGGCAAGAGAAGATGTGGATCTCAGACCTAAAGGTGCTGAAAATGGTCGTCTTATGATCATTGCCCAGGTAATACATGTTCTATAATCAGGGTAGATTAGAATGAGGGATACCCTGCCATTCACTCAATATTATAAGCAGATATGTTAATAGGGGATTTGCATAGCCGCCATTTTGAATCTTGATACGCATGGAATTATGGGAGTAATAGTACAGTTTAAAATCTATTGAAAACATGTTATGTTCAGCATGGAATATTTATCAACTAAAATCAATATTTCGTTATCATATATGTTTCCACCATACACGTCCCCATCTTTCCCGTCATGAATTTGTTTTTTATTGATGATAATTTTATAAAAGCTATGATATTAGTGAAACCATTCTTGCAATTTTCGATAAAAATCTTGCAAAACATTTTCATGTCAGATTTCAACAGAATCTATCCCAGACATGCGCAGTGGCACATGCAAACCCCCTATCTGATCGAATCAGATTAGAAACCCAACGCACTTTGAGTTGTTATCAGGCCATCACCCAATTTTATAAGTAGGAGGGCTAAATTAGAGGAAAACCACTTAAGCCATTCGTGTTCAAGTACTATTATCCATTGAACCGGAACAACAAAGAACAACAAGAAAAAACATTCCTCCATTATTACTACCTTTCAATCCTCTGTGTCCACTAAGCCAATTCTCATGCGATTCTCACAGAATTCAGTGAAAAGGGTGCTCTGCGGTGCAAATCGCAAGTGAATAGGCTAAGTGGACTAGGGCATTGAGTCTTTACCTGAGAATGCAATGTTTAGTTGACCTCCTACCTTCAGGCTTACCGAGGACCTGCTGAGGACATATTGAAGGTGGATGCTTACCTCGATGTTATACCACTCTCCAGGATCACCAACGTTACCTATGACTCTCTCAAACAAGCCAAGCCAGATATATATGGCAAAATGCCTGCCCCTAAGGTCAGATGATATGTGATGTGTTCCAGGAAAATGAGTCACAAGTCGCAAAATTGATATTCTTTCACGCGTTTTTATCACAAGACTTCTTTATTAGACTGTCCTGATTTTAGAGGGTTTAACAGTTATAGTCATATGAATACATGAAACAAATTTCCGGACATTGTATTAAATATATCCTTGCATTTCGAAGGCCTTCATATGGAGTCTATTTAGTTACTTTACTGGCAATTACCCAGCCAGAAACATTGCAAACTTTTCTTTTTCAAAAATAAAAAAATAAAACTTGAAATATAGAAATAATTATTAGGTATCCCAGTGGTTCCTATCATTGATGTCCTCTTTTCAAATATGATGATATCTCGAAATCCAGATTTTGCGACTTATAACTCATTTTCCTAAAACGGATAGCATATTTTTTTAGAATCATTTTTATTCAGGTTAATGAGTAGTTACATCAGGTTAAGAGAAAGTTATTTATGGCTTCCCAGGTCACCGACTTGGTGGTCTACCACTGGGCCATGAGCCGGAGAGAAAAAGATCTGGATTTTCAATTCATTACATTGTTACACAATTCATTTTGTTAAAGTAATTATGCTGCATCAACTATTCTGCGTTTTATGCATGTTTTTTTTTGTTATTTCATGTTATTCCTTCTGATTGAATGAGTCGGTGGAATTCAGTCGACGAATTGTAAATAAATTGTTGAATGTTACTAATTTACATCGAGATCACTTTGAATAACTAAATTCTGTGATCGATTAAATTACCTTACGTCATTATTAAATCTACAGACATCAATCAACAACACTCATTCCATCCAATGCACTAATCATTATATTACTATTATGTTGAATGATACAACTGAATTTCTTTTAAAAGTCTTTCTTGCCATTATTAATGAACGACTGACTTATTGGGAAGAAGCAGACCAACCAAGGAAAGAACATTTTGTAAGAATGTGCGCATTCTAAGGCATTGTTGGCTCCCCCTAGCGTCGGGCACTGGTTACCAATTCCCCCACAATCCCTTGACCTTCCTTCTGCACCGAATCCAACTCTCTCCATTACACAATATTTAATTGACCAAACCATAATAGGATACCACACGAAATGAGAAAAGACGCAGCTAAAAAGAACCAACAAACAACTGCTAGCACATCCAAGGAATCCGGAGAGGTCCTAACTGAGAAAGTGGAAGGGTCAGAAGTTGATAGCCCACCGACTCACGAAAACGGTGAAGCAACAACAAAAGGTCAGACCGGCGGCCATACTGAGGACGACGACTTGATCGACGACCAAATGGCGGCCAGGACCAAAGAGAGGGTAGAGGCCATGGAGGCCAAGGTGGGAAAAATTGAAGGGGCAATGACCGAAATCGAGGGAGCAATGACCAACATGAAGGAAAATCTGCAGGTGAATATAATCGAAGCAGTATCTAAGGCGATGGCAAACATGAAAGTGGGACCCCCGACACCTGTGGAACCAAAGCCGCCCACCGTCATCGAGCATGAGAGCGGCAATCCACTACCGGAGTACCAACACTCGGGGCAAAGCCAACAACCACCCCAACCCACGATCAACATACCTGCGCCGAGACAAATCATGTGCGACCCTATGAACAGGGCCTACTACGAAGCTCAACTCGACATGGCGGCCCCACTTTTCTACACACCAGACATAAAAGGTAACATGCATATTGACCCGAGGGTGAGGCATCAAATCCCAAAGCCCTACATGTATCTTGAGAAGGAGGGTATTACATCAATGAAGGATAAGTTAGAGGCACGGGACAACATGAATTATCAAGAGTACGTCGAGGCATACACATCCATGATGCTGGACGAAAACCTAGTAACCCAGGACCAGAGGTTTAAGCTAACCCGCCATCTGCATCAAATCGCCCAGGATGCCAGGGATAGACCCTGGAAAAATGTACTAAAATGGAGCACACATACATTCGAGAGGATCGAGAGGGGAGAAATCGACTGGGATAGTAATGAGCAGATACAATACGACAGGATGAGGATATCACTAGCCCCTGCAAATATCGCAACGACTGAGGCCACAACAATACCATGCCCATCGTATAACCTCAAAGGTGCATGCAAGCTGAAGGACGGCCACAAGTTGGACACGCCCACAGCATATCACATATGCGCGTATTGCAATGCTATGAACCCTGCAAACAGACACGCACACCCGGCAATAGAATGCATGAAAAAACAGCGTGCAAGACAGCCAACAAGCCGTGATCACAGCCCAGTAAGCCAGCAATACATGTATCCACCACCGCAGGTGCAGCAAGGACCAGTCTCCCAACATGGCCAACACGCACACCAACATGCCTACGTGCCACGCCCCCACCTAAACCAACAACACTACTACTCGGCAAATACAAAAAACTAGTGTGCCCCGCGGGCAACGCCTCGCGGGACAAAGATGAATCCGACCAAACCGTGAGTCAATATGAACTGTACGATGCTTTCGATTGTTATGATTTATATGTTGACGATGAAACTGATGCAACCCATGATACTTGGTACGATATACACGACACGCCATGTTTACATATCACACCGGAAGAGAACAGAGGAAGCAACACAACACTTCTCCCAGGACCAACGGCCAATCACAGACCTCGTGAGACCACCACGGCAAGAGCAACCAATCACAGCTCACCGCACAAGCGAAGCAATGGCGGCCCCCACAAAGTCAACACGAAACTCGATGGCCGGAGAAGGAATCCATGCAAAATCCATGCGCTACAAATTATGTAGAACCGACGCAGGATCAAGGTAAACACAACTATGTAGCTACCTATGAACTAGACGAGCCTGCATTTATGTATATACGACAGTTATGCGCAACGAGACCGGGTAAAGTCCCAGACGTACACACACCAGGCCCGTTTGATATGGCAGCATACAGAAGCAAGCACTGGCCCCTTCCAAACACACACGTCCTAGATACACAGCTAGTACAAATATACAGTGCGGCCGGTCCAACTGGCTTACCCAACATGTTATCAGCGAGAATAGACGTTCCATCAAACTTGAATATGCAACAGTGGGAATTCTACCTCACCACGGTGATACAAGAGGCAGAGCTATTAGACCTAATACGATACGGTTTCCCCCTAGGATACATCGGCCCAACCTCAGACACAGCCACACAGAGTAATCACACATCGGCGATCGAGTACCCAAGACATAGAAAGTACAGCGAGTATAGCGAGTACATAGACACCGAAAGATATAACGACGCAGTCTACGGCCCCTTCAGTGACCTCCCATTTGACGCATGGGTACATATTAACCCACTCATGACACTCATGAAAGGTAGTGAGGACAAGAGGAGGGTGATAATGGACTTGTCTTTTCCTCCTGAGGCTTCCATAAACGGATACATCAAACAGAATATGGTATTAGGCACGACACGACCACACAAGCTCCCAACAGTTGAAATGCTGGTAAACAACATAATAAGTTCAGATACCACCAAGTACATATACACACTCGACCTGGAGCGGGCGTACAAGAACTTTAGGGCCTGCCCTAATGATTGGCCATTACTCGCCTTCACATGGGATGATTCATTCTTCTTAGACATTAGTCTACCATTCGGGCAAAACAGAGTTCACTACACATGCAGCGGGTGGCAAACGCAATAATGGGCATCATGAAAAAGGCAGGTTTCAGCGGTTATATGTACCTTGATGATATGATATGTTGGGAAGAAACAGAGACAAAGGCTTGGGCAAGCTACGAATACGCAGTAAACATACTCACAAGACTCGGACTCCCCATAGCACACAAGAAAACACAGAAACCAGCAACCCAGGCACGGTGGCTAGGTATAATAATCAACACACGCCACTTGACACTGAAGATGCCAAAAGACAAATTGGAAGAGGTGATCGCCGAGGCACAGGAGTTCAGAAAAAAGAAAACCACCAATAAAAAGAAGCTACAATCAATCATTGGAAGGATCCTCCATCTTGCAAAATGCATAAATCCGGCCAAAATCTTTGTCAGGAGGCTCCTAGAGACACTCAGAGAAGAGAAGCGACAAAGGTTTCCTATCAACGAGGCGATGCAACGAGACCTCGCATGGGTGATACAGTTTGCACGGGACTGGAATGGAACCAGCATGATTTCATCGCGTACCATATCCATGTCCATAGCTATGAAGTATGAAGAGGGAAAAGCTACGGCATCAGATGGTGAGAGAAAAGTTGTACAAGACCTCACGACCATAAGAGACATCAAACTAGACCACTTAGCGTATCCGGCCCTGAACCTATTGCACTCTGTGCTACAGGACAAACATGCGGCAACTACGATAAAGGTCATCACTAGTAGTAATGAAACAAATACCCTCCTCTCTCAAGGCACACGGAAGGAAAGGGACATGGCCGGCCCTCGCTCAATGTGGCTCCTGCAAGCATGCAGACACATTAGGGTAATCTTTGATATACAGGACCCAGAAACCATTGACATGCACATAAGAAAAGCAAAACTCCACACCGCATGTAAGCAAGCACCATTTATTGATATATGATTTATTCGATACTTTCAGATAATGAACTCACTTACCTGATGAAACAAGCCGAGGACGCGCAGTTCCAGGCACGGGTACCAGGAACCATGGCCAACCATCGCACAGCCCTCAAATCATATATAGCATTCACCCAGCGATATAGGATGGACCCAGACAACATTTCCGTCCCACAAATATGTGCATACGTCCAGTATTTAAGAGGATACCTAAAGAGCCCGAAATCAGTTTGCAATTACATATCAGCAATACGCGAACATTATAAGAGGAGACAGATAATGCAACCAGCCCTCACATCCAGCCTACAACTGGCTCTGGACGCTGCGACGAGACAGAAAACACACACCGTCGCACAGAAGCAACCACTAACTACACAACAACTCATAGAGATACTCGATCAAGCGGATAGGTTCCCAGCACCAGCTCAATACAGACTTGCTATATTAGTCATGTACGCACTTGGATTCCGCCAGTCGGAGGTTGCACCACAAAGCAATAAAGACTTCGACCCTACAAGACACATATGCCGCTCCGATGTTACACTACACCATGACACGCTGTACATACAACAGAAATGGTCAAAAAATTTACAAAAATATGACCAGCGTAGAGCACTCCAAATACCAGCGACAAACGATGACAAAAAATGCCCAGTCAGGGCATATGCACTGGCCATGAAGGAGGCACCAACGCGATTTAACAACCAGCCATTACTGGTATACCCTGCTACGTATAGCCCAGTCACAATGAGAGACATCGCAGCACATTTCAGATGGTCGCTGCGAAACATGCATCTAGACGAATCTCAGTTCTCACTTCATTCTATAAGAAGGACAGCAGCCACACATGCATTCAACCTAGGATTTAAAGAAAAAGAAATTCAACGGTTCGGATCATGGACGAGTTCGGCATACAACCTATATATAACAAGACAGTCCGCCTCCAAAGTCACTACAGCGCTAGTCAACAACATAAACACAAACTAGCTATGCAACGACAACACCTATACCTCTCCAACCTGACATCCGACCTCACAGGTCGCCTGCCTTTTACCAAATTAAAAATTTTACATAAGGGCCACGCCCTCATCAAAAGAAATTCCTCAGAGACTTTGGGGCTCACCCCTGGACTTAAGGTTATGGCAAGACCAAACCTTACACAAATATCAGCCACTCGGCTTATATCATTTAAATCATTTTAAATTCTTCTTTTAACAGGGCACCGCCCTCCTACATACAAACTCATAGACTTCGGGGCTCACCCCAGGACTAAAAGGTCTCGGCAAGCCCGTACCTCATAATCTATAATCCTAAAAACAGCCACTCGGCTAATCTTAACTTCTTACACCTACCATCAAAAAACTTACCATATCTACGCAATCTTGGGTTTGGCGACATGTTTAATAATTACCCTCCTAATCATTAAACCTTAACTCTTAACATTAAATTACATTACTTATATCAAAACTTTCAATTCCTTTATATAACTTATATCAATTATATAATAAAATATGTCGTCGCCCAAGTCTGCTCCTATTTTATTCATCTCTTATATTAATTTGGGGTTTCACAAATGTTGTAAGAATGTGCGCATTCTAAGGCATTGGTGGCTCCCCCTAGCGTCGGGCAATGGTTACCAATTCCCCCACAATCCCTTGACCTTCCTTCTGCACCGAATCCAACTCTCTCCATTACGCAATATTTAATTGACCCCACCCACCCACACCATTATCAACATCATCGGTCGCCAGCTCCCGTCCATATAAAAAATCTCAAATATTTTATAAAATTTTAATCACATTTTATTTCAACATTGTGTAACAGTAATTCCTTAGCGACATGTTTAATAATTACCCTCCTAATCATTAAACCTTAACTCTTAACATTAAATTACATTACTTATATCAAAACTTTCAATTCCTTTATATAACTTATATCAATTATATAATAAAATATGTCGTCGCCCAAGTCTGCTTCTATTTTATTCATCTCTTATATTAATTTGGGGTTTCACGAATGTGTAGTGCCACACGAAAAGGCTACTTTCACTACTACTCACAGAAGTCTCAAATAATGCCCTATACTGCTAGGCTCATAGTTATAGTTGCTTCCCACAAGGTGGGAGCACTAATTGGTGTGTCGCTTTTTCTATGATATTGTTTACCAAAAACTAGCCTATTATGTTGTTATGCCAGGCCCACACATTCAAGAACTCAAAGCCAAATTGGCCTTAAGACAACTATCATGTATTCAAAATCATTCTTAAAAAACATACTTGAGTTCGGTAATGTGGGAGCTTTTTCAGGAAGAAACCTCCAATTCATATGACAAATCGTGGATTCCTACGACAATTTATAGGCAGAATTTTCGACTTTTCATGAGTCCCCAATTCCTACGAATTGCGAGTTGAATGTGTGGGCACGGCCTTACAGCATGTGTTGTAAACACTGCTTTGCTTCCTATGTCCATGCCAATAGGATATGAACAGTCATGCTTTATTAAAACAGAAGAATAATGGTTGACGTTTGTCATGTTCTTATTTCTCCTCCATAAAACCAACTACACCTATTCACTACACCTTATTCCTTTGTCACTCCTTCATCCCACAAATGTGGCATGTGAAAGAAAGTAAATGTAAAATAAACCTTCATTACAGAAAATCTGTGTAACTAAGAACAGCTTGGTGGATGAGTCGAGCAGGCAATCTACAGTGAAGGAAATCGCCACAAAGTAAGTTCCCATTGCAATAATTACCAAATCCCTCTAATGCCATAATTATGGGTCAGATCGTCAGAAAATGTGCAATCGGCAGATCTACACTTTTAGGAAATTCTGCTAAATTAGGCTGAAAACTTATGAATACCAGTTACATCTCATCACGTTGATTTAAAGCATCAGTTATGTTATGTTAAACTGCATTTTGAAGCTCATCTCTGTCTTGAATGTGGGTTATTTGAGAAAATTAGAGAAGGCGCATTGTAGATTGTCTGAAGATCTCACACATGTAATGTGCTATAGGAAAAAAGTCGCAAAAAGAAATAGAAGAATGTATTAATACACTGTCTTCAAATTTGGTACATTAATCTAGCACCTTGTGTTCAATTAATTATTAATTGAACACAAGGTGCTAGACCCTCGGACAATTAAACCATTTGTATACAGGTTAACACAATTCATCCCATTTGGTAAGAATATCCATTTTAACAGGGACCCATGTGCCTTTTTGAGTGGAACACCAATTGAATTCATCCCGGAGGATAAGGCGAGAAATCTGTGTTTGTCTTGTGAAAACAACGATGAAACTCCTACCAACAAGGTATTTACATAATTATATATTACTAGCAAAGTACCCGTCCTCCGGACGGTCCCCCTCTCTCCCCACAATCTACATGTTGATTGGTCACCCACTTTCCCCAGACTTCCCCCTCTCCCTCTTTTCCCTCCCCCTCTTCTCAGTCTTTCATAACTGGTTTTCTCTCCCAACCCCATCTCTCATCCCCC
Organism: Sthenelais limicola; assembly: GCA_942159475.1. Classification (NCBI taxonomy): domain Eukaryota; kingdom Metazoa; phylum Annelida; class Polychaeta; order Phyllodocida; family Sigalionidae; genus Sthenelais; species Sthenelais limicola. The sequence continues at coordinate 104,929,564 of OW804099.1, forward strand.
CCCCCCCGCCCTCTAAAGTGCAAAAGTACGAATATACAGAAGCCATATGGGTTAAGGTTATCCCTTAGTTGCAATAGCTAAAATATATTAGATCCAACATAAAGGACTAAGTTGGAGGTACTGCAGGCAATAAATCTGATATATTGAATGTACCTCCCCCTCCCCCTCTCCTATTCCTACACCCTCTTTTTCACTCTCACACTCCTCTGCATGTAGCTAGGTCCCCCTGGACGTAGGTTGGGGGAAATTATATGGGAAATTAATATACACATTTTGGTAAAGAGGAGATTGAAGGAAATCCGTCAACTAAAGGACAACTTGTATCTCTGCAGTAATGACGTAGTATCTCACAGGGGCTTTCCCAGGCTATAAATAGAGTGTGGATATCCCGATTTAAAAAAGGCTTCAAAATCACATTTCCACCCCAAATACCTTCACAAACCACATACGACGACATCCAGAGAGGGGGGGGGCAGACCTCTACAGATGAGTAAAGTGGTTTGTAAAACAACAAATTCCGAGAACCTTCTTTCTACCATTTCTTTTCTACCTCCTTTCCTAGAAATCGCTCTATCTGTATATTATATGGATAACTAGGCAAAGCTACTTGGCATTGTGGGAGCCAAAAAACCAACACCGCAGCTCTCTCAAATTGTTATTTTCAGATTTGATCTTTTCCAATTATTACCTAGGTCTACCCTTCCTTCTATTATTATTGGTGGTGCCTACAATACAAGGCAAGGCCAATGGTCTTTCACTACATCTGACTCTTATAATGCTTATCATAATTCTATTGTTTGCTTCTTGTGTTTTCCCCAGCTAAACCACATATGTCGTATCATTCTGGAGTCAACATCCAGCTTTGAAGTCTTCAAGGACGAGTTCCTGAACGATAAGATCTGTACTCATTGCCTCTTATTCATCCTGGCACAGAAGTAAGCGCACTCTCAAATTTACAAATGAATTTGAATACACCATAATTTGAAATGTTTAAACTATGGCTAAAGTAACTGAGAAAAAATATTTTTCACGTCAATAGACTACTATTAATATTCAAATATGTAAATGTTTAAAGGTGAGAGATAAATAAACAGGGTAGATTACCGTAGTAAAATTAAATAAGATAAAATAATCATGTGTGGTACTATGCATTGTGGTGCCAAAGCAGAGCAGTTATACCCGGTCTGCATCGGCACCACATGCCAGTGATCCGGCTCCCAGTCGGTTTGAGCAAAGCTGGGCATAGGCTGGCTTGGTTGTGTATTCTGAACCGCAGATGTTGTGGCTGTTCTTTACCCTATATTTTTGGATTTTGATATTGTATATTACCTTTTATTTAGAAACACCTTTCATCATGATTTTTCTTTGCAAATTCTCTCATTGGGATCTTGCTGTATATTTGGGGTTGGTTGTTTCTCAACCGTCCAGGTGCTTGAACCAACTAACAAAAATTTTTGGCTGTGACCAATGAAGCAACGGTTTCCCCCAAATCCCCTTAACAAATAAAGCGTTGTCACTTCACAGAATCGCCCAATTGATCCTACAATTCTGTGAAGTGACAATGCTTTTTCCCCCAACTTAGCACGGGAAACGCGTTGTCAAGGACTCAAAAGTACAACACGCGTTACTAACACTGTATAAATTAGAAGTCGATAGGACATACGTTATTGCGTCGTGGCCGGCATGGGGCAAAATGTGGACTTTGGCGCAACAAATTGTATTGGTCTCTCACGTCATCCATTAAAGTAATACATAAATATGATTCATATCAAATGCAAGCTTAGACATTTCTCTTTCCAATGGTGTATTTATATACAGTTCTGCGTCGACGCAGTATACTGCATAGGGTCAGTATAATTGACTAGGTTCCACGGGCTACAGAAAATTAGGCCTACAACCGTCGGGAAGCTTTTTTATTGTTTACTTATGTAACTGAAAACTTTCTCTCATATCTGCCTTATTTAAAGGCTGAACTTAATATAAAGACATATTTAGGGGTAGAAAACATGCTCTTTCTGAATTTCAACATCTTTGTAATGAATTTCGAATAGAAATAGCGTTTTATAGTACTTCGCGGGAGCGTAATTTCCCTGCGATGTGCCTGCCACAACCCAATAGGGTCAGGTTGTCAGAATATGAACAATTGTCGGCTCTACACATTTAGTAAATCTTGCTAATTTACTCTGAAAAATGACAAATACTAGCTATATCTGAGTATATTTGGTGTAACAGTGATTGAACGAATCTGCTTGGTTATGTTAAACTGAATTTTGAACCTGATTTCTTTCTCAAATCTGAGAAGAATGGTACAGGTAAATTGTAGGCTACATTTTCTTGCAACCTGACTTGATAATGTAGACCTATACTTTGGTAAACTTTTTGTTTACTTAGGCCAACTGAAATGTGTCGCTTATATCAGCCTTATTTATAAACTGAGCTTGATATAAACACATATATAGGGGTAGAAAAGCATGCCCCTTCTGAATTTCATGTTTTGGGCAATTTATTTTGAGTGGAAATAGCGATTTTTATCAATTCGCGGGAGCGTAAATTCACCGAGATGTTTACGCAAGTTCATCGGAAATTCAGGTGGGAACAGGCAGAGTCGGGTTTTCTTTATGAGGGGGCGACGCGGACGTGCAAAGAAAAGGCGGCAAAAACTGGAACCTATATAAGGTTTCCCAGTATGAGCGCCTTCGGCAGGGGAAACCTTAAAAAAGACTAGCAAGGACTAAAAGGATCTGAGTTTGGTGTTTTGTTGTGTGATTTGTTGCCGATATCTAATACAAGACACTACACTTATACCTTTTTTTTAATAAATGTATCTAGAGACCTATGGCTAGATAGAGTTTTCAGAGAACATGACCTGGCAAAGAAGGTATGCATTGAAATCGGGATGTCCTACAAAGGAGTTGACAGAAGCACTCTTAAAATGTATGCAGTACGTTGTGAAATATACCTGGTAAGTGTCCTTTGTAATTCATACGTCCATGTTCAAGCTGTATTATCAGCTACATTTGTGATGTTTTACTAAATTAGGAAAATGAGTCACAAGTAAGAACAAATAGATTTCAAATTCCATTTCATTTGATAAGAGGAGATCAAGGTGATTCCAACGGTGGTAAACATTAAGGACATATACTAAATATTTCGGCGAATTTAGCTTTAAAGGTAAATGCCAGTGTTCAATCAAAAAAGAAAGATTCATAGAATTTTTTCTAAACTGTAAATTTAGAAAGCATAATATACTATATTCTACAATGTGACAAAACAGAAACCTTAAATCTTGATGAAATGGTGATGAATACCTTTACGTTGCAGAACACCACTAGTTGTTACTCAGTACATCCAGCACTGATTCCATATTACACAGAGGGCAGGGATTTATCCACCTTACTTAAACCATGTGCACTGAGCATCTGTGCAAATTTGTGTGACCTTTCTCCAAATTATTTAAAGATCCTGAGAGATGTAAAAAATGTGATGTAAGTATCTTTATTTATCCAGTTCTCTTGCCGATGTTGGCTCTTGGTACAATGAAGAAAAAATAAGATAAAAAATCTTAAGGGTTCTCTACCAATATGTTACATCGAGAGTAATCAAAGAAAAAGGTAACAAAGTAATGAAGTTATAAGGTCATTATTCCTGGTACAGGTGAAGTATATGATGGTATAATCTTGGAGTTATTAGGCAGGTAACTAATTGTGATGTGTTCCAAGAAAATGAGTCATAAGTCGCAAAATTGATATTTTTCAAAGTGTTTTTTTCATAAGATCACATTATTGGAATGTTCTGATTTTGGGAGGTTTTATCACTGATCGTCATATCAATCGATGTCTCAAATTTCAGGACAATCTATGTAATATGTCCTTTCATTTTAAAGGTGCTCAGATGGACTACATTTAGTTACTTTAATGTTTATTGACCCCCAGGAATATTGGAAACCTTTTTTTTCAAAAACGAAAGTATCAAACTTAAAATCTAGAAATACTTATTAGAATATAGACTGTTTACTATCATTGGAATCGGCTTGATCTCATCTTTTCAAATATAATGGTATCTCAAAATCTATTTTTTGCGACTTATGACTCATTTTCCTGAAACACATCACAATTAAACAATGCCAGGTGGCCCCTTATATGGGGCCTAATGAATAATGGTCCAATTATTAGCCCTACCTGTGATTGGACAGGTGCATGTTGACCAATGGCAAGCCCACACCTGGCCATTTGGAAAGGGGACACCATCGGTTAGCATGTAATGTATAGAAAAGTTAGATTTAGTAAGCTAGTATGGGTATACTGTTACAGCATGTTACGCAATAATGATGTAACAATGGGTAACCACTTCATGACTATAACTATCATTAGTTATTATTATCATATTAATTACCTTAATTAAGTAACATGTCCATAACCCATACATATATGAAACAAGGAAGTATAACAATAGGTCTATCAGCTGTTCTAATCCTACGCATGTGAGAGTCCTTTGATCCAGGCCTTGTAGGGTTACACCCTGTTTCTTTTAGGCTTTACTCCATGATAGAAGCCCAGATACACTGTAGTTATTGAATGTGTTTGTGTCACATATTGTCACTCACTCATGCTGATTATAAGTACTATTTAAAATGATAACATGAAATAATCATACAAGTTTTCCTGTATTATGTAAACAGGAATGAACATTCAATATATTATAATCATATATAGTAGGCATACTTTATTTCATATGATAAATAGTCAGTTTTCTCTTGTTGTATATTTCCCGCTGAAAGGAGCCTTGTGGATCTTGAGAAGCTGCATTGTTTGGCTTTCCTTGAACAACGTGCTGAGTATCCAAGTGTAAGTTATCTTTAGATATTCACAACAATCACATCTGATCCTTATAAACTTCTATTGATCTAGGCAGATAATAAATGAATAGAAGAGAGATTGAGTCGCAGATCAGTAGTGACTCTTGGTCACCCTTTATTAAACAAGTAAAAAAAAAGAAAAATTTCTCCTTCTATGCTGCTGGCATTGTAGATTATTCTGCTTTGAATTTCCCGCATTCTCGTGGTCATGTGATCAACCGGCCAAGTCATGTGATGAACGTACAAAGTGGACGGGGTTCTCTCTTGTTTATTACATACTAATCAGCGATTTGTTTAAGATTTGAAAACAACACTTATATTGTAAAATCATAGAAAACGTGAGTGACACGCCAGCGCTTCACACTGCCCACTAAGAGTGTAACGTCCCAACCCAAATCAAATTGCGTCATTTGGGTCACATGTTACCATGACAAGCGTAACGGCACACATGTGTGGTCACAAAAAGCTGAAGGCACCCCGAACGGCATGGTAGTAACTGATCAAGATGCCCGTCAAGATGTCTGCTTTTTCTCAAGATTTTCTTTACAGTTTGTAATTTTTAATTTGTACTGATGTAAAGGCCTGTTATTGTGTTTCTCTATTTTCAGCTGGAACTGAGACAAACTGACATAGGCATATTCAGCCAATGTGCGTTGAAAAGTTCAATCATGAAGAACTATTTAGACTCCAAATCATCAAGAAGAAAGCGAGCAGAAAGTAATATAATTCTTGCCTTTACTATTTAGTCTAGTCTAGATAAAATAAGAAGGGTATGTCAGTGATTGGACGCCTACTGCATTAGTTAATTTCCTGGCTGTAGAGTAGCCATCCTGGATTCTAGTGACATTTGTGGTTTTGAAAAATATGAGATAAGTGTTATATAAATGTGCTGCTCATGGAAGTCAGTGAACTCATTTATTTCACATATCATATATAATATATGATTGTATTCAAATTTAGTTTCTTTTCATCAAACAGATTCATGTCTTTTTTATTGTTTCAGATTGCGATGTATTCTGTTCAACAATACAGAACTACAAAAACAATGGAGTTGATTTATCGATGAGTATAGACGTACAGACGTTCTCTGATCAGTGCCTTACTGTAGGCTGTCTAGATAACACACAGCTTGGTCATCAACAGTGGAATTATGACCAGGCCTTGACACTATTAGAGACAATCAGGCGGGCAAGTCATACTTTTACATTAATTTTCTGATACATTTTTATTCAAAAAAATAATTGCATGACCCACAACTAAAACAACTGTTTACAACAAAAATGAATATTTTAATTAATCAAAATTGATTATTACATCTAATAGCCCAATGGAGGATTCAAATCGACGGAGACAGTGGGTCAAATCGCACGACACTCCAAAGGGGTTGAGTGCGATTTGACCCGACGTCGAGATCGGTTTGAAACCAAGCATAGGGCTATTAGATATTTATTACATACTAAATCAACAAGAGAAGGCGATTTTAATGATATTTTACCTTGGTTTCCATCGATCTTGTGGATATACCGATGTTAGAACCGCCATGACAGCTAGACAGTGGAAGTAGCCTGTAGTTTATATCATTGCGCATTTAGACTTTTCACAACCACGCTTAAGCTGGGACAAACGTTGTATCCATACACGCTTGATTTTTCTCCAATATGTACATCTACTTCTGATTTTTTCAAAATTAATATAACTCGAACTGGACATTAAAGGTATCTATTTGGTTTTCTATCTTATGGATCTTGATATATTGCTTGAAATTCTTCAGAGGGGTGACTACTTTTTCTCTCCCTGGTTACCTAGTCATGGGCTGTTCACAAAAAATGTCAACAAACTGTAACTTTCATCTTTATTTAGACAATAAATAAGCAATAAATATCATATTACTCAAATTACTTCTCAACATGGAAAACAAAACTTCCACCACTTATTTTGGCACCAGCAAACATGCCATACATGGCTTACTGTTTGTTGCTGTCTTGGGACTGTGAGCTAGCGAACATACAGCCGTGCCGGCATTGCTGCTCTCACTGTGACTGTCACAAGTTGATTCAACTGCATGTGCAGCGGGGGCTGACAATAACCCTTTTCCTCCTAAAAAACGTTCAAATTTTCAGGCAACTGCTTCATTTTGACTAATGGTATTCTTTGCAACTTTGGATAATACAAAAAATATCGCAGATCGTCGGGGATCGAAGCAAACAATTTTTTTGAGGCTTCTCATTGGTCAGATGCAGTCATGTGATGCTCGAAAGTAGTTTGGTTGTAATCACATATATGCTATACAACTTTTCTTATAGCACTCCTGAATCACGCACTCGAAATCATGTATGCATGTAATGATTTGTAAAACCGCACAGATATTATAAGTTTTCTTTCTTTTAGTTTCTAAGATATGTAATGAGAGCTAATTTCATTTTAGTCTTTCTAAAGGCACATAATCAATTCCGTCTCCAGATAAGTTAGGGGACCCCTTGATTTCTTTCATTCTCTCAATTTTGATATTCTTAATCGTTGTTCATCATTGTTCTTTCTGTCTTCAGTCAGGAACCCTTTCTCAGACACTGTCTGGCTATGAACTGGAGATCCTGGGATTTGTCAGTCTGGGTCTGACACCACATGAGCTGGAGACTTTTGACGGCATTACAATCTCTGTATACTCTATGTATGGAGTTGTCGAAGGGTGGAGTCCACAACAGGTAAACATAAACTGTACAGTTACTTGAACATGATAAATTAAGTAATAAATTGCGCGGAGTAATTAATTTTTACCTGCAAAATAATGATTTCATATGAAATTAATTAATTATATTGCTACATTATCACATATCACTTACAAATGAAGTTGCATGAATATACCCTTGTCAATATGCATTACTTCTTATAATTGTTATTAGGGAGAACATAATCACTCAAAAAATATCAAAGTTCTCACACCAAGCAGAACTTGGTCACTAGTGACATACCGTCCCTATTTACCTTCATTAAATATATATTGAAACTTTAAATGTTTATCTCTTATATTTTACAATCTTTCTCAAAAAGATTATTATATTTTCAAAATTTGCTCTGACCAACGAGATGGTAACGTCTGGGAGAACTGGATCTGATCTAGATGACTGTATACCAATTTGTCTTTTTATATGTTATTATTATTATTATCATTACCCTTATGTAATGTGAGTTCGATAAATAAAGTAGTATCTTATCTTATCTTATCTTAAAGGGGTAACCATGGAGTTAGGCTCAATATATTATTGTTATGGTTACTTCATGAAAAGGAAGAGCTACAACAGAGACTAAAAGCATTATTTCCAGCTATGTTTGCCCCTGGCGGGTACTATGGTTCAGTGTGTCCCTTGGGCCTATGCCCGTCAGGACCATCTAGACCATAGGACCCACTTGGGCCAAAAACATTGGGCAATAATGGTTAATTAGTAAAGGATTAGTGACCAAGGCAGGGTGGACACCAGGGATTTACAGTCAATCCTGAGGGTCTACCATGCCAAGGCTATTAATCCTATTAGTCCCCCCTACCCTAATTCTCTAATTGGGAACAAATAAAGTAAATCCATCCAGGTCATGGTTTACCATTATCAGCACTGCTGGGCATTATAAACTCAATTATGTAATCTTATCTGTCAGTGCTTTATTTTTCATGTATATTCCAAAAAGGCAGAATGGGAGGCTAAAAGACATTAACAAGTATGAACACACAATAAGACAGAAGTTAATATTGATGGAAATACTATCTAAGGGAACCTTTACAATCCTCCCGTGAAACGAGTTATAAGTCCTCGTACCAACGAAACATTTAAAGCCAAATAAAGTGCTTTGTTGTGTATGCGTTAGAATTGTAAAAGTTAAAATGGCAGGTTTCACAACAAAAAAATCAATTTTTAAAAAAAAAAAAAAAAATCTCTTGCAATGAAATTAATGTTAATAGCATTTTTTTCCAGTTGAAAGTGTTGGCAAGGAGATACCTGAATGATACGGGCAAAACCCCTGCAGAGTTCCTGCCCTTTGATATAGGTATACTTGGTCATCTTATGTGTGGATTCAACTCTACACAAATAATGGACATTCCTGAAGGAACAATCAAGTATGGATAAGTTCAGTTATGATGACATTGTCATGAAGTAGACCTATAAGTACAAATCCAATGTACTATTAGTTGCAAATGCCACAGGCGTTTTGAGAACATGATAAATGTAGCGAATCATAGAATATAATCCTAATGTGGTAATTTGGTAAAGTAATGTTTGTTCAGCAGTTTGCAAATAGAATAGAATAGAATAGAAATATCTTTTATTCATCACTGGGGTCTTACATTATCTTACAGATGAATAGGTCTACAGGCCGTACCTTTCAGGATTTACACCTAGGTCTTCCAGCCGTTCCCTCTATGTTTATTATATTTACTTGCTCCCAATATGTTAGTGTTTATAGCAAACACAGTAACTTTTTTCAAAGATGTAACATAAAAAAAGACAAATTTTCTTAATGGTAAACCAAATGTTTGTGAACCAAAGATAAAACAACATATTATAATATTAAAATATATTGTTAACATATTATTGCCTCTCTTGTTCACTGCCTTAGATTGAGTTATTCTACCTTCATATCCTGTTCCCTATTACAGAGATTCTACCCAGTTCCTAGGTGCTATAAAACAGTGCAATGTGGAGGTGTTACAGGCCCTGATACAGGTCCTCATGAACATCCATGGACCCGTCAACAACTGGCCTGAGGAAGTGTTCAGTGAGCTAGGAATCGTTAACGGTAATCAGTTTACTTCTATTTCTGTAGTATCCCTGGTTTTTTCTTCTATATCTTGATTTCTATGGGTGTTGCTCCTATTTATGTGGCTGTTTCTACTATATATCTCAATGTACATAGAGGTCAATGTATGTATTCGTTAGTAAATCTATAAAGATTCCTTGATTTATGAATTAGCTTTCATATAAGAGGTTTGTATAAATCAGTAATAAAACAAGAAGGCTGGTTTAAGATTTTATTTCCCTTCATGCGATAAATTTGATGGGAAAGTCTTGATTAAGTCTTTCAAAGCATTTTATTGAGCCATAGAGAATATCGATTTGAGAATGTGTTGCCCTTCGAACCATGTTGCTCCTTATATAACTTCCAAGCTTGGGACCTCCATGAGCCGTGGTGCATGGTTGCTCCCATTAGCACTCCATCTTTGCTGCAGAGTGCAGCTCCTCTCCTCATAGTATACAAGCTAAACGTGTCATGTCTTGGTGATCCAATCAGTTTAAAGGGGTGCATAAACATGTCAGAATTTTAGGCCGATCTGGGGCTTAGGCTAGTCTAAAGGTGTGATTCCACTGGATCGCTTGTATATGTGCTCATGGCTCGCTTGTGCTTCGCTCATTGATGGTGTACATTACTTTCACTCTTCATCCGCTTTTATTTTTAGCGCAATACAAGCGCAGAGTCTACTGCGCTTCTATCAAACGCAACAGATATTAGTGCAACATCCAACAGAAATGCCAACATCGCATTTTACGAGCGTATAGAAAGCATATGAACTAATTCAAGATCCAAGATATATAGATGTAAGAAATTTAAACACCAGAAACTTTGCAGAGGGGAGGAAACCATTAAGGCAAGTTGTACCTAGACATGAACAGATAAGGAAATCTGTCCTATATAGAATACCCTATGCATGGAATTCTCTGCAGACTATGGCCCACAGGATAGGATACATAACAGATTTCAAAACATAAGAATAATCTGATCTGGGAAGACCAGAACTTTATTGACTGATTCATTTTCTTGACTATGTATTGCTAGGTAAATTTAGCGCTAAGATCATTATTTCTAAAAATGTATAATAAAGGTTAATTTAATATAACAGTGTACCCCTTTCGTCAATGACGACTGGGGAATTGTTCACTGTACATGGATTATGTAAAACATCAGAGAACATGGAGACCTCCCTTTAGTTGGAGAACGGTACTCGGTCAGCGATAAAATGTTGACAATAAAAGTTTCGTAATCTAAATTCCATTGCTTGTTTAGTGCTCAGTTAAAAGAAAAGAGCAAACAATGAGCACACCAAAAGAGCGATCCAGTGGAATCGCACCTTGAGACTTTGAATTTGTAGAAATTGTTACCTTAAATCTTGAATGTGTGTATCTTGTTAAAAACATAAAAAAATTGTAGCATTTCTGCAACTAATGACACAACAAATAGTGGAATTAATTATGGCCCACATATCCATGAACCGCTACTCTTGCTTTCTCCAGCGGATATCCTTGCCTTAGGCTGACTACTGTCCAGTTACTAAATGCTCTATATATCCCAAAGATGACCTTTTCAATTAGGTCTAATTTTCATTATGAATAATTAGAAATGCTATAGTTATTGAGAATACAAGAATGCATTTGCTAAACCAATTTATTTTAAGTATCAATTACAAGACTTATATAAAGTTGAATGCAATGACTCCATTAAGGAACAGTCAAGAAAATATTATTATATAACATCTGAGCATGTAATAACATCCCCTACCTGCAAATCTGCATATTTCATTTTGATTGCAAAAAACATGTGCTTCATGCAAAACGATGTGCTTCATGGAGAGAAAGGAGTGACAATGTATGCATTATCACTTGTGGCTTTGACATCAACAATAATAAAAACATTTTTACTTTTACTTTTACGCATCCTTCTTTTCTGTATTAAATAATTATTTTTCGCTGAAAAAAGACTTTTTATACATCGTATGTAATGATATGATAATAGTTATAATAATAAGCAGCTGTGATTTTGTGAATTTATTGTGTATTTAGATAGAAAATTAGACCCGAAAATCAATGAGGGGGACCAGAAGTGAGAATTTTTTGGAAAAGTAAACAAAACAGTGTGGTGAACAGAGCTTGTTGTCTGACTTTAATTTCCATAGAATTTTCACTTTTTCACAAAAAACATCGAGGGAGAGGCATAATAAATACAAAATGGACTTCTGGCAGTGTGAGAGAGGATTATGTCCTGCGGGCGTAGCCGTTTTGTAAGGGTGCATAGCATAGCAAAATTGCATAGCCCTATGTCTATGTTGTGTCTATGTATCTAATCAAATAACATTCACCATTCAGTTAAATTCCATTCATCTTTTCCCTCCCTGTTTTGCAGCTGGTCTCACAGGTACTGAGATAGCAGGTCTAAAGAAGACGATTGTACACCATCTTAACCGGCCGTTCACCAACCACATCCCACCCTATGAGTTCAATGTGAGTTAATATTAAGTTTGTCATCATTAGTTTGATTAGTTTATATGTGTTCATTCTTCTCAGTTACATACATTTAATTCAGAAAATACCATCATATAACATGAGAGGTATACAAATTACAGATTTATAGATCCGGTTTGTCAGATTCTGGGGTGTATTTTTGTCACAATAGACCACAGCAATCACTTCAGGCAAGTTCCGGTAAGGAATGGGGGTTATAGACATCAGTAAAAAGTCAGTAAGTGGTAAATAACAGTTGAATCTGACCAAACCGCGTCTAAAAGCACTAATACCCTTGGTTTTGGATGGTCTAATTGGTCTGTTGCCTGGTGGACAATTCGAGGCGCGTTAGCCCCGAGAATTATCCACCAGGCAACAGACCACTCAGACCATCCAAAACCAAGGGTATTAATGCTATAATTCATATAGGAACAACTGGATTTAGAAATAGGCTTCCTTTTTTCAGTTTTACTAAAATCTAGAGACTTGGCAAACAAAGGATAAAAAATGTATTTATCCTGAAAATATCACCGCATAGAATAAAGTACACTGACTTTAAAAAAATTTCCAGAAAATGACCCCAGATCAACTGAGGCTCTTTGATGCAAATCAAGCTTATGCTGTGAAAAGGAGAAACCTTTGTCCATATTTGGATCCGCACCAGATTGTAGGGCAGTTGCAGGATTTTTGTCCCTTTTCTAAAGGTAAGTAAAACTTAGAGAACGTATCAATCTGATGTATAGTCTGTCCGAAAAGTAGTTGACATGTGATTCCTTATAGTCCCTTTAAGGGGAGGGAAAAGTGGGAGATTTTTTAATTCTATTCATGACAAAAGGCCCAGTGAGTCCACATGGCAATCAACTATGGAGAAACAGGGCCAGTATAATCAGCTCTTCCAGAAGCAGCGCAATACAATACAGCTGTATATTTGGCCATGGTAGGTCGCAAACAGCCATGGTCAGTTGCAAACGGCGATTCAAGGGCAAAGGTTTGGAGTAAAAAATCTTTCCCTCCCCTTAAAGGAACAAAGGAACCACGTGTCAACTACTTTTCGGACAGACTATAGCAACCAATGGAAGGAATAAAAGATGTTGCTGGTATTGGGTGAAGTCGCCAGAAAATGTACAATTCACCTTCGTCAAACCTCTCAAATAACCCAAATTTATGAAGAAAATAAAGTTCAAAAAGCAGTTCAACCTAACCAAACAGATTGCTAGAATCAATGCAATGCTGAATATACTCGAATTTTCCTAGTATTGACCAAAATTGCGGCCTACTTTAGCATAATTTACAAAATGTATACAGCTGCCAATTGTACATTTTCTGAAAATCTGACCCTGCCTTATGACTAAATACGATTAAATGAGGCATTACATCGGGGTGATGTTAGTTGATCTTTACATTGTTATAATCGTTCATTATGTTTCAATAAGAAAATCGATCTAAAAAAACATTGACTATTCATCATCCATTTCATGACAATCATTATACTTTGAAAGTAAAAACTACTAGCAATGCTGGAAAGATTTAAAATAAAAGCGAAATAACAGCTTTTCGTATTTTTTTTCCTATTTCTTAACCCCGCACTGGCAACAATTCTCCCTACCTCAAATACCAATATTTGATCTACCTGCCACCTAATGTTTAAATTTGGAACTAATCTGGACACAGCACATTCTTCCTCCGCTACGTCCAGCTATGGTCAAATGCTAGGGAGAATGTGCAGCTGTATGGTTCTCCATACTCCAATGCTTACAGAAAAGTATGTAGTTGAGGTATAAACTGCTGTTATATATCAGAAGAATCGCCACGATGTTGGCAACATGCAGATATGCAGATAACTGATTTTTAGTGCACAACTATTTCAGATACGGGATCTCTGCTTCAAGGTGGTATGTATATCTTATGGTAAAACAAAGTGTTAAGTTGTATTTTTTATTTGATATATGCATGCATATCAGTTGTAGGAAATTTACCCCCAAAGTCCCCTGGGGAGGCCGGGGTTGAAAGGGTTAAAAATGTTTATTCGGGAATCAATAGGCCTAATACATCACTTATTAATGACATTATTCATGATGTGTTTCAGGAAAATGTGTCACAAGTCGGAAAAAGTGTATAATAAGATATCATTGTTTTTGAAAAGATAAAATTAAGCCCATTCCAATGATAGTAAACAGTCAAATAAGTATTTCTAGATTTTAAGTTTGATATTACTACTTTTTAAAAAAAACACTTTGCACTATTTCTTTGGGGCAATAACCAGTAATCTAATTTAAGTGGCACTTGCCGATCACAGAACTCATTTATAAGAGTTTGGTCAAAGTTATAGTAATTGAATGCAATAGAACCCCCTTTACCCATGGCTTTCCTCATTTGGTATTATAAACCCATATTTATTTGTAAGTTATTTTCGAATCTTCCTTTTGGAAATTATTTGGTCTGCCAGACCAAAATAACTCGGGCACAGCGCGGCCATTAAGCAAGTACCAATGACTCAGATAGGCCTTCTTTCCATCCTCATGTTCCTTGCTCTCCTGTTATCTAGCTCCTTCTCTCCATCTTTGTCATCTTGTCTTGTATCTCCTTATATCTTGTCCTTATCTTCTCATATCTCACTTTCTTGGGGTCGGTCCTCTCTTCCTCTGTGACTGTAGTGGGCCCATTTTTCGGTTTGAGACATGCTTGCCAGTTGCCAGCCTTCATGATCGCTATCACTGCCACAGGTCAGTGGGTGGTCGCCCATCCCTGGCCTGTGGTTATCCTGATTAATCAGGCCCAGAAACACTGACAGCTGTGGAGGTTGTGACTTAAGTGACTATGTGTGGGGTGTCAGAGCCTTCCCTCAAAGTCACACTTGTATAGTAAGTGACCCTCGACCTGGTGGACAGTCTACCCAATTGAGCCTACGGCCAGCACTCTCCCCTGGGTTGGGGGCGGCTGTGGTATAGTCAAAATCCTTGCCGACCATGGGATTCGATACCACAACCTCCGACCTAGAGTCAGATACATTCTGTGACGGCCATCATTGACGCATTGTCAGAGGGAACGTCATGATGTAAACAAAGCAGTACCGTAACTATTCTCTCTCACAGAATGTGTAGATAATGTGTATTCAATCTGCACAAAGCCTGTGGGATGCATTTCTTACCGAAAATTGGCATACATTGGAAGTATCTTATAGACGTTTATATTGGTTTAAACAGATACAGCAAATGGATACAAGCAATGTTCCTGCTGCAGAAGTTTGCGTCAACTTTTGTGACGTCCTGTGTCCGTGCGTCATTCTGACGTAGTTACTGCAGTTTCAAAATGAAACCATGCCAGGCCTTCGCCATCGTCATCTTGCATTGATTAATTGTGATTCAAAGCAATTCAGGGCAGATAGAAACATTTAGAAATAGGTTTTAGAATACCTGACATAGCTTAAATCATATTTTTGCTATATTTTACAAAGATACCGATCTTTATTCTCAGCGATCTTAGACACTTTAAATGTACTCTATAAGATGACCTTAGAAATATATGAATATATTTAATACACTGTGTTGGAATTTGGTACATGTATTGGACAGCATTAAGCACCCAAAAATTAAAAACATTCCCACAAAGACATCCTGTGAATAAAACACTTTGAAAATGCGACTTGAGTTGAAGTTGCGACTTGAGACTCATTTTTCTGAAATACATCACATATGTGATGTATTCCAGGAAAATGAGTCACAAGTCGCAAAATTTATATTTTTCATGGAACAAATTTCAGGACATTGTAATAAATATATCCCTGCGTTTTGAAGGCCTTCATATGCAGTATATGAAGTTAGTTTACTGGTAATTGCCCATCAAAAAACATTGCAAACTTCTTTTTTTCTCGAAAATAAAAATACCAAAGTGAAAACATAGAAATACCTATTAGGTGTCCTAGTGTTCACTATCATTGGAATCGTCTTAATCTCCTCTTTTCAAAAATGGTGATATCTCAAAATCCGTAATTTTTGACTTATGACTATTTTTCCTGAAACGGATCACATATGTTATGGTATTCAGTGTTTGTTATGAGTCTTCTCACAAGAGTATCTTCATTTCATTTCAGAAAGTAACACCGGAGGATTCCAAGTACCAGCAACCTCTTTATTGTTTATTTCTGTTATATTCCAATTTCATTTCCAAAATCATGATTCTAATATTATTTGAAAGGAACATGAATTCATGTCTGGTCGATCTACGAGCTTTGTACATGTTGATTGTTTTGTGTATAATCATAATGGGGATGTGGGTTATATACTGCCTGCACAGGCAGTGGGCAGACAGCATTCAAAAGAAGTTTGTAACTGTGCATTGTACATAAATGTTAACATCAGTATATCAAGTATTACACCATTTGTATAGTATCTATTGTAAGTTTTTTAATGGCAAAATCAAGCAGACTGTACACCAAAAAGGAAGCTTTGTTATTCGTAAACATCTAAACTTATATTAGATTTCAAAATCTTCCACCCTAGGTGGTTTTATCCATTCTGGGAAGGACACAATTTTCATGCTTTTATATGTGGAATCTCATCGACTTCCCATCACCACTACCCTTGCCGATGCAATTTGTACTTTGCCCAGTCATCGCTGGTCTTCGCTGGCTATTGCCGAAGGCATAGCGATGGCAAGTCGATGCAATAAATTTGACCAAAATCTTATCGACTACCTCATCCCCAACCACTTTAAGGGGGAAAATAACCCTGTGTTTGCATCCTGATTTTCTGTATTTAAATAATGATTTTTGTGGAAAAAAAGACTTGGTATACATCGTATGTGATGATATAATAAGAATTATAATGATAAGCAGCTGTGAAATTGCGAATTTATTGTATATATAAATAGAAAAAAAAGACCCGAAATTGAGTGTGTGAGAAACTTTCAGAAAAGTAAAAAAAAACAGTGCGGTGAACAGAGCTTGTTGTCCGACTCTAATTTCCATCGAATATTTACTATTTAGTCACCAAAAACATCGGGGGAAGTATAACAAATACAAAATTGATTTGAAGTATCATTTTACTAGGCGCCGACTCTATGGAATAGTCTTGATAGGGATGCCAGGAGCATTCAAGACCTGGTCACATTCTAACATTATCTAAAAACACAGTATAACCCTGCTTAGGACTAACTTACCATTATTATTATTACTACTGTTATCATTTGTTATGTACTGACAGCATACATTGACAACTAATGTCACTCTCTTTACTCATTAATCAATCTTTCTAGCTTGCAATGCTAAAGTACCAACTTGAATTAATATCCGTTGGCTCTGACCAATAGACAAAGCCACCACATACACTTATGATTTATGTCTCTTTGCTTTATTTACCTAAATGTGTTTGTATTTGTATGTTCTATATGTATGTATGTATATTATCTAGTCTAGATCATTTTCCAAATTCAGGGGTACTTGGAAGACCAGTACACATTGCTGAAAATGCTCCTTTTTCCATCTCTTCATATTAAACCTCTAGTCCACACTTATATTTACATTTGTAGATGTCTTATGGAAATAAAAATCTATTATTATTATATTATTATTATTATAATATGACCTAATGACCTTATATGACCTAAAAGCTACGCAATTTCGTAGAGCCCATACAAAATTGCTACGCCCCCGGAAGATAGCCGCCTCTTACACTGCCAGAAGTCAATTTTGTCTATTTGCTCTGTGTTTCTAATGTCGTCCTGATGAAGTGTATTTAACTAATTTACTAAATAATATTTTGAATTGAATTGCATTTGAACAATAATGGACACAAATATCTCCCCCTTGTCCTCTCTTCCTCTCTCTCTCCCTCAATTCCCTCCCTCAATCTTCTTCTCTCCCCTTCCCCTTGTATCTTTCTCTTTCTCCCTCCCCTCTCCCCGCCTTTCTCTCACGCCCTCTTCTCCCCTCCCTCTCTTCTCTCTCTGTTTCCCTTGTACCCTCCTCCTTCCCCCGCCTCTGTCTCCTCCCCTCTCCTTCTCCCCACCCCTCCCCCTTTTATCTGAAGCAGAGAGAGAGTATGGTTACTTACATACATGGCTATACCATATGCAAAAAGAAGTATCAGAACATAGATCTATAAAACAAGTTTCATCACATTTTAATCGGCTCGATCTCCAAGCTGTTTCTACTGATGGTAAACATTAGAACATTGAATAATACTTTTTTAAGTTTGGTATTCAAATAAGTACATTTTATGTTTGATATTTTCATAGCAATATGAACCATATTTATGGTGGACAATAACTGGAAAAATAGCTAAATATAATACTCCATAGGATGTGTAATGAACATGCTGAAAAACAGCCAAGACTTGAACACCGGACCTCCCGTATTGTATGCAGGCGTGCTAACCTTTACACCACCAAGGTCACCTGCCAATGGACTCAACACCCAGGAACACCAGGAACACCACAGATGTATATATCTGATGTACTGTCCTGACATTTGGTACACTTATTTGTACAACTTAAAACGCTAGATAAATCATTTGAAAAATATCAATTTTACGCCTTGTTACCCATTTTCCTATGACAGATCACATATATATATGGGTAAAGGTGAGGGACTAGAGGTGAGATCTGAGAGATGAGGGATGAGATACGAGTTGTCACTGAGTGACTCCTGGGCCACCATACCTTTGTGCTCGTACCACTCTCTCACACACGCCTGCACCCAGTCTCTGTTAGCATAGGACCGCAACAAGTATGGCCTCTCGGTATGTAGTCTCTTCTATACATTAATCTAATAGTTCTATTTATAACGGGTGGGTGGGGGCATTTATACACCAATAACGGATCTAAATGGAATGATTGCTCCTGTATTAGTTGGTATTCATGAGGGAATTCTAGTTTGAGGAATATGTGTGTACATCTATTTGTCTTAAAAGCTTAGCGTAATTAGGGCTATTACTGGCAGTTAAACGTTCTTCACATTGGCCTCTACATCATGGTATAGTGTAAAGAATTGCATTCTTTTTGGTTAATCACTGACCCAATTAGTCAATTGGCCACAGCTGAGGCATGTACACTCTGCATGATCTTAGTTGGGAGGGAGGGACATGCTTACCTAGCACTGACCACTCCACCCAGCCATACTAACCATTGTTCCCTGCGCTAATTCAATCAGTGGGTAGGGGGGAGCGGGCAAGAGAGAAGGGGAGGACTGCAAGCTTGGGTTTTGGGTAAGGGAGGGGAGGGGGGAAGGCAAGGGTCATCTATCCCGTGGACAACACATGGCCTTAGCATGATAGGAGTGAGGTCAGTCCATGTGGCCATGGAGGATCATCCCTCGTCCAATTAGAATGGGAGGAATCCCAAGGTGCGTAGCGAAGCGTAGCACATTGGGATTTCTATGCTGGAAACGAGGTTTATTTGACCTTGCGATTTATTTGACCTCTTCCAGATGATTTTAAATTTCCTGGAATGATTTTTTAGCGCTTGATTTTATGATGGCCGTGGTAACATCAACGACGGCCTCTGCAGTTTCAATGCTTAGCAGACGTGATGTCATGGCATGACACATCCCTGTGACAATGTTGGCCTACTTTTAGAATAACCAATGAAAACGCAGAAGGATGAACTGGGTCATCTGTTTCTTCCCTGGGGAGGAATGAAACATATTTCTTCCTGCTCACTCGCATATAACAAGCCTATACAAAGTCTATGGACACTCTGTTCCACTGGTGAAATAAAAAGGGTGCCCCCCCCCTACACATACACACTGAAATATGCAATCCTTCTACAACTGTCAGATAATGCATTATTCTACTCCAACCGATGACCCATAAACCCCATTGTTCTATTGACTCAAGCATCTTGTACAGGTTAAATTGATATCATTGTGAACTATTTAACACACTTACACTAATCACCTGAGATAGGCACACACTGCCATCTGTTCAGGACCAAGGTTGGTATTCAAAATTAGAGCAAAAGAACCATGTCCCACTTCTATTTGTCCACTGCTATCATCCATTGCTATCAACACCATTATTGTTCATACTTATCATGATATGGGTCAGATTTTCAGAAAATGTACAATTCACCTTCACTAATCCTCTCAAATAACCCAAATTTCAGACGAAAACAAACTTCAAACTACAGTTCAACCTAACCAAACAGATTGCCAGAATTAATGCACTGCCAAATATACTCGAATTTACCAAGTATTGGCCAAATTGCAGCCTAATTTAGCAGAATCTACTAAATGTATACAGCTGCCAATTGTACATTTTCTGAAAATCTGACCCATATGAGGAAAATAATGAGTTCCCAGCTGTTTCAGATACAATTTGTATTCAGTTGACATCAGTACTTCATTTGAAATCATTTCATTGAAACGTGTCATTCATTTCTATTCAGTATAGATCAGCATAAAGAATGAGATCCAAAATACTTAACTTTGCCAATGACAATCTGGAGGTACCGGAACTAAAGGTATGTTTGATTTTATAGACATACATTGGAGTTCAAAAAAGCTCTGGTCAGGGATATATATGAAGTTTTGTCTTTTGTGTTATAAGCTAGCATACATTTATAAGAAGTTATTTTCTCAAAAAAGGCAGAATATCTCCTGGTTGTATAGTCCAAATATTACAGATTCTTATCTCTTATGAATATGAATAATGATAATGTAGTCAGTATTCTTCAGTCAAGGAGCTCTAAGAAATAGCATGTAAAGAATACCATACCAGGGTGTATGAGGTGGACAATACACACAAAGTAAGCCCAGAAGCTTCTGGCATTTAAGAATTAGCAAGTAATGAGTGTCTACTGATTTGTCTATTTTGTTTCATTATTGTATAACGTCAGACAAATAACGCATTTTTCAAATCAATTCAATCACAAGCGATTTCTCTTTGCTATCTGGCCTCTTGACACAGCGCCTGGATACTGGCTGGCTTAGTCGCTAACCCTACCAATTATCATTTGGCGCAACATGGTATAACAGGATTTCTTAGTGATTTGGGAGTCCCCAATGTTCATCTTTCCTCCTTCACTTCATTCCTTTCCTTCCCTTCCCTCCTTCCGCCATCTTTCTTTTCCAACTTCTTTCTCATTACTTTTTACTGTATATGTCTCAAAGAGCTGTTGTTTATTGTCCATCTTTATCATATTTTGATTCATCTAAAAATGTTATTCAATGCTGTACTTTGAAGAGTTTATAGCTTATTAAGTAGTCTTTTATGGCATGAATCATAGATAAAGTCACTGTAGTCTAAGTGCAGAAGGCTGGTTATATTATATGAATAAATATTTCTTTTGTGAGTAAGCGGTTTCCTAGCTTTGAACATCATATCAATTCTCTCCATCACTTTATTAATGATATTATAAATTTGTGATTTGAAATTGAGAGATTTAAGGTCTGATAAACTATAATAACTTTAATGTATAGCCTTCTAAGTATTAGTCTCTGTTGCTCCCGTTTTGTAGGTGCTTTTATTTGCATTAACCACCAAAAGGGTTACTAAAGGGGGTATGTTTGTCAACATTAAAATGGTAAATGTGAACACTGTATGATATTGTAGGATGTTGCACATGAAGTGTATGGTGAAAGTACACTTGTCAGGGTTAGTTGTTGGAGGAAACAGGAATAACAGGGACTCAACAATTTGTTTTTAATTTTTTTCTGTTTCTTTTCTTTTCTTTTTTTCAGCCCCTGCTGACAGATGACTTATTTGTTTTCTCTGATTGTATGATACTTTGTGTGAACAACACTTTTTTCTCCTTTCCTTGGATTATCATGTATTTGACTTAAAATGCCCCTGCTATGAGTGCAACCAGATATGTTTTATTATGGTTGAATAGTATCTGTTTATCTATTGTTTTTCCTTAAGTTTCTATTGCTTTTTATGATTTAGATGTACAGCTGTATTTGAGAAGAGTATGTTATTACATAATGTTTGGCTGAATGAAAATATTTTCATACAAACATTAATTCATGACATGTTTGCCCTTGCGCGTACTGAAGGTCACAGGCCCAATGGACCTACTGGACCTTACCCACAAGGGCAAAACATGAGGATTAATTCTTAATTAGTTGCTCCAATATATTATTTTAGATATTTTTACCAGTAATCCATATATCAGTGTTGTTGAATATTATTGAATAAATTTAATGTCAAAACTATTTTAATTAATGATATTATAACTTGTCAAATCTAGTTCATTGCTGATGACCCTGAAGGCTTCTTGTATGAAGAGATAGGAGAAAATGGCGCTGTGAACTACTTGTATAGAGTGCAGTCTGCAGATAAACAACAGTCTGTAGTACTGAAATATGGAGAGCTCCTGATGAAGGTAACTACATTCTTTTCTAAGTTGCATATATGTATGGTTTAGCCAAGAAGTATTATATGGTCCATAATATGGTGGCTCCTATATATTCTCCTCTATAACTATCTATTACATTGAATATTGAAGTTTATTATTGGTTTACCCATGTGACACACCTGGAATCAGATATTATATATTTAATTGCTCATAAATAAACAGTCAGTTTACCAATGGTTCTTGACAACTTTCTTCCTGTAATAATTATTAATGAACATTATCATTAATATGGGAAAGTTCAAACATCTCATCTGGAAAAATCCAGCATATTACAAAAATACATTCAATGCTAATGTGTATTGTAATAATTCACAAGAAGGGTTGATTCTTCCAGAAGGGAAATGGACAAGAAATTACTCTTGCACGTCAGAATTCAGAGTATGATTCTTTAGTTTTGCTGTCAAGGATTCTACCCAGCAATGTGGTCAGACCTTATTGTTTTGATGAAAAGCATCATATAAGTGAGTATACATTTTAATTAGCTGAGTCATGGTAACAACAGACTTGCAATATCTATAATACACAGAGCTACAGGACTTGCATATGTTCAACTGAGTTACAAATCCTTTACATGTGTTTAGCATCTTCAGTACAATGTTCACACAGATCTCAATACCCAACCACATAAGGTCTCTGTAAGAAAACAATTAGATATGAGACATGTGAGCTACCTTTTCTTTTTTTTTAACTTGATTTCTCGTCTGTCTCTTCTCCTTTGTCATAACTCATGCATTTGGTAGTAGTCAATATTATTCCATATTTTTCCCTCAAAGTTTCTGTTATCAAAGATATTTAAATATTTTCAGTATTTCATCCCTTATCACCTCCTTCACAAATTTGATAACTAAGGGGGCAAAATGTTTAAAACTGCCTCTAGTAGCCTCCCCATAAGCCAGATTAGTTATTTCTGGATTTGTTTTGGGGGATTTTGCTGTAGGTAACTCTCATACTACATCTAGGGCCCCTTTTCCTTGTTGATCAATGTTCTCAAAGACTAAATACAAATTTAATGTTTGCATTTCCACTTGGTCCAGTTCTGAGTCAATTTTAGCCAGGAACTGCTCTCATTCGTTTACTTTCCTACCTAGAACTGTTTCAATTTGTCTTCTGATTTGGGAATTCTCGCAATTAACTCAGCCTTTTCCATTGTCTTCTTTTGATTTTCTTCTTTTCTTTTCTTGATATCTTTTGCTTGAAGATTAACAATTGATTTCAACATATCAGTTTTAGTCTTGCCTTAAATCAGGTCAATGTCTTTCTCTACTGCAATACCTGCGGCAGAAATAGTGTCAATTGCCTGTCTACAATCACCAATATTTCCTGATATGACGTGTTTGTATTGTGCCCATTAAAAAATGCTATTTCAAACTGCAAAGCCTGCTGTACAGAATCATATTCATTGTTATTGTGAGATAGATGAGTTGCCTGTTCACCATTAGCGGCCATCATATTGACCTTGTTGCTGTTTACGTCCATGAACTCTTTTAATACCGCTCATGTACCAAGTTGTTTCCCAGTCTGTCAGATATTGGTATTTCCAATAAAATATGATACAAATCTTTACAATACATGATGATACCTTATGGTACAAGGTGTTAGGATCTCAGTTTTTAGGGCTATTCTTTCTTTCTTATGTGTTAAGGGGTAATTTTGACAGTTTCAAGAAAGACTAAGTGCATCAGTAATACTTGTTGACAACATGGTTCTCTTTTATTATTTTTATAATCTAATATCAATATTAACATTTATGCTGGAATAATGTTGAATATACCAAATTATCTTTTTCTAGTTGCCATGGAGGACCTGAGTCACATGACTATTCTCTCTGAGAAAATATTCTCTGGTGACTTTGACCCTGTAACAGCGAGGCATATTGGTAAAGCTCTGGCACAGTTACACATGAGGACTTCTAGACACAGGGTGGAGCCTGATGTGTGGCAGCGGTGGGATGAACTCTTTGGGTGAGTGTTCCTACAGGTTTGTTTGGCCCAGTTGTTAGTATCATAGATGGCTGCGTATTTTTTAAAAACTTGTTTGATTGAGGAGTGCTTTGCGGTTTACCCAATGGCATACATCTGCTGTCTGCATTGTATGCATCTTCTCCTTGCATCCCTAGTAAGAAGAATAAAACAAAGTTTCTTAAAGCCCAAATTCTGTCTCTGGTAAATCAAGGTGGATTGATTCCAATATCCGAGACATCCTTACATCACCCTTGTCCCTGCCTAGCTTGGCAAAGTTTACAGGTTTCTGAAAAGTAGTCAGAATCTGGAATGGATAGAACATAAATCATATACTGTACTACGTCTATTAATTTATTAAATCATTACCTATTGAATACCCTTTTCTTGAGCGCCATGAGAAGATAATGTTAATGAAACTGGTCTCAATAAAATTTATTTTTTTAAAAAGTCTCTGTGCAAAAGAGAAATGGCAAATGAGAACAAATATTTTTTAAAGTAGTTTTATAGTTTGCTGTCTGCATGAATATTATCATTTCAACCTATAAAAAACTAACATATATATATAAGTATAAGTATAAATTGTTTCCATGTTCCCATGTTTGTTTCCTTTCATAAATCTGTGGAATATGGCCTGAAATAAATGTGCCAGGATGCTGTAAAAAAAATGGAACGGGTGTTTGATTCAGTAAAACCTTCCCAATAGATTCCGCTTTCAATAACCCTATGATTATGGCCCTTGAGACAATGACACTAACAGTGTTACCCCTACTTTTCGACTGATTAATGTTGTTCTCATGCAGTAGGGAATTATTCCTCTGTTTACAAAAAGGGAGTTATCAATATATTTTTCATTGAACACTCCTGTTTCCCTTTCAAACATTTTTATTTGGCCCATCTTCATTCAGGGGTGACACTACAGGGACATCTGTTGTAATGCAATACATTATTAGATCCATGTCAGATGAGGTCCTGGTGGGCAAGGATCCTGTATTCTTCATATCTGAGGCTGTAAAACCTGTGTTCCAAGAGGTGCTTAAGAATGTTTCTGAGAATGAATACAAAGAGAAGATTGAGATTGTGTTCAAGAACAAGTTGTGTCTGATGCAAGGTGACTGTCACACCAATGCCATCTTTGTGAAGGAGGATCAAGTCAAGGTATTGTTATGAACAACTCATGAAGATCAGTAGGTATGAGTGTTTGAATGTGTACAGTATTACCACATTGCTCAGCAAGTGTTATGAACAACTCATGAAGATCAGTAGGTATGAGTGTTTGAATGTGTACACTATTACCACATTGCTCAGCAAGTGTTTTTTTAACATTTTGAGATGTGAGGTGAGGTGAGATGGATGAAACAAACTGTACATCCATTTGATGATAGCAAAGAAATACATATTTACAAATATTGCTTTTCAAATATTGTTTTCTATAACCATCCTTTTTTAGGTAGTTTTCCTTAAACTATACATATATAGTACACGGTGGGGGAGGGGGGAGGCAGGGGGGACATGGAGTGGGAGAAGGAACGGACAAATGTAAATTGTAAGTCTACAAGGGTGGAAATTAGTATAGGGAACCATTTATCTCTTTTGTGCATGCGTCAGATAAGCGGTAACCATGATCTAGATCTTCCAGCTGGTCGGATCTGAGGCTGTTACCACCAATGCTAATTCGGTCCTTGTACATTTTTTTTAACAGGTTTTATTGACAAATTTCACATTTGTGATACGTTACATGCCATCAACCTTTTTCACTTCTTTCTCATTTCTGTGCGCTCTGATTGTTGTCAACATTTCTTTTCATTCTTGATTCTATATCATTGCAGGTAGATTCGCATTGACATACACTTTACTAAACCATCTTGACCCTTTCTGTTATGCCCAATTGTAATAGACTTGGTTTCTGGCCTATATCGATACAATTCGCAATCAAACCTGCCTATTTCCAGTCTGGAAATTCTTGGTCCTCTCTGCCATGATAATATCATCCTTAGTAAAGCATTGATCAATAACCTTACAGACATCGACACAAGTCGATAGGAGATCTTCATTGTGTCTGTATTCCAGCCCAGAGAGAATCACATTCAATCGGCATCTTTCAATCTCTAACTCAAATACTGAATCTTCCAAACTTTTTTTATTGTCGTTTCAGATGAAGACTTTCCTTGCATATTTCCTTCATTATTTAGCTATTTTCATACTCCCTTTTGATCAGTTAATCCGTTTTTTGCTTCATTAATTCTTGATTTGCCTGAGTAAACTCCAACAATTCTTTTAAATCATCCAAGTTGAAGGGATTAGCTCTGATCTTGTAAGCACCCTTGGTGGCATAGGTGTTGTCAATTGGCTCACTATAGGTACAAAGTTTTGTCTTTTTTCAGTCACCTTCAACGGGATTAAACAGAGCCTTTTGTTTGTTTTTTGACAAAAACCCCCAACCTTCCAAATCCATATCGGTCATTTCTTGCATTGTTGACATCAAAAACCTTACAAATATCATATATTTCCTTAATTTTACACTGATTCATCCATCTCACCTGATCACTAACATCAAGTCAAGTCACTTGATGAAGTATGAGATGATAGATCCTTGTATAAACATAGTAATGTTTTGGTTTTTTGATGGAGCGCCGTTAGACATATCGTCTCCTCTCAACAAACAGGCTGGTAAAGGTATATAACGTAATGGTATAACCTTGGTGTAATTAGGCAGGTAACTAATTAGAAATATAAATAAGCTATTTGCATAATGAATAAACTAGGGGATTTGCATAACCACCATTTTGAATCATGATTTGAAAATATATTAGATCATTTATAAAAACAATGTTGCTGAAAATATTTTGCTAAATATGTGTATGGCAGATTTTCATCACAATCTATCCCAGGAAGCACTGTAACATACATGCACAGTAACACATAAACATCCCCTATTAAAAGAAATTAGCAACATCTTAAACTCACTTTATACATTTTATATTTAGCTGGTTGACTTTGAATTTGTTGGACTGTCTGACCCTGCAATGAACATCGGCTTTACCATTGGTGCATATGTGGTATGGGCATACGAGACAGCAGGAAAGCCAGGAATGAGTGACGCCCTCACCCCGGCCAGACTGGCGGCTAAGCATCTATGTAAGTACATCAACCCTTAGAACAGAATAGAATAGAATAGAAAAACATTTTATTTCAGTCATTGACTGCAGTCAAGGGAATGTCTCTGGCAGATGGGAGGTATTCTTGTCCCTCTTGCTTATCTTACAATCTGAGGTGCAGTAGAGAACAATACTACAGCGTTCGATGAAGGCTGTCAGCTCTCTACTTTTATAATCACATTAGTTTAATTTATTACAGTATTCTGGAATATGGTTAAATTATTACCCTTCACCAATTGTACCAATTTATTAGTAACGTTTTATTAATGTTTTTTTATAAACAGTGGAGGCCTACCTAGAAGAGCAGGAAGACTATGAGGAGGAGGAGAAAAGACAGGAGTTGATACAGAAAATAGCTCTCATGTGTGGGGCTGTAGGCATTTTCTTGTAAGTTGTTACTGCAATGTCACCTGTTTATGGACCATAATCTTTTAAACAAATCACATTTAATGGTCAGAAACTTGGATTCAAATTTCAGTGCAATGAGGAAAGGAATACTGAGACTAACAGACATGGACAGGGTGACACTAATTAAGCGCAGTATGAAGCTTATGAAGAACCACAAGAATATCTCAACTGTAGAAGACTTGTTTGCAGTCCTGTGAATTCTTGTTATCTATTAAAGAGGACCTGTATGCAGCCCTGTGAAGTCTATATATATATCTGTACCATAGAAGACCCGTTTGCAGTCCTGTGAAGTTGAGATCACTACCATATATATATGCATAGAGAACCTGTATGCAGCAAAGAGGCATGTTTAGATGAACCTCAGTTAAATCTAGGGGTTGACTAGTACAAGTTTACAATTATCATGATTCCATTAGGAATATAGCAATTAATGTCAATAATGATACTGAAGCATGATTACTAATAATACAATCTGTAATGTCATCATGAATTAATTGATTCAATGATATGAAATATATTGATTCATTAAATGGGCCTTGGTATATAAGACTTGTGCTGAGACAAGAATTCAGTCGTTTCAATACAAACTTCTACACAATGTAGTGGTGTGTAATGTATTTCTTTATAACAATAAGATCAAGCTAATTACTGTTTGTGACTTTTGTAATCACAGGGATGACAACTGTCATTTTTTTCTTTTTTGTACAAAGACCAAAATACATAAAATGGCCAAAATTAATGGTCATTTATTTGTATTAAGCCCATTTAATCACTTTCCACGATTGGGGGCCAAATGTTGTCATATTGGTGGAATTGTGGGGTAGGGGATCATCACATTAGATTCCTAACAAAGTATGCAGATTTGGACGTTTCAGACTGATTGACGTCCTTGACAGAGGTGAAGTAGCTCTGTGTGAACGAAACAAACCAAGGGATTAACTCAGAGCCCAAACATAGTGATGCTTCCTTAAGGTAACACTTGGGGGCGCCACTATCAATGGGCAAAGAGATAGGTATGGTATAGTTGAACCAACAGGTGATAGATGGCAGCGTGGTGCCAGGCCATAGACATAAGTTCTCCTTGGACATAGCTTCCACCTTGTCTTGTTCCCATAAGACCATAAGTGAAGGACCTAATGGCTTTAGTCCCTGTTGGTTGGGCTGTTACTATCAATTTAGTCCATTACTATCAGTTTCCCCCAAAAATTTGTCACTAAACACACCAATATTTTATGATATTCAACGCTCAATATGTTGGTTAATAAGTTGTTAGTATATTCATTAAAGTATATATTGTGGAGGTGTTAACAGAGAGACAAATAATAGGTGACAAGTCAATGAGAATGAGCCACTGTGCTCTTGTCGTGCCTGCCAAGTGAGCTGCAATGTGATCACCGTGATGTGGTAACATTTTATCGCTAGGGTGCCCTCTCGTCACGAAATCCAATATTAATATTAATCCAATTAATCAAAGAGTGACTGACTGGGTTATACTTGCAATATGAATATTAAACCCATTATATGCTGTGACTGTATTGTGACTGTGACTTTATTGTCATGACTGTGACTGTATTGTCATCACTGTGAAATGACTGTATTGTCATGACTGTGACTGTATTGTCACCACTGTGACTGTATTGTCATCACTGTGATATGACTGATTGCCTTATACTTAATATGTTGTTATTATTTGGTAAATGAGAAGTATTCACGTAACTGTGCATAGGGCAAAGAATGTTATTTGACTGATTGCTTGATAGTAACCAGTAAATGACAAGTAGTCTCAACACACATTCTCATCACCCATATATGACTGAATGCATAGGGCGGGTAAGTGTCATGGCGGCGGGGTGCAAATTAACAAAAATTAGTTGTACCGATGTGTGGACCAGAAGTAAACAATCCCCATAGAGTTAGCATTGGCGATAAATAATCACTCTATTCATCGCCCCAGTAAAGGTTTAGCGATTATGGAGGCTATAGTTGAAATTGTTTGCCTCTAAAGCTGGATATATGAAAGTAGGAATTCATGAAACTATATGATCGATGAACAAACAGAGATTATTTATCTCCGCAATGGAGGGGCTACGGGAGTTTTGCGTGACATGTCCACATGATGTCATGAAACTGCTACAGCAGCGTGACAAAAAATTGCTGCTGTGGACAAATACCCGTGCTTCGCACAGGATTTGCTAGTGGGACAGTGGGGCCCTCTCCAACCATCTTTCTCTTTCAAGTTGTCCCTGTAAGTTAGTATCTGTATTAACATCCATACCTCAAATGGAACCGTTGTATTGTTGTTGCCTCCCATTCCCTGTCCCCCCAACACCCTCCCCCCAACACCCCCACCCTCCCCCTGTTGCCATAGTATATGGTATTCCATAATATTTCCATTCCCGTCCCGTAGTGAAGCAACAATGATGTCATGCTTTGGGTGACCCAGAATCCTGGTGTAGGGGCACTGATAGGTTTGTTTTCAGGTAGCCCTAGGGGCTCTGGATGGGGGTGCTCAATGTAAACCCATTTCTAACCTCTTTCCAACCCTAATTTGTTAATGAAACATAGTGGAATGGTTCGGCACCATTTTTGGCAATGTGCATGTGAAATATAATGGAGATCTGGCCAGCGGTTTCAGAGAAGATAGCCGTTTTAGGGTCCAAATCCTTATTTTATTAAGATATAGAATATTCATTAAGAGAATGGGAGACATAGCATATCCAAGA
Organism: Sthenelais limicola; assembly: GCA_942159475.1. Classification (NCBI taxonomy): domain Eukaryota; kingdom Metazoa; phylum Annelida; class Polychaeta; order Phyllodocida; family Sigalionidae; genus Sthenelais; species Sthenelais limicola. Next base: position 104,960,278 of record OW804099.1, read on the forward strand.
TGTAAAAGAGAGGCTACCGCATCAGAGCAGTAAATGAGAAGAAGCAGAAAGAGCGGCTGCGCACTCGTCACTACCGGCGAGTGGAGGTGCGCTCACATAACTGGGTCAGATTTTCAAAAAATGCACCATTCAATTTCTATAATTTTCTCAAATAACCCAAATTTCAGAGGAAAAAAAAGTTCAAAATACAGTTCATTCTAGCCAAACAGATTGCTAGAATCAATGCAATGCCGAATACACTAATATACTAGTATGTCTTAAAACGCCTGGACAAATGCACAAATACGGATATAGCTCATGTAAACCTGGATCTACCGGCACTTGAACATAGGAGGAAGACCCATCTATTAGAGCAGGGCTTTAAAATAGCACAATATGAATCAAATTTAGACAAAAGAAAATTAAACCTACGATCGCTTAAAGGTGCAAAGAATTTGATATCAATTACACCAAGGTCTGAAAAAAATAAAACAGTCTTTCATTTATGTGTTGCCTGTGCTATGGAACAGTTTGACCCCAGAGCAGCAAAATATAGCGGAGTTAAAGGATTTTAAATCATTTCTGCGAAACAGTTATAAAACAGATGTGTGAGTGAATGTTATTAAAAGAATTCTCACAGTGTTACTAGTCAGAAAAGGGTAGTATTAATTAAGAGAAACTATAGCATATGGAATATGATGAACATGATAATGTACAGTACCATGTGTATAATGCTTTGTACAATAGATGCAGAATGGGAAACTAATAATAAATTAATGATACATCCTTGAGAAATCAGTGATGTTCAAACATGTAAACCATCTAGTATAAGATGGTATAGACTAACTTTTACAGAAATGTCATCCAGTACAGGATGCCTAAAAATTCATTAAAGTGTTATGTTCTTAGCCAGTTTTATCTAAAAATAGAAGGAATATTTGTGAACTATGTGGCTTATTACTCAAATATTTCATCCAGTACAGGATGTTTAATATTTTTTAACCGGTTATGTGTCATATAGTCAGACATCATCTTAGGTTAAAGAATTAATGGTCAATCATATTGTTATTTAATATTTTACCAGTCAATGTTAGATTTAAGTGTTTGTGAATGTGATTTTGTATTTTGTACAAATTATGCCTAGGGTACCTTGGAAGAACAGCTCTGAGCTGAATGGTTTCACCTAGTTTCCTACTGGATTATTTATGTAAATGATGAAGAGAAATAAAAATATTTATATATATACACTCAAATTTACCTAGTGTTGACCAAATTGCAACCTAATTTAGCAGAATTTACGATAGAGCTGCCAATTGTACATTTTCTGAAAATCTGACCCAACTGTACTCTCATCACCCAAGGGTTGAATGGTCTACTGCACAAACAAGACACTTATCTAGTGGTCTCGTATACCTTAGCATTGTAATAGCCCAGTGGGCAGTAAGTATTGTATGTAGATGTATAAAACAAAGTGAATATATTCATCTACACCAAGCTGACTACTGGCCTCACTCGGTCTAAGCTGTGTGATCGGTAAGCACAAATTTACCTTTTAAATATGTTGTGTTACAAACAAGTTTTCAGCGATAGATATTTCATTGATAATGAACAGTATATATACAATGTTTACTGTTTTAGTTTTATATTGTCTACAGTTTATACATTTGTGATGTGTTCCAGGAAAATGAGTCACAAGTCGCAAAAATGATATTTTCAGAGAGGTTTAGTTACAGGATTTCTTCATTGGAATGTTCTGATATTTGAGGGGTTTAGCGGTTATCCATCCATATAATATAAAGCTAGAGCGATTTCTACAAAAAGAGGTAAAAAAGAAAAGGTAGAAAGAAGGGTTTCTTTGTCCCGAATATTCTCGGAATTTGTTGTATTACAAACCACTTTACTGATCTGTAGAGGTCTGTCCCCCCTCTCTGGATGTCGTCGTATATGGTTTGTGAAGGTATTTGGGGTGGAAATGTGATTTTGAAGCCTTTTTTAAATCGGGATATCCACACTCTATTTATAGCCTGGGAAAGCCCCTGTGAGATAATACGTCATTTCCCACAAACTACGTCCAGGGAAACCTAACTACAGAGATGCCAAGTTTTTGTGGAATTTTAGGATGAATACCGGGTCATATTAGTCAACAAAACTAGAAAAATCCAGAAGAGGACGAAATAGCACTATTGGGGGGATTTAGTCATTAAGTAAGTAAGTAGTTAGTAAGGTAAGTCTAATCAAGAGAAATTAGACAAAATCGCATAGACCTCCTGTTTTATTAGAATTAATCAGGGACATGTTTGTGTGACGTTTAGCATCTACAGGTGTGATGTTTAGCATCTCCAAATAGTTTTGCTGCTTAGATTAATGTGCAGAACGTCTCAAAATGTGTCTAACATCTAATGAGGACGGGTGTAGGAATAGGAGAGGGGGAGTGGGGGGGAAAGAAGAGGGGGGAAAGAGAGGATGGAGAGGATGTAAGGGAAGGGAGAGAGGGGAGGGAGAGAAAGCGGGGAGGGAAGCATGAGGAAGACAGGAGGGAGATGGAGGGGGGGGAAATCAGAGATGGGGTTGGGAGAGAAAAACGGGTATGAGGGACAGAGAAGAGGGGGAGGGAAAAGAGGGGAAGGGGGAAGTGTGGGGAGAGAGGGCCCCCGTCCCGAGGACGGGTACTATGCTAGTTGTCATATAAATATATGTACCAAATCTCAAGACATTGTATTGAATATATACTTGGATTTAGAAGGTCTTCGTATGGAGTATATCTAGTTACTTTACTGGTAATTTCCCATCCAGAAAGTAACCGCACAAGGTATTTATTTGTAGGAAGTAAATTGGTTATATTTCACCAGATCTGAACGCTTTTAGATTGTTTTTATATTTAAAAATAAAGGATCGTCCCCCCCGCCCCCTCCCCCCCCCCCCACTCTGTATATCCCTCCTACCTACAATATCCATTTGATTTAGTGTTAAATACCATCGACGTACACACCGAAACGTGCTGTGTACATCAACGCAGAGAGCTATAATATGTACATGTGTACAGCCAGCGGGAGTGTGTATGCTGGGGCGCTTGCGGCGGTATTGGGAGACACCATTTTTCGGCGCTTGTTGATATATTTCGCGGCAATGGCCGTCGATTCGAATCTTATCACAGGCCTTGCTGGTGGTAAATGGGCTTATATCTTCTTTTCTAGACAATATTGTTCCAGTAATCACTAGCTAATATCGTTGCTTACTAATATACGGTAGGAGTGAGCATGGAGAATAAGCTCAATAAGCATGTATTTGGTAGGCAGAGACAGCTATTTATGTTGTTCTAGGTATATAGGCGTTTAACCGTGATAACGGGTTCAACTGCTCTTTTTCTTCGGATTCTGCCATTGGCAAGCTTCTTACAGAAGCGGTAGTCGTGGGGAGTCTAGAAATATTTTTTATTCTTCTTATGAAAGTTATTGATACTGTAATGTGTATCCACAAGGATGTACAGGATGTATTAATATCTCCTTTCTTTCCTTTTATCTTTGTTCTTTCCTTTACTTTACCGAATAAATTTCTGAGGCCTGTCCCCATGTTGTTTGTTTACAGCAAGCTACATCATATATAGGCTTATGTAATGGGACTCGCACAAATGCCAATCTCCCCCATAGGCCTGTGCATCACCCCTGACCCCTCAACGATCTCCACCACTCCACCAGAGGTTGTGCCACTGTACACAGAAGAATATCTCTCTCTCTCTCTTTTCCCCGTCCTACTATCATACCTGTTACAAACCCCCTCCCCCTATATCTCCCTCTTTCCACACTGATTAATTTAAGCCTTTGAGTGAGTCGTTTTTTGCGTTCATTTCCGTCAATTTCCGTTGACGCATGGTCCAGGCGATGGGACTGTTTACAAAGCATGCATGCTCTCAGTGGTTGCATTCAGGAAGTACCTCTACCCAGCTCAAGCCAGCTCTCAGTGGTTGCATTCGGGAAGCTAATGTGTTGTATAGAGTAGTTGTCAAATGCCCAGCCAGGAAAACCTGCGAATGAGCAGAGGGCTATTACCGATTCTGATATTTACTCGAAAACTATACTATGTAACTGTAATAACCTGATTTGAATAAAAGTATTCTCCTAATCTGTCATTCTTATTTCTCCTCTCCCGCTCTTCTCCTCTACTCCCCTCTCTCTCTCTTTCTCTCTTTCTTTCTCTCTCTGTCGCTCCCTCCCCCTACCCCTCTCTCTCAGTTCCTACCTCCCCTCTCTCTCTCTCTCTGTCCCTCCCCGCTCTGTCCCCATCCCCCCTCTCTCTCTGTCCCTCCCTCCCCCTCCGCTCTCTGTCCCTCCCTCCCCCTCTCTCTCTCTGTCCCTCCCTCTCCCTCCCTCTCTCTCTCTCCCTCCCCCTCTTTCTCTACCTCCCCCTCTCTCTCTCTGTCTCTCTCAGAGAAAGAATGTACCCGTCCACACATTACTCCTCATTGAATTTATAAATTCTTTTAAAAATAATATCAAATCCTCATTTCTCTATAATGCTGACTCATAATGTGATTCATTTGGTATCAAAGACAAGTTTATAGGATGAATTGTCTTTCCTGCATAGATGTTATGGTGTGTGTGTGGGGGGGGGGAAATTGCATGAGGACAGGAAGGTAGGAATGTGGAGGAATGATTAAGAGGAGAGGTGAAGGAGGTGGGTGTGGGATAAAAGGGGAGGGAGACAATTTTTTTTACAACCCAACTTTTTTTAGGACCAACTTTTTTTCGACCAACTTTTCTCTGCGACCAACTTTTTTACAACCAACTTTTTTTGACCCAACTTTTTTTTTGGCCCAACTTTTTTTTACGACCAACTATTTTTACAGCCAACTTTTTTCACCGACTTTTTTTACGACCAACTTTTTTAAAGAAAGAATGTACCTGTCCACACATTACTCATTATTATTAAGGAGGGGGAATAAAAGGGGAGGGAGAGCAAGAGAGGTAGTCGGGGAGGGGGAGGAAAAGGAAAATTGATAGATGTATAGGTGTATGTGGGGGGGGCAATTTTTTTTTCCATGAAACCCTCTTCTTTCAGTCATTCTCATCTCTCCTCTCCCTCTCTTCTCCTCCCCCTCTCTCTCTCTGTCCCTCTCTCTCCCTCTCTCTCTCTCCCTCCTACGCCTTAGGCCTACTCCCCCGACATAGGCCCCCTGTGATTTTAGCAATCAAATTGACATCTCCAAATTAAAATAAACGTCCAGTAAGTTGTTGGATTCCTATAAGAAGTAGAAACACAACTGCCTCTACAATCCAAGGCACTTGTAATATCTCAAAATCTATCTTTTGCAACTAATTATCCTGTAACACAATACATGCGCCCGTTTCCAAAACAACTGTGTCACTCATTCGCCTACTCAAAGCTTCTGTGTATTTGCGCTGTACAGTGCAATGCACAACATTAAATAATTTAGGGATATCTACATCACCACCTATGAAATATATATCTCTTCTAATCTTGGTGCAAATAGGTAAAGACCAAGCTAAAGAAAGAAGAGAAAAAAATGCTAAGTTTACTCAAAGAATTAGAGAACTAGACAAAATAAATGTATTAGACACGAATCAAAGAAGAGAAAAAGAAAACATACTGCTAGAAATTAAAGATCAAGAGCTAAAGAAAGCAGAAGGGGCCTTAGTTCGCTCAAGAGCGAAATGGGCGATTGATGGCGAAAAGCCAACCAAGTATTTCTGTGGCCTAGAAAAATATATAGCGAATAAGAAAAGCATATCTCTTTTAAATATTAACGGAGTAATGACTACGAGCCAGAAAGATATATTAGCTGAAGGCGAAAGATTCTACTCTGCCCTATATGCAGAGGAAAAAACAGACCAAGAAATGGCCGAAGAATTTACCGAGCCAAACACGGCAGTACAGCTGGACAGGGTCGAAAATGAAATGTTAATAAGAATTATATCAAAGAAAGAGGTAGAAGAGGTGATGAAAACCTTTAAAAAGAACAAATCCCCGGGCAGTGATGGTTTCACTATTGAATTTTATTTAATATTCTGGCCTGTAATTGGAGATATGTTTATGGAGATGTTGCATGCTTGTCTTGAAGAGGGTGAGATGACGTGTGAGCAGAGGAGGGGTCTCATCAATGTAATTCCCAAGAAAGATGCGGACAGTATCTTCTTGGCGAATTGGAGACCCATCACTCTGCTCAACGTAGACTATAAAATTATATCGAAGGTAATTGCAAATAGGTTGAACATCTTACTACCAAAGCTGATCGGAGAGGATCAGTATGGCTTTGTTAAAGGCCGATATATAGGCACTGCCATACGCAGAATCGACGATATAGTGTCCATGATAGAAGAAAGGGAAGAGCAGGCCCTGGTGGTGTCGTTAGACTTCACAAAAGCCTACGATTCTATTTGTTGGAATTTTCTAGAAAACACACTGTTAGCGCATGGAATGGATTATGTATATGTATCCTGGGTTAAAACCCTCATGGGAAAATCGGTCGCAACATTCTGTAATAACGGTTTTTCGTCTAGTTGGTTTGATATAAAAAGGGGGATGAAACAGGGAGATCCCATCTCCTCATCTCTCTTTGTTTTATGCGTCGAAAGACTAGCTGACCAAATTAGGAAGGATGTCGACATTGAGGGAGTTGATCTAGGGGGGGGAGAGGAGTCAAAACTAGTGCAGTTCGCCGATGATATGACCGTCATGGTCAAAAATGAGTTCTCCTTACATAAGATTATTCAAATGCTAGATAGATATGCCTTATCCTCAGGCTTGAAATTAAATGCGAAAAAATCCAAGGGATTCAATATAGGAGAAATTAAGTTAACTAACAGAGAAATACTCAAAATAGATTGGACGAATAAAATGAATGTGCTGGGGGTGACTCTTCTCTCCCCAAGAAACGAGACAAAACTATCAGTCGTAAATAGTGAAAAACTACTGGATAGAACCAAGTTAATTGTGAACCAATGGAAAAGGAGAAACCTTACCATCAAGGGAAGGGTATTAGTGTGCAATGTATTCCTGCTCCCCATTTTCCAGCATGTGCTGGCATGTATTGCATTACCAAAGAAGATCCAAAGTAAAATCCATGAAATTATGTTGAACTTTGTTTGGTTAAATAAAGACCACAAAATCAGTACAGCGTTTTTAGCCCAAAAGGCAGAAGACGGTGGGCTGGGTTTAAGGACTATTAAGGAAGTAATTGACACTAACCGCCTAAAGTGGGTACAAAGAATACTCCAAGATAGTACAGGTAAAGCATTTAGAGAAATGGCTTCTTATTCCCCCACTGCGAAGAAAGCAGAAGATGTATTGTTGTGTAGAAGCATGCCACGTAAAGCGTTGAATAGTTTCTACCAAGAGGTGTTCTCAATATGGAATAAATATTTCTACAATAAAGAGCCAGTTTCGAGAAATGAAATACTGAGAGAAAGAATATGGTCAAATAGACTAATTAGAGAAAAAAAAAAAATGTTTTACTATCACAGCTGGGAGAGAAATGGAATTACAAGTGTGGGTGATTTGATCAACCAACAAGGTAAAATGATGTCGATCTTAGAGGTAAAAAGACAATATGGATTTATACCTGACTACCATATGATGAAAGATTTGAAAAAAGCCATACCTAAAGAATGGCTCACGATCATACAAAATTCCCCCCCCTGCGAGGATAAAGGGAACATAGATATAAACATCAACAGCCAGTGTATAGATATAATGACATGTTCCAGCAAAAAGATCTATAATGCTCTAATAGAAAGTATGAAGGTAAAACGAGAGAAACTTAACTCGTGGCAGCAGCTGTTAGACATGGGTGACGAAGATTTCAGTCAAATAGACTGGAAAAAAGTCTTTTTAATCTCATACAAAGCCTCTTGTGAAACAAGACTTCAGGTGTTACAATACAGGATTATTCATAAAACTATCACTTGCAATTACTATCTAAAAAATGCTGGTATCAAACCACTACCTGTTTGCTCATTCTGTACTGAAAGAGACGATGTCGTACATTTTTTCATGTTGTGTGGAAGAACAAAAACCTTGTGGAGGAATATCTTTGAGTTTATAGACTCTATAGGGTACCTAAACGAGGACCCAAGTGGGAAAAAGATGATCAAAAAAAATGCCAATGGAGAATTTAATGTTGAAAGAATAAACATCATGTTCGGATTCGACAAGATGGGTACAAATAGTAAGATAATAAATTGGATCATTCTTGTAGCAAAAGCTTTTATACATCGCCAGAAACTCTTCCATAAAGGCATGTTAGAATGGTTCGTCTTTTGTTATGAACTGAGATCTAAGATCTCAATCATTCTATATCAGAATAAACTCACGACAATAGACAGGGAAGAGGATGGGAAGTGGAGAAAAATATTCTCGGATCTGACGGATCTAATAGACCAGAATAAATAATCTTTCGACACCCTTCCCACCTTAAAATCGGTAGACAAGTGAGTAAGTAATGCATGAAGATAGTGTGTTGTAATATATATATGAGCAAATTGTGTAACAGTGGTACTCTAGTGTTAATGTTATAAGAATAAAAACTGAGAAAAATATAAAATTATCGAGCAAACATGATGCAGAAGAGGGACGTGTGTAATTCTCGATGTATAGCTGTCCCGGAGGAAGATGACATTGTTGACAGATTGAATAAAAGAAGTTGTCGTAAAAACAAAAAAAAAAAATCTTGGTGCAATACAAACGGTATCAAGTAGTAGTAGTAGTTGTAGTCCAAAGCGGCATTCTCAGCTATTATGACTACGAACATCACACCAAATTTCCAATGAGAGTTTTTGGGAGGTTCTTTGGACGAGTTTTATTCAGGTTAATAATAATCTGTGATGTGTTTCAGGAAAATGAGTCATAAGTCACAAGAAATAGATTTTGAAATACCATTATATTTGAAAAGATGAGATCCAGCCGATTCCAATGATAGTATACAGTCTAATAATCTAATAAGTATTCTAGATTTTAAGTTTGATATTTCCGTTTTTGAAAAAAAAAGAGTTTCCAATATTTATGGGGGTCAATAAACAGTAGAGTAACCAAATGTACTCCATATGGGGACCTTTAAAATGGAAGAATATAATACATACATTGTCCTGGAATTTGGTACATCGATAGATATAGCTATAAGTGACAAACTCCCTAAACATTAGAACATTCCAATAATGTGATCTTGTGAAAAAGCCACTTTGAAAAATATCAATTTTGCGACTTATGACTCATTTTCCTGAAACACATCACGGCATGACGGCAGCGGCTGTACTTAATGCGACTCATCAGACCCGATCTTCCTTCACACCCTAAATTATTACGTGTTACATTTGAAATAATAGTTGAGTGTGTGGTCAATATTCAGTTCTCATACAATTTCAAAGAGAAATATACATAAGATGATAATAATGAATAATGAAATGGTAGATGGATGAAATGACGTTGTCATGGGATGTTCGTAGTATATAGAATATATATATTATGCGATCAAGTTTTCCAGGGTGTAGGCATAGTGTGCTATCGCCTGCTATAGCAATAGACAACGAGGATTTTAGCGTGAGAACGGTCTGTACTCCCATAGACTTCCCAAGGCCGAAGGCTGAGGGACGTCTATGGGAGTACAGACCGTTCGAACGCTACAATCCGAGTTGTATATTGATTTTAGTCCATGATGGAACACGTCAGGTGGCGCCACTAGACCAACGCGGTCTGTATTATCATAAGTGGACGCGAAATCTGACCCAAAATGGACTAAAATACAGTAGACAAGTCATATTGTATGTAGATTATTCGGTAACCTTAGAGCGCTGCGTTTTCAGCTAATGTAACAGAAATAATAGAAGAATGAAACAAATGTTGGAAACAAAGTTGACGGACATTTAATGATCCATTTTAGGAAAGTGAGTCATAAGTCGCAAAGAATAGATTTTGAGATATCACCATATTTGAAAAGAGGGGATCAAGGTGATTCCAATGATAGTAAACACTAAGACTATGGTCTATATTTTAAGTTTGATATTTTTATTTTTGAAAATAAAGTTTGCAATTCTAGATTCTAGATGGGTAATTACCAGTAAAGTAACTAAATATACTCCATACAAAAGTCATCAAAACGCAGTGATATATTTAATACAATGTCCTGAAATTTGTTACATGAATTTACATGGCTAAACCTACTAAATATCAATTTTTGCTATTTTATGACTCATTTTCCTTAAACACATCACATTTGTGTCTGCGCATTAATGTGATCCGTTTTAGGAAAATGAGTCATAAGTCGCAAAAAATGGATTTTGAGATATCATCATATTTGAAAAGAGGAGAAAAGGGCGATTCCAATAATAGTAAACACTATGACACCTAATAAGTATTTTCATATTTGAAGTTTGATATTTTAATTTTTGTAAAAAAATGTTTTCAATGTTTCTGGATGGGTAATTACCAGTAAAGTTACTGAATATACTCCATACAAAGGCCTTCAAAACGCAAGGATATATTTAATACAATGTCCCGAAATGTGTTGTATTGATTCATATGACAATAAGTGATAATCCCACTAGAATTCAGAACATTTCAATGAAGAGATATTGTAAAAAAAACCTTTGAAAAATATCAATTTTTGCTACTTATGACTCATTTCCCTGAAACACATCAGATTTATTAAGGAAAAAGAAGAAATACAGCCAGGTCTTGCAAGTTAGAAGGTGAAGAGAAGAATGACTGGTTGAGTGGTCAGCTGGTGGTCGGTGGTTTTTATTCTAACAATGGGTTAGAAGGGAAAAGAATGGAAGATAATTAAAAAAATATTTTGATTTTTACCTATGTTAACGGAGAGTGCATCTTTAAAAATGGTTTTCTTTCTGGTACAGGTGTTTTAAAAAAGGTGATAATACCAATGGGAAGCCGGCATCTGCTCAAAATGAAGATAGCCCCCTGACAGGTAGAGGGTTAAAGGTTAATTAAGGGTTAAGGTAGTATTCTATGAATTATTGAAAAACACATTCACATCACATATGATGAGTAGATGTAAAATAGTGTTGGGAGAGAAAAACAGGTATGAGAGACAGAGAAGAGGGGGAGGGAATAGAGGGAGTGGAGGAAGTGTGGGGAGAATCCAGAGGACGAGTACTTTGCTAGTGTCATATAAAATACTGTAAAATAGCTATTATTGACTTTGAATACTAATATTCATGTATTTTCAATATACTTGTTATTCAACTTTATTTTGAATGTTGCAGATTCACATTGACATAGACATCAAAATGTCAACTTTCACCAAGAGAATCTTCCCTCTAGGAAGTCAGAGAGGAGGATATTGGATATGTTTACTGTTTCTTATTACCTGCCTTACAGGATATGTTGTTCTCAAAGACAGCAGATTTGTCACTACTCCTAAGGTAACGTTAGACAACATTTTATTCAACTCCACCGTGTTGATTTAGCATTGGCAGACTTCTTCACAGCTATGATGCAACTTTTACATGCCCCTGTTACATAAAAGCGTGTTGTGGGCATTAATGTTTTGCTAAAGGTTGCATTATATAAGAGATGTTGTATATTAGATTCAAACTTTCGCGACATGGGGAGAATATCTATCAGGGTTCCCACATATCATCAAAAGTTATTAAAATCGTAGATAATTTTCTAAGGACTTAAAAGTTATTATCTTGGTATTTTGAGTTATTAAAAGCCATTGGGTGGGCCCATATCGGGCTTACTGGAAGATCTATCCGTAGATGTATTCGTCTAATTCTGTAAGTTTTATTTACTGAATAAAAATTCTATATATATATATATATATATATCCCCTGAGTGGTTGTTGCTCAATGTGTTGCTGAGTGGTTGGGTAGGTGTTGCTGAGTGGTTGGGTATGTGTTGCTGAGTGGTTGGGTATGTGTTGCTGAGTGGTTGAGTAGGTGTTGCTGAGTGGTTGGGTAGGTGATGCTGACTGGTTGGGTAGGTGTTGCTGAGTGGTTGGGTAGGTGTTGCTGAGTGGTTGGGTAGGTGTTGCTGAGTGGTTGGGTATGTGTTGCTGAGTGGTTGAGTAGGTGTTGCTGAGTGGTTGGGTAGGTGATGCTGACTGGTTGGGTTGGTGTTGCTGAGTGGTTGGGTAGGTGTTGCTGAGTGGTTGAGTAGGTGTTGCTGAGTGGTTGGGTAGGTGATGCTGACTGGTTGGGTTGGTGTCGCTGAGTGGTTGGGTAGGTTGGTGTCACATGTCCTAACGAGACCTAAAAATATTCCCCCACCAGTTGGTACAGAGCATTTTCAAAATTAATAGTTTGATAAGGCAAAAAAAAAATATAGGTGTGTTTCCGATTTATCTGGCTGGAAACTAGGTAGGGAGGGGTGGTAACCTTTTTTTTTTGTTAATTTTTTTTGTTTGGAAACCACCTCCCAGGAACTGAAAAAAATGTCTTTTTCATAACAATAGTTGTTTTGAACATGGGAAATGTGCTTTTTGACAGTTTTGGGTTAGGAAAACCCGTTTTCCTGCTTTTATAAGCTTTTTTTGTCAAAAAATCCAAAAAAAGTAAGATATGATGGGGAAAAAATCAGGTATGGGGAAAAAACTTTTAGGTAGGGTAAGGTTTTTCTAGGTAGGGGGGGAGGGATAAATCAGAAACACACCTATTTTTTTTTTTGCCTAAAGCTATTAACTGTGAGTATTGCAGCATTGTCTGATGTTTCTGCGCCAAATTGTTACGCTTTATCCTAGAAATAAAGAACAAAGTGACCTCATTAATTTTCCTCACTATATCAAAATGTATTGAATTTTATATCATTGATGACAGCACAGTGATCGCTTCATGCATCACCTAAAGGATGTTCCTATCCAGAGTTCCAGGAAGTTCTTCATTATCTCCGCCTACATGCACAGTGGCAGCTCCATCCTGGGTTCCATCTTTGCGCATAACCCTGACTTTGTCTACATCTATGAGCCCTTGGCAGCAGTCTACAACTCAGTGTTCAGTGTCAGAAGATGGATAAATCCAATGCAATTCACCAGGATGAAAAATGGATCAAGAAGGTATTAAACACAATGAAAGTCTATATTTCAATATTACGGTTGCACCCTGAACATCTATGGCTATCAATAGCCCTTTGAGATAACCTGGGTATTTTTAAAAATTTTTTAAAAATAATGTTTAAGGAAGTTGGGTTGAAATGAATGATATTCAAAGTGCTCATTCTCACCAAAGCCGGTTCTATCAATGGTGAGCTGCTTGGTGAGCTGCTTGGGTCTGACTAAAAGACGCACAACACCGAAACCCCACACAGCATCCGCACAGCATCCGCACAGCACCGCACAGCACCGCACAGCACCGCACAGCACCACCGCTACTTGTGCACTAATATTAGACGCACCACTTTGCTATTTTGTACATGAAATATTCTTATTATTGAATACGGATCTCAAAAGGCCGTAAATATGGGTTTTATAGCTGGAATAGTTTTACGGTAAATAGCTGTCGAAGTTTGTGGTATTTAGATTAATCTACTTTCATTAAATCACTCTCCCAGTCATATATCATGATATGATGTAATATTTGTGGAAACTACTGGTGGTTTATTTTGAATTTATGCTTGCGAGAGAGAATGGGCAACTTTATTAAATATTCAATAAAAGGAAAATCAAAGCAAATTAATGTCTTATAACATATATACATGTATATATAGAAAAATGTTTATTCAATGCTTAGTCACAATATAATACAATAGATCAATCAAGTATTAATCCATCACCCATCCATATTCATTCGGAACATTAACATGAAATAATACTAATAATTCTAAGGAATACAGATAAATCATAATTAGTTAATACTGCTGTTCCCTTCATATTTTCTTCTTATATTCGGATACAATAATAACTCTAATAAGCGGGGAAAGTTGGTAGTTTTTCATTATACAAAGTTATTATTATTTTTGAATATCATTTGGATTATTTATTTGGACCGTATAATACATGTATTACATTTTACATTTTAGTGTGTTCTCTCAATATCAATATTTTTCATACTCTCTCTCAATATCAATTTCAACGTTTATACATTGTCATACAGTGTAATACACATCACATTTTATTGTATAAGGGTTCCTGTTTTCTGGTATCTTCATACAGTGAGCGTTTTATTTGTTTGCAACTTCGACAGTTAATTACATTAAAACTATTTAACTATTCCATCCCATATTTACTGGCCTTTGAGTCCTACCCATCATTATTGATATCCTAAAATTTCCTGGTTATAAATTGAATATTTCATGTGAAAAACTGTGAAGAGGTACGTCTAATATTAGTTGTGAAAGTAGCGGCGGTGCTGTGCGGGTGCTGTGCGGGTGCTGTGCGGGTGCTGTGCGGATGCTGTGCAGGTTTTCGGTGCCGTGCGTCTTTTAGTCATACCGCAATACCACCACTCTTTGGGGAATTCCACATTTTCACAACATTCCCAATTCCACAGTTACCAGAACAAATCATTCTAACAGCAAATAACAAGTAATAACATAATGTACAAGAATAGGAAACAAAAGTAAAAGCAGTCAGCCCCTTGACCCTACTCCTTCCTGGTCTAGGCTCATCCTGAGCAGCCTCCTGAACATTTCCCACATTCTCTCTGCCTCCCTCTCATTGCTAGAGGCTCAGATGCAACCTCCCCATCAGAAGAAGAGGATTCTTCAGAAGGAGATTCCCTGCCCTCACTGTCCCCTCATCAGAAAAATGCTTCAGAAGGAGATTCTTCGGGAAAAGATTCCCTTGCCCTTGCCCTCCCACTTCCTCTACCTCTCCCTCTTCCTCTATGAGGGTAAAGTGGCGGTTCACTATTGTCTTTGTAAGTTATATTTGAATCGGCAACCATTTGATACAGAAGGTCCTTAAGGTCTCATTAACACTACGGCATAGTGTTTCTGCATCCTGATGTACCTAGGTATGAGCTGTCTTGACAGCTTCTCGATCTCTGGACATTGGAGGGGTGGGTACTGTGATCACAAGCAGGTTTACCAGACTTGCTTTCTCGTGCCCAGGCTGTTACCTCTAATCTTTTAACAATGGTACCACCACCCTTGTGAACAACTTTCCTGAGGATGGTTGCGTCCAGCATAAACTGAGTATTCCCTCCCTCGGGCACAAGTCTGACTTACGACTCCAGAGTTCTCTGAATTTGTTGCTTTTGCTTGCCAAGTCTGTGGGTTTGGGGTTCTGATCTAATAACACCATTATACAACACGTCATATCATCTATGAGCGGTTGCTAATGAATTGATCTTTCAGCTATACATTTGATTTTCGGTGTGACCACCTCTTCCCCTGTGAGATTAGCCACAGGTGCCTTGTGTGCCCTGCAGTCATCACAGTTGACTCATTTGCAGCGACTGTAAGTGCGCCTAGAAATTCCATGAGCTTTTTTGTGAGTTTTTACCACTGGATAAAACCTTTATTTGTGACACCATACTGCTGAAGATACATTACTAGGAATGGACCATATATTAGGCTGAAACATTTAAAAACAATGTAACTATCTCCCCTAAATCTACACACCAGTATTTTTGGCCTTAAATAATGACAATCAAATTCTCATGAGAAACTGTGATATATCCACATGGAATTTTAGTTTGATTAATACATGCTGCTAATACCAAATTGTTGACCTATTGTAGGAATTTCGATCCCCTTACTTTAAATAACTTGGAATTGAATTTTATTTATCATGATTTTCAACCCCAGAAAAACAGTTGCAAACATGTAATGGTCCACCCTGTCATGTTCATTTGAGGGATTATATGCATGTGTGTCTAAAACAACACAATGATAAAGTAGTTGAACACCCTTTATATAAACAAAATAGCATCAGCTTGTTCTAAATCATAGCAAATTCTAATTCATAATTACATTACACCAAAAGAGTGAGCCAAAGATATAAGCTAGACAACCTTATGTCATGATCATTGGAGAGCTTACATGCGTGAGCATGTAATACAACACAATAATAATTATTTGAACGAGATTTATGGCATAGACAAATAGCTTTACCTACCTTTAAAGGTAAATGCCAGCGTCAACAGCACTGCAGCAGGTGGGAATTCAAAGAACTAATGCATGAAATAACAGAAGTCACAATATTTTGTTCAAACTTCGTCTTGAGAAAGAACATGGTTGGGGGAATACAAAAAGCAAAAAGAACAGAATGTTATCATATTATTCTGTGCTTTAGGGATGAGTGAAGTTTACTTCCATTCACTATTCATTTCAATGGGGGTAACTCACCAGGATACACATTCAGCTGAAACACTTTTAATTGGCAGGGTAGAATAACATGTCAGCTATGTATGCAGATTTTAAAGAAAATCGTATGATTCAATCGTCTGCTATTGGGGAAAATGCAGAAAATACCCGTTTTTCAATAGACTTCTAAATTCTATAGTGAACAGTAGTAAATTTCAGTGGCAATATACGGCCACGGCAATATAATATTAATCAATTGCATGAAGATGCAAATACAATGACAATAAGACAGAGAATTTTCTTTAATAATGCAAAATTTTTCCATAAACAACTGTATTTATGTAGAGTAGACTGGATTGACAAACGCCCCTTCCAGGGAATCTACAACCTAAGAGAGGACAGAGCCGTCAACTTTGAAGTGAACTAACCAACCTGTAACCTGTATCAAAACTTGATGGCAAACTCTGGAATTCAAATGTGGAATAACCTCAGCGCTAATCTCAAGAACACACAAGATGCCCTAAATCTTAAAAGAAATCTAAAAAATAGTATCCTTCTAGGTGAAGTTATTATCCCTGACTTTTAGATAAAATGAAAGAACCGACTCATATCCTAAGCACAGCTAGAGTTTAAAGGTTATCTCCTACTTCTATTTTGCCAAGACATATGTCTAATTTACTACAAGACCTCCCAACCTATTCTTCTTACCATCTCATTAAATCATATCATCTTATTATTTCTTACCCCCTCAGAGGGAAAAATTATACTAGTAAGTTCTATCACACTATTAATATAAAATTTGAAATGTGATAGCGAAAATTCAGGCTAAGGAGGAATACCGGGCTTGCCCGATCCGTATACAACAATAGTTATGGCATATGCCAGCGTATATTCCCTGAATAAAGATATGTTTTTTTTAAAAAAAGTTTTCTTTCCAGAGAAAGAAATAAAGCAGAGCATGAAATGGTGAACCACTACTTGAACTTGATTGACTCATGTCAGACTGCAGACCTACCATCAGAAATGTGTCCTTTGATAACACAAGGGGGAGTGCCACTGAAGTGTCATCCACATTGTCCATACAGCAGAACAAAGTTATTTTACCCGAGTTACATAAGAGATGTGACCAATCATTTAAGACACCACAGCTGTAGTGACAGGCACAAAGATTCATGCTTTTGTAAGTGGTATCTCACACTCAGAAATGCCTCTGCATTGTGCCAACAGAGCAAAGCCATTGCGGTCAAATTACTGAGACATGACCTGCCACAGATAATCAGCATCCTGCCGCAGAAGAAACACTGGCACCTCATACACCAGATCAGAGATCCTCGTGGTCTCATAAACTCCCATGTACAGGAAACAAAATCTGCTAATGTCACAGCTTTGGCATTAATGTATTGCAAAGCAATGAGTGAAGATATGGAGATATTGAAATTTGCTGCAAGATCTAACCCTGGCAGGGTGCTACTCACAAGGTATGAACAGTTTGTAATTGACCCACTACAGTATGGCAAGGACATGTATAGAAAGCTTGCAATGCCAATGCCTAGGAGTGTTGGGAAGTGGATCATGAAAGCAACATCTGGGAAAAACAGTGGGAAGTACACAAGATCCAACCCTGTACAAACAGCTACAAAGTGGAAGAGAGTTCTCACACCATCAAAACTTTCTGTAATAGACAAATATTGTTCATTTCTTTATCCTCTTTTTGCAGATATAATGTGAAGCTTCCGAAAGCTAATTGGCAAAGTATGTAGTGGCAAACTGTGGTCTTTAAGAAGGGAAAAGAGGAAGGTCAAAGCAGTAATTATATATTACATGGTACTTTATTATACTATATAACTATGTTAAGATATTTTAGTTTCATGTTAAAAAAGAAATTGATCCATCATATCTCAAAAATACAAAGAGCCGGCAAATCACATGTTCGCTTACATAATAAACAACTTGATGGAAACATAACATCTGGGAAGATGCCTGATTCTTTTTAGGAAAAGAGTGTACAAAGATATAGAGGAATTTATAACCTTGATAAAATGGGGAGCAACCTGAAA
Source organism: Sthenelais limicola (assembly GCA_942159475.1). Taxonomy (NCBI): domain Eukaryota; kingdom Metazoa; phylum Annelida; class Polychaeta; order Phyllodocida; family Sigalionidae; genus Sthenelais; species Sthenelais limicola. The sequence continues at coordinate 104,978,526 of OW804099.1, forward strand.
CTTACCCAATTAGATCTACAAAGCTTCAATCTGCAGAATTGGTATTATAACCCCCAACCCCCCTGACTCAGCATCACTTCTTATACACTCTCCTTTTATATACTTTAACTATGCCTTGCTATTAATGATATTACCTGTTATGTTTTAGCATTGTATGTACCCAGATGGTAGGATAGTTTTTGAATAAGATAAGATAAGATAAGATGTTTTTTATTTGTCATCGACAAGGAGTACAAAGTGAGTACAGTCGAGTAATAATTGAATAGACAAAATGGTCGACACACCTTTATGATACTGCAAGGTACCAATGAAATTGATGTGCAAAAACAAAAAAATGGTAAAATCTTGTTAGAAATGGTAAAAATTGTCTAGAAATTCTCCGAAGTGTTAAAAATAAAAGTTAGGTAATTTTCTTCTGTGAAAACGTCTTCCTAGTAGAAGGAGATGAAAGTATCACAACTTTAAACCCTATATGAAAGGGAATATATAATCTTTCGGTCACAAATGTCAATTTAGGATAAGCTGAAGAAAACAAGGAGCTTGTGGAACACTGAACATCTACTATCATTTTTCTGGTAGTGAGGAATCACCATGTCACTGCATCTTCCAAGAATATGAACTCAAAAACTGAACTTCGACAATTTTTCCAAAAATTAATAATATCTAAAAACATTGCACGGACCTCCGCTTATCATTAGGACTTGAAACTCTCTACTAAGAACTTTTATTAGCAATATCATTGATCTGCATTTTATTTAAAGTTATAAATGAGTCTAAACAGATTGTTAGTTTTAAGGATTACTTATGGACGTTTTGTATGCATTTAATTTCCAAGGACCACCAGGAAGATCACTGCTGTGAGGTTCACGTCCCTTTCTTGATTGCTATATATTGAATGTATGTAAAGATCGTGAATAAAAGTTTTATATATAAAAAAGCCACAATCACGCCCTTGTACAAAGGGAGAAACCAAAATGAGGTCTTGAACTATCAACCAATGAGACACTGTAATTTATAATATTGTAATAGTTCTGCAATATCCCAATACGTGGCCAATCCATAAAGGATTAGTTCACCTATTCTCTAATAGAGGTGCCCTATGCTTGGGCTATGTGAGTTTCACATTCATGTTTATTATTCTTATTTCCCCTTACCATGATACATGGATTCCTTATATATTACATATCTAGATTTGTTGGTTTACTTGTATTCTTCATATCCATTCCTTTAGCTTGTGTATATTGGTTTATACCCCAGTTTTACAACCGATTTGAATGTACTACCTCTCTTTATCATGTTGTCCTGGACACTACCTCCAACCGGTAGCCTGATTTAAGGGCCGTTATACGGACTGAAGAATAAACCAATTAGCAGGGAATTGGTTCTTGTTGACTTGTTTATTTGTGTCAAGATTGCAAATCACTATAATATTATAATCTTTAAGTGGAATTTGTGTAATCACTACCTAGTCGCCCATGAATTCCACAATCTGTATGTCATTTTTTCTCCCTTTTATCATTATAGGATGATTTTGCTGATGGATTAGTGCAGATATCGCTGTGACTATTTTTTGAGCTAAGTGTCTGTCAGCTTTTTCTGTTAAATATGAAAATAAAAGTCTTTAAAAAATGATAAAATAAAAAATGACAGTAATAAGCAATTCTAAAAAAATCAATATCAAAGATGGAAGGTGTTTAATCAGTCATTTATTTCTAAATAAAGTAGACCTCCGTTGAAAATAGTTTTGTAATACATATATGACATCCCAGAAAACTTCAGTGAACTTCTCACAAATTCAAGATGGAGGTGTTTTTTTCAACAGAGATTATTGACTTAATAATCTATAACAAAATTGTTGTTGACCGTATTGGTACAACCCTTCATGAAGAATAGAGTAACAACATTGGACCTGTGCCTATAGAGCCCAACGTTACAGAGCCTTTGCCTACCAAACCTTGAGCTACAGAGCAGGAAATAGAAAATTTCATCATCAACCAAGGGGAAATACAAGAAGAAATAAACAAAAATGCAAGGGAGGTGGAGAAATATAAATCAGAGTCAAAATATAAACACAATATGAGCAACGAGGCAAGTAAGTTGTCAATAGTAGTTCAATATTTGTTATTGTCAAGACATTTTCAGAAAAATTGGAGAATATGCCTAACCAGTTAATGTGATTGTTTTTCATGCGTTGCCATCATTGAAAATACAAGTATCAATAAAAGTAAAGTCATATTGAAAAATTCAGGGTCATTCTTCAATATAAATTTAAGATCAGATGTTGAGCGAGAAATGGATCAATGCAACACACAGAGAGGTATAATTCAAAGGCAGAACTAAGTAGAAGAGTATTGGTGTAACCCGTTTATTGCTTAAATACTAGACAGATTACAATGATTACACAGGGCCTGGACTGATTAGCTTATCCTGACTGGACCAAGTAATTACCTTGATAAATGGAGGATCCAATCAACCACAGGTTAACAATAATTAATAAGTTGGACATGACTAGTGACTAGTGACTAGAGTGACTAGTAGCATGCCTGGCCAATCCCCAATCAACACCATGTCCCAGTCAGTCTGCTATCTCCCCTCCCCTCTCCCTCCTGCTCTAATCAGTAACCCACCCACCTGCTGAGCTGCTGGCCATGTCCTTCCCCCTCCATCCCACATGATACAAATTTAAGATAGTGGTGATGTTAACCTAGGTGTGTGTTTTTAAGGATGAAAATAAGTTTATGAGTTTATGGCGGGAAGAAAGGTGATTAGGCCTCTGAGCGATTAGAGGACGTGGCAGATGCATTTCCGAATAAAACTTACAATAAAGATGCAAGGCTAATGTTCCACCAGACAGAAACCCCAGACTCAGCACTCCAAATGGCCATCCTTTTCTTCACTCATGAATCCCCTTCCATCGGAGTGGAGTATGACTCCCATGCTTCCCTAGAACTTGGTAGTTTAGCCAGAATCCCTGGTCCAGATGACAGATGGATGCCTCAATCTTTGTCATATGTCGTCCATTTGTCATCCAGAGCAGCTATTACTCATTGGATCGAGGCTCCTCATTTCCGTAAGTATACCCATATCTTACAATTCTTAGAGCTAACAATAGTACCGTAGGAATGACAGAGGAAAATTCATACAGTTAAAAAGTCAATAAGAGCCCCAGGTTTGTCAATACTGAGCAAACTGAGGTCTATGTGAGAACTGGGAGGCCAGTCCCCGCCAAATGTAAACAAACCCGTGTTGAGGAGTTTATATTTTAGATACAGGGGGTTTACTGCCGCAGGGTCTTTTGTTTTTTTAATGGACTGTTCATTAATATTTCTGTCTCGCAAGAAGCGTTCTCCCCATGGCAATATCACAGGCACATTATCACAATGTTTTTGAACACTGCCTTTTTCATTCATCTACCCAGTCAGTGGCTGCATTTACATTATCTTCTGTAACATGGTAGCACTGATCTGTGCTTCACAGGTTTGTGTTGCCTTAATAATCATCAAGGCAACGACACCTGCATAAATATACACACTTGTTATGGAGCCTTGCTCCTATGGCCTAGGTGACCTTATGTTTCAGCCTTCCTTCTGACCCGAAGAATGGCCATGTGAGGTGTGTGTGCCATCCCATTGTCGCTTTAGCCTCTCTTGTAGAACAGGTCCTTCATCGCTCTCCAAAGTGGTGGCTTCTCTTAATAAACAGCTAGATTTTCACCCCAGCTTGAGCAGAAGAGTGCTTCCCACAGCAAGCTGACACCGGGCATACTTACTAGCTACGGGTTGGTATCAAATGGTTTACTATGAAGGGGGTGAGGACCTTGTCCACAGTCCAGCACTAGGCTTTTCTTAGTGTGACCTAAGCAGCTTTCATGACAACACCTTCCTTGTAAATTCTACCAAAGGATTCTCAAAATGAGCACTAGTAATTTTTAATCAGAACCCTCTCACCATAAAGACGTAAGACTAAGATTTATCATAATTCAGCATTTTATATTTACACATGACGTTCATCAAACTGGGTTTTAATTAACTACTCCTTGGGGTGTAGCAGAGCTTTGCATCGCTTCCAATGATCTGTAGGGTGTTGAGCAACACAATTCAAAGATCCATATTTCCTCGGCCGTTCCCTCATATTGACCTATCGAAGGTTTGAAGACTATCCTGAATTGAAGCAACAACACCAGTTCAGGAGTGGAGTCAATGTTCCCTTGATTTCCCTCCCCAATCTACCCCTTACCTCTCCTTTTGCCCCATTTTCCTTTTCCATGTATACCTCATGGGGACTCACAACCCTCACGCTCACCATAGTGATCATAATTTGATCAATATGTGTGGATGCAATATAAACTGTGTACTTGCTTGTGGGATTGGGAAATAGTGCTTCCTGTCTTCCTGCCTTACCAGGTCATCAATATCTATTGACTTAGTTTTTAGGTAGTTGGAACATTACCTGAACCATGGTCAATGGTAGAATGTAAACATTTTAAACATTTATATTTGGTCTGTTTTATTTTCTCATCAATGAGTACAGTTTTTTTACCAGTAGCCAGGAAGGCATGGTGCATTAGTATTGTATGTTCCTTACATCTGATATTGATCAGTTCCCAGGCTTGAAGGCATTCTACCTTTGCTCTGTTACACTTATTCCAAATTTGATTCTTCCATGGTGTTGCATATTATATTGACTTAGACAAACAAAGAACCGGAAAGCTGAAACAATGGCAATGGCATAATGTAAACATAGATTTTGTTTGTCCCATATTTTTACCAGTAGAAAGGAAGGCATTGTGCATTAGTATTCGACCAATATTTCTCACATCTGATAGTGATTGATTGAACCAATGTTCCTTACATCTGATAGTGATCAGCTCCCAGGTAGACTTGAAGGCATTATACCTTTGCTCTGTTACACTTATTCCAAGATACACTGGGTGAAAAACCTATATTTATATTTTGTTATTGTATTTGTTGATCAGCAATAAGATATTGCTTCTTCTTTCTTTGTCTGTGGATGAATTGATTTTAAAATTGCCATTAAATAAACATAGAGAAGAAGAAACTGTGCAATGAGTAACCATGTACATTTCTGTGCATGAGCTTATTGAGCATATGTTTGCAAGGCTATAAATCTGCGAATCAATATTCCCTCCAACATTTTATATTATCATTATTGTCAACGGTATTCATCATCATTGACTAAGATTACAAGGTATAGAGCCTGGGGTACGACAGTGAACAGCAATAGCGGCTTTGCCAATCACTGCATGAACACAAGTAGCTGGGCAGGCCTATAAACTTGGGATGGTCTGTAATGGCTATTGCTAGAGAAAGGGTTTACCTTTCATTTTTAGCATGCTTAGCAGCCGTTGTCCCATACTAGGGAGATAGGGGACAAATATCTTGTCTACCCTTTCTGCTACCTAGAGTTTCATCTGATCCAATAGGAGGAGTGTCATAGACAGTTGGCCATATGGGATATTGATGCATTTTTTTGAGTTTTCGTGACCACCTCTTGGGGGTAAGTTTTTTTTTGCATACTAAAGCAGTATGACCCTAGAAATAACATACTGTAGTGAATCGGACTACAGTGGTAGTGTATCTGTGTCGCAGGTTCGTTTCCCTTGGCGTATCCGAAGCTTATCAATCGAGAGTTTATATAGAACAAAAGGAACAAAGGCAGGCGCTACCTGTTCACTTGGGTTTTATTGTGAGGTTTCGGAACTGGCATCAGTTCGCATCAGACCTGACTGGACTGTGGACTTCGGATTACCTGGCCAGCCAGGTAACCCTCATCCAAAGGTGTCCATCAGACATATACATCAACAGTCAACAATTCACAATGAGTGGTTTAAGTAACACTATCCACACTGAGAGGTTTATCATGGCCTCTACAGCTTACATTAAATGGTAGAAACCCAGGTCGTGGTTACTATCGACCAACAGCTGGCTGCTGTTAAATATATAAAAGGCGACAGGCAAAACATATGATTTAGACTAAAAAGTCCCGCGGACCAGTAGTGACCACTGGGGAGGTTCGGACGAACTAACCCTCAGCGGCCACCTACACCCAATATCACCACAATACCCCCTTTTTTTCTTTTAAGAGTTTGAAAAGAAAAATCTTAAAAACTCGACAGGGTAAGAAAAAGTAAAAGTCTACAAGTAGGAGCATATAGTGTGTCCTCTCTACAATGAACAAATAAATCAATCTTATGAAAACTTCAGGAATCGACAAATAGGAGCATTCTGTGTCCTAACTAATGTGAACTAATTATCCGAAGTAAGAAAGAAAATTTATGAAAAACCTTTTCACGTTTGACAGGCAGGAGCATATAGTGTCCTCACTAACAAGCAAACAATCTGTTCTACAGAACTTATTTTATGAAAAAGGTTATCACTTTCATTATTGTAGACTTCACGTAAATGTCGGCGCCACACACCAGGGTCATGATCCGAGGATCCAGGGCATCCGAACAGCATCCGAGGTGGTTAAATCAGGTCGAAGGGCGGTCCAGTCATCATCGTCCATGCGTTTCCTCCGATTAGTTACCATTGCCATCGTCGTCTTTCGGTCCTTCGGGCGAGTCCTTTGCAGAAGGTCTGTCCGGAGTATCGAACATACTTCCGAACATACCTTGCTCGGGAGGCGCCCGGCCCAACGCAGCCGAAGCCACAGTTCTCTGAGGCTGGGGTGGCTCACGTTGGGACTTCATCTGGTCCAGGAGACTGGTGAGGAAATGGATTTGTTGGTCGTTAACCTCCAACATCCCACCAGCTCGACTGGACACCACGGTCAAACCAGGAGTCTCGCCCGAGCCTGAAGAAGGCAAGGCTTGAGCTCCCTCAACTGGTTTGGCAGGGAGAGAGGTCGGCTTTCCACCCAGGGAACTTTCCGACCTGCTCACACCTTGATTGGACTCGTCCGAATCATCCAAAAGCAAGCCCTGGAGTCTGGTATTCTCCTCCAAGAGCTTCAGGATGCGTTGTTCCTTCTCCTGATTGGATGCCTTCAGAGTCCGGATGAGGAGAGCCTGCTGACTGATGGTTTCCTTCAGCGTGCCTACCTCATCCACCTTCGCCCTCACCGCCTGAAGCTTTTTCAGAGGAGTCACAAGAGCGGCCACGGTCACTTTGACCTGCCTCTTGGCATCCTCTGCAGCTACTTGCAGGGCTTTCAACGCCTGGTTCACGCCGGTCTCTGATGTTTCCACCAGAGCAGCGGTCTCCAAAGCACAAGGCAGTTCGGCCAGAGTTGTGTCAACCCATTTCTGGGCCTTCCTCGAACGTCTGCTCCTCTTAGCAGGAGGAGCAGTCAACTCAGCTGCCTTCGACTGGCTCTCAGTCCTCGGACGCTTGGAGGCTGCGGCCTTCGAGCTAGTACTAGCACTTGACTTGTCCGAAGTCGCTGTGCTAGACTTTACCGGGGTCTGAGTCGGTTTGGATTTCCCAGTACCAGTTCTGGGGACATCCACCTCACCAGCCTTTCGAAGGGTCCTGAGATGGGTCATCGAAAGATGAGTGGTCCGAATGAAAGCTCCGAAGGGCTTCCATTCAGGCTTCACTTTCGCCGCCTTCTCTATCGCCTTCGGCCTTCCCTGGTTGTGCAACAGCTCCTCCCCATTCATGATGTGGCTGACCAACTCCGATTTCCTGTCAAGCTGCTGCTGACAGTTCTCGTAGGGGCAGACCCACACTTCTGTCTGAGGGGTGTGAACCTCGCACAGGTGCCTGAAGAATCTTTCTCGGGTGGAGAAAGCTCGGACACCTGAAGCATTGAGCTTCACTCGCCTACACACCAGGTACGGACAACGAAATCCAGGCTCCCACAGAGTTGGTACCAGTCGGAGCTTCTCACTGGTACCAGGCTCCATTTTACCCGCCTTACACAGCCCCGGGTAGAGACAGGATTCATACCGAAGCATGAGTCCATGGTCATCTTCAGAGTCGGACTCTGTGGCCATCAGATGACGTGAGCCTGGCCGATCGTGCTTCGGGTTCAGCGGGACAACATCAGTGGCCTTGTCCAGCTCAGCATTGAACTTAGTCAATGAGCCTGCGTGCGCCAACTGATCCTCCCTCACCTTAGCACGATGCACATGGACCTTTTTCAGCTTCCGGAACTTCAACTTAGTAGTTCCAGTCGCTGGGGCAGGTGCCTTGCCTTTCGAGTTCGACTTGGGGTCCGAACTCCGGGGCTTCCGAACTGGACGGGCAGAAGACCGGGTGCTCTTGGCCGGTGAATCCATGAGCTCCACAGTCACTGCCGCCGAGGAATCAGCAGGATCTGGAGATAGAGTCCGCGGGGACTCGACCATCTCTCCATCCTTCATCCTCGGCCTGTCCTGCTTTCTGGGGGATCTAGGCTTCTGCTTAGAGGTACCAGCCGAAGGTACAGTCTTAGCTTCGGGAGTCTCGGACTCAACCTCAGCCATGTCTGTCACCATCGCCGTATCCTCTTCAGCAGCTGCTAACCTAGCATCCTCGGCTTCCATAATTGCGCCCCAGCAAGTTACGGTGCCGGTCCCAGAGCCACCTGCGTCAGGCTGACCCATGCCAGCAAGGATCCGAGACCCTTCCAAGACCTTAGCCTCCTCGTCCGACAATACCTCGCAGTCCGAACCGTCCAGATCCATCTCTAGATCAGACTCGGACAGCTTGGCGTTGAGGGAATCAGCCAACTGGTCCTCGGTCATGTTCTCGAATTCACCTGAAGTCGACATCACTATTCAATCGGTACCTGAAAGTATAATGATGGTATGGGTAGAAATAAGTACAGAAAATACCTGTTATTTGCTGCAGATGGACGTTCGGACTCCTCTCGGACACGCTTCGGCTGTGGCTGACAGCTACTACACACATAGAGCGTAGTGGTATCGAGAAATCCAAACCTTCACTACTCGAATATACCCACGCTTTAGGCACAGTGAGTTGGTTGATTACTTCCAAAACACAAAGACTGAACGTTTATTGGTATACCAGCAGCGGATACGCTGTTCAAGTTTAGTTTAGCACCTTCGGATAGTAACGTTCATTCATTCCTACACCAATGGCGAAAACAACATGGCCGCTATAGGTCCCACGCCAGCCCGCGCATTATCAACGTGCCCCAAACACAGTTAATATACGACCCACAGCATTCATGCAACTTGACTACTCGAGCAAAGGGACTACAAACACAGGGCAATATATTTCACAAGGATCATCACTTGATAAAACTTACTGCAGTGTTCTCTTTCTAAGAGGTAGTCTCGGTGCTTTGCTTCGCGGAAGCAGGAAGTAGACTGACTGAAACGGTAAAACACCAGCGTATTTAACCACTGCAACGCCAGAGTTGCATTCAGTCGCCGCACTACTGCAGCGCCAATTTTCTTCCCGCGCTCACCTTCTGAGCCTGAAAATAGCTATTGGGCGCGTGTTCCCACTCAGCTATTCGGGACTCTGCTGAGACGATGCAGAGGTGTAATCATTCTCCGATTTCCTCAAAACCCACCCCAGGCGTAGGCAACACTCTATTCCTTATAAATAGATTCCGATGCTTCACTGAAGTCCGTGGCCACTGAAGACGTTTTGGATTTTCAGTTCAACATACAAGCGGTACCCAGGGTAAGGTTAAGTACTTTCCGAGACTCATGTTCGTCTCCCAGTCACAAATGGAATTAACTGAATAAAGTCCATTTTTACTGCTTATCAATAGGGGACAGGGCGGTTCTCAGTTCGGTCCACCACCCGTCTGACTTCTCGTTGTGTGATTTTTTAGTTTTGGGTAGAAATCAGTTCGGAGATTCCTACCCTCGGACCAGTACCACAATTAGCTCATTTGCAACCGAACTGGGGCCTTTCGTACACGTTTAGCCCTTGCCATGCCAGGAGAAGAAGGATCTGGTGGTTTTGCAAAAACCACAGCTCCTTTCCTTGGTCTACCTGGTCGTTTCTTCGGCTGCACTGGAGGTACAGGAGCAGCTTTGACCAGCTGTTTCCTAGGCCTTCCGCGCTTCCTATTCAAAACGACCGGGGGCGCCACCGGCTGGTCGGACGTATCTGTGCGAACCTTCGGCCTCCCGCGCTTCTTCGGACAGACCGTAGCTACCTTAGACTTCTCATATGATAAAGCCTTTCCTGGACCCAAAAGCCCAGGCGGGGTAGCCGTAAGTCCCGAGTCTGCTAAGGAACTGTCAGGTTTGGCAACAGATTTCCCTTGTCTACCCCCTCTTTTCTTTAGAGGCAGAGATTTACTGGAGGTTTCCTTGGAACTACCCTTTCGGATCTTCCTAGGTCTACCTCTCGGCTTGGCGCCTACAGTAATTTTCTCTTTCTCTACCTTCTTAGGACAATCTTTCCCTGGCACCACTCTCCCAGCCTCTAGTCTAAAGATTTCCATACCAGCCTGTTCCTGCCTTCGGAATTCTGGAGCCCGATCCAAGTTAACAGCTTGAATCGGCCCATTTTCGTCGAAAGCCGGCTTCAGATAGTCGATATGGTATCGCATTAGGCCTTCGGCTGTCTCCAGCTCACAGGTGGTACCTCCTATGAACCTTCTGATCTTATAAGGCCCGTCCCACTTGGGTCCGAGCTTCTTATTCGCTTTGGGGGGACAGAATCGGTACACCACCTCCCCCGCCTCAAAACTGGGGGGCCTAGAACGTTTGTTATAATCCCTAATCTGGTGAACCGCAGATATTCCGAGATTATCCCGCACGTACTGGTGTCCCTTTCTCATCCACTGTTTCAGGTTCTCAACAAAAGCAACCTTGCAAGGGAAATCAAGACTTCCTCTTTCAACTCCATGAACTATGTCCATGGGCGTTACCAACTCTTCTCCGAAGACTACTGAATTTGGTGTGCATAAAGTAGCAGCATGTACTGTCCCTCTATATGCATGAGCAATGCAAGGGGTCAGCATATCCCAATCTACTTCGTCCGAATCAGTCATACAAGATAGCTGTTCCACAAGAACTCTATTAAGCCTCTCGGACTGCCCATTACTCATAGGCCTGTATGGGAGGGTAATTAGCTTCTCGATTCCCAGCATGTCAAGTAGACATCTCAAGAGTTTAGACCGAAATTCAGGAGCTCCATCTGTCTGCAATGACACAGGACATCCGAATCTCAAGATCCATTCTCGAAAAAGAACTTCTGCACAGCTTTCAGCGGTGTGATCGGCCATGGGGTAGGCTTCGGCCCATTTAGAGAAATGGTCTACTACAACCATAATATAGCTGTTGCCTCTAGGGGTACTCCGAAGAGGCCCTAGAATATCCAACGATATTCGGTTCCATCTACCACCATGTTTTTCTTTCTTAAGGTAAGAAATCCCACCACCACCTCTAGTCTTCCTCATGTTACATTCCGGGCAAGCTCGTACCCACCGCCTCAGATCATAACTCATACCAGGCCAAAAATATCTCATCTTTGCTGACCAGACATTCTTGAAGGTTCCGAAATGACCCGCAGTTTTGGCACCATGTATGCCCTGGAAGATCTCTTTCCTCATGGAAACAGGGACAATTTTCCTCCAGTATTTCTTTCCGGTGGCTAGTCTTGTCCACCCCAGACATAGCACACCATCTCTGACCTTCATACTACCAAGATGTCTGACAAATGTCCGAAACTCATTAGACTCACCAGCAAGATTTTCTCTGCTAGGAATCGGCACAGTTCCATCCAACATTTTCAGCAACCTCTTTACAAGTGGGTCGGCTTGCTGAGCTTCTTGCAACACGTTCCGCTGAGTCCCTAAGGAAACTTCGTTAGTGGCAATAACAGCATCATGCGCACCGCAATCTAGGCAGTCTGGTCTTCCACATTTTCTGATTGGTAAGCGCGACAACGCATCAGCATTTTCATGCTGTTTACCAGCCCGATGCAAAATCATGCTCTGATCCAGCCCGAATTCCTGTAAGGTGAGTAGCCAACGAGCTAACATATCGGTTGGATCCTTGAAATTGAGCAGCCAACGCAAGGAGGCGTGATCTGTCCGAACGATAAAATCCTTATTACCAAGCAAGTAATGTCGGAATTTTTGCAGGTAGGTCAGAACGGCAAGCAGCTCACGTTTTGTCGCACAATAGTTCCTCTGTGGCTTAGATAAACTATGGCTTGCAAAACACAGAACCACCTCCCTTCCTTCCTGGACCTGAGACAGAATTCCCGCCATGCCAAAACTACTTGCATCCGTATCAAGGATAAACTTACCCGAAGGTTGAGGATATCCGAGAGTAGGAGAAGAGATTAGCAAATTTTTGCATGTATCGAATGCATCTTGGCAACGAGGAGTCCACTCTATGGGTTTAGCATATCGTTTATCCTTGCCTGCCGCGGTTACAACGTCCTGCAAGGGAATCACTAATTTACCGAAATCTTTCATAAAATCTCGGTAATAGGAGGCGAATCCAATGAATTGCCTTACTTCCCTAGCATTCGTGGGGATTGGCCAGTCCTTGACTTTCTGGATCTTCTTCGGATCCGCCGAAATGCCATGGCCTGACACAATCCGACCCAAGTATTCCACTTTCTTGCGGAAAAATTCACATTTCTTGGGTTTCAAACGAAGACCATAATCCCGTATACGCTCAAGGACGAGTCTCAGGTTATCTAGGCACTCTTCAAGAGTTTTCCCAAAAACCACGATATCATCCAGATAGACCAGACATGATTTCCAACGAAGGCCATCTAACATCTGATCCATCATGCGTTGGAAGGTAGCGGGGGCATTACACAATCCGAAGGCCATAACCTTGAATTGAAATAACCCTACACTGGATAAGAATGCAGTTTTCGACTTGCTATCTTCATCCATCGCCACCTGCCAGTACCCACTCTCAAGATCTAAAGTACAGAACCACTGGTTACCACCAAGTGATTCTATGCACTCATCGATCCGAGGTAGTGGAAAGCTATCCTTTATAGTGACAGAGTTTAGCTGACGATAGTCAACGCAAAAACGCTGTGTGCCATCCTTCTTGGCCACCATGACAATAGGAGCACCCCAGGGGCTACTGCTATGTTCAATTCGGCCCTCTCTGTACATTTTCCAAATCTCTGCCTCTGCCTTGTCTCTCTTCGCCACAGGAATACGCCGGTATGCTTGTTTGATCGGACAAGCATCTCCAGTGTCTATCACATGGCGAACTTTATCAGTACAACCAAGGGCTTTGCCACCTGGAAGAGAGAAACAATCTCGGAATTCTTCCAGCAAAGACAGAGCAACGTTCTTCTCGTTTTTCTCGGACAAATCCGAATCATTGACCAGCTTTTTCAGCGGGCACTCTGCACTCGGTGGTACCAAGATGTCGGGAGCTATCAGATCATCATCCGCCACAGGCGATTCTGTAACCTGTATAGAATTAATGATTGCCTCTCTGATAATATTGCTACCGTCATCCCCAGACAAAGCGGAATCCTCTGCCACAAGAGTAACTCTACTCAATCTGCCCACCATCCTTCGTTTGCCAATTTTCATTGGGCGATCGGACGGATTGCTGAAGGCTACCAAAGCGGTTGAACCTCCACCTGAAACATATGTATTCAGGCTCCCTAAGGCGAAGTCTTCTAGCAATCCTTGGTCTGGCTCGAACATCCAAGCATCCGATGCGTCTGAGCCACTATCAAAGTCCAATTCTGCGAGTGTAATAGATTTGGGCTCCATGATCACCGCTTTCCTAAGTGTCACAGCTATTCCAACATCTACTTCGTTCACAGTCATGGTCTTTATAGAGGAAAATTCTTCACCTTCGGACTTCTTTTTCCACTGTTTACATACAGTAGAATGTCCGAAGTTTTCCAAATAAAACACTCCTGACCAATCCAAACAACAACGGTGCACATAGTAAAAATCTGCACCTAATATCCCTTCTTCAGGGCCCTTCAGACCGCTGACTACCAGACATGTCATCATGTAAGTCCGACCCGACACTTCATATGGACAGAGCACGCTCCCATATGTAGTTATAGGCGTTCCATTACCCATCGAGCACGCCATACGCACCGAAATCATAGGCGGCGCATGTGGAAGGGATTCGTAGAAATCCTTGGTAATCAAACTCGTCGTCGCGCCTGGATCTACCAAGAAATAACCACTCTTCCCACCTATGCCTACAGGGGCATACCATCTCTCCCTCACCAGTAATTTGGAAGGAATCTCCAGAGTTTCCAGCTGTTGAACAGAAACTTTCTGAATCCGAGCAGACTTCTCTTGGCCTTTTTCTACCAAGACAACCTGACCTGACTCAGCTTGGTACTCGGCCTGTCCCCAACGCACGCCAGGGCTCTTGTCCGAGCATCCCTGAATCTTTTCAGGAAGAAAATCACCGTCCGGCAACGGCCTAGGACCTCCAGCTATCAGATCGGGTAGCTTCTTGTCGTTAAGCTTTAACCCTATCTTACACACCGGTGCCTGGGCTGATTTCCCAGTTTCTAGACTACTACCAAGATCCTCGCGGACTGTGGTACTAAGAAGCGTGTTGTCCGAGGCTCCCGTATCGCTTACTACAGGAGCCGAACCTAGTTTTCCGAAGCCGGCTTCCCTCCTGGAGCGCCTTGCTTCTTCACAAGTTCGAGTAGAGCTTTTTTAGTGGGGCAAGCCGAGGCGAAATGCCCCTCCTCACTACAAAAATAGCATTTTCGAACTTGCCAGGTTCTTCTCTCTCTACCCCCAGCAGACTTCTTATACTGCTGGGTTGAGGAATTCGACTTTCCTTGCTTTTCTTGCCATGCTTGGAAAGCTTGCACTATCGCATTGCCGGGATCGTCGGACTGATCATCATCGTCGGACTCCTGCAACGCCAGTGCCTGGCTAACCTGTACCATGGCCTTTTCTTTGGCACTTGCCTTCTTGCTCTTCCCCAACTGGGAACCTTCGGCTGTCGCTCCCTCCAATGGGATAGCAACAGCCAACGGACCTATAGCAGCAGATTGCAAGATAGCAGCGTTCGCGAAATCCATATGACAACTCTCCCACACCTCGGCCCAGTGAATTGCTTGGAGAAGGTCAAACGGCTGTTTAAGCTTCACCCACGCAGCTTTCTCCTGGTTGATCAAGCCTTTCAAGAAGACTCTCAAGCAGAGGGTGCGAAGAGTATTATCCAGATTAATTCCGAAAGCATGTCTAGCACGTTTGGCTACCTCATTGGCAAACATACGGCTCGGCTGCTTAGGGGTTTGTCTGCAGTTATAGAATTCGGACTGCTTCTTTTCAAGAGAATGCTCACCGAAGTTGGCATCCATATGGTCTACAAAACCAATAAGATCCAAACCTGGGGGCAAATCTCCCATCTCGCCTAGCTGACGACGGCAGCTACACTTAAGCTGCATAAGGAACTGTTCCGGAGTCCAATTATGCGCTTCGGCTAGCACTTTCATCTCTCCGAGATGTGTCCGCCAGGAATCCTTAGGATCCCAGTTTCGTATAATCGCCGGTTTAGGGGCATGATTAACGTTCGTTGCCACAAACTGATACCTGAAGGTGAGTTCGGCGCCTATAGCGCCTTCATACTTCAGGCCCTGCACCACTGACTTATCCCGAAAGTAATTTGATACTTGGTTAGTCATATATCGCATGGGAGAATTGTCAATCGCATGAACGCCAGGTATTTGGATTCCAGAAGCATCTGGCAACCCTCCGACTGTAGTCCATTGCCGACCAGCATTTCTCACATATTGACTATTGTCAACATGACCACGCACATACGTTGTGGAAGCAGTTGGTCTCTTAATGCTGGAGTGCGCTCCAACATAAGGCCTACCCCCTCCCCCTCCGTGAAGAGGAGACGAGGCAGTGAATGTCACCGTATCTTTTTGCCTAGGTGTCCTGGATCCTCCACGTGGAGGAGAAGCTTGCTGGGTTTGGTTAGGCTGATTAGAACCCGCTACACGCCCTCCGCTGGAAGTAGCATGTTGCTCAGGTTCGCCTGCAGCCTGTCCACCAACCGCTTCGGACAACTTTAGACGCTCGGGCACGGGTGTCCGAGCAGCCTTTTCTTCACAAAAATGCCTCGGAGTGAGGAGGATGTATGATCCACCACCTTCCTTAGGATATGTAGGTCTCTCTACGCCTAATGGCGGAGAAACTCCTCCTATCCTAGGGGGCGAACCATAAAGATCCGTATCCTCAACATCCGAAGAATCATCCAACATGTTCTTCATTCGTGACATGTCATCCACCCTGGCTACCTCATTCCGCAATTTTTCATTCTCTACACGAAGCTGACGTGTAGTGGCATGGCAGTCATCGGTTACTTGAACCAACGTGCTCTGGAGGTCTCGATTCTGCTCTATGAGCTGATCAATAGTTCCACGAGCATCGTGCATTGACTGTCCTTGCACAGAATAGGCATGGCGCCAGGAGGCCACTTCAGTCCTCAACTGCTCTTTTTCTTCCTCCTCAAAAGAATCTGCTATCGCAGGATTCCTTCGAAACTCAGTCCATTGACCTCCAGCAGCGGCAACAGGCTGTAGAGTCAACTTCGGACTGGTCACTTTTACCTTCGGATTAGTTTTCTTTGCACCAGAGCCAGGAGTAGGTTTGCGATAACCCTTCATACCAGCTGGTGAAATGCGCAGGCCAACTTGGGCCGCTGCATCCGCCACCTGGACTCCATTTGCATTGGCAGCCATCTCAAAGATTTACCAAAATCTTTAGCAAAGTTTAAAACTATAAGCCCAACACTCAATCGATAAGACAGAAAGCCAATCCTGGTCACGGCACCAATTGTAGTGAATCGGACTACAGTGGTAGTGTATCTGTGTCGCAGGTTCGTTTCCCTTGGCGTATCCGAAGCTTATCAATCGAGAGTTTATATAGAACAAAAGGAACAAAGGCAGGCGCTACCTGTTCACTTGGGTTTTATTGTGAGGTTTCGGAACTGGCATCAGTTCGCATCAGACCTGACTGGACTGTGGACTTCGGATTACCTGGCCAGCCAGGTAACCCTCATCCAAAGGTGTCCATCAGACATATACATCAACAGTCAACAATTCACAATGAGTGGTTTAAGTAACACTATCCACACTGAGAGGTTTATCATGGCCTCTACAGCTTACATTAAATGGTAGAAACCCAGGTCGTGGTTACTATCGACCAACAGCTGGCTGCTGTTAAATATATAAAAGGCGACAGGCAAAACATATGATTTAGACTAAAAAGTCCCGCGGACCAGTAGTGACCACTGGGGAGGTTCGGACGAACTAACCCTCAGCGGCCACCTACACCCAATATCACCACAATACTATTTTTCACAAGCTCAACTCTTGCACGTTTTTCGGGAAATTGGCCTGCAATAAGACCATTGCTATAATTCAAAAACACCCTGAGAGGCACACAGAGTGACGTGAAAATGGAGGGAACAATTCTTTACTTGGGGAGGAAATCCTTCAATTTACTGGAAATTGTGCACTTTGTGGTAGATTTTTGAAATTTAGCATGGTGTTAGAGCAGGCCATGGGATTTTCAAAAAATGCTGGATACAAGTTGGGTGGTCCCCCTGGTGGCCGGTAGCTGCAAAATTCAAAATGGCCGCCGCAAAACACAAAATGTGCTATATCTTTGCTTCTACTGACTAGATTTTCAAGTATAATACCTATTATTGGATGTTTTTGAGTATGAGGAATTCATTTTTTTAGTTCTTTTTATGTTTAAAGGACATTTCAAGGTCATTTCAAGGTCAAATTTAAATATGGCCTCTGCCATGAACATGCAATGTCTTATCTAGGCTCCTACTAGCACCATATGTTCATATGTCCAAGTCCCCATGTACAAAGATTTTTACTTTGACATCTATGTTTGAAGTCATTTTTCTATTTGAAGTCAGTTTCAAGCTACAATCCTGCATATGGCAAATGCAAATTATCATTTATGTTTGATATTTTGTGGACATATAGCCTGCCCTAGTAGTCAACCTCAACATTTTGGAACCATTATCGCATTTGGTTTAAATATTACAGGCAGATGAAATATACCTTTAAAATGGCAAAATTTGCAAAAAATTGGATCTCAAAATCTACTAATGACCTAATGACAGTCCAATAAATTCTCAATTTTTTATATAAAAGTAATTCCACTTATAAAGTGGAATAGGTTCAATCAATATTATATAGGAATAGTGGATATTTCAAGCAAAATAATTTATTATTGATTAAATTTGATGTTTTTACCTTTTTTTTTCAAACGCCTATAATTATATTTCCACAAGGGTGACAGAGTGATACTTGGCAGATTTGAAATGAGGAGATTCTGGAAATTTAGATGATAAAATGATAAAAAAGCATTGTATGATCTAAAATGGTATGATGTATACCTTCATCCCCAGACCAGTACCAAAATGTTTAAGTGACTGAATATGATGAAGAGACCTCTCACCACCCCCATCCCCCCTCTGTCCCCCCACCCCCACCCCTGTCGCATGGAATAGTTTGGCCCAGTATGTAATGAAATTAGAAGGATAATATCTAAAAAGTATGAAATTTAGTTGAAATTGTCTGAATTTCAGCAATTTTCAGAATAAAAACGATTATTTCCCATAATTATGAAAAATATTCATGAAATAAAGGCTGCATACTGTCCCCTTGATGCGACTAAACTCCCTACCCATGGCCTATCAGAGATTGTTAATCAAGCTATTTATCTGTGACCTCAAGGAATTTAGTCAATTTTTTCACCTTGTATTTCTCACCCCACCCCCATTTCCCCCATTCTGCTATTGGCCAGGTGGAAGCAATTTTCTGAACAGCCCACTACAAGGATTTAGTCTTAGGTTTCTGAAGATAATAGTTCCTAGTCCCCATGAGCTTTGTACATCCTTCAGCACTATTGGCGGCATAAATATGTTTTAAAAATGTAATAATCAACCAAAATAAGATTCAAGCCTTTTCTCCGGGTAAAAAATGCATAAACCCATCCTTTATTACAGGAAATTGGGTCATGTGAAAATGGAGGTACATTTCACATTCATACTGTAGTTCCTTATAAGACTTAAATAACTGTATAAGGGTCATATTTTCAGAAAATGTACAATTCATTTTCAATAATCCTCTCAAATAACCCTAATTTCAGCCGAAAATGAATTTCAAAATACAGTTCAACCTAACGAAAGAGATTGCTAGAATCATTTCAGTGCCAAATATACTCAAATTTACCTAGTATTGCCCAAATTGTCGCTACCCCAAATACCGCTTTTCGATCTACCTGCCGCATAATGTTTAAATTTACTCTTTTCGCCCAGTTCACAAAACTTGACCAGAACTTGTGGGCTTTCTCACAGTCAATAAAGAAGTGATATATTGTATTATCTTTGTCACAAAAATTACATTTTTCAGATGGTTTGATGTGAATGTTTTCTAAATATTCATTGCATACAACTAAGGCACCTAAACTAGAAGGATTGGTGCCTCACATTCCATGTACATCTATACAGGATAACATACCATTCTTTCATTTCGACATTTGATATGTCCAGGTCATGGAGCCTGAACAGTTCTACCCATCTGGTATTTCTATCCTGACATTGTTTTTTACTCGCAATGGAGACTTTACCAAGTGTGCCAAATAAGCAGTAATCCATTAACCAAGCAGAGCATTTCTTCCCTATGTTATACCGTCAGGTGGTGGCAGTACTCCCAAAAGGAGTCACTACTCCTTAGGGAGTGGCCGTTACACCAAGAGGGGCCCTAGCTAGAATGGTACCCGGGAGGAAGATATGGGAACTAAACCCTGCTGTAATAAAGCCTAGGAGTCAGGCCTTTGGCTGGCACTCCTTTTATCAACTCTATCCGGACTACATGTGTCGTCTTTGGGACTTCACCATTCTGTAGAGAGATCCATTGTTTTTTTTGTTTTTTTTTGTTTTTGCGACATTGTTTTATTCCTTATGCGTAGACAAGGTTAAGTATTGTTACATCTAGGATAAAGGCAGTTTAGGCTTCATTCATTTCAAACAGAGATACCATGAAGGAAGAATGACTAAGTTTAACTAAAAAAAGAGGGGTTCAACCCTGCAGATTTTAGACCACTCATGGGGCTTTATCCCTTAATTCCATAGCTTCCTTCTTGTGTTTCACCTTTTTAATTTTTCTACACACTCAGAGATATTATCTAGTAGGCACATCCACATTTTTCTTTCATCTCTCCTTTTTTCACTGCCACCTTTATACATTTTGACCAGAGTAGCTCTTATTCTTAACTCATGCATGATCAACAGCAGGCTCATATCGCCACCATTGAATAATTTCTGCCTATGATTGTAGGTTTTTGTTTGGAGAAAAATCCAGTTTATTACCTTAGTTTGTGCATTTGTTTCCTCTATGCCAAATAAAATCTCTCTAACTGAGGGGGTTACCCTATTTCTTTTTTTTACATATTATCGCCTCTCCGTTTTTCTTCACATTGATGTAGTCCAATTCATATATCCATTCTAAGATTGAGATCCAAACCCTTTTTGTTTTTACACAGCTGATGAAAAATGACTTAGAGTGTCAATGATTACAATTTGCAATGATTTCAATTTGGTTTGTCTTTAATATCAATCTCTTTAGCAACTTGTTCATTGTTATTGCACCATGCAATATTTTATATTGTAACACCTGTAGCCTTGTTTCAGACATACTTTTATACGGTATGGTGAAGATTTGATCCCATTTGATGTCTTTGTACTGCTCATTCATCAGTTTGAGCAACTCTTTCCATTTCAGGAATTTTTCCCATTTGGGTTTTCTCTTTTCAATCAGTAGTTGGTATTACCTTAGGAGGACATCTCAATAATTTTAACATTTTACCACCTATTTGGAAATTGATTGAACCGTTACATTGTTGAGGATCTTCAGACCTTTACTTAGTTTTCCATTCTCCCGGGATATCGCTTTTGACTGCTTTGAGCTCATAACATGAAGGTGTGAAATTAAAAGCTTCAATCAAGTTTTTAATAGACATTGTTCAGGCATGGCTATCTCAATGGTGGCTAACTCCAGATGGGTTACACTTACACCATACTCATTCATAATAGATTCAGCGTTATTTATCTTCCCATCGACGTAGAGGTTGACTATTCTTTCAATACCCCTCCTCTCCCAGGCTCTCCAATTTATTATGGCTTTTTTCAGCTTGAAATTTTGTTTCCCCAGAGACTTTCAGACAGTGCAGACTTCTTTGAGGCAGGTATCTTCGATGCATAGATTCTAAACAGCATGGCCAGAATTTCCTGAAAGAAGGGGGGGAAACTAACTTTAATGTGCCGTCTCTCTCTGAAATAATTCTTGACGACGAGGCGCCAGTGGCTATCCAAGAGATTGCCTAATTCTCCCCTTTGACAACAGGACGCGCCACCGGTACTCGGAGCGGCGAAATTGGACTAGGAAAGTTGGCTACTTCACCCGATTTGGTATGTTTTCGCAGTCAACGGGAAAAAAGAATTACGGATTTGTCATCCTTAACATGTTTGAGAAGGAAAAAGTCGGGGTTCATAGTGTCTATATTGTACTCGTAATGCACATACCCTGATTTCCCAACGCATGTCTAGCTAGCCAGTGCTTAAGCCTTCTTCCTCGCACTTGGCCGTACTCGGTAACATGCTTGTAGTGACGTCATAGCAGCCACCGTATGATTTGCAAAACATCGCCCGTCATCGCGGCGATCGTTTTGCACATTTAATTAAACACAAACCAAACGATATCTAATACGTTTGTTGATGGGCGGGATGGTGGGCAATGTCAATGTACAAAAACATTCCATACTTATGAAAGTAAATAGCCCAAACATCCCTTCATTCCTATCAAATTGTGACGATAGTTCTAATCTGGTGCCACACACACCCCTGGATATCTCCCTGTAGGGTCACAAAAATGTGGACCATTTAGCATCTTTGTCAGTCACTAATCTCTGTAACCATTTCATCTTGCTCGCCTCTAGTTTGGCTCAGATATCTTGCAGCTTCAGGCCACCTTCTCCTACAGGTTTACAAAGGTATTTTCTCGCAAGCTTATTTTTGCCTCTCCTCCGTACAAACTTTTCTATAATTTTTTTTATCTCGACGACCATTCTGTCATCCACGAAAATTATGCATGCAACATACAGAAACAGTGAAAGGATGAGAACATTGGCAATAATTATTCTGCCCTTCATAGTTATCTCTTTTTTCCCATTGGGCAACAACTACCTTGGCCTTCGCAAAGGCTTATTCAAAGTTGGTATTATTTTGGGCAAGTTAATTTGCTGGGTAAGACACCCAGCCGGGTGACACCCAGCACTTTTATACAATTAACCAAGCCAAGATTTTCTGGGTTACAGGTTTAAGCAAAATCATTTCACCCATGTTGAAACCAACAGTTTTATTGATATTAAGGGCAAGACCTGAACTCTCTAGAAAGATTTCACTTCATGTAACATATTACATAAGGTTTTATCTATTGCTACCAATGTCATATCGTCTGCATACTGTATTATCCTGTGGTCTCTGCCACCAAAATATACTCCCTGACATTGGTCACTCAGTCTGAGGCTTTTATACAACTGATTTAAACAAAAAAAAACGCTATTGGGTTGCCTAGTTCTACCCCCCTGCCTAGATCAAAGTATGCAGAGGAAAAACCATTGTTGGTAACACATGATTTAAAGTTGTACAGAAAATGTTTTAACCCATCTTATGAAAAAAAACAGTTGTGACAACCAGTTGCTCAGAGTTTTAGAGATAATCTTAAACCCCAGGAAATACCTACATAATCAGTGTTCAAAAGCGTCATGGGTCTCCAGCTACCTAGCCACAATTGAAATGTGGATTCCACTAATGAAATTTATGCATGCATATACAATGGTCTAATATGGCCATGTTTTTGTGGATATGCACAACTATCATGACATAACTTATTTTATTTTGTTTACTCTTATGTTCAAATGTATTTTTTTTCTCATCTTTATTACAATATCACTAAAAGGAACTAAGTAAAGACATGTCTGACATTGAAATCAACAACACTTACTTGATATTGCAAGAAAAGTGACCATATTTAAGAAAGAAACACTCTCAGAACTTTGCCTCTGTAAAGCTGTCAAACACAACCAATAAAATTTTATGGTATTAAAACCCCCGAGGGTTGGTGGCTGAAGCTGTTTATGGTGAAATAAAGGCCAAGGACTGCAAGGGCCAAGGCCTTTTAGACATAATTCAACACTATTTTAAGACTTGCCTGGACTTATCAATTAGGTTTCAGCACTTTTTCCAATTCCCTCAATAAATTGGATCTCATCACTTCTTCTCTGTTTAGCCAGTCTATGTTTCTTTTCCCTCAGATGCAACCTAACCATCTCATCTACCTGTACTAGCAACCTAGTTCACAAAAGATCTTCCTCCTCCCTGATCCAGCTAGTTTCAGAAACAAATCAGCTGCAGCTCTCAATGCATCCCAGCCATGCAAAGCAGTTACCTGAAAGGCCCTTGTCCAGCTGTTAAGTCTGTCTGTGCTGCAGGCCTAGCATCCATCTATTGACTCCCTTGTTCACATGGATCCATCTCCCATTCTTCACTTGAGCAAGTATGCATTTGGCCTTCATCAGCAACATTTCCCAGTTCTGGCAGGTATCTAGTGTGCCTGTGGATACTGATTCTTCATCTTGGCTATTGCTGGGTGTTATAGGCACCCATTTCTCATTATTGGTCATTGCATTTAGCTGTGGGTTTGGCGGTACGGTCATGGCATGCCCAGGCAAACTTACCGTTGCTGGCCTATTTGGCGAAACCAACTCTCCATGGGCCCCATCATATACCTGAGGTTGCTGCCTCTGAACCATTGATTGCTCCAATTGAAGTCCCACAGCTGGTAGTATTGGTGCTGGTTCAATAATGGGAAACTATCCAACCCATAGAGAGAATGAGATTCGTCCACATAAGCACGATGCCATAGGCAGAGTGCTTATGTGGACGAATCAAGTCCTATAAATTTTTTATTATTGCCGGCGAGTTCCATTCTATATTTATTGATATTTATTGATATGTGCATAAAATTTGATCATATGTCATCAAATATCACTGAAAAAATATTAAAGAAGCACAGAGAGCCCCGCTGACAGCCTCGTTAGTATAGGCCTATTTATATTGTTAACTTAAAACGTTCATATTGTTGTTGTTAACTTAAAACGTTCACATTTCTTGAGCTACATTAATAAAACTTATATCATTGGATAGAGAATTTAATGCTCTATTTAATGATATGGTTTTTATTATGTATTTCCATAATCATAGTACCAGAATCACGGGTGGATTACCAATCGCGGGGATTTGTTCACATGCTCCGCGGAGAGCCAAAGCTCCGCGAAGCATAACAACAGAGCTATTTTTAGACAACTACATTTCATATAGGACACGTCCTATATGGATATTTTTATAGCACCCCACTTATAGCATGTCTCATATAGAATGCGCATATAATAAAGTCAATTGTTTTCCCAACCATATTTTCCCATTCAACTTCAAGGTCTCTTCCTTGTTCAGCATGTAAGGAAGTAGGCTGCAGCCTCTTTGCCTGACTATCTGTCACATCTTCTATAACAGGCGAATACCTCATCCCAGCAACCAACGCATTCTGCCCAGCCTGCCATGGTGCGATTGGTGCAGCCGCTCTTGGATGACCAATACTGGTCCTTGATGAGAATGTTCAATAATAATGTTGAGCCAACCAATCAGGTCTCACCGTTGCAAGCCCTTCCCTCCCAGCCATACAGAGCTTTCAGTGCTAGAAGCTCTGCTGGTAGAGGATGTCTCACTAGATGCCGGCCAACTAGCAGACCCAAAGGTCACAGCACCAAATTGCAGTGTCTAGATTATATCTACCTGTTCACAGAGGCTATGAGTCTAGATCGCAATCAGGCTCTTACAGGTCCTCGGCAGCCAAAGTCTTTTAGTACCAAATCTCATCTGGCACAGTTGTAGCTCAGAGAGTGTTAATTAACCATTACATAAAAGGGAGTCTCACACCAAAGGAATCAGATACATGAGAGTAAAAGGTGTCATGAAGAGATAACATACACAATTTTAAAATACCATATAGAATCAACAAGTATAATACACTACAACCTCTGATGCCTCTTAGCGCACATGAACAAGGCTCCTTTTACCTACAACCACCATATAACCATGCCACCCCACCTGTGCTTTGGTCACTAGAACTGTGGAGCTGGAATGAGTCGGAACCAGCCTGTCTCATGCCAGCACCACATTAGCATCTTTAGCACATGTTTGGAAACTTGAATCTTTGCCTGCAATCCACACCAGAATTTCTTTCTTTCCTGGCAATGTTATATGGACACCACTATAGGAAAGAATACTGTTGACCGCCTTCATCTCCAGTACATGTGAATTAGAAGAATGGAATAAGTTTGTTCCTGATATGTTCCAAGAGGATGTACGTGGCATTGAATGAAGTAGTAAAGGGATGTACTAATTTAATTTAGAGCAAACCCTCAATTACTGATTCAAATCAAATGAAGGTATTACAGGAGAACAATTTATGACTAAGAGAAAACTATAGGCCATGATTCTGGAGCATACATGCCCTGGTTTGAATTAATATTTCTATGTAGAAGCTTACTTCTCTTCACTTTGGTTCTGGTTAACCATGTGAGAATAAATAAATGCCAGAATAAAGAGAACATGGAAAGACAAAGAATGGCTGCATTATCTCATGGAAAACAACTGTTTTAGCAAAGATCCAGAGAGTTGGATTATTTTTCTCATTTAATGACTACCCACCCACCCTGCTATCGATATGACTGCCGCCTCAGACATTTGGTGTGGGAGGCAGCCCGGAAATTGGGTGGCGGTGCCCAGTGGTATTAGCCTGAACTAAGGTTGTCCTGGTGGGAGGGATATGAACTGCGATGCTCGAGGAAGACGGTCTCAATGGTGGAATCAAGATGCCAAGGTAAATATTAGCCGATGAATTTACTGACTGTTTATCGGGTGAGAACAATTTTCTAAATCTACCTGAGCAAAAGTGTACAGAAATACATGGACATGGACTATTGTAGGTAATTAGACGTTTTTTCACCAGGAAAAATGCTGAGAACAAGCCAATAATTATAGGCAGTACTAAGATACAAAGCGTACAACCCAGATGGCAGATGCAATGGTCTCAATGGTAATGTCAGGATAGAAATAAAACTTTTCTTGGGGAAAAGCGATTGCCAACAGTCAAGCCATGACAGAGGGAAGTATATTCTAGAGTAAAAGGGTGTACAAACTGATATGGACATAGGCAGCTGATCACTGTGTACACAACTTACAGCTGATGTCCTTTCTGTCATAGATGGAGGTTCTATGATCAGGTGTGTTCCAAGAACAGAGCCTTCCAAAGGGATACATGGACATAACAGCTGGAACTGATTTTGTAAAAAACCACACTGAAAACATGTTACAACATGCCACCTGTACTTTGTGTCTCTGATACACTTACTGGAAATCCACAGATCTGCAGCTCCTATCACCGACAACCACTGCTACTAATTGTCACTATGAATACTGCTATTTGATCTAGCCACCTTCTAATGTTTAAATTTGGAACTAATCTGGACGCAGTGCATTCTTCCTCTGCTACATCCAGCTATGGTCAAGTGCTAGGGTGGCGGTGCCACACTATGATTCTGCGTACTCCAATGCTTACAGAAAAGTATGTATTCAAGGTATAAACTAATGTTATACACCAGGAGAATCAAAGATGTCAGCAACACACAGGCCTTAGAATTTCTCCAATTGATTAGAAATTGATGAAACGGCAGTCAATTGTCTAACAAATGTTTAGTTTTAGCACTGAAACAGGAAGCTTCTTTGACCACATCTGACTAGTGGTGGGGGCGACAATTATCACTGGTGTCAAATTTGCACACCACACACTGTAACCTAGATATATATACAGAAACCCCAGCCATATACTTTTGTTCACCTTCCGACACCCCAACCCTCTCCCTGAGAATTGGTGATGGATGTTCCAAGATGAATAATTCTAACCTGTAGCTACTGATGTGTACCATGCTCCTGACCAGCTATGATAGAATTACTTGCTGCAACTGCCAGACTGACTGCAGTAGTCTGAGGTGTTCTTGGGGTGGTGACTGCAAACAGATTCAGTGCTAATGATGACAGCCAAGAGGACAACATTATGAATTAGGCTAATGGTATCATGGTCTTTATTCCATTTACCTTAGTGGTATGTATAATTATTTAATTAATTTAATTTCAACTACAACTAAAAAGAAGGTGGACATGGTTTGTAACAGGCTGGTTATTGCAGCAGCAATATAGGCCTAACATTAATAGAATTACCCAAAACCATTATACATCTTTTCTCAAAATGAAATGAATATAACCGAGATAACATTAATGGCACATTGTATTTATTTCATTTTATTTGAGAACATTTGTATTTGCGAAGTTGTATGAATGTTCAACTAAATAATCAAATCAAATATTACATTGATGTTGGCCACCTTGGCCAACGTGAAAGGAGCAGAGGTTGGCCATTGAAATGTTATGTCCACTTTTGCCGACATGCCAACGTCTTTTCAGGAACACTGAGTTTGTGAGGTTTACTGGTCGCCATTTTGCAATTTGGGGCATTTTCACCCACCTATGTTTTTGTAGAAATATATTAATAAAGGGCCCTAATACAACCCAACACTGTTGTGAAACCTTCTGTTGCAATTTTCATAAGTGAAACCCTATTTCTACTGGGCTATATCGGCCTGTGCAGCATTTTTTGATAGAAAATGACTTCAAACATAGATGTTAAACTAAAAATGTTTGTATATGGGGACTTGGACATATGAACATATGGTGCTAGTAGGAGCCTGAATAAGACATTGCCTGTTCATGGCAGAGGCTATATTTAAATTTGACCTTGAAATGACCTTTAAACATAAAAAGAACTAAAAAAATGAATTCCTCATACTCAAAAACATCCAATAATAGGTATTATACTTGAAAATCTAGTCAGTAGAAGCAAAGATATAGCACATTTTGTGTTTTGCGGCGGCCATTTTGAATTTCGCAGCTACCGGCCACCAGGGGGGTCAGCCAACTTGTAGCCAGCATTTTTTGAAAATCCCATGGCCTGCTCTAACACCATGCTAAATTTCAAAAATCTACCACCAAGTGCACAATTTCCAGTAAATTGAAGGATTTCCTCCCCAAGTAAAAAATTGTTCCCTACATTTTCACGTCAATCTGTGTGCCTCTCAGGGTGTTTTTGAATTATAGCAATGGTCTTATTGCAGGCCAATTTCCCGAAAAACATGCAAGAGTTGAGCTTGTGAAAAATAGTATGTTATTTCTAGGGTCATACTGCTTTAGTATGCAAAAAAAAACTTACCCCCAAGAGGTGGTCACGAAAACTCAAAAAAATGCCTCTCGGCCCACTGTCTATCATCACTGAAACACATTTCAACAGTCTATCAGTAGGGAATAATTACATCAATACAAGGTTGATGTTGAACCAAAAGAAATATGATTATATTTAGACACTTTTTGTGCACTTTTTATTTTTTTGTATTCCATCATTTTTTTGTTTTTTCCTATACATCAACGCTTCTTTGAGAAATATTTCACATATGCTCTCACTTGGACACTTGGCTAATGACTCCTGGGCTTTTCTCCTGCTGCCAACAGAAAAATATCCTAGCTTTGTAATCAATGTCAATTTTGATATGTACCATTTCACTGCAGCACTATAAAGGACCCTCTTTTAGATCTAAGCTCTGCTTCATCAAGCGCTGATGAAGAAAGAAAAGTGATTCAAAATGTATTTTGCCTTCTCCATCCTCCCTTATGTCTCTATATTGAGTTAATTCAGTAATTATTCTTAATTTAACGGACAGACCTAAGGTTCCAAGATATACCACATATACTTGCTTTCAGGATTTTGATTTACTGCCTGTTTAGTCCCATCCCCCATCATGAATACAATTGATTTACTTAGTTTCATAGAAACTTGCAAGACAAACTAAAGCTGAAACAAACAAACAGCCGGAAAGCTGAAACATTGTTAATGGCACCATGTAAACATTTTAAACACAATATGATATCTGCAATGTTTTATTTTCCAATCAATGAGCACAGTTTCCCATATTTTGATAAATAACCAGGCAGGTATGGTGCATTAGCATTGAACCAATGTTCCTCACATCTCACTCTCATCATCTGTGTGGATGTTCTTCAAGGTAGACTTCAAAGCAATTTACCTTTCCTGTGTTAGACCTTTTCAAAGTTTGATAACTTCATATTAATAGTTTTGCATATTATATTGACTTGGTCAAATTGCGTGTTACCATCTGGATTTCATGCTCCTTCAAATATTTGTTGCTGTATTGTGTGGACCTCCAACTGTTGTTGTCTACAGGGTTGTCTAAAGTTTGGTCAGCATTGTCTCATCCCTTTAATTCAAGTATTCCTTTCCAATAAGGGACCAGTGTTTCAGCTGAAGTCAAAATATCTAGCCACCACATGTTTTGCTCATATCCAACAGTATAAAGGGTGAAATTACCTTTCAATAATGTTGGAGAAGAAGATATTCATGTTTATTTTCATGCTTGCTACTTTATTTGCTCTATACATTCCATCAAAGGAGCAACTGAAATATAAGGCAGTGTACATTATACTTCATGTATATTGCATAGTCAGGATGTGTCTAGATGTTGTATTTCTAGTTACAGGTATCTATGGGTGTTCCCTTGATATGAAACAATGGACAACCTTTTCATTCTATGAAATAACACACTTTATTCCTCAGACTATTTTGACACTTATTTTCTTAGTTTTCCGATTCATACACATCTTAAAGAATGTTGTTTATCAAAACACCTGGTGTAACCTAGTGAAAGATTTGAAGGAGTTATCAAATGATTATTCTTCAAAAATATCAACTATATTTAAATGTTTCTTTGTGTTGTTGGTGGGTGTAATTACTATCCTGGTAGTTTTACTTCCATCGCTCAATCTCTTGTATTATATCCCTGTATACAAATCCCATATGGTAATCTTGTATAATACAACCAATATTGACATAATTTCATTAGACATGATTATGTTTATAACACTGATACAACTGGGGTTTGTTGACAGCAATCTGTGTATCTATGCTCTAATGTCTACTGCACTGTTGTATATGATATTATCACATATCAAAACCTTAAATAATGGCCTAAGTGAGGCTAAGTTAGTAACACCAGAGTTTGTTGAGGATGCAGTCAAGAACTGTAACACTATACAGGACCTTATCAGTAGAAGTAACAGTCTACTGGAGGCTTACTTCCTTCTGAATGGACTGAATTGTGTTGTCAGATCTACTTCACTAGTCTACATGATTCTGATGCCTCCTGCTTCAGAGGAAGAGTTGTGGCTTAAGGATGTCTACAACACTGGACATGCCCTCCTAGCATGGGTTCCAATGATCTATGCTTCAAAGGTCTATTATGAGGTAAGTTTCCAATATTATGTTGTGTGTTCATGGTTGAGGCAGTGTATGAGTTTGGATTAATTACATAGACTTATTTGTTTATCTGGTGAATATGTGAAGTGTCTCTGTATTTACAAATCCTTATCAACAGTATTCTTACCTGTACAGGTAAATAAGACATTTGTGCATATGGACAATCTACCACTGGCTGAGAACCTGACACAGACGCAGTGCTGCCAAGTAAGTTTGATCCCACTTAAATGTGATGTGTTTCAGGAAAATGAGTCATAAGTCGCAAAATTGAAAGTTTTCAAAGTATCTTCTTACAGGATCTCTCTATTGAAATGTTCTGATTTATAGGGGTTTAGCACTTATAGTCATATGAATCCATGTTACAAATTTCAGGACATTGTATTAAATATATTGTTGCGTTTTGAAGGCCTCTGCATGGAGTATATTTAGTTACTTTACTGGCTGTTACCCATTGAGAAAATTTGCAAACTTTTTTTTTCAAAGGTAAAAATATCAAACTTAAAATAAAGAAATACTGATTAGGTGTCCTAGTGCTTACTATCATTGGAATCGGCTTGATCCCCTCTTTAAATCTCTAAATCCATATTTTGTGACTGATGACACATTTCCCTAAAATCACAAATGCCTATACACTAAGTTGGACAATGAATCATCTGATGGACTTGATGAATACAAACAACCAAGCAACCCCATCAGGTTTATCATCAGATCCTTTCAGCTTTGTGCATTCAAAATGTTTGAATGCATAAACCTGTCCTTAAAATGCTTTCTGCCTCATATTGTATGATCAAATACAGGTTTGGGACAAGCCCCAGATTCATATTTGGACATAGTGCTAATGAAACCCAAGAAGTACCAAAACCTATGGTTCATCCTCTTCCTACTTCATACATGTATATCAAATCATTAAGCAGATCAAGTAGATATTTTCTACTTTTTGTTCTATTCTTTCCAACCAATTTAATGATATTCTCTTCTTTTTCTTGTTTTGTTTTGAATTGAACCAGTCACATCAATATTCACAACTCTATATATTAAGCGAGTATACTTTCATATATGATAATGGAAACAGTTAGATTTATTATATGCAATGTTTGATTAATGATGAATTTGTGTATGATGTTTCAGGTGGCCAAATTATCCATGAAGGCAAACAACTCACAGATTGGTTTAACAATTGGAAACATTTTTATCATCAACAGGAGTTCACTTTTTTCGGTATTGAAGAGTGTTCTTGTTTCAGTTCATAGTGCAATTATATATTATATATGTACCGAGTGGAGAATTATTATCTGAACAAATTAAATTAACAGACCTAAGTAAAGTAGGAATCTATCATGAGTAAAGAACAATGATCTATTAAACTATTAAAATTGTGGTTGTATTTTCAGATTATACTTTCGATCATCACATACCTAATTGTGACCGTGCAGTTTGGACAAGGTTTTTGACAAGGTGGGATTTGCATAGCCACCATTTTGAATTTGGATTTGCATGGAATTATGGAACTAATTGTACAGTCTAAAACCTATGGAAAACATGCCATAGTATGCATGGAATACTTATCAATGATCTAATGCCAATATCCATGTGTTATAACATGCATTTGGTTTTCATACATCGTTTCTACTAGCTAACATATTGGTGAAAACATTCTTGCAAATTTCGATAAAAATGTTGCCAAAAATGTGTATGTCAGGATTTCAAGAGAATCCATCCCAGCATGCACTGCAGTATAAATGCGCAGTGTGACATGCAAATCCACTATTGACTGTTTGTCATCCTATCTTTTTATAAATTTCAGTTACATAGTCCACAATATGGGAGACTTCTTGTGATTAGTGGATCCGCACTTGATCTCCATTCTGTCTCAGCAATGCTGTGCAGTATCTTCTACCTCTCCTACATCTGAGATTCACCTAGTTCTTCTAACGGTGAATTGATGGTCACTAGTCGTCTTATTGTAGCTGAAAATCTACACTTAATGTTATACTGCATATTTACAAGTGGAAGCCGCTCATTATTATTTTGTTTCCTTCATCATTTTTTTTTACATTAATATGTTATAGTATTTATATTGTAATGAGTAATTCTTGCTAGTGAATGTAATGTCTCTTCAACCTTAAGCTGACTGTATCACTACAAGTAAGCCTATGGAAAAATGAAATATAATGAAATCACAAATTACACATCATGTCACGATGTAGGAAGTCAAGGATTGGAGATGGTTGCTGTCCAACAGACAGCAGGGTTATATCATTGTTGATAACAGCTAGAGATGCTGGTCAGCGAGTGTTGCCAATTTAGGTATTGACCATGAGCAATTTTAATGTTTTATTATGTACTAGCAAAGTACCCGTCCTCTGGACAGTCCACCTCTCTCCCCACACTTCCCCCTCTCCCTCTTTCCCCTCCGTAATTTATCTGTCTCTCATACAGGTCTGTTTTTCCCTCTCCCTCCCTTTTCTTCACTCTCCCCTTCTACACCCTCTTCCTCTCCTCCCCCTCTCCAATACTCCCATCTCTCTTCTTCACTTTCCCACTCCTCTGCATGTAGTCGGGTCCCCCTGGAAGTGATGCGTGGGAAATGACGTAGTATCTCACAGGGCTATCCTATGCTATAAATAGAGTGTGGAGATCCCAATTTAAAAAAGGCTTCAGAATTGCATTGTTATCCCAGATATCTTCCCAAACCACTGTCCTCCAGACAGGGTTGACATACCTGTAGCGACAAAAAAATGGCTGGGAGATCAAAGATTCCCAGAACAAGCATGATAAAAAAACCCTTCTTGAGCTTTATATATTAGATTATTGTGATATTTTTTATGTGTGTATGCTTACACCTTGTCCTTGATGTAACCATTGTATTCTTGAGGGGCATGTGTCCAGTGCTGCCTGACCTGTCATCCCTGAGTGTTGTTTGAGTAATAAACTCTAGTAGTGCTGGCAAGACCCAATCCATCTTGGTTAAATGTGTCATTTAATAGTAGATTAAGTCTCATAGTGACTTAAGACTATTGACATTACACTTTCTCAGTTAATAAAACTAAATATTTTTTACTTCTTGTTCAATTCCTTTCCACCCTATCTAGATATCTAGAGTTTAGGGTTAGTGTCCTTGTCCTGTAATATTGAAGGAATATAAGGGATCAAAAATAAAACAATGGGTTTGGAAGGGATAACATTCTTATTTCGAGATTCTATGGTAATAAATCTAGGAAGTATGGTCAAGTAATGGTCAAGTTTTACACCATTTGTTTAGTATCTATTGTAAGTGTTTTATATGCCTAAAACAGGCTGACTATAATCATACAAAAAATGAAATTATAGAAGATAGTCCCTTCCATATTTTTCATGTTATCTACTTTGTTATTTAAAATGCATGAGCCGGCTGGAGACCTCCCTTTTGCTGGAGAAGACCCCCAGTAATGATCATATGATTGAAAATATAGTTCATCAAATCAATTGTTTTGTACACGTACATGAAATTCAGTAAAAAATGAACTTAAAACATTACAATTATTTGTTGTTTACTTTATTCCAAAATTTGGCCGCCAGTGTACACTATATAATCAGGTTTAGAATTTTTTTATTTTTTGTTTTAGCAAAATTTATTTTGATAGGCAATCCACACAAGTGGTACGTTTCAAGCTATCTTTTTTTTAATTTGTCATAGTGCCAAATAATAATCTCTGGTGTTTCAGGCATCAGTTAATGCAACAGATACAAATTAAGGTGGTCCATCAAGATTGGTTTCAGATGCAATAATTACAGAAATCTGTTTGAAACTACCACTCTATCGCCAACCATATTGGTAAACTCCATAGACTTAACATAGCGTTATTTTATATGTCGGCGACATTGTCGGTCAATATTGTGACAGGACTACCAACATGAAAAAAGTGTTGGTCAATATTTTTTTAAGTCACAAAAAGTTTATAATCCCATATCCCAACATGGGCTCACTGGGCAATTATGGTGGTCACCAGCTGATATAAGCACCGACTTCCTCAAAATCTACGCAAACTTGCCGCCATTAAGTTTCTCTTCAACAGAGATTTTTGACTTAATCTATAACAAAATTGTTGTTGACCGTATTGGTACAACCCTTCATGAGATTGCAGAAGAATAGAGTAACAACATTGGACCTGTGCCTACAGAGCCCAACGTTACAGAGCCTTTGCCTACCAAACCTTGAGCTACAGAGCAGCAAATAGAAAATTTCATCATCAACCAAGGGGAAATACAAGAAGAAATAAACAAAAATGCAAGGGAGGTGGAGAAATATAAATCAGAGTCAAAATATAAACACAATATGAGCAACGAGACAAGTAAGTTGTCAATAGTAGTTTAATAGTTTTTATTGGCAAGACATTTTACAGGAAAATTGGAGAATATGCCTAACCAGTTAATGTGATTGTTTTTCATGCGTTGCCATCATTGAAAATACAAGTATCAATAAAATTCAGGGTCATTCTTCAATATAAATTTAAGGTCAGATGTTGAGCGAGAAATGGATCAATGCAACACACAGAGAGGTATAATTCAAAGGCAGAACTAAGTAGAAGAGTATTGGTGTAACCTGTTTATTGCTTAAATACTAGACAGATTACAATGATTACACAGGGCCTGGACTGATTAGCTTATCCTGACTGGACCAATTAATTACCTTGATAGATGGACGATCCAATCAGTCACAGGTTAACAATAATTAATAAGTTGGACACAAGGCTAGAGTGACTAGTAGCATGCCTGGCCAATGCCCAATCAACACCGTGTCCCAGTCAGTCTGCTATCTCCCCTGCCCCCTCCCTCCCCCTCTAATCAGTAACCAACGACCCGTTGCTGAGCTGCTGGCCATTCCCTTCCCCATCCCTCCCACGGAATACAAATTTAAGATAGCGGTGATGTTAACCTATGTCTGTGTTTTTAAGGATGAATAGAAGCCAAATGTAAACACACCCATGTTTAGCAGTTTATATTTGAAATGTAGGGGGTTTACTGCCGCACTGTACTGCACCGCACATTAATATTTCTGTCTCTCAACAACCCAGCTAACAAGATGATGCTATTTTAATGTTAAATCAACCTCCTGAACCAATCAAACTAACTTTAGCTATGAGCATTGATTTGACATCAACTAGACTGTCTTCTTCAACTTACTACCTATGGGTTGATATCAAAGAGTTTACTATGAAGTTGGTGAGGACCTTGTCCACAGTCCAGCAATAGGCTTTTCTTAGTGTGACCTAAGCAGCTTTCATGACAACACCTTCCTTGTAAATTCTACCAAAGGATTCTCAAAATGAGCACTAGTAATTTTTAATCAGAACCCTCTCACCATAAAGATGTAAGACTAAGATTTATCATAATTCAGCATTTTATATTTACACATGACGTTCATCAAACTGGGTTTTAATTAACTACTCCTTGGGGTATAGCAGAGCTTTACATCACTTCCAATGATCTGTAGGGTGTTGAGCAACACAATTCAAAGATCCATATTTCCTCGGCCGTTCCCTCATATTGACCTATCGAAGGTTTGAAGACTATCCTGAATTGAAGCAACAACACCAGTTCAGGAGTGGAGTCAATGTTCCCTTGATTTCCCTCACCAATCTACCCCTTACCTCTCCTTTTGCCCCATTTTCCTTTTCCATGTATACCTCATGGGGATTCACAACCCTCACGCTCACCATAATGATCATAATTTGATCAATATGTGTGGATCCAATATAAACTGTGTACTTGCTTGTGGGATTGGGAAATAGTGCTTTCTGTCTTCCTGCCTTACCAGGTCATCAATATCTATTGACTTAGTTTTTAGGTAGTTGGAACATTAGCTGAACCATGGTCAATGGTACAATGTAAACATTTTAAACATATTATATTTGGTCTGTTTTATTTTCTCATCAATGAGTACAGTTTTTTTACCAGTAGCCAGGAAGGCATGGTGCATTAGTATTGTATGTTCCTTACATCTGATATTGATCAGCTCCCAGGCTTGAAGGCATTCTACCTTTGCTCTGTTACACTTATTCCAAATTTGATTCTTCCATGGTATTGCATATTATATTGACTTAGACAAACAAAGAACCGGAAAGCTGAAACAATGGCAATGGCATAATGTAAACATAGATTTTGTTTGTCCCATATTTTTACCAGTAGAAAGGAAGGCATTGTGCATTAGTATTCGACCAATATTTCTCACATCTGATATTGATTGATTGAATCAATGTTCCTTACATCTGATAACGATCAGCTCCCAGGTAGACTTGAAGGCATTATACCTTTGCTCTGTTACACTTATTCCAAGATACACTGGGTGAAAAACCTATATTTATATTTTGTTATTGTATTTGTTGATCAGCAATAAGATATTGCTTCTTCTTTCTTTGTCTGTGGATGAATTAATTTTAAAATTGCCATTAAATAAACATAGAGAAGAAGAAACTGTATAATGAGTAACCATGTACATTTCTGTGCATGAGCTTATTGAGCATATGCTTGCAAGGCTATAAATCTGCAAATCAATATTCCCTCCAACATTTTATATTATCTTGCTACAGGTTATGTTTGAAACATTATTGTCAATGGTATTCATCATTTGTGACTAAGATTACAAGGTACAGAGCCTGGGGTAAGACAGTAAACTGCACTAGCGGCTTTGCCAATTACTGCATGAACACAAGTAGCTGGGCAGGCCTATGAACATGGGATGGTTTGTAACGGCTATTGCTAGAGAAAAGGGTTTACCTTTCATTTTTAGCATGCTTAGCAGCCGTTGTCCCATACTAGGGAGATAGGGGACAAATATTTTGTCTACCCTTTCTGCTACCTAGAGTTTCATCTGATCCAATAGGAGGAAGAGTGTCATCACTGAAACACATTTCAACAGCCTATCAGTAAGGAATAATTACAACAATACAAGGTTGATGTTGGATCAAAAGAAATATGATTATATTTAGACACTTTTTGTGCATTTTTTATTTTTTTTGTATTCCATAATTTTTTCCTATACATCAACGCTTCTTTGAGAAATATTCCACATATACTCTCACTTGGACACTTGGCTAATGACTCCTGGGCTTTTCTCCTGCTGCCAACAGAAAAATATCCTAGTTTTGTAATCAATGTCTATTTTTATATGTACCATTTCACTGCAGCACTATAAAGGACCCTCTTTTAGATCTAAGCTCTGCTTCATCAAGCCCTGATGAAGAAAGAAAAGTGATTCAAAATGTATTTTGCCTTCTCCATCCTCCCTTATGTCTCTATATTGAGTTAGTTCAGTAATTATTCTTAATTTAACGGACAGACCTAAGGTTCCAAGATATACCACATATACCTGCTTTCAGGATTTTGATTTACTGCCTGTTTAGTCCCATCCCACATCATGAATACAATTGATTTACTTAGTTTCATAGAAACTTGCAATACAAACTAAAGCTGAAACAAACAAACAGCCGGAAAGCTGAAACATTGTTAATGGCACCATGTAAACATTTTAAACACAATATGATATCTGCAATGTTTTATTTTCCAATCAATGAGCACAGTTTCCCATATTTTGATGAATAACCAGGCAGGTATGGTGCATTAGCATTGAACCAATGTTCCTCACATCTCACTGTCATTATCTGTGTGGATGTTCTTCAAGGTAGACTTCAAGGCAATTTAATAGACCTTTTCAAAGTTTGATAACTTCATATTAATAGTTTTGCATATTATATCGACTTGGTCAAATTGCGTGTTACCATCTGGATTTCATGCTCCTTCAAATATTTGTTGCTGTATTGTGTGGACCTCCAACTGTTGTTGTCTACAGGGTTGTCTAAAGGTTGTTCAGTATTGTCTCATCCTTTTAATCCAAGTATTCCTTTCCAATAAGGGACCAGTGTTTCAGCTCAAGTCAAAATATCTAGCCACCACATGTTTTGCTCATATCCATCAGTATAAAGGGTGAAATTACCTTTCAATAATGTTGGAGAAGAAGATATTCATGTTTATTTTCATGCTTGCTACTTTATTTGCTCTATACATTCCATCAAAGGAGCAACTGAAATATAAGGCAGTGTACATTATACTTCATGTATATTGCATATTCAGGATGTGTCTAGATGTTGTATTTCTACTTTTAGGTATTTATGCGATTTCCCTTGATATGAAACAATTGACAACCTTTTCATTCTATGACATAACACACTTTGTTCCTCAGACTATCCTGCCACTTATTTTCTTAGTTTTCGGATTCATACACACTTTAAAGAATGTTGTTTATCAAAACACCTGGTGTAACTTAGTGAAAGATTTGAAGGAGTTATCAAATGATTATTCTTCAAAAATATCAACTATATCTAAATGTTTCTTTGTGTTGTTGGTGGGTGTAATTACTATCCTGGTAGTTTTACTTCCAACCCTCAATCTCTTGTATTATATACCGAAATACAAATTCCAAACGGTAAACTTGTATAATACAACCATCATTGACAAAATTTCATTAGACATGGTTATGATTATATCACTGATACAACTGGGGTTTGTTGACAGCAATCTGTGTATCTATGCTCTAATGTCTACTGCACTGTTGTATATGATATTATCACATGTCAAATCTGTGAATAATGACCCCTGTGAGGTTAAGTTAATAATACCAGAGTTTGTTGAGGATGCAGTCAAGAACTGTAACACTATACAGGATCTTATCAGTAGAAGTAACAGTCTGTTGGAGGCTTACTTCCTTCTGAATGGACTGAATTGTGTTGTCCGATCTACTTCACTATTCTACATGATTCTGATGCCTCCTCCTTCAGAGGAAGGGTTGTGGCCTAAGTATGCCTACTACACTGGACATGCCCTCCTAGCATGGGTTCCAATGATCTATGCTTCAAAGGTCTATTATGAGGTAAGTTTCCAACATTATCTTCTCTATTAATTGTTGGGGAAGTGTATCAGTTTAGATTAATTACATAGACTTGATTACAAAATCCTTATCATCAGTATTCTTTTTCTTACCTGTACAGGTGAATAAGACATTTGTGCAGATAGACAATCTACCACTGGCTGAGCACCTGACACAGACGCAGTGCTGCCAAGTAAGTATGATCCCACTTAAATGTGATGTGTTTCAGGAAAATGATTCATAAGTCACAAAATTGAAAGTTTTCAAAGTATTTTCTTACAGGATCTCTCTATTGAAATGTTCTGATTTATAGGGGGTTTAGCACTTATAGTCATATGAATCCATGTAACAAATTTCAGGACATTGTATTAAATATATTGTTGCGTTTTGAAGGCCTCTGCATGGAACTTAAAATAAAGAAATACTGATTAGGTGTCCTAGTGTTTACTATCATCGGAATCGGCTTGATCTCCTCTTTCCAAATGGGATGATATCCCAAAATCCAGATTTTGCGACTCATGACTCATTTCCCTAAAATCACAAATGCCTATACACTAAGTTGGAAAATGAATCATCTAATGAACATGATGAATACAAACAACCAAGCAACCCCGTCAGGTTCATCATCAGATCCTTTCACCTTTGTGCATTCAAAATGTTTGAATGCATAAACCTGTCCTTAAAATGCTTTCTGCCTCATATTGTATGATCAAATACAGGTTTGGGACAAGCCCTAGATTCATATTTGGACATAGTGCAAATGAAACCCAAGAAGTTCCAAAACTTATTATTCATCCTCTTCCTTCTTCATACATGTATATCAAATCATTAAGCAGATCAAGTAGATATTTTCTATTTGTGTTCTATTCTATCCCACCAATTTAATGATATTCTCTTCTTTTTCTTGTTTTGTGTTGAATTGAACCAGTCACATCAATACTCACAACTCTATATATTAAGCGAGTACATACTTTCATATATAATAATCGAAACAGTTAAATTTATTATATGCAATGTTTAATTGATGGTGAATTTGTGTATGATGTTTCAGGTGACCAGATTATCCATGAAGGCAAACAATTCACAGATTGGTTTGACAATTGGAAACATCTTCATCATCAACAGGAGTTCTCTTTTTTCGGTATTGAAGAGTGTTCTTGTTTCAGTTCATAGTGCAATTATACATTATACGTTATATATGTACAGAGTAGAGAATTATTATCTGAACAAACAAATTAAATTAACAGCCCTAGGTAGGAATCTATCATCAGTAAACAACAATGATCAATTAAACTATTAAAATTGTGGTGTATTTTCAGATTATACTTTCAATCATCACATACCTAATTGTGACTGTGCAGTTTGGGCAAGGTCTTGGTTAAGCATGTTTATGGTAAGGTGTGCAATATTCTACACATGTGTAGAATATTTGACCTACCTATTAACCAGGTGTGCAATTATAAAGAGCATGACATAGAGATTATTTATTTTTATCGCTTTTACATTTTTACATCAGGCTTCTTATGACTCAATTTACTGTTTGTCATTCTTCCTTTTTATAAATTTCAGTTACATAGTCCATTGAAGAATTGTGGGTCATTCTCC
The DNA here is from genome assembly GCA_942159475.1 of Sthenelais limicola. Classification (NCBI taxonomy): domain Eukaryota; kingdom Metazoa; phylum Annelida; class Polychaeta; order Phyllodocida; family Sigalionidae; genus Sthenelais; species Sthenelais limicola. The sequence continues at coordinate 105,019,485 of OW804099.1, forward strand.
GTAATATTTTGGGTCAGTAGTTGAGCGAGAAATGAATCAACGCAACACACAGAGATGTCTGTCCCGATTTTACACCATAATATGGGAGACTTCTTGTGATTAATGGATCCGTACAGTTGCACTTAATCTCCATTCTGTCTCAGTACTGTGCAGCATCTTCTACCTCTCCTACATCTGAGATTCACCTAGTTCTTCTAACGGTGAATTGATGGTCACTAGTTGTCTTAGTGTATCTGAAAAACTACACTTAATGTTATTCCGCATATTTAAAGGTTAATGCCCAAAACAGGCTGACTGCAATGACAAAAGTGAAATTATAGAAGATATTCTCTTCCAGTTATTGACGGAAGTGATATTGTTATCTACTTCATTATGTAAAATGAATAACTGGCTGGAAACCTCCCTTTTGCTTGAACAGGCCCCGTGTAACAATCATTATGATAAAAAATAAAGTATATCAAATCAATTGTCTTGTACACATAAATGAAATTAAGTAAGAAATAAACTTAACAAATTAAAATGATTCGGTTTACTTTATTCCATAATTTTTATTAAGTTAATTTACGTTTACCTTTATTCAATTTGTCATAGTGCCAGAAATAGGACCCAATATGCATCCTTATTTATCGAAATTCTATCAGTTAGTCCAGTAGATAAGCCCAAAATATAGGACTAATTGTGCACTTTTTCATAAAAGCATGAAATTTGGCATAATGGTACTTTTTGATGTGCTGATCATTTTTAGCTATAGACCCAATCTGGAATTTTGTTTCTTTGGTCATGGTTGCTATGGAAACATTCTAATAAGGAATTTGGCTTTAATAGTTACATCAGCCACATTTTTTGCAGGGGTAATATGTTTTGAGGATTGATTTCTATACAGAAATTTACCCTCTTTCATTTGGACTGGTTCCAACATCTTGGAAATATGGAACTTGGTCGCCATGGCAACCAAATAAAAAAATGGAATGTTTTGGGTACAAAATAAGAAATATTCTGTTTTTATTATCATGTTGTATATCAAAACAAAGCATTCTTAAAGAGCAATCAAACTATACTCATGAATTTATTCTAAGAATGTTCTGGTAACCATGGCAACCAGATATCCTCTGACAAATGAGTCAATATGGGTCCGATTTTACTCTTTGATTTTGCTTATGAATCATGGGCACAACAATGATTAAATATATTGAATGGATAGCCTAGCTCCTTAGCTTTAATTTGATATATAGAAATCTTCATTGGTTGTCATAGTTACTGTGATATGACTCCACAAACATGGACTCAATATCATGGCTACGACCCTTGTATTGGCCCTTGTTTAGACTTCCAGGACAGAGTAGCCTACCCCTGGGTATGAACATAAGACCTGCCTGTCAAGTCATTTTCTCTTCCTATTAAGGTCATTTTATTTTAATAGAGTGTTTTGAGGGTGCTGATGAAGACAAGACCGTGCCAATTATTTTTTTCAAGATTTTAGCCATTTTTGGCCCTTTGCATGTAAATTAGCTGAAATCTGATTGGCTGATAGGGAATCAGAATTGGGGGGTAAATGTTAACATAATTGTGCATTTTTTTCATAAAAGCCTGAACTTTGGCATATAGGTGTATTTTGATGTGCTGATCATTTTTGGCAATAGACCCAGTCTTGAATTTTGTTTCCTTGGTCATGGTTGCCATGGAAACATTTTAATATGAAATTTGGTATTCATGGCCAGCATTTTAGGCCAAATCAAAGGATTTGTTCATTCTTATCATTATTAAAGGGATGTAAATGATTTAAGATCATAAGAAACTGCTTAAAACATATATTCCCATGTTGCTATGTAAGAAACAGTCACCTAGCAACCAGAATTTTTTTAAATAAACATAAGATAAGATAAGATGTATTTTATTTGTCATCCCAAAGTAATGACCATGTTTCCCTTGAATTGGTTTGGCTACAAATTAAGGTTACACCAAATTTGATGTCAACTTTAAAGTATCCAGGCATCCAATGGTGTTCTCATTTATTTGTGAGTTTATTCTGTTGCTCAGCAGCAACAGTGGTCACAGTTTCCCCCTAGTTACAAACCTTTTAGAGACTCTGAACTGAAAATCTATTGATGCCTACCCCCAACCCCACCCCAGGAAATCTATACTGATGAGTACCATCAGTTTTGGGCCTGTAACTTGTACAGGAGTATTTCATGCTTTTATAAAAAATGTTGCTAATCGACAGACATTTACCTGCCAACTTTAACCATCTGGAAATTTACCTTCCTGAACATTACCCCACTCAGATATTTACCATCCAGGAGATTCACTTGCCTAGGACATTTACCCCATGAGTAATTAAAGTAATTAATTATAATCCTTTGAATGAATTCAAGTTTTATTAGTTTGTTAGTCAGTGAAATCTTGAGATCAGTTGACACAGGGACTATCCAGATAACCCAGGAAGTGTACAGCCAGAATGCTCACATGGATTTGCATAAGCTGCCCAGGAAACAACGGTAGTGACTGAAAGACAGGGTAGAACGAATGGAGACTGAAAGCCTCAAAAGGCAATTCCTATAGGAAGGGACACATATTGCCAAAAAGCATCATGATTACAATGTAATTTTGTAGTGGTGACATAGGCCCACCCTAAAATGACATAACATTATTAAAATGTGCATTGCCAATAGCAATGTGGATGCTGTGCAGTGTCATCCTCATGTGATGTATATATTTCCAGCAGCATCAGCAATTGACATTCATTTTCTCACATTTGGAATCATCAAGCATAATGGTATTTCAATGGTGCTGTCCTGAATGGGTTAAGCACCCACTGCTCACACACTCCTTAAAGTCACATTACTAGTAAATCTGTCTCTAAATCTTCTAATCTTCTAATCTACTAAGCAACAAGTGCTTATGAAGGAAATTGTCATTTGACTGCTTGGAGTGAATTTAGGCAGGTGATAAATTGCTGTTAAAAATGCAATTTCTCAAATAGATCAATATATAAGCGGGGCATGGTCCAGAAGGAAATAAAAGCCAGAGAGAAAGAGGACAGGCAAGTCAGGGTAGTAGAGATGGGTTGCCAAGGAGCATGGACAAAGTGGGAAACAGAGCAAGCTGCAAAGAGTGCTGACCTGGGCAGCAATATGGAAGTACCCTCACTTCCAACTACAGTTTCTGCTTCGATCTGTTTATGATGTAGTACCAACACCTGCAAACTTGCAAAGATGGGACCTTGCGCAAACACCAGACTGCCCACTCTGCAGGAAGAGAGGAACCCTAGGGCATATACTCTCCTCATGTCAAGTAGCCCTTTCCCAGGGGAGGTACACCTGGGGACACAATCAGGTGCTACGAGAGCTTGCAGATGTGGTGGAGAGAGAACGGAAGAGTAAGGCGAGGCAACCAAAACAGAAACCAACACAGATCAGGTTTGTGAGAGAGGGAGAGACAGTAGCCAAGTGTGCACACAGAGCTTGGAGCATCCTAAGTCAAGCAGGAGACTGGAAGCTAGCAGTAGACCTGGACAAGCAACTGAGATTCCCTGAGATAATACCAACTAATCTCAGGCCAGACATGGTCTTGTGGTCGCCAGGTACCAAGAAAATCATCATCATTGAGCTGACAGTCCCATGGGAAGAAAGATGCAGTGAAGCCCATGAAAGGAAGAAGAACAAATATGAGACACTGCTTGAGGAGTGCAGAGAAAGAGGGTGGCAAGCATAGAGCTACCCAGTGGAGGTGGGGTGCAAAGGATTTCCAGCACAATCAGTATGGAGGATGTTCTCTGCACTAGGAGTGACAGGGCGGGCAAGGAAATCAGCCATCCAGAGAGTGGCCCAAGTGGTGGAGAAAGCATCATGCTGGGTGTGGATGAGAAGAGACACCAGTAGCTGGAGGCCCACCACCGACACGCAGTGACTGATCATCACTGTGGACCCCCCATCCTGAGAGCGTACCGAGGTAGGGGTAGAAACACACAATGAGGGATGGCCTCGGCTGAGGATGTTGGTGGTGCAGCAGCAAACAACACCAGTGCTGTATTCAACATATAAGGAGCTGATTCCTCTTAAAGGGTATCTCTCGCAATGAGGGCAACTTTCCACTTCATATTAGTTCCTATTGATGTGATTAACTTCCTCTCACAACGTAAAAGTTTATTTGATCTTTTAATGTAAAAATAGCCGGTTAAAGTGGTGAGGGAGAAAAATCACAGCAGGGTGCTACTGGAGCGGTGGTTTGTGACATCAAGGGAGGTACTTGTACAGCTGGTCTTGAATGGGCCCTGTGCTAGATACACTGAAAGGCCACTAAGGATAGCAAAACCCTTCATATTGCAAGTTGGCCTAGGGGCGGGTGAATGCCTCAAGGCATTCATTTTTTATACAAATTGAAGGGGGCATAACTTAATAAAAAATGAAGGGATTTTGCTGAAATTTAAAATATATGTATACAAACATATGTGATGTGTTCCAGGAAAATGAGTCATAAGTCGCAAAAATAATATTTTTCAAAGTGTTTATTTTACGAAATCACTTCATTGGAATGTTCTGATTTTCGGAGACCTTATCACTTATATATAGATCGATCGATGTATCAAATTTCAGGACAATGTATGTAATATATCCTTTCGTTTTAAAGGTCCTTATATGGACTAAATCTAGTTACTTTACTGTTTACTACCCCGCAGAAATATGACAAACTTTTTTTTTCCAAAATAAAAATATCAAACTTAAAATCTAGAAATACTTATTGGATTATTAGACTGTTTACTATCATTGGAATCGGCCTGATCTCATCTTTTCAAATATAATGGAATCTCAAAATCTATTTTTTGCGACTTATGACTCTTTTTCCTGAAACACATCACATATTAGAAATATTTTTATAGGTATGTTGTCATGGAGACAATAATGATGACGTCATAACTAACATATGTAAATTCTGGAAAGTGAATTTGGTGCAAGGTTGCCACCATATTGAACCCAATTGGCACCCATTATTTTAATTATTGAAGACCAAATTCTAGAAATTATGGAAAAATATGATCAATAACTGTTTACATCTATTAAACGATGTACATATGATGCATATTATCTGAAGAAAATATTCTTAAAGTGTTTTTAAACCCTAATCCTCATGTCAGACACCCATCCTGAAGCCCAAAAAGGGGGAAAAGGGCCCCCGTCAGCCAGGCAAAATATGTGTAAACTGCCCCCGCCCTGAATTGGTTAAGGTAAAGAAAAAGTTATTTACATGTGCACTCACAACTTTCAAGCCAGTCCTCAACATATGGAATTCTATCTTAATTTGGACTAACCACAATTATGTGATAGCTGTGCATGGTGCCACATGACCAAACCCCCTCATCTCCAGTGTCCAGTTGGGTTTCAAAGCATATAGATTAGCAGCTGTTGGTCTGTCCCAGGAGCTGAGCTCAGTGGGGGCTGAAACCACAACATCTCTCTGTATTCCTCCAAAAGGGGAAAGGGAGTGACTTGAAGGAGTGGTGCAGGCTCTTGACCTTGATAAGCACCCTATATGTTATCAATTAGTGAGGTCACTCTGTCTCTGAGCCATATGTTGTTATCCCTCTCATGAGATCACAGATTTGGAGGGGTGAGGGTGAGGGGGTGTTGGCTTTCTGCTCATATAAATTGGGTTTTTTTAGCGTTGTATTAGCATCAACATCAAATTGAGACTGGGAGATACATATGGAAATATGAGCAGATTAAGAAATTAAAATAAAAATAACGGAATAATCGTGAGAGCTACCCTTTAGAATTGCATGTTACCATGCAGATGACCATCTGACCATCTGATGACCATCTGCAGTGGTTGCCAAGGAACCACTGCAGATAGAACATATTCAATGACGCCAATGAATTTGTTGGGGTCGATATAGTGGGGGCGGGGGTTATCAAGTAAATATTAATTATAAAATTTACTGAAATATAGGCTGATTCCTATAAGCCAATCAGATTTCAGCTAATTTGCATACAAAGGGCCAAATATGGCACCCTGTCTTGTCTTTATCAGCACCCTCAAAACACTCTATTGAAATAAAATGACCTTGATGGGAACAGAAAATGACTTGATAGGCAGGTCTTATGGACATACGCAGGTCATAACCAGGGGTAGTCTACCCTGACCTGGAAGTCTATACAAGGGTCAACACAAGGGTAGTAGACATGATATTGAGTCCATGTTTGTGGAGTGATACCTCAGTACCTATGACAACCAATGAAGATTTCTATATATCAAATTAACGCTTAGGAGCTAGGCTATCAATTCAATATATTTAATCATTGTTGTGCCCATGACTTATAAGCAAAATCAAAGAGTATATCTGACCCATATTGACTCATTTTTTATAGGTTATTTGGTTGCCATGGTTACCAGAACATTCTTAGAATGAATTCATGGGCATAGTTCAATTGCTCTTTAAGAATGCTTTGTTTTGATATGCAACATGATAATAAAAACAGAATATTTCTCATTTTGTACCCAAAACATTCCATTTTTTTATTTGGTTGCCATGGTGACCAAGTCCCACATTTCCCAGATGTTAGACCCAGTCCAAATGAAAGAGCGTAAAATTCTGTATAAGAATCACTCCTCAAAACTTACTATCCCTGCAAAAAATGGGGCTGATAAAACTATGAATGCCAAATTCCTTATTAGAATGTTTCCATAGCAACCATGACCAAGGAAACAAAATTCCAGATTGGGTCTATAGCTAAAAATGATCAGCACATCAAAAAGTACCCCTGTGCCAAATTTCATGCTTTTATGAGAAAGGGCACAATTGTTTGGCTTATCGACTGGACTAAGTGTAGATCAGTGGGTGTATCTATTAGCCATGAATGAATTCAACAAATGAGATGGGTCTCAGGAAAATGTGCCACAAGTCGCAAAATGGATATCTTATTAAGCATTTTAACCACAAGATCTCTTTGTGGGTATGTTGTCATTTTCCGGCTGCTTAACGCTGTCTGTAGTAAGAATACATCTCCAAAATTTAACGATGGTTTTATAAATATATCCTTGTATTTCTAAGGTCTCGTAGGCATACATTTAGCTACTTTACTAATAAATGTCCACCCAGAAATGTTGCAAACGGTTTGTTTTTTTTCAAAAATAAAAATATCAAACATAGACTATACAAATACATTTTAGATGTTGATGTACTGTTTACCATCATTGGAATTCGCTTCATCTCATTTTTTCAAATATGATAATATCTCAAAATCCAATTTTAGCTACTTGTGACTCATTTTCCTAAAACATAATAATCACAAATGATTAGAAAATACAAATGGTCAGGCAGATTGCTTAATTTGGTCGCTGCCAGAATGGCTGACAGTGGAAGTGTGGTTTAAATATTTATGTTGATGTTCTTCATAGAAATCTTTCCGTCATAATACAAAGATTCTACTGCAAGATTACAACTGATATTGAGAATCTAATGGCAGAAATTGGTAAGAGTAAATTTAAAATCAGTACAAATTATTTAATGTAATGTAGGAGAATTCAGTTTAGATGGAGCGTAAGTATTACTAAAACACTTATTATTTGTTGTGTACAATATTCAATGCTCCACGCATAGTTCTAAAAATATTTTACTGGCTGCATGTGCAGGGCCCTGACTTCCAATGGGGTTTCCTTTGGTCTCAAGTGAGGTTACCTGCATATTGGTTTTTCCAATGAACCTACTTCCCCATTAGAGTGTTTAGAGGGGAGGTTACCTGGGTATTGGCTTTTCCTTCATATTTGTTTAAAAGAAGTTAAATGTGTTGCTGCAACGAACCGATTTGCAGCGGACACACAAATAATTAATATTGGAACTCATCTGTACATGGGGTGGGTGTGTGTGTGGGGGGGGGGGGGGGGAGGGGGGGCTACAAATTTAATAGTGTATTCAATTACTATATATAGAATAAGTTGGTTGCTAGACCCAAATCGTTTCCGGTTGCAATGTGAAACGTTACTTGAAATCAGACAGAGATACAACATGCAGAGATAACAGATGATAGGCTATGACCTTGGACAGAGGTCAGAGGTCAGATATGACAATCAACTAGTACCAACAGCCACATTGTACAGACGTAGAGGTGTGTATGGTGTGAAGGGGGGGAGTAGCAAATGTTTTTTGTGACACCCTCCTGTATCTGTCTCTCTCATCTCTCCTCTCTTCACTCTTTCCCTCTCCCCTCCCTTCAGTCATGCTCTCTCTCCCTACTCCCTTCTTTATTTTTATTTTTCTCTCTCCCTCCCTCTCTCCTTTATTTCTTACTTCCTCCAATTAAATTCTGATTAGAAATAATCATAATCATCATTATTTCCAGTGTTAAATTTGACAAGTCTTAGTCTTATATTCAAAATAATGAAGATATCGTTCCATTTTGTCAGGATATACCCAGAGAAAGAGGGGGAGGAGAGAGGGAAAAGAGAGAAGGGAAATTACAGACATAACCTGCTCTAATCAAAGTGCCGAAGGCACTTGTATTACTTGAAACATGAACCCACATCAACAGATAGTCCATGAACTTGGACCCTTGGCTGCGCAGAAGACCTGGGCCCTAGTCACTGTCACCACACTGGATGTCCGTTTCGCGCTGCGCATACATCAAAACGATAGCAGATGCTAAGTTCCATTGGTAACTTATTTCACTTTGTTTCTCCAGATTTCGAGCATGGTAGTCCTTCCCAACTCTAGGAGGTGCATTGAATGGCCTAAGCTTAGTATTGGTGTATGATATAGGCTGTAAATCTAAGTTATTTTGTCACAATGCCTTCAAAAACAAAAACCATAGATGTCCGTTCTACAATTTGTGTAGCACGGGCACCCTCTAAAACCTGCACGGACATACCACTACAATTTTATACAGGAGTTTTCTCTAACTTAACACACAGCTATGACTATATTATGTTGTAATCAAGACAATATATTGGGGTACTAAAGGTGTGTGGGGTCGTGCACTATAATAGATGTTGTAGATACATAGATATCTATGAAAACGTTTCGGCAGCATTGATTGGCCTATTCAAATAGGATGTACGTGCAGCGCGAAACGGACATTCAGTGTGGTCACAGTGCTAGTGGTGGGACTGTAGTAGAGTCTAATCAACAGAGCGCCAAAACAGAGGATTTAATGATATGCCGCCACCTGGTGAACAATAATGGAGGTAGAAATAGTAGGTTCCCGCCTTACCTCTAGGTGGCAGCTGTGGTCTAAGTGTAGCATTACCCGCGCACATGTCCACGCACTAAACCTGTGTCGGTTTTTATAGCTTTGAGGGAAACGATTGAACAAGCAGCAACTATTGTTCAGCCAACGACCTACGGCAAGAGAGAGGAAGGTTCAGGTGTAAGTGTTATGTCTTTATTTCTCCTCTGTTTGAATGGAAACACTTGGCTCCGTATTATCGCACACTCTCTCGCCCATGCAGCGTGATGCAGTTAGTTTCGTTTCCCCAACCATGGCCTGGCCTTTCGCAGATTGTCTCTGCGCGGAGATTGGAACCCTGGCTACATGGGTCAGATTTTGTGAGAATGTACAATTCACCTTCCCCAACCCTCTCAAATAATGCCAAACTACGAGAAGAATTACGCCCGGAATTACGTTCAAAATGCAGTTGAATACGAAGGAAGAGATAGTTTTAATCATCAAATTACTTAGTTTGGACGCCCAACACTGTACATAGTCTAGGCATACGCCTGTCGTAGACAGAGTTGGGTGGATAGATGGAACCTAGCAAGGGGGAAGTCTGTACACTTGTTATTGACCGAGGGAGCGCGGGAAGTTAGAGGGCGTTAGCCCGAGATCTTCTGTGCTCCCGAGGTCACTAAAAAGTGTACAGACTTCACCCGAGCTTTGTTCCATATTTATTACACCCCATTAATAAATAAAAAATATAAATAATTAAAAATAAAAGAAGTAATTTACGTTTTGGGGGGGACCTACTTGTTGTATGTCCCCAGGGTGACATAACTCACATGTTATGCACCACTTTGACCAAGTGTGACATACATAGATGGAACCTAGCAAGGGGGAAGTCTGTACACTTGTTATTGACCGAGGGAGCGCGGGAAGTTAGAGGGCGTTAGCCCGAGATCTTCTGTGCTCCCGAGGTCACTAACAAGTGTACATACTTCACCCGAGCTTTGTTCCATATTTATTACACCCCATTGATAAATAAAAAATATAAATAATTAAAAATAAAAGAAGTAATTTTCGTTTTGGGCGGACCTACTTGTTGTATGTCCCCAGGGTGACATAACTCACATGTTATGCACCACTTTGACCAAGTGTGACATACAATGCTGAAGGTATAGGAAGCAACAGCACAGGGGTGTAATAAAATGCTGAAGGTATAGGAAGCAACAGCACAGGGGTGTAATAAAAGCTTACTAGCAAATACCCGTGCTTCGCACGGGATTTGCTAGTGGGACAGTGGGGCCCACAACTTCCCACTCTCCTTGTTCCCTCTCCAACCATCTTTCTCTTTCAAGTTGTCTCTGTAAGTTAGTATCTGTATTAACATCCATACCTCAAATGGAACCTTTGTATTGTTGTTGCCTCCCATTCTCTCTCCCCCCAACACCCCCACCCTCCCCCTCCCCCAATGCTTTCTTTATCATCTACATCATCTAGGTTTGCTCCCAGCTGCAAAATGCCATTGAAATGCTCCAAACCGCAAATGTCATCAAAATCCCATTAGGACGGATTTTTTTTTTTTTTTTTCATCTACATTGTCTAGGGTCTTGCTCCGAACCGCAAAATGCCATTCAAATGCTCCAAACCTCAAATGTCATTAAAATCCCATTAGGACGAAATTATTTTTTTTTCATTTTTTATCATCTACATTGTCTAGGGTCTTTCTCCCAGCTGCAAAATGCCATTGAAATGCTCCAAACCGCAAATGTCATAAGAATCCCATTAGGACGGATATATCCTAAGTATTACACCCTATCTATAGGCTAACGCTGTGTTGGTAATTCCAACACTCCGTCAGCCTCATTCCTCTCTTGTATGTGTCCAGATTCCCGCCAAAGTTGAAAATCCTTTGTCCTTTGTCCGCTATTTCGGCTTGCCCTGGAAGTGTTTTCGAACCTCTGTTGGGTTGGGCAAGATAATTGGTTGAAATTTTTCTCCCCCAAAATAGGTAAAACCATCTAGGGTTGGAGATTTTGAAATCCTATATATATATTACAAATTAAACTTCAACTTACATCGATATTCAATAACTAATGCATCTTGCTCCAGTGGTTATATCTACTAATGTGTTGATGCTGTTTGAGGTTTTTCAATATTATCACACAATACTTTCACTTTATTTAATACAAAATCCTCCAAGGTCTATACATTATTATACTGTGAAATCTTGATCTAAAACTTGTAAGATTTAATTATTCAGTCTCATTCAGACACACATCTACCACGCCCCCTACCGACTCGAAGGCTAATTAACTTTCTTCCTGCCACAACGCTCGTGGATCGCTTATCCCAAATGTCCTGGTCCTGGGTAAGACCTTAAAGGGCCTTTCTGTCTCTTTTCTCTGTCTCTCTCTCCTTTCTTCTCTATCTCTATTTCCTGGGTATGATCATGAACTGCCTCCCTCTCAGCTCTCCCGCCCTTGATATAACACTTCAAAGTGTTGATAAGGGCGTAAAGCAACCAATCTCACTCACTATCCCAAAAGTCCAAAAGTGCTGTACAGGTCTAATCGTTATCTCAAGGTTGATCACGTGGGAAGGGACTGACCGCAAGGTCAGGGGAGGGGGTATTGATTAAGAGCGAGAGGGGAGGGGAAATAACCATGTAACCTGGTCACTACCCAAAGGGATTGGTCAGGTGTGGCAGTGGTCACTCTGACCCTCGTTTTAATATTTTATGCTCATTGTTATCCTGTGGCTGATTGGATCCCTACAATTTACAATATACAATTTTTAACTATTTATTATGCAGATCAAATAATGGAACAAGATTTCTGCACACATAGAAATATATGAAGACAGAGTTATTAATTGATGTTTGGTGAATGTAGTGTTTGCATGAGGAGAATCCCAGGGGTTGATTAGTAACAATAAGTATCAATGTCCCCCCCCCCCCCCCTCCCGCTCAAAATGTATCAATCTGTCTAGTTCCTCCGTTAGGCACTTATAAAAGCTAGCATAGATTATCAACAGTCAAATATACACTATTGCTACCATAATTTGGATATCTGCTAACTTTTAATTACTATTAGCGGAGGTGAAGCTAACCGCAGCCGACAGATAGTCACATTGAAATGGGTCCTAGGGACCGCGCGTAGCGATACCGCGTGACCGACCGGTAAAAGCAGCCTACTTTCTGTTCATCTCCAGCACAGGTCCGTCCTCCTGCCCCTCAGTCATCTCTGCCATAGGGCTCTTTCAAATCTGGGCACAGGCTGGCATGGGGTAGGGTTGTGGGGAGGTGCGGGGGAGGTGCGAGGGAGGGGGGGGGGGGGAGATCGGCGGGGGGGGGGGAGATCAGGTAGGGGGAGATCGGCGGGGGGGGGGGGAGATCAGGGAGGGGGGAGATCGGCGGGGGAAGGCGGGAGATCGGTGGGGGGGGGAGATCGGCGGGGGGGGGGAGATCAGGGAGGGGGAGATCGGCGGGGGAAGGCGGGAGATCGGCGGGGGGGAGATCGGCGGGGGGGGGGGGGGCGGGAGATCGGCGGGAGATGCGCGGGGTGGCGGGAGATCAGGGAGGGGGAGATCGGCGGGGGAAGGCGGGAGATCGGCGGGGGGGGGGGCGGGAGATCGGCGGGGGGGGGGGGGCGGGGGGGGGGGCGGGAGATCGGCGGGGGGGGGGCGGGAGATCGGCGGGGGGGGCCGGAGGTCGGCGGGGGGGGGGGCCGGAGGTCGGCGGGGGGGCGGGAGATCGGGGAGGGGGAGATCGGCCGGGGGGGGGGGGCGGGAGATCGGCGGGGGGGGGGGGGGGGGGGAGGGGGTCAGAGGGGGTATTATTCCCTGATAGAACACATCTCAGACTCAGCTCCAAATAATCATAGAAACTACATTTAAAGTGACACATATGCCACTGAGCTCCCGATTTGGGGAAAGTTTGCCTGAATTTCAAGTATGTTCTAGATTAGTATATTTGTAATGTATACTCGGGAGCATTAATGTAGGAATTACATATATTGTGTGTATTTAAGAGTTTAAAACTCCAATTTCGTAGGGTGCTGGAGTCACCCTACCCAACTGCCGGACACAATTCCGTTGGTGAAGGGAAGGTCCCCGACGCCTCTTATCTTAATGAGTTAATTGATACCAGCTGGATGGGAGAGGGTAGATATGTCACTATGTAACTCCTGCCTCGCTCCTACTTCACCATGTACTGAGGGCAGCACCTTATGGTCAAGTTACTTCTCTCTCAGATTTGAATTCCTCAATGGAATCTCTGCCACATTCTTTGTTAACAAATATCAATTAATCTAAGGAATATATAGAGTTGGTATTCCACACAAATGTTCTTACTTGTGCAGGTAAACGAAAACTACAAACATATTTCTAAATGATATATAGTGACCTTAGCCACTTTAAAATTTGTTCTTATCTACTCAGTATGACTAAAGCATGGGAGAATGTGATATTTGTGGACATTGCTTCGGTTTGGGCCTATATATCATCTTAAAAGTAAAATATCTTTTTATGTATGAATTTTTACCACCAAAAACGCTTGTCCACAAATATATATTATATTCTGAATAGTTTTTAGCGTTGCATTTAAAAAAATATAAGCACCTCCACCATTCATGATTATCAAAAATTATTATACACGCATTCACTACCGAGGCCCGGACAGCTGCTTATTACTTGTAATGCAGTAATGGACTAGTACGTTGTCATGCCAACGCAAGTTTGGTGGCACAAGGTTGCCGACGCAAGTTTGCTTGTGTGAGTGCTTTCTTCCTCCATCGTTTCAACTGTTTCTAGTTATATTCCTCTTATAGGAAAACCAGATATGGTAAATTATGTTATTATCTTTTTAATTAAGCAAGTGTTACATGCAAAACTAGGCATGTATAATAATCAACTTAATTATAGGACGAGTTGCCGCATGGACACGTAAATAAAGAACTCAATCTCTGTGCTCATTCTTTATCTACGCGCAGTGCGGCAACTCGTCCAATAAGTGCTAAGTATTACACAAACTTCCATCATTCACCATTATCCATAACAACATAAACTAGCAAATTTGCCTCTCCCGTACGGGGGATACTATAGGGGCCAGAACCGGTGAGATTTCAAAAAAACCCTGTTTCCCATAGTCCAACACCCCTCAATTATCACAGTGTCTAAGTTAGACCCACATGACCAGATTTCACCCAGAAATTGAAGCACTTATTAGTATAATTACTGAATACCAGACCTCTCACGTTCACACTATCTGTGGATGAAAACTCAAAATCCGACATAGACGGGTTCACTATCGTACACTCGGCCGTCCTCGTTACACCTCGGGTAGGTTCGGGCATCTACACACAACCATCCAATCACAGCCGTCGTCACACACTCAAACCTCTAAGCCAATCACAACTCGTTTAACTCTGACTCTGGAATGGACGGCATTGCCGTGTGATCGGCGATGCGTCCACATGGATTAAAGCTAAAATAATAAATGATTTTGGATGCGCCGGGAGACGCCATGGGGAGAGGGAAGCAGGTAGGGTGTTGACAGTGTTAATCTTACAAAAGAATCCATATTTATGAACGTAACGCAGTGTAAATAGCCCAAGAATTCCCATCAAATTGTCACGATAGACCTACCCTGGTGCCATATCCTCACTAGTCGTTTTTAAATACAATAGCTATGCGATTTATACTTATACTTAAGCATAATATTCTTTAATGTGAGTATATGTTAGAACTTTTCATTGTTAAGATTTATATTTATTATTTGAAGAGAAAATAATGATATTTCGTGATCGTACAGGTTTACTTCCGCGAGAATAAATATATTATGAATATCGATAGCAGGAGATGGGAGGAAATGAACTAAAGCGACTGGATTATATTAAGGATAAAGGACCAAGGGTTAAAATAGTCTATGTTCCAAGATGCAGATCTGAGATATAACATCAAGATTGAACTACTTCTTTCATATGTTCCCTTTATTCCTCCTTGTGAGTTGGGTTGAAGACCTTGCTCCTCAACCCGATTTATGAACAGGTACATTGAAATAATGAATGATTTTCCACACAAGGTAACATTATGTTTGCAACATAAATCAGGAATAATGGAATAAATATAATAATCACATGAATATAAACTTGAACATAAATATAAGATTATGCAACAAGTATCATGGTTAAAGTCCAGATGGAATCAAATGAATAGTTAATTAATGATAAATTAATCACATAATATAAACTGCAAATATCGTCAATGGTTGCAATGAACATCCTAGTGGCATCCGGAGGAACTACCCAATGGAATCCGGAGACGGAGGTGTCCACATCCAGAGCTATCCAGAGCTCAATGGAAATGTTCATATTGGAATTGTTACATAATAATGTATTGTACTGCACTATGCTGAATATGTAAAAGATGATTTATTGTTGGCGGAATTGAAGCAAGAGAAGACAAGACAATGGTTACATAATATAACCTACTCATTCTTTTTATTCATTTCATATCCAGCCGCATATTTTATATATAATGATTTCATTTACATTTAACATCTGTATCAGCCATAGTCAATCCCTCAGCTGGGCATATCGTCCAGGGAGACCATTAATTAAAAATAGTAACAATACACACACAACAAAGCTTTAACAACTGGAATAAAAGAGTATTCATCGAACCATTATATGAGGGGTAATTGATGTTGGTTCCAAAAGTGTCACCATGTCAAAACAACAATTTAGAATTGTTTTTTCCTCAATTTCTTTTAGTTCATTCTAAAGCATAACACATGTGCTCTCATGTAATGAGATGGAAAAACTTTTCTAGGATTTAAAAAAAAATAGAGGGTAAAAATGACCTGTTGTGCTCATTACATGGTGTCCAATGACTCTATAATGCTGGATAATTTAATCCTTCATCATGGTTTCAAATTTGAATGAGGTAATGAAGAAAAAAATTGGAAACAAATTCCAGTATGTGTATGAGTAAATAAGGTATGAAATAGTTGGGTCAATTATGAAAATAAGAAATGACTTTGATGTGACTACATGACAATGTGTTTCCATGTAAATCATTCAAATGATAACTTAATACAAGTAAAATGTTATTTAATGGAGTGGAGTGACTTCAGATAAACCTGTGATTACAAAATAAATCCTTCAGTCCCATTTGTACCAATTAAGATCAAATTACCCCTCATATACAGTTCATACAGAAGTGTAAAAAGTGAGTGTTACAGTGATCACCATTATTACTGTTATACAGCGAAATACACTTTTGATAGCTAAAATGCAAACACATCAAGTCATCTTTCCAACCTATTCAATCATTTCAAGACCATTCTTGAAATAATTCTTCATTTCTCTTCACCATACCCTACTCCATAGATCCTTACTAATTCATCATACTAACTCATAGACCTTCATACCTTGTTTATTCTCAGAGATTAGTGGATAATATTTGGGTATTAACATAAACATAAGTAACAGAAAAAAGCTAATATCGAAATCGCATGATTTTCCAATGTTCTAGAACAATAATTAGTGGGTTTGGTTTGTGGCACTGTGTCCATATGTCTGACACATAAGCATTTCCCAGGTTGTTTTGAATTTTGGAATAAGTGTTTAATATTTCGGTCATTGATAACTCTGAACATTGTTGACACATGGCTAAAATTATACAGCAAAAACATGTTTTGCCCTCTTCTGTACCACTTTTGTGGGAATTGGCCATATAATGAAATCATCAAGAAGTATATTACTAGTGAATTACAACATCTTGCTATCATTTAGTCAGTGGCCCCTCAAAATGAATGCCCCATACCGCTGGTAGAATGAAGAAATCTTGGTGAAGTATGGCATCATTACTGGATTTCATTCCACTTGTTGAGTTAATACAGAAGCAGATCCTGTAAATGAAAAGAAATTTCATTACATATTTTACAATTTTTAAGCAGGAGGAATATGTAGCTACAAGCCAGAAGAAGGGCTAACTTGATTATTAGATGATGAGATAAAAAAACAGTGTTACAGAGGTACAACTACAAGTCAGACTGATGGATCAGATGTGTGTATACATGCTCTATGGCCCTGGACTCTCACTACGGCTGCAGAGCCAGGGTCCAGGCTAGGAGTGGCTTGCTTAGCAGGGGTACATCACATTCACAGAGCCTGCATGCTTACCATACACACACCCGTCCTCCCTGTGTCAGTGCACCCATACA
Source organism: Sthenelais limicola (assembly GCA_942159475.1). NCBI lineage: Eukaryota > Metazoa > Annelida > Polychaeta > Phyllodocida > Sigalionidae > Sthenelais > Sthenelais limicola. The sequence goes on from OW804099.1 coordinate 105,036,855, forward strand.
TACAGGGGTATGTAGCCTATGTAGATGTTCTATGTTCTACGACCCAGGGATGCATGAATGCAGTAAAGATTAATCAGGAAAGTTACTAAACATGGATTTAATTTTAGTCAGAGTTACAAATAATGTGGGATAGGTTTATGAAGGAGCAGTCCCTGTCCCAGGTCGGGAGAAATCAGGGATGAAACTTTGTGAAACACACCATACTTCTTCCTGAGTAAATACCGTAACTGTGGGGACTCCAAACTCGGCCATATCTTTAAATTCAATGTCCACACATTCTTAGCTTTTACAAAAAGGGTCTGGCAATCCTTCTCTCGAATTGATTTTCACTGTAGATGTGTGTTTTCCCACATAATACCCCAATGCACTGCCATCAGAAGCAATCAGAATCGTGCATCAGAGCTATGGATACTACATAGCTCTGCTGGCATGGGGCTTTGGGTGCGACCCCTGTGACGTCATATGGGCAGAAAGTCACGGTAGGTGGCAGTTAATGTGTTTTACCTCTAGCTCTAGTTTTCATGAATAAAAGGTTCTGTAACTTTGACAATATTGCATGTATATGATTTAGATTTTAAAATTGGGACAAGGAACTGACCCTCTTCACAATGAATAAAAGAAAAAATTCCTGTATCCTCTCCTTTAACTAAAGAATCATCAAATGAATAATTTGTATATGCTTGATGAAAGGTGGACACATAGGTGTATTGAAACAGAAAGAAAAAAATCAATCAATATTTCTAATTAATCTAAAAACCTAAGTTTCCAAAATGGGGAAGTATTTTGTCCATCACCATATACCATTCAAAAGGGCTTGTTTTCGTCTTTGGAATCATATAAATGATAATGATTTTATTTTTCTATAAATGAATGAAATGACAACAAATATTTCTGTGACCTTTATCACTATTTTGATAAGCAGTATTCTTACTGTTTCAAATGATATTCTGAGAATCAAGTTAACATATCATTAAAAACTTGTAGCTGCAGCATAAAGAATTCTAAAAAACAGGAGGTCTGCACTCATATGTTTCAGTCTCAAGGCTGATAACATTCAATAGCAAAGGCGAAACCCAGAACAGAGGTTAGTGTACAGGTGTCCTCATTAGTATGCAGGTGTCCTCATACACACTTTGAATGAATTTAAATATCATGTATTTAAAAAGAATGGATTTAGCTGAAAGGATTTTGACATATTTTTAAAGCTCAGTTGAATCCCCAAACAAAGGTTAGAGGTTCAGAAACCATTGTGTGTGGTAAAGGTAATATAAAAAAATAGAAAAATATAACATTGGTGGTATTGGTGAAGGCCCTGCCCAATAATAATAATTATTTGTGATGCAGTCCTTTTTCGATTGCATATGATATTTACCTTGCGAAGAAGTCCATAGTAGTTGTCACGTTGAGGGCATATATTTTCCAGTGCCAGGGCTTTGGGAATGAGATCGTTGACCATGACTCTGTTGGATGTCACCATGTACTGCATTGCTTTGAATAGGGATGCCCCTAAAAATAAACGATTTAAATGTTCACCATTTCTTATGTAATGTTTAGCAAATAGATAAACAGAAAATTATATATTTAGTGCTTAATTTTATCCTTTATATTTTCCTCTTAACGGTTAATGTTTATATAAATCTTATTGGATGCATACTTAGAATTATGCATGCCTATGATTTACATATCTCAGAGTAGGAGATATGACCTGGTGTCCTAAGGACACCATTGTGTGTGTCCTGAGGACACCTGTATGTCTTAGAGTAGGAGATGGAGTAGGAGATATGACCTGGTGTTCTCAGGACACCATTATGTGTGTCCTGAGGACACCTGTGTATCTTAGAGCAGGAGATATGACCTGGTGTTCTCAGGACACCATTGTGTGTGTCCTGAGGACACCTGCATGTCTTAGAGTAGGAGATATGACCTGGTGTTCTCAGGACACCATTGTGTGTGTCCTGAGGACACCTGTATGTCTTAGAGTAGGAGATATGACCTGGTGTTCTCAGGACACCATTATGTGTGTCCTGAGGACACCTGTATGTCTTAGAGGAGGAGATATGACCTGGTGTTCTCAGGACACCATTGTGTGTGTCCTGAGGACACCTGTATGTCTTAGAGCAGGAGATATGACCTGGTGTTCTCAGGACACCATTGTGTGTGTCCTGATGACACCTGTATGTCTTAGAGTAGGAGATATGACCTGGTGTTCTCAGGACACCATTGTGTGTGTCCTGAGGACACCTGTATGTCTTAGAGTAGGAGATATGACCTGGTGTTCTCAGGACACCATTGTGTGTGTCCTGAGGACACCTGTATGTCTTAGAGTAGGAGATATGACCTGGTGTTCTCAGGACACCATTGTGTGTGTCCTGAGGACACCTGTATGTCTTAGAGTAGGAGATATGACCTGGTGTCCTGAGGACACCTGTATGTCTAAGAGTAGGAGATATGACCTGGTGTCCTGAGGACACCATTGTGTGTGTCCTGAGGACACCAATATATTCCTAGATCATATTCTAAGACATATGATGTCCTTAGGACATACACAGTGGGTCCTGAGGACACCAATACACTGTCCTGAGGACACTAATATATTCCTAGATCATGTTCCAAGATATGGTGTCCTTAGGACGTACACAGTGGGGTCCTGAGGACTTGTCTGCAACTCTTATATATGTGTTGTCCTGAGAACACCAGGACTTATCCCCTACTCTTATATGGGTCAGATTTTCAGAAAATGTACAATTGGCAGCTCTACACATTTAGGAAATTGTGCTAAGTTAGGCTGAAAAATGATAAATACAAAATATTTATGAGTATATTTGGTATTGCATTGATTTAAAGTATCAGTTCTGTTATGTTAAACTGTATTTTGAAGCTCAGTTCTGTCTTAAATGTGGGTTATTTGAGAAGATTGGTGGAAGTGAATTGTACATTTTCTGAAAATCTGACCCATATATATGGAGTCCTTAGGACACATGGTGGTGTCCTTAGGACACACAGTGGTGTCCTTAGAACACCAGGACTTAGGACATCACCTACTCTTATATATATGGTGTCCTAAGGACATACGTTGGTGTCCTTAGGACACACAGTGGTGTCCTTAGAACACCAGGACTTATCACCTACTCTTATATATATGGTGTCCTAAGGACATACGTTGGTGTCCTTAGGACACACAGTGGTGTCCTTAGAACACCAGGACTTATCACCTACTCTTATATATATGGTGTCCTAAGGACATACGTTGGTGTCCTTAGGACACACAGTGGTGTCCTTAGAACACAAGGACTTATCCCCTACTCTTATATATATGGTGTCCTAAGGACATACGTTGGTGTCCTTAGGACACACAGTGGTGTCCTTAGAACACAAGGACTTATCACCTACTCTTATATATATGGTGTCCTAAGGACATACAGTGGTGTCCTTAGGACACACAGTGGTGTCCTTAGAACACCAGGACTTATCACCTACTCCTGAGAACACCAGTATTTAACCCCTACTCTTATATATATGATGTCCTAAGGACATACAGTGGCGTCCTGAGAGCACCAGTACATATCCCCTACTGTTATATATATGGTGTCCTAAGGACATACGTTGGTGTCCTTAGAACACCAGGACTTATCACCTACTCTTATATATATGGTGTCCTAAGGACATACGTTGGTGTCCTTAGGACACACAGTGGTGTCCTTAGAACACCAGGACTTATCACCTACTCTTATATATATGGTGTCCTAAGGACATACGTTGGTGTCCTTAGGACACACAGTGGTGTCCTTAGAACACCAGGACTTATCACCTACTCCTGAGAACACCAGTATTTAACCCCTACTCTTATATATATGATGTCCTAAGGACATACAGTGGCGTCCTGAGAGCACCAGTACATATCCCCTACTGTTATATATATGGTGTCCTAAGGACATACGTTGGTGTCCTTAGGACACACAGTGGTGTCCTTAGAACACCAGGACTTATCACCTACTCTTATATATATGGTGTCCTAAGGACATACGTTGGTGTCCTTAGGACACACAGTGGTGTCCTGAGAACACCAGGACTTATCACCTACTCTTATATATATGGTGTCCTAAGGACATACAGTGAGAACACCAGGACTTATCACCTACTCTTATAGATATGGTGTCCTTAGGACACACAGTGGTGTCCTGAGAACACCAGGACTTATCATATACTCTTAGTAAATATGGTGTCCTAAGGACACACAGTGGTGTCCTGAGAACACCAGTACATAACCCCTACTCTTATATATATGGTGTCCTAAGGACATACAGTGGTGTCCTGAGAGCACCAGTACATAACCCCTACTCTTATATATATGGTGTCCTAAGGACATACAGTGGTGTCCTGAGAGCACCAGTACATATCCCCTACTCTTACATATTAAGGTGTCCTTAGGACACACAGTGGTGTCCTGAGAACACCAGTACATATCACCTACTCTTATATATATGGTGTCCTGAGGACATAAGGTGGTGTCCTGAGAACACCAGTACCCGATACAATTTACTATTGCAAAACTGAATTACAATAATTATTTACATTGCTAAGTTTCGATTTAATGGTTAAAAATTAGTTTAAAACACTTCAATTTGAGCATATTGTGATCAACATAAATGGCAACATAAAAAATGTAATCAAATTGTCTATTGTGTTCACTTGTGCACATCAGGAAATGTTCTTATTGTGACATGCAGTCTTTTATGTGCAAATTTATGGACTAATGGATGCCTTTTGGTATGTATGTAGAACTATGTATGTAGAACTGTAACTAACTGTAGAATTGTAACTAATGTTACCTTTAAAACAGTCTCCTGTCTGATCTGGATTGTCACCTTGCGATGCAACTCAGCAGCAGTTAGTCGGGGTAGTCGTAACCATCGTAACTGATCTTCAATTGCATGGAAGAAGCAGTTGCCATCTCCAGGCATTGGGCAGCGAAAGTGCAGGCCATGTGTCCAGCAGTTCTGCTTGAGCCTGGAGATGACTACTGACTTTGCATATTCCTCACGCCAAGTTGCCATGGACCATTCAAGAGCAGCTTTTAGATGCCTTGGATTGGCACACTGCTGTAATACTGTAAAATGTATTGAATACAGATTAAATTATAAGTCTTAAGCAGGGCTCAAAAAATGTTTGGGAGATGGAGAAGGGGGAGGGAGAAGGTGGAGGAAGGGGTGGGGAGGGAACCAGGGAGATGGCACAGGGGGTGGGGGAGAAAGGGATCGGGAGGTCTGAAGGTGCTAGAAGATGGAGAGAAGGGAAGGTGTTTCTGCATCACCAATGAAAAGTTGCACCCGGTTCAGAAAATGCAGGATGGCACAAAACAGAGAACGTGAGAAATAGGGAAGGGAGGGGGAGGGGGGAGAGATGAGAAAGGGGAGTTTTCCACTGGCACCGCTTCCCACATTCTAGGTATTTTTTCTTCGAAATTTCTTACTTTATAATCAGATTTTCACCCCAGATACCTTCACAACCCACATATAATATCCTCCACACAGGGTTGACGGACCTGTACAGACTAAAGAAACAGATGGGGACATCCCAGATTCCCAGAACATGCGTGATGAAAAACCCTTCTAGAGCTTTATATATTAGATTCATGGGATGTAATGTGTGATGGGAACAGGGGAAGTCAAGTAGGGAGGGGAGGGGAGCAGGAGGGAACAGGGGATGTCTACCCGGTGATAAATGGGGGCAGCTAGTTGGGACATTAACAGAAGACATAGAGACTCATCATACAGATTTGACTCAAGATATAAACCACAGGAATGAATGATGTATTTTTAAAATAGATGGAATATGTTGGAATTTATATCATAGTAGTATCCTAAACATTGTGTACATACAACAGTAAAAGTAATATTTACCATCTGCCTTGGAGGCTGGATAGGAATGTGGGTCCTTAGTAGCATGATGCTGGTTATTTGATGTCAGTGACATAACTGAAATGTAAAAGGGGTGATAAAACATATTCAAATTTGTGTTTAGACAAGGATTCTTTATAAGCATCTATACTGAAATAAGGTAAAGCGTTGGTTAAAGTGTATATTGGTAAGTTAACTGCAGTGGAATAAAATCGGTTAAAGGGTAATTATATTCATGAATTAATCCTTCATATCAATTTTATTTGACATCTCCACAATCCAAACAAGGCGAACACAAAATTGGACCTAAACATAAATATAAAATATTTTTCAAATAAGACAATAACATTAAGATTAATAAGCATCATCATAGCATCAAGTTGGGTTCCCTTAAAGTGATCAAATATATTGGCAAATGTATGTACATATATTGTACATGTGGGTAAGCCTGGCGCAAAGGAAAATGAAATGAAGCACTAATGAACATTTCAAATATTAAATATTCTATTAGTCTATGAAATCATTGTAGCCACAAACAAAATTAGGTAAAAGTAAATCCATTCGAATATTTATCATGTTCTACATGAATCTTGTGAACAAAAGATCCTTTTCATGAAACCAGACATTATCCTGTTTGAAAGGATATGAAAAGTGTATAATGAAGATTTGTTATAGTAATTGTAACATGATCAATAAGTAAAGAATGTAGGCTACTGTGGAATCATAGAGAGGCCTACAGAATCATCAGTAGGCCTACAGATGTAACATAGTATGATATTAACCTCTCTCTGGCTTTTTTCAGGGTGCGGTAGGCTTTTTTCAGGAATTAAAGTGTTAACCATGTGAGCTAAACATTGCTTAAGACTGGAAGGTGTTAGCAGAAATTAAGGTGTTGGCAGAATTTCTTTTTTTACAATGAGTAGAACTACCGTAACATATTTTGAATAAATCAGGGTGGTAAATGGGCGCTCACCCACTCGCATTTGCGAGTGGAAAGTGTGGTGGGTGAGTACCACTGTGGGTGCACTGGTCTGTATTCTTGAGTACCAAAATGCAATAAAACATAATGCATTGTCTACCATTAAAATGCATGAAAACGAAGGTTTTTTTGCATGCAAAATAATGAAAATGGGAGTCAAACTTCGCTCTAACTCGGTACCATTTAATAAGGATTATATCAATGTAAATATGATTATATCAATAATCATTTGTGTGATACAATATCTGAAAAAAGGGAGACAATACATTCGATTTTGGTAAAGAGATCTTATTCTATTTCTAATATATAATTTTGTTTGGCTTTCTGAAGGGTTTATTTCATTTTATATTTTTTTCATTTGTTTTCTTTCTTTTTTGCTACCGACACACACATGGATGGATTGGTCTTATCCCTAATTTCTGTCGAAATTTGGGTTTACAGGTTAACAAAAATGTTCCTCCATGGTTTAAAGAGCTTCATGGCAGTCACATTGTATTCAGCTGCAACTTTTAGGCCAGATAGCCTTTTTTAACCTCAGGTATAAAGCTCTCATATGAAATATTATTATTTCTGAAAAGCCTCTGCCTGTCAATATAAGATTTGCTCACTAGAATAACGAAATTAATTTGTCTGATTTTACAATCATTGCCTTCAAGGCCTATCACTTTTTACTCATGAGAATTAAAGTAAAGTTGGAGTTGTGAAAATGATTTGATATAGTATTACAGGTTGTAAAGATGAGGAGTGTCCTCAAGGGATATTAACTTGTGTGTTCAATGTGTAGATTCTCAAACTTTAAATCAAAACCTAATGTTTACTATAGTATATTGATAATAATTCCTATTTTTTCCCTTGACAAATTAGAAATATCACTTTGTGAATTCATTCAACAATAAAAACCATTTGATGTAGGGGGTCGGGGGGGGGGGGGGGCTATTGGGTCCAACATTTCAGGCTACATGAGCCCCTTTTCAAAGATGTTTATGATTTTTCTTTTAGAGGGTGTTATGTTCTATCATTCATTATTATGATACACCATGATGAATATAAAAATTTGTATGAGATGAACAGCATTTTGCATGCTTATTAAAATGTTATTGTATGGAAATTTTGTTTATTGAGGACCAGACCAGTGCAAAGTGGTATGGACCAGTACCTCCCCAGTCCACTGGTCTGTAAATTCGAGTACTGCCCCCTTTCCTGTTTACCACCCTGTTAGATACAATGGTAGGCCTACAGTAGTAAATACCAATCTCCAGCAATACACATCATTATAATACAATAACAAATCATAAACACAGGTCAGGACGGCCAAGTGTTAATTCAATACCCCAAACATCAACCATATCACTCCACCACCACCCCTCCAAGCACCCCCCCACCCCCGGCCCACACAGGTCACCAAACATCACCCATCACTCCCCCCCATCCCCCCTCCGCCCCCCCGGGCCATAGGGCCTATAGTAGTAGTTTATATCCCATTTTAAATTGTCCTCTAAGTCGAAAATATCAATTTTAAGGAATGGGATTCTTTCGCCCCCCCCCCCTTAAATAGCCTGCTGAGAAAAAAGGTAAAACATGTCAACGCGATGATACTGTTCTTAGGCCTGTTCTTATTGTTCTACCTCTACATCTAGTAACAAATAATATATAGCAAAAATAATACCATACATCTCTCACCAACGATCTCCCCCCCCTCCGCCCGCCCCCCTCCGCCCGCCCCCCTCCGCCCCCTGGGTAGCCCATTTGATATATAGATCTAAAACAAACATGAGAAATACAATTAATACCAGCACAAACATGTGGAAGTCCCATAAGGGAAAATTCGGAGGTATGCCAGCCATTCTTTTCTCTGCAACCTTCCGGGGGGGGGGGGGGGTGCATGCCCCCCTACCCCTTAGCGGAGATTGCTGATATAATCAGCTCCCGAAGGTCCCCTATTTTCATGCTAACCAGCTCCCGAAGGTTCCCAATTTTTACCCGCCGCGGCACCCCCCCCATCGACTTTCAACCCAAGTACCCCCCCCCCCCCCCCCCGGGTTTTCTAGACAATATTGTTCCAGTAATCACTAGCTAATATCGTTGCTTACTAATATACTGTAGGAGTAAGCTAGGTAAGAATGCTGAATGAGCATTTATTTCGTTGGCAAACAGGGGGATAAGTATCAATCTCTCTCTATTTGCGTGTGGACCCGTAATGGCGGGTGTGACGTTGTAATGGGTAGTGATCCTGCCGATGGGCAGCTTCTTTCAGAAGCGGTTGTCACGGAAGAGTCCAGATGTGTGTGTGGCAAGTAGGACTATCGTCACAATTTGATGGGAATGAGAATGGGAATGGCTTTATAGTATATATAACGCTACCCCCCCCCCTCCCCCCCCCCCCCCCCACACACACCCTACTGTTAAAAGCTGGGTACTGCTGCTCCTATAGTGCAGCAGTACCCAGCGCTTGTAGTGCAGGTTTACACGAGTACGGCCGAGTGCGTGGAAGAAGGCTTATGCATTGGGAGCTGGTAGACATGCATTGGGAAATCAGCCTATGTGCATTACCAGTACAATATAGACACTATGAACCCCGACTATTTCATTCTCAAACATGTTAAGGATGACAAATCCGTAATTCTTTTTTCCTGTTGACTGCGAAAACATACGAAATCGGGTGAAGTAGCCAACTTTCCTAGTCCAATTTAGCCGTTCCGAGAAACGGTGGCGCGTCCTGTTGTCAAAGGGGAGAATTAGGCAATCTCTTGGATGGCCACTGGCGCCTCGTCGTCTAGTAACAAATAGTAAATAGCAAAAATAATACAATACATCTCTCACCAACGTCCTCCCCCCCGGCCCCCCCCCCCCTCCGACCTCCCCCCCCCCCTCCGACCTCCCCCCCCCCCTCCGACCTCCCCCCCCCTCCGACCTATCCCTGCCCCCCCCTCCGACCTCCCCCCGCCCCCCCTCCGACCTCCCCCCCGCCCCCCCTCCGACCTCCCCCCGCCCCCCCTCCGACCTCCCCCCGCCCCCCCTCCGACCTCCCCCCGCCCCCCCTCCGACCTCCCCCCGCCCCCCCTCCGACCTCCCCCCGCCCCCCCCCCTCTCCGACCTCCCCCCGCACCCCCCTCTCCGACCTCCCCCCGCACCCCCCCCCCCGCACCCCCGACCTCCCGCCGATTTCACACACCTGTTGTGATGTCTACTTACAATGAAACAAGATACATACAGAGTAACAGACCCCCGGAACAGACCAGAGTGATTTCATTTATAATTCTGCCCCCCCCCCCCCCCCCAACTTCCCCTGCCCCAACCCCCCCAACCTCCCCCCCGCCCCAACCCTATTATACATATGTATTCCAGAAAGAATAAAACTTACCATTCGCAGACAGACTCGCTCCCGTGAGCGATAATAGAGGGTTGTTTACATCGTGGGTTTATTTTCTCTCTGTCGTGGCGGAAGGGAATGTGGAGCGCAAGGCGGTGGGCTGGGCGCGGTGGGTTCCCAGGACACATTTGAATGTGACTATCTGTCGGCTGCAAACTAACCAAACCAAACCAAACCAAAACCATAATTTGGTAGAACATATAGAACTTTTGAAGGTAGGAAATGTTCCTTTAGGAAAGGTTTATTCAACCTTCTATGTCTTCCATGGGAGGTAAGTATCACCTACCTGAGTAGTCTAAATTACTGTATACAGGCAGAAAAACATCTAATATTGCCACCAAACTTGAGGATATATGAGACAACACTATGCCCTATCTTCATTTATTTTTTTATTTTTTATTCACTTACGGGCCAAAAACATTTAACAACAACAATATTCGAGTGTAAAAACGTAGTGTCCACCATGGACGTTCTTCATACGGTGCCCTGGCTATTTATTACACCCCTGTGATGTTGCTTCCTATACCTTCAGCATTGTATGTCGCACTTGGTCAAAGTGGTGCATAACATGAAAATTATGTCGCACTTGAGCGCCCTTGGCGCATACAAAAAATAGGTCCGGCAGCAAAGCCTGATCACCGGAAGTAAAAAATTGTATATTCATGAGCCGTCACTTCCGACGATGGAATCGGCGATCGTTCAGCTAATATCTGTGGAAAAACTAAATATAAAGATTCAAAATAAAAAGTTCTATCGAATAATGATATTTAAAAAAATGATTTTGCTAAAGTATATGCATGTAGACCCACCATGAACACAAGATTCTAAAGTTAACCTAGGCAGTGCCAGGGTGCTCGTGTACCCAGCTGTTGTTTTGATTTTGCGAAGCTTATATCATCGCCCACTCGGTAAATCATCGATCGTTTTCCCGATTTTCTCTCGAAATAATAAAGCTAGGGCTTCAAAATGAAAAGTTCAGTCGAATAATCATATCTAAAATTGACATTTTGCTAAATTATATCAATAAAAAATCACCATAAAGAAAGATCCTTCAACGAACGACAACTAACCAAGCCCGCGAAGCTAGCCCGCGAAGCAAGCAGACGTCTTAAGATGGCGAAACTTACATCAAAAAATCATCGACCGTTCACTCTAATTTCTCGGGAAATGTTTAAGCTAAAGATTCAAAATAAAGTTTTACCTAGAGAAAAAATGTGAATCTATCATTTTGTGGAAGCATATCGATGTACAATGGCTGTAAATCTATAATACAAAATAAGCAAAGCGCGGGCTTTCAGGCCCGAAGCAGACGACAACAAACCGGGGGTATAAATAGTGACCGGGACACTGAGACTTCACTCCCGACAACATGACAGAGGAAGAAGTAACGTTCGAACTTGTGGGTGATAACTTTTTTGCGCCAGACCCAATGGAGGGTTTGCAGGAGTTAATCCTTAGCCAGGAGGAACTTAACGATATTTTGGGGGAAGAAATGCTTATTCCAGAAGTTGTTCCAGAAGAAAACATTGATCAAGAACGAGAGAATACTGCCTCAGGCTCAAAAGAAAACGAAGAAATGCAGCAGTACATCCAAGGCCAGAGGAACAAAAACACCAACAAAAAAACGAAACAGGTATGTCATTATGCTATGTCTATAGGCTTAGAATATTATAATAGATTTGAATTAAAACAGATTGCATTCCTCTGCCTATCACGGGTCTTGCGGGTGTCCTTAGGCGCACCCTTAGGAGAACTAAATTCCTTCTTCTTCAATTTCGATTTACCACTGTCAGATTTTGCACTATCTGACACGGCACCAGAGTCTTTATTCTTTTCGGTCTTCTCATCCAATTTCTTGTCTGCCTTAACATCCGATTTCTTGTCTGCCTTAACATCCAATTTCTTGTCCTTCCTCTTAGGTTTAGGCAAAGAAGCGGCTGTGGTAGTTTCCTCACCATCACTATCACCCGCCTCGGCGGCTTTGGAAGCAGAAGCAGTAGCCTTGACATGCTTAACTTTCCTCCGCGACCTAAGCTTAGGAATTTGCCAATCAGCCACAGCCTTGCGCTCCTTCGCCTTCTCCAACTCCATTCTCTTTTTCTCAATCTTCTCATAATCTGCTTTTATCTCAGCCTCCATTTCTTCAGCCCAACTTGCACTAGGCGGCTCCTCTAGCGAGACAGATTCAGCGACCACAGGCGCAGCGTCTTCGGCTGTGGGCTGACTCCCGCTAGCTGCTGCATCATCACCAACCACCGCCTCCTTCTTCTGATTATCGCCCGGAGGCGACTCAACGTCCATGGCCGACTCTTCCTTGTCAGACATCCTATCTGCTTGAGAACTCCAGATGGAGTTTCAAGGTTAGGGACACAGACAAAATACAAACTCTGCCAACCAACTCAACAACAACCTAGGAATACAATGATTTATCGGGGGGATAAGCCAAGCAAACCAAGTCACATACAACTGGATAGTGAAACACGTGTGTTGTGTTCACTGCCCGAGCGTACTCTGCAGACGGACGCTCCCGCCAGCTCTCGTGACCTAGTCTCGCGACACCTCCGCCAATCGGAGGACTTTCTTCCCTCTAAATATAGCATCATAAACCTGTTGCCGAGCCGTTCACGCCAGAGTACACACGGCCTGGATACCGCTGCCTGCCTGCTCACTATAGCAAGCATACACACAGTACCAGGGACCTGAACTCCCGAGCAAAGTCCATCACTCTTTCACTTGCAGTAACCAATATCATTAGAAAAGAAAATCAAGCAGTCTCTCCCTACTTTCCGTGGGGTGTATTGCTTCGGCCCAATCACATTTCCCAGTAGGTGTCAGGACAATGAGAGGCTACATGCCCTGCCAGTCGATTACATTTTCCAAATCAATTCAATTACTGAACCACGTACAGTAATTATGATGTTTTTTTTATTAAATAACTCCCACACACGGAGTAGCTTCACCCCCGCCATGCTCGTGTAAGACATTATTAAACCAGTACTTCTCGTTGTGTCATTTTTTTCCTTGCACCTTTCACCCAATTTTTTCACTCATAGCCTAATCGGTCAGGTGCTTGCCTATGACGCCTAGGCCGCTCCTCTAAGTAACCTGATCGCAACAAACCATCCATAGTCTTGGCTAGTGGTGAACCTTCTACCTTTCCCTCAGAATCTGAATCACTGGAACTCTCAGACACCACAGCCGCTGTGCCACCTTCCAGCTTCGTTCCCAGGCCCGGCGGCTGGTCAGACAACAAAGCTGGCTTATTGGGCGGACGGCCGCGCCTTTTCACATGTCTAACTATATTAGCTGCAGGTAACACGGCAGGAGCATGCCGCCCGGGTATGACACGACCTTGAGGAGTAATCTTCAAGTAGTCTTTACCCGCTACCTGCTGCTTCTGATACTCTGATGCTCTATGCAAGTTAGTAACCTGCACTGGAGTCCCATCTGCATCAAAAGCCAATTTTAGTAAATCTCCATTCCATCTGAGAACTCCCTCCTCAGTCCTGAGTTCATAGGTAGAACCCTGCACACGACGTATGACTTCAAAAGGACCATCCCATTTAGGGCCATATTTCTTCTGAGCCATAGGCGTCGCATACCTCCATACAACATCTCCAGATTTGAAAACCTTGGGTCTCGCCCGCCTATCAAAATATCGTTTCTGATAAACGGCTGAATGCCCCAAACGCTCCCTAACAAATCTATGTCCTTTCAGCAATAGCGTTTTAATCTCCTCCACAAAGACACTGCGACAAGGGAAATCAACGTCCCCAGTCAGAGTACCATATATAATGTCAGCCGGGACTGTTAATTCTGTACCGAATACCACCAAATTTGGCGTGCACATAGTACTCTTATGCACCGCTCCTCTATAAGCATGTGCAATACAGGGCACCAACAAATCCCAATTCAAATCCTCAAATTGTGTCAAACATGACAATTGCTCAACAAGAACACGATTCCAACGTTCTACCTGCCCATTTGCCTGGGGTCTATAGGGAAGGGACATCAACTGCTCTATGTCAAGCAAGAGTAATAACTCCTTTAAAAGAGCTGAACGAAATTCTGGCGCTCCATCAGTCTGGAGGGAGACCGGTGGGCCGTACCTTAGCACCCACTCAGTAAACAAGGCCATCGCACAGGTAGCGGCTGTGTGATCGGGAAGCGGGTAAGCCTCAGCCCATTTAGAAAAATAATCTGTGACAACCATCACACAACTATTTCCCCTAGGGGTTCTCCTAAATGGACCAATGATATCCAAAGCAATGCGGCTCCAGCGCACACCATGGATTTCCTTCTTCAACGGGGTTATACCTTTTCCACCCCTACTCTTACAAGAAGCGCAAACTTCACAGCCGCGTACCCAATCGGCGATATCCCTCTTCATCCGGGGCCAAACAAACTTTTGTCTTGCCGCCTGATAAGTTTTGAACTCGCCAAAGTGAGCTGCAAGCTTACTCCCGTGCAAAGTACGGAATAACTCCTTCCTCAGAGCTAGAGGTACCAGTACACGTGTATACACAACTCCGTTGTCGCTTTCCCAATCCATACACAGCAATTCTTTTTCCACTTTTAAAAATTCTATCTTACTCACATAGTAACAGAACTCTCCCCCCTCAGCCAACAAAGCTTTATTGTCTGGCTTCTGAGTAAGGCCCTGTACTATTGATTTGATTCTGGTGAGAACATCATCTTCTTCTTGCGCCACCTTCAGCCGATCACCCGCCAATGTTGAAAATATATGGTAGTCCACAGTCATTGTAGCTACTACGGCGTCATGTGCACCACAATCCAGACAATCTTCTCTGGGACATCTTCTCACCGGCAGCCGCGAAAGCGCGTCCGCATTTATGTGTTTGCGGCCCGGCCTATGAACAATCTGATCTTCCCGCAATCCATAATGCTGCAAAGTGGTTAACCACCTTGCTAGCATACCAGAAGGGTCTCTAAAGTTCATTAACCAGCGCAACGAAGCATGATCAGTTCTCAACATAAAGTCATGTTGCCCTATTATATAATGTTGAAACTTAGATAAATAAGTCAAAACAGCTAGCAACTCTCTTTTTGTAGCACAGTAATTCTGTTGGGCCTTAGTCAACGTATTACTGGCATAACTCAAAACCACCTCTCTCGAATTCTGCATCTGAGAGAGGACTCCAGACATACCGAATCCACTCGCGTCAGTATCCAGAATGATAGTTCCAGACGGCTGTGGGTAGCCTAATACAGGAGGAGATGTCAATAAATCTTTCAGGTCTGCAAAGGCCTTATGACAATTATCATCAAAGGTCACACGCCGATTATTCTTCAGCTCCGCCCCGGCTACCAATGCTTGAATAGGAGCTGCAACCTCTGAGAAATTGGGCATAAATTCTCTATAATATGAAGCGAAACCCAGAAACTGACGGACCTGCTTAATAGTAGTCGGAACCGGCCAAGAATGGACTTTCTCCAACTTATCCGGATCCGCGCGGACTCCATCTTGAGAAACAATTCTCCCCAAATACTTCACATTCAGTTTGAAAAATTCACATTTCTTCGGTTTAAGCTTCAACCCATAATCGGCTAGTCTCTGCAAGACTTTTTCCGTATTTAACAATGCTTCATCAAAACTGGAGCCAAAGATGATTACATCGTCCAAATAAACAAGACAGCATTTCCACCTCAATCCAGCCAACATTTGTTCCATCATACGCTCAAATGTGGCAGGCGCATTGCATAGTCCAAAACTCATAACCTTGAATTGGAACAGGCCCATAGTCGAGACAAAAGCCGTCTTCTCCTTACTAGCTTCGTCCATGGCAATTTGCCAGTAACCGCTCTCTAAATCCAAAGTTATAAACCATAAGTTACCACCCAATGCCTCAATGCTTTCATCTATTCTAGGGAGAGGGAAAGAATCCTTCTTTGTGACCGCATTGACTGGACGATAGTCAACACAAAACCTGTCAGTGCCGTCACTTTTCTTCACAATCACAACCGCAGATCCCCAGGGGCTATTACTAGGTTCTATAACACCTTTATCGAGCATGTCTTGAATCTGTTTCTCAGCAGCTTCTCGACGCGCGCGCGGCAGGCGTCTATACACACTTTTAATTGGCACAGCATCACCTGTGTCAACCACATGACGCACTTTGTTAGTGTGTCCCAGTGTTTCACCCGGCAACCTGAAGCAATGTTTATACTGCCAAAGCAGATTCCTTAGTCTAATTATGTCCTCCGCCTTAGACAAATCAGACCCTCTTACCAATTTCGCTAGTGGGCATTCATCCACTGGCGGCATTGGAACCTCCGGTTCCAACATCTCCACATCAACAATAGGAGAATTATCATTCAAGAAATCTTCTCCCCTTGCTGTCTGCAGTTCGATCAGTACGGGAGAGCTAGTGGGATTGCATACAGACAGCGTGCAATTATATCGGTCGCCAGCAACCAATAAACTCCCTGCAACATAACATCCCAACTCCGGCTCATCTGGTTCAAAGAACATGTCCTCATTCGGGGACATTGGGCCAATGCCACTACAAATAGTGGAGAAAGCGTCTATGAAAATACTCTCACAGTTGCTCCTTGTCATAGGCCCACTTTGCAATGCCCTGCACATTACCGACTGTTCACCTGCCTCGAGAGTGAATAAACCAGACCAGTCGGAATTACATTTATGGAGATAGATAAAATCCATCCCCAAGATACCAGCTTCTGCTCCAACCAAACCACTTACCACCAGGCAGTTGAGGGCATACCAAGCACCTCCCAACCCCAGCGCGAGTCGCACACACCCATGCGTCTTTAGATTATGACCAGTCCCAGCATAGCACGTCACTCCACATGGCATCAATGACGGCCTGACTGAGAGTTCATCATATACATGCCTTTTTACCAGCGTGCATTGTGCCCCCCAGTCAATAAGGAATTGACCAGTTACATTCACTAAAGTCACATCCGCATACATGCGCTCAGCCACAAGCGGACGATTGCGGTCTGAAACACAAATCTCAAAATCACGCAAGTCACACACCATCACTTTACTCACCACCCGGGCATCTTCCCCCCATTCAACTTTTAGAATTTGCCCAGGCATGCATACATACTCAGGATCTCCTTCATTCACTACTATCACTGAGCATGTGGCGCGCCCAATTGCGCCAATGCCGCTGCCCTCGTGCACTTCACCTCCAAGATCACCTTCTCCATGGGCGTCCCCAGGCTGATCTAGGGGCACAAGAACATCGGATCCAATTGGTTTACTAGCCCGATTTATCGACAATGCGGTGTGTATGCTGTTTGTCGCGATCTCCTGTTCACCGCCTAAGAAGATCCGACCTTGTTTAACAGCAGAGCCAACTGTTCCTTAATTGCCGCAGCCTGAGCTGTAAAGTCATTAAAAGACTTAACATGTGTTTTTTGTTTAACACAATCCGCCCACATGTGTCCTTCTTGCTGACAATAGTAACATTTCCGAGGCATACCAGGTCTTCTCCTATAATTTCCTTCAGAAGAACCCTTTCTACCCCCCTCACCCGACTCGGCAGGTGGTGGTGGTGGTAAAGCCTCCAGTTGCGGTTTTGGCCTTTTCTGCCACGCCCGAAAGGCTTGAAACTCTGCCATTTCTCTATCATCCCACTCTCGCTCCGATTTGGTCACAGTAGTTACCGTTGACACACCCGCCTCGCTTTTAATCGAGTGTAAATGCGAAGACGTGTGTGAAACTCCACTGGTTCCAAATACATCCCTATATCTAGTAGCGGCTGCCGCAGCCGAAACTATATCGGTCGGCTCCTGCATTGCAACATATTGCGACATGCCTTTATCCACCAGCCCATCAAGAAATGTTTTCACCGCCATATCATGCAACGTGCCATCCCATTCACCGAAAGCATGTACTGCCTTCAAACTTAAGTTCTGGCTGAAAGCAGCCGGACTCTGCCCAGGATCTTGCCTGCATTCGAAAAATTCCCGCTTTCGCGTCTTATCAGACTTTTCAGCCTGATAATCATATTCGAGCATCTGTAGCAGCTGATCAACTGAAAAATCATCCGGCTCCAGCATCATAGCTTGCGGCAGCTGTTTACCTACTCCGGTTAGCAGTTGTATTTTATAAGTCTCATCATCCCAATTATTTGAACGTGCTATCATTACTGTGCGTCTTTGATAGTCACGCCAATCCTCCCGACCATCCCATTCAGGGAAGTTCACAGTTCTAGGGTTGCGAATTGGCTTAGTTGGTTTGAACTTAGGCATGCCAAATGCAGGTCCCTTACCTTCAGGTAAGTAACCCGCGGCTGGATCTATTGACCGCCTAACTCCACTCATATTGGCCGGCAATGATCGCCTTACCGCGCCCATAATTCCATAACCGACTGGACTAGGACTAGAAGGGCGCAAACCACGCGCAGCTTCTAAAGCACTCCTCCTGTCACCTTTAAACGCCCGCCCGCCAGTTGGTGCGTCCGGCATGACCGACGTATAATGTGGTGGATATGATGCTACATTATCTGGACTTCCTTTCCTTTGATCAAAGTCAGGTAAATCATTCATGATTCGGGTGTATGATTCATTAGTTATACCGCCCGGATTCTCATGAATAGGAGTGCTAACCTTTTCCACCTCGTCAGCAAAAGCAATACCCCTAGCCCTGTGCTGTGGGACTTGAAAGTCAAAGCGGCTATTCAATTCTTCCAAATTCACTCTCATACGCTCATTATTCTTACGTTCCCAAGCGCGCTTAGCCTCTAGTGAAGTCAATTTCTCACTTTGATCTTTCACTACAGATCTTAAACGAGCTTGTTCCTGTCTAGCCAAATTCAATTCCGATTCAGTATAAGCCGCTTTCTCCAGGGCCTCCTTCCCCTTCCTTGCAGACTCCAATACTGAATCATTCATCAAATTCAAAGTACTCACTTGCGTAGAGATGAGTTTATCCATCCTATCATAGGTCATGCGCCTATTCCTAGCACGGTCCTGAGTCCATTCGGATTGCAACTGACCAATATCCGCATGAACCACTGGAGTCATGGGAGGCAATTTACCATGCAAAAACTCATCCTCATCCGAGCCAATATCCACAATCTCCGGTTTTTTCTTCAACGCACTACGAGGAAGCTTTGACAACTTCCTTCTCATGGTCACTTTCAAATCGGGCGGTTGTACATGTTCATCGCCGCTACTTGAATTAGCTTCTATGCTCGCTTTCACCCGCACATTAGCATTAACATGGGGTTCCAGCGATCGATCGAAATTCAGTTTTGACTGGGCCAACTGATTTTCCAAGTCCTGTATAGTCTGATTCGTTTGCTGCAGAAATTCATCCACAGCCATCAGGTCATCCGGTGCTCCAGTGGAGAGCCGGACATCTTTCCCCTTGTCACCCATCGGCACTCCTCGTTAGAGGCTACCGACGGCTGACACAGGTCTCACCCGTTAGCGAGCAAAAATCCAAAAATGGTCACGGCACCAAATTGTAGTGTCCGATCGACGGCCTTAAGCGACTATGAGACTTAATCTATCGAATAAAGACAACGACAACAACAGGATCTAATGGACCTCGCCAGCTTCTCTCTTTATATACTTCTGTTCCTCACCCGGGCTGCTCTCACGAGAACAACAACAATACAATACGTCATATCGAGTAATCAATACATAGGTGTGCATACACAATGGGTGTATAAGGAAGGAATAACAGTAAATATATGGAACAAGCAGTATCACATAGCAATAAAAAAGTTAAAATACAGACCACCGAAATACAACGACCTCTATCGGTCAAAACCCACCACAACCGCGACCAGCGCGGCTACTCTAGACTTACTTAGCGGGACTGGTACAACAGCCGCGTAGCCCCGGCTCTGGTTTAACAAATGTCAATCCAGAGCCGCGCACCACAATTAGTTGAATCTTATTTCCAGGACTTTCAACCTTGTTTAACAAGAACTTGAATAATCATGCTATGTATTGCGATATTTTATATTATATTCTCTGTTCAATTTTCAGGTGATGAACAGATTTGTAGAATGGTTGATAGACGATCAAAATGAAACAGGGGAGATACTACAAATGGTTCCCGAGTTACTAAATGCCAAGATTGGGTTATTTCTCATGAGTCTGAAGAAAAAGGATGGTACGGACATGGAGCCTGACAGTGTCACCAGCTTCCACAGAGCTATCGATCGGTAAGCAGAAATAATTTGCTATCAAAAAGTCATTCTCCGTACATATAATCGATCTGTTACCAAAAGGTCATACTCCGTACATAACTATATCCTTATGGAACATGAATGAATAGCGAGTTGGGGGTGGGAGAGTTCACACATTGCCAATTTGAAATCTGAGCGGAATTTAATGTTTCAGACCGATTATTTAGCATGAACAATATTTATTTATTATAGATTTTTTTTCAGGTACCTACGTGAACATGAATATCCACATAGTATCATGACGAGTGAGAAGTTTCGCTCTAGTAGAGACGTCCTGCACGCGAAAAGGAAAAACTTGAAATCGTAGGGCCTAGGAAACAAACCGAATCGTGCAGAGGGTATGTCGGACGACATGATCGAGAAACTATGGAATGAAGGCGAATTGGGAGATAGAGATGCTAAATCGGTTCAAAATACAGTGTTTTATTTTCTAACTCAAGGGTTTGGGTTTCGTGGCTGCCATGAGTCACGACAGATGAATTGGTCGGATGTTCACCTAAATAAAGATGAAAATGGAAGAGAATATCTATCATTCCGAGAAAAGTTAACAAAAACAAGAACGGGAGACAGTACCTCAGGCTGCAGAGCCTTCTCGCCGAAGATATTTGCCACTCAGAATGAAAGATGTCCTGTGTATTTTTATTCTAAATTTGCTTCTCACAGGCCAGAAACCATGATGGAGGACGATTCTCCTTTTTATCTTTGCGTTAAGAATAATGTGAAATCTGGTGACAAGGTCTGGTATTCTTGCCAACCAATGGGCAAAAATTCAATAAGTAAAATTGTGCCTAACATGGCTAAAGCATGTAACATTCCAGGTAAAATTACGAACCACTCCCTGCGGAAGAATACATGTCAAAACCTTATCGATTCGGGGGTCCCACCAGTTCTCGTTTGCCAACTCACAGGACATAAGAATGTTAATAGTTTGGCATCGTATACTACTGCAAACATTGATCAGCAATGGGCAATGTCAGACATAATCACAGCAGCTTCGAGCAATAAGAAAGCCTTGCCTTCTACAACATTCCACCGCCCAGCCCTCCCCCCCTCTGCCTCCGCTGGATGTCTGACAGTTGCTGCCGTCGGTAATCAAATCATGCCCGCCCAAATTCCCCAATCTCCGGTCGATAAGATCCTGCAAGCTAGTACAGGCATGTTCGCTTCCGCAAATATATCGGGTAATGTCAATCTGAACATTAATTATAACATCCAGACTTCTCAGGCTCAGCTGAATGTGAGCCCAAGCCAAATCGCAATAGAAAAATAAATTTAACACGTTTTATTTAGGTCAAAGTAATGTCATAGAGTTGACAGCATCGTGACAGTACCACGAGACTTTTTGTATTTTCATATTTCATACGAGTTGTATTGTCATATTCCATAGGAGCAATGGTGACATGTTATTGTTTATATTGTTGAAGGATTTGAGCTATAATAAAAGCCTCAAACTGTTAAAATACCTTGTATTTCTTTCCATTCGTTCCATATCTTAGCACGAGTAAGTAATCCAAAATCGAAGAAAGCAAGTGAACATGACGCCGAAAGTAGATCGGCACTGCGCAGGGGGACTATTTCTTCATCTCAACACGTTGAAAATATTACTTTAAAATAAAGCAACGGCCTCAAAATAAAAAGTTCAAGGGAAAAATCATATCTAAATATGCGATCCTGCCAAATTATATCGACGATAATAATTTATTTCATTAAATAGCCACGGCCCGACAGGCTAAGTAGATCGAAGCTTTGTTATGATTTTGCGGAACTCATATTATCGCCCACTAGAATATTTTTACCGATTTTCTCTGGAAATAATAAAGCTAGGGACTTTAAATGAAAAGTTCAATCGTTGAATCATATGTAAAGATGCGATTTTGCTAAAGTATATCATCGATAATCATTTATTTCATTAATCAGCCACGACGGCAACACAGGCTCTGACTGACAAGGCTCTCATCGAAGCAAGCACTCTGGCCAGAGGGACTATTTTCTTCATCTTTCGCAAAATGCATACAAAATGGCGGTACAAAAAGGCGGAAAACTGAATTTAGTTCTTTTATTTTCATTTATTTATATTTTCTTATTTATGAACGGGATGTAATAAATATGGAATACACCTCGGCCGCCATCTGGCGAAGTATTATGCATCTCGGTTGCGGCGGGATACCTCGGGACTACGCTGCGCTCCGTCCCTCGGTATCCCGCCGCAACCTTGATGCATAATACTTCGCCAGATGGCGCCCTCGGCGCATTCCATCTATATCTCTGCCTCATAAGGAGGACTTCGTACAGAATACAATATAGTAGCAAATAGACGAAAAACTTCTAACTATACTAAATTCAAGCAGATTCAGATGATACTAGACTTTTCATAATTTCACTAATCTTCATTTATTTTACTTTGGTAATTATGGAAAAAAAATACTAGAACAAATGTCAACAGGAACATTGCATGCGCTGTATGTAGGTGCAGGTTGAGTGCATGATGCATGCGCCTGCACTGTGTGTGAGGGGGTTGTGTGGAGGCACATACCTACAGCAGTGGTCAAAGCCCCAACCACCCTCAGACTGGGCCTGCACTGTGTGTGAGGGGGTTGTGTGGAGGCACATACCTACAGCAGTGGTTAAAGCCCCAACCACCCTCAGACTGGGCCTGCACTGTGTGTGAGGGGGTTGTGTGGAGGCACATACCTACAGCAGTGGTCAAAGCCCCAACCACCCTCAGACTGGGCCTGCACTGTGTGTGAGGGGGTTGTGTGGAGGCACATACCTACAGCAGTGGTCAGAGCCCCAACCACCCTCAGACTGGGCCTGCACTGTGTGTGAGGGGGTTGTGTGGAGGCACATACCTACAGCAGTGGTCAGAGCCCCAACCACCCTCAGACTGGGCCTGCACTGTGTGTGAGGGGGTTGTGTGGGGGCACATACCTACAGCAGTGGTCAGAGCCCCAACCACCCTCAGACTGGGCCTGCACTGTGTGTGAGGGGGTTGTGTGGAGGCACATACCTACAGCAGTGGTCAAAGCCCCAACCACCCTCAGACTGGGCCTGCACTGTGTGTGAGGGGTTGTGTGGAGGCACATACCTACAGCTGTGGTCAAAGCCCCAACCACCCTCAGACTGGGCCTGCACTGTGTGTGAGGGGGTTGTGTGGAGGCACATACCTACAGCAGTGGTCAAAGCCCCAACCACCCTCAGACTGGGCCTGCACTGTGTGTGAGGGGTTGTGTGGAGGCACATACCTACAGCTGTGGTCAAAGCCCCAACCACCCTCAGACTGGGCCTGCACTGTGTGTGAGGGGGTGTGTGTGGAGGCACATACCTACAGCTGTGGTCAAAGCCCCAACCACCCTCAGACTGGGCCTGCACTGTGTGTGAGCGTGTGTGTGGAGGCACATACCTACAGCTGTGGTCAAAGCCCCAACCACCCTCAGACTGGGCCTGCACTGTGTGTGAGGGGGTTGTGTGGAGGCACATACCTACAGCTGTGGTCAAAGCCCCAACCACCCTCAGACTGGCCCCGCTCCATGTAAGAAATCGATGCCAGCTTTTGCTCTCCCAAGCTAAATGGATAATTTCGGGTGTTCCCTATTGTGAGAAACACCATTGCCTAAGGTGTGGTAATCTTCCGATGGTGGTATACTTGTGTCACAGAGTCTATGCTTATGGAATTGGGCTATTTTGATGAGGATCATTTAATTATTTTGAAAAGCACAAACATTTTGTCTGGCGACGTTTTCACTCGGTAATTTAGCCATTTCTCATTTAACAAATTCTGCCAATATATTTGACTTTAATATATCATCTTTAGCAGTTTTGATCCCACATTCTATAGCATGAATTTTATTTTATATACATAGGACAATAGACGGAAGATTCATCTATTAGAGATGGGTTACAGTGTTGCCGAAAACTTTTCAAAGACGCAGGCCAATATGGCCTGCGTAAACCAGCCACACGCCAGCCATTTGTCAGAGACACAAGCCATTTTTTAACATTGGCAAACTAGCATAAGGGACATTGACACTCCACATAATTTACTAAGTTAATGTAGGTAATTGTTATATTGTGATTGGAATTTCTGTACCTCTAATCTTTGTCAATAGCTAGTTATCATCATCCATAAATGGCAATTACCAGTTTGTGAACATGGGCTTTAGGCCCCAGAAGCTAAGGATTTTGGGCTGGCTCTCTGGTGCATTTGAAGTATTTGGAGGGTTAAATATCATCTGGACAGCAACATAAGTTTCCCAGTTTGATTACCATAATACAGCTTGGGCCCAACATGCATGTTGGGCCCAACATGCATATTAAAGTCATATTAAATCTACAATATTGTAAAGAACTGAATTCTTTAGGTCCAAGCTCCGAACTATTTAGCCCTGATCATGGTCAGGGCATGCGCGCCACTCATGATCTGGCCAGGAGGGGAGGGGGGATGAGCTACTCAGAGCTCACCCCACCCCCCAGCCCGACCTAATTACTGTATCCACTGCTCTGGGTTGATCAAGAGGGGGGAAGGGCTAAGAGGGAGGGGGGCAGGCACGAGCCTTGGGATCTATGAGTAAGGGGTGGGAGGGGAGAAGGTTGAGGAGAGGGATCCAACTTGCATGCACTCAGCGCATGGCCTCTGCATGGGGAGCAGAGGTCAGTGTGTGGGCAAGGAAGATCCTCTCTCTGCCTCAACCAATTAGAGAGTGGGGGAAGAGTAAGTGGAATAATTCTTGGGTTTGATTCTATGAATAATTCATGATTTTGGAGTATAAATAAATGGATGGACGAGGTCTTAGGTACTCGCTGAGTCACTCCTGCCTAGGCCGAATTCAGACGAACTGCTGCTACACCAGACTCTTGTCTCACTTCTTCACCTTACTGAACCTATGGGCTAAAACCCTTAGACTTCTTTACAATATATCAAATATGCAGCTTAAAAAAATAAGGAGAATGATATCTGCCAAGTTGAATGAATGTTTAACTAAATAATAAATACTCCTTTTCACACCAAATCAAATATTACATTGGAGGTGATGTTCACGTCGGCCAAAGTGGCCTACGTGAAAGGAGCAGACGTCGGCCATTGAAATTTTTACGTTGGCGTGGGCCGATGTCTAGTCCAAGTTGAAGCAAACTTAGACAATAGAAATATTAATCTTAGAAATATGGCAGGTGGCAAGAAGCTCAAACTATTACTCCTTCGTCAGAAGAAATTAAGAAATCTTTCATCTATAAATATACCATTGCTATGGAACAGCTTGGCCCCAAGACAACAACTCTATTACTTAAGAGTGTTTAAATCCTTCCTCACTCATTTATTGAAGTAATGTGTGCTTCTTTGTATGAGCCTCTAAAACATGTATATATTGTGTATTCAATATTAATACAAATGTAATTGGTGCAGTGAGAGCTGTTTGTTTGGCAGTTGCCTAGTTACCAGCGCCCAAGCTGACACTTTCAACGCAAGATTTGACCAGACCAGATGTCTTTTGGTCGCACGAAAATCTTTCTTGGGAGTCACCTTTTTGTGTGGAATTTGATAGCCTAGTGCTAGGAAATATCATATGAGTATTGGGTAAAACTTACCTGATGCTTAAACGTTGTTCCACTTGCAATAATCTACACCTCTACCCTTTCGGCAAATCGTGTTTGGGCACAATGGCGTTGGTACTTCGAGGTGTGGACAAGGCAGATCCACAGTATCTTCAACTGCTTGAGGCGGCTTATACTACCTCGGCTAAGGATAGAGATTCCTTAGAGAAGAAAGTTATGGAGCTACAGGATAAATCAGGGTCTTCCTCCGCCTCTAGTGTTGCCCCTACGGAGTCTCCCGACTCGAAGAATGTCTTGACTTTGATTACGGCCAGGTTGGCCGCGATCGAGCTCTCTCTCTCCGGTAGAGCCGGCGACATGCCCCCTCCACCGCTGGGCAGTGCAGAAGCAGCTTCAATATTGATATATATGTTTGTAAAAGTAACAACGTTATCATTGGATCGATGTAATATTATTGAACCATCTGAATGTGTGCAAAAATAAGTACGGAACTCTCTGATTATATGCAAACACATATTGTAATAATTAGTAGATAATCTACTCATACTTTCGTTGTTGTGCCAAAGTATAGTTAAATAGATCAATGTATTAACCTCTAAATGAAAAGGATAACGCAACATTTTTCTAACAATATTTGTTAGACTATTTTGTAATGCTTTGAATGTATGAATGTTTAATATGTTATAATGAGTGACTATAAGTAAGCAATGTACTGTTAAATTAGAGAGTAAATAACACTTCTAGTGCCTAAAACGGGAAGCCTAAGAATATCAACATTGCGTTCACGGGTCCTAACATCTCCCTTTTCTCTAATTTTGATTATGATATATATATATGTAATTGATTACTTGTATTTGTATATGAAACAATAAGAAATAAATGTTCTAATTGTATTTAACTACTCTTGTAAGTTGTGATGTGGAGATTGATGTTAACTAACTCTCTCTATTATATATTTGCAGAATTTGTGACAGCGTAACACTAAGTGGTAATTTGGATTCTTAGCACATGGACATATCCATGGAAACAGGACCAGAAGTGAATATGACAAGTGTGACTAGTGTACTGATGTCAGAAGGCATGGTGAATCACAGTGTCACTCATACAGGGGAGACAGGACAGGCAGCAAATGCTACAAGTGTGACTAGTGTACCTTCTCTACTGCTGTCAGAAGGCATGATGCTTCACAATGTCACTCATACAGGGGAGACAGGACGGGCAGCAAATGATACAAGTGTGACTAGTGCACCCACTCTACTGATGTCAGAAGGCATGGTGCTTCACAGTTTGACTCATACAGGGGAGACAGGACGGGCAGCAAATGATACAAGTGTGACTTGTGTACCTACTCTACTGATGTCAGAAGGTATGGTGCATCACAGTATGACTAATACAGGGGAGACAGGACAGGCAGCAAATGCTACAAGTGTGACTAGTGTACCTTCTCTACTGATGTCAGAAGACATGATGCATCACAATGTCACTCATACAGGGGAGACAGGACAGGCAGCAAATGCTACAAGTGTGACTAGTGTACCCACTCTACTGATGTCAGAAGACATGATGCATCACAGTGTGACTCATACAGGGGAGACAGGACAGGCAGCAAATGCTACAAGTGTGACTAGTGTACCCACTCTACTGATGTCAGAAGACATGATGCATCACAATGTCACTCATACAGGGGAGACAGGACAGGCAGCAAATGCTACAAGTGTGACTTGTGTACCTTCTCTACTGATGTCAGAAGGCAAGATGCATCACAATGTCACTCATACAGGGGAGACAGGACGGGCAGCAAATGATACAAGTGTGACTTGTGAACCTACTCTACTGATGTCAGAAGGCATGGTGAATCACAGGGTCACTCATACAGGGGAGACAGGACGGGCAGCAAATGATACAAGTGTGACTTGTGAACCTACTCTACTGAGATCAGAAGGCATGATGCATCACAATGTGACTCATACAGGGGAGACAGGACAGGCAGCAAATGCTACAAGTGTGACTTGTGTACCTTCTCTACTGATGTCAGAAGACATGATGCATCACAGTATGACTAATACAGGGGAGACTGGACAGGCAGCAAATGCTACAAGTGTGACTTGTGTACCTTCTCTACTGATGTCAGAAGGCATGATGCATCACAGTGTGACCCATACAGGGGAGACAGGACAGGCAGCAAATGCTACAAGTGTGACTTGTGTACCTACTTTACTGATGTCTGAAGGCATGATGCTTCACAGTGTGACTCATACAGGAGAGACAGGACAGTCAGCAAATGCTACTCTACTGATGTCAGAAGGCAAGATGTATCACAGTAT
This sequence comes from Sthenelais limicola, assembly GCA_942159475.1. NCBI lineage: Eukaryota > Metazoa > Annelida > Polychaeta > Phyllodocida > Sigalionidae > Sthenelais > Sthenelais limicola. The sequence goes on from OW804099.1 coordinate 105,065,168, forward strand.
GACTAATACAGGGGAGACAGGACAGGCAGCAAATGCTACAAGTGTGACTAGTGTACCTTCTCTACTGATGTCAGAAGGCATGATGCATCACAGTGTGATTCATACAGGAGAGACAGGACGGGCAGCAAATGCTACAAGTGTGACTTGTGTACCTTCTCTACTGATGTCAGAAGGCATGGTGCATCACAGTGTGACTCATACAGGAGAGACAGGACAGTCAGCAAATGCTACAAGTGTGACTAGTGTACCTACTCTACTGATGTCAGAAGGCATGGTGCATCACAGTGTGACCCATACAGGAGAGACAGGACAGTCAGCAAATGCTACTCTACTGATGTCAGAAGGCATGATGCATACAGGGGAGAAACCACATGAATGCATTCTCTGTGTTGAAGGGTTTACAGAAACTAGTAGTTTAGAAAAACATTTGCTCACACATAATCCTGAGTGTGGTGAGCACATGAGAACTCACACTGGGAAAAAGCCTCATAAATGTACTCTGTGTAACTATAGGGCAATACATCCTGTAGCCTTAAGGGTTCACATGAGAACCCACACTGGGGAAAAGCCTTATAAATGTACTGTGTGTGAATATAGGGCAGCACAGGCAGGCAAACTGAGGCATCACATGAGAACCCACACTGGGGGAAAGCCTTATAAATGTACTGTGTGTGACTATAGGGCAGCACAGGCAGGCAAACTGAGGAAACACATGAAAACACACACTGGGGAAAAGACATATATGTGTACTGTGTGTGATTATAGGGCAGCACATGCTGGAGACCTGAGGATACACATGAGAACACACACTGGAGAAAAGCCTTATAAGTGTACTGAGTGTGACTATAGGGCAGCACAGGCTGGAAACCTGAGGAGTCACATGACAACACACACTGGGGAAAAGACATATAAATGTACTGTGTGTGACTATAGGGTAGCACAGGCTGGAAACCTGAGGAGACACATGAGAACACACACTGGGGAAAAGACATATATATGTACTGTGTGTGACCATAGGGCAGCACAGGCTGGAGACCTGAGGATACACATGAGAACACATACTGGGGAAAAGCCTTATAAGTGTACTGTGTGTGACTATAGGGCAGCACAGGCTGGAACCCTAAGGGCTCACATGAGAACACATACTGGAGAAAAGCCTTATAAATGTACTGTGTGTGACTATAGGGCAGCAGGTAATGCAAACCTGAGGGTACACATGAGAACACATACTGGAGAAAAGCCCCATAAGTGTACTGTGTGTGACTATAGGGCAGCTGAGGCTGGAACCCTGAGGAGACACATGAGAACACATACTGGGGAAAAGACATATAAATGTACTGTGTGTGACTATAGGGCAGCACAGGCTGGAGACCTGAGGCATCACATGAGAACACACACTGGGGAAAAGCCTTATAAATGTACTGTGTGTGACTATAGGGCAGCTGAGGCTGAACACCTGAGGGCACACATGAGAACACACACTGGGGAAAAGCCTTATAAGTGTACTGAGTGTGACTATAGGGCAGCACAGGCTGGAAACCTGAGGAGTCACATGACAACACACACTGGGGAAAAGACATATAAATGTACTGTGTGTGACTATAGGGTAGCACAGGCTGGAAACCTGAGGAGACACATGAGAACACACACTGGGGAAAAGACATATATATGTACTGTGTGTGACCATAGGGCAGCACAGGCTGGAGACCTGAGGATACACATGAGAACACATACTGGGGAAAAGCCTTATAAGTGTACTGTGTGTGACTATAGGGCAGCACAGGCTGGAGACCTGAGGATACACATGAGAACACATACTGGGGAAAAGCCTTATAAGTGTACTGTGTGTGACTATAGGGCAGCACAGGCTGGAACCCTAAGGGCTCACATGAGAACACATACTGGAGAAAAGCCTTATAAATGTACTGTGGGTGACTATAGGGCAGCAGGTAATGCAAACCTGAGGGTACACATGAGAACACATACTGGAGAAAAACCATATGAATGTACTGTGTGTGACTATAGGGCAGCTGAGGCTGGAACCCTGAGAGGACACATGAGAACACATACTGGGGAAAAGACATATAAATGTACTGTGTGTGACTATAGGGCAGCACAGGCTGGACACCTGAGGAGACACATGAAAACACACACTGGAGAAAAGCCTTATAAGTGTACTGTGTGTGACTACAGGGCAGCACGGGCTGGAAACCTGAGGAGACACATGAGGACTCACACTGAAGTCACATGAGAACTCACACTGGAGGAGAGACTTGGTCGATTCTTTCCTTTTGTCACGTATACATAAACATACTCCTTCCTTTTACTGGAATAATATTGTGTCATAACAACAACAGAGGAAAGTTGCCCAAGTTTGGTTATAATTTGTTTACTTAAGTAACACAGGTACATGTCACAGTTACATTACATTCTAACTCACATTTAATTCTTAAGTCTTCAAAGTCACATTGTAAAATAATTACCTTCATATTGAATAAAGAATCTTACTGATTGTATATGTGCCTTGATGGCAGGATATTAAACATAAACATCTTTACATGAACAAAGTGAATGTAATCCTTCTACGTACAGCCTCCTTGGACATATGGGTTAGATCTTTTGAAAATGTACAATTGGCAGCTTTACACATTTAGTAAATACTGCTAAAATAGGCTGCAATTTGGTCAGTACTAGGTGAATTCGGGTATATTCGGCATTGCATTGATTCTAGCAATCTGTTTGGTTAAGTTGAACTGTATTTTGAACTTTTTTTTTGTCTGAAATTTGGGTTATTCGAAATTGGGGATTTTCTGAGAATCTGACCCATATCTCTTCCACTGGTCCCCCTTATACCTTTCAGCTTAATCATTACTTTGTCACCGTATTAGATGTCTCTAAATTTCTAAATGATTTCTTTTACACAAATTATAAATTCCACTTCATTGTCATAAAACAATCTTTGTTTATGCATACAGTCTTTGGCCTGTATAAATACCTAATGGGCAAAATCGAGGGCCGACCCTAAAATATGAGTAGGGGTTAAAATACTAGTTCTAAGTCACCTCCTCGCTAGTTAATTTTTCTACCTCTACTATAGTTTAGCGCTCCTTTCCTTTAGAGGGAAGGGGGAGGGGGAAGATGGAATGCGGTGGGGAAGACGAGGGTCCTTAGGTCATTTTATCATTTTAAGTGCCATTAAACGTCGCATGCTTGATATCTGCTATTATGACCTGGCTTAGAGGGGAGAGGATTACATCTAAGACAGGAGGAACTTCCCCCCCAATTTAGATCGAGGGAGGCGAGCCCAGCTGTTTTTTATGGGGATGTGAACTAATTAACAGGGACTAATGGAATATGCCTTCTTCCACACCTCCACATCAGAGAGAAATTCCCGCTCTATAATTACCCTGCCATAAACTATACTTAAATGCTTCTCAAAGCTGCATCTTACTAGTTGCATATTTAAACAGGTATCCACACTATCTAAACATTCGCCAAGAAGTATGTTCTTAAAGTATGTATTCATTTGTAAATATTTACAATTATTTGTAACATACTTCTCGGCCGATAACTTATTTGGTGTCAGCTTTGATTGTAACTGATTTAATAACGGATACAGTTATGTATGTAGTGTCACTAACTTGCAGCAAAAAACTTGTTTATTTTAGTACAAAGGCAGATGGGTAAGATCTTCAGAAAATGCACAATCTACAGTTCTACACATCTGAAAAATGATAAATACTAGGTGTATCTGAGTATATTCTGTATTATATATATTCAATAAATCTGTCTGGTTATGTTGAACTGAATTTCTTATTTTTTATAATAATAAATATTTAATAAATGACCGCCCTAACCCCAATAAAATAGGGGTAAAGAGTTTACACCTAAATAAAGTACCTGATGAGGCCCAACAGCCGAAACCGTTTGAATATAAATATCTATTTCCAGAAGAAGAGAGAAAAAACATTTTTCCTCTCAAAAACAAGATATAAGCGTTGTATCAACCCCCCCACCCCCCACCCCACCCCCACCCCCCCATCCCCCCACCCCACCCCCACCCCCACTACACCCCTCTTAAAAATCCCCTGCCCCACACTTCCCCCCTATACCCCCACCGACTCATCCTAAATGGATCAGATTTCCGAAAAATGTACAATTGGCTGCTCTGCACATTAAGTAAATTCTGCTAAATTAGGCTGCAATTTGGTCAAAAGTAGGTAAATTCAAGTATATTCGGCATGGCATTGATTCTAGCAATCGGTTTGGTTAGGTTGAACTATATTTTGATTTTTTTTTTCGTCTGTAACTTGGGTTATTTGTAGAACATTCGTGAACTTACCCGAGTAATAAAAGAGAATAATTGAATTGAAAGAGAATACCTGAGGCGAGTCTTGGGCTTCAACATTTATTAAATAAAAATTTTATATAATATTAAAAATGTTTTTGTTGAATTGTAAAATGAAGATAAGAATTTATATGGAATATAAATTGTAAATGTCAATATTGTCAGCCCAGCCGATGAGGTCATCTAGATACATTAGCCCGTTGAAACCTCTCTCTCTCATGATGCTGAGTATACTTTGTGCGACTTTCTGCATGTGCAGACTGCTTTGGCGTGCCCCGAAGGGCATACTGATGTCGAGATAGTATGAGTTTTCCCACCTGAACACCAGCAGTGGCCAATCTCCGGGGCACGCCCTGAAGTTCTTGTACGCTCGTTCAATGTCTAGTGTGTAGAGATACTTGGTGCTGGATGATGAGGTGAGGTAGTTGGTTAACATGTCGACAGTAGGGAGAGAATGCTGCCTGGTTGATCCAAGTACGTAGTTTTGCCTTATATAGGCGTTTACCGATAAGTGTTGTGGGTAGGAAAGGTCCAAAATGACCCTTCGTTTCTCTGTCTGTCCCTTAGGTCTTGTCATTATAGGGTTCAAGTGGAGCCAGTCCGTGAAGGGTGCTACCTGGTAGGGGCCGTGTACCGCCTCTTGGTTAATCTCCGTCTCGATATACTGTTTGACTGCCTGGGGAAACTGCAGGGCTGACGTGTGGTTATCGCTGTCGCTGTTATCGATTATCGGCCCTAGGTATCCTAACGGGAAGCCGTATGTTATTGCGTCCAGCAACTCAGTTTCATTAGTTGTAACGGTTAAGTGGTATCGCCACATATCAATGTTCAGATTGGAGGGAATTTTCTGTCTACTCGCTATCATGTTTGGGAGCCCTGTCCTCCTTACCTCGTCGTATATATCACATAACACACTGTCCAAGACTTGTTCGTTTGGCCTGGGCCAGAACGTCGATCTGTACCAAGCGAGGTCGTGCGGGCCCGGCACGTCTTCGTCTGGGACTTTCCCTGCTTTTAGGGTACATATATGCAATATGGGGTCGAAAGCGGTAGTATGTATATCATATGATTCACTTATAATGTCACAAACACGAGTATTGTCCCTGTATTCGCACTGATACTCCAGTAATTCATTCTCACTTCCTTGTTTCACTTCCATTTTTGTTTGGTTCATGGGCGCGGCCATGTTGGTTTTGCTGTCCGCGCTTCCCATTGGCCAAAAGGCCGAACCTTCCTTAAGCTCTAAGCCCATTGGTTGGTGGGCCGGAAGTTGTTCTGGTAGTCTTCCGGGCCCAGTCTCGTCAGGGCAACAACAACAGTAACACGATGCTTGGTCGAAAATGTGACCTGCATAACTATATACATCGCAGGGAGTTTCATAATCGTAAACATAACACTGATTACTCACGTATGCTGGCTCTTCAGTGCTTTCATCCCGCGAGTGAATGCTCGCGGGCATTACAGGTTTTTTGACTGTGTATAATAGGCTTGTTGAGGTGGGCGTGGCACATAGTGGGCGTTGGCCGCCTGTTGTGGTTGTGCGTGTTGGTGTTGAATGGGAGGTGGTGGATAGGGGAAGTGATGTCCCGCCGGGCTGTGCTCCCTGCTGTTTGGTTGTCGAGACCTTTGACGTTTCATACAGTCGGCTGAAGAGTGACCATGTCTGTTGGCCGGGTTTAGCGAGTTGCAATATGCGCATATGTGATGTAGAGTAGCGTTAATGGCCGAATGTCCGTCCTTCTCCTTACAGGCGCCTTTTGCGTTGAAAGTTGGACAGGGGAGGCTGGTCTTTTCGGCGTCAGATATTGAGATGTTGGCCAGCGAGATCCTCATACGTTCGCATTGGATCTGGTCAGTATCCGTCCAGTCCAATTCGCCCCGTTCTAGTTTGTCAAATATCATGTTCGACCACCGGAGGACGTTTCTCCATGACCTGTCATGCGCATCTTGTGCGACTTGATGGAAATGCTTCAACATTGCTCTGCGGTTTTCATCATTACATGCTGCCTCGTCCATTAGCATGGCCGTAAATGCCTGTACGTATTCATTGAAGGTCATATTTTCTTTGTACTCAAGCTTATCTTTAGGAGTTATGAGGCCCTCTCGCTCAAGGTACATGTAAGGCTTGTGTATTTTTCGTCTGATTCTGTGATCAAAGAGCTCGTTACCTTTAGTATCTGCGGTGATAAAGATCGGGTTGGATGACTCCATATGCGCGTCGAAATATGCCTTGGCGTACTGATCCTTCATCACTTCTGACGGGATATGGTAGTGGCCTGTCTGTTGGCGGTGTTGTGTGGGCATGGCTCCAGGGTACGTTGGAAGCACGGGCTCTGTTTCGGGCTTGGTTTTTAAGGTAATATCCGGGTTTTTAACACTGTCGTCTTTCTCGGCTCCTTCTGGTTTATTCATGGCTGCGGCCATGGCTTTAGCTACTGCCTGGGCCACTGTATCCACCATTGACTTTTCCAGTGCCTCGAATCGGATACGTGTGGCCTCGTCCATGCTATGATTGTCGTGGTCACTCGGGCGTGGTGATTGGCGTGAACAATGGCTGCCCGCCGGTGAATTGGACTTCTCTGAAGTCGATAAAATATTGTCTTCCTCTTCCTTCGTGAAACTGTTTTCTTGGCTAATTTCCTCTTTTTCTGGCTCTGGGGCCGGTAGGCTAGCTTTCTGAGCTGTTTTTGTTTTCCGTGAGGTACTGCTCATGCCTTTCTGAGTGTTTGAAATTTTTAAAGAGTTTTGTATATATGAGGAAGGTTTGAGAAGAGTTAGAGAAGGGAGAGTGGTGGATTGTGGGAGGACGAGGTACCTGGCTATAAGGAGAGGGGGCGCCACCAATGCCTAGGAATTAATAAATTCCACCAATAGGCAAAAAGCGAAATGCTGTCTTTAGGTCGAAATACCACATCTGGCACTGATTTCATACAGGCACCGGGGGCCTATCTGAAAGTGGGTGGGGCACTGACCACAGCTGTTGGTACACACCCGCACAAACACAGTGCGGGTGCATGCATCTTGCACTCAACCTGCACCTACACAACATTTGTTCTGTTATTTGTTTTCCATAACTATTAAAGGAACATTAAGTAAGATGAAGATAGAGCATGATGTTATCTCATATATCCTAAAGTTTTGTGGCAATATTAAATGTTTTACAGTCTCTAAAATTACATTTAATGAAGGGCCCTCCCTGGGTCCATTGGAACCTGCACCCTCATAATGTAAACACAGGTGGCTTGACCCCTCTTCCGGTCAAAATTACCCATCCTCCTCTATTCTGGCCCCAGTCTACTAGTCAGCATGTCCCATTCCGAATCTTGGCTATTGGTGAAGGTGAATTGTACATTTTCTGAAAATTTGACCTAAATAGCTGAGAGTCCTATGCAAGCAGAGGTGGGAAAACACTCCCAAGGCAGGACGGAAATAGCTACAGTGACCTAGACTTGAATCCACCACTGGACAAAGGAATCTGGACACATATGGGTCAGATTTTCAGAAAATGTACAATTGACAGCTGTACACATTTAGTAAATTCTGCTAGATTAGGCTGCAATTTGGTCAATACTAGGTAAATTTGAGTATATTTCGCATTGCATTGATTATAGCAATCTGTTTGGCTAGGTTGAACTGTATTTTGAACTTTGTTTTTGTGTGAAAATCGGGTTATTTGAGAGGACTGGGGAAGGTGAATTGTACATTTTCTGAAAATCCGACCCATACATATAAATACAGCACAGATCCCACCCACAGGCATTCAACAGTCGTACAGGTTTAGGTGAATACTGCCACGTCTACCTACTATAACCAAATACTGAACCTCTCAATATTAGGGAGCTAACGGCTGCTAAATCTCCCTATTAATGTCCAATCTTGCAACGTTACCCCTCTCATCTGGGGGATGAATTTCAGACCCGACAGGACCAAGCAGGAGGGACAGCGTTTCCGATTTGGATTCTTTCTAAGGAGTTAAAATCACTTCGGTAAGCCAGCCTAATATTCTCTGACAGAAGCTAGACATCCTCTCCTACCAGTTCACCCATATTTAATGAACAATACCTGGTTCCTTCCAGTTATTGTTTACAGCATAATATGCTACTGACTAGGATTTGTTGGTGCCTAGGAGTAGGATTAATTAAGAAGAGAAGAGGTGAAGGAGGAGGAGGGATAAAAGGGGAAGGAGAGCAAGGGAGGTAGTGAGGGAGGGGGGGACGGGGAGGAGAAGGAAGATTGATAGATGTATGGGTATGTGTGTGTGGGGTGCAAGTTCTTTCCCATGAAACCCTCTTATATCTGTCATTCTCATCTCTCTTCTCCTCTCCTCGCTGCTCAATTGTGCTCTCTCTCCCCTCCCTTATTTCTCTTTTCAAATAGGTTAATTTCCAGTGAAAAAAGGGGAAAACAGTGTGCGACATAGTGGATTGGGTTGCCATAGACAGTCGGGCCATGACATATTGAGAGTGCATGGCCCGACTATGATTTCCCATGGCCCGACTATTATTTTGAATGTAAAATAATGGCTCATTAACTCTCAATCATTTCTCTCTGTCTGATCTCTATCTCCGACCATCTCTCTTCCCTCTCTCTCTCTCTCTCTCTCTCTTTCTCCGACCATCTCTCTTCCCTCTCTCTCTCTCTCTCTCTCTCTCTCTCTTTCTCCAACCATCTCTCTTCCCTCTCTTTCTCATTCCCCTCTTTCTCCCTCTCCTTCTCTCACGCACACCAGAGTAACTAATTCAAAAGCTAAGATATGAAATACACAAAACAGAGACATCCGCTCCCACCAAACAGAGACATCCATTTGCTATGTATTATATGGAAAGCCATTTATGTACATATCACCAATCAGTAAAAATGGACTAGCAAAAATCCTGTTCAGCCCTACACAGTTCCTGTTCAGCAGTATACAGGGCCGGAGTAGGAGCCCATTGCGGCCGGGTTAGGCTTCTGCCTTTGCTGATCAGCAACATGTCTCTAGTCTCAGATGCGGGGTAGGAACTGGTCAGCAATATAAGCCATTTATGTACATATCCCCATAACTCTAAAACGGGAAGACTAGCATGCTGATCAGGAATACAGAAGGAAACATAGCCATAGAAAAAGCATGCGGACTAGGAATTTTAATTCCTGTTCAGCTGCGTGATAGGCCCCAATGATGCTGATCAGGAATTGGTCATGACTGTGTAGGAACTATGTAACTGGAAGACTAGTAAATTCCTAAACTGTGACTTTATGGAAGAATAGGAAGAGGGCGGGTTGGGGGCTATCCCGCAGCTGAACAGGAAATAAAATTCCCAGTCCGCACGCTTTTTCTATGGCTATTCTTACTTTTGTATTGCTGATCAGCATGCTAATCTTCCCGCTTTAGATTTGTGAGGATATGTCTTTCCATAGTATTATGCTGAACAGGATTTCTTTTTTACAGATTGGCAATATGTACATAAATGGCTAATATTTGAAACATTGCTGAACAGCAAAACGTTCTGCGGAATGGCGTCCAAGCCGGGGAAGAATAGGAGAAGCATGATGCTGTTCAGGAATTATTAATGGCTGAGCAGGACCTATGAAAGTGGAAGATTAGCCAATTCCTAAAATGTAACTTTTTGGAAGAATAGGGAGAGTGTGGGTTGGCTGCTATCCCGCAGCTGAACAGGAAATAGAATTCCCAGTCCGCATGCTTTTTCTATGGCTATTCTTACTTCATTATTGCTGATCAGCATCCTAATCTTCCCGTTTTAGAGTTATGGCGATATGTACATAAATGGCTTGCCATAGTATTAAGACATATCTGGAGTGAGTGAGTGAGTGAGATTGGTTGCTTTACGCCCTTATCAACACATTGAAGGTTATATCAAGGGCGGGAGAGCTGAGAGGGAGGCAGTTTATGATCATACCCAGGAAATAGAGATAGAGAAGTAGGGGGAGAGAGACAGAGAAAAGAGACAGAAAGGCACTTTATGGTCTTACCCAGGACGAAGACATATCTGGAAATAATCGTGGTAACTTGTGTCGAAATAGTACCAGCACTGTTAAGGTTACTTGACATATGAATATGTTATAAATTTGTATTACTGGTATACTAAAGTAATCCAAAATACATACTAAGCCAAAATTACATTTCTCATCATAAGGACGAAAATCCGAAAATTGATAGAATCATATTGATATAGGCCATCAGGTGAGCCTCAGAATATGGCTAGAAAATGATTTTCGTTCCGGATTTTGGGCACTACTTTTTGACACCAGTTTCCAATTGCTAATACTATATATTATAATATCCCAAAAGTTCTCCATGATATTCGTGCCAGTTTTTGAGAAAATGAGCAATCACTCAGACAGTGCAAAGCCTATGGAGCTTATGGTCTGGCTTCATTTTTAATGGATAGGAAACGATGTCCCCTAGAACTGTTTTTATTTGACCTAATATGTCAGTGCATTATTTTCAGAGTTATTTGCAAAATACCTCACGATTAATGACCTTTGACCTTGACCTTTATGATGCATTTTGCTAATAACTCTGAAAATAATGCACTGACATCTTAGGTCAAAAGAAAACAATTTTAGGGCACAGTATTCTCTATTGATTGATATCAGTCACTTCATTATAAATATAGAAGATAATATTTTGTATTATTTATTTATTTAATCTTTTACATTTTATTTTCCAAACATGGAGAACTAAAATTCCTCAAAAGTTAGAAAGGTAAAAATGGCAGATTCAGAATCAGAAGATTCCCGGAGATCTGGAGTCAATAAAAAAATCATTGGTATGACCAAAGATTCAACATTCATCAAATAAATGATGTTCTATTAAAATGACCATTAAAATGAAGCCAGACCGTTGGCTCCATAGGCTTTGCACTGTCAGAAACAATGCCCCATTACTCAAAATCTGGCAGGAATTGCATGTAGAACTTTTGGGATATTATAATATAGTGTATTAGCAATAGGAATCTGCTACTAAAATGTAGTGCCCAAAATCCGGAACGAAAATCACTCTTTTGGGGTACAGCTGATGGCCTAATAGGGGCAGATGGAATCTTGGAATATCAAATTCCATGCAAAAGTAATTAGACGTTCTAACAGCTCAGTACACTATCAACACCGCTATAACACCCATGAACGTTTAAGAAATAATTCCCAAGGTTTTTTCTGCTTGAGGGTATTGTAGCCTGAGGGAAAGCTCAAGGGCGTAGCCCAAGAACTTCCGGCAGGCTACAATACTCGCAAGCAGACAAAACCTCGGGAATTATTGCTTTTAGAAGAGATTTGATGAGATTCACTTAATGGTAGAGAAAAAAAGATAGACAAACCTTTATTCCGTCGAAAAATATCACCACACGCCATGAGAGTCGCCATACTGTTTACGTGACCTGAACCGGAATGGATCTGTATTTTACTGGACACACAAAGAAGATGGAACGACTCTCGCTGCACGAAACTGACAGAAACCTCCGTATAGACACACCAACTACTTCTTTAGCCATATCAAACTAGTATTTCATTTGATTAAGAACTATCTAAATGCTAGACTAAAATACATTATCACCTTTGGCCCCGTTTATCGAAATATAAGAGTTCAAATACCCGTTCCGTTTTGAAAAATTCCTTCCACTTTTACCGCGGTTCAGGATGCGAACTTCCGTTTTGTTCACTTGTCAACAAACAACAATGGCGGAGGCTAGAGCTTTCAAATTATCCCCCGTATCTCTAGCAAAATTCAGCCATGATACCTCGTCCAGGTCCGTCAGCTTTTTTTTTCATTCTATACTTGTTTGGCCGTGTAGAGCTGTCACTCTATCAATGGTGGAGGCTAGGGCTTTCACTCAAAAGCGAACGTTCACTTCTAAACTGTCCAAATTATCCCCAGTAAGCATTAAATCATTGTTATGCCACCTTATAGACAATATACACAGACCAACTACTTCTGTCAGAAACATGTATTTCATTTGATTACCAACTTGTTATCACCGTAAGCCCTCCCCGTCGCCGGAAGTTCTTGGAGCTTCCATCTCAAGGGGTCAGCGGTCGGCCAGGTTCCCTCGGGACGGAAGTCGTAGCTGGGATTCTATAGAGAAAGAAAACATCCCAGAATCTCATCAGATAGATTCTAATGGTATACAATGCACTAAAAAACATTAGCTTCCCGAATGCAAACACTAAGGGCTGGCACTTCACTCATGACCAGCGAGGCATGACGTGACGTAATGGGTCTGACTGGGTTTTTCCCATTATATGCATTGTCACAATATGTGTCCATGTAGTGCAGTCAGATTTGGGTGGCCCGCTTTGCGGTAGTTGTCAGTGTGGCTATTGGTCCCCAACGCGCCGTTTTATACTAAGTAAGGAATTAGAACTGTATTAGCCTGTATGATTACACTAATGCACGGTGAGCCATCCCTCAGTCAATGATGAGGGTGGTATTGATCACCAGCCAATTGATTATTCTAAGAACGGGTTCGGGACTTGAAAGCCTCCTGACAAGCAAGGAGAAACGTCCCCTAACTTCCATAAATAAACATATCTCAATCTCTTCAGAGGACTAGACCCACCCTTCTTCTTGCTTTATAAAGATTTCCATGCCTCGGTCTGGTTCATGGGAGCAGTAGACATGCCTCACAACCACAACCCCATGATCTAATCACCCAATAGACCAGTCCTACTAGTGTTGGATATCCGCTTCTGGCCAACCGCTTACATCAACACAAATAAAAAACTGCTATTTACTGCTCAAAACAGCAAGCTCATGGCTTTACACGTTATATGGTTCATTTTGCTTTGAAATCATTAAGTTGTTAATGACAGTAACTAGTAACATCCCATTATACCATGGTATATATGTTGGCTGTTGTACACACTGCAAGTTAGTGGTACATGCTATTATTATAATTGTCAAATGGATCCATGCATAAAAATATGATATTTGTTAAGCCTAATTATAAGAAGGCTCCCTATCGATTACCATTACGCTCGCTCATGACTTCACCCCAGTACAGCATACTTCTCTGGCGTTGCCCCTCGTAGTTACGCTGTTGCAAGTTGCCAGATTGCAAGTTGCCATTTCAGCATTCGATTCATCCACTTCTCCCTTCCTTAAACCAACGACATTCCCTTTACAGACTTAGGACAACCAATGTACGGACTTGGGACAACCAATTTAAAGTTAGGCTTAGGGTTAGTTTTAGTATTGATTTCTGTTAAACATATAAACATATTTATATTATTTTAGTATATAGGAATATGATATACAATCAATTATTTAATGCCATGTCCGGGTGTGTCTGACTCCTGTGTGTATGTGACTGGGGTGAGTGTTCATGATTGAGTGCCTGTGAGTACAGCGCTCGCTGCCTCTGCCTGCTGCTTCTCTACCCAAAACCCATCACATGTACCTGGGCACAGGGTCTGTGTGTACTCTGTGCGGGATCTATTGAGTTGAAACTTCAAAGTGGGATGCATTTTCTGGGTCCAGAAGTATCAAACCACCCAAAATATATTTTTTCCTGTGATAAATGAGTTGCTTGTGACTGACGTGAATGCCGGGTCCCAAATAAACGCCTGCCCCGAAAAAACGCCGGGTCATTTAATGTCATGAAATAAATTAAAGCCGGCCCCGAATTAACGCCGGGTGCCGATAATTAGATTATTTTTCTTCCTGCTGTTACCCTTATAAAAGGAGAGTAAACTTAATAAGCTGCTAAGAAGGGACATTTCACTGTTACAGCATGGGTATTCATTAACATTTAAAACAATAAACGCCTGCCCCGAAAGAGCGCTGGGGGTAAGAGTGGCCACGGTATGTGGTTGTGGTATAAAAATAGGATGCAACGCAGTTGTTTTTTTTGACCAGGGATATCACTGCAGCTTCTCATGAGATCCCTGGTCGGAAAAAAACTTGTGGGCATTGTATACGCTAAGTCGGAAACCAACCTTGTTACACCCTATCATAACAAATAGTGACTAAATCCATTTGGTTGTGTTGCTTCATGTCTACGTAGCCCTAGACCGGCCTCACCAACATAACCTCATGATCTAATTGCCCAATTAATCAGGTAGAGATAACACCAGGCAGAGATAACAACCCAGGCATGACCCTTGGACACAGGTCAGAGGTGAGATATGACAATCAGTTGGTACCAACAGCCACGTTGTACACACGTTATAATACACGCTCAACATCAGGTGAGTTTCATTCTTCATTCCATTCCAGTTGACTCCCCGCAACGCCCATCATTGAACAAATGTAATATCTGCAGTAAAATATGTAACATGAAGTGTGTGTTTCAACTAGTTAAACTTTATCTATAAAATAGGATGTCAGTAAAATAATAAAATAAAATGTCTCCACTTGGAGGACAGTTTAATCAGAGTGTAGAAGTATTGAAATGGTTTGTACCTGTATCCTTTGGGAATTTTATATATATTTATTTGTAGAAGTATTTCAAAGAGACAAAAATTCATGAACTCGTGTCGGATGGTAACATGTCTCCACTTGGAGGACAGTTTAAATAAGAGTGTAGAAGTATTGAAATGGTTTCTACCTGTATTCTTGGGAACTCATGAATTATATATAAATTTATTTGCAGAAGTATTATAAAGAGACCGCACAAATTCATGAACTCGTATAGATCTATACATAGCTCCAATCACTTGCACTCCCCACCTCAGATTAAGTATAATACATGCATTGGTAGAGGCAAATATTAAATGTTTTCTAATCATGGAAAATACACAATCGTCTTATCTTATGATATCTCTATTGAGAAAGACATTTTATTATATGTACATTCCATATGAGAGGTGCAATAAGTGTGGGGTGCTATAAAAATATTCATATGTGATCTGTTTTAAATAAGTCATAAGTCGCAAAATATAGATTTTGAGATATAATCATCTATTTGAACAGGAGATGAAGGTGATTCCAATGATAGTAAACACTAGGACACCTGATGAGTGCTTCTGTATTTCTATATAAGTTTGATATTTCTAATTTTGAAAAAAAAAGTTTGTAATGTTTCTGGATGTGTAATTACCAGTGAGGCAACTAAATATACTCCTTATGAAGGCCTGAAGATATGTTTAATACAATGTCCCGAAATTTGTTATATGGATTCATATGACTATAATTGCTAAACCGTCCAAAAATCAGAATATTTCAATTGAGAGATCTTGTGATAAAAAACACTTTGAAAAATACCCGTTTGGGACTTATGACTCATTTCCCTGAAACACATCACACATAGTATGTGTACTATAATTATGAACTACTTTGTCTCCAAGTCAGCTACTTTTTTCAGATTTACACATTATACATTTGTGGTTACACATCAAGTTTCATGATTGATTCAATAAATTTGTATTAATAGTATTTATTTTTACTTTAGATTAGATTTGGTCGGGCTAAAACAGCCGCCATTGAGTGATGATATGTGATGTGTTTCTGTAAAATGGGTCACAAGTCGCAAAATTGATATTTTTTAAAGTGATTTATTTACAAGATCTCTTTACTGAAATGTTCTGATTTTAGGGGTTTTAATACTTGTGGGCATATAAATCAATGTAACAAATTTCAGGACATAGTATTAAATTGCGTTTTGAAGGCCTCCGTATAGGTATATTTAGTTACTTTACTGGTAATTACCTAGCTGTACTTACAACCCATTCAAGTGTGTACACAGTAGCATGGTATAGGGTTGATGGTTCGGCTAGTAATTACCCAGCCAGAACCATATTTTTTATTATTAGAGATTTTATTTATACTGGGGAATTGCAGGTCCCCTAACATTGCAAAGTTCTTTTTTTCAAAAATAAAAATATCAAACTTTAAATATAGAAATATATATTAGGTGTCATAGTCTTATATCGTTGGAATCAGCTTGATATCCTCTTTTTTAAAATACGGTGATATCTCAAAATCCATGTTTGGTGACTTAAGGCTGGGTTCCACTTGCCGGCTACTACTCCCACTACTCCACCTGTTTCTTTGACAGCCTATTGCTACCACTTCTTTAGAAGCGGGAGCAAGCAACTGAAGGTAACCAGGATAGGTGCTATTGTCCCGCTACTTCCACTGCTACTTCTAACGCTACTCAGAAATGTAATCAAACAGCATTTTATTTTCACATAGAAATGAACGCATCAAGTAGCTTGAGAAGTAGCATAGAGTGGTGCTAGTGGCCCGCTTCAGGCCCCGCTATTTCCCACTACTTCCTGCTACATAGTAGCTGCTGCTTCAAATCAAACATGTTTGATAGAAGCGGGAGCACTCTGTGCTCCAAAAGAAGCGGGAAGTAACATGACTTTGTAGCAGGGCCCAGTAGCACCCATCCCTGTTACTCTCCTGCTTCTTTCATCAAGAAGCAGGAGCAGAAGCAGGAGAAGTAGCCGGCCAGTGGAACCCAGCTTATATGATTCATTTTCCTAAAAACAGATCACATTTGTGAGACTTGTGACTCATTTTCCTGAAACACTTCACATTTGTATTACTAAGTGCTAAACAGCTGAGAATGAATGGATGGTGGATGTCAAATTTGTGTCTGAAGACTCAGCACAAAATTATTCACTTTAATTACTCAGAAAATAGTGATGTACTGATTGATGTCAACTCATAATATAATTATATTTGCAGGGTTTTTGACAGTGTGACACTTGGACAGCAACTGTTACTTGGATTCTTTGTGTGACAAGTGTGACTAGTGCACCTCCTCTACCAATATCAGAAGATATGATGCATCACAGTGTGGCTCATACAGGGGAGACAGGACAGTCAGCACATGCTACAAGTGTGACTTGTGTACCTTATCTACTGATGTCAGAAGGTATGGTGCATCACAGTGTGGCTCATACAGGGGAGACAGGACAGGCAGCACATGCTACAAGTGTGACTTGTGTACCTACTCTACTGATGTCAGAAGGCAAGATGCATCACAGTGTGGCTCATACAGGGGAGACAGGACAGGCAGCAAATGTTACAAGTGTGACTAGTGCACCTCCTCTACCAATATCAGAAGGCATGATGCATCACAGTGTGGCTCATACAGGGGAGACAGGACAGGCAGCAAATGCTACAAGTGTGACTAGTGTACCTACTCTACTGATGTCAGAAGGCAAGATGCATCACAGTGTGACTCATACAGGGGAGACAGGACAGGCAGCAAATGCTACAAGTGTGACTAGTGTACCCACTCTACTGATGTCAGAAGGCAAGATGCATCACAGTGTGATTCATACAGGGGAGACAGGACAGGCAGCAAATGCTACAAGTGTGACTAGTGTACCTACTCTACTGATGTCAGAAGGCATGATGCATCACAATGTGACATATACAGAGGAGGCAGGACAGGCAACAAATGCTACAAGTGTGACTAGTGCACCTACTCTACTGATGTCAAAGCCCATGAAGCATACAGCGGAGAAACTACACAAGTGTAGTGTGTGTATTCAAGGGTTTACACAGACTAGTAACTTAGAAAAACATTTGCTCACACATAGTGCTGAGAAGAAATTTAAGTGTACTGTGTGTGACTATAGGGCAGCACAGTCTGGAGACCTGTGGAGACACTTGAAAACCCATATCAGAGAGGGAAAAATGCATAATGCAGGGGAGAAAATACACAAGTGTAGTACTTGTGTTGAAGGGTTTACAGAGACTAGTAATTTAGAGCAACATTTGCTCACACACAGTGATCTGGCAACACAATCTAAAGCCCCTCATAAATGTACTGTGTGTGACTATAGGGCAAAACTAGCTAGAGGCCTGAGGATTCACATGAGAACACACACTGGAGAGAAGCCTTATAAATGTACTGTGTGTGACTATAGGGCAGCACAGGCTGGAACCCTGACGGCTCACATGAGGACTCACACTGGGGAAAAACCTTATAAATGTACTGTGTGTGACTATAGGGCAGCACATCGTAGTGCTCTGAGGACCCACATGAGAACACATACTGGAGAAAAGCCATTTAAATGTCCTATGTGTGACCAAAGGGTTGCGGGTCCTGGAAAGCTAAGGATTCACATGAGAACACACACTGGAGAAAAGCCTCATAAATGTATGGAGTGTGACTATAGGACAACACAGGCAGGAAACCTCAGGGCTCACATGAGAACCCACACGGGGGAAAAACCTTATAAATGTACTGTGTGTGACTATAAGGCAGCTGAGGCTGGGTCCATTAGAAAACACATGAGAACACATACTGGAGAAAAGCCATTTAAACGTACTGTGTGTGACTATAGGGTCGCAGATTCTGGAAAGCTTAGGATTCACATAAGAACACACATTGGAGGAAAGCCTCATAAATGTACTGTGTGTGACTATAGGGCAGCACAGGCAGGAACGCTGAGGAGACACATGCAAACACATACTGGAGAAAAGCTGTATAAGTGTACTGTGTGTGACTATAGGGCAGCACTGACTTCCAGCCTGAAGACACACATGACAACACATACAGGAGAAAGGCCTTATAAATGTCACAGTGCAGCACAATCTGGAGCCCTGAAAAAACACATGAGAACACACACTGGAGAAAAGCCCTATAAATGTACTGTGTGTGTCTATAGGGCGGCAGAGGCTGGAACCCTGAGGAAACACATGAGAACCCACACTGGGGAAAAGCTATATAAATGTACTGAGTGTGACTATAGGGCAGCAGACGCTGGAAGCCTGGGGAAACACATGAGAATGCACACTGGGGAAAAGCCATATAAATGTACTGTGTGCGACTATAGGGCAGCACGGGCTGAACACCTGAGGAATCACATGAGGACTCACACTGGAGAAAAGCCTTATAAGTGTACTGAGTGTGACTATAGGGCAACAAAGGCTTGTGTCTTGAGAATACACATGAGATTGCATACTGGAGAAAGGCCTTATGAGTGTCCTCAGTGTGACTATAGGGCAATACATCGGGGGAGCCTAAAGGGACACATGAGAACACACACTGGAGAAAAGCCCTATAAATGTACTGTGTGTGACTATAGGGCACCAGACGCTGGAACCCTGAAGGTTCACTTGAAAGCCCACACTGGAGAAAAGCCATATAAATGTACTTTGTGTGACTATAGGGCAGCAAGGACTGGATGCCTGAGGAGACACATGATGACACATACTGAAGAGAAACCTCATAAATGTACTGAGTGTGACTTTAAGGCAACACATGCTGTGGCATTGAGGGGGCACATGAGAACCCATACTGGAGAAAAGCCTTATAAATGTACTGAGTGCGACTATAGGGCAGCACTGCTTGGAACCCTGAGGAAACACATGAGATCACACACATAAATGTACTGTGTGTGACAATAAGGCAGCACAGCCTGGAAGTCTGAGGAGCCCAATAAGAACACGCTCTTTAGGAGAAACTTGATTATGAGGTTGATCCTTGGTTTTTGTCACCAATACAAAAACTTCCACTTTCATGTTACTGGAATAATATTACTATAGTAACAACATGTTATGAACCAGGGTTCAAGAACATAAAGAAAGTGGATCGGATTTTGTCCTCCACTTATTATAATATATTATTATTATATATTACTCCGCGCGTTCATCACTGACTAAAATACAATGTATTATATAGCCAGTGAGACTCCGTATAGATTTGTGTGGTTTACTTAATGTTTCATATGCTATTTACTCTTAGAGAATCCTGTTTCCTCTACCCATTCTTGTGGTTAACCCATACATGTAATACTCTTTCCTCCATGTCAGCTAGGGTATCAATAAAGCATATGATGATATGTGTCTTAAGGTAATTAGGAATATAGTCAATTAATGACTAATGGATATAGGGTAATTGGGTAACTGATACATTGATTGGGTAACTGATACATTGATACATACATGTATATAT
The DNA here is from genome assembly GCA_942159475.1 of Sthenelais limicola. NCBI lineage: Eukaryota > Metazoa > Annelida > Polychaeta > Phyllodocida > Sigalionidae > Sthenelais > Sthenelais limicola. Next base: position 105,085,373 of record OW804099.1, read on the forward strand.
ATAGTAATTTGGGATTACTGATATATATATATATATTAGTGATTATAGTGATACATAGTTAATTATAGTGATACATAGTTAATATTCCTGGCGTGAATATTACACAACAAATAAGGAAACTTACACAAGTTTAGATATAACATGTTTACTTAACTTTATTGCACAGTTACATTACATTCTAACTCACATTTAATTCTTAAGTTTTCAATGTAAAAATAATGACTTTCTTGTTTAACAAAATCTTACTGATTGTATGCACCTTAATGGCAGGATATTAGAAATAAAGATTAATGTTTAAAAACAAAATCCTACTTGATCCTACTTGATGAAGGGAGTGAATCCCGAAAGCTTGTGAAGAATAAAAAACGACTACAAAAACTCAGGGTTTATTTCCTAATCTTTTTTTTTATTTTTTAGAAACGTTTATTAATCGATACACAAAATAATATGACAATATACAATCTATTCTTGCAGAGTACAATGACATGTGTATAATTGGTAGGAAATGAGCCTCAGTTTTAACCATTTGAATGGTTAACGACCAACATCATTTACCACACCAGCCAACCCGATATACCACGATCACTTCCCACTCCACTTACTTAAAATCCTACTTGTTTCTTCTGTGGGGAAGAATAATGGCTCTGAATTTCTAATCCTTCTTCTGTTCTTTTCCAACCAACCTAAACTGAATAAACATAATATAAGGACAGCAGAATATTGAGAAATTTAAGTTAAAATATGAGTAACTCTTGTATAAATATATAACAGCAGCAGAATATTGGGAAACTCAATCCAATAAGCTATAATATGAACAAATATGGTATTTTGTCTTAATAACTGAGCATTATTCATGATTACCTTGGCAAAAATTAAGTTTGCACCAAAATAATTTATCTTGATTTACGTATCCTGAGAATCAGTAGAATTAAAATCAAAGCAAGCGTTGCTAATATATACTTTATTTCTTAAAGAAAAAAATCTTCAGAATAGTGAGAATGTATAGAATCTAATTGTATGTTACAATTATTTTGGGGTCTTTTATATGACCGATTTTCATGAAAAGTAGTCATTTTCACGAAATGCAGCTGAAAAAACGTCAAAAATAGAATTTATTATATATTGCTTTATTGTTCTTATACATATTACCATGATATCCAGCTGTAATTCTCCAAAAATCGGCAGCTTAATATCTAATAATTAACCTTCAGTGGCCTGGCAAAGTTTTCTTCCTCTATCCAGCCATACACTGCCACCATCGTACATCACGCTCAATATTGAAATCTTTAAAGTAGCATTTCATCAATCTGGAATGTTAATTTAAACTTCTCAATATTAGACACTCGTTTGGACTTGTTATTACCTGTTTTAAGTAGCTTAAAAGATGAGCGTGATGTACGGTGACGTTTTACTGCATCAAACATACCTCTCAGTCAGAGAAATGGCCCAAACCATCTTTGCATTTGCTTAGGCCAAAAAAAATAGGTGTGTTTCCGATTTACCCCCCCCCCCCCTACCTAGAAAAACCTTACCCTACCTAAATTTGTTTTACCATACCTGATTTTTTCCCCTTCATATCTTTTTTTTTTTTGGATTTTTTGACAAAAAAAACTTATAAAAGCAGGAAAACGGGTTTTTCTAATCCAAAACTGTCAAAAAGCACATCTCCCATGTTCAAAACAACTATTGTTATGAAAAAAACATTTTTTTCAGTTCCTGGGAGGTGGTTCCCCCCAAAAAAAAAAAATTACCACCCCCCAACCTAGTTTTCAGTCAGATAAATCGGAAACACACCTATATTTTTTTTTTGCCTTACGACTTAATCTAACACATATTTATAATGAATATCCAGAATAACTTTCCTATTCTTTATCCTGTAAAGTATGAGGGTAGATAAATGGTGTGACGTACGATGACGCATTTTACTTCCCCAATCATCAAGTTGACATTTGGATGGTCTTTTAGCCATAATTGTCCCTACATATAAATACAAATTTAACCTAGTATTATGAAACTATGTGAAAAACACTACTTGATAATCTATTAGATCTACATTCAAGCTTAATATTTATTATTGATCTAGGCACTTAAATAAGCGTGACGTACGATGACGCACACATTTCCCATAGTGTTTCCCTCTAGCTAAGAGAGAAATATTGAATTTATAACCATGAAAATGACCAGAATCAATTGCCAACAACATAACCTCAATATTCATAGAAGGAACGGATGGAGAAAATGTTACTATTTTTTATCATTACAGCTTGAAGTAATAATTTTTATTTAAATATCTAAATAATTGTTAAAAAAACACTAGTTTTTTCCCCATAACTTTCTCATTTCCGATCCTAGAGCAACAAAACTAGGGTTCCCATTACAGATTTTGACAAGTTACACCCAGCCAGTGTCATACAATTTAGATCCGTCATGATTGTTACCCTGTTATGGCTAAAAAAAACCCCAAATGCCTACCAGTCGTGAAAATCGTCCATATATTCTGGGTCACTTCAGACCAGTACTGCCCACTGGGGTAGATCAGCGGACAGCACCTAGAGTTAAACCCTAGTTAAACCCAATATCACGACAGCAGGATATTAAAAATAAAGATTAATGTTTAAAAACAAAATCTTATATCTTGTTTCTTCTGTGGGAAGAATAATGGCTTTGAATTTCTATAATGGGAAATATTGGGAAATTCAGTCCTATAAGTTATAATATGAGCAACTCTTGTATAAACATATAAGAGCAGCTGAATATTTCGTCCATACACAGACCCACACTCGCTTGCTCTGAGCAGGGCGCCACCAGGCAGGCCCGTAGCATGTTGACCGTCTACAGTCTACTGAATATTGGCAAATTCAATCCTATAAGTTATAATATGAGCAAGTCTTGTATAAACATATAACAGCAGCAGAATATTGATAAATTCAGTCCTATAAGTTATAATATGAACAATTGATGATTGTCTTTGTCGTAATAAGTGAGAATGGAAGTGTGCATTATTCATCATTACCTTGGCAAGGATAAGTTAAAATAATTTAGCGACAATTTTGTGACTCATTTCCCTTAACACATCACAATAATATATATGGGTCAAATTTTCAGAAAATGTACACTTGTCAGTTCTACACATTTAGGAAGTTCTCCTAAATTAGCTTGAGAAATGATGAATACCAGATATATCTGAGTATATTTGGTATCACATTGGTTTAAAGTATCAGTTCTGTTATGTTAAACTGCATTTTGAAGCTCATTTTTGTCTTAAATTGTTGTTATTTGAGAGGATTGGTGAAGGGGAATTGTACATTTTCTGAAAATCTGACCTATATACACTCTCCATCCTGCCCTCCGGGTGACCCAGGTTATCGCTGGTCTTATCTGTCCTTATCTCCCCTGGGAGATATCCAGCTTGTAACAGCTTGTACACTAGACTTCTAACATGTGGGTCAGATTTTCAGAAAATGTACAATTCACCTTCACCAATCTTCCAATTTTAGACGAAAATAAAGTTCAAAATACAGTTCTACCTAACCAAACAGATTGCTAGAATCAATGCAATGCTGAATATACTCGAATTTACCTAGTATTGACCAAACTGCAGCTTAATTTAGCAGAATTTACCAAATGTGCACAGCTGCCAATTGTACATTTTCTCAAAATCTGACCCATGTATGCTACACTAAAAGATAAGAGGTTGTCACGAACGATAAATGCCAATATCTCATTATATAACATTATGTAACATTACATAAGGATATGGCATAAATTAACATTAATTATTATATATGGTTATATCACATTACGAATATTATGAATAAACCCACAGACTAGTACAAGTCTAGGTAACTAGTTGAATAATATCTCACTAGGAGTCCACTGAGGACTTACCTGATTATTAAGTAGGTTGACCTAATTAGGTAACACCTGATTGGTAGGTTACATCATTGGCTAACGCTACAGTAGCCTGAGGTAGTATTTACATATCTCCCTCCTATTGGTTTAATATAAGCGACCCCCTGTGGTCAGCTCATGTATATTCATTATGATTGGATAATGTAAATGAAGGTAAATATATGCATGTTGATTGGTTATTAATTACGCATGCGCACGCATGCGCAATAACATGTATGATGATATATAAACCCATGTTTCTCTTAATAAAAGTTATGTCTAAACAGGACAAACCTCTGCTCTTATTATTACCTCATACTAGACTATACTTAGTCTAGACGATCATTAATTATCCATATACATCTCAGGGACTCTAGCTAGCTCTACCATCGACAACGGATCCCTTGGAGAATAGTGATTGTATCAAATGGTGGAGAACCTAAATATTTAAACCTGGCTACACATACCCTACGTAACAGGGTAGTTACCAAGGTTAGTCCAAAGAAGAGAAAATACAAGAGGAAGAATCCTGTGCCACGACTTCGTGAACCTGACGAATTCGAACAGATAGCTCTACAGTTTCATGATATCAACATGAATGAGGCAGAAATCGCAGAAGCTAGAAGAGTTCTAGACCAGGCGATTAATGACAGACTTCGCGATCAGCTACAAGAACGGGAACGAGGGATAAACCAGAGAATACAGCAAGGGATAGATGCGGCAATTTTAGCAGCACGGCCGGAGGCACCGGCAGGTCAACCGAACGCCCAACTTGCACAAGCCTTAGTAGCTATGCGAGCTCAGGACCCAAACCTGAGAAAACCGGACGTTTTTAAAGGTCCGACCCTCACAGTGAACACAACACAATTCCTGGAAACTTATCACCACTATATCACCCAAGCTTATTTTAATGACCAGCCTGCTTTAGCAAGATATTTATCAACATATCTAGATGGGAAAGCTAGGCAGTGGTACGAGCGATATATTCGCGTACTGGCCAATGATAGAAACGATTACGAAGCTATAGCAAATGCTATGGTATTATACTTTCGCCCGGACGAGCGAAACCTAAGAATTACCCAAGTGAGGAAACAGGGTAAAACAGAAACAGTAGAGGACTATTCTTTATACCTACGAGATATAATATCTGCAAGAGCTATCAACGAAGATGGAGCTATAGAAAAGCTCATAGAAGGGCTAAGACCAAGCCTTTCTCCCATTGTCCTGGCCCAGATTCCAGTCACATACGACGCGGCGGTTAAATCTGCAAAAACAGCGGAGGCCAGCGAGAAATCCAGGAAAGAACCAGCTCTCGATACCAGTGAATTATCAGCAATCCTCGCAAAAACTTGTGCAGATTTAACAAAATCACACAAGGAAGAGATAAAATCTTTGCATGACAAAATAGATATGTTGTCCAAGCAGAAAGACGAGCCCAAGGTGGCGGCAACGGAGACGGTCCAAGCCATGGACCAGGACCAAGGCCAAGACCAAGGGCAAGGCGGCAACGGGCGCGGCCGAGGCAGAGGCCGGGGAAAAGGCCGATGGAACGGCAATAAGCGCGGACGAGGAGGTAATTGGAGAGGAAAAGGAAAGGGCAACTGGAATAATCAAGGAAATCAAAACAATCAGGACTGGAACAACCAAGGAAATCAGAGTAACCAAGGATGGAACGGCGGCTGGAACAACGGTTACCAGCAGCCACAATATCAGAATCAACAGCAGAATTCTGGTATGAACGACCAACTGATGGTGGAATTCCAGCAATTCCTACAGTACAGGAACCAGGGAAACGCCAACCACCAGTCTTATTAGGGCCAATTAGACATGGTGTGGAACTCTCTGTCGGGCAGGAGACCTTACCAAAAGGTAAAATGAACTTTCCAATGGACTTTGATTTGAAAAACGACGATTGTGTGCCTATTAACAACAACACCGAGATGATATTCACGACCAATACAGGCAAAAAGATTGAAGACAATGCAACAATAACTCTCAAGAAAACCAGCGAGATAGGTAAGACAATTCCCATATCTGCTATTATTGAAAATGGTTGTCTAAGAATTATAGGGTACAAACTAGATATTCCAGCTCTCGTAGATACAGGAGCATCAATTTCAGCAATAAACGATCGTCTTTTAGTGCGATGTTCTCAAAGGGAATTTGTAAAAACTAAACGTATTACCTGGAAAATCTATGTAGCTGATGGAGGGGTTGTACACGTCAAAAGGTTAGCCACGCTAGAATTTAATATTCAAGGTAGCAAGTTCACTCACCATTTTGCGGTTATACCTAATCTTAATAGGCCAATTATACTCGGATGTGATTTCTTCAGAAAATACAAAGCACACATTAAATTTGAAATTGATCCGTCTCCCGAGCACATGCCGGTGAGAGCGGTAAGGGCGGTAACAATACCCCCACATTCTGAATATGCGGTCACAGGTGAAGTTACCTCAATTTATGATATCAATGAGGATGGTATCGTAGATAATATGCAAAGGAGGGTAACAGTACCATTTATTGTACAAAGAAGTATGGTGAGACCGTGTGAGAAGAATAGGCATCCTGTAGTCTTACTAAATACAGCCTCAAGCCCATACAAAATATACAAGGGCCAGATTTTAGGACTTTTTACTAAAGTAAAGGAGAATGAAATCTCCCAGGTCCCAGAGGCTTTAAAACACACTATTGATTCTATGAATAATGTCCAATCAAGCGGTGCTGATGGACAACAGTCAAGATTGGATGAGTCATTTTCAGATTCTGACGCCGATTCAGATATTGAAATAAATGAATTCTCCAACATTTCAATCGATTCCACCCCAAATGTATCCCCATCTTCTGTATTAGATAGCAAGGGAAGAGAACGACTGAATCAGATTCTTGATAAATATAACGACGTTTTTGTAGGTCCGGACAACAAGTTAGGGGTAACTAAACTATACGAACATTCATTACATATGAAGCCGGACACTACACCATGCCATATGTTACCTTTTAGAACAACACTTGAGAAAGCCCAAGCATTTGATGAAGTTTGTGATAAGTTAGAAGCTCAAGGGGTTATTGAAGAGACAAGGACGGGGCCTTGGTCAAGCCGATCATTTTTAGTCCAAAAATCGGACGGAGGCCAGAGACTTGTGACAGATTTTAGGTACGTCAACGCCCACTTGATAAATCAAGCCCTAATCTCACCCAGAGCAGATGAGTCGTTAGAATACGTCGGCGATCTACGTCCTACCATTTTTAGCAAACTCGATGCTCAGCAAGGTTTTCATCAAATTTCACTAGAAGAAAAATCCCGTGATATCACAGCTTTTTGCTCCTATAGCAAGAAGTATAGATACAAAGTGCTTCCTATGGGTCTAAAAACTTCCCCGCAGGCTTTTTGCGCATTAGTAACGATGATTTTAAATAAACTTCAATACAAATGTGCAATTCCATACCTAGACGACCTTTTAATTCTATCTAAAACAAAGGAAGATCACTTTAGGGACTTGAGCAATGTTTTTCAAGCTTTAAGGGAAGGAGGACTTAAGCTCAAGCGCAAAAAATGCGAATTTTTCTTAGACAGGATCAATTTCCTGGGTATGGTAGTGACCCCACAAGGTATACAACCGTGCCCAGAGAAAATTGAAGCCTTACGTTCCTTTCCTAGACCTAAGACAGTCAGCCAAGTAAGATCATTCAATGGATTGTGTCAATTTTTCAAAAGATTCATAAAGGATTTCAGTACAATAATCAAGCCTCTATACGCACTCACAAAAGCCAATTCCAAATTCCAATGGGACAATGCATGTGAGAACGCCTTCAATTGTATGAAAAAATCAATCTGTGAGGACGCATTGCTACATTATCCTAACTTTGACAAACAATTCATTCTGGCCTGTGATGCAAGTAATATATCGGTCGGGGCAGTCTTGTCACAGATGGATGATCAGGGATTAATGAGACCCGTTGCTTTTGCTGGCAGATGTCTAAGAAAACACGAATCCAATTACAATACTACAGAAAAGGAACTACTAGCGGTGGTATACTCTGTCCTTCATTTTCGGCATTATTTGGAAGGCAGGGAATTCAAACTATATACAGACCACGCAGCCCTCATCCCCCTTCTTACCAACAAACAAAATAAAAATCACATGGCCCGTTGGGCGCTGGAAATCCAGCAATTTTCCTTTCAAATACATCATATTAAAGGACAACTCAACATAGGGCCTAATGTTTTATCAAGAAGGGCATACTCAGAAGAAGAAGCCATGACTTCTCTCCCCCCCAAAGCAAAAAGAATAAGAGTGGCTACAAGAGTTAGTTTTGGAGGGACGCACACAGAGAAAGTTTTCTCACCTGACGATCCCCCAATATTCGTCAAAACCCTCAATAAAGCAAAAAGAGGTATTCTAAAACATGACTCGACCCACCACATTTATTGTGATTGCGAACTATCTTGGTGTCAAGAAAACCCTACAAATAACTACAACCCGATTTTGACGTCAAACCTGGACCTGAAGATTCCAAGGTGGTTATATCCAGCAAATCACCCGAATTTTTCAGAAAAACTACTGAATAAGACAAACTCAAACTATGAGAATGCTGGCATAACCAAATTACATCAAAGACCCTTCTTGACACCAGATATTATAGATAACATGCAAATCACAAAAGAAAACACTCTACGCAAGCTTAACCCTATGGCGCCCGAATTTGTCCCAATCTCAAAAAGTGACGCCATAGAACCCAGTGTTGTAGCACGGCGAGACAATTCGGACGCGGCGGTCGCCATAGACGCCAAGCATAAAGCCTATGCGTTAGAGCAAAAACAAAAAGCTGAAAAGGTATTAGCGGTCTCAAAGGCAGACTCAGACAAAGATCAGTCAAATAAAACGATGAAAGCTCAGGCAACTAGGGAATTCACAGATATATCAGAGATATTAACAAAAATGCCAGATAATTGTTTTTCCCTTAGTAACCTAAAACGCGAGCAAGCCAGGACCGAATACATTTCACATATGATTAGCTATTTGGAAACAGAAGAATTACCTGACGACAAAAAAATGGCAAGGTATATTCTTTCAAATAGCAAGAACTTTATTGTGATAGAACACATACTCATGCACCATTCGGTGGAGATGTGGAAGAAATATGGTCATCTAAGTTTACAGATTGTAATACCAGACGGATGGATCGACCATATACTCTACATATTTCATGATGATCCGCTAGCAGGACATGTGGGACAACTAAAAATGTTGTCGGCAATGCTCCCAAAAGTCTACTGGCGATACATGAATAGGGACATCAAGCATTATGTCAATTCATGTGACACATGCTTGAAAGCAAAAAAGCTAAAGAAAACGCAGAAATCACCCCTTACTCTAAGGAACCCAGCGACATACCCTTTTCAGCAGGTATGCATTGATGCCATCGGTCCTTTACCAGAAAGTAAGGAGGGATATAAATACGTACACGTAATTTTAGATTACTATTCTCGTTTCTGTATAGCTTTTCCCACAAAAACTATTGACTCATACAGTGCTATATCAGGATTGATAGAGAGTCTGATCTGTAAACATGGAGTTCCAGAAACCCTTCAGTCAGACAACGGCACATCGTATACAGGGCAAATTTTCAAAAATGGATGCTCTAAATATGGGATCAAACAGATCTTCTCATCGCCATTTAGACCCAAAAGTAATGGTTTAGTCGAACGTTACAATTCCAGCCTAAATACAGCTCTTAGAGCTTATTCTATGGAAAGTCAATCCGATTGGAGCACATACCTACAACATATAGTATTCTCCTTAAACGCGACAGCAAACCAAACCACAGGTTTCAGTCCTTACTATCTAATTCATGGCAGACATCCAAACTCAATACTCGACTCCTCATTAAAGCTAGATCCAGAATTAAAATCAACCATCAAGTCTATACAAGACAAGGTGATCGCTCAGCATCTAGCAAATGAAAAAGTGATAACTAGGCAAGCAAATCAGAAAGTTAAGATGAAAACTCAGCATGATAAAACAGCTGCACAAACGAAAATTCAACCAGGAGACCTCGTCTATGTTTTAGTCCCAAACTTGATTGAAAAACACTCATGTAAGAAACTACAGAGAACGTTTTCAGGACCATTTTTAGTATGTAAATTTGTATCCCCCACATCAGTTATACTAAGGGACATTCTAACAAACAAATTGACTAGAAGGCCCCACCACGTAGATCGTTTAAAGAGAGTACAAGACGTTTCCGAAAATCCTTTCGCAAGTCGATTGATTAAACCAGTACCCAAACATCTACAAAAGAATTGGAAAACAAAAGACGGGACTTTAATTCCCAAAGACAATCTCATGAAAACGGAACCAATTATATCGCCTAGACCCTCACATTCAAAACTTCAAAAACGACGGTAAATCCTCAAAACTAACATCAAAATGCCGTCTGTTTATTCACAATTGCCATTTGTTTTATTTTCTAAAGAGCCGGCAGCAATGCCAGACTCAATGTCTAGCCAATCTGTCGCACATTTCTTTGTAATAACATGCCACTAGACATTTACCGAAGTCACAAGCATAAGCAGGCAAACAAGCGATTGTCATATTAAAGCCAAGGTGTTAGATGTTGCCCTCACAAATAATTAATCCCAACCAGACACAAACTAAGCCCCCCCTATACCCACAAATTCAATAGCAGGTGTTACAGCCGACCATATGCTTTCGCGATACCATATGGATTAGGCGACTTGCGGGCCGAGAAACCTACTACCGGCATTAACGCCTCAATAGAAGCTAAAGACTGAATACACTCAAGAGCTTGAAACCTACGATGTCTAAGATAATAGACACAGGGGCATAGCCAACCCACTGGCCATGAATGACATGGCAGATAGGTATAAAGTCTCACGCATTCCCATCCCACCTCATTACAATAGTTACTATTGCAACACGAACACCAACAGCTTGACAACTCGCCGAGGATAGTTTGACCGTGCACTCATTGATTTGCAATGGCTAGGTAATTTGTCCTTTACTTTAATATATAAATATACGTACCAGTATATGGCAATGACTTGGCAGATATATATTACACTGTATTTTATTACATTATATTAGAATTTCACTTGGAATTTATTTTGAGATTCATGAAATTCGGTACTCAAGATTTTGGTACCATTTATTATGCAAGGTTCTTAAAAACTCCTTTGTTTATTTTTAAAGGATTATCCTCCTACTATGGGGAATAACATCCTACATTTCATGTCTGGAAGCATCAAACCCGACGCTACGACACAACATAGGTATACTGTTTGAACCATTGCCGGCACCAATTGTCAATGGACACGACATGACAGAGATGGTGTTGGCAGTCCCTTATGACATACCCGCCTTGCCAAAACCGGCAATATCATTCGCAAGGGAAATGTCATTTCTATCTTACCCTTCTCCATATCAGGAGGATTTATCGGAAACTCTAGTGAAACAGGCAACAATCATAGATAGAATGATTACAGATATCCATGATCAGACAAGACAGACTATGGATACTATAAAACTGTTTTTAGCAAACCCAATCTCTAAGAAAACTGATAGGAACAAGAGAGAGGCAATTTTCGGTTTTCTAGGAGACCTGTTCAAAGGAGTATTCGGTGTCGCAACAATGCAGGATATTGACAATATAGCAACCGCTTTAGCAAATATATATAGCTGTCAAGATCATAAAGAAATGTAAACAATGCTTTGCAAAAAGGATTGGTCTAATTTCAAGAAAGACAAGAACAACTCCACACATAACTCTTAAAATGTACGGAAACCCTCATTACTCGATTCCATTACTGGAAATACCTCATGAAATAGATGTTATTTCACCAATATCAGCTCCACATATCGCAAATATTGAACTCTCATCCTGCTTGCATTCCAAAGTTAGCATAGAATGGTCTGGACCACTGAAGTTGATGATAAACGAAAAAGAACATGATTTCTATTTGCCAACTAATGTGAGAGTACCAAGGAAAGCGCACTTCTCCATGAAGAACATGTTACTTGACGAGACAGTGCCAAAACGTCTCATCATGATATCAAACTTTTCTCGGCCAATTACTATCCCACAAAACTACTCAGAAAACAAGGAAAACTGTGTGGTAAACGTGGAGGTAGAGGATCCAGAACCACCTATCAATAGTCTTATATATAACTTCACTCAAGCCCTAGTGTACAAACCCTCAGAGATATCAGCAGAGTAATTGGGGATATTATTATCTTCTCAAAACAATGACAACCAGTTTTCGGTAATAAGGGAATTGTCTTACCTAAAAAGCATGTATTGTATGTATGTAGCCTGTCAAAAATGGTTTATATCTTTCAGAATATAAGAACGATCAACAGACTATGTTGATAAAGGAGGAACCGTCAAAATATGTTGTACTTACAATTGTATGATTTTTTTCTCTCTCTATCGCTCGTATAAACAATTGATTTATGTACTGTACCCTTGATATATCGTGTTTACGTTTACCATTATTAATGCAGAGGCAAACAGCTCGTATCACATATCACTCTACGATCAGAAAAGGGAAATACCAAATGATTATCGCTCTACACAAAACTCTCACAAAAAGAGAAGTTAAAAATAACAAGATTGTTAAGGTGTAAGAAGCTTATCTTCTGTGCAAAGAACAGAAAGACTACATTGTCAGGTATACCCACATTTCTATTACTGTAACCAAATAACACATGTCTCCAAGCCCGGCCCATAGGCAGACAGGTTCTAGGTACAATACGAAGAACGTATTTGAGTAATGAACGAGATTAAGAAGCATTATAGTTTGGGGTTATTAAAATCCAAACATAAGTAAATGGTTTGTAACATGAAAAAGATTTTATACTTGTATGAATATGTGTCCACGAATTATATAGTTCGGGGTTATTAAAATCCAAACATATAACTAAATGGTTGGTAACATGATAAAATTTTATATTTTTGTATGTATATATGTTCACGAAACATTAGTTTAAGTTCATAGTGACTACGGAGAGCCACCTGATGAAGTTGGGGGCGTTATGTCACGAACGATAAATGCCAATATCTCATTATATAACATTATGTAACATTACATAAGGATATGGCATAAATTAACATTAATTATTATATATGGTTATATCACATTACGAATATTATGAATAAACCCACAGACTAGTACAAGTCTAGGTAACTAGTTGAATAATATCTCACTAGGAGTCCACTGAGGACTTACCTGATTATTAAGTAGGTTGACCTAATTAGGTAACACCTGATTGGTAGGTTACATCATTGGCTAACGCTACAGTAGCCTGAGGTAGTATTTACATATCTCCCTCCTATTGGTTTAATATAAGCGACCCCCTGTGGTCAGCTCATGTATATTCATTATGATTGGATAATGTAAATGAAGGTAAATATATGCATGTTGATTGGTTATTAATTACGCATGCGCACGCATGCGCAATAACATGTATGATGATATATAAACCCATGTTTCTCTTAATAAAAGTTATGTCTAAACAGGACAAACCTCTGCTCTTATTATTACCTCATACTAGACTATACTTAGTCTAGACGATCATTAATTATCCATATACATCTCAGGGACTCTAGCTAGCTCTACCATCGACAACGGATCCCTTGGAGAATAGTGATTGTATCAAGGTGTCTGGCTGGGAGAGGGATTGGTTGTCCTTAATGTTGCACACACAATCCCTCCCCAACCCAGACTCTGGATGCTCTAATCCTTTTAGTCTAGACAAGTTGTGGCCCCTAGCGAATTTTACACAAATTCTCCACTCCTCAGGCCGCCCCCGCCCCTTGTGGTTAATTATGAACGGTTTGTAATAGCTTCTGGGTCAGATTCTCAGAAAATGTACAATTCACCTCCACCAATCCTCTCAAATAACTCACATTTAAGACAAAAATAAGCTTCAAAATACAGTTTAACATAACAGAACTGATACTTTAAATCAATGTGATACCAAATATACTCAGATATACCTGGTAATCATCATTTTTCAGCCAAATTTTGCGAAATTTACTAAATTTGTAGAGCTGCCAATTGGACATTTTCTGAAAATCTTTCCCTTCTAACGTGAATTCTACAGGATTAGAGGTGTCTGGCTGGGAGAGGGAGTGGTTGTCGTTAATGTTGCACATGCAATCCCTCCTCCACCCAGACTCTGGATGCTCTAATCCTTTTAGTCTTTCCTCAACATTGTAGTCATCCCACTATTCTCTACACGCTAGGAAATATCCCTAGAAATGGGATGAAATTGCGTAGAGCATTTTGTGGATTTCGTAATATTAATTCTACCCAGCAAGAGGCATTAATTGGGATACGCAATGTATGGATTATGCAATCAGTCAAGCACACACAAAAGGGAATGCCTAGGCATTGACTTAACTAACACCTCCCATAAGGCTTTCTCTACATAGCTATATATAACTAGGTGCGAATATGAATCCATATTCCCTTGAAGCATTGTTGCATGAAATAGAGATGCCTGGTGAGGAAGTATATCCTACCAGAAATTAAATCGAATTATTTTTTTATTCTAAATTCCATGATTTATGTTTGCAATATCGCTCGATGGACAATTACTAATAAAGTAACTAAATATACTCTATGCAATAACCTTCAAAACACAAGGATATATTCAATGCAATGTCTTGAGATTTGGTACACATATTTATACTAGAAGCAATAAACCCCCAAAAAATAGGCAGGGGCGGATTTAGGGGGAGGGCGCAGGGGTGCACGCCCTCCCCTTTTCAGAATCAAACCAGGGCATTTGTGTTGCAAAACACACAAGAAAATGTTTATGACATAAATACACCTTCAAGTATCAAAATATATACCTAGAACAAACTATTTCATGAAACGTTAATGTACAGATAGCACTGACTTTCTGATCTTAATTACCTTATACAACTTAAATAATTCTCAGAAGCAGGCCAATGGGAGTTCACAGAGTTCCCCAATGTTACTTTAATCTTTAGAAGTGAAATCTACAATTGAAAATAGAATATATAATGAAATTGGGCATAAAGGAAAATACTTGGAAGCTTGCCACCCCTTCGGAGTGGTGGGCGATTTGACCCTCCATCTCTATTGATTTGAAACCTCCATTGTGCGATTATATATAATTAGAATATTTTAGTTGATATTAAGTGGTTTAAAGTTAGAGCCAAGATAGAGTTTATATTTATATATTTCATATAATATTTTTTGTTTCAATAGCATCAATAATTATACCAAAATGATATGAAGTGAGGGACTTGGTGCTAGTCTACAGCCTGATGTATTCACTGATACAAAGTGAGGGACCTGGTGCTAGTCTACAGCCTGTTGTGGCAACCTTTATATTTTCAAATGAAAACCTGGTTCAATCTTTGCAAATTAAGTAAAAATACATTATTTTTGTCGGCACGCTGGCTAGGGTAGAGAGCCCCACCAGGAGAAGGATGCAGGAGGGAGTTAAGTTCATCATTGTGAACAGGAATGCTGAGGAATGTGTCTTTCTGGACTAGACTGATCAAAGCAACAGTGGGACAGCCACTTTAAGTTATCATTTAGTGGGAGATAACGTTCCTTGCTATGACCTTGGAGAGAGGTAGGTGAGATATCACCATCAGTAAGTACCAACAGCCACGTAGAACAGATGTTATTTATCCATACTCTATAGATCAGGTGAGTTGCATTATTCATTCCATTTATTATTATTTTCATAGAACTTTTATCCAGTTTACATCATTCAGTTATAGTTTACATATACATCATTCAGTTTTCATCATTCAGTTATAGTTTACATACATCATTCAGTTATAGTTTACATACATCATTCAGTTATAGCTTACATATATATTATTTAGATATAGCTTACATATATATCATTCCGATATACATCATTCAGTTATAGGTTACACATACATCATTCAGTTATAGCTTACATATATATCATTCAGTTTACATCATTCAGTTATAGTTTACATACATCATTCAGTTATAGCTTACATATATATTATTTAGATATAGCTTACATATATATCATTCAGATATGCATCATTCAGTTATAGGTTACATATACATCATTCAGTTATAGTTTACATATACATAAAAAAAATCATGAAATGGACAATACCTTCTTCTCCGTATATCTTTCAGGCAATCCATTAAATAAAGTTGGAAGTATGGTAAAGACAGATATAAATGAAATATGAAATGCAGAACAGTTAAAAATAGTGGAAGTGTCCAATGTATAGTTATAATAATCATGAGGCAATGTTCTTTTCCTGCTTTTTTCTTGCATTTTAATAATTTTCCTTATAATGTGTATGTTTTTTTGTTTATTTTAAAATATTTATATTGGCCTTAGTACATTTAACATGTACAGTTGTTTACCTTCAGGCTGTAGATGGACCAGTCCGTTTTTGTTGTGACTCTAACATTAATTTTTAGTTTTGTTGGTGTATCATCTTTTATAATTAATAATTATTCAAGTATTTTTTTATGTATGTAATACCTCTTGCTATCAATATCCAGAACAATGCTCTAATACTTCTCACAGTGAAGTTAATAAAACATTTATAAATAGTGGAAGTGTCCAATGTATAGTTATAATAATCACAAGGCAATGTTCTTTTCCTCCTTTTTTCTTGCATTTTGATATTTTTCTTACAATGTGTAAGTATGGTTGTTTAGAAGATAGAAGGACCTGTCCTTTTTTGTTGTGACTAACATTTTAGTTTCGTTGGTGTATCGTCAGTCTTTTATGATTAATTCAAGTAATTTGTCTTGTAATACGCTAATACTTCTCACAGTGAAGAAGTTAATAAATTAGACTCAGTTGTTATTTTCTTTACTACGTCTTCAATTCTTATTGATAGTTCCTTTTTAAATGGCTACATCAAACCCTCTACTGGGTGATGGTCAATTGGTATAATGGGTAGACATAATCACAAATCAATCAATGGGAACATATTTAAATCCAGTTTCTAGAGTGATTAAGTATTTTACAAAACATTAATTATCCAAACTATACTGTTAGGATTTACAAACTCATGTCATAAAACAATCATTGATTAAAATTTAATTTGTTCACGTTGGTTAGGTTTCTTAAACCTGTTTATTAAAAAAGTACAAATACATTCACCAACTTTTCCCTCAACCTTTCCCTCATGCACTTACTGTTGAACTGACATTAAAAGATCCTACATGCCTAATTTCCCACCTCCCACTACCCCTTCTCAAGTGTCTAACATAAATATTTGTGCAGTAAACATATTACTGTTAAGATATCTTTAGAAACTGATCGGTTTCCTGGGGATAGATATTTTTTAGATATTTCTTAGATATTTTTAATTTCCCTTGACTTCTGTGGCAAATCAGAGTTTCAGAGGTCCACAACTGTGTTTTAGGAAAATGATTCACTAGTAGCAAAATTGATATTTTTCTAAGTGTAATATTCACAAGATACATTTGTGGGAATGTTTTTATTTTAAATGATTTTCATTTGAAAAAGTCTTCCCTATATAATCATGAGGTGCAATATGTTGTTGACTCATCAACTCTGTATATTTACAGGATTTTAGGTCAACACCACTTGGTATATTGGGTTCTTGCTACGTAGACGTATCCATGGAAACTCTACAAACTCCAGCAAATTCTACAAGTATAAGTTGTATACCAACTTTACTGATGTCAGAAGGCATGATGCATCACAATGTGACTCATACAGGGGAGAATCTACACGAGTGTAGGGTGTGTGTTGAAGGGTTTACAGAGCGTAGAAGTTTAGAAAAACATTTGCTCACTCATAGTACTCAGAGGAAATATAAGTGTACTGTGTGTGACTATAGGGCAACACAGGCCGGACACCTAAGGGCTCACATGAGAACACACACTGGAGAAAAACCTTATAAATGTACTGTGTGTGACTATAGGGCAGGACGAGCTGAACACCTGAGTAGTCACATGAGGACACACACTGGGGAAAAGCCTTATGAATGTACTGAGTGTGACTATAGGGCAGCACAGACTGTAACTTTGAGGGCTCACATGAGAATGCATACTGGAGAAAGGCCATATAAATGTACTGTGTGTGACTATAGGGCAAAACATACTGGACACCTGAGGGTACACATGAGATCCCACACTAGAAAAAAACCATACAAATGTACTGTGTGTGACTATAGGTCAGCGTATGAGGGAAACCTGAAAAATCACATGAGAACACACACTGGAGAAAGATCATACAAGTGTACTCAGTGTGACTATAGGGCTGCACAGGCTGCACACCTGAGGGTACACATGAGAACACATACTGGAGAGAAGCCTCATAAATGTACAGAGTGTGACTATAAGTCAGCATCTACTGGAAACCTGATGAGTCACATGAGAACACACACTGTAGAAAGGTCTTATAAATGTACTCTGTGTGACTATAGGGCAGCACAGGCCGGGGATCTGAGGAGACATATGAGAACACATACTGGAGAAAAGCCTCACATGTGTAATGTGTGTGACTTAAGGGCAGCAGAGGCTGGAGACCTGAGGAAACACATGAGAAGCCACACTGGGGAAAAGCCATATAAATGTACTGTGTGTGACTTTAGGGCTGCATACACTGGAACTCTAAGGACACACATGAGAATGCACACTGGGGAAAAGCCATATAAATGTATTGTGTGTGACTATAGTGCAACACATTCTTCAGCCCTGAAAGTTCACATGAGAATGCATACTGAAGAAAAGCCATTCCAATGCACTGTGTGTGACTATAGGGCAGCACAGCCTGGACACCTGAAGAGACACATGCAAATGCACACTGGGGAAAAGCGATATAAATGTACTCTGTGTGACCATAGGGCAGCACAGGCTGGACATCTGAGGAGACACATGAAAACACACACTGGAGAAAAACCTTATAAATGTACTGTGTGTGACTACAGGACAGCAGAGTCTAAAGACCTGAGGGTTCACATGAGAAGTCACACAGGAGAAAAACCATATAAATGTACTGTGTGTGACTATAGGGCAGTACATAATGGGGCCCTGAGGGTTCACATGAGATCTCACACAGGCGAAAAGCCATATGAATGTACTGAGTGTGACTATAGTGCAACACATTCTTCAGCCCTAAAGGTTCACATGAGAATGCATACTGGAGAAAAGCCATATAAATGTACTTTGTGTGACTATAGGGCAGCAACCACTGGATGCCTGAAGCTTCACATGAGAACACATACTGGGGAAAAGCCCTATAAATGTACTGTGTGTAACTATAGAGCAGCACAGACCGCAAACCTGAGGGTTCACATGAAAACGCACATTGGAGAAAAGCCCTAGCCATTTAATGACTCTAGGGCAGCACATGCTGGACGAACAGCCCCTTACCGCTATTCCGCTAGGAATAGCTCCGCTAGGAATAGCTCCGCTATGTTTCTCAAATCACGTGACCGGGGCACTGACCGAAGGGAGAAACGACGTATATACAGAAACTGCCCATCATCGACCTGTTTTCATGCTTTATTTTTTTCTGGAACTTTCTAACCGATCCCAGATGCTAGATCGAGTCAAGGAGAGCAAGGTTCAAATGGAAAAATGTTTCATTCAATGAATAATTAAAAAGTTATCGCTAACCGCATATTCGAAGCGAGGGCTGTTTAAAATGGCCGCCATAACAAAAAGTAGATGACGAGCAACCAGAGAAGAGACACTGCCGCTCTAAGCCAATCAGATCATGCGAATCGGTCACGTGACCATGGGGACAATGACGTCATATATAGCGGCAGGTTGGGGAAGCCCTCCGATCAGAAAAACAAAGCTGACATAGCCTGTTGCAGGTAGAAAATCCGGGATTATCATTTATTCCATTAAAAAGGTAACAAAATATAGATTCTTCTGCTAAAATCTTAGTGTCTACTGGTCGTTGGGTTGGTGTAACCCTCACGACCTGAGCAGACAAACTCAAAGCAAAATGTCTGAACGAGAACGGGACTCGGTAGCCATGCCGTAACTGGCGTGACCAAGCAGCTAGAAATAGTTTAGTAATCGGGATTCCCGGGCGGTTTGGGAGGGTCGTTTTCGCGACAATGCTTCATTTGTATATATAAAAACAATATTAGGCGGTCAGAAATATAACCAAACTATTAGAACAATCCAATTCAAGGCGGTACACTTTTCTGGATCCCTGAATGTTCACATGAGAATGCATAGTACAGAAAAGCCACATACATGTATTGTGTGTGACTATAGGACAGCAAAGGCTGAATAACTGAGGAGACATGAGGTGGGAGAAAAGAATTGTCTATAACTATAAGGCTATAAGGGTTGTGACCCTAAATGTTGACATTGAAAAAACATACTGAGGAAAAAGTGTGACTACTACAGGGCAGAACAGCTTAGTAAACCTGAGGAGACACATTAGTAGATTAATTGGTTGTATTATAACTAGAGTAATAGGCCACGTAAGTAGTCCACAGCAGCGATTTTTTGAGTCGCGCTACTGTAGCAGTTTCATGACGTCATGTGGACATGTTGCGCAAATCACCCAAAAAACCCACCATTGCGGAGATGAATAATCTTAGTTTGTTCATCGATCTTATAGTTTTATGAGTTCTAACTTACATATATATCATTCTTTAGAGGAAAACAATTTCAACTGTAGCCTCCATAATCGTCAAACTTTTACTGGGGCGATGTATAGAGTGATTATATATTGCCCAAATGCTAACTCTATGGGGATTATTTACTTCCGGTCCACACATTGGTACAACTACGCGACTAATTTTCATTAATTTGCGCCCCGCCGCCATGACACTTACGCAGCCTATTGCATTATAATAAGTAATTGTATTATAACTAGAGTAAATAATTGTATTATAGAGTAATTTGCCATGGTTACAGAGTTATTATACTCCTCCCCACTGGACCTAAAATAGCATAAGTTCCAGGGGAGAGTGTTTACCTCCCCTGCAGCTGATTGGTTGATTGAAGCAATCATCTGTAAACCTCTAGGGTAGGGGGAAGGAGTATAAACAAAATAGTACAAATAAAATGTTTTTGGCCTGTCCACTATTTGTCACTTGCGTCTTTATAGTAATTCCTGATTTTACAAAATGTTTACAAAATGTCCAAAAAGCACAGGGTCAGATTTTCAGAAAATGTACAATTCACCTCCACTAATCCTCTCAAATAACCCACATGTAAGACAAAAATCAGCTTCAAAATGCAGTTTAACATAACGGAACTGATACTTTAAATCAATGTGATACCAAATATACTCAGATATAACCGGTATTTGTCATTTTTCAGCCTAATTCAGCAGAATTTCCTAAACAAGCCGAGCAGCCAATTGTACATTTTCTGCGAAAATTTGACCCTCTTGTTCTACCACAATATCAATTGATTAGAGAGATGTACATGAATAGAATTTACCTTCAATCAATCCATACATTACATGTTCTAGTTCTTGTATTCGATGAATCTAATACAGTAATAGTTAACGTGGATCACAATGAACTGAACCTTTAGAAAATCCCGGGGTCTACTTATATTGAAACATTAACAGAGCGCCAAAACAGAGTACCAGTAATTAATGTTATGCTGCCACCTGGTGAACAATACTGGAGGTAGAAATAACAGTGTCTTGCCTTACCACAAGGTAGCAGCTGTGTAGAAAATGCTCCGCGCGCACATGTCCACAAAGTGAAACTGAGCCTGTGTCTGTCTTTATACGGTAGTTTTGAAGGAAAATCTTGAACAAGCAGTAATCATTGTACACGGAAATTCAGCTCATGACCTACAGCAAGAGGGAGAAAGGATCATATGTAAGTGTTATGTCTTTATTTCTCCTCTGTTTGAATAGAACCATTGGCTCCCTATTATCGCCCAGCTCCCAGGGTTTTTGTAGCACGAGG
Organism: Sthenelais limicola; assembly: GCA_942159475.1. Classification (NCBI taxonomy): domain Eukaryota; kingdom Metazoa; phylum Annelida; class Polychaeta; order Phyllodocida; family Sigalionidae; genus Sthenelais; species Sthenelais limicola. The sequence goes on from OW804099.1 coordinate 105,107,210, forward strand.
TATGTATGCACTGTTTCTTGAAGGTGGTGGGGGGCGGGGGTCAGATCTGATAAAAAGGGCACATTGTGGTGACTCTGCAAGCGGCAAAGGCGTGGGAGGGTTCTCCTCCCGGAAATTTTTAGTAATATATACTCCTAAAATGGTGCATTCTGGTGAATTTTGAGTGAATAAATATAGATAATATTAAACCAAATTTATATATTTTACCCGAGTGGAATCAGTTGAAGCTGTTGGCCTGGTTGCTAATTTTGTAGTTCACTATGTTTTTTAATCTTTAGTAGCCTTGTTCTTAAAGCTTCTTATCGACTCTTGCATTTATTAGTGTTCATGCAATATAGTAGGGTCAAGGAGCACTTCTGTGACCGTTGAGAGTAGAGGTTGGTTTCTCAGTGGAGTTGACATCTATGAAGGGTAGATAAAAAATTGAGTGGGGGAGACCCTCGCGAAAGTGCGGGGAAAACCCGTGAGAGCCCCAAATCCAAAATGGCCGCCATCAACCATTATGAGAATTATTATTTCAATGGTTTGGCCTACCATGCAGTCCAGTATATGGTTATTAGGGTTTTGGGGGTTGAGGAATTCATATCTGATATCAGTTTGATGATTTGTCCTTGCTTTGGCCTTCAAATCCAAGATGGCTGACAATTTTCAGCTCACAAGGGTCAAATTTTCAAAATCGTTAACCTTCCTAATATGCTCTTGTGAAAGCTCTTACCATGCTAAATTGACTTATGGAAAGTGAAACTACAATGAGGACAACCATAGTTAGCACTGAGCATGGGAACTCACCCTCAAAGCCCCCTGGGGCTAATAGAACAAACCCCTTTTCAGACTAATGACCTTTTAGGTTTAGTTTAGGAGAAATTAGACCTGGGACAAATCGCAAAAGACAGTTTCTGAACTGTTTTGAGTATATCCCATATTAATATACTAAAAGGCCCAGAAAATCTAGGTCAGGAAACATGCTCAAACTCACAATAAAATACAAAATGGCTGCCACTAAAACTTTGGAACACCATAACTCAGGGTATAATCAAGATATATTCAAGTATGAATACACTTTTTCTGTGTTTTTAGACATGGGGAATTCAATGCAATATAAATAAAGTCAACATGACCAAACTTTAGTAAGTTAGTATTCTGATACTGGGAAATGTCAAGTAAAAACTCCCTTGAATGCAAGTAAACTCAAGAAACACCATAACTCAGGGTATAATCAACATATATTCAAGTTTGAATATACTTTTTCTATGTTTTTTAGACATGAGGAATCCAAATCAATATGAATGAAGTCAATTTAATCAATATTTAGCAATTTATTTAGTTAGTATATAATGTGTTATGCTGAACCGACTACTTTGATAGTGGGGGAATAAAAGAAAAAAGCCAAATTTATCCAATAAACTCAAGAAATCTATTGGGATTGAATTGTATAAAAAGCATTCATGACCAATCACAATTGGTATCATATTCCTGTAGACCTAACTGTCAAAGGAATCTCTTTTGATTATTAGTTTTGATTTGAAATAAAACACGACAGGACTTGACTTTCATCATTAGCTCCTGTACTGGTAATATAGTCACCATTGACTGCTGCTGTCACTCTTGCAGCTGCAGCAACAAATTTTGTAGTAGTTGGTCAGAAGCCGGAAGCAGGTTCAATAGTAAAGTTTGGAATTATTTCATCTGTGAAGTTCCATCCTGAGTACTCTGGAGGAAGGTGAACACACTTTGTTGTTTAAATCTGGTAGTACACTCTGTGATACTAGCAGTAGAACTTGGTAGTAGAATCTGTAGATTAATATATGTTTTGTGGACAGCAAGTTTTCCTCAATATTTCTTCATTATAGAGTAATTCAAATTGTAAATAGTATCACATTCTCCAGCTTTCTCTATATCATCTCTAGAAGCTTTGTTATTGAACACACTTGTTCTGAAACACCGGCTTGTTGGCAAACATCCTTAAAAGTATGCCTTTTCCTAAACCTAAACACCTTTTGCTATCATGGACAACCTCTCTGGTGGAAGGTGATATCCATCATTGAATCATCTGCAGAGGACAATCCTAGCAATAAAATATGTACCTCCAATATTTCTACACAGAGATGAGGGTTCCTAGAACAGATATACACACTAATAGCTGTGAGAACCCCTGGAAATACTACTTGGATAGGATCTGCATTATCACCATCTCACAACGTGTCTAATCCTAGCTATGGATCTCCTAAAGGGAGGGTGACTTTAGAATGGTTATCTTAAAATAAGTAATAATATTTTAGGTATCTTCACAGCTGAGGAAGTATTTTTCAATTCAAGCATGAATGAATCAATTTCTCCATAGTTGTTGCAAATATCAATCTATCTCTTCAGGAAAAACCTTGCAGGTATGAATGGGTGTGAGTTTGAAACCAAAGCTGATATCTATTTGTTCTTGTCAAAGATTGTACCAAGAGGGCAGATGTTACTTGCAGGGAGGCCAGAGGCACAAACTGCCCATGGTTGGGAAATCATGATTGGGAAATGCTAACAAGCATTTCACGGTCTGCCATGATTGCTCCACCAGTTTACAGCTCATGACTGCTCAGACAATAGCAGTGATGACAGTAGTATCAATGATAATGGTCAGTTACAGAATGCTATAGATTCAGAGGAGGAGTAAAGTACTGGGGATGGAACTTCATAGATGGTCAATTCTGATCAATATCCTAACACAATCCTGGTTAACTACTTAAATGTTATTCACTACAACTGTCAAAGGGAATGAGTCTGTTCTTGCAGAAAAAATAACTAGGAACGTACTAAAGCCTTTGGCCATTATAATGGTTTAACAGTTAGGACTACAGGAATATGATACCAATTGTGATTGGTCATGAATGCTTTCATACAATACAATCCCAATCAATTTCTTGAGTTTATTGGATAAATTTGACTTTTTTTCTTTTTTTTCCTCGCCATCCAATTAGTGAGTTCAGTATAACACATATACTAAATAAATAAATTGCTGAATATTGATTAGATTGACTTCATTCATATTGATCTGGATTCCCCATGTCTAAAAAACATAGAAAAAGTACATTCAAACTTGAATATATGGGCACGTCGACAAGGGCCCTATTTATATGTGGAAACAAAATATCAAAGTCTAAGGGTCATATCCCTATTAATAGAGAGAATAGTTGTATAAGCATACAATTTTAGGAACGTCAGACATGTCAGGATATTCAATCTTTTTGAAATTTTGTAGATATTCACTGCATTCAGGTACAATAATATTATTTCACTGAAAATGGGAATTATTCCAGCCCCATCAGTATAATTTACAAAAGTGTACTAGCAACGATTAAGAGAATCAGTAGAAATAATATTCATGTAATCTTAGAACGTTTTTAGAAATATGGAGCTTGTTCCTAGGAACACATACAAGCTGTTTGCAGGCCTATACGATCAGAATTGAGTAAGATATGACATAAACAAAAAGCATCAAAAGCATCAAAATTGTATTTAAATTTCTGGAATCGATCCCATACAATATGTATTGGTTTGATTTTTTGGGACATACAATTGGCTAAAATAATAGTATCCTTCATTCCGTCATTTGCTGTGGGGGTTCAAATCATGTCATTGCTTTAATTCTTATATCATTACGAAGAAAACAAATTGCTAAATTAGCTCCTGTCCTGTGTGGGCTAAACACAGGTAAAGCCTCATTGACCTAGATACTACTGGCTGCTAGGAAAGCCACCTAACCTTAGTTGGCCTGTTACATAATAGCAAAAGGCAATCTACAGACGTAGTCGCATCATGGATGGATGTGTATATTTCACACCTGTTATGTATACAGCTATCGTGGGTTAAAAAATAAGCAGACGTCCATTCATAGATGTAAGAGATATATGTACTTCTCCCAGACGATGCCCATATCCTAGCTTATTCTGAAATTCACAGTGTAGATATGAGGTTCATATTCTGAATAGTTTCTGCTGACGTCACACGCTCACAGGAACTCCAGTGGAAGCGAAAGCGGGTTTGCTCATGCCGCAACATTAGTAAACTGATGTATCAGTTATAACCAGTCAATACGCAACATCCAAATTATCTATTTAGCTCAAGATAGCAACAGCTGGCACTGATTTCTTACCAAGCGGGGCCAGTCTGAGGGTGGGTGGGGCTCTGACCACAGCTGTAGGTATGTGCCTCCATACACTCTGTCACACACAGTGCACAGGCGCATGCATCATGCCCTCAACCTGCGCCTACATACAGCGCATCCAATGACCTGTTGACATTTGTTCTAATAATTGTTTTCCATAATCATCTAAGGAAAATAAATTAATATGCAGATAGGGCATGGTATTGTCTCATATATCCTCAAGTTTGGTAGCAATATTGGATGTTTTTCTGCCTCTAAAATGACTTTTATTAAGGATCCCTCTCTGCATCCATTGGAACCTGCACCCATTTAATGTAAACACGAGTGGCTTGGCCCCAGTTTCGGTCAAATTTACCCATGACCCTCTGTTTTGGCCCCAAACCAAATTTGAATTCGGATAACTCCTATGATCCTGGGTAAGACCTTAAAGGGCCTTTCTGTCTCTTTTCTCTGTCTCTCTCTCCCTTCTTCTCTATCTCTATTTCCTGGGTATGATCCCAAACTGCCTCCCTCTCTGCTCTCCCGCCCTTGATATAACACTTCAAAGTGTTGATAAGGGCGTAAAGCAACCAATCTCACTCACTCACTCCCTCTCAGCTCTCCCGCCCTTGATATAACACTTCAAAGTGTTGATAAGGGCGTAAAGCAACCAATCTCACTCACTCACTCACTCTCAGCTCTCCCGCCCTTGATATAACACTTCAAAGTGTTGATAAGGGCGTAAAGCAACCAATCTCACTCACTCACTCCCTCTCAGCTCTCCCGCCCTTGATATAACACTTCAAAGTGTTGATAAGGGCGTAAAGCAACCAATCTCACTCACTCACTCCCTCTCAGCTCTCCCGCCCTTGATATAACCATATTAAATGTGTTGATAAGGGCGTAAAGCAACCAATCTCACTCACTCACTCCCTCTCTGCTCTCCCGCCCTTGATATAACACTTCAAAGTGTTGATAAGGGCGTAAAGCAACCAATCTCACTCACTCACTCACTCCTATTCGTCAATTTTATTTTACACCCTGACACAAGACGGACAAAGTCATTAATCTTTCATGCAGCAAGTCATTGTGGTTATATTTAAAAAATTACTTAGAACGAAATAAACTTAACAGTTTTATTTCATTTTGTATATATGTACCATGTCACATTGTATTGTATAAATGTTTTTCTTGTTGTTGATAACAGCACAACACATTCTCCAATTTAAGAAAAGCATATGGGCCAGATTTTCAGAAAATGTACAATTGGCAGCTGTACACATTTAGTAAATTCTGCTCAGTTAGGCCGCAATTTGGTCAATACTAGGTAATTTCGAGTATATTTGGCATTGCAAACTTTGAACTGTATTTTGTACTTCATTTTCGTCTGAAATTTAGGTTATTTGAGAGGATTGGTGAAGTTGAATTGTACATTTTCTGAAAATCTAACCCATATAAATTATATGCTGGTGAGATTATGATGTGTTACAGGTAAATGAGCCACAAGTTGCAGTAAATGGAATTTAAGATATCATCATATTTGAAATGATGAGATCAAGCCGACTTCAATGGTGGTAAATATCAGGACATCTAACAAGCACTCCTATATATTATTTAATCATCAAAATATGTTAGCCATATTTGTTTATGGTCACTCACTATAGTAAATAGTTAAATGTACCCCTTCCCGAGTAACACGGCACCTGCCGTCGGATGCGGGAAAGCCGCGAAAATATTACGTCTGCTGCCTAGCTGTACGAGCGTCGCACCGGGACGGTAGTCTTCAGCTTAGCCACCAGACCGCTTGTCTAGTGCTCCCGGCGGCTGCGCTAGCTTTTTTGTACAGCCGCACTACATGTTTTCGCGCGAGGGGGCTGTATTCCCTTCAATTGGCATCTAAAATAGCCATGCCAGGCGATGTACATTTCTCTATGTATACTCACAGTATTACAAATACCTCTGATATAGAAGGATGGCCTTATATTTAGAATCCCTAGATTTGAAATATCGGCCCTGTAGAAGCGGTAATATCCATGCAGAAAAGTTGGTTATTTTCAGATCTTGTTTACTAGTAAATCGCTTTCTTTCCTCTGTACATAGCATCCTTTGTTGTATCAGGACATGTTATGCATGTCAAGACTATATTTATCTAAGATTTTACCACATTACAAGGTCTTTAAAAAAGTGTTAAGATTCATAAATCATGCGTCCACGTTTGTGCATAGGAGGCACATCCCCCCGCGCGTCCATGAAATGCGTCCTGATTCGCGCAACTCCTCTGGCTCCTCCCGCACAGCTGAGCGGCCGTCTGGCTCTGACACAAACAGTTTCAATTAATTACCGTATTTCATCGATAGAACGCCAGGGCCCAAATAAACACATGTCCTGAAAAAAACGCTGGGTCATTTAACTTCATAGAATAAATAAACGCCAGCCCCAAATGAGCTAATTAATGGTTAGGAAGACACCTTTTGAAACAAAGATATCTTTAAAAATGCACTCTCAGCTATGCATGCGCAAATCTGCTCATTTTTTCCTTTTGCCACATACACTAAGTATATGACAAAACCAAACATGTCCCTGAATATGTAAATAACAAAAGAAGTGATGCATTATCCATTTAGTGTGCACCGAATGGACGTCCATTGGATCTTCTCTCTACCAGAGATTTCACAGGGATTTCTCCCTTGTTAGTATACGTCATATATTGAAAATGAGGGCGCACCATATGCTAGTGATCTCAGTTGACTTCATTAGCATAATGAGACGTTTGGGGGAATTCGGTTTGACTTATCAAACAGATGTTTGTTGTACTACAACTATGGCATTCGTTTGACAGACTACAACTATGGCATTCGTTTGACAGACTACAACTATGTCGAAATGCCATTGTACATTTCCTTGATTGAAATCCTTTAGGTTGAAGTGAAAGTAAATAGGCCATCAATAATTATAAATATCAATGGTAGTCAAACGCATTAATGCACTATTTATAACCCCATGCAGTGAGCACTAGATCAGGTGACTGAACATATATATACAGCAATATATACAGCAATCAACTCAGCTATTATTGATGTCTCTGATCAGGGCGATGACATCACAATAGAGCTATTATTGATGTCTCTGATCAGGGCGATGACATCACAATAGTACAACATCCCAGTAGTACAACTCTAAGTGGTAAATACTACTTATAAAAATAGAACCTGTGCACACATATTTTATATATGCACGTGACCAGGGGTTCCCCAATACCCTGCCTGTATTGAATGGGCTTTTACAAGGCACTGGTGTAGTTGTATTCATTTTTTGAGTTACTTGCAAGACAGTATTCAATGTCTAGGTATAATTGGACGATCAGAGTGTTTCTAGAATTGTTTAGGCAGTTTAGATAACAATGAGCGGAGGGAGAATTATTCCAGGATGAGGTGGAGGAGACTGTGGTTAAAAATTGACAAGAGGCACATGTTTCATCTTAACAGAAATGCCTGCCTTGAAAAAAATTAAAGCCTGGGCGTTCTATCGGTTAATACGGTGAATACGGTACTTTTCATTCATTGGCAACCTTGCGCCAGCTAAACCTTGCGTCGGCATGACAACGCGCTACAGTTTTGTCTGCGATATCCTTTCCCACGCTCCTTCCCCCCCCCCCCCCCCACCCCAATACATGCGTCACCAGTTTGGCGACGCTATTAGATGATATCTCTACATGTATGGGTCCAAATCAGAAATGTGTATATTTGACCTTTTTTGACGTTTCACTTATATTTATAACCATTGGGAAAGGAGGGGGGGGGGGGGGGGTTATGGGGTTGGGAAAGTGGGATAAGGTGAATATATTATATACCCCGGGGAAGTGGGAAAGTGGGATAAGGTGAATATATATACCAGGATGTGAATATAACTATAGCTCTTAGGAATTTGTGGCCCTGAGGAGGGCCGTTGCAGTGATATGTTGGAGGGATTTCTCTAATCCCATTCTTCAGATCCCAGCCTTGTTCATAGACGTCTATGTCCAATCTATGCACATCAAATAATTGATCGGCAATATTTTCTAGATCTGACATGCGATATAAAAAATCAGATGTGAGATAAAAAAAACTAAACTTGAACTTTTGTTTGTAGCCCTTTATTGACTAGGTCCTTCCGTTTACATTCCGGTAATCAGTAATCAAGGCTGATTGTAGAAATTATTAACATCATTAATCTAGACTCATTGTATCTATGATCATTAATCTAAGCTTATTCTATAAACATTAATCTAAGCTTATTCTATAAATCAAGACTATTTTCTATTGTCGAAACCTTGCTATCATAGGGAAGCCAGATAGTTGCGTCCGAGTCAGTGTCACTGACATCTACTGGTTCTTTATATTGGTCCTGTCTGATGTACGTGTATAACTGGAATGGGAAACAATAATTTCATACAATGTGAATCTTCATACAATGTGTTGATTGATATGAATCTAAAATTTCAGATGATATGAATCTAGAAGTTCAGATAATCTAGATGATATTTACTTACAGTTTCCTCCTCTCCCGAAATATCAAATGATAGCCGTAAGGGTTGTGGCATATCACAGCCAGCCATCCGTCTTCGTTTTGCCAACAACTTTTCCTTGGACTGAAATGAAGGGCCAAGAATGAATACAATGCGACTGAAATGAAGGGCCAAGAATGAATACAATGCAACCTTCAATTCATAAGAAACTCAGATGTTACGAAATTCAGAACGTATTCAAATGACCTTTAATATATACACAGGGAAGTAGTGTCCGATATCAAACGTCAAATATAACTAGTGTCCGATATCAAACGTCAAATATAACTAGTTCATCTCTTAGTAAATGAATTTTCAAGTGCCACTAAACCATACATACATTATCCAAATCAGAATAATAACTGCTGTCCAACGCTGCAAACAAACGACCTCTCTTAGGGTACACAGGTGAGCAGGCAGTCCTCTAGAATTATAAAAATTATAAAATTACAATGTAATTTGCACAACAGGCACACCACGGAATACATGTTTTACGTTGTGCACACCACGGAATACATGTTTTACAACTCTCCCTGCAATTGTCACACTTATATTTTCAACATTACTCCACACTTATATTTTCAACATTACTCTTATTACTTACCCATTCACCCATGTCAAATGTGTCCGACGGTCTCAGACAGGCCTCTCTTTCAGGTGAAGGGATGGGACTCAGGGGCTGCTAAAACATAAATCAAAACATTTGTACTACAGTAACCACATTCACGTTAGAAATGGTACACATACACATTCTTGCTAGAAATGGTACACTGCTAGAAATGGTACACTAACATTAATAGTATACATTTTCCCCATTAAATTAGTCAATTATTTTTACTCACCAATTGACTCTCCTCAAAGCTATCAGAGCCCGGGAATACAAATATCTGACTTTCCAGCGTGGGGGTGGATGTTTGCTGTAACTAAAAGTACATATCTCCATTAGACATTACCTCTGAGCTTATTACATCCATCAGAAATTAAATTGATCTACTCCTTTAACTAAATTTAGTATTTAATTAAGTGCTCCTCCAGCAGCAGTATTGACACATTATAATTGTAACAATAAACACACACCAAAATACCACACCAAAATAAACACACCATATAAAAATACCACACCAAAATAAACACACCATATAATAAAAATAAACACACACCGACTCAGATTCGTCAAAACTGGCCCAAGGATGAACAAATTGGTCCAGTTGCCTCCTAGTTCGTTCGGGCCTGGGGGTCTGCATATGTAGAAGCTGAAAATAAGAAAATATAAGAAATTAATTCTTTGTCAGTCTTCATTATACATTATTTACTGGTCTTCATTATACATTATTTGTCAGTCTTCATTATACATTATTTAAGACCTGGCGTCGATTTATAGGCACATATATTATTTAAGGCCTGGCGTCTATTTTACAAGGCCTGGCGTCGATTTATAGGCATACTCATAAAAATGGCCTTGATTTATACTCATAGAAATGGCATGATTTATACCGGCGTTGATTTATACTCACAGGTTCTATATCAAGAGAAGAGCGCTTCCCAAAAACAGGTGAGGGTGTGCTGATGGTGGTGCACTCAGCCCATTCCCTTGTCCAACTGAAGGACCAGGAATCTTGCAAATTCGACTGCATGGTGCTGTGTAATTCTTGTGCTGTGAATGTAATGCTTAATCGTTCGCCAAACCGCCGATTTATAGGTGAAATACCCCCCCCCCCTTGTTACAACCTTCCACCTATTGGTTCCCAGGGATTTCCCACCTATTGGTTCCCAGGGATTGACAAATCAGGTGCGAAGGGTGCGAGGTGCGAGGGGGGGGGGGGGGGGGGGGGGGGGCTGGGTGCTGGGGTGTGATCAGAGCTTGCAATGCTTGCACCACAATGTTTTAATATCAAGCTACTGGACATCAGATGTTATTGAAAATAAATGTTGGCTGAGAGCCATCCATATCGAAAAATAAATGTTGGGCCATCCATCTGTTTATCCATAGACGTTTATACGGTCTATGGTTTATCTCAGTTCCTATCCTCCTATCATGAATCCCGTGTTTATTCATTTACACCACACAACCCCCTCTCTCTGTCTATATACCACACAAAATCCAACAAAAACTGATGAAAACAAAATCATTTCCCCCTTCAGTTCACTTGGTTTCTATCAACGTATCTATTCATTTTCCCCCTTCACTTCACTTGGTTGTTGGGCGCGCGGTAGAAACTGGAAGTGGAAAATTTGAAAATGGTAGAAAACAGAGTACCCATTACAACGCTTTGCCGATCTCCTAAAATCATGAATTCCAAGCGTTTTAAAGCCCGATGAGTACACCAAATAAGATGATAAGTTGGGAAATATACAAAATATCAGTTTAGAAACAATTCTAACTTAACATTTGGCCAAATGACGCCCATTTCCAATTAACCTACTTGGCCCCCAAGCGTCAAGCAATACAGTTTGAAAATGGCGACGATTTTGGATAACGGTTTTCCCCTCTACATAATTTCTCATCGATCTCCATTACAACAACCCATCTAGACCTAAAACATCAGATTATAGGATGGCTATTAGTCGTGGGAAATAGTTACAGGTAAGTATTAGGTGATCGAGCAAAACTCTATCTTATAGGCACCGATTTCAGTTTTGTTTATACTGTGCCTCTATGGCACGGTCCCGCACCCGGGGAAGGCTGACGGGGACCATGCCTGCAGGGCCGGTAGGGCTACCCCAGGCAGCTACCTCTGATGTGTACGGTGCCGAAACGTTCTGCGTCATTTGATCTGAGTATCTTAACTATCTCACAAACAGTTATCAACTAGCTCAACTATCTGCAAACAGTTATCTTAACTAACTGATCTTTTTCAAAGTCGTTCAGTTTCATATTCAATTATCCAAGTCGTTCAGTTTATCTTTTTATTCAATATCCAAGTCGTAGGCCTACCGAAGAAATAAACACATCTTGATTCTTGTCCTACTTATCACTCACAAAACCCCTCTAACGTTGACACGTACAGGCCCCCCCCCCTCTTGTAATTGCGTTTCCCATTATTTATTTTCGTATTGTATTCAATACTGTACTGTATTGTTATTCCTCGTATTCAATACTGTACTGTATTGATATTCCTCCTCTATTCCTCGTATTCAATACTGTACTGTATTGATATTCCTACTCTATCTCGATTAGTGTGATTGACCTCGGTTTCGTAACTCAGTAATTCAGGAATGTGAAAACTTTTAATTATAATCGAATTACCCATGTGCAGAATTTAATTGAAACTTCATATTGCAGTCACATTGAGTATCCAAGTCGTTCATTGAATATATCCAAGTCGTTCATATATCAAGGTCGTTCATATATCAAGGTAAGTGTTTTGGAGGGGGATTACTTGAAGGAAGGAGGTCCACACCATCATCCCTCTCCACGATTTAAGTGCATCTTTTGCACTTTTTTCCCGATCACCAGGTATGTCTGTACTTCCTCATCAATGATATAAGGAGTCGTATTTCCCCGATATAAGTAGTCAGATATATTTATAAACAAGATGTCGTGTAAACAAGATATATTTATAAACAAGATGTCGTGTAAACACAAGATGTCGTGTAAACATGATGTCTTATAACGACGACGTCTAATTTCGTTATAATTTCATTCTGTCTGTGTAGAATTCTGTCTGTGTATAATAGAATTCTGTCTGTGTATAGATTTGTACGGTGCCGAAACGTTCTGCGTCAACTGCAGACAGTTATCTTAACTAACTGATCTTAACTAACTGATCTTTTTCATATTCAGTTAACTTTTTATTCAATATCCAAGTCGTTCAGTATCCAATATCCAAGTCGTTCAGTATCCAAGTCGTTCAGTTTATCTTTTTAGTTTCCCTGTACAGACAGAATTCTCCATTATATTTTAGTTTCCCTGTACAGACAGAATTCTCCATTATATTTGTTAAGTATTTATGTGATCGATCTAGTTTCAGCTAAGTATTTATGTGATCGATCTAGTTTCAGCTAAGTATTTATAAGATGATGGTTTCAGCTAATCTTATACACACAGATTTCAGTTTTGTTTATACTGTGCCTCTACGGCACGGGTCCATTGTCTGTATTTGTCTATTGTCTATTGTCTGTATTTGTCTATTGTCTATATATCATCTATCATTCATTCTGCCATTTTGTATATATTTCATACTTGGACGAATGGATAACCCTGCTTTATTCACAAGATTCGTCCATGACGACTGAGCAGACCCCCACGACCACTGAATCATAGAATTTGCAGGGAAAATAGAAGGTACCTAAACATATTGGAAGGTACCTTAAACATATTGAAAGGTAAGAATACAAATATCAGATTGATAAGATATAATCTGATATGTTTGAGGTTGATATATGTTGGAATCAGCAGGACAGGACGTTTAATCAGCAGGACAGGACTTTTAAAAACAGGATATTTAGTTTTTAAACATCAGCAGGACAGGATATTTATTAGACATAAGCAGGACAGGATATTTATTTATTTATTAGACAGGGAAGCCAGCTTTTTCGCCAGGCCAGCAAACCCACACCCAAGCTTAGGGTGTGGGTTCCGCTAGGCGGCCTAGCACCTCCTGTGAGGAGGTGGCGTCCTGAGCGGCGGGGGCTTCACAGGGCGCTTTTTTGGGGGGCCCCTCAGAACTTTTTTTCGCTTAGAAGTGACTTCCTTTGAAGTGACTTCAGTCTCTTATTCAAAGCACCACCTTTGGAGCGCTACTGTTCGCTCATTGGCCACAGGATCTGGCAGCTTGATATAAATACCTGCCTTGTCCCAAGCATAAATCAGAACATACAAGATTGCGAATGACTACACACTACTACAAGTACTACCTGGTCTTAACGCTATGCAGTAAACTCCTAAGAACTGACCACACTACTACAAGTACTACCTGGTCTAAACGCTATGCAGTAAACACCTAAGAACTGACCATATTTCTAAGATCTGACCTATACACCTATACACTGCCGCTGTCTCTAATATCAGGTATATAGTCAACCTTCTTATAAAATATATGTTTAGTTTGATGCAGGAAGTTCGATATGATGCAAGAAACTTTTAGTTTGATACTACGCAGGAAACTACTTAGTTTGATATGATGCTGATATTTCGGGACAGTGTTAGGGTAGGGTTAGTAAGAGGTAGATAAAAGGGAGGGAGATAGGACACAGATACATATTATACAGTATATTATATACATATTATACAGTATATTATACAGTAATATTATACAGTATATTATACAGTATATCATACCCTGTATACTCTGATATATTTCTCCTTTATTTGTGTATATTTACGTATACCAGACTTTGACTTCAGACTACTTCAGTGATTTCGGGGATGTTATGCTAGAATAGGTTATGATTTATATATCGGGGATGTTATGCTAGAATAGGTTATGATTTATAGGTTATGATTTATATATCTGTAACGACTAGTGTGTGTTTTGTAACGACTAGTGTGTGTTTTGTATAGTAGGGTACAGACACAGAGAGAACGAATATTAGTTATATTAGTTATATAGACTTAGACTTGTGTATTCTGGATATAGACTTGTGTATTCTGGATATGGACTTGTGTATACACGGACTTGTGTATTCTGGATATGTATTTTATACCAGTATTGATTTTATTATACCAGTATCGATTATAATTTATTTTTTTGGGGGGGCGGGGGGGGGGGGGGGGGTGACATCAGTTGATGTTGCTCAGGGTTGATATGAGGTGCACCTGAGAAGAGAGGCTGTCTTCGGGAAGCCAGCTTTTTCAGTAGGGGCAGCAAACCCACACCCAGGCCTAGCACCCCTAAGGGGGGGTGTTCCGCACCTCCTGACATTAGCACCTCCTGACATTTAGGCGACCTAGCACCTCCTGGCAGTTGTAAACCCACCGCATCTTTTTTAGACATATTTATGCAGATATTTCGGGACTATATTTATGCAGATATTTCGGGACTAATTTTAGACAGAAAAGGGCTGTTATATTTTGGCGTCAGCGGGTCATATTGAAGGTGGAAATAGGAGATTTAGGAAATTGATGAAAATATTAGGTATAAATATGGTATAAATATGATGAAAATATTAGGTATAAATAATACTGCTTCTGAAGACTTAGTTTTTCGAGACTTAGTGAGGACACGAGACTTAGTTTTCCATCATTCTAGATCAGCCATCAATGCCATCAATAAACGATATTGATGGCTGAAAATTAGCCGCGGGGGGGTTACCCCCACCTTGCTGTCACAGCCAGGCAACAATCCTCAATGGAGAGTCAAACCAACGGCCGTAACAGCCGCAGGTGATAAACCCACCGCGTCTTTTTTAAGACATATTTTTGCAGATATTTCGGGACAGTGTTAGTAAGGTCAGGGTTAGTAAGAGGTAGATAAGAGGGAGATTACACATACATATATTATAGACACAGCTATGTATTAGACAGTATAGTCATATTTACATCATTCCAGATCAGATTTCCGACGAACATTGTACTATGAGCGTCGGAAATAGATGATTTAGGAATTTAGTTATACTCAGGGCGTGCACATTGTACTATATGCGCGTCGGACATAGGAGATATATTAATTAGATGGATCATTGCATTAATCATTGCATTAATCATTGCATTAATTGGGCGTCAGTACAGACGCAGTGTACTATTGTTATACTCAGGACGTGCAATATATATATATCTAACGACTAGGGTGTGTTTCGTATAGTAGGGTACACTACTATATGTTACAATGAGTTGGCGTCAGTACAGACACCTGCTAGTCATATTGAAGGTGGAGATTTAGTAATTTTGTTACACTCAGTATAACACGGTATAACACATGAGAAACACCAGTGCTAAACTTTTTAATCCCATTATACAGTAGATTTTAAATTCTTTCGGTGGTGCAGACCTATAGGCCCGGGACATAGATAGACATGTAATTCTCTAGCGAAATTCAAAGTTTCATTTTGCTTATGTACAGTACAGTACGGTTATGTATTATATCTGCTTGAAAGAAATCATATTTTTACTCAGGGCATGCATATAGGCAGTATATATCAGATATTTCTGCGTCAGTACAGACGCAGTTTGGTAGAATTCAGTGAGTGATAGTTGTCCTTCACGGTGATTAAACTATTTCTTACGCACATTGTACTATGAGCGTCGGCCTGTATATATTATATACAATGGGACAATGGAGTGTACTAGTAACGATTATGAGAATCAGTAGAAATAACATTCATATAATCATAAAATGACTTTAGAAATAAGGAGCATTCCTAGGAATACATACATCAAAATCAAAATAAAATGTTTATAATCTGAGTTAGTTTCTAGTACCTAGGATTTTGAGCATAAATTCTGGGCGTTGTGGGCGTAAGTGGAAATAGATGTAATCGAGTCGTAATTAGATGGATCATTGCATTAATTGGGCGTCAGTACAGACGCAGTGTACTATTGTTATACTCAGGACGTGCAATATATATAGGCAGTATAGTTTCTAGTACCTAGGATTTTGAGCATAAATTCAGGGCGTTGTCACATGTTTTATAGTCTTACATCATGTCCTTCATGCTCATTAAAACGATGAGAACGCACATTGTACTATGAGCGTTGGCCTGTAAGTATTTCGTCAGTACAGACGCCTGCGGGTCATATTGAAATAGGAGATTTAGGTTTTTTCGGGGGGAAGATTTTTAGGTCTGTACCAGCAAGGTGTCTTTACTGACCCAAACTTTTACCATGAGGTGGCTAGAAACAAAGATAATCTTCTTTTAGGCCTAAGAAACAGTGTGCAATATAGTGAATTAATAGACTAGAGACCGTCGGTCTCTGTCAAATTGTAACAGTGGAGACTGACTGCAATTTACAGAGACCGAAAGTGAAAGGGGGTATTAATATGGTAAATAACATGCAGAAAATAAGATTATCTAAGACAGGGGCCAGGTAGACTGTTCAATTCAATTCAATTCTTTATTTGCAGATCTGATTCACAAAGGTTATTCGATGTCTGGTTACTGATTTCAAATAACCAGTCCACACTATTAGAAATAGTCTTAATACACAATACTTTATTACACCTACCATATGGACGAAAAAATTTACCTAGGGACGTCCCTTTAGGAATTTAGATTTAGGAATTTACTTACACTCAGGGCGTGCATATATAGGAATTATCGATATTTTGGGCGGCGATTACAAGATAGAGTCCTTATCTTAATGCATAATAGAGGATCGAGTTCAATAAATGTAACATAGGAGACAAGAAAAAGAGCAATGACTAAACAAAGGACATTTCTTTGGTTGTATGTATAACTTGACTGGTATTTTGAAACTGTATAGGATATTTGAAATAAGTATACATTGTATCACCAGTATTGAAGGTGGAATTTGCCTTTATTTGTGTATAACACATAGACTTAGACTTCAGACTTAGACTTCAGTGATTTTAAATTCTTTCACTGGTTATGCAGTATGTACATACACTGCCCCCAATATTTCATTAAAATATGACATACAATTGTCTGATATTTCTCCTTTATTTGTGTATATTTATGTATACCAGACTTAGACTTCAGACTTAAGACTTAGACTTCCGTGATTTCGGTGATGTTATGCTAGAATAGGTTATGATTTATATATATATAACAGAGTAGATATCTAACGACTAGGGTGTTTTTCGTATAGTAGGGTACACTACTATATGTGACAATGAGTTGGCATCAGTACAGACACCTGCGGGTCATATTGAAGGTGGAAATAGGAGATTTAGTAATTTTGTTACACTCAGTTTTATACTAGGGTGTCAGAAACATTAAGGTATTTTATATTGATCCAGTGAGTGATAGTTTTACATCATTATACAGGGGTCGTAGTAAGCCTTGGGTCAGTACTAGTATGGTGGACGAGTGGACTGATGGAGGTACTCGTCCACACCCACTCAGCCCTCATCCACAACCTATCCAAAATGATACTGATGGAATATTAGGTACAAATAATGTATATTAACGTATAACACATAGACTTAGACTTCAGACTTAGACTTGGTGTTAGACTTGTCTAACTTGACTTGTCGGTATGTCTGTACGGACGGTAATTATAATGGGACAACTCTGGCTTGCAGTCAGGAAATTTATAAAATGAGAATATTTATTGGGATTTATTTCATACCAGTATCGGTTATGTAAGCCCTTATATGTAGGCAAAGAGAAACGCCAGATTTACTTATTGCAGATTATTGCAGGATCTTACACATTATCATATATACACTCTGGATGGACATGTAATTCTCTAGCGAAATTCAAGGTTTCATTTTGCTTATGTACAGTACAGTACGGTTATGTATTATATCTGCTTGATGTTACAATGAGTTGGAAGGTGGAAATAGGAGATTTAGTAATTTTGTTACACTCAGGGCATGCATATAGGCAGTATAGGGGGGGGGAGGCTATATGGTCCAACATTTCAGGCTACATGTCATAAGCCCCTTTTCAAAGAGGTTCATGATTTTTCTTTTAGAGGGGGTTATGTACTATCATTCATTATTATGAAACAGCATGATAATTATATTGATATTGTAGTAGGGTACACTACTATAATATGTTACAATGAGTTGGCGTCAGTACAATAATTTTCATATTTAGGAATTTTGTTACACTCAGGGCATGCATATAGGTAGTATATAGAGAGGGCATGCATATAGGTAGTATATAGAGCTTAGATTATTCCATCTAATAATAGGGAATTGGATACTTGTTCAGCAAGCAAAAAGGAAAGTACATCCTATATTTTGTATTTTCTATGGGCAGCTGAGGCTGTGATCATGGTGAGTGCAATGTATATTTGAGAGGTGCGAATTTTAGAGTTAACTTACAGTTTTGGTGATCCAGCATTTTTCGTTAAGAACTTATGCTTCCAAATTAATCCAGGTTTGAATCTCCTAGCTCCCTTGAAGCTCACTAGAGCTTGCTAAAAACAGAAACACAATATCACAGTAGTCCACTCCAGGTATTCATGGAGTATTCCTCAACAATGAGTTCCATCCAGGTTAACATGGATTCCTTTGCACAAATTCCTGAAAAGGAAACACAACACAATATCCAGTGTGGTGTTAAGAAGTGAAGAATCCGTGAGAACCATTGTTGAAGTCCAAATAGGTGAAATTGAACCACTACCATTGTACCAATGTAGTATTGAAGAGAACCAATTCAGTCGACCCAGGCAAATGTGTTGAAACTCCTTTGAAACTAGAAGAATGTTGATGAATCTGAAATAAATCAGACACAGCACAGATATGCAAGGCAAATAACAGTTGATCAGGCTCTGATGGCAGCTCAGGTGGGGTGTCCCAGGCAAAATCTGAGAAAAATGGTCATAGCTCCTGCTAGACCCAGATCCTATGGACTAATGATTGGGCTGGTGCAGGGGGCTCTTTTATACCAGAGTGACCCCCTAGTGGGAAGGGCATGGAACTACTGTTTACGCCCAACTTAAAACGGGCTTTAAAATCGTTTTTGAAGGTATATTTAGGCCTCTTTTCATTAAAAAGAATATTTAACATGTTTTGGAACAAAAAATATTGTGTATTTCAAGAGAAAACAGTGAAAAAGTGACGCGGTGACGCGGCATTCAGTACAGCATTCAGTGCGGCATTCAGTGCCAAGATGTAGCACGGCCGTTTTCTCGGAAATTATGCAAAATTGTTTTAAAATAGGTATCTCAGACCCATTCTTGTGTCCAAATAAACATTATTGCCGATTCAGATGTTCTAAATTCGAGATTTTAAGGGATAATTCTGTTTCAAATTTGGCTTGCCTATGTTAAAGATATGCGTCAAGATGCCAAGATGGCGGACCCTTTTCGGATTTGCAAATGACGAATTTGTGCACCGAAAATTAGCTAAAATAAAAGAGAACGTGTTTGTTTCACGCTGGATATTTTGTTCAGGCGTTAAGTCCCGTCATATTAAATGTTTTTGCAAAAGTTTAGATGAATATTAAGTAAAATAACGATGCCAGCTACGACGTGGGTTTCCCCCATAGGATTAACATAGAGATATGTCTGAATGGAATATTTGGAGATTTTTACATATTTTTGCTTTTAAATGAATGACAAACCTTCTCGGAGGTTTCAATTGGAGATATCATGCTCTTGGTTCGACTGAAAACGGTATATTCTTCGAGTAATTTGATGTTTTTATGTTCAAAATGTCATGCCCATAGACGGCCATATTGAAGCGATATTCGACGACGTTCACTCAGAGGATAATTTTTTCTTCCAAACGGTGGAAATATTGAGAATATTGGTTTCAAACTTAGTACATATGATGTGTATTGTCACGATTTAGCTATTGTCGATCTTAAAAGAATCTCAGATTGTTTATTTTGCACGATGTTCGGTTTCTAAATGTTTCCTCATAGGCTTCAAGGTTAAGGTGATTGCCTTGTCAATGGCGGATATTATTAAGCCAGACAAAGGCCAGAAAATGATCGAGCATGGAGGTGTTTTGAAAACTGGGTCATTAACGATAGATCTGATAAGGCTACGTTCAAGATAAAGATGTAGTTGTTAAAATGTTTTCATAAGAAGGATCTGTAGAATTATTGTTCAATTCCTCGGAAATCATATTTTTAATTTGATTCGAGAAAGTGTTTAATATTAAGGATCTGAGATATGTAAGCGAAATTGCGAAATTTATAAATATTAGGTTTGATAAGGGATTAATCGATCTCATAGCTTTATTGAGCTTCTGCACGATCTCTTCCTGATAGTATTTGATCTCGATTGGTGTTTTGACGTCGGTGATTCTGCCTGTTGGTGCGTCAGGTGATCCGTCAGCTTGTGCGTCAGGGGGACGAATCATTGGACGCCGTCAGTATTATATAGGACTAGCAAAGTACCCGTCCTCCGTGTGGGGACCCTCTCTCCCCACACTTCCCCCTCTCCCTCTTTTCCCTCCCCCTCTTCTACTAACAAAGTGTCACATTATCTATGTATGTGCGACAGATTCTGCTCTACTGGTTTGTAGTAATATTAGTGAGCGGTGGATATGAAGTGAATAGCTGCATTTGTATGAATCTGAGCTTCATTTTGATAGAAAGCACTTCATATTTAAATCAATTGTGAGGGATCCTAAACCATTATTTAATTTTGTTTCTCTTATCCATCCCTTTGACTAAATCCCCCCATAGTGCTATTGCGTCCTCTGCTGGATTTTTCAAGTTTTGTTGACTAATATGACCCGTATTCATCATAAAATTCCCAAAAAACTTGGCATCTCTGTAGTTATCTCTGTAGTGTTTTTATATCACTCAAAGCGTAGTTTGTGGGAAATGACGTAGTTTGTGGGAAATGAGGCTTTCCCAGGCTATAAAAAGAGTGTGGATATCCCGATTTAAAAAAGGCTTCAAAATCATATTTCCACCCCAAATACCTTCACAAACCACATACGATGACATCCAGATAGGGGGGACAGACCTCTACAGATCAGTAAAGTGGTTTGTAATACAACAAATTCCGAGAACATTTGGGATAAAGAAACCCTTCTTTCTACCTTTTCTTTTCTAGCTCTTTTTGTAGAAATCGCTCTAGCTTTATATTATATGGATGACTGCTAATGTAATGGTGTTTTAATAGTAGCTTCATATGTTAACCTATCGGTTTCAAAATGTGTAAAAGATAGGACGATTGTCAGTGTTTAAAAGAAGTATGCTGCATTAAAAGGTGATAAGTAGTGATCTCTGACAATCTGTTATAAAGATTGTTAGTTTTGTACTTTGTCAGTATCTGACAAATAGAGTAAAGGTATACCATATAGTATAGCAAGAGAAAATAAGGAAATAGGTCGTGTGGATAAGTTTAATTAGAAATAGGAATAAAAATACCAGGTTATTAACTAGGATTCATGTCAACAATAATATTGTAAAAATAGAAAAAGGTTGTCGACAACATTGTAATTTATTACAACAGGATTACAGGAAGAATTTTTGACATACAAGTAGAGATAAAGGTGATATTGTTAAAGTGTTTTCATGAGAATGATCTGTAGTCGAGTAGGGATACTTCACTGAACTTGACAATGTTTGGATTTTTAATGATCCAGGTAGGGTAGCCATGTTTAATTCTTATGACGTAGAAGTCAGCTGGTTCATTGAAAATTAATTATTACAGATTAATTACAGCATCTTATTGTTTTAAATCTAGCTGGTACGATGTAAAACGAGCCTGACGATCTGGATATGAAGCCTCATGGCGAAATTATTATTATGTTCGTCGGAAATTGAATTTTGAATTCGGTTTGAAATTATTTTTTATTACGAAAATTGGACATATAGGGTTAGTATTGGGTTGTGAGGAAATATATTATTTGACGATTTTTGATTTTAAATGAATGGCGGACGTTCCCTGATGTTCCAGTTGGTTATATTTTACCCTTGGTTTGACTGAAAAAGGTGTATTCTTAGAGTAATTTGCATATGGTCGATTCTCATGAAATGGTTCCAAATGGGAAAATGTCATTTTTTACTAGTTTTGAAGATTGTGAGAAATCTCGATTTATATTGCTTCGAAAATAGGTTTTATTACGAAAATTGGAGATAGGTAGACAAAATCGATTTTATTTGAAATAATATACGTGTTAACGGTTTAATCGATCTCATAGTTTTAGTAGGCTTATCAACGATCTCTTGCCGAATGAGGATCTCATTTTTGTGTTCATGTGACTAGCATAGACTTTAGTAGACTTAGACTTTAGTAGACTTAGACTTTAGTAGACTTAGACTTTAGTAGACTTAGACTTTAGTAGACTTAGACTTTAGACTGGACTTTAATAGACTTTAGACTGGACTTTAATAGACTTTAGACTGACTTAGACTTTAGACTGGACTTAGACTTAGACTTAGACTTTAGCCTTATAGAGAAAGCTGTTTTGGTATAGTGATGTTTTTGGACGATTTAATCGATCTCATAGTTTTAGTAGGCTTATCAACAATCTCTTGCCGAATGAGGATCTCATTTTTGTGTTCATGTGACTAGCATAGACTTTAGTAGACTTAGACTTTAGTAGACTTAGACTTTAGACTGGACTTAGACTTTAGACTGGACTTAGACTTTAGACTGGACTTAGACTTTAGACTGGACTTTAATACACTTTAGACTGGACTTGGACTTTAGACTGGACTTAGACTTAGACTTTAGCTGGACTTTAGCCTTATAGAGAAAGCTGTTTTGGTATAGTGATGTTTTTGAACGATTGATTTTTAGATTTTTTCTTCTTTTTGCATGGCTCATGACTTACTAACCGGGAGTCCCGATATCTACATCTACATATGGTGATAGCATCATTTTTGTTATTGTATATTCTGTTCATGGTCAACATGATGTATGACATGCATATTAATATCAATCAACTAACTGTCCTCTAGCATGGCGAGTTACATGGCAACCTACCGTAGACGTAGGAAGCAGTTCCTTGCAGCCTGTGCCATGAGTCAACCACAACCAGAGGAGGTCTGCATTCCTGAGCCCTTTTTCATGCCAGCAGACGAAGTGAATATGCCCCGTGAACAGGAGGACGATGTTGACGCTCTGCAGATTGAGTTCGATTCTGATGATGATGAGTGTGCTCCAGCTGTTACTGCACCGCAAGAGTGGCACGCCCTCATCCAAGACCCAAAGACCCAGATCGATCTACAGGAACAGTTGGCTAACTGGGCTGTGGACCATGATATACGAGGATCAGCAGTAAGTGCCTTGTTGAAAGTGCTCTCCAACAGACTCCCCTTCCTTCCTAAAGATGGACGCACACTGAAAGGCACCATGAGAAGTGTTGATGTCACTCAAAAAGCTGGTGGTGACTATGTGTATATTGGTATCTTAGCTAACCTAAAGAATCACCTTAATCGCTGTCCAGAAACCAATGAGGAATTGTTGCTCAATGTGAATGTTGATGGAATTCCACTCTATAACAGCAGTGCAGTCCAGCTGTGGCCCATTCTTGCAAATGTGAATGGCGGCAACCCCTTTGGCATAGCACACTGGACTGGGAAGCAGAAACCAAACAATGTGCACGACTACCTGCACGACTTCATAGAAGAGCTTGAGACCCTCTGTGCCAGTGATATCAGACACAATGGCAAAACGTATAAGCTCCGTCTCCGTGCATTTGTGTGTGATGCACCAGCGCGTGCATTCATGAAATGTATTACTGGACACACTGGCTACTCTTCTTGTGAGAGGTGCACTGTGCATGGGATCTATGATCGCTCTGTCAGGTTGTTGTCCTTAACCGAGGAGCTACGCACAGATGAGGGCTTTGCAGCTGGAAGCTACGAAGAGCACCAGGTAGCAGTCTCTCCACTTGCAGTGAGCCCACTGAACATTCCGATGGTGACTGCTTTTGTACTCGACTATATGCACCTGGTATGTCTTGGTGTTGTTCGTCGTTTGCTAGGAGTATGGAAAAGGCCAGGAAGTCCATTCAAGCTAGGAACAGGGCAGTTAGACGCAATAACAGCCAGCTTGACTGCCATGAAACCACATATACCATCTGCATTTCAACGACAAACTCGGGGAATCGATGAAATGGAGCGATGGAAGGCAACAGAATTCCGATTCTTCCTCTTGTATGCGGGTCCAGTAGCTCTGAAGGACAACATACCCAAGGAGCAGTATCGCCACTTCCTTGGCCTAAGTGTTGCCATGAGGATCCTCCTGTCTGATGAGCTTGTCCAAGACCAGAGCTATGTCGAATATGCCGGACAATTGCTTCGGTTGTTTGCCAAGGACTGCCATAGGATATACGGTCAACAATTTATAACCTATAACATACATAGCATTGCCCATCTGGCTGATGATGTGAGAGAACATAAGGTGTCCCTTGACCAGTTGAGCGCATTTCCTTTTGAGAACTATCTGGGGAAACTGAAGGGACTTGTGCACACTGGTGTCACTCCCATCAGGCAAGTTGTGAAACGACTCGACGAAAGACAACACCATGGACAGCAACAAACACCGCCCAACCAACCAACAAACCAAGTATCTGAACCGTCCACCAAAAAACGGGACTGTGTCTATTTCTTGACAGATGGGTCATTTGGCATAGTCCAGGAGGTCTTAACCAATGGGTCATTGCTGTGCAAGGTGGCAAAGGTGCAAAAACTGACTAATCTTTTCATCCATCCAATAGAAAGTAAGCATTTGAACATTTTCCACCTCTCATCTTTCTCCAACACTGTGTTGAAAAAGATCAACAAGGGGAAACTACAACAAAAGGCGATCCTACTACCAATGGCAGGGGATGCTAACGGCTTTTGTCTCATGCCACTTATCCATAAAGAGTTGTAGTGAGTTGAGTTTAAGAGTTTGAGTGAATAATGCATTGTAATATTCAGCAGTAGTTTGATCTCATGCAGTATAAATTTATGTTTAGTGAGGTTACTTATTATACAGCGTAGGTATTCATAGCGAAGGATACCCATGATAAAGTTAGCGGTGGAAAGTGCTACTTTTCTATCTACCGGTGACGACTATTCAGTCCGAGTTCTATTTTCATATAGAGAATATATGTAGTCATATTCCGTATATGTTATCCTATATGACCAGAATTGTACATAGAAATGTTGAATGTTAAGTTATTCATGCTAATGTTATTGATTAATAAAAAAAGAACATGAACATGAACATGAACTGTGAATAAGGTATTCTTGTTTCTTATTTCTCAACAGCTACTGGTCTAAGGTACATTATTGCAGTATTGAGTTTAGTTTTGTATTTAGTTACAATAATAGATTATTTCATGGAAAGCCCCTAAAGCAGCAAGTAAGACTTCCAAAGCATTGCAAATATAACACAAATATCCCAATTCATCTACAGTCATCTCTGAAAGTTCACATTCAATCATCCCTTGTTTTCAGCAGCCCAGTTACTACTGTGATCCATTCGATGTAACTAAGCAGTTATTTTGTTATATTTTTGTGATTTTAATGCTATCTGTCCTAGTTTGACCTATACTGATTTCCATCGGTCCCAGGGTTCCTGAAATCCAACACCCAACCTCCCAATCTGGAATCCAACATGCTCTGACCTGTACTAAGCCGTAATTCTGAATCTGTGTAACAATGATATGCTTTTGTTTTTCTAGATCTAGGTATGAGTGACCGATACCAGAGAGTGATTTGGAAGGAGGGGAAGGAGAGAAGGAGCAGGAAGGTTCCTGTCGCCTGGCTGGCCCAACACCCTGATGGCAGGCCCTTCCTCTGGTGGCCAGCCAAGGTTGATGCCCAGCGCGACATCGAGAACTGCACCAAACCCAGTTCGAGCTGGCGGATCTTCAAGATCGTGCAGAGATTAGAGTTCAGTGGTATGTATCCTTCATTCATGTATACATTATTCATTGGGAACTCCATGTTGAAGGATCAGCACAGATCATCCAAAACATTAGAATCACAACCAGAACAACATCAAATAGAAATATGAGAATAACATAATACCAATACCTGGACTTAACAACTTCACTTTTTATTCATTGAGAATGTTTAGATCATGTGTAAAAATATAATGCCACTATATCCTGTAGAGATATATCATATGACTGTTAATAGTGATGATTGTCTGCAGTTTCATTCATTCATATAATGTGTTGATTTATTCTTCAGATTATTGGCAGGAGGACGATGATAGTGAGGAGGAGAGTGAGGCTGACAGCTCAGTGAAACCTGACGATCCAAGACCCAAAAGGAAACAGGCTGACCCAGTAAGCAACAATGGTAAGCAAAGATAATGGTGACAAGTGCAATAATGTTGAATTATGTAGTCATTGTTTGGCACTATTGGCACTATTCATATGAGCAATGAAACCTTACTTTGATAAAGCCAGTACTTGATAATGCCAGTAAGTAACCATGTACTTAATCAGTTGAACTGATAGGGTGAAATGCCTCATGAGCAATGAAACCATACGTTGAGAAAGTGATAGTTGAACTGATAGGGTGAAAAGCCTAGCAAAAACTCAACAACCCCCGAAAAAACAGATGTATCATTATATTGTTTACTTTCAGAGGATGCTATGACTTACCTCCGGCGCAAGTTGGTGAAAGAGGCTAAATCGGCAAAAGAAGGTAAGGGTCTTTTTGTTAAGAAGGAATGGAAAAGTGGTGTTGAAATGTTCAATAAATTGATAACATGGTCTGGTTGGAGGAACATTCTGATGACAAGCCTATCCTTGGCTGGTTAGTAAACATTGATGTCAAAAAGTGATGCCTACTAAATCATATTTATACTATTATTTATACTAGTATCAAATCATATTAACCATTGGCAGGGACAAAGTATAGACAACAAATACTAATTTCCACTATTTAAATATAAAAAATCTCTCTTTATCAGCCAATCAGAAACGTGTGTAATGTGCTTTTTGTTCTATCATTGCAGATGTGCAAGTGCCCAACCCTCCCATAGGGCTTGGTGGCGTTTCACAGACGTCTTCAGTAGACATGTTTGATGAGAGCATTGACGATCAGGCAGCATCCCTAATCGACGATTCAGACAACGATGCCACGTATACTGCCGGTGATGAAGACGATACAAGTGAGGAGGAGAACTCTGTGGAGGAGAATGTTGTACAGGCAGTCAAGAACCTTGAAGAGCTCAAAAAAACCTTGCTAAATGACCGCACAACCACAAGTGAGGTAATACCACAACTCTCGAGGACTAAGAAGGTAGTAAAAGGGAGAAAAGGAGGACAAGGGATTAAGAGAATGAGGGAAGTGACAGAGAGCGAAACAGAGACCGATGAAGGAAGAAGCCGCTCCAAAAAGAAACCCGCCGGTCCATTTGCATCATCCCCCAGGCAACCACACCAGCCCACCCAAAATGCGACTTCCTCAACCTTGGGCTCTCCACAGTTAGCACCATCATCCCCCAGGCAACAGTCAACAGCGCAACAACACCAGACCACTCAAAATGCGACTTCCTCAACCTTGGGCTCTCCACAGTTAGCACCACCACACCTCAATGCACAGAAACGGCCGCTGATGGATAATTCCAGTAAGTAACCATGTACTTAATCAGCTATCAAATGTCCCCTATCAGTTAAATATATTCAAATATGTATTAAAGCTAAGTCACTTGTGTGTCTTTCTTCTCTATATATGATCACCATGTGCATTAATGTACCAATACAAAGAAATAAGAGTTAATTAAGGAGATATTCACTTTATTAAACTTATTTTCATACAAAAAACCTAAGTGCATGACAGTTTGAAAATGGACAGTGAAAAATAACCTGGCTAAATATAAATAATTAAGAGAGTTCTCTCTTTACCCATTGAAATTCCAGGCTTCCAGTGGTTTGTGTTTGGCAAGTTGACTGAACTGACCGAAAAAATGGATACCATCATCAGGACGCTGTCGCAGCAAACACGAAACGAGCGGGGCACGATAATAAACACCGGAGTGCTGTTATTGCCCAAACCGATGGCCACAAGAGAAGAGGTCGACCAGCTGGAGGCCGAACTTGCAGACCCTGTCAAACGAAATGGAATTGTGAGTAATCTGTTCCTCTACCTCTCAGTGCCTCACAATTACCCTCTGTGTTCTTTCCTTTCTCTCTAAATAAGCCTCCAAAAGGATGTTAACAGGGTGTTAAGCACCTACTCTCACTCACTCCAACGAACAATATGAATACAATGTGCACATCAGTATGATTTGCCATGTAGCTAAATTTTCAATTGTTATTAGATAAGAAGCAAATCTAGTACTCTTTGGGTGTAGGACAATTTCAATGATCTCATGACCCCAATGTTCTGGCACTCGATGTGATAACAAAGAATGGTCTCCATACATTAGTTAATTAGAAATTGTTCTGTTACTCTACTCTCCGGTACATAATCTGGGTAACATGTTTGTATTGCTCCATTCTTTTGGTAATAACCTGACTACCCCTTGTGTGTATTTATATTGTGTGCATTAATGTAAATATTTTTATTAATGGACATATTTCATTACAGATTGAACTGCTGTCTCATGTTGGTGGGGAGACACCTGGTAAGACGGCATTGAGTGCAATGAATAGGCTTATGGACGCAGAGGCAGCAAGGCACTTTAACCTACGCGGCACCGAGAATAAACTATCGTTCAGAGGGTACGACCTGTACAATGTGGTGATTGGTAAGCATATTGCATTTAATAAATAACACATTTTCAAATTACATTTAATATCTACAGGGTTGGATAGGCTGAGCAGCTAGATTTAATAATCATTGTCGAGGCAATTTTATTCCATTATGATTTAACATTGTCTCTCTATTAAAAATTAAGAAAACTGATCAGGCTGAAGATTTTTCTCATCAATAATCACCAACGTTTTGCTATCTTTTAACCTTCATCATGTTAGTATTCTATAATTAAAAGATTAATAAGATATTACAAAGGAATCATATTCTCATACATATGAAATAATTTCTAATGCCCTCCTGACGATCCTTCCTGTTATAAGAGTGGTATTGCTGGTTGACAAAGCATGTACTAATGAATTCACATTTTATTTCAGAGGCTGTAAGGTTGGCACACCCCAATGGCGCTGCGATTGAGAAAGAATCTCACAAGTGTATTGGGACCATGTTGAGGAGCGCTGTGTCTACAATAAACAAGCGAAAGAAGAGGGCAGAGGAGCAGTTTAGACAGCTTAGAGCACAACAACCATATTGAAATAGGAAATAAACAATGCTGTTTTAGAATAGAATAGAATAGAACAGGTATTTGGAATAAAACTCGAGCCTAAAAGCCTGTAAAACTAAGCTAATGGTGTTAAGTTAAGCTTAATTCTGAATGGTGTTACGTTAAGCTTAATTCTGAATAATTAAGACCATTTATAATGGTGTGGTTACGTTTGGTTAATATTATAACGTTGGGTTGATATAATTGAAAGTTGCAATAGAGCTATGGGTTTTTTAGAGGAATCAATTTATAGAGAATCCTTCTGCTTAATACACTATTGATGTAAAAAGGATGTAAATAAAATAAATGTACATATACAATGACTGGTTTTATTGTTGTTTCTACCTTCTTTCCTCCATCAAGTAAATGTAGCATAGACTGAAAAGAACGATTGAACACAACTTCTGGCCCCATAATGGATGTATTCATTACTTTAGTGCAAATCATAAGCAAATATTTAAGTTGATCCCAAGTAATCTGAGCCCCACCTGCAATACCCTACCCCAGGTATACTAAAATGTGCAACCAAAGTGCAGCCGGATGTGCAACCAAAGTGCAGCCGGATGTGCAAAAAAAGTGTAGCCGGATGTGCAAAATGGTGCAGCCAAAGTGCAGCCGGATGTGGAAAAAAAGTGCAGCCAAAGTGCAGCCAAGCAAAAGTGCAGCCAAAGTGCAGCCGGATGTGCAAGGCTGGCTTACACTGGCTGCACTTTTCCCTGAGTCCGGATGTAGTCCGCGGCCGTGCAAGGGCTGCGCATCCTAAGTGCATCTGCGCAACCTGGGTTAGGGTAACCATGGATATACATAGCTATATTCAATACAGTCTTGAAGAACATATATACTACTAGCTGCACTATACACCCACAACATGAGAACATTCCCACAAGGGGACCTGGCAAATAAATCACTCTCAAAAATATTAATTTTGCGACTTGTGACCCATTTCCTGAAACACAGGGGGCATAATGTTCCTACTGTTATCCCACATAATTAATGGCGCTATTATGACAAAGAAGTGAAAAACTTATTCACAGGGCCATGTAAAATTCCAAAACTTTCCACACAGCTTACTTTGGCTTCAAGTGAGGTTACCACAGCCTTTGTTTTCCCCAAATATTTTTTCAAGGAAGGTAGAAGCGAATCTATTTGAATTACCGTAATTTACCACTCCCTCTTGCAAATGTGCTTCGCCCCACTTACGCTGTATTATTTTTTGGTGACGCAACTTTGACAACGCAACTTAAGTGATGGCCGCCTATTTGGTGACACAACGTCGTCAAAGTAGAAACGCCCCATAGCAACATGCCTCACAATAAGCACTAGCCTATTGAATATGCCTCACTCCCAGCGAGGACATATATATGGAATGTACCTAGGGTTCAGTCTGTCAAAGGGTTATGCATCAAGGTTGCGGGGGAAGACCGAGGGCCGGAGCGCAGCGTAGCCCCAAGGTCTCACTCCACAACTGAGATGCATAACCCTTTGACAGACTGAACCTGTGGTACATTCTATATTTATTACACCCCGAAAATGAATAAATGAACCGAAATAATAAACTTTTTATTTTGAAGCTTTATATTTCAAGAGAAATTAGGGTGCATTAATACACAATTTGGCTTCCAGTGATCAGGCTTGGCTACCAGACCTACTTGTTGTATGCGCCAAGGGTGGCATAATTTACATGTTATGCGCCAAGGGTGGCATAATTTACATGTTATGCACCACCTTGACCAAGTGTGGCATACAATGCTAAAGGTATAGGCAACTACAGCACAGGGGTGTAA
The DNA here is from genome assembly GCA_942159475.1 of Sthenelais limicola. Lineage (NCBI taxonomy): Eukaryota > Metazoa > Annelida > Polychaeta > Phyllodocida > Sigalionidae > Sthenelais > Sthenelais limicola. The sequence goes on from OW804099.1 coordinate 105,138,400, forward strand.
TAATATGAGCATTGATGTTTATTTCCTGTGGACATTTGTATCCCAATGTAGCAAACCCCAACTTCAGCAAGTCTAAATAAACTTTCAATGAATGAATGCAAAATATAACAAATTGACCATGTGTTACATGCCTTACACAGTTTTCCCGATATTTTTTTCCTGCACACTTGAGGCAGCAGTGGGAGGGTGGGGAAGGGAGAGCAGGAACACGGAATCCTGGGAGGGAGGATAGTGGGGAGATGACAATCGGAGGCAGGGACCGGAAAGAGGATGAGAAAAGGAAGGGGAGGAAAGGGGTTTTGTGTGTCCACTCTGGAAACTACATTTCAAATTGATCTAACCTTTGTGACTTTATTTTATAAGTTCTACCTGTTTAAACTGGACTTGTGGTTAGTGGGAAGGGAGGGGAAGGGAAGGTTTTTTCTTATCGATTACACTCTACAGGGAGAAAGGGATCAAGGGAGGGTAAGGGGAAAAAGTGGGTAGGAGTTTCTGTACCATCCCTTCATTTTTATATATTCCCATTTTAACTGCTGTTTATAAATGTCTTCGAGGGGAACGGGGAACTTTTATTATGAATGTTTTTCATTTGCAAAAGTCCCACTCATATAACTATGACATGCAGTTTGTTTTCAACTAATCAACTCTGCATATTTGCAGGGTTTTAGGTCGGCACCAATTGGTATATTGCGTTCTTGGCACATAGACATATCCATGGAAACAGGACAGGCAGCAAATTCTACAAGTATAAGTTGTATACCAACTCTACTGATGTCAGTAGACAAGATGCTTCACGATATGACTTGTACAGGGGAGAAACTTCACGAGTGTAGTGTGTGTGTTGAAGGGTTTACAGAGACAAGAAGCTTAGAAAAACATTTGTGCACTCATAATGCTCAGAAGAAATATAAGTGTACTGTGTGTGACTATAGGGCAGGACGGGCTGGACACCTGAGGGATCACATGAGGACACCCTCTGGAGAAAAGCCTTATAAATGTACTTTGTGTGACTATAGGGCAGCACGGGCTGAACACCTGCGGGTTCACATGAGAACACACACTGGAGAAAAGCCTTATAAGTGTACTTTGTGTGACTATAGGGCAGTACATAATGGAGCCCTGAGGGCTCATATGAGAACACATACTGGAGAAAAGCCTCATAAATGTACTGTGTGTGACTATAAGGCAGCCCAGGCTGGACAGCTGAGGGCTCATATGGGAACACATACTGGAGAAAAGCCTTATAAATGTACTGAGTGTGACTATAGGGCAGCACAAGCTGAACACCTGAGGAATCACATGAGAACACACACTGGGGAAAAGCCTTACGAATGTACTGTGTGTGACTATAGGGCAACAGCGGCTGGAAGCCTGAGGACTCACATGAGAACACACACTGGAGAAAAGCCTCATAAATGTACTGTGTGTGACTATAGGGCAACACATGCTGGACACCTGAGGGCTCATATGAGATCGCATACTGGAGAAAGGCCATACAAATGTACTTTATGTGACTATAGGGCAGCATATACTGGAGGCCTGAGGACACACATGAGAACACACACTGGAGAAAAGCCATACAAATGTACTGTGTGTGACTATAGGGCAGCGTGTGAGGGAAACCTGAAAAATCACAAGAGAACACACACTGGAGAAAGATCGTACAAGTGTACTCAGTGTGACTATAGGGCTACACAGTCTGGGCAGCTGAAGATACACAAGAGAACACATACTGGGGAAAAGCCTCATAAATGTACTGTGTGTGACTATAGCGCAGCATCTACTGGAAACCTGAGGCATCACATGAGGACACACACTGGAGAAAAGCCTTATAAATGTACTGCGTGTGACTTTAGGGCTGCACAGGCTGAAAACCTGAGGAGTCACATGAGGACACATACTGGGGAAAAGCCTTATAAATGTACTGTGTGTGACTATAGAGCAGCACAGGCTGGAACCCTGAGGGATCACATGAGGACACATACTGGAGAAAAGCCTTATAAATGTACTGTGTGTGACTATAGGGCAGCACAGAGTACAACTTTGAGGGATCACATGAAAACGCACACCAGAAAAAAAACATATTAATGCTCTGTGTGTGCTGTGTTACGTAGCTTTTATATTATCAATTCAAATAAAATATAAGGAGCATAACACAGTAATGCATCATGATCATGATCATAAACTTTCAAGTAGCCTCAACAGGAGAACATGTGAATGAATAAGAGTCAAAGCTAGGACACCGTCAACACCTCTAGAACCAGCTGGGTCCCTGACTCTTCACATGAGAGTATATAGTGGAGAAAAGCTGCTGCATTATATAATATGTATTGTGTGTGACTATAGGGCAGCACAGGCTGTAAACCTGAGGAGACACATTAGGTCTCATTGATGTACTGTATGTGCCAATAGGGCAGCACTGGAAGGAAACCTGAGGAGACACATTAGGTCTCATTGATGTACTGTGTGTGACTATAGGGCAGCACTGGAAGGAAACCTGAGGAGACACATTAGGTCTCATTGATGTACTGTGTGTGACTATAGGTCAGAACTGGAAGGAAACCTGAGGAGACACATTAGGTCTCATTGATGTACTGTGTGTGACTATAGGTCAGAACTGGAAGGAAACCTGAGGAGAGACATTAGGTCTCATTGATGTACTGTGTGTGACTATAGGGCAGCACTGGAAGGAAACCTGAGGAGACACATTAGTTGGGAGAAAAGCCCTGTAAATGTACTGTCTGTAACTATAAAGCTTCAGGGGTTGTGACCCTGAATGTTCGCTTGAAAACACATACTGAGGAAAAGCCTGATTGATGTACTGTGTGTGACTATAGGGCAGCACTGGAAGGAAACCTGAGGAGACACATTAGGTCTCATTGATGTACTGTATGTGACAATAGGGCAGCACTGGAAGGAAACCTGAGGAGACACATTAGGTCTCATTGATGTACTGTGTGTGACTATAGGGCAGAACTGGAAGGAAACCTGAGGAGACACATTAGGTCTCATTGATGTACTGTGTGTGACTATAGGGCAGCACTGGAAGGAAACCTGAGGAGACACATTAGGTCTCATTGATGTACTGTGTGTGACTATAGGTCAGAACTGGAAGGAAACCTGAGGAGACACATTAGGTCTCATTGATGTACTGTGTGTGACTATAGGTCAGAACTGGAAGGAAACCTGAGGAGACACATTAGGTCTCATTGATGTACTGTGTGTGACTATAGGTCAGCACTGGAAGGAAACCTGAGGAGACACATTAGGTGGGAGAAAAGCCCTGTAAATGTACTGTCTGCAACTATAAAGCTTCAGCGGTTGTGACCCTCAATGTTCCCGTGAAAACACATACTGAGGAAAAGCCTCATTGATGTACTGTGTGTGACTATAGGGCAGCTCTGGAAGGAAACCTGTGGAGACACATTACAAGAGTAAATGGGATCTCATAACTATCACTTTAAAAAGATGAGACTTTAAAAAGAGGGGGAATGAGTTTTAAGTCTGTAGAGAAGGAGTTGCCATTTAATAACGTATACTTATACTTGTTAGTTGACCTGTATAATTATATAGTCAAGTGAATCGCTGGTTGTTGCAAAGATTTGGGTACTTTGGGGGCTTTCTGAATAAATTCTGCATAATAAACTAGGCATCGAATCTATCACCTTGTTTATTCCATATTCCTCACATATTAATTTGACCCCTAGATCACCGAGACTCTGGCTTGCACAAGAGAATAGGGGATTTGCATGTGCCACTACGCATGTCTGCCACAGTGCATCCTGGGATAGATTCTGATGAAATCTGACATACACATATTTGGCAGCATTTTTATCGAAAATTGCAAGAATGTTTTCACCAATATCTTGGTAGCTGTTATAAATGGTCTATAACAACCAAATGCATGATGGGAAAGATGGGGATTTGTGTTATGGAAACATATATAACACATGGATATTGACATTAGAGCATAAATAAATAGTCCATGTTAAACATGGCATGATTTCTAAAGGTTTTATACTGTACCATTAGTTCCATAATCCAATGCAAAACTAGATTCAAAATGGCGGCAATGCAAATCCCCTATTGTCTACAGATCTGCACCGATTCACCCAAGACAATGAAATATCGTTAGAATGGCGTATACAGCAACACCATTTTTGTTAGCTCGTTTGAACGAGCTAACTACTATAATTACTTTGCCCCTCGGACCTTGTCCCGGCAATTGTGCCACTTGCCGGCCTGCCCTGCCTCCTCCTCCAGCCCTCCTCACCTTCCAATTTACGTGCTCAAATTCCCGATTTCCAGACTGGCGCCTCACCCGCTCCTCCTCCGCCACCTCCTCCTCCGCCACCTCCTCCTCCGTCATCCCCGTCCCCATCCCCGTCCCCCCGGTCATTCCCGTCCCCCGTCATCCCGAGTGCTGCCTCGTCATCCCGAGTGGTGGTGCTTGGGAGAGCCCACCACTGCTACCAACCCAATACATCTATATGCCTGAGGTTCTTATATAGTCACCTATGCTCATCCAATGAAAAAAACGGTGTCTTAAACTCGGGTCAAGGCATTAGAATACATACGTCGATTTCACATATAGGAATTGACAGTCAAAACATTGAAAATATGATCGCTTGAGAGGAGAGACACCCAGTGGCAAACTCATGAACTAACAAACCGGAAGAGCAAATTTTGATGCGCATGCGCGAATCGATTTCTACCGTATATCACTGGTCGGGCCAGATCATTGAAATAAACTCTGAATTATGAACGTTTCGAAGACTTTTGACAATAATCATTTATTGGACTGCTTCTATACATGTTTTACTTAGAGTTTTAAATACTTATTTCCTTTCGATAATGCGATTTTAAGCGTTTTTAAGGGAATCTCCGTGGTGATGTTTGTTGCCGTTGCCGGCCATAGCATAGCCATAGCGATCCCACTCGTGTCAACATTTGATGCGTTTTTTAGAACAAACCAATGATTTTACACAATAATCCTGGCATATGAGGTTGAAAACAAGGTTAGATTAGACGTTCAGTCATTTATATTCAGTCGATGGTTAATCATTATGGCTTCCGTGTCATATTGTTTTTCTTATTATCATTGCTATAAGCGATCGGCGCGCTAAGCCCCTTGTGTACATGACCAGAAAATAAAACTGCTTTCTGAGCGCTTTGAATGATTTTAAACAATAATCCTGGCATATGAGGTTGAAAACAAGGTTAGATTAAACGTTCAAGCATTTATATTCAGTCGTTGGTTAATCATTACGGCTTCGGTAGTGTCCACAAGCATAGGGGCTCTGAATGGTGGACATAAGTGCAAGGTTCAATGGGTTCGATTCACATAGAGTGAGTCAATGGCTGCTTCACTGTCAGTAAAATCAAACTGCTTTTTGAGCTATTCGAATGACTTTTCCATAATAATCCTGGCATATGAGGTTGAATACAAGCTTAGATTAGACGTTCATGCATTTATATTCAGTCGATGGTTAATAGACAAAATTGACTCCTGGCTGTGTGAGAGGTGGTTATCTCCCGCGGGCGTACTAATTTCGTAAGGGTGCGTAGCACCCGACGAAATTAGGTAGCCCAAGGGAGATAACCAGCTCCCACACTGCCAGAAGTCTATTTTGTATTTATTATACCTCCCTCGATGTTTTTGTGTAAAAAAATAGTGAAAATTCGATGGAAATAAGTGTCAGACAACAAACTCTCCTCGCCACTTGTTTTGTTTACCCTCTCACTTAGCTTCACTTCCGGTCAACCTCACTCATTTTCGGGACTATTTTTCTATTTAAATACGCAATAAATTCGGAATTTTACAGTTGTCATCATTATAATTATTATTATATCATTACATACCATGTATTACAAGTCTTTTTTCCGCGAAAATAATTATTTAAATAAAGAAAATAAGGAAGCGAACATGGGACTATTTTTTCAACAAAAATTCCGCCAGGGGGCAATATGATATGTAAATACCGCCCAGAGGGTAATACGGTTTTCCAATGCTGTAGCCTATGGCGTACCATACCATCCCTCCCAGAGGTATAATAAATCATTACACAATCTTAACCTTCTATTAGACAAATCCCCTATTATCGTTCACTACGTAACTGGGACCCTCATGGACAAGACAAGTCACTGAACATCAACATCATGTTAAAAAATGAACAAATATGGTTGGAATCATGAGAAATCTGCTAATATATAGGCTAGTATCACTCAATATAAACTCTTATGAGCCTCGTTGAATGATATGTCATGTTGATTTGTCTATACATGAACTTAGAATCTGTGATATTGTGTAATTATTGCAAGGTTCGATTCACATAGGCCTAGGCTATAGGGACGAACATCATGGCTGTCATTGCATTTTTCAAAATTATTTATTTCTATATTATAACCTTGATATTATTATTCAGGAACTAGTCAGCACGATACAAAATTATATTGAGATTGTTTGTTTTAAATATCAAGAGTCAAAAATGTTTTTCTCTATGAGAAATTTCATTCATAAGTTTGGTAGAATTTGATTATTTTTGTTAAAATATATCCTGATCAGCTGTTCTGGTAGAAGTAGGTCATCAAAATATTGTGTGTGTGTGGGGGGGAGGGGGATATTTAAAATGGCTTCCATACGATATTGGATCTTATGTGCTGTTTATGAGAATATTATAGTATTTATTTTAATGTTGTCACATTTATATATAATAATAGCTCAAAGAGGGAAAATAAGTTTTGAAAAGCTGTTTGGTCAGCAAGGAAATATTATTATTCAGGAACTACTTCAAGCATTATCATGAAATTATTATTTTAGTATTTTCCATTGATTTCATGATTCTAGACCTAGTCCAAGTGTTGTAATAATATCTTGAGAATATACAGAACTGCCATTTTTCATTTTTAACTTGTTTCTGATCAGAGATTTTCTGCACAAAATATTCCAAATTATTATAATTGTTACTTGTTCCTGACATTTAATTTTAAATGGCCATATCCCTACCTATATTTGGCGAGCTAACATCCATCTTTCGTCAGAAGATCATTACTTGTTTTAACATTATGTAATCTGTTTCAGGAGAATGCGTCACAAGTCGCAAAATTGGTATTTTTCAAAGTGTTTTTTCCACAAGATTTCTCTATTGAAATGTTCTGATCTTTAGAGGGTTTGGCGGTTATAGTCATATGAATCCGTGTAACAAATCTCAGGACATTATATTAAATAAATCCTTGCATTTTGAAGGCCTTTGTGTGGAGTATATTTAGTTACTTTACCGGTAATTACCCATCCAGAAACATTGCAGAAACTTCTTTTTTTTTCAAAAATAAAAATATCAAACTTTAAAATATAGAAATACATATTGTATGTATGTATGTATAATGCTTTATTTCCGGACTTTCAATAACATCAATCATTTTTTTACCGAAAAAGGGGTGCCTCTCTTCTATGAAACCATAGGTCTTCCTGAGGGCCCCCTTCCAAAAATGGAGCCACGTTATTAAACAGTTATAGCAGTAGTTAATAGATATTTAAATGCAGCGACTACACTAGTATGACAGATTAATATGGCAGTAAAAACAGCACAAAAAGACTAAACAATAAATTGGGCATGCTACATGCTACTGATATTAGGTGTCCTAGTGTTTACTATTTTTGGAATCTCATCTTTTCAAATATGGTGATATCTCAAATTTGATATTTTGTGACTTATGACTCATTTTCCTAAAACGGATCACAGATTAAAACATTTCCCAGGTCACCGAGAATCTGGCTTGTGTATCGTTAGAATCATGGCGTATACAGAAACACCTTTAGATCACCTCTGGCATGATTATGGGTGAAGTCACCAGAAAATGTACAATTCACCTTCACCAATCCTCTCAAATAACCCGAATTTGAGACGAAAATAAAGTTCAAAACACAGTTCAACCTAACCAAACGGATTGCTAGAATCACTACAATGCCAAATATACTCGAATTTACCTAGTATTGACCAAATTGCAGCCTAATTTAGCAGAATCTACTAAATGTGTACAGCTGCCAATTGTACATTTTCTGAAAATCTGACCCTTATGATGATGGCGGATGATGATGACCCCATACCTGAACAAGTTATAAGTTTATTAAGTTAATCAATCATTTAATGAACTATTTTTCTGTTTAACTTTATAATCAGTTTAAATTAATGTATATATTGTGCGTTTCCAAAGGAAACGAATTCTATGGTCAACTATTTGTGCGCAATGGCTAGATTATGAATATCAGACGTACTGTAATCTGAAATGCCTCGAATGTCTGTATTAGAAGAACACAGGAGTGGAAGTAAAATTCAGTTTATTAACAACTAGGAAAGTTGCACGCTCCCTGTTTACAAAGGCAGTTGGATAAACATGAAAGTACAATGCAAGGGAATTAGACATAAGACATCAAACAACATATTGTAATCTAATAATACACTATTTTCTTTTATAATAATACACAATTGTCTTTTAGTCTTTGCAATTCCGAGCTTGTCTGTCTCCAAGACTTGAAACCCAGAAATCCCAAAGGGTGTAGTAGGTGTAGATCACTCAGATTCAGTCATGGGTGGTCCTCTCTAAATGGGTTCCTCTCAAAACCTATACAGTGGCCTTAAGTGGCAACTTGTCAATCAAACCAAGATAGCCAATAGAATACAACAAATGTCAACCAATAGGATGTCACACTGGCCTTCAGGGATTTACTGCAGAGATGGTAGAAGGTTGTCAATCAAGCAGTCCTTGCATAAGTGCAAAGTTAGTAGTGTTGGCGTGAATTACATCACACAGAGATGGGCATCCAGATATCCTCCCAGATAAGTGTCCACACTCCTCACACCAATCCTCAACCAACACCTCAAAATGTATCACATGAACTTGCTACTCAGGATGATTGACAGAATGGTACCCAATTCACTAACATTCACAATTTATTTTTTTTTTAAATACCGTAGAATGTAAAAAGTATCCATTTACACATGACAAGAATCTCTCCTGTAACACATGTTCGCACAGATAGCTACAGCTATAAATTAGCGAATATTTGCATAAGATAGATAGGCTACTATTACTGTAGTACTATGTAATTCAGATTTTTAAAAAAATGATTCATAAATATAGGACGATGTACCACCGTCTATCTCTTGCTACCATTTATTATTTTTTATTATTATTTATTTATCTCTTGCTACCATTTATTATTTATTTATGATACATGAATATCAAGCGTCAGTTTTTTAATAGAAATGACATTTAGGGAACAACAGCGAAGCAGCCAAACGTACATTACAGTATACAATCAGTGACACACACATAATATTCAAAAACGACAAAAACGGTTTTCACCATTGATACAATACCTTTCAACTTTATATAAAAAATGTTCAAAGGTTTCATTTCTTCAAGTACACACGTTAGTTATTCTATGCATAATTAAAAGGTATTTTTTATTTCAACTAACGGTCAGGTTTACATTACAGATATATCATACCATATTGTATATGACTATTGTCGAAAATTGACCCCCTCCGTCCCTAATATCATCACTTTATGTAAAATGCTACAATCCGAACCCTAGTTTTGGTGGTCTAAAATGAATATTGACAATACCAACTTTAAAAAACCACCTAAAATAGGTCGTTTTTATAACAAGGCACATAAAAACCTCCATTTCCCGTGTAAAAAGACCATAATGAATGTATACAAGTAGGTCAAATTTGTAATAATTTTGTAGGCAAAATACTTTTGTGTATTATATGATGTTTTTAGAGTTTCTATTTGAATATTTGATGTATCATTTTAATAGGTATGTAATAGTCAACCTAGACTTTGGGTCCTCAATGTGTTTTAGCATACCCAAATTAGGCCAGTGCCATGAATATGCCAAAATGTAGAGTGGGTCAAGGGCTATTACTTGTGCTATGATACACATTCCAGATTAGTAGCTTAATGACCGCTAGGGGGCGCTGAATTCCAACTTTTTGGTTTGGGGCAAATAAGTTATGGAAAGCTTAGGTCACATTAAACCAAAAACTCTACACAAAATTTCCATTCATTTGATATACGGTATAATATATGTAGGCCTACGTCTAGTAGCTGATCCGCCATGATTTTTCAAATGAAAAAAGAAAATATTGGAATATTAAGGAATCAATATACATCAAAGTGTACTTAATTAGGCCTTCTTGAATCTCTATCTCATTATCAATTGTCCAGTAAGTAACTACAAATGCCTCCTATTCTTATTGAATGCATGTTTCCAGACGGATTTGAGTAGAAAGTGATATATCCATACCGTATAGGCTAACATATTTCACTGTCAGAGAGATGCTGACCAAATCCCATCGCAGTGCAAATTTGGGTTGTGTACGGACGCTTTTTGTGGCATAGTGCCTCATTGAATTACTGGAACCTTCACAGAATTAGCAACAGGATTATTCAAGCTTCATTTTGATATAAAGTTTGTTTATGTAGTCCTTTTAGTAATGACAGATCAGTGAAAAACAGATCAGTGAAAACTTTGTTTTGGTCCCGTTTTGGTATGGGTAGAGAAAGTGGGCACTCTCGCTCAGTTCAAGAGTGACGTCATAGGTATAGTTAATCTTAGTCCTGTTAGAGGGCGTCAGTGTCTGCAATGGCCCCATTCAAGTGGGTTATTCTGCATTTGTTTTTTCTTGTTTCCTCCAATATTAATATCTCATTAATCATTAAATTGTTGGAAATCGATTAAATACATGCTCTAGCACTACTAAACAAAATATGTAGTGGACTTTAAACTGCATTTTGAACGTAATTCTTCTCTTCGTTTGGGATTATTTGAGAGGGTTGGGGAAGGTGAATTGTACATTTTAACAAAATCTGACCCATTGTAGAAAATCTAAGGCTATTTGCCCATAGGTTCGGTGTTTGTAGGAAGTGAGACCAGAAGTCAAATGTAGCAGCAGTTCGCTGACCTCTGCTCCCCATGCAAAGCTCATGAGCTGGGCACATGCAAGGTTGGATCCTTCCCTCAGCCTCCCCCCTCCCACCCCTTACTCATAGATCCCAGAGGCTTGTGCCTGCCCCTCTCTCTTACTCCCTCCCTCTCCCTCTCGATCAACCCAGAGCAGCGGATACAGTAATTAGGTCGGGCTGGGTGGAGGGGTCAGCTCTGAGTAGCTCATCTCCTCCCCCCCCCCCTTGGCCAGGCCATGTGTGGCGTGCATGTCTGACCATGATCAGGGCTAAATGGGTTAGAGTTCCAACCCAAAGAATGAATTTCTTTACACCATATCCATATAAGGTAATCATGCATTTTGGGACTAACAAGAAACATTTACGCACCCCCCGCCTTAATCATACGAGCCTTGCCGTTGAAAGTCTTGGCAAATTCCGACCACAATTATAGATCTAAATGAAAATCATTAGACAAATAAACACTTCTGGTGGAAGGAGATAAGCCCTTGAGAAGATCGATAATTCTCATTGAAAACGTTCTGCCACCTTTTATTAGCTTTGAGGCATGAGCCAGGATCACACATAGAACTTTCAGTTGATGAGGGGTAGCTCGACGTTTTCCAGAGAAAAAATTAATCTCAGACATGAATTTACATAATTTTTTCTCTAGCAGGGACATAGTCATTGATTCAATATTGAAGATGATACCCAGATAGCAGCATCTCGTTGATGGAGAAAGGCATTTATCCCAGGCCACGACGAAACCTAGTTGGCCTAGCAAGGATATCAACTCCATTTGGATATCCTGACAACATTTAAACGATGGACCCCAGCAAAGGAAATCATCCAAATAATTAATCACATTCGGATAACCCCTGCGAGCCATGCAAGCTACAATGAAGTCAGAGATAGTGTTAAAAATATATGGGGCTGATCGTAGACCAAAGCACATTCTGGTGTTCAGCAGGGAACGAGAAACACCATCAAAAGTCCATTGAAGGCCTTGGTATTTCCATTGAGATGAATGGACTGAGATAGATCGATATGCAGATCGTATGTCCACCGATGACATGAAGAAACCAGGTTGTAACACAGACGAAACATGGTCTACGGTTTTGAACTTGAATGGTAATGCTGTAGAGGACATAAAGTTGTTGATGGGTGATTTTTCAGGTCGACTGCAATCGGTAATAGGTCTAAATCCAGACAGACCCTTGGGCACAGCACCGATTACATGAACACACTGTAGAGAGGAAGGGGCAGCAAATATCATTTTCCCTTCACATAATTCAGTATGAAGAACATTGCTGATTAACTCATATGCAGGCCCAACGGTAGCAGAAGAATAGTTGGAACATCTGTAAAATGGAACTTGAGTCGATGGGTCCACAATGAAGATAAGATAAGATAAGATGTTGTTTATTTGCCTTTGAAGTATACATGAGTATCATTTTTGTGGGAAAGAGACAAATGGGTCGACATGCCTTATGGTACAGCTAGTGTACCATTTCTTCCGGCCGTTACCGTTATGAAGAAACCATCACGAATGCCATTGAATAAGTAGTCACAAAGGGTTAAGTCGGGCTCTCTGTCTAATTCCCACATCCAAGCAGCAAGATTCATCTGAGAAATCAAACCTCTGATACGGTGACGGCAGGCCAAATGTGTCAACAAAGGCATGCGAGATGACACATAATGAGTGCTGGACGAGGAATGAGAGACTGTGGGATCACAAACTTCTGAATGAGCAGAGGCAGACATAGTTTCAACATGATAGGGTGGTAAATCTGATGAAATATAATCTAGATTATTAGAAACATGATCAGAATGGTTTGTCGAAGGACTGAAAAGGGTCATGGTGTCCGCCATTTTGCCGGATGTAGTGATCCAGGGCAGAAGTCATAGCTTGTCTGCAGGTGTAGAAGAGTTCCGACAAACTGACATTTTATGGCCTTGGCCATGGCATTTACCACACAAATGATTCCTTGTGCAGAAGCCAAAGCATGAAGATGTGTTATACTTATATAGTTTATGGCAGGGTAATTATAGAGCGGGGATATCTCTCTGATGTCAAGGTGTGGAAGAAGGCATATTCCATTAGTTCCTCTTAATCAGTTCACATCCCCATAAAAAACAGCTGGGCTCACCCCCCCTCGACCCAATTTGGGGGGGAAGTTCCTCCTGTGTTAGATTTAATCCTCTCTCCTCTAAGCCAGGTCATGATAGCACATATCAAGTAGGCGACCTTTAATGGCACTTAAAATAATAAAATGACGCCTAAATGACCAATGGATATATGGCCCTCCCTCCCCTTCCATCTACCCCTTCCCACTTCCCTCTAAAGGAAAGGAGCGCTAAACTATAGCAAATGTCATCAGACCAGTCACTGGGAACACTAACTTTTGAGTCAGACCTCTCCTGTTGTTTGCCCGACTCACTAGAAGTAATGTTCTTGGATTTCGCTTCCGCTGCTGATGTAAGATGCGCAGCACTGGACAATGGCGACCTAGGCACAAACCCTAGAGCCGGGGTCTTTAAATAATTATCAATAACTTCCCGGTCATAGGCAGCAAAGGCCAAGACTTCATATGTTTTACGATGGCAATACTAAGCAGCAGCTGAAAGTGTGCTAAGTAACTCTTCCAGTCACCATTGGAAGAAGCGAGATGGTCCAGGACTAACGACATGCCGTAAAAGAATTCACTGAGCGATAATTTGGAAGAGTCAGGAGATTTGATCGGAGATCCTTTAATACTGATATTCAGGCCATAAAGGTATACCTTGCTGACGGGATACCGAGGGGTCCAAGCTGAGTGAAAGCTGAAACATCGAAGAGGTGATGAAGGCCATCGCCGAGGAGGCCGTAGGTTCCGTGGTATCCGGCCGATGAGGGCTGAGTAGAGAGCCGGCCAGAGATTGCTGAAGGCCGGTCGGTCTGACATTAGGTGGCAGTTGAAAGCTTGAAGAAGAACCAGGAGGATTCCCCTTTTCTAGTGTAGACAAACGTGAAATGACTGTGGATAACGATGTCTTACTAGCAGCCTGAGCTATGATGATGGCATTTAAAGTGTCTTGCTGAGTGTTTACCATTTTAACGAGTGCAGACAGCAATTCATCGGTGGACATAGCAGCAGCCGGTGTATCGTCGGCGTCCAACTCATCAGACCCAAGAAGCTCGATATCAAGGTATAATTTCCATTGATCTTCAGAACTGCCGGCAGCTTTTGCTGCTTCAATTGCCTTGGTCCTAAACCGGCAGGATTTTTCTCCTGGGTGAGCATGATCATGTTGGCAAGCTCTACAAAAAGGCATAATGAACAGAGAAAAAACCAACGAACTGTCCGACTGCAAGGCAGCTTTTTTAATGTGGCGGACTTTTGTGTTAGCTCGTCGCTAGACACTAGTCACTTCCATAAATAAAATGAGGTGTAAAGTTTGTAATGATTATTAAAATGATTATCCATAGGTTAATAATTTATGATCCATCATTAGAGTTCGTGTTTTTGATTCTTGTTATACTCATTGTTTGCTGCCTTGTGCTTTGAAGTCTTGACTTATGCAAGTTAGCCTATGTTGGCTCAGAAGGAACCGGAAATACATTAAATTATAGTAGTTTATCTATCATGCATATGCAATATCTTATTCGCCCATGTTTAAATTTCGACGTAGATGAGTATTTTTAAAAGTGATATTTTTAAAATTCAAAAGTAAAGTGGCAGTTTGGAAATGATAGCATAGGGCACTCTACTGCCCTGTCCCATGAATGGCTCGTATGCACAGCTAGGTCGGAATATCCCCTATATGCATGAATGATGTCATTGTTTTTTCTTTGAAATTTGTTGTGCATCACCCCTCTGACAACACACCTATGATCACAAACAAAATCTGTGTAACAGTCAACGCAGGTAAAACGGGTAAATACTTATTAAATGAAAAATGGAAACCTTTATTCCCGATGTGCATGATTGCATTTCTGACCTGGTTTTAACCTGGAAGTTTTGACCTGATTCTGACCTGGTGCTTTACTAGTGGAAATCGTAAACAGTTGTGAGGCTCAAACTTGATTTTACAATGCTCTATTGACCCGATTTATAAATGCAGTTTTTGATGCTCTCAACAATGCAATATTAACCATGTGTGTCTACTCCAGTTCCATTACTCTCACTGATGCACTATTGACCAGGTGTAAAGATCGCAGTTATGATGCACTCAGTGAGACACTTCCATTGCTCTGTACGAGAGGATTTTGCTTTGAGGTTTGAAGGGTTTGGATATTTCCAAACAATTTCAGGAGAGTTTAGGGCAAAGCATGTTGCCTTCTCTTTTTTATATGCATCGTTTTATTTTCATCAATTCTACTATTCTGTTTGTAAGCCTAGCAGGGGCTAATGGTATTGTTCCAGGTGTATGTTGACTCTGCCTCACCCAAGCCACTATAGGATCAATCTATATGTACAATTATTAGGGTGTTTTGATGACAGCAGTTTTTCAATATCAAACAGATAAATTACACAAATTAACTATAGAAGGATATCACATATAATATTGCTATGTACATGATGAGGAATATTTATAGTGAATAAATGCCACATAAGATTTATTAACGGCGCATTTGTTGTTAAGAAAAATGTAAATACAACCCAGTTACATGTTGCGCCACCTGGTGAAAAACAAGTCCTGCAAGTACCACCTGGTGAGAACAAGTGGCGCAATGCTTATTCTATAGGGAGATGTAACTTCTTCTTTTATGTCTATTTCATTCAGGCCGATATTATATTGTACAATATACAAATTTGATATGGTACATGTGCTGAGAATGATTGCTGGTATTATAGGGATTATAAACCCTGCTACAAAAGACTCTAGTTATCACATATGTGATGTGTCGCAGAAAAATGAGTCTCAAGTCGCAGAAAATGATATTTTCCAAGTGATTTTGGAACCCTTTATCAGATTCTTTTTAGTTTGTGGGGTTTAGTGCTGCTACCAGCATGGAAAGGTGTGGCAAATGTCAAGAACGTATATTGATGCATATCCTAAGGTTATCCAAAGAAATATGTTTAAGTATAATAGCCTACTATTGAGAATTATGTCTAGCATGAAGGATCTCCTGGTAGAAAAAAGAGAAAACACTAAAGAGACCAGGCTTCAATCTGGTTATATTTTAAAAATAAAAAAAAACAACGAATGAAAAAAATTTAAAATGTCCACCCTACTAGGGACCCCTCTCGTGGAATAAACTTAATAATCAACTCAGAAATGGAAACTGGAACAACTTAAAAACATTCCTGAAAAATAATAATGATTGGATGTAGAAAAATCTGGTCGAGAAATGAATATCTTACTGTCAGGTGAAGAAATGCTCAATGAAATAAGCTATCTATCTCTGAAACCATGTTGCTTTTAACCGATCGTACTACATTATAATATGAACTCTATCTTGTACTGATGTGAGGAGCCCATTTATGAAAATTGACAAAAAATTACTTGTATATATGGCTCGATTCAGGAACAAAAGTTCCAAAGGTATGTAAACCCGACAATATTATATGAACTATGTCGGTAAATGGAAACATATTAATATTAAAACTTAAACTCTATGTAATGTCTAGCAAAACGATCCAATGTATATTATCGAATAAGAATCTTTTTCCCTTGAGTCTGTGAGAATATCCATGTAAATCATCGAAACCAGCTCAATAAAATTTCTTTAAAAAAATATATACTAGGGATTGGCCATTAAGACATATTGCGAACATTTCGTTCACAAATACACAATTCAATTTGACTGAGCCCCAGAAATCCCTTTATTTTCTCCATAACACATTGGTTGTAAAAAGTACTACAATTAATTATCAATATAACATGGAGGTAGGCTTACAATAATCAATTAATTGTTAACTTTAAGATGCAAACGATTGAATGTTGATCTCCAATACCAAACATCAGGCTTTTATGAATACACTATCCTGAATAGCAGCAATGTCACACATGAATACTTGGCAATGCCACATGTCGCTCACCCATACTCATGGGGGTGTGGCATCATTTTCACACCTTTGAAAGCTAAGGTGAAACCACAAATTGAGCTAATAGTGTATTCAGAAATTGCCGCGATTGTAACAAAGGTGAGTCTTACTTAGGAACCCTGTTAATAATAAAGAAAATATTAATAATTATTAGGGAGGGAAGATAGTTGTTTCGTCAGAAAGTGCCACAAACGGGTGAAATAATAGATTTATAATAAACTTTGAAACTTATCTTTGAGACAGAGAGGGAAACAGGTGAGACAGAGAGAGAAAGGAAGAAACTACAGAGTATGTATGAGCAGGGCAGAACAGGAAAGAGAGGGGCAGAGAGGAGAGACTGTACAGAGAGAGTAATGAAAGGGTGATAATCAATATTACTATAATATAGTTAGGTAGAGAGGCCGAACGAGAATGAGAGGAGGAGAGCAGAGGGGGAGAAAGGGAGAAAACGGGCAGAACAGGAAATACAGAGGGAAGAGAGACAAAAAAGAAAGGGAGAAAATATGCTGGCAGAATGTGATGTGTCACAGAAAAACGAGTCTTAAATCGCAAGAAAATGTTATCTTAGATATCACATTATTTGAAAAGATGACATCAAGCAGATTCCAACAATGCCAATTTTTTGGATGTTCATCCTGTTTTAAAATAATTTAACTGCATGCAGCATGTGCATTCCGACCTGATTTTGATACATAACTTTGATATGCATTTTGAAGAGCATCAGATGATGCACATTGCATCAGGTGCAAAACCAGGTGAAAAACTGCTTTTTTGAGAGGATTGCACTTCTGTGACTGGTCAGTGGCACTTTTGCATGCACTGGTGGATTTTCCAATGCACAACGGGTTAAAGTATATCCTTCATTAAAGCATTACTTTTAAACAGATTTAAAGATGTATATTTAAGCTTTGAACAAAATTATAATTTGCTATTTTTGTAAATTACTGAGAATCATAAACATCAGATGCGAGGTATATGGTGAGGATATGTATGTATTCATATGGTTCTATGTTGGGCGGCAATACATTTGGGTGATCCCACCGGAACCGGAACTGCTCGTTCACCAGCAACCAAGGTCAAATGCACCAACTGACAATTCAAACACAAGCTGCCAAGCAGTCGGTTGAACGAGATCGTTGAAAATTTTCTTTTGTTCCCTCTCCTTTTGGAGATCGACGAGAACTTGAAATATCACCTAACCGAGCCAAATAAAATATATTATCTAAACCATTTGTCCCTTGTTTGTTGCTAGATATATATAATATTCATCATATTAGAAAAGGCAAACCATTATTATTCATTATATTTATAACAAAGTATTCGTTAAGAACAAAAAGTAAACATTTTTCTTCTATGTTTTATTCATTCATTTTATTTATCCTATTCAATCTTCCTCATCTCAAATTCTTTTCTTCATCATCGTCAACTGTTTGTAGGCCTTCCATTCTGTCTATTATTTCTGAGGTCTACCATTCCTGGTTGTTCCACTTCCTTCCTTGCATCTTTCCCAACATCTTCATCTTGTATCCTTGTGGTATTTCAAAGTACTTTTATCTTATCTCTTCAACTCTCACACATCTTTGCCAACTTTATTTTGTGCCTGGAGTGAATTCTTTACAATACAATGTCAGATGCCTACCACCATATGGAGGCGGTAGATCTATTGCTCAGTCCCAGAAGTGGTTCCTCACCTGTAGAGGTCATGACCTTGACGATTGATGGTGCACTCAATGGCGCATTCAATGGCGCATTCAATGACTCACTTATTGGCGCATTCAATGGTGCATTCAACGGCCTGCTTAATGTAGAGTCATAGCCCTGTCCATGTATAGTCAATATGGGTGAAGGTGTCAGAAAATGTACATTCAGCAGATCTACACATTTACACATTTCTGTTAAATTAGGCTGAAAAATGATTAATGTTAAGTGTAGCTGAATATATTTGGTTTTGCAATGATTTAAAAACTCAGTTCGGTTATGTTGAACTGTACTTTGAAGCTGATATTTCTGTCCTGAATTTAAGGTATTTGAGAGGAGTGGGGAAGGCGAAATAACTATATGTTTTTGGTTATGAATGTACTGGTAAGTAAAATATCAAAATGTGGATTTGGGGGTTCGTAGACACAACATGAATCCGTAATTTAATGTTAAAACATAAATATCATTTGGCATGTCTGTATAGAATTGGACAAACAATCAAACAAATAGTTTTCTTGTTGCAAGTCTAATTTTATTGATTATGCGAATCAATCATTACAGTACAATATCCTCCACCTATATGCCAACATAGTGGTTCATGGAGGAGACTTGAACGTGTCACTGTCTTTATACAAGATGGGCATGTATTTGGTTCAGATTTTCTGAAAATGTACAATTGGCTGCTCTACGCATTTAGAAAATTCTGTTAAATTTGGCTGAAAAATGATGAATACCGGGTATATTTGGTATCACATTGATTTAAAGTATCAGTTCTGTTGTGTTAAACTGCACATTTTGAAGCTCTTTTTTTTCTTAAATGGGGGTTATTTGAGAGTATTGGTGAAGGTAAATTGTACATTTTATGAAAATCTGACCCATTTAATGCAGAATTCTCCTTGTAACTTATCTTTACCACGGAGAAAACAGTTTTCTTCTTTGTCTACATGTTCTTTAGTGACATCTGCTTTAACAGGACATTTAAAACCTTTGACATAAGCATTTGCTTGCCTGGATTTGACACTTTTGTGTTCATTGAATTATAATAATATAGGGGAGTGGTGGTGGGTGGGTCGGGGGCAGTGATGTTTATATGTGATGTGTCTCAGAAGATTGAGTCACGAAACATCGCCTCAATTGGATACCATTATATTTTGAAAAGATGAGATCAAGTGTAACCATCAAGACATCTAATAAGTAATTCTATACTTGTTATGCATGAAATAAAAGCTGGTGGTAATTTTTGAAAACATTCCTATAAAGGGATTTTGTGATAAAGACATTTGAACAATAACACTTTTGTGACTTTCACTTTCTATAACACATCCCATATCTGGTCCAAGTCCACCATTTTAAGTCTCATAAATCATGTAGACCTCAAAGGTATTACCTGAGAGTCCACCATTCCATCTACTGACTGCCATGAATGTTTCCCCTTCATCATTATGTGTAACAGATAGAACAGTAATCTTATCAGTATTTGTGTCATCATTAACATCTCCCTCTAGTGTGTGTACATTCCCATTAAGGTAACCAGTTCTGATGGACCCATCCTCATGTACAGCCAATATGTTGTCATTATTCAGAATAGCAAAGGGGCCAACTTCAGTTGTTGGTGTTATATAATGACGTGATCCATCATCATAAAGGTACCGGTAGACTTTGTTGTAGATAAGTTCACTGTAGATCAGGGTAGATTTATCATTGACGTCCTCTACACTCTTTACAAAACCATTATAGTAACTGAATGATACAGGTGCCATGTCAGATCTTCTGTACTTCCCCATTCTGTTGTCTCTGCTTGTGTATAAGTAATCACTATTAACAGCCAAGGTATCTACAGTCCCTATATCATAAGTAGTTTTTGCATTGGTGAAGAAGTCAAACTTTACAAGTTTTTGACCCAAGGAATCATAAACATAGACTTGAGCCCCAGCACAGGCAACACTTCCAAAAGCATGGACCGATGACATCTGGCTGTAAGTACACTCTCCAGTTACACTGTTTATAAAGTATTTGTAAACTCCTGGAGAGCCGTGTATAGCCACTAATGTGTAATGAGTCACAAAACAGATGTCGTAAAATGGATGGGATGCTCCAGTTCTACACTGCGCCAATTTGATAGTTGACACTGCAAAAGAATTGGTATAGAAACTGGTATTTTTTAGATATAAAAGTTAAATCGAATTACACAACTTAATAGATGTAGTTTTATGCCTGACATGAAACCATAACCATTGAAATGATTGTACAGAAAGTCACCAGTACACTTCACCTTCACCAATCCTAACAAATAACCCACATTCCAGAAAACAATTAGAATACAAAATACTCGGGGAGTTTTTGAAAAAATAATGTATATACCCTCTACCCCGCGAGAATTGGTAAAAAGTTCGATTAGAATCAATGAACATTAGCATTAAGGAACGAGCTATGTATTTTTAGATGTAAAATGCTCGTGGTGTGGAGAGCTTTGTTGACAGGCTGAATAAAACTGTTTCAAAAAAAAGAAAAAAGATACAAAATACAGTTCAACATAACCAAGCACACAGTTGAATCAAGGCAATACTAAATATACTTAGATATACCTAGTATATATTTATCATTTTCCAGCCGAATTTATCTGAATTTCCTAAATATGCCCAGCTGCCATGCAATTGTACATTTTCTGGAGACATGGGCCGATCTGTCTAAAAAGTCAAGCTCTCTTTGTGACTTTTGCATAGAGTACACGTTTTATTTGATCTTCTCCAGTTCCGTGAACACTTTTATTGAATTGTGTCCAACATGCAAGTAAGCTGTATGTATGTCCATGATGTATATGGGTCAGATTTTCAGAAAATGTACAATTGGCAGCTCTACACATTTAGTAAATTCTGCTAAATTAGGCTGAAAAATGCATGATGAATGCTGGGTATATCTGAGAATTTTTGGTATTATGTTGATTTAAAGTATCAGTTCTGTTATGTTAAACTGCATTTTGAAGCTCATTTCTGTCTTAAATGGAGGATATTTGTAAGGATTGGTGAAGGTGAATTGTAAATTTTCTGAAAATCTGACCCATATATAGCGCTGACATAATGAATGTTATAGTGAGCTTCATAAATACATGATTTCGTAAGGTCTTTGTCAGACCTTCGTATGGTCACGTTGGAAACAAGGATCTCAACCTCTCAAAAGAGCTCAGGAATAAAAACTGGAATTGCAACGTATTTTCTCTATATTCTTATTTAACTCGGAGGAGCGTTAAAACATATTATTATCCGCCCAATACCTTTTATTCAGAGATTAGTTCTTCCCCCCCCCCCTCACACACACACACTATCCTTATCCAATATATTCATAATATATTCTCACTAAAGTAACCTATACAATCACAAGCATATTATTAATGAATATCGGTAGTGTTTAAGCCTGGAAGAGATCCAGAGGCGATATCACAGACGTGCAACGCTGGCTCATCAACTCAATGGAAACAACATAGGCAATAATCACAACAATTATATTACTGACAAAATGAATATATAGTGAGCTTCATAGATGAAGCTTCATCATTGTAGGATAATATCTGATGTGTCACAGGAAAATAAGTCATGTGTCGTTAATAGATATTTTTCAAAGTGATTTGTTCACAAGACCTCTTTGTTGAAATATTCTCATTGTTGGTGGGTAGCTCTGTTCATAGCATGAATACTTGTTCCAAAGTTCAAGAGTTTGTATTGAATACATGTACAGTGGGTCAGATTTTCAGAAAATGTACAATTCACAGCTGTACATATTAAGTAATTTCTGCTAAATTCGGCTATCAAATGATAAAATCTGGGTATATCTGAGTATATTTGGTATCGCATTGATTTAAAGTATCAGTTCTGTTATGTTAAACTGCATTTTGAAGCTGATTTTCGTCTGAAATGTGAGTAATTGAGAGGATTGGTGAAGGCGAATTGTACATTTTCTGAAAATCTGACTTATCTGAGGTTATCGTAAGTGAGTCTAATGAATTACTTTACAATAGTGAGTGACCATCATGAATAACTTTTGTTTATGCATGTACACATATATATAGAAATTAAATGTCATTAAATGTTTACTATCATTGGAATCGGTTTGATCTCATCTTTTCAAATATGATGATATTTCAAAACCCATTTTACTCTACTTGTGACTCATTTCTCTGTAACACATCCCAGATCATCTCTATGTCATTGGCGGTGAGATGAGACCAAGGGGATTCCAATGATAGTAAACACTAGGACACCAATATGTATTTCTATATTTTAAGTTTGATATTTTTATTTTATTTTCCAGAATGGGTAATTACCAGTAAAGTAACTAAATATGCTCCATACAAAGGCCTTCAAAACGCAAGGATATATTTGATACAATGCCCTGAAATGTGTTGTATAGATTCATATGACTATAAAGGCCGGACCCTCTAAAAACCAAAACATTTTGATAAGGAGATCCTGTGAAAAAAAAACACTTAGAAAAACTTGTGACTTACTTTCCTGGAACACATCACATATTTTGTAATTGTATTTAGATGACTGGCCAATAAAATATTTTAAAGAAATTTTACTTATTATGTACACCTAATTGAAAATCATTCCTACTACAGTATCCTGATATGATGACTTGCTTTGTCCTTGCTGGTGATAGCTATAAGCATCCTTTATTATGCCTTTGTTATAAAGTCATGATAAAACCATTGCCATCAAATAATACCTAAATGAGTTTTTTATTTCTTAAAATTTGTTCGTTCTCTTCCCTTTTCAGGCCTAAGAGCATTTTTCCCCAAAAAACTAATTTCATAAAAATGAGATATTTCTCATGTATGTCCTTCATCGGAACCTGATAGAAATAGCTAAAATTAAAAATTAAAAGTAATCATTAGTAGTGGATACAGATCAAGGTAAACGGGAGCCATTTATATGCAAATTTAGGTGCACTTTTTACCGACAAGTGTAAATGGACCATCAAAAGCTCCCGTAAAGGCGACCTGGTCCCGTTTACGATCCCGTTTTTATGGTCCCAATTTACTTATATAAGTGCATACCCTACTATACTCACTTTTAGGTGAGGTTGTCCTAGAATCATTATGAAGAGTCTTGGGGAGGTTTCCTGCCTGTTGGGTTCCATAGAAGGGATGAGGAGATCCTTCAGCTGAACCTTCATCATGTAGGGGTACCGCTCTCACCTCTGGTGTAAGGGAAGATGAGTAGCTTTATAACAGGTCATTTTTCATGAAGCCATAATCATTGGATGATAAGATTTGGAAATAAAATGTATTTAAATCAGGGGGGTTAAGACCGGGGGCAATTGGCCTGACACCCTTATGAACATACTCACTTTTAGGTGAGGTTGTTCTAGTATCATTATGAAGAGTCGTGGGGAGGTTTCCTGCCTCTTGGGTTCCATAGAAGGGATGAGGAGATCCTTCAGCTGAACCTTCATCATGTAGTGGTACCGCTCTCACCTCTGGTGTAAGGGAAGATGAGCAGGTTTTAAACAGGTTTCAGGTTTAAACTGGTTGATCATTAGCAGTTGTTCGCATAGATCTATAACCATTTGGTGATAACTTTTTTAAATAAGATATATTTTGATCTTTATTTGATCATTGCCAATAATGTGAGATTAATTGTCAAAGTGTCGCTTTTGCTTAACTGAGTTAAAGCTGCATTCTCACTTGTTACCGCAAACAAAATATTACCGAATTTAGTTATATTATGACTTGGTAAGATTTTGTTTGTTGTAATATTATGACTTATATGACTGAATTCATCAATATTCTGCTGCTGTTATATGAATATAAGCAAAAAAAGCCGCCTGTGAGTAATATCAAGTGAAGTCATCATACTAAGACTGGATTTGGGCGGGTCCTCTAGATACAAAAGTCCTATAGCAAAAACAACTGGACAAAATTCCCCCAATTTTGTTCAAATGACTTTATGTATATATTCACTATATAGCCTTAAAATCTTGTTCATGTATTCATTTTTATTTTTTTTTTAAGATTTTATTTCAACTGGGTACCTCACCTCCAATGGTGGTAGGATGTTCTGGTGTAACCCAGCCTTGTATAACATATGCATACATATTTACATTTAGTGATATGACAATGGGATAACCACTAAAAAGTGTGACCTCATTTGTCTATTACTTAGTTGTTTCACAATAGTAGAAAACTAAACTAAAATATAAGATCTGCAACTACAAGGAGTGACCTCTGTCACATGAGAGTGATCCGAGATAGTGCAGTGGATAATGACTAGGATAGAAAAACTTAATACAGACAGGCTTACACATTTTGTTCATGCTACTAACAGTCCCAATCCAATGATAAAAAACATTTTGAGTTTGCTGATAAAAACATTTGAAAAATGTCATTAAATGCAACTTTTGACTCATTCTCCTGTAAAACCTGACAAATGACTCTCACCCTCAGGAAGGAGGAGAATGCATGCTATTGCTATGACCAGTAGGCCCACTGGTGGAAGCTGCCTGCAAGCCATGTTTTGTAATCTGAAATATAATTGATAAGTATGGATCTGTATGAAGATGGGGATGTTGCTTGGTGTCTCCACCAGTGATAAGTATGGATCTGTATGAAGATGGGGATGTTGCTTGGTGTGATCCTTAATTTGAGGTACCGATAAATATGTATCTTGAATATTCCAATGCACACTAATTAATACTCAATTAGCACCTATGTGCTAATTGATAGTCCCAATGTTATGATAGATGATGATCGATATTTACTTAGTGATAATTGATACCCAATTATCACCTGGATGCTAATTAATAAGAATAACTCGGAACTAGTTGGATCTTGTCTTGATCTTACGATCGCCCAACGGTAACTGATCTTTATTTTTGGATACAACATACCTGTCAGGTGTGTACCTGATCTGCGTGCGCAGCCGTGCCCGGCTACTAGCTCTGGCGTCCCATGGGGAGGCCCAGGCATTACGTAACCTTACGTAACATAATAATCAGTATTTAAATAACTATTAACTGCTAAATTGAGTAAACAATATTTAAAGTTTCCAATGGTTTCCTCATCTATAATTAATTATTAATAAGATTATTAGTTAATCATGCTTCTACATGTATGTGTGTATGATGTAATTGTTTAAATATGATATTGACCTTAAATGAAACAAAATCCATGATTATTAGTTTTGACTAAGATATATATAATTGTGGCAGGTGATGCAGAAAAACATTAGATGATGGTTGCATACATACATAGGTGTCGTAGTCAGCTGCCTTCATTATTCATTTAAAAAAACCTGTATAACCCTGTTTAAACATTTAAACACCTGTATAACCCTGTTTAAACATTTAAACACCTGTATAACCCTGTTTAAACATTTAAAAACCTGTATAACCCTGTTTAAACATTTAAAAACCTGTATAACCCTGTTTAAACATTTAAACACCTGTATAACCCTGTTTAAACATTTAAACACCTGTATAACCCTGTTTAAACATTTAAAAACCTGTATAACCCTGTTTAAACATTTAAAAACCTGTATAACCCTGTTTAAACATTTAAAAACCTGTATAACCCTGTTTAAACATTTAAACACCTGTATAACCCTGTTTAAACATTTAAACACCTGTATAACCCTGTTTAAACATTTAAACACCTGTATAACCCTGTTTAAACATTTAAACACCTGTATAACCCTGTTTAAACATTTAAACACCTGTATAACCCTGTTTATTCATTTAAACACCTGTATAACCCTGTTTAAACATTTAAAAACCTGTATAACCCTGTTTAAACATTTAAACACCTGTATAACCCTGTTTAAACATTTAAAAACCTGTATAACCCTGTTTAAACATTTAAAAACCTGTATAACCCTGTTTAAACATTTAAAAACCTGTATAACCCTGTTTAAACATTTAAACACCTGTATAACCCTGTTTAAACATTTAAAAACCTGTATAACCCTGTTTAAACATTTAAACACCTGTATAACCCTGTTTAAACATTTAAACACCTGTATAACCCTGTTTAAACATTTAAAAACCTGTATAACCCTGTTTAAACATTTAAACACCTGTATAACCCTGTTTAAACATTTAAAAACCTGTATAACCCTGTTTAAACATTTAAACACCTGTATAACCCTGTTTAAACATTTAAACACCTGTATAACCCTGTTTAAACATTTAAAAACCTGTATAACCCTGTTTAAACATTTAAACACCTGTATAACCCTGTTTAAACATTTAAACACCTGTATAACCCTGTTTAAACATTTAAACACCTGTATAACCCTGTTTAAACATTTAAACACCTGTATAACCCTGTTTAAACATTTAAACACCTGTATAACCCTGTTTAAACATTTAAAAACCTGTAAAACTCTCTATAAACCTTTAAAAACCTCAAATAAAATATGTTCAATCAATAGGGGATTTGTATGTCCGCCATTTTGAATCTAGATTTGCATGGAATTATGGGACTAATGCTCTAATGTCAATATAACACAAATCTCAATCTTTCCCATAATGCATTTGGTTTTCATTGGTCATTTATACAAGGCATGATATTGGTGAAAGAATTGCTGTTTATTTTTTATAGAAATGTTGCTAAATATATTAATGCCTGATTTTATCAGAATCCATCCCAGGATGCACCGACATGCACAGTGGCACATGCGACTCCCCGATTCAATCAATCACTATGTTGGTGCTAAATTTCAAAATAATTTGCAAGTTGATATTGACTTTAGTTATAAACTACTTGAGGGATGATCATGTGTGTTCTGATAGATAATAGCATCAAGTATTATATTGCTATCTTATCCTCCCTGTTGTAGCTTGTATAGGGGTCAGATTTTCAGAAAATGCACAGTATACGCTGAGTATATTTGGTGTTTACTTGATTCCAACAATATGTTTGATTATGTTGAACTGAGTTTTTAACCGCATTTTTGTCATAATCTTGGGTTATTTGAGAAAATTGGTGAAGGCGAATTGTACATTTTCTGGCAATTTAACCCATAGTATTATTTTGGTTATGATCAGCGCTGAAAACAAAAATCAAGGATATTGTCTGTGAAAAATACTGTAATGACAAGTTGTGGTAAACACTACTATTTAAATTGTATTAGTATTAATTACTATCTAAAATGTGTATAAATTCATGTAAAATTATATAAAAAGCATTAATTCTTAAAATGCAACAGTCTAAATAAGAATATGTCAAACAAAAGAACTAGCACCCCTTCCTCCTTACTTACTGACAGACTGCCCTTTACTCATGAATAACATATTACCTACTGCTCTTTACCGTTACCTCGTTACCTGGCTTATATTACCTGGCTGACTTGGGGAAGAGTGCGCAACTTGACTTGGAATAGAGCTGCCCTTGAGAGTGTTGGTGTGGTTTGTGTAACACGCCACTCTTGGATTTAGTTTTATAGCTTGCATTGTACTTTAACAGCCGCTTATTCCCACACACAAATAGCTTTATCAACTTTGTATTGATAAGTCTGCGCTTGTTGACAACAATGTACATGTAAGTGGGTGAAGTTATTAAAAAATTCACAATTTCCCATCGCCATATATCCCAAATAATATACATTTAAGGTAGAAATTAAGCTCAAAATGCAGTTCAGTGTAATCAAATCCACTGTTTAAATCATTGCAATACCAATTATTCATAGATATATATAGTATCTATCATTTTGCAGCCTACATTAACAATATTTATTAAATGTCTAGAGCTGTAGATTGTACATTATTCTGATGATTTGACCCAAGTGCAATATGCGTCGTAAGATTAACCAATTCAAAGGTGTTTCCAAGTCACGACTTTATCATGATAAATTATGATAACTATTCAGTGAGGTATAGTGAACTACTAGAACTATGACAGATGGGTCAGATTTTCAGAAAATGCACAGTTTACAGTTCTACAATTCTTTCAAATTCTGCTAAATTAGAGTGAAACATGATAAAACCTAGGTATATCTGAGTATATTATGTACTGTATTCATTCAATAGATCTGTCTGGTTATGTTGAACTGTATTTTGAACCTGGTTTTCGTTTTACATTTGGGTTATTTGAGAGGATTGGTGAAGGTGAATTGTACATTTTCTGGAGACTTGACCCAAAATAATCAGATATATATGTCGTTGAATGACGAATGCATATTTTCTTAACTATTGTACTGTAAATTAAAAGATAGGGAGAGCAAGGGGGAGAGAGAGGGGGAGCGAGAGGGGGAGAGAGGGGAGCGAGAGGAGGGAGAGACATTATGAGAGACGAGGATAGGGGAAAGAGAGGGAGAGAGAGGAGAGGGAGAGAGAGGAAGAAAGAGAGGGAGAGTGTGCGAAAAAAATATTTAATACAGTACTAGTAACAATTGCAAAAATAGGTAAAGATATGAGTCTAAAATCGTTTGTGAGTGACAAACATAAATTATTTCATTGAATGACAAATTCTGTCATGTTAGTTGAAATAGAATACCTTGCTTGCAAAGATTGCTAAAATAGGTAGAAACAATACATATAAATGCGTGAAAAACAAAAGGTGTGTGATCATGTGTGGTGACGAGAAGAGTGACCAGTGACTAAGGTGAGAGCCAACTAGTTTGTATTTAAATATTTTTGTTTTCTCAGCTATTTATAGCTGATGATATATATATATATATATATTTATAGACAAATGAGTCACTATGAAATGTGCCAATCACTGATACTGCATCTACATCTTGATAACTTGGTTAACTATTGTGAGGTGTTTAAGCTTAGATGTGACATCAGGCGAGGATGCCATATCTAATCCTTTCAATCAGTCATAGATTTCACACCTAGATGTTATTGAAGGCTGATTGACAGCCTTTCTAGATTTAGCCAAGGGAGTTGATTGGCTGTTAGTTAGATGCTTCTCCATCCATGATAGGTCTGCAGAAGGCCCTCCCACCTCCCCACACCATCCCTCTGCCCACCAACCCCCTCACCTGCCTCAGGTGCTCAAATGGACACTGCCAAACACATTTTCTAAATTTTAAAAGTAAGTTACCAACTATTTAGCCTAGCCTAGCCTAGCTTACTACTTTTATACGACCAACTTTTTTTTTTACGACCAACTTTTTTTTTACGACCAACTTTTTTTAACAATTTTTTTACGACCAACTATTTTTTAACGACAATTTTTTTTCGACAAACTTTTTACAACACTTTTTTTACCAACTTTTTTTAATGACAATTTTTTTACGACCAACTATTTTTTGACAATTTTTTTTCGACCAACTATTTTTTAACGACAATTTTTTTTCGACAAACTTTTTACAACACTTTTTTTACCAACTTTTTTTAACGACAATTTTTTTCCGACAAACTTTTTTTTAACGACCAACTTTTTTGAACGACCATTTTTCCGACCAACTTTTTTTTTACGACTAACTTTTTTTTAACGACCAACTTTTTTTTAACAATTTTTTTTACGACCAACTATTTTTCAACGATAATTTTTTTTCAACCAACTTTTTTTACAACCAACTTTTTTTTACAGCCCTGGCTATTGCAGAGTTATTCATTATTGGTTACAGTTACTGAAGTGGAAATAAAGTCAAGTGTATATAAACCCTAGTCTAGTTGACATTTGTATGTCTTTTGTGCCATATTAGATTTTACCTTCTGGTCTGTGAGGACTAGTGGAAACTCAGGAGGACTAGTGGATCTTATTTCTACGTAGGTATTTCCCTTGAGTTTATCATTTTTCTCCCTTTCTCTACATGTTTCAGAGTTCATGATTTCAATGGTCCTCAGTGACTGGTCATAAATTCAATTCAATTCAATTCAAGAATTCTTTATTGCAATGGATGTTGTTTACAATGAGGTGGTCCAGCATTCTAAATAGACAGGTGTCTAGGTAGGTCTTCTGCCTGACATCGGACATAAGTAATTGAGGCTGAGAAATCATTTAATGAACTATTTTTCTGTTTAACTTTATAATCAGTTTAAGTTAATGTATATATTGTGCGTTTCCAAAGGAAACAAATTCTACGGTCAACTATTTGTGCGCAATGGCTAGATTATGAATATCAGACGTACTGTAATCTGAAATGCCTCGAATGTCTGTATTAGAAGAACACAGGAGTGGAAGTAAAATTCAGTTTATTAACAACTAGGAAAGTTGCACGCTCCCTGTTTACAAAGGCAGTTGGATAAACATGAAAGTACAATGCAAGGGAATTAGACATAAGACATCAAACAACATATTGTAATCTAATAATACACAATTGTCTTTTAGTCTTTGCAATTCCGAGCTTGTCTGTCTCCAAGACTTGAAACCCAGAAATCCCAAAGGGTGTAGTAGGTGTAGATCACTCAGATTCAGTCATCGGTGGTCCTCTCTAAATGGGTTCCTCTCAAAACCTATACAGTGGCCTTAAGTGGCAACTTGTCAATCAAACCAAGATAGCCAATAGAATACAACAAATGTCAACCAATAGGATGTCACACTGGCCTTCAGGGATTTACTGCAGAGATGGTAGAAGGTTGTCAATCAAGCAGTCCTTGCATAAGTGCAAAGTTAGTAGTGTTGGCGTGAATTACATCACACAGAGATGGGCATCCAGATATCCTCCCAGATAAGTGTCCACACTCCTCACACCAATCCTCAACCAACACCTCAAAATGTATCACATGAACTTGCTACTCAGGATGATTGACAGAATGGTACCCAATTCACTAACATTCACAAATTTTTTTTAAAAAAAATACTGTAGAATGTAAAAATCAGACACATGTAGATCAAGTAAGTAATTCAATTCAATAGACCTGATACAACGTCTCGGGCCAAGAGAACTATATCGGGCTCTAAGCCCATAGTTAACAACAGCATCAACGAAAAGCCAAGGGAGGTGAAGAGAAAGAGGGCGGCCTCGCCGGATCAGAGCCAAAACAAATCAAACAAGCTGATTAAAGGGGAAATAAAGTCCACTACATTATTTTGTTTGGTAGTGCTAGAGCGTGTAAAAAATCGATTTCCAAAATCTTAGATTTTAGACCCAACAGCTTCAATGTAACAGGGGCCTAAAGTACTCAGATTCTCAATTTGAATAGCGCCATTTTGTGCACCATTGACTGGTAGTGCCACCTAGCCAGTTAGAATGGGCAAACTTAGTGTGACGTCACTCTTGAACTCCTAGCTGCCCTTATGGTCACGCTCACACTGGAAATGGAATGCTCTCTATTATAGTGGTTCTGTGTGCGGCATGGAAGGACTGATATGAGGAAAAAGAGGACACTGACTGATAGACATGTAAATAAGGGTATTAGGCTAGTTATAGAAGGCATGAAAGTTAGCTAGGAATCACTACACGTTTATAAATCCAAGTGTTGTGCAGGCCGCCGGGTAGGCCGGTGGTGTAAGCAAGCACAGACCCACTCTCAGTGCACAGTCTAAGTAATACATACACTATATACACGCCTATGCAGCCTAGCTTGTGCTCCAAGATTGCTCATCATTACCTAAACACTAGGGTACAATAAGGGTATATATCATTTAAAACCAAATATACACAGAACCCCCAAATAAGTGTGTGAGAGAAGGAGAAAAATAACAGATGGGAGAGAGAGAGGGGCAGGGAAAGAGAGCAGGAGCACACGGGAGGGGCAGAGAGAGGGGCAGGGAAAGAGAGCAGGAGCACACGGGAGGGAGTTTCATCCACGCTGGAGTTTGACTGGTGGAGTAGTGCCCCGCTCACTCGCTGTAGTATTTCGAACGACGATTTCTCACTGAACAGAAAGTGCTACTTACGATCTATTAAGACAGGAGGAATCCTTAATAGCTCTTAATCTACACTTAGCATTTCTAGAGCATAAATTAGTCGAACTATGGCTAAATACATAAGGGCATGTCAGTCTAACCCAGGCACCCAATGGCAATGCTGGAGCAGGAGGACAACAGTTTTACCCGAGCAAGGGACACCCTACTCCAGCTGACCAAATTGCAATGCCATGCTAATTTGGATTGTGTACGCTCGCTTTTTGGGACAGAGTGCATGATTGAATTGCCAAGAATTATACAGAATTGGCAACAGGATTATTCAAGCTTCATTTTGATATAAAGTGGGTTTATGTATTCCTTTTTTCAATGGGGTAACAAACCAGTGAAAACTTTGTTTTGATAGAAAAAGTCGGGGAGATGCCCGGGGGAGATGCACTCTGAGTTCAAGACTGACGTCATAGGTATAGTTAATCTAAGACCTGTTAGAGGGCGTCAGTGTCTGCAATGGCGCTATTCAAATGGGTTATTTTGGTGTTTGTTTCTCTTGATTCCTCTGATTCTAATACCTCATCAGTCAATAACTTGTTGGGAATCGATCAAATACATACTATAGTACCTCTGATAATGATATGTAGTGGACTTTACTTCCCCTTTAAGACCAGGCAAGTGGGAAAAAAATTAATTACCCCTGTTTTAATGGCTGATAAAGGGCAAAGGAGCCTAAACAGGGCAGAAGCGGCAGACACTATGGAAGGCGCTTCAGCACCCATGGAGGAAAATAAATCGGCAGAGGAGGAGGATAATCAGTTAAGTGGGGACATGTTTGCTAATTTAGATGGGATGTCAAAAGACTCCAATACTAAATACAAAGCGGATCAAGAGAAATTCAGGAGGCTTTTTGAGACGATGCAGCAAATAGAAACTGTTAAAGCAAGGGTCACCCAAACTTAAGCGGGGGTGTTTAACAACGAGTTGAGAATCACAACCCAGAAGATAGGGGCCTGAAGAAGAGGATCACAGTGGCTGAGGAGGTAGTGTCCGACCTAAAAGATGAAAGCATTGCTACCAACTCAGATGGGGACGACCTTCAGAAGAGGCTAGAGTTTGCCGAGCAACACATTCAGGTCTTCAAGGAGAAATGGATGTTGATCAGGTCAAACGTCAACATTCAGAGGAACAGAGAGAGCATGACTTTGTCAACAGTGAAATTAGAAATTAGAGAAGAACATACTAATTATGGGTCTGAAGAATGATGCCATCGAAAACAAGGAAATGCTCTAGACTAGAGTTGTGCACATTTTCGACCCCACCATGGGGATTTCTGGCCTAGCCATCAAAAAGATTTTTAGGCTATGCTGGAAGGATAAAGCCACGGTCAAGGTGGAATTCACATCTGCTGAAGATGCTAGCAAGGTGTTTCAGGGAAGGAAGGCACTTGATGAGAGCCATGAGGGAACGGAGGAGGGTGATAAGATAAGAGTCAAAAAAGATCTCCCCCTCTTCATCCGCCAGAGGAATCAAAAGGCCAAGATGATTGAGAAAGCAGCCCTAGTCAAAGGATATAAGAACGTCAAGGCAGTTTGGGGTGGTGGTTAACTATCCACACAAAATCATTTATACATAGGCAGAAGCTCTTCCACAAGGGAGAACTAGCTTTTGCCCACCTCCTGTACGACCTGAGTGTTAAGAACCAGGGTTCAAGAACATAAAGAAAGTGGATCGGCTGGCAAGGTCCCCCTAGGTTGGCCTAGGAAGCTAGTTATTGTAGATTTGTGTGGTTTACTTAATGTTTCGTATGCTATTTACTCTTAGAGAATCCTGTTTCCTCTACCCATTCTTGTGGTTAACCCATACATGTAATACTCTTTCCTCCATGTCAGCTAGGGTATCAATAAAGCATACATTATGATGATATGTGTCTTTAGGTAATTAGGAATATAGTCAATTAATGACTAATGAATATAGGGTAATTGGGTAACTGATACATTGATACATACATATATATATATAGTAAATTGGGATTACTGATATATATTAGTGATTATAGTGATACATACAGTGGTAATTATAGTGATACATAGTTAATATTCCTGGCGTGAATATTACACTGAGACTCAGGTACGATATCACCATAAGGGCTACTACTATCAACACTAATAAGAGATCCAGCTCCCTCCCCTGGAGGAGGCTCAGAGATGACATCTCAGAATACATTGAGCAAGCGAAGGACTGAAGACTAGTCCCTAAAAATTCTAAAAATTAAATAGATTATATTTCAAGTTAAGCCTTTGTGAACGCTATATTATTGTTCTATTAGCCCATTGGCGATGGTCTCCCAATATGGCGTCGTGGCCGGGAGACTGCCTCCAGGCAGTTGTTGTAATTGGCGCAGAGGACGGGAGGCTGCCTCCAGGCAGTATTGGGTCGGTAATCACAAAAAATGTTATAACTCAGCTAAAAATCAATAGATTCGAATGAGATTTGGTATATATGAAGTAAAATATATGAAATAAAAATTAGTTGACATGTTTCCATGGTAGGTATAAAACGCTGGAAATTGTCGCGCACACTAATCTGAGGACCATGGCGGCGGCCAGTGAAGACTGGTCAGATTGTTCAGACCTCCCATCGGATTGGGAGGACAATTTGCCCTTGGAGTCACAAAGAAGGAAGAGAAAAAGACATGAGTCAACATCATCTAGCTCGTCATCCAGCTCAAGTGATGATGAACCACTGGCGAATCAACAAACCGAAAAATCTGACGATCGACTCTGGCAAAGAGTAGGGAGGGATGTGCCTCGGCCTTCTCCTCTGCACACCTTTGACGAAGAAATGGGGCCCCAAACATCTGAGAATTTGATGATGGGAATCTTTAATTTATTTATGACTCATGTTAACGACAATTGCTGACAACACAAATACATATGCCAACAACACGCCAAAAGACACAAAAAAGGCCAAGAAATGGACCCCACTCGACCTCCTGACCCTCCGAGGATTCCTCGGCATGACCCTCCTGATGGGAATTCTCCGCAAGCCAACATTAAAGCTCTATTGGTCAAACAAATCGTCGATCAGGACTGACTATATATCCAACATCATGTCAAGGGACCACTTTCATCATATTCTGAGGTAAATATATGAAATAAATCATATTCTTTTACTTTGAGATGCTTTTCTTACATGATCATTCAGAATCGATCATGGCATTACTAAACCCTGATCGCTTATCTCCATGCGTAGGAGCAAACACAATTTTAAGTTTATAGAAACTAGTAGGAAATCAAACTCAAGTGAATATCAAATGTAGAATTAAATAAAATATCAAATAATGACATTTATTTATCTTTTATTTAGGTTTCTAAGCTTTGGTGAAGGCACAGCCAAGGACGCGTCAGACGATGGATGCAGGGCCACACTACTGTAAGTGATTATCCCTCGCATGAATTACTACCTGACATCATATGTGACATGTTTCAGGAAAATGAGTCATAAGTCGCAAAATTAATATTTTTCAAAGTGTTTTTTTCACAAGATCACATCATTGAAATGTTCTGATTTTTGAGGAGTTTATCACTTATAGCTATATCAGTTAATGTATCAAATTCCAGAAAAATCTATGTAATATATCCTTTAGTTTTACAGGTCCTCATATGGACAACATTTAGTTATTTTACTGTTTATTGACCCCCAGAAATATTGGAAACTTTTTTTCAAAAACGAAAGTATCAAACTTAAAATCTAGAAATACTTATGAGATTATTAAACTGTTTGCTATCATTTGAATCGGCTTGATCTCATCTTTTCAAATATAATGATATCTCAAAATCCATTTTCCTATAACGGATCACATATGTATTAGTTGGTGAATCTATCTGGAGAGACAGGGATTTTTTAAAATCCTGCAGTAGCGGGAAGGATCTCAGTATAAATAATATCAATAAAGCTTCTACAATCGGAAGAAAACAGATGAATCCAAAGGTTCTGACTCCATCAAAACAACAAACAGGCGTGCTTCTGATCGACTCGGGCGCACTTGGGAAGACACTTTGGGTGGTTCCGCTGTCATGCCCGACGATTGGCCGCAAGATATTTGTTTCAAATACAATTCAAATGGTTGCTTTGAAAAAAGAAGGCAAATCTGATTCATCGTGAAGCGAGATGTTGAAACGAGAGTTCAAATGTGAGGTCGCTCCAAGATGGCGGCTGTCTTCTTGTAAACAGTGATTTCTACGACTTTGACGTTAACTTCTCGTCTTAGCATTTGGATCCCCCACATCCTTTTACGCCGGTGTTTACTGAGTTTGGCGACAATAGTGTTGAAGAATTGTCCGCTGAGTTTTCAAAGCCGGGGATGTCTCCTTTACCTGTGTTTCCACATGTTTTCAACAATGACCTTGCTCGTTTGGACGGCTTCCCTTACCAGCGGTGGGGACCTACCAATCGTATCAGTGATTTGCACCTCATAGGCAACTGTCCATCCCAAATGAAGCTCATGGGTTGGGAGAATGAACTCCGGCTAGAGCTGAATATTGCCTTTCATGACTATTTACATCAGGGTATACTCCACAGATTCCCCATTGTGGACCCTGGTACTGACATTACATCGTATCGTATGAAAAATTACAACAGTGTCATGGAAGTGGACGCTTTCAATTTTGTTGATCATCTTATGGCTCAAGAGATTGCTGAAGGGAAGTTTATTGCAGCGCATCGTGTCCCTCACTGTGTCCACGCTGTCGGAGCCATCCCCCAAAAAGGAGGCTCCTATAGACCCATCACGGATTGTAGCCGTCCAACTGGTATATCTATTAATAATCACATGTCCACCACCGCTTTGCCCTTAAGGTTCAGAACCATGGATGATGTGTGCGATCTGTTGACTTCTGGTTGTTTTATGGCCAGTGTTGACATTAAATCCGCCTATAGATCGATTAGCATTGCTCCCAACCACTGGACATATCAGAGCATCGATTGGCCTCAAAATGGAAAATCTAGGCTGCTATATGACACTCGACTATGTTTTGGCCTTAAATGTGCCCCTTTTGTCTTCTCGTCGATTAGTGAGTTTGTAGTGAGGGCCATGCTTCGCGGAGGCTACGTGATTGCTGCATATTTAGATGACTTTCTCCTAGTGGGTTCCTCGTTCAAGGAATGTCAACTAATTCAGCTTGAATTAATCACCTTGCTTGGTCTCTTGGGATTTGAAGTTAGCTGGAAGAAATGCACCAGCCCAAGCACCTCATGTACATATCTTGGCATTCACATTGATTCTACAACTATGACCCTATCTCTTCCTCGAGACAAACTTGAGAAACTCCACACTGAACTCGCATTCTTCAAAGGTTGATCTCGAGCCACCAAGAAACAAGTTCAACGATTGTGCGGCATCCTATGTCACTGCAGTAAGGTTGTACATGGGGGTTGTACGATCTCACACAGGATCATCAAACTTCTGCGTGGCCTCCCTGAAAGGAACATTCGTATTTGCTTTTAGTTTCTCCAGAATTTTCAACGGTACATCTTGTATTATCAACAGATCTCCAGAGTTGTGCCTTTCATTCTCCACCGATGCTTCTCTCTCCGGTTATGGCATTATTTGTAATAATGACTTGGTTGGGGGTTTCTTCTGTTCTGATGAGATTCCCTCCGACCACAGGATCTGTGATGTCTCCCACGCCCATTGGGCAAACATTGATGTCCCCGAATGTCACCATCATAATATTAATGTTCTTGAGACAATTCCTGTACTTCTGGCTGCCTTGCGGTACAAAGACCTGTGGCGTGATCGTCGGGTCATTATTTTTTGTGACAACTCGCAGGCTACAGCCATTATTAATAAAGGTTGCAGTGCAAACAATTTCTGCATGGAAATTCTCAGGAAGTTGTTCTGGCTTAGTGGCACATACAACCTTCATTTGACCTCTCGTCATGTTCCAGGTGTTGAGAATTACTTCCCTGACCATTTGTCTCGTGTGAAACATTCTGGCCACATTTTCACAGATGATTTCAACTTTTGTTGGAGCACAACTCAAAGAGTTGGACACTGAAGTCTCTGCTGTGATATCGTCGGCGTGGGCGTCCAACACCAAAGCAACAAGATCTTCTCAGTGGTCGATTTTCTACACCTTCTGCTGTGATTTTGGTCTTCCATATCTGCCTTCGGATGTCCACACCGTCGCCAGGTTCTTGGTGTTCAAAGCCAGGTCCTCTAAGTTCTCTACAGTGAATAATTACTTATCTGCTATAGTAACTCTACATAAATACTATGGCTATGATGCTACCTATCGTGATTCATACCTAATCAAAACGTTGCTAGACGGTTTGAAACACATTTTAGGCAGACCAGAGCAGAAAATGGCTCTTCTTCCTTCCCAACTTCTACACATGTCAGATTTTGTACGATTTGGTGACTTGAAGGAGAGTGCAATGTGGTCATCCATCAATTTTTCCTTTCGTTCTTTCCTACATCCGTCAGCGACTCTGGCCATGTTGTTACCAGAGATGAAGTGGAGTTCACCGCTTCGGGATTAATTCTTCATGTTCGTGCTACAAAGACCTTGAAACATAGATCTAGGGTGCTAGATATTCCGGTTGTGAAACTCTCGGAATTTTCGCTTATGTGCTGTTCATCTGTTAAAAACCCATCTACACTCCTCTTCAGGCGCTGGTTTGGATCCCCTGTTCCTCGTCCATGGAAAACCTCTCTTATACCGAGATGTCTTCACCTACATTAAAGATCTTGTCTCCAAGATTGGGCTTGACCCCTCAGCTGTGGGTTTCCACTCTCTCAGGAGCTCGGGGTTCAATACCTTCATGCCATAGGCACACCGCTGGAAGACATTCAAAAAATGGGAGACTGGGCAAGTTTTGCTGTCTTGTCTTATTTATCTACGTCCCCGTCCCAGAAATGGGAGCTCAACTCTTTCGCGGCTTCCCATCTATCAGCCTTGTGATACCATACAATCAAAAGTCAAGTCAAGGAATTCGTTTCCTTGTAGTATGCAGGATTTGTATGCCAAGTCTAGGAATTTGTTTCCTAAAAATTCCTGTTCCTGTTCCTGTTTTTTGTTGCCCATTGGCCTCATATTGCGACACCTTCAGTATTCTGTGTGCGACATTCATTGCTGAACTGACATTCCAGATGTTATTATTTTTTTATTTTTTTTTCTTCTTGGGTTCTGGGCGGTTTTTGGCTGCCACCTAAGTCGCAACCACCTTGTTCTTTTCTGTGAAGGATGGAGATATGTCGCAGATATGTCGAGATATGTTGCAGACCTATAGTGATATATGTACATGACCGGAAGTGACCCATGCCTCTGACCTTGGCGGGAGTCGCCTAGACGACTGGTACAAGCCACCATATTGCTTCTGGTCGTTGACACACACAGACCATGAATGAATATGATTTCTTTTTTTTCCTTCTTCTTGTTTAATAAAGGGCGGTTTTTGGCTGCCACCTAAGTTGCAACCACCTTGTTCTTTTCTGTGAAGGATGGAGATATATGCTAAGGAAAGGGAAATTGTGTGGGGACATCCCCACAAGTTACTCTCTTCAGTTGGTGGGACAACTTTTTCCTTCCTACATGTCAAGAAATTTCCTATAAAATTCCCTTTCCTAAGCTTATACAACAGGCCCCTGGCCAGAATCCAATTCAAGTAACCTACATAAGCACTGGGGCATAATGATGTCTGTATAACACTGGGGCAGGGAGGAATCATTCGGGAGGAATAATCAGATCATCTCACAGGCAAATATGTCTGCCAAAAGTCTTTTCTTTGTATCAATTGTATCATATGTCATATTTGTACTGGCAGCAATGTATATTCTGGAAAGTGATTCTTTACCTTGGTCAACTGTACTTGGACGGGTTATGACTCCTGATACAAATACTACCCCATATGTTGTGGAAATTAAGAGAAAGAAAGTACAGATAATGCACAGATATCATTCTCCAAGACAACAAGATGAACCCGAGTCAAAACTTTATAAGCAACGCATTCCACAAGCCATTCTACTTGGTGTAGCAAAAGCAGGAACCTGTAAGTTACATTGTATTACACATGTTTGTAAGGAAAGTTATCCATGAAACTAGACATAGACAAAAAAGGAGGAGCTTTGAAAGTATTATTAGGAAAAACAACATGCATGATTATTTTCTCAGACTACGCCAAGAGACTAAAGAGAAACCACTTTCAAATGCATGTGGGTCAGATCTTCAGAAAATGTACACTTCACCTTCACCAATCCTCTCAAATAACTCACATTTAGGACAAAAATGAGCTTCAGAATGCAGTTTAACATAACAGAACAGATATATATTAAACCGACACCAAACCAAATATACTCAGATATACCCGGTATTCATAACTTTTCAGCCTACTTTAGCAGAATATACTAAATAAGTAGAGCAGCCAGTGGTACATTTTCTGAAAATCTGGCCACTTACTGTTTTAATCGCTACTAAAACCTTGTACAGAGAAAGGAAAAATACTAAAGATTGTGCTGTCAAGACTATTGAAGTTCATTATGCAATTGTGATAGTACATAAGAAAACGAGTAACTCTTGTATAAACATAATGTATGACAGCAGCAGAATATTAATGAATCCAGTACTTTAATCCATGAGTAACTCTCATATAAACATAACAGCAGCAGAATATTGAGACATTCAGTCCTATAAGTCATAATTATGTGATGGGTAATGGGTGAAGTTTCGAGAAAATATACAATATACAGTTTTCTTAAAATATGTCCTGATGAGACCTTGACACTAGGAAGGAATGGACGATAAGGCAGGAGTGGCCAGGTAAACCAGCTAACAGCAAGGTTTATTACCCATAACAATATACAGATACAATAATTGGAATAATGAAAAAAAAAAAGAAAAAAAAAAATCCCAACGGAAAACACCTCCGCACAGTGCGGAATCAGTAGAAAGTGTGGAATAGAATGGTGTGCGTATGACGTAACAATGACATAAGAAGGTGGGGAGGCGCACAACTATTATGGCGTCACAGAAAAGGGGGCGTGGCTGTGGCGTGGAGGCAAGGTCCCCGGAATATCTGTATCGATGGTTTGATGATATTAACCCAAATTTCACACGAAAATAAAATTCTAAATACAGTCCAACCTAACCAAACAGATCGCTAGAATAAATGAAATGCCCAATATACTCAAATTATCCTAGTATTGACTAAATTGTAGCAGAATTTAGCAGAATTTACTAAATGAACAGCTGCCAATTGTAAATTTTCTGAAAATCTGGCCTATATAACAGTAGCAGAATATTGATGCATTCCTGAAGTCCTATAACTTATAAGTCATGATATGAGGATATTGAAGTATATCTGTTTGTGATAGCTAAAGATGCAGCTTTAAAAATCTACTCCTCTTTCCCTCATTAGTAGAACGTGACATAGTGACCTAGTTAAACAGATCAGTAGGGAGAGGCAGGACATGTTTTCTTGCCCGCACCAATTGGAGCATGAGTAGTGGAGATACTGTATGGGCGAGGTCACCACATAATGTTCAATTCACCCTAACCACCT
This sequence comes from Sthenelais limicola, assembly GCA_942159475.1. Lineage (NCBI taxonomy): Eukaryota > Metazoa > Annelida > Polychaeta > Phyllodocida > Sigalionidae > Sthenelais > Sthenelais limicola. The sequence goes on from OW804099.1 coordinate 105,180,394, forward strand.
GGGTGAAGTCATCACAAAATGTACAATTCACCTTCACCAATCCTCTCAAATAACACAAATTTCAGACGAAAATAAAGTTCAAAATACAGTTCAATCTAACCAAACAGATTGCTAGAATCAATGCAATATCAAATATACTCAAATTAATGTACCTTGCATTGACGAAATTGCAGACTAATATAGCAAAAAATACAAAATGTGTAAAGCTGCTGATTGTACATTTTCTGAAAATCTGACCCACTTGTCTTATGTATTGTATGTATTATCGATAATGAACCAAACCCACTCAGATAATATTCATTATTTTGGAACTAATTTAACATTACTCACTGCCAATGGTACATTATCTTATGCCAAGTGTTCGGCCATTTAAAAGTGGCATGGTTGAGTGGGAACACATCCAACTCCTCCCCCACCACAATAACTGTATTCTCAGCCCTTACATAAATATAACACCAACTATTTCATTATCTTAGTCAAATTTGTGCCAACATTTATCCATTTAACATTACTAATTTAAGTGTATATAGCTGCACAATATTGATAAATCCAGTCCTATATAGAATGGTTGAGAAAGAAAGAAAAAAACTCTAAGTATTTAAGTATTTACCAACAGTCATGTATATATCTTTTGAAATCTGACGTATCATATTTAGACCGCCCCTGGCGTGTCACATGGCAATTTGTTTGCCTCCACAGTGCCTATGTTACGACTTGTTTTTATGTGCGAGCTGTTTTTGATGTTTTTTAGTATGCCCTCTATCCCAAAAATACAAAAAAAAATTATATTTCTTTTCTTGGATCTAATAATTATAATTATAATGTTCAATAATATCTGAACATGTATTATATAATCTGATAAGGCATGTTACACATTTTTCTCTTCTTTATAATATTCAGCAATGTTATCTGCCTTATAGGTTTAGATGAAGATTATTCTTCTATTCAAATGACTAAGTCGAATGTCATCTCACAACCATGAAAGATGAATGAGTATTATCATAAATCCAAATGTATTACAGCCAAATGTGATATTAGCCGTGAATTATAGGTGGGAAATTATCCCACTATAACAAAAATTGGAATATGTACGACTCTCTCACTCATTTAAAATGTTAAAACTCTTATCAACGAGCTGCTATTATATTTATTTTGATGTATAACTTTAACAATATTCATTTTCCTTGGCAATGAGAACTATCACGCATGAGAATATTGACCAGTAAAATTTCTTAAAAAAAAAAATCCATGAGTAACACTCATATAAACATAACAGCAGCAGAATATTGAGACATTCAGTCCTATAAGTCATAATTATGTAATGGGTAATGGGTGAAGTTTCGAGAAAATATACAATATACAATTTTCTTAAAATATGTCCTGATGAGACCTTGACACTAGGAAGGAATGGACGATAAGGCAGGAGTGGCCAGGTAAACCAGCTAACAGCAAGGTTTATTACCCATAACAATATACAGATGTGTACAATAATTAGAATAATGAAAAAAAAAAAAAAAAAAATCCCAACGGAAAACACCTCCGCACAGGGCTGAATCAGTAGAAAGTGTGGAATAGAATGGTGTGCGTATGACGTAACAATGACATAAGAAGGTGGGGAGGCACACAACTATTATGACGTCACAGAAAAGGGGGCGTGGCTGTGGCGTGGAGGCAAGGTCCCCGGAATATCTGTATCGATGGTTTGATGATATTAACCCAAATTTCACACGAAAATAGAATTCAAATTCAGTCCAACCTAACCAAACAGATCGCTAGAATAAATGAAATGCCCAATATACTCGAATTTACCTAGTATTGACTAAATTGCAGCCTAATTTAGCGGAATTTACTAAATGAACAGCTGCCAATAGCCCACCTGCGCGGACGCCATTTTGCGAAAGGGATTATGGGGTCTGATGTCCTATTGCAGTAGCAAACAATCGTCATGCATGATTTGGCAGACTGCACGGACCTCAAACAATCCCATATTTTAATAGCATCCGGTCATGCGCTCTTTGCAATGCAGGTTGTCTATTGTAAATTTTCTGAAAATCTGGCCTATATAACAGTAGCAGAATATTGATGCATTCCTGAAGTCCTATAACTTATAAGTCATGATATGAGGATATTGAAATATATCTGTTTGTGATAGCTAAAGATGCAGCTTTAAAAATCTACTCCTCTTTCCCTCATTAGTAGAACGTGACATAGTGACCTAGTTAGACAGATCAGTAGGGAGAGGCAGGACATGTTTTCTTGCCCGCACCAATTGGAGCATGAGTAGTGGAGATACTGTATGGGCGAGGTCACCACATAATGTTCAATTCACCTTAACCACCTGGGTGAAGTCATCACAAAATGTACAATTCACCTTCACCAATCCTCTCAAATAACACAAATTTCAGACGAAAATAAAGTTCAAAATACAGTTCAATCTAACCAAACAGATTGCTAGAATCAATGCAATATCAAATATATTCAAATGTACCTTGCATTGACAAAACTGCAGACTAATATCGCAAAAAATACAAAATGTGTAAAGCTGCTGATTGTACATTTTCTGAAAATCTGACCCACTTGTCTTATGTATTGTATGTATTATCGATAATGAACCAAACCCACTCAGATAATATTCATTATTTTGGAACTAATTTAACATTACTCACTGCCAATGGTACATTATCTTATGCCAAGTGTTCGGCCATTTAAAAGTGGCATGGTTGAGTGGGAACACATCCAACTCCTCCCCCACCACAATCACTGTATTCTCAGCCCTTACATAAATATAACACCAACTATTTCATTATCTTAGTCAAATTTGTGCCAACATTTATCCATTTAACATTACTAATTTAAGTGTATATAGCTGCACAATATTGATAAATCCAGTCCTATAAGTCAGAATATGAGGGCATTATGTGGGTCAGATTTTCTGAAAATGTACAATTGGCAGCTGTATATATTTGGCATTGCACTGATTCAAGCAATATGTTCGGCTAGGTTAGACTGTATTTTGAACTTTATTTTCGTCTGGAATTTGGGTTATTTGAGAAGATTGGTGAAGGTGGATTGTACATGTTCTGAAAATCTGACCCATATATGATATGTGTTTTTTTTTGTTTTTTTTAAGGTACGAGCGCCGAATCATACACCAAAATTAAGTAGAAATTAAGAAAGAACAACTCTTCCTTCCTGTATAATATTTGTGCCAATAATTATAGCCTCATGGGTGAGTAAATAAGGAAGATTGGAGGAGAAGTCGGATAGAGCCACACAGTGTCACAGATCTGTCCCTGATACTTTGTCTGATACTGACATAAATCAGATCGTCGTGCAAAACTGGGTTGTCTAATAATTATATGGTATTCTAAGGCATTAATTTACAAAATAATTGACTATAACCCTATACACCATCGGAAAGAGAAATGTCTAAGCTTGCATTTGGTGAGGTTCATATTTATATAGGCCTATAACTGTTATCAACAAACTAGGTTTGTAGCCAAAGTAGGCCTACATTATAGCGTTGTAGCCGGCACATCACGGAGAAATTACGCTCCCGCGAAGTACTAAAAAACGCTATTTCTACTCGAAATACAGTGCCAGTATGTTGAAATTCTGAAAGAGCATGCTTTTCTACCCCAGTATATTTAATTTAATCAACATTTCTATTTAAATAAGGAAGATATGAAGGAAAGTCTACTGCATATTGATGCTGATGCCGGCGACGACGCAATAATGCAGGCCTACTTTGGCAATAAGTGCATCGTGACGTCTTCTTATTTATGCAACGCTAGCAACGCAACTGAACCAGGTTTTCCCACATTGCTAATAGGTCTACTCTATTTTCTAAGTAAAGAAATGGCAGGTAAATCTGAATAATATGGGAGATTTATGGTGTCAAAGTTACGAGGTGAGACGATTTTTGTCAGATTTTTGTCATTTTTTTGTCAAAAATGATGAAAAACAGATAATAATAATAAATAAAAGGATACAAACCTATATTTTCCCTAATGGTACATATGTTTCCTTTTCAAAAGTGCAATCAGAATTTTAAAAAATGGGTTCAATAATTTAGTGTGAATCTTTTATTAAAAAAACTTAATTTTGGCATGTTTTCGGCTTTGACCTACTTTTTCTCGGCCCGCACCAACATTCACAAATGTCACCCGGCATATTCTGATTGTACACATTCCAAGGAATTATTTGATGTATGGCACGTATTGTTACCCTTTGGGTATGGGTCCCTGAAAATTTTAGCTCCTCTGCTGCTCTACTATATAGTATACACAGCAACAATATGAGGATAAAACCCGTCCGATTACTTGTCGCACTGATCGTCGTAAATATTGCATTCGTTATTTTAAAATTCACTGGATATATTCGTGTTGCAAACAGTATATTATATAAGGAGTACTTGGAACAGAGCGTAGGTGAGCCCAACCTAGCTCAGTGTCCCGAGCCCTGGAACATGACTTGGCTTGGTTAGTATCAACTAATTATTTCGGTCCGATTTTCAGAAAATGTACAATTCAACTTCGCCAATCTTCTCAAATAACCCAAATTTCAGACAGAAATAAAGTTTAAAATGCAGTTCAAGCTAGCCAAACAGATTGCTAGAATCAATGCAATGCTGAACATACTCGAATTTACCTAGTATTGACCAAATTGCAGCCTAGTTTAGCAGAATTTACTAAATGTGTACAGCTGCCAATTGTACATTTTCTGAAAATCTGACCCATTTGGAGATATAGCTCTCAGCTGTCGAAAAGCTGGGGAGACGCGTAATTTAATATGTTATCTACATAGTATAGTAGAAACAAATATAATGCCCAAGGATTTCCAAGGCATATACAAATTGATTATATCCCAATGATTTAATATTATAGGTGTCTATATCATTTGGTCTATTTCATATTACAGGTCTCTATATGGGTCAGACTTTCAGAAAACGTACAATTAGCAGCTGTACACATTTAGGAAATTCGGCTAAATTCGGCTGAAAAATGATGAATACTGGGTATATCTGAGTACATTTGGCATCACATTGATTTAAAGTATCAGTTCTGTTAATTCAAACTGTATTTTTTTTAAAACTCATTTTTGTCTTAAATGTGGGTTATTTGAAAGGATCGGTGAAGGCGAATTGTACATTTTATGAAAATCTGACCCATATCATATCGATTTAATATTACAGGTGTGTATAGGGACAGGTGTCTATCAAAAAAACATTTTTTTTTTTTTATTTCAAAAATAAGGCCATTCACATTTAATACAATCATAACAAATACGCATGTCGACTCTGCCGATGTCTTGTTGCGTTGTCTTCCAGATTCTAATCAATTCTAATTTCATATTACACAATTATATAGCATATACAATTTACTAGTCTTCAACCGATTCATCTTCAATCCAACAAATTCATTCGAAATCACAAGCATCCTTATTCTTCTCCATGTCTTTACATATTATTAAACAATACAATACAATTCGTCTATTCAGTTTGCTTCTATATATACCAATTCATCATGACGTTGTTATATTCTTTTCTCCACAACTATCGCCTGAGCCCTAATAAGGGCATTTCATTACATGTGAATTGATAACTCCGTCCATACAGACAGATATTAATTGTATTATAAATCTAAATCTAAATCGTTGGAAATGTTCAGGTAGTGTAAGTGACACGGGATACTAAAATGTGGGTCAGATTTCCAGAAAATGTACAATTCCTCTTCTCCAATTTTCTCAAATAACCCAAATTTCAGACGAAAATAAAGTTCAAAGTACAGTTCAACCTAACCAAACAGATCGCTAGAATCAATGCAATGCAGAATATACTCGAATTTACCTAGTGTTGACCAAATTGCAGCGTAATTTAGCAAAATTCCCTAAATGTGTACAGCTGCCAATTGTACATTTTCTGAAAATCTGATCCATATATTAAAGTTTAGTGTTTGGAGAATTACATGTAACACTAGCTAGGTAATCGCAACATTGATAAGAATATTGAAATGTATTTTTATCACCAAGTGTGATAGTGGCCTCGAACAAGTAGTACACACTGGAGCAGTGCCCATTATATTACTATATGCAGTGTTTAAAGTATGGTATCAATATTTTTCAGGAAATGTGTGAATAGTACTTTGCTATAGTGAGTGGCGCACCCACAGTGGTTGTTTACCCCCCTAGAGTGAGCCAAGTATAGCAATTAGCCAAGTATAGTAATAGCAGTTTAGGTGCCATCCATGTACCCCAGCCATCCTGATTTCGCAGGAAAGCTGCTACCTAGAACTAGTGTGTAAAGGATTCCTGATATTTCAGGACGCTGGGGTGAGTGCAGGATGAGTGTAAGACATACGCAGGCAGGGTTAGAGGGGTTGGAGCTATGGCAGGTTAAGACCCAAAGAAAGCTCTTTGGGTTATTAGTCACCAAAGAGTTGGTGAATTATTGAGTTCGGGAAAAGAACAAAAAAATCATTTATGAAAATTACATTGATAATAATACATGAGAGTTGGAAAAATGATATGAAAAAATCATTTAAAAGGGGGAAAATGCGATTTCAGGAAATCCTGGGATTTCAGGAATACTTTGAACACTGTATATGGGTCAGATTTTCAGAAAATGTACAATTGGCAGCTGTACACATTTAGTAAATCAAGCTGAAATTTGGTCAATATTAGGTAAGTTCGAGTATATTCGGCATTGCATTGATCCTAGCAATCTGTTTGGTTAGGTGGAACTGTATTTTTAACTTTGTTTTCGTCTGAAATTTGGGTAATTTGAGAGGATTGGTGAAAGTGAATTGTGCATTTTCTCAAATCTGACTCATAGACCGGTTATAATATATATGGGTCAGATTTTCAGAAAATGTACAATTCAACTTCGCCAATCTTATCAAATAACCTAAATTTCAGACGAAAATAACGTTCAAAACACAGTTCAACCTAACCAAACAGATTGCTAGAATCAATGCAATGCCGAATATACTCGAATTTACCTAGTATTGAACAAATTGCAGCCTGATTTAGCAGAATTAACTCAATGTGTACAGATGCCAATTGTACATTTTCTGAAAATCTGACCCATATGTCATATATCATGTCAATGGCCGACAACTAAAAATCGTGTCGACCAGTAACTTCGACCTAGCCTCTCAACACATCAATCGAACGTCAAAGAACACTGATAACAAAACTGATATAAGAATTTTTCTTCAGACAAAATCAAGATACAGTTACATTGGTGAAATCGGCTTAGGTCGTTTATTCGCGCGGGCGCATCTATAGATCTTCCGGCTAGTCCACAATTAAGGACGGAATAATTCAATTTAATTTAATACATTTTACATCTTGAGAATTAACATACATCATGAAATTAACTAGTGTATTAGACATATTTAGGTTAATTTCTTTTTACTTCTAATATGAAGGACAGAACTGGAATCAAAAAAAGAACTTAGAGAAATGGGGAAATACTGATATCGAAAAAAATTAGACATGAACATTTTTTGGCTAAAATCAAGTGTTATTTACACGTCCAATGACATATTCTTCAATTACAAAAAAAATAATTGATCTTTTCAAAGAATTTTTACCTGTGTCTGAGAAGCAAACAATAATGTTTAGAAACATTACAAAAAATTGGGCATGTATCCAAAAATATTTCTACAGGAGAGTTTTCTCTAAAAAAAAACACCCTTTCTGAACCCCAAATTTTGACTTATCATAAAAACTGAACCACTGGGAGAAAATGCGTATAATGGGTAATAGGGACATTTAGCAACCACAACGTAAACGCTAGTTTCTCACGATAGGGTGGGCCGTATGTAATGGCAGAATTCTATCAGTTTTAGTGGTGGAGAGGTGTTTTCAGAGGGCAAAAAAACACACAATTTCAGAATGTGAGTAGTGTGTTACACCTGTATACAAAGAAAAACACCTCCCGCTCATTTGTACATAAAAATGAAATGATAATTGTTCATTATTTTAGCGTGAAATGGAGATACGTTGGGAACTTATTGACGCGCCTCTTAGCGTAATTGACGTCTGTATCTCAGGTAGGCACGCTAACAATAGCACACCTACTGATGACGTACCCCTCATAAAAGATACGTTAGCATTAGTGTTAGCGTTAGCGTTGTGGTTGCTAAATCTCCCTATTGACAGAAACCTCTAAACCTGGACTAAGGAGATATGTATATTTCAAATTGATCTGGAGAAACCTTTGAAATTCCACACTACTGGCTGAATTGTACACGTTCAGAAAAAATGACCCCTAAATGACTTCATGCAATGACATACATGCAGGGCCATCTTTTCATGTCATTAGCACAGACAATATCCTACATTTACTTAGTTATTTTGCACTTAGATGATGGGCGTTTGTCATAGCAAATGTTAAACTCATTATATATCAACCAGATATATGATGTTATACAACTTATACAACATTCCAAAGACAACAATGTCATATTTAACTAATTATTAGCACCAAAAAAGACAATTTGTTACTGCAATCATTACCATGATGGGCGTTATGCCTGATTTACACCAAACATGTGCAGTTCTAATGAGATCAATAAAGCTTGGTGCAATGACTAAAAATCTCTCAGCCATTGACTTCTAAACACAAATAAAGCAAAAATATACAAAGTTTTGAAACTTCTGACCATTTTAGTTGATCCAATAGTACGATCATTATCCCTCACACAATTAGAATGTGGCTTTCAGTGTTTCATGCTATTTTTGACAAAATGAATTAAGATGTTTGCTAGAAAAGTTTGGTACTTGGGTCAAAATTTCAGAAAGTGTACAATTGGCAGCTGTACACATTTAGCAAATTCCAAGAATTATTCGCAAGGCTTGACGAACTCGAGACACTCAAAAAAGAGGTAGAGGAAAATTCTAAGTCGGTAGTGCTCCTAAAGGAGGATAATATTCTCCGAGATGAGGACTTACAAGATGTTAAGAAGCGACTAACCGTTCAGGAAGAAGAAATGGCGGTAGTCAGAGAAGCTATGGCCCATAACATTCAAAGAGATACTGATTACATAGACCAAGCCTGGAGGGAACGAGACAGGGACAAAGAGTTAATTGATAGAGAAACGACAAAGTTAGAAAGAAACCTGCTCTTCATGGGGCTCAGGTCGGAAGAAAATGACCCTCCTGAGGTGCTCGAAGAAAGAGTCAGGTATGTGATTGAAGACTGCTTAGTCCTGTCAGATGTAAAAATAAAGAATAGATCAAGAGTGGGCTGGAAGCAAGATGCGCCCATCAAGGTTGAATTTGAGACTCTAGAAGATGCAATGAAAGTGTGGCTAGTCAGACTAAGGCTGAAACAATACAATGATATAAGCAAGGATGGCAAGACGATGGCGATAAGGAGAGACCAACCCCTAATCGTGAGGCAGAGGCAAGCCAGAGCTCGTACCATTGCAGCCGCTGCTGCATCCTACAAGGGAAAGTATAACGTGGAACTATTCGGAACAAGTGTGAAGATCAATGGTATCTTCTATAGGCACGACCAACTCAATGCTGTGCCTAAGGAGCTGCTGTTGTCTTCAATCTCCAAAAAACAAGACGAAAAAACCATGGTGTTTTTCACTGCCAACAACCCACTTTCTAACCACTATCGTGCCCCCTTCACCGTGGGTAGACAGCAGTTTGAGAACGTGGAGCAATATCTCTATTACAGCAAAGCCAAAATCCTTGGAGATCCAGAGAAACCCGCCATGGCCCTTGCTACAAAGGACCCTATGGCGTGTAAGAGATTCATGTCCCAGATTATTGAAGAAGACGACACCTGGGAAAAACACAGGGAGGAGGTTATCCTCACTGCCTTGAGAGCAAAAGTAAGGCACCATGAATTCATTAAAGAGTTCCTCATGCTTACAGGCGTTAGACAGATAGGTGAAGCTTCCCCTAAAGACAAGATCTGGGGCATCGGACGTGGGCTACAAGATCCTGAGGTCCTGAAATCGGACTCCTGGCCAGCCAAGGGCAATCTACTTGGAAAAACGTGGATGAAAGTCAGAGGTGAAATAGCCAAGAAATTCGCTGAAGAAAACAAGAACAATCCACAACAGATGATCCCAGACGGAGCCAACTTTGACAACGACACCACGACCGACAACACCCAACAGCCTTACCTTCCCCCACACGATAACGACAAAGAAGAGATCGAAGCTGATATCGCTGAGACAGAAGAAATGGACACTTAGGTCACTAATATGTAGTGGTTGATTGATAAAAAGTGAACCCTATAAATGATCAATGGATCCTAAAGATTTTCAAAATTCCAAAAAGGTTACAAAATTCATTTCCCTTAACATTAATGGTTTAAACAATGTTGAAAAGAGGAAGATAATACTTGATAATTTCGCTGAGCATCAGGATGCTATAATTGGCCTCCAAGAAACCCATTCTGTCAAAACTAAAGAGAAAATTTGGTGTTCACAATGGTCGGGAAATATATATTTTTCGCATGGAACCTTTGCATCTAGAGGCGTATTATTGTTAGTAACAAAGAATCTAGCACATAAAGTTATCTGCTCTGGTACCGATAACACAGGAAGATGGCAATATATTATCGTGAAGGTAGAAAACAGGGAAATATGTATATTTAATGTATATGCTCCCACTGCTGATAAACCAAAAGAGCAAAACAAATTGTATCAAGACCTAGAGGAATGTATAGAAGAGCTAGAGTACGATCAGTTGGTAATAATGGGTGACCTAAATGCCGACATGTCTTATAAAAACGATTCTACCGCAAGTAAAACTCTTACTGATTATATTGATAAAAGAGATTTATGCGATATTGTTAAAGCAAAGTCTCAGAATGTCCCCCCCTTCACCTGGTCGCGGTTAGAACAAAAATCAAGGTTAGACTATGTACTGGTTTCAAATAACATGGTAAATAATGTAATTGAGTGTGACACAGTTACCAACACCCATTCAGATCACAGAGAAATACATGCTAATATCTATATAGGAGGCTCACCTAGAGGGAGAGGTTACTGGAAGTTTAATGCCCGTTTAATACATGACAACACCTTTTCAGAAGGAGTGGAAAAACTCTCCATTGAATGTTTGAAAACCCCCCTAGACCCTAAACTTAGATGGGAATTTTTTAAAATGAGCGTTAGAGAACTAGCAATCAATACGTGTGCCAAGAAAAATAAAGCTAGGAAAAAAACTCTTGAAAATCAAAAACGTAGACTAGCAGAGATAGACAGAAAAAGAAGACTAAATGTTAACGAAGTCGAAGAGAGGAATGTATTGATGCACGAAATCAGAGAAGCAGAGTTAAGAAAAGCAGAAGGTGCCTTGGTAAGATCAAAGGCGAGATGGGTAGTAGAAGGAGAAAAGCCTTCCAAATACTTTTGTGCTCTTGAGAAGTACAAAGCAGAAAAGAAGGTTATTTCGATGTTAAATATAGGAGGTAATCTATCCACAAACCAAGCAGAAATACTTACAGAAGGTAAATCATTTTATCAAGAGTTGTATAAAGATGAACCCTTAGATGAAGAAATAGCAAATGAGTTTATAAAGAAAGAACACTTTACTCAATTGGACGAAAGTGATAATAATCTGTTGTGTAGAGCCTTCACTGAAGTTGAAATTGAGAAAGTTATTAAGTCAATGAAGAAAAATAAGTCACCAGGCTGTGATGGCTATACTGTCGAATTCTTTCAACATTATTGGTACACGCTGAAAAACTTATTCATGTCTATGTTCGAATGTTGTCTGTTTGATGGTCAAATGACGGAAAATCAAAAAAGAGGTGTAATTAATGTAATCCCCAAAAAAGGGAATGATCTAACATTTATAAAGAACTGGCGGCCAATAACGCTGCTCAATGTTGATTATAAAATAATCTCCAAAACCCTATCGAATAGATTATCCTTCTTTCTCCCCAATATTATTAGTGAAGAACAATTTGGCTTTGTACAAGGTAGAAACATAGGTACTGCAGTAAGACAAATAGATGATATAATATCCTTAATGGAATCTACCAAGCAAAAAGCTTTAGTCACCTCTCTCGATTTTGTAAAGGCTTACGACTCCATAGGATGGCCTTTTGTAAGAAAAGCCCTTGAAGCACATAATGTCCACCAAGACTTTATTTCCTGGGTCGAAACCTTGCTGTGTGACTCAAAAGCTACCTTTTGTAATAATGGGATATCATCTGAATGGTTTAACGTAAGAAGAGGAATGAAACAAGGGGATCCTATATTGTCGTTAATGTTTACAATTGTTGTTGAAAAATTAGCAGAATGTATTAGAAGAGATGAAAACACAAAAGGAGTATCCTTAAATGATCACGAAGCAAGACTTGTTCAGTTTGCTGACGACATTACTATTTTTTCGAGGGACGAATTCTCCTTGCTGTCTACATTCAGAATAATAGATAAATTTTCTAAAGCGTCTGGGCTGAAGTTAAACCCATCCAAATCCAAAGGTTTTAACATAGGCAAACTCGTTCTAACGAACAGAGATGTGTTAAAGGTCGAATGGACCAATAAGATGAAAATATTAGGTATAACCCTGATGTATCCTCGAAACGAGACAACAATGTACAAATTAAACAGTGATGACCTGCTAAGTAAAATCAAGTCCACGATCAATGAATGGAATAATAGATTCCTAACAATAAAAGGTAGAGTTTTAATCTGTAATGTATTCTTGCTCCCTGTACTTCAACACTCGATGTCGTGTATAGTCTTCGAACAACCATTGTTAAAAGAAATCAATAAGATAATGATGGAGTTTGTATGGAAAAATAAGAAACCCAAAATTAGCCAAGAATTCTTGGCCCAGAAACACGAAAATGGTGGTCTAGGATTAAGAGTCGTTTATGATATATACGAAACAAATCGCCTGATGTGGGTGAAAAGAATATTGTTAGGGTATCGAACAAACTGGTTCAAATCATTGGAAACTTTTCATGAAAGAAAAGTAGAAGATTTATTCTTGTGTAGGTACAAGCCTAATATTAGCCTGAATAACTTCTATCGTGACATTTTTAAATTCTGGAATAGGTATTATTATACCCTCAAACCTACCGGAATAGAACAGATCATGAAAGAAAGGCTCTGGCTAAATAGATTGGTGAAATACAAAGGTAGAATGTTAAACTGGGATTTATGGAAGGAAAACGGAATCACTGCTGTTGGTGACCTGTTTAATGAAAGAGGTTGCCTCATGTCTATGTATGAGATAATGGAAAATAACAAATTCTATCCCCCATATGCGCAAAGACAACAGGTAAGAAAAGCCCTACCTAAAGAGTGGGTCGAAACTATGAAAAATTGTGAACCTTCCCTAATCAACAATTCAGTTAACTTCCAAATCCGCGACAAAACTATTGATATTCTCACATGTTTTTCCAATGTCATACATCAAGAACTTGTATTGAAAAGAGTCCCAAAAAGAGAAAAGTTAGACAAATGGCAATATCGCCTTAAAATAAGTGATAGTGAATTCGAGAAAATAAACTGGAACATCACCTTCTCGAGCATTTATAGGGTAACCCCAGAAACGAGACTGCATGTCCTCCAGTACAGGATAATACACAATTCTATAACGTGTAATGAGTGGTTGAAAAAGAGATGATCTGATATGTGGATATTGTAGTAGTGTGGACAATATTGTTCACTTCTTTATTGAATGTAAAAACGCTATGACCTTATGGAAATACATTTTACAATGGATATATGATAGTGGGCACCTAAATAATAATGTTACAAACCAGAAAATCATTCACAGAAAAGGTAGAGGAATAGTTGTCGACAGAAAAGAGATAATGTTCGGATACGAAATATCTAATGAAAACTCTAAGATTATAAACTGGATTGCTCTAACGGTCAAAGCCTTTATTCACCGGCAGAAACTTTTTGCAGATGATAAACTAGACCCCATCATAGCGATGTATGAAATACGCATGAGGATGAAAGTGGTCATTAAATCTCAATATCTAAAGAAAACCCCAAATGAAGTCAAAAAAATTTGGAGAAGATCATATGATGATGTACAGGAAGCGATAGACATCCTGAAAACAACATAAGTCTTACTTTAGAAGTGGTCGAATGTGTCCTTTTCTCTCCCCGTATCTCGTATTTTAATATGTTTAGCATTGTAAGAAGCCCAGATGGCAGGATAACTGTTGAATAAAACGATGTCGCAAAAACAAAAAAAAACAAAAAAAATTAGGCTGCAATTTGGTCAATACTTGGTAAATTCGAGTATATCCGACATTGCATTGATTCTAGCAATTTGTTTGGTTAGGTTGAACCGAATTTTGAACGTTATTTTCGTCTGAAATTTGGGTTATTTGATAAGATTGGTGAAGTTGAATGGTACATTTTCAGAAAATCTGACCCACTTACTAGTCCAGCAGTGGAAAGGCAAATTTTGGCCTAACCCGGAAATCCCGGATAAAGTTTTTTTTCTCTCTTGATTTATCACCTGACGTGTTTGATATGAGCGCAGCAACACAACGCTCTTTCTACCTGTTAATGCACTTGTCAATTGCAACCCCCACCCCCCCCACCCCCGGGTAGGTAGGGGAATGTCCTGGGCCTATTGGGAAATTTGAGGAAATCCCCGACCCCCCAGGGCAAGAAATTCCTGTAAATCCCCGACCCCCTGGGGCACATTTTTCGGGAGACATTTCTTTTAGACAGAAACTGTTATTGCAAAAATATAAGGGCCATTTTCAGAAAAGTCTTACAAATGGTGTTTTTGTTTGACATAGCTTTGTAGAGCAGGAGAAAATATTGTTTTGAATTTTTCCTAATCAGATATGAATTCTCAACATCATGAGTGTTTTATGACATAGCCTACAGTTTTCTATGTCTGAGGGAAGTGGCGAATGGTATGTGACACAAGTAAAAGTGTAAAAGATTTGGATACTAACTCTTATTGGAGTTAGTATGAAAGCATGTGTCTGGGGTTGGGGACAGAGGCACTAGGGACGCCAGGAAAGTAATGTGATTCACACCTGCATACATATATACATCCATGCATACATACAGACACCATGTATACATTCATACACCCAGGAGGAGGAGGATGTCCGAGAGAGAGGAGAGAGGAGAGAGGAGAAAGAGAGAACCTTAAGAGAATCGACCACAATATTAATTATTACAGCTAATTTACATCACTCAGCAATGATTCAACCACCCATATTTGTCTCTTCTTTAGTAGAATATTTAGGATGGTAAGTTATTTTGGTATATCATAGATTTTTAAAAATTGAAAGAAGTACTGGACAAGCTGTCTGTCAATCTTTCTCAGTTACTAATGGGGCCTAAATAGCTGATAAGATAATGGTATAAAATTGATAAAAAAAAAAAAAGATCCGTCCTAATGGGATTCTTATGACATTTGCGGTTTGGAGCATTTCTATATGGCATTTTGCAGTTGGGAGAAAGGCCCTAGACAATGTAGATGGAAAAAGAATGAAAAAAAATTAATTCCGTCCTAATGGGATTTTAATGACATTTGCGGTTTGGAGCATTTCAATGGCATTTTGCAGTTGGGAGCAAGACCCTAGACAATGTAGATGAAAAAAATGAAGACAATTTTTTTTTGTCCTAATGGGATTTTAATGACATTTGCGGTTCGGAGCATTTCAATGGCATTTTGCGGTTCGGAGCAAGACCCTAGACAATGTAGATGGGAAAAAAATGAAAAAAAAAAATTCCGTCCTAATGGGATTTTAATGACATTTGCGGTGGAGGAGGAAGAGGGATGGAGGAGGAGGAGGAGGGATGGAGGAGGAGGAGGGATGGAGGAGGAGGAGGAGGGATGGAGGAGGAGGGATGGAGGAGGAAGAGGGATGGAGGGATGGAGGAGGGGGAGGGATGGAGGAGGAGGAGGAAAGGGTTGGAAAACAGGGGCAAGCCCCATACCATTAATTAATGATCTTAATATCGTGTTGAGGCTATATCCAACACTCTTAAAGTAAACCAGAGTTACATAATATTCGAATCAAATAGTCAATTATTGTAACATTTCTTATGTATCTTCTATTATAGGTTTCTTATATGTGAGACTTATATGTGAGACTCACCTGAAATATATATTACTGATTTCGAAATGACTGTGTTATTTTTTATTTTACTGGTGACAAACCCTCAAAAGTAAAAGACAGCTCCCGTGTATCAGAGGATCAGTATACTAACAAGTATAAACTGGAGAACGATAGGTTAGGTCAACCAATTTCTCTAGTCTCGTTGTGTCAACGTATATTAGCCAACTGAAGACAGGTGGTGCTACACAGCTCTATTCAGCGCCCCCTGTATCAGCCACCCTAGCGGACCCTAGCGTATCAGCAACCCTAGCGGGGCAAGCTGTATACACCCTGGCGGAGACAGCCTGGACTGGAGGAGCGAGGTAGGAGGTACATAGTTACATATCTACCCTGTCCCATCCAGCTGGTATCAATTAACCAATTATGATAAGAGCGGTTGCAGGGATTGTAGTAAGGCTTGGGGAGGTACTCGTCCACAACCTCTGAACATTCGTCCATGGAGAACGAGAAGAGAGAGAGGGGTGTAGGAGGAGTAGGCAGAGCGGGGAAGTGGATAAGAGGGAGGAGGGAGAGGAAGAGCTCTAGTGAGCGGGAAAGAAAGAGAAATGAGACAAGAAAGAACCCCTTGGATTTTCGTTTGTCCCTTGCTCAAGGCATAGGGATCATGTCCTCTGTTTTTGTTTATTTTATTTTTGTCCCTACATGCCTAAGTAAATGTTTAATGTTATTTCATTCATGCATTATTCCTCCTTCTTTCTATATTTTTATTACATTAATACCAATAGTATAACACCCCTTTCGAATTTATTTTCTTGTTGTGTAATTGTGTAAAATGGTTTTAATTTGCCCTGTATTTGGTACTTGTAAGTGTGGACGAGTGCACCAGCAATGGTACTCGTCCACGGCAAAATGTACTTGTTATTTACGAGTACAAAGCCCTTACTACGATCCCTGGGTTGGGACTTCCCCAACGACATACTTGGCCTAAACTGTTGAGTCTCTGGGAGCCTGAGGCACCCTACGAAATTGGAGTGTTAAACCCTTAAATAGTCGAAATATATTTATCTGATACATTAATGCTCCCGGTTATTCATTACAAATATACTAATCTATAACATAGTTGAAATTCAGAGAAACTTCCCCCAAATCGGGAGCTCAGTGATATGTGTCACTTTAATTATTAAGCAGTGAGCGGTGCGGCAGAGGAGGTGTGTAAGGAGGAGGTGTCAAAGCGCCCCCTAGTCCCCGACTCTTGGCGGCCAAAAACGAAATCCTGGCGGCCAAAAACGAGCCCACACCACCAGCCTTAGTCACTTTTTTTTTTACTTGTGACACATTTTCTTGTAACACATCACACATATACCTGGATATATTCAATATATATTCCTGAAAAAAAATTATCCCTGCTCTTTCTCTCCTTTCCCACCCATCTCTTTCTTATTTTCTTTCAATTGCAATCTTCCTGTCTGCCTCTCCCCCTCTTTCTCTCTCTGTTTCTCTCTCACACACACACACACTATCAGCATTCAGATTGATTTGTTGAGGTCTTGTTCATAGCTGGTTCTGTGGTGTAGTGGTTAGGATGCTCGCTTGTGAACCCCAAGGTTCTTAGATCGAACCCAAGCATGGTCAGTTTTTTTTTCTCTGCTTTCTCACACTGTCACAGGTGAGTGCACACTCCTTCACGCACTGCCGCACACGGCCAGACGCACTCTTAACGCACCACCGCACACTGGGGATTAGGAGATCTATCTCCTAGTCCTTTAGCTTTATCAGTAGCACAATTACGGAGTTACAAATTACGCCAGAAAAAGATTAGGAGGAAAGTGGAGGGAAATTTCCAACGAATTCCCGTAATTAAAAGAAGTCCGTGCTTAGTGTGTGCCATACCCATCGTGAATTAAATTAATATTTCAAAGGGAAATTGACTTCTTGACTTTAATCGTTATTAGACATTCTTCCATCATACCTTAACACCAGACAGACCCGGCTAATATTTGAGACCCCCAGCTTTTTTTTAATTGGCCCAAAATACCCGGCCCGTATTCAAGATATAGCTTTTAATCAGGTCCCGGCTTATACACGGGCCACTACGGTATCCATATAATATATGGGTAGAGAGATTTCCACGAAAAGAGGTAGAAAAGAAGGGTTTCTTTGTGTCACATGTTCTCGGAATCTGGAGTCTCCCCATCTACTATGTTGGTCTCTACCGGTCGGTCGACCCTGTCTGGAGGTCATTATGTGGTTTGTGAAGATATCTGGGGTGAAAATGAGATTTTGAAGCCTTTTTTAAATTTGGATCTCTACACTCTATCTATAGCCTGGGAAAGCTCCTGTGAGACACTACGCAATTTCCCACAACCTATGTCCAGGGGGACCTAACTACATGCAGAGGAGTGGGAGAGTGAAGAAAAGGGGAAGGAGAGGGTGGGGGTATTGGAGAGAGGGAGGGGATGGAGAGGGTGTATATAGGAGGGGGAGAGTTAAGAAAAGGGAGGGTGGGGGAATAGGAGAGGGGGATCGAGGGGTAGGGAAAGAACAGGGGGAAAGAGGCGAGGGAGAGAGGGGGGGGGAATCAGAGATGGGGTTGGGAAAGAAAAGCAGGCATGAAAGACGGAGAAGAGGGGGAGGGAGAAGAGGGAGAGTGGGAAGTGTGGGGAGAGAGGGTGACCATCCGGAGGACGGGTACTTTGTTTGTTGTTTCGAATGTGTTTATTCAGC
This sequence comes from Sthenelais limicola, assembly GCA_942159475.1. Classification (NCBI taxonomy): domain Eukaryota; kingdom Metazoa; phylum Annelida; class Polychaeta; order Phyllodocida; family Sigalionidae; genus Sthenelais; species Sthenelais limicola. The sequence continues at coordinate 105,199,157 of OW804099.1, forward strand.
CAGAGACATTATGCTTTTATACACTATTCTCAGTTTAACCTGAGGGGAAAAAGTTAATATTATTGGTTTGATACATCAAAATATAATTAAAGTTTTATAGAAATAGTTATTTCATAGAAAACAAGTTATTCATAGAAATAAATGAATAAAAATAGAGGCAAAAAGCTTAAGAACCATCACCTGGGTATAAACATCGTAATACTACTGACCAAGGAGATACAAAAAATAGATCAAAAAGGCAGCTATACATACAAAATAATACTTTGCTAGTATATATATTATATGCTATGTCAATGGAAACCATAAGTGAACGTGTTTTGAATAATTTCCCGGAATGTTCCTAATGTTCTTGAACAGTGTTGAAGGTGTCAGTTGGTCGGTCGGTATTTTGTCCTAAATAGGTCAGGATATCTATATGTAATAGAAAATATCCACATTTTTAAAAAAAAATATCTATTTCAACACATATTTCAACACATTTTCAATGGAACTAATGGACTTTGGATGTCTCCAAGATATCTCAAGTGTTCTTTTATTTGGTGCCTGAGTCACTTGCTCCTTTTGAAACACTACTAAGTGACGTCTGAGTAGTATAGCCAGTAGGCTAGCACTAAGTCCCTTTGGTTATACTCGTAGACCAGAAAACCGAAGTTGGTTATTATATAATACATTTCATTTCTGTTAACGAATAATCAGTTTAACATTTATTTTTTAGGTAATGCCCAAGAAACAGTGGTTGTGTGTGGATTTCTTTGTATATATGTTTTTCTAGATTTAAAAATAATCAAGTCTATCCATGACGATTAGGAAAAAGCGAAAAAGGAATCAATCCTAACTGTAATATTTGAAAAGGAGCAACTGCGATGTGTCTGTAACGATCCCAGTATATAAAAGATATGTGAATATTTCTACTGAGCTCTGGATAGCTCCGGCTCTGGCGCCGGCTCCGGCTCCGGCTCCGGCTTCGGCTCCTGCTCCTGCTCCTGCTCCGGCTCCGGCTCCGGCTCCGGCTCCGGCTCCGGCAACCTCTGTCTCCAACACCTCCAAAGTTATTTAGTACCTCTGGATGCCACTGGGATATACATTGCAAGGCAGAGCGGTATTTGAACTTATGTAACTGAGCAATTTATCATTAATTAACCATTCATGTTATACCTTTAAGTTTTTTTCCAAAATTGCAATATTTCTGGGGGGTGGTAAACAGTAAAGTAACTAAATATAGTTCATATAAGGACCTTTGAAATGAAATGATATATTACACACATTGTCCTGAAATGTGACACATCAATCGATGTGTATATTAGTGATTAGCTCTCCAAAAATCAGAACATTTCAATAAAGTGATCTTGTAAAATAAACACTTTGAAAAATATTATTTTTGCGACTTATGACTCCTTTTCCTTGAACACATGGGTCAGATTTTCAGAAAATGTACAATTAACAGCTGTACACATTTAGTACATTCTGCTAAATTAGGCTGCAATTTGGCCAATACTAGGTAAATTCGAGTATTTTGCCATTGCATTGATTCTAGCAATCTGTTTGGTTAGGTTGAACTATATTTTGAAATTTATTTTCGTCTGAAATTGGGTTATTTGAGAGGATTGTTGAAGGTGAATTGTACATTTATTTTAAATCTGACCCACATACAAATGGAAGAAGTATTTTTCTCTTGAGATTATATCTCAGATTGCGTTTGGAACATTTCAACCCCTGATACTTTAACTTCATTAATTATCCAGTCGCTTTAGTTCTTTTCTTCCCATCTCCTGCTATTGATATTCATAATATATATTCTCACAGAAGTAAACTATACGATCACAAAATATCATTATTTAAATATGAACTAATTCTAAGGACGGAGCTGAACACAGATGTGCAATGATGGTCACAAAGACACTGGAAAGAACATAGGCAAGAATCGCAACATGTCCTAACAGCAGATGACACAGGTTTTAGGTAATAGGGGAGTGGTAATAGTAAAAAGACTCCTTGTAATGGAAGAAAAGATCTCAGTAATGAAGAAAAAGTCAGTGCCATGAAACTATTTGTTCCAGGAATAGGAATATCTGGACGGTAATAGGAAAAGGTGCCTTAGTAATGTATTTTGGCTATGCGTAATATGTGCAAAAAAAGAGGAAAAATGTGTAATATTACATAATATATCATACAGATTAGGACTCTGGGACACAACAGTCTGAGTCGGTCAGAGTTTTTTGAGGAGTTGGGAACTCATGCCTATTATACATATATATATTGTCAATTCTGACAGATTGGGGGCAGAGAGTGGTTACAGAAGTCATTTCGCAACCTTCTCAATATTCAGGAAACATATACGCATTGATAAAAAGGGTAGTTGGGGAATTGTACCTGTAAATCGCTACTAGATTGGATGGACATTTCTCCCTTAGCATCAATTTTAACTTTAACCTTACATTTCTGGGTGCTTAAGTCGGGTCAGCCTTGTTGATTTATCAACTAACAGTGGGAGCAATTAATGCCCAATATATATTTATAAATGCTTTTATTTCCTCCATAAACAGTTACAATGGACAGGAAAAACAATAATATACTTTCTGTGCCCTCACAGGTCTTCCAAGAAACCCAGAATTACTGTTACTTTTATTGTTATAACTACTGACTACTAGATCCCCTTAACACTAAGATTGGAGTACATTGGTACAACGTTTTCCGATAATATAATAATATAACAGCACCATTCTTTCTTGGTTTACTGGCTACAGCTAGTAAAGCCTCTACTCTTACATAGTTTTCATCTCATTGATGTTTTAGGCATAATCATCCTCAGTACTAATTTTGCACTTTTGTTGTTTAGCATTAAATATAAAATTTCAATTCCCTCTTTTCACTTTACAAGTCTTACATACCTGAGTTAGCTGTTTATATCTGTGTAATATATAAGAATTTGCTTGCCCTTTCCAACATATTGGATGACAAATGTGATGTGTTCCCGGAACAATGAGTCACAAGTCGCAAAAAAAATATTTTTCAAAGTGTTTATTTTACAAGACCACTTATTGGAATGTTCTGATTTTTGGAGAATTTATCACTTATACATATATCAATCGATGTATCAAATTTCAGGACAATGTATGTAATATAACCTTTCGTTTTAAAGGTCCTTATATGGAGTATATTTAGCTACTTTATTATTTATTTCCCCCCACAAATATTGCAAACTTTTTTCCAAAATAGAAATATCAAACTTAAACTCTAGAAATATTTCTTGGATTATTAGACTGTTTACTATCATTGGAATCCGCTTGATCTCATCTTTTCAAATATGATGGATTCTCAAAATCTATTTTTTGCCACTTATGACTCATTTTCCTGAAATACATCACATATTTAATTAGTTTTGACAGGGTCTATAAGGTGTAGAGATTTGAAAAGCTTAAAAATTCACTCCCAGCTATGCATGCACAAATCTGTGCATTTTTTCCTTTTGCCACATACACCAAGTATATGATGAAGCCAAACATGTCCCTTAATATCTAAGAATTCCGAGCCCATTAAAAGCATGTAATTAGCCAAAGAAGTGGTGCATTATTCATTCGGTGCGCACCAAATGGATGGACATTGGATCGTCTCTCAACCAGAGATTTCACAGGGATTTCCCCCTTGTTAGCATACGTCATATATTGGAAATGAGGGCGCAACATATGCTGAAATCTCAGTTGACTTCATTATCATAGTGTGACGTTTTATGGAATTCCGTTTCACATTTCAAACAGATGTTTGTTATTGTGTTCGGTATACAAGTTATAAACTAGCTACTTGGATTACAATAACGTGTATGGTAATTATATATGCCCTGTTTTGTAAACCATTACAACTATACAGTGATGTCAGAAGCAATTTGAACTTGGGGGGCCAACTCTGTCCCAAAAATTAAAAGGGAAAGTTTATACAATATGTGATGTGTTTCAGGAAAATGAGTCATAAGTCGCAAAAAATGATATTTTTCAAAGTTTTTTTTTGACAAGATCTCTTTATTGGAAAGTTCTGATTTTCGGAGGGTTTAGCACTTATTGTCATGTAAATCCATGGGACAAATTTCAAGACATTGTAATAAATATATCGTTGTGTTTTGAAGGCCTTTGTATCGAGTATATTTAGTTACTTTACTGGTATTTACCCAGCCAGAAACATTGCAAACTTTTTTTTCCAAAATAAAGATATCAAACTTAAAATATAGAAATACATGTTAGGTACCCCAGTGTTTACTATCATTGGAATCGGCTTGATCTCCTCTTTTCAGATATTGTGATATCTCAAAATCCATATTTAGCGACTTATGACTCATTTTCGTAAAACGGATCACATATAAAGACTGACTCTTACCTCTGCTTGATTGTGAAGGTCTGGTTTTATAAGTCACTGGTTTTAAGAAATATGGCTAAAGCTAAATGCTGATTTGAATTCTACATGTGAGGATCTAAGCCAAAACTGAGGTACGAATCACTTAAAAAAAAAACAAAAAAAAAACATTATGAAAATGTTCCTGTTAACAATTTGAAACTCGAAGAGTCAGTCATATTACCAATAATACATTAATGGAGAGTCGCGCGATAATAATGTGTATTATTCGCAACACAAAAGATCTGGGTCAAAATATCCTTTGATTTGAACAAGCAGGAAAGAGCTATGTAGTTCTAGATGTATAAGCTCGAGGTGAGGAAGAAGTTTTGTTGATAAGCTGAATAAAATCATGTTTCAAAAAAAACAAAAAAAAACATAGATTGTGCTGAAATTTGAGACATCAATTGATATAGCTATAAGTGATTAACCCGCAAAAAATTAGAACATTTCAATAATGTGATCTTGTGAAAAAAACACTCTAAAAAATATCAATTTTGCGACTTATGACTTATTTTCCTGAAACACATCACATATGCTGTTGTTATATACAATGTCCTCACACTGGGTCCACTGGCATTTATGCACTATTTATAAAAATAGACCCTGCCCACGCATATTATATATGCATGTGACCAGGGGTTCCCCAATACCTGTATTGAATGGGCCTTTACAAGGCAGTGGTGTAGTCATTTTTTTCAAGTGTGCTGTTTTGCCATATAGGGGTGTAAGGGAAGGGCCAAATTTGAAAATATCTTAAACTGTTTTTCGAGACCCTGTTGGTATTATACAAGGTTTGAGCTGCCAGGAAAACTTTATTCCAACAAATTTGGACCAGCAAGTCTGTCTTTTTGGGCCTTTTGAATATCTTTGCTTATATACTGTGACGTAAGTATATCCTTCATTGTTGGAATTTATTGAAAACTCTTAATTTCCATTGATGGATATCTCAGATGAGAACCATATTTTGTTCAAAGAATCCTTTTATTAGATATGATAAGTACTTATAGTGCCAATATCTCATGAGCAATATGTACAATGTGGCCTTCAACTGATTTATATCATTTTATCTTGTTTTTGCAGGGGTTTTCTGCTATTAAAAATAATTTTCATTCCAATTTGTCCTACTCTTCAAGTAAACAGCTGACTATGTATGTATTTCTATGTACTGTTTTCTGACATATCATTTTATATAGTACATGCTCACAATTTAGGCCACAAACCTATTATATTTTTTTAGGGCTCCTTTTAGATACTACCTCTAAATGGGATATACTTACGTCACACATATGCTTTAAAATTCGAATTTTCAAATTTATGAAATAGAAATGAATAAAGATATGTTTGTAACATTAGAAATACATTCTCAACTTCAGGTAGCATCATCACAACCTTAAAAGCCAAGTGAAAAATGATCTTGGCTCACAGTGCATGCCCTTTCAACCTTGAAATTCATATAATTTTGACCAAAATTCCAACTATTTAACCAAGATACATGAATTATTGATTTATTTCACAATAAAACCAGTAAAGAATGTACCCCATACCTCGATCACTTCCATATATATCCATTTGAAACCAATCATTCAACTTATAAACATGTCCAAAGGCCAGATCCCTAGGCCAGGCAGGGATATACCTACGTCACATATTAAAGATAAAATACTTCACATGAGCTGAATTAATTAGATTTAAATAGCCTAATCATGTTGGATATGATATTAACTTGATGACAAATGTTTCCAGAATATATTTTACTAAGAAAACCTGTTGGAAAATAAATTTGGATGAAAATGAGACATTTTCTATTCCAGAATTTCATTGGAATTTGTACAAAATTCCACTTTTTCATCTGAAATCTCAGGAATAATTTTTTTTTTTCAAATAAAACCTATATAGGTCCAACTTGATACACCATTAAATATCTGATATCTATTTAAAATTATTACTTCAATCATTTGCACAGTACAAAATGCTCAGATCTCTAGGCCAGCAAGGGATATACTTACGTCACATACTAAAGACACTAAACTTCCAATAAGCAGAAACAATATTCCTTAAATTACAATAGCCTAATTGGACTATATATGGCCCACATACACCATTAAATATCCCATGATAGAGTTGAAACGATCATCTCAACTATTTACACATGAAAAAAGGGTCCAATACAATGGCCATCAGGGGCTATACTTACGTCACATGAAAGAAAATAATTCACACCAGATGAATGACTTCACATCAGGTGAATTAATTATTTTAACTTGAAATAACAACAATATGGCAGACCCTATACATCATTCAAAGTCCCATATCCACGTGGAATTGTTTTAGAACTATTTATACATGGAAAAAGGGCCAGATGCTATGGCCAGCCAGGGATATACTTACGTCACAGACTAAAGACAAAATACTTCACATGAGGTGAAAACAATAATGATTATATTAGAATGGTGAAACTTCACTGTTTATAATTTAATTAGATTAACAACAGTTAGTAGAATGGATTCTAGGCAGAAAACCAGTTGAAAAAACCACTTGGGTCATGAAGAGTCAGTTCTTAATTATTGTGAATCGATCAAAAGTTATAGAAAATTCTACATTGTTAACAAAAAATGTCAAAAAAAATTGTTTCATTTCAAAACAAAGACTATTTACATCACACCCTATACACTATTCAATATACCATAATCAGTTGATAATATTATCTCAATTATTTAGGCATTGGAAAAGGGTCAATGTCATGGCCAGAAAGGGATATACTTACGTCACAAAATACTTCACAGGTGGTATTAACTATAATTTTGAGATAATAATAACCAAATTACACTTACTATAGCTTCAAATTAGCTATTCCAATAGACCATACGATATCCCCTATCTCCTATTATTTAGTATTTTAACTATTTATGTATGACAGAAGGGTCAGATCTCATGGTCAGCAGGGATATACTTACGTCACAAACTAAACAACACTTATTTGTACAAAATAATGGTATTATGTGAGATGGAATTTAAGCATTCATGGAGTCCACATGATGCAGGTATTGACAAAGTTTGCATCCAAGTACAAAATATTGATTGGAAACTGTCTGCAATACTTTTTGAAACTGTATTGTCTATTAATTTAGGAGGATATACCTACGTCACAAGTTGGTATTTTGAAGGGTTTTCGACCTTAGATGGCACTTATTGAGTATATTTTAAAAAAAATGAAAGTTTTCTCATTAAGAGACGTTGAAAAGAACCCCCAAAATAGGTAATCCAATTCTTAATATTTTAATGCCACTTCTGTGCAGTTAATTGTATGATGGTGACGTAAGTATATATCCTAAAAGTTGGAAAATGGGGTTATGAAAAATAAACTGTTTCTGGACAAAGGATTTTGAAGTTATGCATTCAATTTTTTGCCTTGATAAAGAGATAATATATACCTTAATTGTAGTTGGGTTTTTAGGTATGTGCTTGAAACATAACTTATCACAAATGGCTTTTTTAAAAGGGATATACTTACGTCACATAATTGGAAAAATTGTGTTGGAAAAATGTGGAAGGCCATGGGGAGTAGTGTTGAGGCCTAAATAACATCAAAGTATGAACTCATAGAGAGTTCCTACCTTGGTATACAAATTTAAGTCCAATAGCTGTACATTCTTAGGCCTTTGAATGTGTGAACATTGTTACAATCTATTTGTTTTACGTTTTTTTCTACAAAAAGTGAGGTAAAATAGCAGTTTTTTCGATTTTTAAATACTAAATATTGGTTTAGGATATGAAAAAAGTATATGTGGAATGAAAGGGCTCATCGAGTTGAATCACATGAGACATAAATAATGAGTATTCAACTCATGATGTTGGAAATATTCCTGGAAATGTAGCCATAATGCAAAACAGCACACATGAAAAAACTGACCCAGTCTAACTTTGTATTCTGAGCTAAACTCGATGCGGACTTTGTTACTTTTAATCAGTTTTTCTTCATTAGAATCGTTACTCCATGACATATGATAGTTTTAGAGTGTTTATCTCAAAGATAGTCATTTCATTTCAGCAGCTTCCACAGCTGGTAATGCATCTTTAAAAGAAAATGCTCTGATGTAGACTTCCAACTCCGATGTAGGCAAATGACCCAATCATTCACAAACACTTCTGGAAAATGATTAGTTATTTGTCTTTATTCACCTCTGAAAGCGTGGAGAACAGAATGCCCATAGGATTAACATAAGCAGTTCGCTCTCCACCATCGGCGAGTCGGGTTATCCATTCTCACGTCCTCAAAGCTGCGTATAAGAGTCAGATTTTCAGAAAATGTACAATTGGCAGCTGTACACATTTAGCAAATTCTGCTAAACTAGGTCGCAATTTGTTCAATACTAGGTAAATTCATATTTGGCATTGCATTGATTCTAGCAATCTGTTTGGTTAGGTTGTACTGCATTTTGAACTTTATATTTTCATCTGAAATTTGGGATATTTGAGAGAATTGGTGAAGACGAATTGTACATTTTCTGAAAATCTGACCCATAAGACGTTGTGGATTGATGGTTAAGTAAACGACGCACACCTTAATGTAAAACAATGTAGTAATTTTGATAATTCTTTGCGACCATATAAATGGTAGGAAACATTGAAAAATTAATACATCTAGTGGGCAGAAGTGACATAAATCTCGAATCAATTTAGACTGGTGGACTGAAAGATTTCGATAAAAATGTTGCCAAATATTTGTATGTCAGATTTCATCAGAATCCATCCCATGATACATTGTACAGACATGCGCAGTGGCACATGCAACTCCCCTATTGAATTGAATTAGGACGGCACCTAAGTAATGTAATGATAAAAATGTTTTTGCTGATTAAAAGGTTTAAATATAACATCATGGGTATACGGTGCCCTTATTGTACACCATTATTTCGCTCCACAATCGTTTATGATCTGCAATTTTCGAGGTACTTGTCATATCACTGTCATGCATATGCCAGAAAATCTTAGCATGAATATAACTTTTCCAATCGTTAAGCTTTATTTCCCTAGGCTTTGTGGTACGTAGTGCGCGTTCATACAGCAGATATGCTTCATTTAGCTGGATGAAGGGTATATCTGTATGGGATGCTAATAGCCCTGTAATATAGGGATCATCCAGATGAAGGAAATCTCTCCTATCGTCAATCTTGGACAGCGTGGCCAATGTTTTCGCCACATCTAAAGACATCATGTATGCGGCACCGCTACAAAATGGTGGCCAGAAATCCCTGGACATCATTTCTCTGTCAAGTGCATATTTTCCGCTTCTGAATACGATGCTCTTTGGCCAAAGATAACACATAATTATCTTAGACGTGCGATTGTTTTGCACCATCGTGTTTAGTTTCTCAAAATAGGCGAAAGTGTTGATGAACATGTCGTCGTCCGTTTTCATGACGTAGGTCGCGTCAGGACAATATTCCAAGACCCAATTTAAACCAGACAAAGCCTTCAGAGTCAGATTCCTACTACTATCCACAAAGTCATTTCTTATTATGTCATTATACGTGCGCGATTCCTTGTCTAGAGAACTCGATATTGAGTCGTTCCCATTTTGTGGCCCACCTATTACGAACACAACCCTTAGAGACCTTTCTCCAAAAACGTCTCTGTTTCCCCAAGTATTCCGGATCAGATCTCTCCTCTCCCTCGTCTCTTCCATACTGAATACGAAGATTAGAATCATAGGTTTGCATCTTCCCCCTCCTGGTTGTATCAAACCACACAAGGAGGAATAAAGAGAATATATGACAGAAGTATTTCACTCTTGATGTTATATCTCGTAGCTGCATTTGCAAACAAAGAATATTTCAACCCTTGATCCTTTGGAACTTTAATATAATCCGGCCACTATAGTTCCTTTCCTCCCATCTCCTGCTATCGATATTCATGATATATTTATTGTCGCGGAAGTAAACCTATAAGAGTCACGAAATATCATTATTTAAATATCGATTAATATAAAGCCGGAGCTCAAACACAGATGTGCAACAATGGCCACTCAGACATTGGAAAGAACATAGGCAAGAGTCACAACATATACATTCCTCCACAGAGAAATCTCGTCTGATAAATATACATTTACTGGCACATTCTAATCCGATTCTCTATTTCTTACTTGATGTTGGTGGACCACGGGTAGCTAATTCCACTGAAAAAAATAGACTGGCAAATTCAGGAACGTCCGTACAGTTGCAATAAAGTTCAAAATAAATATATAACAGCAGTGTAAAAACTGACCTAATAAATGTCACTAAATAATTTAGAAATATTGCTAACTATTTATATCTGTCTTAGTGTGCATTGCACTAACTATGATTGGCCGGTAAACCACTATTAGAGGCCTTGCAACTCCCTCTTATCACATTGCAATATTGTATTGGTCAGATTTTTAGAAAATGTATATTTCAACTTTGCCAGTCCCCTCAAATAGCTCAAATTTTAGACGAAAATAAATTTCAAAATACAGTTCAACCTAGCCAAACAGATTGCTAGAATCAATGCAATTCTGGATATCCTCAAATTAACCTGGCATTGACCAAATAGCAGGCTAATCTTGCAGAATTTACTAAATGTGTACAGCTGCCAATTGTACATCTTCTGAAAATCTGACCCATATATGATTATTTTCTAAGACTCATCTGAGGGACCTTGGAGAGACCTATGAAAGACTTAGAGACCAATAACACACACTCTTATCATGCAAAGTACAATGCACTCTTAGTCCTTTGAATTTGAATTTAGAAAATCTTTTATTTGCACTTGGTGAATGCTATGGAAGGGTCTCTACAGCATGCAGATATGGGTCAGATTTTTAGAAAATGTACAACTAGCAGCTGTACACATTTAGTACATTCTACTAAATTAGGCTGCAATTTGGCCAATACTAGGTAAATTCGAGTATATTTGGCATTGCATTGATTCTAGCAATCTGTTTGGTTAGGTTGACCGTATTTTGAACTTTATTTTCGTCTGAAATTTGGGTTGTTTGAGAAGAATTGTACATTTTCTGCAAATCTAACCCAAATAGTCCATGCTAAACATGTCATGTTTTCTATAGATTTTACACTGTACCATTAGTCCCATAACTCCATGCGAATCAGAATTCAAAATGGCGGCTATGCAAGTCCCCTATTGACTACTTACCTCCAGGCAGAGCCCATATGTCTGAACCCTTCTGTACACAACTCCGATCTTCAGTCAGCAGCTTCATGTTGTTAACGATACACTCTTCATCAGATTCCTCTGCTCCACACATGACTGGACAGCTGGGGCTGGAACTGGCCCTTCTCTCAAACAGATGGCCACCTGATACCCTCATACTGAAGGGTAGACATGTAGCAAGTAACATTATACACATTACAGGCCCCATGCTCATAGTCTGTAGTTGGATGTTTTGTGGGAATGGTATTGACAAGGACTGCACTTGCTTTCCCCTTCTGATACCGAGACAGTTTCCTTCCTGCACTTGCTCTATTCTACTTGTGATGTTGTGTATGTATAATATATTCTCAAGCTTCACAAAACAATAGTCTGCAAGGTGTCATATCTAAACTTGTTTCATCTTGAGGTACCGTATTTCTCCGTGTAATCCAACAACCTCTTCCCTGGCTATTTTATTCTCTTGAATAGCCTACTTCACAGAAAGATATGTTTCTACGGCGGAAATATTAGTTCAAATACAAAAAAAAGAAATAAACAATGGGACTATTTTTTCAATATGCAGGAAATATGGGAAATATGCGGGCAAGACGGGCTCTTTACTGCCTGCAGTTTTCAATACGTGGCTCAGTGCTTAAAGCCTATGGGAGTATCATACCAACTCCATCAAAGGTATAATAAGATACAGAGTACACTCATATATACCTAGTATTTATCATCTTTTTACTATAATTTAGCAGAATTTGATGGATGTGTAAAACTGTACATTTTCTGACAATCTGACCCAGCTATAGAACCAGTACAAGAACAATTGTTGGTTAATCAAAAAGCTGAGAATAAACATAACATGCTCTGAATATAAGTCATTCCCATGACATAGACCATGACGCTAAATATAAGTCTAGTCACCGTTTGCATAAGCAGTCACATAAGCCTGGGCTTTTGGATGGTAAATACGGTATGTCTTGGGAATGGTCTAATAGATCCAGCCCCTTTGTTCCTTCCAGGACAATATGTATATTGGTGTTATTGATTATGGTGCATCAACAAATGAAGGGTGAAATCACTAGAAAATGTACAATTCACCTTCACCTATCCTCTCAAATATAAGACAAAAATCAGGTTCAAAATACAGATCACCATAACCTAACAGATTGTTTGAATCAAGGCAATAGTAAATATACTCAAATATACTTAGTATTGATGAGTTCTCAGTCTAATTTAGCAGAATTTACTAAGTGTGTTGATCTGCCAATTGTGTATTTTCTGAAAATCTGACCCTGAAGGTGGGAAATGAAAGGTGAATAACCAATGCCAGTAGACATGTATTGTAATATAGGTACACAAATAACTGTCTCATATAATTTGTCTGTATGTACTTGCGAGAATAAGTGTTATAACAACATTACCAGGTTACAAATTTATTCATTATTAAATTAGATTTCATTTCATTATTGAGACACATCTATACTGCAGTTGATCTCATTATGTTTCAATGTTATTTCCCCCCAGGCCTCTCATATCTACTTAAATTCCATTTAAATCTAAACAATTAGGAGAACTTTCACACAAATGTTCCTAACATATTGCTATGTAGATCACTTATTATCTTAATACTGAGGCCTGAACGAGTTGCTTGGCCACAAATGCACCCTCAGCGGTCTGTAAGCGTTCAGGCCTTACACAATAGATAGTTGTGAGAGAGCCTATGTGTTATTTACTAATTAATGCTCAGTACGTTGATGTCTTTCACTGGTTTTTCTGCCTGCTATATATATAACTGCATTGTTTAACATAAGGCTTGGTCTGGTGCTTGGTACAAGCACATCTCATCGCTTCAACAAGCAAATTGTGCTTCTTATCGACCTCTCACTCATGGAATATCAAAATTGAATTTCTATTTAATAATATGTGTGACAGACAAATGAGTCTTAAGTCGCAAAATATAAATATTTCAAAATCTATTTCTGTAGATATCTTTGTAGGAATATTCATTAAGATTTGGAATACCTATACATAGTGGTTCAAACCATTTGACAGGATATACCATTTTTGATGGCAATATGCCTTAATTAGGTGCTATATCTAAACTTGTTTCCATCTTAAGGTACCATATTTGTCCTCGAAATCCAACAACCTCTTCTCTACATATTTTATTCTTTAGAATAGCCTACTTCAAAAACTCACAGTAGCGCCATAGAAAGAGTGGTGGTAATGATCAGAACTCAAAGCTATATGAGTACTCTCACAATTACAGTATACCTAAACCATAGGCTTCTATCTTTTACCTTCTTTATCTCTCAACTTCAGGGTTTTTTAAAAATGTCTGCTTTATGATATTATTAGGTGATATGTGTAGAGTAATATTACTTAATGGCAGCCTGATTTACCAGCTAGATTCTTTTATATAGCAATTTTTGTCTGAGGGTATAAAATAAACAAGCTATGCACATGGAGTACGGGAAGCGATTTGGCTGTGGCCGTACAGATGGCACACCCTAATAGAAGATCTAAAGACCATCCTAGATCCGGCCTAATTACATCTCATGAAAATCTTAGTAGAAGACATCAGACTATGAGTATGGGTGGGAACAGAAACATCAGACCCATTCACAACAAAAATGGGGGTCCCACAGGGAGACTGCCTCAGCCTGATCCTCTTTACCCTATACTTAGCAAAAGCCCTACAACACCAAGACCAACAAGAGGAGCACAACTACTCAGGTGGACCCGGAATCAAAGCTCGAGAATTAGATCTGCCACCGGAGCTAAGGGATCACACCTACAGCATAACACCAGAGTATGGTACTATAATAAGACCAAAATATGCTGATGACATAGGGTGGGCAGCATGCAACAACAAATATAAAATCGAAACAGAAAAGAAAGATGTCATACCAAAGCTAAAAGGAAGGGGATTAAAAATAAACAAAGCAAAGATGGAAGAATATATAGTGACGAAAGAAGGATCAGAAGACTAGAAAAAATGCAAGATCCTGGGAAGGCTCCTAGACACAGGAGAGGAAGTAAAGAGAAGAAAACAACTGATGCAAAACGCAATGAGAAAACATGAACACATATTCCAAAACAACAAGTTAAATGTAAAAACGATAATGAGGATCTTCAAGGCCTGCTCGGAAAGCAATTTCCTCTACAATGCCGAGATGTGGACATCAACCAAGAAGACAGAAAATAAAAGCGACTCATTCCAACAAAGACTACTCCAAAAGGCCATTAACATCAGATGGCCAAAGAAAATATCTAGTGAAGACCTATATAACAAGACCAAGCAAGAAAAATGGAGTAATGTATGTAATAAAGAAGAGAAGAATAAGGTGGTACGGTCATGTAATAAGACTACCACAGCCACCTGGCTGTCTGTGCTAGAGAAAGACCTCAGCACTAAGAACATAACGGTTCCATACCTTACCGCGCTCGTGTATACCGCTCACCTGCCTTTGTGCGCTCAATTCTACCGCTCCCCTCTCATACCGCGCCCATGCATACAGCGCACCTACCTACCGCACTCTAAGCGTTGCGCGCCCGACCGACGGCCGTCGCGCTCCCGTCAATGTAATCACACTAGAAAGAGACCCATGCCAAGGCCTGTGACGGCCTCCCTTCCTGAATGACGCCTGCAATTTAACTCCACACTCAGAGGTTGATTTTCCAATAAGTCAATAAGTCAAAGCCTGATGCTCATACATATACTATGGAATTCCTTTGTTGGGACATAGAGAAATTTCAAAACCTTTATCCCTAAAATGTTACCTGTATTTACTTAAACAGAAATTACATTTACCTTCTTGAACAACCAATACAAGTATTCAAGTCAACTTATAAAGAAAACGAAAGGAAATGTTAAATATTTTTGTATATATAGTATATTCCAAAAATAATGGGTTATATGTATGTGGGCAGAGGGTCAATGACATGTCATCCTTGCCGCTGCCATTATCATTACCATTACTGATTGGTTATTTGGCTATAACCTTTCTTCTAGTTGCAATATTTTCACAAACTAAAAAGCGTTATGACCCTTATGTCGAGACCTATAAAGTACACAATAATTCGAAACATTATGTGCATATTTTTTTTATTTATTTCTAATTTAGATCTATATTTTATGTAGAAATGCGTCAATTATAATTTGCTATATCTTTTTTAGAATAATGTAGTGGGGAATAGATGAGTAATTCTCCCAATCGAGCATCATTTGGTTTTCCAGCCTAGGGTGTCTATAACCTGTATTTGGGATGATCACACACGATTATAACCATTTTATTTGAATTCCTTGGCCGAAATGAGGCTGTGGGACGCCTAGTTTCATGGTTCCTATGCCAGAATCATTGCCGCTATTGCAATAAAAGTGCTTTTTCAGGCTAGAAAATAAGTAATAATTATGGCATTTGAATATAATACACAAGCGCATTTGCACCCTTCTGCTGACGAAAAATGGTTCCAACACATGTACACATGCATGTTGATTATTATGAAAAACATAATATTTAGGAAATCTCTTGTCTAAACTGTACACATTTCTCTGTTGCACCCATAAATGTAGAGATTTCATCTAATCACGTCGCCAGTTTGTGACGGAACAATTAGGGGGAGAAGCGTGGGAAAGTAAGGTTCATGGCAATGTAGGGAATGGGAAGGGCCGCAGTGGGCGCGGTGAGGCACACCACTGGCATGGGCGTGAGTCGCGGTAAGGTAAGGTGTCGCGGAAAGTACAGCGCGGAAAGATTTGGCGCGGTCAGGGTGGTACCCGAACATAACATACATAATATACAACAGAATCCGCAAAACATATTGCACTGGACAGACTATTGTGGAGGCGGGTGGTAAACCAAAACTAGGGCGCCATGTGCATGCGCACTTTGTGCGTCACAGAGAGAGAGAGAGTACAGATGAAACGTCTGGGTGTTTGTGAGTCCTGGTCAGCAGGGGACTGGAAGCAATATATGCCCTGTGATGAGGGTCAGGTGATCCACACATGCACACAATGGTAGAGGTTAATTCTGCACTCATGGCTAGCAGAATAGATGGTAGCGGAATAGATAAAGTGCCCTTTTCAGGTTCTAATCAAACCTACAGGCCTTCACCAATCATCTCAAATAACCTAAATTTAAGATCAAAATAAGGTTCAATATACAGTTCAACATAAACAACCAGAATTGGGGAATAAATACAATACAAAGTACACTCATTTATATTTTGGTGTGCCCAGCCTTTGAATGTCTGGGGAATGTTCTAATAGATCCAGCCCCTTTGTTCCTTCCAGGACAATATGTATATTGGTGTTATTGATTATGGTGCATCAGCAAACGAAGGGTGAAATTGCTAGAAAATGTACAATTCAGCTTAACTTATCCTCTCAAAAAACCCAAATATAAGACAAAAATTAGGTTCTAAATACAATTCACCAAAACCTAACAGGTTCTTTGAATTGAGGCAATACTAAATATACTCAAATATACTTGGTGTTGATGATTTTTCAGTCTAATTTAGCGGAATTTACTGAATGTAATGATCTGCCAATTGTGCATTTTCTGAAAATCTGACCCTGAAGGTGGGGAAAGAAAGCCAGTGCCAGTAGACATGTATTGTAATATAGGTACACAAATAACTGTCTCATATAATTTGTATGTATGAACTTGCGAGAATAAGTGTTATAACAACATTACCAGGTCACAAATTTAGTCATTATCAGATTTGATTTCATTTCATTATTACGACAAATCTATACTGTAGTTGATCTAATTATGTTTCAATGATATTTGACCCCAGGCCTCTCATATCTACTTAAATTCCATTTAAATCTAAACAATTAGGAGAACTTACACACAAATGTTCCAAACATATCACATATGACTTAAATATAAGATTGAATTTTGGAAAAAAAATATGACACATTTTATTGTATTCACTGAGTCATAAAACAATTTAATGAATATATTAGTGCTATCTTGTCAGCTATCGAGAAAGATTTTCACATTCAAAATATGTAAAGATAAGATCAGATTTGCAAGAACAACCGTGCAAAATATCAACTGAAAAATGATTGAATCTTCAACAATAATAATGGTTTTCACATTTGTTGTTCTGTGTGTGCATGCGCAGTATAATACCTTGGTCAGTTTTACTTGTATGAATCTATACATGTGTAGGTGTCTGGGGAGCGGGGACACCTAATGATAATTACTCTAAGATGATTAAATAGCTATTAGGAGATTGTGAGGATTAATAGCTGGCTATGTCCAATGTAGGTAGAGTAGTGTAGATATCCTAGATGAGCTAGTCAAGTTGTAAGAATAACTCTAAGTAGAGAGAGATCTTTTGGAGATGTGCTGAATAGCTGGTATTTTATTCAATGTAGTAGAGTATCAAGATGAAGGTTTTACAATAAGTCCATAGGTTCCCCAGGATTCCAGTATGGTAGAGTTTCCAGTCAGTCTTCTTTAGTAGATAGTGGTGATACAGCTTCTAGGTCCAGGTAGTAGATGGTACTGACTGACTGGAAGGAAGACCCTTTTATACTATAGGCCCAAGATTAGATTGCACAAATTCTAGAAAAACCTTTGCCTAGTATGCAGTATAACTGCTGACATGTTTCAGGCTTATTGGAGTACATGATGAAATAATTCCTTATAGAACCTCAATTACACTTATTTCTGCAATCTCTGGGTACCTTGGAGTGTGTGGAGCAAAGGCTCCTACCTGTTTCACAATATAAATCATTGCTTCAGCTTAGAACATCGCGTCAGCATAAATCATTGCACCAGACTATTCAATACAATTGTACACATCCACTGATACATTTCAGAGTAATACATTAATACATACATGTTTAAATATTAGGGTAATAAAACATTAATAACCCTGTAATTAGTTTAGACATTAAAAATCAATTAGGGTAAATGAGACATGTTAAATCCAGAGTGGACATTAACATCCTCCCCCATAAAGAAGAATGGCTGTCCCAGCCAGAAATAAAAAGATTAAAACCTGACCGGAAATTCTCCGTTCTATTATACAAACAATTTTAGGAGCTCCTTTTTTCCGGGAAAGCAATTTTCAGATGCGACAATCGACCTGCCGTGGAAGTAACAATGGTGCCTCCATCTGTCGGATCCTTCTAGAGTCACCACTAACTCTGTAGTTTGTGAGGTTTCCGACAGGGGCATCTTCCGGAAATGGCTTAATTGGTCGATCTCTACGCGAGGATGTGGTTTGTTGTTTTCCTCTTTTGGTTCTTTAAAAACTTCTAGATTTATAAAATACTATTGGCTGGAACAGTGGTTTTAGCTTGCCCGTCAAGGCTAATGCAATTCTAGCGAGTAATATTAAAATAAGGGTTCTGAATTTTGCTCGTTTTGTTTGCCATCGGATTCTGGTTTCATAGGACGGCCATTTTGATAACTTATTGAGCATGTGACTTCCGTTGTATTAACACATGGTTCACGCATTGGAAAAATATTCTATTCGTCTAGATTAACTACGGCACGCGTACTAGCTATATCCATTTTTTTGTTTTTTTGATAATTCGGGTTATATGACATAATATTCTTTTTTTTTGTGAGTATATGTTTTACTCTTCTACAACATGCCTGTCACCGTGTTTATTAGGTGTGTCCGAATAAGCACATTGAACTTTCTTGAGTAGACATGTTTTTTCACTCGCTATAGAATAAATATTTTCACTCATTGATTAAATATTCTTCACTCATTGGTTAAATATTTTTCACTCATTGGTTAAATATTTTTCACTCATTGGTTAAATATTTTTCACTCATTGGTTAAATATTTTTCACTCATGGATTACATATGGTTCACTCGTGATTAAATATAATGTCACTCTTGATTAAATATAATGTCACTCTTGATTAAATATAATGTCACTCTTGATTAAATATAATGTCACTCTTGATTAAATATAATGTCACTCTTGATTAAATATAATTCATTTCTTCAAGCTGTGCGGTCTTCTTTTGCCGGGTGCACGTCGGCGGCTGTCGATGATTGGGAGTGGAGTTCTCCTCCGGCTGGTTGCTGGCCCTGGGAACGGGAGTCCTGTTTCTTCCGATGGATCAAATTGGGTCATGAGACTGCCCCTGGCCGGGACCACGCTTTAATTTTGAGGTAATAGTTTCTTTTTGAGGTAATAATTTTTTGGTGATAATTTGGAATATCAATTTTTGTCATGGCGTGTGTTGTCAGACTAGTAAAAATGGAGTTCAGTCGCACCAGTTGGGGACCGGCTTCCAAGAACATTTCTTTCGCCATGCAGGTTTAACGTCCAAAATTGGTGCCCCTAGTGGGATTAAGTCCCTATATTTTGAGGGTGGGAGCACCTCTTTAGGGATATCCTCCAGGTCACATCCCAACGGCACTGGTCTGGGTCCATTGGGCGCGAACCTGGGGATTCCATTCATAGATCTAATTTTTTCTTTTCTTACCTCCTCTTCTTTGGACAGCGTTTTTGTGGTAAAAGCTACTATCCCAGCGGGGAGGGCTGTTGCACAAAACAGGCAAGAGTTTCGTGGGACCTGGTATTTTAAATAGCATCTTTTATGCACCAGGGTCCCACAACAAGGATATCTCGCCCCATCCCGGTCAAATCTCTCCCTAGGTTTGGGGGATCCTCGTACTTGTTTCAAAATTGTCTGCGTAAAGAAAGGCTTATTGCAGACATGGCAGTTGTATTTGTACCCATAAATTCTGGCCAAGGTCAAACCTCTTGCTTTAAATAGAACCCTCAATAGGTTTGCTAGATTAAAGGTTTGGAGGGGTTTCTCTGAGGTAGTTGCTGCCTTTGATAATTCTTTGATTGTTAGGTTACATACCCCGTTCAGCGCTCTGGTTATCATTCTTAGGGGGCACCCGCTTGATTCTGGAGTGTTGCCCCAGGGCTGTCTTAGGGTGTATGTGTCAGCCAAAGTGACCAACACCTGGCCCAGTAGATCTATGTTTTTTCTGGCTAATTGCCTCAGTAACTCGGGGAGAAAATCCCTTTTTAGCACGTAAATTAAGAACATCGACCAGTAATTCCCTTCTTGTCGCGTGGTCATTAGCCTAGCCAGTCTCGCTATGGCCCTTTTATCATTTCCGGTTGCGAATGCTATTATTATCCTCCTGTACATTTCTTTTGTTAGCATGTTCGGCATGCAATGATACCACTCTCCGTCCTCGTCGGTCAACCTGGCCCCCACGAAATTCATCCTTCTAATGTGGTGGCCATTGATCGGGAGAGTGGCAAACCTGCCGAACACGCCAAACAACTTCATGCTTGCGTTTGGTGTTGGTTGGATTCTCAGTGTCCACTGGCGTCGATCGTCCGGGATCATTTCCACGTCCTCAATCTCTTTTGTCTTAGGTTGGTCTGGTATGGTTTCTTCTTTCCTTGATGCCCTGTTAGGTGGCCTGGTGTTACTTTTTTCTTCTGGTTCGTCATTCTGTTTGTTGCCATTCTCATCGTTATTCGAGTCTGCTTGTTCTTTTTCCTGCCCAAATGGCGCAGGGGGTTGCCCTCAGAGGATCTGACAAACGTACAAGGACAAAATGTGTAAGACAAGTGTAAACGTTATATTGCATTTCACAACAAACACCTCTCAAAAACAAACCATTAGTATTGTGTTTCTTCCTGCAAAAATTAAAAATAGAAGTCTCGGAGAGAGTGTCGGCTCTTTTAGTGGCTTAAAAACCCCTCATATAAACTGGTTAGGTGTTCGTTCTTTCCCAAGTTGACAAAAGATTAATAATTTTAATTAACTTTTTATAATACTGGAATTTCTATTGTTTTCGAAATAGCAATTAGTAAGACCTGCGGATCTCTAATCTGTGGCCACTGAGCTTGTTTATAAGCTGGTGCTATTGGTTTACCTGTCTGGCCCGGCAGTTCTGGTTGCCTAGCGACCAGTTGCGGGCCTTGCTGTGGATCGTTAGAAGTTTTCCCTGTATTAAGCATGTGGTTTCAATTTGTGCTAGGTTTCAAGTTAACTCTTTCTTACGTAACTGTTATTTTAAAATAAGAGTTGAAATCTGAGTTGAAGATATACTAGGCTTTCCTTTTCTTTTTAGGTAATTAATATTAATGGTAATTAGACACCTATTGTTATGTAATTCTAATCTTGTATATCATTAATTATTTTTTAATTAACGACTTCTTTGTTGTTTTACGGTCATTGTTTTCTGGTTATAATACCTTGTAAGCTTTTTAGGCGGTTGTTGATCTATTTTGCTGGATCGGGTGCTGAGGGTGGCTGTTCACTGGATTGAACCCTACGGGACTTTCCCCCAAAATCCTCCCCCATTAAGAAAGGCTCGGTCTCCGAGTCGTCGTTTAATTTATTTTTGTTTAATTCAACATAAACGGAGGGCGCCTGTTGCGTAAGGAGAGGTGGACTATTGACTGTATAACGGGATCTGCTTGTTATAGAGTCTAATTGTCGAGTATAAGACTTCTCTCAAAACATTGTGAAATGAAACTCTTTCCCACAATAATGTTGGGGCATCGCTATGGGGACGGGGAGGGGGAGGGGGACATGGGGGGGTGGACGTGGGACATGAGAGAAATGGGAGCGGGAGGACGGGGAGATTATTAGTCATGATGTGTCAAATATGTTTATTAATTAGTTATGTCATGTAATAAAAGGTTAAGCAACTTTATTGCTTATAACGTAAACGTAACACCATTTGTTCAATTCAATCATGTTATATACATGGGGAAGCAGATCATTACATGCATGTATAAAAAGTGAGCATTTTAAGGTCTATCAAACAATATTTCATATAGTTGCAATGATTGAGATAAATGGTAGAAATATTATGATTGTTTGCAGAGCTGGCTAGATGTATTTGGTAGTGAAGTGAGTGGTAGAAATATATCCAGACAAGCATATATATATATATGGGGCCATCCACAGATGATGTCATGCTCTGGAGGGAAGGTTTTATGACAAGGTATGACAATGGGAAAGATACAACAACTCATGCCAATTCATGGAAGACATCATGTTTTTAACGTTTTAATGATAAGACTAATGGACTACCTCCTGCGCTAAGAAATGCTAATGCTGTCCAGTAGTACAAACAGATTATAAGGCTATATTTATGAAAATTATCCACCATCATTAACCATTCAAAACCATCGCCAATCCCATTTCTAAATCAAAAGATTAAAGATTTGCATTAAAACAATATACTATACTGACATGGGATTGATTAGTTGGGGAACTTTCGAATGCTACACCGGCTCCTATAATGTGACGTTGTCTTCCAAACACATTCCCGCTGTCAGTTTGTGACGCAAGTTATGGAAAGGCTCCTCTTCCCACAAAACGTTGTGAAATGAAACTGCTTTCCTGCAATAATGCGCATGCATCGCTAGGGGAGGGAGTGGGTGGGGGAAAAAGATGGAGAGGGGGACTGGGGGATGGGGGGGGGGGGATGTTTAAGGCACAAATGAAATAGTCCAGGCAACCTGCGCAATTTATTAAATCTAATTTGAAAAGATGGGAGCAAGTGGATTCCAATGGTGGTAAAATTTAGGGCATCAAATATATAGTTCTATATCTGTTCATGATTGAAAACATCAGTAGTAATGTAGTTAAATATCCTCCCTAGTAGTGCAGGGCCTTATGGCAATTTTTCAAACTATCAATGATCATTTGTGGTTCTTAATTTTTCTAGGGGTTTTCGAGGGTGCTGAAAAAGGTAAAGATAAATTAGTGCACCAATCAACCCACCACCTTCCCAGGTCCAGGTCAGCCTTGGTTCCTGACATGTACCCCTAAGTATCTCACCAATTAAGGTGAGATTTACAGATCATACCTAATCCATATATTTTTTTTGTACAAATTTTGTACAAAAATTATAGCATGCTCATCCAAGGATGAATTTTCGTTGTGCCCTGATATTACCATTGATTTAACATATATATTGAGAGAGGAGACGATAAATATTACAACCTTTCTAAATTAATAACAGTTACAAATTATATTACATTTCGAAACAATGAGAGGATATTAATGAGATGGATGATATAATGATAATGATGATATATATACAGCCATAAAAGCTTATTGCTCCGAGAAATAATAACATGGCGGCCTGTCAAGAACTCAGACTTTAGCTAGAGATTTGATAATCTATTGTTTCATTTTCAAAATAGATATTGTGAGACATAACTCTTGGTAGGATAAAATTTCTACCTGAATATGAAATACCTACATAATATCCGGTGCAACATGCTTACAATGAGTAAAAGATGTTATATAATAATAAAATAAAATGACATATCATTGTACGAAATACATATAATCTTCTTGATTTAAAGTAATTCCTATCCATCACAATGTATATCCCACTTGTGTATGCTTCTATATAATATTTTAAAATGTTTATGATGACAAGTATATCAATTGTTGAAAACGCCAAATATTTTATTTGTTCCAAGTGTCCCTCCAAACCCGTCAGTCTGTTTTATGGGAATGTTACACCGGCACCGGGGCAACGTCATCTGATCAAGTTTGTGACGCAAATATTTCTGGCCAAGCAGCTCACACAATCAGCGTGAGAAAGAGTTTTAGTCAAAGACGTCTTGGAAAAAGTTGTAGCGCACAAACTAGGAAAAGTGTACATTAGTGATGTGCATTCCAATTTGTCCAATGTTGTGACTTATTGGTTGATGTGTTATTTACTAGAATTACTAGTGCGTAGTTTGCAAATAAGGGTTTAAACATTGTTATTTGTTGACAAATTTTGTGCTGCTCTGTCAATATTATTCCAAATATAAATTCATTTCTAAGGGGAATCATTTTTAGATGCTTTCTTCCTAATTGGAAGTGTATTGAGTTTGATTTCCCTTCTCAAACACAACTTGTATTTATCTAACTTAATGAACTGTGGTTGGATAGAACACAGGACACTTCTATCATTATGGTATAATAATTATTTACTAACATTGAACTATGGAGAAATCATATTTGTTAATTTAATCACCCCCAGCCCTGTACTAATAATTAAGCTATACTTGGTTTATCAGAATGGTGTGCAAGTGTACACATTTGTAATTCAGACCCATACATGTGGAGATGCCGTTATTGGTTTTCTCATGGGAAAGGATGGTGCGCGGCGATGGTGGGAGCGGAAAGGGTTGTTGTGGGCGCGGTGACGCACGTCAGTAGCACGGGCGTGAAGCGCGATAAGGTAAGCTGTCGCGGGAAGGACAGCGCGCAACGCCAAAGCGCGGCAAGGGTGGTACCCAACCATATAGCATATGCACGGTATATGTACATTGGCCTTCACTTGATCCATTGCCTATAGCTCAGTTAATATCCAGACATATACAACCAAGTATCAAATTGTATCAAAGCAGAGGGTTTACAGTGTGACAGAGAGCGGGGATAGAAAGGGATAGACAAAGACAAATGGCAGGGATAGGGGAGGATAGTCCATTCCCACATAAAGAGAAAGGATGATCCATTCCTGCATAAATGGGTCAGATTTTCAGAAAATGTACAATTGGCAGCTGTACAAATTTAGTAAATTCTGCTAAATTCTGCTACCATTTGGTCACCACTAGGTAAATTTGAGTACATTCAGCATTGCATTGATTCTAGCAATCTCTTTGGTTAGGTTGAACTGTATTTTGAAGTTTATTTTCGTCTGGAATTTGGGTTATTTGAGAAGATTGGCGAAGTTGAATTGTACATTTTCTGAAAATCTGACCCAAATGACTACCATTTTGGACCTAGACAGGGATGTAGGAAGCAATTCAAACATGGGGGGGGGGCCAACTTTGTCCCACAAAGTGAAATTGTATATCCATATGGATACAACTAGAAGTTGATTTGGGAATAGTTTTCCTATGACACAAGGTCTAAGATTGTGTGTTATCGCAAGTGGCATGTTTGACAGCTGAGTTTGTATATCAAATTTATATCTCTATTACCCTGTATGGCTGTTTTAGTGATGAAATTTACTTATTGGTTGTCCACTTCATTTTCAAGTCATTTTATACTTTAATTTCACAAATATCGTCATATCTTGGGCTCACTTTTCTTTTAAACTCAAACATTTAGTTATTGATGTCATCCCTTCATTGGGGAAAGAATTAGAGATGCTAAGATCGAATTAAGCAAGAAAAGTGAATTAGTATGAGCATGGCTTTTATACTATCACTTCTTGACCCTCATGGAGACGATAGTCTTGAGTTTCTATTATTGTCTAGTGTGGGCGCCCATTCAGCTGTATAGTGAACCTCTGAGGACCATCTTATAGCTGTTTAAATGTTTTATTTGGCACAAAATATGGTTTCGCATGAGAAGAACGTTAGCTCATCAGGCAGGGCGGGAATAATTCCTTTGGTGGGGATGTAAACTCCCGAAACATTGTTATAGATATTTATGTGTTAATGTTTAGTCTGTATATTTATTAATCCCCTATAAATATTATAGCAAGAACAGCATAGTATCGCGTATGAGGGGAACTATGTTCTCCGAGGAGAATATAGGCCACCAAAGATGCGATACTGTGCTATTCTTGCTTTTATTCCATGTTTCTTACCTTTAAACAACTTTATTTGCATCAATTTCGTCAGAATGTGTTGTCCGCATAGTCTTGAACGGTCATGATGTCACTGTACAATACACAGAGTTTATATTGTACACCTTGTGAGCGTCAAGTGTATCGATTATATTGTACGCTCACGGCCTAATCATGGAATAATGTTACTATATAATATTATATTATGAGTTCTTGTAAAAAAAAATGCATATATTTTAGATATAAGTCGGCGCTGTCTGACAAAATTCCATGGTCAACCCCATAAAAAGCTACATCCTGTTGTATTTTCAGATAGATGTCAGGTCAATGATATAAATTAAAACTGGTCATGCACTTTGATATACATGTTCATGATGGTTAATTGAAAATGTATCTGATGGTGAGCTGGACCACGGGCTATATCTTGTATTTTAAACGAGAATACATCCTACTTAGCTTTATATAAAAGCTAGGTTTATGGATGTATGGATCGAAACTTGGAGTAAAACTCTCAGATACAGCGTTACGTCATTATTCCCAGGACTCTTTGGGGGGATTTAAATTTGTGGTTATAATACTGGTCGCTCTTTACATGAATATATTGCTTTTCCTTGCCCCTTCCCAATATGATATTTGCGCATGGGTGTGTCTATAAACCTTTGATTTGTGCACGCGTTGTATTGTTAACAGACTATAGCATCTGTCGTATCACCTCCATCCTCATAACTCGAGGGATTAACTTTGAAAAAAATAAAGAAAAAATATTTGAAATGTTTTCATATGTATACAATTGTAGTAGATTTAGAGTGGACACAGAGTTGTCATTAGTAACTCTATTCTACACCTTTAAACTCGTTTACCATGTAATTTGAAAGTTGATTCCAAAATTATCAAATAATGATAAATTGGGCCCGTATATGCCCATGGATTCTTGATACTAAAATCATTGATCCTCCGATGAAGATATTGAATTGAAAAATATTTTATGTGTCTGAAGTTGTACAAGTATGAGATTCGACAAATAGGGGACCAGGCTTCCGGATAATATCCAGGTCGTCCAGCCGTCACCTCAAATAGAAAAGAGAAACTGGCTAATAATGTGGCTTATAAACACAAATATTAACAGGACGTAAAACAAGTTAAAGTTATAAAACAAAGTAATATGTTGTAATAGTTTCTTGAGCAATGTCACTATAAAACCAGATCCTGGCTGCTCGTACTGTGAAGAAATAGGTGAGTTATGTTTTAAGGCGTTTATTAATGGAAGTTATGGCGAGATATAGAGCTGTCTCATATAACGCAAAATTTGTTCGGCGGGATCAGAAATGGATTAACCAGGTGAAAGGTTACATTAAAGACCTCTGTCCCGATCGTTAACAGCTAGCCACTCAAGTGAATTATTTTTTGTGTCACCTTGTTACGTTGTCTCTTGTTTCGAGGGAAATGATTTGTGTGTACAAATAATGAAGAAAATACCCCCAAAAAAACTATAAATGATAAGGGACACGGTTAAACCATGTTGTTAGAAGCGAAGTGTATACGCCAAGACGGCAGGATAGAAACTGAATAAAACCTTTTAAAATAACCGAAGTAATATAATTAAATTATAATCATAACTGAAAGTAATTGTATTCAGGCTACTGACGAAAACATGTTGAAAACCAGTAGATGTACCTGTTCAAAAGAAAAGTGAATTAAATGAGGTTCTGGGATATTAGGGTATCTAGATCAGACTGTCCAGAGGCATGGTTGGCGGTCCTAACGCTCTATGTCCAAACCCTCAGAAGGCTGTTGCACAATGCCTGTTCGTTGCAAATTTGTGTCTGTTTTTAGCCTTTCTGTTGCTCGTTGAAGTTTGTAGAAATCCCCGCTTGTTCTTTGTGCAACAAACAAGAACCTGTTACACAACCAAATCATAGATGTTCGTTCATTGGGATAAACAGTCTTTTAAATGTCTTTCATGCATGAGGGTAAACCTGTATAGTGGCTATGTAAAGAAGACATTTCAACTAAAAAATGTTATTTGTCTGTCTGAAATCTTTGAAAAACTGAGAAAATATCCATTTTCCCCACATACTTCAATACTAAACTTTGGTGGTCTCTAGAATAAAAAAAAAATATGCTGAGATCCATTTTTTTTGCTTTTTGTTATCCCCCAACCACCTTCTTTCTCAAGACGAAGTTTGAAAAAGTTATTGTCACTCCTTATTTTTCATGCATTAGTTCCTTGAACTGCCGCCTGCAGCAGTGCATATGACAGTGGTTTATCTCTTTAATTTAATCGTTGATACTAAAAAAACAATGATTCTGTATCAAACCTAGACCTCAGTCATACATATATGTAGAAGCTAGTGCAAGAAGTTTCGCTTATAAACATTTAAGAATATGAGGCCTGCTTGTGGCCTATTCATTGATGCTCATTGACAGAGTTAGAATGACCATTAGATGTCAGAAGCTAGGTTAGAATATCCCCTAAAACTGACATCAATCCATGGAATAAGTTTTAACTGGGTACACACCTTCTTGTAGGGTACACCCAGGAACAAGCATACATATGAAATGTGCATCAGTGGGTTAATTGTGGACATTCCTGCTTGTTTGTGAGGACTTGGACAAATTTCAAGGCAAGAATTCTGTTGCACAATGAAAAGTTTCAGACCTTCAAGTCTATTTGTACCTAATTTAAAGGTCCCTGAAATTTATTCATTGATATATACCATTTCTTAATGAGTAAAAAATGATATGTCAAACATTTTACATATTAATTAATCATTTGTTTATGTTTTGGATATTTGTGGCTATGAAACTTGCTCATGGTAAATTCGTTGATCTGCCATAGTCTATATGGGTCAGATTTTCAGAAAATGTACAATTGGCAGCTGTACAAATTTAGTAAATTCTGATAAATTAGGCTACAATTTGGCCAATACCAGGTAAATTTGAGTACATTCAGCATTGCATTGATTCTAGCAATCTCTTTGGTTAGGTTGAACTGTATTTTGAAGTTTATTTTCGTCTGGAATTTGGGTTATTTGAGAAGATTGGCGAAGTTGAATTGTACATTTTCTGAAAATCTGACCCATATAGAAGGGTGCATTCATCCTAATATAGAGGCACTGTGTAAGGGCAGTCAGTGGTCATCATATAAACCGTGGATTTATCTACCTGTGTCTTCCTAGTGATTTATCTACGCCGCAGCTCACAACACATCAACATGGAAGATTTTCTACATTTAATTTCAGAAGGAGGGAAGAGCTTCCATCCAAAATGTGCCAGGCAGAAAAAGAAATTTACGGTAAGAATTATATTATTATTACGGATTGGGGAAAGCTTTTGTCTGCCCGTTCATTTCCGAATCATATGAACATCATACAAGTACCATTTTATCAGATTCTCATTCCTAAGTTTGTCATCTAGGGAGATCATCAAGCTCAGTACTTCTATAGCAGGTAGTTTTTTAAATCCCAAGTTAATATCACTATTTTCATTAGTAATTGGGTCAGATTTTCAGAAAATGTACAATTCAACTTCGCCAATCTTCTCAAATAACCCAAATTCCAGACGAAAATAAACTTCAAAATACAGTTCAACCTAACCAAAGAGATTGCTAGAATCAATGCAATGCTGAATGTACTCAAATTTACCTAGTGGTGACCAAATGGTAGCAGAATTTAGCAGAATTTACTAAATTTGTACAGCTGCCAATTGTACATTTTCTGAAAATCTGACCCAATTGTGATTTCATAGGGTTTAATGTCAAGCCAGAGAAACACCCGAATACTTCTACCTCTTTTTTTTTTTTAAACAATTTTATTAAGAAGATTTCCACAATGTGGTAGGTCTCATCTCCTACAAAGGTATTTACAATATTTAAGATTAACGCGATATTTGACAATTCAGTACTTTTAACATCATTACATAGCTCTAGAATATTATTAGTTAACATACAGTGGTGCGTTGTTAATTCTACCCACATCTTGTCCGATACAGAGACAATTATACTATTCTATATGTACGGTATTGACATCAGCATCTATGTATGTATGTATATTGTTTATTTCCGAAAACAGTACATGATAAAAATATACGATAATATACATCGGAAATGGGTCAGTCCTCTTCTGTGGCAGCCACAGCTCTTCCAGAGGGTCCCTTAGACTAGACTTTTAAATTACAAGTTACGGTATATAGAGGTATAAAGTGACTAGTTACCTACACTACTGCAATGGGATGCACTAGCTATATCTGTATCAAGGTGTGACCGATGGCATTGGGTTTCCTTGTGTATAATTTTGTGGACGCCGTCCTTTTGTTAAATTTGGGTTAATTTAAGTTTGATGGATAAAATGAGAGAAAATGGGTTGTGTGTTTGTACAGGTAGTGTATCCCATTTTCAAAATCAGCTATGTCCTGGCATTCTTACGAACACTCCGTTGACTGCTGTTTACATATTTTTATATTCTTTAAAATGTTATGATGACTAGAGGGTCTAGATGCATGTGGGGTAACATTCTGGCGAACACTGGCCCCAATTTGCATCCACATCCTTCACAATTTGTATAAGTATTTTTGACTAGTTTAGTAATATTTTGTACGGCCTGCCCGATAGAGATCGATGTTGGGGTCTCTCCATTATCCCATGTGGGAGAAGAAGTTTTCTTCAAGGTATATTCTGAATTCAACCAGTGTTGGGCAGTTTCTCCCAGCTGGTGGAATTTTATTGAAAAGGGTTGGGGCTTGTACAATAAATGATTTTCTGATCCTCTCTGTTTTTGTCATTGGTATTTTTAGGACTTAACTCTTTGCCAGATTCGCAGATTGATTTTTCTGTTGTCAAGGTATCTTTTGTCATGACTCATCTCATATGCTAGGTGGAGAAGGTGTGAGTGTCCCCTTTCATTCAGATATTCCGTATTTATCTCTGAGTGGATTTCCTTGACACTATCAGTTTTTTTCTTGTTGTATGCTAGTCTTAGAAATGAGTTTTGTATGGATTGTAGCCTGTCTAGGTGTTTTTTCTGTGCTGGGGCATAGAACATATCACAAAAGTCAAACACAGGGCAAACCACTATCTATCCACTCAATATACTATTACCTCTTCTATATTTAACACAACTTACTTTTTTTATTTTTTGGCCCATAATTAAAAACAATACATAGATTCTCGCAGGGTAAAAAAGATTGGTTACATATTACCACCGATTTTTCATACACACAGTAAGTCACATCTGGCATTCTTACAAAAAGCCTGCATTACAGGTTATCTAAGCGTCAAATCATCCTACCGACCGCCCTGCAAAGTGGCCCCCATGTGCGCGGCAACCAGCATGTTCTCTAGAATGCAAAGGTTTCAATTCATATAAGGTGTCATTGTGGTCATGAATAAATATCAATCGTACAGCCCTATTTAATACACTTTGTATTTTATTTATCTGATTTGCGCCTGCCATATTGTGGAATATATTTCCGTACTCCGCGATAGAGTAAACATGGCTTTTAATAATGGTCTCAGTCATCTTTTTACTCAAGCAAAAGCGAAGTCTAGTGTGCACACGATTATCAGTCGAACAGCTGCAATTGACCTCTCGCCGACCTACTTACTCAGGGTGCAGACATACTAATTTACATGTTCTGCAACCAATTAGGAGGCAGGACGGGGTAAACAGATAAGATTCACGTGCATACCTAAAGGCATGCAGTGTGATGGTTGGACATAGTTAGACAAACAAGACATTGGTAGCCTATGTCCCCAGTGCTAGTACATGTAGTTTTTCTATGTTTAAGCTAATATTCCACTCTTTCTTTGAAATTTATTTTATCTTCCCACCACAATATAGTTCTATGCGACATGAACTGTACTTAGTTGTATTTAAACCTGACCATTTATTAATTTGTAATGCATTTTCACTCCATTTAAATAACTGTCCTATAGGTGCAAGCCATTATGTTCCAGTTCTTTGAACAGATTTTTTAAAAATGTACCATGATTTAAAGAGAAATCGGAAATAAGTAAATAGAGGACAGTTCAGATTTCAGGTATAATTTTTTACTGGTATATGGGCTGATTAATGTAAATTATTTTGGACATAAAAGATGCCATTGATTACAAGGCTTAGGACTTAACTGTTAAAGGATGTGTTATATTCAATATTTAATGCAATACTAACAGCTAAGTACTATGCATTTTATAATGTCATGATTTTTAATCATGTTTGACCATTTTCTGAAGCTGTTCTAACTATTCAATTTTGACTAAAGTTAATGTTTTTCTTAACTATATGTGCTTTTTTTACCAAATGCCATTAATTATTCCCATAACTATGGTAGAATTCATCCACGGATATTCGTCTTGACATCTAAATAGAACTGTCAGGAAATGCTGATGAATAAGAATGAATAGAATTTAAATCGATATGGGTTGTATGTATCAATAGTCGGAAATATATCCAATGTGCTCAATACTGTATGGAAATATGTAGGCCTACAGTACTAGTATATAGGAGCAAAATACAGCAGATCACACAGAAAAAGGAAAAGCATGCATGAGAATATATTTAATATGTACAATTATGATTTTTAAGAAAGAATGGAGCGATAAGATATAGTCTGCCATGCAAAAGCTATGGCATCAGACTGGTTACTGTATGCGTCCAGCTGTTTGTTTGTCCAACCTGTTTACTAATTAGGTATGCATGCGAGGGGGAGGAGCATGGAGGCGCTGGGCGAGGGGTCAATTTGGTCAATACTAGGTAAATCCCAGTATATTCAGCATTGCAGTGATTCTAGCAATCAGTTTGGTTAGGTTGAACTATATTTTGAACTTTATTTTCGTCTGTAACTTGGGCTATTTGAGAGAATTGGTGAAGGTGAATTGTACATTTTCTGAAAATCTGACCCCCATATTGACAGCTATCAAAATAATATCATCTGTATACTGCTTGATTTCTGCCTCTTTTCTCCCTATTTTGAAGTGGCTAAGGTTGCTGAGAATAAAAATCGGGATTTGTGTAAAATATAGATTTTGATTCAAGAATTTGATTCAAGCTATGTCAGGTGTTCTATTTCGAATTGTTTCTATCTATGCTGGGTTGCTTTGCTGGGATGCGAATCAGGTGTTTAGTTAACCTAAATGGGTCAGATTTTCAGAAAATGTACAATTGGCAGTTTTACTTATTTAGTAAGTTCTGCTAAATTAGGCTGAAAAATGATGAACACTGGGTATATCTGAGTATATTTGGTATCGCATTGATTTAAAGTATCAGTTCTGTTATGTTAAACTGCAAAATTTATAATGTTCAAATATACAAAAATACTCAGATATACCCGGTATTCATCATTTTTCAGCCTAATTTAGCAGAATTTCCTGAATGTGTAGAGCTGCCAATTGTACATTTTCATATTTATACTGGCCTGGGTCTGAACGTTTGCGGCATAGATGGCTAGGACACTGGTGCTCACAGTAATGAAAACAACAAATTGTGACCAACCTTCAAAGAATATTGGAAGAGTAAGGAAATTACCAATTTGGGAGTTTATAGCAGGCTTTGCTGAGACAATAAGCCCAGTGTTCTTTGTCTTTATCTTTAAGGTGACACAGCCATCGGTGCTCAGACATGAATAGATATTTTTGTGCTGATTGTTCTTATAGTGATGAACATGGTCGTTTAAGAATTGGGTGGGTAGAGACAGGGCTTCATTTCATTGCCTTGTGCCTGTTTAAGGAGGTTTTCAATGTATATCATGTCAACATAGTAAGATAGGTCGGCAATGCTGGTGGTGGTATCAACCACCGAAACTTGCTTGGTTTTGGGATCCTTTCTAGTAAGGGAGCATAGCCCAGAGAGCATGAAGGTATGTTGTGGACTATCTCGAGCAACACTATTTATTGTATTGTAAAGAATTGCATTCTGTAGGTTGGGATCTGAGCCAATTAGCCTCTGATCATGGTCAGACCATGCACGCCATACATGTGGTATGACCAGGAGTGGAGGGAGATGAGCTAGATAGAGCTGACCCTCCACCCAGTTCCACCTAGATGGGTCAGATTTTCTATGAATGTACAATTCGGCTGGGAGAGTGAATTTTTGTAAAACGTCCCAAATGTTTCTACAACCGTATTTTTATGATAGCTTATACTATCAGCTGTCTAACAATACCAATTATGATCTAATTCTTCAACTGTAAAGATGTCTATAGTTTGTTGAAAAAGGTCTGAAAATTGTTATCCTCCAGAATCCTGTTTACATTATTTCCACTTTTTTCCTGTATCCTGTATTTTGGCTTCAAATCAAGTGAGATGAAAGTTTAACTTCTGTCTAAATTCGACAAAAAATATAATTAATTTTGACCAGAGATGTTTGAAGTCAACCCTATTTTGCGGTCGGACATAACGTTTTAGCTGTCAGACATAACCATTTGTACCAAACATTTTCAAACTCGTCCTGTAAGGAAAATAATGACATTACAGTCACTGGACTTGGCATGTATCTGCCCAACATGTGAACAACATCAATTTAACAAAAATGACTGTAGTGTATGACTTTATTAGGAGCATACACAAAAATCTCCAAAAATACATCAATTCATTAAATTCACTTTTCACTCTGGGCTTCCAGGAGGCAAAAAAGTAAAAAAAAAGGTTTCCAAAAACAGATCTTCTTGACAGCAACATATGATTATTAAATAATACAATCCAGAAAACGAATGAAAAATTATCCTGAGCACCTCTCACATCATGATCTGAGAACTAATACTTTTCGTCTCGGACATTACATTTGTTCTGTCGGACATAACCAAAACATGTCCAAAACATTTTAAAACTTCTCCTGTGAGGAAAATAACCAAAATACAGTCACTAAACTTGGCACGTACATGCCTAACATGTGTAAGAATAAGATAAATTTACCAAAAAATGTTCACCCTATGTGCACAAGCCAGTTGTTAGCTTTCCAAAGGAGGCTTACTGGAGCCTCCCATGGCCGTCTTTCACCCTGGCCAAACGTAACCAGTCGCGCAGCTACAGGTGGGTTACCATAGCCGTCCATAGTCGGCTACATGTAGCTGCCCATGGACGCTACATGGGTCATAGTCCATTGTCTGGGGGTGATTCCGTGTGAAAGTCTGAATGTACTAACTTTCTCTCCAGAATCATTTAGAGGGTACCCTGGGATGAAATAAAATCGAGGGTGACAGTCCTGAATCATGGGCATAAGTTGGGAAATTGCGATTGAAGTTTGATAGCCTTGGATTAACCCCAATTATTTGGATCAAGTATTTGAAAATGAAAGATTGAATCTATTCCATTGAAACTTTGTGAGATTATAGTCTATAGGAATGTTGATTTTTTTAGATAAAAGTTTTTTTGCAAAATCATCATGAACAACCACCAGGGGGCGCTTTTCTGTGTTTTTTTCTGTATTTTTTTAATACACTTAAGTTCACTTACAGTTTGAATCTAGCTTTATCCATCTAATTACAAGGGATTGATATGGTCTTAAACTGCTTGAAATGGGCTTCAATTTGATATATAAAACATGTCTCTATGTTAATAATAAAAGAAGTTATGATTTTTCAAAAAATAAATTCGGCCAGTGGTGTAGGTTGCGGCCGCGTGCCTGCCGAGGCAAGATTTTCACTTTTTTACAAGATTGGCTCATCTGACAGCTTAGACTTCATTAACTTTTTTGTTCAACTCATAGAGGTCTTTAATTCTACACCTTGTGTTGTATTCTGTTATCAATTATCAGCCACCAGGGGGCACTTTTGTCCCAAATTGCACCTGTTTCCACTTACTCTTTAGTTTTAGGTTGCAAGGAATCCATTTTCCTTAGTCATTATTCTGTTCCAACTGTATTTGTAAGGTCACAATCCAATATGGCCACTACAGAGTACAATAAATTTAATATCTCAGGTCCTGTTTGCATCACATCTATATGGTGTAGTACATAATGAAGTCTGTGTTTCTTTTTTTTACTTTTTTCAGTCTCAGCCCCAATATAAGGATCAATATACAAAAATGACACATGAAATAGTTAAGAGGCCTGCTGCATTATAGGTTTCTATTAAAAAAATATGCATTCTTTCAAAAATAACCTCAGCAATTAACAAAATGTATGAAAAAACGCTTAAACTTGGCTGAAATAATGGACATATCCTTGTCTGTGCGCTATGTATTTTCCGTTATCTATCCACAAATGACATCATCGGAGAGAGAAACTCCTGAGGTTGAAGCACATATCAAATTTTTTGTTGTGGGCCCATTTTAGACTGTATGACAATTAAATTAGTGGTATTGAGAAAACACAAATTTGAAGGCCAATTGAAAACCCCAGGGTGCTCTCTCTGAGGTCGGGGTGATAAGGCCACTCATCTATAAATAGCCTGCCCCACCACCACCTGTCCACTCTCTAGTACTCCATGGTTGGGGAAAGAGAACTTTCTATCTCTGACTGAAGACTATTATAGGTGCTACACAAACCAGTATTACCCCTGTTTTGCCTTTATACTCCAGTACATTATATCTATACAGTATACATTATATGTATACAGTATATATATAGTATATATAAGTACTTCATCCCACCATTTATTAGACTTAGTTTCTTTTCTTAGGGCTGTCAAACACATGTATTTGTATGGTTGCAATTAGCACCAGGTTGTATCTTGAACCAGGCCACCATATAGCCTCTTATATCTTTATAAGTCCATCAACTCTTATATTATCAAGTATTTAGGCCTACATAGGTATTTATAACAGGTACATTGCTACCGCTTGTACTGGTGCACTTCACTAATAATATATTATCACTACATTTTGGTATTAGTTGTTTTTACCATTGTCAGTGATCAGACGTTGTGCTGGTGTACTTGATTTCTTCTGTATTTCCCACATTTCTTGGAAGTCTCTTTAATTTCAATCCAAAGAATTTTTATGATGGAAATTCAG
The DNA here is from genome assembly GCA_942159475.1 of Sthenelais limicola. Classification (NCBI taxonomy): domain Eukaryota; kingdom Metazoa; phylum Annelida; class Polychaeta; order Phyllodocida; family Sigalionidae; genus Sthenelais; species Sthenelais limicola. Next base: position 105,236,217 of record OW804099.1, read on the forward strand.
ATGAAGAGAGTGATACAGAAAGTGAAGGTGACCTTAGGACCTCCAAAATTTCTAGTGTGAAGAAGTGTAAGATGGAGGCCCTATTCCAGATCCTTTTCTTCAATGTTCATGGAGGACATCAGCGGACACCGCTACACCTGTTAAATGCCCAAGCAATACATGGTGTGTGCAAAAGTAGTACACTGATTAAAAGCTTTAATCATTTTGGTATTGCCGCAAGCTATGAAGAAATTCGCAGATACCACAATGACATGGCCACTTTGATTGTGTATTCCAGTCAGGGCAATGTCCCTCTTCCCAGCCTATTTTGTCCAAGTGTATTCACTACAGCAGCATTTGACAACTTTGATCATGAAGAAGCAACACTTTCAGGTATTGGGGGAAGCCATGACACTGTAAGTGTCTTGTTTCATGCAAAGCAGGGAACAACTCAAAGAAAGCCATGCATCTCTAACAGTGAAGTTGAGCATGGTTGTAAAACATTCCTTCATGAGCTTCCATGTCAAAAAATGCTTGACTTCACCAAGCCTGCATGCAAGCCTAGCATTCCATCAGATTATAGTGTTCCTCTAGATCTTTATAAAATGGATGGTGCTCAACACAAGACCATAAAACTCAAAGATATGGCATGGTGTTTGGCTAAATTTGATCAGTCGAAGGATGGAAAACTTCACGCTATGTCCTCTCCTCAAACGATGCCATCCTGGGCCTCCTTCAATTCAGTTGTATCAGAAAGAGAGTTACAAGAAATGAATGTAGGATTCATTCCTGTCCTCCCATATCCTGTGACTGAGTATGCTACAGTGTATACAGCATTAAAAAATTTCCAAGGTATTTTGTCCCAGCTTGATCAAACACATTTAGCAGTAACATGTGATGAAGGAGTGTATCACATTGCAAGGGAAATCATGTTGCTCAGACCTGCTGAATTCAATGATATTGTCATCTGCATTGGATCTTTTCATATGATCAAGGTCCTAATTGGTTGCATTGGGAAATATCTCTCTGGAAGTGGAGCAGAAAGCATATGGACTGAAAACACAGTGTTTGGAATCAATGTTGTGGAATCTGTTTTAAGTGGTAAGCACTACAGCCGAGCATTAAAGGGAATGCTACTTCTTTCTGAAGCAATGGAAAGATTGTTGTGGGGCCAGTTTTTTCAGTCAAAAGAAGTGATAGAGTATGGAGAGGCTGAAACAGAATGTGGCTGACAAGTGTAGATAGGAAAGCAGAGCAAGTGTTCAGGCCTTCATTGATTCATCAGGCAGCCTTTTCCAGGATTTCCAGGCCTTCAAGCAGGCTCAAAGATCTAAAAGTGAGACCTTTGCATATTGGTGCAATTTTATTGAAATGGTTGGTTTTCTTAAAGACCTTGTCAGGGCTGATCGAGAAGGAGACTGGAGCCTCCATCTCCACACAGTACAAAGTATCCTTCCATTGTTTGCTGCTTTCGACCGTGTCAACTATTTACGTTGGTGTTCAGTTTATCTTGAAGATATGAGAGGGCTCCCACTAAAAGCTCCTGAAATTCATACAGCATTCCTGGAAGGAAAGTTCGTTGTGAAACAAAGTCCAGGCATATTCAATGCAGTTGGGGCAGATATGTGTCTTGAGCAAACAATCAATCGATCCCAAAAGAGTAGTTCTGGAATCATTGGTTCTTCTAAGAGGAAAAGTTTTGTGGCTCAATGGGAAATCATTTACCATGAAATGTTGGCGGTGAGCAACCTTCAGAGAGAGTTGAGTTGTATCCAACCAAATTATTATGAGGTCAATCATGAGTTTCGGTAATCCCTCACTGCTACATATGAAGCTCATGTAGGAAACATGATGTCCTATGTTGAATATCATGAAAATCCATTCAACATCATGTCTAACACTGAACCTGCTCTGCATAACATCCTAACTCAGGAAATCATGAGTGAAGAAATCCGCGAGCAGATGTTGAATGTCAAGAATATTGGGGCCGAAAAGTATGCCAAATTCCGCCATGAAGTTTTTGTTGACAGAACGAGAAAGATTTCAGATACAATACACAGGACAAACCTCAAGACGTTTAAAAGCCTTCATTCCAAACAGAAATCTGTCCAAGTGAAAAAGAAAGAACAGACCAAAGAGCTGGGTCGGTCACATAAACTCCTTGATATTGCAAATGTCAGAGGATATGATACCAAGGAACTTTTCAAATATGAGTTGGTATCACGTAGCACCTTATTTGATGAGGATGGACTCATGACAAAGCCAACCAAAAGTGACCTCATGCATGAACTAGAAAAATTAATTCAAAAAGAGGATGATCCTGTGCCCCCTCCACTAAGTCAAAGTACTTGTATTGTGGATGTCATGGCATATTTGCGGAGAATAAGATTTTCCACACTCAAAACATTTGGCCAAATGTGTGAGAGCTTTGGACAAATGATTCAAGGGATATGTAAGAATGCAACATGCGTTGACTTTGTCTTTGATTCATATATAACTGGCTCAGTCAAGGATTCAGAGAGACAGCGAAGAGCAAAATCAAAGGCAATTGAGCTCAGTTCTATTGCTATGGACACACCTCTCCCTATCAATATGGAAGCATTTTGGGCATCCGTCACAAACAAGGCAAAGCTGCAGATGCTGCTAGCTGACTGGCTTACCAGAAATGCAGGGAAGTTTCCCAATGGAGAAATAGTTATTGGTGGGATGCTTGACTATAAGTCAGTCTACAAGCAATGTATAAGGATAAAGCATTCTGTGCAGGAAAAAGTTCCTGAGCTTGATTCTGATACAGAAGAAGCTGATTACCGCATTATACCACATGCAATGGAGGCAATAAAGAGGGGGAAGAAAACGATAATCATCTTATCAGCAGATACAGACGTAATGGTCCTTTGTCTGTACTACTGGAAATCCTTCAATTGCCATGGCCTTCAAGAGATGTGGATGAGAGCTGGTGTAGGAAATACAACCAGGTATTTTCCTCTTCATTCTCTAGCACATACCATTGGACCACTCTGTCAAGTCCTTCCAGCTGTGCATTGTCTAACAGGATGTGACATTACAAGCAAGTTTGGTACTAAAGGTGCAGCACTAAAAGCAGGTCCTCTAGAACACCTTCAGGGATTTGGTAAAAATCCCTTCCATCACAAATTGGAGGAGGAAATTACCAAGGCTGAAAATTACCTGGTACATGTGATAAAACGAACAACCGAGTCCAAAAACATGGATGAGCTTCGGTATTCATTGTACCTGCAGAGTAAATCCATAACATTGGATCAACTTCCACCTACAAGTTATTCCACAAGAGGTCATATTTTGCGGGCTCTCTATGCTACATATGAAATGGTCAGTTGTTTGGATAAGTTGTCATTGGATCCCTCTTCATTTGGCTTTGAATCATCTGACGGACTGGTGCTCCCTTCAAAATACATACGTATTCTTCCTGAAGACTTTCCAGAGGCCTGCACTTGTCTCAAATGCGCAACATCAAGATGTGGATGTAGAAAACAAGGGCTAGCCTGTTGCAAATTTTGTAAATGCAAACATCTGGAGGAATCAGGCTGCAAGAATCCATATAAACCCAAATGACAACATTGTGCATGGTACAGATGCCATTATGTTAAACATTTTGTATGATGTCAGCTCAAACCTCATTTATTATGGGTTTTTGGACAAAATTACTACGTAAAATAGAGTAAAACTAAAGAGTAAGTGACAATAGGTGCAATTTAGGGACAAAAGTGCCCCCTGGTGGCTGATAATTGATAACAGAATACAACACAAGGTGTAGAATTAAAGACCTCTATGAGTTGAACAAAAAAGTTAATGAAGTCTTAAGCTGTCAGATGAGCCAATCTTGTAAAAAAGTGAAAATCTTGCCTCGGCAGGCACGCGGCCGCAACCTACACCACTGGCCGAATTTATTTTTTGAAAAATCATAACTTCTTTTATTATTAACATAGAGACATGTTTTATATATCAAATTGAAGCCCATTTCAAGCAGTTTAAAACCATATCAATCCCTTGTAATTAGATGGATAAAGCTAGATTCAAACTGTAAGTGAACTTAAGTGTATTAAAAAAATACAGAAAAAAACACAGAAAAGAGCCCCCTGGTGGTTGTTCATGATGATTTTGCAAAAAAACTTTTATCTAAAAAAATCAACATTCCTATAGACTATAATCTCACAAAGTGTCAATGGAATAGATTCAATCTTTCATTTTCAAATACTTGATCCAAATAATTGGGGCTAATCCAAGGCTATCAAACTTCAATCGCAATTTCCCAACTTATGCCCATGATTCAGGACTGTCACCCTCGATTTTATTTCATCCCAGGGTACCCTCTAAATGATTCTGGAGAGAAAGTTAGTACATTCAGACTTGCACACGGAATCACCCCCAGACAATAGACTATCAGATTTTCAGAAAATGTACAATTGGCAGCTGTCCACATTTAGTAAATTCTGCTAGATTAGGCTGCAATTTGGTTAATACTAGGTAAATTTGAGTATATTTCGCATTGCATTGATTATAGCAATCTGTTTGGTTAGGTTGAACTGTATTTTGAGCTTTGTTTTTGTGTGAAATTCGGGTTATTTGAGAGGACTGGGGAAGGTGAATTGTACATTTTCTGAAAATCTGACCCACATGTAGCCGTCCATGGAAGTGTTGCATAGGTGGTCTTTTGAACACTCAATACAGCTAGGGGTATTTATAGCTAGCTTTATTTGGCGTTAGGGGTGGGGACTAGGTATTTTGACTACCTCTGCCATTTAAAATATGAAACGATTTGTACTGCCATGGAAATAAAATGTTAATAAAAAAAGCATATAACACAGAAATAATATTTTCTATTCCTCTTTATTGCAGTTGATATCATACAATATATGTACATATATAACCTCTAACTAGGTAAACAAGGAAAGAATCACCAAAGTACTCATTTTCCTGTGACACATCATAATAATACGAACAGTACACAGTTGTCTAAGGTAATAAGGTCTCACTCTATATGGAATAAAATAGATAAAAATAATTCTATTCAGCAATGACTATTTTCGATACATTGTCTTGATTCTCTTCTATATATGGGTCAGATTTTCAGAAAATGTACAATTCACCTTCCCCAGTCCTCTCAAATAACCTGAATTTCACACAAAAACAAAGCTCAAAATACAGTTCAACCTAACCAAACAGATTGCTATAATCAATGCAATGCGAAATATACTCAAATTTACCTAGTATTAACCAAATTGCAGCCTAATCTAGCAGAATTTACTAAATGTGGACAGCTGCCAATTGTACATTTTCTGAAAATCTGACCCATTAATATAGTATATATAGGGGCCGAGAGTTGCAGCTGCATGCTAACAGTGGGGGATACAAACCTAAATGTTACCGCCGAAATAAGACAACTTCTTGCAGACTAGTTAAGCAGAATAGTGAAGGTATCAGGCAGGCATAGGAACTGAACAGAAAGCCATAGGACCAAAGGGATTTAAATAGTGGACATAACAAAACTATACTGACCACGCCACATCTAATATTGCTCAATGGCGGATGAGTCAACAACACCGGCCACTGGAGGAACTAGCACTGGAGGAGCGGGGGCCACAGGAGGACAGAGAGTACCTAGAGCTCTGAGCAGAATTACAGTGGGAAAAAGTCCTACAAGTAAATCATAACCTGTGAAACCAACGGAAAAGAAACTAAACAAAGCATCCTCAGTTTCATCATCAGCTCCCAAAATGACAAGTAAAAGTAAACCGGATAAAACAGAGGGTGGAAAAAACCAGATCGACGGAAGTGAGAACTCCCAAACGGACACAGGAGTGGCTAACCAATTCAGTGATGTCGGAACCAGGGGGGCCACAGGGGCCATGGCCCCCCCACCAATGAAAGTAGGGGGGCCAGAGTATGGTTTGGCCCCCCCACCATTTTACCTTCATGTACAATTTTGAATGCTGAAAAAGAATTCCTCCAGTTAGAGAATGCCCTCACTCAGTAATGTAAAATTCTAGTAAACTTCTGTAACTATAGACAAGTTGTGGCCCATGCGAAAACCAATTTCGCCGAAAATAAACACAAGCATAGCAGTGTAGGCCCAAGTTGAGAAAGTCCCTTCCAGCAAAGGGAAAGCCTCTCGCCTCAAACCACTAAGTGCCTTCATAAATCCATTAAAACTGTAAAATATCATTATATTCCCATCAAAACGCCAAGTTCTAGGCAGGGATACCGATTAGCTAAGTAAGCTGACATACCATTCTTATCTGATCTGAGGGCTGTTGCACAACAAAATGCAATGAACAAACAGGATAACCTCTTCATAGGGGTCTAAGAATGAGCAGGAATAGCTACAATTAGCCCACTGTTGCATATTGCCTGGTCCTAACTATACTCAAGAGAACCATTAGTTATATTTGGAACCATAATCGTAATGGACCTGGCAATCTACAATAGACAGGAATCGAACAAGCAACAAGACACCCTCAATGACATAATTATGAAAATAAATCCAGCAAAAATGTTTCAAATGGTCTACCTACTCCATATCTCCATGACCACGTTCACCACAATTGTAAGAAGACCCACAAGAACTATTATAACAGACTTGATGAGGATGCCTGTCACCTAAAACCAAAGGGACTTGACCACTGGGCCAAACAAATTTCAAAGACGATTGATAAGTTATCAAATTAAGATAAAAAAAAACGCAAGTACCAACACACATTCTATAATTTCATGTCTCACCATATTGATCTGTATTTGTATAGATGTGTTTTGTTATGGTCCATCTACTTTTGTTCTCCTTTTTGTTCCACACAAGAACTATTATTTAGCAACAATTATAAGGTCCAGGATTCAAAATATCTCAATGAACGGTGTATAACCAGCTATAATTAAAATATTAGGTTCTCCGCTTGTCTCCTTACCGTGGAACTAGCTCATATATTCAGAATTTTATAAGTCAGTATACCTGATGTAGTACAAACATGCTCTCCTTGTCTCCTTGTCTCCTTATAGTGGAGTTAACATGTTCTGTGTAATACCAAAAATCATTGAGCAAGATCATTAGTATCTACCAGACGATGTTACGTTACTCAGTAAATTACTAGTCATTTTATATACCGCCAAGTATTGCCACTAGCATATTAGATAGAAAGTCCTGCAAACACTGATATGTAACACTGTTTTTATTGCTTAATTAAATATTTCAAATGCTTAACAAAAGCAGATATATGTAAGCGGATCATTTAGGTTTACCCCTGCATGCTGTGAAGAAAGCATTCCTATGGGATTAATTTCCCGAGATTTGGTGTCTGAGGCATTTGTTTGAAAATAAACCCCAAGGCCCGTCAGGGCCAAGGGGTTTATTTTCAAACAAAAGCTGAAGACACCAAATCTCGGGAATTAATCACTTTCATAGCAGATTTTTGGATTCAATACTACTGTTTAAACACATATTAACAAATATGAGACTTAAAAAAACGTTTTAGATGTACTTACAGCATGAAGAACTGCAATAATTTAGCTCCTGCATTCGAATACATCAGTTACTATTTTACATCTGACATGGAAACGACCGAGTCAAAACGCCACCTTTATAACGTCCAAATCAGCATGTTTTACACAATTCAAACCATCACATTCGAATATTTAGTTTATTTTACCTCTGTCAAACCAATATAACATATGTACACGTAATCATAACTTCAGAATGTCGGTTACGTCAGCCGCACTCTCTGTTCCAGAAACAAACAAAGCTTCCACTTTTTGCAGGCAACCAAGCATCAGACTTCTGGTTTACGAATGCCGTGTTTGTGTCTAGGGACTTAAAAAAGAAATAAATAAAAGATTTGAATCGGTAGAAATGTTTTAAATATTGTTTTAAGCCGATAGCGAAGTTTTCCTCTATGGAAATCAAGTAATAAATGAATGGCGATTTCAGAAGCCATGTGTTTACGTGCGAGGGTGCGAGCGAGCGAGCGAGCAAGGTTGATTTCGGCATAGCCACTCTGTGCACGGAGCACTTAGTGTTGCATTGTGTACGGTAGTCTTTATTATACACGCATGCTATATGAGAGGTGCTATAAGTGGGGTGCTATAAAAATAGTCATATAGGAAGCGTCCTATAAAAATGTAGTTGTCTAAAAATAGCTCTGACTCAGCACTTCCGCTGTCTCCGCGGAGATCCCCGCGGAGATCCCCGCGATCGGTAATCCACCTGTGATTATAGAAATACATTATACAAGGTTTATATGAACGTTTTAGTTCAACCAAGTCAGTAAGTAAACACTGCATGATCACATAGTCCTGACAGCTCACTCACACAGTCCTGACAGCTACAACAAGCCTACTGAAGGTGCTCTCAGTGGGGCAGCTGGGGCTCTCTCAGAGTTCTTTAATACTTTTTCAGTGATATCTGATGATGATCAAATTTTATGCACATATAATAAATATAGAATGGAACTCGCCAGCAATAATCCAAAATTTATAGGACTTGATTCGTCCACATAAGCACTCTGCCTACGGCATCGTGCTTATGTGGACGAATCTCGTCCTATAAATTTTCGATTATTGCCGGCTCGTCCCATTCTCTCTATATATAGCGCACGGAGGATTTCATTCGAAAGTGCCCGCACGTCAACAAACGAGGCTTGCATGATGTCCGGCACGATGTCTACTGTGGGGGAATTGACAAATGAATTATTCCCTTTTTCGTTGCTCACCACCATTCAGCAAGCGGACTATCCCTCTACAGTGATATTTAGAACATTATCGGTGATTTTGGAGCTATTGGGAGTGATATTTAGGCAGTTGTACATAGCCTGGCCTGTTTCGCCTGGTTGTCATTGGGAGGCAGCCGTTGTATCACAATATTGCTCGCACGATGTCTATCGTCGTCACGTTATGGCGAGCCCTATGCCCTAAAAACTTAAAAATGGCTAATATTTCCATCGGAGACAGTGGAGAAAAGACTTTTGCTTGACAAGGACTTACATATGATAGCTTAATACATTGAAAAGGTTATAACTGCAAGAGGCAAAACAGAGATACAGAAAAGAAAAATGGAGGTGGTTTAATAACCTATGTTAAAGATAAATTAAAAATATTACCAATCGATAATAATTTGCAAAAGCTATCTTCAGTACTTGAATTTATACCGAAGAATGATGAAGTGACATTGGTCTGAGACTTTAATATAAACTATAAACTTGACTGGCAAACCCCATTTGCAATCACCAGAATATAAGACTTCATTGAAACAAATAATAAATGTTCCAACTAGAATAACCTCAAATACACAAACAACGATTGACCTAATATTGTCTAATACTAAATTTGTGAGGAAATGTGGTACACTCAATATTAATATTAGTGACCACAAACCAACATACCTCATAATAAAAAAAGAAAAAGAACACTACAAGCTAATAAGCTTCAAATGTCGTTCATATAAGAAGTTAGATGAGGAAGTCTTAGCAAAAAGGTTATTGTGTCGCAACTGGGCTGAGCTATTTGAGTCACAAAACCCTGACAAATGCTGGGATAACATGTTACGAGTAATCACTGAAGAGGTTGATAAAATGTGTCCAATGAGAGAAATGAATAATGTAAGGGCAAGGAAGTCGTGGGTCACGGGGGACATAATGGAACTTATGAAGGAAAGGGATAGATTATTTTAGAGCAGCAAAAAAGAACAATAATCTGGGACTACTTGAACAGGTGAAAATTATCAGAAGAAGAGTAAATCATCTGGCAAGAAACCTAAAGAATAACTATATAAAAGAAGAAATTGAACAGAATAGAAACGAGCCAAGAAAATTTTGGAAAAGCCTCAGCCCATTACTGAATAATATGGAAAAAAGCAGTACAGAAGAAATAACCCTTATGAAAATGATCAGAAAATAGATCCAAATCAGACCCCCGATGAGTTCAATGACTTCTTTGCATCCATAGGTAATAACTTAGCCAAGGACATATCACCTCCAACCAAGGAGGAGACCAGACTATTCCAGGGGGTAACCAATGACGAAACCCAGTCAAATTTTTCATACATACCGATTTCTGAGGAAGAACTAGTGGCAACTATAAAAACCATTCCATCCTCAAAATCATCAGGCTATGATAATCTACCATCATGGCTACTAAAGAAAATCTTAGAAATATTACCAAAACAAATGGTACAAATAATAAACATAACCTATGAAAAAGGTTCTATCCCAAATGAATGGAAACAGTCAAAGGTTACTCCTCCGTATAAAGCTGGTCCCACCAGTCTCCACAATCACCCTGCCTGCAAAACTATTAGAAAAAAACATGAATAAGCAAATAATGTACTATCTTGAGAGTAACGATCTACTATTCAATTTCCAATACGGTTTTAGACAGGGACGATCAACAAAAGACGCCCTTCTAAATTACCTAATGGAAGTATGCACTAATATGAATGACGAAAAAGTCACTAGAGCAGCCTACCTAGACTTCAGGAAAGCTTTTGATACTGTAAATCACTCACGTCTCATTGAAAAATTAAAAGCAATTGTAGTTCAGAAGTGGTTCGGAAGTGGTTCAGAAATTACCTGACAAATATATTCCAAACAGCAGAAGTAAACAAAAGAAAATCCAAATTAAATCGCATAACATGTGGAGTCCCACAAGGAACAACCCTAGGCCCACTTCTGTTCAGTATCTATATAAATGATATGCCAAAATACATAAAGAATTCTAAGATCCAATTGTTTGCAGACAACACCATAATATATACAAGTGGCACAAACGCCCTAGAAGCTACAAAACTGCTTCAACAGGACCTTGATATATTGGTGTAAAACCAACAAAATCTCAATAAATTATGACAAATCGAAAGTCCAAACATTCCTCCCCAAACAAAACATGAGGTTGAGGTGGGTAACTCAAAACCAATAAATATTAAAAGATCACCAGTTGAGCCTGGATGGGAACACTATGGAAGACGTAGAGACTTCAATTCAATTCAATTCAATTCAAGTATTCTTTATTGCAAAAAATCGGTGTTGTGTACAATGAGGTGGACCAGTCTAGGTAGGTCTTCCACCGGGTGCCTGAAACTTGTTTGAACTTTAGTTTGGTTACCTATGGTTTTCTAAATCTAATGTACAGTTAAACTAGTATGGTGATGAAAAATGGTGATAATAAGTGATGTTATGGGTAAGATGAGCTTCATTAGGCGATTATACATGACGTATGGGGGGATGGTGACGAATAATGGCACATAATTGATCGTATTAATTGATCGCATATAATTCACACATTGGTGTCAGTTTTGCTACGTTGTTAATTGCTATATAATATCAGAACCAATAGTGTAGCATAATTATAATACAACTTACAACTTACTAGTACCTGGGAGTGGAAGTAGACAGAAACCTAAAATTTAAAAATGCAGTTAACAAGCTAACGAATATTATGAACTACAAATGCTGGCAAATAACTAAACTAAAAGGGAAAATTCCACAAGATACACAAAGTTATGGTTCTACCCCTTGTTGATCAAACAGATCTCTTCCATGACTCCCATACAACAACAGGTACAAATAGACTACAAATTATCCAAAACAAAATACTTTGTAGGATAAATGGACTCTCATCCAGGGCCAATGTAAATGACTTACATGTGAAAAAGAATTTATTAACATTAAAACACAGAAGAAGATATTTTGCAGGCGGGCCATGCCCTGGCGGGTGACCCAAGATTCCTAGATATCAGAAACTTAAATACGAGAAATTTCGCACCAGATAGAAAACCATTAAAACAAATTATTCCAAAAAATGAACAACTTAGAAAATCGATATTACATAGAATCCCATACTCTTGGAACGCCCTCCAGACCATGAGCCATAGACTAAAAGACCCAGGTATATTCAAGATGATAGCTAAGAAAACCCTTATTTGGACAGACCAGTACTTCATCGAGTAAAAACACCTTGCATGTCCTTGAACTGTAATTATTATTTCATAAACCAGAAGTTAATATATCAGAGACTTAACTGCTTAAAAAGCCTAGTGCGCTAGTCAGTTAAACTATTGATAGTAATAATACAACCTAATGTACAAGACAGTGTACTACTTTTGTCCTTGACAACTGTAGACTTGTTCACTGTTAAACCATGAATGTAATGACAGAAAACTTGAAAACCTCCCTTAGCTGGAGTCATATTCTCTGAAAGTGAAAATATTTCGAAAATAAAAGTATCTTAATCTTAATTGATATTGATATTGATATTCTGTCATCGATTCTGTCTCTGCAGTTGGTAATATCACGAGAAGGGATCTGCAATATAATGGTATAAATATTACAGCAAAGATGACAGTGACTTGATTCAATTAAAGAGAATGTGCACATTGCCATATATATGTTTCCTATGTAGTTACTAAGTTTCATGTGATTGTGCCCATTTAAGTGGCCACAGTGAGACATCAGATAACATGTTCTCTTCTAGGGGATGCCCGATATATAGAGGGATGCCCGGTATATTTGAGACGGTGTTTGTCCCAGGCAAGTGAGGTGATATTTAGTCAAGGAGTGACTTGAACTAAGATCAACTGGGTACCAAATCCATGCTGTTCATGTACTTGCTAGGTTTAAAGTGGTTTTGTCAACTTTTGTAGCCACAATGAGAGGTCAGATATAAGGTACTTTACTGGGGGATGCCCGGTACCATATGTAAAGGGATGCCCGGTATCAAAGATTGCTTTCTATTATCAATTTTCTCAGGGATCCTAATCATAATAAATTGGTAAAATGTTGCTATATTGATGGAATAGATGTATATGTTACCAGAAAACAGGTTTTCACCCCGTTTATGGCAACAACTGAAACATTATTGAATTTATATTTGAACCGTATGTTACTGATCAAAACACCCCTATGTTAGGGAAATGTCATACATTTGCTTTCATTTCTCACATAATAACCTTGGAGGATACATAATTATGGATTGGTATACTTGTAAAGGAACATCCAATCCTTATGAGAAATTATTTCCTAGTTGGATTGAATGATTCTGTCCTGAGTTATTGAGAATTTAAGGAGATGTCACATAATTTGATACCGGGCAAAAAAAAAAGATCACCTTGTTTTAACTACAATAAAAACTGACATATTGAAGTCTGGTTAGTATAATTGGTGTTTTTAGGTGGTGGGGACATCTATGATCCCAGTCAGAAGGAATATGAGTTTATAGTTATTATTTTTGTTTTCAATCTTCCTAAACCTCACGAAATCGCAATTGTACATTCTAAAAAAATGTGACCCATATAGACTGAAGAATAAACCAATTAGCAGGGAATTGGTTCTTGTTGACTTGTTTATTTGTGTCAAGATTGCAAATCACTATAATATTATAACTTTTAAGTGGAATTTGTGTAATCACTACCTAGTCGCCCATGAATTCCACAATCTGTATGTCATTTTTTCTCCCTTTTATCATTTAGGATGATTTTGCTGATGGATTAGTGCAGATATCGCTTTGACTATTTTTTTAGCTAAGTGTCTGTCAGCTTTTTCTGTTAAATATGAAAATTAAAGTCTTTAAAAAATGATAGAATAAAAAGTGACAGTAATAAGCAATTCTAAAAAAATCAATATCAAAGATGGAAGGTGTTGAATCAGTCATTTATTTCTAAATAAAGTAGACCTCTGTTGAAAATAGTTTTGTAATACATATATGACATCCCAGAAAACTTCAGTGACCTTCTCACAAATTCAAGATGGAGGCGTTTTTTCAACAGAGATCATTGATCTATAACAAAATTGTTGTTGACCGTATTGGTACAACCCTTCATGAGATTGCAGAAGAATAGAGTAACAACATTGGACATGTGCGTACAGAGCCCAAGCTTACAGAGCCTTTGCCTACCAAACCTTGGGCTACAGAGCAGGAAATAGAAAATTTCATCATCAACCAAGGTGAATTACAAGAAGAATTAAACAAAAATGCTAGGGAGGTGGAGAAATATAAATCAGAGAGTCAAAATATGAACACAATACAAACAAGACAAGTAAGTTGTCAAAAGTAGTTCAATAATTTTAATTGGCCAGAAATATTACAGGAAAATTGGAGAATACGCACAGCTAATGTGATTGTTTTTCATGCGTTGCCATTGTTGAAAATACAAGTATCAGTAATAGTCAAGTCAATTTGAAAAATTCAGGGTCATTCTTGGTTGGATGTTGAGCGAGAAATTAATCAACGCACCACACAGAGAAGTATGTTTCAAAGCCAAACCAAGTAGAAGAGGATCAGTGTTACCCATCTATTGCTTAAATACTAGACTCTCTGCAACCACCGCTTTTGAAAAAAGCCACCATCGGCTATTCACAAAAATTAGAACAGTTGTATTGTGTATCACAGACTATAATGCCTACAGTACAAGAATCGACATTTACTGCTGTCTCTGCCCCCGAAATAAATGTTCATTCAGCTTTTTTCCTGCCCTCAGTACTACCGTATGTTCTTAAGCAACGTAATTAGCCAGTGATTCCTGGAACAATATTGTACATAAAAGAAGATATAAGCAGATTTAGCCATCTCTAGGGGGCTTTCAGGGTTCGAACTGGCGGCCATTCCCGCTATAAACAAGCGTGTAGGCCAACTTGATTCAATAGCCAAAACCTCAAGCCATAAATGGAACAGCCAAGAGCTGTCACATGACCTACAGCTATGACGTCATAGCGAGAAAACCCCCATGCATGGCCATGGTCCAGGGGAAAAACAATGACGGAATTTGGCTGTCATAATCAAGGTAGAAACTCTGCGATTATCCCAGTAAATAGCAAATGAAATATAGAATCTGATCAAGAAGATCGGCTTCAGACCTCGTCAAGCAAAACACCAGAAAACTTGTTGGCTGAATGGCTATATATAGTTTAGTAGCCGGGAAACTCCCGGCTGGTTTGCGAGGGCCGTTTTTGAGACGATCCTTTATTTTTAAATATAAAAACAATATTAGGCATTCAGATCTGCTGAAATATAACCAATTTCCTTCCTTTGAAATAAATATAGTCCTCTCATAGAGGTACTTTCTGGACAGATTACAATGATTACACAGGGCCTTGACTGATTGGCTTATCCTTACTGGACCAATTAATTACCTTGATAGATGGAGGATCCAATCAGCCACAGGTTAACAATAATTAATAAGTTTGACACAAGGCTAGAGTGACTAGTAGCATGCCTGGCCAATCACCAATCATCACCATGTCCCAGTCAGTCTGCTATCTCCCCTCCCCTCTCCCTCCCCCTCTAATCAGTTACCCCCCTCCCCCCACCCCTCCCTTGCTGACCTGCTGGCCATTCCCTTCCCCCTCCGCTCCCACGTGATAAGAATTTTAAGATAGCGGTGATGGTAACCCAGGTGTGTGTTTTTAAGGATGAAAAGAAGTTCATGAGGAAGAAAGGTGGTTAGGCAGCTTAGCCGGTAGGTGGCATGGCAGATGCATTTCGGAATAAAACTTACAATAAAGATTCAAGACAAATCAAAGTCAATCAAGAGTCCTGAATTTTACATACGTCCCAATTGTGTTTGGTTCGGAGAGCATTGAGTAACACTGCTCTCTGAACCACTCACCTGAGCAGAAAAAGCATCAACACGACTCCTGTTAAGTTTCTGGTTGGCAGACCCCGAACACCCCCGAGCATCCCCGAGAGGCTGCCCATTGTTGCCTGAGCTCTGCCAGACAGAAACCCCAGACTCAGCACTCCAAATAGCCATCATTTTCTTCACTCATGAATCCCCCTCCATCCGAGTGGAGTATGACTCCCATTCTTCCCTAGAACTTAGTAGTTTGGCTAGAATCTCCGGTCCACATAACGTTTATTTACGGTGGATGCCTCAACCTTTGTCATTTCTTGTCCATTTGTCATCCTGAGCAGCTATTACTCATTGGATCGAGGCTCCTCATTCCTGTTAGTACACACATATCTTAGTTTTTAGAGCTAACAATAATACAGAAGAAATTACAGAAGAAAATTCATACAGTTAAAATTCAATAAGAGCCCCAAAAGGCATTAGGGGCTTTAAAGGAGGGAAGAGGGGCAGAAGGGTTAGGAGAGTTTTTGTCTATTGAGCAAGAGCGGCGCTCTCCTAGTAGAGGAAGGCAAGAGCCGCTTCTAGGTCTTTTCACATACACCACCACACCTATTGATCGAATTATGATCACTAGGGTGAGCATGAGGGTTACAAGTCCCCATGAGGTATACATGGAAAAGGAGAATGAGATAAATGGAGGTGTAAGGGGTAGATCGGGTAGGGAAATCAAGGGAACTGGAGTTGTTGCTTCCATTCAGGATAGTCTTTGAACCTTTGATAGGTCAAAATGAGGGAAGGAAGGGTCATGACCTTGGGAGGAAAAATATGGATTGTGGAATTGTGCTGCTCAACACTGCACACCCTTCAGTCTTCGCTGTATAAAACACATCCGCTATCTCACCAATCTTGAATAAGGTGGTTTATTGGGTGGGGAAGTGATCTGTTGTTGCTCAGCTCTTACATGTTCGTGCTCAAGCTCATTAAATTCCCAGGGGATTTCCTCGTTTCCTTGACAGCACCTACTTCAAAGTTACTGAGAACATTTCCCTCCCCTGGTCATAAGTTCCTTGAGTTTTGATTTGAGATAACATGTTTGTTTGTTTCGTTTGTTTTTTTTATTGATAGCGTTTCATCTTCACAGACAATAGTTCTCAACATATCAAGGGAAATGTCATCTGATACATTGTTTTTACCTTGTCTATATTCTATGGGAGCACCATATTCTATTAAAATTCTATTAAAATCAGATACTGAGGGGTTACAATAGACCACGCCAAAATACACAACATAGCTAGTGAACCGATATACAAAAATCCACTTGTGATTCAGTTCTTTATTATGCTGTAATCTAAGTTCTAGTATAAGGTATTTTTAGGTAAATGTTTAACATTTTGAGTCAGAGCATGACAACATCGCAGTAACTATAACTTGACATCAAGTAACTGCCAATGAGAAAACCTTTCCCTTGGAAACGCCAGGTAGTTACATAAAGTTCACACTAATTGTAAAGTTAGATAGATCAATAGATAATAAAATAACTGTTTACTTAATACTTGTTAGCAAACTTATTGATACAAAGTGCTTCCTGTGGTGCCACTTCCCATCAGGCCTTTTGTGCATCAGGCCTTTTGTGCATCAGTTACCATGATTTTAGATGAACTTCAGTACAAATGCACAATTCCATAACCTGACACACCCAGCTGCTGTTTCAACAGCAGTTTGCGACGCTGCCAATTCACTGCAGTCATCGCGGGAAGCAAACAGCGGCAAGCGTTACTCGTCCTGATGTGATCACATCACCGCGGTCGCCGCGACAACAAGTGAACGCGGGGTAGCTTGCAGTAGAGTATTGGAGATAGTATATGAATATTAATCGAACAAGAGTCTAGGCTAAGGATATCCTAACTCTATGAATAATCAAGCAGAGATTCGTCCTGTTTAGACCTAACTTTTATTGAGGAAACATGGGTTTATATATATATGAGATACATGTACTGCGCATGCGTGCACATGCGCATAATTAAGCCAATCAAGTCATAATTACCTTACTCTCATTAGTATTAACCAATGACATTAGATTATACATATGGACCGCGCATGGGGGTCCCCATATCCAGCCAATGAGGCTAGGGATATTGGTTGGACCAATAGACTTGTCTGTTGGTAATACCCAATCAGACTGTGTGTCTCATTAGGCTATGGCCCAATTTGGGGTGACCCAATTACTTGTGGTCCACCTGGTGTGTGACCTGGGTGTGACCCATATACTCACAGTCCACCTAGTGTGAGACCTTGTAACTTAACTAATGAATATTCACAAGGCTATCGCTTATGGAATCCAATATTCCATATTGATCATATACAGTTAATATTAGGTAACCTTACGTAATACCTTTATAGTTCTTACATGGACAATATAGCTCGTGACAATTCCTCCTTGGAAAAAGGGGTGAAAACGACCCATTGGTCTGTGGATATTTCAGTATTTCAGTGGTATTTCAGTTATGTTAAGTAAGTATGTGTAATGAAATTGAACAATGAGAAGAAAAGATATCTCACTTACCTGTGTGATCCGGGTGTGTGATGCACACACATATATCATAATCACCTGGAGTCATACATGAACTAAGAAAATATAATATGAAACCAAAATTCAGCCGAGAATAAATGCATCTAACATTTGGGTGTGATTTTCCGAAAATGTAAAATTGGCAGCTCTACACATTTGGGAAATTCTCCTAAATTAAGCTGAAAAATGAAGAGTAACAGGTATATCTGAATATATTTGGTATCGCATTGATTTAAAGTATCAGTTCTGTTATGTTAAACTGCATTTTGAAGCTTATTTTAAATATGGGTTGTTTAAGAGGATTGGTGAGGGCAAATTGTACATTTTCGGAAAATCTTACCCATTTAGCGATATTGTTCATGATGATATTCGTAAGGAACTGCAGACTACTCAGAACGCCTAAGTAAGTTTAGCTGTTTTATGTTATTGTACTTATAATTATGTTAGTCATTATCTTAATGAAATGGATTGAGAAATGGAATGAGAAAGTAGCCTAGATATAACCATGCTAATCAAAATGAAATAATATTGGCTGTATAAGAGGTATTTTAAGGTGAGATATTATAGAGTTCTTCAGGTTTAATATGTTTTAAAAGTCATAACTGAAACAAATTAGTCATTGTTTACAATATTGCTGAATGACTAGGCTATATCCAAACAGAAACGGAGAACTTTATAACTTTCATCTCCTAAACAACAAACACTATACAAAGAAGGCGAGAGAGACGGAGGTTCATGAGCGGAGAATTTTTTTATTAATTTTTTGTTAAGGGTCAATCAATACCTCTTCTCTTCACTCCACTCTGAATAATTTATATGACTTTCTAGATTGGCAATATGTTTGGGTAACTATGAGGGGAAAGATCAATCAAAAGATTCAGAATCATTAAATGAATCAACTAGCTTACGTCCCATTCCTAACTGACGTCCTAATGTTACAACTTGGAAAATATCTCTAGGAATATTAAATAGAATAAGATAAGTACTATTCAAGGTAATATATCTACTATATTAACCTTGACATATATGACTGACATGTTTCGATGATGGGATTCTCTTGTTAATAAATGCTGCATCTTTTCCTATCTCATTTGGCAAAACCTATTTCCTATCTCATTTGGCAAAACTTATAACTCCAGCATATATGTTACATTAATACATTATAATTATTATATTATAGTATCTATTACATATCCTGTGCATTGTTGATGATTTAAATTTTAAATTATCATCAATAGAAATACACCCAAATCAAGCATGTAAGACTTGTACATAAAAGGTTTAGTTGTATTATGGGCACAATACGAAAAGTCAATATTGTTATATGAATGGAACTCTTTAGTTGCTAAAAACAAATTGACAAATAAGAAAGAGGTAAAGATTCAACGATGGTTGAGAACAGTGTAAATAGTTATTAATATATTTTATATCATGGAGTACACCATGATTAGGTATAGTAATTGATAGTAAAATACGTCCAATTTTTCTCTCTATTTCTGAGAAAGAGTACATGCTCAAAACGGCACACGATCACCTTTTTACAGTGATCTGATATATCTAGTCATTTCCATTGCCACAGAACACCCTCTAGATTGATATTTTAAAGCATAGACGTCTTCATAGAATATATCATAGAATGTATAAAGGAGAAATCAACGTTTTTCCTTTGGCAGCCATGCCAGCCATGCCATGTTTGTAAGAGCCCTCTATGCCATGCAACCCCAACAGTTGGCATGACGTTCACTTTGAGAGTGCAGGATCTGGTATTCAAGCCTTGGCCATTCTTGCAGCTTCATTTTTTATCTCTTGGTCGCGTAGATGCTATGTCATTCTACGCGACGGGGTCAGCGGGTGAGTTGGCACAGTTGGTGGTGATGGGGAAAGGGCAGATGAATCAAAATATCCATATAATTTAACAGATAAATACCCATCGTCAGGGCTAACAATACAACTAAAGGGAAAAAAAATAGGCGTCAATCCCCGGGCTAGTATATGGCCACTCATCTGGGACCGTCTGTTACAGGAAACTGAAGTCAGGAAACGTTTCCCTTGGAATACAAATTAGTTGAATAAACCATTCACAGGTTGTGAATAATTAAAAACTGTGAATAAATGTGCAAGATTGTTCATAATATCATTGATATACACTACCTCTACCTCATCACCTCTTGAACCCAGTTTATCAGTGTTATTCTGAAGTATGTCATATAAAATACTGTAATATAGCATTGGATATCCCAGCTGGATATCCCAGCTTGATCTAATTTGTCTTTATTTTGAATGTTGCAGATTCACATTGACATAGACTTCAAAATGTCAATTTCCATCAAGAGAATCTTCCCTCTAGGAAGTAAGACAGGAGGATTTTGTATATGTTTGCTGTTCCTTATTACCTGCCTTATAGGATATGTTGTTCTCAAAGACAGCAGATTTGTCACTTCTCCTAAAGTAATGTTAGATCAAATTACAGGTTATGACAGCAGATTTGTCACTTCTCCTAAGGTAATGTTAGACAACATTCTATTCAACTTTTCTGTGTTGATTTAGCATTGGCAGACTTATTCACAGCTATGATACAACTCTTATATTTTCTTGAAAATCTGAAGATGTTTCAAAGAATTCTTTTCAAATAATTGTGAGTAGGCTATTGTGTAGGCTTACTATTTTACTTCTGAGTGTTGGGTGACTGGGATAGTTTCTTCCAGACCATAGATGTCTCCATGTATCATAACAATAGCCATTGTAGAGTCAGAGTAAATGAAACAGAGTGGTCACTATCACACATCTGAGGTTGCATGAGTTGTGGCTATATACTGCATGACTGTATGTGAGTGCATTACTGGTCACCTAACAGGAACTCCACCATTAGTATAACACATAAGCATATATAATTATGTGATCTGTTTTAGGAAAGCAGCACTGTATGCAAAAAGTATCGTTATTATTAACAACTCTCCCTGTGCGCTAATGTCTCAACTTTGGACCCTAATCTAAGGTTTCTGGGCCCTATTGTCCTTTGGCTCTAACATCTGGAGCCCCTTTTTTCAACACAGATGCTTTGGTACAGAGCATTTCAAAATTAATAGTTTAATAAAGTTATTAATTGTGAACATTGCAGCATTATTTGATGTTTCTGTGCAAAAATGTTAAGCTTTATCCTAGAAATAAAGAACAAAGTGACCTCATTAGTTTTCATCACTAATTTAGAATTCATTAAATTTTATATCATTGATGAACTAGACAGTGCAGTGATTGCTTCATGCATCACCTAAAAGATTACTTGTTCAAATCCAGAGTTCCAGGAAGTTCATCATTATCTCAGCTTACATGCACAATGGCAGCTCCATCCTGGGTTCCATCTTTGCCCATCACCCTGACGTTTTCTACATCTATGAGCCCTTAGCAGTAGTCTACAGTTCAGTGTTCAGTGTCAAAAGATGGATAGATCCATTGAAATTTACCAGGATGGAAAATGGATCAAGAAGGTATAAAACACATTTAAAGTCTATATTTCAATATTAAGGTCACACCCTGAACATCTATGGCTATCAATTGTCCTTTAGCAACATTCATACTGCCTTTTCCAACTGGAGGCACATAGACATCCCAAACTTTTGACACAACTTGCGATTGTCTGAACAGAGATCACCTGGGTATTTTTTTCCCCAAAAATGTGTTTTAAAGAAGTTGGGTTGAAATGAATGACAAAGTGCTCATTCTCACTGAAGCCAGTTCTATTCATGGTGAGCTACTTGGATGATGCAATACCACCATCCTTTGGGGAATTCAACATTTTCACAACATTCCCAATTCCACAGTTACCAAAACAAATCATTCTAACATCAAATAACAAGTAATAACATAATTTATTATACATGCATTGCTCTGAAAACAACATATCTAGAGTGATTTACGCATAGTGCGTATTTCACTAGTGGTTTACATGGGGTTGTCATGGCGACCAATCTGGTTTTTTTCCCTAAGATTACCAGTAAAATCCGAATTTATGATTCAATTTTTTTCTATTTTCATGATTGAAAGCATGTATAATAAATCTGTTAACTAACTTGTTGGTTTAAGTCGCTTGGAATATTGCACTCGTTGCTACGCAACTTGTGCAATATTCACGCTCCTTCAACGACCTCGTTAGTTAACCTGTATGTACAAGAGTAGAAAATAATAGTAAAAGCAGTCAGCCCCTTCAACTACCAAGTACTCTCAATGCTGGAGACTCAGATGCAACCTCCCCCTCAGAAGAAGAGGATTCTTCAGAAGGTGATTCCCTGCCCTTCACCCCCTCTTCCTCTACCCCACCCTTATGCCAGAGGTTCAGCTACTGCCCCCTCATGGGAAGAAGATTCTTTAGAGGGAGATTATTCAGGAAAAGATTTCCTTGCCCATACTCTTCCACTTCCTCTACCTCTCCCTCTTCCTCTACGAGGGGAAAGTGGGTGTTCACTATTGTCTTTGTAAGTTGTATTTAATTTGGCAACCATTTGATACAGAAGGTCATTAAGGCTTGGACAAGGAGTTACTCACATACACATTCACTCGTTCTTCACCATTTTTTTTTTAATTAATTTGATTGACAAAGTTTCACAAAGTGATAGGTCTCATCCGCAACACCATTAGGTTTGCTTTTTTTAACCTGCAATAGCCCCCATGGCTGTACCACTCACATAAGTGTCCAGAATAATAAACTGACCACTCACACAAAGATACACCAATATGGTTGTAGATAGTAGGGCCACTTTTGTCATACTAAACGCCACATCCAGCTCATCGCTCCAGGAGATTTTATACTGAATACCTTTTGCCTGATCGTAGCAGTATTCTTCAACCGTTTCACCAACTTATTAAAGGCCTGGATGAACGGACGGTAATATGATGCAAAACCCAAAATGGTCTTTCACATTCACATTAGTGTGGACTGTAGGAATCTAGAAGCATTTGCACATAGGTCAAAGTCAGACAAGTCAGACAAGTCAGACAAGTCAGACAAGTCAAACAAGTCAGACAAGTCAGACAAGTCAGAAGTTGGGCGTCCATCAGCCAGGCAGCAAGCTTGGCTTTGCCTTTATTTATACTCATACATAACAATTAATTCATTTCAGACAAAGCATTCCTAGAAACATTTCCTGGCTTTGTCGGCCTCTATTTGGCTGAGAGGTATTCCTCCATCACGTGGGCCGACTGACCCGCTCTCCTCCATGCCAACATCAGCAATTGTCCATGTGATAGATGATCCTGATTAACTCATTTTTGTTATGCTAGTTATCTGTATTGATATATAAGTATCTAATTGAGCCAGTACCCCCTCCCCCCCACCCAGTGTTAACTTCCCTACGGTGGAAACCCACAAATACATGTAGTATACATTGCCAATAGTAAACAGAGACCATGCAAAAGGGACTTACATGCCTTTTATGAAAAATGTTGGTTTACTTAACAGGATAAACCTTCATTTCTTTGGTAGCTACCTGCACAGACTTGTAATGAGTATTCTGACATTGATTTCAATCAGAGGATAGGTATTCATCAAATTCGCTCAAATAAACTGTTCTAAGGTATTGTCTAAACTTGATTCTGGTTTCTGTAACATGAACTTCATCTGAGAGACTATTCCATAGATTTGTTAAGACATAGATATAAGATCTCTTAAATAATTCATTTTTTGGTTGTGGCACAATCAGTTTTTTCCCCCCTCAAATTAACTGCCCTTGACATCATGGATCTCCTTCTTGTTACATCCAGACCACATGCCTTTGCTGCCTTTATGGTTAATACCATAAGGACTTACACTACTTCAAGTAGTATGCTCAGGGGGCTTTCCCCTATTGCGAGTTTCATCAAACATGTTGTCTTGTGATCGCTTCCCTGGGAGACCTGATCTATTTTCCTGACTTCTTGTCCTCATGGGCCTTACCTTCTTTAGCTGATATTTCCCAAAACACTAAACAATGGGGGCAGCTTGACTGGATGTGACCCTTATCACCACACAGCCAACATGCAAGCTGGTTTCTCCTTTTTAGCAGAATCCTTCTTACCAGGCTTCTTAGCCTCCAGCTTTTGGTTTTCTTGCCAGCAGATATCTTATTAGGTTAAGTCCCCTTAGGCTTATCCCAGGGTTTCTTTCCTATAGCACCAGACTCATTTGTCTTTTGGCGCATATCCTTTTGTAGTCATTGAAAGGCTGCGATTAGTGACTCTGTATTGGATTCATTACCCGTTTTCTCATTTGCAGTGACGTAAGAACGCTCTGCAGTGTCAGAAGTATTCTCATTCAATGATTTAGAAGGAGTTTCTGCCACTTCTGTGGCAAAGCTAACTTTCCCTTCCTTCTTTTTCTATCTCAGATAGTCAAACAAACAATCTCCATGTACCATGTATCTCCATGTACCATGTATCTCCATGACCCCATCTCAGTTTCCAACATTTTCACCCCAGGATTTCAGACATATAACAACATCTGTGATCATATCTGTTAGAGATTAGGAGCAGAGATAGCATTTTAGCTACAATCCTAATCAATGATTGACAATCTTCTGGTCATTCAATGATTATGAGATTTATTACCAGGTAATCACAACAGAAAAACAGGGAGAGAGATGGAGTAAAAGTGTGTCCTGACCACAAAGGCCACCATCTTGCAACACCAATACCTTTTATCAATCTCAACCTGTGATACCCCAATGAGATCAGGGGCGACTTCTGTATCTAATTAAGCATGATAGCACTTTTTGTACCAGGTAAATGTTGCATGGGGATATATCCAGCCAGCCCACTCCATAACATATCAGTAATCAACCTCATATTTTTTTCTTTCCAGAGAAAGAATTAAAGCAGAGCATGAAATGGTGAACCACTACTTGAACTTGATTGACTCATGTCAAACTACGGACCTACCATCAGAAATGTGTCTTTTGATAACACAAGGGGGAGTCCCACTGAAGTGTCATCCACGATGTATATACAAAAGTAAAAAGTTGTTTCCCCCGATATTCATAAAAGATTCGACCATTCATTTAAGACACAACAGCTGTAGTGACAGGCACAGAGATTCATGCTTTTGTAAGTGGAATCTCACACTCAGAAATGCCTCTGCATTGTGCCAACAGAGCAAAGGCATTGCGGTTAAGTTACTGAGACATAACCTGCCGCAGATTATCAACATCCTGCCGCAGAAGAAACACTGGTACCTCATACACCAGATCAGAGATCCTCGTGGTCTCATAAACTCCCATATAAATGAAAGGAACTCTACCAATGTCACAGCTTTGGCATTAATATATTGCAAAGCAATGAGTGAAGATTTGGAGATATTGAAATTTGCTGCAAAATCTAACCCTAGCAGGGTGCTACTCACAAGGTATGAACAGTTTGTAATTGACCCACTACAGTATGGCAAGGACATGTATAGAAAGCTTGCAATGCCAATGCCTGGGAGTGTTGGGAAATGGATCATGAAAGCAACATCTGGGAATGACAGTGGGAAGTTCATAAGATCCGACCCTGTAAAAACAGCTACAAAGTGGAAGAGACTTCTCACACCATCAAAACTCTCTGTAATAGACAAATATTGTTCATTTCTTTATCCTCTTTTTGTAGATATAATTTGAAGCTTGTGAAAGCTAATGGGCAAGGTATGCAGTAGCAAACTGTGGTCTTTAAGAAGGGAAAAGGGGAAGGTCAAAGCAGTATTTATATATTACATTTTACTTTATTTTACTATATAACTATGTTAAGATATATTAGTTTCATGTTTAAAAGAAATTGATCCACCATTCCTCAAGAATACAAAGAGCCGGCAAATTAGATTGTAAATTAGAGGTGGTCATTTGACCAGAGCTCCAATAGGTTGGTAGAGAGAGAAGTCAGAAGTCCAGTTGTTGAGGCAAGAAGATTGATAATCTGTCTCCAGTTTATTTAGGCTCATATACTAACTCCTGGGCACATCCATTAATATACATAAATCCATAAATGGCTTTCATAAAAGGTTTTAACCTACCACCTTCCCCCAGCCAGTCCAGTGTCCATTAGAATTACCTTAATTATTCTATTCAACTATTTAGAGATTGACGTCATACCTACCAACTCATATATATATGTGTTGGCATGTTCTCCTATTGTATAAGACAGGTGACGTCAATCTCTCCCCTACCCTCCCATAAAGCCCATTGTCCCCCCATCCCTCTACCCTCCTCCTTTTCAGACCGACCTGGGGACAAAAGGAGTGCCCAGTAATTAGCATAATCAAGCTGCACATGTTGCAGTTGTGGCGAATTTACAACCTGGCAGCTCAACAAAAACTCCTGAATTTAACTATAAATTCTACAAGATAATAAACAAATTGATGGAAACATAACAGCTTACCCAATTCGATCTAAAATGCTTAAATCTGCAGGGCTTTTGGTTTTGGTAATATAACAATCCCTGACTCAGCGCTACTCCTTATATACTCTCCTCTTGTATACTTTAACCATGCCTTGCTATTAATGATTTTACTGATATGTTTAGCATTGTATGACTGACCAATGAGAGACTGTAGTTTATAATGTAATACGTTATAAGTGGAATTTGTGTAATTACTACCAAGTCACCCATGAATTCAATAACCTGTAGGTCATTTTTTCTCCTTTTTACCATTATAGAATGATTTTACTGATGGATACATGCAATTAACCTTGGTAATCACTTAACATATTTTTTGAGCAAACTGTCGGCTTTTTCTGTTAAATATGAAAATAAAAGTTTTTGGAAAGAATAAAATAAAAATGACCCACCCCAAAACTTGTAAAATAACCAATAAGAAAGATGGAAGGTGTTTAATCATTCATTTATAGATTAAGTCAAAAATGTCGGTCAAAAAACATCTCCAACTTGAATTTGTGAAAAGCCCACTGAAGCGTCCTGTGATGTCATATGCATTACCAAACAATTATCAACAGGGGTCTACTCTATTTAGAAATAAATGAATGATTAAACACCTTCCATCTTTCTTATTGGTTATTTTACAAGTTTTGGGGTGGGTCATTTTTATTTTATTCTTTCCAAAAACTTTTATTTTCATATTTAACAGAAAAAGCCGACAGTTTGCTCAAAAAATATGTTAAGTGATTACCAAGGTTAATTGCATGTATCCATCAGTAAAATCATTCTATAATGGTAAAAAGGAGAAAAAATGACCTACAGGTTATTGAATTCATGGGTGACTTGGTAGTAATTACACAAATTCCACTTATAACGTATTACATTATAAACTACAGTCTCTCATTGGTCAGTCATACAATGCTAAACATATCAGTAAAATCTCCCAGTGAAGATAAACATACTACATCATATCCTTTACATCTTGTAGCAGTATGGCAGCACATTAGCATTATTCAATTATTCCTTGATAGAGGTTATGCCATTGATACTATGAATGACTCAAATGAGACCGCAGTTTCCTGGGCAGCTCGCAAGAGCATTGTAAGTTCTGTAGAGTTCCTGCTGCAGAACGGTGATGATATTAAGCTAATATCTATAGAGGAATATCATAGTCCAACAATAGTGAGGGTACTAGCAAAGGCAGGTGCTAATGTGCATGGACCAGAAGGCAATGAAGTCCCACTTTATGATGCTATTTCTAGGGGAGATTTATGCACAGTAAAGGTACTTGTAGATGCTGGTGCTAGAATGGATGTGCCAGATAGTCAGAGGGGATTCCTCCCTTTAACTAAAGCTGTACAATGTCAGTCTGCAGAAATGGTAGCATACTTCTTGATGAAAAATCATGATCCAAATGAATTTTCTATGGTAGACAATGGAGAAAGCGATAGACTGACAGCACTTACTGTAGCAGTGAGTGAATTGAGTGTTGATATCATGAAGCTTTTGTTGGAGTATGGGGCAGATGTCAATCTCTGTAGTGAGACCGTTATTTGCAGCAGCATATAGTGGAAGACAAGATATTGCAGTAGAGCTTCTAATTAAGGCAGGAGCCCATGTGAATCATGCAAATGCTTATTCTTCAACTCCTTTGCATCAGGCAGTATGGGGTGGCTCTATTGAGAAAGTCAAAATTTTGAGTCAGTATGGTGCTGATGTAAATGCTAAGGATACCAATGGATTTACTCCTTTGCATGTGTCAGCTGTGGTAGGTAAAGAAGATCTTGTAAGATATTTATTGCCTGCTGAAGCATCCATAAACAATGTGTCAATTCATGGTGAAACTGCACTTCATCTTGCTACGGATTTTGATAATCTAGAACTAGTTAAGATACTTATGACAATGGGTGCTAGAGGGGACATTGGAGACTCCACAAATACCATTCCTTTACATTTGGCAGCAGTGAGAGGACTTCCCGACATGGCAGAATATCTGATTCTTAAGAACAAGTGTGTGATCAATTACTCAGATGGACTTGGTGCAACTGCACTCCACTTGGCAACCTTTAATGGTCATGAAACAACTGTTCAGATTCTTTTAGACTATGGTGCTGATACAAATCTAACCTACAAAGAGAACTCCCTCTACATATAGCTCAGCGGTGTGGACATGATTCATTAGTCAAACTCTTTGATAGTTCCAATCCAGTCTTGAACAAAGGTGTGAGCTTAGACACCTTTTTGGAATCAATAGTAAATACAACTGGAATTGGAAAAGTAGCTAATACTGATCCTGATGTAAATATTATCAATCAGGCAGTGGAATCATATATTAGGGAAGTCCTGGCCAGGGTTGCAATCCTTGATCCCCGGTTCATAGGGAAAGTTTTTCTGCGAGGAAGTGTACCTGAGAATTGTAAAGTTGGAATGCCTGATGAATGTGATATCATGATGAGCTTGGCATGTTTTACTAGAGGATTTGAGGTAGTGGCGATGTTTCTTATTACCTCAGTATGCAAAATTGAAAATCATAGATGCTGAAATGAAAACCCTGTGGCCAGAAATGATGGCTGAATGTTACCTACGACCAGGGCCATTGAAGCGAATTCTCATGGATAACATTGTGGATACAAGAAGATCAGGTTTCAAGATTTTGTATTGGTGGAGTGGCTTCTACAAAGGAATGAAATTCACTGTTGACATCATCCTTGCATTCCCATTGCAGCATTCACTGACTAGCTTTATTAAGATAATTCCAAGTAACTACGTTGAACAACCTTTCTGTTATCTGATACCAAAGAGTGGTGCCATGTTGAATAATTACCTATAGCTGGTGGTCACTGTCAACATGGAAAAAGAAAAAATGTTAGCTCTACCGGAGGAGATCAAATTGTTGTACATCAAAGCCAAGGTGCTGTTGACCCAGGCAGTCCCTCTTCTTGGTATTGCTGAAGTAGTTATTTCTAAAGTAGTGCCGTCTTACTACCTTAAAACATCATTTTTCTTTGAACTGGAAAGATTCCCAGTCTATACAGATTGGCATGGATCAAAACACTTGGATAGGATGGAGAGCATATTTGAACGGTTGGACATATGGCTCCAAAATAATGAAACTGTCCCCTCATTCTTCATTGAAGGAGGCTTCATCACGAGAGGATGGCATCTATCTCCATACACAAAGATGGTTGGACATGGTTTCAAACATTTTAAAGTTCCTCAAAAAATATAAATCAAAAACTGTTAATATTTATCCTCGAGATCTGCACAATATTTTGAGTAAGAATTTATGTAGTTTAATATCCTTTCAAAATTGATTAAATGACATTTAAATTTGCTTCAATATCAGTGTATATGTAGTCAGTATTATGGATTCTATGGTTTTGAACAGTAATAAACAAATAGAGCTACTTCCACTCTATTGTAATATATGAGATCCATTCCCTGCACTTTTTAAGTTAAGAGTTGAATAGGTATTATAAGTAGTCCACGGCAGCAATGTTTTGAGTCACGCTACTGTAGCAGTTACTTGAAGCTGAGTGGTTGTGGTGAGCAAAACACCCAAAGGCTTAGCATTGTGGACATTATTATTATATGTTTTCCGATAGATTCACAAGTTTGTAGGGCCCCATGTATCCATTTATATAGTCCAAAGAACCTATAATGACTAATTTAGAACGTTAATGAGGTGATGTATAGAGTGATTATTTGCCCCTTTTTCAAGCCTAAAGGAGAGCCAAATGAATCTGTTTTGGATGATCACTATTACATTATTATCATTTATTCTAGAGTTGGTCTAATGGTTATTCTGGACAGTATTATGATTGTCTTCTAATAGGGCTCTAGATATCTTATGGAGGACTTTAAGTCTTGAGTGTGCATGTTAGATTCTTCTTTCTACATATAGATAGGGTGTTTTCTATGTCCACCCCAATGTATGTGTATTTATGAGCATTCAAGTTTTTGTTGTCTTTGCTTGTTTGATTTGTATGAGTGTGTGATGTATTGATAACTGTATGAGTGTATGATGTCTTAATAACTAAAATGTTACATTATGTAACTATGTTGTGTTGAATATGTTAATACTTGTTCAATACAGCACTCACACCTCCTAAATTTATTCAACCGTGGGCTTTTCCCTAGTTATACAAAGATCTTCATAAAAGATACTCAAACTGATTTGATGTAATCACCCAGGTGTGATTAGCTTTCTCAATTCCTGTGTCCCAACCTTTTTACAAAAGGTAGTGTATAACTCAGAATGAAGGTGTGAAAACAAACCTAGGTAGCATTTCGTAATGGGTGTGTCTGGTTAACTACATGACTAGAGCATGTATAACTGTTTACTTCCTTCTATGGCATTGTAATATCATTGTATTTACATTGTGTTAGCACCAGTCCACCATCATAGCACTAGAATTAGATAAACTAGAACCAGTGTGAGTCAGTAACATTGGCTTATTATGCTTAGGGTTGGGAGCTTCCATGCAGACAGGGCAGGCCATAATACAGGATACAGAAATACAATACATTCTGGTTTTTGAATAATAACTTATGTTTTTATTTCCAGCATAAACATGTGTACACACACTTAAAGTAATATACAGGCAGGAAAAGGCATCAGACTACCTTTGGGATAACATACATGCTATTAATGATTAAAATTGAGAATGCTGGTATAGATATACATTTATATCACACAAGTAGTTTTAACAAAATAGTTTTAACAGTACAATAGGCAACGTCTACAATAGTACATTTCATATATTTCATTTAAATTGTTATATTTTGGACAGTATTTTACAAAGACTTAGAAAAGGATCTGGACTATGTGTTGCTTAAATGTGAAATAAGTGTCTTAATTCTCCAGAATAATCCAGGAATTACCGTCAGACTTGCAAAGTGGATTGGAATAACATTGAACATTCTATTATTCAAGTGTTTCTTAATGATTGACAGATTACAGGAGTGTTATACTATAATACATACTTTGTTGTACACATTATATGAGTATTAGTTGTGGTACAACATGTTTTAGCAGTGTGAGAGGTATATACTATTTGTGGTACAATATGTTTCACATGTGTAAGAGTTATACTATCTGTGGTACAATATGTTGCACATGTGTGAGAGTTATACTATTTGTGGTACAATATATTGCACATGTGTGAGAGTTATACTATCTGTGGTACACAATATGTTGCACATGTGTGAGAGTTATACTATTTGTGATACAATATATTGCACACATGTGTGAGACTTATACTATTTGTGGTACAATATATTGCACATGTGTGAGAGTTATACTATTTGTGGTACAATATGTTGCACATGTGTGAGAGTTATACTATTTGTGGTACACAATATATTGCACACGTGTGAGAGTTATACTATTTGTGGTGCATAATATGTGATCCGTTTTAGGAAAATTATTCATAAGAATTTACCATATTTGAAAAGAGAAGATCAAGCCGATTCCAATGATAGTAAACAGTAGGTTACCTAACAATTATTTTGATATGTTAAGTTTGATATTTTTAGTTTGAAAAAATGAAATAGTTTGCAATATTTCGGGGGGGGGGGGGGGGGGGGGAGGGCAATAACCCTAAAAGTTACTTAAATATATTTCATATGAAGACCTTTCAGAGAAAACGATATATTACCTACATCCTCCTGATATTTGATATATGAATTGGTGTTTACTATAAGTTATAAACCCTCCACAAATCAGAACATTCAAATAAAGTGATCTTGTAGAATATGTTGCACATGTGTGAACGTTATACTATTTGTGGTACAGTATGTTGCACAATTGTGAGTTTCATAAGTGTGAGAGTTATATTATTTGTGGGTCAACATGTTGCACAAGTGATAGTATTACACAATTTTGGTATGGTATGTTGCACAAATGTGAGAGTGGAGTTAAATAATATTTAAAGTAAATTGATGATATACTAATGCGATCTATATCAGTACAATAGGAGTACATTAATGCACTATTTTGTTACCAGATCAGTGACCAGTAATGGGCTGAATGTTAAAGTTGGATTCCCAGTTTAAAGAAAGTAATGCTTTCAGAGCAATAATAGCATTATGCCTAGTTCTTTTGGTAAACTCAATGTCAGCTTGGTTCAAACAGAAATAGTTATGGTGAACAATAATAGTCCTGGAGAGCTAACAATGTTGGATTATGATATTTAATGCTGTCTGCTATTTTCCGAGCAGTGGTGGCATCAGGAATACAACCATATGGGTCAGATTTTCAGAAAATGCACATTTAGCACATTTAGCACATTTAGCTCTACACATTTAGTAAATTCTGCTAAACTATGCTGAAAAAATGATGATTACCAGGTATATCTGAATATATTTGGTATCGCATTGATTTAAAGTATATGTCTTGGTATGTTAAAATGCATTTTGAAGCTCATTTCTGTCTTAAATGTGGGTTATTTGAGAGGATTGGTGAAGGTGAATTGTACATTTTCTGAAAATCTGACCCATATGGGAGTAGGCATGAGGTCTTCTTGAGTTTGTCCCAGGTCGACCTCAGAGTGGATAAACTGGGCAAGCAAAACACAAACAAGTACATGGAAACCTATTCACCTCTTACATTTAGTTCTTAGCACTATTTCGCCCCAATTTTCTTTAAAAAATATCCATGCCCTATAAGAGTTGTTTTGGGCCTCATAATTGTCCCAAATGGGCAAAGAATGTTCATTAGCCACGAGTGAAGCCTGGCACAAGAGTGACAATGTTATTGCCTCATACAAGCAGGCAGGCCAAGACACCCTAAATTGATGCGGTTGCAGCTGGCTTGGGGAGGCATTGCTACATTCTAGCAACCAGTGAGGGCATATGGGTCAAATTTTCAGAAAATGTACAATCGACAATTAATATATTTTGCTTAATTAGGCTGCAATTCGGTCAATACTAGATAAATTCTAGTATATTCGGCATTGCGTTTGGCGAAGTTGAACTGTATTTTGAACTTTATTTTCGTCTGAAATTGGGGATTTTGAGAAGATTGGCGAAGAAAGTCTGACCCATATATCCTTTCTACCTACAGTACAACCTCAGCAGAAGTGGCGTCATGCATCCAAACAAACATAGCAGGATCGCACAGATAAACACAGGGTTTACACAACTATACACTCTTCATATCAAGCACAGTCGTCATATCTAAGTTCAAATAAACTAACATAACTGGTTCCACACTCGTTTTTAGGAACTAAATGGTTATCATAAATCTAACGAGAGGAAAACGACACTGCACTTAGGCAGGCTGAGATTCACCAAAGCCTACTTATATTATACCCCAAGCCGCCAAATAAGGCCCATAAACATCATGTTTCCTGACATTCCTACAATTGAACCCTGATAGCTTTTCATTTGTTTATACAAGTTCTAAACAAGTACACATATCATCAGAGCTTACAATGTTGGGAACAATTTGGTGCAACTGTCACTTCTTGGAAATTTATGTTTGATGGGGAAGTTGCCATGGAAACTGTTTCTGAAAAATTGTGAAATTGTAAAAACATTAGGACCTTGTGCCAATCAAATGGCTCCCATTTTGGTATGCCTATTTGGTTGCCATGGTTACATGAGGGCTTTCAATTTTTCAAAGATAATTTGAATTTCAAGTTTGGCTCTAAAATTTTGAATATACATTTCCAAATTTTAATTAACATATTACAAATTAAAAGGTAGAATTTGATACATCTATAAGTGTCCATGTCATGGGCCTTATTTAGTACAATGACCTATAGCTAAACCTGTCTAAAATGAAATGTCAAACATATGTCATGCCAATTGCAACTACAGGCATTGTTCTAGGGGTAGGAAACGCAAGAAGGGATATTATCTTTAAATCTGAATCTCAGAATTGTGTACCCAGAGAGAATCCCTTTTTTAAGGTACTGTTTACATATTTACATGTGAGTCTACATATACGCCTATGTCTCTGTGTCATGAGACAGCGCACACCTTCATGCTTTTCTTGAATTAAAGCATGCAGTATTATAATGAAGGCATTTATATATTTCAAGGTGGCCCTTTTTGCTATCTTTATGGTGAAAAGTAATAGAATTTAATTTTCCAATTCTCACAAATGGTAGTATACTACCCATAATTGTTCTGAGTTAAAGAATTAACTAGCAGGCATTCACAATTCATGGACATATAGCAGCAATAGATGATTTGCATAGCCGCCATTTTGAATCCTGATTCGCACTGAATTATGGGACTAATGGTACAGTTGAACTCTACAGAAAACGTGCCATCTTCAGCATGAGATATTTATCAATGCTCTTTTGTCAATATTCATGTGTTATACATGTTTCCATGACACATGTCCCCATCTTTCTCACCATGCATTTGGTTAATATAACTCATTTATACAAACTCTGATTTTGGTGAAAACATTGCAATTGTCGATAAAAAATTCCCAAATATTTGTATGTCAGATTTCAACAAAATGAATCCCAGGATGCACTGCAATAGACATGCGCAGTGGTGCATGCAAGTCCCCTATTTGTTCAATATCAGGGTTTACGTAAACCCTAGGTCACATGTATCTATTTTGGGGTATGGTCACTGGAAGATACTGAGCAGTGATTGGTCAATTAAGATGAAGATAAGTTACTGGTAGATTAAATGATGCATAATGATTAAGTTAGGTAAAGTTACAAGAGATTTCATGACAACTGGTTTTAATGAAGAGATCCACTTTAACATCGGCTAGAAACAAAAGATTGTGTACATTCTGACTCCAAATTCTTGAATAAACTGATAGGCCATCAGCTATACCCTAAAAGAGTGATTTTCGTTCTGGATTGTGGGTACTACTTTTTGTCAACATATTTCAATTGCTAATACCCTGTATTATATTATGCCAAACGTTCTCCATGTAATTCCAGCCAGTGTTTTAGAAATTTGGTATTGATTCTGAGTGTGCAGAGCCTATGAAACCAACGGCCTGGATTTCTTTTTAATAGCCCAGGTGCAGAATATTATCATGCTATTTGGGGAACCTTGTAATTTTAGCCAAACAAATGTCTTTGGATCCGTTCTTAAAGAGATAAACCACTGTTATATGCACTGCTGCACTGCAGTTCAAGGAACTAATGCATGAAAAATAGGGAGTCACAATAAATTGTTGAAACTTTGTCTTCCAAAAGAACATGGTTGGGGGAAAACACAAAGCAAAAATGGATCTTACCATTTTTTTTTTCCATTTTAGGGACCACCAAAGTTTAGTATTGATGTCTGTGGGAAAAATGGATATTTTCTCACTCTTTCCAAGATTTCAGAAGGATTCATGACATTTTTTCTGTTGAAAATTCTTTTAAACATAGCTACTATACAGGTTTACCCCCATGCATGAAAAAACAGGGCATCAACTTATTTTGAAAGATATTATCTATTGTTGAATATCTTCAGTATTCCTCTTTTTTTAACTCATTCGGATGCAAAGTCAGTCGAATAACTTTTTTAAACAGCTGGGACCCCGTTTTTATTGCTTGAATGCAATGAAGGAAATGGTAGCTATGTCTATAGAGACTTTTAGGAAAAGGTTGTTTTCAGTTTTTTTTGATTGACATAACCTTGTTCTTTCACGAAGCAAAGTTTAAACAAAATATTATTATCAGTTTGTTTCCCTGTTCTCTTTAATCTTCCCGAATATGCCAATCTCCATTTTGTAACTATTGAGGAATTTTAAAATTAAAAATGAATAAAATTAATCAATACAAATATCAAAATTTCTAGGCATATTTTGAGGCTCAGCAGATGGCTTATGATAACAGTAGCTGAATACCGATAACTTCAATCTTATAAATTAAGTAAATTTGTTAATATTTTGTACTCAAAATATCTGAGAATGCAGTATATGGCTCCTGATGGGAAGAGTCCTAATATTCTCTATATTCTCTATTAAGAACATTGTTATTTGTCACTAAAGGGCCTATTCCACTGAACCGATTATCATACAATTTTGCGCCTTGGAGGACCCTTTTCCATTAAGTTTGACGAGAATCACATGAGAATCGGCTTAGTGGACTTGGACCTTAAGACAAATTTGTTGTCATTGGCTCTAACATTTCGTCAGTCATAAGAACTGACAGCATTGATTTGTTTGTCTTCAACTAAACCAATGTGGATTGACAATTCTAAAAAACAAGGCCATGTTGATTTCGTGATTAAAGACATCCAAATCTCTGAGCTTAAAGGGCCTAGTCCTCAAAGCCGATTCTCATGTGATTTTACGCCGCAGAAGATGCTTTTGCACTAAATTTTGTGAGAATCGCATGAGGATCGGCTCAGTGGACTAGGCCCTTTAGAGGATTAAAAGATATATTATGGATGAAACCTATACACCCTGAGCTCAGCAGAATATCTGCTTACACAGAAATAGCTTTCAGTGAATGACATCCACCCAGAAATTTCACCCTGCATTGGGCTAGGGATGCTCAGCCTGTTGTAACGTAAGGTAGGGTCTTCTTTAAAACGATACACATAACACTTGGTACTTAGGCATACAAGGAAGGTGTCACCTTGTCCTGACATGAGGGTTGGAGGGAAGCCATAATTAAATGTAAACTTGGAGGACCCTTTGATACAAAAGACACGACTCTTGCTACTAACAAGCACATAGCCTTCAGGGGTAATTGCTACATTGGTGTTAGAACCTGAATATGGTGGCAGGGAAGTAATTGTGTAGCTAAATTGCTCATTATTCAAGTACACATGTACTTTACTGGAAATAGAACTACCCTCCACTATGGCAATTAGGTTGTTGCTCACGGCTATCTTACGAGGGACGGACACTCCACTTGTGTTCATGAGTCTAAGAAAGTTCCCACTTGTGTCATACACTCCAACATTTCTCCTGTTCCAAATCACATATAGTTTATTGTTGGCTGTACCACAGCCAACGAATGTGATGCGTTCAGTGCTGTTTGCAATGACAGAACCACGGCATGTTTTAGTTTCGTGGTTGATGTTGTAGCGGATGATTTGTTTACTTCCGCTGGTAGTGGCATACACAGTGTTCCTGTTCATCCAACATGGTCGGACGGTTCCTGGGCTTGCACTCAATCCTGAGATCTCTAGGCATTTCATGAGGTACTCTACTGTGGAAAGATTGCAATTCATTAACTTCATGTCAAATTAATTAAACATTGAAAATTAAATATAAATATTTTTTAGATAAGAAGCATCTATAGGAGCGTCCATATATGTAGCTGACAAATGTAGGAGAAGGGTTAAGTAAGGTTTTTGAGTGATCATTGTAGGAATGACTAGAGATACATAGAGGTGATAATATTGTGAGGCAGTATTGGTTGGTGTGCCTGAGGTTGTGGCCAAAGGCAGTGATAGAGTTGAACGTGACCATGTATTGCAGTGACAGGTAGTGAGTATTAAACTGTGTGTGACCATGATTTGTAGTAACAGGATGTGGTGTTTTATTTATGTACCATTACTATCAGGCTGCGGTGCAGTCAGGTGTTGAAGGGAGATATGCCTACAGTAGTGGTCCGGTAGGTGGTTATGTTTACAGTTATAGAGGTAATGGAACAAGGCAGGAGTAACCATGGTAATGCAAATATCAAATGTGTTTACAAAGCGTTTCCACAGAGGACTCTAATCCCATAATTTTAGATGCGCAATCTGACAATCTGACCCCAATGCATACTTGAGGTTATCCACATGAGCACATTTAAATACTGTACTATTAGCTGGCATTATATTGTATTGGGTCTGCCTGATAACATCATGACAATGCTACAATACAATGAACCTAAAGGCAGCGGGGGACATCTCTACCAGTGTCAGTAGCAATAGCAGTCCCAACTTGATCCCTACTTTTCAATTATGATGATACAGGTCAGATTTTCAGAAAATATACAATTGACCTTCATTAATCCTCTCAAATGAACTAAAATTTAAAAAGAAAAATAGGTTCAAAATGCAGTTCAACTTAACCAGACAGATTTACTGAATGAATACAAACAGAATGTCCTGAGATATATCTAGTATTTATCTTTTTTCACTCTAATTTTGAAGAAGTTGAGAGATGTGAGCTGTAAATTATTTTCTGAAAATCTGACCCGTATCATGAAATTAATTTTTTGCAACTAATGACTCATTTTCTTGTTAAACATAACATTATATTTATTTATATTTATATGTAACAATTCCAGTATGTGAAGATATGAACATTTCCATTGAGCTCCGATTAGCTCCAGATCCGGACACCTTCTGATCCAGGCACCTCCGGGTAGTACCGCCGGACGCCACTAGGAGTCTACATGGCAACCCATGACGATATTTGCAGTCTATATTATGCGATAGGATTATTTTACTATTAATTAATCATTCATATTATTTGATACGGACTTTAACCATGATGGTTATTACATATTTCTATATTTATGTTAAAGTTTGTACATATTTCATTATATTTATTTAGTTATTCCTGATTTGTATTGCAAACATAATGTTCTCTTGTGTTGAATATTATTGATATACCCAATGTATCTGTTCATTAATCGGGTTGAGGAGCAAGGTCTTCAACCCAGCACACTAGGAGGAATAAAGAGAATATATGACAGAAGTATTTCACTCTTGATATTATATCTCGGAGCTGCATTTGAAACATAGAATATTTCAACCCTTGGTCCTTTGGAACTTTAATATAATTCGGCCACTATAGTTCCTTTCCTCCCATCTCCTGCTATCGATATTGATAATATATTTATTCTCGAGGAAGTATAGATCACAAAATATCATTATTTAAGTATCGATTAATATTAAGCCGGAGCTGAAACACAGATGTGCAACGATGGCCACTCAGACATTGGAAAGAACATAGGCAAGAGTCACAACATATACATTCCTCCACAGAGAAATCTCGTCCGATAAATATACATTTACTGGCATTCTAATCTGATTCTCTATTTCTTACTTGATGTTGGTGGACCACGGGTAGCTAATTCCACTGAAAAAAAAGGCTGGCAAATTCAGGAACGTCCGTACAGTTGCAATTAATGTTCAAAATAAATATATAAGAACATTGTAAAAACTGTCCTAATTAATGTCACTAAATAATTTAGAAATATTGCTAACTATTTATATCAGTCTTAGTGCGCATTGCACTAACTATGATTGGGCGGTAAAACACTATTAGAGGCGTCGCAACTCCCTCTTATCACATTGCACTATTATATCGGTCAGATTTTTAGAAAATGTATAATTCAACTTCGCCAATCCCCTCAAATAGCTCAAATTTTAGACGAAAATAAATTCAAAATACAGTTCAACCTAGCCAAGCAGATTGCTAGAATCAATGCAATTCTGGGTATCCTCAAATTAACCGGGCATTAACCAAATTGCAGGCTAATCTTGCAGAATTTACTAAATGTGTACAGCTGCCAATTGTACATTTTCTGGAAATCTGACCCATATATGATTATTTTCTAAGACTCATCTGAGGGACCTCTGAGAGACCTTTGAAAGACTTAGAGACCTATAACACACACACTTATCATGTAAAGGGCAATGCACCCTTAGTCCTTTGAATTTGAATTTGGAATTATTTTATTTCTACTTGTTGAATGCTATGGAAAGGTCTCTACAGCATGCATAGATGGGTCAGACTTTGAGAAAATGTACAATTAGCAGCTGTACATAATTAGTAAATTCTGCTAAATTAGGCTGAAATTTGGTCAATGCTAACTAACTAAATTCGAGAATTTTTGGCATTGCATTGATTCTAGCTATCTGTTTGGCAAGGTTGAATTTTATTTTCGTCTGAAATTTGGGTTATTTGAGAAGATTGGCGAAGTTGAATTGTGCATTTTATGCAAATCTAACCCAGATACCAACCCCCCCCCTCCTTCCCCTCCCCAATTGACTACTTACCTCCGGGCAGAGCCCATATGTCTGAACCCTTCTGTACACAACTCCGATCTTCAGTCAGCAGCTTCATGTTGTTAACGATACACTCTTCATCAGATCCCTCTGCTCCACACACGACTGGACAGCTGGGGCTGGAACTGACCCTTCTCTCAAACAGATGGCCACCTGATACCCTCATACTGTAGGGTAGACATGTAGCAAGTAACATTATACACATTACAGGTCCCATGCTCATAGTCTGTAGTTGGATGTTTTGTGGGAATGGTATTGCATTTGGACTGCACTTGCTTTCCCCTTCTGATACCAAGACAGTTTCCTTCCTGTTCTTGCTCTATTCTACTTGTGATGTTGTGTATGTATAATATATTCTCATGCTTCACAAAACAATAGTCTGCGAGGTGTCATATCTAGACTTGTTTCCATCTTGAGGTACCGTATTTCTCCGTGTAATCCAACAACCTCTTCTCTGGCTATTTTATTCTCTTGAATAGCCTACTTCACAGAAAGAAATGTTTGTTTACTTTTTCGGCGGAAAAATTAGTTCAAATAAAAAAATAGAAATAAACAATGGGACCATTTTTTTGAATATGCAGGCAATATGGGAAAAATGTGGGCAAGAGGGGCTCTTTACTGCCTGCAGTTTTCAATACGTGGCTCAGTGCTTAAACCTATGAGAGTATCATACCAACTCCACCGAAGGTATAATAAGATACAGAGTACACTCATATATATATTCCTAGTATTTTTATCTTTTTACTCTAATTTAGCAGAATTTGATGGATGTGTAAAACTGTACATTTTCTGACAATCTGACCCAGCTATAGAACCAGTACAAGAACAACTGTTGGTTAATCAAAAAGCTGAGAATAAACATAACATGCTCTGAATATAAGTCATTCCCATGGCATAGACCATGACCCTAGATATAAGTCTAGTCACCGTTTGCATAAGCAGTCACATAAGCCTGGGCTTTTGGATGGTAAATACGGTATGTCTGGGGAATGGTCTAATAGATCCAGCCCCTTTGTTCCTTCCAGGACAATATGTGTATTGGTGTTATTGATTATGGTGCATCAGCAAATGAAGGGTGAAATCACTAGAAAATGTACAATTCACCTTCACCTATCCTCTCAAATATAAGACAAAAATCAGGTTCAAAATACAGATCACCATAACCTAACAGATTGTTTGAATCAAGGCAATAGTAAATATACTCAAATATATTTAGTATTGATGAGTTCTCAGTCTAATTTAGCAGAATTTACTAAATGTGTTGATCTGCCAATTGTACATTTTCTGAAAATCTGACCCTGAAGTTGGGAAATGAAAGGTGAATAACAAGTGCCAGTAGACATGTATTGTAATATAGGTACACAAATAACTGTCTCATATAATTTGTCTGTATGTACTTGTGAGAATAAGTCTGATAAGAACATTACCAGGTCACAAATTTATTCATTATTAAATTTGATTTGATTTCATTATTGAGACACATCTATATACTGCAGTTGATCTCATTATGTTTCAATGTTATTTTCCCCCAGGCCTCTCATATCTACTTAAATTCCATTTAAATCTAAACAATTAGGAGAAATTTCACACAAATATTCCAAGCATATCGCTATGTAGATCACTTATTATCTTAATACTGAGCCCTAAACGAATTGCTTGGCCACAAATGCACCCTCAGCGGTCTGTAAGCGTTCAGGCCTTACACAATAGAAAGTTGTGAGAGAGCCTATGTGTTATTCACTAATTAATGCTCAGTACTTTGATGTCTTTCACTGGTTTCTTTGCCTGCTATATATATAACTGCATTGTTTAACATAAGCCTTGGTCTGGTGCTTGGTACAAGCACATCTCATCGCTTCAACAAGCAAATTGTGCTTCTCATCGACCTCTCACTTTTTGAATCTATGAATTGAATTTCTGTATAATGTGATGTGTGACAGACACATGAGTCTAAAGTCGCAAGATATATATTTTAAAATGTTTAAATGTTTATTCTAAAATGTATTTCTGTAGATATCTTCATAGGAATATTCATTAAGATTTGGAATATCTATACATAGTGGTTCAAACCATTTGACAGGATATACCATTTTGGATGGCACTATGCCTTGTTGAGGTGCTATACCTAAACTTTTTTCCATCTTAAAATACCGTATTTCTCCGTGAAATCCAACAACCTCTTCTCTAGATATTTTATTCTCTTGAATAGCCTACTTCAAAAATTCACAGTAGCGCCATAGATGGGTGGTGGTAATGACAAGAACTCAAAGCTATGTGGGCATTCTCACAATTACAGTATACCTAAACGATAGGCTTCTATCTTTGACCTTCTTTATCTTTCAACTTCAGGCTTTTTTTAAAATTGTCTGCTTTATGATATTATTAGGTGATATGTCTAGAGTAATATTACAAGCTCTCATCAGTCAACTAAACACCAATTATGAAATCTATATTTTAGGTGACTTTAATATCAATTTTAAAGATGGATCTACTCCTTCAAAGGAACTAGAGAAACTAGCACAAATCAACCATCCATTGAAGCACCTACTAGAATCACCTCCTCTACAGCCACCATTCTGGACCATATTTATACTAACTCCAAATTCATCCTAAAATCAGGTGTCCTCAACTTAAACATCTCTGACCATAAGCCAGTTTATATTGTCCGCAAGAAAATTAAAATGAAATACACCAAAACATCATTTAAAACTAGAAGTTATAAAAACTTCAATGAAGACATTTTCATGCAGATTCTTAAGGACCATGACTGGACAGAGTTTTATTCATCCAGGAACCCAAACAAGTGTTGGGATCTGATGGAGAGCTTTATGTATGAAGTCCTGGATAGGATGTGCCCTGTACGAGAGTTTAAAAATGTTCGCACTAGATGTGAGTGGATCGACGGCGAGTTATTTGACCTAATGAAACAGCGTGACAAGTATTTTAGGCTGGCAAGGAAATACAACTCTACCACTCTCTATGATCAAGCCAAAGCGTTAAGAAGACAGGTCAACAAACTTGCTAAATCACTAAAGAATGATTTCATTAAAAACTCAATATTAGAATGCTCTGACAACCCCAATAAGTTCTGGGACAAAATCAAGCCACTAATAAACCCAGAAAAATCTGGTTGCAACGATGAGATTAAGCTTATCATCGACACTATCGATGTTGATCCTCTTCAGATTCCAAATAGCTTTAAGAATTAGGGAATAAATACAATACAAAGTACACTCATACATATTTTGGTGTGCCCAGCCTTTGGATGTCTGGGGAATGTTCTAATAGATCCAGCCCCTTTGTTCCTTCCAGGACAATGTATGTATTGGTGTTATTGATTATGGTGCATCATCAAATGAAGGCGGAAATTGCTAGAAAATGTACAATTCACCTTCACTTATCCTCTCAAAAAACCCAAATATAAGACAAAAATTAGCTTCAAAATACAATTTTAACAGGTTCTAACAGGTTCTTTGAATTGAGGCAATACTAAATATACTCAAATATACTTAGTGTTGATGATTTTTCAGTCTAATTTAGCGGAATTTACTAAATGCAATGATCTGCCAATTGTGCATTTTCTGAAAATCTGACCCTGAAGGTGGGAAATGAAAGGTGAATAACCAGTGCCAGTAGACATGTATTGTAATATAAGTACACAAATAACTGTCTCATGTAATTTGTATGTATGTACTTGTGAGAATAAGTGTTATAACAACATTACCAGGTCACAAATTTAGTCATTATCAGATTTGATTTCATTTCATTATTACGACAAACCTATACTGTAGTTGATCTAATTATGTTTCAATGATATTTGACCCCAGGCCTCTCATATCTACTTAAATTCCATTTAAATCTAAACAATTAGGAGAACTTTCACACAAATGTTCCAAACATATCACATATGACTTAAATATAAGATTGAATTTTGGAAAAAAAAATATGACACATTTTATTGTATACACTGAGTCATAAAACAATTTAATGAATATATTAGTGCTATCTTGTCAGCTATCGAGAAAGATTTTCATATTCAAAATATGTTAAGATAAGATCAGATTTGCAAGAACAACCATGCAAAATATTAACTGAAAAATGATTGAATCTTTAACAATAATAATGGTTTTCACGTTTATTCTTCTGTGTGTGCATTCGCAGTATAATACCTTGGTCAATTTTACTTGTATGAACC
This sequence comes from Sthenelais limicola, assembly GCA_942159475.1. Taxonomy (NCBI): domain Eukaryota; kingdom Metazoa; phylum Annelida; class Polychaeta; order Phyllodocida; family Sigalionidae; genus Sthenelais; species Sthenelais limicola. The sequence continues at coordinate 105,280,842 of OW804099.1, forward strand.
TATACATGGTATGTATTGATTCCTCAGGATATGCCTCTTATTACTAGATATGTTTCAAGATTATATAAATATTATTTCTACCTGTTTTCAAAATGCATTAGATAACTTGATATGTCTATCTGACTTTCCCAAAATTGTATGGGTATATAACAATTTCTACTATGAAAAACTTACAGCATACAGCGATATAGCTCTAGCTAGACCAGGCTATAGTTCTAATCTATTCTTACTAATGATATTCCTACTAATAATACTGAAGGCAGGAGTATTACAACCCCACCAACCACATGCTTACATACCCCTGCCATCATTGTGTATCCATGTTAATAACTTATAGCTTATATATATTTTAAGTTATTTACCTAAGAGAATAAATGATGGGTTTGCAGGTACGTTTGGACTGATCAATATAATCTATGTAGCTTTCCAGGGCCCTTGGTGGGTTGAATCGGTCCACAAGCTGTTCAATATTGGGAGAAGGGATTGGAGTGGATGTTTCCCTCACATCACTAACATCCAACGGTTGTATTGATCCACTGATCCATGGTATATTGGTGACCAACAATCTATATCTACTTGCTTCCCCCGCTCCATATCTTGGAGGACTAGCTGATCCACCATTTCTTGGTCTTTGTGGCACTGATGACATACCCAATCTAGAAGAGCATGTGTGAGGTTTTGGAACTGAATAGCAGTAAAACCTGTGCCACATTTTCTATGGTGGGATTCTTTACAGCTAGAGCAGGTGAGTGATCGCTGCCGTGGAAAGATGGACTTCTTGCAACCACAGCAGGAAGGCATGGTGGCTGTGGTGCAATGTCTTCACTAGTATGTCAGTATATGTTCCATTTCCATAGTGCCGAGCCTGGAGGTTTATATATGCGCATCCTACTCCACACCAATCAATTAGTTGATCACCCTTTTTCCTTTCATCCCAAAGTTCAGAGGTACATCCTACTCCACACATACCATTTTCAGTAGGTAAGGTGTTACCAGAGTTTTGAGTTGATTCTATAATGCCTTCGATGTCACGCGATAGACCTTCAATATCAAGCTTAGTACTGTTGATTGACAGGTTCCAGCACTTGATCGTTGCGCGCTAGAAACAACGCTAGGAACAATGCTCTTTGTGGTGCAGGAAATTTGCGCTATACTTAAAGTTCTGGCGTTTCATAATTTGCGCATCAATATCGGGCTTAACCAAAGATTCCCATCTCATAATGCTTCAGCAAATTTGTATGTAGCACTTGTTAATGAAGAACTATTGTTGTTAATCAATGCAATGCATTCCATATAATTATTGGGGGAGCAACTGCCCCCCTTGCCCCCCGGTTCCGCAACCCCTGAATGTATTCGCACTATAAAGAGGCCCATGCCAAGGCTATCTGTGAAGGCCTCCCTTTCTGAATGACGCCAATAATTATATTGATTGACGTCCGCAATTTAACTCCACCCTGACGTTGATTTTCCAGTAAGTCAATGCCGATTCCAGGCTCTTGACATCCTTTATTTAGCCCCAACCTTATTTGTTCCTATGAACACCATGGTGATAAATTAGGTTGGCACAAAGCCAAGTTAAGTGTGGTAAAGGGGTGTGGGTAAGAAGAGAGAGTGGGGGAGAAAGGAGAGAAAGAGAGGCATGAAGTGGTTAGGGAAAGAAGAGAGAAAGGGGGCAGGGGAGAGGGGAGCAATTTGGCAGTAGAGAGAATGAGAGGTAAGAGAGAGAGTAGGGGAGAGAGATGGAGATAGAAGAAGAGGGAGAGAGAGACAATGGCGAAGAGGGAGAGAGATAAAAGAGAGAGGGAGAGTAGAGGATATGATTACTCATTAAAATGTATAAAATGTGAAGGGTCACAGGAAAATGAGTCACATGTGGCAAAATTTAGATTTTTTCAAAGTGATTTATTCACAAGCTCCCCTTATGGGAATGTGTTGACTTTCCTATAGTTCTGAATTTATATAAAAACATCCCTTCAAATTCTATGACAGCATACGGTAACACAGGCGCTAACTGGGCAGTGAGGCCGTTTTAAGAATTAAGGAATTCATTTCTGAAGGTCATTTTATGTTCCAAGGTCATTTTCAAAGTAGTAATAGGAGTCGCTTTTCAAAATCCAATATAGCCACCACTGAGTAACAAGAATGTTATCTCAGTAATATGATAATATGAATAGCATATATCTTAGCTGCATACCAATGCATATGATCAAACTTTTATTAAAGGTCATAACTGAATCGAGTTCAATTAGTAATTGTATACAAGATTGCTGAATGACTAGGCTATATCCAAACAGAAACGGAGAATTTCAAAACTTTCATCTCCTAAACAATAAACACTACTCAAAGAAGGAGAGAGAGGTTTATGTCCAGGAGGCCAAAAAAAAATAGGTGTGTTTCCGATTTACCCCCTTACCTAGAAAAACCTTACCCTATCTAAAAAAATCTTTTACCATACCTGATTTTGTTCCCATCATATCTTACATAAAAAGCTCATAATAGAAGGAATACAGGATGACCAGAAACTCTCAAAAAGGACATTTCCCATGCTTATAACAACTATTGTACCAGTTCCTGGGATTTGGTTTCAAAAAAAGAAAAAAACAAGTGACCACCCCCTACCAGGTTTTTCCGCCAGATAAATCGGAAACACCTATTTTTCCGCCTGAGCGTAAATAGGGTGAATCAATACCTCTCTTCACTCCACTGTGAATGATTTATACGGCATGCGAGATCAGCAACAGTGATATTGATATTACTTTTGATTTCAGGATTAAGTCAGACTGTTTGCAAGTATCAATGCTAAGAGAGAGAACCTATGATAGCACCGTTCATACTAAGAAGGGAAGTTATCTTCTTCTTTTCAAGACGTTTCAACTGAAGAAACCACAAAAGATCAGCCTTCAACGAAGCCTTTAATGGTTAATGTTCATTGAGAAGTCATATTACTTTCGACCTTAACTTGCAGATTTGGAATATTCTCTCTGGCATGTAAATCAGTTTTTATAGGTATTTTTACTCTGAGAAATCAAAGGTGTGGAAGAATAAGACAGGACATTTCAAATTTGTGATGTGTTTCAGGAAAATGAGTCGTACGTCGCAAAAAATGGATTTTAAGATATCAACATATATGAAACGATGAGATCTAGTTAATTCCAATGATAGTAAACAGTCTAATAATCTAATAAGTATTTCTAGTTTTTATGTTTGATATTATAGTTTTTGAAAAACAAAATTTCCAATATTTCTGGGGGTCAATACATGGTAAAGGAACTAAATGTAGTCCACATGAGGACCTTTGAAACGAAAAGATATATTACATAGATTGTCCTGAAATTTGAGATATTGGTTAATATAGCTATAAGTGATAAACCCTCCAAAAATAAATTTTGCCACGTATGACTCATTTTCCTGAAACACATCACATTTGATTTACAACCCCACAGTCTATTTGTCCGCATTGAGGTATTGCTAGTTAGCAGATTTGGTCCTTTTTTTATACTTGAGCATTGTACTTGTTATTCACAACCAAAGGTTCCTAGAAATATTTGTGCTGCGCTGTCCCATTCTAATTGGCTAAGGGAGAATCCTTCTCTTCCAGGTGGATTGACCCCAGTTCCCCAACATGCTGAGGCCATGTATTGTCCATGTGATAGATGACCCTTGCCTTCTCCCCCCCCCCTCCCTTACCCCAAACCTAAGCTTGCCACCCCCCCAATTTCCCTTTTGCCCCCTCCCCTACCCACTGATTAACTTAGCACAGGGAAAACAAATTTGATTGGACAGGTGGTGCGGTCAACAAGTGATAACACGCCCTCCCTCACAGCTGGACTCATGTGTGGCATACTTAGCCAAGCTGAGGGACAGTGAGCTAATTGGGTCAATGATCTAAAATCCAAACCAAAAAGAATGTAATTCTTTACAATACACTACCTCTACCTCATCACCACTGGAACCCATTATATCAGTGTTACTCTGAAATTTGTCATATAAACTACTATAATATAGCATTGGATGTCCTAGCTGGATATCCCAGCTTGATCTAATTTGACTTTGTTTTGAATGTTGCAGATTCACATTGACATAGACTTCAAAATGTCAACTTCCACCAAGAGCATCTTCCCTCTAGGAAGTGAGAGAGGAGGATATTGGATATGTTTACTGTTCCTTATTACCTGCCTTATAGGATATGTTGTTCTCAAAGACAGCAGATTTGTCACTTCTCCTAAGGTAAAAGACAGCAGATTTGTCACTTCTCCTAAGGTAACGTTGGAAAAGATTTTATTCAACTTTTCTGTGTTGATTTAGCATTGGCACACTAATTCACAGCTATGATGCAACTTTCATATTTTCTTGAAATTCTGAAAATAAGATGTTTCAAAGAATTCTTTTCAAATAATTGTGTGTAGGCTATTGTGTAGGCTTACTATTTTACTTCTGAGTGTTGGGTGACTTGCATAGGTTCTTCCAGACGATAGATATCTCCATGTATCATAACAAAAGCCATTGTAGAGTCACCTAATTGAAGAAATTGAAAGTTTTTTTTCTGTTTAATATTTTCTGGACATATAGCGTGTATACCCTGGCTGTTAACTCGAAAGTTTGGAACTTTTATCTTGTTTGGTTTATTCTTTACAGGCGGAGGAAAGTATACCTTAAAAATGGAAAATTCTCGAATATTGGACCTCAAATTATGCCATTGACCTTGATCTTAAACTGCTGAATGTGACCTTTAACGTTAGCAGTCAATTCAATTCAATTCAATAATTCTTTTATTTTGTATAGGTGTTACATACAAATACAGGTAGCTGCGTCTATCATGATAGCAGTATCATTTCCTCCAACGAGTGCCTTTATCGAATTCAATTAATTTGGTGAAGTTACAAGTTCATAAAGTTCCAGTTATAAGCATAGAGGAGCCGAAAACTACGGCTATAAATGAAAGAAAAATATGGTTCCAGTTTTTATAACAAGCTGGCGATAACAATAACCCATGAGACTAAGTATAGCCTGATAGTAGGGTAACAATAACAGTAACAACGAATGACTAAGTATAGTCCTGAGCATACTAAAAGACTATTATCATAATGACGGTCTGGCCCGAAAAATGTTAAATGTTAATAAATTCGAGATTACATTCGAGATTACGATCACATTGTTAGAAGTCTTTTCGAGGGGCAGCCGTGAATCTTAACTCCATATTGACATCTTGACATTTTATGTTTATGAGTTACAGTATTAGACACAAGGTATAGTAATAACGGAGTTCAACTATAATTATACATAGTGATACATAGCCTAAGCGAACAATTTTCCAAAACGTTGTGTACTGAAATGAAGTGAGAAATGAGATGAGAAAAATGTTATTATATAACCAGTTTGAGTGATGGACACGATGTAGGGCAGTTCACAAAGTTGTGTATACATAAAATTTGATATCCCTGACACATGTAATGAGGGATATGATACAAGAGTTATAGAATACAATGTTACTAGGTAGTATTACCTAGCGGGGTAAGAGGCATCCGATACAGAGTAGACGCTAATACATAATATATTGGAACAGATTTAACTTAATATGGTGACAGCAACTTTTCTGTATATTTCTTGAAGACAACCGCATCCTCAATCAAGTGAGCCTCATGGGGGAGGTCGTTCCAGCGAGTTTGGCATTTATAAAGAAGAGAATCCATAATTTTAGAGGATTTAGTATTGATAGTGGTTAGATTCTTCCTCCCTTTGGCATGGCTACGTGTTGGAAGTAAGCGCACGTCTAGGTTGAGGGGATTCTGTGTCATATAATAAGCAATATCTAGAAGCCTCTCATTAACCCAGATTGAAGACAAAGTAAAAAACAAAGATAGTATAACTCAAAAACTAAAAAAATGGTATGAATGTAGAGTCATCTCAGATAGCCAATGAATTTAACTCTTTCTTTTCAAATGTCGGTCCAGACCTAGCTGCAAAAATTGACGATCCAACTAGGGAAGATCTCAATATGAGAAACATGAATGATGAAAAAATGCTTTCTCAAATAAATGATTTGCGTGCAGGTAAAAGGTTTGAGTTCTCAGAAGTGACTCCATATTCTCTGAAGAGAGTCATATCTGGCTTTAAGAACAGCAAAAGCTCAGGTTTTGAACATTTACCAACCCCCATTCTTAAGTCATGTCTAAAAGCTCTATCTGTACAAATGTGCTACATGATAAACCTCTCATTACAAAATGGTGACATACCGGATCTATTCAAAAAAGCAAATGTGACCCCTCTCTTTAAAGGCGGCACAAAAAACGATTCCAACAACTATAGACCAATCTCAAGCATCAATCTAGTTGCAAAAATAATAGAAAAATTAATTCAACAGCAACTATCAACCTATTTTGAAGATAATAACCTGTTCTTTGAGAAACAATATGGTTTTAGAAAGGAGAGGTCAGTTCAACATGCCCATATTGATTTTATGAATGAAGTTTATCGCCATCTAAATGACAAATCCTATAATAATACTGTCTTCTTAGATTTTAAAAAAGCTTTCGACACAGTTCATCATGACAGACTATTATTCAAATTAGAACAATATGGTATTACAAACACAGAATTATTATGGTTCAAAAATTACCTATATAACCGGAAACAATTAGTAAAAGTAAATAATATAGAATCAACAGAAGGCCAAATAACATATGGAGTGCCACAGGGCACTATCCTGGGCCCGGTCTTATTCTCAATTTATATTAATGACTTAAATATGGTTATCGAAAAGTGTACAGTCCAGCACTATGCGGATGATACTATTCTATACTGCCACAATAAGAACATTGAAACTGTAAATCAAAACATACAACATGACCTGGACAGGATTGACCTATGGTGTAGACTAAACAAAATATCCATAAATACTTCCAAAAGCAATGTTATGCACTTTTCAATGTCAAATTCAAAAATTAAAGAAGAAAACCCCATAAAACTGGGGAAAAATATCCTGAAATCAGTAGATGAATATAAATATCTGGGCCTAACCATGGACACGGGCCTCTCTTTCAAGAAACATATAAATATCATTAGAAATAAGGTTAGTACAAAATTAAGGCTATTGTATAGAGTGAGGCACTGTTTGACAGAGAAGAGCAAAAAAGACTTATATAAAATGACCATACTCCCGCACTTTGATTTTGGTGATTATTTGTATGACTCCGGACCAAAATCTCTACTTGGTAAGCTCCAGTCCTTACAAAACTCAGCACTTCGAATCATTTTTGGAAAAACAAAATACACAAATGTGGATGAAGAACATTTAGACCTAAACTTATTACACTTAAACAAGAGGAGACAAAAACATATAATTAACTTAAGCCACTTCATGGTTACCGATGAAACCAATTTGGATAATAGAAAAATTTCAACTAGAAGTCATGCCCAAGGTAGACGTAATTTAAAATTACTACAGCCAAAATCGGTAAAATTCTAAACTCTTTCACTTATAAATCGGCTAAATATTGGAATTCCCTAAAAACTGCTGCTCACCAGGTACAGGACCGGAAAACTTTTAGCAATATTGTTCACACGTGCCTAAATACAATAGAAATATTGTAGATCACCCCCTACCATTGTACCTAACCCTTATATGTTACTGTATTTATGTCATGATCTGCTGTGGATCTAACATTTTATTTCATTTCATTTCATTCTTATCTTTTTGCTATTGTATTTCTGATATTTTTGATATATGTATTTTGTTGTGTATGTACACTACTCATTGGTCTGGACCGACCATACCAACAACCAACCATTGTTTGATTACACTTTGTTATTGTACCCTAACTTTTACCGCATATTCTAGTTAGTACTACTCACTGTTAGGTAGTTATTATATATTAATCAACTAAGCCTACCCTTAAAAAAACAGCTAAACATAGACAGGTAGAAAATAGCCCTTGGATATCAAATTAAATAGCCATGAAATTCATATCAGAGTATTTTATTGTAAATCAGTTTTGGCAACAACCAACCACCAGGAACCCACTGGAAGACTTGGAACCTAGGTTTCAAAACTGGGCCTCCTTTTTGTAGTCATCAGTTATGCAAATAAAAAATGTCTTGAATTGAATTGAATTGAAGGTGTTTATCGCGTCTGACTTGCAGAGGCCACAAATTTAAAAGTTTGTGTTTGTTATCCATGTTATCAAATTTACATTTATTAAATATTATGCGAAGTGCCAGGTTTTGCTGCGACTGAAGCTTTTTCAAGAGAGACTGGGGTGCGGAGTCGTAAATAAAATCACAAAAATCAAAGTTGGGGAGTATGGCCATTTTGTAGAGATCTCTTTTCGCTTGATAAGTAAGAGATTTCTTCGCTTTGTAAAGAAGCTTAATTTTAGAGGAAACCGTTTTCAAGGTATTTAATACATGGGGCTTAAAGGTAAGAAAGTCATCTAGAATAAATCCTAGATACTTGTATTCTGTAACTTCATCTAGAGTAGTGGAGCCTATCGTTAGCTGCCGACCTGAGTTTTTGATCTTTGCTTTGGACTGATGGCTTATTCCGAAGGATATTGTTTTGCACTTAGAGACATTAAGGGATAGTTTGTTAGTAGCGCACCAGGAGTATACACTATTCAAGTCTTGTTGTAGATTATCAAAAAGCATATCAACATCTAAGCTATGATAGGAAAGAACGGTATCGTCAGCGTAATGCTGTATGGTTGCGTGTTCAATGGCCGTATGCAGATCGTTGATATATATGGTAAATAATATTGGACCCAAAATAGTACCCTGGGGGACCCCATATGTGACCATACCTCCTTTGGACTTTCGCCCATTAACTGTTACAAATTGCTGTCTTTCTCTCAAATAATTAGTGAACCAGAGGAGTTCCATTTATCTAATACCATACATTTCTAGCTTCCGCAACAAAATTTGATGATGAACGGTGTTGAATGCTTTACTAAAGTCAAGAAAAATTGTTTTATTCAAAAATTTGTTATTAAGATTAGTATATATTTTATTAAGAAAATCAGTTTGTGCTTGCTGAATAGAATGTTCTGGCTGAAATCCGTATTGATTATCGTTAAATAAACCATTCATTTCAAAGTGTTGCGAAAGCGGTTGCTGCACTGCCTTTTCCAGAATTTTGGCAGGCAACGAAATACATGAAATGGGTCTATAGTTTGTGGTTGCCGTCTTACTACCCGCTTTGTATAGAGGCGTAACCCGGGCCTCTTTAAACACTTTCGGAACTTTGCCTAGGAGGAGTGAAATGTTTATGATGTGAGTGAATTGGTGAAAGAGAGCTAATAAGCATGATTTCAGAATACTAGAAGGTAGGAATTCAATCCCAGAATTCTTTGTTATATCGACTTTCAAAATAATCTTCCTCACTTCTTCAGAAAAAGCTGAGAGAATTTGAAGATCGGAACATCATCTGGGAAACAAGTTGTGCTTTCTGGGACAGGAATAGAAGTGCTTTGGGTTGGGATTTTATTCGCGAGGTTAGGGCCTACATTCAAGAAAAATTCATTGAATGAGTCCGGGATATCTTTTTGATCTAGGATTTGTCCTTCGACCTCAATGTTGATATTATTGGAAGATTTTATTTTTGATGGGCTGATTAATGGTCGCAAAAACTCCCAGTATTTTTTCGGATTTTTGTCGTGAAATTCTAAATTTGATTTGATAAAATTGGACTTTGCTGTGCGACAGGCATTATTAGCCTGAATTCGCAGGAGCCTAGCTTGCTGTAATACGTTTGTATTGTTGGTGTTCTTTGCGACCCGAAATAATCGATCCCTCTCATTCATTAATACCACTAGTTTGTCTGTCATCCACTTTGGTTTGACACGAACATTTCTGAATTCTTTTAATGGACACATCCTGTCCAGATAAAAATTTATTCTATCGAGCAATGTCTTCCAGCATTCCTCTGGATCTGGGTTGCTGTAGTAGGTCCCCCAGTCTAAGTCTCTTAGTATGTTATTGAGCATTTTCTGATCCAAGCACTTTGTATTCCGGGCCCAGAAGGTACCAGTATTATATCTAGTTCTTGTTTTCTTCCGGACCATAAAGATTGGAAAATGGTCCGAAACCGAGATATCAATGATGCCTGCAGAACTAACATGTTGAGAGTTTGTATGGAAGTGGTCAATGATGGATTTTGATTTTAAAGTGGAACGAGTAGGTGTTTTAATATATTGGACCAGGGAGAAATCATCTAGCAAATTTCGCAGCTCAGTGGAAATACTGGACTTTGGGTCTTTAATATTTTGATAGTCCAAATTAAGATCTCCCATAATGTATATTTCATGGGAGGTGTTAATTTTAGAAAGTATGTAATGAAGTTTCTCAAAGAGAACTTTTGTACAGCCACTAGGTGGCCTGTAGACATTAAGAATTGTACATGTTTTGTTAAAGCCTTTCTTTATCTGAGCTATCTGTATTTCAAGATTTTTGTCAGATAAATTCAGATGGCTATATTTGTCTGTGTCCACTATTAAATTGTTATTAAAATACATGGAGAGACCACCACCTCTCTTCTTGACAGCTCTGTCAGACCTGTACAAGGAATAACCATGAAGTCTTAAAGAGTTATCATGCGTAGCCGAATTGAGCCATGTCTCAGAAAATGAGATTAGGTCTATATTTAAACCAGATGTTAAAAGCTCTACTTGATCGAAATGCTGTGCAAGACTTGGATATTCCATGCAACCATTTTAATACCACCTAAACTATCTAATTCCGCGAAGGAGTGCAGCGTAGTGCCGCCAATGTCTGACATCATGACAATGCAAACCTCCTTCAGTACACAAACAGTAACTCTAGCTTTCCTGGTAGAGGGAGCAAGAGTCCATACAAAAAGGGGGATTATAATATAAAAATGTAGTGACATACGAATAGATATGGATGTACAACAGTGATAATATGAAAAACATTTTTCATGTAAATATTTGTTAGCATTACTAACATTGAGTATTTCGAACAAGAGTGAGCAGCATTATTTGATGAACATTTGACAAGATTTTTCTGAACAGTAATACCTGAGCAGAATTAGCTATGAGAGAACCAGATCAATGCCAAATATAATATAATAAAGGGCATTTGTTGTTTAGACATTACTTTACTTTAGACCATGGCCAGCGAAGTAAGATATAGAGGATGGTGCAGAGAGACGGTAGACAGGAGAGATAACGAGGAAGGAAGTGATACAAACTATTAGACTACAATTCGTATTTTTTTTTAGATTCTAAACCCAAACTATCAGAAATTGTTATCAACCGTAGACAATATACATAGTTGCATATACTCATGTGTATATTGGCGCATTAACATTTATATTTCTAATCAAACGGTGGCGGTATTATTATTTTAACGACAGCTGTCATACAATAGCATTAGATGACAAAACGAAAACGAAACGAAAATATACACCAGATTCTATACCTGTCAGTCTGAGAGTCTTAGGAAGTAGTGATAACAATCAACCTTACTGGATATTTAACTTTAAAGAATCACTCAGACCCAGTTACTAGGGTTTTGAACATAAACACTTATCGGAGAGAGTAATTCAAATGTAAAGTTTAGAAACCACTAATCAGATACCTTCAGTTATAGGTGAATATCATGTCAATAATTTCCTATTGGTGATTCTGTAGCAATAGTTACAATATTATAAACTGTAGCAGTAGTTACAATAATTTGATTTATAGCCATTAGAAGGTTGTGCCAATATGTCTGAGCCCCCCACAATGATTGACGAGCTGAGGCGCTAAGCAAGTTACCTCAGGAAAAGAGAAACAGTGTGAAGAGACTCAAGACTTCGGGACAACAGACTTTGACATGGGCGTATGTTTCTACTACCTTGCTAACAATATTTAGCATTTCAATAAGAGATGTAAGACATGAAGGATACCATACGATAGCAATAAGGTTTGATCCTAAGAGATCATTGTGACAACACTATTACATTAGCTAGATTAGATAGAGAGTATAAGCCAGCTATACCTTGGCCAACTAGCATTTCTCGAGTAATTAAAAATAGCAAATTTCATAATGAAGTGTCAAGTGTAATATGAGATATTTCAGAGAGTAAAATGCAAATGTCAGGTAAGGTTGAAGTTGGATGAATATGACTTGGCAATGGTTTTAGCCCAATAGTTCTGAAGATGTGGTGAGAGATGACAACCAACAGGCGACAAATGGTCGTAATTATGAGTGTAGGATTGTGTATTCGGGTGAAATCTATGGATATGTCCATGGGGTGCTGACTTGATGTGAAATATTAAAGTCCAGGATTATTTTTAAAGCAATTTGGACCAGTCACAATGAATTATCTAATCTTTATATTATGGTTATTTCACTCATAAAGTACACGTTCAGTGAATATTATACAAGTAAATTGGATATTGTGAGCAAAATCATTTATTATTGGTTAAATTTGATATCTTTAACTTTTTTTCAAACATTGATAATCAAATTTCCTCAAGGGTGACAAGAGTCAGGCAGCTTAAGTCCAGATTTGAGATGGATGGGGCCGTTCCGGATAAAAGCGCTAAAACCTATACGTGCCCATATCTCAGCTTCTAAGGCACTCAGAATCATAATTTTTGTGGCTAAACATACATTTCACGGGTCAAGGAATACAACTTTATACAATTTAGAAAAGCCCCAGATGGTTTTAATTGACACACAACTTGTATTTGGCACTTTATTGTCTTCAGGCTTTACCATTTATGATTAATATTCTTCTTGCAATGGCAATGACCGAGTTCAGTGCACTTCCAATTGCCTTGTCTGCATGCACACCTTTAGTCCATGAGCCATGAAGTCCATAAAGGCACAAGATTAACGACACCACATTGTAATTGTGTTAAAACCTCAGATAACTATGTCATTTATTGTGTTTACAAAAGATCATACTCAAGCATGTATGACTTAGGAAAAATAAGAATAAGTAAGAATAGGTGGAAACACCGTCAAATATATATCTCTTATTATAGCATGTCAGATTTAATAAGATGTTCCTAACTACCAGATTGTTTTGCATAGAGTAATTTTATGTATGATGCATTTGTATTTTTGTACTTGATGAGAGAGACAGTTCAGTCTCTAAACAAGATTACCATTGTATTAAATTTTTTAACGTAAAACCAAGGTAAACAAACATGGTTCGCGAGGAAGATATGTACTATACATAGACTGGTTATCCCTATTTCCTGTAACATTTATAAAGTCGTGGAAATAAATGTCAAATCAATCAATCACTATAATCAGTCAATTCACCGAATTTAGTCATAAAATGACTTTTAGAAATGAATTCCTCATATCTAAAAACATCAATAAAATGGTATTATTGTTGAAGATCTACCAAATAAAAGCCAAGATATGCCATATTTACTGTTTTGGGCGGCCATCTTGAATTTTGCAGCTACTGGCCACCAGGGGTGTCTACCAACTTGTAGCTGGTGCTTTTTGAAAATTTCAGGCCTTATTTAACAGCATGCCAAATTAAAAAAATGTGTCACAACATGCACAATGCAGACAATTAGGTCCCCAAATATTATGACCTGATCTAAAAAAATGCTTTTTTCACCAAAATCTGACCGTTGCCACGGCAACAACATTTAAAAAAAAAGATATTTTGTTGAAATATATATTTTTGGAATCTCCATACGTCCATGTTTACTATGGTATCTCAACCTGTACAGTATATTTTATATGTTATATTCCCTGCAAATAACAATGCCAAATATTCTTAAAGTAAAACTCTGGGTTGGAAGACTTGCTGGTCATACAGCTCAATTATGGTTGATAACTAAGCACCCACATTATAATACTGGTTTCTGGGCAATGATATTGCCAGAATCAATCAAGTAATTTCTTTCCCGCTCTCTCCAAACCCTGTCCTGGGTGCTGCCATATTGCCCTGTGTATGACACTAACTCGGGCCTGTTCATTACCGGTATGTATGTGTATACTGGTGAACGTTGAGTGTGACTGATCGGCTGGTTGTGTTCATATACCAGCACTTCCTGAAGGACATTTTATAATTATGTTTCCATCGTTATTTTAACATTTTATCATTAGAAACTATAAGGAAACATGTCTGACATTGAAGTCAACATCAAACAAATTGATGTTGCCAGCAAATAACCATATTTAAAACTAAGAATTGAGTGTCTGTGGAACTCCCATCCAGTTCCAAACACAACCAATTATAAGTGACACAATGATTCACACAAAGAGCGCACTCTGGGCGGACCCTTGGAGAGTGGAGCGGGACCATTAATTATGTGTGGCTAGGGGAGATGCAAATTTGTAATAGTTGTATATGGGGTGTGGGTGGGATGGGTTATGAGGTGGGCGGGGCTCCCACCCTGTCCCCGAACATAACACCCCCTTAATTCAAGGGAAATTAAGCAGTTACTTGGAATATAACCAATGATTAATGTTCAGAATTACATACACATTTGAATAGAATACTTTAGTTTTCAATTTTATCATTTTTTCGTCATAGCATATTGGTACCCAAACATAACACCCCTGTCCCCGAACATAACACCCCCTTAATTTAAGAGAAAGTAACCATTCACTTGAAAGATGACCAATGATATAAGTTCAAAATTGCATACACAATTGAATAGCATTGTGTACTTTTTCGTTATTGTTCAATTTTATCATTTTTTTCTTCATAGCATATATATGGACCCGAACATAACACCTCCCTCCTTGAATATAACATCCCCTCCCCGAACATAACACCCCCTCCCCGAACACAACAACCCCATTTTCTATGTAAAACTGAGCATTTAATGGCAATATAATCAATAATTCATGCATACACAAATGAACTGTATAGGATGTCTTATTCAATTTTATCTTTTTTTTCTAATTGTTTCTCTGACCCGAACACAACATAATATATTCAAAGTCAACATATAAGATGGGTAAATATTAAATAAATGTGCATAATCACAAATGTATTTTCATGAATATTTGAATAAAAATGCCCTTTATCACTGTGAGAAGAAAAGGCAGTCAAACTCGGAATTTCTATGTCTCAACTTTATGGAACCATGTGGTCAAAGTTGGTAAAAATAAAAAAAAAAAGTTTTATGTGATATGGGACTTTTTGAATAACACAAGGCTGGATGTAAAACATTTCCTAGGTAAAAGCTTTATTGTTCAATTTATCAATTTATCAACCTTATCAATCATTTAGGGCTATTTTCCAACATAAGATATGTTTTTTTTGCATTAAAATGATTTTTTTTTTATATATTTTTCAATATTTTTCAAGGTACGAAATACTGAAGAATTACAAATGTGGAATGAAATCCGAATAAATTATGAACTTAAAATGGGTGATTTTGGCATAATTAGCCCTCCCCTCCCTATACATGATGACCAGCATGGATGCCGTGCCTGTAGTACACGTGGCTGTGCCGGGCAGTCAACATGGCTAGTCAACAAGGTGGTACTGAGAATGAGGAAGAGGAAATTTATTACAATCCTCTCGTAGGGGTTGAAGGCTACCAATTTGAGCAAAGAATGAAATCCATGGAGTCTTTCCTTTGCCAGAAGTTCAGGTGTAACACCCATATGCCTCATAGATCAATCAAAAAATCAATCAATCAAAAAAAGGGTTTGGCCAAACACCTTAGGCCAACAGAAGACAGAAGTGTGCTAGTGCTCTGCTGACGTCATGTTCCCATAGCATTCTGGGAATATTGTTCCCGCCAACATACCGGATAATAGCCAGTTAGAACAAGACGAAATCACTCCCCAATTACTTATAAATGATTGAATTACATAGTACAATGTACAGATGATCAAATTGTAGTTTTTTCCAACGTATGAAATGCTATTATACGCAGTCCAGAGTTCCCCTTTAAAGTTGGCAATAATGGCCTGAACCAGGTGCTTTTTCCCATAGAGACCAATGCTATTTTGTGGAAAATGACGCAAAAACATCAAAATCTCAAAAAGCACACAGTCCCCAGGTGGGGACTTTTCAGGGAATGTTCCCCCATGTGTCCCTCATCATATATCCAAAAATCAGGTTTACATTATTTTATTCCGGGTTTGGCCTAAAATTTACCTAAAATGCCTGTACTAAGGTAGCGCCTGAGCAATATGGCTCGTAGTGGAAGAAACAACTAATGAAGAAATGAATTTGAATGTATTTTGAAGGGGTAAAATAAGGAAATAAAAAAAAAATTCTTACTGGTTTTTTTACAGGTTTTACTGGTTTTGCTTGAACAGAGATGGATTACTGTATTTTGTGTAGTATGGGCGTCATGCCGGGAACGCATTTCAACAGCCTATTTATGAATAAGTCACAAACAGAATTTGAACATAGCTAATTTAACAAAATATATAAGGGACATATGTGTTTCAATTATGATATAAGCTATTATTTTTTTTTCGAAAAAATTTTATTGAAGCCTTATATACTCTGAGGCGTCATAATGCATCACGCATGATTCCGCATCATGCTGCATACATTTGTGCGTAATTTGTATGCACACTGATGCAAAAAACAATGGCAATAAGTATGGAAAAGTATACATTTCCAAAAGGAAGAACATTTTTTCTTTGTAAATGAACAAAAATAAAAGAAATGCCATGATTTGAATTGACACAGCAAGCAACGGAATGAAGGAAATGGTGATTTTTGTCAGTTGTACATTGCTAGAAAATGAAATCAAGTGCTTTGGTACAGAGCATTTCAAAATCAATAGTTTAATAAAGTTATTAATTGTGAACATTGCAGCATTGTTTGATGCTTCTGTGCCAAGATTTTAAGCTTCATCATAGAAATAAAGAACAAAGTGACCTCATAAGCTTTTGTCACTAATTTAGAATTTATTAAATTGATGAACTAGACAGTGCAGTGATTACTTCATGCATCACCTAAAAGATTACTTGTTCCTATCCTGAGTTCCAGGAAGTTCATCATTATCGCAGCTTACATGCACAGTGGCAGCTCCATCCTGGGTTCCATCTTTGCGCATAACCCTGACTTTGTCTACTTCTATGAGCCCTTAGCAGTAGTCTACAGTTCAGTGTTCAGTGTCAAAAGATGGATAGATCCAATGCTCTATACCAGGATGGAAAATGGATCAAGAAGGTATTATACACAATGAAAGTCTATATTTCAATATTAAGGTTGCACCATGAACATCTATGACTATCAATTGTCCTTTAGGAACATTCATACTGCCTCCAACTGGAGGCATATAGACAGCCCAAACTTTTGACACAACTTGCGTTTGTCTGAACTGATATCACCTGGGTATTTTTTTTCCAATGGTGCTACACAGTACATATTGGAAATGAATATTACAAGTATATCATATGTCAAAACTACATGTTTCATTTGCAAATTCGCATTTAAGTATATACTGTAAACCCCCTAAAAACAGGTCAGAGTTTAAAACAAATGGCAGTGGTAAAATTCATCTCATCAATTTCACTATATTCAAAGACAATTACAGTGTTCAATTTACTGTCCAAGCCTGAACAGTCTTTTTACCAGCTCTGTGAACAATTTTAAGTCATCAACTCGCCTAATATCCACTGGTAGATCATTCCACATGATAATACCCCAATAATGTAAACTCTTAGAATATCTCTTGGTTCTAGGTCAGACAATGTCCAGCCTTTCACCCCTCAAATTATACTCTAATATGTTTCGCTGAAAAAAACCGGTATTTACTCTGGTGGATTATTCCTTGCTTTGTATATCTCTTTGTATATTGTGGGGTATTAGCCCAGATCTATGCCACTTTTGTTCCAAAGCTAGGTCCCCATAGGCAATTTTCAATGATTTGATCATTATCCTATCTAACCTTTTAAGAAGATTTTTCCCACAGCAATTTAGAAAAGGAGTTATTCACATATGTGTTCACTCGCTCTTCACCATCTTGAACCTGCAATAGGACTGCTCCCATGGCTGTACCACTCACAGAAGTGTCCAGAATAAACTGACCACTCGCACAAAGATACACCAATATGGGTGAAGATAACAGGGCCAATTTTGTCATACTAAAAGCCACATCCAGCTCATCACTCCAGGAGTCTTATACTGAATACCTTTTGCCTGAGCATTTTGCTGTAAGAATCATGTAAAAACTACTCAGAAATTATGAATTTCAATCCACATAGATTCATTATAAGCAAAGCCAATAATAAATGTCAAATTCAATGTTTATTATTAAAGTTATGCTTTATAAGGCTCATTAAGCTCCAGTGTGAGAGGCCAAGTTCTGTCACAAATCTGACAAATCTAGCTTCAACCCCTGATATGAAGCTGTAATCTAAGTTCTGACCACAAAGGCCACCATCTTGCAACACCAATACATTTTCATCAATCTCTACCTGTGATACCCAATAAGGTCAGGGGCAACCTCTAGTATCTAAAGGATGATAACACTTTTTGTACTAGTGAAATGTTGCATGGGGATATTTCCAGCCAGTCCACACAATAACATATTACTAATCCACCTTATATTTATTTTCTTTCCAGAAAAAGAAATCAAGCAGAGAAAGAAATGGTGAACCACTACTTGAACTTAATGGACTCATGTAAGACTGCAGACCTACCATCAGACATGTGTACTTTGATAACACAAGGGGGCGTGCCACTGAAGTGTCATTCACAATGTCCAGACAACAGAACAAACTTATTTTCCCCAAGTTACATAAGGGATGTGACCAATCCTTTAAGACACCACAGCTGTAGTGACAGGCACACAGATTCATGCTTTTGTAAGTGGTATCTCAAACTCAGGAAAGCCTCTGCATTGTGCCAACGGAGCAAAGCCACTGTGGTTAAGTTACTGAGACATGACCTGCAGCAAATAGTCAAAATCCTGCCGAAGAAGAAACACTGGTACCTCATACAACAGATCAGAGATCCTCATGGTCTCATAAACTCCCATGTACAGGAAACAAAATTTGCCAATGTCACAGCTTTGGCATAATTGTATTGCAAAGCAATGAGTGAAGATTTGGAGATATTGAAATTTGCTGCAAAGTCTAACCCTGGCAGGGTGCTACTCACAAGGTATGAACAGTTTGTAATCCACCCACTACAATATGGCAAGGACATGTATAGAAAGCTTGCAATGCCAATGCCTAGTAGTGTTGCAAAGTGGATCATGAAATCAACATCTGGGAAAGACAGTGGGACGTACATACGATCTAACCCTGTAAAAACAGC
Organism: Sthenelais limicola; assembly: GCA_942159475.1. Lineage (NCBI taxonomy): Eukaryota > Metazoa > Annelida > Polychaeta > Phyllodocida > Sigalionidae > Sthenelais > Sthenelais limicola. The sequence continues at coordinate 105,300,055 of OW804099.1, forward strand.
TACAAAATGGAAGAGATTTCTCACACCATCACAACTTTCTGTAATAGACAAATATTGTTCATCTCTTTATCCTCTTTTTGTAGATATAATTTGAAGCTTGTGAAAGGTAATGGGCAAAGTCTGCAGTAGCAAAGTGTGGTCTTTAAGAAGGGAAAAGAGATAGCTCAAAGCAGTAATTGTACTTGGCTACAAATTACTGAAACAAACCCGGAAATATTCTGGGAAATTTGAAACCCCTAATAAACCCAGATAAATTATTGGTAAACAACAAAATTGATCTCGAAAAAGAGGGCCTGAGTGATGAGTCATCTCGGGTAGCCTCTGAATTTAATTCTTTGTTTCTGGATGGTCGTCCAGGTCTTGCAGGAAAACTTAAAGATCCACATGAGGCTGAACTTATCAAGCTCTTTCACTACAGATGTCTTATAATTATGTTGATGTCATTGAAAAATAGTGATATACCAGACATTTTTAAAAAAGCAAATGTGACCCCCTTTTGAAACGTGGGGCAAGGAACAACACTAATAACTATGGACCAATTTCAAGTATTAATCTAGTGGCAATGATTTTAGAAAAAAATAACAACTCTCAACCTATTTTGAGGAAAATGATCTGTTCCATGATGAACAATATGGATTCAGGAAAGAGAGGTCAGTCCAACATGCTCACATTGACTTCCTGAATGATGTATATCAAAATCTAAATGACAAATCTTTGAATGGCCCAGTCTTCCTAAACTTCAAGAAAGCTTTCGATACTATGAACCATGATGGACTATTACTGAAATTACAACAATATGGTATAACCAATACCAAATTAATATGGTTTACAAACATCCCAACTAATCGTAAACAACTGGTAAAAGTAAATAATACAGAATCAACTGAGGGCGGAATTACATAAGGTGTACCACAAGGTACAATACTGGGGCCGGTCTTGTTTTCTATTTATATTAATGACCTAAACATGGTGGTGGAAAAATATACAGTTCAACCACTATTCTGTACTGCCATGATAGTGATATTTCCATAGTAAACACAAACCTGCAACATGACCTAGACAGGATTGATGTTTGGTTTGGATTGAATACAATATATATAAATGCTTCAAAAAGCAATGTGATGCATTTCTTGATATCAAACAGAAAATAAAAACTGACATAAATGCTTTAAAACTGGGGAGAAATAATCTACGGTCAGTCAATCAATACAAATATCTTGGACTAATCATTGATACAAACCTCTCTTTCAAAGAAAATATAAACAACATTAGGAGCAAAGTAAATACAAAACTATGTTTATTATATAAAGTGAGACTCTGTCTGAGAAAGAAGAGTAAAAAAGACCTTATTTTTGGAAAAGCAAAATGGACTAATGTAGATCAAGAACACTTAGATATAAATCTATTACCCGAAGATAAAAGAACACAAAAACATATAACAAATTTAAGCCACTTCATGACTAATGATGAAAACCTTTGGGATAATAGAAAACTATCAACTAGACATCATGTTAGGGGCAGAAGAAATTTAAAATTATTACAGCCAAAATTCATAAAAAAAATGTAAACTCATTTACTTATAAATCTACAAAATACTGGCGCTCTCTTGAAACTGCTGCTCACCAGGTACAGGACCGAAAATCATTCAGCAAATTTATAGATGTATATTGAATTGAAATTGATGTATTGCAGACCACTCTATACTGTTGCATCTTTGCATGTGTGTGACATTATGAGTGATTTGTGCTGCTTGGTCTGGACCTACCATTATTACTGTTTCTACTTCTATACCTTGTTTTATTCTTTGTTTTTACTACATGGTTTTCAGCGTTTGTAAACCGACACAAAATACGGCAAAAGTCTCTAAAAACCGTTAGTTCAATGGGTAACGGACTTGGAGTGTTATTGTTTGGGAGGAATGGAAGGGGGGTGACTGTGACGTAGGGCGTCACCATGGTAGGGGGGCGTGGCATAGATATGTTGCAAGGCGCCCATCCCAATATAGGCGGTGACGGTTCACCTTCACATATAATATAGACTAGAATAATGTCTGAGTGTAATTAATAATGTTTTGTTTTTTTATTATCTTTATTTCTTTATGTTTATTAAATATATATAAAAAAAATGTTTATTTATTTATGTTTATTATTAAGAGATATTTCAGGGGTTGAGGGGGGAGTGGGGAGGGGCATGGACATGTCAATTAGTAACATGCTCATATTCAGCCTAGTAACATCAACCAGGATTTCATTGCAGTATTTACGGTAGAAGGCAAAGGAACTGCACACTCATAAGGCCATAGAGAAAAAATTGGTGTTTCTGATTTACCTCCCGCCCCACCACCACCACTACCTAGAAAAACCTTCCCCTACCTAAAATTTTGTCGACCATACCCCATTTTTGAAAAAACATATCTTACTTATTTTTTAATTTTTGACAAAAGAAACTTATATAAGCAGGAAAACGGGTTTTCCTAACCCGGAACTGTCAAAAAGCACATGTCCCATGTTTAAGACAATTATTATTACAAAATAGACTTTTTTTAGTTCCTGGGAGGTGGTTTCCTAATAGATAGATATATCGGAAACACACCTATTTTTTATTTGCCTAAACATAATTATTAGTATTCCTCCTATTAGCAGCCGCCACATCAAGAAATGATCAAACTGTTACACCAAACAACAACAAACCTTCATTCTAGATCCTGGGATCTCAGCTTTTAGACTTCTTCTCCACCTCTTCTATAATTTCTACAATAGTTTCTACAAATACCCAGTATACAGAACGGATTATCTTCATATAACACTGGCAATTTTGCACAGTGCTTTGTGAAGGGTCTGCCATTTTGACTAAAAATGGTTTGGTGAAGGTAAGAAGTTCAATTGAACCATGTTATCTTTTTGCATTCATCAATGGCTGCATTGGACATCATTGCTGAATAGGGGATTTGCATGTTTCAGAGCGCATGTCCACTGCAGTGCATGCTGGGGTGGATTCTGTGTAAATCTGACAGAGGGCCCAGGATTTATCCAAATTAACTGAACATGTTTTCTAATGTTGGGTCTTTAATGATACTCAAATATCTATCCTTTTTTAAACCTTTTCTGCAGTACTGGATAAATATGCATTTTTAACATAAATGGTGACCCTGTAGAATGCCTTATCCGGGACATTTTTGTGTGACAAAACTTTAAAGCTTGAGACAAATATTTTAAGTGGAGGAGGTCCTTATAACATTGTCTTGACAGGCCCCCCACCCCATCTAACCGACATTAACAGCTATATTGCCTGGTAATAATCAAGTAATAGGTGAAAAGCATGTTAAGTGACAACATTTTTGGAAATTATATATGGCGTGCTATTTTTGCATCAATATGTTTATAATTATCACATGGTAATTTATGAGAAGAACATCTGTGGTGAATGCGATATACTTTATACTATGTTATTCCTATGCAAAAAATGTCAAAGTGTCGTTTCCTCATGTTTTAGTCTCTAGATTCCTGAACGTTTAAGCCTGAATGTCAAACATTTCTTTATAGACTATGTAATTTTCTGTACATGGGTCAGATTGTCAGAAAATGTACAATTTCGCCTTCACCAATCCTTTCAAATAACCCCCATTTAAGACAGAACTGAGATTTAAAATGCAGTTTAGCCTAACAAAACAGATACTTTAAACCAATGTGATGCCAAATATACTCAGATACCCGGTATTCTTCCTTTTTCAGCCTAATTTAGCAGAATTTCCTAATTGTGTAGAGCTCGCAATTATACATTTACTGAAAATCTGACCCACAAACATCTTTTTCATAACATTCAGGTCTTTCTTTTCTGAGTTTGTCATGGAAATAACTTTACTTTGTCCGACATTCAATGAAACGGTATTTTGCTTACACCTCAAATCTTTAGCTGTAATAATTTCGACCCACAAAGTCGTTATTCATCACTATTCCCAGGTGACATTGTAATTCAAGGGGAAAGACTCAGAAATGTCCCAAAACGTGGCAATATCCATGTGTATACATTAAAGAGTCTTGCCTTTTATAGTTTTAACGACTGAAGCAATTATTTGTTAAGAATCCAGTTTTCTAGCCAATCAATTGACTATCAATTTTTTTAAGAGCTCAACATGTCGAGATCTGACCAAATTATGTTATAAATTAAAAGCCTAATTATTTCTCAGGTTATTTTTTGCATGTTGGAATATGTTGTTCTGTTTATTGAGTTTACGCATTGATACGACATGTGGAAGGTGACCCTCAGGAAGATCTAGGGCTACACAGAGGAGAGGCACCCATTTTTCTGTGTGAAAAATTGATTGATGTTATTGAAAGTTTACGATTCCGAAAATAAAGTATTATACTTACATACACATTAGTATCATACAGTCTAGATTAGCTGGACTATTTTGGCAGAATTCAATAACTATTGTTAGATATATGATGAGTATTGGTCTGAATGCTATTTAAGATGACTGATATCACATATCAAGAGCCTGAGTTATTAACAGATCATAACCTTAGAATACACTCTCCCGCGCGCTGTATCCGCGCGATACGGAGCGACAAGTTATTTCGTCTTCATTGAGACGTTGTTTGTCTACAGAGCACCGCAAACGCTACTGGTGAACAGTGGTGACGAAATTGCGCGAACTTCTGAGACGAAAAGCGGTCACTTGAATCACGGAGACGAAATTTGATATGCTCCGTATTCGCGCTCCGTTTTTCGTATTGAAAGACCAACACAAGAAAGGTTTGTATTAAGGGAGACAACAATGGAATGATCTATCTATAGCCGTGAGGGATAGCAAAGATATTTAACATTCACTTCTTTGGTTTGTAACATGTGTAAATTTTGCAGAATTTCCATTCTTATTCATTTATGTTTGTATTAAACATGTGTTACTCAACCAATTTCATGTACAAATACATGTTTTCTTCAGAGGTCAATAATATATATAGGTGTGATCTCAATTGCGCATATAATGCGCATTCAAAATTGCATCTGAATACTCATTATAATGCAGCCACAACAGAACAATACCTGGCACTGCTTACTCACCTGGCATTCACACTTACTGTCGCGCATCTGACACTCAATTCTCTGACACTCATACTCACTCTCTGACACCCAGTCAAAGAAACCCCTATACATTAATGTATATTATTATTTATTAATGTATAACTATAACCGATATAACCATAATATTAAAAATGGATTGTGTGATATTTTTATTAATGATTTGAATAATTTATACGATAAGAAAATCTTTTATTTGCCAGATAGTTCGATAATACAATATGATATACAATTATTGTATCATATAGCGCATATTTGTATTTAGAAGGGAAACAAATTGGTAATTATTAATAAAGTAAAATGAACATTTTGGTAGAGAAAGCTTGAAGCTTTCTGATAAGGATTAATCCCCCCATATTTTATTTTTTGGTATATATATTTGATATACCTTGGAAATACACATCTTTGAAACTGAATTGACTATGTGAGTTGTGTTATACTTATTGAAACCTTCAGTGATCAGGCGCCCAGGTCTAAAGTTATATTTGATTAGTGATTGCTAGTAATAGAGTCATTCCTAGTAATACGATTTGATATTTTTTCGGGTAACAGCGGGGAGAAATGATGCCTTGTAGCATCATATATAGGTATGTCGACCTTTTGTCTTTTTTAACTACTTCACTCAACTGTACCCCTCTGTACCTTTGTTTTAAGACAATAAACAACTTCTTATCTTATCTTATCTTATATAGTCATATTTACAATATGCATCGGATTTACTTCCTTAATGCTTTACAGGTTTTTTTATGGTGATCTAAGAAACGAGACAGGTATATGACTCTGTACTAGAGTCTATCATAATACTGTGTTGTTCAGTTGATAATAATTATATTACCTAGAAATGAATGAATACTTGCATCGGATTTACTTCCTTAATGCTTCACAGATCATGGTAAAATAAGAAAAAAGTATGACTTATTCATAGAAAGCAATTCTATTATATATGTTCGAAATAATGGGAATAGCCCATTACCCTTAGCCCTTACCGTTATGCCACTGGTTTTCACCAGGTGGCGCTAATGGGAACTGGGGTTCATTTACAATTTCTTTTACAATAAAAGTGACGTTAATACACTTATGTGGCATTTATAGCACTATAGATATTCCACATCATGTACATAGGAATGTCATAAGTGATATACTTCTATAGTTTATGTATGTTATATATCTGTTTGATATTGAAAAATGCTGTGGTCAAAACACCCTAATGATTGTACATATAGATTGTCCCTAGTGGCTTGGACAAGTCAGAGCAAACAAACAACTGGAACACTACAGATGGAAGGCTGCTATGCTTCAGGCTCACTTGGAGTATGGTAGAATTGATGAAAATAAAATGATGCACACAGAGATTGGATGACACATGGACTACCCTAAACTCTCTTTGAAATGTTGAGGGAATAATGATACCCTTCAAACATTTCTGTGAGAAAAAATATACTGCCACTATTGGAAACTTTTTTTTTCAAATATTCAACTGTTTACTATCATTGGAATCGGCTTGATCTCATCTATACAAATATAATGGTATCTCAAAATCTGCGCGAACCGCGGGTACGAAAAACGCAGCGCGAATCGCGGGTACGAAAAACGCTGTGACGAAAAAAATTGTATCAAAAGTGGGTACAAGAAATTCGTATCCAATTTCGTATCGCGCGAATACGGTGACGCGCACAGTGTATATTAGCCTAATCTCTCCTGTGGGTCTTCTCTCTCTATCTTTTCTCTCTCTCTTCTCTCTAATGTGTTCTCTCTCTGTCTTCTCTCTCATGTCTTCCATCTCTGTATTTTCTCTGTCAAGTATTCTCTGTCATCTCTGTTCTCTGTCAAGTCTTCTATCTCATGTTTTCTCTCTCATGTTTTCCCTCTTATCTCTTCTCTCTCATGTCTTCTCTGTATCCCTATCTCTCATGTCTTCTCTCTTCCAAGTCTTCTTTCACTCAATGTTCTCTCTTACTGTCTTCTCCTCTGTCGCTTCTTTCTCTGTCTCAACATCAATTCTCTGGTGGTTTATGACTCATTCCACTGTGATACATCACATATTAAAATTTTCCCATTGTCTGTAATGTGTACCTGGTATTAAAATATTTAAACAAATACAAATAAATACCAAAATTCAATGAATGATATTGGTGACAGACTTTTCTTAAATAGCTAATTGGCTAGGACAGTACATAAACTCTAAGAGTTGAGCACTGAGCAATATTGGGGAAAGAACTAACATAATTATTGGGATTATGATACCCATGTATACATGCTGTACTGACGTGATCCACCAATGGGACAGCAGGCGGGAATTGAAGGAACTAATGCATGAAACAATAGTCAATATATTCTGTTAAAACGTTGTCTTGAGAAAGAACATAGTTGGTGGAATACAAAATGCCAAAAAAACTGGATGTTATCATATTATTTTGTATTTTAGGGATGAGTGAAGTTTACTTCCATTCACTATTGATTTCAATGGGGGAAACTCATTGTGATATAGGTTTAGCTGAATAACATATTTTTTAGTTCAATGACCCCTTATTTTGTTTAACTGAGAGGGTAGAATAACATGTCAGTAATGTATATCCAAATTTTAAAGAAAATCATATGATTCAATCATATGATTGCTTTTTCAATATTTCTGTGATTATGTCGCAGGTATTTAAGACACTCTCACATTAGGAAAAAGAATCACAATTTTATACCACATACCAATAAATTACATAAATTCAAGAATATAAGTATGTTTGAGTGACATCAAAAGTATGGACCACAATCTTCAACATTTTAATCAAAAGAATCAGGGGATCATTAATAATTGCCTGACTTTGATGGCCGCCATGTCGGCCACCATGTCAACAAATTTAAGTTTAAGTCACCAACATATTCCTGGCAGGCCGATTTGAAGTTATGAGAACAATGTCGGCAATAACGGCCGACATAATCGGAAAGTGAACAATGTTTTTATAATTGATATTTTGCTAAAGAAAAAGTTGGCCGATATAATGAAATATCGGCCGTCACGTTGGAGGGGTCACCGACCTCATAACCAACATTTCTAAATATCGCTATAGTAAGTCTATGGAGGGTAGCCGACATTGTTAGCAATATCTTGGTGGTTTCGTTCTGCTGTCCATAATAATTGGTGTTGAGTATTTGATTCAACTCTTGGCGACATGGGGAAAATATATTTCAGGGCTCCCACAGATCATCAAAAGTTATTAACATGTCAGCAATGTATATCCAAATTTTAAAGAAAATCATATGATTCAATCAAATGCTATTGGGGAAAATGCAGGAAATAGCAGTTTTCCCATAGAGTTCAATAGTGAACTGTAATACATTTCAGTGGTCCCTGAAATAAAAACTAATCCAATGACATATGGTTTTGGGGGCTTTTTGGTTTCCCCAACCATATTCTTTCTAAATCTAAGTTTAAAGACAATTCCATGATTCATCCATTTTTTTAATAAACACCATTATTTTACAGATTCATCATACATATTACAAGTAATTATTAGTTATTATTACTTTATATAATTGTTTCCTGATTGATATCAATTAAAGAATGGTTAAATTAATTAGGAAGTATGAGATAATTTGATAATCATAAAAATTAGAGTGCATATTAGATTGCAAAAGAAATACCATTTGTTACCAACATGTATGTGTGATAGTCAGGGCCAATACTGTGAAAATCTGTGAAAAGGTTATTTGATATGCACTTCAACACCTGGTTAGATGTACTCACTTCAACACCTGGTTAGATGTACTCACTTCAACACCTGGTTAGATGTACAACACCTGGTTAGATGTACAACACCTGGTTAGATGTACAACACCTGGTTAGATGTACAACACCTGGTTAGATGTACAACACCTGGTTAGATGTACAACACCTGGTTAGATGTACAATACCTGGTTAGATGTACAACACCTGGTTAGATGTATTACTGATGGGTTTAGCTAAGATTAACCCATTAGGGGAGTGGAATGCATAACTGCATTCCCATAGGGGGGTGGGGGGGTGGCATGCATTAATGCATTCCCATGGTAGGGGCGTGGCTTGCATTAATGCATTATAAAGTATGGTTGTAAGAAAATTCATTTTATTTCGAAAAATAAATAAGTTTTTCATTAGTCCATTTTAAAAAGTAATTTCTGAATGAGATTTCGTCCATTTCGTAATATTAATATCAATGGAATACGGATGACGATCTGATGAGTTTTGTAATATAATTATGGCTAATTAGTCGCCAATCTTTGGATTCTGGACTGGCCGGTAGCGAAAGTAGTGTAATAACTTTCAGTAGTTGACTGACCTTTTTTTCATGGACGATCTTGCTCTGTACATTCAATTCAATTCAAGGATTCTTTTATTGCTGAAGATGTTATACAGTAGGGTTGTCCAACTATCTAAGTAAACCATTGTTTAGTTAGGTCTTCCATTGGGTGCCCGAAATTGTACATGGTGATTCAGTGTAGAAATGAAGACGCCATTGTTTTGTTTGCTTGTGGCATATCAATTGTTCTTTATGTGTTTTCGCAGTGTTCATATAAGGGTCAGATTTTCAGAAAATGTACAATTGGCAGCTGTACACATTTAGTAATTTCTCCTAAATAAGGCTGCAATATGGTCTATACTAGGTAAATTCGAGTATATTCGGCATTGCATTGATTCTAGCAATCTGTTTGGCTAGGTTGAACTGTATTTTGAACTTTATTTTTGTCTGAAATTTGGGTTATTTGAGAAAATTGGTGAAGGTGAATTGTACATTTTCTGAGAATCTGACCCATAAACGTCTAATGCTAATTATTATGTTTGTCCGCGACTGTAGCAAGGTTGGTTTGTGATGGTTTTTTTTCAGTGCTGCCACCTGTGGGGAAACATAAGCGACTGGTCTGTTAACCTGTGTATGGGTATGAAAAGAACTAATGTTTGTTTTAAGATTTTTATTCAGCCAGACATTATGCAACAGGTACACTATTCACAGAGAAGCTGCTTTAAACAATTATAGAAAAGATTCTTAGAAAAATAAATAGAAAATTCTACAAATAAAGTAATAATCATTAACCGCTTGGTTATTTCACAGCAAGCGTTCAGTAATAATGGAGAGGATAAAAATAAAAATAAAGAATTGATAAAACCATACACCCGGGACAGTGTCAGATTCATGACAGGCCATGTTTAGACGCAGTCAGTTCAATATTATCAACAATATACAAAAAATTCCGAGAAAGATTAAGTTGCTATATTCCAAATAAACATAGCCAAGGGCTCTGTACAGGCAGATATAGAATACATGTCACACATGCTGCCATCTGACGGTTAGGTACATAAGTAAGTACAGTGTAGGCAAATCAGCTATGTGTCGCCACCTAGTGTCACTAGCTGTCATCACCTAGTATACTATATAAGGCAACTATGTACAGATCTTAGTCATTGGCCAGTGCCAGCCGCTCTGGAGTGGTCCAAATTTCATTATTGTCATTAAAAAGCTTCACAAACAGTATCTTCAACCTTGACTTAAATACATGATATTCATCTATAGATCTTATATCTCGTGGCAGGGTATTCCAAATTTTCCCAGCACAACCGAAGAGACTTTTCATAATACCTTCCTTATTCCAGCGTTTGATATGGACTTTGTAGGGGTCTCTTAAATTATAATTTATTTCATGTTCTTTTTCAAAGTCATAATAGAGCCGGAAGACATTCAAAAAACGTTGTAATCTCCTATACACGAGCGGTAGAATTTTAAATTTAAGGTGAATAAACACATTATTTTGTCGTCGACAGGTATTTCTACTATACACACTATAACATATCCTAAGACCATTATTCTGAATGATCTGGAGCCTCTTGATCTGATTTTGGTTTGATAGTGATATGAGAATGCTGCCAAATTCCAGTATTGGTAAAATATAAGTTTTATAAATCAAAATAGCTATATCCTTTGAGATGAAATATCGGATCTTACATAACCTCCTGTAAAGGGTCGATGCTCGAATACAGGTTGAGTTAATTTGTGGCATGAAGCTTAGAGAATCATCCAACAAAAAACCCAGATATCTGAAATTGGCAACAATATCTATCCTTATACCATCTATATAGACAATATATTGTCTGTTGGATTTTTTCTTTGAACCTCTAAAGATTTGTAATTTGTTTTTTTTGGAATTAATTGTCAGACCATTTCTAACCAACCATTCTTTGAAGAGATTAATATCACTTTGGACAGTGGTAACATCATGATCAGAGCTAATTTTGTGTAACAGAACACAATCATCTGCGTACATAAGTAGTTTACCTTTAAAATCGACAGAAGCTATATCATTAATGTACAAAATAAATAAAATTGGGCCTAAGATACTTCCTTGCGCCACACCGGCTTCCAAGGTATTAACATCAGAAACAGTATTTCCCATCAAAATCTGCTGCTGTCGACCTCTCGAGTAAGAAGTTATTAATTCGAGTAGATTTCCAGAAATCCCAAGCATCCTCAATTTTGATAATAAGATGTCTATATTTATCGAATTGAAGGCTTTAGATAGGTCGAAATATGTGGCTGTTGTTTCGTGACCATTGTCTTTGTTATCGAGAATTATATTTATTAAAGAGTAGGCAGCACTTTCAATACTTTTTCCAGCCAAGAAACCATGTTGACATGGAGAAAAGAAATTTATATTCGATAAATATAGGGAGAGCCTTTCCACCAATAAATGTTCTAAGATTTTCCCAGTAATTGGTGAGATTGATATTGGACGTAGATCATTAATATGTCGGGATTTACCTTTTTTTGGAATCAAGGTACAAATAGCTTTCTTCCAAACTTGGGGAAAAATACCATCGACACGAATTCGATTCAATATGATGGTGAATTTTTCAATACATGACAATAAAGAAAACCTAAGAAAGGTTGTATTAAGATCAACTACTCCACTAGATTTGGAGGTATCAATTCCATTCACCAATTTAAACACATCGTCATTATTTATCTCTTCGTCCCACAATAATCCGGGGTAACCATTTGCAAGATCATTAATGGCATCAGTAGATGATTTTGGCCCAATAGAACAGAAAAAAGTATTTGCATAGTTAGCTGCCTCTTTCGCCAATAGTGTCTTCCCATCCTCTGTAATAATCGAATCTATTATATCTCTTTTAGATTTACAAACTCCATACAGGTTGGCAATTTTTTCCCAAAATCTTTTTTCATTTTTAGAATATCTGATACATATATCTGAGACCATTCGTTTCTTCAAAAAAAGTAGTCTGGTTTTGATTTGTATTTTCAACTCTTTAGCTTTCTGCCATTGTTCTGGGGTGTTCATACTAATTGCCTGCCTGTATGATTTATTCTTTTTTCTAACAAGAGCTTTCAAGTCACGATCATATACAATTTTACCATTTCGCACAGTTAATTCAGTTAGGGGGTACATATCATTTTGGATCGATTTGAACTCGTCGAAAATTTTAGAACAGGTTGTGTTTACATCATTGTCCAACCAAATATCAGCATCAATATTGTTGATCCGATTTTTAATTTCATTTAAGTTCATATTCTTAGTCGACCTGGCATGGTATACCTCCCCTTTATGATTATTTACCTTACATTTCTTGACTATTATATACACTGGTAGATGGTCACTTATATTCTCACTGATTGTGCCCGTTTTCTTAACATATTTACAGTTAGAGGCTATGAAGTCTATAAGGGTGCTTGTCTGTGAGGTGATTCGAGTGGGTGATTCAATGTGTTGTACCAGTCCTCTATTATCTAAGATAGAGATTAATCTTCTATTGGCGACACTATTCTTCTTAAGATCAATATTTATGTCACCTCCAATAATCTTATTTCTATTAGAGAAACGGCGATCATCAAAACCTTTCATTACAGTCGAAAGATGCTGGAAAAAGCCATCTAAAGATCCATTAGGTGGTCTGTATACAGCACTCATAACTATAGATTTGTTATTTCCAGGTTTGATCGTGCATGTAATAATCTCAATATCGATTGTTGATATACATAGAGTCTCCACAAGATCACAGGCGAAGTTGTCCTTATAATAAATAATCAAACCTCCCCCTCTCTTATTAATAATTCTGTCTAACCTTACTAGCTTGTAGCCCCTCACAAATAACATAGAATCAGTGATATCTTTATTTAACCAGCTCTCACTAAGACAGACAATATCATAGAGACCATTTAGGTATTCCATTTTTATGTAGTCTAGTTTGTGGAAGAAGCTGCAGACATTGAAATATACTATTTTCAAGCCCTTACTCATCGAGATCGATACATTACTATCAGCCATTACAACTCACGAACAACCTAAGGTGGGTATGTCCCATATAAAAGCAAAGAAAACACAAAAATTTCGCACAGACCGTAACCATAGTCAACCTGTGCAAATAAAGCATAAATCTGGTTACATAACATCTCTCTATATGGCATTTCAGATAAGTATGAGAAGAAACAAATAAGCGTTTTACTAACTATTCGAAAGAAAACATCCATAAGCCGCCATCTTGGTTCCGGTACGAAGAACCCACCAACGTCAAGATGACAACCCATGTAAAACGGACATGTTCCCATGCAATGTTTTACTTTACGTAGCCTAGAGTAAAAATTTTATCGTGGCGACCCTTGTCTTGCCGTTACCTTATGAAACATCAAAATCTGATGAGTTTTTTTTTTTTTTTAATTAATGTGTGTAGCCCTTACCCCCGCCCCCCTGCCCAAGCATACCTTTGCCCCAATAAATTGTACCCAGTACTATAAGTGTAACGTTTTATGAAATTAAATATGTGTACGTAAATGAATGACAGCGTGAGTTGAAGTTCCTAATAAAATGACATTTTATTATTTGTCCAATAACGATGTTGAGTACAGGTATGCATTTATATATAGAACAACCCGATGGGCAAATGTGCGCAATATATGCGCAAAAAAACGGGTGCAACTGAATGCGCAATAATTCTGAGATGAGAGTTTACATTTTTTGCGCAATTTTAATTGCAGTGAAAAACGCATAAATTGTGTATACTTTTTGCATATATATTGCGCAATTATTGGGTGCATTTTATGATACATATAAAGCAGAATTATTGCGAATTTTGAGCGCAATTCTATGGTATATATATTAGCGCACTTTTTGCGCCTATAAATTGCATATATTATCTGGTTGGGCATGGGGTAATATATTGGTGCATTATGCATCAATTCATCTTTATTGAATATTCATTTATTTTCATTGCATTCATTTTCATTCATCGTTTTTCCTTTTTTCTTGGTTGCATGTGATGGAAGCACAGTTCTTCAGGTGTTTGAACAGAGTCTGGTTTGGTGGACATAACTTGTCACCTATATGAATGATGATTATGTATTATAAAGCCACCAAATGGTGTGACCATCAAAGTGATATTTTAGGTATTCCAGCGAAAAAGCTTTGAAAAACACCTAATCCTTGGTCTACTAGGCCTAATTCTTACAACAGACAGCAGAAATCCGTTATAGGATCTCCTAGTTTCTTGTGTTAACAGCAGTGTCCTGTAATCTGCAGGGGAGAAATAACTAATGGCTGGTTGAAACAAAACCCTTCGGCCTTCAATGTCTTATAGTCGTCCTGTAACAATGGCCATTCCATGGAAGTGCTTGGACTTTTCTCTATACCTGATCATTTAAGAATTCGAGATATTTGTGAAGTCCTCCAGGAAAAAAGACTCCCTTTTCTGGGTCTTAAAGTACCTGTGAAGCTCCACGAAAAAAATAACAAGCCTGCATACCACTATATGTAAGGAGTGTAGGGGCCGGGTATTTCAGTCCTTACTTCTTCATCTCCTAAAAGAACAAAAGTTTGACAATGTTAAGTAAGTATATGTAATGAAATTGAACAATGAGAGGAAAAGATATTTTATTTACCTGTGTGATGCAGACACATATCATAATCGCCCGGAGTCATACCTGAAATAAGAAAATATAATATAAAACCTAAGTTCATCAGAGAACAAATGCATGTATCAAGAATATATGATGTTCACAATTAATCAAATGACTCTCAATGGCACAGACTTTGCACAGCTTACCAAGTATACTTCTATATATACAATACATGCAGCATATAAGACACCTACCCTCTGTGACTGCAACATGGCATCTGATGTATCCACGCCATCAATTCCCGCCAAAAACCATGAGTCCTTTGTTTCTAGGATGGCTGTTGCTTGTATTTCCGCCCTATCCTGCATGGTTTGTTTGCTTAAGGATTAGTGGGGACTTTCCCTGGTTGGATTACTGGTGGTATCTTATGACAGATGTTTAAATCCCTTACAGTGAGAAAAACGGCCGGGTGAAAATCTAGTCTTTGGTAAATTACAACTCTCATATTAACATTGTTTGTTATGACATGTCTTGATCAGGGAAAAAAAATATATGAATCATCCAATTTTCTCTCGCATGTAGAATCATGGCTACTGAGCCGATCCCATCCACCCTGGTGCCGTTCAAAAGGCCGTGAAGAGAGCTTTAAGACCCTTTCTCCGTTTCTTTCTATCTTTATTTGCCGCCGATCCAGAGACCATATATGTGATGTGTTTCAAGAAAATGAGTCATAAGACGCAAAATTGATATTTTTCAAAGTGTTTTTTCCACAAGATCACATTATTGGAATGCTCTACTTCTTTTAGGGTTTATCTTTTATAGCTATATCAATCGATGTATCAAACTTCAGGACACTCTATGTAATATATCCTTTCATTTTAAAGGTCCTCATATGGACTACAATTAGTTACTTTACTATTTTTTGACCCCTAGAAATATTGAAACTTTTTTTTTCAAAAACGAAAATATCAAACTTAAAATCTTGAAATACTTATTAGAGTATTAGACTGTTTACTATCATTGGAATCGGCTTGATCTCAACTTTTCAAATATAATAGTATCTCAAAATCTATTTTTTGCGACTTATGACTCATTTTCCTGAAACACATTTTAAAATCAATCCCAAACTTAGCATTGCCAGCCATGGGAGGTCCGTGCAATTTTCCTACAAGTTCTCTGATTGGCTACGTCCTGTTAACCCATCAATATTTTACTACTGTGCAATGTGAAACGCTGAGCATGAGTTTAGAATAACAATCTTCAAAGGAAGAGGGTGTGTCACCTGAGAAAATGACAGTGACCATGTCTAGAAGGCTTAATGTTATGCAGTTCATTAAAAGTTTGAAATATATGCCAGTTCATAGGCCCAACTGCTCGTCTAGGTATTGAGTGAAATGTTTATTTTCTCCCACTGTGCAGTGTGTGTTATCATTGTTGTTCCTGTACATCATTTGTGATGTGTTTTAAGAAAATTAGTCACAAGTCACAAAATTGATATTTTTCAAAGTGACTTTTTCGACAAATCCCTTTCTTGAAATGTTCTGATTCCTCGACGGTCTAGCACACTTAGTCATATGAACATATGTACCAAATTTCAGGACATTATTGTATTAAATACATCCTTGTGTTTGTAAGGCCATCATTTTATTATGTTTAGCTACTTTACTGGTAATTACCCATCCAGAAACATCGCAAACTTTATTTTTCAAAAATAAAAATACCAAACTTATAATATAGAAATACATATTAAGTGTCTTAGTGTTTACTATCCTTGGAATCACCTTGATCTCCTCTGTTCAAATATAATGATATGTCACAAGTCACAAAATTGATATTTTTCAAAGTGACTTTTTCGACAAATCCCTTTCTTGAAATGTTCTGATTCCTCGACGGTCTAGCACACTTAGTCATATGAACATATGTACCAAATTTCAGGACCAAATTTCAGGACATTATTGTATTAAATACATCCTTGTGTTTGTAAGGCCATCATTTTATTATGTTTAGCTACTTTACTGGTAATTACCCATCCAGAAACATCGCAAACTTTATTTTTCAAAAATAAAAATACCAAACTTATAATATAGAAATACATATTAAGTGTCTTAGTGTTTACTATCCTTGATCTCCTCTGTTCAAATATAATGATATCTCAAAATCCATATTTTGCGACTTATGACTCATTTTCCTAAAACAGATCACATTTAAAGTGAGAAAACAAAATAGATGATGTTGCCATTAACTGGCGTGGGATATTAACATATATTCTCTTGATATGTACCTAAATACAGTTTTCGAGCCAGAAAGGTATAAAATGAGAGGTGGTCGCCAGTACCTCCTGTCTGTCCTGTACATACGTTCTGTTGATATGTCATGACACAATGAAATGTTTCTGTTTCTGCCTTTTATACAGTGAGGTAAAATATGTTATTGGAACGTTAATACCTTTGCTTACAAGTTCATAAAAACATTCATAGACACTACCTCTACCTCACCACCTCTGGAACCTAGTATATCTGTTTTACTCTGAAATGGAATATATTTAATTAATTAAATATAGGTGTGGTGGATATGAGGTTTGGCACAAGTCTAGTATGACTTGTTGTTGTTTTAACTGTTATATAACTGGGTCTGCCCTTGAGGTCAAGGTGGTAGAGCTCTATGCTTGCTCAGCATTTCAAGCCCTCTGAATCTGTTCCGTTTTTATCATAAAGGAATTGTCAAGGTTTACGCTAATTATAGGTTACCTATCAACCAATTATTGTCTACACCAGAATGGCTGCTGTATTGCCTATTGTTGATGTATTTCATATCTGCTGTATCCCTTTTTCATGTACAAAGTGAATGTTGTTTGTCTACTTGTACAGATCTTGTTTATGTACTGACTGTATTCATGACTACTCCGGAAAACCTTTCCGTCATTGTCTTGCTTAGCTTGGCTGACCGTGTACCTTGTGTGAGCACAGTAGAGGAAATAATGCTATGGAAGCAGAGATTGTTGTCCAGTTTTTTACATTCCTTTAGTTGAGAGGAATATCAAACCTGGGTTGTCTAAGTAATAGCACAACGGTTATCGTGGGCCGGATAAATATTGTGACCATTTACTGATTTCTACCTGTAGAAGAGCCTACAGTCCCAGATTTGTACAAGAAACCCCCGGGGTTCACTACATAGGTATAATTGAGCAAGGCAGAGGCGTCGCTGGCAATTTCCAAGTGGGGGGGACATATTTTGGTATCTTGGACCTTTTCCCCATATTCATGTATGAAGTGCACAACAACATGTATCAGTTTTCAAGTCTAAAAATTAGTTCAAAGATGCCATTATCTTATGTAAAAAACCGATGACTTACAATAGTGTCAGTTCATTTTCTTTGATTAATCATTTCTAGACATTCAAGTATATTGTTACAAATCACTAACTAGAATCAGAAAGATAGTACACCAATCATTAAGCATCAGAGAATTATGAGAAAATTTCAAAACATATCTAACCTATGGTATAAGAACTTTTATTAATGCAAGGGAAGGTACATAATAGCAGGGTTGAAAATAGGCTCTCGCACTTGTTTCACTTTTTTCAAGTGAGCTATTTTCCAATTCGTTGGGCTTGGGTAATGGTCAAAACAAAGTTAAACAAGAATTATATTATACTGGCTCTGTTAATTCAGGAAAACTTTATTTCAACAAACTCTGACCTGATGTTGGGTCCTTCCCGGCCCATTGAAATGAGCTCCCCTAAATTTTCATGTATAATAACGCTCTTTCTAATTTTTAATAACAATTCAACTATTATTGACCAAACTCTAATGAGAAAGATTGGTCCTGTATTGTATATTTTTTAAGGAATTTTATTACTTCTATTACAAATAACTTCACAGAGTTGATATGCATAAAATCTGTATGTGTATCTGTATAAAATCCTGATCTCTATGACTGACAGTGGGAGTTTTTTTTATTATGGATATTAAATGTATAAACAGCTGTTTTTCGGGTCATATGAGCCCTTTTTTAAAGAGATTAAGATTTTTTAATTAGATTATAGTTATGGTCGGTTCTCACGAGATAGGGTCACTTGGGGCTATTTGGGAGTAACATTTTAAATTCATTGAAACTACTATTCCTTCACATCATCGATTCTACACATGTTTTAAAAGTCCACATTGAAACTTGGGAACATTAATCTTAAAATCCTTCCTGGAGCAGACAAAATGAAGAAAAGCATAAATTGCCTTGTGTTGCATTCCATTGTGTTGCATTTCATTGTGTTGCCTTTCATGTTTTGTTAGGGTTTTTCTTGGGCGATGGAACACAACAATTAGTGAATTTACATCATCATAGTTTTCTGGCACTTCCGTGATATTATTTTAAAATTTCTACGACCAGGACATGTCAATTAAAGGTGAATTACCATTATTATCTGACCTGGTGATAATAGTTTTCATAACATTGTGTATATAATTATCTTCTTTGAAAAATGAGCAATTTTAGCAGGTTTATTGGCCATGAAATATTTAACATATACTCCAGATACACAAAACCATACCTCCCCAGAAAGCCCTATTTGCGCTGCATCAGATAATATTACTTTTATTTAAGAACTATCAATCCCTATCAATATATCACCCATGTGAGGACGCCTGGGACTGCCTATGGGCCCGTTTTGTGAGAACTGACCTCAGTGTGACACTATGAAGTCACTGCTAATTATAGATACAGACATTGGTGGGAGATCAATGAGATGAGTATATAAATATTTAATTATGAGTTATTTTTACATCAGCACCTTGATTGAGGACCAGACCAGAGCCAGATCAAGTAGTTCGGACCAGTTCAAATTTGAGGAAATCCCTATTTTCGAGACTCCTTAGGGTATAGATCTAATTTAAGTACTTAGAGATAATCATATGTGACATGTTCCAGGAAAATGAGTCACAAGTCGCAAAAGGGATATTTTTCAAAGTGTTTATTTTACAAGATCACTTTACTCGAATGTTCGGACTTTTGAAGAGTTTATCACTATAGATATGGCGATCGATGTGTCAAACTTCAGGGTAATGTATGTAATATATCCTTTCGTTTAAAAGGTCAACATATGGAGTATATTTAGTTACTTTACTGGTCATTGCACCCCCCAGAAATATTGCAAACATTTTTAAAAAAAAATATAAGTATTAACCTTAAAATCCGAAGTACTTATTAGATAATTAGATTGTTTACTTTCTTTGGAATCGGCTTGATCTCTTCTTTTCAAATAAGATGATGTCTCAAAATCCATTTTTGTCGACTTATGACTCATTTTCCTGAAACATATGGTAACTTGTTTTAGTAACACTAAAGCATCCTTAAAATGTGTATTTGTAATGAGGTTTTCTGATGCAAATGAAGCATACACCTTTTTAGATTAAAACAAAATTATACAGCCGTGGACCTTTTCAGCTTTTGTACTTTGAGATATATATTTACCTCAGGTACATATACAGGTACATCCAAGTAATCATTTGAAACAATTCAACAATTGGAGAAATACAATTGCAACAATTCGAGATGTACAATTCAAGAATTAATCGGAAATAATCAAGAATACAAGTGAATAATATCAAGAGATGATTACCATTACAGATGTAATAATTGATAAGGAAATTTAATTGCGTGATGGTAATGTCTGGGAGAACTGGATCTAATCTAGATGACTGTATACCTATTTGTCTATTTTTATATGTGCCTATTCTTATGTAATGTGACTTCGATAAATAAAGTAGTATCTTATCTTATCTTACTAGATATTAAAAGGCTATAGAATGAAGGTTATTCAGAGGGCCTTGGACCTGATTTTGGGAGGAATTTTTTTTAGCCTTGGGCTTGGACCTTTTTAGGCTGCCACCAAAAGTGGGGGGGACATGTCCCCCCCGTCCCCCCCGGCAGCGACGCCCCTGCAAGGTTGAGCCTGAAAACCGGCAAATGTTCAGATGTTCAGCAACTCCTCTCTCTTGTCTCATTTTGTCGACGTACAATGATATGTCTTATGAACTATTCTAGTATAGCATTGGATATCCCAGCTTGGTGTAATTTGACTTTATTTTGAATGTTGCAGATTCACATTGACGTAGACATCAAAATGTCAACTTCCACCAAGAGCATCTTCCCTCTAGGAAGTAAGACAGGAGGATATTGGATATGTTTACTGTTCCTTATTACCTGCCTTATAGGATATGTTGTTTTCAAAGACAGCAGATTTCTCACTACTCCTAAGGTAATGTTAGACAACATTTTATTCAACTTTACCATGTTGATTTAGCATTGGCACACTAATTCACAGCTATGATACCACTCTTACATGCAGTTCCCCATAACATAAGATGGTGTTGCGTGTATAATGTTTTGCAAGAGGTTGCATTTATATATGATATATGGAAAGCGGGATGAAACCACCGATAAATCGCCAATAATGTTGGCAAAACCTCCAACAAATTGTCGACACTTCTTCTACAATGCCGATTATGTCGGTAAGTTACTGATAGTATCAACTATACAGCAACATTGTCAAATGACATGACAAATGACAAATCAGCACAAATGAGTGCTTTTTCAATATTTCTGTGATTATGTCGCAGGTATTTAAGACACTCTCACATTAGGAAAACAAATCACAATTTTATACCACATACCAATAAATTACATAAATTCAAGAACATAAGTATGTTTAGGCCGCCATGTCGGCCACCATGTCAGCAAATTTAAGTTTAAGTCACCAACATATTAGCCGACCTGTCAGCTATTTAAAATATATTGTTAGAAATGTAGAAGTCCTGGCAGGCCGATTTGAAGTTATGAGAACAATGTCGGCAATAACGGCCGACATAATCGGAAAGTGAACAATGTTTTTAGAATTGATATTTTGCTAAAGAAAAAGTTGGCAGATATAATGAAATATCGGCCATTGGAGTTGGAGGGGTCACCGACCTCATAACCAACATTTCTAAATGTCGCTATTGTAAGTCTATGGAGGGTAGCAAACATTGTTAGCAATATCTTGGTGGTTTCGTTCTGCTGTCCATAATAATTGGTGTTGAGTATTTGATGCAATATATGGTTTGCCTGCATTCTACCGACTCCTGGAAGTGGTAAGAATTTGTTTATTTCCCTTTTGTTCATCAGAAAACTTTTCGAATTAGAATGAATCATGGAAAGAACTTGGCAAATTTTACAATGGAGTTTGCTGTTAAATAAATCCCATCTCACTACTCCTCACTTCCCAGTCCTCTTTGTTGTTGTCACAGCATTTAGCACTAACTGGCGCACATGAGGCTTTTTCATAACTTTATTTGTTCAGAACATTCTTCTTAATGTTTTTAGAACAGATCTAGTGCTTTGTTTTTATCAGTCCTTTGTACAGATGTTACAAATACGTCCTAAAATGATGATATTACTTGGCAATAATTTGCGCAGCCAAATTATAGGGTTATACCCCTATGTACATCACATTAATATCATATCAAATTGATGTGAAAGTTCTATCATGACCATAGATAGTTCAGCGGCAACAAATCTGGGGCTTATTAGCCTATCAGAATACATGATTAGGAGTGTCTTTAAGAAACATACATGTCTATTTCCTACAATTACCTACATAAAGACCAGAAACAGTATCAACTCATTACTAGAAGCCTATCAGTATCTCAACAGTTCTCAGTATCTCAGTAGTTCAACATGAAGGATCATGCTCAAATTGGGCAAATCTCCCCATATATATAATTTCTCAACAATTTGGAAAAATCATCAAGGCTAAATGACTTTTTTATGTGTGACATTTTTTTTTTTTTTTTTTTTATTCACTTACGGGCCAAAAACATTTAACAACAACAATATTCGAGTGTAAAAACGTAGTGTCCACCATGGACGTTCTTCATACGGTGATATAATTGATGAACGGACTGTGGATCATGATTTGGGTTATTTGAGTGGATTATGAAGATAAATCCATTTACCTATCAGCTGTTCTTAGATATTGTTGAATTAGGCTAACCCTAGAAGTTATGCCTGCACCTTGAGATCTGGCAATGGAACCCAAACTTGCCCAGTCAGATACAACCTATAATACTCCTATAAGTTCTCACAACGTTATTTTCTAAGGAATTTCACTAAGTTCACTAAATTTCACTAAGGAAAATGACTCTACTTTGTTTCAGGGGTGCAAATATCAGCGTCAACTAGTGGCTATGTTTATAATCATGTCAGTGAAGTCGATCTCACTGGTAAAGAAAGCCTTGTATTCCAAGTGCAGACTCCTATGGATGCCAATATTGGCCTTGGCACCAATATGGCTTATGAAATACTTATTGGTGAGTGAGCTTTGTTATTGAGTGTCATAATTTCAAATTGATATTTCCAAATGAAATGATGTTTTTAACTTAATGTTTGCCACAGTAAATTAGGACTTGTTAACAGTTCCCAGTGGAAAGGAAGGACAGGTATAGTGAGTCTATGAATCCGCTTGAGAATTCCAGGATGCATGCAGACCTAGAAGTCCAGCATGCGCATATTAGACCAATAGATTGCAGATGCAAGATATATTTTCAATCAATTTTAATTATTAAATCGCCTGCGGCTAACACAGGGACCTACAAAATGTATTTCCCCATTCTCCTCATTTACCATGAGGAGAATGGGGGGATTAAAGAAAAGCTAAAAGGTGATGCATCAACAGCTATGCCCAGTGTTATGATATGCATATCTCTACAGTCCCCTATGGTCAAGTGGTTAGCATCTAAGAATTTTAATCCCAGTGCAGGTAGCCTTTTTATATTTGTTTCATTTTCAAGTCATTTAATTTTTTAATTTCACTAATATTTTCACATCTGGTACTCAGATTTCTTTTAAACTCACACACAGAGTTATTGTTGCAATTCCATTTTGAATTACAGTCTAAGATCAAATTAGGGGAGAAAGGTCTGTTGGATGAGGTTTGGAGATACAAAGGTTCTCTGTTATAGATGCATGGGTGGAACGGAACACAGCATTCGTAAACCGGAAGTCTGTTGGGCGCGTGACATTAGAGCCCCGGACACTTGGGCCTTTGGGCTGTAATAAGCAAGCAGCGTGAGCTACCTGTAGTGTGGGCCGTACCGTCTGATTTCAGGGCGCTAGTGTCCAGGCTCCGTTGGTTGCATGCAAAAAGTGAAAGCTTTGTTTGTTCATGGAATGGAGGGTGCGGCTGACTTAACCGACATTCTGAAGTTATGATTATGAGTAGATATGTGATATTGGTTTGACAGAGGTAAAATATACTAAATATTAGAATGTGATGGTTTGAATTTTTTGCCAATTTGATCATGCATTGTCATTGGAGTTAATCTCCTTGGCAATGACAAGTCATGGAGATTTTACATATAGGCGCAAGAAAATTAGTTCCATAGGTGCCAATCCTAGTTGATTGTCATTGCCAAGATGATGCAGCTACCAAAAATGGTCCTTATTGACTTGGCTTACCACTAATTAGATTGTGTTTGCATCATCTTTGCATCAGCTTGGTAGTGGCTGCACCAGGTTAGAGCATTGCCTGTATTGACTTCATGTTGAGCCATACCCTTGTTGTCACTGTTAAGTATTTTGCATGATATTTAGAACTGTATTTCTCAGAACCCTGGATATGGGAGATGTTGGAAGAGAAGAGAACGCTTGTAAGAGTTGATACAGAAATGAGAGGATGGAAGAACTACCGGGTAGAATTTGTGGCACCTAACTTAAGGAGAAAGACAACAGTTCAAAATATAATTGAGTGCATGTCCCAGTGCCTCACTGATGACTGTGAAGTCTACAACTATAATCGTATGACTAAAGTCTGCACCTGGGGTTCTGGTGGCTATGTTGTTGCTTTTGTTGACCTGGAGTCCAGTGTGTTCACTGCTGACAGCAGATTTACTGATGTCAATGTGAGTAAGAACAAGTGTTATGACTCATTATATCACTCATTTGGGTGAAGGACAGAATAGGACAGCGCAGGGGAGAATTTTTCCAGGAACCTTTGTTAGTGAATGAATTAAGTACAATGCTCAAGTATAAATAAAGGTGGTCGCCAAGCCACTGACACTCCTTGCCTGGGCTTGAGCTGACGACTATTACTGATCTCTGACTTCATTCTTCTGACTACTAGAACACCAAATCTCTGGGCAAATTGCATTTAGCTTCTCACACCACATTGTGGTAAAGACCAAGATGCTAAAAAACCTGAATATATCCAATATTCATGATTTATTTCTAAAGGTTTTCCAGAACACTTTTGACGTCCTTTTATATTGGGCATATGTTGACCTTTATTGTTAGATAATATTTCAATTTGGACATTCAATTTCTTGCTATAATAAATATGGCTATCACATTCCGAGAACATGCTAAAAACAACTTAGTACTTCCCTGAATTAATTTTCATTTCAATTATTGTGTTCCTAACAGGCCACAATAGCCATGCTGTAGAATCAAACCTCAACACTAACATGGATGGATGGCTGTGTGATGGAAAATGTGAACCTGGACAGTAAATATCCAAAATGTGGTTTTACTATTTGTGTAACAATCCCTGTATAGAAAAGATATTTGAATATTTCTACTGCGCCCTGGATAGCTCTGGCTCTAGCTCCAGCTCTGCCATTGGAAACCTTAGTCTCCAGACACCTCCCAAGTTATGTAGTACCTCTGGATGGCCCTTAGGGTATACAAGGTGGAGCGATATCTTAACTTTACATAACTTCATTAATTAACCATTCATGTTATACCGTCTGGACGTTTACCAAGTTTACCAGTTCTTAAACCGTTCACCATTTATGGTGAACCTGCATTCATATTGATGTTATATTTAATAATTATTCCTGTTTGAGTTTGCAAACAAAACATCTTATGCTATAAATTATTGATATATCTTGATATTCCTGTTCTTATTTGGGTTGAGGAAGCAAGGTCTTCAACCGAACACACAAGGAGGAATAAAAGACAAATGGAAGAAGTATTTCTCTCTGAATTTATATTAATAGAAGAGGACCGACCCATTTCTGATGTAAACTATCTTAAATTTGTATCATGTACTGTCTTCGGAAATAAACATTAGACATACATTATATCTCGGAACTGCGTTTGGAACATTAGATTTCAACACCTGGTCCTTTAACCTTATCCAGTTGCTTAAGTGCAGCTAGTGGGGACCCTTTTGAAGTTAATGAGTCACAAAATTGGAAAACATGGATTTCAAGATAGAAATATGGACTCGATATATCATCATATTTGAAAATAGGAGACCAAGCTGATTCCTAGGACAATAAACATGAGGACAACACTTGAGTATTTCAATATATTGGAGAGTATTCAGTAAGATCACCTATACCAGTAAAATCATGTCATTTGTGATGTGTTTTAGGAAAATAGTCAATTATCTCAACAAATGGATTTTGATATCACCTTATTTGTAATGATGAGATCAAGCCGATTATAATGATGGCAAACACTAGGACATCCACTAACTGTCTCTATATTTTAATAGAGAAATTCTTTATACTATTATTTTTGAACAAAAGATCTGCCATGTGGATGGACAATTACTAGTAAAGTAACTGAACACGCTCTATAGAATGAGCTTAGAAATGAATGAATATATTAATCACTCAGTATTAAAATTCGCCTCACATTTATATGTCTTTGAGCATTAGATAAAAACTGAGAACATTCTTACAAAGAGATCTTGTGAAAAAAATACTGTCAAAAATGTCAATTTTGTGACTTGTGGCTCGTTTTCCAGAGTATCCTGAGAATATTGTAAAGAATTGCAATTCTTGCGAGCAGAATTTACCCCTAGAGTGGCCGCCCCCTCTCCACCCCCTCCCCTCCGCCTGGGCCTTGACCGCCACGCGGGACCTGGGTGGAGCGGGGGAGAGCGGGGCGCTGGACATCTGTTGTTATGAGTCTATCTGTTTGATTGTCTTAGCAACCGAAATAGCATCGCCATTTGTTCTCCGGCGTGACTCATTAGTCGGTGGGGGGAAGGGACTGGGGGAGGGAGGGGACTCTACACGCTTGGGTCAGGGATAATGGGAGGGGAAGGGGGGTTGAGGGCAAGGGATCCTCCGCGCAGGCGCACAGTGCATGACCTTGGCGTGGGAGAGCGCTGGGGGTCATGATCATGTGGCAGGAAGATCCCCCTCAGCCAATCATAAGGGTGGATCGCCAGGAGCGCACTTTGCTATACCCATTTTGATGCTAATGAATAATTAACGTGTGACTATAAATAAAGGGGACAGAGTAAGCTTGGACACACCTTGCTGCCTGGCCGAAGACTACTATCATCCGACTTCTCTGACTTCATCATTTACATACCGAATCTCTGGGCAAATTGCCATTGCATTCTCACACTGGCGACCATTCGAAGGAATGACTTGCTAAAATAGCAAAACCCTCATCTTGAAGTCAGAGAAAAAACCAGGCGAGCAAATGAAGAACAGGACTGGGTGAGTGGAAATCTGAACTCTAATTTTGCTTGTATATTATTGTGGAATGTGTGGGAAGCGGATCTGGGGACACTGTACAAAATTGGGTGCAATGATCACACTTAGCCACTCATAATACTTGGAGAGTGCGTGAGAAATGCCTGGAGCTTTTAATTCGCTGGGTCTTTGGGTTCTGTATGTTTAGATCTGTACCTTGTACTGTCTAGTTATTCTCTCTAAAAACCGCAATGGAGGTTGATTGGGATCTAGATGCAGATGCGTTTGCTGGTCTAGATGTTAATCAAAGAAGGGCAACGTTTGCGGCAATTAAAGAGATCCGAAGGCGTTTGGAATGCCATGGATTGTTGGGAACCAATGATGTTTCCAACAAGGACACCTTGAGAGAGTGGCTGGATGGGATCAGCAGGGCAAAAGCCTATTGTGCGGCCAATGACGACCTCACTTTAGAGCTTTTGGGGACGCTTGCCAGTGGGCCTCTGGCGAGGTGTGTGGCAGCGTTCCTGCAGGTAGCGGCGAACAGAACCTGGGATCTGGCGAGGGCAGAGATTTTCCGACTCTTCATGAATGAAGAGGAGGAACAACAGCTCAGGGCACGCCTCACAGATCTTTATCAACTCCCGTACGAAGATGCTAAGCAATATGGACGCAAGTTCCAGCTGGCGTCCCAAAGGGCATATAGCATTGAGGATTTAAATCATAATATTGTCCAAGAGACGCTAGTAAGGAATTTTGTGGGAGGACAGAGGGACGAGCAGATACGTCATGACGTATTTGCCGCTCGTCCTCAGACTCTGGCTGAGGCTATCACTCAAGCCTCAGCTGCCGCTCACACCTTCGCATTGGCAGGCCAGCCTGCCAGAGGTGAGAGAAAGGACGAGCCAATGGAGATAGGGGCCGTCCTAAATCAACTAAAACCCGAAATTCCAAAACCCCCAGCAAATTGGGTACCTTTTTCTGAATTAGAGGCTAGAATAAATATGTTGACCAAAGTAATAGAAAAATGGGAGAACATAAAAACCCCTAACCCAACTGTGATCATGCCCCAACCAAGTACAGCCACCCAGTACCCTTTTCAACCACCCATGTTGCCTATGTATCCACCTTATTACAATCCATCCTACCCACCCCCTCCGGTTGCCAGTTCTCAAGCTGTTAATAACTCAGGGAAAGGGAAGGGAAAAGGTAAAGGGGACGCAGGTCCTGAAAAGAATAAACAGGGAGGAGGGAAGAGGTTTAGGGGCAAGGGTGTTTGCTATGAATGTGGGGAAGAGGGACATTTTGCGAGAGAATGCTCTCAAAGATATGCTCATGTACAAGCGGCGGTGGTAGCGGCCATGCAGATGGCTGCCGCTACCCCCAAGATCGGGAACCAGGGGGAATAGGCAGGCCGGACAGGAGATTTTGTATTTCTATCCCAGTGGCGGGGATGGGAATGCGGGCTCTCATTGATACCGGCGCGTCTAGAAGTTTGATGAGAGAGGATATGTGGAAGGCTTTCTGTAAAGCCTATCACCGTCCACTCATACTAACAAAGGGAGAGACCTTAAAATCCCTCACTGGTCATGAACTTGTAACAGAGGGACAGGCGATTATTAACTTGGGAAGTAGCTCATTTCCAGTTTATGTTGTTAAAAAACTCCACCATGAAATGCTTTTAGGGGACGATGCACTAGACATTCTAGATGCCCACATTGTATTCAAAAAGAGAAAAGTCATTTTAGAAGGGAAAAGCTATAAGAGTGGGTGGGTGGGTGACTCTGATTTAGAATTTGCCTCCATCCACACTGAAGCAGAAGCTTGGGAAGTAAAATACCCGGCTGTTTTTGGAGAAGGCAAAAAGGGTAATCTTGGAAAATTTAAAGATGTGACAATGCACATAGATACTGGAAATGCACGCCCCATTAATCAACGGCCATATCGCTTGCCCCTGATTAAGAGAACTAGTTGATAAGGAATTAGATGAAATGCTGGAACTGGGAGTAATTGAGCCCAGCACTTCAGCATGGGGGAGCCCAATATTGTTGGTTCCTAAGAAAGATGGGAGTAATAGACCTTGTGTAGATTTTAGAAGACTCAATTCTGTTACTAAAAAGGACGCTCACCCTCTCCCAAATATTCAGGACATATTTGATAGCTTGGCAGGATCAACTGTCTTTTCCACCATCGCCTAAAAAGCCGGTACTGGCAGGTAGAAATGGACCCAGAGAGTATTGAAAAGACTGCATTTGTGTGCCACAGAGGCCTTTTTCACTTCAGGAGAATGCCTTTTGGTCTCACAGCTGTCTTTCAACGGGCCATGAATAAAATGTTTTCGGAATTTATTGGAAAATTTTGCATGACTTTTTAAGACGATGTTGTAATCTATTCCAAATCTGAAGAGGAGCACGACCACCATTTGGCTCTGGTGTTTGATAAATTAGAAGAGTTCGGAATTACAATCAAAAAGAGTAAATGTATTTTCAAACAGGAAAAGGTAGATCTCGGGGGCCGACCTTTCCGCGACAAGACCAAACCGCACCCGGACTGTTCCGCGACCAGACCCTACCGCGACAAGCGTTGCGCGCTCGCCTGCCACAAGGCACCCCGGCCTTCCCGTGACCTGTAGACCGAGGCAGAGTCTCTTGGCAGGCATCCAGAAGCATCCACAGGCATCCAGAAGCAGGGTGAATAATGTGTCAGGTTGTAACGCCCCGACAGGTGTTTTAACGCTGTAGAAATATGCTATATAGTGTCTGTGCAACGATCAAGAAAATAGGTACAAGCAATAGGCCTATAACAATGTTATTTTTACAGATTTGAGTGGACATATCTAGCTATGTCACACCGCTTTTCTTTTGAAATAATCTTGAATATTTTCTTAGATACAT
This sequence comes from Sthenelais limicola, assembly GCA_942159475.1. Lineage (NCBI taxonomy): Eukaryota > Metazoa > Annelida > Polychaeta > Phyllodocida > Sigalionidae > Sthenelais > Sthenelais limicola. The sequence continues at coordinate 105,330,366 of OW804099.1, forward strand.
GTCGAAATATGTAGGGTAATTCTTTCCGCGAAACAATGTGTGGCTATGTCGCACATTTTTAAAGTGCTTGTGATTAGTGATAGAATATTCATGCGCTAGTATATTATGATCAGTATTAACGACCTGAACAATCCCTTTTCATTAAGGTATGAAAAATAGAATTGCTTGCAATTTTGATGAAGTTATGGGCCCTTTAATTTCTGCGTCGGCCAGGTTATTCCCTGTGCCTTTTAAAAATATTAATAATACTTTCATTTTTTTCACCCTCATTTGTTTTACACAACTCTAATCGTCCATTGGTAATCAACCCACATATTCCTGCTATATAAATGCTCTATGGACGTTTTTGTGGGGGCGACGCAAATGCTTTCCTAATCCTATGCTTAATCCTAGTTAATAGGAAGAACTAGGTGTAAATCCTAAAAGGTACCTAGAGGCCTGTAGACCTGTTCATCAATAACATAATGTACAACCATGATGATGAATAAAAGATTTTTCTATTCTATTCTATTTTATTCTATTCTAATACTAGTGTACATATACATAGTTATTTCAAGATCCCAGCTGTTTTTCTATGTGTCTAAGCTGGGTTCCACCAGAAGATCCTACTCCCCCTTGGAGGTGTTGTACCGAGTGAAAATAAAATCTTCAAAAAAAAATTAATCATTTAATCAATTTTTGTTCTGAGAATATCGATTTGTATTTTGCTATGTGTGCTATGTTTTACTAGATTCAGGTTAAAAGAATTATTACCATTTGTTATTTTCTTATTTTCTTCGTAACAAGTTTGGATAGATGTAGCATAATGGGTAATAATCAAATTAAATAGCAAACTCAGAATATTAAACTTCTAATTCAATACTTATGCTAACCTAAATATGAACCTTTAGTATAACACTTTGTCCATCGCCCCCCTCTGGGCCTAATTGTGCCCTATATTTTACTGTGTGTGCCATGTGTTACTGGATTCAGGTTAAATAGGATTATTACAATTTGTTATTTTCGTGATATATACATAAAAAGGCAGTAATATTCTAACATTTTCAAGGATTCCCTTAGTTTAACAATTTAAGATAGCCTTAGAGTTATTTATATTGACAATAGACAAGAGCTATATTATTCTGACGTTGTAAGATATGATTTTAACCTTAAATTCGTTCAAGCATCTGTTAATTCCTACTTTTAGATACAAAATCAACGAATCTGTCTTTCTCAAATGTTCAACTGGAAAGACCAGTAGAGGGTATTGAATTCAGTCACCCCTAGCAACCGCCCTTTTTAAAGCATGTGGGAGACTTGAAACATACAGGTACATTTGGAGAAAATGTGGGTCTAAATTAAACAAAAAGATTTATTCAGATCGGTGCATTCTGAGTGGAGGTTTGAGGGGGAATTAGAACCATTTCCCCTGGCAGTCAGAGTCAAAACCCTTGCAAATGGCCATGTTGATCAGCCACGTCATGTCATGAAGCATAGCCCTTATTTGGACATTACGTCTCCATGGGAGGAGCTAAAGTTCTGAAGCTCTTGACGTCTGTTATTTAGCCCCACCCTCATTAGTTCCTAAGAACACCCCACCAAAGTCTATGACAGTATACGGTAACACAGGCGCCCATCGGATTGGTTAAGGCGAATTATACATTTTCTGAAAATCTGACCCGCTTAGGTAACTAAATATACTCCATGGGATGACCTTCGAAACGCTAGGATATATTTCATACACTGTCTCGCAAAAACGGATTGTGAGATATCTGAAAGTGTGTCCGGGTCGCGGCCGGGTCAGGCCCCCCAGGCCCATAGAGCGCGTAGCGGTAAGGCGCGAAGAGGACGTCGCGGTAAGGGATTGGCGCGACTAGGTATAGAACCGTAGATCTCCTCAGCTACCAGGTTTCCAAGGATGGGATTAACTCCCACCCAGATGAATGTAGTGCAATCAGGGATATGCTACCCCCAGAAGACGTGAGCGGAATTCGCTCCTTTCTAGGGATGACTGGGTATTACCGTCAATGTATTCCAGATTATGCTAAGGTAGCCTATCCGCTAGTAAAACTTACCAAAAAGTACGCTAGGTTTGAATGGTTGGAAGAACAACAAAATTCTTTTGAAATGCTGAAGGAGCTACTTACTTCAGACAGAGTAATGGCACATCCCCAGCTAAATAAGGCCTACCGCCTTTATACAGATGCCTGTGATTACACAATAGGGGCCATATTGGTCCAGACTGATAGTCAGGGTGTGGAGAGACCTGTTCAATATATCTCTAAACAACTCTCCGGGCCACAGCTAAATTGGGCTACGATTGAGAAAGAGGCATATGAGCAATTCCACCAATTGGTCGTCATTTGGCTGAAAATTCTTAATTTTTTAAAATTGCTTCTATTGGTTTATTATTTTTCGAACATAAACTAGATATATTGCTTATAATATAGACGAAATTGAGAATGTTAATGATGAATATTGTAGTCAGGGCAGCTTGGTAGAATGTGTGACGAGAATGCTCATGGTAAGGGCACCGAAAAATGGTACATATTTCTACAGAAATGAGGATTTAATTAGAAATAAATAATACAAATATGCACATAATGTTTTGAAACACTGTGTAATTCACAGGTATTGACATAAGGGTCATAACGCTTTTTAGTTTGTGAAAATATTCCAACTAGAAGGAAAGATACAGCCCCAAAACGATTCAGTAATGGTAATGGTAATGGCAGCGGCAAGGGTCACAGGGCATTGACCCTCTGTCTGCATACATATAATCCATTATGTTTAGAATTTATACACAAATATGTCACATTATTCCCTTCTTTTTCCTGTTAGGATGACTTGAATACTTGTATTGGTTGTTTATGAAGGTAAATATGAATTCTGTTTAAGTATTTAGAGGCAAACGTATTAGGGAAAAGGTTTGCTGTATGTCCATACAATACATGTATAAGTAATGTCACATAAATATTATGTCACATAACTTATGTCACCGTAACGTGCCGGCACGTCACGGTGACATCATGTTTTAGCACTCTTGAGGTGCAATAATGCACAGCAGGGGGATAATGTGACTGTTTATGTTTGGGCAATATGATGACTTACCTTCAGCCATACTTTATTTTTTTCAACTCAAAATATTTTATTTTTTATCAATTAAAATGTCCGGCACATTACGGTGACATAAAACCTTCACAAATATATATTATATGCCACAATTCCCAAGAAAATGATAATATTCAACTTTTTTCACTATTATATGGGCGAATACCTTGAATCCTTTCTAGAATATCTCACCCACCTTTGAGTTTCAAATCTATTTTTATTCTAGATTTAAATAGGCACGTTATGGTGACATACCAGACTTCCCCAGACATTTTTGCATTGCCAATCAACCAATGGATTATTAGAAATATATTTTTTTCAAATAATTCGGTACCCAGGGTCATCATATGAAATTTGAATAAACATGTAACCATGAGTGGACATATTTTTTTCTCTCTTTACACCATTTTTTTCATATTAGCAATATTTTCATTAATTTTTAGACAATAATACAGTGTTTTTTCCCTCTAGAATTTTAAATATTAATGCCAGATATGCAAAAGTAGGGTATTTCTGATGTATTTTCCGTCGGGGTAAGTGACAGAATTAATTAAAATATCTCCAGACCAGGATTTCTAGTTAAAAATGCAAAAATCTGTTTTATGGTCAAATGTCGGCCAATTGGTGGAATTACTCATATGCTATTGTTTATGTGCTAAACAAACTTAGGCCCTATCTCCAAGGTAGCAAGTTCAAAATTTATACGGATCACAAGCCATTAAAATCGCTATTTGTAGGTGAAGTCAAAAACACAAAAATTCAGAGGTGGGCGGTACTTATAGCAGAATTTGGGGCTCCCATTGAGTATAGAAGAGGGGCCAACAACATTAGGCCGGATATGCTCTCTCGAATAAAAACCAAGGAAAAAGAGCCGACTCTCAGTCAATTTGAAGTCTGCGCTTTAGAAGAAATAGAGGAAACTCCTTGGGAATTTGATAAACTCGAGAAAGAGCAAATAAGGTTAGAACAGAGGGAAATGGATGAGTTCCAACAAGGGGTGGAAGAGGAGGGAGACTATACCATAATTGATGGAATGCTCTTTACTCTGATTCCTCCCCAAGGTAAGCCAGCCTACCCCCGGTTGGTATTACCACCCTCAGCCAGGTATAGAGTAGTGAGGCACGCCCACACTGAGGTAGGCCACCAGGGTATGCGAAAAACATTGGATAGAATTCAAGAAGCCTATAAATGGCCCACAATGCGAAAGGATACTTTCTGTGTTTTGACCAAATGCGCTAGGTGTGCAGTGAACCGAGTCGGGCAGGCATGTGTACCTCCTACAGCTATGCCTCTGGCAAAATACCCTGGCCAGATACTGGGGATGGATCTGTGTGGTCCCTTCCCCATTTCTGAGCAAGGGAACGGGTATATAATAACTGTAATAGATCACGCTACTGGCTGGGTAGAGGTTAAACCCATACCTTCCAAAGCAGCTAAGAATATAGCTGACTATTTGGCGAATGAATACGTCCCAAGGTATGGCCCTCCAGAGGTAGTCATCACCGACAGGGGGCTAGAATTCATGAACCAACAGGTAGAAGGGTATCTCAAATCAATAGGCACTGAGGTAAGGCACTCCACAACTTTCCACCCTACCACAAACGGTAAAATAGAGAGATTCCACAAAACATTTAAAGGAATACTCAGAAAATTCATAAATGCCAGACCAGCAGAGTGGGAAAGCCATTCAGGCCCTACCCTCTGGGCACATAGAGTCTCCACCTCTTGTGTAACTGGTTTCACACCATATTTTCTAACTTTCGGCACCAAACCAAAATACCCTTTTTCTAAAATATTCCCTACTCCAGAGGGAACAGAGGATGCCGTGCTAAGTGAGCGCCTACAGGCCTTCACAAGTTCGTTCAGAGAGGCCGCTGAGCGCACTGAGGCTAGTAGGGTGGCTAATTACGAAAGATTGAGAGCCAGAGCGAACGCAAAAGATCTAAACATAGGGCATCACGTAGTGGTGTTATCGGGTACCAGCACTCCACTGGACCCGAAATGGGATCATGGTTACATGATAACTGGTATCAGGGGTACCGTTATAACTCTGAGAGGACCCCAAGGTGAACAAAAACGTATTAATAGAAATAGACTTAAGTTGGTATCAAGGGAAATAGAATGGGATGTACTGAGAACTAGGCAACCAAGGGCGGGTCAAGGTAAACGTAATAGGGCTCGGAGACAGGCCCAACAAGCTAATCGAGTCAGTCCACCACCCCCACAAAGGCCCAAGCCTCAGGCAGAGCCTGACCCTGTATTCATACCCATACCTCACATGCCTCGTATAATTCAGGTAGAGCCACAGGAGGAAGACGCGCCCGCAAATCAACCAGAGGAAGAGCACATGCTAGTGGAGGACGAGGACCAAGTGCCACGCCCCCAACGACCACAACAAGTGCCACGCCCACCCCAGCAGCGACCGCCAAAGGAGAAAGTACTAGTACTGGCTACACCTGAGCCAGTCACAGTGCGCCCACTCCTACCACCCGCCGTTGCTGTGGAGATTGCTCCTCAGCGCACACCACCTCCAGGTCCAGTCACAAGATCAAGGGCTAAGAGAGGGAGAGTTGAGACTCCAACTACAAACCCTCTACCCAAAGCTCTGGCCACTACATCTGAAGGCACCGAGAAGAGGATTAAGGTTTTCCACTCTTTGGGATCTACAAAGAGAGAGAGGCCTGACTCCTCCCCCAACCCAGTCTCACCTTCTTCACCTGTGCAGAGGCCTAGGAAGCTGCCCTGCATACCACCACCATCACCACCCCCATCGCCACCACCACCACCATCACCCCCACCGTCACCCCCACCGTCACCCCCACCACAGCCCCAGCCATGGGAGTTCGATCCAGTGGCACCACCAGTGACGGATTTCTCTCCCACTTCACCCTAAAAACCCTCCTGATGATCGTCTTAACCACGATGGTTAGAGGCGGTCTGTTTGAGGAGAAAGGGGTGTTAGTGTATGAGGAGGGGGAGGTCAGAGCCCTGACCGCGACTTGGACGACTGTGATTGTACTGCACCCTCCCACATCCCCTCCTGTCAAAACTTGGATCTCGGTTCTTAAACGAAGGATTGCAGAGCTCAGACAGGCGGAGGTTGTGGGAGACCAAGATGTTCTCCACTGGGAGGAGCACATGGAGTTCCTCCGGACAGAGATACCAGCACAGGCCCACCTCAAAAACAGGAAGAAGAGGGGCCTATTTAATTTTGTGGGTTCGTTGAGCTGTGCCCTGTTTGGCACAGCTACGGTTGGACAGGTCAAGGAATTGCAAGCTGCAGTTCAAGCGACCCACAATAGTGAGGAAATATTAGCCCATTGTCAGGAGGAGATGGTGTCTGTGCTGAACCAAACTAGACTCTATATGAGAGAAAACCGTATGGACATTGCTGCGCTCCAAGCTGCAGCCAATAACATCTCCCGTCAGGTGGCTGATATGTTAACACATTTGAATGGTTTTAGTATAGAAATTCACCGAATCCGCATGCGAAGGGAAGTGGATGTTCTATTGCAACAAGTAGGTAGAGCGGTAGAAAATTACTACCGTCAGAACGAATTGTTCTATCGCCAGCGAATTCAGCTGGAAAGGGGATTCTTAACTGACCAGATTTTACCACTGGCATATTTATCAGAAATTCTGTCTAAATTACAAGAAGGGAAGCATTATACCCCACAAGATAACCACTGGTATTACAGGCACCTGAACGTCCAACTATTACTAGATGGCGAGCAGGAGTTGGTATATCAGACGGTAATTCTGGCTGTTTCAGGCACACAATTTCTACATTATAGACTAAAATATTTCCCCGTCCCATATGGTGCTGACCACCTCAGAAAGTTAATGGGAGAGGAAGAAGTGGCCCTAGACAGCATGTCAAGTGCATCTTTCCTCCCACAGCACTGTATTGGGTTTAAACCACAAATTTGCTCAGCTGCAATTGAACATCTAACCCCAACTTGTGAGACCAATATCATCATGGGTAAAAGACCCGATCTTTGTAAGGCCCAGATTTTGAAGAGAGGTAATTTGACTAATCAAGTGTTTAGAGAGGGAGAGTCCATTTCTTCTATAATTTTAACAGTATATCAACCCCTAGAAACCATCCTGAGGTGTCCTGGGCAGAAGCCAGTAATTAAAACGTATCGCCAGCATACTAGGGTAATATTAGAAGACGGTTGTCTCCTGGTTGGAAAGGATTGGCGTGTGAGTAGCATCAAACGCCATAAGTCCCATATAATTCTCCCCACCCCCACGATTATGCCCCTCCCCGGGTTTAATCTGACTTATGGAAATTTCTCCCTTTACCCCCAATTAACCCAACAATTGACCCTTTTACAGAGAGCTGAGATACCCTTTACTCTCTCTCACAGATTTTCCTAAGCCCATTTCCCCCACACCTATCCCTAGCCCCTGGTCTGAAAGTTCTATCTGGGGTATAGCCACTCTCATCCCCACCCTCCTAGGAGTCATGACCCTGGGAATCCTCTACCTCCGCCGCCGAAAGGTCCAGCGGGGGCCTCGGCTGGTCAGGCGGGCAGAGGAGATGTTGGTGACGACCGCACTAGAGGAATTTGTGTAGTAGAACCCCCAGAGGGAAACAGACATTTTTAGAAGTGTTCAGAAGCACACTTATATACACAAAGACTTCTCTTACCCATGTTGACTAAAAGACTTTTTGGTAATTGAATGAAGGCCTCATACGACAATGAACCTTCCCCTAAGGAGACATCTCCAGAGACATTTTTCCTGACCGATTAAGGTCCCAAAGAGACATTTTTACCTTTAACTCATATTATATCTATCTTCTTATCTCACTGTTTTAACATGTATGTTTGTAGTAATGTTACTTGTATTGGTGGGGCGGACGGCTAGTATTTTGTTTGAAAAACTGTGTTTTCAATCAAAAGAAAAATATTGGACGAATGTAAAGAATTGCAATTCTTGCGAGCGGAATTTACCCCTAGAGTGGCCGTCCCCCGCTCCCCCTCTCCCCCCCCCTCCCCTCCGCCTGGGCCTCGACCGCCACGCGGGACCTGGGTGGAGCGGGGTTGAGGGCAAGGGATCCTCCGAGCAGGCGCACAGCGCATGACCTTGGCGTGGGAGAGCGCTGGGGGTCATGATCATGTGGCAGGAAGATCCCCCTCAGCCAATCATAAGGGTGGATCGCCAGGAGCGCACTTTGCTATACCCATTTTGATGCTAATGAATAATTAACATGTGACTATAAATAAAGGGGACAGAGTAAGCTTGGACACACCTTGCTGCCTGGCCGAAGACTACTATCATCCGACTTCTCTGACTTCATCATTTACATACCGAATCTCTGGGCAAATTGCCATTGCATTCTCACAATATATCCCCTAGGCACACACACCATACTAAGCCAGCTGGTGTATTGGCTTGAAGAACTTTATCAAGGCTGATAGTGTAGAGTAGACAGATGTACACATGATATCATGCCACAACCCTGTTATCTAATGTTTTAGAATGGAGAACTACTTATTAATCTTTTTACTTTTCCAAGCTTGTTCCTGTATGTAGCACCAATGTGATGCCTGGCGCCGGAATACCAATCAACAGATCAGAAAGAGTACTGAATACCGTACTTTGTACAGTAGAGTACCAATCAACAAAATGGAAGAACTGGCATCATTGTTTCTGTCAGAGGTGATCCACCATTATAATAACATCAGCAATAAAGAATGTTTTAATTAAAATGTAGCCATTAATGCTGAAAGTCAGTAGCCAAAATAAATGATTCAACATGCATTTGGTCATAGATGATATTTACATACTGAAAATTTAAACATAACTTTCATAGGTTAATACACTGTAAGAAGGTAAAGCTATCTTCATGTGGCTTTCTGTAGGACATAATCCTCCAAATAGATTAGCATAGATTAATATGTGGAGCATCTCCAAAGGTGTGTAAAGCCTAAGAAAGATACTAAAGATTACATTGTCTGTTAATATGCTAGAAAGATAGTAGCATCTATTTCTGTTCATCAACTGTAGATGCTGCCTGGACACTGTTTTAATAGTGAAGAGGAAATCTGTGGTCTGAGACCTAAAGGTAGTGTCTAGAGATCTCACTAGATGGCGCCACATAATTAGAATATGCTACATGCGAGTGAGGGAAGGATATTATAATCTCATTAGTGTGGTCCTTATCCTTCTACATAGATACATAAGAGACAGGTGGGCAGAGTGCAGAGATCAAGTTGTGGGCCTGGACCATGTTAAACAATGGTTTATTCGCCATAATAAAATAACAATGAACAATGTACGTCGCCCTATTGTTTTGGTTAGAAACTGTTGCTATCAATAGACCATAGATTCAGAAACAATGGCTTTAAATTTCCAAACAAAGGGCATACATAAACAAGCATCAATTATTTTATATTCTGCTTTCACTCATTCTCTGTAGCCGTGGAGGAAACTTCTCTCCTTGGTTCAGTTCAAGAAAAGATATTATAAAGTATCAATTCACGTCAAACTTCATAAAAGCAAGCCCCAGGCAGGAATGACATATCATTTATTCATTGATATCAACAAGTGCCACTACACGTCATGAAATAGACATGTTTAGGAAACATAGAACACTTTGAAAGCAGCAGACTTTTGGGTTGTTAGCACGGTGATTTGTTTTCAGTTTTAAGAACACACATACTTCAAAAATCATGTACTAAAGAATTAGAAAAATAACATTTATTTTCACATGGGGGGGGGGGGGGAAATTGTTTTTATAAAAATGGTGAAAAATAGTGAGTTTTTTCGAGTTTTCAATTTAAAGTTCACATTAGGTATTTGTTGTTTTCAAACTAAATATAACAATGCACCCTAGAATAGAGGCATAGAATTATTGGCCAAATAATACTGTCTCTGAAACTGTTAATTTTACTTAAATTGAGTGAATATAAATAGCAAATCGGTTATAACCAAACATTGATACAAACTGCATATATCTGAATACCGGTTCAGGACTGCCACTATATAGCAAATTGTAATGATATAAATTAATGTAATCTATACTGGTGTTTTTGTTCAAACACATTCATAATAGTATGCTTAAGACACAATCAATCAATATTTCCAACTTATCAGTTGATTATATATAGAACGATACTTGAATACATAACTAACGCATAAAAGAAGATGCAGGCAATGGAAATTGTAAATTAGTGTAGAATTACAAACTGACAAACAACAAGCTGTTCCTAGCAGAAGAGGGATCGGCCCCAGAAATGATTGAAGACCTAACCCTGACATTGCCTTTGGGCTATGTCCAATGCTGTCCTGATCCACCAGACACAGAAACATAACATTATAAATGTATATAACATTAGTTAACTGCATTGGAAGTCTACATCCTTGACAACGCTTTTTCTTGTGCTAATAGGTGTGTGTGTTGGTGGGGTAAGTTTTCACTCTTCTCTACATGAAACTTATCACAATTATGAAATCGTGAGGAAATAAAACATTTTCAAAAAAATATATACAAACACAATTGTATATTTACTTTAGCTTTGAATGTATTGCCTTTCCAAATGCAAAGCATACAACAACACCTTTGGGATAACAAGCCCAGGCAAGAATAGCACATCATTTTACCTATTGATTATATCATTAACAGCCATCAATCCTCATGAAATCGATACATGGCCTTTTGTATGTTCTCTCAACTAAATTTATTATTAGAATGTCAACTATATATCATAAAGGTAGGGAGAAACATGTATACATGGATCATATGTTCAGTGTTATGAGGAAGTTAATACTCATGTTGAAATTATTTAAGCCAACTGTACAAACATTACATGTTGCACATTTGTCACACATTTGAACCATACTATTCATCAAAGATACAATTTATTACTTGAACATGTGCTTCAAAGCTAGTATTGCTTTATTATAAATAGTCCATGCTTTAAGTACAGCACAAGCATCTCTATAGAACAAATTGAAAAAATATATTCCTGAATAATTTAAGTAAAGTAATTTTGAAAATATATTATCTCAAATATGAGTTGATTTGATTAGATTGGCAAAATGAAATTATACAGAATGAGTTTACATATACAATATATTATCCTTGATAACTCAAACTAACTTCATAGCTGTTTCAATTAGTACATACTTAATAATTCACAAAATATATCACACTTTCTGTGAGTGCCCCACAGTTAATGTTCTTTTATTACAAAAGCCAAAAAACAGGTATACAAAATACACCTTAAATCTAACCTAACGCATTGTTTGAATCAAGAAAATACTAAACATATTTAGATAATGGACTATAGATTTGAAGTTAATGTCTTTCTAAACAAAGAGAAATGTCCAATAATGCTCTACTAAAAGTTGGCAGAAAAGAGGCCATTGGATATTGAAGACCCCCAAAGCTCCCTTCTAGTTAGGTATAAACAGGGTGGCAGAAGAAACAGATGAGTGCAGGCTCCTAAAAACACCAATGGGAAAGAAATATTTGGTTAAAATTGTTAAAAATATCACCTCGCCATTGTCATCAGGCCTAAAGTTGACCAACCACTCTCTTTACAAGAAAACGGTACAAGATTTTGGTGACCATGATGTGCCCCCCACCAAAATTGCCCAGCTAACCAGCCACAGAAATCTAAATTCCATCAACAATTAAACTGTCGCCGGCATCAGGAAACAGAAGCACATGAGTGACATTCGGACTGGGGCGGCCATGATAGCATCTTCCGAGAAAAAGGCTAGGAATAACCCAGAAGAGGTTTCAATTGTTGGGTCGATCAAACAAAAAAATACCCTCCCTACCTCCGAAGCGACCATATTTGCACCAAAACTTGACTTGGAAAACCAGAGAAAAGAAGGCCTCAGTGATATGTTTTATGGTGCCACCATAAATGAAACAATAAATGTTAACATAAACTACAATGTTTCCAAGTGAAAGCCATCTTGAAAAGTGTTTGTTGTTGTAAATAAACTTATATTATGTTGATTTGTACCTACCTTAAAAACTATGTCTTGAATAATCCATTTGCATCGATTGACTGACAGTAACAGACTCTTGTCAGCGGAAAAACAATGAGTTTAAACACGAAAAGTACAGAAATTTGAATATCAAACTGAAAGAGATTTTACTTATTAAGTATTTTAAATCATATTCATGTATTAATAATAGTAATGCACTGAAAATTATCCAAAATAACATTTCAAAATAGAACTACATTCTGCAGCATAATAGAACTTCTCACCAACCGGGAGGTCGAGCGGCATTGATATGTAAACCAACTGATTACAAAGGCCCAGATGTAAATACAAACTCAGGTGGTAGGGGCAGCGTATACATGTGCATGTTTTACCATCAATTTTCATCAAATTCCAACCATTTTTCAGCTTTGATGTCGGGAAACATATCATACCAACCTCTATTAAGGTGACAATAAATGCAAAAGTGCCTTTGGGATGATCTGTCATCCCATATTTCACTTAGGCTAACGCAATTCCTTTTGCTTGCTAATGCTCACTCACTAAAATTGCTACGCCCACAGGAAATATGGAAGGACTAATCAGCCCTCATGCACCTCATGCCTATATATTATCGAAGTAGTGTCCAAACAGTTTTATTGCAGATCAATTATTTCTATGGTAAATATTGCTAATAGTAACCACCATTCCATCTTGGGTCTCATACAAGGGAATGGTATACACAGGGGCAGCTTTACCGCCTACTTGGCTGTTTAGCCCCAGTCTCTTGCTTCAGTAGCTGAGGTCATATGTGACATTTGCTTTAACTGATTTGGGACTCAACTACACTCAACTACGTATTTTCAAACCTCAGGGCAATCGGGTAGCATTTGCTGTAGAAGGTATATAGTTTGGCATTATACCAGAATAGAAAGATGGTACCTAGATTATGGTCTGTAGCTGTTTAATTTGTGATAGTTCTTTTGTTACCGCTTTGCTACTTAAATACTTCATCGTTAAATTACTACTAAAGTGTATAATGAAGTATCTGGTCAATCTAACAAAACTGTCATTGAATTCTATATTGTATGTGTCTGTTGTAAAGCTCTTTTAATTGGAAAAGTCAGATTAGATGACAAACCTAACAAAACTTGTGTATGTGAGCTCAATTGAAATGATGGAAAAACTAAAACTGTACAGAATGAATTATGACTATAACAGCCCTATGTAGGTAATAAATTTTCATTCGTAAAAACTCATAGCATACTTCCGGTGAGTGGTACATGTCATCTGCCTATCTATATTTCATAGACCTCAGTATCATAGGCATCATTGTTTGTATTACTAATAAACATCTAGTCAACATGGGATGGCGTGGCTTCTTGCTATTGTGTGCCTGCATTGTACCGACTCTTGGAAATGGTTAGAATTTCTTTATTTCACATTTCACATATCTTTATGCAAACCATTTATATATTATGCCCACAGATTTGATATAAATTCACTCCTAAAAGCGACAATCTTCTGCCATGCTACTACTCCCACTACTCGTCCTGTTACTATGACAGTCTATTGCTGCTGTTTCTTTAGAAGCAGGAGCAAGTAACTGAAAGTAACCAGAATATGTCCTATTGCCACATTACTTCCACCGCTTGTCTACCACTACTCAGAAACGTGTGCAAACAACATTTTATTTTCACATGGAAATGAATGCATCAAGAAATGTGAGAAGTAACATAGAACAGTGCCATTGCCCCACTTAAAGTTCTATTACTTCCTGTTACTTCAGGTATTAAGTAGCGGCCATTACAAATGAAACAGGTTTGCCAGAAGCGGGAGCACTCTATGCTTCTAAAACCTGCAAAAAGAAGTGAGAAGTATCATAGCTATGTAGTGGGAATGAATAGCACCAATCTATGTTACTCACTTGTTACTGCTCCCATCTCTTTAATGAAGAAGTGGGAGTAGCAAAGGGAGAAGTAGCGAGGTGGTGGACCCAAGGTTAAATCAAACAAACATTTTCAAATTGTTCTAAAAAGTAGTCATAATACGCTTCATCCACAGGAACTCAAAACATGTGTTGAAACTTAAAACGTAAATGCACAGCAATATTTTTAAGTTAGAGTTAAACAGCTAAAGGAAAAGTCAGAAATGTATGTTGAAATGTTGCAATTACAGTTGGAGTAGGCAAACAGTTTGTGACTAGCCCTCAATAGGAATATGTATGCTTGCATGTATGCTTGCACATTACTGAATAAGCACCATCTCACCCACCTTCTCACCCTTTCTCTCACCATCCCTCTCCCTGTCCCTCTCCCTATCCACCTCCCTATCCACCTCTCTCACCCTCACCCTCCCTCTCATCCTCCCTCTCACCCTTCCTTTCACCTCCCAGTGTTCCTCCCTCTACCCCTACCTCCCAACCTCCCATAGACTCTCCCTCTCCCCTCCCTCTCCCCCCTCCCTCTCCCCCTCCCTCTCCCCCTCCCTTTCTTCCTCCCTCTCCCTCCTTCTCCCCTCCCTCTCGCCCTCCCCCTCCCCCTCACCCTTCCTTTCCCCCTCACCCTCCCTCTCACCCTTCCTTTCACCTCCCAGTGTTCCTCCCTCTACCCCTACCTCACACCCTCCCTTACACTCTCCATCTCCCCCTCCCTCTCCCCCTTCCTCTCCCTCTCCCCCTCCCCCTCCTCCTCGCTCTCCCCTCCCTCTCCCCCTCCCTTTCACCCTCCCCCTCCCCCTTAAAGTTCTATCCTTTTTCCTGTTGCTGTAACTGTAATGTAATCAGTACTGTTTTTTTTGTTCAAAGGTAACAAATTCATAATAGTAATCTTAAGACACAATCTATCAATATTGCCAACTTATCAATTGATTATATATTGAATGATACTTGAATACATAACTAAAGCATAAAAGAAGGAGGAGGCAATGGAAATCGTAAATTAATGTAGAATTACAAACTGACAAACAACAAGCTCTTCCTATCAGAAGAGGGATTGGCCCCAGAAATGATTGAAGACCTAACCCTGACATTGCGTTTGGGCTATGTTGCATGTGACCAATGCTGTCCTGACCCACCAAACAGAGAAAAGTAACATTATAAATGCATGTAACATTAGTTACACGCATTGGAAGTCTGCGTCCTTGACAACGCTTTTTCCTGTGCTAATACCCGATTGGCATGATGTGCAATGGTCTGTGCAATATATCAGCAATGCAACCGCAATAGCCTGCGATGCAAATTCTTTTGCGCCTGTATTGCTGATGTTTTGCGGACATGACAAAAAAGTTACTGCAAAATTATTTGCACTTCTTTGCACTCTTTTGCACTTCTTTTATTTCTAAGAAAACTGAAAACTGAAACAACGATATATGGTGTATATATTGAATCCCTTTTGTTTTATATAACAATCGATATGTGGCCTCCTTGTATCAGTGACTAACACCTATTACTGCAAAACATCTATTATATTTTGTGCGCAACTTTTGCGGTTTGAATTTTGCTGATTCATTGCACTATAATATCATAGGCATAATTAGATCGACCTAAGAAGAAAATGACAGCAAAATTATTTGTGAATCTTGCACATTTTTTAACTCCTGTTTCATTAAGGAAAGCAGGAAAGAATACCTAATACTGCAAAACATCTATTATATTTTGTGCGCAACTTTTGCGTTTTTAATTTTGCTGATTCATTGCACTATAATATCATAGGCATAATAAGATCGACCTAAGAAAAAAAGGACAGCAAAATTATTGAATTGCATTTATTTTTTTGATGTATATGTATACATGTATAGTTAGATAAAAAGAAAAGTTAATAGCCCATATGATATCCCTGAAACCTATATAAATATCACCTCACATAAAATTCCTTGAACTGTTGTGGGAATATTTAGGGTCGCATGTAAAATATCTCCAATATTTTTCCTAAAAACATTTTCAATATTATAAACGTTTGGGTTACTTTATAAGGGTTTCTCTAAAGCAAAATGTATTTGCCCGGTGTATTTGTAAGAGTCTGGGTTTCAGTTAATCCGTTTCCAGTTGTTGGGGGACAGGCAGGGGAGTGAGCAGATTGTTGTTTCAGTCTGTAACCATTTCCTGGAGGCCTGGTTCCCCTAAGCTGTTTCCCGCCGGGTTTTCTTTTGTCTTTGTTAATTACTTATGTGGGGCCGACCCGTGGGTTTGCTTCCATATATGGGAAAGTACCAGGATGGATTCTTTCCTTTTCCTGAGCCTCAGTGTGCGTGCCTTGGTGCTGGAAGCATGAGGTTAGTGTTCGCTACTTGGACACTCACTCTCACTTCCGCCTAGACTTCATCCAAGCAACATCTATATCAATCACTCCTGCAACTAATTCACACGAGGCCTGGATTTCCATCTAAATCTTTCTGACACATGGAGGATGACCACTCACCAACACTCTAAGGTTCTTTCTATTCTCAGTCATACAATTTATGTTAACTTATGAATATGGTTTGCTGAATATCCTATGATTTTATTCTATTATGAGAAGACAACAGAATCAGACTACATTGTAGTTCTTCCATATTATTTTAACAAATTCTAATGACACTAAATCACAGGATGATATAATAGGCAGGGAAACTTATAAAATGTATTTGTATGTGTTGTGTTTATATATGTTTTATTACATGTTTCAGAATTTCGTTGGATGCTTTGTACCTGTTATCACTATGAGGGAAATGAAGAAAGACCATTGCAAGTTCATCACCTGAGAACAGGGCGATCCTATAACAAGTATAAATTAAAAGAAAGTATATCCTTAGCAGACAAAAAATGCCACCAACTGAGGATGTGTATTATAATGTTGTATTTTCTTATTTCAGGTATTATTATAGTTGTGTATAATATGTGCTTCCATCCCATGCGACCAAGAAAAAAGGAAAAACAAAGAATGAAAAAGATGAATACAATGAAAATAAATGAATATTCAATAAAGATGAATCAATGAATAATGCACCAATATATTACCCCATTCCCAACCAGATAAAATATGCAATTTATAGGCGCAAAACGTGCGCACATATATATGCCATAGAATTGCGCTCAAAATTCTCAATAGTTTGGCATTATATGTATCATAAAATGCCCTCAAAATTCACAATAATTGCGCATTATATATGCAAAAAGTATACGCAATTTATGCGTTTTTTAACGCAATTAAAATTGCGCAAAAAATGTAAACTCTCATCTCAGAATTATTGCGCATTCAGTTGCACCCGTTTTTTTGCGCATATATTGCGCACAATTGCCCATCGGGTAGGTGTGTGCATGGGTGGGGGGTACCACCCTTGCCGTGCCAAATCTTTCCGCGCTGTACTTTCCGCGACACCTTACCTTACCGCGACTCACGCCCATGCAAGTGGTGTGCCTTACCGCGCTCACTGCGGCCCTTCCCGCTCCCTACATTGCCGCGCCATGAACCTTTCCCCTCAGAAATGGAGCTTTCCCAAGCTTCTCTCCCCAACAATATTTGCGTCACAAACTGGCGACGTGATTAGATGAAATGTCTACATGTATGGGTCAAAATTAAAAATGTGTATAGTTGGACTTTTGGACAGAGTAGTTTGAATATTTCTTATATTCTAATGAAGAGGTATATCTTTCTCTTTGGAAATAGGGCGGGAAGGGTGGGGAGTGAGAGGATAGAGGAATAGAGAGAGTGAGAAAGAGGGTGGAGAGAGAGAGGGGGGGGCACACAGATAGTGCGGGGATATCAATATAAATATTGAATCATTGAATTTGGTTGGAATATTGTATGTCTCTTTAGGACATGTAAAGTATCTCTAATAGTTTTTGTTTTTTGTATTTATTAATAGTTTTTGTTTTTCTATTTCGCCAAATAGGTATAGTCAGATTTTGCTTTACAACCAGGTCTTCTGTTGCCGGCCTACATTGATCCTCAATCTTTGATGTCTACGTTTAATTTTGCTGTTCAGATTACTGGGTAATTCACTCCAGTCATACATTAAATAATAGGATTAATTGGGGTTAATATGGCCGGAATAAGGCAAAATAATAGGCAAAAATGAAGTATCTGAAGCATTGTTGTAGGAATCGGAATATTTGTCTAATCGTTCCCATTTTTTGTTTGCATTATGCTGATATTCCCCGCTATATGTCTGCAAAAGTTCATAGAGATTCGACAAATTTGGCATCCTGAAATCAAATGCTGCCCCTTTGGGAGAATTACACATATATGTTTTCTCTTTGAATCATAAAATATGGACTTTGCCCTTTCAGGAAAAGTTTATTCCAACAGAATCAGTCCAGTGGTTCTCTATGTATAGTTGACTTGAACAGATCACTATTACTCTCTATTTCTCAGTCAATTCTGCGCTATATATTTCTTCAGTACTAAGGAGCAATCCCTGAAAGTTTTATGGCATTTCATTGAACTGTCCGTAGAAGAAATAGGTCTATAATAATGTCACCTTTATAGATTTGAGTGGATATTTGTAGCTGTGTAAAACAGTTTTTTTAAAAACAAAATCGTGGATGGTTTTTGTGATACTAGCTGGAACATTTAGACCAATTATATCGGCGGAAGGTGTTTTGCGCCGTAGAAATTGGTTATATAGTGTCCATGCGACGACCAGGAAAAAAGGTAGAGGAAATAGTGCTATAATAATGCTACCTTCAAAGTGTCAAATGAACATATGTAGCTACGTAAAACATTTTTTTTAAAAAAAAATCTTGAATAGTTTCTGAGATAAACACCGAAACATGCCCGAGTCACACACCCAGATGTGCAATGTGCGTTGAAACCATCACTCACTGCATCATCTCTGCGGTCCCGTTTCTCCGCGCATTCGCCGCTCTTATAATGCTCTGCCTCTGTGGGGGTCACTGCAGCAGAACCAGGAAGCCGTGTGGTTCCCTGATGCACTATAGGAGTGCAGGCGGGGAACCACACGGCTTCCTGGTTCTACTGCAGTCATTGAAAAGTTCTTTTTCTGGGCATAATGATCGTCATAATTTACATGATTTAATTTGGTAATCAGCAGAGGTAAACCAATTGGACGTGTCAGTACCATGATTAACTTGTGATGATATATTAAAACCCATAGTCCCTGTCAACAACATTGTAAAATAAATACCATGTACATGATAAGGTAATACATCAATTCTTAGGCTATTTCATTTGTTCCTAGATATTTCTCTAGGATTGCTATATTTCTTTCTTTCTCTTCATAGTTCAGAGTTTACATAAATTAGCTGCCCCAACTTCTCTGCCACCCCACCCCTTCCAACTAATACCATCAGTCCGCACTACTCCTTAAGCCCCTGAACAAACAGTGTAGGGTAGAGCGGAAATAGGTACAACAGCCATCCACTTATACAAAGAAACAAAGGAGTTATGGTTTTTGGCGGGAACTATTGGCGTGGTTACATCAGAGGCCATCTTGCAGTGACAGAGGGTAGGTGTCTTATATGCTGCATGTATTGTATATATACCTAAAATATCACTTTTATGGTCACTCAGTCACACCATTTGATATACTTTATAATACATAATCATTATTCATATAGGTGACCAGTTATGTCCACCAAATCAGACTGTTCAAACACCTGAAGAACTGGAAACTCTGAGCTGGTGTGGGGAAAAGGAATTTAGAACGTTTGACTGCCTTGCAGATGTCCAGGGTAATGGTAAGTAGTTTGTGGAGTTTTTATCAAGTCTGTGCCATTGAGATTCATTTGATATAATTGTGAACATCCTATTTTATTGATACACATGCATTTATTCTCCTATGAATTTAGGTTTTATATTGTATTTTCTTATTTCAGGTACCACTCTAGGTGATTATGATATGTGCCTGCATTACTGCTCCATCACACAGGTAAATAAAATAACTTTTCTTCTCATTGTTCAAATTCAATACATGTGCTTACTTAACATTGTCAAACTTTTGTTATTCTAGGAGATGAAGGAAGCAGTCCTATAGACTGAAATATATCTACTCATCAATGGGACGTTTTTCATCTGTTTTTCTTAAGTGCAGTTAAGGAGAATTGATATGAGGTGACTCATGATAATGGACATAAATACTTGTATATACATTGCACCAAATATAGCTGTTTCATTCTTTACAAATGCTGGTATGAAGAAATAACAACAAACAAGAAACAAGAACAAGAAAATGAACCAATGTGATGAAATGATGATTTTCTGAGGATAAATAAATAAAAGCCTATAAATGAATAAATTTCCTTCCTGCCCCACCCCCAATCCCTTCTCCCCCTCCTCCTACCCCCCCCCCCCCCCCAACCTCCTACCCCCTCCCCCCCCCCCCCCCATGTGTGTGACATCCGTATAGTGTTTTACAGCAGTCAACGCGTTCACATGTTGCCGCGGCGACCGCGGTAATGGGATCGCGTCATGACGAGTAACGCTTGCTGCTCTTTGCTGCCCGCGATGACTGCAGTGAATTTGCCGCGTTGCAAACTTCAGTTAAAACAGCAGTGGGGTGTGTCGGGTGTAGTTGGGTGAAATAGGAACCAGTTGGATACCAAGCTATTTATTTTCTAAATCACTTATTATCATGAAATACAGGTCTAGGGACGTCTAGGGACGTCTAGGGACGTTGTCGACGTTTCACAAGAATTGCCCATATTCATGTTGGACAATAACTAATAAAGTAACTAAATGTACTATTTAAGATAATGATAAAACCATGTTAGAATTTAATTTGAAATGTTTGTGTTTAATTAAAAGAGAAATCGCTTTCATCATGATTAAGCAAGCTTTTAGACGTTTGTTAACAGATGCTATAATAGATGCCAGTTTAGCTTGATATGTGCTATAACAAGTAATGCTACTAACACAAACCCTGACCATGGGTCATAGGATAGGAACTAATGAGGGTGAGGCTAAATAATGCATGTCAGGAGACTGGAATCGACATTGACTTAGTGGAAAATCAACGTCTGAGATTGGAGTTAAATTGTGGGCGTCATTCAGGAAGGGAAACCGTCACAGGTGGCCTCAGGTGTCGGCCGTCGGCCGGGAGCGCAAAGCTTGCGTGCGGTAGGCAGGGGCGCGGTATGCATGGGAGCGGTATGGGGTGGGAGCGGTAGACATCAGCGCGGAAAGGCAGGTGCGCGGTATACGGGTGGGTGAGGCACAATTGAGGATATAGCTTAGAATGGTTTAACTTGTCATGAGGCAAAAAAAAAAATTGGTGTGTTTCCAATTTATCTGGCTGAAAACTAGGTAGGGGGGGTGGTAACTTTTTTTTTTTGTTAATTTTTTTTGTTTGGAAACCACCTCCCAGGAACTGAGAAAAATGTCTTTTTCATAACAATATAGTTATTTTGAACATGGGAAATGTGCTTTTTGACAGTTTCGGGTTAGGAAAACCCCCTTTCCTGCTTTTATAAGCTTTTTTTGTCAAAAAATCCAAAAAACTAAGATTTGATGGGGGAAAAATCAGGTATGGTAAAAAAAAATTTAGGTAGGGTAAGGTTTTTCTAGGTAGGGGGGGTAAATCGGAAACACACATATTTTTTGTTTTGGCCTAATGATAATAATAATAATACGATATTCATAATATTTTTTCTTGATACATGATGAACTGTATTCATTGTAAGTTTTCACTCTTCTCTACATAAAATGTGTCACAATTGTGAAATTGTGGGTAAATAAAACTTGTTAAAAAAATATGTATAAATACAATTGTATATTAACTATAGGTTTGAAGTTAATGCCTTTCCAAATGCAAAGCAAACAACAACAGTGTTATGAGGAAGTTTATACTCATGTTGAAAAGCCAATTGTACAAACATTATATGTTGCACATTTGTCACACATTTGAACCATACTATTCACCAAAGATACAATTTATTACTTGAACATGTGATTCAAAGCTAGTACCACTTTGTTATAAATAGTCCATGCTTTAAGTACAGCACAAGTATCTCTATGGAACAAATTGAAAAAATATATGCCTAAATAATTTAAGTAAAGTAATTTTGAAAATCTATTATCTCATATGTGAGTTGATTTGAAAGGATTGGTAAGATGAAATTATACAGATAACTCAAACTAACTTCATAGCTGTTTCAATTAGTATCAGTAATTTACAAAATATAGCATGCTTTCTGTGAGTGCCGCACAGTTAATGGTCTTTTATTACAAAAGACAAAAAACAGGTTCAAAATACAGTTTAACTCAAACGCATTGTTTGAATCAAGACAATGCTAAACATACTCAGATATATGTAGTGTTGACCATTATTCGGTGTAATATATCAACTTCACTAAATGTGTTGATCTGCCAATTGTATATTTGAAAATCCGACCTATCAATGGACTATAGATTTGAAGTTAATGTCATTCCAAACAAAAACTTTCCATCCATGAGTAATGTCTTGATAACAGGCATAAGCATCATTGGTCTATTGATTATAATATAATGATGCATTGTTTATGATTGTTGGCAGTTGATGACATTATGTATCTCAAGGAACGTTACCCTAAACATAAGAAGTAGGTTACCATGTTACAATTTACTTACGTTCTTGGACAGTTAAACTTTGCCAGTATGAATGCAACATTATATGTTCTGAACTCCCTATTCATCTCCTGATCAACCTAAATGCATTTAGTATCTGGAAATACAATTTGTTGTTACCTGTATATAGTATCTAAGTAGTGTAGATGAAATATTTCTACAGTAAAAATTTCAAATAGTGAACCATCATTTGATCCTCGGGTCTCACACAAGCGGCAAGTATATACAGCCGCAGCGTTGCCGCCTATATGGCTGTTTAGCCTTGGTCTCTTGCTTTGCTAGCAGAGGTCATATAGGGTCATTTGGTTTAACTGATTTGGGACTGAACTATAAATGTTCAAACCTATGTCAGGGCGATCAGTTAGCATTTAGGCAGATGCATAGTGTCTGCAGGATCTCCCTATTAATATTGTTGTTTTTGTTTTTTTTTAACAAATTTTATTGGATCCATTTTCATACAATGATAATTCCATGGTAGTCCAGAAAACATATAATGTTATCTCATAATAAATAAAATATTTTAATTATTTAAGTTGAGTCATTAATACATTAAGGGTTTCAAAATACCTTGTTGTTATAGGTTACAAGTTTCATTTGGTGAATACATCGGGTACCTCTACTGAGGAAAATACATACCTACAATAAACACATAGATTTTGTTGTTGTTTTTTCTCCTCAAAATTATAACATAGTCCGCCACATGACAGATAAAAGACACGTCGCATGCAAGATATTATATACATTTGATTTGATTTGCTCAGGCAAATGATAGAGACATGTTTTAGAATCAACCATACCAATCATCAGTTGATTTAAGATGACTTTTTATGTTATCCCAGGATTTCAAACGAATAATAGACGGAAGACTATTCCATAAGGTTGGTCCAATATAGTGAGGGGATCGCACTACTTTCTCTAGTTTTGGTACCATGACCTTCATCACCAGTCCTTCGTTTAATCTAGTAATCACTGTCATATCACTTAGGTTTTTCTTATCCAGTCGTTTTCTATACATTATTTGCATAAGTGCAATCTTTGAACGTTTTTCTAGAGAATCGATCCGACATTCGTTACACAATTCAATTTTATCCCTAGGGTCATTGAAATATACAGTTTTTACTGCATTATATATGATTCGCTGAAGCTTTGTTCTTATGTCAACGCTAGCCATAGATGCGAAAAGATTACCGTACTCTAGTAAGGACAAGATATGGCTTTTTACTATTATCTTTGCCATTTTTACAGTGAGATACTTTCTTATACGCTGAAACTGTAGTACCTTATACATGGCTGATGATTTCATTTTTATCAAATGACCTTTCATGGTTAATTTATCGTCGATCTTGAAACCGAGATAGTTCACTACTCTTGTTTTTACTACCTCCTGGCCTTTTAGATATATTTTTGCCAGGTTATCAAATTTTACCTTTTTCAATCTATTAGTCGTTCCCAATAGTTGTATCTGGCATTTTTTTACATTTAGATTAAGCATGTTATCCAGCATCCACTTGTTATTTGAGTTCATAACCAGCTGGGTGTGGGTCATACATTTGTTTAGATCTGGGCCAGTTATACTGACCGCAGTATCATCTGCGTAAAGAGTCAGATTTACATTCATATCAGGGGCGATTAGATTTTTTATACAAGAGGATAGGTCGTTGATATATATTAGAAATACTATCGGGCCGATATGACTACCTTGGGGTACGCCTCTGTTTATAACAATGCGGTCAGACACATAATTATTTATAGTTGTTCTTTGGGCCCTGTTATGGAGATAGTTCATGATGATTTTGATCAAGGAGGGATTTAACTTATAATAGACCATTTTGTCATATAGAATTTGGTGGTCGATACAGTTAAAGGCTTTCGATATGTCGTAGAAGGATGCTCCTGTGAGCTGTCCATTATTAATACCATGTATTATGGGTGACAGAAAATCAAAAAAGCTTAGATTAGTTGAGTGGTTAGCTCTGAAACCTCCTTGAGAGGGACAAAATAGTTCATTCGTCTCCATATGATCGACTAAGGCAGTACATATGATTTTTTCGAGTATCTTAGATAGGGTCGGAACTATGGCGATAGGTCTCAAGTTATTAAAGTATCTCAGGTTTCCCTCTTTGGGGATAGGTGTAATTGTGTACTCTTTCCACTCCTTTGGCATAACACCTGTGGCCATACAACGCTTCATCAATAGAGTGACATGGGGTGTGAGCTGTTGTAGGAATAATTTTAGTATCTTAGTGTTTATCCAACTAAGGCCACAGCTTTTGGAAGTATCAATATCATTTATCAGATCTTCAATTTTCTCGATAGTAATAAGAGTTTTTGTGGACATCATTAGTTTCGGTGCATCATCAAGATAATTCACGTGAGATTGGGACGACTCCCTATCAGTTGAACCAAATTTGCTGAAAAACTCATTCAGCTTATTAGAAGCTTCAAGACCATTTATTTCTCGATTATCATGTATAAAGGAAGTTGGTAGAGATTTAGAACCTTTCCCGAAAAGATTGTTTATGTTTCTCCAAAATTTTTTGCTATTATTAGCAGAATTTTGTAGGTTTGTTCAGATGGTTTCCCTTTTCTGTTGTTTGATTTGTTTACTGATTTCTCTCCTAAGAGCAACAGCCTGTTTAAAATATTCATCAGAGTTGTATCTCCTTGATTTTTTGAACAGCTTGTCATGGTCCCTTATTTTCTTTAAGAGAACGTTTGGTAATTTGAAGCTACCCTTTCTTACAGTTCTTATTTCCTCAACAGGACAGCAACGATCTAAGTACTTTATAATACATGATTTCATATTAGTCCAGATTTCCTCTGTGGATTTCATAGCATCCCCAAAGCTAAATTCTACATCACGATACGGTTGTAAGTAGTTTTCAAGATGAGCTTCATTCAGCTTATTATACCTTCGACCCTTACGTACATCTCTGTGAACCTGTTCCTTTCCTTTTTTAAATTGTGAAAGGAGACATAGATGGTCAGAGATATTTACATTTAGCACCCTGGATGATAAGATATGCGGATGGTCCGTGAACATAACATTGATTAAGGTACCAGTATTACCTGAGTATCTAGTAGGTTTATCGATACATGAAACAAGGTTAAAGTCAGATAACATTGAGACAAAATCATTTGCCTTTGACTCTTTCTTGTCCAGTAAGTTGATATTAATATCACCGCAAAGAAAAATATTATGATGTTTTGACATTTCTTTTAGGCCTGAGATTGATGACCTTAACTCAAGGGTTGTTGTCTTTGCAGCCTAGCATACCTATCGGTAGGAATTTTGTCATACACCAAAGGGAACCCGAGTGACTTGTCTTAGGGCCACAAATGGAAAATCCAAAGTTATTTCATTGCTTGTATGCTATGTTTCAAATCTAGTACTGATTTGTTGTTGAAGGTATATCGTTTGGCATTATAGCACAATACAAAGATGGGATCTAGAATATAGTGTGCAGCTATTTAACTACTTTTTTTTATTTTTACAAATCCTTTATTCAAAACACCTGCCATCTGGGCATATACAATGCTAAATTATCATTATTGACGATAGTTAGATGAAGTTCTAGGTAACCACATAGTAATTAGTATCCTTTTGAAAACATTCACTATACAATGCCAAAATCTGAGTGCTATGTTCGCAAGTTTCTCATCTGATCAGTCACACTTTTCTATTCACTCAATTTAAAAGCCATATACGTCCAATAATTGGGTTAAACTCATCTTTTAACACTGGATTAACTTGTCCTTTTTTTCTTCTCTTGTTAGTCTTTCATCAAAATATTAATTCTCTTGTTACAACATTTCTTAAATTCATCTTGTTGATCTAACAGTCCCCAGTAGCACACAACATTTTGGGAACATTGGGATCGTGTTCCTCCTGTGTTTGTTTGTAGGAAACACATAGAAAACATAGAGCAAATGTTTTTTACCACGTCCTAGGAATGTTAGGATTTTATATTGCTGGAATGTTATTAGCTAACATTCAGCTAATGTTTTGAAAGAAATGTTTAAGGAACAATATTTTCCATACATTAAATGAACATTTAAAAAAATAATGTTACCCAAACATTTATCTGTGAACATTAACATAACATTGGGTTTTTATGTTCCTGGAGCACATATTTGCTAACTATCGGCTAACGTTGTCAGTTGTATGTTCTGGAAACAATCATTCTCAAACATTCAGAAAACATTATTAAACTTATGTTCTCAAATTGTCATCGATCCAATGAAAACTGACAGAACTATAGTTACATCAGTTAAAATTAAGTTCTTTCAATCTTCTAGACATAACAGCATCATAATGTTAGTCAGGGCACAATAGAAAACATCAAGTTTATACTCCAAATGCTTCAAGCTTCAGCATGACAATTATGTATAATACATGATTATAGATCTATGTGATGTGTCACAGAAAAATGAGTAAAAAATCACTAGAATCGGCTTGATCTCATCTTTCTAAATATAATGATGATCCTTGATGATATTCAAGAAGAGTATAGACTATAAGGTTTAGCAGCCATTAGCCATTTTCCATTGATGGTAGTATACTACCCTGGGAGTTAGAGGGCGCCACAAGTGGGGATTTTCCGCTTGTTTTGAACCACTAAGCCATGCACTGCAGTCTCCTAGTTACAGTCAAGGAGGAAACACTTCAAATTGACTACTAGGGTAAGTTACCTTTTATTCATTTCTCTAACCCTCTATATTGATTTTCTACAGTATATGCTTTGGTTATATCATGTTTAAGTTCAGTATCTCACTAAGCTCTCTAAATAGCACCAGTTGCATTATTAAGATAATATTTGAATTACAGACAACCAATGGGCATTTATATCTTGGTATAATTTCCTATACTAGATGTTTGTACCAGATGCTATTATAATCAATCATTTTTTATTCACAGGATCTACATCAATGTACCAATGGGGCAATGTTGTTCCAAAGAGTTAGAGCCGTAAATATCAATGATATTTAATTTCCTTGGTTCTAGAAGTAGGTATTCTTTTCTTGTACTGTTCAATTGTATTTTGTCATTTCTTTGCCGTCATGCATAACAAGTGTAAGGGAGAAGAATGAAATGTCTGCTATTAGTCTGTACTTACATTCCAAGTTTATTAATACACATTAATAAAGATCTTGCTTTTGCAGACAATGGTTAGAACTATATATAATCAGGGAGTGGTATTAAAATATCTCTAATATGCCTCAACATTCGATTTCCTGTGTTCTTATAACCTCAGTTTACAATTAAGGAACCCCATGATTTTGTCACGTCCAACCTTTACCCCTGACACCTAAACCTTTTGTTTTATTTTCTTAGTACAGAAAACGGTTACAGATGAGGATGCTACAGGCGGGAAAATACAGGAAGATATTGATTACATGTGAGGCACATGGCACAGCTATCTGATGGTAGTGCCTACTGTAGTGTCAAGCAGTGGCCATTGGTAGTGCTCAGTAATCCCTTAAATAAACATTCACAGGATTACAGGCCAACTAAGCCCAGCAAAGCTCCAACTGTCGATTTACAATATATTGCATACCCACAGAGAAGGATGTGAAGAAAATGATGAACCAACATGATGAAATGATGATTTTTTGAGTAAATAAAAGAGGTTTTTGGGTAATTGTTTGTTTTTTAAACATTAAAAACGAACAGATGGCTAATGGGAAGAGACAAACATTGGGGGAATTGTAGTTAAAAACGTTAATTCTATGTTAGATGGGAACATTCTCCTAACATTATTTTTAACTATTAGGATAATGTGACTAAAGTATGTTCTAGTAGTGTTATAAAAAAACAGTGTAAGAACGTTTGGTAAACAACATAAACAAAACAGAAATGAGGGACGTTGTATCAATGTTAGGTAGAAACGTTCCTCTAACACATGTTCCGGGAACATCCAACAAATTTTCACTTTCAAACATTAAGCTAACAAACAACCAAACATTGAGGGAACATTCTAGGAATAAAAGTGTGCTACGGGGGGGGGGGGGGGGGTATCTATATAATAAACAACGTTTTATCCGCCTCCAGGCTCAAACTAAACCGGGAGGAATTTAAATTGAAATGTTTCCATATTGGGCAAGAACATAATATTCTACTATAATGATGATGTGGTTCTGGGTTGACTCTTAGGGAGCCGAAATGTGTAGCTAATTTAATCGATTCCTCATGGATTATTTGTTCTAAGTACTGTGTGTCTTTTGCCAGCTCCTCATAGCCTTGTACAACTTGTAGGGAACTCTCATTTGGCATGACTTCTACTCCATAGTTCCCCTTGGGTACTTCTTGTTCTTCACCATTTTCCAGTTGTTCTCCGGACTCCAACAGGCAAAATATCTGGGCAAAAATTTCCATTTCTTGTTCATAACTTGCTTGGGCCCGGTCTGCCATGGAATTAACCAACATTTTTATGTTGAGTATAATAGCTTCTTCCATTGTTCCAACTTTTCTATTATCCACAACTATACACGTTGTATATAGACTGACACTACAAACAAATATATAGCTTTTAAAAGCCTCTAGGTGGCCATGTGAATGCCCTGAGGGAAACACAGGTTATAAACCACAGGTGGCACCACTGGAGTATCTGTAGGCCTATAGTAAAGGGCCTAGGACGTACCGGCTTGTCAACACCCAAATTGATAATAGGTAACAAAATGCTATCCACCAGAATTAAGTCTTTTACAGTTCTTATCTTTGTTGTCAATGTAATAAGAGCAAACAGTTTATAATACAGTGACTCAATGCGTTGGGCTTGACCCAGATCCCAGTCATCTCTGACCTAAATAGGACACTGGCTAGCCTCTAGTCTAGGCCTATACAAGGACTGACCTATATAGGTAATCCACGCTTGTCCCGCGAAGATTTAAACTGAAGTTAATCCTGGTTGTGAAAATGTGTACACATGTCTTTTGTCCAGATAGGTTCTAACGTTGAGAAAGATATAGAAGCCTTATACCACACTAGTCTCGTTGCTTATACTAATTCACGTCACATTTAAGATGTCAATCCAGAAAGCATACCGCTGGATTGGGTTGTGTTGGGATCTGACTTTTAGGCTAGTTACTTGTATAAATAAAGAAAAACAGTTGCCGACGAGGTCCCGTCCATGCACCCTACCACCTCCACCCCACCCCACCCCCACCCCTAGCGCTGCTAAGTGCGTAGGCACTTAGCAGCGGCCTATGCAGTGGCGCTAGCGGCGGTATTGGGAGACACCATTTTCGGCGCTTGTTGATATATTTCGCGGCAATGCGCCTATTCGAATCTTCCCAATGCAATCTTCCGAGCTATACCTGACCCTACCGTTGTATATATATACAGTATTGATGTATCGATTCCGGCCAAAATTGCAAGGAAAACCTGTTTAGATTGTCATCATTGTAGATAGAATATGCGGGGGAGCACGATCGTATTGGCAAACAGGGGGATAAGTATCAATCTCTCTCTATTAGCGTGTGGACCCGTAATGGCGGGTGTGACGTTGTAATGGGTAGTGATCCTGCCAGATTGGCAGCTTCTTTCAGAAGCGGTGGTCACGGAAGAGTCAAGCATTCCTGTAATCGTAATCCAGACGTTTTTGGGGCCAGATCACTACAGAAATCAAATTGGTTGATTCGTAATCCTTTATACAAGCCTTCTTTATCTTAATCCTATGCCCTGGAGCATCCACACTATATAAGCCAAGATGGCTACCACGCTGATATAGCTACCGTTTCCTTGTGCAAGGAAATAAATGTCCTGAATCTCAGTTGTTTTTCAGACACAGTTTCAGCTTTGATGCTGTCGAAATTCTCTATCACTTTAGACAAGTCCTGGGTAAAGGAGAATTACACCTTAGCCTTTTAATCCTGGATGCTGAAAAGGAAAGCGCCGAATCGGCGGAGCTCACATCTTTCTTATTCTCTAGCAAACCGGAAATCTATTTAACTACTGATAGTTCTTCTATTATTGGTTTGTTACTTAAATACTTCATTGTTAAATTACTACTAAAATGTATTAAGGTTAAGATTAAGATACTTTTATTTTCGAACATGTCGCTCTCAGAAAACATGACTCCAGTTAAGGGAGGTTTGCAAGTATTTTGTTAATTACATTGTTTAACAGTGTACAATACTACAGTCGTCATGGACGAAAGTAGCTCACTGTTATTTACATTGAGATTTATCTTTTACATTATTAGGTTAAGTATAAAGCGCATTAAGTCTTTTCATAAACATTTTCTCAGAAATAGTAATTCTTTCTTTTGTTAAACACAGTTATTCTTAAGCCTTTGGATATGAAAGGTCTTTACTCAATGAAATATTGGTCTGACCATATGAGAGTTTTCTTTGCTACTGATTTAGATACTTTTGGGTCTTGTATCCCATGAGCCATGGTCTGGAGGGCCTTTCATGTAAATGGAATACTATGTAATATTGACTTTCTTAGTTGTTCATTTTTTGGTATAATTTGTTTTACTGGTTTTCTGCCTTGAGGAAAGTTTCTTGTGTTTAAATGTCTAATGTCAATAAATCTTGGGTCACCTGCCTGAGCATGGCCCACCTGCAATCTTCTCCTGTGTTTCAGGGTTAACAGTTTCTTTTTTATATGGATATTGTCTACGTTGGCCCTGGATGGAAGCCCATAGATTCTGTGGTGTATTTGATTCTGGATTATCTGAAGTCTATTTGTGCCTGTTGTTGTATGAGAGTCATGGAAGAGATCTGTTTGGTCTATTAAGAATGTCTTTCTTTCACATCACATATCTGTATGCCAATCATTTATGTATTATGCCCATAGATTCGGATTTGAGATAAATTCTACTGCCACCCTATTACTCCAGCTACTCCTCCTGTTACTATGACTGTTTATTGCTCCTGTTTCTTTAGAACTATAGATGGAAGCAACTGAAAATAACTGAAAGAGGTGATATCGCCATGACATTCTCTTATCACATGGAAATGAACACGTCAAGTAACGTGAGTTGTAACATAGGGCAGAGTCATTGATCCACTTCAACTCCCGCTACCTCCTCTTACTTCAGCTATAAAGTAGCGGCTGTTTCAAATTTAACATGTTTGATAGCAGCGGGAGCTCTATTTGCTTTTAGAATCGATCTGATGAGATTCTGGGAGGTTTTTTTTCTTTATAGATTCCCTCTAAACCACTTCCGTCCCCATAAAACCGTCCCTATAGATCAGTATCAAGCCTATAGTTCAGTCTCAAGACTCCCTATAGAGCAGTAACAGTCCCTATAGATCAGTATCAAGACTTCCGTCTCCATAGATCAAGACTTCCGTCTCCATAGATCAAGACTTCCGTCTCCATAGATCAAGACTTCCCCATAGATCAATACTTCCGTCTCCATAGATCAATACTTCCGTCTCCATAGATCAATTCTTTCGTCTCCATAGATCAACTCCATAGATCAACTTCTCCCTAAGTTTGTGCTGACATCTAGCGTATGTGGTTGAAACTAATTTAGAAGCCTAGTTGCTAGTTGCGGGTCACTTTCGAATGAAATCCTCCGTGCGCTATATAGACTACCGTACACAATGCAACGCCAAGTGAACGTGCACATGAGTGGGTATGCCGAAGGATCTCCACATCTCTTCCGGTCTACGAAACGTAAGCACGTATAGCTTCTGAACTGGCCATTCATTTATTACTCGATTCCCGTCGACTAAATCTTCGCTATCGGGCTCAAACACTATTTAAATCATTTCTACCGATTCAAATCTTTTATTTATTTCTTTTTTAAGTCCCTAGACACACGCAACACGGCATTCGAGAACCGGAAGTGTCCGATGCTTTGGATAGCAAGCAGCGGAACCTTGCGAAAACAGGCCGGCTCGCTGAACATAAACATTAGCGAATACGCACTTCTGATTGGCTGTTTCTCCGCTAAGCCCCGCCCACTTCACTTGGCCAGCCGTCGCGGTATCATTTAGATTTCGACTAACGCGGTGTCCGATGCTTTGGATAGCAAGCAGCGGAACCTTGCAAAAACAGGCCGGCTGGCTGTACATAAACATTAGCAAATACGCTCCTCTGATTGGCTGTTGTGGCTGAAGCTTCATTCGGTCAGCCGTCGCGGTATTATATAGGTTCCGATTAAAGCAGTGCACTTCCGGTCTCATAGACAGGCTGACGATTTGCATGATATTTTGGATGTTTTCGGATGTTTTTGGATGTTTTTGGACGGAATAAAGAAGGTTTGTCTATCTTTTTTGCTCTAACATTAAGGGAATCTCATCAATTCTCTTCTAAAAGCAATAATTTTCTCGGATTTTTCTGGTCGCGGTCTCTATAGCGTCAGGGAATTCTCGGGCTTCGCCCTCGAACTCCCTGACGCTATAGAGACCGCGACCAGAAAAAACCTCGAAAATTATTCCTTAACTAAAATCCACCAAAAGAAGCAGGAAGTAATATGGCTATGTAGCAGGAGCCAATAGCACCCATCCCCGTTCCTCACCCATTACTATTCCCACTTCTTTAATAGGTTGTGTAAAGCTTATAACAGTCATACTTGAACTTGGCACTTCCAAGAAAAATTCTAGATTGACTCATTGCATTTAAATCGGTCTTATATTTAGCTAATTATACTCCACAAGATAACTTCAGATATGCATGAATATATTCAACCCATAGCCCCCAGTTGGAAGCGCTTACCACCTAAGAATAAAAACATTTTGAGCATGGGATTTGTAGATAAATGACTTTGAATATTATAAACACATCGCATTTTTTTGCCCTTGGACATCGTGATAATAATGTCTACTGAACCAAGGTGTACATATTTAAAATGGGTAGTATCAAATAGAAGGAAATACCCTCATAGAAATTCTGACCATTTGTATTGAATATATAGCCTGTAATTGTCTGATATTTCTCATTTCTCTTATAATTGCATACGCACAATATAAGTATATATACATGGCATGTTTCTAATAATGTTGCTAATCGTTTTAAATGTGCTTTGGGTAAAAAAATGGGAGATCCTTGTTTATTACCTTGAATAAGGTTCCAAATTATCTTTACATGTTTAAAGTCAAATATGTTAATTTGCTGAGATATAGATGTGTACATAGTATATGTATGGAATGCAGAAAAGTTGACTATAGGGTATGTGCCTTTACTATGTCATTAATAATTAGAATGCGGTGGCAGATTGATGGTTTTTCCTGGTTTTATTTTAAACTAGAGTAGTGTGTCTATCATATGAATACATCTTTCTACATGACAAATGGACAATATTTTGTACCTCATTGTAAAGATACAATTGACCGTATACATACATGAATATAACATTGATTTTAATGTTCTGTCATGAAAATAAATGAATTGGATTTGTGTTTCTCCACATTAAAAACATTATTTGTAAGCCTACACTTATGTTTTTGTGCATCATGAAATCAGCAATTCAACATATTTAAAGGTAAATGCCAGCATTGCTGCAAACCAGGAACAACAGGATGTTATCATATTATTTCATATCTTAGGGACAACTGAAGTTTACTACCATTCAGTATGGATGTTAAAGAGGGAAATAAATATTGCCAGTTTTTACAAGAATTTAGACAGCCGATTGTGATGTGTTCTGATAAATTTCTCCAAACGTAGCTGACATACTCTTTTGTCTTCAAAAATCAAAATAGAAGGTTAAACATACATGGACAAATAGTATTCAGCTTTGATGATGACACATTTACCCGTTCTTTAACTCATCATTATACAAGTTCAGGTAAATAACTTTCTTTTTAGTTCAATTAAAGGAAATCGCATGATTCAATCATATAGAACTTCTGAGGAATCGGGGAAAATAACCTTTTTCTCATTAGTTAGCGAACTGAAATAAATGTCAATGGTCCCTGAAATAAAAACTAGTTCAATGACATATGGTCATTGGCTTCATGGATTCCCCCAACCAAGTTCTTTCTAAATCCAAAGTTTTTAGAGAATTCCATGATTCGTTCTTTTTTGATTGGATGCTGGGATTTACCTTTAATATGGACGTGCACAAAGTAGGGTGTAAACACCCGATTAATAAACACAATGTCATACTCCAGTCATACAGGTAGACGCTTCTGGCCTCCTGTCACCGCATTTTTGTGTTGTGTTGCAGAGAAATCAGTCACAAGTCATCAAAATGATACTTTTCAAAGCTTTTATTTCGAAGACGTCTTTGTAGGAGTGGCGTCTTGTTCGGGATATCCAGCACTTGAAGTTGTATGAATACATAAACATATCTGCAGGTTAGCAGATCAACATGAAGTGGAAGAAGTAGCCCAGTATGCTGTCTAGGGCCGTTATTGCTCACGCAAATGTCTGGATCCGGATCGTCTGAGGGCCACGGTAGATAAGGCCATGGAATACTAAATACTGAATGAAGACTCCGTAAATGACCATTAAATGGGCTTGGTGTAAGGTGATTCCCATAGTATGAAGGACACAACTCAGGGAGACGTTGCAACACCTAGATGAACTAGATGACACAGTTCATGGGACAGTCATCTGGTAAGAGTATTGCAAACCAGCAACCCACTAAAGACAAGTGGGACAAGGTTCACTCAGTATTAGTCAAGCTGTTTGAGGCTTTGAATGGTATGAATACATAGAGGTCTCTGCCAACTAAATGGACTGACAGGGACGTGGACAGAGGGTTATGGGTTCATGGAAGTTTGGGAAACTCAAGATCATCTATGATGTTGTCAGGGTTGGTCTCAGATGTCGCAAAATGACCAACGTTCAGCTTAATGCCGGCAGGATGGAAGCTCCAAAAGCGTAATATGTTAGCTAATACCAAGACTAGGAAGAGTACTTGGCAGCTGCTATCACTTATGCTGAGCTTTATGCTTAGACAGAGAAGATGCTGTTGAGAGGGCTTATATTGGCTACACCACTTCTCCTCAGAGTTGCATCTCAATAATGAGGTCACTTGCCTTCAACGCATACTAGACACAAAGACTGAGGAAGACCGCATTGAGGATTACCAGGCCTTACACACAGAATCATTTCTGCATTACAGGGAAAAGCTTGTGACCCACTACAAAAGGGCATCTGCAAAAGGGCATACACAGGGGAATACCTGGAGCATATTGTTATATTATTGAATATAATGTAAGGGAAAAAGCAAGTGGACACGGCGGCTTCTTGATGTATAATGTTTATTAGTCAGTGAATAGTGGGCGTGGCCCACGTGACCAAGCACGCAGGTGCGGGCTTGCATATCCTGAATAGTAGGGGGGCTACTACCCAAGATATATGGAGGGGGAGTATACTACCCATAATAGGTTTTAATATAGTATCATACCTATATATAGCAATATGAAGAAGGAGACAGTCTTCAGTAAGGTTGGGCTAGACGATTACATAGGCATTTGGGTCTAAACCAAGGGCCCAACATCCATACAAAATTGTGTCAATCTTGCTAGGAATTTCAAAAGGTACAGGGGTCAAGCGGAATATAAGAGAGTCCTAGGCCAATCATGTCCACCTTCCGCAACATTCAAGAAGCAGGCCTATTCATTTCATAGTCTAAAAAAGGGAATGACAACCAGGTTTATGGCGGGGAAATATTCTTCAGCTGAGGAAATATCTGAACTTGAAGTGGCCACATCTGAGCATGCTAATCACAGATTCCACAGCCTTCCCAACCTTACGGAAGGAGTTTTGCTGTGAGTCTAAGGACACAAATGCGGAGGGGAAGAAGCCTGCTTTGACCTCGTGTTGGAGTAATAAAACCTCTAATGATATATAATAATATCTCTTTGTTACTGTTGTTCTTTGACAAAAGCCTCAACTCTTACCGCTACTAATCTGTACACATATAGAAATATTTAATAGCTGTACTAATGTTCGGCTTGATCACATCTTTTCAAACTTGATGATATCCCAAATTCCACTTTTTGCAATTTGTGACTCATTTTACTGTGACAATTCCCATATAGATTTGAAGCATTCTCTACAATTTAGAACAAATATGTACGCTAACTTAACTGACTATATAACGGTATTTCAAAAAGTCTGAAAAAATACTGGCTGGTTATGTTGAACTACAAATAATATTGAATCCATTAGAGGTATTTGAAGAAAGAGATCGAAAACCTTTAACCCTGTTATCCCCTTCATTTTTTTTGCCTCAAAATTTCCCGCCCCCCCCCGCCTGTGTTACGCCCCGCAATGTTATAGTATTGGACCGTCTGACCCCCCCCCTCGCCCTCGAGCGTTACAACATTTTTGAATGACCCCTAACACACTTTGCCAACAGCGGCAGAGTTTGGTACATTCCCTTCACACACACCCTCCTTCCACATGTCACATCAGAGAAAAGAAAACCAACACACTATACTAGACCTTGAGAAATTGATCTGGCTTGCCTTGCATCTGGTAGAATCTGGTATAAGCCGAGCTGCCATAAGTGGGTTGAAGCATGTGCGATGATCCACATTGAAACAGCTTCGAAATCACTTTCTTGAAAGAAGATTTGGGGAAAGCAATACTCAGGGGAAACCAATACCCGGGTTACCTTACCCAAGACCAAAGGAAACAACCTTGAAAGATAAAGCTTGTGCATGTGACCATCCTAGTGCTAATTTGACCAGGCAATACAAACTGATTGATATCACTCAATATCTAATAACTTACTTGTCTAAAATGTTTAACATTGATCAAGCAAACACAAAAGAAAATTACTACTATTTTTCAGTTGTGCAAATACCAGTCACAACCCAGGACAATGTGTATACTCATGTTAGTGAGCTGGACCTGACTGGTAAAGAAAGCCTTGTATTCCAAGTGCAGATTCCTAGGGGTGCTACTATTGCCCTTAGTACCAATGTGGACACAACAGAACTGGCTTATGAAATAGTTATTGGTGAGTGAACTTTGTTATTGCTTGTTATGATGTTCATATACCATAAATGATGATATGAATATTATTCACAGTGGAACGTTATTCTATATGATGAAATAGTTACAGAACCAGACCAATGCCACGATACAGTAGGTCCTCCAACAAGCCCCAAAAATAAATGAATAATATTACATGATACAAAATGTTACACTTCAATATAGTTATCTGTGGTATTTATGTTGCATTTCTTGCAACTCTTTCCAATGAGTTTGTGGTCATCGTTGCACATCTGTGTTTCAGCTCCGGCTTAATATTAATCAATATTAAATAATGATATTGTGTGATCGTATAATTTACTTCTGCGAAAATAACAATAGTATGATTATCAATAGCAGGAGATGGGAGGAAATGAACTAAAGCAAGTGGATAATTATGAAAGTTTGTAAGGATCAGGGGTTGAAATATTCTGATATATATGTTCCAAACGCAGATTTAACATCAAGAGTGAAATACTTCTTCCATATATGCCCTTTATTCCTCCTTGTGTGCTGGGTTGAAGACCTTGCTCCTCAACCCGATTATGAACAGGTACATCAATATAACCAATGATTTCCAACACAAGGTAACAGTATGTTTGCAATACAAACCAGGAATAACAAAACAGGCGTGCCATTGAGTAGCTCCAGTATGACAGACCTTCACTAACAATGTATGAAAGCATATCCTCATACCATAAAACGTAGCTGAACTGGTAAGACACATGAATTTTGTGCTATTGGGAGCTGAGATATGACTCTTTTGGTTTCTGGCTGCATACATTTTGGATTTTGACCTTGAAAATGACCTTGAAATGGGAAAATAAGTTCAGAAATGCATTCCTCACACATTACAACATGGAGAAACTAGTGATACACATGAAACTGGTGCAATTAAAAGCTGAGATATGATACTTTTGCTTTCTGGCAACAGCCAATTTAAATTGCGACCTTGGAAATTACCTTGAAATAGAAAAACAAGTTAAGAAATAAAAACAGATATATAATACAAAGATGTATTGCTAAAGCAAGCTGATATATGACATTCTTTTTGGCAGCCATATTCAATTTTGAAATGGAAACATACATTGAGAAATGATTTCTCATACCTTTAAACATAGTAAAGGGTAAAGTATGTGACATGGCTCTAGTACCGACAGAAGCTGAGATATGACATTTTGAATAGCAAGTGATTTTGTTTTTAAAGAAATTTTATTAAGACTGAATTGTTGGAACATGATATTCTCACAGAGCTCAAGCGGAAAACAAGATTCTTATTACATTTCAAGATCAAGAATACAAATTTATTTAAGTTTCTAAATTATGCTAATAAATTTATATTCATACTTGTTGAAAGCATTGAGCAGGATCTTTCTCAACTTAAATCAAGTTACACTTATGTTCCCCACATATTCCCATTGTTGGGCTTAGTCTAAAGCACAGTGTGCACATCAATCTTGTTATAAGATATAATAGAAGTATGAATGGTAAAAACAACAAGGCGAAGGCATGATGGCCATATTGGATTTGTGCAACATGTCACCAGAGTGGTGGCTCAGGTTTGCATACTACCCTAATATGACGCATTTGGTGGACAAGGGGCTCAAGCTATAAACACAATAATAAGTCAAGAAATCACTCGAATTGGAGGGACAATAATGTGTTCTCACTGATTTGTTAACAATTGTATAAAGACTGCTACTCTATGGTCAGGCATTGACTGTACACTGACCAAGGTACCATGTGTCTTTCTGATCTGGAGCTGTTATTTATTTACAGGTTATAACCACAATTATCAAGCACTAATCAGGAAGTGTACGGGTTGTGGAAATCAGGTTGTAGTTAACAGTGGACCATATGTGAGTGAGACAGAAATGCGCTATTTCTGGATCAGCTGGACTGGCGGTAACATCAGAGTTGGTAGTGGAAGTGTTGTGTCTCAAAACCTCATCATGGAATGGCTGGATAGTGTTCCATTTGAAATAAAGCACTTATCGTTGGCATCATACCAAACCTTGACAGGCTTGTATTTAATTGATGCAGGTAATAGATCTAATGTTTTGGGGCACTATCTTACCTTTTGATCTGTAATTGCCATTTCACAAAGTAATTATACACAAATCACAATTTGATTTGATGACATAATGATGTGCCAACTAGTGCAAAAATGTTATTTGCAATAATCATTCCATACAATGAAACAGATTATAATTGACCTCATTTGTCATACTTGATTAGATTCATTAATGAATGGTTTTCATGTTGAGCCATGCACATATTCAGGTGACAGCATGTGTTTGTGTTTAACATCTTAATTTAAATCTATATTTCTCAGAAATCTTGATAACAGAGACATTGGAAATGAAGGAGACCTGGTAGGAGTTGATAGGGAGATAGGGTAGACGGAGGGAGAGGGAGAAGGTGGAAGGGGGAGAGTGAGAGTGAGGGTGAGCGGGCGAGAGAGGGGGAGAGGGAGAAAGAGAAAGGAAGAGAAGGCAGCATGGGAGGAAAAGAGACATGTGTGTGTTGCTATGGTGACCACTGGTCCGTGGTCACTCATGCATGCAGCTCGGAGCCACAAACAGTGGTCATATGTTACATAACCGAGGATCTCCCCTTTGGTACAGAGACGAAAGGATTGTACCAGAGGTGAAATAGTGACCCAATCATGGAATAGGAGTCCCTTCAGCAGGACATAGCCTTTCATGTAGGGGAAATAGTACTCGCCACAATGAGAAATAGGGAATAGGTGCCGGGATTTTTTTGTGGTGGATATCTCAGGGAAATAGTCAAATCTGCTGGGAAATAGGAAGTGGGGAGTTGGACAAGAATTTATAGTATGTGAAATAGCTTGTACCAAAGAGGAAAAAACTGTACCGAATTTGTCATTGGTACAAATGTCTACTCTGGGATACAACAGATGATTCCGCAAAAGAAAATGATCCTTAATAACTTGGTTCACCATGAATTAGATTATATTTCCATCATCTTGGCATCAACTAGATTAACCTGATTAGATTGTTTAATGAATGATTTTCATGTTGAGCCAAACACTTATTGACATTATTGCATAATTTGCATGATAATAAAAACTATATTTCTTAGAACCCTGGATATGGAAGATGTTGGAACACCAGAGAAACCTTGTAGGAGTTGATAGAGAAATGAGAGGATGGAAGAACTACCGTGTAGAATTTGTTGCACCCACCTTGAGGAGAATGACAACAGTGCGCAATATCATTGAGTGCATCTCCCAGTGCCTGACTGATGACTGTGAAGTCTACAACTATAACCGTGTGACTAAAGTCTGCACCTGGGGTTCTGGTGGCTATGTTGTAGTGTTTGTTGACCTGGAGTCCAGTGTGTTCACTGCTGACAGCAGATTTACTGATGTCAATGTAAGTATGAACAGATGTTGGGTCACTGTCTCAAACCACATACTATATCCACAATAATTACCAAAAGTACAAAGTACATTAAAAGATTTCCACATTTTGGAAAACATGTTGCATATTGGTTGTTATATCTTAATTGTACAGTCATATTTCAATTCTGACACCCTTCTTCTTGGTATGATAACTATGGTTGTGAAGTTCTGAGCCAATATTTGCTGTTGCAGCTGAAGAAGTAGGAATTATTGAAATTATTTAGTATAAAAGTGGTGGTGGGTTTGGCAAAGGGTGCCCTTGTAGCTTTTAACCTAGGGCCACAAAAGTCTATTGCACTTGAACCATCCGCTAGTATGCTAAAATCAACTTGGTAATTTGCTGAGTTAAATTTCCATTTTTGTTCTCGCTTACAGGCTGCAATAGCCCTGCTGTAGATCTAACCATCAATACTGACATGGACAGATGTCCACAGGATAGAAAATGTTACAAACCAGTATCAGGACACAGATAACCCAAATAATGTTTTACAATGTGTAAAAACTGCATGATAGTCCACATTAATTGAAGCAGTGTGGAAGCTACACAATAATGTTAATGGTAGGATCTTTAGGCTTGATGACCAAAACATATTGTAAAAAGTTTAGAAGTTATACACTTTTCTTGACTTGTCTTCTGTTTCTCATATACAGCCCAACACACAAGCTAAAAGAGGTGCTGTCTTAGACTGATTGGAATGTAAACATATTTAGAATACTGTAACTAACCTATGGAAATAACAATTGAATCACAGACAGGCATACACATTGTACAATGAATGTTACAATTAATTGAGTTCAATTATGAAAGATGAAAGTGAACGAACAAGACAGAAACAAAATGAGATTTCACTAAATTTAATTTCTAATAAATGGAAAATGTTTGAGAAGAAGACAAAAGTCTTGGAACAAGGCTGAAACAAGACAGGATCTCACAACAACTGGCAAGATGTTGGAAATGTTACGCGTTGTCTGAATGCTGACACAGGAACAGTTATTTAAGATATAAGATAATCGTGGACACTGAAAAAAACAAAACTGTCAGCATCATGTAGAATTTCGAATGATTCAAATCCATGAGGAACTCGCAGGACTGCGGTCATTTAACCAAAACAATGTTTATTGTAATTACATATTTAATTGTGATTATTATCACATATTTATTTGTGATAATCTTGTGTACGCCATTCCTATGCAAAAATTTCAAAACTGACCTTTCCTTACGTTTTGGGCTCTAGATTCCTTAATATTTTGAGCCCGAGTGCCAATTTTTTTAGAATTGTATTTTCAGGAAATATAACCTCGTAACCTCCTATCTTATTTCCATTTTTTTCGATTTCCAACCCAGAAATGCAAGATTTTACTGAGAATGGCCCAAAGAGTAATGGATTGAAATTCTCAACACAAATTGTCTGTTCAGAGGGTATAGGATCCCTCTGATCTATTTACCATTTTAGTTTATTCTCACTAGACTTGTACAAGACTCTCATAACTATTGTTTAGAATTAAGGTAACTGTTGATAAAAATGGAATATTAATTTTTTCATGAGGCATGTCAACCTATTTGTCAATTTCGGATTTATTTTATTGTGAGCTTATGAGATACATAAACGATTATCTTATCTTATCTTATCCATTCTTATTTTCTAGGTTTTATTCTCAATAGTGGGGAAATTGCAATTTAATGATTTGATTTGATTTTTGAAAACTGTTTGCATCAAGGACGGGATCGGACATTCCTTTCACCTACCAACTGTTATCCCTGATCCCTATATATATATGTACCGATGATTAAAATGTCATTAAACTAGACTTGAACAGCAGTAGCTCTGAGTCATTCGTTCTTCCTATCTTTCTACCATTGGCATTATTATAGCTACCCACCACACAAGACTCCTGAATACTATTTAGCAATACCACTGGAAATTTGTATGGGATCTGACCCATTACAAACTAAAAGGATTAGACAACTCAGGCTATAGCGTGAAAAGGATCAACGATCTCTTATTCTCACTCGGCCTGGTGGCCACGCTATAGCCCGAGTTGTTTAAATCCTATTTAACATGTTGAGTTACTTTACTATATATCATAAGACTTGAATTAGTTGATCCTGTGGACATGTGTCATGAATAGAGCAAAGGATTCACTGCAGCAAATAATACCTCCTGTTTTCATAAAGCAGTTTCACATTAAGCAGTAACCAGTTGTTTGCCTAATCTCTCATTCTCAGCCATTGGAATTGCCATCTCACCAATTTGTTCCCAGCATGCACTGCACTCCAGCATAGGTATATGGACACAAAACATGTTCCTGCAACGCCAGCCAGCAGTGAGTATTAAATTCCCCCAATTTCAACTGAGTAATGTTAGATTGGTCAAGAAATGAAATGCATTTTCACTTTGTTTAAATATTAAAATGATTGGTAGGTTTGGGTGTTCTACATGAGCTTCACTGTAGGGGTTACCTAAATGTATCTTAAAGAATGGGATCAGGTAGATTCCAAAGATATTAACTTTTAACACATCTAATGAGTCCATGTATCTTGTTGCTTGTGTAATGATGCTGTCAAGTATCTAAGATGATTCTATGAAGCTCTGGGAAACCTGCCGGGAATCTCCAGAATTGCCTGGTAGGAATCTCCAGGAATCTCTGGGTATCTATGTTGTTACCCCGGCTGCCGCTAGGGTCTAGACATCCAAGAATGCTGCTATTCCCTGCTCATATTAGTTCATTATGTTAAAACTATAAAGTAGCTGTCTGGATAATACACAGGAGCACTGGTATTCCGCTGTGGCAACGGCTGCCAAATCATTAATTAAGAAAATGAATTCAAACGTGTGAACACAGTGTGATTCCATGCACAAATGTGATCTGTTTTAGGAAAATGAGTCATATGTCGCGAAATATGGATTTTGAGATATATTATATTTGAAAAGAGGAGATCAAGCTGATTCCAATGATAGTAAACAGAAA
The DNA here is from genome assembly GCA_942159475.1 of Sthenelais limicola. NCBI lineage: Eukaryota > Metazoa > Annelida > Polychaeta > Phyllodocida > Sigalionidae > Sthenelais > Sthenelais limicola. The sequence continues at coordinate 105,374,239 of OW804099.1, forward strand.
AGATATTTAAGAAGTGTTTCTATATTCTATGTTTGATATATTTATTCTTGAAAAAAAATTTGCAATGTTTCTGCACAGGTAATTACCAGTATAGTAACTAAATATACTCCACACAAATGCCTTCAAAACGCATAAATATTATTAATACAATGTCCCAAAATTTGTTACATGGATTCATATCCTTATGAGTGCTACACCCACTAAAAATCAGCACATTTCAATAAAGAGATCCTGTGAAAAAAGCACGTTAAAAAATATCAATTTTGCGACTTGTGACTCATTGTCCTGAAACACATCACAAATAAGTAGGTGGTAGAAGTACATGTATGTATGAATAGTAAACAATCGTAACACCAGGGGGAAGCACCACATTACCTTTATAGGCTGAATGACCCTGAGTGTCTTTATACCATCATAGGTTTATGTTAGTCCTTCCAGGTTTTGACCATCTTCCTTATCATATATTACTCTAATTTATGATGACGCTTATATTTATATTTATTTATACATTCCTGATTTATATCACAAGTTCAAGTTTTGCATCCTTGAATCGTTGCATTGAATCCACATGTTTGGGAACAAGGACTTCAACCTCACCACACAAGAGTTTAGAGATAAACTTGGAACACAAGGTATTTTCTCTACATTCTTATTATTTCTGAAGGAGCGTTCAAACATATAACATGGTCCACCCTAGGCCGTTAACACAGAGATTAGTTCTTTCCCCCACTTTCCCAGTTGAATGTATTTACATAATATTATATACTTGCAGTATAACCTACACAATCATAATCATACTATTACTAATTATCGGTAGTGTTTAAGCACGGACTTGTAATGACAATTACAAGTCCGTGGTTTAAGCAAGCAAAGATCCTGCAATTGATACACATAACATGCAACACTAACTCATCACTCATTGGAAAGAATATAGGCAAGATTCACAGAACTTGCACAATTAACATATATATTAGTTCTGTTGCCAATCTGGGATTCGGGGTCAAGCATGTTTTGCGGTATGGACAAAGTATTACTGTTGATTCTGGTAATATGACATTTCCTGAGCATGAATCAACTGGATGCAACTCGTGAGGAAAATTTTGTATCGGCCAAAAACAAAATGGCTACCAGGCGGCCAGGTTGCTGATCATGAATACCCCATAACTTCCTTATTATTGGTGCTAGAAACATGATTTTTGTGTCTATATCTAGATTTTCAGGCTCTAGGAAGTCAACAACATATGAGGGTTTCCCATATGTATAATAGAAATGAACAAAGTTGACCCTTAGATAAAAAGATTCTGTGAAAAATATGAAACTTTATTCAGCTACTCAAAACTTTATAGAAAATCAGTAGGTATTTATAATTGTCTTTTTAAAGGAATCAATGCTATTACATCCAAGCTAATAACAACTATAGTTTAAGGTTTAGTCTCTAAGGACTTTAAAGAGACACTTGGAAACATATTGTCACCTGATCTCCTTGTTGGAATATGGCCATTTCTTTTGGTATCTAATCCTAAAGTCATATATTTCCATGAAGTTTCTATCAGAAAGTGCTCTTAGCGTTTTAACTCATCAATCATGTTGTACATGAATTGCTATGAAAGGCAGTTGTTACAAATGATAATTTATTACCCACAGTAGCGATGATTATTGACATAGTCATAACTCATTCTATACAATTATACGTGGTCCATCGTCTCAACGCATCTCACAAGAAAGTAGGGTTTGAAATGTAGCAATGTTTGTAATGTTATATTGATGAAATATCGGGCCAGTCTTTGGTTTGAATTACTTCCCGGCTGGGCCAGAAATATCTTCAATGCAACAAGTTGGTGTGTTTCAGTTTAGAGTAAAGGATGAATCAATGTATTCATCGTTATTTATAGATCCAGATACAAACTGATCCAACAATTATCTGTCCCTAATTGGAACCGCTTGATTGTGCACTGGTCACCAAGTAGGCCTACACGGCAGGGAGTCCAATCAGAAGCAATAAGACATATGAGCAATTCCACCAAAAGTGCATCATTTGGGTTGAAAAACAACAGCTCCTCCAGAAGCTAAAATATTTATCTGAGATTATTTTCGTTGGTATTTTCGGATCCAGGGGAAAAAAAGTCGCCTAGGGGGAAGTATCCTACAATGTTTTTTATTTTTTTTTAATCATGAGGCCAAGAAAATGCTTATTTTTTTGCTATAATCACTCATAAAAACGTCAGAATCACTGTTTAAAAAATGCAGCCAGTATTTTTTTGGGAAAAATTTATACATATTCTCGATATAATGGGTTTTATCTGCATATTGGATCAGAGGGTCAATGATTACTCTGAAATAATATGTTTGTGTAGTGAACCTGCTGAAAAATGCCATTGCCTTGACCCCGGACCTTCAGATTGACGTTCTGATGCTCTACCAACTGAGCTACCAAGGCAGGCCATCCTCAACAGGTCACAATCCCAAGTTCAACCACCAGGACCACTACATTTGGATGGTTAAAAAATCAATATTTTCAATTTCTCAAGTAATTTCTTGGTGATATTATGTAAAGTTGATTATGGGGGCCTGTCGCCGTAACGGGGGTCTAAATTATTTTTTTAATATATTATCCTAGATGAACTTAAAATGAAAGCAACCTTACCACCATTACTTAAAACATTGTTTATGATATGTACATTCATTGTATTCATTGAAAATTCTCCAGCTAATTCTTCCTAGCTCAATAATGGGGTTTTAAATACTAAGAAAAGTGTGTGGGTATATTAATGTCACCGTAACGGAGTCTAGCTTTCATTAATAAATAGATTAATAATAGCACAAATCATATTCTCTTAAGTGTTAAAGTATGTAAGAAACACCAGGGTACATAAATAAATACAAAACAATTCTGTCATACCTGAGATGGTAGCAACAAGCAAAAACAGTATGTCACCGTAACGGGGGTCTAGAGGGTGCCAATGTCGCCGTAACAGGGGTCTAGAGGGGGTGGGGGTCTGGAGGGGGGTGAAAACTAGTTTTTCTATTTTTTTCCCTACTAATTTGGCCTCTAAATACTTAACTTATATTTACCTTTATAAACAACCAAAACAAGTATTCAAGCCACTTTAACAAGTACACAAAGGGGAAAATAATGTTATTAATATTTGTGTATATATTCTATATATAATGGGTTATATACATGTGTATAATGGGCCAGAGGGTCAATGACATGTGACCTAGGCCCTGCCATTTCTATAACCAATACTAAATGGTTATTTTGCTGTAACTATCCTTTTAGTTGGAATATTTGCACAAACTAAAGAGCGTTATGACCCTTATATCAAGACCTATTATATATAAACTAATTTAAAACATTATGCTTACATTTTTATTATTTGGTTCTAATTTAATCCTAATTCATATAGAAATCTGGACACTTTCCCTTTGCCCTTACTATTAGAATAGAGGTCACTGTGTATCCCAAGCTGCCCTGACCACAATATTCATAATTAACGTTCCCAATTGCGTCTATTATTAGTAGCAATATATCTAGTTTAGTATGAGAAAAAGTAAATCAATGGAAGCAATTAAAACAAATAAGAATTTTCAGCCCTGGATGGCCAAATGATGCATTTTTTGTGGAATTGCTCATATATAATAATGAGAATGAGGCAGATAATCTTAATAGGCGGCATAAGTTTCATGGTGGCAGGGTGCGAATTAACAAAAAATAGTCGCATAGTTGTACCAATGTGTGAACCGAAATCGATGTGTGAATCTCCATAGAGTTAGCATTGGGGTGATAAATAGTTGCTCTATACATCGCCTTGGTAAAGGTTTAACGATTATGGAGGCTATAGTTGAAATCGTTTGCCTCTAAAGATGGATATATGTGAGTTAAGTCCTAAAACTATATGATCATTGAAATAACAGAGATCTAATATTGCAGTAACGTTGGGGCTATGGGACTTTTGCGCAACATGTCCACATGACATCATGAAACTGCATGACTCAAAAGATTGCCGCGGAGGACTACTTATGCACCCTATACTAACCAATGGGTGTCTGGCGTTTGTCACCTCACTCCGGACGGATACCTTCCCCTCCCATCCGTTTAATCATTTTCAATTATCAACAAGTTATCTGCGTGGTAGCAAGTGCTTATCTTAGAGAACAGATCACGTGGAAAGGGTTGATGCAATAAATGAGTCACAACCTTGGCAGTTACCTACATGGTGTGGAACTGAAGCTATCAAAACGAAAGAAATGTGAAACCCAAAATTCTACAATATGACTTTCTCAATTGATGTAACAGAACAGTTTTACAAAAACATGTACAATATAAAATGAAATGAAATATAGTGTAAAGAAATAGTATTCTTTTGGGTTGGTTTACCGACCCCATTAAGCCGCCCACCCTCGCAGGGGAAGCATTACTAGGAATCCTTTGTCTCTATATAATTGATAAGAATTAATTACCATGTTTGCAGTAGCAATATGGTGGCGCTGGCCAAGCGGTAGTTGTGAAGAGCCAAGTGGACCCAGTGTCTCCCGCTGCCACACTGCTCACTTGACATGGCACCTCTATTGATCTGTAATTATCCTGGGACACACCAGTGTCTGTTGTTGCCGATATATGTGATGTGTTTCCGGAAAATGAGTCATAAGTCGCATAATTGATATTTTTCAAAGTGTTTTTTTTGCAAGATCACTTTATTGGTATGTTCTAATTTTTGGAGGGTTGATCACTTATAGATATATCAATCGATGTATCAAATTTCAGGACAATCTATGTAATATATTATATCGCTTTAAAGGTCCCCATATGGACTACATTTAGTTACTTTACTGTTTATTGACCCCCAGAAATATTAGAATTTTTTTTTTCAAAAACGAAAATATCAAACTTAAGATATAGAAATACTTATTAGATTATTAGACTGTTTACTACCATTGGAATCGGCTTGATCTCATCTTTTCAAATATAATGATATCTAAAAACCTTATTTTTTGCGACTTATGACTCATTTTGCTGAAACACATCACATATTGCCATTTGAATATTGCATTGACTACTGTATATTGCCAGTTCTATCCATCCAACTCGTTAACCTGTTAACCCATCCAACTTGTTTACTGTTTAATTTCAACGCCACTCATTGAGTGACTGATGGATGTTACTAACGTCCAATGATTCATAAAACCCCATGTAACCTCAAGCACACTGAAAGACCCAACCTCGGTGAGTGACCGATTTTTCTCAGGAATTCGCTGGCATCCAATTGCCAGGCACTGACCGAGAAAAAAACGGTCAGATTTTCAGTGACAGTGCACACAGTCAAGGAATGCAATTGGCTCAAAGGCAAACAATATTTTCATCTGAACATCTCCTCTATCATAAACAAATGACCTAATTAAAACTGGAGCTCATAAATGTATCATTCGGCGCTCTTAAATTTATCATTCGATGTTTTCATTATATCTGAAACTTGTCTAAAAAAAGATATTCTAAGTGCTAATATCCACCTTTCAAACTACACAATTGAAAGACTGGATCGTTCTTATTCGAATGGAGACAGCCTATGCGCCTATCTTAACAATACCCTTGAATATACTGTTTTAGTAGATCTATCCATACAAAATAAGGATATCGCAGCACAATGCTTTCATATAGAATACCCCCAGTCTAAAAATCTTATCTTATCTTATCTTATGTCTACCGGCCCCCATCGGGATTGGTAAGTGTATTCTGTGACAGTCTCTCATCAATCATGCCACAATTCCATGCAAAGTTCTCATGAAATAGAAGATATTTCATTGGTTTGGTCTCCAAAATTAGAGAACATTATTTGGCCATTTTCCCTTAAAAAGCCTATTTTGACCTTTAAAATGGTTGCTTTAGCAACATAAGTATGTAAACTATATTGAGACCAATATTTTAAGATTCTCTATTAATAGAGCTTCCTTATGAATATCTACTCTATCAATTTATGTTTATTAGTTCAAATTACATGGCGATGTTTCTGATTGTTCACTTTTAAATTGGTTGCCATGGTAACCAATTACTTATTTCAGAATGTGGACCCTTCCAAAATGATAGAGAATCCAAAAATCTACCTCTGTACCAATTTTGGTGATTTTATCACAAAATTCGCATTTTGCCCTTAACTAGCCCTACTAATAATGAAGGCGGCAACACGCTGCCATTAAACTGACTATGGTTCAACTGCATGTACATAATATGAATTCTTTTTTTATTTGTTTGTTATCAAAACAAATCTTCTTATCAGATCTATTTTTACCCTAGGACTATCACTGCACGGCTCCTCGAAACAGCAAAATCCCAAGAGGAGTATATTGATGCAACCCATGCGGGGATGCAGCTCATTTGGTCGTCTCGCTTCTCTCGTGTTTCAGAGTAAATCACCAGGTCATCGATAAATATACCGAGAAATTTCCCAATATATTCGGCGAATATCTGGTTCATCACTCTTTGAAACACAGCTGGGGCATTAGTTAGTCTGAAGGGTATTCTAAGCCATTGAAATAAAACTCTATGACAAACAAAGGCTGTTTTCTCTATGCTTTACCCGGTGCATCAACATAATCAGGGATGCATGAACCTAAGGCCAAATAAGTATTTGGGTGTTTATTTCTCAGCAGCAGAAAACTAACTTAATGGAAAAGTAGGTATATCTAGGCATGGTATATGAAGAATGAAATGACATATGAAGAAATAAACCAGTCTGGTTTGTGTATTAGTTTGGAAATCTTCAACATAAGGCAACAAGGAAATTGATCGGTCTGCGGTTAAATTCCCCTCCCCTGCCAATGTGAATAAAGAATTCCTTACCAAGCGAGTCTTACCCATCTGCTCTGTCTCTCTTCCTCTCTCTCCACTCTCCCTCCCTCTCTCCCCTCTCTCACTATCCCTCACTCTCCCTCCCTTTCTCCCCTCTCTCATTCTCCCTCTCTCCCTCCTTCGCTCCCCTCTCTCACTCTCCCTCTCCCTCCTTCTCTCCCTGTCTCCCTTCTCTCTCTGCCTCTCTCCCTCCCTCTCTGTCTCCCTCTGTCTTTCCCTCTTTCTCTCCCAGTCTCTCTCCCTCTCTCATTTGATATGTCGTAGTGTACTTTGTTCTACCATCACTACTATCGTTTTATTATTATTTAATCACTTTTGCTCAGTCCAGTACAAGACTCGTGAAATTAAAATTAATGGTAACTGTCGGCAGAAATGGAAAACAATAATTTTCATACAGACATGTAGACCTATTTGTCCTTTTCTAGTTGTTGTAATCGTACTCAGTTTTGACAAAAAAAAGATTATCTTATCTTATCTTATCCCTCTCTCTCCATGTCTCTTCCTCTCTCCCTCTCACTCCCCCTGCTATGAAAATAGGTGTGTTAATGATTATGTATTTCTTTGTTTTATCTTCAACAGAAAAACAGGTATGGGGATAGGGGGAGAGGAAACAATTCTTTTTCTTTGCCTGATAGTGTAGTGGACACTCACCGTGGGTATGGTAGAGGAGCACGAAGGACTATATACCATAAGTGCTGAAGATATACAATAGGACATAGAGGCATACACTCCATTCATTTATCAGCACAGCGATAACCGAGCAGCACACATTTTGTAAGTTACATTTTGTTGTTTAAAGTTGCACTATCAATTAACACCAGCCAATAACAATATTTTTTTTAAAGTTTAATGATGATAATCTTGTATTTTCTCAATAGTACATTTATTTTTGTATCTTTTAATGTTGGAAAAGGATCAACCTTCTGTAAACAGCGCAGGTATCCCAGGAGGTCCTTCTTCTTTAACATTTTCCTTAAGTTTTCTTTTAAGTTTTAGTCAATATCTAATTTCAACATATAATAGCAATATAGTACACAGGGACTAAAATTACCACGCAAAATATTCTTTCTCTGTGGCCAGTCACATAAAATAGCAATATGCAAATAGAACATTCAAATAACATGCAACAACAATGTTACCCTTTCGCAAACCATATAAGAGTACTTCTAATTATGCTCTTTCTTAAAATTGTGTGATATTCAAATATAGTAAAGTAGGTAAATATACTCCCTCTGCATGACCTTAGAAACGCATAGATGTATCTAATACACATTCACTCTTATATGCACATGTATTGTGTATGAATTTATGTATGGGCATGTATGTAATAGTTTTATTTCCATATCCATATACAGGTACAAAACATGTAAATTAAGGAAAATTGATGATAATCTCTCTTTGACTTAACATAGGTTTCCTGGATTTCCCTTCCGCATAAGGTTTGATTTTTGTTTCTTTTGTAGAAAGTTCAGTGCCTAGATAGAGAACTCGCTATCGCTTGTCCTCTATCACATGCCATGAGTCTCTTCCCTCCTAGTCCATAATATGTGGTTCATCCTGTAGTCGTTCCGCATTATAACCAAGGGAAAAACACTTTTGCTGCCAGAAGATCTACAAAGGACGCTCAACCTAACTTGGCGTCTGTATCTGGGGCAAGGGCTGGCGCACACATAGCCGAGTTGGCTCCCTATAGATAGCCCCACGATTTGGTTTCCTCATGAATCCTAATTAAAGATTTCATTTCAAACCATGTGCAAGTTATTATACCTCTGAGCGGGATGGTATGGAAAGCCTTAGGCTATAGCATTAGAAAGCCGTATCACCCTCTTTAAGGAGCCGTAACTCATTGATTATTGAATATGTATCTATACTATTATTGTACTCTATCATTTTCCCATATACTATGAATTTATACTATGATTTAAAAGGGATACCTGGAATAATTACAAGTAGAAAACTACACATAGAAGGACAATTTCTTTTCAGTATCACATTGACAGAAATGTATATGGGTCAAATTTTCAGAAAATGTACAATTGGCAGCTGTACACATTTAGTAAATTCTGCTAAATTAGGCTGTAATTTGGTCAATACTAGGTAAATTCGGGTATATTCGGCATTGCGTTGATTCCAGCAAACTGTTTGGTTAGGTTGAACTGAATTCTGAGCTTTATTTTCGTCTGACATGTGGGTTCTTTGAGAGGATTGGTTAAGGTCAACTGTACATTTTCCGAAAATCTGACCCATATGTTAACGTAATACAAGTTTTATGATAATTTACTAACTGTAGCCTATATATAATCGTCATAAAAATATCAATAACCCCGTTTTTCATGATTAAATGGATTAATATCATATCAATTTGTAGGGAGAGAATCATTGTTAGGTTGGGTTCAATCCACAGGTACATTTATCAAGAATAAAATAGGTTTTTATTCTTTAATTACGCTTCGAACACAGAACTACTTTCTGTCCGAACAACACTCGTGTAAGGATACGTTCACTACTTTTGGATTCTCGTGTTTCCCGCCGTGTATACTGTTGCATCAAATGAGCTGTCACTCAACTTTCCATTTGCTGATAAAGCTGTGAAACAACCAGACAAACAGAATATTGAATGCAGACCCAGTTTTCATCATTCAGAAATGTTTCTTGACAGCACTGTTAACAGGGGAGAGAGCGGGGAGAGATTGGGGAGACCACACAGCAACACACCATGCTATAGTGTTTGTTATTTCAACTTTGTTGACATCGGACTCAGTCTGATTTAGTCATAAATTAAAGGCCCATCCACGCTGGGGTCCCAGCGTAATGCCATTAATCATTCTCAACTTGTGATAAGGGTCTGGGAGGCGGCACCAGACGGTCATGTGACACTCTTGCATAGATAATGCCCCAAACCAAAACAGTCCTTATCAGGGGCACATGGCCCTTCCAGTCAGGAACTTATAAGTAACCAGGGTATACAAAGCAATACTCCGCCCCCCATGTGGTGTTGTTGTGTCATGTGACTGGTGTAAACACAGTCTAGATTGACAGCTAACTGTTTCAGTTAGCTTCAGTTTAAATCTACAACAGTTATATTCTCAATGGAGTTAATGAATTAGTGATGTAAAGAGGGCTACGATTTTTAATGTAAGTAGACATCATTGCCTCCATATATTCATTTATATCTGTAGTTAGTTACATGAAGAAACAGTGGCTAAAATATGAGATATTAGGGAAGACATTCAAAAACTGTGCTCTGCTCTTCATGGGACTGTGTCGGACAGGGGAAAGCTCCCGCTGGCCCCACCCACCCCTTTTATACTGAAGGTGCCCCTTTAAGATCCTACCTCCAAATCCTAATGAACAGGTAACATAATCCATTGAGTTACGGTATCCTATCGAGGCCCAACTCCTCTTGGTTACTAGAACAGGATAAACCATGATGATTTAAAATGTATTCGAAATACAAGCACTGTGGTAGATACCTCCAATCCATAGGCATAGTCCATAGATATATGCACGACAGTTCCCGAAATCAACCATTCAAATCGTCAATCGAAGACATATTTTTTGATCTTTCTCAGTGAAATCTGTGTACAGTACAATCTCCATGTTCTGTTCTTGGCCGTTAATGAAGAATAATCCAATGACAAACGATTAAAATAGGGTGAAAGCCATTTTGTTCACTTTTAGTATCACCTCTTGAAAAAAGATCGGCTAGTCTAGGGAGAGCATCGGTAGGCCTATGACCTCAAAAATAAGGCCATTCCAGTAGTTGATTTCCTCCCACACAGCTGTCAGTGTAACACAAGGTAACAGCATAGCACAAGCAGAGGGAGGGAGTGCAATAGTGGAAATATTATATGTTTTAAAGGGATTTCACGGCAAGCGTATCGGGCGTTTTGCTCGCTCTCCGAGCCTTTTCATACAACTGATCCCCAAGCAGTACACATTATTGGACAGGAAATTGTTCAAGCTTTAATTTCGTATAGAATACATTCCTGAATTCGTATTATTAGTACTCCTAATTTTCAACGAGACATGTCACATTTTGTTGTCACAAATATGCCGGCGAGGACGCAATATGGGGCCTAAGATAAGACGTAGCGTTTTTAATTTAGGCAACGTTAGCAACGCGTCCTTGACAACACTTTTTCCCGCGTAGTCAGCGCCTAAGTATGTGTAAGCAATTTCAATATGACCACTGTAAAGCTTACAAATACAGTGATTAAGCCATCCTATCTATGAATATGTGAAAAGATAATATCCTTTTGATTTAGCTGATTGGACTCGGCCAACAAGCTGCTGACAGTAGGACTAGGGAGTTGGCATATTTGGTCGGTGCAAAACTGGTTTAGGTTATATATAATTTAGGAACTTGTCAACGCCACTCAAAGGATATATATGTGGTTGGTAGGCTACAAAACTAGTTAACTTGAGCTTGATCGGTGCCAACCTATTAGACTGATGTTCTTCATTATGGACTCTTTTTTCTTGTCATTATTTTATACAGTTAGTGCGGTTCAGCTTGTAATAATTTACTAACTGTATATATAATCATCATAAAACTATTAATAAAGCCGTTTTTCATGAAGAAGTGGATTAATATCATATCAATTTGGAGGGAGTTAATCGTTGTTAGGTATGGTTCAATGCATATATATATTTATCAATAATTAAATAGGTTTTTATTGTTTAATTACGCTTCAAACACAGAACTACTTTGTTGCCGAACAACGCTTGCGTATGGATATGTTTTTGTTTTAAACATGTTTATTCAGCAAAGGTGAAATTATACAATATATACACTATTCTCATTCAGAGCTGATATGATAGAAAATTTTACAAAAAAGTTTCCATTATTACAAGAAATATTAAAGAAAATTAGTAGGCCTACTGAAATCTTAACACATTTAAACATATATGTCCAAATACAAGATACAGGAAAAATTCACATAAAAAAAACAAAAAAACCAACACCTAGGGCTTGATCCGATTTGCTACAGACCCAGGAGCATCGTTTCTAGTCTACAGTGAACAAAACATACAAAGAAAAGTTTTTCAATGAGAGCTTATTTAGATCGACTGAAAGGGCATTTTATCCCATACATTATAGTACACAGAGGTCAAGACAATTGATATATCCTTCAGAGAAAGTTGTCCGGTTCCGGAGTCTGCCAGACATTTAAGCTACGTGAAAAAGAATTCGCACAAACTCGTCTAATCGTTAGTTAATGGAACAAGTGGCTTACCTTGTGACAAATTAACTCAGATTGTAGGAGGAGTACTAGGAGGTAGACGTGAACAGATGATATCCAGGCGGCGCCACTAGCGACTCAGTAATTTAAGGTGAAGACCCAATGGATGACGAGTAATCTAAAGAGTACTAGGAACAATGGAGAAAGAAAAAAGTTTTTCCACATACAAGGGGAATCCCCCGCAAAACATCACAAGTGATTGAAGAAAGTTCCTTCTAGGAAGTAGACGGAGCCCAGGGTGGTCGTGGGTGGGCATCTGTTCACGTCTACCTCCTAGTACTCCTCCTACAATCTGAGTTAATTTGTCACAAGGTAAGCCACTTGTTCCATTAACTAACGATTGTAGTTCGTCCCACAGTCGGTAGACTGGGGAACAGATGATAACTTAAAAGTTTTCGAGGAGTTCGTTGGGTCCATAAACTAAAAGTCCAATCCTGAACTAGGAACAAGTCCACAAGAAATTCGAGACCTAAATACAAATCTGTGGTTAATAAGGGGAGGTCTCGAAGGAAACAAAACACCTTCCATTTCTTGTGGTATGTTCTGTAGGCAGCCCTGGTTTTCGGTCTCCATGAAGACAAATAATATCTGGCCACCTTCATTGGTAAATTAAGAGTGTTCAACTTGTCAATCAGCAACTTACCGCTATCAAGCGGCACGATGTCAGACGAAGGTCTTGATTTGGAAGAAGAGGGATGAGAGAGGGTGTCCTTTGGAACAACAACACCTGTCGTGCGTGAGATAGTAATGTACTGTACCAATTTTGCCCTGGCCAGTCTGGAGCAACTAGTATTGCTCTGCATCCGTCTTCCCTGATCTTCCTCAGACACCTTCCTACGAGACTGAAAGGAGGGAAAAGAAAAGGTAAACAAAATTGATTCCAATTAACGGAGAACGCGTCTACAAATGAAGCCCCTGGGTCAGGGAACCAACTGGCATAACGGGAGATTTGGTGGTTGGTCCTAGAAGCAAATAAATCGATATCAGGGACACACTATTCCTCACAAATTTCATTAAAAATAGTGGGATTAAGCTTCCATTCCGTGTTATCCGAAAAAGTGTCTACTTTTGTGGTCTGCCTCAATGTTGAGGACTCCTGGAATGTGGGTAGAAGAAAGCCAGTTGTTGTTCGTTTCTGCCCAAGCCCAAATCTCTTTTGCTACTGCGTTGCAAGAGGAAGATTTGGTGCCTCCCATCTTGTTCACATAGGCCACTACTGTGGTATTGTCGGACCTAACCACAAAGGAAGTGTCAGAGAAGTTGCGGTAAAAGGACAAAAGTCCTAGCAGAGTGGCCTTTAGTTCCAACACATTAATGTGAAGTTGTGCTTCCTCTGGAAGCCATCTGCCCCCTGTTCAACAGAACGGACAGAAAATGCCCCAGCCTTCTAGAGAAGCGTCGGTGAAGATTTCCACTTGAGGGGAGATATGTCTAATAATTCTCTGTTTGGATGGTAGGTTCTCTAACCACCACCACAACTCATCCTTGGCTTTCCTAGAAACACACATGTGTTTCCCAAAATCTCCAGAATTTCGGGTAAGAGCCCAAATCTTGTTTCTTTCAATGCATTTGTAGTGAGCTAGACCGTAATCGACGGCCTTGCAGAGGTCCACTAAGGTTCCAATAAGCCGTGCAACTGTTCTAATAGAGAACCAGTTTTTAGCAAACAAGATTTTTTCAATTTTGTTCAGGGTATTATCGACTTTAGCTTGAGGAGGAAATACTACCATTCTGTCTGTGTTGATGGTGTAACCTAGGAAAGTCATTTCCGTGCTAGGGGTCAGAATTGACTTCTCGTAGTTAATCGTGAAGCCTAACTCAGAGAGAGTTGAGGCTAGGTCTAAGGCAGTTGCCCTACACTGTTCAAACGATTGACCCCAGATGAACGAATCGTTGATATACCCGAAAGCATGTAATCCTCTTTGTCTGAGATTGTGAAACACGGGCTTTAAGATTTTTGTAAAAATCCTAGGGGCAGGGCCAAGTCCGAAGGGCATGCAGTTGAATTGAAAGAACTGGCCTTTCCATTGGAAGGTGATGAAATTCTTGAAGTCACCATGAATGGAAACAGAATAGTAGGCCTCCCAGAGGTCAATGGAAGCCATGAATGACCCCGGAGAAACCAAATTAACTGCCACTTCTAAGTGGTCCATTTTGAAATGTTGATAAGAGAGGTAGGTATTAAGAATCGTTAAATCGATAATAAGCCTGATTTTTCCATTTGGCTTAGGACGACAGAAAATATTAGAAATAAACAAATTCCGGTGGTACCTTGTCCGCAATACAACACCGGATTTAATCAACTTATTAACCTCCGCATCCATCAGTTCCAACTGTTCACCTTGGAATCTGTATGGGCGGGGAATTGATTTTTGCACAGGGATTTCCTTGAAGTCCAGTTTGATTCCACTCACACATTCCAGGATGAAAGAGTCATCAGTCAACTCTCTCCAAACATTCAAGTGATTAGCTAAATTCCCCGGAATGATAAATTCACTTCTCACCTCTACTTCTTGTTGTGGTTTTGGTTGTTGTTGTTGTTGTTGTTGTCGTAGTTGTTGTTTTGGTTGTTCTTGTACCCTTTGTTCTGGTACTTCTGGGAGCCCTTCTGGTTCCACTGTTTCTTGCTGTTGCCCCAATAGGAACCCTTGCCTTGGCCTCTGCCCCTGGAGGGTCGGCCGCCCCGACCCCTCTGGGAGATTTTTGGCTGATCCTTCAATTTGGTAGTAAGCTTATTAGTGACATCAACACTTCGGTTGATAGCTTCGTCCAGGTCAGTACCCAGTAGGTTAGTGGCCGACGGAGGGAAGCTGGTGCAGTCAGCAGCGAGATCTTTGTACTCTTCTGGGAGGAAAGAGGCCAGCAACAACCTCCTACCTTTGGTGAGATCCTCCGCATTGTGGTGGGCTCCGAGGGTTAGGGCATCTCTAAGTTTTCCAATAGGAACCAGGATCTTCTCAGGCTGAAGCTCAATGTCGACAAGCTTAACGTCTTGTCCGTCCTTAACTTCTACCTTCAAAGATTGCCTGCTAAGTTCCAGCAGTCGAAGATATTCCTTGTTGGAATCATCCGTGGCTGAGATGATCGCTGTAAGCATCTTAACAAAAGTCTCTTGATGTTTCTGGCGAATGGCATCTTTCTGGCGAGCCTTAGTATTAATAGCCTTCCACACTGCCTCATCCATGAGAGGGACTTGAAGCTTAGAGATATTAGCAGGCTTACCATACTTGTCGGTGGTAAGTTTGATATCCTCCGCCTTGTGGGTTTTAGCCAACACAAGGTCGGCAAACTCCGCAACTTTCTTGTTGCAACTTTCTTAATCTGCTCCACAAATTCCGAGAAGGGGTTATCTATCTCTTCGATCTCCGGATCTAAATCCAAATCGTCAGGCCACTCACATTCTTCCTCTGAAGAACGAGGGCTCAAAGTGTGTTTGTTGATGCCGGAAGGGCGTTTGCGAGCCTCCTTCTCCGACTTCCGGTGGGAGTGCTTGGCTCTCTTGTGAGACCTCTTGCGGGAATCTGACGAACCCCGCCTACGTTTCCTATGTTTCTTGTGTCTCGAGCGATGGTCGTCACGATCATCATCTGAAGAAGATGATCTCCGGGAGCGAGATCTAGATCTAGAACTAGATTTCCTCTCATCCAACAATTTCTTAACTTCCCTAACGACCTCGTCCTTTAAGCGGGCTAAATCCATGTCTATGTCATCCCTATCGGGAGGGCCGTCCTTACGGGTCCCGCCGGGACCACGTGTTGAGCCTTGTGGCGAGTTATCCCTTGAACTCATGTTTTCGCTAACCTCAGAGAGAGACTGCAAAATATACATAAACACCATCAATGAAAGAGGAAACACCATCAGAGAGATGGGTCCTTTCATTTTACCACAAATTGCCTGTACCAAGACATCAGAGAGATGCCTCAATGGTAACTAGGTCAGATTACATCAGAGAGATGAATCTTCGAGCGTGCGCTCGCCTCGAGGAGGCGAGGGCTCGAGTGGTAAATGGCCCCAATCGGTCAACAAGCACAAATTCCATGAAATAACAGATCCTAAGTAAAGCCGAAATGTCGACTCATCCAATTGCGAAGAAGAGAAATCCTTACCTAAAGAATTTTCAGTAAATCCGATGAAAAAAGAGGAGATAATACTAATCCTTGTGTCGCATTCGTTCGCGCCTGATCTGAAACTGAGTCGCTAGTGGCGCCGCCTGGATATCATCTGTTCCCCAGTCTACCGACTGTGGGACGAACTACAATCTGGGCTTTGAGGAAGATCTGGTCATCATTGTCTCTAATGTAACGTTAGATATGTGTACTTTCGGATTCTCGTTATTCCCGCCGTGTAGACCTATCTACCACTGTTGCATTAAATGAGCCTTCACTTAACTTTTATGTGATCCCAATCCATGGCTGGCATTTTTATATGTGCTGAATGAAGGATTCAAATCGAATTAAGGCCTTAATACAGATTTGACTACATCTGCTGATCATAGCAAAGGGCAACAGCATAGCAGAGTCAGAGGGAGGGAGTTCGATAGTTTGTTGTCTTTCTAGTTCTATAGCTAAACAGATTTCGCGGCACGCGTATCAGCCGTTTCCAAGCATTTCCGTACAACTGAATGTTAAACAGCACAATTTATTGGACAGGAAATCTTTAAAGCTTTAATTTGATATAAAATATGTTCCTGAATTCGTAATATTAGTCTTTCTGGTCTATCTTTCATCCAGACGTTTTTGTCAACAACTATGCCGATCAGGACGCAATATTTTAGGACGTAACGTCCTGTAATTTACATTACGTTAGCAACGCATCCTTAACAACGCTTTTGCCGCGTAGCTCGGTGTGTGTAGCGGGGGGGGGGGGGGGGTGAAGGAGAGAGGGTGTTTGAGGTGTGTGGGTGTGGGGAGGGGGGGGGGGCATCTAAGGAAAACCAATAATTCCTGATTGATGTACTGATAATCTTATGTACTCATTGACTTTCCTGTAAGTCATTTTATATTATACAGTTAGGGCGGTTTAACTTGTAATAATAATAATAATAATAATAATAACAATATGAAAGGGGATAAGTGGAGGAGAGGAGGGGTGAGATGGGTTGAGGGTATAAGAACAGTTACGTCACCAGATGTTTTATTATACTTCAAAGGTCAAGTGTAATGAAAATTCCTTAAATTCGAGATAAGGGTCGATTTCCATTTGTGATGTGTTTCAGGAAAATGAGTCATAAGTCGCAACATTGATATTTTTCAAAGTGTTATTTTCACAACATCACATTATTGGAATGTTCTGACGTTTAGAGAGTTCATTACTTATACATATATCAATCGATGTAACAAATTTCAGGACAATCTATGTAGTATATCCTTTAGTTTTAAAGGTCCTCATATGGACTAAATTGAGTTACTTTACTGTTTATTCACCCCCATAAATATTGGAATTTTTTTTTTCAAAAACGAAAATATCAAACTTAAAATCTAGAAATACTTATGAGATTATTAGACTGTTTACTATCATTGGAATCGGCTTGATCTCATCTTTTCCAATATAATGATATCTCAAAATCTATTTTTTGCGACTTATGACTCATTTTCCTGAAACACATCACATTTGTGGTGGTGATATCGATGGTTGAAAAATTCAAAACAACTCCAATAATGCCCGTTTTTCACACCTTTGTGATGAATACACAAATGGGGCTCAGTTTGCCCTAGTATATAGGGTGTGTATTCGCATCCCACCACCGTGACGTCATCTGTGTTCTGCTGCGTCTAGGCTAAGGCTGGCTGTAGCCTGGCTAAGCTATGTCTCATATATTTTAAGTGTTAGTTGGTGTTGTAGGGCTAAATTAATTTTGATAGGCCTTTCAGGGGTCAAAATGGCGATTAAAATGTGCGACAGCCTATAACATAATTAAATTGAATTGGTGTTGATGTAAGACGTAAAGAATTGAAGATAATGAGTGGACATATAGTGTTCATCAGTGTAATTATTGTCAGTATAAATAATGAAATAGCTATGCGATGTTAGTCGGGTATGAAATGCTAGGATGCCAATTTGATATTTATTGTTGAACAAATGTAATTGCTTCATGAATATAATTATTTCATTAGTTTGGGAGCTTCTTGATATGTATAAACTAGAGAGTTATATGAAATAGAATCACTTCTAGAATGTATGGCAACGCAACAAAACATTCACCATGTGAACATGCTTATTTTCCAATAACAGTTTAAATGATGTACAGCCTTCAGTAATAATAAGAAAGAAAAGAAAATAAGCCTTGAGTAGGTACTCTTATTGTAGATGAATTTCCAAATTTCACCGGATTCAGACGTTGTGTTTTTAATGATGAAAAATAAACATCATATTGACGGGAGAGGGATGATAATAATAATGCTGTAATGATACAGTTATTTTGTTAATGAAGTCCTCTTTTACTCATATAGCCGTGGTTGCTTTTGTTAAAATATAATTCTAATCATTCTCATAATTTTATGCATATATGAGTAATTCTCCCAAACGGGCAGCATTTTTAATTTCTGGGGGCCATAGTCATTTAATTTCAGATGTAAAACATGACGGCAATTATAAAATCTGTTAAAAATATGTTAAAAGTGAATTATATCTGTGGAAGAATTTGGGAACTAATAATTATTTGGCTAATATGGAGATAGCATTACATTGTTTAGTTGTGTGTAGGGGTTTCTATGACTCAGTGTCAGAGACTGAGTGTGAGTTTCAGAGAGTGGGGTCAGTGTGAATGCCAGGTGAGTGAGCAGTGCCAGGTATTGCGTCCTGTTGTGGCTTCATTGTCTTGTATACAGGCAAGATTTATAATTATTCTCGTTTGTAATAATCAGGCTTTACAGAGAATATCGTTTTTGTTAACAAATGTCACTGTTTCCTGAATAAAGAAAAATAAATCAAATCAATCAAATTCAATAAGTTTTACATAGCAAGGGGGTCATATATCTTTCAAAATCGCAAATTCCAACTATTTAGACTATAAATGGTCACTACATTACTGAAATAGATATACAATGACCATTGCGCAATGGTAACCTACTTATATTAAACCATGGTTTTTGACCTGTGGGTTTGAGGTCAAGCTGCACTATCTAGGTCAAGCCAATGCGAATGAGAGGCTGCCAATTCGCTCACCACTCACAGAGCAACGAAGGACGGGGACCGGTTTAAGAGAGGCTGAGCGCCGACTGGTCCCTCCCTTTTTTTTTCAGTTCTCTACCGCAAAGCAGGCCGCCAATTACGACATGAGCTCGGACCGATTACGTCAAGTCATGCCTCGCTGGTCATGAGGACAGTGGCTCCCCTCACTCCTCAGTCACCTCCACCATAGCTCCGTTGACAAGGCTCAATGAGGCATGGTAAACAATGCGAAGATGCGCCGACGGAAATGTACAGTCAGGGCTGCCAACTTTTGGAAGGCCCAAAAGCCTGAGGTTTAGGTTTAGGTTTGAAATAATATTAGTTCCCTGCTACAACACCCCATCCTAAATGAAAGCTTCCCCAAAACACTCCAGAATAACTAGAAATGTGCGTCGTCGCCAACCTCACCATACATACACATGCACAGCCAGTTGTTTATATGGGCCAGATTTTCAGAAAATGTATAATTGGCAGCTGTACACATTTAGTAAATTTTGCAAAGTTAGGCTGCAATTTTGTCAATACTAGGTAAGCTGGAAAATATTTGGCATTGCATTGATCCTAGCAATCTGTTTGGTTAGGTTGAACTGTATTTTGAACTTTTCGCCTGAAATGTGGGTTATTTGAGAGGATCGGTGAAGGTAAATTGTACATTTTCTGAAAATCTGACCCATATTATATATTCCCCTCTTGCCTCAGGGTTGCGCGTGCATGCCCTCATTTAATATGCGTGACGTCACCGAGTTAAGGGTCTATACCCAAATGCAAAAGTCTGACATTACCCAATGAGTAGTTCCTTCTCCTGGGGGAGGGTGGAGTGAGGGAAGGAGGATGTGGAAAGGAATGGGAGGAGAAGGAAGGGGATCGAGGAGGAGGAGGAGGAGAAGAGGTGAAGGAGGGGGGATAAAAGGGGAGGGAGAGCAAGGGAGGTAGTCGGGGAAGGGAACGAAAGGGGGAGGAGAAGGAAAATTGATAGATGTATAGGTGTGTGTCTTTGGGGTGGGTGGGTGCAAGTACTCTTCAATGAAACCCTCTTATATCTGTCTTTCTCATCTCTCCTCTCCCTCTCTTCCCCTCTCCTCTCTCCCCAATTGTTCTCTCTCTCCCCTCCCTTTTTTATTTCTCTCTTTTATCCTCTTTTTATCTCTCTCCTTTATTTCATAAAATCTCCTACAATTATTAATTCTAAAATTCTTGAAATGCTAATCTTAAATCCTCATTATTTCTGTTTTTAAATAGGTTTCCAGTGTTAAATTTGCAAGTCTAACATTCAAAATAAGGAAGGTATCATTCCATTTTTTTCTGAGGATATACCCAGAGATAGAGGGGGAGGGGAGAGTGAAGAGGAGAGGGGGAAAAGTGAGAATTGCAGACCTAACCTACTATATTCCAAGTGCTGAAGGCGCTTGTAGTACAATAAAAAAGCACTGGCATTGCAGTCAGAATTCTTGCACAAAAAAGTGACAGCTGGGCCACCATAGGGAAATTTAGAACTAACATCACAGCAGTAGGGCCGGTGGGTACCGTTGTGCTGTTGTGGGCCGGCAGGTGGCATTAGCTAACAGAGGGGTCCGTGGCGCAACGTTCACCTGGACTGTCATGATGGCACCAGGGACTGTCGGCAACGGTCCGGCAATACAGTGTGTAAGATCGGGAATAGTTATTACATACATACATACATACATACATACATACATCTATGTTCCATGAGTGAGTGAGTGAATTGGTTGCTTTATGCCCTTATCAACACATTTGATATGGTTATATCAAGGGCGGGAGAGCTGAAAGGTCGTTTTTATTTCATTGAACTGACCTGTATACCTTTAAAACATGGACTCACAGACTATAAAAGACACTGCCATAGCCATCAAAATCCAATATAGGATGACTAAACTTTAAAGAGCCGTGACTATAAACTCTTAGTCTCGAATTGTTGGTATCTGAGGGTATACTGGGTGAGCGCAGAATACATGTTCGTTACGGTCTGTTGACCATGGTGCGTGTTTAGTAAGGGAGGGAGGGAGAGAGAGTGGGCTGACCAGCGAGGCATGACGTGACGTAATGGGTGACCGCGGTGGGTGACCGCGGGTCTGCTACATAGGTTGTAATATGTGTGTTGATAAGTGTGCCTGGTTAATGGTGGTATAAATGAATGAAGTGAATCAACCAAATGAATTTAAATTGTAAGTGATGGAGGATCCCAACAATTCAAGACTAAAGCAATTAGAACCTTCAGTTGTAGCGGGGGTTCATTGTCTGTTTGCCCGGGACCCACCTCGGCTATCGCCTCAGTGGGGTCCCTAAGCAAACAGACAACGAACCCCCGCTACAACTACAGGTTCTAATCGCCCAATTGATTCTTGAATATGTACCTGCACTGCAAGATGAGCGACAGGGGGAGAGAGAGGAGAGAGGGACAGAGACAGGGGGGAGGGAGGGGGGGGGGTGAATGACAGCGGGGGCAATGTTTACATACCCCGTGAAAATTCGAGTATATTTGGCATTGCATAGATTCGAGCAATCTGTTTGGATAGTTTGAACTGAATTTTCATAGTCCAGGGGCTGGTTTCAAAAATAGGGTTTTTGGGGCTTTAGGGTATAACAAAGGTTTTATTACATCAAATGAAAGCTGAGACTCTGGGCTTTCCAGCCTTATAGGTAAAACATTCTAAAAAGTGTCCATTTGACCTTTGACCTCATGTTTTGGGTTAAAATCTTAGTTGAGCTTCAATTCAATTCAGTTATATGACTTTTTTTTAAAAAGATTTTATTCATACTTGGTGCACAGTATCCCTTTTTCGGGGGGGGTCATCTGTCAGAAAATGTACAATTGGCAGCTGTACACATTTAGTAAATTCTGCTAAATTAGGCTGTAATTTGGTCAATACTAGGTAAATTCGAGTATATTCGGCATTGCATTGATTCTAGCAATCTTTTTGGTTAGGTTGAACAGTATTATGAACTTTATTTTCGTCTGAAATTTGGGTTATTTGAGAGGATTGGTGAAGGTCAATTGTACATTTTCTGAAAATCTGACCTATATATTCATGCTACTAAGGGGTGGGTTCCACTGGCCGGCTACTTCTCCCGCTACTGCTCCCGCTTCTTGATGAAAGAAGCGGGAGCAGAAGCGGGAGAGTAACTGGGATGGGTGCTATTGGCTCCCGCTACAAAGCCATGTTACTTCCCGCTTCTTTTGGAGCGTTTTCGAAGCGTAGAGTGCCCCCGCTTCGATCAAACATGTTTGATTTGAAGCGCCGCTACTTTGTAGCGGGAAGTAGCGGGAGCTGAAGCGGGGCAATGGCACCACTCTACATTACCCCTCGCGCTACTTGATGCCTCCATTTCTATGTGAAAATAAAATGTTGTCTGCTTAGATTTCTGAGTAGCGTTGGAAGTAGCGGGGCAATAGCACCCATTCCGGTATACCTTCAGCTTCTTGCTCCCGCTTCTTTAAAAGCGGGAGCAAAGTAACGGGAAGAGAAGCCAGCCAGTGGAACCCAGACACCCCTAAAATGAAAACGGTTCCTTTGAGAAAATATTGAAAAAATAAATCTTTTTCTATGAGACTTGTGACTCATTTTCTTGTGGCATAAGACATATATGGCAAACTGTTGTTGTATTGTCACATCGAAAGTTACATAATGAAAATCATTCCAACAACGAGGTTATGTGAATAAATCACTTAAAAAATATCAGTTTTTCAACTTGTGACTCATATTCCTGGCACACAGCATATTTAGACAAACTTCTAAAGTTCTACCCTTGTGGAAATGTACAATTGGCAGCTATACACATTCAGGAAATTCTCCTAAATTAGGCTGAAAAATGACGAATACAGGGTATATCTGAGTAAATTTGGTATTGCATTGACTAAAGTACCAGTTCTGTTATGTTAAACTGCATTTTGAAGCTCCTTTCTGTCTTAAAATGTGGGCTATTTGAGAGGATTGGTGAAGGCGAATTGTACATTTTCTGAAAATCTGACCCTTGTATGTTTCAGTGTACCTTATACAAGGTTAAGGGAGTGAGGCGTGAAGATGCGGTGCTGCCCCCTCGTTGTCTTATGTGTGGTGGTTGGATATGCCAGCATGGTATTTGCCACCCATAACACAGACCATATAGACTCAGGTGCAGTATACTTACTTCTTTCAATTTTGCTGGGCTGCGTTTCATATATAAACACTGCATGCGTTATTGATCTTGTTCTCTTTCATATTAAGATAATACATGGACATGTGGAAACTGTATTTCACGTAAATCAACAAACTAGTCCAGAGTCAATTGGATATTAAGAAGATATTGGTGAAGTCGAGCAATAAGTAGTGTAGTGTCCAGAGCAGTTCTGTCCACTTCCACCAAATACCTGTCTTATGTAAGATAAGAGAAGATAAGAAAATCTTCTATTAGTCAGACTGCTCGAGGTTACATCATGTTAAAAATGGACAAATAGGTCTATACATGTCTATATAAAAAAAAGTATTCAATTTCTGCCGACAGTCACCTTTAATTTAGAGTGAGTGAGTCTTGTACTGGACCGAGCAGAAAATATAGTAAAATGAAAAATACAAATTAAAAAAAAATAAAAACGAACATATAAAGGAGATGATACATAGATCAAAAGGATCCTATAGCTATGCAACATTGCATCATAAGATATACCTCTCATGTTCACTTGAGATTTAATAAAATAAGGTAATAATAACACAAACGACTAGTTGTTTTCAAAGTAGCATAGGATATACTTTGCTTATACTTTACAAGTTTTAAACGGTGCCCCAGATTTTTAGTTTTGATCAGGAGGCGAAACACTAATGAGTAAGATGGGAATAAAACACATATATATTCCATCGCTATACAGGGGTGTGTTATGGACTGGATACATTACCATTAGAAGTATAATAAAGATATCCTACGTGACCCTTTCCCCATGAGCCATGGATACTACATACTAAATTCATATTTAAAAATGACCATGAATTCCTCAATACATTTGTAGTGAACATCGATGGAGAATTGTTTGAGGTGTATACATTCGAAGGAAGCGATGATTACGTCACATATGCTGAAGCAAAAGCCTTCTGTAATCTCGAGGGCTACCAGCTTGCCACACTTGACGACTTCTACTACCGTCCAAACTTTACTGAACTTTCAAATGGCTATGAGTGAGTAAATTACTGTATCGTTGCATCATCGGTAACATCTTATGTTACAAAACCTAAAAACAAAGCAAATGGGTCAGATTGTTGGAAGATGTACGATTGGCAGCTCTACAAATTTAGGGAATTGTGCTTAATTAGGCTGGAAAATGATGAATACTGGGTCTGAGTATAGTTGGTGTCACAGTGATTCATAGTATATACGGTCAATTCTATTTTTTTGGCGTCCAGGTCGGTGAAAAAAGGTCATTTTTCAAACAGGTCTGAAACAATTGTTACATCAGGAAAATAGGTGTTTTGAAGGATTTTTGTGGATAAATTGGTAAGGTGGATATTAACTGTTGATATTAACTGAGCTATAGGAGATGGGACAAAATTTAATGAAGCCCAAAGTAAGTATACCATGCATATGATTTATTCAAATTCCTGCCAACTTTACTATATGTGTCTATTTATATATTGATTTATTTTTGTAATATGATACATCAATGTATATATCTAATTGTCTCAGAGTCAAAGGTATTTGATTAAATTAGTTTTAGATACAAACTATGGATTCAAAATCAGGTTTTTTCTATGTGGAGAAAGATGGTTAGATTGTGAGTATATATTACATCGTTGCGATTTATTTTACCATATCACTGACAAATAGTTATTGCCCTGCGTTTTTTGTAGTTGAGTGTGTCTGACATATGTTGTTAAATTTGAGGGGAGTTCTCTTTCATTGTAGGCACACTCATGGTATGCATATTGAGGCATATGCATGGGTCGGGTATTTTGGGTTACTTGAAGATATCCATAAAGATAACAAATTCAGTTATATATGAAACCGGTCTACTCCTTTAGATATTCGGGTATTGAATATTCATTGGGGATTATTGTTTCATATTTCCTTATTATATAATGAGAAAGTGTTGGTTTCATCAACATAGCCTATATTGAAACATCTTCACTAACTTTAGAGCAGAACTACCTCTAAACTATATGTGATGTGTTCCAGGAAAATGAGTCATAAGTCGCAAAAACATTATTTTTCAAAGTGTTAATTTTACACGATGACTTCATTGGAATGTTCTGATTCTTGGAGAGCTTATCACTTATATGGACATCAATTGATGCATCAAATTTCAGGACAATATATGTAATATATCCTTCCGTTTTAAAGATCCTTATATGGACTATATTTGGTAACTTTACTGTTTACTACCCCCCAGAAATATTGGAAATGTTTGTTTCCAAAGTAAAAATATCAAACTTAAAATCTAGAAATACTTATTGGATTGTTTGACTGTTTACTATCATTGAAATCGGCTTTATCTCATTTTTTCAAATAATTATAATGGAATCTCAAAATCTATTTTTTGCGACTTATGACTCATTTTTCTAAAACACACCACATATGATTACCTCTCAGCATTATATATAACATTATTTCACAGCAACTGAGATTGTTAGGCCGTATTATTCTTTATCATTGTCTACTCAGATTATCTAGTATCATCATTCATATTACCATAGAATATTAAAGTTAAATCACTATATCTGGGAGATTAAATAGACGAAAATACCACTTACAGATGGTCTGACTATTTTAACTTTCATTACACATGTGTGAGATTTCAAGGGTGCTATTCAGGGGTGCTATTCAAAATGTCAAATAGCACCTATGTGCTCTTTGAGTGGGACATGAACATGTGATCCATAGGACGCAATTTCATTGGTTTGCCGACGTTGCGCACTTGGTGACGTTGCGCTCTGCTGTGTAGCGCTGCCTTGCACGCTTCGAAGGTTTTCAAGCAAAGTTCAGATAATTTGGCAAGAAATACAGTAATCTGTCTCGATCGATTTGAAACCTCCATTGGGCTATTAGATATAAAAAACGGCCAGGATGCCTTAGCATTAATAGTTATATTTTATTAAAATATGATGTACAATTGTCTCATACATCCTATTTCTCCTATGTATGCATACGCACACTATATGCATACGCATGGCATGTTTCTAATAATCTTGCTAATTGTGCTAATAATAGTCCAGTAGATACTAGCAAAAAAATGGCCAAATCGGGAACAATTTGCAATAAAAGGTTTTTCAGCGACTTTGGGTACGTTGAAAGTCGCTTAACAACATACTAAAAGTCTCAAAAAATCTAGGTGGGGGAACATTCCAAAATCGAAGGTCAAAGGTCAAGGTCACCAAAAAATGAAACATCCAAAATATTTTACATTTTTATGCATATATATGGATTTATCTATAATAGAATTTTCATTTTTTGTACACTCATGACCTATGATGGGTCCTTCATTTTGGAACAGTCATTTGACCTCTGACCTTAAGGTCAAGGTCATTCAAGGTCACCAAAAGTTGAAAAATGAGGGTGTTCAGGGAATAAGACTCATGAAAGTTATCCACCATTGAAAAGATTTCACTCAAGTCATCCACAACTTAATGTATACGATACTCAGTGTCATTCCAAGCCCATCCATCAATTTTCAGAGGTCTAGTCTAGACTTCACAATGGCCTAATGAATGTGGTATCCAAGAAAATGTACAGTCTCGATTTTTGGCAATTTTGGCAAAATGTTTACCTTGGCCCAGCAAACATGGGAATATTAATAGGGCAGATAAGTGAAACAATCTTTCAAATGATGATGCAAGCATCAAATTCAACACATATTATGTTCCTCAGGGAGAACTTTTCAAAAAAAGGCTATTAGCCAACTGAAATTTGATAAGGGCCGCCATTTTTCAAGATGGCCGCTATTTGAGACCTGATAATGGGACATACCTTGTTTATTACATTGAATAAGGGTCTAACTTATGTATGCATGTTTAAAGTTAAATATATTAATTTGCTGAAATATGGATATATATAATGCATACGCATGGTATGCAGAAAAGTTGACAAAGGGTATGTGTAAAATTTTAATGTTTCATTAAGTAGAAATTGGTGGCAAATTGATCATTTTTCCTGGTTTCATTTAAAACTAGAGTAGTTTGTCTATCATATGAATACATATTCGACTAAACAACCTTTAAAATAATTATAATATTGAGAAGACAATGTCTAAGCATATGCATGGTATACCTAGGGTTAACTATTACATTTCTATAAAAAATATACATAAAATATTCAAATAGAATTCCTAAAAACATCATATAATATGTAAAAGTATTTCGTCTACAGAATTATTACAAATATGCTCTACATATTATGTTCTTTTTAATATGACAAAGGGTCTTTTTTTTTTTACCTTGTTGTGAAAATGGCCTATTTTAGGAGTTTTTTTAAGGCTGGATCTGTTAATATCAATTTTAGACCCTCAAAAGTAGGATTTGGATTGTAGCATTTCCCATGGCGGATTCAGTGAATCTCAAAAATCATTTCTAAAATCAATATTCCTGACGATATGGACGCCCCCAAAACAGAATTGACCATATGTTTTCCTATGCTAAACAGCATTTTGAATCTCTGTCTTAGATGTGGGTTTTTCTGAGAGCATTCATGCAAACCATGAATTAAATGGAATGTTATTAATTAAAATATAAGAAATATAAATAAGTCAAGCTTGGCCGGTGACAATTTTTATTTAATAAATTGTTGATAGATTATCCAATAATATGAAATAATTAATTTAAAGTTTTAAATTAATACATTGAATATTATACCTTAGTCAACATCTAGATTTTCAACATTTAGGCATTATAACTCCAGCACATGGAACGCCAGCTAGCCTCTAGGTGGGGTGTATGTAGCCGGATGGCTGGCTGGGAGCCCTATATTGTTTCTGAACTTCCGGTTGTTATGAGGGAAGATATGCTTGGATGTTATTTATGATTTACATGATTTGAATGGGGATCCCTGAATAATGGTATCACAAAAGGGAAGGGACAATGCGGCCAAATCAGAAGGCAAAGAATCACTATTGTAGTAGCCAGCGACCCAGTCATCTGAGCATACCAAACCATAACCTCCCAGAGAAGCATCTGGGGTCCAGGATAACTCAGGGGACGAGTTGCGACAAGTTGCGACGAGTTGCGATGCATGATGTACAATTGAACCATTCCGCAAAATCATTCCACCAGGTCATGTCCAACTGAAACGAGTCTGTTAAGTGCACACAGACATTCTGATCCAGAAGACCTTTTAGCAAGGCAATGATTCTGTGGCTGAAGGTCCTGCCTATACAGACAACCTTCGCACAATGATAGAGAATGCCACAAAGGCGTTGAAGTTGACGTTTAGTGGCTCTAGCACAACCTTAGAAGAACTTCAGCTCAGAATGAAGCTTGGAAAACTTTTCCTGTGGTAGAGAAAAAGGTTAAGGCATTAGAGTCAATCTCAATACCCCAAAAAGTCGTAAGTCTGGAGGGCGAAGAACATTTTTTCCAACTAATTAGAAAACCTAAGTCCCCTAATAGTGTGATCAGTTCCATTTGAATAGCTTGGCATTCGGCAAAGGTAGAGCTTAACACTATGTAATCATCAAGATAATTAACTATCCTGAAGATCCCATGTCTATTCATCGCTTTCACTACCAGGTCACTCAAGGCCGAAAAAATGAAAGGGGCACATTTCAGGCCGAAACATAGCCTAGTATCATAGTAAAACACACCCTTCCATTCAATCCCTTGCATCTTCCAATGATCCTTGTTAATACACACTGAGTGATATGCAGCTTTAAGGTCTACAGAAGCCATATAATCACCCGCTTGCAACATGTTACATACCAAGTTGATCATATGAAAGCTGAAAGGCTGGGCTGGGCGGGTTTCCATAAAATTGTTGATAGATTTGCCAAGGGGTTGGCGACAGTGGGTAATCGGTCGAAAAGACCCTTCCTTCTAAGGAATGGCTCCAAGAGAATGAATGCACAGGGGAGCAGTGTCTGTAATAGAAAATTTCCCATCACTCAACTCTTCAGAAATAAGCCAATCAATAAAAGAATAGGCAGGATCACTTAATACCGATTTATAGTTCACACAGTGATAACCCGGAACATCTACATCTGGGTCAATGATATAAAAGCTGTTAATCACACCATTTGCCACAAAAGTACGGTAATGAATATCATGTTTTAATGCAAGTTCATTAAGCCAGGCATAGCATTTAAGTTGACTCCTAAGACCCCCAATATAGTGGACATCTTTTGCTCAACGACCAGCCTTCATATGGAGCATAAGGCACAGATGGAGGGTTTAGATATGAAAACACAGAATAATCAGGAGCACACACTGTTCCAGGCCTGGAAACAGGGAAAATATCACACAAATTCTCACCCTGAACACAAGAAAAGGGAGGAGAAGGTTGATCATCAAGGCATTTTGAAGATTCAGAAGAATTTGTCAAAGACAAAATGCTCACAGCCAGCCTGAGACCGCCATCTTTTGTGTTGTGGCCGGAAGTATTGGGCTGCGCGAGATTTCATGCAGAGGGTTTCTCATCCCTGTGATCCTTAACAAGACAGGACAACATTGGAAGACGATATTTGCACAAGTCACAGATATGCAATTTAGAGCACTTTCCGAGATAACAGCCCTTGATATTAAAATCATAGCATATATCCTGCTACCAATCTTCAGGGAATGGGCTGGTGGTCGTGCCATCCCGAGCTCTCCCAAACCCCTTAGCTGACTTCTGGCCGGCTGACCCCCATGACACTTGAGAAGAGCTAGGATTGTTATTACTTGCTTTATTGTCCGATTTCTTCCTCAAATATATACTGCTGAGGTATATACCAGCTGCAAAGGTATCAGGGAGACCAAACTTCAGATTACCGGCTAGAAATTGGTCCACTACATGGTGGTCATACAAAATACAGCCCAACGTGGAGAAGCTTGACGACTTGACGACGAGGCGCCAGTGGCCATCCAAGAGATTGCCTAATTCTCCCCTTTGACCACAGGACGCGCCACCGGTACTCGGAGCGGCGAAATTGGACTAGGAAAGTTGGCTACTTCACCCGATTTCGTATGTTTTCGCAGTCGACGGGAAAAAAGAAAATACAACAGCAAATACAACATCTGGGATGGGGTGGGATGTGACCTGATCTCCGGCAAGCCTCAGTTCATAATGACCTACCAGAGTTCATGTTGGCCAGTCATGGTCCTTCCTCGTCTCATGAATTGTGTTGCTCCCTACAATACCATTCGCTGTCCAGTGGATTCAGCAGGAATGTTTTGAGGTCTTACTTGCCTCTATTGATCTCCAACTAGCATACAGAAACTTCCCTATATATGCCCCCTTGACTGGCTACTGCTTATCATGACCCATGGCTCTGAATTCTATGTGGACACAGCATTGCCATTTGGAACACAAGCCTCATCCATGTATATGCAGAAAATCACTAACATGGTGATGAGACACCTCTCCATACAATAGGCATTAAGGGCCTCTCCTTTCTAGATAACTTGCTCCTAGTGCAATAAAGGCTGGTGTAAGGCCAGCACTCTGTTCGCCCTTACGAGTTATGTATATTTCTTCACGCCTCAGATTTATATGTATGGGTCATGTGAATTGCATCCACCTAGAACACTTTTCATCTTATTCTAAAGAAATTTTAACCACTGCTTTCTTTGTTTACTTTCTCATAGCTTGGCCATAAATGAGGTCAAAGCTGACTCTGACATATACTTCCGGAGCCCTAGTGGACAGATATTGAAAGACCAGACAAGGATTCTTATGGAAAGGAGCGCTGAAACAATAACATACAGTGAAGAGGCCTATATTTATATAGATAATGGTAAGTACTGCAAGGGCAGTGTACATTTGTCATGAGTCACAATTCGCAAAAAAAGATATTTTCCCAAGTAATCTATTCACAAGAATTCTTTTTTGGATTGTTATCGTCTTTGAGGGGCTTAACACTTCAACCTTTTTTAATCCATGTCTCAAATTTTGCGACATATATCATATATTAAATATATCAGTTAGTTTCAAAGGATATCTGATGGAGTAGATTTAGATCCTTTATTGGTAATTGTCCACCCAAAAAGATTTTTTTTCCAAATATGAATATATCAAACATAAAATATTGTGCTTCTGTCATGTTTACCAAAATTAGGATCCGCTTGATCTCGTCTGTTCAAATGTTTTTGTGTTCCAGTGAAATAAATCACAAGTCACAAAATAGATATTGTTCGAATTGTCTTTTCACAAAATCTCTTTATTACGATGTTCTGAATTTTAGGGGGTTTAGCACTCGTAGTCATATGAATCCATGTACTATATTTCGGGACATTGTATTAAATAGATCCTTGCGTTTTAAAAGCCTTTCATGGAGCATATTTGTTACTTTACTGGTAATCACCCATCCAGAAACATTGCAAACTTTTTTTTTCAAAAATAAAAATATCAAACTTAAAATATAGAAATACTTACTAAGTGTCCTAGTGTTTACCATCAATGGAATCAGCTTGATCTCCTCTTTCCAAATATATCTCAAAATCATATTTCAAAATCATATTTTGTGACTTGTGACTCATTTTCCTGAAACGGATCACATATGATGGTATCTTAAAATCCATTTTGTGCAACTTGTAAACTCATGTCCTTGTCACATAACAACTGTTTAGGGGCAAAGAGCCAATATATGTGATGTATTACAGGTAGAATTTGGCATTAAATAGAACAAAAATAATTTTGAGCTACTATCACATTGTGAAAGATTAGGTTAAGGTGATTCCAATGATAGGAAATCGAATAGGTATTTTTATACTTCTATGCTTTTATTTTGTCTACTTTCCAAAAAGTCTCAAATATTTCTGACACATCACAAAATTGCCTGGTGCTGCCGATGGTACATTTTCTAGTACTTTTTGCTAGTGTTTCCTAAATTTCAATTCAGGCCGATGATATAGTTAATATAGAGTACATAAGATAATATTGTACTGAACTTATTTTCAGATGAACTTGTGGTGGAATTGATTGATGAAACCTCCGACGGAGTTCTGTGTGAACGCACAATTGGTGGTAGGCAGTATTTTTTCCCCTAGTTTCATTTTTTAACATTTGTGTCCAACCCTTTTCATACAGTCTAATACTGTACCTGATGCAGGGCAAGACTTAGCCCGAAAGCTAATGAAATAAATATTGTAACCACAAATAAAGGGTTTATTTTGTACATATCACATCAACTATAACAAACCACATGGAACCATGGATATACAGGCGATAACTCCTATCTCGATACATACTGTAGCTATTTGTCAAGACCAGTCCTCATGTTTGAATTGAAACTTATCCACTGCATTGAGGTTTCATTGTAAGGTATCATTTAGCAGATCAAGGTTATTAAACATACTGCAGATTATACCATCATTTTCCGATTATACTATCATCTGTACATCCTGTATCATTACTCTGGGACAAAGCAGACACACGATTTCATAAAAAGTTTTTTATTTTCTTTACGATTTTGGCTTTTGGGAGTAAAAAGTTCATCTTCATGTTCACCACATTTATTGTCATTACAATTGTTCTTAAGAATCACTGTTCCTTCACCTCTTTGTTGTAGGTGTTCGGTGGGTGTGAAATCACTAGCTCTTCGAGAGAGGCCGGGAGCCAGGCGTCACAGGTGTATATGGGTCAGATTTTCAGAAAATGTTCAATTGGCAGCTGTACACATCTAGTAAATTCTGCTAAATTAGGCTGCAATTTGGTCAATACTATGTAAATTCGAGTATATTCGGCATTGCATTGATTCTAACAATCTGTTTGGTTAGGTTGAACTGTATTTTGAACTTTATTTTCGTCTGAAATTGAGGTTATATGAGAGGATTGGCGAAGTTGAATTGTACATTTACAAAAAATCTGACCCATATGGGTTTAGCCCAGTCTATTTTGGTCGTGAGAGGGGTGGCGGTTCAATTGAATTCAATTCAAGTATTCTTTATTGCAAAAATAGGTGTTGTGTACAATGAGGTGGACCAGCATTCTAGATAGACTTGCGTCTAGGTAGGTCTTCCGCCTGGTGCCTGAAACTGGTTTGAACTTTAGTTTGGTTACATCGACATTGATTTTGTTATACAGTGTTGGCAGTGTATCATAATTTCATAGGTAAACAAATATGAATAAAAACAGCATTGGTGATATGTGTCGGCTAGGGGGTGTCAGGGGGGAGGTTAGGCACTAAGACAAGTTTCCTTCCCTCACACCGTGACATCCCCCATACCATGACCCCCTTTCTATTGCAATTGTGCGGTTGTCCCGTGCAATGACAAATCATTTGCAAAGATTCACACATTATTTAATGCTTCAATGTTTGCTGTAACAATGCCTTCTCATATCTAACCCTTTGTAACTCTATCATCTTCTGTGAAATTATTTTCAGAGTTACCTTGTCCAGACAAAGACTGCCTGTTTACAAGTAAGAAATCAACTTCCAGTGACTCAATATAATTTGTACTCATCAATATTTAGGCCCATCCATTATGGGTTGATTCTCATGAAATGGTTCCAAATGGGAAATTGACATTTTTACCAATTGTTTCAATAGATCAAACATCATGCAATAAATGATTTGTATAATTATATGCTTGATCATAGAACTCCAGCGAGTGGAACGCCAGCTGGCCATCTGGCCCATAGTTTGAGTATGTCTATGTCAAGAACGTAGGTGGTGCCCCTGCATATACATATACTGTTTCAGAACTTCCGGTTTGCCCAGCTTGCATATGTATCACACTTGGCACAACCACGTTTTTTAATAGAAATATCTACATCTATAACCTCAAAGTAACATTTTAAAAGCATAAAAAGACGGCAAGGTATCACTGACAGTATAAGTACGGCAGGTGTTTCCCCTTGAACAACCAAGGCTGTCTTAAGTGTTGAGTATTCATCCTGAGATCCGATGATTTAGCTAACGTCCTAGGCTTGGAGGTTATTAAGTTTGGCAGCTCCTTTTCTTCTACTATTATCTTTGACATTAAATTTGTGAATGTTTAAGATATAGTAAGTAGGAGTTCTGTCAAGTTTTGCCTAGTATCATACTCATGGCATAATACTTTCTACGAGGTGGAGGATGAGATCGCCCTTGATGTTGATGAATCACCAGAGGGGTTTTCTCCTGATACTGTAATTGACCATGTTTTTCGAAAAGGGATGAAAACACAGCTAATGGTCTTACTGGTAATTTGCAATTTGGGTAGGTTTGAGTCTATACAAGTGGTGGCGGCACATGTTTGGTAGGTAGACTACCAAACTTCAGTGTCTTTCCCCTACCTTTCGTACCCAAAATCAACATGTAAATGTGGGTCAATGCAACACCAATACATTATGGAAATAATGACAGAATTTGTTTCATTAAAAAAGCATCACATTAACCAAAGACAGGGAAAAAATAATAACATGTATTCAATTAAAACACCTGTTTATGTGTTATAAATACCATACTTTATTAAGCAATCCTCTTCGAAATGCTTGCTGCAAATGATTGTTGCCTTTTTCAACTTTGTGTATGGGTTGCTGCCCTATTTATTATCCACAGAAATTCTGTCTGGATCATCAGATTCCTTGGGTATTTGGCAGAAGGAAAGAGCTGGAGTTATAAGAGCTATAAGAGTTAAGATTATAGAGAAAGGAGACGTTTATCTGTGCTAGTTGGAGTGCGTTCACCCGGCGCTCTACCATGTTTACACACAACCGGAAGTTCACAAACAGTATAGGGCTCCCAGCCAGCCACCCGGCTACATGTATACACCCCACCTTGAGGCTAGCTGGCGTTCCATGTTCTGGAGTTCTATGGCTTGATGAATCATGGACATATCGGTGTATTGAAACACAAAGAAAACAAATCGATCAATATTCCTAATTAACCTACAGATCTCAGTTTCCAAAATGGGTTTCCCTCACTAACTTTCATAATGATCCCATGGATGTTGGTGTTTACAATATACCATTTGTAAGAGTTTTTGTTCTTCTATGGGATCAAGTGAAAATATAATAAATGTATTGTTTTTATGAAAGAATGAAATGGCAATGAATACTCTTTGTGACCATCACCATTTGTTTAATTAAAAATTATTTTTATCAATTTATTTAAGGGGATAGTTTCAACAATTCTCATAGGTAAGGTGCGTAGTTTCAGTACATTGAAAATTATGATATGCGGCACCTTTATCAGCAGTTTTATTTCATTTTAATAACCTTTAAGAAAATACCCATTTGCAACTCTTTCATGAGAATCAACCATATGGGTCAGATTTTCACAAAATGTACAATTGGCAGCTCTACATATTTAGTAATTACTTTTAAATTCTGCTAAACAAAATGATAAATGTTTGGTATATCTGAGTATATTTGGTACCGCACTGATTTAAAGTATCAGTAGCATGTAGATATGTATTCCAACTCACCGAAGTAATGGGGGAAAACGTGTAGCTCGGTAGTTTAGCCATTTTGTGCTCACTTCTCTAAATCAAGTCAAACCTCCAAGGGGAGTTTATTCCGAATCCAACTCAGTTTAATCCCCGTTGGTTGGTCTGAGCTGGCCCGTTATAGACGCATAGAGGGCCAGTGGTCACTACCGGTCCCGCTGGCCCTCTATGCCTAGAGAACTTCCGGTAAACAGCCCAACCAACGGGGACTAAAGCCATTAGAGCCTTTGTTTATTGTCCTTGCTGGCCCTCTATGCCTTCGGGAACCTGTCTCGGCCTCGGGCCTCGACAGGATTCCCGTCAGGCATAGAGGGCCAGCTCGGACAATAAACTCAGGCTCTAATTGCCCATCATAATTGCACTGAGTACAGAGTTAAGTTTATTCCACTCTAGGGTTTAACATACATTCATATACAAACTGAATTCAATAGAACCGAACTCCAAACTCAGTCTGTAAAGTTTGGCTTTTCCAATGATTGGAGACTGATCCCCGCAGTTTGAATGAACTTGTCACCAAGATAAACAATATTGTTATTTACAGCCAATAAGCCCTATGAGGACTGGGAGGTGCACTGGAGCAACAGCGACCTAACATACACCGAGGCGATGGAGTTCTGTGCTGAATGGCCAGGTGGCGAGTTACTCCCTCTCTACAGTAGTGCAGATAGAGAGTGGGTGCAGTCAATGAGGTAAGGAGGAGAGTTACTCCCTCTCTACAGTAGTGCAGATAGAGAGTGGGTGCAGTCAATGAGGTAAGGAGGAGAGTTACTCCCTCTCTACTGTAGAGCAGATAGAGAGTGGGTGCACTTCAGTTACTGTTGGTCAAAAACTCACTGTAAAACTCACTGTACCAACATTTTGCAGGATTTTGGAGGATCCTTTTTGCCCAAGAGTTACTAAAACGTCCTCATGGTGCATATGGCATCAATATGGCATTGGGGGCTGGCGTATTTGCCTCTATGACTCTAGGATTAGTATTGATAAGTGATCCGTTTTAGAAAAAAAATGTCAAAAGTCGCAAAACATGGATTTTGAAATACCACCACATCTGAACGGAGGAGATCAGGCTGATTTCAATGATAGTAAACATGAAGGGCATTTAAGAAGTGTTTCTATATTTTATGTTCGATATTTTTATTTTTGAGATAAAAAGTTTGCAATATTTCTGGATGAGTAATTACATGTAAAAGGTGGTCTCCACTGGCTGCGGTAAGCTCTGCAGTAAGCTCTGCGGTAAGCCTTGTGATGGTGCTGTGTTGTTGAGAAGTGGCGAGTTCTTGAGTACATGATTCACTGACAATGTAGGCAAGGACCTTGTCATTCCGCACCACCTACAGAACCAGCACAAACCATCACAAGGTTTACCGCAGAGCTTACCGCAGCCTGTGGAGACCTTGCCTTAAAGTAACTAAAAATATTCCATACGTAGGCCTTCAAAACGCAAGAATATATTTAACAAAATGTTCTGAAATTTGTCACATGGATTAATATGACTATAATGTTTTGATTTGTTTAGGGTTTAGCAACTATAATTGCTAAACCCTAAACAAATCAAAACATTTCAAAAAGAGATCTAGTGAAAAAACACTTTGAAAAATATCAGTTTTGCGACTTGTGACTCATTTTCCTGAAACACATCACATATCCTAGTAAATTATCATTATTTATATTCCAGCCTGCCAGGCAACACGTATTTCCAGCCGCTGACCAATGACCCTGCAACTAACACACCACGGTGGCCAGGGGGCTGGGCATTGTTGGATGGCTACCACCCTAATCGTTCATTCACCATATCTCCAGATGAACCCATGTATAAGTATGAGGATCTGGTGCCTCCCTTCTACTTCCCTGTCGCCCCCATACTCACATGGAACTCTGCCTCAAACATCGCCAGTTTCACTGATATAAAGCGTGAAAACGCCAGAGCTCTATGCAAAGTCCCACTTGCTCGTAAGTACCACTTTCTCCTTCTGTAATTTTATTTCTCAGAAATTTCAGTTGTGCCACATTCTTTGAAATAAAACCCATTTATGTACATCACATAATAGTTATTTAAAAAACAATCTCATAATATACAATGGTATTTCTTATTATAACTTGCACTTTATTATTACTTGCATTAATTACTAATGCAGTGAACCGCAGATTTGTAAGTCAAGGCTTTCGAGAAAGAACAACCAGTAACAAAGCAATATTCGTTTGCACTAGGTTTTATTTACTCTAAACCCATGTCAAAGAAATAAACAGCTTGAATTCTTCCTATCTTGGATAGCTCAAAAATAAGCTATCCGAACGCCACGCCACCTAGATTTTCCTTTGGCGGAGATAAAGCTAAGGCGGGAGCTTCCGGTTATGGCACCCCAACCAACGAAACAGAGTAGGCCTAAACAAAAGTTTATTTTTGTCAGGCAGCTGAGTGTTGGTCTAGTACTCTATGTATATGACAGTTCATATTCAGTGTCCCCCTGCTGGAACTGGCCGGTATTGCATGTCACTCTGGTGACTGGTACTGATGCCTTCCATTGCTGCAGCATGATGTTGGCGTGGTAGGCAGCGGGGATGGTATGATATTGCAGACCCACTACACTAAGAGTTTTAATCCATCAATTTAATGAAAGAATTGTACAATTGCGGTCAGATTAGAAAAGTTGGTAAATTAATGTGTTATAATAATAATAATATAAATAATAATAGATTTTTATTTCCATAAACGTTTACAAAGTGTAATACATAGTACAGACTAGAAATTGAAATGAAATAAAATATGGAAAAAGGAGTATTATCTGTAAAGTATACAGGTCTTCCAAATAGCCCTGAATTTAGAATATGATCTATACTAGTTGACAATGTAATATGATATAATATGACATAATATAATACAATGTGCTGAGATCGCCGGTATCTCATCGGTACTGTCAGTACCTACCTATCTATGAACATAGGTATGTAGGCAAGAATATACTAATATACATGGGTACATACAAACAAAGTAGAGTAATGTAAGTTATCTGAACTTAGTTCATAGAGGACATCTTGAATTTTGAGTGAATTATTCTATAAAATTCTTATGAATTATACTATAAAATTATGTAAAGGGATATAATGACACAAATCGTAAAACTACTCAGACATTAGTAATTCCTTTAACTATAACCTCAAAGACAGGATTCATGGAATTTGGAACCAATTGTATAATTCTAGGCGAACTGACCCATATATATCCAGGACTGTGGTTGAATCCTATAGTTTTTTTAGTTCAGGTGGTCCTATGGAAACTATGACAAGCGTTTTTATATGAAAACAATCATATCAACTTCTATAAGTACTTTAAATATATCCTTGTGTTTCGAAGTTCACCAAAGTATATTTGGTTACTTTACTGGTAATATCACCCAAATTTCATTCTAAAAAATAACAATATCAAGCTTTAACACAATGCAATATTACCATTAATTAATCTGAACAAATTCACTAGAAATATGCTACAAATTATACTCTTTGGCTATAAGAATGATTTATGAAATTCTAGTAGGATAATAGTCAACGATGAGACCTTTTCCATGGACTATACTAATTGAAGTGTGGATTATACTAATTGAAGTGTGGATTATACTAATTGAAGAGTGGATTATACTAATTGGACTTGCATGCAAGTGCATTAGTGTGTCCTCTGACTTGAATGCCAATGAATTATTGACATGGACATCATCTTGTTTGCATGCTGATGCATTCACATGCTTGGATTCAGTTGCCCTCATTCTCCTACCCCTTCTCTCCCCTCCCCCATCCCTCCTCTCTTATCTCACCCTCTGAAATCAACACTAACTGTGACCACATGTGCATGTACATGTGGCTCTGAACTGTATTAGTATTTTTTTGAAAAAGGAATAGTAGTCACAGAAGCTATGAAGTGGAAGAAACATATTCTACCAGTTAGTAGGACAATACTCGTTTTTGATTCATATTCCTACAATATATAGATCCAAAGTTAGAAAATAAGACCTATACAATTTTATTATTCATATAGTTTGACTTGAGTTGGAAGCTTGGAAGCTCCTTCAGAATATATTTATGTTCGCTCGAGATTTGTCCTTTGACCCATGTTGGTCTAAGGCGACTTCATATTGTCATTGCTTTATTTATTATCATTATTATAGAACTTTTATTCCTCATTAAGCAGTTGTATAATACAGTTACTTAAAGGAGAAAAAGGGGATAGCATATGATCTGTCAGCACTACTCTGAGGTGTGTTAGTTTTCCCAGATTTCCTGATGAATTGTGTCTATTTTAATACATTTTCTTTAGTTTTTATGATGAAGTCTTTCGAGTAATTATGCCAAAATCTTGGCCGCAATTGTGATAAAAGGGCTTTTTTCAGGCTGAAAAATAAGTAATAGTAATGGAATTTGAAGATAATACACAGATGCATTGAGAAAATATATTACTTCTGCTAAAAAACATAATATGTATATAATCACTAGTTTAGACTGATCTAGACTTGGTAAATATTGTTTTGGAATGTATGTGTTGCCGTTAGAACATTTATTGGCTTCAAAACAATGAAATACCCCAAGAGTATTTATTTTAGAAGGAATAATAGTCACAGAAGAACTGTAGTGGAAGAGATACATTCTACCAATTTGTAGGATAATAATCTTTTTTTATTCAGATTCCTACCATATATGGATCCAAAGTTAGAAGATAAGCCCTTACTGTTATTCATATAGTTCAACTCGAGTTGTGTGGGGAAATACTTTTGGGCGATCCTCCAGAATATACTTATGTTTGCTCAAGATGTTTTTCTTTGACCCATGTTGGTCTAATACAATTTCATATTGTCCTTGCTTTAGTTATGTGAATAGTTTTCTTCATTTGTTTTAATCGTTGGACAACTAAAAAGAAAAATGAGTAGGTATGTTTAGATCTAGAGAACTCGGATTCATCTTATATTACCCCAAGGATTTTATTTTTCAAACAAAAATCAAAAAGACGAGAATTATCAATGTATCAATGCTAGGGAAAGTGAATATTGATCTCTCAGGCATGGAAGTGAACCATTCCTTGACCATTCCCAGCTGTTGATTTAATTAGACCATCCATGGAGCCTTCTGTGATTTGCTTAATTGGCATGTGTTAAAATAGATAAAACACAGGGCCAGATTGTGAACAGGTGATGATAGGAGAAAATGTCCTCGACGGCCTAAAGGCCTTGTCTCTGACATTATATCCCATAACCCATAGTTCACTTTTGGTCCCATACTTTATCCA
Source organism: Sthenelais limicola (assembly GCA_942159475.1). NCBI lineage: Eukaryota > Metazoa > Annelida > Polychaeta > Phyllodocida > Sigalionidae > Sthenelais > Sthenelais limicola. Next base: position 105,415,306 of record OW804099.1, read on the forward strand.
TTACGTCAATAAGGAAATATTTAACATCGGTCTTAATGTTTACTATCATTAAAACCGGCTTGATCTCATCTTTGTGATAATATCTCGTGATCAACTTTTGTGACTCATTTGTCTGTAACATATCACATACACTAATAACCGTTTATTGCCTGACAGAGAAGGATGAGTGTGATTCTGACCCATGTCAAAACGGTGCCACATGTGCAGACCTGCTCAATGGCTTCCAGTGCATCTGTCTGCACGGCTATATCGGCACCCACTGTGAAATACGTGAGTTGCTCTTCTCTACACTTGTCATGAACAATGTCTCCAGATTGAGCACTTTATAAATGTTATATTTGTTATAACATGAGAACCATGAGAAGTTTCAAATCAACCACACTCATACCATTATCGTTTTCATTTTACTTATGCTATATTATAATCTCACTCACATACCATCTCATCCTACCATTAGTATTACACAAGACCAGACAGTCTGTTATTATAAAGCTTTGACTCCTACGCAATTTGAAAACTGTATTAAAGAACAATTCAGGATGTGGGGGAAAACAAGGTAACTCCTATCCACTACTACCTAACACTGGCATATGCAATATGTTTAACTTCCTAAAAATCTGTCCCAAAAAATGACAGCCACTGTTGTGTTTAAATATTTTTATTCAGCCAAACATTCTGTGGTTACGCACCTATCTCACATGTAGCTGTGGGAAAATAATTAGAAAAAACAATGAAGAGATATTCTTAGAAAAACACATGAGTCAATAGTAGGTAATCCTAAATAAGTAACAGTTGACATGAGATAAAATGAACGAAATCACTTTCATTTGCCTTTTACGTTGAAGATCAGGGGATTTGCTTAACCGCCATTTTGAATCTTGATTCGGATGGAATTATGGGACTAATAGTAGGAAATCAAAGGATCGAAGGAGTCGAAAATCTATAGAAAACCTGTTGAAAAAATGTTCAGCATAGGATATCTCTTAATGCTCTAATGTCAATATCCAAGTATTATACATGTTTCCATAATATATTAAGACAAGCCTCTATCTTTCCCATCATGCATTTGGATTTCATATATATCATTTACAGAAGCTATGATATTTGTGAAAACATTCCTGCATTTTTCGACAAAACTGTGCCAAACTTTGTATATCAGATTTGAAATAAACTCATCCCAGGATGCACTGTAACACACATGTACAGTGGCACATACAACTCCCTATTGTACACACTGTAATACACATGAACAGTGGCACATACAATTCCACTATTGTACAAACTTTAATACACATGTACATGTACAGTGGCACATGCAAATCTCCTATTGTATGTTTAGATAATGAACCAACTATTTGCAGCTGTGGATGACTGTGAACAAGACCCATGTTACAATGGAGGCAGCTGTGAGGATGAGACAGGGGACTACACCTGTACCTGTGCCCCCGGCTACCAGGGTGACCAGTGCCAGATCAGTGAGTACAGGTTGATCCGGGTTTCAGTATTGTGGTCATTTGCGATCCGTTTTAGGAAAAAGAGTCATAAATCGGAAAATTGATATTTGTCATAGTGATTTTTTGACAAGCTCCTTCACTGAAAGGTTCTGATATTTATAGGGTCAATTCAATTCAATTCAAAAACTCTTTATTGCAGTAGGTCTTTTTACAATTAAGGTGGTCCAACATTCTAAATAGACAAGAGTCTAAATAGGTATTCCGTTGAGTGCCTGTTTAGCTAGGTTTTACGCTTATAGTCATATAAATGCATGTAACAAATTTAGGGACACTTACCCACTACTGTATCAAATATATCCTTGCGTTTTGGAGGCCTTTGTATGGAGTATATTGACTTCCTTTACTGATGATTACCCATCCAAAAACATTGCAAACTTTTTTTCCAAAAATAAAAATATCAAACATAAAATATAGTATATATAGTATAAATAGTATAATTTATATAATATAAATAAATAATCTTCTTTAATGTCCTTCATGTTTACTATCATTGGAATCAGCTTCATCTCCTCTTTCCAAATATAATGATATCTCAAAATCCATTTTTTGCGACTTATTTTTTATTGTATAACTAAATGTCCCTTGCATAAAACAGGTAGTAATTCTCAGCTTATGGCGTCTATTCAATTCCTCGATCCCTTCTATTCTTTTTCACTCCCACCTTTATAATTCTCCTCCCTACTCTACCACTGGCTGGGGTGACATTGTATCAGGCCAGTGAAGCCCAGCTGCCGTAGGTGGGTCAAGGCATGTGCAATCTTCCGAATGGAATAGCATTGAAATAGCTTCAGAATCACGTCCTTGACCAAATTATTCTGGGAAAATCAATACCCAGGTAAATTTACTTGAGATCTATGTAGGCCATCTTCTAAGCTACAGCCCTATACATGCAGCCAGTATAAAGCCATTCATAACTTTGTGCAGAGCATTGAATGTCGTTAATCCTAATTAATATAGGGTGGATTTTGTGTGTGTTTTTTTTATTTATTTCTTTACCATTTTGGGGGTTTCCAGTAGGGTTTCTTGGGAGGGAAAAGTTGGAGTATGGTATGGTACGTATTTTAGTACTTCTTTTAGTATGCATGTAGTACAACAACTAGTAAAACTGTATATTATTTTGTAAACCTTTTTATAAATCATTTAGAATATCTTTAAGTACATATTTCAACTGTCATTTGTGATTGTTTTAGGAAAATGAGTCATAAGTCGCAAAATATTGATTTTGCGATATCATCATATTTGAAAAGAGGGGATCAAGGTGATTCTAATGATATTAAAGACTAGGACACCTAATAAGTAATGCTATATTTTACGGTTGATATTTTTATTTTTGAAAAAAAAAAGTTTGCAATGTTTCTGTATAGGTAATTACCAGTAATTTAATTAAATATGCTCCATACAAAGGCCTTCAGACCGCAGGGATATATTTAATACAATGTCCTGAGATTTGTTGTATAGATTTCTTTGACTGTAAGGGCTAGACACTCTTAAGTCTAAAGATCAAAACAATTCAATGAAGAGAACCTGTGACAAAAACACAATGAAAAATATCAATTTTGCGACTTGTGACTCATTTTCCTGGAACACATCACATTTGTGTTATTGCTAAGTTTGTATAAATATATGACGGTGGTTTTTGAATGTCTTTATTTAACAGACATAGATGAGTGTGCCTCTCAGCCATGTGTTAATGGCGGAGAGTGTAAAGATGGAGTGGACGACTATGCATGTTTGTGCGCTTCAGGTTATGCTGGCACCCACTGTGAAGAGGGTATGTACACGTTTCTCATTACTTGGGCCAGATTTTTAGAAAATGCACACTCTACTGTTTGCACATCTCTCAAATTCTGCTAAATTACAGTGAAGAATGATAAATACTGAATATGTCTGAGTATATTCTGTATTGTATTCATTCAATAAATCTGTCTGGTTATGTTAAATTGTATTTTGCACTTGATTTTCGTCTTGAATTTGGTTTATTTGAGGGCTTTGGTGAAGGCCAATTGTACACTGTTGGACAAATTTACCCGCTTATGTCTGAAGGGCGTCAGCAAATGTATAGTTTGTATCCACCAATCCTATCAAATATCCTTTATTCATGATAGAAATGATTTTCAAGTTTAAGTTCAACTTAAAGAGATAAACCACTGTTCAACAGGGAAAAAAACTGAAAATATTTCATGTGAGTATCATTTGTACAGCGACATTGTCAGCAAAATACTATTTGTCCTTTAAAAATCCAAGAATTGTTGTATGACTTCAGCATGTTCGCCGATGAGGCGGCCGAAAATGCGGTAAATAAATGATTTGTTGGCTGCTATGTTGGCCGACTGTTGGGTCCAATTTTCATGAAAAAAAAATATAAGCGAAATGGATGGCGAAATTCGGCTGGTTTGAGTTTATACCTGCGTTTATTATGTATTTATATTTAAAGATTGTTATTCAGTAATAGAACATGATGTAACAGTTACAATTGTGTCAGGACGTGCTGATTTAATATTAATTTAATTTGTTGACTTGGATTTAGTCATTTAGTCAACACAGTACAGTATTGACCCAATAAAGATAGTATGCTCGTTACCTAAAAAGTAGTTAAGCTTTTTCCAAAATTCCAATTTGTATTAAATACACCAACACGTATGTTCGTTGCTAGTAAGGTATTAGAGAGGGTTAATATTTTACATTATGAGATGGATATACTGATGAAATTTAATCAGTGCATAAGGTCTGTACAGGTAAATCAAAATAGGCTATTTGATGTAGACATGTATGTATACGTGTATGTATACATACATTATGTATATATACGAGTATGTATACATTTTTATTTCTTTTTATTACCATTTTGGCCGTACAATTTACAATATTAAGATATAACTAAACGCGAGCTGCATATGGGGAAACGTATTCACAAAACGCAAGTGGCTTTTGGTGAGTGTCTTTCACAAGTGCCGAAGGCACGCGTGAAAGACACTCGCCAAAAGCCACGAGCGTTTTGTGAATGCGTTGCCCCATATGCAGCTCAAGTTTAGTTATATTTTTATGCCATGATATATATTTAAGAGTTATTTATGAGTTATTTACCTTCATTGCATGTCTCGCAACCCTCGGACTCGGCAAAAACAAGCGCTTACAATGTTGCGTCATGAAATGAGCGTCATGAAATGAGCGTCATTGATTGGCGCAATTAAATTTACGCAACCAATCAAAATAACGTTGTAGATTGGTTGCATTCGAAAAACGGATTCCACTAGTGCAATCCAGGCATGTTCATGCCATGGGCTAATCTGGCCATGTTTTTGTGAATACGCACACCTATCATGGCATAAAATACAAAAAGCGCCTGTCCAACTTGTGGATGTGTTCTCGCGTCGCCTCAAATCAATACTATATTCACCTTACACTTCGTCATTTTGCCTTTACAATTACGCTACTACAGGTTTACACAATCTTAGATTTCATCCTTAGTGTTTGCTTAATCACGGCTCTTTTCACCTTACAATTCTTCATCTTCCAATTCAAACTATCCAACAAGAATTAGTTTTAATCTAATCAACTTATTAGTGTCATAATACCGTTACCATTTTATGCGAACAGCTACAATTCCATTTAGATGCTGTTTGTAATCACTATCGCCTAGCCCTTACAAGAGCTTTTATTAAAAACAGGGACAGATTAAAAACTACCACTTGGTAGTATCTAGATTTCAATCATTTCTGTTAGCTTTAACCAGTATAGGTCTTTCAGTTGTTTGCTAAAGCCTGCTGGGTCATTACAATTGCAAATTAATTCCGGTAAGTCATTCCACAGGGTTATTCCTCTGTAGTAAGCACTTTTCCGCATTCGTTCCGATTTAGGGATGAATGTTTTGAACGTGACACCTATTCTATTTCGGAGTTCCTTCACTCTCTCGCTCGTATCTATATAAGCCTCTCTTTTTCTAAACATAGATTTTTAAAACATAGATTTTTCGATTGACTGCATTCCATTGAAGCAATGTCAATATCTTAGAATTAGAAATATTAAAGGTAAATACCAGTGTTGTCAGCACTGCTGCAGGCGGGAATTCATGAAACTAATGCATGAAACAATAGAAGTCAATATATTTTGTTCAAACTTTGTCTTGAGAAAGAACATGGTTGGGGGAATACAAAATGCCAAAAAAACATGATGTTATCATATTATTTTGCGTTTTAGGGATGAGTGAAGTTTACATCCATTCATTATTGATTTCAATGGGGGAAATTCATTGTGATACAAGTTTAGCTGAATAACAATTTTTTCATTTCGATGACCCCTTATTTTCTTTGGTTGAGAGGAAAGAATAACTAGTCAGCAATGTATATGCAGATTTTAAAGAAAAGTGTATGATTCAATCATATGCTATTGGGGAAAATGCAGAAAATACCCGTTTTTTCATAGACTTCTATAGTGAACAGTAGTAAATTTCAGTGGCCCCTGAAATAAAAACAAATCTAATGACATAATGGTTTGGGGGGCTTTTTGGGTTCCCCCAACCATGTTCTTTCTAAATCCAAAGTTTAAAGAAAATTCCATGATTCCTTTTTTTTGTATTGAACACTGGTATTTACATTCAATGGATGAGATGTAATGGATGAAATGTAAGCGACCGGGAACATGAATAATCGGCCGACATTGACGTCTACCATGTCTGCAAATTGTAGTTTAAGTCAACAACATATTGGCCGACTTGACGGCTGCCAGAACTAATTTTTTAGCAATGTAGAAGTCCAGGTGGACCGATTTGAAGTTATGAGAACAATGTTGGCAATGACAGCCAATATAATTGGAAAGTGACCGAGTTAATTTAATATTAGGTCTTTCAGGAGGAAAAGTTGGCCGACAAAATTATAAAGGTGGGCGATATGTTGGGATATATTGGTGGTTTCATTCCGCTTTCCATAGAAATATCATGTTAATGTGAAACTTGAGCAATACAATTTGTGAAAAAAAACATACTAACAATAATAAGCCATGTTTACACTTTAGACATAGATGACTGTGTTGGCTTGCGCTGTCATAATGAAGGCATCTGTACTGACGCCGTGGATGGATTCAGCTGTACATGTCAGCCCGGATATGCAGGAACATACTGTGAAAATGGTGAGTACATCAACTTCTGACTTTTAATGATTTATTTCTGATATGTGACCCGTTTTAGGAAAAGTCGCAAAAAATGGATTTTGTGATAGCATCAGAATAACTGATTCTATCATGTAGATTATAAACTATCATCTTTCCTTCTGCACTAATTACTAATTACCTTTACTTATGCACCACTCCTTTCCTTCTATAGTAGTAGGACTGCACCTAACAGCCCCTGGCGGAAAATCATGGACAATGCTAAATAATAGCCCCCGTGAGCCTTGTATATCCTTATCACTTATGGCTGTATGAATATGTTAAATAAAAAAAAAAAAAAAAATCATATTTGAAAAGAGGAGATGAAGCTGATTCCAATGATAGTAAACACAAAGGACATTAACCCATTCAGGACAGCGCCGCCAACGTTGCATTATGCTTGATGACTAAGCACAGGAAAATGAACTTTCAATTGATGACGTCCTAAGTGAAATATGTATACACATCACATTAGGACGACGCTTCATTGCGTCCACTTTTCTCCGGATGACGCACATTCTAATAACGTACTGTTACCTTAAGGATGGCCCGTTACGTCGCCACCGCTAAATAACGTTATTATTATGATGCTTTTTGGCAAAACGCATCCTTTCCCATGGAGTGCTTTATAGCAATAAACGTCCTACACTCCTACCTACTACCGCAGTGTCTAGATAGCATCTCCCTTGCCCCCTGCGCGCTTGATCGCCCTTTACCAATAACATCTCTTAGGCTGTCACCACAAAGTGTTGGGTTACTGAGACTGGGGCTCTTGAAGTTAAGGAGGGTAATTTTCTCCCAAATTTCTGACTTTTGACATGGCACAACTTTTTTTTGAATAAAGATATTTTCATTCAGATTTTTGCATTTGAATCCACTGTGCGTCTAGTTTGCATTATTGCATTATTGTTTAAACTTAATTATATTCAGCTATATCTAATTTTGACCTAAACACCCTACTCATAGAGGGCCTCATGCTCCAAACATGTGTTAGTGGTTAAGAGCCGGCGAGGCACCGGCTGCTATATGGTCCCTTCTTACCGCAGACCAATTTAACACCCAAATTTGGTTGCTCAAACACGGTAATAGGTAGGAGTGCCTATGCATGGAAGTGCTTTTACGGACTACGCGTCCTACGCATGGGAGTGCTTTAAGGCAATACGCGGCCAAACACCCGGGAATGCTTTAAGGTAATAAGCGGCCTGAATGGGTTAAAGAAGTATTTCTATATTTCATGTTTGATTTTTTGATTTTTCGAAAAAAAGTTGTAATGTTTTTGGATGGGTAATTATCAGTTAATAAATATACTCCATAAAAAGGCCTTTAAAATGCAAGGATATATTTAAGTGTCCCGAAATTTGTTACATGCATTTATATGACTACAAGTGCTAAACCCCCTAAAAACCAGAACGCTTCAATAATGGGATTGTGTGAAAAAAATACTATGAGCATTTAGAAAGGCGTATAGTACGCGCTCCATCCAAGATATGTCACAGGCAAAGCTCCTAAGAAAAGATGTTAGCAAGCAACTGTTTCAACTAAGACGTGATAAGGTGATAAGTGATGTAGAAAATAATTCAAGGTCACCAAGGAAATTTTGGTCGAAGATGAAAAAGGTATTTAACAACAATTCTTGTGACAATCAGAATACGGCTGTTTTGGAGGAATTTAATACAGAGGATGGTATTGTACGTGGAAGAGATGCCCTGAATTATGCTTGTAGATACTTTGCAATGATTGGTTGTGATGGTCAGGTTGAAAATGTAATGTCACCTGATTACTTTGATAATTTGAATTTTGGGGATTATGACTTGACATTACCAGTAGATGAATCTGAGGTTGAGAGAGAAATTTTACAACTTGATGACAACAAATCTTCTGGAGTTGAGGGTCTAGATAACGCTACAATAAAGGATGCTTTGATTGGTGGTATATCTTTGTTTACTAGAATTATAAATAGAACTTTCAAGGATGGCAATTTCCCTATAAAATGGAAAAAATCTCCAGTAGTTCTGATTCCTAAATCGGGGAAAAGAAATTTAATTGATAATGTGAGAGCTATTACCCTGGTAGCATCAATGAGCAAGATTGTTGAGAGAATTATTTACACACGCATGAATGATTATTTGGAATGTAACAACATATTGTATGAGGAACAGTTTGGGTTTCGTTCACACCGATCTACTGCCATGGCAATCGATAATTACCTGGAGGCTGTTCATAGAGAATTAAATAATGGAAAAAAAGTAGCCGCAGTATATTTCGATGTCAAAAAGGCTTTCAACTCTGTCTCTCATAGCCTGTTGTTAAAAAAGATCGGAAATTTGGGAATTAATAAACAAAGTGTATCGCTCCTTAGAAGCTTTCTGTCCGGTAGATCACAATACGTTAGATCTAGATGTGGTAACAGTATTGAGTATCCATTATATGCTGGAATTCCCCAAGGAAGCATTCTTGGTCCACAAATGTTCTCGATTTTTATCAATGATTTGGTGGAAATGAATTTTAATGGTTATTTAACACTTTACGCTGACGATGCTGTAGTTGTGGTCGCAAAACATAACTTGTACCAACTCGAACGCGCCACTCAGTCAGATGTGGAAATGTATGTTCACTGGTGCAAGACTAACCAGCTTGCAGGAAATGAGAAAAAAACTAAGCTTCAACTATTTGGTGTGAGAAATGATCACTTTGATGGGAGAAGATTTGACATTTTGTGTAATAGGTGTGTAATCCAGCGAGTCAAGATTTTTAAATACTTGGGTTGCAGTATAGATGAAAAATTGACACTAAACACACATGTTAATAACATGATTCAATCGGCGAACTGGAAACTCGGTGAACTACACAGACGTAAAAAATTGATAAATGGTCGATTGTGTATTATTATCTTTAAAACATTTATCTTGCCATTGGTGGAGTATGCAAATGCATTAATTGGCACAGCGGCCACAGGCTTGCTAAAAAAATTAGATCGAACCCTCAACAGGGCGTTGCGGATTGCATATGGTAGTAATATCTCTTTAGAGGAGAAATATGCCAAAGCCAAAATCATGCCGTTAGAGATAAGAAGAAAAATTTCTATGCTAAAACTAATCCATTCAAAAAGGGTAGATTACCTAAAGAAACCCACATCTACCACAGAGCTAAGAAATTGTAATGAACCAAAATTATACTTGGCTAGACCAAGGTCTGATAGGTTCAAAAACAGTTTGTATTACGCAGGTCTGAAAACATGGAACGATTTGCCCTTACATATAAGGGAGATTGGGGATATATATCTATTTGAGGATGCATTGAAAATCCAGTTCTCTACTATATGAGTCATCTTGCTTAAGTTGGGAATTTGTCCGACGTTGAGTTTTTTAACAGCCATGTTCTTAAAATAGTAAAATGCGGTGACAATATCTATTGGTGGAACAAATGACTTGATGGGAGATTTCCTATTATGTAATGTGTATTATTATATTATGTAATATCTGAACAACATGAACTAAAGAAAGTAATTAGGATCGTTATTTGGATTTCTTGGCGACGCACGAAAGAAAACTACATTTGTTAGTCATGCGTATTTTCTAACTCTTAAAGATCAGAGATGTTAAATTTAAGGCCAATAAAAAAATATTTAAAAAAAAAAAATGAAAAATGTGATTTATGACTAATTTCTTAAGCTTGCAATATTTCTTGAGGGGTATTTGCAAGTAAAGTTGCCAGATATAGTCTATAAGATCAGATTTCTTTATTTGAATGTCAGATTTTGGAGGCCTCATAGATGAATATATGTGTCAAATATTTCAGGACAATGCACCTATATATCTATGCATTTTAAAGGTCATCCTATGACATGTTCATCTAGGTATTTTGCCAAACCAGAAAACCTTCTTAGATATCCTTTATGTTTTCCACCACCAGAATCTGCTTGGTGTCATATTTTAGTGTATGATATAATTTCAAAATGAAATTTTCTTTTCGAGTTGTGACTGATTTTCCTGGAACACATCACATTTTTGGAAAATGAGTCATAAGTCGCAAAATATGGATTTTGAGATACTGTGGTGTTATTGGGTTTTACTAGAGCTAGCCTCTAGGTGCTGTCCGCTGTGGGTCAGTTCAGCCGAACCTCCCCAGTGGCCAGTACTGGTCTGCGGGACTTTTTAGTCTATATTACCTTTATCTGTTTGCATTTTATGTTTGAACAGCAAGTATAGCTGTTGTTGCTTAAGTAACAGCAACCTGGGTTTAACCGTATTATTCTAACTGTGTTGAATGTGTTCCTTCTTACAGTAGCTTATGAGTTACTTCCTCTTGAGTGTTTTGTGCGTTTACTTGAACCTGCATGTTACCTTAGACACCCGTGTTAGAGGGTTGCCTGGCTGGCCAGGAGACCCGAGAATCTCAGACTTCGGTAGGATTATGTGAACTGATGCTCGGCTTACATCTTCTCATGAAATAAACCCTTGTGAACAGGTAGCGACTGCCTTTTGTTCCTTTTGTTTAAATCATATCGGACATTCGGATAGTTAAGGGAAACATACCTGCGAAGATCGATACAATACCATGATATTCTAAAAGAGTACATCAAGCCAATTCAAATGATAGTAAACACTAGGACACCTAATAGATATTCCTATATTTTAAGTTTGATATTTTTATTTAAAAAAAAAACGTTTGCAATGTTTCTGGGCGGGTAATTACCAATAAAGTAACTAAATACACTCCATATGAAGGCCTCGAGAATGCAAGTCTAATAATCTAATAGGTATATCTAGATTTTATGTTTGATATTTTTGTTTTTGAAAACAAAAGTTTCCAATATTTCTGGGGGTTAATAAACAGTAAAGTAAGGAAATGTAGTCCATATCAATATCAGCGACAAGTCAAGCAGAAGTTTTGTAAGATTTTTTTGGCTCGAACTTAGTGATGTCCGCCCTTAGAAGTTTCAATAAACATTTTGCAAATCTCAAGAACGGTCAGACACATTCACTACAGTGGTCAGATTTAGAGTGTTCGTAGAGAGAGACACTGGCGGGAGTATCCATGGCAACTAGTGTTGGGGGTTCATTCAGGTGTCAAGCCACAGTTCTTCATAAGATAACCACATATACTCATATATATTAATCATATGAGGACGTTAAAAACAAGAGGATATATTACATACATTGTCCCCAAATTTGATACATCGATCGATATACCTATGAATGATAAACCCTCCAAAAAAACATTCCAATAATATGATCTTGTGAAAAAAGCACTTTGAAAAATATCAATTTTGCTACTTATGACTCATTTTCCTGAAACACATCACAAATAGGAGATGCCCTTTAGGAATTGAATCCAGGTATTCCATGACCTCACTCGAAGTGTTGGGTCAAGTTTTCTGAAAATGTACAATTGGCCTTCATCAATCCCCCCAATTAACCCAAAGTTAAGACAAGAATCAGGTTCAAAATACAGTTCATCATAACCAAGCATGCAGATGTTTACAAAGCAATGTTTTTTTTTCAGACATAAATGAGTGCATGTCCTACCCATGCCATAACTCTGGAGTGTGCACGAATGGCAAGAACATGTTCACATGTGACTGTGCAGCCGGCTACACTGGTGACCTCTGTCAGACAGGTAATGTATTACTTAAGGGTTGTTTTGTTTTTAAAGATGTTCATTTAGCAAATTGAAATTATGTAATTATACACTATTCTCATTCGAGGCTGATATGAGTGACACATTTTACAAATAAACATTTGTAATGATCTAATGGAAGAAGTCTAACGAACGTCTGAACTTCATGAGAAGAACGAAGCAACTGTCTTTAATGGTAATCTCAACTACAGGCTCCTCCAGGAGGTTACATGCATAATAATGAGTGGGCGGAGCCCTTACGTAATATCCATGGCCTAGCATGTATAAGTAGACTTGCACAGTCCTAGCTAGTTAAGTGTAATTAGCGATTTAAAGTAATGTGATAATAGGTGATAATTAATAATAATATAAATATAATGAGGTTACACAATGTTACGTAATGTTACATAACACATTCAACAAGAGATGGAAAAATTATAATATATCATTCATAGCCATAAAGAAGCCATTAAATAAGAGAAAAAGAAGCACACACCAAAAAACCATCACCCGGGCAACTTCCTATTACTACAATCCAAGTAGATTCATGAGTGTTTATCGTAGACAAGATACAAAAACAGTCAAGAGAAATGACTCCTTTTTTAATCTACAGGAACACGTACCTGGATGGTTGTGGGATAATCCGCAAGCATTGCACACACCCATGATAAAAAATCTCAAGAACGGTCAGACACATTTGTTCACTACAGTGGTCAGATTTAGAGTGTTCGTAGAGAGAGACACTGGCGGGAGTATCCCTGGCAACCATTGTTGGGGGTTCATTCAGGTGTCAAGCCACAGTCCTTCATAATATAACCACATATACTCATATATATATCCTATGAATGATAAACCCTCCAAAAACATTCCAAAAATATGATCTTGTAAAAAAAGGACTTTGAAAAATATTAATTTTGCTACTTATGACTCATTTTCCTGAAACACATCACAAATAGGAGATGCCTGTTGCTCCAGAAGTTGTTACCTGTACGACCTGTGTAATATTACAGACTTTTCTTCTTTTTTACACAGATTACGCATAGCCAAAATCCATAACAAAGACACCTTTTCCTATTACAATCTCGATATTCCTATTCCTTGAACAAATAGTTTCATGGCACTGACTATTTCTTCATTACAGCGATCTTTTCACCCATGACAAGGAGTCTTTTTACTATGACGACTCCCCTATCACCCATGACGTGTGCCATCTGCTGCTATTGCACATGGCACTTAGTTTTTTTGAGATATGACACTGATCGGATCTGTTCTTTTTGCTCTAAACCTTTCTGTCATGCATAGACTAGTGCACCTTAATTATTTATTATTTTTGATACATATAAATATATGTGTAGTAATGAATTCCATCAACTCATAGTCGTTAATTTAGAGGCAATAGTTTTAAAACAATTCCTAAAATAATGTTTCTTAAAAATAAAGGAAATGTATCATCTAATAACCAACTTCACTTTGGTCGGATATCTGGTCTATGAGAATAGCCTAAGGGACTTAGTGCTAGGCTGCTAGCTAATAGTCAAACACCACATAGTAGTATATACAAATGAGGGAGTCCCTCAGGCATTTGACATGCTATGTGTTCACTTCTGTGAGAAAAAGAAAATCCGAAATCCAAGAAAGTATCTATTCGGATATTCAGATATCCATAAGTTATGTTGATTATGTCTTAGGATATATTAGAAAAGGAAAATGATATTCAAGAAAAAAAAGTGTTAGATTTGTTGGATATTAACTATGACACATATGAATTCCTATGACAGTTCCTGACAGTTTGGGGACAAAACAATGCCGTTTAGGAATTGAATCCAGGTTTTCCATGACCTCACTCAAAGTGTTGGGTCAAGTTTTCTGAAAATGTACAATTGGCCTTCATCAATCCCCTCAATTAACCCAAAGTTAAGTCAAGAATCAGGTTCAAAATACAGTTCATCATAACCAAGCATGCAGATGTTTACATAGCAATGTTTATTTTGCAGACATAAATGAGTGCATGTCCTACCCGTGCCATAACTCTGGAGTGTGCAAGAATGGCAAGAACACGTTCACATGTGACTGTGCAGCCGGCTACACTGGTGACCTCTGTCAGACAGGTAATGTACTACTTAAAGGTTGTTTTGTTTTAAAACTTGTTTATTTAGCAGAGTGAAATTATGTAATCATACACTATTCTCATTCGAGGCTGATATGAGTGGAACATTTTACAATAATAAACATTCAACAAGAGATGGATAAATTATAATATATCATTCATAGCCATAAAGAAGCCATTAAATAAGAGAAAATGAAGCACACACAAAAAAAACATCACCCGGGCAACATCCTATTACTAAAATCTGAGTAGATTCATGAGTGTTTATCATAGACAAGATACAAAAACAGTCAAGAGAAATGCTAATAAGCCCAGGCATATACGACCAAAAGGTCATCTCAATCACAGATCAATTCTCCTCCCCCAAAATATAAACAAAAATACAACAGAGGAAAAATAAACATTATAGCTTAATCACAGAAGGTTTTCACGTTCAGGTATAACCCAAATATATATGCTGGTGTAAAATAAAAACAGATTGTCCAATGATATTTTCATAAAACTTTCAAATTATCCTTTACTACATATAATAAGGATGACAGGAATTGAAACAAAGTATATCTCACTACCTTAGATTATATTTTACGGTCAGTTAAAAATACCACTGCTTTAACATGGCGGTCTATGGCAACAAGGAATATTTTTTCATGTTTTACGTTTTAGAAAAATATTGTCCACTGATGGCAATTCTACACGTTTAGGAAATTCTCCTAAATTAGGCTGCCAAATGATGAATACCGGGTATATCTGACTATACATGATATCGCATTGATTTAAAGTATCAGTTCTGTAGTGTTACACTTCATTTTGAAGCTCATTTTCGTGTTAAATGTGTGTTATGTGAGAAGATTGGGGAAGCGGAATTGTATATTTTCTGAAGATCTGGCTCTGAAGTATTACCATACGGTATCATCTTAAATCAAGTCAATTCTATCGTAAGATGTCTGCATCTCATTTTATCTCATTTTATTAACTGTATGAACTGCATCAAAATTGATAAGTTAACTCTGCCTTGAGAGGGATGGTAACGTCTGGGAGAACTGGATCTGATCTAGAAGTCTGTATACTATTTGTCTGTTTTCGTAACTTTATGGTGTACTCTGTGAGTTGTATGAATAAGGTAGTATCTTATCTTATCTTATGTTGATTTTTCACAATGTTTGCTCCACAGACATAGATGAGTGCAGGACCTACCCGTGCCTTAATGGCGGCAGGTGTCTGCAAGCTGTGAACAGGTTCATATGTGACTGCAACACAGGCTACACTGGCTCCCTCTGTGAGACAAGTAAGACAGTACACATCCTTATGTTGCAACCGACCAAACACTAGGCACGATGCCACTAACATACCAATGTTGAGATTTTTGATTTTTTTGTTCACATTTTATTGCCAAGGTTTATGTTTCATTTGACTTGAAATATTACAAAAACATCTAGATCAAGTTTATCAAGGGAACTATTAGTTCAATACTTTCTTTTACCCTTAATTAATCACCGGTTACAACAGGCAGTAGACATACAATACAAATCATTTTTTTGTGGATTATTCATGTGGCCAAATTAAAAGTAATATATGACAGAAACAATAGTTCGCTAAGTTAATGAAAACAAAGTGGTGGATTGATGTTCTACAAAGATATTACAAGTGACAATATTTCTCGTTCATTATTATAAGTATGACGAATCCGCGTTCGGAGGGTATATATATAACAACGTTTATAGACTAAATGATATTGTCTTTTCCAACCCTAACCCTTAACCTGAATTGGTGGTCCTATGTGAGTGCAATGAGTATATATCCTCAAGATTATAGTGTATATATTTAAGTAATTAAATATAGATAAAATTGAGCGAGGCCAGCCACCATACGTTTTGGGCCATGGTACATAGTTGTTGATTGGTCGCATGGCCGTTGCTAGGCTAGTTCGCGCCAAGTTTGAAAAGCAAGCAGTGTGTGTGCCGGACTGATAGAGAGTTGATCGGAAAATATTGTTTCTTTGTTTTATAAACACCAAACAATGCACCAGCAGCCTTCAATGTTGGTCATTAATCCTTCAGTATATTACTGAAATTAGCATTCACTGACAACATTTGTGGTGTATTCAGGAAAATGAGTCACAAGTCACAAACTTGATGTTTTTCAAAGTGCTTTTTTCCACAAAATCATATCATTAGAATGTTCTGATTTTTGGAGAGTTCATCACGTATGGCTATATTAATCGATGTACCAAATTTCAGGACAATCTATGTAATATATCTTTTCGTTTTAAAGGTCCTCATATGGACTATATTTAGTTTCTTTACTGTTTCAATAAACAGTAACCCGCAGAAATATTGGAAACTTTTTATTCAATAATGAAAATATCAAATTTAAAATCTAGAAATACTCATATTAGATTATTATCATTGGAATCGGCTTGATCTCATCCTTTCAAATATAATGGTATCCCAAAATCTATTTTTTGCGGCGTGTGACTCATTTTCCTGAAACACATCACATTTGGCCTTACTATATTAGATTCAAAATCTGTATGATTTGTTAAATTGTTTATTTTGTTTGATTAATAGCCCTATGGTCAATGTTTATAGAGAATGCATTATTTAAAACATACAATTTACAAATGTAATAATAAAGGTACATAACTCTATTCTTTACGTATAGCAAATGGCCCTTTGTTTGACAAACAAGGGGTGAGTCCGTTATGAGTCCGACAGTGGCATGATTGGTTTGAACCCAAACATAGGGCTGTTTGCTATTTGTCAGGTGTTAAAAGAAAATGAGTCCCAAGTAACACAATTGTATTTCATTCATAAGATGTATTTGTGGGAACGTATTCATTTTTGGAGTATTTAACGTTTTCTGTAGCATGGAAGCATGTACCAAATTTCAAGCCAGTGACTTAAATATATTCATGCATTTTGAAGGTCATCTCATGAAAGTAAAATAGTTTGAGCTATTTTAGTAGTTAATGTACACCTAGAAATATTGCAAATATCAAACCGAAAATACGAGAGTTATTATTAGATGACCATATGTTTACTATCATTGGAATTGGCTTAATCTCATCTCTTCAAATATATGATGATACCTCAAAATCCATTTTTTTGCGACTTGTGACTCATCTTCCTAAAACACATCACATGTATTGCCCACTGAAATAGAGAGTGAGTTATGCATAGTACGTATTTCACTAGTGAGTTATGTGGGGTGGCCTTGGCAACCATTCTGTTTTTTCCTTAAGTATACTGCTGAAATTCAAACTCATGACTCAATTGTTTTCTATTTACATAATTCATAATTAAAATCATATTATATAATAAATTAGTTAACTGATTCAGTCACATGAGTAATAAGGTGGGTCACTTCGTCAGGTAATAAATTTGCATTGAGTTGATTTGAAAAAACGTTTTCATGAGATTTATACTCAGTTATATCCACTGACTGGATCGATCCGTGTTTCCGTGAGTAGCCTACGGCTACTACCTTGGCTATTGTTTTCTTTATAAATTCCATAATAACATACATTTCTCTTATTTTGTTTCATGAATTATAAATATTTATCATACATGTATTGTTCTTTTTACTTTCATATACAAGCCGTTATTTATACCTACTGTTCTGTGTCATTACAATATTTCCACAATCAAATGCAGTAGTAACATAGGAATGGTTTCATAGAATAAGCCCCATTTTGGTTTTATCTACTTTAGTTTAGGAAGTGTCAGGTGTGATGCACAGTAACTTATGATTTAAATGAATTGACTCGTGAATATTTCTTTTTCAGTGTACTGTACACAATTTAATAATGTAATGTTCAATGGATGTCATGTATGCATGAGGTCAATAGGATCATGGGTCATAATTCAAATCAGAATAACCAGGGTTTTCCGCCCACTGTTCTGTCTAGCTAGGCTACGCTTATGTAACAAAGCAACTCAAGATCAAGTTAAGTTAAACAAACCTAAAATCAAGTAAGGTAAGGAAGAAGGAGACAATTAAAAATAAGAATAAAACGTATGGTTAGTTAGGTGGATTTGCTTGTGAGTTTGTGAGTTGTATTGAGTAAATGAATTAGTAAATATGCGATCCGTTTTAGGAAAATGTGTCATAATTCGCAAAATATGGATTTTGAGTTATCATCATATTTGAAAAGAGGAGATCAAGCTGATTCCAACACTGTCAGCGGTTGTATCATTATTTAACAGTGACTCACTGGCAAAACCTTTGCAAATCGTTTTTCTATTTCACCGTAAATGACATGTTCACCTTTATTTAGTCACCGTAAAATGATGTTTCACCGTAATTTTGTTCACCGTAATTTGCCTGCAGATATCGTTTTTTTACGGTGAGCACACTGGCACCCCCTGGTATTATATATTTGCATTGTTTAGGCATTTGATACATATGCCACCTAGTGGCTATATTTGGAAACATATGCAGTAGCCCCCAGGGGTCATGGGGTCATGGGGTCAGGGGTACTACTGATAAGATCTATTTTAATTTCATCAAATACTGTACTGTATTGATATTTTGTTATGTATCTCATCCAGTGCAGTTGCGCTAAAGTAAGTTGTTTCCTAGGTGTTAAATTGGTTGGAAATCGATCTGGCTGATCTTATGAAAAAGGAAGCAACAAGCAATCTTCAATCATTAAACAGATGTATTTATTTGCACACACAGATTCCCAATGCATAACAGTAAATAAACAGTTAACCGTCATATGATAATGTCACCCTACTGCCATTAAAGAGTAAAATAAATCAATAAATAGATATATATGTAAGATAATAGTTGAATATCTAAAATGATATAGCTTTAACTTCTTTATTTTAATATTATTCATGAGAAGAATGAACTTTATTCTCGATATTTACTGATTAGATCTATCTCATGGCTATACAATTACCATATTTAGCGAAAAAAGAAGTCACTTTGGGATGCACTGATGTGTGTTTCTTTCTGCCTGCTTTAATCCCTGTCTGTGGATTTATACCTGAAAAAACAGTGGAAATGAGAATTATTACAAAATCTATTACGTATATTCCTTAGTACATTCCAAGGCAGTTTAAACATTGCTCTAAGTAGTTGCTGGTCACAGTAAAATGTATACTGGGCACGTTTCTATTTAATCTTGTCCGTTTTGATCCTTGATTTCAATCGTTTGCTGATTGTCATTATATGTAAAACTTCATTGAATGTCTGAACATTTGAACCCATTCAAGGCTTGGGCAGTTTACACAGTTTTTGTTTGGCGGGAGCCCTTTTCCCCCTTTTTAGGCTTCAGGATGTGTGTCTGCCATGTGGATGGGGGTTTAAAACACTTTAAGAATATTTTCTTTAGATAATATGTCATATGTACATCATTTAATAGATTAAAAGTTGCATAAGATATCATTTCCCTAAACAACCCAGTGAAGAAAATCATTTAATAGATGTAAATGAATATTGATCATATTTCTCCATAATGACTAGAATTTGGTCTTCCATAATTAAAATAAATAGGTCCCAAAAGGATGCCATATGGAGGTCATTGCTCAAAATGCACTTCCAAGCATTTATGTACGTTACATATGACATCATCATTATTGTCTCCATGACAACAGACCTATAAAAATATTTCTGATGTGGTAAATCCATTCTTTTTTTTATTAAGTTATGCCCCCTTTTATCAAAACCTTTAAAGGAACGCCTTCACCCTTTCATGAGACCAACTGCAAGATTTTGTCCACTACTAAAGAAAATACTATGGCTTGAAAACCACACATTAGCAGGGGTACTGCTATCTTACTGCAATATGTATATTGAATCAAATATTTTCCTAACTAATTCTGATTTCATATTAAAGAATGTTATGAATATAACTTGCCTCTGGGAAAGGTCCATTGTTGCAGGTGCATCAATGCAGTATTTCGTGTTTAGACTGAAATGCAGGGCATAGGGGAGTGCCAGGGCCATTGAAAAAGAGTGGACTTGGTGATGCACTACCTTTTGGTCGGCAGTAAGCATAAATCATTCGGCAGTATAAACTGATGAACCTGCAGAACAAAGATGATATGTCAGTGTCCTTCCTAAAATCACATAATGCTACAAAACACACCCTTGCACAAATTAAAATATAGTTTTTGAGATCTATATACGCTAAAACAATTAGACCATTTCATTTTGCAAAAGATGTTTAATGCTGTTGAATTATGTTACTTAGGTGTACACCCAACTATTGGAGTAAGAGGTAGAACTTTTGACTATATAATTATCAACTTATAAAGTTTAATAGATATATGCGGTTTATCAATAGAATTCAAATTTTGAAAAAATCTCGAATAGTTTTTGATATATGAGCAGAAACATGTAAACTGATTATTTCTGTGAAAAGTGTTTAGTGCTTTTGAAATATGTTACTAAGCCATACAAGCAATGATTGACAAAATAGGAGTGAGTGAGTGATGGTTGCTTAATGCCATGACAACATCCATGTGGAGTCATATTCATGGCAATGAGAGTTAGTGAGATGGGATGAGATGAGGAAAGTGATTTAGTTTACATGTAAGTTTAGCTGTAAATAATACAAACAAATAAAACAAAAAATAAAATGGATATAACAATAAGAAAAGTTTGGTTTTGTATGAAAGAGACTATAACAAAGAGAAGAGACCAGCAGTTCTTAGATACTTGATGACATTATCACCATTGACCGTTTTAAAAAGTGTTTTGAGGTCAGGAGCATTGAAATATTTGATACGGGCATCATGCAAGTCTACACATTCCAGTAGGATATGTTTGACAGTGAGTGGGGTTTGAGTGACAAGCAATGCATTCAGGCTGTGGTTCTCGCTTCACCAGGTGGACATGGGTCAGGTAGAAGTATTAGCTATATTGATTGACATAAGAATTCTTACCTTAGCACCTAAAGCACAGGCTTCTCACAAAAGCATTTGTTCAAGGCCAGGAAAAGATCTGGGAACTCCACATCTGCCCTTGCTGCATCCATCTTGGTTCTGTAAAGACAAAACAACTTAATTTAGGTTTGGCCACAGCAAATTCATTTCATCCAAACCATACCCTGATATGTATCATTGACGGTGTGTATACATTCCTTTCACCAGTAAGACACATGCAATTATGTCAGGGTTCATATTGCTTGCATGGATTGGCTAGCATTGGTGGAAAAATAATGATTTTTTATAATTATATCAATTATGACCTTTTAGAGCTTAATAACAGACAACTGAAATACATATTTATCAAGGCCTTAGAATAAAATCCTCGTTTTAAATGCCTTTTATAAGACATTATATCCTGTATGCTGCCAAAATTTGTATTACCTTAAGTATTAACGCATGAGACAACCTTACATGTTCACAAACAATATTGCCTGTACCAGGTATACAAATCGCAACATTACAATAAAACCGCACTTACAAAATCGTATTTGTGCCAGGTTTGTTTGTGTGCCTAATATACTCGATCATGAGGCCACTCTTCCTTTCATAGCTGTCAATTATATTGACATCGACATTGACTCCTGAAGTAAATAAAACAAACACTTGTAAGCAAACTGAGTACTGAGGTATGATCCTGTGCATACAGTTTCAACAATATTTCATTGTCTCTGGAATGAATTCTTTTCTTAGGCAACGGGTTAGGAGTTGGGAGAAGTCATTAAGAGTGTAATGTAATATCCTTACCTGTAAGTTGTAAGCAATGTCCCATGGCTCCATTGGCGGATAAAATGGTAGGCCCTCCGCTAGGCGTAGAAGGTTTCATTCTGGATTTGCAGCAAAGATTTCTGCGGATTGATTCTCCTGGAAGAGGCGGAGAAGCTCCCTCGTTTTCTCCTCCATTCCTTCTGTTGTCTCACCTTCAGCCAGGTCTGGCTGCCAGTTTACATATCCATATCTAGAGTATTAAATACATGCATTTAGTCCCAACACAATAAGAGTACTCACACCAGTCATTTCATTTCTACCCAGTGCTCGAAATAAGGAACAAAAATAGGTGGCCACACTGGGCTAGCTACTATATATTATAATAGTCCAAAAGTTCTCCATGTAATTCTTGGCAGTTTTTGAGAAAATCGGCATTGATTCTGGCAGTGCAAAGCCTGCCAGAAATGGGGCCAGTAGCTTGGATTCATTTTTAATAGTAAATTTAATAATATTTATTTGATGAACATTGAATTTGAGCATAATATTTCTATTTATTGGAACCATAGACAAGTTTTAAATACAGAGAAAAAGGGTAAAACCTGTCACCGCAATATTGCTCTTCGCAGGTGTCCTTAGGCATATTGTTTTTCATCTACATCTAGTAACAAATAGCACTAATGGTGACATCAGTTACCAGAAATAGGGGATTAGCAGGTGCCAAGGTGCATGTCTATTATAGTGCACACATTCACTTTGAATCAGACATACTAATATTTAGCCACATTTTTATAAAAAAAAATAACCAGAATATGTTCAGCGATAGGCCTACTATTCGCTCTACCTGTTGTAGACCCCTCCCGACAAGTTCTAAAATTTTAAAACTCTCAGGACCCTACCTTTTTGACAGGACCCTACCTTTTTGACAGGACCCTACATTAATTGTTTTTTTTCTGTTTTGTTGGCCAAACCAAAGGTGCTTATGATGCGGATGAGCCTCCTGTCCATTCTTGTTCACTTCTGTGAAGTTTAGAGTATATCTGTACATTTATTTATATCATTTAAATTGATTTATATAGAATTATTGCCATTTTTACTGACTGTTTTGATGAGTGCATGGTTTGCGAGGCCCTGATTTTGGTGAATAGCGTGGAGTTAATTTGTACATTTATTTTTTTCTATTTCTACTAATTCTATTATTCATTATAATTATTTATTGGTAATTTTCTATGATTATTTCGACTATTTCGACTTCAAAAGTCTTCTAATCGTACAGTATGTTACACCACTTGTAGCATACTTATTTAACTTAATATTTCTTTTATTAGATATACCGAATATAGGTTTTAATACATTTCCATGAATATATGTACTTTGTGTATAATGTACATGGAATACATCCCTTTGTTCGAGAGTCAAAAGGGTGGAAATATTAAAGGTTCATTTAAACATCATGAAGGCTGTAGAAACTCTAGGATTAACAGCGATTTTCCCAAGTATTTTCTTGTTAATATACATTTCTATTGCTGTGCATCAACCAATCAAGCCATTGTCTCAGTTTATTTATGTAATAATAATGTCTATATTATTGTCTATATCAAATAAGTTTCCAATGTGTGAGTACTGCCGGAGATAGCCCTGCTCAAACAGACCAAATATGTGATCTATTCGGATTAATGATTTAAGTTTTAATTATTGTGGTGATATATTAAATAATATGGGGATCGTCATTCAGACACCCTTCAGGCCTATTTCTAACTAGAAATATTTTAACAATATCAATAATGTCCTGAAATTTGATATATTGATCGATACAACTATAAGTGATAAACTCTCTAAAAATCAGAACATTCCAATAAAGTGATCTTGTAAAATAATCATTTGAAAAATACCATTTTTGCGACTTATGACTCATTTCCCTGAAACATATCACAAATATAAGTAAGTAAACAACTAAAGAGTAGTTAATCCAGCAGTACAGCACAACTGTACATCTAGTGGGTGTTTCGGGTTATAATAGAATGATAATAACAATGGCAAGAGTTGTAAGACGTTCATACAGTACAGTATGATGATGCGATTTGATACTACAAATCATTTACATGTAGTATTTGAGAGAGCAGTCAGATATTCATTGTAAATTCAGGAAAAGTAAAATACAAATGGGGTCGTAATAAAATATATTATTATTAAATACATCAATTTTAACATTGCGTTTCTCTGGAACCCCGGATGTCGGAAGCAGGGGGGGGGGGCGGGGCACAGGGGCCATGCCCCCCCCCCCCCCAAAAGAAAGTGGGGGGGGGGGGGGCAGAGTATGGTTTGCCCCCCCACACTCCATTTTACCTCTATATTAATTTTCATAATGCTGAAAAATGAACCAACGATTCCACCAGATATAGAGTGCCCTTTCGAAGTAATATAAAAAGCCAGTAACGTTCTGTAACTAGAAGGTTTCAACCTTTGCAGTGTTTTATTACATAGAGCAGGAGAGAGTGGTCTTATATGCCCAAATTTAAAATACATTTTAAGAAGTTGACACATTTGTGAATTTTATGCTTTAATTAAAATGTTGTAGACTGTATTCGGAGATAGGGTTTGGAGAGAAAAACAGGTATGAAAGACAGAGAAGAGGGGGAGGGAAAAGAGGGAGAGGGGGAAGTATGGGGAGGGAGGGTGACCGTCCTACATGCAGAGGAGTGGGAGAGTGAAGAAGAGGGTGTAGGAATAGGAGAGGGGGAGGGGGGAAGAGAGGAGGGATAGGATGTAGGGGAAGGGAGAGAGGGGAGGGAGAGAAAGCGGGGATGGGGAGCATGAGGGGGAGGTAGGAGGACGGGTACTTTGCTAGTCTGTAATACCTATGTGATCGTAATAAAATACATTATTACTGAATATATTAGTTTTAATCTTGCGTTTCTCGGTACCCTTATACTAGGGTGTCAGAACATGACCAGAATAAATGTCACTCCATCACAGTTGATATCCATATTTTTATTTATATATGTCATATGAATCCCAATGAAGCTTTACTAGACTGTCAAGCTCATATTCTCGGTATTTTGAAGGATTCATCACTTTCTGTCATTTTCTGAAACAAAATGTTTAAATGTCCAACTGGCTTGGAGCTTTCTTTTTTAATCAAGTGGACAGAAGCACCAGGCGTTAAGCGACGGAGGCTTCTGCCTGGCTAGGTCGCTCAGAGATCGCCAAAGAGGCACTGAAATTATATTTCCGTCAGAAAATGTCTGTTGTCGTCGTCAATGATTACTAAACTTCTATTCACTACTTTTTAAAAAATATTTTAGATTCTGAAAGGGAAGAGTTGAGTCTATAATTTGTGCAAATTTTGTAATTATGTTACGGTTGGTTCCTTTTTATTTAGTTGATCTAAAACGGCAAAAGTTACGGCGAAGTTAGCGGAATGCCCCTCATGCAACAGACTTCAGGCTTGGGCCATTCAAAATACCACCTATAAACTCAAATTCCAAGATGAAAGTTGAAGAATTGTGCCCCCTGTATACATACTAATGCTTATACGTATAGTGGTTCCTCACTGGGTGTATATGGTGCTTTTGCCGTATAAGAGAATGGCGGCGGCCGCCACGGTGCCTGGCCCTCTCGGGTTGGAGGGAGTCAATGCTACCACGTGCGTTAATTGTTTGCTCAAAGGGCAGCGCCATCTTGGAAATGATCATAATCTGTTTTGTTTTGTATGCTTTAGATTATACATTCCTTGAATCAGCCGTTAACGTGAAAATCAATAGGTCCCTGCTATAATTAAAAAATCTGCTTACCGTTTCTGAGCCTTCAACATGCAAAGTGATGTGATGATCGAGCAGATAGGCCTACATACCAAAGGCAAAGTTGCGACGTGCAGTTTAAGCGACATCAAAACGTCCTCACCTTGTGTTTTCAGCGGGAAAATGGAGTTGCTGTGTTGTGTTGATTGGCTAGATCGCATCATGTGACCGGACATGAATTAAATTCCATATATATATTGCAACTCTTTTTCTCTTTTAACATATGAAATGGAATTTTAATTGTGTAACTTAAAGTTTAAACTAAGCATTTTAATTAATGTAGCCATTTTCACAAACATTTCATAAGATTTTTCCCTTCACTGGTTGACTCTAGGTGCCGCCATCAGATCATTATTCAGAATTTGTGTAAAAACATCATTTATTCATTATAAAAATGATTTTTTCAAACCAATTTTTTTTCCAGGGACTACGAATATAGGGCCTACCCGATTACCAGTGAAATTTTTCCATTTTTAAAAAAAGTTAGAACATATCATGCCTTGACATGTGTAAATGGGTGAGAATTGTAAGCTTTTAACATCACAATTTATTTTCGAGCTTGTCCCATCTGAATAAATATAAAAAATGATAAAAACATGTTTTCTTAGGTGTCCAAAGGCCGCTGATCACGAATTTGGAGCTCCCGTGTCTGGAAAATGAGTAAAAATACCGAAAAAGGGACTTCTAAATTTTTTGGATTTCCGACCTTCAAGGATCTCAATTTGCCGACATTTTGTGAAATGAAGTATGTCTGGAAATCTGCAATCATCGCCTCCATCCTGCTTAGATTAGATTAATAAACAATTCCTGTGTGGTCTAGAGATGTCAATCTATCCATTAAATACCCTAATTTCTTTCCCCATGAGAATAATAGTTCTATATTTGAGTCCAAACATGACTATGTCATGTTTAAAAGTTGATCGCCGCCATGTTGCCATTCTGATTCATATTTCGTTGGTGGAATTATGGAGGTATTACACTATGTAATTCTGCACTAACTATTGGGATTTCTCAGTAATTAAGAAGAGGAAAATGTGCTCTTGGATCGAGGGTAATATTTGGTTGTGTTTGAGTAGGGTTTGAAACACATTTTAGGCAACAATTTCAGGATGTCAGAATGGGAGAATGGACGGAAATTCTTGCTAGAATCTTGAAGCTGTTTGGTAATATGTAGAGCCTATAACTAGTTATACTAGAAGGGGAGAATGAAGGTAAATCGATAAAGGCAAATGGATAGATATAGATAAGGTTTTTTTTTAGCCTAACTAGCCTATAAGAAGCCCTTTGTTATTTATCAGAATTTACTCTAGGCCTAATTTTGATGTGCGTTTATCTTAATTCATGGCCTCTGAATGATCATGTTTTTTGACACTACTAAGAAAATAAACAATAGTTGGTTTATTTTCTGAACCCTTTGATTTTCATTTTAAGCATATAATTATTAGGCCTATTCACAGATCGTTGCTTGCATTGTTCTTTGAAATGTCCCTATAGCAAAGTTGCCACCTGCTGGTTTATATCATGATAATAGGGACGATCATGCGCTCCTAATGTTAGGGGCTGACACTAAAAAAAATACGGTGAGGCAGAAACAGGATCGTTATTTAACAGTGAATAAATAACGATGAAAATAAGATATAATATACAGTGAGTCACTGGTAAATAACAGTAATTATGGACAGTGAATGATAGTAAACATGAAGGACATTTAAGAAGTACTTCTATAAATATATTTCATGTTTAATATTTTTATTAAGTTTGCAATTTTTCTGGATGGGTAAATATCAGTAAAGTAACTAAGTATACTCCATACAAAGGCCTTAAAAACGCAAGGATATATTTAATACAATGTCCCGATATTTGTTACATTGATTTATATGACTGTAAGTGCTAAACCCCCTAAATATCAGAACATTTAGATAAAGAGACCTTGTGGAAAAAATATCAATTTTGCGACTTATGACTCATTTTCCTATAACACATCCCATTATATGATAGTCTTAGACAATGTCTCCAATACTCTAATAAATACGTTTACACTTCATGATACCAAGTCAGTAATACCCCCTGCTTGTGTTTAGAGGTGGATGGCTGTGAGGGAGATCCTTGTTCCAACGGAGGCACTTGTAAGGATGGCACCAGCGGCTACACCTGTGACTGCCCACCCCTCTACACCGGCACTCTCTGTGAGACAAGACTGACAGGTAACACTGAGTATCATCTTGAGGGTGGTCCATGTTTTGGAACACTTGTCGCAAGGCGGTATGATTAATGACGCACAGCACCGAAAAACCCATACAGCATCCGCAGGGCACCCGCACAGCACCGCCGCTACTTGCATGATTAATATTAAACGCACCACTTCACAGTTTTTCACATGAAATAGTCAATATATAACCTAGAAATATTAGGATATCAATAATGATGGGTGGAACTCAAAAGCCAGTAAATATGGGATTAATGGTATAATTATGGAAGGGTAAAGAACAATGACAATATACATAAGACAATGTGAGTGAGGTGAGAATAATGATAATAACTTATTAACCTGTAATCATACACATTAATATGGGGAGATATGCAAATAGGACATGATATGATGACGTAATAATAAGTAAGGGTAGTAGAGATTAATACCAATAGATATCTAAATATGATATTCTAAGATGATAACAATGATAGATAGATAGATATTCTAAATAAACAATAATACGAGATAATATAGCCCAATAGTCCCAGTTGCAGGTAAAATTACATATAGGGGTAGTTCAGCGCTCTAGGTAGTAAAGATATTTCAATATAAGCTTATGTTAATGAACCCAACTCTCACTCATTACATTTTTTTTTTTTAAAGATTTTATTTAAACTTGGATACTGACTCCCCTTTTCGGGGTTAGTTCTGTCGGGCCAAGATGCAGCTGTGTTTGATACAGAGTCTCTGATGTTTCATCTTATATACATATATACATAGAGTGGAGATGGACAACATGATAATGCAATATAAATCAATATATCACCAATAAATATTCAATACCTGATTATATAAGCAGAAAATTAGTCATATTATAGCTGAATATACTGAATATTTTTGGAATTTGGGATTCGGAATTCGGGTCGGCAAGGTTAGACTGAATTTTAAAAAAATCCGAATCCGAATTTCTTCCATAATTCATCAATGCACAAACTTTGACAAATTTTGAAAAGTTTGAAAAAATGACTTCTGTAATCACCTATTGTATTGTATGGAAAGCTGACCCATACATATCAAAAAGTCGGCCGAATCTCGAAAAAATAATTTCAGCGGCCGAAAATATCTTTTTTGCAGCTGAAAAATGATTTTTTGCGGCCAAAATTCGTCTACCAAGACCCGCCGGCCGACGTTAAATAAAAAACGGAAGAAAATAAAATTTGATTTCGCTTACTTTTGTCGGCCAAATTTTTCCTGCCCGAAAATATTAGCTGAAATATTTTGTTCGCTATAGTAAAGTATGGGCGAGTTGTTTTTTTCGGCCAAAAAATTGATATGTATGGGTCCCGCTTTCCATAGTATTGTACACAAAAGAACCGCTTAGTATTGTATATACCAGAACAAAAATAAGGGTAAGTAAACTAAAAGACTTGGGTTATAAGTATGTCCCAAAATGGGAACATGAATTTAAACAAGACGTTGGTAATAACAAACAGTACTACGAAGAGCTGAAAGTACATTACTATACTAACTAACCATACATAACATACTTGTAATAAAAAAACATTTGGATATATTCTAAACGACTCTAAAATATAAATATTGATATCGTATAAAGATGTAGAACGTATCTTTGTGTTCCCTAGACGCCATGTTGAATGTACCCGGATGTTTTCGTGTCAACTCACGTTGACAGCGAGAAACAAATGTACACACAGCATGCGCGCAGGGCTTCTTTCGGTGACATAGAACGGGGGAAAGCTATCATAAGAGAACTCATCATATGTCATTTTGTAATAAAAAATATCCGAAGCTGAATCCATAATGAATCAAATAATAGCTAAAACTAATACAAGATCAAATGATAATCACTTATGACAATACTAGTCACTACTATATTCTTTTTGACAAATGTCTAATAGATAAAAGTGTTAGTATGCTGTGTAGGTTGTTACCTGCTCTGGAAGTGCTGGAAAAGTGATCGACTTGAGGTGGATCCTCGTTATTATACTATGTAACTGGTCTTTAGTTAGGTCTATACTATCACATGCTATATACCAAGCCAATCACCAACCTCCCCTTTTCGCTAGCAAAGTAATGGATGAACCTATATGTTTATCACATAGAACTTTTGAACCCCAGATATATTACAAGATAGAAATAGATTATTTTGGTGCCAATTCGTGAGAATTGACCATACACATGTATATGTTATAGGACATTGCGATGATTCTCCTTTTATTCAGAGTATTTAATGAAGTTGCCCATTCTCGCAAGCATAAATTCAAAATAAACCACCAGTAATTTCCACAAATATTGCAATATATGACTGGACCAGTGATTTAATGAGTAGATTAATCTGAATATCACAAACTTCAACAGCTACTTACAGTAGAACTATTCCAGTTATAATACCCATGTTTACAGGCTTTTGAGATCCGTATTCATTAAGTTGTATCTTCAAATACCATGGTGATCAGAAGAATATTTCATGTACAAAATGGCAAAGTGGTGCGTCTAATATTAGTCGCACAAGTAGCGGCAGTGCTGTGCGGGTGCGGTGCGGGTTTTCGGTGCTGTCTGTGCGTCTTTTAATCAGACCTGTCGCAAGGGGTCATTTTTGAAAGATTCAGTTTTTGGCATGGGCGGTGGTAGGTTATTTATATGTTGTGAGCGGGTGTTTTATGTATCAATGAATAATAATTTTAATTTAATTTAATGTAGAATTGTTATATGTTGATAATCACACACCCAGACATCAATACAGTGAAGATAAAATATTTCAGGATTAAACAGGAGCTGCTTGGTGGCATGTGCATTGATGCCTGCCTGTTCTTTTAAAAATAAGAAAATAAGATAGTTAGAATGACTTCTCATGTATTCCACAGTAGATTTTCTTTGTACATTGATCTGATTTACAAGTATTTCTTCTTGCTTAATTGTATATCATGTACACGGCAACGAAACACTCACTAGGTGGCGGGTGCAATGTCAGTGTCTGCACTAACATAACCAAATACTATGGAAAGCCATTTATACATGTCATGAATTAACCCCAAACTGGGAGATTTAGTAAGCTAACGCGGAAAATGACTGACAAATTCACCATTGAAAATGCATGCAAACTGGCAAATTTTGTTCCGGGTTAGCCAAGAATTAGAAACCAAATCGGAAACTTCCTAAAATTCCCAAATTGTGCTTTTTAATATTTAGTTAATCTTCCCTTTCCATCATTTCTACTTAGACTTCATCAATTCCTGACTGGGGCATAGCTTTTGTTGATTCACTCCGAGCTGGCATCTAATTCTCTAGACACCCTGCTACTTCCGAAAAACACTAGGCCTACCTAGTAGGCACATTCCGGATTGGACACCGAGCTGGACGAGATGGCGCAGTGGCATTCCCTTGGAATCCTGATTCTCCCATAGGCACAAGAGCGCGCCACCAGCCCCCTGGAGCGACGAATTTAGTCTAGGAAAGTTGGCTCGATGTCCCGATTTCCTATGTTTTCGTCATCCAGGTGAAAAACCAATGCCAGATTTGACATCCTCAACATTTTTAAGTAGCAAGACGTCGGTGTTCATACTGTCTATATTGTACTCGTAATGCACATAATTCTGATTTCCAAACGCATGTCTACTCTAGACTACTGTTTTCCAAGGCTTAACCCTTCTTCCTCGCACTCGGCCATACTCGTGTAATCTTCGGGTGTGCTTGTAATGACGTCATAGCAGCGGCGATCTCTCGTTTCCCTCGCTGCCCCACAGTAGCGCTCGCGGTGACGGCGCTACAGTGGGGAGCAGGTATTCACGCGTTGACTTAAAGAGTCAAATGAAACGATTTTGGAGGTTGGAGGTTGGTGGGCGGGATGGTGGGCAATGTCAACGTACAAAAACATTCCATACTTATGAAAGTAAATAGCCCAAGACATCCCTTCATTCCCATCAAATTGTGACGATAGTTCTAATCTGGTGCCACACACCCCCCAATTTTCCTGAAATAGGATGCCAGTTCACTGAGTAAAAGGCTAATTAGGAATATGGTTAGGTAGATCAGGAAAAGTATTACTAAAATTCTGTACATTTGTGTTACATGTATAAATGGCTTTCCATGAAATACACAAAAAGCTTTCAGACAACCTGACCTGCCGCTTCCCCTCAACGGGACCCAGCAGGCTACATTATCGTTAGTCTCGTCATGAGGGCCCCTAAAATGACTGGCCATATTGCGGGCCTTTTATAATGAGAAAAGGAATGAATTATATGTGTGATCGGGCAGGAGCTGTCCAAGTTTGCAGTTTGTTATTATATATTATATTCACAAAAAACTGCTTAGTTTTTGTTCTTCACAAAATGAAGGTATAATTTTCTGTACAACTGTTTTCTAAATATAGATAGCCTAAATGTATTTCTAATCACAGTTAGTCCCCATTTGTTTGGATGGGGGTGTTGTAGGCGCACAGACCAAGCCCAGTTATAGGCGCACAGACAGAACCCACTAGTGTTGGACGTCTGGTTCTGGCCTACCGCTCACAGCTTATGGCTTTCCATTGGTTCATTTTGCTTGGAAATCATTTATAATTCGTTCTTAATTACAGAAACATCCCAACAAATTGGGACTAAAGCCGTTAGATCATATTGTTGTGTTGCTTAGGTCGGGTCGACATGTCCATAGAACAAAACCTTGGCTTCATCTCGGTGTTGTTCCATGGACGCGTAGACCCAACTGAAGCAACACAACCTCATGTTCTAACAGCTCACTAGTACTGAGAGTATTGTTCATTTACAAAATGTCTTGCTGAATGGAAAAATTGAAACAACAAATGTGATCTGTTTTAGGAAAAGAGTCATAATTCACAAAATATGGATTTTGCTATATCATCATATTTGAAAAGAGGGGATCAAGGTTATTCTAATGATATTAAACACTAGGACACCTAATATGTAATTCTATATTTTAAGTTTGATATTTTTATTTTTGAAAAGAAAGGTTTGCAATGTTTCTGGATGGGTAATTAATTACCAGTAATTTAATTAAATATGCTCCATACAAAGGCCTTCAGAACGTAGGGATATACTTAATACAATGTCCTGAAATTTGTTGTATAGATTTCTATGACTGTAAGGACTAGATCCTTTAAGGATCAAAACATTTAAATAAAGAGGTCTTGTGAAAAAAACACTATGAAAAATATCAATTTTGCAACTTGTGACTCATTTTCCTGGAACATGATAAGTGAACTTGTGTCATGTTACAGTGAAATGCCTGCTGATATGTGAAAATGGAGGGACGTGTGCTGTGACTGAGGGCAGTCAACTCTGTCGGTAAGTATGTTTAGAAGCATGGGTCTTTTTAATTCAAGTATTCCATCAGTATTTAAGTATTCTATCAATTATAGCAGAATTTTACATTGGACTAATATTGGGATAAGATGTGGATAAACATGATGCGGCAAGATTCTTGTAAGCCCTTCCTTAAAGATAATACTAAGAAACTGTAAGAGTACCGAGCCCCCTAGAATACCTACACAAATCTAGTACACATACCATATAAACGAAAGACATAGTGATATGTATGGTCTTTTTTTTAAGAACTGTTATGGACAGAGAATGTCGACCTATTTCCATATAGAAAACCTTTGAAGTATTATTGTTGTTGATGCTATACACAAAATGAAAATAGTTTCTACTCTACAATATCTATATGTGTTATGTGTTCTAGAAACAATAGGTCACAAGTTGCAAGCTTGATATTTTTCGAGATATTTTAATGACAAGATCTTATTGTATGAATGTTCTCATTTATAAGTATTTAATGCTCCAAGTCATAAATATGTGTACCAAATTTCAAGACTGTATAGAATACATTTCTAAGCTCATCCTATAGAGCATATTCAGCAACTTTACTAGTAGTTGTCCACCTAGAGATCTATATTGCAAAATATTTAAAAAAATAAAAGTATCAAACTTAGAATAAAGAATGCTTATTGGATGTTCTAGTGTTTACCATAATTGGAATCCGCTTGATCTCATCTTTTCAAATACGATAGTATCTCAAAAAACATTTCTTGCGACTTGTCACACATTTTGCAGTAACACATCAAATATTGATGGGATTTAGCCTGGACAGTAGCTCTAAGAGCATGTTATATAATGTACAACAATGTTGTTTGTCTTTGTATCAATTAAATATTGTATTGACCTGTAATGAATTATAGTGGAACCTCTCTATTAAGGCCACCCGTGGGACTGTAATATATTTGCTCCCATAGCGAGGTGTTCTGTTTAGAGGGCTCTAAATCTAATAAGAGGGAATAATTTGGGACTGGGATAACTGGTCTTAATAGAGGGGTGGTCACTATAATGAGGTGGTCTTAGCAGAATTTATAAAATATGTTGATATGCCAATTGTATATTTTCTGAAAATCTGACCCGTTTGTACCTGCCTGTGTAACAGGTGCACTACAGACTATACTGGACCTACCTGTGGCCAGTCACTGCGTTCCGACACCCCTCTCATCGTGGCAGCTACCATAGGTGCAGTGGTCATCCTATGCTTTGCACTGACCGCCGTCTATGTGCAGTGCATCCGGTCTCCAGGGCAGAACGGTCAAGTACAACAAGCCAAGTTCCCTCGTCCAACAGCCTACTATAGCAACCCAAACTTTATGGCCTGATTGGGAGATAGTTGTGGTGGACAAAGACTTTAGTTTTATTTCTTTGAATATATTTCCAGGCTTTACTGCCTCTAATCTACCTCCCCACTTACAAGCATAGAGGGAATGGCCTGATAGCTCTCTGAACTCAGTAGCAGATCTATATGTCGGGGTCTAAGAGGGGTTCAGCCCCTTGATTATGAAATTATCATCATTTGATGATCTCAATTAGAACCAACATTGAAGTAATGGAAATAAGGACCTATTGATGTTTTAAGGGGAGATTTGTTGTTGTTACTGTTGGGGATGAAACAATTGTTTCTGCCAATTTTCTACTTATAAATCAAGTATAAGCACATTTTTTTTAAAGATTTTATTCATACTTGGTATACCGACTCCCATTTTTGGAATTAGTTCTGTTGCGCCAAGATAATGTGCAGATATGATACAATAATTGTCTGTGTTGCTTTCTAAATACATATATGTACAGAAGGGTTTATACATAGATAAATTCATTAAAAAAAGATAATTTAGGTTTCCAACGAGGAATTACAAGAGATACAGTGATGATTATTAAAAATTGGTGATCTTGTATTTCAATATTCACTGTGCCACTCAGACTTTTGTGGAGTGTTAGTGATACATCTTTGCTCATATTTGCTATTTGGATAGAATAGATATGAAACAATAAAATGATTATTTTCACAGATTTCACTTGCCACTCAGACATGTTGTGGTGGAGTGATTGTGAGTCTGTTATTTGATTATTAAGACAAAATCCAAACAGGGTGGTACTAAAAACAGATGAAGAGGTTGTAATAATAATATTCCCTCAAGAACTAAAAATGCAAGATGTACAGTTTGGCTAATTGTACTTATGTACATGATTATATGATGAGATAAATTCGGGTCAGATATAGCTTTGCCACAAGGAGTATTCTCATACTTAGTGATTAGTCTTTGATTGGTGTAGATCCTGGTTTCTGTATATATATAGAGATTTTATGTTTTTGTTAAAGGAATAGGGTATTTAGCCAGTCTTTTTGGTTGCATTTGAATGCTTCTATTGTACCTATATTTTTTTTGTCTGGGTGTTAGTTTATTCCTTGCATTACACATTTAACTTGCACAGTTTGTTCACCCATGTTTTATCTGTATCTAGGAGTTTCTAGGGTTGGTCGATCATTTTGTCTGGTGTCCCTATTTGGATTGCTAGTGTAGTGTGGATTACATTTTGTTTTGAAGGCAGGATATCTTAGGTGAGTTATTCTTCTATTGTGGAGTAGGAGTATTTTTGTTGAGATGTGTAATTGATTTTTATGTGTATCATATGGCAAGTTTAAGATTAGACTTAGTGCTCTGTTCTGGAGTTTTTGTAGTTTGTCAGTTAGGGGTTTATGTGTATTATGTATTATAATGTCACCGTAGTCAAAAAAGGGGAGTATTTTGTTTTGTATATTTTCTTGGCTGTGTCCATGTTTATGTATCTTCTTATCTTGTGTAGCTGATAAATCATGTGTGTGATAGTTTTTATTGAGTGTTGAATTTGCGCTTGATAATTCAGTTTGTGATCTGTTATGAAACCTAGAAACTTGTATGTGTTAGTAGGTTTTAGGGGGCTGTTAAGGTAATTAATGTTTCTAGTATTTATTTTTGTTGCACTAGTTTTTAGTTCTTGTTAAGTACATGGTATTTGATTTATTCACATTAACCAGGAAAAGATTTTACAACACTTTTGAAGATTTTCAATTGCCTTTTGCATCTCAGAATATATGAGGTCTATGTTTTTCCCATGTATATACAAGATGGTATCATCTGCATTAAGAGATAGTCAAATATAATCCAAAGTTTAGGTTTCTTGTGAAGTGTATCAAAACAGGTTTTCGTAGAATAACATCTAACAAATTTGATGTATATATATAGCAGACTTGTTTCTCCCTTTTCTTCTTTGATTACATTAAGGAATGTGGTACCTAGATAAAAGGAGAAAATAATAAATGAACTACTCAATGATTTCCGAATTAGTAATTATGGTATCACATACCTATGACATAATTATGTATTAATGCTACATTTATGAAGCTTATCTGGAGCTCCTATACATTCAATTTTTGAATAATAATAATGGTAATAAATCAAAAGAAAATATCATCAACTGTTCGTTTTTGAGCCCATGGGGGTGCTAGGGGTCCCTCTTTGTCCCCTATTGAGATTATGTACTGTTGATACAAATAGATATTTATTATACTTATATTTACTATACGGTTATACAGGTTCTCGGAAAATGTACAATTTGTCACCATTCTTCTTAAAAACCCGAATTCTAGAATTTTCCATGAGGCTGGCTGATAAAGTATTTCGTACTAAAAATGGGTATTCAGACAAAACTTTAAGTAATAATACATTGTCCTCATTTTAAGAGAATGTCCTTTAAATTCCACCAAATTGTTAGAAGAATTAGTGATTAGTCTCACTCTTTTCTAAAGACCTATTTACACATTTTATGAAATAAATATGATAAACATAAGATAATGATGGAAGACATCACAACCGGTTGTGACAAATTTATGTTAAACAAATTAAGTGAGATATCTTTCTCAATAGGAGAGTTGCATATCCGTCATTTTCAATCTTGATTTGCATGGAATTATGGGAGTAATGGTACAGTATGAAATCTACAGTAAACATGTTATCTTTATCTTGGTATTGTTATCAGTGGTCCGATATCCAAATCCATATGATTTAGATGTTTCTGTAACACACTACTTCATCTTTCCCATCATGTATTTGGTTTCTATAGATCATCATATTGTTGAAAACATTCTTGCAATCTTCCTCAAAATTCTTGCTAAATATGTGTATGTCGGATTTGAACTAATTTTATCCCAGCATTCACTGTCATAGACATGCACAGTGAGACGCTCATAATCCAATGTAATCAATAGGGGATTTGCATCTGCCACTGCACATGTTTGTTACAGTGCATCCTGGGTATGGACAAACAAAATACTAGGAAATATTTTTATCAAAAATTGCAAGAATGTTTTCGCCATTATCTAACCTTTCATGAATTACATGAGAACCAAATGCATCATGGAACAGATGAAGACTTATGTCATAGAAACATGTATAATATATGGATATTGACATGAGAGCATTGATAGATATTCCATGCTGAACATGGTATGTTTTCTTGTGAACATTGGTAAAACATGTGATTATAAATTAAGCTAACAGGTTGCGCCACAAGTTGTTTACCAGGACCTACGAACCAAGCAGTCACTAGTGTTAATTTGTGATCCGTTTTAGGAAAATGAGTCATTAGTTACAAAATATGGATTTTCAAAAATCACCATATTTGAAGGGAGGGGATAAAGTTGATTCCAATGATACTAAACATGAAGGACATTTAAGAAGTATTTCTATATTTTATGTCTGATATTTCTATTTTTGGAAAAAATAGTTTGCAATGTTTCTGGATGGGTACTTATCACTAAAGTAACTGAATATACTCCATACTAAACATTCTAAATATCAGAACATTTCAATTATTATATATTATGAAACTTTTATTCAACATTCACATATTGCATACATATATATAGCTCATTATGAATCAAGAAAAGGACAGAGATCGATCTCCTATGGAGCTCTTCCGACATGCCCCTTTGAAATAATAGGTAATGATGGGTTAACTATAATCAAGGTTCATAAGATTCGCTTAATATACATGATGTGATACAAAGATATCGGAAGTCTAATTAGTTACTGGCCCTGGTTAGGGGCATAAACAAGTTGTGCCTATATTGATTTAAAATTCTATCT
The DNA here is from genome assembly GCA_942159475.1 of Sthenelais limicola. Classification (NCBI taxonomy): domain Eukaryota; kingdom Metazoa; phylum Annelida; class Polychaeta; order Phyllodocida; family Sigalionidae; genus Sthenelais; species Sthenelais limicola. The sequence goes on from OW804099.1 coordinate 105,453,799, forward strand.
TTTTACACAAATGTCACCTACATCTGGTGAACTCTTTTGTTTGAAATTTGTAGATTTTGCTGTAAATGTCAGCACCTTTTTACATCGTTCTTGGGTCGAAATGCGTCCTAACAGTTATTTCCGTTCGCGTGCATGTGACTTGACATTAACACAATTTATATTTTTTTTGGGAGAAAATTTACATTGAAATACAGGGATCTTGTTACATACATTTCAATAAAGGGATCTTGTTAAAAAAACACTATGAAAAACTTATTACTCATTCTCCTAGAACACATAACAATTAGCTATAAACAAGAGTGAAGATCGCGGACATGATTAGGGAACAGACATACTGGAATGCTTGATTGAATAAAATCAAGAAAAACAGCCACAGCAGATTGCACTGAAATCATAGTATCCATATTTCTCTGCCTTATTTGATCTGGCATAAACGAGAGCAAACCGAATTCATGTAGATTTTAGACTGCACCATTAGTCCCAAAGTTCCATGCAAATCAGGATTAAAAATGGCGGCAAATCTCCTATTGTAAGCAATGATACGACAACAAAGTTTTGGCTCAGCAGAGCTGAATAATCACATTTCTATGTACTGTTTACTGGTCACTCTGTATCTGCACTTTAATTGTGTTGAAAAAATATATCAATAATGAATCACATTGTATTTATATAAGCTAGATTAAAACAGCAAATACAAAAGTTTAAAAGTCGTTGTGTTTTCCTGCATATAATATGCTTTGTTTCGCAGAAAAATGAGTCATAAGTAAATAAATATGTTCCTTTAAATGCCTTTGTTTGCATGCAAGCGTTGCTAAGCTATTGCTAAGCTGTTGCTACGGACAACGTCATCAATAACGTCACGTTTGCAAAGGAAGGGACGTCGCAAGTTCAGTATCATAGTTGCAGGCCTACATAGGGTGTGTAAGTGTCATGGGCAATGTCATCCCACTCCGAGGGGTTAATCTGGTTTTGTACAACTTCTGGGACAGAAAGTGACGTCATACCATAACACTTACAGACCCTATCACAGCGACCGTGACATTTACAGGCCCTATGACCTCAGCGTTATTTTCTTTTTACTGGATTATTTTATCCCTTTAAGGGTGAATATGGCTTTTTACCATCATAGCCAATGGGCCTCCTCCTCCTGTACCCTCCTCCTGTATCTCTGCCAGTACCCTCTCAGTACCTTCTTCAGTACTTCTATTCTAATAAACACCCCACCCCCTACCCCCAACCCATGGTCACCCATGACAATTAGTATCCCAATTACGCATTTAGTTTATATTAGATAGCAGTTCCAATACCGTTATAAATTCTTAAATGGTCAATACTTTAGATACCAGAAGATACAAGGAGATGTGATGTGTTGATCAATACAAGTTATGAAATTGCTGCGAGGGTTGTTATGCAAGTGATGTCTTGTATGTATGTTGTATGTCGTAAGTCTCTTGTAGCTCAAAAAGATGGGATAGGAAACGAGGAGATGCTGTTTTGTCACCAATCTGAAAGGATATAAACGTGAAATAGGAAAAATCCAAAATATCCAAGACTTTTCTTTTTTTGAATATCCAACACCTTTCTGTCAACTTTCTTTTCCTTTTTGCCAATATCCTTTTCCTTTTTGGATTATCATTTTCCTTTTAGGATTATACCTTTCCTTTTTGGAATATCCTTTTCTTTTTGGAATATCCTTTGCCTTTTCGGAATATCCTTTTCCTTTTCCAAATATCCACTCCTTTTCACCCAAATGTTCCATGATGTATTCCTACCCCAACATGACTGGGAGGGAGAAGGAGGGTTAGAGGAAAAGGGAGGGCGAGTGGGAGGGGAGAGGGAAAGAGGGATAAAGAGAAAGGAAGAGAAGACAACATGGCAGGGAAAGAGATATGTGTGTAAGTGTTGCTATAGTGACCAGACTGGTCAGTGTGATCACTCATGCCTGCAGCTGGTGGAGTGCAGGAGCACCAGTGACTGAGTTAGGTGTGTTATGTAACACTGCTAGACTAGCACTCCCTTGCCTACTCATGTGGGTCAGATTATCAGAAAATGTACAATTTGCCTTCAACAATCCTTTCATATAACCCACATTTAAGACAGAAATGACCTTCAAAATGCAGTTTAACATAATAGAACTGATAGTTTACATCAATGCGATACCAAATATAATCAAATATATCTAGTATTCCTGACTTTTCAGCCTAATATAGGAGAATTCCCTAAATGTGTAGAGCTGCTAATTGTACATTTGTTGAAAATCTGACCCATGTCTCCTTTTGTATGGGTAGAAAAGGAATGTACCAGGGAGGACATGGATGGTAAAAGATGACCAAATCTTGACATAGGTGTCAGAGCAGGCAGACATGGTTTTTCAAGTAGAGGAAATAGTACACACCATAGGAGACATAGGAAAAAGGTGCAGTGACATACTTTTCTCTGGTGATTATCTAAGGGAAATAGTGGAAAAGGAGGCTGACATGGAACTTTTTGTACTGGAAATAGTAAAATGTGCCCGGACATAGGAAGTTAGCAGTTGGAAAAGAATTTATAATATGAGAAATAGCTTGTACCCCAGAGGAAAAGTCTGTACGGATGTTATCATTAGTACATGTCTACTTTGGGACGCAACAAGTGCCTTGTTTTTCCAGCTATATACTTTTACCATAGGAACGGAACGGATCCGAAAGGCTTGAAAGGTTAAGCTACCATTGCTACAACCTTGACCTTGAAGGCCGACCCAGTTATATAATAGCTAAAACAACAACTAGTCAGACTAGACTTGCATCGAACCTCATATCCACTACACTTTATTACAGGTTCTAACCTAACAAAAGCCAGTGTGGAGTGTGTGTGTATGAGGCATAATAGTTCATGGTGAAATGACGATTGGTTTGAAACGTTATTATTTTCCAATGAGGCTATATATGTGATTACATTTAACTCTTCTCTCCCCGTAGCCCTTATTTACCTTTGTGGTACATTAATTAATTAATTATACACTCTTTTATACTCCTCTACTTTACATTATAACAATGATTTATTTTACATTATTAGAGTGATCTTGTTTATATTATAATATTGATTTATTTAAGAAATACAACACAATTATCTCGTTTCAAAGTTATTATATGTTTGCCTCTTCTGTAATAGTTTTGTGAGGCAATTCTGGAATGATGAAATTTGCAACAACTGACATATTCACATATGTGATCCGTTTCAGGAAAATGTGTGACAATTCGCAAGGAAGATATTTTGCAAAGTGTTTTTTTACAGGATCTCATTATTGTAATGATCTGATTTTTACAGGGTTTATCACATATAGTAGGGGGAATAAGGCATCAAAATGGCCACAACCGTGCACTTTTGGTTAAAAGCATGAAACTTCTCACGATTGGTCATTGGCCCCTGGTGATCAGAATCTGATATGGAACACTAAAATTCGAGCCGGATCCGGCCACTAAGGGGCGTTTGTGTATGACCTTCCACACGTTTTGAAGGCCTTTGTATGGGGTATATTTAGTTATTTTACTGGTAGGTACCTATCCAGAAATATTGGAAATACTTTTTCAAAAATAGAAATATCGAACTTAAAAAATAGAAATACTTATAAGGTGTCTTAGTGCTGATAGCTATTAGGTGTCTTAGTGTTGGCTTGATCTCCTCTTTACAAATATGGTAGTATCTCAAAATGCATAATTTATAATGCATAACTTATTTCCTAAAACATTTTCCTAAAACAGATCACAATTAAATGTGCAAGTTCGCATATACTGCTAGTGTTGGCGGATCTATCAACTCTACGCCCCCCCCCCCCACTACCTCCCCCCTATGTATGCCAGTCGATTGATGTCCAGCCCTGAGCAGTATTAATTAATTATACTCTACCGTGCTCTAAACATTATTCGTTTAGTTGTTCTCTGCTGATTTATGTGTGTGTATATAACGTTAGTGGGATGTGTGTGTATGGGGGGGGGGGAGAAGATGTAGGGGCAGGGGGGACAGAGGATCCACTATAACACATGCATCCACAACAGGAACTCCAATTCAAATAAAATATTCTTTATTTGACACTGTTCTAGGTTTTGACAAATGGTTAGAGAACATCTGTACAATAGGGCTGCCTGTTCAGGCCCTAGATTTGAATTCACTTATAAAGGGCCATTCTCAGAAAATATGAATTCTATGTGCATGAGCGTTTTTTAAATATAGTTTTGTATATCTACGATGGTATCATCAGAGGTCATTTGGTGGTTGAGTGTGGAGACCACCCTGAAATGCCATGTCCTTAGGGCGACTTTCAATATTTAAAGCTATAAAAAGAATTTGAAAATATAAGAATCAAGTGAAAAACAATATAAACCTAGAGAATAGATGAAGAGAAGATAATGACTGAAACAAGCCTAAATATGGGAGATATTAATTTAATATGAATATAAATTATATTGGTCATATCGGTCAGCATCAAATGTGACCTCACCTAGGATATATATAGAGGCTCACAGGCCACGACCGGCAGTGAGTACGAGACCTTTGAACGAATCGGACCAGTGGAAAACCTTTGACTTGGATTTTTTCCTTTTTTTTGGAATTTTCTTGAAATAAAATCTAGGGGCTGAAATCAAATAGGCTCCCACAAAGTTGTGCTGCACTCTCTCTCCTCGTTGTTCATTCATCTGACTTGTCGATCAACTCAAATTTAAGGCCTGTAGTAATTTATATTGTCCATTGATTTATGTCACAATACGACAACTGTCTTTAGAGGACCTGTGCTCCATATTTAATGATATGTATTCATAATACATATGGACAATTATTGCATTCACATCAATGTATTCTCATGATTATATGAAATGATTGTCGGTTTATTATCAAAGGACTGGTAGGGGCTTGAATGCGGAAGATAAATACAGATTTTTTAAGCATGTTACGATACGACACAGCCCTCTCGGGTTTATTACTAAATATGGAATTACGTCAATTATGAGAAATTGAAGGAACAGGTGAAAATTTCACAATGTGACACGGTCACACTACAACACCGAATCATTTGTAATTATATGCGTTCCATAACATGGCAGAAAGGTTATTTAAGCTATAAAGTGAGTGTGTACATCCCAATAATTGCGACACTGTGAGCATTATGTAGGATTTTGAATGATCCAAATCGGTAAAGATCTCGGAAGACTGCGGCCAATTGTCTATCAATATGTGTCGTTATCATTATACATCTAATTCTGATCATTATTATTTATTTATTTGTGATATATCTTATGTATGCTATTCCTATGCAAAAATTGCAAAAACGACCATTCCTCACGTTTTCAGCCCTAGATTTCTTAATATTTGATACCGAGTGTCAATTTTGTTTAGGATTATATAGAGGAGAACATATATTTTTCGGGGAAATACCGCCAAAACTCTGATCGCAATTCCATTTCTTTTTTTATTTACGACGCTGAAATGCAAGGAATATACAACTCTACAATACGTTGTTTCAACGGCAATGTATATATATCTAGGATCCAATCAACACTACAAACTAAGATACAACTATACAGCTATTGTATTAGCAAAGTGGTTATAACCAAACATTGATACAAACTACATATATCTGAATACCGGTTCAGGACTGCCACTATATAGCAAATTGTAGTGATATAAATTAATGTTTAAAAAATTGTTTACATTCACTGCGGCCAGAAACCACCCATGACATTCTGTGCGGACAGAACCATGTAAATCACCATACCTGTCACTACATCTTTTTACACTTAAGCATACCTGTATGTATACCTAATCACCTGAAGAAGGGCAAACCAGCCCGAAAGCTTGTGGAATAAAATCATTAAAACCATAAGACAATGGTTTTATTTCCAACCTCACATCAGTTCAACTACCAATAACCACCGGACCCCTTGGTATAAATACGATATTTACCCACCTCGATATAAATTAATGTAACCAGTACTGTTAATCTTGTTCAAATGTAACAAATTCATGATAGTATGCTTAAGACACAATCAATCAATATTGCCAACTTATCAGTTGATTATATATAGAACGATACTTGAATACATAACTAACGCATAAAAGAAGACGCAGGCAATGGAAATCGTAAATTAGTGTAGAATTACAAACTGACAAACAACAAGCTGTTCCTAGCAGAAGAGGGATCGGCCCTAGAAATGATTGAAGACCTAACCCTGATATTGCCTTTGGGCTATGTCCAATGCTGTCCTGATCCACCAGACACAGAATCATAACATTATAAATGTATGTAACATTAGTTACGTGCTCTTCTCTACATGAAACTTATCACAATTGTGAAATCGTGGGGAAATAAAACTTTTTCAAAAAAATATATACAAATACAATTGTGTATTGACTATAGCTTTGAATTTATTGCCTTTCCAAATGCAAAGCATACAACAACACCTTTGGGATAACAAGCCCAGGCAAGAATAGCCCATCATTTACCTATTGACTATACCAATAACAGCCAGCAATCCTCATAAAATCGATACATGGCCTCGTGTATGTTCTCTCCACTCAATTGATTATTAGAATGTCAATTATATATCATAAAGGTAGGGAAAAACATGCATACATGGATCATATGTTCAGTGTTGTGAGGAAGTTAATACTCATGTTGAAATTATTTAAGCCAATTTACTTAAATTATTTAGGCATATATTTTTTTAATTTGTTCTATAGAGATGCTTGACTTAAAGCATGGACTATTTATAACAAAGCTGTACTAGCTTTGAAGCACATGTTCAAGTAATAAATTGTATCTTTGATGAATAGTATGGTTCAAATGTGTGACAAATGTGCAACAATGTTTGTACAAGTAATTTTGAAAATATATTATCTCAAATGTGAGTTGATTTGATACACTGCCGATCTCAGAATGGTGGACACGGTTGTCAACTAGAAATATTTTGCCAACATCCGCGTAGGGACGGGTGCTTTTTTTTAAATGGCCGGCATCCGCTAACAAACGGGTGCGATGCTTTTACGGGTGTAGGCTGCCTGTGTGACAGAAAAAACGGGTGTTGGCGCATTTCCCTATTACGTAACAGGTCAAAATCAGTCAGGCGCTACATGGCTTTCCCAAAGGACGCCACGCTCGAGAAGGCATCGATTAAAGTCTAATCAGTCAGTTTAATAAGGAACACCAGAGCTCATAAGATTGTTGATTAAATGTGGTTTTTTTTTATTTATTTCTGATTCATACAGTGACAGAATGTTAATAGTTTTTAGAATAAATAACAATGACTAACCTAACTTAAGATAAACACCTACCAAAACAGCATACCAACTGAAATTTTTGTTTACATATTATTTACTCTACCCGAAAGTCAAAATTTTCCCTGTTACTATCGTTTGTATTCCTATGGATTTCCCTTCCCAACTAACTAATTCCGGCGTATAGATGTCAGCAGCATACACCTTATGTGTCAAGGTGATGTCACTTTGAGTTCCTTGTTCCCGTACTTCCTTCCTTCTTTCGTTGCGTTTTGTCTGTTATAATTAATGGACAAGTTGAAGCATAATTGATATTGCAGATTCTTATGGTAAATGTAAGCATACTTTGCAAACGACCTTCAAGTGAACATTTTCTACAGGCTTTATATATAAAGGCTACACCATTAAATATATAGAGAAAAGAGATATTATCCACAATGTTTTTGATGAACTAAATACCTTCTTTCTGGGTGGTGGTCGTGGTAGCGACTCCCAGCTACAAAGCAACGCGTCTACAAATTCGTCGAATTCTTCATCTTTTGTTGTTTGCTTCTGAATTGGTTAAATTGATAAAGTTTTAGGCTGAGACTTGTGTTGATGGCAACGACACTTTACTTGGCTTACAATATTATAAATGCTCAATACCAAGGTGCTTCAGTCATTAGTTTGCACACATAATTAGGTTACCTGGGGTTCAACTGCAGCGCGCATTTCGGTTTCATGCTTGTCACCTTGACTATCCTAATGAAAGAAATAGCAACATGTACCCGCTATCTAAATAAATATCACATTTAAATTGAAAATATTAATGCCGAATAACTCAGTTGAACGTTAATATACGGTAGGCTAACTACTCACATAATAGACCCGGTACTCGTAGCTATATAGTGGATCAGGTTTAGTAGGCCTAGTGCGTTCCATCTTGAAGTGATATGGAACTGACAATGTTATTTCTTTTGTACTGGAGTTTTCCCCTGCAAGCCAAACCCCTGGGCCAATTACCGTTAGGTACAACCTTTCCACCAATTCGCAGGACCAATCACATAGGTGTTAATTACATCACTGTCCAATTAGCGCTACCCCCTGGGAACTGTGTGATAGGACATCCCACCTCCCTCCCTCCCTTGCTAACTTCAAGATCAATGAAATGAAATGAATAAAGCCTGCGCGAGAGGAACGTGTGACAGGACATCCCACCACTACTTGAAAGAATGCGCTTTATCTGCGAAACCACCCCCAGGCTGATCTATCCATTTCATAGACACACTTATGTTATGGTACACAAAAATTGGCCAGTCAATGGAAACTTAACATCTATGTAATTCCATCATTAGCAAAATGTAGACTTAAAGGATATCACAATGGAAAAGGTAATCCTGTATGTGAATGCGTCTAAGATCTTCACAGCATATAGTATTTTAATTAAATGGCGAATAAGTTCTTTATACATTTCCTTCATATTTCTTCTTTTCTGTTCATATAATATGGCAGGGTCCAGTACACGTAGGCTATGTGTTTTATCTCGGGGTTTCATCTATAGCAGACACACAAAAGAAACTACAAGTAATGACAAACTTCCCGATAATTGTACCTGTATCTGTCAACTAATATTTCTTTCCTTTGGCCGGTATACACTGTCATTTCCCACCGTTCTAATATCACCCATTCGCCATACTCCTACGGCCAATATTTTGCCCCGTTGTTTAGCCTTGCTTATGACTGCCCTATAATTTATGGAGGTTATTATGACACATAATTATATTAGCTTAGGTAACATTAATTTTTCAAACATTATTTGGCATTGAGGGAGTAGCATACCAAATGTACCCATTTGACTGTCTGTTGTCAATTTTTGATAATCTGAATTTGAATTATAAGTTTTTCGGTGCAATGTCTGTTTGGAATGTAGGCTATTATGCTTGACCTTGTTCCCCATTCCTCGTGTCGGGCCACAACGACCTGATTCAACGCGCCACGCCAACACTCGAGGCCCAACTCGCCGATACACATTCCTTCTTCAGGCCGCTTGGATGTCTCATTTCTCCCAATCATGGATACATGCAATGATTGGACTTGTGAACTGGATACCTTTCTACCTAATGTGACAAGTCTCCTTATTTCTACAAATACGCCCTAGCAGTCAAATATCCCAGAATGCGATGGATATTGAGTGCATTCCGCCAATGTAAGTAGCAACCGTCTCGCTCGCTCCTCCGCAACCATCACCTTCGTTCCCTGCTTTTCTTTACTATGCCTAGCGCCTACTTCATATACAAGTCGGCTAACTTATGATATAATTTTATTTGAAACATAAGCCAATTTACCTACACTAGGTCAGTAGATTTAATGTACAATATTTACGACATAACATTAACTATGCCCTGACCTACTTTGAATCCTCTAGCTATGTGTCAACCTAAAATGGCGTCCTTGTATCGCACGCCTGCGATCACCACCCAGACACTCGAGGCCCAACTCGCCGATACACATCCCTTCTTCAGGCCGCTTGGATGTCTCATTTCTCCCAATCATGGATACATGCAATGATTGGACTTGTGAACTGGATACCTTTCTACCTAATGTGACAAGTCTCCTTATTTCTACACATACGCCCTAGCAGTCAAATATCCCAGAGTGCGATGGATATTGAGTGCATTCCGCCAATGTAAGTAGCAACCGTCTCGCTCGCTCCTCCGCAACCATCACCTTCGTTCCCTGCTTTTCTTTACTATGCCTAGCGCCTACTTCATATACAAGTCGGCTAACTTATGATATAATTTTATTTGAAAAATAAGCCAATTTACCTACACTAAGTCAGTGGATTTTCTGTACAATATTTACCACATAACATTAACTATGCCCTGACCTACTTTGAATCGTCCAGCTACGTGTCGATCTAAAATGGCGTCCTTGTATCCCTACTATGTTATTGCAGTACTAGTTGCTAATAGTGTATTGTGGTAATTCTCCCTCTTCCCCGTAAAATATACAAAACATGACATAAGTGTGTACACCTATCCCTTTGTGAAATGTGATTTCTTCCCGATCTTCAGGCCACTTTGAGGTCGCTTTACTCCTAATCATGGTTACAAGCAGTGATTGGACTTGTGAAGGGATGATGGGGGTGGTGGGGATAATGCCCTCCTCTCTTGCACTTTCTTGTGAATTTGTAAGATCAAAGTGGCCAGAATTAATTTGGATTACTATCAGGCTGATTGGTACTTTCCTTCTAGCCTGAAACACTAAATAAGGCCCGTAGACATTATGTTTCCAGACATCTCTCCAATTGACCCTGAGCATAGTTAGGCTGAGTTGGTTGTCAGGGTTACATAAGTGATTTTAATTCTGAAAAATAATTCAAATATCAAGTATGGCTCTAAAATTATTAGTATACCAATTTATCAGTTACACATTCCAGATTAAAGAGTTGAATTTTATATTTCGATAAGTGACCAAGTTTCGACCTAGACTAGACTAAGAGCAGATAATTACAGGTGATGTCGCCGCGATAACTATATTTGTACCGTGAATACAAGTACTCGATAACCTCAATCTCATTTAATGAGATCCTGATGCCCGGAATATTCTAATTGTAACTTGAGGTTGTAACTTTCAACATGAATGCGATATTTATTGTACATCAAACAGGAACACTAGAATACGCCATAGAAATTTCAATTTTTACTATTTCACCACAGGATGTACAAACGTTAAAATGTCCAGTCTAACTATAGACTACGAAAGTCATGGCTCTGCTGTGGTGGTGGTATAATCACTGCGCGTCAGAACACCTTGACGGTTGTGCATCCGTGTGGGCCTGGTGGTGGTGCCTAACTCATGGCTGCCTCATAACTCTGTAAATAATAAAACTGCAATATTATAATGTTGGCCATTTGATCACAAGGAAGTCACAGTCCAATCATTTAGAAAGTTAAATTTCCAAAGATATTAAACAGCATTTTGTAATATATATCACCTTGTGATAGACAGGATAACACCGATAAGCTATAATCACAGATTGATATGTTTTTGGATAAATTAGCCACAAGCTTATCAGCAGATATTGTTATCACTAACTGATAAGCTCTAGATTAAAGTCTAGCGCAGTGGGTTGTCAGTTTCAATTTAAGAAACAAACATTATTTGGTCTGACTGACATATGAATCTTGTGTATAATCAATGAGATTATATTAACACGCGCGATACCCTGATAATAATTAATTTCTACTTACCTAAAACAATCTGGAACATAGGAACATAATTTTCAACATAGGAACATAGGAACTTGGACATGGGTGCCTCATACTACTAACACTGTAAATGATAAAATGGCAATATTATAATGTTGGCCGTTTGATCACAAGGAAGTCACACCAATACAGGGCAAATTAAAACTATTCTAGAATTCTTACACAAGGTTTCATGGAAAATAAATTTGCAACTGGTTCCATCAGCTGATCGATATTATATAAGTAGGTCAATCATTTACACTCAGGGATGCATTAAATATTCGGCACTGACTTCCCTGTGTAAGAAACTGGGAATCTCCGAACATTTCAAGGCCATTTAAAATATTCCAACAGGATTCAAGGTGATGATATTTCAGACCCTTCGACCTATATGTTTATTTCACAACCCTTGAATCTATTTGGCCAAATTCTAGGCTTCAATATTTTATTTAATGATCTGCTAACAGTGTGCGACATAGTGGGTTGGGTTGCCATAGACAGTCGGGCCATGACTTTTTGAGAGTTCATGGCCCGACTAGTTTTTCCATGGTCCGAATATAATCTGAATAGAATACCTCAAATATCATGTCATATGTCTACATGTCATTACATTGTCTAAGGGAGGGAGGCTTAGAATGAAGATAAACAAGAAGAAACAGTACCATACAGACATAGACATTTATTGAGAATCAAAATGAATTATTTTATTTTTATTTTCATTTTCTTTAAATCTCTGCTCTGCGTCTTCAGAATCACTGCCACAGAGGTGCCAACCTGTGAGGATCCAAAGTCCTAGCATTGGGTAGTGGAGTTGACTTTGCACCAAAGACACCCAGCACTTCTAAGGGGTCGGGGGACATAAACAACATTTACATACAATAACGTTTTAATAAGCATGCAAAAGGCTGTTCATCTCATACGAATGTTTATAATTATGATGGGGTTTCATAATAATGAATGATAGTACATAACACCCTGTAAAAGAAAAATCACAAACCTCTTTGAAAAGGGGCTCATTCAGTCAAAAGGGACTGAAATGTTCAACCCAATAGGGCCCCCCGCCCCCCACATCAAATGTTTTTTGTGGTTTTTTTGACAAAACTTTATTGACTGAATTCTCACAAAGTGATATTTCTCATTTGTCAAGGGAAAAAATAGGAATTATTATCAACAAATTATTTCGAACATCTTTGCACATTATTTAAGATATATTCAAGGCCTGGAAAATGGGCATTTTGGTCAAAGAGCCTGGGAAAGTATTATGGGCCTGGAATCCTATTAAAATTTTCGAAAGTTGTGTTTCATACTGTACACTTTCCCCAGACGCCCTCTCACACCTTCACTGAGTAACTTAACCCAGTAAAAGTTAAACAACGGTGACTGATCAGGGCTAAACAAATATCTTGGATACCTTTTTAATGATGGAGGGTGTAGTAAACAGTTAATATCTACATTGATTTTGGGAATTCGGAGCTAAGATTTGGAACGTAGGTTGGGCTGATATGAGGCAATATATATAGCATAGTACTGTAGGCCCTACTATGTAATTAAAGGTGAAACGTAACTTTTTTGCCATACAATTTTGCCGAAATCTTTACCTTGCAGCTCTTGTTATCTTTAAAGACATTTATTGGACTGTTAACGACTTTATTTTGTCAGTAAAAATTGGGCCAATTAGTCAGTAAAAGTCAGTAATTTTGATGTTCTTAAAGGAATGCATGTTTCAAATTATCTAGTAGATTTGCTAACTATGTCTTTATAGTAACCCACAAAATCCTACAGATGAAGCTACAATATTCATATTTGGCTGTACTGTAGGCCTATAGTTAAACAAAAATTCGTCCCCGACACCCATCCCCTCCCTCCATGATCTTGTCTCTGCCTCACCTGCACTCACATCTCCCTACCATAGGATCCATGTAGACCTGTAGTAAATGATTAGATGGTCCTAAGTGATTAGCATTAAATTTGACATAATCCATGATTACTATCTCAATATAACTCGATCTAAAATGTAGAGGTTGCCATTATCAATGGTAATGATGCTAAGATAAGCTGCACGAAATTGTTGCAGGATAAGAGGGGTATACATTAATCTATTAGTGGCTGAATAGTTCTAATTCCTGAGTTTTATATATAATTCATTTGTAATCTTACTCAGTTTATTGAAACCTATGGTGAGTTTATAAGGGAATTATAAAGGTTGAATTATGAGAGACAGCTGATGAAATTGGACCTCTCAATTTTCTCATGGCCAGTCGGACCAGTGCTTTGGAAAAGTTCATGGCCCGACGCCATTTTTCATAGACTGGGTCCGTCGGACCAGCGGTTGTGTCGCACACTGTGCTAACATGCATTCTACAATGAATAAAATTATCAATTATGTTTCAAACATTTTCGAAAGCTTTTCTAACAAACCTCTCCCTCTCCCGTCCCTCCCCCTTAATACCCTGCCCCTCCCCTTGAGGTTATTCACTACTGGTGATCCAATGTAATTGTATAGCCTACTTATTACAAATAATTATAGTTTCAAGTTAGTTACAAAATACCAGTCAAGTTATACATACAATCAATTTATTTATGTTAAATATTATAAACCATAAGAAACCACAATAAGTACTGCCGCAATAAGTGTACTGCCGCAATAAGTGTGGTTTTTCCACAATAAGTAACCGGGGGTTAGTGGCGGAATCGTGCCACATTTCAGTATGCCTAACCTACCTCATTATTGTCAATTTTGTCTCTGCTTATAAGTCAAGTCCATGTTTAGCAACATTCATCAGTAATGTTTACTGAAATTCACATGATGTGTCAATATGGGCCAATAATAGACACAGTATCATCCCTCACTTCTCCCGAACGTGAATTACAAGCTGATTAAAAGGTATATCAGGGTTCACGAAACACGGTCGCCCGCTCGCCCCAGGCGACCAAAAGTTGGTAAGGACTAGTAGATCTTCCTGACCACTCATCCTGTGGGCGAGCGGAAAATTTGGGCGAATTTAGACCGTTTTTACCTACTCTAAAGGCCTGCCGAAATATTGCATTTATAAGGTTTGAAATTAATGATCTGATCATGGGTTTTTGCGTGGAAAATTCCTTGCCGTGGCCAGTGGTAGAGCCTATATACTCTTACTATTAAATGGGTAGTTAGTTTCCCACACAGTATTCGCCAAGGAAAAGATCTCATTTCAGTTGAAATAAATATTATCGTTATGCAATATTCATGTGTAACCAGGAATGTCATTAGGCGCCAGCTAGAATTGTCCCTAATATCAACCTATAAATAGCCACAAATATACTTATCGATGTAACAATTCCAGCTGAATTTTGGTCTCATTTCTTGTCATTTCTAACAACAAATGTACAGCTACTACAAGTGTTTACAGGGGTCGAAATAAGCCTTGAGTTGTTATTGTGGACGAATTTCACCAATTTCACCCGGGTTCAGACGTTATTTTTAAAGATGGAAAATAAATATACCATTGAAGGGACAGGTGAACCCTGTATATGGCATGGACGGACATAGTAAATTAAGTTGGGAAGTCGAGGCCTAGTATAGGCTACCCAAGACGCAACTCGCAGCCGCTACTCACTTGACAGTGCAGTGGGTGAGAGTTTCAAAGTTTTCTATTGTTACTCACATAGGTAAGCGAGGCCCAAAATCATCAGCGATATGGCAAGAAGTATCAGAAAGACATGACAAATTATGTCATTGAAATCGGCTGTAACTTTAAGTTTGATACTTTCTTTCTTGTATTTCAGTGTAAATGCTGCCATGCTCTCGGCGGAAAGGATGTGACTCAAACTATGTAGCCCAAATGAAGCGTTTTCCCTAGTGCGCGCTTACAACCAACTGTACACATCGGTCAACATGCACGATTACAACTTTGAAGAGATCAGCTAAATTAAAGTGGCTAAGATCGCTAAGAATGAAGATCAGCATTTGTGTAAAATATAACAAGAATTAGGTTCAAAGCATTCCAGATGTTCTCCAATTCTTTCTTTTTATCCCGGATTGCTTTTAATTATGATCAGGCAATGCGCGATGAGTACGGCGAATGCATGACATGGTTTCATTTTGAAACTGCCGTAACTGAGTCAGAATGACGCACAGACACAGGACGTCACAAAAATTGACGCAAGCCTCCGCGGTGGGGATGCCTGCTTGTATCTGTTTGCTATAGGGGTTTAACCCTATTAACATCTATAAAATACTTCCAATAGGCCTATGTCTATATATCTGAGTATATTTATATCACATGGATTCTGTTATGCTAAATTGAATTTTGAAGCTCATTTTTGTTTTAAATTCGAATTATTTGAGAACATTAATAGGGCGAATTGTACATTTTCTGAAAATCTGACCCTTCAATTTCTTCGATGAAACTGCCTTTTTTTGCTGGAAATCACACATTTACATTTACTATTTGCTTCTTTATCACAGGCAAGCTATATACAACAACACGGGGAAGAGAGAAGGTGGGGCTGGGGGACGGAATAAACAATGCTCTTGAGACATTTTGGTGGCCCTGAAAAGGGCCTTTGTGGCCCTGAGAAGGGCCTTTTGTTGGGGTGAGGGGGGCGGTCACTCCTCACTTGGATGAGGAGGGCTCACGAGCCTCCGTGTTCGCCCTGCATGCCTCCCTGGCAAAAAAGCAAATGAGATAATTTATTATAAAGAATAACAATTATAATGAACAAATGTAAAATAAACAATCTAACTTATAACAACTGACTTGTACATATCTACCTATACTAATTGACGCATTAAACTAATTATTCCATCATTTATCAACTTCATTTTCCTTAGTTAAATCACAGTAGCAGACACTTATTGGCCAATCAATTACAAACTAACTTTCATTCGCGCGGATAATTCGCGCTCTCCACGCCACTCTGGCCCTCTCCTCCCCGCGGACTCGGCGGAGGAGTTCCTCAGTCCTCCTGTCCACCTCCTCTTCCCAAGCACTATAAACGAATGATTGTAATTGAGAAATTTTTATCTGCAGAATTTGACAGTAGATCAGAAGTAACGAAACATGTATATCAGATGCAACTAAACATGTAGATCAAATATTCATTGTCATTTCATTCATTTATAGAAATTAATGAATG
This sequence comes from Sthenelais limicola, assembly GCA_942159475.1. Lineage (NCBI taxonomy): Eukaryota > Metazoa > Annelida > Polychaeta > Phyllodocida > Sigalionidae > Sthenelais > Sthenelais limicola. The sequence goes on from OW804099.1 coordinate 105,470,394, forward strand.
GGGGCCCTCGTCGGCGTACCCACCAAGGGGCGTCGGTCGGGTGTTGGGAGCTGGTGGAAAAGGGTGGTAGGACCATGGTCCTTAACACTACATATGGGTAAACGTGTGGTTTCTCAATATCCCCAGGCGGATGTTTTAGTCCGATGCTGGCGAGAACCTGTGTTTTCATGCTGTGTGCTGGGTGCGACAAGATCCAAATTATCAACCTGCCCCCGGGCAAGCCGCCGATCCACCATCTTGTCACCCGGCCCGATACATGGATAAGTTTACATAAAAAGACTTACACCATGTCTCTCCGTAGGTCTATCAAATCCCACTGCGCTCGGTTGATGGCTTTCGCTCTCACTAACCACCTGATCTTCTCCTCCATCTTCTTTACCCTCTTTTTCGCTTGCTCCCACTTCTTGTCGACTGCCTTGCTTGTCATCAAACCTTTCGTTATTGCCGGGACGGACGCCATCTTTCCTGCTTTTGGTTAAAACTTGCGAGGTGGCGCCCCTGCATATGCTCTTTCAGAACTTCCGGGAGAGGGGGGAGAGAGAGAGAGAGGGGGGGAGAGAGGGTGAGAGAGGGAGGGAGAGAGAGAGGGGGAGAGAGAGAGAGGGAGAGAGAGAGAGAGAGGGGGAGAGAGAGGGAGAGAGAGAGAGAGGGGGGCGGGGGGGGGGGGGCGGGGCAGGGAGGAGTGGAGAAGAGAGGGAGAGGAGAGATGAGAATGACAGATTATGAGATATATCCCCCCCCCCCACACACACACACACACCCATACATTTGTCAATTTTCCTTCTCCGTTCATCCCTGCAGATAAGCATTGCAGTTTTAATAACTTACATAAGAAGAACTTTATATCCTCACCCTTGAACTGGAAATGGATCTTCAGTCTACCTTTTATCCATATACCCTTTGTAATCGATTACTGTTGGTCCGATTTTCATTACAGAACGAGTATATTCTTTCAATCGGAGGGGTTTGATTTTTATTCTCATCACCATGTAACCTTTGCCTAGCCTTTGTCTAAATGTCTGAAGTCATACCTTTATCTCAGTCTACCACACTCAATAAGTCAATTCGAAACCTCCCCTTAGTGTTAAGCGTTCATTGATGCGTTTTTAGAATTATATGATAAGATATATTATAAGATATGTGTACACACACAAGCTGAGGAAGTATTCATTGTTTTAAAAAAATGTATTCACTGTTTTTGACGAGATTACATTGATATGTTTAAGAAGGGGCCCAAAAGAAATTGTGTTCTGCGTAAATAAGTTCAACTATATCGTTTGTGTCATTCCATTGTGACATTTGTTTGTATGTATTATATTTGTTATGTTAATATCTTTAAGGGTTGAGGATGTTTCATTGGCTACTATGTGTACGGTGGCTGCGGTTTGAACTAACTGAAATATATACACTCTCCATATCTCCTTATATAAAATAAATAAAATACAAAAATTCTCACTTATGCCTTGCATTTCTTTATTTTACGAAAATCTTTATTTAAAGTGGACAGCAGATTTGCTTGTAGCATAGCCCTCTGTAGAACTTGCTGGCGTTGCTTGTACTGCTGTAGGAGATTGTCCATTGCTTGTTTCATTGAGAATGAATGTCCATCCCACCAACAACCGCCGTATATATGCTGAGTTGAACTCCACATCAATGCGACACCTCGTACAGGGGATGCTACACCTCGTACAGGCGTTGCTTTTAAGTTTCTGAGTTGTTGCTTTTAAGTTTCAGATAAAAGAAACACCTAGCACTGACGCGCAAAACTTATAAGGACTAACAAGCGAAACTTGAAAGCAACTGTTTAATATTTTAGAAGTTTAGGAAAGTTATATAAAATGTTATAGTAAAGGATGGGTGATGAGATGAAGATTACTGTCTATTAATATATACATGGCCTATTAAAGCGAGTGTCATCGATATAATGGATCCTGTGATAACAGGTAATATATAACCATACACGTAATGTACAATAAATAATCGATCATTGGGAGCATATACATTAGTAGTACAATAGTTGTACTTAATGCCAGACAAGGAGAGAGAGGCTTGTACACAATGTGGATACGTTCTCGACAGCCATGGCCACTATGCCCGCCATGTGAGACTGCACAGGAATGATGTGGGATACCATTTCCGCTGCCCATATGTCTCCTGTGGCGTCAGAAACAAGTCTGACACAGCACTGGGCACACATCTCAAATACCACCATGGGAAACAGAAGCGTGTCCAGGCCAACCTGGACAACATTGAGTCCATGTGTGATGATGTGTTCAAGTGCTCGGTGCTGTACTGTGGTGTTCGAACGAATGGGGCAAAGAGCTACATCAAGCACCTGAGGGACCATTTGAAGGATGGTAAAGAAATCGAATGCCCGTTTAACGGTTGTGTTGGTAGGACTTACAAAGTCGACTCTTCTTTCCGCTCCCACATAAATCGTGATCATCGTAATTATGTGGCAACAGACTTTGTCAAGACAGCTTGTGTGACGCAGGACGTCCATGAAACCCCAGTTGCCACCATCAACGCAATGCAATGTGCCCCCTGTAGTGATGAAGATGATGACCATGATGACGATGACCGGACCAAACTGATAAGCAGGGACTGTATATCCAGGAGTGTTGCGCTGTTCCTGATGAAGATGGAAGTGGTATTCCTGATACCTATTGCCATCATCCAAAGACTCATTGGAGAAATGAGTACAGTCATCAACCTGGGTAACGAAATGCTGCTTAGCCGTGCCCAGGTGATTGCCAGAGATAACCCACAAATTGAGGCGACAGAACTGATGGGAGTCATCAAAGAGGGAAATGGACTTTCCGACCTTGGTGATAGTCAGTTTCGGTCCAGAAAACGCAGGATGTTGTATTATAAAGAACATTTTGATTATGTCGAACCCAAGCAGTTTGTCATTGGAGCTGATGAGGCTCTAACTCCTTGCTATGTGCATGTTGTTCCAGTGAGTAGCACATTGCGTGTGCTACTGAAAAATCCATCGTTTGTGAAGGTATGCGACAGTGCCAAAAACAACACGGTTTTTCTAAAGGACTTCAAAGATGGACTTGTTTACAAGGAACAGAATAAACAACTGGGTAATGCACCATCGATCGACATACTTCTCTACCAAGATTCATTTGAGGTTGTGAATCCTATTGGGGCACACAGGGGAGAACATAAGGTATACGCTGTATACTACACGCTCCTTAATATTCCCCCTGAATACCGATCAACCATCCACAACCTACAGCTGGCCCTATTAAGCAAGGACAAATATTTGAAGCAGTTCGGTATAGCGACTGTGCTGAAGCCCCTTGTTGATGAACTGTTGCTGCTTACCAAGGACGGCCTCTCTGTCAATGGGGTGAAACGTGATATCCGAGTCAGGTGTGTGTCAGGTGACAATTTAGGTGCGCACCAACTTGGAGGTTTTCTCGAAAGTTTTTCAGCTCACTATTCTTGTCGATTCTGTGAAATAGCCAGGGCTGATTTCAAGTCTGACCCCAACTCCACATGCACCCACAGAACACCCGAATCATATAATGACAATCTGAACAATCTGGTGAACGGGGACGAATCTCACGTCAAAGGGGTGAAGAGTGACTCTATACTCAATCTGTTACCAGGTTTCCATGTTTGCAGCCCTGGTCTGGCTCCTTGTTTAGCCCATGACATTTTTGAGGGAGTGCTAGACTATGATATGGTTCTCTGCCTTAGTTACTTTGTCAAGGTAAAGAAGTTGTTTACGTATGAGCATCTAAACAGGAGTATCCGGCGTCTGAAGTACTTGGGGGCTGATGGCAACACTGTCCCAAGTACAGTCAATCCAAAGGGTAAGCGCCTTGGTGGGAGTGCCATGGAAAACTTCCAGTTTATTCGATTCTTTCACCTACTGGTTGCAGAACAAGTGGACGATACTGATGATGAGGTATGGCAAATGGTCTTACTGCTACATCGCATCTGCATGCTTGTTATGGCGCCAACAATCGCTCGTGAGCAGCTTGGAGAACTTGCCTGGACCATAACAGAATACCTCCTCATGCGAAGTGAACTGTTTCCTGACGTACCGCTACGGCCCAAACATCACTTCCTTACCCACTACCCTGAACTAATACTGCAGTTTGGTCCATTACCCCGTACATGGACCCTAAGGTTTGAAAGCAAACACAGCTACTTTAAGAGAGTGGCATCGGCAGGCCAGAATTACAACAATATATCGTACACCTTGAGCCATAAACACCAATTGCTCCAGGCATATTTACAGTCGGGGAGTATGTTTGATGATGAAGGGATGTCTAGGGGGGAAAAGATGTACAATAGTGTGTTGTACTCTCCACAAATACAGAGCCTTGTGAACGATACTCTGTCCCCTAGTGAGATGGTGTATGTGGTCCAGGATGTTAAGTACAAAGGCATCACATATGCAGTAGGAAAGTGTGTTGTCGCCGAAACCGATACAAGTGGGCTACAGAAAGTTGGAAAAGTCCTGCTTGTCTTGAAGAAGAGAGACAACTTCTACTTGCTGTGTGAGGTGCACTCTGTGGAGCGTGATGTCCATACCCCCCTTCATTATATCAAGACTGGTGTTCTTGATTTAGTGTGTGTGAACATTAGGGACCTTATTGACCCATGGCCACTTGAAGTATATGACTTTGACTTTCTCCCTGTAATCACTCTCAAACACCAAGTTGCACAGGGCTGTGCTAGCATCTGCAACAACTGATGACTTTCTTCTTTTGTGTGCTTGACTCAGGTGGTTTTATGACTTGTACAAGATACCTTTCGGTCAGATTTATTTATGTACTGCTCGGTATACATACCTTTTGGTCAGATTTATTTATGTACTGCTCGGTTGTCTCCGATATTTACTGTAAATATGTGCCAGGATTTAATTACCCGTGATGATTATTCGGTGAAGATTTATAAACTTTACCTTCGTCTCTATGAATACAAGCTAGCACTCTAACAAATGAGACGGTTTAGGGTGCATGTGAATATTATTGTGCTTGGTTTCTGTCTGTAAATATGTGCCAGGGTTAAATACCCGTGATTATCTTTCTTTGCATGTAAATATGTGCCAGGGTTAAAGACCTGTGATATCCGATTATTTGATGAAGATTTATCAGCTTCACCTTTGTCTCTCAAGTATATATATATCCGTAGAATGGTACTAGAATAAACAGTACGATAATAGTTACATCTGTTGTCACTCAATCCATAATTTAATTTTCATCACCTACAAAGGTTCGAAAATGAAATTAATTCCCCCTGAATACCGATCAACCATCCACAACCTACAGCTGGCCCTATTAAGGAAGGACATATATCTGAAGCACTTCGGTATAGCGACTGTTGAAGAACTATTGCTACTGACCAAGGAAGGCCATTTGCATACAGTTCGACAGTACATTCAATTGGAGAATGATTACATTCAAATTGCAATCGTGCAAACATATTCTTTGTTTGAATGGGTGATTCTGTTTTATCCATTTCTTAATAAGATCATTGTATATTTTCAGAATGCTGCCACCAAGTGTTCAAGGCCTGATTACCCATATCTTGGGTGAATTTCAAACAGAGACAATGTTTGCTTTGTCGGATGTGCTAAAGGGTGTGAAGGATGCCGGTGACTTCCGATATGTTAAAACGGAGGCGCTGGAGTTAGTGTTGTCACCATTGGAAGCGGAAAAGCTCAAGGATGAAGCCAAAGGTAAAAACGTTTCCCATGACTTGAAAGTTGGAAATGCAACCTATATAGTTTATATAAAGTCATTTATTTTCCAATCAATGTGAGTAAACTCATGTATTGTCCAATAGATGTGAGTGCAGAAATTTCTCTCTTATCACCTTTATAATTGATCACCATTCAATAGATATAAGTGTATGAGTATAATTGATCACCATTCAATACATATGAGTGTATGAGTTATCTATTTTATGAAGATGTAAAAATATCAATACTAAAATTTATCACCATTAAAATTTGCTTCTATATCTCATCATAAACAGAAATAGGGGATGAGCTGAAACAGAGAAAGCGTGACGCCTACCTAAGCTCCATAATGCAGCCAACAACTCACTACTCATCAGCCGTCAGTCACAACCAGTCACAACCAACTCCTCCATCCAGTGCATCCACCACATCGTATGCGACATCACCACCACCTCCATCCAGTTCATCCACCACATCCTATGCGACATCACCACCACCTCCATCCAGTTCATCCACCACATCCTATGCGACATCACCACCACCTCCATCCAGTTCATCCACCACATCCTATCTTCCCACCAGTCCATATTACTCACCACCCAGCTATCACACTGATCCTGCATCACCACATCCGACATCATCTACACCCTGTTCATACACCTTGTTACTGGAAGGTCAAGGAATGGATGAGACTTGGGGATCAATGTGTGAGTCATCAACCCCGCTTCGGCCATCATCCAATACCACTGCCACCGCCATCACCTACCAATCTACCCCTCAACCATCGGCAAGACTTTCACCAGCAGCCCCTCCACCAGCAAAACGGCGGTTGACTGACCTCTGTCTGCCATGGACAGACAGCTTCAAGCCAACCATCAGAACTCTTGCCTATCCCTCACTGCACAAGGGGCAGTTAACCGCTGCAGACAAGCGCGACTTTGGGCGAGATCTGATGAACCAGATCATGGATGTAAGTTATTATTACCATGCACCTTAATTTGTGGATGCAAACTGTACATACCAAATTATTCCTTATCAGCATCCAGTAACAAACTATTCCATATCAATATCGAATTTCATACATAATGATACCCCCAAGTCTCATCCATTCCTGTACCTTCCAGTAACATGGTGTATGAACAGGGCGTAGACGGTGGAATAGTAAATTAAGTTGAATGTCTGTGTTGATATAGAACACAATATGCAATGTGTGGATACAGAACACAATATAAGTTATATTTGTTTATATAATGTTTGCTACATATTGCTTGATTTTGCTGCAGGTATGCCCTAGACCACGCAAGGAGGACCTGGAAATAATTGCCACCCGCCTGGTCATAGACTATCCAGTGTTGGGGGACAGTGTCCTTGGACAGAAGATGGGGTCGGGAGTAAGCGGGTTAGTTAGCATGTTGGTAAATAGGAAAGATAACATAATTCGGAAGCAGGACAAACCAGCAAGGGTCAGTCGGCCCAGAAGAAGTCGGCCGGAGAACAGACCAGCCAAACCAGCATCCCGAACAGACAAGTAAGTATTTTTGACACTTTGGGTATGTTAAAAACATAAATCATTTCGAAAACCCCAATCATCTTTCAGGTAATTATATTGGCATGATCAAAGCATTACTTAATATAAATTTATATGAATTAATAGCTCCTTTTGTCCACTTCAATATATGGTATGGGACCTGACTAGATATACAAGCGATGCAAACCAATGTGATACAAGAATGACATAAATATACATTGATTACAGGCATGGCTGCATCCGCTGGGTTGACGCGTGTCCGCCAGTCGGGGAAACAGAACTGACACTCGAACAGAAACGCCAGGTGTTGGCTTGCCAAGACCAACAGGCAGGCCTGAGCCCAGATTCGAGGCAGCTCCAGACTGTGACTTACTACCTTCAAAGGAAGGAAATCGTGAGAGGTAAGAAAATTATCTGTCTTCATATTAAATATCTACGGAAATGACCAATTGTTGGCAAAATATAGTTAAACTCAGTATGACATTAATGTTCAATAGTATGACATTAATGTTCAATTACTATGAAGTGAATGATATGATTCATGTTTCCATGAAAAGATAGTAAAAACAATTCTAAATAAAGATATAAAAACAATTCTAAATAAAGATAGATCTCAATTACCGACTTTTACACTTTACAGGTGACAGTGCGGACGCAATAAAAGACAGATGGCCATCCATTTTCACCATCCAGGGGGTGTTACTGCATGTTCAAATGTTGACCGGGGTCAACTTTCTGGATACATACCATCAAAACCATCAGGACTTGGGGGATAAACTGTTCCGGTTTTTCAAAGCCGAGTCCAAGACCAAGAGAACAGAACAATTATTGTAAGTATCTATTATCATTAACTTTAGTTCCCCCACCATTCATTGTCACCTACTTTATTAATAATGTTATTGTGGTGTTCTGGCTTAAATAATGTTATTGTGGCGTTCTGTCTTAAAGAATTGTGGCATTCTGTCTGAATGTACGTGTGTGTATATTCCTCAAGGTGCACCCAATACAAACTTCGGCACCTATCATATATTACTGTAACCTAAACCAATCATAATTCATTGTTGGTGTAAATAATGATTATTATTGTCTCTGATTTCAGTTTGGACATCGAAGAAGCCAGTGTAATACTCAAAACAGAGGAGGCCATCTACCCAGGGATCTTCCTGCTAATGTGTGCGTGGTTCCGTATGCCACATGACACTCTCCTCATAGAAGCTAATGTAAGTAGTCTTTAATGTTTATGCTAAAGTTAAGTAGCCTTTAACGTTTATGCTAGTCGGTTACGTTGGTTTAGATCTAATTCATTATTATGGATAAAGGACTGACAAGCTTGTACTGGAAAAACTTGATAGGGGGTAAATGATTAACGTGGTAAACTGTTTGGATGGGAATTTACATTGTTTTAGGTATATATTCAAATATATGAGTGTATACTAAAATTATATTTAAATATATCAGTGTATACTAGAATATATGATAATGTTTTCATGATTTCAGAGCACGGACACCAAAGCAGAAGTGGCTGGCAAGCTCCCTGCATCACCTTGTGTGATTTACTGTGGTAAGTGCATTTGTTCGACATGAATCGAACAATAATGATCATAAATTATGTTCAATGGAGCGAGTTACAACTGCTGAGACAATGTAAAAATGCAATACAAATAATGAATAATGATATAGAAAGAAGGATTTGATGTAATTCTTATTTGCATATAATTTATGTATATGGAATAGAAGTAATGTACAATGCAAATTTTGAATATTCACTTTTTTGTTATTGCAGGACGGTCGGCTCTGACAGCCAGACGATTCATGCTAGCTGCAGATGGGATAGTGGTTAACAACAACGTGAAAACCTTCCCTGTAGCCCTGTCCTTCCTGTTTGGGCTCAATTTCATGCTGAACAGCGAGTACCATGAGGACAATGGGGCTATGATGGATGTGTACCAGAGGTGAGAACTATCACTTGTTAAAAACAGTCTTTTCTCGTGACTTCATAGGAACCACAATCTACCAATATGTTGTACATAGTGTAACTCAAATTGATAAGGAGATGTATCGTAGCGTAGTTTATTGTAGATCTTAAGTGAAGCATGAGGGGGTCGCAGCCCCTCGTTATATGATTGGACGGTGAAGCCAATGTATACAATCAACTGTTTCTTGTCAGAAATGTCAAAATGTTATTTTCTACATTAGTAACGGATCATACATATAAAATGTTAGTTGCACTAGCCATACGATATAACAGTCTGTTATTCTGTACTATATTAAAGTCGTTTGTCTGTTATATCTTCCAGGATATTCTTTGGCGTAAACCCAGAGACGGGCAACAAGACACAGTCCAACAAGGGGAAGAAAGGACCGCCACCACGGGCTGTAACGTTCTACACAAAGTTTGGGTGTTTTGTTAGCACCGGCAACACAGCTATTAAGGGGCTCCTGTAAAAAGCATGACAATTGTATATTCTTAGTGTTAAGTAATGCTTGGTATACATACCTTTCGGTCATATTTATTTATGTACTGCTAGGTATGTCTTTCCTTGTCTCCGATATTTACTGTAAATATGTGCCAGGGTTTAATTACCTGTGATGATTATTCGGTGAAGATTTATAAACTTTACCTTCGTCTCTATGAATGAAAGCTAGCACTCTAACAAATGAGACGGTTTAGGGTGCATGTGAATATTATTGTGCTTGGTTTCTGTCTGTAAATATGTGCCAGGGTTAAATACCCGTGATTATCTTTCTTTGCATGTAAATATTTGCCAGGGTTAAATACCCGTGATTATCTTTCTTTGCATGTAAATATTTGCCAGGGTTAAATACCCGTGATTATCTTTCTTTGCATGTAAATATGTGCCAGGGTTAAATACCCGTGATTATCTTTCTTTGCATGTAAATATTTGCCAGGGTTAAATACCCGTGATTATCTTTCTTTGAAATCCCTGTTATTATGATCGGTAATTAGCGGACAATATGTGATTGTTACAACTTGTATTTTGTTTAATTGCGAATCAAATAATACAGGATTATAGTGTATATAATGTAACCATGTTGTGTCTTCTCTTGCTTCAATCCACGGTAATAAATCTCCTATTACATATCCAGCACATCAGTACAGTACAGTATAGTAATTGCTGTGTAAAAATCAGCCATTAATTGATTAATTAAATATACACCATTTCCGCCCCCTCTAATTTTCGGCCATTGAAGGGCGCGCCCCCTGAGCCTGAGCGTCCGTGCTACCACGGTTGCGTCAGTCAGGCGTGACAATGCTGTGAGCATCCGCGCTACCACGGTTGCGTCAGTCAGGCGTGACGACACGGTGGGCATCCGCGCTACCATGGTTGCGTCAGTCAGGCGTGACGACTGGTGCCACCAGGCGCCCACACGGATGCCATCCGGTGTTTTACGGTTGTTAAAACCTCCCTGGTCCCCAGCCCACAACCGTATGACGATCGGTTGTAATACGTTGCGGGCGCCGCAGTGTAGGATCATATAGAAATGAGTTTACATATACAATATATTAACCTTGATAACTCAAACTAACTTCATAGCTGTTTCAATTAGTATGTACTTAATAATTTACAAAATATATCACACTTTCTGTGAGTGCCACACAGTTAATGCTCTTTCATTACAAAAGACAAAAAACAGGTTCAAAATACAGCTTAAATCTCACCTAACTCATTGTTTGGGTGTTGAATCAAGGCAATACTTAACATACATATTTAGATATACATAGTGTTGACCATTATTCGGTCTAATTCAGCAAATTTACTAAATTTTTTGATCTACCAAATGTACATTTTCTGATAATCTGACCTAATAATGTACTATAGATTTGAAGTTAATGTCTTCCTAAACAAAACTATCCATTCATTAGTAATGTCTTGATAACAAGCATAGGCTGGGACAATGCATCATTGGTTCATTGATTATATCATAAACTGCCAATAATCCTCATAAAATTGTTGTGAGGCCTTAAGTAGCATGTTCTCCAAGACTCAATTAATAATTTGAATGTCAACCATATAAATATTTGAATTGTATAGCTTGGGAATTACATGCCTGCTTCAAGTATTCAGTTCTATAGTGAAAAATTTAGACCGGATCGATAATGCTATTCAAACCAATGTTGTTATTGACTCAATGCTTTTCTGTCGTTATTACCCTATGTACTGTGACTTCGATAAATAAAGTAGTATCTTATCTTATCTTATCTTATCTTATCTGTCAGGACATTTCTGCATTGTGCATGAGCTATATTTGGACTCCTTATTCATTAACCAGTAGCTGAAGGTAGTTTAGGAGGAGGGTGTTTGGGTTGATAATAGGGTGATCCAGCAGTTGACGTATCTCAAAGAATGTTACCCTTAACGTAAAAAGTGGGTCACTTTGTCACAATTTGCATACACAATTTAATAATTGCACCAATTGGTTTTAAATTCTACAGGAATAAACTACTGTTTTATTGCCTTAATATTAAAAAAAATCAGACTAATGATGAGAAAAAGTGTGTAAAGAAAAACTAATTATGTCAAATCAGTGTTACATATTTATTCAAATTTCATATCATGACCCTGGCTACCAAATAATTTGAATAAAATATATTTCTAATAATCCATTGGTTGATTTGCAATGCAAAAATGTCTGGGGAAGTCTGTATATGTCACCATAACGTGTCTATTTAAAACTACAATAAAAATTGATATAAACATGAAGATGGGTCAAGTGGATATGGTCAATTCTATTTTATTGGCGTCCAGGTCGGTGAAAAATGGTCAATTTTCAAACAGGTCCGAATCAGTCTGGAAAATAGATGTTTTGAAGGGTTTTTGTGGACAAGTTAGTAAGGCTGTGATTCCACTGGCTTGCTCTTTAGGTCCGCTCATGGCCCACTCATTTTATTTCCCAGAGCACATAACAAGTGGAGGCAGAGCGAACCCAGAGCGTTCCAATAGAATCGGTGAATGTGCTTGCAATGCACTCTTAAAATTTGAGGTTGGCGCTTCTTTTTGACACAGTGCTAATATCTGACCTGTTTGATTTGAACACAACTACACACCGCTCTTTCTGCCTGTTAACGTAGCAGACCAAGAGCGCAGTCAGAGCGGACCAAGTGATTTACCATTGATTTCATGAGGAAACAAGCGAACCAGTAGAATCGCCCTGCGCTTGTTTTGCGTTAAAATTATTAGTGGATGAAGAATGAATGACAAGCGCACTGTAAACAAGCGCAGTAAGAGCGAGCCATGAGCACATATATACGTGAACCAGTGAAATTGGACTTTAAGGTTATCTCTGGATATTTACTGAGCTATAGGAGATGGGATAAATGAAGGCCATTGTAAGTATACCATGCGTATGCCTGGTGATTTATTATAATTTTTGCTAATTTTACTAAATCAGTCTATTCTAATCTTGATTTCTTTTTCATTATCTATGATAAACATATATATGCATCATTGTCCCAGAGTCACAAATATTTGATGAAATTCATTTGAGATAATAACTATGGATTCAGAATGAGTGTGTTTCCTCGGGGAAATCATTGTATTTGAAGTATATATGTTACATAGTTGTGATTAACTTCACCATATCAATGACAAATAATCATTGCCCTTCTGTATTTTGAAGTTGAGTGTGTCTGACATATGTTGCCAATTTTTAGGAGAAATTTATAAAGTTTTTCAATACTTTATAAGCTCCTAGCCTAAAGCATACGCACGATATAACACATGAGAAACACCAGTGCTAAACCTGTTAATTCAATTAAACAGCAGTTCAATTAACAGCACTTTTACAATAGTGTATTATTCCATGGATAACGATTTTAGTATGACCCGTATATCGGATACAATTTTCTGTTAAATGCAAGAACTAGATATTTATTTCCAGAGGATATATCTCTTTCATTGAAGGCATACACATGGTATGTATATTCAGGCATATGCATGAGATATATATATTGGGTTACTTGACGATATCCAACAAATTCAGTTATATATGAAACCAGTCTAATTCTTCTTCTTTAGATACTAGCTGGGGAGGAATTCCTCAATTTCACGCCGTATCTCAGCTTCTGCTTACTGCATCTTCAAGTGTAATACCTCTTTTTTTATGTTTATGAGTATGGAGAATCCAGTTCTGAAGTTATTTTTCGGTTTCAAGGTCATTTCAAGGTCAAAATTCAAATTTGCCTGCCGCTGTGAAAAAAAAGACATATTTCCATTTTCCTCTGTCAAGGTCATTTTCAAGGTCAAAATTCAACATGACGGCAAATGATAGATGACAAGGTGATATCTCTGCTCCTATCATTGTGAGGCAGCTTAAGGCCATATTTGAGACAGAAGTGGACATTTAAAATATGAATGCCAAATTTTGCTTACATGCTACACACAGCCTTAGCTTTTTATTGTTCATAGGAACTTCTTCCTTCTGATTCTTTATGGCGGCCATCTTGGATTTTCCCTGACACCATCATGAAAAAACCTATATCTACCAATATCTCAGCTTCTAAGACACTTAGGATCACAATCTTGGTGACTAAATATACATTTTCAGGGTCAAGGAATACAATTATACCATTCAGAAAAGCACCAGACAGTTTTTATGAACACCAAAATTGTAAGTATATAAATTATATATTTAAATTTTCTGATTATATAATGAGCAAGTGTTGGCTTCATCAACATAGCCTATATTAAAATATCTTCAGAGCTGAACTACCCCAAAACTATATCATTACATCTCAGCATTATATATAACATTATCTCACAGCAGCTAGGATTGTTAGGCCGTATTATTCTGTACCAGTGTCTACCCAGATTATCTAGTATTATCATTTTCATCACCATAGAATAATAAACTTAAAAACCTTATTTGAGTGAGATTAAATATAAAGAAATGCCACTTATAGAAGGTCTGACTGTCTTAACTTAAAGCGGCTAGGATGCCTTAGCATTTATAGTTATATCTTATTAAAATATCATGTACAATTGTCTCATATATCCCATTTCTCCTTTGTATGCATACGCATGGTACATGCATATGCATGGTATGTTTCTACTAATCTTGATAATCATTACAAATGTGTTTGGACAACATAAACAGGAGATACCTTGTTTATAACCTAGTATTATTGATCTCGTGACCAACTACTGAACAAATCATATACAGCGTACCAAACTTAAGGATCTTGTTTCTGACCCGATTCCCATTGAAAATGGTGTTCCACAAGGAAGTTTGTTAGGACCCCTAATCTTTTTAATCTATGTGAATGATCTACCCTCCTGTTTAAATAAAATTAATTATCCTAGAAACTCGGTCGAAATCAACATATCTATCTATGCTGATGACACGGCCCTTACTATAACAGGAGAAGATCCAGAGGAATGCCTTCGAGTTAGCCAATTAGCAACGAACGAGGTGTCCTCTTGGGTGGGTTCTAATAAAAATCAATTCTCGAAAATGTCAGATACAGTTTATCGGAAATCAATTTCAACAAAAAAAGATCAAGTTTGACACGCTGGGGGGGGGGGGGATGTTTTCATTGACAGGTGGGCTATAGAACGTGCTAAAACTGTGAGATATTTGATCCCTTTACAAAAATGAAATACTTAATCCAACACAAGCTAAATTGCCTTGTAAGGTTGAGATATTATATTAATAAGAACATTACAACATCTATAGTGAAAGCACACCTCCTGTCACTCGCCAAATATGGAAATTTCCTCTACACTCTAGCAAATGCAACCTGTATTAATAAGCTTCAGTCTGTATTAAACAGAGTGGTTCGACTAGTCTTTTATAAAGACAACTATGATTTGTCAACTGAAGAAATGCGATTGAGCCTAAATATTGATACTTTTAAGAAAAGAGGGGACATTGCTCTCTTAGGGCTTATGTGCAAATTCTCCGAAAAATATAACAAATCTCCTCAAATAAGAGGGCCTAAATTATGGAATAGGTTGAATAAAAAAGAAAAGAACAGTATGTGGCCTACTCTTAAACCCTTCCTTAAAAAATGATCGCTGGAGGGACTAATGCCTGACTGGTTCTTGGAGGTTGCATTCTGTATACTGTAGCTGTATACCTATATCTAACAAAGCTGTCATTGAATTCTATAGTGTATGTGTCTATTTTAATTGGAAAAGTCAGATGTAATAACAAATTAAACTAAATTTGTGTATGTGAGCTCAATTGAAATGATGGAAAAACTAAAACTGTACAGAATAAGTTATGACTATAACAACCATCAACTATGTAGGAAAACAATGTTCATTCATAACAAATTTAAAGCATACTTCCAGTGAGTGGTACATGTCATCTGCCTATCTATATTTCATAGACCTCAACATCATAGGGATCAGAAATTTGGATTGGAGTTTGGATTACTCATAGATATCTAGTCAACATGGGATGGTGTGGCTTCTTGCTGTTATGTGCCTGCATTGTACCGACTCCTGGAAATGGTTAGAATTGTTTTATTTCACATATCACATTTCACATTTCACATATCTTTATACAAATCATTTATGTATTATGCCCACAGATTTGAGATAAATTCACTCCTAAATGGGACAATCTACTGCCACGCTACTACTCCCGCTACTCCTCCTGTTACTATGACAGTCTATTGCTGCTGTTTCTTTAGAAGCGGGAGCAAGCAACTGAAAATAACCTGAATAGGTGCTATGGCCACATTACTTCCACTGCTCATTCTACCACTACTCAGAAAAATGTGCAAACAACATTTTTTTTTCACATGGAAATGAATTCATCAAAAAACGTGAGCAGTAACATAGACCAGTGCCATTGCTCCACTTAAAGTTATATTACTTCCTGTTACTTCATGTATTAAGTAGGGGTAAATACATATGAAACATGTTTGCCAGAAGCGGGAGCACTCTATGCTTCTAAAACCCGCAAAAAGAAGTGAGAAGTAACATGGCTATGTAGTGGGAATGAATAGCACCACTCTATGTTACTCACTCGTTACTGCTCCCATCTCTTTATTGAAGAAGTGGGAGTAGTAAAGGGAAAATTAGCGAGGTGGTGGAACCCAGGATTAAGTCAAACAAACATTTTCAAATTGTTCTAAAAAGTAGTCATGATACTCAATATTTTTAAGTTAGAGCTAAACAGCTAAAGGAAAAGTCAGAAATGTATATTGAAATGTTGTAATTACAGTTGGAGTAGGCAAACAATTTGTGACTAGCTCTCAATAGGAATATGTATGCTTGCATGTATGCTTGCACATATTACTGAATAAGCACAATCTCACCCACCTTCTCACCCTTTCTCTCACCGTCCCTCTCCCTGCCCCTCTCCCTGTCCACCTCCCTGGATGAGGGTGAGGATGAGAGAAGTGGATAGGGAGGGGAACAGGGAGGTAGACAGGGAGAGGGGCAGGGAGAGGGATGGTGAGAGAAAGGGTGAGCCCCTCCACCATCCACTTATCTATGTGCTGCGTTCTACCCATACTGCACTGCATATATTCTCCCATGCTTTCTCACGCATTCATCATTAAATTATTTAGTTGTTGAAGAGATTTGAGTCATTAGGGTTTCCGATTCCTCTTTGGTTCTTCTATCTATTTCTTGCCAGCCAGTTGGCAGTTTGTTGATTTCAATCTTTGTTCATTTTGTCTTTTGAATGATATCATTTTCAAATAGTCTAAACCCAGTTATCCATACCTAATACAGTTGGTTCTGAATAGCTTTTCCTCATCTGTAATAGATTCTCTTTTTGTAATTTAATTTCTTGTAAAACTTAATCTAGATGTACTATCTGACTGAGAATAATGTCCTACGGGCATAATTTTGAAGGGTTATTGTTATGTAGTAGTATCTGATTGCAATAATGTTTGGCTTTTTTTCATTAATATTATAATTGTTCCATGCTGTTCATAGCACTTATAGATATAAATGTAAGGCAGCTTTAGTGGTAATTTATGCCACCCCAAAGAAACAAATAAATTATTTTCATGCTGCCATGTGGGTTGTGGGTTTGTATCTAGAGTCCAGTTGTGTCCAGGTAATAAATCTCCTGACTGCTAACCCTGGCCATGTTATATCACTATACCAATAATATACAGCAACATAATGAATGCCACTTTGTTATTACATTTGAGGTATTTGAGAGGACTGTGAAGGCAAACTGTACATTTATTTATCTATAACCATTCTTAGAAATCATTGAATTGGGACAACCTACATGCTGCACCATGCATGATGCCTGTTAATGGAACCTTCCTAGTGCAAACTTGTCCAACCAACAATATATGGGTCAGATTTTCAGAAAATGTACAATTAAACTTCGCCAATCTTCTCAAATAACCCAAATTTCAGACGAAAAAAAAGTTCAAAATACAGTTCAACCTAACCAAACCGATTGCTAGGATCAATGCAATGGCGAATATACTCGAATTTACCTAGTATTGACCAAATTGTAGCCTAATTTAGCAGAATTTACTAAATGTATACAGCTGCCAATTATACATTTTCTGAAAATCTGACCCATATGTATAAGATCTATACTACTCTCAATGATCAACAACCAATGAACATGACTCTATTGCATTTCAGTGGTGCAAATACCGGCATCAACTAGTGGCTCTGTCCTGAATCATGTCAGTGAGGTGGACCTGACTGGGAAAGAAAGCCTTGTATTCCAAGTGCAGACTTCTCGGGATGTCTTTGTTTACCTTAGTACCAATGTGGACATAACAGACTTGGCTTACAAAATAATCATTGGTGAGTGAGTATTGTTATTGCTTGTAATAAGTCATATATCCGAAATCATACTTCCACAATTGTATGTGTGGAAATGTTACTGTTTAGATCAGTTTACCACTCTTAGTGGAAAGGAAGCAAACAGCATTACTACCAGTAAGTTCTCATCAAAATACATATTCATCAAAATACATATATATAGTACAGACATTTTAGAATGGAACCCGGAATACAATATGGTAAAGCTGATTTGTTTATATACAGTGCAAGACACATTAGGGATCAGTGATATGTACACCCATCTAATGCATATATATACAAGGAGTTATGAGATAACATTCTTGTTATTTAGTGATGGCCATATTGGATTTATACCTGGAAATGACCTTGGAACAAAAAATTACCTTGGGAAATGAATTCTTCATATTTAAAAAACAATATTTAAGTGCTATTATAGTTGAAGATCCACCAAATAGAAGCCAACCTGAGTCATACGCCCAGATGCAGGTCAAGTTCATCACCCAGTGCGTTATCTCTACAGTACCCTTACTCACTTATGAGGGGAGGGGAGAGGGCATTTGTCACTCTTGTAATGCCCTACCTCCATGTGCGTTGGTGCGGTGTCACCAGGAAGTTGTATAGAGCCGACAGAAGAAAGAAATATCCCTTATTTTACAATAATTTATTAAAATCAAGGGTATCTCAAATAAAAATTATACTTTTCTTCGTCTTCTCGACTGTAGACAAAAATTATATATCCCAAATTCAAAGTATTTAAAAAATGCCACTAAAATAACAATCACAAACAACAGGTATTCTAGTATGATACATGCCCCTATGCCCCTATCAACCATGGAAAAGACCAGACTGCACACATGTTTTCTTATTTATCACAGATCCAAACTATAAGTCAGTGAATAAACTATGCTGAATATATTCAGTGCCAATGGTTGCGGAGACAGCCATGAGGGAGAAAACATGCAAATTCACCGTAGGGAGCCAACACAATGATATACAAATAATCCATGATAATGATTCATGCTGAATGCTGATGCAATGTCACCCAAGCCAGTGGCAGAGCCAGGAATTGAATAGAAACTACATGCTGAGAAGAACTACCCATTTTAGATGGGGAGCATCTAGTTTATCAATATTACTTATTAGAAGCGATTTGATGAGATTTTTTTTCTGCGACCTCCAACTTCAGGGATCACTGGTCGGCCGGGATCTATTATTCTTGGAGCCCAACCCTGTCGCTTCGGGTGACAGGGGAGGGCTTACGGTGATAACTCAAGTTTGTAATCAAATAAAATACTTGTTTCCGACAGCTAGAGAAGTAGTTGGTGTGTGTATATTATCTATGAGTATAACATGCGAGATCCAACCAGAGTAATGGTTAAACAATGGAAAAAAGAGGGTATAAGGAAGAGTGTGATAGGTAGGATAGAAGCTATTTGGAATGTTGTGCCAGTAATTACTAGGAGAATGGAGGATAAAACTACCTTCTCTGTGAGTATTAAGAAGCTGTGTCTAGAATCGTTCAGAGTTACCGAAGGGATTTGGTCCATTCCCGATCCTATGGTCTTTCAATGAAGGAATATATATATACATGTACTGGATTTGGACAATAACTTCTGCTCGTGGGAATACATTTGTTGGAATATTGGATTTGGAATTCGTTTAGGTAAAATATGTAGGATTGTCATGATTTGAACCACGCGCTCGTGTTTGTTTGTTTTTATGCATCTATGTATTTTATTGTATTTTTTATCTAATTCTATTCTATTTTTCTATCTTTTATTTTATAAATACATTACGTTATGTGTCAAAAACAACTCCACCTTTAATTAATTAATTGTATAAGATTTCTGGTTGAATAACATCTTCCCTTGTATTATTTATATAAATTGGTAATTTAGAATCAGCCAACTCTGAGAACAATATACCCTCGTTGCACAATGTTTTTGTCTGAATAAAAATCTTTAAATACAAACTAATATGGTTCACCAATTACCTCAAAGATCGTAAGCAGCAGGTCTATATTAATAACCATATTTCCCAAACCAAACTTATTACCTGCGGTGTTCCTCAAGGTACAACCCTAGGCCCTATACTATTCTCTATATATATAAACGACCTTTCCTTACAAGTCAAAAACACTAACCTACAACTCTTTGCCGACGATACTATTATTTGCAAGGAGGGCAGTGATTTGAATATTGTAACAAACCAACTTCAATCTGACCTAACCAACATAGTGATCTGGTGCAAAGCCAACAAGATTTCTCTTAATGAAGATAAATCAAAGATTATGACCTTTTTGAGAAGGCCTTCCCTGAGATCCAGGTGGAAAGCTGAATCCTCTGCATTTAAAGTTTTCTTGGGCCGGAGTGAGCTAGAAGAAGTCAAAGATTATAAATACTTAGGTACTGTCGTTGACGGACCTTTAACATTCAAAAAACACCTATCCAACATCAAAAAGAAAGTGTCTCATAAAATCTGGCTCTTCCGACATGTTAGGAGCAAGTTGAACGTCTATCTGAGCGCCCAGATCTACAAAGCAACCATCTTACCTCCAATCGATCAATCTGATATATTTAATGACTCGGCAGCAAAATCAAAACTAACTTTTCTCCAGACCCTTCAAAATAGAGCCCTTAGGATAATAACTAGAACTAATAGGTTTCAAAATGTTGACCAATTTCATGATCACTTCAACTTGCTCCCACTCAAGCAGAGGAGGAGGCTTCATTTGTTACAACAGGCCTACAGAGCTAGAGAAAATATCGATCGACTGGATCTAAGGCCCATTCGTACGCGTCAGCACAACCCTGATAAAATTGTATTTAAATGCCCGATTCCCAGGCTAGAAATCATAAGACGCTCCATATTGTACAAGCTGCCCCTGTATTGGAACCATCTTGAGGCCCAAACTCAAAGAGCCGATACATCCAAAACCTTTACAAAAAAAGCTAGATTAAATGCTATTTGGGAAGATAATAACTTCATCTACTAGAATTAGCTATCCTAACTTATTCTCCCATTTATGGCTTATGACCCCCTCGTTGATTCCCTTACTTGAAGTAGTAGCACGGGGCCCGAGGTGATAATGTATTGTAGTCTAGACTTTAGAAAGTTCTTAATCAAATGAAATACTAGTTTGAAAAGGCTAAAGAAGTAGTTGGTGTATGTATATTGTCTATAAGGAGGTTTCTGTCAGTTTGGTGCAGCGAGGGTCGTTCCATCTTCTTTGCGTGTGCAGTAAAATACGAATCCATGCACACACTTCTGGGTCAGGTCATGTAAACAGTATGGAGACTCTCATGGCGTGTTCTGATGTTTTTCGACCGGAATAAAGAAGGTTTGTCTATCTTTTTTCTCTCCCATGAAGTGAATCTCATCAAATCACATCTAAAAGCAATTTTTCCCTTGGTTTTGTCTGCTTGCGGGTACTGTTGCCTGACGAAAGTTCTCCGGCAAGCCCTCAAACTTCCCTCAGGCAACAGTACCCGCGAGCAGACAAAACCGATGGAAATATTTCTTAAATAATATTCCTTGGGATCACCTTGATGCTGAAACATGCTGCTTCGCTCCCATCCAAGCATGAGGCAACAACAGACCTTAGGGGAAAACTTTACTTATCCAGCTGAGGGTTTCCCTATGCAAATGGGATAAGATTTAAACCAACAGTGGTCAGTACTTTGGGTTATATGTACAGTCTCTGTGAGTCCCAATATGACTGACAATAGGTGCTCAGGCATTGGCTGTACATCCCTTCCCTCTTTCTGATCTGGAACATTTTTTTATTTATTAGGTGGTTGGGAGAATACTAAATCAATGATAAGAACAAATTCACAAGTGATGGATAGTGATGAAAATGGACCATATGTGAGTGACACAGAGATGCGCTATTTTTGGATCAGCTGGACTGGTGGTAACATCAGAGTTGGTAGAGGAAATGTGCTGTCACAGAACGTGTTCATGGAATGTCTGGATAACAATCCATTTGTAATAAAGCACTTAACTTTGTCGTCATATCTGATTGGTTCAGGCTCCTTTTTGATTGATGCAGGTAATAGATCTATTATTGTTTTAATTTTGTTATTGTGACAAACTCTCAATAGGAAACTGTATGCTTACATGTATGATTGCATATATTACAGAATAAGCATAAGGACCATCTCACCCTCCTTCTCACCCTTTCTCTCACCATCCCTCTCCCTGTCCCTCTCCCTGTCCACCTCCCTGTCCCCCTCCCTATCCACCTCTTTCCCTCACGCTTTCTCTGACCCTCCCAGTCTTCCTCCTCTCCCCCTCCCTCTTCCCCTCCCTCACCCCCTCCCTCTTCCCCCCTTCTCCCCCTCCCTCTCCTCCTCCCTCTCCCCCTCCCGCTCCCTCTACCACTCCCTCTCCCCCTCCCTTTCCCCCTCCCTTTCTCTCTCCCTCTCCCCCTCCTTCTCCCCCTCCATATCACTTGTTATTAGTCATTGTAATTTTTCTCTTGTCTTGGCTTTGTAGCTGCCGGTTCGCACAGTGATATTGCGCAGATTATCATCAGATTTGATGAGATAAGAAACTAGTGAAAATTGTATTTCAAGTAATTTTCCTTCATGACAGAATGGATTATTATTTGTTTCTTTTTATTACTTTTAAGGCCAAGACATTTACAATATTAGAAAAGAATACATGCAACCATGTTGATGTATTAGTGCATTGCCTGTATTGACTTCATGAATAACACAACCTGATTATAATGCTTAATGAATGACTCATGTTGAGCCAAACACTTATTGACATTATTGCATAATTTGCATCATAATAAAAACTATATTTCTTAGAACCCTGGATATGGAAGATGTTGGAACACCAGAGAAACCTTGTAGGAGTTGATCGAGAAATGAAAGGATGGAAGAACTACCGTGTAGAATTTGTTGCACCAACCTTGAGGAGAATGACAACAGTGCGCAATATCGTTGAGTGCATGTCCCATTGCCTGACTGATGACTGTGAAGTCTACAACTATAATCGTGTGACTAAAGTCTGCACCTGGGGTTCTGGTGGCTATGTAGTAGCTTTTGTTGACCTGGAGTCCAGTGTGTTCACTGCTGACAGCCGATTTACTGATGTCAATGTAAGTATGAACCGATTATATTACTCATTTGGGTAAAGGTTTGGGTGCTTGAACAAACATATCTGTCATGTATTGATCTGTAATGTACACTCAAATTTCAATCCTTTTTACATTATTTCTTGTGGTAAGTGTTGTAGCAGAAGAATAATGAATTAATGCAATAAAATAAGAGATTAGATTGCGTATTTGCCCTATAAGGATTAATATTTTATCATAAGACTAATTCTGAAGTGTCTTTTTCTTGTTAAACTAACTAACATAAGGAAGAATGAGGAATTGTTGTGGTGGTGGAGGTTGTGGTGTCTGTTTGTGGTTGGTGGGGAGGTGCCGAATCAGTTGCTTTACTCCCTTCTTTGACACCATACTTTTTGTTTATTTGGTCCTATCATGTTTGAAGAGGAGACACCCTAACCGGATATAATACCCCGCTCTTTTCAAATATTAGCAATGGTTCTTTTACATTTGTAAAACCATAAGCAGTAATATACATGGCCGAGCTTTGGTAACCTATGCAGTGTGCACTGGGTGGGAAGTGAAATGATGCTTCAGGTTAAGACGCTATGGGATTCAAATTCAAGTCTCTAGGAACCTTTCAGTGTAGAGGGCAATGCCTTAACCACTAGACCACTTTGACCCCCATGGTTTGGGTTGGGGTTAGGGGATCTAAATACTAAAATCAATTTGGTAATACCCTGAGTTAAATTATTTCCGTTATTGTTTTTCCTTACAGGCTACCATAGCCATGCTGTAGAGCCAGCCATCCTAATACTAACATGGACAGATGACCATAATGGAAAATATTGTAATCCAATATCAGGACACATCAGGATGTTTAATCTTATATCCACAAAGTTCTATTGGCCAATAATCAAACCTTGTGCTGATTGACTGATGTTAAATTGTGTTTGTCTGAGTATGTTTTAGGACTTCAAAGCTGAGAGTGAATAAGTCTAAATTCATCTATTCCCTAGTTTATATCTTTCTACCATGCCCACAATTTTAAGGTATAGAAATAATGTAAACATTTGTGTCTAGATGGAGATGGAGTTTTTTTTATCCTAACACACCTGACCATCTGGAGTGTCTTTGTCGCCAGTCAAAGTACAATATTTATCCAGTTTTGATTTGATTAAAAAAAAATTTCATTCAGATGAAATGACATCTTCATATATATAGTAACATAACATTCTCAGAATAGCCTGATTGAATCCTATACAATTATATCAAATGGTTCACCCACCATTGAATTGAATTGAATTGAGTAATCTTTTATTTGTCAAAGATATAGTAACAATTACATGAAAAACTGACAAATTGGTCGACAGACTTCTGGGATAGTCCCAGTTCTTCCAGTCGTTCCCGTTCCCATCAGTGTGCCTATGATAATCTCCTACAATACTCATTTGTTTTCATGTGTGTTTTACATTCATAGCTTTGATCTTTTCATTAGATGTCACTTGTAACTTCATCTCGTTCATGTTGTAGATCTTTATATCTTCTTGGATGTTATTTCTTGCTTATACTTTCTAAGGTTGCTGATGATGGCCATAAAAGTGATTGCAACCTGTTTGAGCCTCCAAGGCTCTGTATCTTATCTCTGTAGAAAGTATATTCTCTTCATTACATGTTAAAACCTGCTATCTGAAAGACTAAGATTAAAGAGTTAAATTTCTTGAGACAAAGTGTGCTTTGTATTAAAAAGGTGTTATTTCTAGGTTATGTTCTCAAATATTGTTGAAATTGCAATTTATTGAATTCATTGGATTTATTGTTACATATTATTATGATATAAGCTTGATATGTGCACCAGAACGATCATCACATCTTTGATGATAATAAATTAATGTTATAATGTTGTATTTGATAGTCGTTATGCACATAGTCAGCCAATCAGTGGCTGCTCCCACCTTCCGACTGTGATACCTTATCCCTATCCCATTGGCAAACATTTTGATAAACTAAACCAAAAGTCAGATTTCACGAGTTAATTCTACCACATAGCGCAGTCCGCACTCACACCCATGCAAAAGGTGAAGCCATTGCAATGAAGGATTTTAAAGAGTGTCCAAAATAAAAGGATGGATTTCTTTTAAAAGAGCCATACACCAATAGTTTTGCCAGAAATTCTTTTGGAAGAAAAAACAGAACATTTACATCATTCAAGGGAGCATCAATGTATTTTATTTCAATATCTGTCAATGTCTTATAGCTGCTTTTTTCCTGCAGTGTTTTCTCACTCAATGACTTCTGACAGTCCAGTATAATCTAACAGAAAAACATAGTACATAATTTGTGTATTCTTTTACAAGAGCCTTCAGCCTAGCCCCTTCATCAAAAAAACAGATCACAGGAAAAAAAGGGTTAGAAAAACCGAGATCAAATGATATCATAGGGACCGAGAGACTCTTTTATTTTAAAAGGGTTTGACTAGTTTATAGGCCTACATAGGCCTACCAGTACCTACCAACTTAAGCATACTGGCCATCAAACGGAGGCGCTTGCTTTGTATAGGAGCAGGTCAACGTTGTCAATGGCGATGGCAACGACAGCTCCTGATTGGTCCACTACTTCTGCCGCTGTGGTTGGCGATCATCGTGGGACATCGCCTCATCATACCCGACTTCATACACTTGGATAAAGGACACAAGACAATAGTTTGGCTGCAGATATATATTCTTCTCCAAAATGGCCAAACTAGAGGAGAGGGAATATAAAAGGAGAAACACACTAGTAATAATTCAAATGATTTTTGAAAGTTTTTGTTCAATTTATTTCTTGAGGCTCAATGGAGGCTGGATATATTTAAATACACAGTTTGATTTCCAGTTTCCTCTTGATTTAATTTCTGAACTGGCGCACCCAGAGTAGGCCATATGAGTTGCTCCAGCTACAGGCTTTAATATCGTCCCTATGTTAAGACATACTCTGACAACAAGTCAGTACTTTTCCTAATTAATACAATAAAGGAATGCGTCTGCGGATGACTTTGTTGAAATACACCTCTCTGGTATGGACTTAGGCCTATGATGTATCACAGGTCAATGAATCATAAGTCACAAAAATGGATTTTGAGATATTATCACAATTTAAAAAATGCGATTAGGCTGATTCCATGTTAACCTTTAGCACATCTAAAACATATATTTTATTGTGTTAGAAACAAAGTTTCAAGGGCAGCGTGTGATCACACATGAACATCACTATACCAATATCTAATTGATAGATTATACTTACCTTATAACAGCCTCATTCCATTGTAAACCCACTGACCTCTGGAGTTTCCCACTAGCTTTAAAATTATGCCACACACCCACTGCTATGGTTGAGCGAAATGAGGTGCTAAAACAAAAATGTGACACTAACAAAGTGTCACATTATATGTGTGCGACATGTGCTGCTCCACTGTTTCACAGAACCCCCATATTTCACACAGAGAATTGTACATTTCCAGGCCACCTTACCCTTGTATGAATTTTAATTGAATGAGATACATGTCCACATCTTTTCTTATTCCAGATTATGTCTTGCATTATTATCTCCTTTGTTTCCCCCTTTCTCTCTGATTTCTCTGATCTTGTCTGCCTCTCACCTCTCCCTCACTTTCCCTTGTGATGATTTTGTTCTTTTCTTATAGACTATATATACACCCAGGATATTTGACATATGTCAAGAAAAATTAGACAAAATCGCATAGACCTACTGTCTTATTAGAATTAATTAGGGACACTTAGTTGTTACTTGTTACACTTAGTGTGACATTTAGCAACTACAGGTGTGATGTTAAGTGTCTACTGGTGTGATGTTTAGCAGTCTTAAAATAGTTTTGCTGCTTAGATTAATATGCAGAACGTCTCAAAATGCGTCTAACGTCTCATGAGGACGCTATTGCGTCCTCTGTTGATACGATAGGAAGACACTAGCGTCCTATTCTGTGTATCAACTGAAGACGCCACCCTATTGCAGTTTTTAGAGTGTAGTGGTGTAGGTAGTGGTGTAGCTAGTGGTGTAGGTAGTAGATATACCCCATTGGTAGCCTGGCACCTAGTATATAGTCAATACCATGTGGGACCCTATATTTGGGTGAAGACGTCACTCAGTCTATGGGCTGGGAGTGGCAGTTTTGTTCAAATCAATACTAAAACTAACCCTAAACTTAACCTTAAATTGGTGGTGCTAAGTCTGTAAAGTGG
This sequence comes from Sthenelais limicola, assembly GCA_942159475.1. Classification (NCBI taxonomy): domain Eukaryota; kingdom Metazoa; phylum Annelida; class Polychaeta; order Phyllodocida; family Sigalionidae; genus Sthenelais; species Sthenelais limicola. Next base: position 105,497,692 of record OW804099.1, read on the forward strand.
GTAGTGGACTGTCCAGAGTAGGTCCCACACTGCAATAAGTGAATGAATGCAGTGTTGAAAGGGCGAGTGCAACATGGTAACTGCAACATCATAACTACAAGCAGTAACCTACAAGAAGTATAGTCTACTGAGTAATTTTCTTATGGCAATTCCTTCCCCTGTTTAAGGGGAGCAAACAAAATGTCTTATTCATTCTCCTCATATTTCTCTTTGATCACAAAGAAACAATTTCAATATAGGTTCAGCATGAGTTACATCATCCATTATGCGATTAGCGATGTTCTGTAGCTTTACTCATCTTAAAAAGGACTCCAACGGAAGCTGATATTGAATATATTTGAATCTGAGTAAAATTTAAACTAACTAGTCTAATGTGAGTTGACTAAATTCGCCTCGCCTTGACTGCATGTACTGAACTCACTCAATCATACTGTATTGCAATAAAATAATCACTAGTCAAAAGTATTGGGGATTTTTTGCAATAGTGCCTGGCTGTATTATCTCTTTATTTGGTGGTGACTCTCTTTTAAGTTGAGAGAGTTACCACCGAATAGAGAGATAATATTGTCAACTTAATTGCAGCAAACCCAGACTTAAGTGCCTTGGGTTTGCTGCATTTTAAAAGGAAAAACCATTGAGTCAATGAACTATGCTATTGGAATCAAACCAAATTGGTAATGAAATTACAACAGGCACAATAATGATGCTGAATGGCTTTTATTTCCAACTTCCCTTGGATTGAATCAAATGAACAAATAGATTGATCTTGGTTTAATTATGGCTAATAAGCTCCTCTTTATATCTGCAAAGTGGGAAACATGAAAAGTAGTCACTAATTTGAATAAAGCAAATGGAGAATTCAATTTATTTAATTGAAAAGTTGATTTGAATGGAACTGTCTAGAAAAAGGTGGTGTTTGGAGTTTAATATTTGTATCATATAATTATATATGCCACGTATGCGTATGTCTATATGGGTCATGGGTCAGATCGTCAGAAAATGTACAATTGTGAGCTGTACACATTGGGTTAATGCTTCTAATTTAGCTAGAAAAGTGAACTGGGTCAATCTTAGTACATATGGTACGGCTTAGATATAAATAATCTGTTTGATTATGTTAAACTGTATTTTAGACCTCATTTCTGTCTTGAATTTGGGATATTTGAGAGGATTGCTGAAGTTGACATTTTCATGTTCCGAGAATCTCACCCATATGGGGAGAGATACCTCTGAGTCCCACCAGATGGAGCCATAGCTGACATTAATCTAAGCTGGCCTTGCCACACCTAAGACAGATTCTAGTACACCACAGAGACTGACAGACGTTCTAATTCCACCAGAAACCTATTCATCTTTCACTAAATGGGCGAACAAAGCTGTCTATCAACTCTCCTGCAGCATTGTGTTTGAGTTCCAACTATGGGAATTGAAAGGTTGGCGTTATGGAAGGTTCGGTGAGGTTAGGTATGTGTCTGAAGTTAGCAAAGCTGCAGAAAAGGCGCATTGCTGTGACCATTTGTGGTACAATCATGGGATAAATGTGTATTCTTCCATTTAGATTGAATTGTAATGCCTTTGACTATAGATTCATTAGTAGTGGGGCCATCTTTTGATGATGTTGTATAAGGTTTGTCCTGGACAGGCAGTGTAAGTGGCCTCCATGTCACGGTGACCTCTCAGTGTGTACTAAGAACTCAAGAAGCCCTGTGGAAGAAACATTCAGAGTATTTTATCACATGATTGATACATGAATAAATGTGGGAAGTAATAATTTATTTGAGACTCTGTTCAAAATGGTTACATGATTCTGTAAAAGGTTTTCTAGGTCATCCAGCATGCAGTGTTATCTAATTTAGAGACAGGAATAGAATAAAACAAAGACAGCTTTGAACCCTTTGAGATACATTAGGCGTATCATATTCATAAAGCAACAGTCACAAGTTATTAAACACAAACAACATTGCATAATATCAGGTTTGATTATTTGTTATTTCAGTTATGTCAGAATAATCAGTATTGAAAATGTCTCAATAACTGTCTGATTAAACCTATTTACTGGGCCCTTTAGTTGGAATCCCATGCCGATCATATTTCATTCAGAATTTAATTGATCTGTAGCCAATACATTGAGTAGTCCAGGGGAAATAACAACCAGAGGCTGATACTAACACTATTAATAACCACCATTGAGGGGCTGCTGGTGCACTATTTGGGTATAATTCCGAGGTGAAGCTAATGTTTAATAATGTTGACTTCAGAGCCTAGTCATCCTTCAGTCACTTGAATTTCCATCCAAGACACCCAAGTTCTCAGTTGCTTTCTGTTGTGAGCGACTGTTACCCGTCTTGTCGCCCATGTTTGCTATGTGGATTTCCAAAATAATGATGTCTTCTAATACAACTCTAATTACCTTGGCCACTTGTACGGGCAACACAACTTGAGTTACTAGATTGAACATTTTCTCTCCAGTCGCTCAAAACATGAGCAACACTGGGGTCATTAACCTGAAGTCGCCTCTTGGGAGGTCGCCCAAGGATGTTTGATATATATATGGTCAATTCCTACGAAATGGGCCCAGTGCCCTTTTCCCTACCTTTGGCCCCTCTATGCCTCATATCTCAGTCTAATAATCATTGATATTAAAACTAATCATACTGACACATTCCTCTTGGCATGAGAATTCCTCTGATATATACATTATTATAGGGCTGATGGATATATTATGTGTTAAAACCCTTTAAAATCGATATTTTCATAGAAAAATGTCCATGATTAAACATTTGGGACTTGGGGATTTAGAAATTAACATCAATTTATGATTTTTATATCTGATAATTTGTGCTCAGTCACCAGGTTCGAATTTTAATGCATTTCAGTGACCCAACTTACTTTTCATAAAAAATATGGGACAAACAAAATTAAAAAATATTTTTTTCTGTTTTTACATCGCACATTTTGCTCACTTTCATGCAATGAACTTGTAGTATGACACAAGAATAAAAATCATGTGATATATAATCAAACCTATCTCTAACATTTGATACCTAATGAGTCTCAATAAGACTGCTAGTAAGGATGTTATGTCTGTTTTTCAAAAATCAATAGGAAAATGGCTAATTATGTCTGTTTTTACGTTGCCACATTGATTAGTTGTGCTTTCTAATCCTTCTATAAAAAATCATTTATAACTAATATGAATATATTGGGCAATTGATTCTCTTGTTGTCAGTGCAATATGAATGGTTTAAACAGATATGCTTTGTGCATAGAGAGTGAAAACACCTGTTTTTACGTCGCACACTGCACATTTTTACGTCGCACGTTTTTACGTCGCACGTCGCATTTGCTTCATAAAAGCAAAACTATTTAAGATAGAAAGTTGTAACATGTACCAGACAAACCGCCGTAATGTCAGCTTTCTGCTGATATAAAATCATCCATATCCCTTGAATGGTCTGAACAGAAATGTCTTGTGCATAGAGTGAGAAACCAACCAATTTTAGGTTGCACGTTTTTACGTCGCACGTTTTTAGGTTCCAACATTTGCTTGAAAGAGGCAAAACTATTTAAGATTGAACGTTGTATGATATACCAAACGAACCACAACAATGTCAGCTTATTGCTGATATATAATGATCCGGATCCCTTGAATGGTCTAAACAGAAATATGCCTTTTGCAAAGAGAGAAAACACCTGTTTTTATGTCGCACGTTTTTACGTCGCACGTTTTTATGTCGCAACATTTCCGTAATATAGGCAAAACTATTTAAGATAGAAAGTTGTAACATATACCAGACAAACCGCAACAACCTCAGCATTCTGCTGATGTATAATCGTCCAGATCCCTTCAGCAGAAGCAAACTTACTGCCAATTGAATATATACATTTCTACTTTTAAAATGATCTGTTTTAGGAAAATGAGTCATAACTCACAAAATATGGATTTTGAGATATCACCATATTTCAAAAGATATCAAGCCGATTCCAATGATAGTAAACACTAGGACACCTTATAGGTATTTCTATATTTCAAGTTTGATATATTTATTTTTGAAAAAAAAAATGAATTTTCAATGTTTCTGGGTGGGTAATTACCACGAAAGTATCTAAATATACTTCATACAGAGGCGTTCAAAACGCAAGGATATATCTAATACAATGTCCCGAAATCTGTTACATGGATTCATATGACTAAAGTTATTAAACCCTTTAAACATCAGAACATTCCATTAAAGAAATCTTGTGACAAAGACACTTTGAAAAATATCAATTTTGCGACTTGTCACTCATTTTCCTGAAACACATCACATTTATTGATTTAAATATTTTACATGAACGTTTTCGGCCATAGATTGATAGATAATTGACTCTGGATGCCATTCTTTTCAGGATCATATACAGGAAAATATGACCTTTTAGGAAATATTATACAGAAACCTCTTATCTTTAATCTAAATTTCATTTTTCTTCATTTCCATCACTGAAAAGTAAGACTTTTCAGAGAATAGCACTATAGCGTTTTTACGTCGCACATATTTTCAACCTGGTTTAGAAAATAAAAATATAATCCCTAGCAGAAATATTACTTGATTCTTCAAGGTAAGGTAATAACAAAGCTGTAGGATTGTTTTTTCTCTCATTTCTTGAAAATAAGGAGAATAGTGATGAATGGAAAAAGGTCAGGTAGGGCCAAGGCTATAGTTGAAAAGTGAACTGATTTTTAATTTTGCCATTTCTTAATCAAAATGAGAGACTTATTTCATCACAAGTTGCCAATATTATGAGGAAATAGTCATATTTCCCGAAAAAAATGCCAAATCGAATCCAAAATTAATTTCTCATTGTCAAAATCCAACTATTTAGTGGCAGTTTAATGTGCGACGTAAAAACATAGGAAATAATAACCCTGTCTTTAATGTTATGTAGAAAAAAAACTATTTAATCAATTTAGTAGCAAATTTAGATTTGAAATGCTCAATTACTCTACTTCAGGTTCCCTAACTATGGAAAACATTGAAAGGATTTTTTTTGGCACAATGTTTTCAGGCCACTGGGCCCATTTCGTAGGAATGGACCATATATATATATATATAGACTTAAAGTCCCCAATATATTGGGTCTGTCTTTCGAGACAGTGCTATTGGGACCACATGGAAGGATTATACTTATAACATTTCTGTTGTGACTAAAATGTTTTCCATCATTAGCCAATGCTATATATATAATTAGCTTTCACATTCATATTGTATATTGGCATTGTATAGGAGTTGCAAAATCCTCTGCCTCATGCAGTCATATTGGGTCAGACCCAACAATTTTATTGGGCCCTTCTGACCCTTGATTGACCCAATTCCCAGTGGAATGGAATATATAAGCATGGCATTGTCCATTGGCATTACTGCTATATTTCACCATATATTTTTTATATAGTTAACAACTTATTCGGACCATTAATCTTATTGTATTTGGTCTGTCATCGTCTATGAGTATGATATATGATAGGAGAATATGTCTCTTGCAAATAGCTTCTGCAGTCAAAAGCACCTAATACTATTGTAATTATGGAACCATTTGGCAGTAATTTAATTCAATTGCATTTCAAAGTCCCCATGATACTACAAGCCATAAGCGTACCTTTACCAGGAGATAACTTCCATCTTTTTTTTCCTTTCCTGTCTGGTGCTCCTTCCCCAGCTACCTCTGTGCCACCAGCGTCAGTGTCAGTGTCAGTGTCAGTGTCAGTGTCAGTGTCAGTTTGCTCACAGAGAAATTCTGTGGTAAAGAAAACCAGTGTCATTGAATTTAGCTACAATTATACATAATTATGAACTTCTTTGAAGAGAGTATACTAAAATACGAAGGATAGAACGTCTGAACTTTACTATGCAACTACTTTACACACACCCACACCCTCCACCCCATCCCCCACCCCAGCCCATCCCAGTCTCCCCCCACCCGTTGCTTAAGACTTTGAGTCGGCTAACTATCAAAACGGAATCCTCTCAAACGAGTACCGTGGGGCCATGTATCGGTCCAGAGTTGCAATATCATCTGGGATCTCTTTGGCTCGAGTTCGTAGTGGTAACTCAAATTCCGCACCCAGGGGAACTTCATTCTCATACCTGATCTTATTGCGGCGCAGGGCTTGTTCCGGTCCATTATAGTCAGCGTCGATAGTCCCTGTGGCGACTTCTGTGAAGTTCGAACATACTGGACATGTGCGCCACTCGCCAACGATTTCCCAATAACAGGCATCGTGGACTAATGACCCGCAACAGGGCATTTGTGCGGCCATGCTGACCTTCCAGTCGCTTCGTTTCCGAAGCACCCCATATTCAAAACATAATTTGCAAATAAAGGAATATCGTTTCTGACGCAACCTTCTTCTGCGGCCTTTATATATAAATTGACTGATCTTGAAGAAGGATACTCGGGATTGACCTCCCATCTCCACCAGTGACACTGGTATCAAGGACTTGGGTTGAACATCGGAAAAGTGGGTTATATATTCTGCAATGCCGGCTTGGACAGTAATTTTACTTGGGGAGAAGGAATTCTCCCACAAGTGGGTCGACTGGTATCCCATCGTATTTAGTACCTCCCCAATTAGCACATACGCCCTGTCAAACGCCTCCTCAAGAGTCGTGAGAACGCTATCTAGGACGAAGCGTTCATTGAGGAAGTATAAGATGAACTGCAGATGGGGGCCCACTCTGTCTCCGCTCAGCAATGGGACAAGTGAAGATAGTACATTTGGATAACTAGGATCATGCAAGAGAGTAAATATGTGTATATACTCCTCTTTACTGAGGACATGGGGCAGTTCTACACTATCAAAACAACCTGCCCCGGAATGTATTTCCAAATTTCTGAAATAAGGCGAATACACTTTTAGTTGGTCAAAATCAACATCTAAGTCAAATTCTTCCATTTTGCGCAAATATCGAAGACGTCTCTGTACCAAGATGCAACGGGTCTGCGAGCTCTGATCGGTAAGCTAAAACACACTGATAACCTATGTATAGGGGCTATCCTACACTCCTTTTGGAAGGAAACAACCTGTACCAAAACACAACGGGTCTTTGAACTCTGATTGGTAAGCTAAAACACACTGATAACCTATGTATAGGCGCTATCCTACACTTCTTGTGGATGGAATGTGGATAGTACAATCATAAGCGAGCGCAGACATGGGTAGATAGATATTCAACAATACTAAAATACACTATGTATTACGATATAAAGGTGAAACTATTGGGTTTGACTAAGAAAACTTGTAAATACTATGGAGATTCTGAATATTTTTGGAAGTATGTACATTATTGATATACATTAATTCATGGAAGACTGGCATCCCTGCATATGGTTCATTTGAATGAATTGGTAACATTGACGCTCATACCGTCTCACATAATTCACCGATCTAAGTTTGTTTGTACAGATAGGACTGTCAGTGCAGATTCCATTTCCCTACTGGACTACTTATTATGGGGTGATCATCCTTACATTTGCAAGGTACCAACATATATACTCACCATTTACATCTATTTCTGACAGTTTCTTTCCCTGCCACTTGTTCAGCTGTCCCCCTTCCACAGCTATGAGCAGCTGAGAAATCTGATGGGTGAAAGAAAACTCGGAACATAAGTTTCTATTTCAGCTGAACTTTATGCGTCCCTACACTATCCTCAGTTAGAGCTTAATAAACCTTTAGCATCAATGAATCACACAAATCCCTTGGAATATATATATTTTTTTCTATGAAACAATGTTGAGTCAGATTCAATAATGAACCATGAATAAACTACCTTGGACAACTCCACAGTTGAATGTTGGAGTCTGTAATACTCCTTGTGAGTCTTGACGTCATGTCCCAAATGGGTGGCTAGGCTTTCCACTTCTTTTTCAATCATATCCATAATCTGAAGAGTAGTAAGACATGGTCAGTACTCGGGACAGTGATGATAAAATGAATGTGCAAAGTAGATAGAGAAAAGTTGCATCCGAACTGAACTTGCCCATGCCCAAGAAATTGAGAACAAAAGAAGTATTTTTCTAGTCAACCGGAAAGGTAAAAGGTAAGTTTTCATTTGGCCTCATCAATTCTATCAATGCGTCCTATACTGAACTAGCACACCACCAATACATTACAAACCAGCCACAAGCAATATGTTACAAACTAGACACCAGCGATGCCCAAATACCTGAAGGTACAAAGCAACACCTCTTACATGAAAAGTGAAATACTCAAACATGCCTGGCAGACTGTGGCAATGTATTTTCGCAGTCCTCTGGATGTTATTCTTCCGGGTGTTGGAGACCAGGGCACTTAGAAGCATATGCACTCAACTCAGTGTTTCCGGCGAAAGGGGTATTGGCATTTGGCCGTGCAAACAGATACTTGTTTCCTTCTGGGATACCCACCGCCCTCCTGGTTTTAATAAGTAGGTTGATGGCATGCACAGTATCTGGTGGCATAAGTACAAAGGCCTCTATGTTTTTTGTGGTCTTCCCTGCAGCTATCACCATGTCCATTCTGCAACAGGATATATATACACATACACATTTTTTAAAGTTTTAGAAAACAAGACTTGTCAAACTCAAAACTAATGAGAGACGAGAGCTGTAGCCGTAGCTTTTTCCAGTGGATATTTTCTTCTTTATCGACTACTACAAACCTGTTCTGACATAATACTAAATGGGTATTTTAGATCTTAGCTCATAACAAATAACCATTCACTCTAACAAGCCATTGTGGAATAATCAGTAGTCATTGGAAAAACACCGTTAGTCATTGGAACTAGTAGTCAAGGGTTGGCTCGGCAGAACTCTAACAAACAGAGAACAGCAGCAACCAGTGTCTGTGCATAGTTCCTCTTCCTGTTATTTGGCGGAAATCAAGTTTCTTATAGATATAGTATACACACCTCTCTGCCAGAAGTCTGTCTGTGGGGGACAGAGCCATGGCCATCTCACCACTCACGTCATCTTTCCAGGATGGCCGTTTCACAAAGTCATTCACAGTAAGGTCCTTCACTTCAGCTCTTCTCCTCATATTGAACAAAATCAGCCTGCATATGGTCAACTTGGCAATTTCTACCCAATCCTTGACAGCCATAATTGTCTTCAACGATGCTGACTTCGTTTTTATCTCTTTCAAGATAAATTCTTTGATTAGACGAAGATCCTCTGTAAGAGGGATACATTGAATTGTGTTCCTTCGAACTGTGTTCATCTTTTTGGTGCAAGCTGAGTTGATACGGCCATTCCATTCCACAGTGAAAAGACTCAGAAACCTATCAGCTTCATCGAGCCTCCTGTTATCATTGTTCCTTATTGCAAGGCCTTGTTTCACTTGGATAACATGGCCCAGTAAGTTCCCAATCAATCTCCCCAATGTCAGGACGGGCTCCTCCTTCTCAACAGACATTGCTCTGGTACAATGGACGACCATATCCATGTGCTCTGGTTTTATAAGTTCATCCATTGTGATTGTTGGCTTCTTTATTCGGGCCTCTAGCACCAAGCGGGCCAGAGTTCTGGCTCCGTGGCTGACTCTATGCATGTCGCTTAACTTCTGATCATCTTCATGACCCAAAGACTCTACTCTTAATGCAGCATACCTCTGATTCAGTTTGTCGCAACAGACTATCTCTGTGGCTTCATCTAGTCTCATTCTCTCAATCATTTTCTTTACATTGTTTGAATCTTCATCACTGAATAAGGCACTGTTGAGAAGGCTACGGCCCCTTCTGACAGCATTGCTTTGGATAACATTGACACTGGCATTGCCATCGTCATCTGACGTTTCCCGGTTACCTTCTGTACAAAATTTCTTGACAGAACAGGACCGGTGGTGATACCACATATTTGTTCGGAGAATAAACTTCATGCAGTGTTCGCACGGCAAATAATCGCCTGTCTTGTTCTCATCTACACCTGCTGAGTTGCGTCTAATGACAACTATCTGGCCCTTCCCCATTCTGAGGACATCAATGTTATGCTTGAAGTTTCCTTCATTCGCCAGGATCTCTAGTTGAATCATCCTTTCTTTTGACCTTTTTGCAAATGTCTTGAAATTTTACTTTTGATGGGTTTACGGCAAAACGTGCAAAAATTGACTTTGTCATACACCTGCTTGCAGCCATCTTTTACCTTTTCTTTTTCAAACAGCCCCACGCTGTTCTCAACTGAATTATTTCCCACTTTCCTTTTGCGTTTAGCTGGCTGTGTGGCACAGTCATCTGCTGAAGTTGCCTGTTCCCACTCTTCCTCATGCGCTCTTTCAGGAGTGCACTGGAGTTTTCTTCCTGTCCTTTTTGATTTAGTTATTCTCCTCTTGTCACTTTGAGAAGCAAAACTTACATCTGAAGATGGTGACGAATAAGGAGAGTGATCTTCAGGTTTGTATTCAGAGTCAGAGGAACTGCTCTCACCGTAATCAAGCTCAGACTCCTCTTGGACTCCTCGTAATTCATTGGTGGGCAATGGCTCTTCTACTTCTACTTCTACATCTTCTAGGGAATGAGTCATGGGGTCATACTCCACAACGACATGATCTGAGTGGGTGAGGAAGGGTGTTGACTCCTGCGGAGGGTCAAGGACAGTTATTGGCTCCTCTGGCCTGTTACGCGCTACAGCTACCTTCTGGGCATGGATGGGTGTTGACTTCTCTGAAGTGCTACTCACTGCCAGTTTCTTCTGGGCATCCAAGGAAGTTGACTCCTGTGGAGAGTTGCACCTGTGGACAGTTACTACACCTTGGAAGGATGTTGACTCCTGTGTAGTGTCTTTTGCTGCTGGTTCTTTCCTGGCATGGAAGGAAGTTGAACCCTGTGGCGAGTCACACCTGCGGAGAGTTACTACAAGTTCCTTCTGGGTGTGGAAGTCTGTTGACTCCTCTGGAGTGTTACTCGCTGCTGACCCCTTCCGGGGGTAGAAGGCTGCCTTCTCCGTTGGTTCTTTTGGGGACAGGAAGGGTGTTCCTTCCTCTGGAGCATTTGCAGCTGAAGAAATTAATAATTATGACAAATCTTGGAAAGAAAGGAATACAATTTACTTTTGGCTTTTTTAAACACTTGAAGATCAACTACATTAAAAGTTCTTGAATTAATAATGTACCCTATTCATAGCAAGTTCACCCACAACAGTGATCTCTTTGGTCTCTGCTGTCCAAGCCAACAAGGCCACAAAAGCATTTATACCAGAGAATTCGGCCCAGTCTAGTTGGCCTGTATCTTGGGTATCTGCCTGACAATGATGCAATGATATACAATCAGATTGATAAATTAATTAAATATACATAGTGAGATTTCTGTGCAGCAAGCCTCTGTATTAGAGGAAACTGTTGTTGGTGTTGGATGAATGTTTACCTGCAGCCTCCTGTGTATTTGAGTCTGCAGTAGACCTTTGAGTCCCTCTCCTCGTTTGAGGCATTATGGGTGATAATAATCTACAAAACAAGGGCAACAAGAAAGTTAACATTGTAGTGGTTGAATGTTAAGTTTTTCCCTCTCAAAACGGGCATTGACATAGAGGTAGGGTCACGTTGTTATGGATATGGGAATTTACAAGTCACCAGAAGTCAGTTCCAGGTACCGGGAGACATAACCAAAGGATGTGATAGGGTATTGACTTATATATGGATATATATATGTAGTTACCTCTGTTGTCACCAGGTGTCAGTAGCTGATGGCTTATGTGATATACATGACCCAATAAACCTGTTTAAGCAAGTTAGTCCCAAAATGTTTTAAACTCAAATAGAGAAAGAAATAAAGCAAAATATTATTGGGTCCTGAAAAATATTGGGTCTTTAACCCAATAATCACACTTTAGACCCAATAATCACATAGCGACCCAATAGCATGAATCTTAGGGAGACGAAAGACCCAATATAGGGGTGGTTATAAAACTATATATATATAAAGATTTTTATTCCAAATTTCGTTACATACATTTGACATTTCATCATACATTTTATAACAATACTTTGGAACTTGGTTTTAATCCTCTGAAATCAGGTCTTCCTGATAGCCCTAAATAAATGAAATTAGGTAAAAGGTAAAGTTTGTGATGATTAATTATGTGATTGTTTGAAGTTTTACGATTTATAGTCTTTCTATAAGGTTCCTGTTTGAGATTCAAACTATGTCTCTTTTGTTGCCTTGATTTTGTCGACTTGTTTTCCTTTGATGGATTTAACTATAAGTGTTTCAATTGTCCTTCTTTTTGTCGAGAAACCAGTTACTTTAGCTTACTTTCAGAGTTATTTCACTTTTCATCGAGTTGAAAAATTACAATTGTACCACATTTACATGTTTTCTCCAGTATTACATGAGTATATACAAGTTGTCATTAGGCACTAGATTATTGTTGCCAAATATTTTGTTCAAAGTATTAAGATTACTTCTATATATGCTGCATATATATGCTGCATATATATGTGTGGATTCCAGAGAGTGCAACACCATCAACTGACTTGTGTGTTTCAGCCAATCACAATTCTGGAAAGCTGTGAAGTCGCTCAATTTCCAAGTAGTTTGAATTGTTTGAGTTACTGGAATATTTTTATTTCAGTTCTGAAAGGTTGGCGACACAACCATGTTGCCAGAAATTAATTGCTAGTGGACACCAATTTGGACAAGCGACTTGCATCATGTTGACACAAGACAAGTGTAGTTTCTAGTCATACTTGATTGAAATGTTGTTGTTATTCAAGTGGACGATCTTTTATTTCAGGGTTTTTACAATTTTGGGGTCTAAAATTTACTAAGGGGAGGCTATTGTTGTAACAGGGGATTGGGATGTGGTGGACGAGTGATGTATTGGGGTACATTCGTCCACCACCTGGGGCGCTAGGGTCTCACACTGTGAGTGAGGACGGGACCATGGGGGGAGGGAGTATAAAAAGGGGTGGGTAAAGGGGGTAAGGGCAGTTGGTGCCAGGCAGGGACAGGATAGAGCTCCCCTGATTCTTCCAAGTTCAATAAACAGCAAGATCGCTACCACTGTATTTCTGACTTGGAGTTGTTCCTGCGGAGATAGACATCCACCAGCCCTGCTGCGCATAGCCCCCAACCAACTCAAGTAACTTAAAGCCACAGAGAGCCTTGGGTGGTGTGATCCCCACTCCAGGAGGATAGAGCCTCTGCTATTTCCATAAATTCCCTTAAAATATTCAAGCTAAACTTATCGAGACGAGCCAGGACAAACTAAGACGAACCAGGACAAACCTTGGATGAACAAACTGACCAGACAAATCATGTTCTCTACTTCTTTATTCAATCGGTCTTCGAACACAATAAATGATGGCGACAACAATATATCCAGGCTTTGATGATTCTAAATGATGAGGTCTTAATTGATCCTGGTTTGTTTGCTTCTAGAATGCTTACCGTTTTTTTTTCTGTTTGTGTGTTATTCATTCCTTTCGAAATCTGTTCACACGACCTTGACATCAGATGTTGGTCCTTTCCCATGATAAGTCAATTTGTATTAATCATGTTGTTGTAAAGGTGTGGTAAGATAATCATTCATTGACAAGAGAGTTGAAAGAATCAATTCATTAGGTAAATCGGCCTGGCCACTGGCAACAAAACAGTGTCAATGCAAAGACGATACAAAGATGATGTAATTGCCGGTGATAAGGAGGGCTATCGGTGACTGCATCATTTTTACATCAACAAGGGAACAAGTTTGGCAACTATAGAACCAATTTTCATGCTTTTACATCGACTAAACATCACCAATGCATCGTCACTGCCCTTACCACCATTGGGAATGCACCAGTGCAAAATCTCATCACAAGGAAATATCAAACATGTTTGATGTTCATTGCTACCCTTATTGAAGCAATTTTCACATCGCACACTAATTGCTTGTCATCACTGGATATTGCTGAAAGCATAGCAATGGATAGTTGATGCAAAGATGATGCATACAATTTCACAAATTTCTTATCGACTGATGGACCACCAATTGATTGCCAACGATTTTGTTGACAGTGGCCGGACCACTTCATATATTGACCAGATAATAGAACATTTGATACTGTTAAATTGGGTGCAATGGAGAGGAAAGGCCCATATAACTAGTTCATGAGTAGTATATAGAATCTCCTCTATGATGCCTTTCACACCTTACTGAGTTAATCAATTTACATGAATAGTTTATCCTTTGTGCTCTTGTGCAGCAGTTACATTGACCTATTTAGCACTAACATAAGTTTTCACTTGGTACCAAGAATGAAATGTTTGCACAAAGTTACTATGGCGAGCCCCTTGCTTCACAGTTCAAGTTAGTCTGACATATTTCCAGAACATGTACAATAGGCAGCTGTACATATTTGGTTAAAGGCGTTAAATTAGGCTGTAATTCGATCAACACTAGGTAAATCCAAGTATATTCAGCATTGCATTGATTCTAGCAATCTGTTTGGTTAGGTTGAACTGTATTTTGCACTTTATTTTCGTCTGGAATTTGGATTTTTTTAAAGGATTGGCAAAGTTGAATTGTACATTTTCTAAAAATCTCACCCATGTATACAGAGACCATGCATAGACTTGCACTATAACTATAACTATACATGGTTAGGAACTATTGTGAGTGCATTGTCTATGCTGAACACCAATTGAGTCAGAATATTATCTCCAATTTAGATGTTCACATCAATATTCTCTGGGAATCTTTGTATGCTCTGACCATATGGTATGGACATAAATATAGTGAGAAACATGATTGAAGTAAGTAACCTCTATTTTCTTAAATATGACTTGATATGATAGGATCGGAAAAGAGAAATTTGGAAAATGAGTAATGAATTTGTCAATACTGTTTACTTGTTGATTTACTTTATTGGTCAAAGCTGTTTCAAGTAGAAAATACTTAATAACTTTAACATGAGCACGTCTCTCATCAACTGGTTGGTATTTTATAGACCTGGACATTTTTGCATTACTCATATATATCTACGCAGCATGGGATGGTGTGGGTGCTTGCTACTGTTTGACTGCATCGTACCACTTCTTGCAACTGGTAGGACTGAGTTTGTTCATCTTTTTAAATTAGTACACATATGGGTCAGATTTTCAGAAAATGTACAAATAGTAGCTGTACAAATTTAGTAAGTTCTGCTAAATTAGGCTGCAATTTGGTCAATGCTGGAATTTGAGTATATTCGACATTGCATTGAATCTAGCAGTCTGTTTGGTTGTGTTGTAGTTTATTCTTGTCTTATACATACAAAGATACACAAACAGAGGAAAAAATTGACAAAAGGAACCTAAACCTAAGAACACTCTCAAAGGGTCCCATGCTAACAGTACCAACACCAAAATCTGAGAAATTCACGAAATCATTTGTGTACCAGGCACCCACCCTGTGGAAAAGCCTTGACAGTAAGATACAAAATATACCAGGCTACAGGGCCTTCCAACAATATCTCAACACCCGCTATGTCGACAACCTGTGAATAAAGATCAATACATTGACTAAAGCCCTCATGACTGGGAAACGCGACACCATTACAATTACTATTATCAGTATTATTAATACTTGCCAAGTATACAGCTCATAAACTGTACAGACACCTTCTAGCTAGTGATGCTAAAGTCCCAAAACATGTGGATAAATAATTGTTACTTTGCTACGTGTAGCTAGAACCAGAAAATCCTGACAATAGTCAGACAGGGTGCTTGCACACCCGCCTATATATACACATGTATACACTTTTGTACGCTTTATTTGTACCATGTTCTATATCTTGTATTGTGTATTCTATACCTGATAACTTACTATATTATATACATGATAACTTACTTTAGTCTACTAGTCATTTGTTATCACCTAGTGCCATTCTTATATCAGTATTGATTAAAAAAAAACAATGGGGTATTCAAAAGAGCTGTGACCGTCACAGACAATATTGCTTTTCCATTCTTCTTTCTTTAATTTATTTTGAGCTATTGTATATGTGAAATGGAAATTAAATCTTATAATAATAATTATATATTTGGGTTATTTGAGAGGATTGGTGAAGGCGAATTGGTAGCATATTTGTTTAATCTTTTGGGGTCTATGATTTGGTGGGCCATGATTTATTGAGTATTAATTTTAATCTGCTCACTTTTTGGAATTTAGTATTTCATTACTTTTCAACCTCAAGTAAAGTTTCTAGTAGCTATTGTTTTTATATACATGAACTTGTTTGTGTTAATAAACACTGACCCATATTGAGTAAGTGTACACTCATTTGGTGCTTGAGTGGAAATAGGTTGAGTGTTACTTACATTCTACACAGTATCTTCCTCGTATGAGACAAAATAAGGAAAAAAAACAAATTTGGAATGTGAACTTTATCACTTTCAGATTCCTCAACAATTTGAAAATATATCTGCATACATTGTATTGTAGAATTTAAGATGCAGTTTAAAATAAGTTCCCCACCTCTGTATCTGGAATTCACTTAATATATATTTTAGTGGCTGTCTTCATCCCTGAACACATTGTCATACGTCTGTCCTGTCATTCGACCGTACATGGATCAGATCTCCAGAAAATGTACAGTTCGCCTTCACCAATCCTCTCAAATAACCCACATTTAAGACAAAAATGAGCTTCAAAATACAGTTTAACATAACAGAACTGATACTTTAAACCAATGTGATACCAAATACAGATATACCCGGTATTCATCATTTTTCAGCCAAATTTAGAAGAATTTACTAAATGTGTGTTTCTGAAAATCTGACCTTTGTCTGTACCCTCAATCCCAGTCAATGCGACCATCATAGTGCTTATATGACCAGCCAACAAGAACCTATAGATAAGACTCAATATCTCATGACTCAATTGTCTGTACAGATTGCTTAACATTCAATGAGCAAACAGAACTTAGAAGTACTACTATTTTTCAGTGGTGCAAATACCAGTTACAACCCAGAACAATGTTTATACTCATGTGAGTGAGGTGGACCTGACTGGGAAAGAGAGCCTTGTATTCCAAGTACAGATTCCTAGGGGTGCTACTATTGGTCTAAGTACCAATATGGACACAACAGAACTGGCTTACAAAATAGTTATTGGTGAGTGAACTTTTTATTGCTTTGATGGTGTTCATATGTTATACGGATTCATGTATATGTGAACTGACACTAGGTGACACCACCTCCTCGCCTTGGTCTTGATCCTTCCAGCACTCACCAAAGCTTTTGTTTCATTCATTTAAGGCATAAACATCTACTGTTTCATCTAAATTGAGAAAAAAACATGGATTAGTTTCAGACGTTGCCACATTTAAAAAATAAAGCGATTCATATTCATCAAGGTAAACCCTAAATGTCTTCAAATCAAGATTGATACAAATTTCTAATAACTTCGTATTAACCACTACTAGTTTCAAAACACTCCATCAGTCCTACCGTCCAATCCCTTATAACCAGTATGATTTATTATCCGACATTTTTCGATTTACATACAGTCCACAGGGGTCTCGATAAAGTTTGAACCACACAAACACAATCTTATAACAACTAAGTACTTAATATATTTTTATTCTCTAGCGAGGCCCACTCTTTAATTTCTTTAACTCCTTCCTGCCTGCTACATCTGCTTTGTTTTGCTGCTAGGTTTGCATAATGATATAGCAAAATGCCTCTAAATTTTGGGTGTAATCAGGATCATTATGTTCTGGCCAAAAGGAGTAACAGGCCATGAGCCGCCCTGCCTAAATGTGGCTAGAAACAAACTTACCTGATGATGACCGATTCCTTACCGCTTTGAACCATATAATCCGAATTTGCTTGTTTTCAGTTTTAAATGTTGCACAATTTTGAGTTATTCAACATTTCTGGGTGAAAATCGACCACTTCTAGAGTTAGGTATATGGAGGATGAACAGTTTTAAAGCTTTGTGACTTCTTGTCTAAATATATCTAAACCTGGTATACTAAAAGCTGACACTGAAAGCCAGATGGAGCAATGTCAACAATAATAAAAACCCATATTTTTTGTGAATTGTATAATATTAGTTTTGTTTTACTTTCTGATGTGGAGCTGTTGTTTATTTACAGGTTATAACTACAATAATCAAGCACTAATCAGAAAGTGTATGGGTTGTGGATATGAGGTTCTAGTTACAAATGGACCTTATGTTAGTGACACAGAAATGCGCTATTTTTGGATCAGCTGGACTGGCGGTAACATCAGAGTTGGTAGAGGTAGCGTGGTGTCACAGAACGTGTTCATGGAATGGCAGGATAGTGATCCATATGTAATAAAGCACTTATCATTGGCATCATTCCAAACATTAACAGGCTTGTATTTAATTGACACAGGTAATCCATCTGAAGTTTGTGGGCACTGTTTTAACTTTGGATCTCTAGTTGCAATTTCACAAAGTAATAATACACAAAATGCCATTTGATATGATGACATAATAATGTTCCAACTAGTGAATGTTATTTCCAATAATCATTCCTTATAACACAGCAGACTATAGTTGACCACATTTATCATACTTGACTAGATTCCTTAATGAACGATTGTCATTATGAGTCATGTACATATTGAGCTTGAAAATGAAAATTAGCGTTTTACATCATAATACCAAATTATGATTAATTCCAAATTATAATGTTTTGGAGAAGTAATGACCTTTCTGCGAAATGTAGATCCAATTTTTCTATCTACATTTCTCAGAGACCTGGATATGGGAGACATTGGAAGACAAAAGAAACCTTAAGGGAGTTGACAGAGAAATGAGAGCATGGAAAAACTTCCGTGTTGAATTTGTTGCACCAACCTTGAGGAGAAAGGAAACAGTGCAAAACATGATTGAGTGTATGATGCAGTGCCTCACAGATGACTGTGAGGTCTGCAACTATAACCGTGTGACTAAAGTCTGCACCTGGGGGACTGGTGGCTATGTTGTAGCTTTTGCTGACCTGGAGTCCAGTGTGTTTACAGCTGACAGCAGATTCGCAGAGGTCAATGTAAGTATGGACTGAAGTAGGGTCACTCACTCATTTGTTTACTCATTCCAGTGAAGGTTTGGGGGCCAGAACATTTGAGCACATCACCCCCACTTACCATCATTTTTGTTAGATTTCAAAAGATTTTCACTAACATTTCAGACAGTATATTTGTATATTATAATATTGTATATTTGCTCTATAATGATCCCTATAACATTAAAATTCTAAAGTTCATTTGTGTGTATTATATGTGGCTGGGGTGATATGAGTATCATCAGTGTATTATGCTTATACCCTCAATTATAAAAACAAATTACAATTAACAGAATAAATACTAAGTTAACTTATTATGTGAGTTAAATTGTATTTCTATTGTTGTCTTCCCTAACAGGCCACAATATCTTTGCTCTAGAGTGAGCTATCAATACAAAATTAGATAGTTGACCATGGGATGGACAAAGTTATAATCCAAATTCAGGATAGAGTTGATAACAATTTGTGCTTGACAACTTGTAGGT
This sequence comes from Sthenelais limicola, assembly GCA_942159475.1. Lineage (NCBI taxonomy): Eukaryota > Metazoa > Annelida > Polychaeta > Phyllodocida > Sigalionidae > Sthenelais > Sthenelais limicola. The sequence continues at coordinate 105,517,183 of OW804099.1, forward strand.
TAAACCTGTGTGGCAGTCTGCATTACTTCTACTTCTACTTCTACTGAAAAGCTTTTTATTATGATAGGCATTTCAAATATGGCTTTGTGTTCTAATGCTTCATCACAAACATATAATCTGGGAAAAACTACTGAGAGCTACAGTGAGTTGTACAAGGTGTGTATGAGACTAGTAGTCATGGTACCCAAAACTCACACCTAGGATTGAACTTTAATGGAAGTCCAGGACAACCTATGTTAACAGACAGAAGGACAACAAAAATCCATTTTCAATTATTTTATACAAATTGTATATATAAACTTTTATTTTCCATATTACATACTTATGGCCTACATGGAGAATGGGTCCCCTGTCTCAGTCAGTTTTCAGAAGACAGTTCTTCCGACAGGACCCTCTACTTATTAACATAACATATGCATATCATATAATACATAAGTATTTAAACAGTGTAAAATAGAATTACAATAATACAAAGCACATAATACAATTTTATACAGTGTTTTCACTTTCTGTGGGGGCTGCTTAGCTTGCAGTAGATATAAAAAATAGAGAGTGGGGTAATTCTTACATGCTTACTAATGCTTTGGTTTGTTCTGATTTGAATTGTAACTGTATATGAAATGAAAAATAAAGCTATCACATACATACAACTTAATGACTCAATAATGTTTTCTAATCATACAATTAAAAGCATATAGTGTTGCTTTAAGTTACTAAGGATAGTCCACCTGTGCAATATTCACACTCCTTTAACATCATATTATTACGACCCTAGTCCACTAAGCTGAATCTTGATTCACAGGTAATTATGGGACTAATGGTACAGTCTAAAATATATAGAAAACATGGCATATTCAGCATGGACTATTTATCACTGCTCTGTTATTTATATCCATATAGTAGACACGTAGTCCCCATCTTTCCCATCATGCATTTGGTTTTCATAAATTATTCATAGTCTCTGATATTCGTGAAAACATTTTAACAATTTTCGGAAAAAATCTTGCAAAATATTTGTATGTCAGATTTCAATAGAATGGGTGCTGCTTGGCTGTCAATCAGTCACTGCTACGAATATTTTCGAAGTCTGTCTGCTAGCTTGTTTCTCTCCTTGTAAGTGTTCCATATTTGGAACAGGCTAGAAACTTATTATGCAATACACACTCACCAGGCAGGGAACAACGCTCCCACTGTATTAGCTAACCCAATGCAAGGAACCCACCCTCCATAGGAAAATGCTCACAGAGCAGAGAATTATGATTCGATTTTTATGCAATAATTGTTTTTGGAATCCTTATATCATGCCAAATTGTTTGCTATCCGAAATGAAACTCTTCTTCTTGATCTAGTTGTATTTATTTATGTTCGAACGTCGGCCGCGCTCTGCATCATGAGTTAAGTGCTACCCCATGCCAGCAGCCCCTGTAGCCTATAAGGCTTTGTTTCCTTCTTCTAGTTATCGTTTTGTTTCCAAGGTGTATAAAACAACTCTAAAACAAAATAGAACATGGATTATATTATTGATAATAAATAATAGTAAAACAGACTAAATATAAAAGATGTGTGCATAATACTTACCAAGGATACATACTAGTATACCTATAGCAGACCTATAAAAATACTTCCAATGACTTCTGGTGTGTGCTGCCCATGCTTGGGTTCATGGGTATATAAATAGAATATAACTGCGAAGGGGGAGGATCCGCATCGCTAAGTGCGCTTGAGTGACTGCCACGCCAAGCCGTCATACTTTCTGAAACAAGCCACACCATGCACAAAGAGCTTTGTCACCCTTGAGTGAGCAAACGCCAAGCTGTAGTAATTTCTATAATGCCCAGGCCTAGAAAGTCTAACACGACGAGATTGTATTTATCATAATTTTGTGCATTGTTTATTAGCGTAAATCTCTCAGAGTGTAGACAAAGTAAAAAGGGGCCAGGCCAGAGGCATGATGGGGGAATCAATTCAAGGCCAGTTAAGCAGGCTAGATAGCCAAAGTACAATATTGAAGGAAGAACAGCCCTCCTTTCATTAGGTTTTTATTTTCATCAGTATTGGTCCAATAAAGAAGATCAGAGGAAAAGTATGTATGGGGCTAGACATTCCTTCTAGCCATCCAATGCCCAATGCTGGCGACAATGCAATAATGTACTTGTCCGGGTGCTCCATATTTTTAATTTTTGTGGTGACAACTTTTTGCAATGTTGATAACGCACATTCATTATTTGTTAAGGGGGTTCAGGGGAAACCATTGTTTCCTTGGCCGCAACCAATATTGCTTGTTAAGAATGAACCTGGTGAGCTGGGTTCAATGCAATGAACCAATCTAAATTGGGTTTTTTCCGAGTATGATAACATCGGAAATCAGTGTATTACCTAGAAGACTGTCAATCATTGATTGGGATCTGGTATGCCCTCCATGTGCCGTCTGATATGGCGGGATTAGGTGAGGCTTTAAGAGTGAATCTATGCACCTTAAGGCTGGGAATGAGAAGCAACAACAATACAACAGTGACAAAAAACATCTTAACAGGGTTCCATTTGAGGTATGAATATCAATACAAATAATAACTTACAGAGACAACTTGAAAGAGAAAGATGGTTGGAGAGGGAACAAGGAGAGTGGGAAGATGTGGGCCCCAATTGTCCCACTAGCAAATCCTGTGCGAAGCACGGGTATTTGCTAATATGTTTTTATTCCGATAAGCTTTCTATATCTTGATGAAACAGGAGAAGGAAACAGGTATATTTACAACGAGAATCTTATCTAGGTAACATATCAAATCATTTTACGGATGAAATGAAATCTAACAATACATAATCAATACGCCAACTTAGGGTACATTTACATTCTTTTAATTTTCTCTGTGAAAGTAAAATGTTTCTTGGATGATACCTATCTGATGAAGATGGGCAGATTGTTCACCGCTTTATTCCATTTGACACTTATTTTTATCAGTTCGATTTTATTCAAGTGTCATATTACAATTCATAAATATATTCATTATTTAACCATCTGCGTTCTTACAATTTGAGAGAAAGAAATAAGAATAACCACTGGGCTGAACACATCTAATGCCAACCTGGAGGTCTGACCACATGTGACTAGGACCTGGTTCTCAGAATTATTTCTTCTGCCTTTATTACTGGACTAGCTAACCTCGGTTGAACTTCCTCTGTATGACACTTGAAATGGGTTCAATCATTTATTCATTTAGATGAAAATTGTATGATTCTTGATAGAATAAAACATGAATAAATGATGGCACCTATTTCTACCCACTCCCTCTCTCACCATCTCTCTCCAAGCCCTACATCCTTGGCCTTCTACTGCAGTGGCCCGTATAAGTAATAAATTATCCTTGATGGCAGTCCCTTTCATAGCTGTTTCAAGTAGTAAATTCTTAATGAGTATGTCACTTTCTGTAAGTGCCACACAATGAATGGCCTTTCATGATCTGATAGATATTTCGTAGACCTGGGCAAATATATATATAGGCTTGACATTTGTGCACTACTCACATAGATATCTATTCAGCATGGCATGGTACGGCCTCTTGCTATGGTGTGCCTGCATTATACCGACTCCTGAAAGTGGTAAGAATTTGTTTATTTTCATTTTGTTCATCAGAACTCTTTTCGAATTGGAACAAATCATGAAAAGAAGTAGGCAAATTTTCCATTTACATTTTTAAATAAATCTCAATGAATCTCAAATAAATCCCATCTCACTACCCCTCACTGCAGACTCCACCACGTTGTTGTGACAGCATTTAGCACTAACTTGCTCACAGTGGACTTGTTCATCACTTTATATGTTTAGAACATCTTCCTATTCCCTTCCCTGTTTCAAACTGAGACTTCTTCATGTTTTTAGGACAGATCTGGTGCGTTGTTTTATTAGTCCTTTGTATAGATCCTTTGAAACAACTAGTAGGATAGAATAATACTAGTGCCATATAATTACTTGAGCTAATCATATGTATTGATGTTTGGAAGCTGTATTTGAAATTCATATACATTATCCATTTATATGAATAAGTCACGTATTGGAAGGTTAAATCTTGATTATTCTGTTAATCATATACCATCCTTATATGTTCTTATATAACTCTGACAAATTTGAGTGTATTCAACCTTACATTGATTCTAGAAACCTGTTTGGTTAGGTTGAACTGTATTTTGAACTTTATTTTCATCTGAAATGTGGGTTATTTGTGTTTTAAAAATCAAATAGCACACACTAATGAAGATGACTCTATTGTGTTTCAGTGGTGCAAATAACGGCGTCAACTACTGGCTATGTTTACACTCATGTAAGTGAGGTAGAGCTGACTGGTAAAGAGAGCCTTGTTTTTCAAGTGCAGACATTTCTGGATGCCAATATTGGCCTTGGGACCAATATGGACACAACAGACCTGGCTTATGAAATACTTATTGGTGAGTGAGCAGTGGTATTACATTTTCCTAATATTTCCAAATGAAATTATGTTTTTAACTTAATGTCTGCCACAGTTAATTAGAATTTGTTAACAGTTCTCAGTGGAATGGAAGCACTGTTATAGTGAAACTATGAATCAGTTTTAGATATTGGCTTATGAAATACTAATTGGTAAGTGAGCTTTGTGAGTGAGTGTCATAATGTCATATTTCAAATGAATCTAAATGAAATGATGTTTTTAACTTAATGTTTGCCACAGTAAATTAGGATTTGTTAACAGTTTTCAGTGGAAAGGAAGCACAGTTATTTTTTTTTTGTTAAAGATTTTATTTATACTGGGAGTGGAAGGTCCCCTAACAGGGTTTTTCGCCTGCCCCAGTCTTACATACATAGACTGAGCAGGGAAAGATATACATAAATAGAGGTGATAGCAGTATATACATAGTTTTTTATGTTGATAGGAAGGTTTCACTTTGCCACTCAGATCTTTGGCGATGGAGAGTTAGTGGTAATTGAGATCTATAGAAGTTTAACATGATTAGCTCTGCCACTCAGATCATTGATGATGGAGTGTTAGCCGTATTTATTTGTTCACTGGAGAGATTGGAAGATTAAGGAATTATAGAGCGAAAAAAGGGGGATTCTTTAACTCTAGACATCGAGTTATAGCTAGTATTGGCTGGTTATAGCGAGACTATGAATCCACTATGAGTCCAGGAAGTGTGCAGACCCAGAAGTCCTGCATTCACATATTAGAGAAATAGATTGCAGATGCAAGATATAATTTCATAATTATTTCTTATCGTCAAATCGTCTGCAGCTAACACAGGGACCTTGAAAATGCATTTCTCCATTCGCCAAGAGGAGAATGGATGGATTAGAGAAAACATGAAATGTGATGCATCAACGGCTATGCCCAGTGTTATAATATGCATATCTCTACAGTACCCTATGGTCAAGTTATTAGCAGAGATCTATGACTGCCAATCAGGACATTGTGAATTCTAATTCCAGTGCATATTGTCTTTTTATATTTGTCTCATTTTTGACTCATTTTATTTTTTGATTTCACTAATATCTTCACATCTGGGTCTCAAATTTAAACTCACATAATTATGCAGTTATTGTTGCGATTCCCTTTTGATTGGTGAAAGAATCAGAGAGTCTAAGGCTGCGTTTCCACTGGCTCGCTCTTTTGGCGCGCTCATGGCCCGCTCTTTTTTATTGTCTTGAGCGCATAACAAGCGAAGGTTGAGCGAAACCAGAGCGGTCTAATGGAATTGGTTACTGCGCTCTCTGTACGCTCTAAAAAGTGGCTATGTGCGCTTCTTTAGAAGAGCGCAAGACGTTGCGCTCTTATCTGACGTGTTTGATTTGAGCGCAACTACACAACGCTCTTTCTACCTGTTAAACTAGCGGACCAAGAGCGCAGTAAGAGTGCACAAACACATTTACCATTGATTTAATATAGGAAACAAGCGCAACAGTAGAATCTCAGTAGAATCTCAGTAGAATCACTCTGCGCTTGTATTGCGCTAAAAATATTAGCGGATGAAGAGTGACTGACAAGCACCCCATAAACAAGCGCAGCAAGAGCGAGCAATGAGCGCAGATACAAGCGAGCCAGTGGGATCCCACCTTAAGATCAAATAAAGGGAGAAAATGGATTTTGAGACATCAGCATATATGAAAAGATAAATAAGAATCTGATGAGTATTCCCAGAGTAAGAGTCTAATATTTTTATTTTTAAAAAAAAAACACTTTGTCACATTTCTTGTGGGCAATAACAACTAAAGTAAGTAAATATACTTCATATGAAGACCTTTAAAACAAAAAGATATATTGCATACATCATCCTGAAATTAGATACACCAATTGATATATGTGTAAGAGGTCAACTTTCAAAAACTCAGATCATTTCAATGAAGTGATCTTGTAAAAAAACACACTGATCTATGACTCATTTTCCTGAAACACATGACATTTGTAGCCAATCAATAGGTGAATAGTCAGCATACAAGTGGTATTACACACCACTAGGTCTAGTATAATGAGTTCTTAATCATTTGCTACCTATTGGGTAGTGATCACACCACTTTTGATTACTCAGAATTTGTTTCATCCCTCTCTTTAATCTGCTGAAGTTTTTCCTTTACAGGTGGTTGGAACAATACTAAATCAGTGATCAGGAAATGCCAACAATGTGAAAATCTGGACAGTGATGAAAATGGACCTTATGTGAGTGACACAGAAATGCGCTATTTCTGGATCAGCTGGACTGGTGGTAATATCAGAGTTGGTAGAGGAAGTGTGGTGTCACAGAACGTGTTCATGGAATGGCTGGATAGTGATCCATATGTAATAAAGCACTTATCATTGGCATCATGGTTTCATGATGGTCATCAATTTACAGGCTCCTTTTCAATTGATGCAGGTAAAAGAACCCGTGTTATTGGTCACAAATTTAATTTTGGCTTCATAGATGTTGTTTCAGGAAGTAATAATGCACAGATTATCATTAGATCTAAAGAAATAAAAATAGACTAACAAGTGAAAATTCTTATTTCAAGTATACTTCCATCATGGACCAAGGGCTAATGTAGAGGAACTTCATATAACTCATAGAATATTGCCTTTGAAACATCATAGAAGGTTACATATGTTACAAGCTGGCCACCATCTTGCCTCAAACCCAAGAAATAATGAACTACAAGATAAAAACTATAAGTTTCACAGAAGGTAGAAATATCATGAAACAAATAATCCCAAAAATAAACAAATAACCCCCAAAATTAGGAAAATCACAATTAAATTGTAGATCCAGTTCTTGAAATAAGCTGCAGACAGTGGCTCATATGTTGATAAACCCAAACACATCAAGTTACAAGGTCTTTGTATATTAAGGCCACACTGTTCAACAACTGTCATGGAAGAAGAGAACATTGTCAACTAGGTTCATTATTTACAATTCAAGCATTTGTCTCCTGTGCAAAAACAAATGAGTAACTTGGTGTGTTTCTACTGTTGCTATTTTCAAAAATAACTATCAACATAGTTTTATATGACCATACCATACATAGCCTAGCAACCATATAATTAGCTGAAATAGTTAGACAAATTAGAGAACTATTCCATAGACTACTTTATGTGGGTATACCATATCAAATTATTGGTTAGAATTCAGTATTTCCAGGGAATGGCCAAAATTTCACTGAAAAAATGATACCATGGCAACAGAGCCCAAGAAAACAATATTTCAGAATGGGTCAATATCCAAAATTAATCAGCATACCAAAATCTATCACTGTACCCAATTTCATGCTTTATGCTCCATGCTTCAATACCAATTTGAACAATTCTTGCACCAATCTACCTGACTATTATAGAATCCCGCCTACGACTTCTATTCCGTCTCAAGGGATCAGTGGTTGGCCAGATCTAGAGTTCCCTGTCACTTCCGTCGGCCAGCCAAGCGGTGATATAAAAAAAACGGGACCTTGTATAAAGACAAAATCTTGTTGGCTTCCCATGATTCCTTCATAGAGAAATCTTAGTAGGAACGTCACAAGGGTGAAAAAAACCAAACTCAAACTTCCAACCCTTAGCACTGAAGGCAAACGCTCTGCCACTGAGCTATGCATGTAACTCTCTCCTAAAAGCAATAATTCCCTCGGTTTTGTCTGCTCGCGGGTAGTCAAACTACCCTTGAGCAGACAAAACCTCAGGAATTATTTCATAAATAATCCCATGCATTCTATCATTATTCATCAAAATTTGATTTATATATATATTTTTTTTAAAAAAATTATTCCACCTTAGGTACACAGTGTGACAAAGACGGCAGGGGGGTACCCACAAAAAAAATGTTGGTTTTTGATGGCTTTTAGCATTTCTTTTTACACAGATCATGTTCATGTAACCTACTATCACAACATTATACAAAATATGTTCAATTTTGAAGATTATTTAGAAAGTTAGCAATTCCACGGACTAATGGCAGTTAGTGGAATTGCTAACTTTCTAAATAATTTTAAATTTCAAAATCCCATCCAACGATTCTTGGCCCCAAAATGGGATTTTGAAATTTAAAAAAAAAAATGGGCTAAAAATACCAAAAATGTTGGTCCACAGGTTGGTAGAAAAAAATAATTAATGGTAATTAATTTGATTTAAGCCCATTTCATCACTTTCCACGGTTGGGGGCTCAAATGTTGTCAAATTGGTCAAATTGGCCTTAAACATATTTGATATTTTGCCGCAATTTGATAATGCATGTGTGCATTGTCAATGGAATTAATGGCCTTGGCAATGACATGTCAATGAGATTTCAAATATGAGAGCAAGAAAATTAGTTCTATAGGTGCCAATCTTTGTTTGATAGTTGTTGCAAAGATGATGCAGCTAGCAAAAAGTCTCCTCATTGACTTGGTTCTCCACTTATTAGATTGTGTGTGTATCAACTTTGCATCAACTAGAATTTGCTGGTAATAGCTGCAGCAGGTTAGCACACGTCCTGCATAGACTTCATGTATAATAACACGCACCTGATTAGAATGCTTACTGAATGATTCTCATGTTGAGCCATACACTTGTTGTCACTGTTGAGTATTTTGCATAATATTTCAAACTGAATATCTCAGAACCCTGGATATGGGAGATGTTGGAAGACAAAAGAAACCTTGTAGGAGTTGATAGAGAAATGAGAGGATGGAAGAACTACCGGGTAGAATTTGTGGCACCTAACTTAAGGAGTATGACAACAGCTCAGAATATAATTGAGTGCATGTCCCAGTGTCTGACTGATGTCTGTGAGGTCTGCAACTATAACCATGTGACTAAAGTCTGCACCTGGGGTTCTGGTGGCTATGTTATAGCTTTTGTTGACCTGGAGTCCAGTTTGTTCACTGCTGACAGCAGATTTACAGAAGTCAATGTGAGTAAGAACTGGTTTACTACATTATGGTTATCACAGAAAGAATCTGTTGTTGTAGCTGAAAACTCAGTGATTATTGAAATAAAACAAATTATAAGAAGTATGGCAGGCTGGATATTTGAACCGTCTACTTAGTATAGGAAAATGCTAAAATCAACTCAGTACTTCCCTGAATTTGTTTTCATTTCAATTACTGTTTTCCTAACAGGACACAATAGCCATGCTGTAGAACCAAACCTCAACACCGACATGGATGGATGACTGTAGGATGGAAAATGTGAACCTGGACAATGATTTTCCAAAATGTTGTTTTACTATTTGTGTAACAATCCCTGTATAGAAAAAATATTTTAATATTTGTACTGAGCTCTAGTCACTCCAGCTCTGGCTCTGGCTCTGGCTCCAGCTTTGGAAACCTCCATCTCCAGATACCTCCAGACACCTTAATTTATGTAGTACATCCGGATGGCGCTTGGGGTATACATTGAAGGCAGAGCGATATTAGAACTTTACATAACTTAGTAATTAATCATTAATTAACCATCATGTTATACCTTCCAGAAGTTATTTGTTACACATTTCACCATTCATAAGATAAGATAAGATAAGATAAGAAGTTGTTTATTGTCTTGAAACAAAGGTCATGTTGAACATATTCATATTGACATTATAATTATTTAATTATTCCTGTTTGAGTTTGGAAAAGGAGATCTAGAATTTATTGGTATCTCAATATTCCTATTCCTAATCGGGTTGAGGAAGCAAGGTCTTCAACCAACAACAAGAAGGAATAAAAGGAAAATGGAAGAAGTATTTCTGTCTTGGGTTTATTTCTCAGAACTGCATTTGGAACATAGAATATTTCAACCCCTGGTCCTTAAATTTCAAGAATTATTCAGTCGCTGAACCCATTAAGGGTGTGGAAAGCTTAAATGAATTCCTGTGAGGGGGGTGTGGCATGCATTTATGCATTCCCATAATAGGGTCGAGGCTTGCTTTAATGCATTACTTCCCATATGGAGTGGCTGGCATTACTGCATTACCGTCCATAGGGCATGGCTTGCATTAATGCATTATAAAGTATGGACATGGAAAAATTTATTTTATTTCGAACAATGAATGTATTAGTTTTTCATTTCTCTTCTTTAAAAACTACTTGAGGTTTTGTTCTTACAATACACTTTATCCTTGAAGAACTCCTTACAATTTATTCCCATCTAAATCAATTCATAAGAGATAATCTCCCTTTTCTGTACCTATTTCTTGATAATATCAGCTTCATAATGTCCGCCATTGTTGAATATGTCATGTTGCTTTCCAAATCAATGTTTTACCTTATTTTTCATTGAAAATCTAATGATCTATGTAAAACCTTTCCACAATACACAATGGGTAGCATCTTCTCTCTCATAATAGGGAATTTTGGAATATTTAGTTGCAAAATGAAGGAATAACAGAAAATTGAAAAGTATATGTTGGTAAATGTGTGTCATGCCTCGCCCTGCATGTCTATGATGTGAGCAATGACAACGTCGCATAGAGAATAACGCTACATTGTATCAATGGGCCCATAGTGACGCACATTGCTGATGCCCGTTCTCAACAGATGACGCATTTTTCCTGCGCGCCTTAAATGGGTTAAGAACTTCCCTTCCATCTCCTGCTATCCATATTTATAGCATATATTCTGAAAGACGTTGTTTGACATTGACTAATATTAAAACTTTCCTGGACCAACCAGCGAAATGGCACTGCATAACATGCATGCACTGCATAACCAAAGCAAGAACATTCGCCATCACTCCTTCGGAGATGCCAAATGTACTATACAACTTCCTCCATGATCGGGAAACCCCCTCTATTTCTCATTGTCCAACACCCAAAAGTTACATGAGTGCCTAAGTTAGAGCCTTAGGGAGAGATTGGACCAAGATTTTTTAGCTCTTACTGGTATAATTACTGCATAACAGACCTCTCGCGTTGACGCCTCTAGGTCTCTATAGATCGGTGTTCCGATGCCATTGCTCCATGCTCGGCGTGTCACGTGACAGCTGGGAGAATGGTTTCTCACCCTCCCGTGAGGTAGCGCCACCGTATGATGTGTAAAACAGCGCCGGGTCGGCGATTGTTTTTCACGTTGACTTAACATTAAAATTAAACGATTTTGGAGGAGGGTGGGCGGGACAGTAAGGAGAATGGTGGGCGGGATGGTGGGCAATGTCTGCCTACAAAAACAAAAACGTAAATAGCCCAAGACTTCCCCTCAAACTCTGACGATAGGCCACTGGTGCCATCACACTCTCTGGATGGCAGCCACTGCTTGAATGGCTGCCTCTTCTACTAGCTGTAGTCACATGGGTTTCAAGTGCGTCTGTATCCCTCAGGGGGCGCCATGGGTAGTCAGAGTGGATGCTAGTTAAGGAAACGGAACATAGGTGGCCTCCCCGTTCCAAAATTAAGCACAGTCTTTATTACGGATGATGTCAAAGCTCATTGATGATCAACTTTTTTAGAAGGATGGAGTTAGGTTGGTGGTGGGGGGCGGTACTGCAAACATGATGTCATTTTTAATGATTTTAATAGGGGGGTTGGGGGTCTGGCACAGTCTGACAAACCCTGACTTGGGGTGGGGGGGAGGGAGGGAAATTTCATCAAAAAAGAATCAGAAAACAATTTGGCATTTAGGGAAATTAAGAACACCCAATCAAACATTTCAAATGTTGAATCATTGTCAACCAGGAAGACCAATCTCAGATCTAGAGGTCTAGCCTCCTTGGGCATCATTACATTTAGTGAATACAAATTGAATGTACAGCGCTAGGGACAAAGAGAGCCCCATGCAAAGCCCAGAGACACATTAGAGACTTCCCGGTTGGAAGAGTGATGGATGTGTACTGTGAGGCCGGAATATATAGTGGCATGTATACATATCACCCTGAAGCTCTTAAAGGGCCCAAGTGTCCATAGTCAAGTAGGCTACCTCAGTCCATACTTTCAGTTATATATTTTTAACAGAATTTTTTTTAATCAGCAACACTTTTTAATGGGGAAGTGTAGGAGATGGAATGATATTTATTAGATTTAGATCTCTCAACTTATGGGAAAAACAGCTGCATATACGTCATGATACTAGACAAGTCTCTCACTGTATCTTTCAAGGCCCCACCCCCGCCTCAAGAAACACACAAATGTAGGGCCCCTGCAGGGTACCATAGACACCATTTGAACACTATTACCTACATGGGGGTGTTGTGGTTCCTGATTTACACTAAATCACCAACATATCTACCAGGGTCCCAATTAAAGCAACAAGGGCTCTCTATGCCTCCCCCCCCCCCCCACCGCCTACATACAAACTAAAAATTCAAATTTAAATTTGCAATTTCTAATATGAATTAGTAAAATACATTCATATTATGTTCTACATTCATCCCATAACATTTCAAGCAAATCCCACAAGATTTCAATTTTGAAGAAATTACAAAGGCCTGGGGCCCCTGTGCCTAATCCCCTCCCCCCCTGAACCATCCCAGCTACAGGCTTCTAATGTGATATATCTATTACCTACACTGACTTAGGACAACTAATTTAAGGTTAGGGTTAGGCTTATAAGAAGCATTGTTATCAATCCATGTACTACATTCCACCAGTGGTTGGTATTATAGTTATATAGTCCTGAGGGGTCTTTAGGCACAATTGGGCACCCTGAGATGTAAACATTCCCACAAGGCCCTGTGGGCCTTGCAGAACATTGTGTCATCTCACAAAATATCTTGACATACTTCAACACCTGGGTCATGACTGATGCACATTGGAGGGACCTGATTTCGGACCCATCAACAACATTCTCCCCCATAATATTCCAACCAGGCCTTGTTATGGTATAGGAAGAAATCTGGTTTTTGTTCTGACATTTTGCTCTAAGCAGGGGCCTGCTGCATACAAAGTAATAACATCAGACCTTAATTTAACCTTATCTGTACCTCCTCCACTACATCCTTCTTTGCCTCCCTCTAAACCTCCTTTGTTGTACAAGCGGTGAATTACTTATGTTCTTATTAATGAACCAATCCTTCGATTGGTATCTTTTCGTTCACATAGTTTGAATGACTCTTTTCTGTGACTGTCAACTTTCAGAAATAAAGGATTTGCAAAAACAAAATAAAAATAATTTGGTATGCTTTATGGATTCTGGTCCTGTCTTCCTTCATGCCTTGTTGGGTGTTTCTCCCAGTACTTTCTCAAAATTATTCTTCCAGTACCCTTTTTAGTTCAGTACTTCCTTCTCCATTACCATTTCCTGCACTGTCTGGGAGAAGAATCCTTCTCTTCCATGCAGCTCCCCATCGTACTAAGGTCATGCGTTGTCCATGTGTTAGATAGTGCCCCTACCCTCCGTTACTCGCAACCCAAGCTTATTGTCAACTTCCCCTGACCCACTGATTAAGTTAGAGCAGTTAACATTTTTTTTTTTTTTTTTTTTTTTTTAGAAACTTTATTATGATATATACAATAACTTGTTTATAATGATCTACTCATTGGTTAGAGCAATCTTTACACTTTGACATTTCTCATTGAAATGAATTCACAGGTTATATCAATGTAGGAGGTAATTGTCAGTTCTGAGTAAATCAGATCTGGTCTTACTCAATACCACCTTAGTAGAAATAAACATTTGACATAACAATATAATAACTTTTGTATAAATATATAAGTGTAGAAATTTGTCATGGCATATATGTATAACCAAGGAGTGGGTTGGAATGAGATGAGATGGGATGAGGATTGGTTGAGTGATCCAGCTTGCAATGTTGGTCTAATTTTCAACAAATAAATTTACTATTGATTCATTTTTGGTCAATAGCTTGAAGTCTGAATATCTTTCAGTGTTTCTTACATCAGCATGTATGTCATTCCAAAGTAGTGCACATCTATACTCGACACTGTCAGAATAGGCTTTACCTCTTGGAATACCACAATTTAAGACTGTGGCGTCCCACTGTCTAGTGGTACCCTTGTTATGGTTGATATGTTTTGTTATTTTGCTTCTTTTATAGGCAAAATTTTTCAGGTGAGCAATGCGTCTGTCTTTCAATAGCGGTATTGAAGTGTTTTGATGTATAGTTAGTGTTGGTGTTCTAGGGTTCAATTTGAGAGCTGTTTTGATGCATTTGTTCTGTAATACTTGTAGTCTATCTAAGTGCTGTTGTGTGCAAGTGTCGTAAAGTATGTCTCCATAATCCATAATAGGAAGGATAAATACCCTATAGATTCTCAGTAATACTTGTGGTGGGACAAATTTTGATATCTTTCTTAGAAGATACAATTTGTGGCTTACGTTTTTATAAGTATAATTAGCCTGGGGGTCGTTTCATAACTAGTAACGATATATCGCTAATCGTTATTTAGCGATATTTAATTAGCGCAGCGATTAGCGCTATATCGTTAATCCGTTGCATAATTCGTTCCGCTAAATTATCGTTGTTTAAGCATCGCTATCGCTCGTTATCGCTCGTTGGGCTTATCGTTATAGATCGTTATGGATCGTTATGCATCGCTGTGATCCGCTATGAGTTTAAATGATTTCCCGCTAGATGTCAGGGCGCGATTGACACTGCCACCTAGCGGCAATCGTGTTAAACATCATTTCGCGCCTTAGTTACCTAGGTTGCGATGGTTGCGACGTTGCGGACGTCGCCACCTTCACGTTTCTGCTGCAGAGACTGTAAGACCGAAAGGAAGAACGAAAGCCAAAGAAAGAACTAAAGGAAAGAATCATGTCTTCCCAAACTGAAGTAAGTATTAGTTTATATTGTATACAGTGACAAGAACCATTGCAGAATATTATTATTAAATAATATTAATGAAAATAAGTGTGGGTAAATGAATGCGCGAGTGCCAAAAAAAATGGAGATACGACGGAACCATGCAGTTTGTTGTGCGCGCATGTAAATCCTTTTGAAAACGTCTGATTAGAAAAAGGAGAAAGCTATAATGATAGGCTATTATCTTCTATATATTATATAATACTAGTAGTTTATTAAATCTATTTATGATTATGGCTATTATAGCGAGTATGCGAATAGTTTGCTCTTGCGTGAACAGTGACGTGGAACACTTTTTCAAGGCTGTTTAACATTAGGGTAAGCGCGTACATTACATACTATGCCAATTTGGCCTTGAATTGAAGATTTCTACAAGATAATTTCTTTAAATATTAAATTATTTGATGTATGTTGATCTATTTTATTTCTTAGATGTCAACCAAGGTGAAACGGGAGCCGAAATGGCAGGTAGATGAGTTACGTGTCCTGATGTTCGCTGTTCTGCAGTTCCAGACAGCCTTGGATTGCGTTGGCCGGTCGCAGGAGGCCACTTGGGCCGAAATTGCTCGTAAGTCAAATAAATATTAAATAAATATAAATATTAAACATTATACATCTCCCAAAACCGACACTGGATTTATACATAAGGTTATTCATGTCCAATGATATTAGAACAATACGTTCCACTTGGCAATTGATATAATTGTGCTACACTTTTTATGTTGAAAAATTCGTATAAAATAATATTTTCTAGAATATATGAAAAAGGTTAGGTTTATGTTGTAAAACATGTTGAAAACTACCTTTTTGAACACAACGATTTTTGAATAAGGCTTGATTACAGTAGTGAAAACCCTAACGTCAGCGAAAAACCGAAACCAATATTTTTGTACCTAACAACTTTTGAAGGATGAATTGGGTTTACATAATTGTTGATCAATGGCAACTGAAGCGACCTAATATATTTGAAAAAAACATCCGTAAATAACTTGATATTGGTTGATAGTAAATGTAATTTATTTATTTCTTTAGGTCGTGTCAACGCAACTACGATCTACCTGCGGACTGGGGCAAAGTGTGCAGCGAAGCTCCACTACTTCAGCTCCTACTGCCGGCTGAAAGTAGGTTATATTGTAAAGATTTATTCCAATTAAGTCATCATTACTAGGTTCAAGAAAATGCAGAAATGTATCTCTACCTATACTAATGTATTTTACTATTTTTTTGTTTTCTTTTGAAGTTCAGCAAACTGATCAAAGATTATGGATCGGCGACACATTGTGAGCTGATTCCGGAGCGGGAAAGACTGACTGACAACGAACTCCTGTGCTTAGTATACAAGCATGAAATTGGCCTTGACTGTGAGTATTTACACATGCATAGATATTAGCTAATGATAGCAATGAAAGGGTCGGTATTGAATATAACAAATACTCTTCCTCAAGCAATGGGGTCGTATCCTGATTAAAAGGTGAGAAGGTTGGTGGGGGAGGGTATTGCTATGGGAGGGTCGGTAGTGAATATAACAAAACTCTTCTCAAGGCTGTAGGTTGATTCTTATGATGAGGTGTTCAGCTTGCTGGCGCGGCGCGGTATGAGTGGCAGCGCAAGTTATCCGCTATTTATACCTAAGCGATGTGTGCGGTACAAAACAATTGGTGGTGGCGCCATCTGTATTTACTGTTTGGACCGCCCTATTGCAGATTTAACATAGAGATTTTTACTTAACATTTATGCTGTTCAGTTTGTACCGAACCATTGGACATTTAACATAGAACTCTTGACATACTAATCATGATTCTAAGTTTGAAATGAATTATTTTTAATTAAATATACAATTCGATATTTTTTAGCAATTCCAATGGCTTTGCGAAGCAAGGTCCTTGCATCGAGAGCGGCTGGTGAAAGGAATGGGGCAACAGGTGGTACTGCTGCTGCGACCGGTGACAGCTCCAATAAGTCCATGAATCAATCCATCAACATCAACTCAACAATGACCCAGCAGGCCCATGAACATGACGATGATGACGACGACGAAGACTGCCATTCATCCACATCTTCCCCCGTCATCCCTTCCGCCAAACGTTCAACCATTAGATCATCCACCCCATCAAGCCCTAGACGCCCTCCTTCAGCCCTACCTCGCCCTAATTTCCCTAATATCCCTGCCATCTGCCCTACTACTCACCCAAAAGCCTCCACTTCCACTCAACCACAAGCACACAGCACCACACAACATACCACGCCTAATGGTGGTAAGTATCATTCCCAATGTAATAATCCACACATTAAATTTTAAAAATCTATATCTATAATTTAAAATTAAAAACTGTATTATCATACTCAATGCTATCTCGCGTCTGTGTTTATATGATGAAGGGACTGGAAATGGAATGCAAAATGTTTAATATTCTCCTCACACACAGGCAAGAACATTGGCGATGTGGTGGAGGAAAAGGTCACAGAAATACTGGACGCCTTGAAGGGTGGCGATCAGCTTATGATCCAAGATTCGGCAAACATCGCGGCCAGTCACCACCTCATGGAGGAACTACTAAGTGTCACCAAGTCAATGGCAGCAGACTTGGCGGCAATCCGCAAAACTTTGGAAGGTGTGTGATATAATAAAGTAAAGTAATGATAACAGAACGTATCAAGCATAATATATTTCAAATATTATTATTTCACTTAAACTAATGTAGGACTTATAATTATAAGGGAGACTAGTATGAGAGATTAATTAAGTTATTGCATGCAGACTATATATTTGGGTTGTCAATATCCAATTTTTTCTAGATCGCAAAGAGGCCATCACGCCAGTCCAACAGGATGCACAGGAGCATGTGGAGGATGAGGACGAGGACGAAGCGAGTCAAGAGACCCAGCAGCAGCAGGGGCCCATCAATAAGCGACCAAAAAGGGAAGCAAAGAGGCCCAAGCGCCTTGGCTAGTTGAATTTGTTTAAAAAAAAAATATCAGCTCTTCAAAGATTCAGTCGGTAGTATTTGGTATGCATGTATCAGCTGCGAGTGAAAATTGTTGAATTTGTTATATTATTGGAAATATGTCACCTACGTTAATTAGGAGACTATATAGTTTGTAATTATTCTATTTTGCTGTGCCTTTCGTCTTAATAAAGAATCGGTTTAACACATTTTGATGGAGTTCTTGTTAGACTTTATTTTTAATGAACGTCATATTTATATTTATCACCTGAAATGCCCAGTCTCATCAAGAAATAGAACAATATTTCGACTAGGAATATTTGATTAACAAAAACATATTAGCTCTATGTATGAAGGATGACTCTTTGGTAGCAAAAAGGTAAATGTACTGCGATTTCGGCAGAAACACCTCTCGTTCGACCTGTATTGAACATGTACAGAGGATGACTCCTTGGTAGCAGCCACGATTTATGTACGGGGCATGACTTTTTGGTATCTAACCGCGTGGGCTTACCCTAGCATGTAACATTTCTCGCTATATCTAAATTAGTTTCATATATGGAGAATGACTTCTTGGCAGCAAGAACAACATATGTATTGCCGTATGACCTGTATGGAGAATGACCTATGGTTATGACTTTTTGGACGCACACCAATTGATTCTGTATATTTAACTCTACCGACCTAGATTTCATAGCCTAAAAATGATGAAGCCATGTTTATGCATGGAACAGCTGCTTAAAATTTCGTTTATTACTACTTATACTTACATCTTGTATAATGTTCATCACAGAAAAAAAAGAGGGATGCCAAATGGACCCAGCCGGAGGTGCACGCCCTGTTCAGTGGACTACTTGTGCATAAACAAGTCCTGAACTTGTACCATGCAGGGCACTCTGGCACTGAGCGGAGGAAGGCCCGGTGCTGGGAAGACATTGTTGGTGAGGGACACTATTTATGTTAAAATATTTTGTTAAATTTTGTTAAATATAACAGCACTCCTTCCCAAGCAGTTGTTTTCTGCTGTGAAAGGGTCGCTATTGAATATAACAACACTGTTTCTCAAGCAGTGAATTGTTTTCTGCGGTGTAAGGGTCGGTATTGAATATAACAAAACTCTTTCTCAAAGCTGTAGGTTGTTTCCTATGGTGAAGTGTTCAGCTTGCCGGCGAAGAGCGCTATGAGTGGCAGCGGATTGTCTCTGCTATTTATAACAGATCGATGTGTTTGGTACAAAACACTTGGTGGCGGCGCCATCTGTATTTACTGATTGGACCGTACCATTGCAGATTTAACATAGAGATTTTTACTTAGCATTTATGCTGTTCAGTTTGTACCGAACCATTGGCTATTTAACAGTGAATTTTAGCATAGCGTTCACCCTTCTATTTTCTGTTAATTAGATTTCAGCTATAGTGTTTAAATGATTTACTGTGTCGGTATCGACAGGGTAAGTGCATCTGAAGCAAGTGTACATTGATCATTTTACTTTTACTATATTCATGTGTTTATTTCTGTTGCTGTGTAGAGCGTGTGAATGCAGTAAGTGAGGTCACGAGGACCAAAGAAAAATGTGAGCAGAAGAGGTGCTACTACATATCACATGCCAAAGCAAAGGTTGGTATTATCATAAAGGAGGACTTCATATCAGAAACATGAGATTACTATGTTCGCCTGGAAATGATCTGCATAAAAGAAAAAATATCCATGCTGAATCATTTAGTTTTCTAAAGTACCCAGTTATCGCTGGAATGTAATAAGTTCCACACTTTTTTTTACAGCTCGCAGCCCTTAGGAAAAAGTTTTATTATAGGTCTGGGGCAGGAGCAGTGCCGCCAGACATGAAGCTCACGCCAACAGAGATAATGGCGTTGGATTATTTCGGGAAAATTGGCATTGACGGTATACTAATCTTTACATTTTATTTATGCTTCATACATTGGCTGGGGCTGATGCGTTCTAAATAATGACCTCAGAGAGTTTTAATAAAGATATGGTCACCTGTAAAAATTATTAATGTTTTAATGTTTTAAAGCCATCCACAACCTATCCTCATTTGTAACTACATTGGGCTACATTTTGTATTCATTTTATTTATTTTAGGAGTTCCAGGGACCGTCGAGTCAGCGATTCGCAGACGACGTGTCGCTGCTGCAGCTAGTGCCCAGCTGGATGAAATACTGGGGCAGCAGGGGCAGCAGTGAATTTAGGAAGTTAGATTTTTGTGTGAATCCTTACGGATAGTGAATAAAAAATAGAAAGCCAAATATTTCTTCGTCAGTAACTTTATTAACTAGAGTTCTATATATTCCTTATCTTAAATTTATTTATTCTCTCAATTATCTCAATCATCATGTTCACCTTCGGCAACATCACCAAAATATCCGATGAGATGATTCCGTCTCTCTACGCCCCTCGGCCTTGCCTCATTCTCTACTACTGCGTTAGGCTGCTGGTACAGTATGGCTTCATTGCCATCGATTCCTTCAAGCGGAACTCCTCTCCTGATGGCGAGGTTGTGGAGGCACGCTATAGCAAGAACCATCGAGCTGCAATATGCAGGTTCGCTCATGATAAAACCTCCTGAGCCTGTGAGGCACCTAAATAAATTAAATATAACGCATAAATAGTAACATTATCATAAAGAAATGGTTCAATTTTCCATTAATTTCAATACTAAGAATACTTTGAAACAACTGATAGGAAGAAGCGGAAAAGGGTCTGGTAGCATTATATTTGCACAGAGATTTATGAATTCTATGATTAAAATTACCTGAATCTCATTTTCATGAGCCCAAACGCCTGCTCCACTATTGCCCTTGTTCTGCACAGGGCATTGTTGAACCTATTCTCATTACGGTTAGCAGGATGCTGGAGTGGCGTCATGAGGTAGTCGCATAGTGGGTAACTGAGAGAAAGAGTATTTTAAGTATTGGAGATTTGACATAGAGATCTTTTTTTTCATAGCGATTATGCGTTTCAGTTTGGACCGTACCATTGCAGATTTAACATAGAGATTTTTTACATAGCCTTTATGCTTTCCGTTTGGACCGCCCTATTGGAGATTTAGCATAGAGATTTTTACATATCGTTTATGCTGGTCAGTTTGTACCGAAACATTGGACATTTAACATAGAAATCCTAACATACTAATCACGATTCTAAATTTGAAGAACTATTGAAGATTTAACATTGAATTTTAGCATAGCTATGTTTTCTTCTGTTATAGTGTTGTATTAATTTAATATTACCAGCATTGAGAAATCATACCTACCCAGAGTCACCAAGGAGCATATAACCTTCAGCAAGTCCATCGTCAAGCTCCCGACAAAGCTGCGAGGTCCCAAACACATATGCATCATGTGCACCACCTGGCATAGTTGCGTTCACATATGTGAATATCATTCGCGAATCCACAGCACACTGCAATATAATTGTCAGAAATCTGGTAATTCTGAGCGGGAGACTTCCACTAGGTCTGATTTTTCTAAGTCATTTACAGCTATTTCAGCTACTCTGTGCAGATTAGATTATTTTTTCATATTATATTATTTCACATTTTAACGCTATAGAAAGGACACCGAGATGTACCTTTTTGCTCACGTAAAATCATTATTTTTCTCATACATTTTTACTCATAACATAATACATCATACATACCATCACATTGAGAGAGTGGTAACCTTTCCGATTGACGTACACTCGCTCCTCCTCTACAGGCTTCATGATGGGGACATGAGTTCCATCAATGGCAGCTATGATACGAGGAAAACCGGCAATGTCATAGAAGCCCAATGCGACATCAGCATACTCATCTGCTTCAGGCCAGCGAATGTACTGGGCGTGGTTGTTGCGTAAATAGTTAGTCACAGCTCTCACACATCTGCAGACTGTGGACCTGGAGATGTGCTGTGAATCTGCGATCAATCCATACGAGCCCCCAGTTGCATAGTATCGTAATGCAATACAAACCTAAATTTTAAGAAATAATAATAATAAAATAAATGCAGTACAAAATATATGTACATAGAAAACTATTTACCGTATATGCCAAATAATATGATAATATGAGAACGATACATTGCAGTTGAAAATCGGTATCCATAATTATTGGACTTTTTATTTTTAATAACTTTACTAAAATACCATTTTCTAAAGTAGAAAAAAAATGATAAACGTATGCTATAGAAAACATTAAAAACTAACATTAGGAACACAACGATTTTTGAGTTAAGCTTTGTTAAGTAACATATTACATACATATATATTGTATTTATTTCTTTATGTATTATCAAATATTAACAACTCACCCTCTCCCTATGTGACAGGCCCCCACCATACCGCGTTCCCAAGGTTGGCGCATCGGCCGAAGCTCCAAATAGTTCCGATAAATGTTCAACGGTGGGCTGGTCAAGCCGAAACCTACTCATAAAACGTGGAGGAGAGTAGAATTCCAGGAACGGGTCTACCCGTATACGATACACTTTCCTCTCTCTCTCCCGACGACGAGGGCGCACTTGTTGTTCTTCACCGGCCATGACGACACCGACAAAAAAAATCGTCGACCTTGACCAATGCGACATCACAGACGGGGAAAATACGTCTACATATTTTTTCCTATTTTTTTCCTCGAATTTTAGTACCAAAATTGATAAAATTACCATTTATAAATATTATCCAAGGCAATAAGCCATTTAAAATACATTTATTCAATAGTGAAAAATTTAGCGGAGCCCAAAAAAATTTCCGTTATCTTAACGAAGACTTAGTGAGCGATAGCGATATATCGCTATCGCTAGTAGTTATGAAATGGCATAGCGATATATCACTAAAATTGCTAATCGTTACTGATCGCTCGCTATCGTTACTAGTTATGAAACGGGCCCCTGATCTTTATAATTCAAAGCTGGATCTAGTATGATTCCCAGATACTTGTATTTTCTGACTACCTCAATGGGTGCATTGTCTAGTAATATCAAGGGTTGTGTGGCGTTGTGTGGTGACCTATCTGAACAGAAGTTCATTACTTTGGTTTTGCCTATGTTTATTGTTAATTTGTTACCCTTACACCAGGAGTGAAAGTTATTTGAGTCAATTTGAAGCTTTCTGGATGCTTCATCGATATTGTTTCCACTGATATAGATGACAGTGTCATCTGCAAATAGTTTAATTTTTGAATGTACCAAGGTTTTTTCAACGTCATTGACATAGATTAAAAATAGAAGTGGGCCTAGGATTGATCCTTGAGGAACTCCACACGTGATAGGGGTGAGATGGGATTCTACACCATTACATATTGATTTTTGTGTCCTTTCGGACAAGTAATTCTCTAACAAAAGTAATAAGTCATTCTCTATTCCATATTTGTTAAGTTTTTTTAGTATGATACCATGGTTGACGGTATCGAAAGCCTTTTTAAGGTCGAAAAAAATCGCTAAAGTAATATTACCTTTATTTCTATGTCTTAATATGTCATCAGTGAGTTCTGATACTGTGTCCATAGTGGATCTATGTGATCTATAGCCATTTTGTGTTTCTGTGAATATGTTGTTGTTTTCAAAGTGTTGAACTAGTTTTTTGTGGATTATTTTCTCCATTATTTTTGATTGCAATGGTATTTGTGTGATTGGTCTGTAATTGGTTATTGCTGTTGCGTCACCTCCCTTAAAAAGGGGTGTGACACAGCCAGTTTTCCAGTTCAGAGGTATAGTTGATGTGTCAAAAATCAGGTTATATATATGTGTTAGTAGATGTGGTATCATCAGCAATGCATCCTTTAGCACATTTGTTCTCAAATGTATAAGATTGCTACTCTTATTGCAGTCAATGTCTTTTATGAGGGATAATACCTGCTCTCTATTTGTGACAATGCTGCTTATCTTCTCATTGGATGTCTCATCAAAAAATTTCCAGCTCTCATTTATTTGGGCTGCTAGATTTTCACCTATTGACCCAAAGAAATTATTGAAGTATTGTGCTGTTAATTCTTTATTGATTGGCTGTCCTGTGTCTATATCTGTTATGTTTAATTCTTGTGAAGTGTTTTTTGATTTATTTGGGAGAATTTCTCTGACAGATTCCCAGAATAGTTTGTTATCATTGTATGTTTGAAGGGTTATGTTTGTCATGTATGTACGCTTTGCATTTCTGCATGCTTTAGTCGTATAGTTTCGCCATTGTCTAGCAAGTTTGATGTCGATGTCTTTTTTTGATTTTCTGGCTTTTCTAAACAGTCTGTCTTTCTCATAGATAGTGTCTAATAGTTCCTGTGTCATCCACTTTTCTTTTGGTGTCTTAATTTTTCTTTCAATAATAGGACAGGTTCTATCCAGTTCAAGTACTATTCCAGCTAGTAAATTAGACCATGCCTCGTTGGCATCGTCACTGTCTATAACCGATGACCAGTTATGGTTCAAGATAGTTTGCTTAAATTCAATAGCATTATAATTCCTATATGATCTGAACTCTCTTTTTATTGATTTACTATGATTTGTGAATGGTTTGGATTTGTTCAGGACTATGTATGTCATTAAATGATCTGCTACCCATATGTCTAAAACTCCAGACATGCTGACTGATTCTTCTTTTGCAAAAACGAGATCAATGCAGGTCTCTGCTATATTTTGTCTGTCTGACCTAATATCAAATCTTGTTGTATCGTGAATCAACTGCACTAAGCCATATTCATGACCCAGAGCAGTTAGATTCATTACTGTGTTATCATCTTCCTCGAACATATTTATATTGAGATCACCTATGATAACGACATCTGAAATGTCATGATTCATACGCCTATCTGACAGTGTCACCTGTAGTGTATCTAGGAACACATTTTTATTACCATTCGGTCTGTAAGTACATAGTATATTTAAGTTCTTTTTATTTTTAAATAGTAAAGTTATACACATCATCTCAATATTTTCATTCGATATAGTGAGATCATCTAAGATTTTGTAAGTGAAACCGTTCCTGACAAAGCAGGCAACGCCTCCTCCTTGCTTTATTCCTGTGCCTTCTTCATTTAATACTTGACGATCACATCTTATGATTGTGTTATAACCATTAATTTCATATTCTAGATCAAGATCGCCTTTAACTAGCCATGATTCAGTGCAGACAATTATGTCCGGATTTAGCTTGGCAATCACTTCTTTAAACATGCTCCATTTAGGAGTTAGACTGCGAACATTGGCATGTACTATGCTGATTCCTCTTGCATTAGATATATTTATATCATCCATTTGAAGTTAATTTAATGGATTTGATTAACATGCTGGATATTATGATGGATGAGGGAGAGTATGAGAAGAATTGTGGTGATAACGTGTGAGTTCCCAATTGGGAATTATGGCATGGAGTACCCATCGCACAGTCTTGTGTGGGATACAGGGTAGGAACAATGTTTAGGAGCTAAACCTAAGTTGACTTGTTCAAGTTTAATACTGTTTAAAGCCAGTAGTTTGAATGGAAAATTTAGTTTTGTCAACGTAAATAGGTGAAGGGCAATGTTTTCAAAAGCTGTTTCTTGTTAATGGCAACAATAGTTGGTAAATGGCAAGTTTACAAATAACAGGGCTACAATATGACAATGGCTACGACTAGTAGGAGAGATTACAGTAATGACATGTTGACTTGTTGCAGTTGATGCCTGTGCTGTAACTAATGTAATGTGAGAGTTGCATAACAGATCTGGAGCATACATGAGGAGAAAACATGGTATAATAGATCAATGGGTATAAAATATCGCTAGAACATGGATGAGCACAAGATTCAATGTGTAATTTTCACATACCTGGTATAGGTTGATACCAACCTATGAAGTAAAGCTGATGATGAAAGCTCATTCTCATAACTATGTTTCATGGTTCAGGATAAGTCTTTATTGCAGTAGTGTCCGCAATAATTTTGATCAGTTATCATAGTTTATTTTACGTAGACGAGTATTTCACATCCTGTGGAAATTGTTCTTCTATTTGGTTCCTCCTCAATGTTGTTCTATTTAATGTAGATATGAATAGTGGGATTAAAATCTCACAACTAACTGATATATGACTAGAGACTATACTAATGAGATAAGATAGTGGGATTAACACCTCACAACTACTAGACTAGCACCTTTTTATGATCAGAGCTCTATACGGGGCTTGATACCTCGCAGTGTAGATCGATCATTTTTAATATATACATTATAACTCAGTATATCCACTAAGGTCTGGCATTGTCTTTGTTTGCCTTCCTTCTGTAGCGTTGTTCTGCTTTCCAGTAGTCCATTTGCTGTTTTTTCCAGTGAATTTTCAGTTCCCTAGAGTGTATGTTGAATATCGCCGGGAACATACCTTTGTCATAGAACTTGGCGACGTTTGCATCAATATTTCGCCATAATATCTGTGACTGTCTAGAGATGAGATAATCATTTTGATGTATCCCATCTTCTAGGGAGTCATAGTTATGCTTGATAACTCTACCTGTTTTGAGATGAACTGTTTTACAGATCCAGGGGGTTAGTACTCCAGCGTTGTTATTTAACTGCTCAATGTGCCGGTTTATCAGTAGAATCGAATAATCCAGGATTTGTTGTTTCGTTGATGTAGCATTGTCACAGAAAAGCGATAGTTTCACTCCTACCAATGGACACATAATAACAGGATTCGAAGGAAATCTACTTCTGAGCATGTGAATATGTAATTCAATAATATTGTTCATGTGTTCAATTAAATCCGAACTGCATGTCCAGTCGAAAGCGTAGTATTTAAGTCCATTCCAGTCAAAACATTTGTTGGTGACATCGCAAATCCCCCCAGCTATATAGACAATGGAGCTGTGGTGGTTGGTCATGTACTCACACGCCGATCGACTTAGCTGTGATATGGTTGCTCCAGGTTTATATTCCACGTTGAAGAAGAAGTCAGGCTTTCTATCCAGATAGGTTCTTGTTGGATTTAATTTCAGAATCCACTTCCACCCACGAGAGTCGGAGAAAATATTAGCGTGGATTTGTTTACCATACGTGCACGCCGCCATCTTGTCCCATACTGGCAAGTATGGCGGCAACGGAGATTACCGAAGTTTCCCGAGGTGTTGGCGAGCGCTATATAAAGTCTCAGAGATCACTATTCTGTATAGAATATGAATAGATAATTTAGTATTCTGCTTCTGTTTCTGCTACTTCTGCCAATAGTTCATCACGGATTCGCACGAGTAGCTTTCCAAAGAGGTTTTGGTGTGTATCGCTGGGACCGTTTACGTTCGTGGCGTGACGTAGGTTACTTCCGATCCCCCACTTCTCACTAAGGGTTGCCTCGTACAGATGCTTGCCTTTTGTGGATAATAAATAATCCTTGTGCCTTTGTTGTTGTTGGAATTTGCATGAGTTGATTTTATATAATAAATCTTCCTCATTTGTCTGCCATACTGGTGTTCTCGGTAGGTTTCGACACAGACGTTTCACTGTCATTGCATCATCTTCAGTTAAGATTCGCGCCGACAGCTCTTTGTCAACAGTGGTTTGGGATTGGGCTAGCTCGTAGCAGTACCAGGCCTCAGCCGATGGAAAAACGAGCTCTGTGTCAGGATCTTTGATTTCACAAGCATTTAAATTTGATAATAAAGAATGTTTGCCACTAAAGGCAATTCCATCATCTTTCGTCTTTCTGACAGCGGTGTCATTAAGACTCACGTTGGCGGGTAGTTTATCCCATTGGCGCCATGACAACTTGAGCTCGTTTATCGTCAGCGTCAACCCTTTTACTTTAGCTGTGCGATAGCCACCCTTGTTTTTTGCGACATAGGCAAGTGCCCGAAGATCAGCTTGTTTGTTCCTATCAGAGATAGAGAGATCATCATTGATATAGACATTGGGATATTCATTATGCATCTTGTGTGCATTTTTGAAAATGGCAGCTTTTTGGTCTACCTCTTTCAACTTGACAATAACATTCCTGGGTTTGGCTCCAGGTTTCCCAATCCTATAAACTGCTACAATATTCCTAGCTCGGAATTTTACTCCTAGGTGAGTCAAGATGTTATCAAGCTTGGTTTGAATATTTTCTTCGTCAGTCTCGGGCAGGCCACTTATTATTACATTCAATGATCGCTTGAGCCTATCGATATCTTCCACCTTGCTGTTGACAGCTGTGACTTCTTCCTTTTGCCTTCCTATTAACGCCTTGAGCGCTGTCACCTGAGTTGACAGTGCTTTCGTTTTGACCTTTTCTCTGGTTAACTCTTCAGTCACCTTTCTCAGTTGCTTGCTATTGTTCGTCAATAGCGTGTCCATATCAAATATCTTGATTTTCAAGAATTCAAGACGAGCTTTATCGTTTTTTAGCCCTGTCCAGTCCTCGAGTATGGCACTCTCATCCAATACGGGCCCAGCGGCCATTTTGTAGTCATCGTCATGTCCCGGAAAGAACATTATCGCGTTAATATCCGTGTTAACAACTTGCTGTGGATCTTAAAAAAATCGTACAAGTGTTCTCTGTATGTTCATAGACGAGTGTGCCAAAATCCACGAAGGTACGAAGGACAGGGCTGATGTTTAGCTCCAAACTATTCCCACCATGTGCTAAACGCTAGTACTCCATTAATTCTAGCAATCATATGATCATATATCATTAGGTCAGACAGGTGGTGCTGTCTGTTTCAGAGAGCACATTGCTCCCTCCCAACTTGATGTTTTTCAATGAAGGAAATACTATCGTCGATCTTTCTAATAGCTGTTCCTATATATACCTTTTTATAACAAAGCCAAATTAGTTGTTGCTCTCATGTCATGTAAATAGAACTCAATGCAAGTGTATATAGCTTTCAACATGATTTTGTAGCCTACGTTTAGGAGGGTACTTACTAGGCCTCATATTTTGGATTAAATTTAAATCTTGGTCCTTCTTGGGCAAAACACTGATTATACCTCTATTCAGTTTCAGAAATTGAGTTTCATTGTGTTTCAGAAATCATTCCAGTTTCTAAGCAATACTCCAACATTGCCATGAAAATTCATAAAATTCTGAGGTGAGACCATCGCACCATGGAGATTTTTTTTTCTTTAGATTTTGTAATCATTGTACGGTAGTGTACAGGTTAAGTGGCCTGTGCATCGTCCACCATATTATAACTAATTATGTTTAATTTATATCCATAGATTAACCAAACTTTAACAAGCAACATTTATATTCACTGAATGGCGTTCTTCTTTTTTTCTTCAGAGGTCGATGAGAGACAACTAAGTGTAATCAAGCAATAAGTTGTGCTGGCGCCAAGGGCCACACTCAGTGTTGTGTTAGACAATGCAGTTATACCAGGCAGAGACACCAGTGAAAGTGTTGGTAGCATTAATTAGTAATTAGAATGAGGTCTGATGTCTGGTGATTGTCAAAAGGACCAGCACCTAAACTTGGCATGGTCAGTAGTATTCCTGGGAGATGTGGTTATTGGGAGGGATTTCTTTCCCTCCTGTCACATAGATGGGCAAAGATGGCTTTTGTGCTATGCATGGGAGTTGAGTATTAAGAACGAAATGTTCATTTTAAGTTCATGAATTCATAGAATTCATCACAATCAATGTACATAGATTCTACCTAATCAATGTCAGTTTGTTGCGATCACCTTTCTTAGCTGGTTTGCTAGTGTGCCAAACTCAGTAGGACCTGAAAATCTGTGATATGTTTCAGTAAATTGATTCACAATCACAAGATATGGATTTTGTGATATCATCCCTTTGAAATAATGAGATCAAGCCAATTCTAATGATGGTTAACACAAAACATTTACTAAGTGGTTTCATATTTAAAGTTTGGTATTTTCAGTTTTTTCAAAAAGATCTTATAAGTTGATATGACACCCAAATAAAAGAATCAGTGATTTTTGTAAGGCGATTTTTATTTTTCATGTTGTATTTTGATGTATGATTCCAACGTTTCGGCACTAGGGTGTACCTTCATCAGGAAATGATTAACATATGAATATAGTAGGAGTTATGTTAAAAATGTGTAACATTGGTTACCATGGATACAATCAATGAAATTAAAAGCAGCATTATGATTGGTTAAATTGATATTCTGCACACCTCAGTGAATAATGCGACTATTGAGTGAAGTATAGGTTTATTTTAAAGGTCTTCCTTAGCTCTATATGGTCAGAACATTTGCTATAAAAAAAATTCAAATAAAAATTGTAATATTTGCAACCAAAAGATTAAAGCATTTCCACAAATATATCTTTTGAATCAAACAAAATATTGATGTTGCAACTTGTAACAGATTTTTCTGAAATACACCACATTAGCTAATAATATAGATATGTTTGCCACAAAATGCTTCTGATATTCCTAATTAGTTTTGGGCATAGTGATGGTGAAACAATAGTTAACATTTGATAAACAGGACTTAGTACAAGTTGTACATGATATGAGCACAGATGCTGTTATAGTATAAGGTACAATAAATCCAATATGCATGCCCTGTGGAAAGCATTCCAAGAGCCCCCCTACCTCCTACACCATCCTCTGGTCTAAGAAGTTCATGATGTACCGGAATCAATAAGACAAACATATCATCAAGCGAGACAGCAACAGTAAGCCATTGGTGCATTACTACAGGTTTATACAAATTAACAAAAACTGTCTTGTTTGGTAGAACAGTCTTCCTCGTGTCCTGAAATAATCACGTTTAAACTCTTAGCCTGGTATATGTGGGTGAAACACAGAGTGGTTATCGCTACCGTTTGATCGAGTAATGTTAATTCTGATTAATCAATTTCTTTATACAGAGTGATAATAAATTTGTCAATAATCTTATGTTAAATTAGACACAAGACAATTCCTACTGAAGTATCTATAGACTCCACAGGATAACCTTAGAAATGCACAGATATATTGAATATGTCTAGACATTTGGTACATGCAATACCAAACAAATTAGAGCATTCCTACCGAGACACATTAAGAAATATCAATTTTGTGAATTATGACTCCTTTTTCTGCAACACATTATATTATACTGTAGTTGTACAGGTTAAGTGTTGTTTGCATCGTTCCCTGTAATATAGCTAATTATGTTTAATTAATGTATATAGATTAACCAAACTATGACAATGAGCAACATTTATTTTCACTGAATGGCGTTCTTTCTTTTTTCTTGAGAGGTTGATGATAGATAACTAAGTGTAATCCAGAAATTTTACCCACTAGTACTTTCACTTGCTGTACTTATTTGTTTTTGTTCTTATAGTTGTCGTTTTTCTCACCTTGAATAACACTGCATGCCGGGCCACCAGCCACCCACCCTTCACTCCTCCCTTCACATTAGAATCCATGGGTTAGTGTTTGATATCTGACTGCCTACCTGCCTAGTGTGTGTGTAGCCTTGAGGCAAGGCTACACACACACTAGTGGCAGGCAGTAGCAGGCAGTAGCAGGCAGTGGCAGGCAGCGGGAGGGGCAGTGTGTGGTACTGGGCTATGTGAGTGAGTGAAGGTGCAGTGTGTGTGTGAGAGGTGCGACAGGGGTGGGAGACTAAACCAATCTTTATATTTAAAATTGCAACTTTCCTGTACCACATTATACATAAGTCGTCCCCTGAAAAGGCCTCATAAGGAACAAAACTTGCCATTCAGACAATGTAATGGTACCCATTTAGATGGGAAAACATAAAAAACAGGTCGATGGATGGGAGTTCTGTCTAACTGAGAATACCAGGGGTAATGGAGCAATGAAAGGAAGTTTAAAGGTGGTCTAAATCCGCCCTGTAGGGGGCGGGGCGGTTGTGCTTGGTCAAGCAAAAAGCTGTGCAGGTGCCAAAAAACACACTATGTGTTAGACAATGCAGAGACACCAGTGAAAAACATCAATGTGTTGGTAGCATTAATTAGTAATTAGTATGACGTCTCTGATGTCTGGTGATTGTCAAAGGACCAGCACCTGAACTTGGCATGGTCAGTAGTATTGCTGGGGGAGGAGGTTATTGGGAGGGATCTCTTCCCCCTCTTTCTTATAAATGAGCAAAGATGGCTTTTGTGCTATGCATGGGAGTGGAGTATTCAGAACGATATGTTCATTTCAAGTTCATGAATTCATAGACTTCATCACAATCATAGAAATGTAAATAGATTCTACCTTATCAATGGCTGTTTGTTGAGATCACCTTTCTCAGCTGGTTTGCTAGTGTGCCAAACTCAGTAGGACCTGAAAATCTGTGATATGTTTCAGTAAATTGATTCACAAGTCACAAGATATGGATTTGGAGATATCATCCATTTGAAATCATGAGATCAAGCCCATTCTAATGATGGTTAACACAAAACATTTACTAAGTGTTTTTATATTTTAAGTTTGGTATTTTCAGTTTTTTGTAAAATAGTTTGCTATATTTGCAACCCAAAGATGAAAGCATGCCCTGTGGAAAGCATTCGAAGAGCCCCCTACCTCCTACACCATCATCTGGTCTATGTAGTTCTTGATGTAGCAGAATCAATAAGACAAACATATCATCAAGAGATACAGCTACAGTACACCATTGGTGTGCTACTACAGGAGTGTCACACAACATTGCAGCAACTATTATATGTCTGCATCAGACAATATAGTTATCAGTATACCAGGTGTTGTGGGAGAAAGTAATCCTCACATTCGAAGAAGGAAGTGACAATAAAGCATTGGACCACAAGACAAACCACACCACATCTCTGCTCCTCCAGTAACTGTAGACTATGACCATGGGACCGGTGAAGTCCATGCTCTTACTGGCTGCACTTCTACCCAACTGTCAGGGGCAAACCAAGCAATACTATTTGGAGAAACAGGCAACTGCAAACCCAAGCTGTGCAGCCACATGTGAAGCAGACGGACCTACTACTAGGTGTATCATTAACAGCATGGAGGTGCTCAGGCAACCAGGAGGATGTGTACGGAAAGGTTCAGACACATGGAGACTGGTCACAGCGGTCACACCAGTCACAGCGGTCACACCGGTCACAGGTAAGTTGTCCACAATGGCAGGAAAACATAGAAATTTTCTATTGAATTTCTGCCCATGGGCCCATTATCTATATAATGTGAGATTGGCAGTATAAATAATAAATATTCTAAATGAAATAGAGGACTTCTTGAAGGACTCAGACATATGGAAACTGCTTGTAAGTAACTAGTCAACAAGGGGGATATGCATAATATCTGGTCTGCATTGCTGGCTTTCTTTACTTTTATTCAAAAAGTAATCTCTCCTATAGTCTCTGTAAGATCTTCCCATTTTTGTTATTCTTTCTAGGTTTTGAGCTGCCTTTCTTTTTTACTAGGTAGATTAGGTAGTAATCACCAATATGGAGGGGAAAATTGTCTGAATAAGAGATGTTCGATGGTATGAAAATCTGATATGAAAATGTGACAATTAGTGTTGATGTGGTTTTATGTAGGGTACAATGGTTTTTGTAGGGTACCTGATATTGTTTAAATACCCATCACTAATGAAACTTAGATTAAATTAAATGAAAATATTTTTTCCACAGGGAACCCCAGGGACTGTACAGAGGTGAACACAGAGGGAGTAAATACCATATACCCTTACATCCCATACGCCAACATTGGAGTGTCTGTCTACTGCAACTTGTCTTACTCAGGCGGAGGTTGGACCGTAAGTGTACAATTATTTTTAATATATAGCGAGGGGAAGTTTGTCGCTGTATAGTGGGGGTCCCAGGGATTTTAGTTTTAGTTTCTTTATTGGTGAGGAATAATTCCCAAAGTGAATGGTTTACTGTTTTTTTTATTTTCTCACTAGCTTTCAAGCTGTCATGCTGTCATCAATTATTTTAATAACCACCCACTCTGAAAACAGGAGAAAATCAGGTATGTGAGTGTCATGGCAGCAGTGTGTGATTTAAAGTAAATGATGTAGGCACTGGCACTGGCACTGGCACTGGCACTGGCACTGGCACTGGCACTGGCACTGGCACTGGCACTGGCACTGGCACTGGCACTGGCACTGGCACTGGCACTGGCACTGGCACTGGCACTGGCACTGGCACTGGCACTGGCACTGGCACTGGCACTGGCACTGGCACTGGCACTGGCACTGGCACTGGCACTGGCACTGGCACTGGCACTGGCACTGGCACTGGCACTGGCACTGGCACTGGCACTGGCACTGGCACTGGCACTGGCACTGGCACTGGCACTGGCACTGGCACTGGCACTGGCACTGGCACTGGCACTGGCACTGGCACTGGCACTGGCACTGGCACTGGCACTGGCACTGGCACTGGCACTGGCACTGGCACTGGCACTGGCACTGGCACTGGCACTGGCACTGGCACTGGCACTGGCACTGGCACTGGCACTGGCACTGGCACTGGCACTGGCACTGGCACTGGCACTGGCACTGGGTTGAGTTGAGTTGAGTTGAGTTGAGTTGAGTGGGAGTAAAGAATCTACATAGACTTAGCATTGCAAGCATACATATCCACATGGCAAATAACAAGCTTATGTGCTCTTGTGGTTATAATTGAAATGTGTGGCCCCTAGAAGCAGATCTGGTCATAAGAATCCTTCATCACTTGGCATGATGAAAGGTCATTTCCACAGTGCCTGTTAGAATTGTAAACTATACCTGACCACAAAGCATCAACTGGTCCAATGATGCATGGGCCACTCAAGCACATATTGTGGATAGCCATCTCAGACAACCTTGTCTATTAGCATTGTATATGAGGTTGTCAATTGGACTCAATACAATCATGGCAGTTGAAAGTTCTCTAGTTTGTCCAGACAAAATACTCAAGCAACGTCTGTCATATATATGTGTCTGTAATCAGTAATATTTTGTGGTGCTTAGGGTAGATTCTTGGGAGAGGATATGCCCTACAAGACAGAGAAATAGTTGGTTTATTATCAGCAAAACCTATCCATTTTCTTCTCGCTATTTAAACATGGCGGCCTGACTTGTTTATGTCTCATTGCACATGCCCCAAAGTATGTAAATGAGTGAAAAAATGGTGAGCGACTGCAACTGCAGTGCTTACATTATCATGGGGAACGTTGTAATGGGGAACATTACAATTGAATTGTTATAGCATTAAACATACTAAAATGAGAGAAGCATATGTGAAACAAGAGAAAATGGGAGATCTCAGAGGATCACAACATTGATTCATCCTATAGAACAAAAATATGATTACAAATTGAAGGATTCAACCTTTTAAAAATATATTTACTCCCACTTGCACACAATTTCATGATACTGTGAAATTCGGACCTATAGTTTGGGAGTCTTATTCAGAAATGCATCGGCCATGCCCCCTACCGACAATCATCCGAGGCCTTGTGTAATCGCTGTAATCTGTATAGTATATCAGCATTAACATGATTATATGTTTGTTGTGGGAACTGCTAACCGATGGAAGGGGTGAATGGATGATCATTGAGTGGGATGTGAATAAAGGACTTTGGTGAAGGAGTGTTGTATTTTACACTTTTATTAATTTTCCGGACTTGGTACAGTGGTGCCAACGTCTCGGCACTCTCGTGCCTTCATCAGGGATTTCAGTCCAACTGACTGTTCACTGACAGGGACCTCTTTATATACTAGTCAGATGCATGATCGGACCTTTGTAATAGGCAGAGCTAGCAACACAATGTTAAACAATAGTTGTGGTATAAAATGTTTGACTGCATCTTAAAGCCTTAGTTTAGTACTTTTGGTTTAAAATATTTTCACCTTTGTCCACCTTTTTAAATAAACATTGATGTTGGGATTAATTAGTTTATAATCAATATTGCAACCGATTTGTGAGAAAAATAGCTGGCTCATTCTACTTGGTTTGCCTTTGGGTTTGAAACATACTTCTCTGTGTGTTGAGTTGATTCATTTCTTTCTCCACTGCTGACCCTAAATACCTATTGGGGACTGAATTCTTCCATACAAACCTTTGTTGCAGGTGCTACAGAAGCGCTTTGATGGTAGCGTAGACTTCTACAGGGCTTGGGCTGAGTATAAGGCAGGGTTTGGTAACCCGGCAGGAGAACACTGGTTGGGGCTGGCATTGTTATATGCCATGACTAACGGCATCCCCACAGAGCTGCACATCGGCCTCACTGACCAAAACAATGTCTACAAGTATGCTGAGTATGGAACATTCTCTGTAATGGACAGCGCCAATAAATACCAGCTGACTGTTGGATCACACTCAGGAACTACAGGTAGGTGAGATGTGTCATCTGACATGGCTTGATATAATCCACAGGTTACTAAACTAAATTATTATACCTCTGGGAGGGATGGTATGGTTAGCCATAGGCTACAGCATCGGAAATCCGTATTACATAATCAAATTTAGATCCCTGCTTCTAAAGGGGTTAGGAATATATTATCAATGTCATTTGCCTACAAATACAATGTGTCAATGAATATTGTGAATATAGTGGCATTACAAACGTACATGTATTTGAGAATTATTGAATAAAACATAATATTGATGCTCTCACTTTGAATATTCTCTTCCCTATCCTATATTTTTTAACTGAAATAGTTTCAAGGGATTTCATGACTACTGGATTCAAAGGGATTCACAGATCCTCAATGTAAATTACTCCCTAAGATTTGCATGAAACATTCAGGGATTAGTCCCTACTACGCATAACTATTATAAGCAAGAAATGATCGTGAATTCCTTCCCTTGCTTTTGAAAGATGGAACAATTTTCTATCCACAGTTACAATTTTCTATCCACAGTTACTTATGAGAAGGGTTATACATTGCTAAATTTGGGCTAAATTCTCTCAAACTGTGGAACTGAACATATATATACTTTATAAATGTATTGGTCTATTCCAGTTTGTTTTATTGTACAGGATTTCCTGGAACAAATCTATATGGTTCAGATATTCAGAAAATGTACAATTCGCATCCACCAATCTTCTCAAATAACCCACATTAAAGACCATAGTGAGCTTCAAAATGCAGTTTAACATAACAGAACTGATACTTTAAACCAATGTGATACCAAATATACTCAGGTATACCCGGTATTCTTCATTTTTCAGCCGAATTCATGAGAATTTACTAAATGTGTAGAGCTGCCAATTGTACATTTTCTGAAAATCTGACCCATATATGTGATGTGTTATACAAACATGTTGAACAATCATATCACAGAATAAAACAAAGATAAGCTTGATGTTGCAGGGGACAGCCTTCATAGCGGCTACATGTTCAGTACACCTGACCAAGATAATGATGATGATCTATTTAATCACTGTGCTGTGGACAAGCATGGAGCCTGGTGGTACAAGTACTGTGGCCTCTCTAGCCTCAATGGGCGATACTCCAGCACTGGGACCAATGGCGATTATGAAAACTGGTACTGGTACTCCGGCGGCGACCTGAACCCGAAGACTTCCGTGATGATGTTCCGTCCTCTCAGCCACACCCAAGGCTGAACAGTTCTCAATTTGTATCAATGTATTTGACTATTTACATTTATTTTGCTTTATTGTGTTGTATTAGATTTACTTGAACAGAAATAAATACGGTCACTTCCACCGCTGGGGAGAATTTCACATGATGTGTGAAATGTTTTGATACAGTTGTTTTACAATATTCCAACCATACAAATTGATTTATGTGGTAGATTTAACACAATGGGCCCCCTTGTTTCAAGCGTCTACAAAGAATATTAAGCAAATTATGACTCAAAACATTTGAGTATGTCCAAGAGGAAATGAGAACGAAAATGGTCTATATTCATCAAAACAAAGAAAACCCTTCAACTGTATTTATTTATTTGAGACCTACTAGGAGAAGTATTCTGTAGCCATAGCATTGGTCCTCAATGATGTTTACCCTGAGTAGGTCTCAAACAGAGTGTATAGGCTGTACACTCTATTCGAGGCCTACTCGGAGCAGTACTCTGCAGCCGTTGCATTGGTCCTCATTGATGTTTACCCTGAGTAGGTCTCAAACAGAGTGTAATGCCACAGAAATGTTGATGTGTAGGCGAATAGTTTGACATCCATATGTATTAATAATTTCTCATGTTAAATTGAGATCAATTGTTGTTATTTACCTAATATGAACCCTAAAAGCAGCTTAAATTTGAATTTCTTTCAAATGAGATTGTATGAGATATGGCTTTGCTATGACCAAAAATGTGACAAAAGTCGCCATTCACGATATTGTCGCCATCTAACATATTTTCAACATGCTTTAATGGGTTAATCCACTGCATCCCAATGATAAAAATAATCCAAAGAATTAGATTTCTCACAATTGTAATATTAATTGAACATCCACATTTTAACACCAATGAGAATTGGTTATGCTTAATACATTCTTTTTTAATAGATGACATGTTGAAATGATCGTAAATCTGAATAATTATTTAGAAGTGAATTTAGAAGTATTTCTACAAATATTATATAGAGCTGGTGATATAATAGTGAGCACTGTATTCTATACTGTAGATCAAGCTCCTTACTTATGTACTATAAGTAGGTTATTATAAGGCCTAATTGTATTATAAATTCAATAATGAAATTATCTTTTTCCATGTTTCTTTTTTGTTCTGATTATGCAAAAGTAAAAGGTCCAAGTCAAATCTTCGACAAGTGACATCATTTGTTCACGGTCCAAGCCGCATATATCCCAATGTGCATTCAAAAATATGCCACTGCATGCAGAAGTGCATCTGACCAGTGACAGAAGTGCAATCCGCTCAAAAAAGCA
The DNA here is from genome assembly GCA_942159475.1 of Sthenelais limicola. Classification (NCBI taxonomy): domain Eukaryota; kingdom Metazoa; phylum Annelida; class Polychaeta; order Phyllodocida; family Sigalionidae; genus Sthenelais; species Sthenelais limicola. The sequence continues at coordinate 105,556,039 of OW804099.1, forward strand.
GTTATGCACCTGGTTTTGAACCTGATGAAACGTGCATCATGTGATGCACTTCAAAATTCATATCAAAGTTATGTATCTAAATCAGGAATTTTTTACAAACTATAGCACGCTCATCCGGAGATGAATTTTCGTTGTGCCCTGATATGTATTAAATTATTACAACATATATAGAGAGAGGGCATGAGTTATTATACAACCGTACATATAAGTCATACATTTGTTTCATACAAAGACACGTAATAATGATAGGTTAATGAGATGGATGAATGATGGGTGAAGAGAGTTCCAGACTATTAGATAACATTGCATTGTAAAGAGGTGTGAGAGTTGTGGTGATTTCTGAACATAGTTACAAGGAAATACTTGATTCACATACATCCATTATATACAAGTTAGGTAATTTACGGAAGAGCAGTTGGACACAGAGGGTTAACCCAGTACCGGGCTTTCATTACAACTACCATTTCCCCAAAACAGGAGTGTTTTGATCAGTAACATATGATTCAAATATAAATTCAATAATCCTGTAGTTGTTGCTAAAAACAGGGTGAAAACCTGTTTTCTGGCAACATATACATCCTATCCATCAATATAGCAACTTATAACTTATTTATCATATTCAGATTCCCTGAGAAAATTGGTAATAGGAAGCCATCTTTGATACCGGGTATCCCTTTACATATAATACCGGGCATCCCCCAGTAAAGTACCTTATATCTGACCTCTCACTGTGGCTACAAAAGGGGACAAAACCACTTTAAACCTAGCAAGTACATGTGAACAGCATATATTTGGTACACAAATGATCTAAGTTCAAGTCACTCCTTGACTAAATATCACCACCCTTGGCCTGTGACCAACATCTTCTCAAATATACCGGGCATCCCTCTATATACCGGGCATCCCCCAGAAGAGTACATGTTATTTAACATCTCACTGTGGCTACTTAAATGGGCACAATCACATGAAACTTAGTAATTACATGGGAAACATGTGTCGCAATAGATACAGGCTCTAAAATTAATGATAAAAACTCAATGTGATGGATCATAACATTTTTTTAATAAAATCATATGGTGGTTGAGAACATAAACAAATTAAACTTTTCATATCTCATTTCTAATGTTCTCACATGTTAGGGGAGTGAACAGGCCACGTTACAGCGAAAAATACAGAAGATAAAGCCATATGGGTTGCAGTTATGATAAAACTTCTACCTTTCAGGGGATGCCCAGGGATGCCCGGTATCATGATTCTGAATCAAGTATACATAAATCGCATGGAAATTAGGGATAAAGCCACCTCCATATATACAGTAAGACATAATATGTTGGCAAAATAAGTTTTATGGGGATTTTTAGGTTTACTAGTGACTAAGTCAGGGGTATAAGGATTGAAGTGGGGATACCCGGTATCAGGGGATGCCCGGTATCATCCCCTCTTTTAATATCCTTTAAAATGGTATTTATTGTGTTTATGTACCCATTTTTCAGTTGAACTTCGAATGAGACATTGCAAGGAACATTGAGACAGTATATGAGGGCCCTATGTATAGGAGTTATGCTACTTTTCTATCATTTATCAACAGAAAATGATTTGTGGGGGATGCCCGGTATCAATTAAAAACCCATTTGTCTCAACATCCCTGCCCCCAGATTCCTAAATGTTTGTTGAGTTATGCATATGATATTTCTGATCAATAAAAAACTAACTTAACATGACCCCTATTGAGAAACAATTATTAAATGTGCATAGAAATCAAGTTCAAAGATAATGGTACCGGGCATCCCCTCAGGAATCCCCTTGGATTCTTGTTAACTAAATAGCTATATTTCTCCTTCCCTTAACCTTTGACCGAAACATGCTTCACTAAGAATGATTGAAAACAACTTTTTAAACATACTATTAATGACCAGACAGCTGAATATCACACTGGTCCCTGGTTCCTAATCATCATAAAACTATTTCCACACCATAAAAGTGCATGTATAATCCTGAGTCACTCTCATTCTGGTTGACAAAGTCCAAGAAATCTCAGGACTACCCACCCAATCACTACATATGGTGGCTGACTTGGTTCCCAGAACTTAAGACAGGCTTGGTTATGTAGAAACAGTTTGAATGTGTGTTGTAGGTGTTCCTGTCCTCCCATACCGGGCATCCCTCAATACACCGGGCATACCCCCCATACCATTTGTATTCATATCTCCACAATAGATTTTTTCAGAAAAATGTAATTTGGGGTATATATGAAGAAACATACTGGGATTACATAAACAGAAATTTAGAACCATGGAATCAGTCAAACTTGGTCTACATTATAATAAGGTAGAGGGCATACCCGGTATGTAATAGTATAAAACCTCCTGTTTGGTAAATATTGTACCATAACCCTCTTAATGTCTGCATTACTGGTTAAATTGTGCTAAGATTGCATTAATGATATGTTAAAGTGTATTTTAGATATTTTAAATCATATGCCAAGGATATATTCATAGCTAGTATACTAGAATCTGTGTTTGATACCGGGCATACCCATGTGACTTCTGAAAATTGGAGATTGGAGTATAGGACTGGCATACTGTGATGAAGGCTAATAGAAGGCTAAAACTTTACCACGTTGTCATAGATATGTATAAGGAATGAAACCAGGTGAAATATAATACCTAGAACAGTTACTTTTTTTCAGAATGGAGTCGTAATGTGAAAAAGTAGTGAATTCTGAGGTGTTTTTATAAGGAAATCAACATATAAGGTGATTTATTGCATACAAAAAGTACAAATATGATACTAATGGACACATTTTCGTAAAGCTTAGGATGTCTCCTTTCCAATGATACCAGGATCATTAGGATTTATTCATTTTTGTGCAATACCCATTCAGTATAATGTGCAAAGGTCAGGAATTTCAGTCAGCAATTGTACATTCTAAAAAAATATGACCCATATAATTGTTTCTAACATTTGCCAATATGGCCACCGTGCAACTGAGCATCGACACGATAGACAAGAAGCGCGGAAGCCTGTCGCCTCAGCAACAAAACAAACAAACAATACAACTAATGTGGCCCTGACAATATAATTATATCCACATTTCAATAAATATCTCACTTTGAATAGATAATAAATTAAAGTTGAATGAATGTCAGTATGTAACTTGTGCTCATGAAGGCCATTATGATATACAATGAATGACATATGACTATATGAACATTAATTGCCCATGCAGGCCATAATTTATCCTTTCTATGAACTGCCGTTTGTGGCTGTTTCAATTATAAAATAGTTAATGGATTTTTATGAGGCAAATCCCACTTTCTGATGCTACTGTGCTACAACAAAAATGGCGTCATCAGCTGATATATATTTCATAGACCTCAATACTATAGGCCCAACTTATTTGGATTACTCATAGATATCTACACAACATCAGATGGTATTGCTTCTTGCTGCAGGTTGTAAGAATTTGTTTTTTTCGCATTAGTTCCACAGATATTTGTTTAAATCGTAACACAGCATTCATGTATTATTCAAACAAACAAACAGTTCAAATCGTTTTTAAAAAGTTGAAAATTAAAACATGGATGTAAAGCAATATTTTAAACCTTTTTGTACCTGGAAACTACATTTTATAAATTGCTACCCATGAGACACGGGGGGGATCTAGTAAGTGTAATGTCGCAGAAATAATGGCTTAAACATTTATGATCCATGGGAGTGGTCATAAAAATAGGGAACCTTCGGGAGGTGAAGTTTATAATGTTTAACTTCTCATGAATCATATATGGATCAAATGCTATTAATCATCTTATTTGGAACAGATGCATGCTTACACAAATATATTGAAGTGTTAGTGTCCAAAGTCTGTTTCAAACATTTGATTGATTATCATTCAACAAAGTTTGCCTATTTATCTCCCCCTAAATAACTTAGGTCACTAAAGCGATCAATATTTTCTTATTTTCTTAAATTCAGTTGATAGTGTGGCTATGTCTAACAGCAACTGGGATGGCTCAACTTCCCTGTCACTATTTAAAAGTGAATTTATTTTTTTTCAGTACAAACAAAGGCCATATTAAATAAAGACGTCATCTTGGTCAATATTTTCCTGTTTGTCTTTAAATCGTTTACTAAGCTATATATGTCATGAAGTTGTTCAAAAGTGAGTAATAGCCACTCGATTAAGCGACCCCAATGTTTTGGTCCTCCAAGTGTAGAAGGACCAAAACATGACAAGAGCAAATGGTCATCACACATACCACATAGTGAACTTTATCTGGTATATGGAGAAGAAGGAATCGCAAAAAACTTTGAAATTCTCCACATAAATATTGGCCTCCACACCAACCCATTTGTTATTAATTTCATAGAGAAAGAAGCAGACCAGTAGAATTGCTCTGCGCTTCTCTTGCGCTAAAAATATTAGCGGATGAAGAGCAAAATAAAAGCCCACTATAAACAAGCGTTGCAAGAGCGAGCCATGAGCACATATACTAGCACTCCACTGGAATGGTTCAAGTTGTAAAATTGAAATAAATCTTAATTTGGTCAGAAATGCTCATCTATGTACATAGCTATTCAAAAACGAGCAATTTTGTACGAAAACATTTATACTATGTCAGTACAATGCTTTACATTTCTTTCACTTATCCAGGGATACATGCCCATTCTGCGTAGCTAACAGGGATATACAAACTCAATTGTATATTGACTTTAGTTTTGAAATTAATGTTTTTCCAAATGAGAAGCATGCAAAACAGACTTTGAGATAATAAGCCCAGGCAAGAATAACACATCATTTATCCATTGATTATTTCATTAACAACCGGCAATCCTCATATATAATCGATGCAATGTGAGATGTATATGAGTTCAATTGAAAGGTTGGAAAAAGTGAAATTATACAGAATGAGTTATGACTATGTTAATATTCATCGCTTATGTAGCTAATATACATTTTGATTCATAAAACAACTGTCATCAGCCAATCTATATTTCATAGAACTAAGCACTGTAGGCACCAGGAATTTCTTGGATTACTCATAGTTATCTAGTCAACATGGGATGGTATGGCTTTTTGCTATGGTCTGCCTTCAGTGTTCCAACACTTGCAAGTGGTAAGAATGTGTTTGTTTTTCATTTTTTCATCACATATCTTTATACAAATCAGTTATTATGCCCACTGATCTGGAGTTGAGATGAACTACTGAGTCAAAGAGACAATTGTTCAAAAAAGTAGTCATGGTACTCTTTGTCTATTATAGCATTATTACCCCTTGGTTTTGTGGTTTGTTGTGGTCTTGGGTGGAGCTCTTGAGTTTCCATGACCACACAGACCAAAACAAACCACCAAACCTAGCGTAATATTGCTTTTAGATGTGATTTGATCAGATCAACTTATTAATTCCAAAAGAGAGGGTTTGCCAACCTGTACAATCAATTATTTCAATCAAATATGCCTTGCGAAACAAGTATTGAGTGCTCATACTTTGAACCCGAAGCTTAACTCAGGTACTTCTGTTGATACAAACGTGATCTATAGACAAGAAAAAACCTCCCAGAGAGCTAAAGGAAAAGTCAGAGATTTATATTGAAATATTGTAAATTACAGTTATAGTAGGCCAAGCTCTCAATGGGATCTCATTTGCCTGTGTATGTATTTTTCACACGTATTACAGAATACGCATAGCAACCATCTTTGGACTTTTGCTTCTTCTTTTTTAAAGGATTTTATTCTTGTGTTGCCGACTCCGCTTTTCGGAATTTATTCTGTCGGTCCAAGCCGTTGTTTTGTTGAAAAGTTACAATCATTTTTCATGATGCAAAGAAACTGAGTTATTTGACATGTTTGATAGGACAAACTGTATATTTACTTACCTACAGCCAGATTCTTAGAAACTGTTGAACAGGGACTGCCTACACTCTTTGTGGACCTTGTCTATCAACGGAACCATACTACCCGGCCCCCCCCACTCAATCATATATGAGAGTTATTAAGAGTTGGATCTATAATTTTAAGTGTGATGACTTAGATAAGTGGAAATGGTTGTAAAAGCTATCAGAGTAAACAGGTCAAAACTATAAATTTTAATAATAGATATAAAATTAATTACTCATTAGATATGCTAATCGTTAACATCCTAATATCTGCCTCAGTTAAGAAATTCTTCCTTTATTCAAACCTACATAACTTTTATCAAAAGTGCTCTGTGAACCCTCGAATTAAATAAACTAGTTACTAGTTATGAAACGGGCCCCAGAGTTGCCTTGACACGGGGATTCTGTCATCATTGTATATGCTTTACTGTGCCACAAAGGGAGTAAAAAAATTCCCCCTTTTCCAGCATTTCGCTGACTTTAGTTGCAAATATACCCCCTTAAGCAGTATTTCGCGGAATTCAGTTGCAAATTTCCTTTATTTCTGATTTTGCGCTCCGCGTTTGGTCGTGAAAAATTACCCCTTTCTCCGTGAAATTTGGAACATAATGGCATACACTTTTTAGCATTGAGTGTGGGCGGGGGGGGGGGGCGCATATTAGTGCAAACTTGTTGAAAGGGAACAACCTACAAGCTTTGTGCACCTTCAAATCTGTCAACGGAACCAACCTAGTGCAAACTATATATAACCTATATTACTCTCACCACAAATGAACATGACTCTATTGTGTTTCAGTGGTGCAAATACGAGCATCAACTAATGGCAATGTGTATACTCATGTCAGTGAGGTCGACCTGTCTGGTAAAGAAAGCCTTGTATTGCAAGTACAGACTCCTCAGGATGCCTGTGTTTATCTTGGTACCGCTGTGGACGCAACGGAAATGACTTACATAATAGTTATTGGTGAGTGAACCTTGTTACTGCTTTTTGACCATTATATTTGAAAAGATGGATCAAGGTGATTCTAATGATAGTCTAAAAATCTAATAAGTATTTCTAGATTTGATAGTCTAAAAATCTAATAAGTATTTCTAGATTTTAAGTTTGATATTTTCGTTTTTGAAAAAGAAAGTTTCCAATATTTCTGGGGGTCAATAACATTAGTAACTAAGTAACTAAATGTAGTGCATATGAGGACCTTTACAACGAAAGGATATATTATATAGATTGTTCTGAAATTTGGTACATAGATTCATATAGCTATAAGTGCTAAACCCCCCAAAAATTAGAACGCTCCAATAATGAGATCCAGTGACAGAAAACACATTGAAAAATATCAATTTTGCGACTTATGACTTATTTTCCTGAAACACATCAGATATTTGATGTGATGTCTTCCACCGATGTGTCTCTACTAGAGCCAGACATAATGAGTTCTCCATTGCTTGCTATCTATTGGATAGTGGCGGTCACTCCACTTTTGGATACTCAGGCATTGGCTTTACAATTTAATAGGCTCCACCCCTCTCTCTAATCTAAGTTTCCCATTTACAGGTTGGCAAAATTTTAGATCAGTGATCAGGAAATGCCAACACTGTCAAAATTTGGCCACTGATAAAAATGGACCTTATGTGAGTGCAACAGAAATGCGCTATTTCTGGATCAGCTGGACTGGCGGTAACATCAGAGTTGGTAGAGGAAGTGTGGTGTCACAGAACATGTTCATGGAATGGCAGGATGGCAATCCTTTTGTAATTAGACACTTATCATTGTCGTCATGTGGTAATAAGGCTTCAGGCACATATCTAATTGATGCAGGTAATTAATTGATAGCTGTTGTTGTTGAATTTTTTGATTTGTGGTTGTCATTTTACTATGGGATTAATTTCCCGAGATTCGGTGTCTCAAGCATTTGTTTGAAAATAAACCCCAAGGCCCGTCAGGGCCAAGGGGTATATTTTCAAACAAATGCTTGAGACACCAAGCATCTTACAAGGAAAGGACCAAGTCAAAACGCTGCCTTTATAACTTCCAAATCAGCATGTTTTACACAATTCAAACCATCACATTCTAATATTTAGTTTATTTTACCTCTGATCTAATCGTGCCTTGGATTGGTGGTTCATGTGGTCTGTGTGGTCATGGAAACTCTCTGGTGGGGCCCATGAGTTTCCATGACCACACAGACCACAAACAAACTTGGGGGTAATAATGCTATAACAGTATAATGCTAATGATTCTTGGCTGAAAATCCCCTGTGTTGCCAACAAAGATAATCAACCATATATGTAGTCTTGCCATTTAAAACTGTATTTCTTAGAGACCTGGATATGGGAGACATTGAAAGACAAAAGAAACCTTGTAGGAGCAAATAGAGAAATGAGAGGATGGAAAAACTACCGGGTAGAATTCCTTGTACCTACCTTAGGAAGAAAGACAACAGTGCGGAACATGATTGATTGCATGTCCCAGTGCCTGACTGATGACTGTGAGGTCTACAACTATAATTGTGTGACTAAAGTCTGCACCTGGGGTTCTGGTGGCTATGTTGTAGCTTTTGTTGACATGGAGTCCAGTGTGTTCACTGCTGACAGCAGATTTACTGATGTCAATGTAAGTATGTACATATGTAGGGACCCTGTCTCATTATATCTCTCATTTGGTTGAAGTTTAGGGTGCTAGAACATTGGATCAAAAAACCACCACTTCCCAATACATGCAGTATGAACCAATAATATCACTCATTCAGGTAAAGGTTAGGGTGCTACAACAGACATATTTGGCATGCATTGATCCATAGTGTGCAGTCATATTTCAATCCTCTTTACACTATTTCTTGTGGTTAGTGTTGTAGCCGACAAAGAATAAACTAATGAACTAAATAATTCAATTACAAGCTACAAATAACATTAATAAGATAAAATGCTAAAACCTACTGGAAACAACTAAAACCACCTTAGAGCACACACACTTTAGAGACTAGATTGCATATTTGACTTATAAGGGTCAATATTTCGTCATAATTTTGATTCTGAAGCTCTTCTTCTCGGTATATTAACTAATATAAGGAAGAATGAGGAATTTTTGTGGTGGTGGAGATTGTGGTGTCTATGGTTGGTGGGGAGGGGCAGGATCAGGATCAGTTCCTTTATCCCTACTTTGACACCATATTTTTTGTATATTTGGCTATATCAGGGCAAGAGAGGAATCGCCCTACCGAGATACAATACCCTGCTCTTTGCAAATATTAGCAATGGTTTTTTTTACATGTCTATAACAATAAGCAGTTATATACATGGCCAACCTTTGGTAATCCAGTCAGGGTGCACTGGGAAAGTGAAATGATGCTTCAGGTTAAGGCGCTATGGGCTTTAAATCCCGGTCCCTAGGAACCTTTCGGCTTAGAGTGCAATGTGTTAACCACTAGACCACTCTGACCCCACTGGCTTAGGTGGGGGTCAGGTGATCTAAATACTAAAATATATTTGTTAATACCCTGAGTTAAATTATTTATGTTATTGTTTTCCCTTACAGGCTGCAATAGCCGTGCTGTAGATCCAGCCCGCCTTAGTAATATGGACAGATGACCATATGGAGAATAGTATAATCCAATAACAGGACACAGATGATCCACAATAGTTTACTGTTTGTAGCTTAAATCTGCATGATTGAAGGTTATTGTTCTTTCTGTGTTTGTCTTGTGTTTCTCTCATTTCTGAGGAACTGATAGGAGGTGACACTATATGGCTGAATTCCGGGGAAGCTCAAGAAGAAATTCATACACAAAATGTATCAGATAGTGACCCCAGAGATGCTAACTGGTGATATCAAAGCATACCCTCAAATGAGGCTTAGGTGTACTTGCAGGTGTAACTAAGATTTTTAATCTTATATCCACAAAGGTCTATTTGCCAATAATCAAACTTTGTACTGATTCACTGATGTTAAATTGAGTTTGTCTGTGTAATGTTCAGGACCAGCTTCAAAGTTGAGACCCCACTCTGAAGAAGAGGGGAGCAGAGTGAATAAGTCTATATTCATCTATTCCCTAGTTTATATTGTTGTACCATGCCCATGGTGTTACAATTTTAACGTATAGAAATAATGTATTTTTTGTTGGTGTAGATGGATATGGAAATTGTTTAAATGGAAATGTAGTGTTTTCATCCGAAAAACAGATTTCATCTGTTTTTTTATCCTAAAACACCTGACCATCTGGAGTGTCTTTGTCACTAGTCAAAGTAGAATATTTATCAAGTTTGGATTTGATTTTAAGAAATAGTTCATTCAGGTCAATGACATTTTTTGCAATATGTCTCTTGAGTAGATGCATTAAGTTGTAGATTTGTTATATCTTCTCGGATGTTATGTCTTGCTTATACTTTCTAAGGTTGCTGATGATGGCCATACATGTGATTGCAACCTGTTTGAGCCTCCAACGCTCAGTATCTTATCCGTGTAGAAAGTATATTCACTTCATTACATGTTGAAAACCTAAGACTAAGATTAAAGAGTTGAAGTTATTTAGACAAATTGTGTGTTGAATTGAAAAGGTGTTATTTCTATGTTATGTTCTCAAATATTTTGTTAATTTCAATTTATTTAATTCATTGGATTTATTGTTGCATATTATTATTATGATATAAGCTTGATATGTCTACCAGAACGATTAATCACATCTTTGATGAGAATAAATGTTAAAATGTTGTATTTGATGGTCGTTATGCACATAGTCAGCCAATCAGTGGCTACTCTCACCTACCGACTGTGATACCTTATCCCTATATGTACCATTTTTTTAAATGTGATTAAACTAGACTTGAACAGCCGTTGCTATGAGTTGATTGTTCTTCCTCCCCATTACTTTAGCTACCACCACACAAGACTCCTGGAGAGGGATAAACGAAAACCATTGGCAAACATTTTGATGAAATAAACCAAAAGTCAGATTTCATGAGTTGATTCTACCACATAGCAAAGTCCGCACTCCCACCCATGCAAAAGGTGAAGCCATTGCAATGAAGGATTTTAGAGAGAGTCCAAAATACAAAGATGAATTTCTTTTAAAAGAGCCATACACCTATATTTTTGCCAGAAATTCCTTTGGAAGGAAAAACGGAACATTTGCATCGTTCAAGGGAGCATCAATGAATTTGATTTCAGTATCTGTCAATGTCTTTTAACTGCTTCTTTCAAGGCCAGCTAAGTGAGATAGTTATGACCAAGAGGGCGTGGGAAAAAGCATTGTAAAGGACTCAGGACAGTTGCGCTGTTACTAACGTCATTTTAGACAACGTCATCGGGACCGAAATGTTGCTGCGAAACATCATTGAGAAATTAAATTTGTAGGAAATGGGAAGCAGCAAATTGCGTCAAACATCTCTTTTAAATGTAAACAAATCCGTCCTGTGTTTTTGTCATGATTATAGTTGCTTGTATGTGATTTTGTGTGTGCTATTAAACCAAACAAACACCACTGTCTCCCAGCTTACATCTCTCAAACAGCGTGCGCATAAAATAGACTACATACTACAATGTCAAGAACTGATATTATAGTATGGTTGATCATATTCTATGTAATGTTTATATATATAATATTGTATGAGTGTCAAATCGCAAGCTCATACAAGAACATATCAAAACGAACACTGAACTTTAAGAAAAGAAAACGATCTAAGAAAAATGGAAGCTCAAGAAACCCTATGAGGGGCAAACTATCCATTTTCCATTTGTAATATACGAATTGTAACTGTATATAAAATGGGAAATAAAGCTAATACATACATACATACATAGTTATCAGGGCTTTCTGAAAAGGGAATTTGCACGGCTTGGTGTATTAATTCGACTTTAAACATGTATCAGACTTTCCTAAAAAGAATCAATGACTTTCAATGAAAAATATGTTGCTTGTAACTTGGATAATATTCTGTTATTGAACCGATAAAAGGAGTCAGTTCACCCCACTGAATCAATATCAAATTCAGATTCAGGTCAATGCTTTTTCAGGTTTCAGGTCTTTGAATATTGTTGGCTTGGCCTAAATACAATATTTGTCATGCCCTAATTGCTATAGTGATAGCACATCATCGTCATGTGTTACTAATATACAATGTCTCTATGAGGAGGGTAGCCATAGTCTCGTAGAGACATTGTATATGGCGAACGGGGCTCAGTCAAAAGTCTAATCTGCCTACGGCCCTCCCTCATCTATAAAAAGCATCCAGGACTAGCATCCACAGGTCCTCCCAGTCTCTTGCTCGATCATAGAATATCATGAAATATTTCTTTTGTTTCTCTCTTGCAATCTGTCTTGCAAATGAAGTTGCTAGCTTGTAGGAGCTGTTTCTAAAATTACCTTGCTCAACAATGATGTATGTAGCTCTAAACCTGAATAAAAACGAATTTAAAAAAAACATTTGGCTGTGAACCAGCGGACTCAAAATGGCATTTATTAAATATTGTAATGGCTGTCTAAGATGGTTATGGTCCCAGAACATGCAAGGCAGTGCTTAACCTATGCAGTAAGTGAACTTAAACAGTAGCTTTGAATAAGGGAGATCATTTGTGATGCGGAAAAAGTAATAATGTATATTGTTGTTTCCAATAAAATATTAAAGAATACAGCAAGGAAAATACCTTATCAAGTTACAAAGCTATCAAAGTATAGTATAAAAGGAATACAACCCTGCACTCACACTACATGTATATGCATGAATTACAGTCTGAATTACAGTCTGTATATAGATATTAAAGGTACAAACACCCAATTGATCCTCATAGTATCAACACAACAGGTATTTTCTCAGAGCTTCCTTTATTTGTTTATCTCAATTCCCTTTCTCCTCAAGTGATTCATTTCTTTTTTGTCCATGAATATTTGTATTATTCCATATCATATAATGCCCTCATGAACACAAATCCGCAATCACTTTTCCTTGCAAGGAACAATTCCCTGGTGTGCTGCAAGAAATCATAAGTTGAGGTGAGAATCTTCTACAGGACTATTAAATATCATTGTATAAGTGTTGCTGATTTACAATTATTCAGTTTAGTATTTGGTGTGGAGGCATAAAATATACATTCTAAATTTCTTTTTTCAATTTAATTTCACCTTTTTATAGATGGTTTACAATTTACTGCCCTTCATGTCTCTTTATAAATGATTGTGATAGGTTTTAATAGCCAAGGCGAACAGTGAACACACAGAAAGATTCATTTGTTTTATTTTTGAAAAAAACAAACTTTGTTTTATTTTTGCAAAAACAACTTTGTCATATTTGCTGTGGGCAATAACCAATAAAGTAACTGAATATACTTCATACCAAGACCTTTAAAAAGAAAGGATATGTTACATACATTTCCTGATATTTGATACACCGATTGATATAAGTCAAAATGATAATCTCCCCCAAACTCAGGACATTTTATAAAAGCCATCTTGTGAAATAAACACTTTAAAAATATCAGTTTTGCGACTCTTGACTCATTTTCCAGACACACAATTTATCAATGAATCAAATTATAAATAGAGCCTCACCATGTTTGGGCACTGTTTCCTGGCAGAATTTGGCAAACCCATTTGTTGCCTTGAGTTTGGTGAATCCTATGTTCCAAGCTGCAATGATCCCATTATCTTTCCTGGCCATTAACGCACTTCCATCCAGAGTGCAGGGAAGCTCCCTGGGAGCTTTATCTAATTGGTTCCTTTGCTCCGGAGTCCAAAAGTTTTCTTGCCAAAATATTGCATCAGCCTAGCCATTGATATGGAATGGTAACATTTTGATATCATACAAAGGAATGATGTATCATTGAAAATATTTTAGCTGAGATTTTAAATATAAATTGCTATAAATAATTTGCTTATTATGCTGACCATAACCTGGAAAGTGCTATTTTGCCAGGCTATAACTTTTTAATTCTTTTAAGATTATTCATTGGTATCTGGAGTTTTTGATGGATATTTACTCGCAGCTCGGACTTTTACTATTATGTTAGAACTCTCTACTGATGAATATTATATGATGTGTCACAAAAACATAGATGTTGATGTACCATCATAATTGATAAGATGGGATCAATGATAGTAAACATCAAGTACATCAAAGAAGTGTTTCTAGATATGTTATGTGGGATAAATTAATGTGGAATATACAATTGTGCAATATTTCTGGGTGGGCAATTATTACGAGTGAAGTGATTAAATACACTCTATAGGACGACCTTCAGAATAGACAAATGTCCGAAAGGACAAGCTAAATACAATGTCCCGGAATTTGGTACATAGATTCATATGACTGTAAGTGCTAAACTGTCCATAAACACAGGTCATTACAATCAACTAGTTTTGTTCATAAATCACTTGGAAAACATCTTTTGTGACTTGTGACTAATTTTCCTTAAACACGTCATATATGGAAGAAAATCTTGTAACCTTGTTGTCCTTGAGATCCTGCAAGGCTGTGGCTGCTGTAGCTGTCAGTATGACCTGCCAATCTTCCAGCACATTGTTAGCTATGCCAGTCTGCCGAGCAACACACTTGGCATCAGCTGCAGCAACCTCTATGAAAGCTGCAAGAATTGTGATATACAAATTACTCATAATTTTTATATCTGCATTTTTATCTGCATTGCTAGGAAAACAATGTATCTAGAGGGAGTTATACATAGTAGGTATTTAAATAGTGACTTATGTGGGGTTGTCATGGCAACCAGTGCACACATTTTTACCAAAAACTCTTTCTCTTTTGTCAAATTTTGTCATAAATCGCAAGAAAATGATTTTGAAAAGATGGATACATTTCTATAAAAAACCTTGGGAATTAATCATTTTAGAAAATATCAATTCTGTGACTTGTGATTCATTTTCCTATAACACATCACATGTGTAAAACTAATTCATCATCTTGAACTGAATTTTCTATCCCTTATTGATGATTAATTAATTAATGAAAGATTACCTATTTTCTTGCCGGAGAGGTCGGTAGGGTTGAAGGAATTGCCTTTTAGCACCCAGAAGTATGATACAGGTCGTTTTGTGTAGGCTTGGCTAAAGGCTAAGGAGTGAATGCGGGGTACCGTGATATACCATCCCAGACAAGCATCAAACTTACGCGACAACAGGCCTGCACACAAGATGAACATGACCATTTTTGTTAGTACATTACTGTTGCCTACAAATTCAAAGCTATTGGGTTACATTAGCTTCACAAGTATTTTTCATGATTTTATTGGGGGATATACTAAATATAGCGTGTCAATTAACACGGTTGGTTGAAGGTGGATGGAGCCACAAGGTACTCATACTGGGAAGTTCCACTTTTGCCTGCTTTAAACAAGCAACGTCCATGCACCTTCTATTTAAATGAAAATACACTCTGCTTCCTGCCACCTGAATGACAGACAAACATGCCTACACATTGCGGTGATATTCCAATCCGGAAAAGTAATAAAAATTGTTATTTCTACTCATAATACCTTGCCAAGATGTTGAAATTCAAAAACAGCATACTTCTCTACCACAAAATATTTCTTAGTGGCCAAGGTGCTTTACTGTTACTCAGCTACTCCTGGATTTGGGTGACTTAGTGGACAGGGTGCTTTACTTATATCACCTACTCCTGGACTTGAGTGACTCAGTGGATATGGTTCTTTACTGTTAGTCACCTACTCCTGGGATTGAGTGACTTAGTGGACAGTGTGCTTTACTTTTACTCACCTACTCCTGGGCTGGAGTGACTTAGTGGACAGTGTGCTTTACTTTTACTCACCTACTCCTGGGCTGGAGTGACTTAGTGGACAGTGTGCTTTACTTTTACTCACCTACTCCTGGACTGGAGTGAGTGCCCTTGTTGGCCAGCCAGCAGTGAGTGAAAGTATCCACTACAATCCTACAGTCCATACCTCCCTCATCACACACTGCAATACATGTAACATATATGGCAAAACGGGATTAGCATAGCAGCCATTTTGAATCTTGATTCGCACGGAATTATAGGATTAATGGTAATCTATAGAAAACATATTGTGAAATTATGGCCTTAACTTTAACAGATGCGACCATAATTTGATTTAAATAGGTTTTTATTCATCCAAATATTTAGAATGGAATATTTATCAATGTTGTAATGTCAATATCAATGTGTTTTACATGTTCCATGGCACACATACCCATCTTTCTCATCATACATTAGGTTTTGATATATCATTTCTATTATTGTTGCCAAATATTTGTATGTAGTACATCTAATAGGTCCTTTTATAAGTTGGTATATATGAATATATATAGGCCTCTTTTTTTTTTTTTGTTGGACGAACACAAGTAAAGGTTTCAACCATTCTTCCCAAGGATGACCTTAGAAAGCAGAGTCATGTTAAATATCAACTCTTGTAATATGGTACATGTACTAATCTGATTAAGAGCAAAAACAAGCTAAGCATTCTTATGAAGGGAAAAACATTTGAAAACTATCGTTTTTGCTACTTAACAAAATAGACAACTTACCTCTATCTACCAAATCAATTCCAAATCCTTGGTGGTTACCATATTTATCCCTGTGAATGCAAAAGAAAGCAAAATGATAGAATTGAGGGAAAGGAGAAGGTAATTATACAGTGTGGTGTTGTATACAATCTACTTTATCACGATCGGGGGTTGTACACCCTGGAACAGAGTGAAAACCGACCATTGTATAGCGTCCGAGAACCACACGTGAATTTAGGCGTATTTCTTTAGAGGCTTCCTATTGGTCAATGCCCAATGAACTGTACTTGCTAGGGGAGAATGAGTTGAAATTCATCTGGTGTAACAGTACATTTTTTTAATGTTCTATGACACAATAATACTTACATGATTTATATTTATTCATCAAACATATCTCATCTCTAAACACGTCTTTTGCACATTGTGTATAGCGTAACTTGCAATTCAACTGTTCAGCAATTTTACCCATGACTCCCCCTAGCCAAAAATGAACTGCGGACTGGTGCATGACGTCATACACTTCAGGTTTGACAATCAATATGGCAGATATTGTAGCAAGCAATGTCAATAAAGAGATCATTTCTGACTTTTTTCTAAATATGAGATTGTGATATAAAAATAGAATGTCTAGCAATGTCTAGGAGACTGTATACGGCCTCCCGAGAGATCCTCAGGTCGGCAAAAACTTGTGTGCATTGTATACAGCCTCCTAGACACTGCTCTCATTAATTCTATATTAAGCTACTAGCCATTGAATGTACAGCAATGAAGCCGGAACATAATAATAATAATAATAATCGATTTTATTTCCATCACACAGTTATACATGAATTAAGTCAAAATAATAATGGCATTGGAATACTGTCTGTGCTATTCACAGCTCTTCCGAGTACCCCGTTGTTTGGAACATATAATGAGTTCTAACATATAAGTTCTAACAGTTGACTAGTTGCGTAATATAAATGAATAAGGCGTACAAAAGTGCACGTATATATACATGGGCGGGTGTGCAAGCACCCTGTCCGGTCTTTGTCTGTTTTATAAATTGTAATATAGTATTAATACTGGTTTGGAGCTTTAGCTTTACTGGCTAGTGAGATTGACCGCGTTTGTCTGCCGCTTTTGGTAATATCTTGATAGTACATGGATAGCAGCATGAACACACAATGTATAAATCGTATAACATCCATGCAATCGGGAATATATAAATGTAAGAGGGTAACAACAAACACTGTATAAATGGGTAAGATCCTCAGAAAATGTACAATTCACCTTCACCACGGCTCTCAATTACCCCAAATCACAACCGAAATAAGCTTCAAATACAGTTCAACATAACAAAGCATACCTTGGGAATTGATACAATACCAAATATGCTCAGATATACCTAGCATTTATCATTTTTCAGTCTCATTGAGGATAATTTAGAAAATGTGTTAAGCCAGTGCTTGTACACATAAAACAGAAAAGCTGTGATTTAAATAACAAGCCATGGACCATACGATAGGTAGGGGCTAAATAATTAAAATCAATTTATATGTTTTATTATAATTAAAATTATAACTTACACATAGTCATGTCCACCATAGTCACTACCCAGTGCTATGCTCCATATCCTGGCCTCAGATAGATACAGTAATAACAACAGAGCACATACTCTCAGCCACGTCTGCATGGTTGGTGATGATGTGGAACTATGACTCCATTTAATACATATTCCGAATTATTAGACCATGACTGCACTTGGCCCAAATGATATGTTATAACTGTGAGGTGGTGTATATTGCTTTGAAACTTAAGAACTTAACCCATTAAATACTAATAATGCCTTCAGGCATTCCCTGGGAAAAAACGGATAATGCCTTCAGGCATTACCTGCAATACATGGGAAAAAACGGATAATGCCTTCAGGCATTACCTGCAATACATGGGAAAAAACGGATAATGCCTCCAGGCATTATGAGCATGTTATATTCTAAAAACAGTTATATTTTTTTTACTATTTTACATATTCAAAATCTGCTTTCAGGATTATCTTCTATGTTGACTACATTTTCCATAAAAGATATTGTTTTAAAATAATACCATTGCCATGGCAACACAAAATAGCATGTATTCATTAGATTACACATGGTGGGAAAACATTACGTCACAATGCAGACGACTTCAGTTCATAATGGTAACCCATTCAGGTCTCATAATTAAAGATATTGCGTTGATATTCACAAAATAAGCTGTCAAAGTTAGATATCCAATGCCTCTTAGTATCCTGTGGTATCACATCAATGTAATAATTGTATTTTAAATTGAATAAATAGGATTTTCCTTCTGATACCCATGTGCGTGCTGTCACCCATTTATGACGACGTCTGATATTGTTTCCCTGCAGCGAGATGCAGCAAGATTTGCCATTTATTTCTGGCTATATATAATCGTCTGAAATGATTTTTCCAGTGCCTGCCTTCAGTCCTATATGTCCTCTAAGCAAGCCTGTAGTTTGAACACTATATACGCATTAATAAATCCAGGAGATGAGAAACAAAAATTAATGTTATTTTTATGTGAGGCCTATGTCACCACCTCCCGTTTTTATAGGACGTGACGTCGTCCTATGACGTCGTCCTATGACGTCAATCATAGCGATGCAATAACGTTTTTTAGCCACACACACTTTGTGACGTTCAGCTGTGAATGGGTTAATGGCAGATGTTCACATGGAGTTATGGGACTAAAGGGTGGTATCCACTGGCTGCAGTAAGCTCTGCGGTAAGCCTTGCAATGGTTTATGCTGGTTCTGTAGGTGGAGAGCAGTGATGAGGTCCTGCCTATATGGATCACTGGCAATGTAGGCAGGACCTTGCCACTTCTCGCCATCACAGCACCAACACAAAGCTTACTGCACAGCTTACCGCAGAGTTTACCATAGCCATTGGAGAACACCCTTTATGGGACTAATGGTACTGTATCTAAGGAAAACATGCCATGTTCAGCATATATGATAGTGTACTTATCAGTGCTCTGGTGCTAATATCCATTTATACACATGTCTCCATATCACATGTCCCTATTCTACCCTTCATGCATTTGTTCGACATAGATCATTCATACAAGCTACGATATTGGTGAAAACATTCTAGCAATTGTCATTACAAATGTTGCAAAATATTTGCATGCCAGATATCATCAGAATTTATCCCTGGATGCACGGCATTCAGTGAGGCATGCCAATCCCCTATGTCTGTTTATAAAGGAACTGAAATGAAATTCAGTAGAATATGTGGTAGACAAGAGGAGGAAATTGATTATTGAATTTTAATTCTTTTCATCAATTTGATCTCGTTATTCAATATCAAGGTAGTGGACCGTAGAAATGTTTGACAAAGGTCCTTTTAGGTAGATTCAGATACAGGTCAATGCCCATTCAGGTCTTCTGTGATTTTTTAAAATTTAGTATTTTTACAGCAAATCATCTGCAGAGAGCTATTCAATTACACACAGGCAAGGACAGTGTGCATTAAGATGAATAATCAACTTCTATACACTTCTATCTTTATGTTTACCCTGATCCTGACTCTAGTATGTGTGCATAATGGTTAGACATATATTACCCAGTAATATATATATCTATATTTATTATATGGGCATGAAACTTCACTGAAAAAGTATAAAACAAGTATCAGAGATACTCAAGCAACACCAACTCTGTCCAGAAAGTATCCGCTTTCAAGATATATTTATTTGTGGGAAGTAAGTTGGTTATATTTCACCACATCTGAACGCCTTTAGATCGTTTTTATATTTAAACATAAAGGATCAAAACCTCAAAGGGATTGTCACATTTGCATACAACTGCTGAGCTGCCCTGGCTGCTACTAACAGAGGCAAGGGTTGTCAGGTGTTTTGCTTGACGAGGTATGCAGTTTATCTTATGGATCCTCCATACCATGAACTGCAGACGAATATATATTTCATTAGGTTTAAAATGTGTATCTATGATCGTGGCTTCTACCTTCAATGACAGCCTGTTCCTAGTGATTTGGGATTTCATTGCTCTGACGACATGACATCATTTACTAGTGCCTCAAAGCTTGTAGTGTAGTGGGTATGACAAGTGGCGTTTCTTGACATGTGAGTGTTTGTCCTAGTACAATGCCTGGAAGCATGATGCGAACAAGGCAAGTATGATGGCGAATGACTCCCCTGAGCTAAACCATGCCCTGAACTATTTCTGACTGTGTAAGTGTTGAGAACAGATTTGAAAATCGCAGTAAACTAAGGTGTAGCCAAGATGTTGAAACACCTGTTTTAGGTATTCAGACAAATTCTCAGCGGGAAAAATATTGAAAACAACTGGATAATTAAGTGCCCTGTAAAGACATTTTGTTGGACACTAGTCTGTCTGTGCACCGCATTTGATTGTGAATAGAGTCATTTTGACTTGTTCCAGGGAAGAAGCGGAGGGTGCCAATGGTCTAGAAAAGCGTACGGCACCAGTGAGATGTTTGTTCTAACTTCTATGCTTCCTAGGCTGTCATTGTTTATATAGCATATAGCTGTGGTTAATCTGTCCCATCCTGCCCCCCCCCCCCCCACCCCCCACCCACCAAACTTATATATATACATTTAATATACATATTTTTATTTCTCTCTCTCTAAATTTGCTCAAAATACCCCCCATCATTGCATACTTCATAACCTGAAGTAGACTGGGCCAAGTAGAACTGGAATAACCCTTCCCAGCAATGGGACAGTCTTACAGGATGGAAATAATGATGAAATAATTTATATGTTATCATGAAGAATTAAGTATGAGTAATTCCGAATGATATTATTCTGGCAATAAAAGCAATAAAATAAGGCGAAAATTGTATATAAAATATCATGCTCAAATGCTATTATAATTTGCTGATTTTTGCCCAAATATTGGGTTATACCCTTAGCGTGACCATCTCTCAATCATTGCGCAATAATTATTGCGTGAAAAGCGTCCACTCTCATCACAGAACTATGGTGAGATGATTGCTTAAAAAAGATTGCTTAAAAATCATGTGGAATTGCGTTCATTTGCCGGTTGGGTATGTGCCTCAATTTTAATAGCAATCTTCTGTGTTCAACCATATCAAATGCCTTGTTTTTTATTTACTACTACTTTCGCGCATAGCCGTTAGGATGTCACGGCTCTGCGCTGTCAAAGGTTGATTCCTTGGTGGGTCCTGTGTATCATGCAGTGTTAGCTTGCAGAGTCAGCTTGCAGTGTTAGCTTGCAGTGTTTGACCAAGCTTCAACATTTGGGCCACAGTACTGTTTGGTAGTTTGTTTGTAGTATAGCGCATAGCCATGAGGACTTCACGGCTATACGCTTTCAAAGCTTGATGTATTGGTGGGTCCTGTGTATCATATAGAGGGGGAGGCTCACAAAACTAATAACGAAATAATAACAAGGTTATTGTACAGATGTCAGACAATTTACATGATAATCCCTGTAAACTCAAAGCTTCTTTAGGTTGTTGTGAGTGCCTGCACAAAGTTATGAGGGAGGTCCACAGGAGGAATTTCAGAGTTAGTTGAATCTCATTCTTTTCCCCATACCAGTAGAGAGCACTAGGTGGAAGAATGGTGACCCGTCATTTGTTGTTATGTTTTGGTCCTCCGGCCCTACGGTCCGCATTGGGTCGCCTAGTCTAGATGCCTGTAGCATTTGTTTACATGCTCTGCGCAAAGACGGCGGAAGTGCAGAGGTAACGTCAGAGCTATTTTAAGACAACTACATGTTCATAGTATGTGTACTATATGAATATTCTCATAGTACCCCACTTATTGCACCTCTTATTGTTTTATTATACGCGCATGCTATATGAGAGGTGCTATAAGTGGGGTGCTATAAAAATAGTCATATAGGACGCGTCCTATAAAAATGTAGTTGTCTAAAAATAGCTCTGACTCAGCACTTCCGCGGAGCTCTGACTCAGCACTGTCTCCGCGGAGATCCCCGCGGAGATCCCATTACCATTACCATACCATTCAATAGAGAATTAAATTCTCTATCAAATGATGTAAGGTTTATTATTGTAGCTCAAGAAATGGCTACGATATGAACGTTTTAGTTCAACCAAGTCAGTAAGTAAACACTGCATGATCACAGTCCTGACAGCTCACCGGCTCTCAGCGGGGCAGCTGGGGCTCTCTGAGAGTTCTTTAATACTTTTTCAGTGATATCTGATGATGATCAAATTTTATGCACATATAATAAATATAGAATGGAACTCGCCAGCAATAATCGAAAATTTATAGGACTTGATTCGTCCACATAAGCACTCTGCCTACGGAATCGTGCTTATGTGGACGAATCTCGTCCTATAAATTTTCGATTATTGCCGGCTCGTCCCATTCTCTCTATATATATCAGGATAGTGAATTTCCACCAGGGGCCACTGGCTAGCAACCCCACACCTCGACCTAGTGGCTGCAACTTTCCTTTTCTTTTTGAATAAAAATAAAGGGCAGTTTCAGCTGTCGGCATCAAGCAACTTGTGTCTTGTGTCTCATCACTTTTAGATCCAATCAACAAACTTGGAAATATATCATATGTTAATTTAATTTAGTGTAGTAGGACCCCCTGGAAGATATATAATTGCTATAGAAATGTGACACCCATTTTCAGGTATAATATGATTTGTTCTATTATAGATTATTATTAGGACGTACTAGTTCAACAGAGTTTATTTCCATTGTTTCTCCATGTGGCATATGGGTAGCAGCATTCTGTCAACTCAGTATCTGGGTTAGATTTTCAGAAAATGTACAATCAATCAACTTCAGTTCTTCTCAAATAACCCAAATTTCAGACAGAAATAAAGTTCAATAGACAGTTCTACCTAACAAAGCAGAACAGATTGCTAGAATCAATGAAATGCTGAATATAATATAATTTATCTACAATTGGCCAAATTGCAAAAGCTTGAACAGATGCTATGTATATTTGGGACTGACGATGACCAAAATTTAGTAGTCCAGACTTTACATATAATATCTTAATATATTCAGTATTGCGTTGAATGAAAATGTCTTGTCACTTATGTCGGACGATATTAAGAACTAACCTCATTTATGTTCTAAATGTGATACATTTCCTAACAATTTGACCTAGTATTGCGTCGTGCACTGACCCGCATAGAATATTTCATGACTTTGTTTTGAATTAATCACTATATTGCAAGGATGACCTAGTTATATTAAACTAGGTTATTGGCATTTGCTTCAGCGAAACAAACTAATGGGTAGACTGTTTTATACAACTTATTATACAAACTTGTTTTATCTATTCGAGAGAGTCAACTCAAGTTATGTATGAATAGATGACAAAGCAAACATTGTACTAAGATTCTATCAAACTTAGTGAATTATTGAAACACATTATTCAAACACAATTGGTTGAGTTCTAGGGGGGGGGGGTCATCCTTTTTTATGTGGAGTCAGGCAATGTTTAGCATGGTTTTTAATGTCACTATTGTATTGGGTATGCCTACAATACCCAACATAGACACAAAATTGACCCTATACTATGTAAACGTTTTAAACCTTTGTTTGGTTTGTTTTGTAGCAGGTTTATTTCCATTCTTTATCATGAAAAGAAAAGGATCAAAGCGGACAAAATATATTATCTTACATAACCTCATCTAGGTGGCGGTGGTTGCCGCCGCTATGTCTCTCTGAGAGTGGGTATGCTCTACAATGGCCTGGATTTGAAGGAAGAACTATATTGTTCTGGTCCCATCTATGGTAAGGGCCGCGTCCACTAAGCCGATTCTCAGTGGACTAAGCCCTTTAGAGTGTCTGGGCAGATTTTATCTGTCATTTTAGGGATTATTAAGGAATTATTAATCAGTACAACCTACCTTGGCACTACTGTTGCTGAAACGTTGCTCTAACTACAAGAGTATCCAATAGGGGATTTGTATAGCCACCATTTAGTATCTTGATTCGCATGGAATTATGGGACTAATGGTACCGTCTAAAATCTATTCAAAACATGTCATGTTTAGCATCGGATATTTAAGTCCAATTTTCAGAAAATATACAATTTGCAGCTCTACACATTCAGTAAATTCCGCTAAATTAGGCTGCAATTTGGCCAATATTAGGTACATTCGGCATTGCATTGATTATAGCAATCTGTTTGGTTAGGTTGAACTGTATTTTGAACTTTATTTTCGTCTGAAATTTGAGTTATTCGAGAAGATTGGTGAAGTTGTACATTTTCTGAAAATCTGGCCCATTTATCAATGCTCTAATGTCAATATCCATGTGTTATACATGGTCCCATAACACTAGTCCCCATCTTTCCCGTCATGCATAAAAAAAGACTCTTAAACACACATTAATTCATTTATTGTTACAACCATTTACTATCTTGATTTGCATGGAATTATGGGACTAACAGTACAGTATAAATTCTATCGAAAGTATGCCATGTTCAGCATGGGATATTTATTAATGCTGTAATGTCAATATCCATGTGTTATACATGGTCCCATAACACTAGGCCCCATCTGTCTACTGTCAATATCCATGTGTTATACATGTTCCCATAACACTAGTACCCATCCATCTAATGTCAATATCCATGTGTTATACATGTTCCCATAACACCAGGCCCCATCTTTCCCATCATGCATAACAAAAGACTTTTAAACACATTAATTCATTTATTGTTGATGTGCTTCACACGGCAGGGAGCAGCTCACATGCGTAGCCCAGTACAAAGTTGCTCCAGAGACTCTCATCATGGAGTCTTGCCTCTGTGGCCGAGAGTACCACAAAGTACTCACCATCATACCAGTTGGGCTGGCCCTGGCCCCACTTGTCATTCAGGGTGATGGTCTCCCTGCTCCTCTCCCAGAAGTAGAGTAACTTGTTAGAGCTTCTCATCCCTCCCAGGAAGATGTAGTCACGAGCTGGAAATAACTGTAATACTTACTCGCTGCTTTTGTATTCTTTTCTCGTTTGTCGAAAGATTATTATTTTATTTCTTTGCCCACTGAAGAAGGAGACAACCCATCTCCGAAACATGTATGGTCGTGAATGAATAAACAACAACAAACAAACTTTATCTCTCAGTGTCTTATTGGGTATTGTGTCTATCTTATACCATCCTGATTTTATTTCTTTATTTACTGGAAATAGAAATCTCACATGGTGTCTCACCTCTCGCCTATTAGCACTCACCTCTCGAGATTTAAGAAGTGAGAGGCGAGAGGAAAGAGGTGAGAGGCAAGACATGAAATGTGAGAGGTGAGAGGCAAGATGGCAGCCATGGGCTTCCATACTACTGAACATGTGTCATGCTTACCACACCTACTTCAGTTTTAACATAATTTTCAATACCTGTTTCAATATAAAGTCAGAAGTCTAATTGAAAAGTACATTGTACAAGTTGATATTACATTAACTGTGTTTTTGAGTTACAACAAATGTCTCTTTAATTGCTTTGAAACTGTATTTTGAAAGTGACTTTTCTCTTTTTAAGTCATTTGTAAGGATTGGTAAAGGTGAATTAAATTTTCTGAAAATCCGGCCCAATATAAAAGTAATTTCAGTATACATACGAGGAATGGGTGTGACGTCAAAAAGATGTGCCACAAACGCCCAGAACTCGTCATCTGTGTCAAATTCCGCCAGGTGGCTACCGTAGGTCTCACATAGACTCTCGGCCTGCCACCTGTCCACCTTGTCCCTCACTACAAAGTACTCCTCAGCCCTGCCTGTCGGCCGTATCCAGATAGCTGCAACATTGAACATTTTACTTGTGGGTTTGTTTATTTAAATTTGATATTTTACATCACTGGAATGTCTTTCTTTATTTTTGAAATATCAAGGAAGAATGTTTGAAGCAACAGACCCCAGTTCAGTCATTAGTGAATATCGCAATTTTATACAACAGGCCCATTGCCTTGATTGAAACAATCTGCCAGGTTGTGTTGGACTGAATTTCGGACCTAATTTTTGTTTTATATTGGGGTCATTTGAGAGAGTTTGTAGAGGTCAATCATACATTCACTGAGAATAGGGGACTTGCATAGCCGCCATTTTGAATCATGATTCACATTCAATTATGGGAGTAATGGTACAGTATAAAACCTATATATAACCATCTTGTACTTAGCTTGGAATATCCATCAGTGATCCAATATCAATATCCATATGTTTTAGATGTTTCTATAACACAAGCTTTCATCTTTCCCATCATGCATTTGGTTTTTATAGATCATTCACATAAGCTATGATATCGTTGAAAACATTTTTGCAATTTTTTATAAAATTGTTGCTAAATTTGTGTATGGAAGATTTGAACTGAATCTATCCCAGCATGCACTTTCATAGACATGCGTAGTGGCACATGCAACTCCCCTATTTCTCCGGATAGGATTGATTATTTACCTCCTTCAGGTGCAGTATTACGTCCCTCTGTTTCTGCTGCATCCATGGCCTTGTCACCTAACATCGGGTTGAAAAATGAGATATTAGGGGATTTACATAGCCGCCATTTTGAATCTTGATTCGCATGGAATTATGGTACAGTATGACAGATCTAGGAAACATCTAATGTTCAGCATGGAATATTTATTGGTGCTCTAATGTCATTATCCATGTGTTATAGATGTTTCTAAAACGCAAGAATCCATCTTTTCCATCATGTATTTGGTTTTCGTATATTGATAAAAGCAATGACTTTGGTTAATAAACAGCATTGCAATTTTCAATAGAAATGTAGCAAATTATTTCTATGTCACATTTCATTAAAATCCATCCCAGGATGCACTAACAGACAATTGCAGTGGCAAATGCATTGTCCCCATTTAATGTTTTCCATACACATAATGGAATGCACTGTAATAGACATGTGCAGTGTTACATACATATCCCCTATTAAAGTACTATTTTGATTATTTCTCAGAAATCAACCAACCTGTTACCAACATGGCCAGGGCCAGCACAACAAGGCTTATAGTGGAAGCCATCTTTATATTAGTAGGAGTGGTGTTGCCTATGTAAGATGAATAGAATAAAGTGGTTATTATGTCCAGGCTATAGATAAAAGAAACAGTACATACTTATTGGAATTGTTGCACCAGAATTTACCTGGTGATATCCAACTGCCATTCCCTTTCGCTCCTAATCATGAATTAAATTTTAATTATTTGAATTTCCGAAATTTCAACATCCACAAGGCCAGTAACGATTTCAGGAGAATGAGTCACAAGTCGAAAAAATGGATTTTGAGATATCATTGTATTTGAAAAGATGAAACCAAGCCAATTCCAATGATAGTAAAAAGTCTAATAACCTGATTTTAAGTTTGCTATTTTTTTTTAAAAAAAAGTGTGCAATATTCGTCCATATGAGGACCTTTAAAACAAAAACAAAAATTGCATACATTGTCCTGAAATTTGAAACATCGATTGGTGTCACTACAGGAGGTAAGCTCCCCATAAATCAAAACATTCCAATAAAGTGATCATGTAAAAAAACACTTTGAATGATATCATTTGTGATCTGTTTTAGGAAAATGAGTCGCAAAATATAGATTTTGACATATCACCATGTTTGAAAAGAGTAGATCAAGCTGATTCCAAAGATAGTAAACACTAGGACACCTAACAAGTATTTCTATATTTTAAGTTTGATATTTTTGTTTTTGAAAAAAAAAAATTTGCAATGTTTCTGGGGTAATGACTATACCAGTAAAGTAACTAAATATACTCCATACAAAGGCAAAACGCAAGAAAATATTTAATACAATGTTCTGAAATTTGTTATATGGATTTTTATGACTATACGTAATAAATCCCCTAAAAATCAGAACATTTCAATAAAGAGATTTTGTGAAAATAAACTTAGAAAAATATCAATTTTGCGACTTGTGACTCATTTTCCTGGAACATATCACATTTGTGACTCTTTATCCTGAAGCACATCATAATTGGTTGACATTAGGATATTTATTCCCAGATGCCTATAATCTTTATACAACTGATGTCATGATGTAGAAGTCTTAAGCCTATAGAAAATTAAGTAATGTCAATTAGTAAAGGAATTTATTTAGGAAACTCTAACTGAATCTTTAGTAATAAATAAGTGACAAGAATAAACACGGTGACTTGTTTGTTTTAAACATTTATTCTGCGAAAAATATTATGTCCTAGGGACATTATTCCCAGTTATAGAGAGTTTCAATCGTAGTATAATTAAAACATATAGTATAAGGTATAAGGTGACCCAAATAATTATTTAAAAATTCAAATACAAGAAATCAAGTAGAACCACACATCAATTAGAATAAATTCAACATTTTTTAGCGACTTTCTCAAGAGTATCTAATAATTAGCATTTGGAAAAGAAAGGCAATAGAATACAGTACCAGTATATTTCCTCTCAGATGTGTTGAGTTTACAATGTCCAAGTTACAATCCAAACTCCTGTGTGTGTCCTTACAAAGCCATGTGTGATTGTTCACATCACTATGCTGTTGTATATATAGCCGACTTGTAGTTAAGTTTTTTTGTGGTTAGTATCAACTTGTAATCAACTGAAAACTCAAGTGTTGATAAACTTATCTCTTGGGTCAGATTTTCTGAAAATGTACTGTTCGCCTAAAGCAATCCTCTCAAATAACCCTCATTTAAGACAAAAATGAGCTTTAGAATGCAGTTTTACATTAAGGACCTGATAATTAAATCAATGCTATACTAAATATTCTCAGATATACCCAGTATTTAAATTTTTTCAGCCTAATCTAGCAGAATTTCCTGACTGTGTAGAGCAGCCAATTGTAGATTTTCTGAAAAGATAACCCTCTTATAATCGTCCCCCATGGAATATGTGCATTGGTCCAATATGGGTATTCTGCATGGAGGTGTAATCATTTTATTGCTTATATACTAGACAGATTACATTGAGTTACACAGGGCCTGGGCTGATTGGCTTATCCTGGCTGGACCAATTAATTACCAGGATAGATAAAAGATCCAATCAACCGCAGGTTAACAATGAACATAAAAGATGAATACGAGGCCAGAGCGACCAGTGTCACACCTGACCAATACCTTTGTGCCGGGAACAGGTCATGTGGTTATCTCCCCTCCCCTCTCCCTCCCGCTCTTAATCAATACCCCTCCCCTCCCTAACCTTGAGGTCAGTCCCTCCCTTCCCTTCCCACTTGATCAACTTTGAGATAACGATTAGACATGGACAGTAACCTGTACTTTGGACTTTGGGAAGTGACCAACGAGTGTGTGGCGGGAAGAAAGTTAGTTAGCCTCTGAGTCGGCAGGGGGCGTGGCAAATGTATGTCTGAATGAGACTCATAAAAATAAATCCTCTAAGTTTGTATTAGGATTTTACAACAGTACTAGTATATCACAATTCTTATTTTTTCCACAGTATTTCATCAGCATTGGCCGCAAATAACTGTCCTGTACATGTCTTTGCAACCATGCTAGGGCTCTGACTAGGCCTATTATTTTCAAATAGGCCTAGCATATTACGCCCACAGGAGTGGCATGAGCATAATTGGGAATTAATTAGACACTTCTGGTCTAATAAAGTCTAGCAAGTAGATGTGTGGGACATTTAGACGTAAAATGATAAACCAAAATTAGTGAATATTTCCATACTATGGTAGTCTTTGTTCCATTCTCTTTGAACCAATCTTTGGACCAAAGTTTGAAGTATTTTGTCTTGTGGATTTTTCTACAGGCTTCATGCAGGATATTTAAATTCATTTTGAACTTTTATATGGGTCAGATTTTCAGAAAGTGTACAATTCAACTTTGCCAATCTTCTCAAAGAACCCATATTTCAGACGACAATAATGTTTAAAAAACAGTTTAACCTAATCAAACATATTGCTAGAATCAATGCAATGCCAAATATACTCAAGGTTACCTAGTATTGACCAAAATAATCAGATCTACACATTTAGTAAATTCTGAATTTACTAAATGTGTAGATCTGATGATTGTACGATAATCATTATTAGAAAATCTGACCCATATCAAGACTGCAACATAGGTGCTGCCCTTGTACACAGGGTCTTGGTGATATTTGTGTCTACAATTGATATTAATGACTTGGTTCCTTGAAAAAGGTACCAAAAATACAGAACAAACAATTGTTTTTAAATATATTTTGATTGGCCAAACAGTTAAAATCACATATATATATTTAAACAATATGCACAACTTACTATTGCAGTTATTTTGATATGTTGCCATCAAAACTGTCAAATCTTGTTTACCATGAATTCCATGATTAGTTTCTATGAACAAACTTCATATACTTTATGAATATCCTTACATTATATCATTACAAAATACTACATCTACTATTATTATTCTGTTTTTAATGAAGCATAAGGAAAGAACACCTTTGGTCAGCCTTATATAGTAGTGTGTACAATTTATATTAATGACATGGTAAAAGTATAACATGGAAAGTGCAGCTTAATGATTAATAGGTTTATCCATTCAAATAGTTTGAATGCACAACTGGGAAGGCATCTGATGGTAAACATAAAGCAGTCTTTTTATTCCATGAGGTCAATCTCGCGATTCCAATTCTAAATAAGTGTTACAATATTTAGGTGGGATCAAACCTACCTGGCAGTACTGGTTTTGTGTCAGGTTCTCAGCTGGTGGAAGATTGTCCATCTGCAGAAATATCTTATTTACCTGTATAGGTTAGAATACTGTTGATAAGGAATCGCAGAAACAAACAGACTTTTGATGTTCACCAGATGAACAATTAGTTCTACATGATGAGTCTAAACTGATGCTCTACCCCGCCATGACAAAATATAATGTGAAACTTACCTCATAATTGACCTTTGAAGCATAGATCATGGGAACCCATACAACAAAGGCATGTCCAATTGTGTAGGCATACACAAGCCATACGTCACTGGTTTCAAAGGCAGGAGGCTTCAGAATAAATTAGACTAGTGACGTAGATCTGACAACACAATTCAGTCCATTCAGTAGGAAGTAAGCCTCCAGTAGACTGTTACTTCTACTGATGAGATCCTGTACTGTATTACAGTTCCTGGTAGTGTCCTCACCAAGCTCTGGTGTGATTAACGTAGCCTCACATAAGCCCTTATTCAGGGTTTTGACATGTGATAATATCATATACAGCAGTGCAGTAGTCATTAGAGCATAAATACACAGATTGCTGTCATAAATAACCACTACCAATATTGAGATATAAATAACCATTTCAGATGAAGTCATATCCATGTTGGTTGTATTGTGCAAGTTAACAGCAAGGGTTTTGTATTCAGGTATATACATCATGAGACTGAAGGACGAAAGTAAAATTACCAGGATAGTAATTAGACCCACCAACAACACAAAGAAACATTTAAATGTAGTTGATACCTTAGAAGACTTTTCACTTAATACTCCCCTCAAATCTTTCACTAACTTACACCAAGTTTGTTGATGAACAACATTCCTTAAAATGTGTAAGAACCGGAAAGCTAAGAAAAAAAGTGGCAACGTAGACTGAGGAACAAAGCATGCTATGTAAAAGAATTTCCCATTGTTCCATACCAATGTACAGAACATAGATACCTGTAACTAGACAGACAACATCTAGACACATCCTGAATATGCAATATACATGAAGTATAACGAACACTGCCTTACATTTCACTTGCTCCTTTGATGGAATGTATAGAGCAAATAAAGTAGCAAGCACGAAAATAAACTTGAATATTGTCTTCTCCTTCATTATTGGAATGTAATTTCACCATTTCTACTGTTAGATATGAGCAAAAGTGTGTATATATGTTCACCAAGGTGGCTAGATATTTGTATTGAGATTAGCTGAAACATTAATCCCTTATTGTATAATAATACTTGGATTAATGGGATGAGACAAGAAGTCTCTCTTTAGAGAACAGCAGGTGGAGGTCCACACAATACAACAACAAATAATTGAATGAGGATAACAGCCAGATGATACCAATCAATTTACCCAAGTCAATATTATATGCAAAACGATCAATACAAATTAATCAAACTTCAAATACGTTTGACATGGTAAAGGTAAATTGCATTGAAGTGCACCTTGGAGAACATCCACACAGATTATGACAAAGAGATGTCAGGAACATTGGTTCAATGCTAATGCACCAGTCCTGCCTGGTTATTCATTAAAATATGGGAAACTGTGCTCATTGATTAGAAAATAAAACAAACCGGATATCATGTTTATAATGCTAACATGGTGCCATTAACATTGTTTCAGCATTCTGGTTCTTTGTTGGTTTAAGCATTAGTTTGTTTTGCATGTTTCTATATCAACATCAAATCCTACTAAAAACTATGTAAATTGATGGTATTCATGCCATTCGATGGGACAAAACTGGCAGTAATTCAAAATCCTAAATGCAAGTATATGGGTATATCTTGGATCCTTTGGTCTGTCTGCAAAGTTAAAAAATCAAATCACTGATCTAACTTATGATAGAGACATAGGGGAGCATGGAGAAGGCAAAATACATTTTGATTCATTTTTTTCTTCATCAGGGCGAGATCAGAGCTTAGATGTAAACCAGGATTCTGTATAGATCAGTGAAATGGCACATATCAAAATAGACATTGATTAAAAACATATGGTATTCTGTAAGCAGCGGTACAAAAGCCACCATATATTTCAGCCACGGGATTTGTTTATTGGTTGCACGGTCGTTCCTAGGCTAGTTCCCGCCAAGTTCGAAAAGCAAGCAGTGTGTGTATCGAGCTGATAGAGAGTTGATCGGAAATTTGTTTTTTCTTATTTTAATTCGGTTTATGTTGTTTTGCTAAATAAATAGGGGCAATTGAAAACCCAGCAGAATTCAGGAAACTCTTTTTGGTCTTATACTTTTATCCGCATGCAATTATAATCCTATGATACTTGTATTTCTTTCAGTCCAACAGCTACCTTGTATTCTTCAGTGTGTTAAGTGATTCTTGTCCTTCTCTAAATTACTGAATAAAGAGTACTGTTTTTTTTAAATAACGGGAGGAGATGAAAGGGAATAGAGAATATAATATTAGGTCAAAATGTCAAAATAAGAACGATGGTACAAAAACATTGTGGTGTTTTATTCTATCAAGTATTTGGGTTGTAATGTTCATAGATGTAAAAATGTAAAAATGTAAAAATGTGAAACAACTAGCATGCCTTTATATATGTTATACAATATACACCTTTGCAATACTTGTACAGTTTCACCAGAAGAACAAATTAAGTTTCTAGTGCAAGTGAGAATGTTGAGTTGAGTTTGGTATTATATATGGTCAGATATCATCTAATTTCAATTTACACTTCTATATTATAGAATATCAGTGTCTACAATAAACGTCTGATAATATATCGTGAATAATAATCAATCCACTACTGCTGCCACCTGGCGGTTTGCAATGGAGTTGTTAACTCTAGGTGTCAGCTGTGCCCCGTTGTATATATGCTAAAATAATTCTTTTTTGGGTATTTATTTTTCTTCTTACATTCTTTCCCATATGTTCCTAGGTATATTTCTTGCTGTACATGCGTGGGTCTTGAGGAAGTAGGTAAATAGAGTGCATATTATTCCCCCATATTATAAGATTAAAGTGATCTTACAATTTGAAGTGACAATAGGGCCTTGACAAATTCCCTGGCCCCAGCAATACATTTTGCTTTGTGCCCGAAAAACTGAGTAAAATTATCTAACAATTTGTTAAGATTTAGTCATGCCAGAGTGTCAACAGAATGAGTTAGCGTCGGGATACAGGCAGTCTTGGGCCAGCAACAGTGTTGTGTCAGGGGCAAACACCTGGCCACTTGTCCACTGCGTAGCTGAGGTAGCTGGGTGCCTTATGACCTTACCTTATGGTGGTGTAGGTGACAAGCAAGTCTGTGTCCTGATGAATAAGATCTGCTCCGTGAGTTCATGTTATTTTAATAGGGGATTTGCATAGCTGCCATTTTGAATCTTAATTTGAATGGAAATATGGGACTACTAGTATAGTATAAAATCTATAGAAATCCTTTTTAGCATGGAATATTTATCAATGCACCATTGACAATATCCATTTGTTATACATGTTACAACCACACAAGGACCCATCTTTCCCATCATACATTTGGTTTTCATAACATGGTTTTAAAACATCACTTATACAAGCTATGATACAGGTGAAAACATTCTTGCAATTTTCAATAAAAATGTTGCCAAACATTTGTATATCAGATTTCATCAGAATCCATCTCAACATGCACTGCAGTAGACATGCACAGTGAGACATGCAACTCCCCTATTGTGTTGTTTTAGTTCCCGCTTGTTCGGCTGGCGGGGACGGTTAGAATAGCGTTTCCAGCCTACCACTTACATCAAGGAAAATACAAAACAATATCGACTGCCAAAACGGCAAGATCATGGCTTTCCACTGGTTTGTTTTGCTTCAAAATCATTTCTAAATTGTTGTTAATGATAATAACAGCCCAAGAAAAGGGGATTAAGCCATTAGATCCTTTGTTTATGGTCCTTTGTTTTCTCTAAGCCTCCCTGAAACAATCCTTGGCTTCACCTCACCTTCGTTTCCCCGGGAGGCTTAGAGAAAACTCACAACCATAAACTCAGGATCTAACCGCCTATTAACGTTATGTTCTTGCATCTGCAATATATTTCTATAATATGTCAATGGAGGGCTTCTTGCACTGCACGCTTCTCTGGAGCTTAGCACTATTAACTTCACAGGTCAAATATTCTGTCAACACCATACCATCAACATCTTTAATCAAAACCTTATTCAAACTGCAGGCTCACAATTAAGTATGTGATGATTGATTATATAATCTGAAAATACAACCACAATTCAAAAGTGTTAATAATTTATCTAGTTTACTTGGGAAGAATTTCTATTTAAGTTAATATCATGATTTATTTTGGTTATTTAAATTTTAATTCCCTACTAAATGAATGTACTTGATAATGCATAATTACACTATGATAATACAGGAAACTAAACTGAAACAATTAGATTAGATTAGAATAATTTTATTAGCATTTGAGAATTCTGTTAATGAAGGGGAGATCTCACCGGCATAGTGGGAGGTTTTCAGCCCTGTATGTTGATTTACAAATGTATAAAATAACAATAACACCCTTCAATATCGAAAATAGAAAACTCCTGTTAATGATGAAGATGTTTCATGTTGTTTAGCATTGTCTACTGAGGATGTGTAATGTCTGATCAATATTTTTGGGCAACAATGACTTAACCTTCCAATGAGCAATTAATCCAAGATTGATTGGGCCTTGCCAGCACTACTAGAGTTTATCAATAAAACTATGCTCAGGGATGCCTCATCAGGCAACACTGGACACACATCCCTTTCTTCTTTATAATTGCATACACTGGGTTAATAGACAGGTCAAATAATCTATCCACACCATACCATTAACATCGTCAATCAAAACCTTGCCCAAACTGCACGGTCACAATTAGGTATGTGAAGATCGAAAGTATAATCTGAAAATACAACCACAATTTTAATAGTTTAATATTGTTGTTTACTCAGGATAGGTTCCTACTTTACTTAGATCTGTTAATTCAACGTGTTTGTTCAGATGATAATTCTCTACTCAGTACATGTAGTGGATAATGTATCATTGCACTATGATACCCCAAAAAGCCAGAACTGAAACAAAAACACTCTTTCATACCGAAAAAAGAGAACTCCTGTTGATTATGAAGATGTTTCCAATTGTTAAACCAATCTGTGAATTATTGGCCTTCATGGATAATCTGGCCACCTGAAACATGATGCACAAATTCATCATAAATTAAACATTGCACATGATAAATCTAACTGTTTCTGTTATTATATGAGAAAGCATAAAGTTATTGTGGCCTTCCTGTATTAATATGTAGAGTTGTGAGTATTGAAGCTACTGGTTCAATTCAAAACCGTTTGGACAGGGACAAGAATTGAATATCCGTCATCAGAGACCTTGTTGTCAGACAGTCGGTATTGCTCAAACAATATCATTTTGACCTTGTGACATGTTCTTAAATGGCGCATTTTCAGCAATTACATAAAATGTTAAGCTATTAAGTCAAATCTGACCAATGTGACTAAAGTCATGTCTTATGGTGATGCATTTATTATTATTCTGTTATATCTTATGGGATTGTAATCATCAATATGTTGCTGCTGTTATATGCTTGTACAATAACTTGTGAGTGAATCCCCTAAAAGAATACTGCTGCCAGGAAGCAAAGATGTAATCATCACAGTAACATGTAATCATCACAGCAGAGGCGACCAAATTATGAATGAGGATTTTTTGGAAACCCTGTGGCAAGATAAACTTGCCAAACTCCTTAAAAACTTTGCTGAAATGATTTTTAAATTGGTTGGAAAAAAATGGAATAAAAAGTAAAAAAGAAAATATTCTCTTGTTCACTGCAGCTTAGGGATTCGATATATGTATGAATCATGGGCTTGTCCCAGACCTCTTCATCCCTGCCTGTGATCATACATGAGGCAGAACGCTTTTTAAGGATAGGTTTATGCATTCAAAATGTTTGAATCAACAAATATGAAGGAATCTGATGGTAAATTAAAGGGGTTGCTTGTAAACATCACATCCATCAGCTGATTGATTTTTCAACTTTAGTGTATAAGCATTCAGGTGGGATCAAACTTACTTGGCAGCACTGCGTCTGTGTAAGGTTCTCAGCTGGTGGTAGATTGTCCATATGCACAAATGTCTTATTCACCTGTACAGGTAAGAATACTGTTGATAAGAATTTGCTGATACAGAGACACTTCACATAATCACCAGATAAACAAATAATTATATGTAATTATTCCAAACTGATACTCTGCCTCAACCATGAACACACAAGATAATATTGGAAACTTACCTCGTAATAGACCTTTGAAGCATAGATCATGGGAACCCATGCTAAGAGGGCATGTCCAGTGTTGTAGGCATACTTAATCCACAACCCTCCCTCTGAAGCAGGAGGCATTAAAAGCATGTACACTAGTGAAGTAGACCGGACAACACAATTCAGACCATTCAGAAGGAAGTAAGCCTCCAGTAGACTGTTACTTCTACTGATAAGATCCTGTATAGTGTTACAGTTCTTGACTGCATTCTCAACAAGCTCTGGTGTGATTAACTTAACCTCACATAGGCCATTATTCATGGTTTTGACATGTGATACTATCATATACAGCAGTGCAGTAGACATTAGAGCATAAATACACAGATTGCTGTCAAAGAAACCCACTTCTGTCAGTGATATAATGATAATCATGTGTGGTGAAATGTTGTCAATGTTGGTTATATTATACAAGGTTAAGGCATGGAATTCGTATTGAGGTATATAAAGCAAGAGATTGAGGGATGGAAGTGAAACTACCATGATAGAAAATACACCCACCAACAACACAAAGAAACATTTAGATATAGTTGATATTTTTGAAGAATAATCAGTTGATAATTCCTTCAAATCTTTCACTAAGTTACACCAATGGTTTTGTTGAACAACATTCTTTAAGATGTGTACAAATCGAAAAACTAAGAAAAGAAGTGGCAACATAGCCTGAGGAACAATATTTGTTATCTCATAGAATGAAAGGGTTGTCCATTGTTTCATACTAAAGGAAAACCCATAGATACTTGTAACTAGAAATGCAACATCCAGGCACATCCTGAATATGCAATATATATGAAATATAATGTACACTGCCTTATATTTTACTTGCTCCTTTGAAGGAATGTATAAAGCAAATAAAGTAGCAAGCATGAAAATAAACTTGAATATCTTCTTCTCCAACATTATTGAAATGTAATTTCACCCTTTATACTGTTGGATACAAGCAAAAAGTGAGTATAAGTTCACCAAGGTGGCTAGATGTTTTGACTTGAGCTGAAACGCTTGTCCCTTCTTGGATATAAATACTTGGATTGAAGGGATGAGACAAGGCTGAAAAACCTTTAGACAACCCTCTGGACAACAGCAGTTGGAGGTTCACACAATACAGCAACAAATATTTGAAGGAGCGTGAAATCCAGAGGGTAACAATAACACAGGAGAGGAAAACTGCCTTGAAGTCTACCTTATAGAACATCCACACAGATAATGATAAGAGATGTGAGGAACATTGGTTCAATGCTAATGCACCGTCCCTGCCTGGGTATTCATCAAAATATGGGAAACTGTGCTCATTGATTAGACAAACATATATCATATTGTATTCCTAATGCTAACATGGGGCCATTAACAATGTATCAGCTTTCCAGCTGTTTGTTTGTTTAGGCATTAGTTTGTCTTGCAAGTTGCTATATCAACATCAATATAAATCAATCATATTCATGCCATGGGATGGGAAACTGGCAGTAAATCAAAATCCTGAAAGCAAGTTTATGGGTATATCTTGGATCCTTTTGAATCATTTTGTTTTTTTCATCAGGCTAGATGAAATAGAGCCTTGATTTAAAACAGGGCCCTTTATAGTGCAGTAAAATGGCACATATCAAAAAAGACATTTATTACAAAGGTAAGATATTCTGTTGGCAGTAGAACAAAAGCCCTGGATTCACTTCCCAAGAGTTCAAGTGAGAGTTTATGTGAAATAGTTCTAGAAGATATGTTGATGTATAAGAAAAACAAAAAAAAAGATGGAATACCAAAAAAAAATGAAAAATGTACAAAACGAGTCTGAAAATAATTATATTTCTTTTAGTCCAACATCTACCTTGTGTTGTTTTAACTGTTCCTTATTCATAGGCTGTTGAAAGGTATTTCAAGGATGACACTCCTCCTACTATTGGATTGGATGATTATCTACAACTAGGTAGCAAAAAGGGTAGACAAAATATTTGTCCCAAGTATGGAACAGCAGCTGCTAAGCATGCTAAAAAAATAATTGGAAATATTTCTCTAGCATTAGCCATTACCAACTATTCCATGTTCATAGGCCTGCCTAGCTTCTTGTGTTTATGCAGTAATTGGCAAAGCCACTAGTGCAGTTTACTGTTGTACCCCAGGCTCTGTACCATGTAATCCCAGTCACGTATATGATTAATGTCGTTGACAATCACTTTTCAAGTATAACCTGTATAGTATCTTCTCTTCATTCATTTGATGGCCATTTTGAAATTACATTAATCCACAAACAAAGAAAAAAGATGCAGTATCCTTTTAGGGATGATCTCTAGCATTGCTGATCAAAAAATATGATAATAAGAAATATAAAAGTTAAACTCATATTTATTTATACATGGTATGTTCTCACAGAAATGCATTAAAGGCAAAAGCTACTACCCAGGTAACAAATTGACTTTAACTTAACAGCAATTCACGTTAATATTTAGATCAACTGTACGTCAATGGTTAACATTGATATATATACGTGAATGTGTGGACACTTTTGCATAAACTTAACATCAATATTTACGTTATAATTATTGTATTGGCCTCCAAAAAAACATGACACTGTTAGTCACTGCATGCAATGGGTAGAAAAAATAAACATTGGAACAAATACAGAAATACCTTTATAATGATAAGAACACTATTTAATTATCTAACTCATTAGACACTTAAAATATGTTTCAATGATAAAATGTACAGTTTTGAACAATATCTAATGTCATATTGTCACTACTACTGCTGCCACCTGAAGGTTTGCTGTGGACTCTATTCCTGGATAATCATTCCCCCTGCAGCTAAATCAGTCAGTGGTTCTGTCTATGTAACATACCTATCTACGAACTTGATATGATACAGGAACAACTACACCAGGATTAGCAACATGTAATGCCTCTATAAAACCCTAATGAACTAAAACAAAATAACACTCAGGTTAAAGTATTGCATAATATACAGCCCAAAACTTTGACAGAGTCCATTGAATGATCTAACTTGGCTGACTGTCTTTGGTCGAGGAAATAAGAATGAAGGCTGCAATCTCTCCTGAATAAGTCTGCATAACTTTTGGGGTGACTACCTTACCCAGAAAGTTGTTTGTATCGAAGAAAAAATAGCATTTCTTGCGCTTGAGCTTTAGTTTGCCATCAATGTAAGGCTCAAAAACGTTGTTCAAGTCCCTAAAGTGATTTTCCTTTGTTTTAGATAAAATTTACATTAAATAGCTTTGTCCAGCTTTAACAGCTGTAACTTAGTGGATTTACCAATTAGTGAGAATTAACCCTCCAGGTGCATTTGTTCCTTCATGACGGTCCATGCCATGTATAGTTTTTTATACCTAAAAGCAGTATTTCAGACAGTAAACCCTCAAAACAGTGGTTTTTTTTCCAAAAATTAATGACATTTTTTTTTCTTTACAAATTGTATTGGACAAGTTTCACATCAACTTGATAGTTCTTATTGACAAAGAAATCTTCACTTGAAAGGCTACAGCTAGGATATATTTTAATTCTCTAAATATTTCCTTTGAGGAAGGAGACAACCATGGTCATGAATGAATAAACAACAACAATAAAAGTTCATTTCTCAGTGTCTTATTGGGTATTGTGTCAATTTTATACAAACCTTAATATTAAATTAACAATATCAATTATTAATATTCAGTTCATTAAGCACAGGTCGAATATAATTCTAGATTATATACATTCATTAACCACTTTCAATCAATACCAGAGCGTTATTTTAATACTCTTAATATTTTATAACAGCATATTCAATTTTCAATTTATAATTTTATCATATAAATGAGAACAAAATATATACAGGAGATTTAGCACTCAATTTCTCTATCAAATAACATTAAAGTATATATCAGCATACTATATATGGTTGGCGGTATTCTATGCCCAAATATTAACGTTCCAGATGTTCTGAAATGACTGGCAAAAACAGATGCACAACTACATCGCACATTGTTTAAACTGCTGTGATCAGTGACAGAGTATAAATACACAGGTACTTTATGAGCAGTTTCAACGCCTTGAACAAACCCTTTCAAATAAGGTATGAAGGAAAATAATGCGTGCATATTAAAGGAAGTTATAGAGACCTCTATTCCTTCAAGGCTGGGTGGCTAATTTGTGGCCCAACTACGTCGCCCATGTCATTCCCTGGGCGTTTTTTTAAATACTAGTAATACTTGGGTTTTTTCACCATCAAAAGTAATGTTTGAAACTCCTCTAAATGTCCATTGATCATCCAATCCAAGCTTCCTTCTATATGAATGATTTGAGGACGTTTTTCCGGGGGGCGAAGTAGTTGCATGTGTGCGATGTAGTTGTGCATAACACATATATATATGGTTCATTCCTACGAAATGGGCCCAGGCCCCTTTTCCTTACCTTTGGCCCCTCTATGCCTCATATCTTAGTCTGATATTCATTGATATTAAAACACATCATACTGACGTATTCCTCTTGGCATGAGAATTCCTCTGATATATACATTATTATAGGGCTGATGGATATTTTATGTGTTAAAACCCTTTAAAGTTGATATTTTCGTAGAAAAATGTCAATGATTAAACATTTGGGACTTGGGAATTCATAAATTTACATCAATTTGTGTTTTTTATATCTGATTAATTTTGCTCAGTCACCAGGTTCGAATTTTAATGCATTTCAATAATCCAACTTACTTTTCAAAAATATTAGAGCATAAACAAAATTAAAAAGTTGTTTTTTTTGTTTTTACGTCGCACACTATGCTCACTTTCATGCAATGAACTTGAGGTATGATACAAGAATAAAACTCATTTGATATCTATTTAAAACAATCCCTAACATTTGATACCTAATGAGTCCAAATAGGACTGTTAGTAAGGATGTTATGTCTGTTTAAAAAAGTTCAATGGGAAATTGGCTAATTATGTATGTTTTTACATCGCCACATTGATTAGTTGTGCTTTTTAATCCTATTGTAAAAAATCATTTAAAATTAATATGAATATATTGGGCAATTGATTCTCTTGTTGCCAGTGCAATATGAATGGTTTAAACTCGTATGCCTTGTTCATAGAGAGTGAAAACACCTGTTTTTACGTCGCACATCATACGTTTTTACGTCGCACGTCGCACGTCGCACGTCGCATTTGCCTGATAAAAGTAAAACTATTTATGATAGGAAGTTGTAACATGTACCATACGAACCGCAACAATCTCAGCTTTCTGCTGATATAAAATCATCCAGATCCCTTGAATGGTCTAAACAGGAATGTCTTGTACATACAGTGAGAAAACACCTGATTTTAGGTCGCTTGTTTTTACGTCGCACGTTTTTATGTCGCAATTTTTGCTTGATATAGGCAAAACTATTTAAGATAGAAAGTTGTATTATGTACCAAACAAACTGCAACACTCTCAGCATTCCGCTCATATATAATCATCCAGATCCCTTTCATAGAAGCAAGGCTACTGCCAAATGAATATATATACATTTCTACTATTTAAATGACCATTTATGATCCGTTTTAGGAAAATATACTAAATATACTCCGTACAAATGCCTTCAAAACGCATGGATATGATTAATACAATTTTCCCAAATTTGTTACATGGATTCATCTGACTATGAGTGCTAGGCT
This sequence comes from Sthenelais limicola, assembly GCA_942159475.1. Taxonomy (NCBI): domain Eukaryota; kingdom Metazoa; phylum Annelida; class Polychaeta; order Phyllodocida; family Sigalionidae; genus Sthenelais; species Sthenelais limicola. The sequence goes on from OW804099.1 coordinate 105,599,022, forward strand.
CACTGAAAACCAGAACATTTCAATAAGGAGATCTTATGAAAAAAACACCTAGAAAAATATCAATTTATGCGACTTGTGACTCATTTTCCTGAAACACATCACATTTATTGATTTAAATATTTAAAATGAATGTTATTGGCCATAGATTCCTAGATAATTGACTCTGGATGTCATTTATTTCAGGATTATATAGAGGAGAATATGAGTTTTTAGGAAATATTATCCAGAAACCTCTTATATGTAATCTAAATTTCATTTTTTCTCATTTCCATCACAGAAAATGAAGATTTTTCAGAAAATAGCTTCATAGTGTTTTTACGTCGCCCATATTTTCAACCTGTTTTAGAAAATAAAAATATAATCCCTGGCAGAAATAATACTTCATTCTTCAAGGTAAGGTAATACAAAAGCTGTAGGATTCTTTTTTTCTTTCATTTCGTGAAAATAAGGAGAATGGTGATGAAGGAAAAAAGGTCAGGTAGTGCCAAGGCTATAGTTGAAAAGTGAACTGATTTTTAATTTTGCCATTTCTAAATCAAAATGAGAGACTTATTTCATTGCAAGTTGCCAGTATTATGGGAAAATAGTTATTTTACCCAAAGAAAATGCCAAATCCAACCCAAAATTAATTTCTCATTGTCAAAATCCAACTATTTAGTGTCAGTTTTATGTGCGACGTAAAAACATAGGAAATGCTAACCCTGTTTTTAATGTTTTGTAGAATAAAAACTATTTAATCAATTTTGTAGCAAATTTTGATTTGAAGTCCTCCATTACTCTACTTTGTGTTCCCTAACTATGGAAAACATTGAAAGGATTTTTTTTGGCAAAATGTTTTCAGGCTACTGGGTCCATTTCGTAGGAATGGACCATATATATATATATATAAGAATTTTTATTCATATAAATCAACAATTACATCATGAGTACATGCAAACAAGCAAAGCAAACAATCTCACTCACTCATTTCTTATCATCCACCTAATCAATCGCACTGCACTCTTGGAAGCCTCATCGTATAAATACGAGCATTGGGTGGACATCGGTCCTTCATATATCGTATATGTGGCCCAACATACAAATATATAGCCTATCGTATGAATAGGAAGCCTATCTTATGATTAGAAAGCCTATTGTCGCGGTCCAGCCGATCGCAGCGCCCCCGTCATGCTGTGGTGATTATTGACACTACAACCAGTAGGCCCAGAGCTGGATGGGGGAGGGGGTTTATCCTTTTTTATAGGCTTGTACTGGCCCACAAAAACACTGCTTAACTATTTATTTGTTGCTTCATTCATCAACTTTGGGGAGGGCAAATTTATTAGTCCCTTAAAAATCATCATTTCATTATTTTGGTGCATCATTTCTCTCTGATGTATTTCTTCTTTGTGCCAGCTTCTGTAGAAAGAAAAGTACAGGTATATACATCAAATGAAACACAGGGGAGGACCAGACAAAACTCTCAAGTTGAAACAATACATTGGGTAGGCTAGCAAATGTTACATAAGACCTCTAGGTCAGGTCGCTCAACTGGAATACCTGACCATGCATGACTATGACTGACTGCCTGGTTTATGTTGCCTATGTTTAGCTCCTTGACCTACAAACATTTTCGCACAGCCAGGACGGAGCTAATTTTAGCCCACACAAGTGGCTTTGCAACTTGAGCCCACATTCCCCCCTCATACTCTCCTCCCTAATACCCTCACACCCTTTTTCCCCCATCCCTCAAAACCTTCTCTAACACACCAATTTCCCTCACACCTGTCTTCCATACACCCTTCTCCCACAAACCCCCCTCTGTTAATGCCTCCTCCCTCAGACTCAACTCCCTTAGACCCTTCTTCCTCACACCCTTGGAGGTTTGGGGTTGGGGGGTAGATGGATTCGACTGGATATGCGATAGTCTCACAGCCAATGTTAATATTAGATTCCCAGCTGAATAACATTTGGTCCATCCTTCACAATTGTTTCTTTCTTTGATCCTTAGTGCTATTGAATGAAGGTTTGAATGCTATTCATGGAGAACAGGTAGTACATGTATATTCGTTGTTTGTCCATAAATTCATGGAAACAATCATTTTTTCAAACAATCATTTTTGTATTTTACTTTGTGTGCCATAGTGGTAATTTGGGATAGTTAGGGTTCATACAACTTGTTATTCTCTTGATATATGTATCAAGGCAGTACTATTCTAACATTTGAAATTTCATCAAGGATTCCTTTAGTTTAGACCTTTATAATAACGATAGAGGAATGAGGAAATCAGCTGGTTATACATCTTTAATGAGCACGACTGTGTCACACATTTCTTCCCCTTTCAACTAAAAATTAGAATCCTTTAAGAATTGTGAAGGATGTTGGCTCTGAAACACATGTCATTCAGAATAGAAACCTTGAATAATAGAAATGATCAATTCTATATTATGAAAATGATGGTGAATGGACGAAGGTACCCACTGGAAAATTGGTGCAATATGAATTAGACATTAATTCAATTAGTGCGCTAAATATCAAGAGGGGTCAAGAAGGACCACCTTCATTGAGAATAACATGCACCAAGGTCCATATTTTAAGAAAAATAAAGAAAAGTTTCATATTTGTACAAATATACAGAGATAATTGATTTTCCTAATGGAAATAGGGGGTGCGACGTAGTTGTGCTCATTTTTGTCATCAAAGTTTGGATAGCTGTAGCATCATGGGTAATCATCCAATTCAGTAGCCAACTCGGAATATCAAACTTCTAATTCAGTACTTATACTCCCCTAAATATAAACCTCTGATATTAAACTTTGTCAATCACCCCTGGCTGGTCCCAATTTTGCCCATTTCATGAGAATTGCTCATATATATGTAATAATTATAAGGTATTAGGTGTTAGTTTATTTATTCTTAGGTCATGAATAGCTACATCATGTAACGAAGTGAACTGATACAGTTGTGTTTGTGACCATCTCCAGTTGTCATAATTAGGTAGGCTTACATGGCATTGGCCTGGTCACATCCTGGACCTGTCCTTGTCACCACCACCCAGTTCTCACTATTTAAGTGAAGTTAGGCAACAAAGGTGGTGATCCTGTCACTGAACAAATTTGAAGAGTGGTTGCGACCATTCAGACTGTTGCGACCCTATTCTGACATCACCTTTACTATATGAATGGTTCAATTGTCCTTGTCACCACCACCCAGTTCTCACTATTTAAGTGAAGTTAGGCAACCGAGGAGCTGATCATTTCACTGAAAATAATTGAAGAATGGTTGCGACCATTCGGACGGTTGCGACCATATTCTGACATCACCACATCTATATGAATGGTTCAATTGAAGACACTGCCATTGTAAGATTGAAAAGGTGGAAATGTGCCTTCACGACTGGATGCTTCCACCTAGAACAACAACATTAAACTTAGATGACCTGCTGAACATCAACTGTCAAGGACAATGCCTATTTGGTCAAGGAATATCTATTTATAAACCTGGCTGTTGGATACTAAGGCCTGAACCTATAACAGATAATCATTAAAATCCTTCGAGGACGTCCACAAGATTGAGATTTTAAGGGAGACCACTTCACCATTTTGATATAACATGATGTGTATGGTCTATACTGAAATAAAAAGTAATGTAAAATATAATAAAAGTTAATGTAAAATGGAGTAAAGTCCAAAAAAGTCTTTTCTTAATGGCTCATAGATGGTAAGTGTTTATTTGATCCAATCCATACAACTAATCGCAGTGCTGGCTTCCTAAGTGTGCCACCTATTTTGTGTGCCAGGTGGACATTCCTCTACCTATCTGCCACCTAGTATACAATGGTAACTATGTAGGCAAGCTCTGAGCGTCTGTCCACCTTGTGGTATAACAATTTGGTTGACAGGCAAAACTCCCATGCGCTCAGCATTGTTATTAGCTTCTGTTTCAACACACTAGTCTCATTATTTCACCCATAACTAACCACAATACATACACTTCTAACAGGGCAATGGATAGAATGACTACTTATTAGTTTATGGCGGTTATTTATTTCCAGTCATCACATTGGTGCAAGTGTGGCCTTCTACAAGGAGCGGTGAATTCCTCCCTACATGGTTTTGTAGCTGGTCAATTCCTCCTTAGATGTTTTTGTTTAATAGTTTTTCAGCCATTTTCACTGAGACTGGTTGGTACATGTATGTAGCCTACCTTAAATCAAATCAGGTAGTGACTGGCTGTTACATGAGTACCCCCCTCTCCCTCCACCACCACACACATCGACCATATACATACTACAATTTAATTATTCTATTCTGTAATATTGCCTCAACATATTGGTGATGACCACGTCTTGATGCAAAGTACCCATAGCTTTAGTTGAGCAGATATCATTCAAGGCTATACATGTGCTAGAGTCAAGCGCAGGGACAGTTAAAGATATCTTTTCATCAGAAAGTAATCATGAGCACTGAAGCAATGATTCGTCTTCTTCTCTTGCTGTCCTCATTACCACATAGCAATGCTCACCAGAGGCAGTTGAAGTTTCGGAGGGAATCTTCAGAGGGTGGCAGCCCTTGTGCACTCAACTGTCAACACCTGTCTAGGATAGAGTGCTTCGCCCAACATATGGCAACCCATTACAATAGTCTGAGTGAAGGGCAGGACTGCATCAATGTAGGGTCTGAACGCTGGACTGCAGGAACACGTAAGTTATGCATGGAAACTTTTGAACGAGTTTTTATCATTGTTTAAAAAGGTCACACTTTTTAGTACAAGCAGAGCTTCTGCTAATCTACTTATTTATCTTATCAGAGAGCTCGAGCAAAATCATTACTGTTTATTACCGTGCGATAATAGTAATACAGTATAACACTTTACCAACTGTACACCTTGTAGAGAATTGTCTTCGGTCATTGATAGAAGCGATATTGTTACTCAACAACAGCCGATTGTAAACCATCAGAAAGGGTGGAAAACCTCCCACTATGCTGGAGAGATCTCCCCTACATTAACAGCATTCTTGTAATACCAATAAAAGTATTCTAATCTAATCTAATCTAATCTAATATGAATTGGTAATATTGTTTGGTGCAATAACGGGTGGCTTTCTCAATTAGGTTCATCAGATATTTTTTTTTTTTTTTAAAGATTTTATTTTCACTTGGTTACCAACTCCCCTTTTCGGGGTTAGTTCTGTTGGGCCAAGCTTGCAACAAAACATCATATACATTAAGGTATCCATTGCTTCTTTCACTGTACAAATTCATCCTTCATAACTGTGTTCTCAGCTATCAAACAAATGAAATCTTACCAGATTTATTCATATTATGACTTATAGGACTGAATTCGAGAATATTATGCTGATGTTATATATTTACATAGAACAATGCGAAAGCTAACACATTATAGGCTCATTCCAAAAAGTTTTCCTAAAATATGAATATTCATGTTGCAGCATTGCCATCCTCAGCCACACTGTATCCAACTTCTGGTAAATAACTATTTTACTCTCCACATGTAGATTTGTTACTTTCCTTGGATCAGATTATGTGCTTACACATGCTTCATAGTTATAGTATTAACTATTTAAGAGAAGTATTCACATAAGCTGTACATAACCTTAAATACCTGAGAGAAGTATTCACATAAACTATATGATTATAACCTTAACTACCAGAGAGATGTATTCACATAAGTTGTACAAGCATAACCTTAACAACCAGAGAGAAATATTCACATAAGCTGTACAAGCATAAGCTTAACTACCAGAGAGAAGTATTCATATAAGCTGTATGATTATAACCTTATATACTTGAGGGAAGTTTTAACGTAAACTGAGAACTACTGGAGAGAAGTTTCAAATAAGCTGTATAATTATTTTTGGATGGCAGTTCATAACCTTATATACTTGAGTGATTTGTTCTAATATTTTGTCGTACATAAATTGATCCGTTTTAGGAAAATGAGTCATAAGTCGCAAAATATAGATTTTGAGATAACATTATATTTGAAAAGATGAGACCAATCCGATTCAAACGATAGTAAACAGTCCAACAATCTTATAAGTATTTCTAGATTTTAAGTTTTCATATTTTCGTTTTCGAAGAAAAAAGGTTTCCAATATTTCTGGCAGTCAATAACCAGTAAAGTGACTAAATGTAGTCCATATGAGGACCTTTAAAACGATAGAATATAATACATAGATTGTCCTGAAATTTGATACATCATTCGATATAGCTATAAGTAATAAACCCTCCAAAAATTAGTGTGATCTTGTGGAAAAAACACTTTGAAAAATATTAATTCTGCGACTTATGACTCATTTTCCTGAAACACATCACTATAGCGTTCACAATCACCAGGCTTTACATAGTTTCAATTAGCTTCTGTTCCTACATGATGTTTTTTTAATATATTTTTATTGGCCTTTAATTTAACATCATTGATCTTTAAGAGGTAGAAAATCCACATGACTAAAGAATGAAGTTTTCTTTTGTGCATCGCCAAGAAATCAAAATAATGATCTTAATTACTTTTTCAAGTTCATGTTGTTTACAATAGATATTTTATCATTACATAATAGGAATCCTCATTGGGCAAAGTCGCAACTTAGTAGAGAACTGGATTTTCAATGCATACTCAAATAGATATGAGCAATTCCACCAAAAGTGCATCATTTGGGTTGAAAAACAACATATTTATCTGAGATTATTTTCGTTGGTATTTTCGGATCCGGGGAAAAAAGTCGCCTGGGGGATGTATCCTACAACGTTTAAACTGTGAGGCCAAGAAAATGCATATTTTTCTGCCAAAATCACACATAGAATACACAGGTTTTCCCATCAGAATCATGCTGTGAGTATTTTAGGGGGAAAAACTTACTCTGAAATAATATGTTTGTATGGTTAAGAAATCAATATTTTCAACTTTCCAATTAATTTCTTGAAATTATGTAAAGTTGATTACGGGGTAGCCTCCTTTCAACGTAACACACCATAATTACTGAATGGTTATTTTGCTGTAACTTTCCTTTTAGTTAGAATATTTTCAGAAACTAAAGAGCATTATGACACTTTTATCAAGACCTATTATATATAAACTAATTTAAAACATTATGCTTACAGTTTTGTTATTTATTTCTAATTTAATCCTAATTCATGTAGAAAGCTGGACCTTTCCCCTTTGCCCGTACCATTAGAATAGACGTCACTGTGTCTCTCAAGCTGCACTGACCACAATACTCATAATTAATGTTGCCAATTTCGTCTCCATTAATAGTAATATATCTAGTTTATGTATGAGAAAAAGTAAATCAATGGAAGCAATTAAAAAAATATATGAATTTTCAGCCCTGGATGGCCAAATGATGCATTCTTGGTGGAATTGCTCATATATATCCCAACATCATTTAGAGTATTTTCCTCCATCTACTTGATGAAACCAGCAGTGGAAGCTAATATGTTACAATTTACTTTTTCTCTTTCTGCTTACTTCAGCTGTGCATATAGCAACTTGTCCTCTACCCGCAGCCAATACTGTTGATAAAGCTCTGTGCTGGCAGAACAGCAACACCCTTCTTGCGATTCAATTTCAAGAGATTGCTAAATACTCAGTGGATTATGAATTGGGCACATGTACATATTCCACCTTCAAAAGCAACATTGAAGTAAGTTATTATATTTTATGCCACTCAAATGGACTGATTTACGTCCCAACATACATTGATGGTGAACAACGGATATCAATTCTGGACAGTAACGGAACAGTGGTGGATGTAAAAACAACCAATATGGTCCGGGCAGGAGCACTAGCTGAACACGATGGTCTGATATACGTCAGGGAGGAAATGGGATACAAAATTGTTGCGTATAACTCAGAGTGGCGGTATCAGTTCGGCATTCATCCCTCAATTCCTGGTTTTGGCCTGGTCATGAGACTTACACCCACTGGATTGATCATTTTAGACACTAGTGATGGCTTTGTTTCATACAACGTTGGAAACAAAACCAAGAAGACACTATTGACCACAGTCTCCAAAGCTGCATCCATTGGTCCAGGTCCCTCCATTCTCCTTGCTGATAACCCAACAAAACACATTGATGTGTACAACATGCAGGGGGAATTCCTCCACCATATCAACTTTGGAAATTATACCAACATTGTACCTATGGGTATGGATCTATGCTCCAGGTGCACCAGTGAACAGATATCTTTTGCCTTTTCAAATAACGACACTTATCAAACAGAGATATTCCTAGTGAATTGACTTAAAAACAATATTGACTACACATGCACCACATAAAAACTACTATAAACCACCATCTATACACCACCTGAGAGCATTGGTGAAGATGAATTGTACATTTTCTGACGATCTGACCCATACTGAACATAGAAATATGTGACCTTGGCTGCCCAATATAATATTATGATAGGATGTAACGAGGTTGGTTTCTGACTTACTGTACACAATGGTCACAAGTTTTTTTCGACCAGGGATCTCACGAGAAGCTGCAGTTGTAAAATAAATGAATAAACAAACTATTTATTTACCTCGCTTCTCTCCAATGTTCCGCCATATTGATTTGGTTTATGCCAAATCACTAAACAAGCGTATAACTGATTGGCTGATCAACGACGGCACGGTGGCATATGACATCAGGAATGGGCGTGACATCATGAGGGAGAGTAACGTTAACCAATAGGGAGCGTTGCTATAATGAGGCTTAAAAAAACGTCATATTGTCTCGCATGGATCGATTCAACAATACATGATAGCAGGTATTCACTCATTTGCAGCGTGTACAACCCCCGATCGTGGTATAACAATATAATATCCAATATCTACATTTACTTCACTTTGGTCATCTTATTGTTCCATTTCATGGAGCCTTCAGACTGCCGTTTATGGAGCGAAATACAAAAAGAAAGAAAGAAATATAAATTCATGAAAAGTGGGTCAGGATTACATTAAAGTTACAGAAAGGACTTGCATCATAATTAACAAAGTAGCAGAGGAAAAGTTAGCAGCAGATTCCTGAACATATATTATATTGGTATTCACAATTCACTCCCAGCACTAATAGCAAGGATTCAAAAGTGTACAAGAAAGTTACCAAACCTATTTAGAAGTACACAAAATAAATCAATGAGCTATGTATCGTTTATATTCGTTATTGTTTATTTTTCCCCAAAACTATTGATTTCAATATTTTTAATGAAATAAATTACCATAATCATTTATACAGATTTGATTATTAGGATTCTTATGGCAATTCTTAGAATATGAAATAATTGGAAATATTTGATATTTTGTCCTTGTTTCACGGTGGATATGAGCCCATAGCTGTAATAGCAAGTTTGTGGCTGCCTTGTGGTAGATGTTTTTTTCTCTGCCCAGCACACTCTTCTAATCACCTTCACATCATCTGCTTTTTCTTGTTCTGCTTTATATATTTTTGCTTTTTTTTCGTTGTTTTTTTTCATAATCGGTTTTCAACCCCATTACTGAAACACTGCAGTATACTGTGAATTAGCAATGGCAATTTGCCCAGAGATTCGGTATGGAATGATGAAGTCAGAGAAGTCGGATGATAGTAGTCTTCGGCCAGGCAGCAAGGTGTGTCCTTAGCTAGCGCTGGGGCTTTATTTTATAGTCACAAAGTTAATTATTCATTAGCATCAATTGGATCTTAGCAATGCGCTCCTGGGGTGGGTTACATAATCAAGTTCACGCAATATTGCGTCTCCAAAATCGGGTCAAATATTTTTCTATTGGGTTGAGTATTTGTAAAATGTTTTGTGTACTAATTTTGAATATTGCGTCTCCACTAAATATTGCGTCCACACTCAAATATTGCGTCCCCTCACAAATATTGCGTCCACACTCAAATATTGCGTCCCCTCACAAATGTTGCGTCCACACTCAAATATTGCGTCCACACTCAATAATCATAATGAAATTACCCCCTTCCCATTAGGGGTAACTAATATCATAATGAAATTAAGTCTCACCTATTGCCTTTACTTTTTGAGAGGAAAGTTTAATAGCACTGACATATCAAGTTCAATTACTTGCATACCTTCGATACCATAGGCCTATGTATTCTACCGATCCACAAAGACCTATATCATTTAATAGTTCAAAACATTTCTCTCTAATTCGATCATACACAGATGAATCTTCTGATTTTCTCCAACATGGCAAGGAGGCTTTATGGTTTGATTTCAAATTCTTATTCCGAATGTCCTACCCAACTACACATTTATTTCATGCGTTGAGAATCTACTGTGTTAAAATAACATTCAAAGTTGTTAGTATCTTAGGGTACCCAGGTGCAAAAGTGTTCCTATTGGTTTGAGGGTGAATAGAATAACCCTTGTGATCTTAAGAGAAAGTGTCATAATTATATACTGAGTGAAAAATCGCTAACAAATACACCAAGAGTTCGCATCCATTGTCCAAATGTAATAGATGACAATGCCCTGGCCTGGATAAAATAAAGCATAACATCGATGTATTATTTCATCACTACGTTGAGTAGTAATTACAGACAACCAATCGCACTTGTATCGCAGACAAGTCTCCATTATGAATTCCAAACGCAAATCCTTGCAGTAGAGTGCTAATCATATCGCAGAGGTGCTTCAATCACAGAAAATATTCAACATGCAAATTGATTCAACATTAATATCTCTCTCCGCCGCCCTCTCTCACCTAACTATCTCTCTCCTTGCTTCATCCCCCCCTACACCCCCCCCCCCCCCCCGACACCTCTCTGTGCCTCTCAGACACTCATTCTCTTTCTCATGCAATCTCACTTTCCTTCACCAGCCAAAGCTGGATGGCTGTTATTGAAAACACAGGGAGAAGATACAGACTTACCGTTATCAATGTCATTACATAACAGGCGCCTGTCTAAGTCATGCCTGGATGCGCACAAACAGGCTCAAGTAAAAACAGCTGTTATCAGTTATTACGTAACTTGCAAAGCAAACATGCACCTCTCTCAGGTGCGCATCAAGCACAACTGAGGGTAAACTAGTATAGTTATTATGTTTTCATTGAGGTTCAGTGACCCGTGACATGACTAATTCCAAAAGCCTAAATTCTATACAGGCCTGGGGACGGCAGTGGTAAGTCATGCACTAACTAAGCCTGGATAAACACATACTGGGAATCAAATTCAGAGTGTCATTAAACGTCAGGTAGCATCGGAAGAACCCTGTTCATGCACAGCAGTAAACCCGCCCTCACCCCCGCCCCCATGTATTCAACACGTATGGTATGGCTTTTTGATATAAATACAATATAAACACATAAACACGATTATGAAATAGACATGACAAATGGGTAATTGACCTTGTATTGAACAATTTGTAGAAGTCTGAATATACCTATTGTGCAATATCAAAACATTCAACGTTTCAATTCAATTCAAGGATTCTTTTATTGTTGGTCTAAATATGCCTTCTAAGGCCTTGATAAATCAAATTAGAATACATCTATATACTGAGATCCATGTTTTGTCCAACTTCCAACAATTTTCGGATACCTCACAAATTCCACTCTTTTTAGAACCAAATTTTGCCGGGGGTTCTAAAAATAACTAGTAGTAATAGGGGGGGGGGGGAGGCTAACCATAAAATCTGGTGGGCAACCTTATTTTGTCAGTAGATTGCCCGGGCGGGCAACCTGTTTTTATTCCTTATTTCGACCACTGTGGGCTAGCTGAAGTTTCTACTTCATTCATTACCTAACGGTAAAATGAAAAGTGGAAGGGATATGTCAAAAGTTAATCATGATAAATAAATGAATATACCTCAATGGTCAAACACTACATATATCAATGTTTTGTGTTGGCAATTACATAAAAATTACGGGGATAATTGGCGCAGAAAAGCTTCTGTTTCTACAGTAGGATACGGTGACCAACCCTTTTCCTCCAGAACCCTCCCACTCCAGAACCTTTTTCCCCAATCTCCCCTTTCCCTGTATGTATGTATGTCCGATATGTATGTAATACATACAAGTATACATACATGTTAAACATACATGTATGCATACATAGATAATTATACATAGATAGATATATAATAATTAATATAATAATTGAGTATAAATTATGCATGTTCATACACATACATATGTACACATACACATACGAATACCATAATTGTATACATTTACAAATTGTATGTATCAATTCCTTATACAATACTTCTTATTTCTAGCTGCATTTTAGGATTAAAGGATTGTTTCAGTCGAATTTCTTAATCGTTGCTTTCAACTGAAAATACTAATCTTTAAGTATTCAACGAACGTCGTCGTCGTCAATCGAAATGCTGACATTTAAAATACTAGAATCATACTAGATCATACTAGAATACAATAATATGAACCATTCCTAGTAAAATGAAATATTAAATTAATTAAACATTTCGTCGATGGTTACTAGAGATTACTAATTTGTATGAATATATGCCAAATCTCAAGATCATGTATTAAATATACCTATCTACTTTGAAGCACATGTTATAGTGTATTTTAGCTACTTTACCAACGATTGCAAATAGAGGTACAATTGATGGCTCAATAATCATATGCTATTGTATGTATGTATATGTTTTTATTTCCGGAAGCATACACTTTTTCAATAACATATCAAATTTTGACACCAAAAAAGGGGGTGGGTCTCCTCTATGAAACCATAAATCTTCCTGAGGGCCCCCTTTGGGGAAAATGGAGTTACGTCATAGATACAGCAGTAGTTGATAGATAGATAGATAGATAGGTGATGCAGCGACTACATTAATGTGATTAACTAATATGGCAGTAATAACAACACAGATAAGACAATACAATAAACAATATATTGGGCAAGCTAGTGCCATGAAGCGAGATCAGATAAAATATGTTGGGGTATTTAATACATTTAATAATGTGTAAAAGGCTTAAATAGTATTTGAGTAATGAGCATATGTATTTGGACATCATAAAGGAAAGATATGACATGTTTTAGATAATATCATTATCATTTTATTTTCATATTGATTTCTTTTTTATAAGAGGCAACGCCCAAAAGAATTATTGGTGGATAGTGCATATTTTCATGAAACTGTGAAATATCTTTTGGCCTTAAATGAATGGAAAAAAAATCAACGACGCCGAAAAATGTTTTATAGGGTCCATGCGACGATCAAGAAAAAAGGTAGAAGAACAAGTCTATAATGACGTTGTCTTTACACATTTGAGGGGACATATATAGCTATGTAAAACAGTTTTTTTAAAACAAAATCGTGGATAGTTCTTACAGTACAAGCCGGAACATTTAGACCAATTATTTCCGCGGAAGGGGTTTAGCGTATCCGCCGCTAAAGTCAATTACATAGGCGCGAATAGGGAGTGAGCCTTCTTTTAGAGTTTAGGGGTCTCCGGTCCGGTTTTGTCCCTTAATTGCCCTTGTAACGGACAATCCTACCAGCGGATAGAGTCTGTGGTCGACCCCTAAAGGACTTGGAGGGTTGTGGTTTGGAGGGAATAGCCTTATGGACATGGGATAGAGGACTCGCTATCGCTCGCCTTCTATCCCATGCCATAAGACTCTTCGCTCCAAACCACAACCTTCTAAGTCCATAATAGGGGGTGGAGTGGGGTGGAGGAGTACTGTATGAAGCTCTGTGACTTGAGAGGATACATGCACATAACAGTACATTATCATAGGCGTTGTGTTAATATGTTTTCATTGGGGTTCAGTGACCCGTGACATGACTAGGTCTAAAGGTCTAGCTAGCAGACCTGGGGACGGTAGTTGTAAGTAATTGGCTCAAACATAAACAGTCACATTATCCCCCTGTTGGAATATTTTCACAAATTAAAAAGCATTATGACCCTTATGTCGACACCTATGAAGTATACAATAATTTAAAAATAGTATGTGCATATTTCTTTTATTTATTCTAATTTATGTAGAAATATGTACACTTCTTTTGTGCCCTAATCAGCTATAGTTCCCGTCACAGACTCCACGAAGCTGCCCTGACTACAATATTCATTATTAACCTTCCCAATTTCGTCTATATTATCAGCAATATGTGTAGTTTATGTACGAAAAATAATAAATCAATAGAAGCAATTTTAAAAAATTAAGAATTTTCAGCCAAATGTCGACCAATTGGTGGAATTCCTCATATGTAAGTTTGTATATACATGTATACTTATAAATATACATGTATATGTATATAAGCATATGTAAGCATATGCCAATATATGTTGTATTATATGCATATAATATGCATATATATGCATATATATGCATATATATGCATGTGTTTATATACAGTATACATGAATATATTGTAAAGAATTGGAATCTTTAGATCCAAGATCCGACCTATTTAGCCCTGATCATGGTCGGGGCATGCACGCCACACATGGCCTGGCCAGGAGGGAGGGGGAGATGAGCCACTCAGGGCTCACCCCACCTCCCCCAGCCCGACCTAATTACTTATACACTGCTCTGGGTTTATCAAGAGGGGGGAAGGGCTAAGAGGGAGGGGGGCTGGCACGAGCCATGGGATCTATGGGTAAGGGGTGGGAGGGGGAAGGCCGAGGAGAGGGACCCAACTTGCATGCACTCCATTTATGGTCTCTGCCTGGGGAGCAGAGGTCGGCGTGTGGGCAAGGAAGATCCTCTCTCCCTCAACCAATTAGAGGGAAGGGGAAGAGCCAGTGGAATATTTCCTGGGTTTGATTGTATGAATTATTCATGATTTTGGAGTATAAAATAAAGTGACTACTCGGACCTAGGTACTCGCTGAGTCACCACCGCCTAGGCCGAATCCAGACGAACTACAACCTCGGACTTCTTGTCTCACTTCTTCATCTTACTGAACCTATGGGCTAAAAACCCTTAGTCTTCTTTACACTGGCGAACCACTTCTGGGACTTGTTGCTAAGTTGAGCAACAACCCAATCTTCTGACTGGAAGTGAGACATAGCCTAGGAGAGGCAAGATGAGCTGGAAGAGTAGGTGAGTGGAACTCTAAAACTCTGATTGAGCTTATAAATTATACTTATGGGATGTGTGGAGGGTGGATCTGGGCCACTGTATAGGGTTGGGAGAATGATCACACTCAAACACTCATAATACAAGGAGAGTGGGTGAGCAATGTTCGGGGTAAAAACTTTGCTAGGTTCTGGGTTCTGTTGGTTATAACTCTGTACCTTGTGCCATCTAGTTTTCTTTTTTTTTCTTTACTCTCTCTCTCATCAAAGTGTAAAACATGGCGGACATCAATTGGGATCTCAATGCCGCAGACTTGGCCATGCTTGACGAGGGTCAAAGGAGGGCCAGGTTTGCAGCTATCAAAGAGGTCAGAAGGCGCATGGAACGCCATGGCGCCATGCTAGGAGTAAATGATGGGTCCAATAAGGACACTTTGAGAGAGTGGCTAGATGGGATCAGCAGGGCAAAGGCCTATTGTGTAGCGAATGATACGCTCACTCTAGAGCTTTTGGGAACTCTTGCCAGCGGGCCTCTAGCGAGGTGCGTGGCAGGATTCCTACAGGTACCGGCCAATAGGACATGGGATCTGGCGAGGGCTGAGATTTTCCGCCTCTTCATGAATGAAGAGGAGGAACAGCAGCTGCGAGCAAGGCTCACCAATCTCTATCAGCTCCCATATGAGGATGCAAAGCAATACGGACGCAAGTTCCAGCTGGCGTCTCAGAGGGCTTACAGCGTGGATAACCTGGACCACGAGATAGTCCAAGAGACGTTGGTCAGGAATTTTGTGTTGGGACTCAGGGATGAGCAAATACGTCATGACGTATTTGCTGCTCGCCCTGATACCCTGGCTGAGGCAATAAGACAAGCCTCAGCTGCGGCTCACACCTTCGCTCTGGCAGGGCAACCTACCAGAGGGGATAGGAAGGATGAACCAATGGAAATTGGGGCTATCCTCCCTAAGAAAATGGCCCCTTCTGGGCCAAATCCTACAGATGCTTCAGATTGGAAGCTGATAGCTGATTTGGAGTCTAAGGTGAATTACCTTACGAAATTAGTAGAGAGGATGGAGACGGGGAAACCATCCAACCCCACAGTGATCGTTCCCCAATCAGGTGCAGCACCCCAGTACCCCTTTCAGACACCCATGTTGCCTATGTATCCCCCATATTTCAACACGTCCTATCCCCCACCCCCGATCGCCAGTTCTCAGGTAGTAAATCACCCAGGGAAAGGGAAGGGGAAGGGAAATGATAATCCAGGACCGGAAAAAAATAAGCAGGGAGGAGGGAAGAGGTTTAGGGGTAAAAATGTCTGTTATGAGTGTGGGGAGGAGGGACACTTCGCAAGAGAATGTTCCCACCGCTATGCACATGTACAGGCTGCAGTGGTGGCGGCCATGCAGATGGCCTCTACCACTCAAAAGCCAGCCAAATATGTTAACCAGGGGGAATAGAAACGCCGGATGAGAGGTTCTGCCTCTCCATCTCAGTGGCGGGGATGGAGATGCGTGCCCTCATTGATACCGGCGCATCAAGGAGTCTAATGCGGGAGGATGTATGGAGAGCCTTTTGCAAAACCCATCATCGGCCTCTCGTATTGACAAAGGGGGAATCTCTTAAATCACTCTCTGGTCATGATCTCAAAACTGAAGGGCAGGCGATAGTTAACTTGGGGGGTAGCTCATTTCCAGTTTATATTGTAAAAAGACTTCACCATGAACTGCTTCTGGGGGATGATGCCTTATTTATATTAGATGCCCAAATTAGCTTCAGAAAAAGAAAGGTAATTTTGGAAGGAAAAAGTTACAGAAGGCAACAAGTTGGTAGTGCAGATCAAGAATTCGCCTCTATCCACACAGAGGCAGAAGCATGGGAAGAAAAATACCCCGCTGTTTTTGGCATAGGAAAACAGGGAAAATTAGGTACCTTTAAAGATGTGAAAATGCACATAGATACTGGAAATGCGCGCCCAATTAATCAACGCCCCTATCGTTTGCCCCTGGCCAAGAGAAAACTTGTAGATAAAGAATTAGATGAAATGCTGGAGCTGGGAGTAATAGAACCCAGCAGCTCAGCATGGGGAAGCCCGATATTGTTGGTCCCAAAGAAAGATGGGAGCAATAGACCTTGTGTCGACTTCAGAAAACTAAACTCTGTAAGCAAAAAGGATGCTCATCCACTTCCAAATATTCAAGATATTTTTGACAGTTTAGCAGGATCAACTGTCTTTTCCACCATCGACCTAAAAAGCGGCTACTGGCAAGTAGAGATGGACCCGGATAGCATGGAAAAGACAGCGTTTGTGTGTCATAGGGGCCTATTTCAATTCCGTTGGATGCCTTTTGGACTCACTAACGCACCAGCCGTCTTGACGGGCCATGAACAAAATGTTTTCGGAATTTATTGGCAAATTTTGCATGACCTTCATAGATGATATTGTAATCTATTCCAAATCTGAAGAGGAGCATGATCACCATTTGGCTCTGGTGTTTGATAAATTAGAAGAATACGGAATTACAGTCAAAAAGAGTAAATGTATTTTCAAACAAGAGAAGGTAGATCTCCTCGGCTACCAAGTTTCAAAAGATGGAATTAATTCCCACCCAGATAAATGTAGTGCTATCAGGGATATGCTGCCTCCAGAGGATGTGAGCGGAATTCGCTCCTTCCTAGGAATGACTGGGTATTACCGTCAATGTATCCCAGATTATGCTAAGGTAGCTCATCCTTTGGTCAAACTTACCAAAAAGTATGCCAGGTTCGAATGGTTGGAAGAGCAGCAAAGCTCATTTGAAACTCTGAAGGAATTACTAACTTCAGATAGAGTAATGGCGCACCCTCAGTTGGATAAGCCTTATCGTCTATATAGCGATGCGTGTGATTACGCAATTGGGGCCATATTGGTCCAGTCTGATAGTGAAGGCATAGAGAGGCCAGTTCAGTATATCTCTAAACAACTCTCTGGGCCACAACTCAATTGGGCTACGATTGAAAAGGAAGCTTACGCAATCGTGTATGCCTTAAATAAGCTCAGACCTTATCTACAGGGTAGCGAATTTACACTGACCACAAGCCTTTAAAGTCTCTGTTTGTGGGAGAAGTTAAAAACACCAAAATTCAAAGATGGGCGGTATTAATAGCAGAATTTGGGGCTCCCATTGAATATAGAAAAGGGGCAAACAATATCAGGGCAGACATGCTTTCTCGAATAAAAACAAACCCCAAGAAGGAAGGGCCGACTCTCAGTTCTCTTGAAGTCTGTGCCTTGGAGGAGATAGATGAAATTCCTTGGGAATTTGATAAACTCGAGAAAGACAAAATACGTTTAGAACAGAGGGAGTTGGAACAATTTCAACAGGGGATGGAGGATGAGGGGGATTACACCATAATTGATGGCATGCTTTTTACTCTCACCCCTCCCCCAGGCAAGCCAGCCTACCCCCGCCTGGTCCTGCCACCCTCAGCTAGGCATAGAGTAGTGAGGCGCGCCCACACTGAAGTAGGCCACCAGGGCATGAGGAAGACCCTAGATAGGATCCAAGAGGCTTATAAATGGCCCACCATGAGAAGAGATACCTATAATGTCTTAATCCGATGCGCTAGGTGTGCTGTAAACAGAGTGGGTAGGGCGCGTGTACCTCCTACTGCGATGCCAATAGCAAAATATCCTGGTCAGATACTGGGAATGGATCTCTGTGGTCCCTTCCCAGTCTCTGATAAAGGTAATAGATACATCTTGACTGTAATAGATCACGCAACTGGCTGGGTAGAAGTCAAACCCATACCCTCCAAAGCAGCTAAAAACATTGCTGATTATCTGGCTAATGAATATGTCCCTAGGTATGGCCCCCCAGAGGTGCTCATCACCGACCAGGGACTCGAATTTATGAACCAGCAAGTGGAAGGGTACCTTAAATCCATAGGCACTGAAGTAAGGCATTCTACAGCTTTTCACCCCCAGACAAATGGTAAAATTGAAAGATTTAACAAAACTTTTAAAAATATACTAAGAAAATTCATCAATGCAAGACCAGCAGAGTGGGAGAGCCATTTAGGTCCAACCCTCTGGGCACATAGAGTCTCCACTTCTTGTGTAACTGGTTTTACACCATATTTTTTAACTTTTGGCACCAATCCAAGATATCCCTTTTCTAAAATATTCCCCACTCCAGAGGGAACAGAAGATGCCGTACTCAGTGAGCGCCTACAGGCCTTAGCAGATGCGTTCAGAGAAGCTGCTGAGCGCACTGAGGCCAGTAGAGTGGCTAATTATGAGAGATTAAGGGCCAGAGCAAATGCAAAGGATCTAAAAATAGGGGATCATGTGGTGGTGCTATCAGGCACCAGCGCTCCATTAGATCCCAAGTGGGATCATGGTTATGTAATAACGGGGATAAGGGGTACCACCCTAACTATGAGGGGACCCCAGGGTGAACGCAGGCGTATAAATAGGGATAGGGTAAAAATGGTATCTGGGGAAATAGAATGGGATATACTGAGAACTAGGCAACCGAGGGCGGGTCAAGGAAAGAGAAATAAGGCTCGGAGACAAGCCCAAAAAGCTCAACAAGTTCATGTTCCACCACCTCCCCCACCCCAGCCTAGGGCAGTGCCCGACACTGTTTATTTACCCATACCAAACATGCCTCCTCCAATTCAGATAGAACAGGAAGACCAAGCGAGAGCAGAGCAACCAGAGGACGAGCACATGCATGTGGAGGACGAGGACCAAGTGCCACGCCCACCTCAACCACAACAAGTGCCACGCCCACCCCAGCAGCGACCGCCGAGGGAGAAGGTGCTAGTACTAGCTTCACCTAAGCCAGTTACACTGCGCCGACCCCTGCCACCAGCCGTTGCTGTGGAGACTGCTCCCCCGCGCACACCACCACCAGGTCCTGTTACCAGGTCAAGGGCAAAAAGAGGGAGGATAGAGACCCCAACCAAGTGCCCTAAACCCAAGGCTTTGACCACCACCTCTGAATGCACTGAAAAGAGGATCAAAGTGTTCCACCCTCTAGGCTCTACTAAGAGGGAAAGGCCTGACTCCTCACCAAACCCAGCCACGCCCACTTCACCCGTGCAGAGGCCGAGGAAGCTGCCCTGTATACCCCCACCATCGCCAGCACCTACACCCCCACCCCCACCGTCACCCCCACCACAGCCCCAACCATGGGAGTTCGACCCAGGGGCACCACCAGTGACGGACTTCTCTCAACCTACACCTTCCAGTCCCTCCTCATAATCACCCTGGCTATGATGGCTAATGGCGATTTGTTTGAGGAGGAAGGGGTGTTGGTGTATGAGGAAGGGGAGGTCAGAGCCCTGACCGCGACTTGGACAACAGTGATCGTTCTACACCCCCCCACGCCCCCTCCTGTCAGTGCTTGGGTCTCCGTCCTAAGGAGGCGAATTGGAGAACTCAGACAGGCGGAGGTTGTGGGAGACGGAGATGTCAGTGCCTGGGAGGAGCACATGGGTTTCCTCCAGGCAGAGATTCCAACACCAGTCCAACAAGACACCCGAAGGAAGAGAGGCCTATTCAATTTTGTGGGCTCGCTAAGCCGTGCCTTGTTTGGCACCGCTACTGTAGGACAGGTGAACGAATTAAGGTCTGCAGTACAAGAAGCTCAGGCTAGCGAGAGCGCATTGGCCCATTGTCAGGAAGAGATGGTGTCGGTGTTGAATCAGACAAGGCTCTACATGACAGAGAACCGCTTGGACATCGCGCAGCTCCAAGCTGCAGCAAGTAACATCTCCCGCCAAGTGGCAGACATTCTAACACAGTTAAATGGTTTCAGTAAAGATATTCACAGGATTCATATGAAAAGGGAAGTGGATATTCTACTGCAGCGAGTGAGTAGGGCGGTGGAAAATTACCACCGTCAAAACGAATTATTTTATCGCCAGCGCATTCAGCTGGAAAGGGGATTCTTAACAGACCAGATTTTACCACTGGCCTACTTATCAGAAATATTGTCTAAATTACAAGAAGGGAAACATTACACCCCCCAAGATAACCGCTGGTATTATAGACACCTGAACGTTCGACTATTATTAGACGGCGAACAGGAGCTAATATACCAGACAGTAATTCCGGCAGTTTCAGGCACTCAATTTTTACACTATAGATTAAAGTATTTTCCGGTCCCATATGGTGCTGACCACCTGAGAAAGTTGGTAGGAGAAGAGGAGGTGGCCCTAGATAGCATATCCAGCGCGTCATTTCTTCCTCAGCATTGTATCGGGTTTGAACCCCAGATTTGCTCAGCTGCAATAGAGCATCTAACCCCGACCTGCGAAACAAATATTATTTTAGGTAAAAAGCCAGACCTTTGTAAGGCGCAGATTGTGAAAAGAAATAACTTGACAAACCAAGTGTTTAGAGAGGGAGAGTCCATTTCATCTGTAATTCTGGCTATTTATGAACCTCTGGAAACAATCTTGAGGTGTCCGGGGCAAAAACCAGTGATACAAACATATCATCGGCATGCCAGGGTGATTTTAGAAGGCGGTTGTCTCCTGGTTGGAAAGGATTGGCGTGTGAGTAGCATCCAACGCCATGAGTCCCATATAACACTCCCCATCCCCAAGATTATGCCCCTCCCTGGGTTTAACCTGACTTATGGCAAATTATCCCTTTACCCCCATTTAGATCAGCAATTGACTTTCCTGCCAAGAGCTGAAATACCCTTACTAGCCCTGACAGATTTTCCTAAACCCGTTTCCCCCCTGATCTCCCCCACCCCTTGGTCTGAAAGTTCTATCTGGGGTATAGCCACTCTCATCCCCACTCTCCTAGGAGTCATGACCCTGGGAATAATCTACCTCCGCCGAAAGGGGCTCGCCCCAAGAGGCAAAGTCAGCCTTGTGTGTTGTCTGAGAAACCTTAAGCCCCGAGAGAATATCCCAATAGGACCCCCAACCCACCACCCTGTAGCCCTAGCCCTCCAAGACCTAGATCGAGAGGAGGCAGAGGCCACTCCAGGCGCTAGGACTGGCTCTCGTTCCCTCGAGCATATCCCTGCCCCCTCCCCCGCCTCACCATATTACGCTGCCAATTTCGGACTGACCAGGATGAAATAATTAGTCTACCAAAGTTTATTTGGTTTCTCTGGGGTAACAAACACTTTTTGAACTTGTCTGTAACTTACTCTTGTTTAATATTTACTATTAATGTTTGTTCTGTCCTCTTCTCGGGTGCGAGGGAGATCACAGAACACAGAGTAGTATACCTGGGTGAAATCCATTTTCTCTCTCGGGAGGAAATGGTGGAATCCGTGGACAAGGATCCAGCCCAAAAAGGTATTTTTATTTCAACTCTCATTGTGAGAAGTTGTTTTTACACAAACAGAATCGGTCGAGACAGAGGAGCCTGAGAGGAAGCACCATGGAATCGAAGCCCTCACCTTGTCTCCGACCATTTTGCTTTGAAGAGGTATTTTTCCAAGTAATAAGAGTTTATACGTGATGCTACAGTAAAGTCGACATGTGTTCTGTAGCGTTTGAGGTTAAAAATGGAAATATTGTAGTGTTGACTACCCAACCGCTCTCACTCTCCATGGCCAAAGGAGGAGAGAGAAAGAGACGGGCGTCCTGTCGGTCAGCGACGAGGTCCAGCGGGGGCCTCGGCTGACCGGCCGGGCAGAGGAGACGGCGGTGACGACCGTATTGGAGAACTTTGTGAGTACTAGCTCAGTACAAAGGAAGACATTTAACAGTGTTCAGAAGCACACTTAAAAACACAGAGACTTCTCTTACATAATATTCGACTAAAAGACTTTTTAGTGCAGGGTGATGGCCTCTGATATAAATGAACACTCCTTTTTGATTTTGATTTTGAGCCACTCCCTTTGGAAACTTTCCATCTTGACCCGTTAGGTCTACAGATATAATAATTTATAATACTTTTACTTTACCCTTTTTATGATTTTGTGTGTGTAAATTATGTAACCTTATTTCTATTTTTCTTGTTTGGTTGGACTGGGTTGATCAGTGGCTAAATATTTTGTTCGAAAGAAAGCTTTCAACAAAAATAAAATATGGGACGAATGTAAAGAATTGGAATCTTTAGATCCAAGATCCGACCTATTTAGCCCTGATCATGGTCGGGGCATGCACGCCACACATGGCCTGGCCAGGAGGGAGGGGGAGATGAGCCACTCAGGGCTCACCCCACCTCCCCCAGCCCGACCTAATTACTTATACACTGCTCTGGGTTTATCAAGAGGGGGGAAGGGCTAAGAGGGAGGGGGGCTGGCACGAGCCATGGGATCTATGGGTAAGGGGTGGGAGGGGGAAGGCCGAGGAGAGGGACCCAACTT
Source organism: Sthenelais limicola (assembly GCA_942159475.1). Lineage (NCBI taxonomy): Eukaryota > Metazoa > Annelida > Polychaeta > Phyllodocida > Sigalionidae > Sthenelais > Sthenelais limicola. Next base: position 105,622,333 of record OW804099.1, read on the forward strand.
GCATGCACTCCATTTATGGTCTCTGCCTGGGGAGCAGAGGTCGGCGTGTGGGCAAGGAAGATCCTCTCTCCCTCAACCAATTAGAGGGAAGGGGAAGAGCCAGTGGAATATTTCCTGGGTTTGATTGTATGAATTATTCATGATTTTGGAGTATAAAATAAAGTGACTACTCGGACCTAGGTACTCGCTGAGTCACCACCGCCTAGGCCGAATCCAGACGAACTACAACCTCGGACTTCTTGTCTCACTTCTTCATCTTACTGAACCTATGGGCTAAAAACCCTTAGTCTTCTTTACAATATATATAATATATATGTATCATTGTACGTGTGAATACATACATGTACATGCAAATGCATGAGGGAGGGTGAGAAGACTGTGAGGGGAAAGAGAAGGGAGAGAGGGTGAAGAAGAGAAATGAGGGGAGAGAAGAGGGGCAGAGTGAAGAGGGGGAGGGGGAGAGAGTGAGCAAGCATAAAGGGAGAGGGAGGAAGAGAAGAGAGTGATGGCAGAGAAAGAAGACAGTTACTGAGCAAGACGGGTTAGACTGGGAGATGCTGTGGTCTAGTATAAACTTGCCGCTACAACTGGCCGCTAAAATCAGCTGTTAAAATCGGCCGCGGAATTCGGTAGATAAATTGTATAGTAGCACACAAAGCATAGCTAGACTGCTTGTTGGGAGCATGTAGAAGTCTGGATATACCTACAATATCAAAACATTCAATGTTCAATTAGAATATAACTGCAAAGGGAGAATGCTTAGTTCCCCAGTGAGGGCCTGAGGAAGCTTGTTTGTATCTATGACAATGTGTGAAAAAGGCACACAATATTTGTGTGGAGACGCAATATTTTGGTGGGGACGCAATATTTTGGTGGGGACGCAATATTTTGGTTGGGACGCAATATTTTGGTCGGGACGCAGGTGGAGACTCAATACCACCCGATATTACCTTGGACAGTTTGGTATGCAATATTTTTGTTGCCTACCCATTTAGACTATTGGAGACGCAATATTGCGTGAACTTGATTATGTAACCCACCCCTGGCTTTGTACCCTTATGATTGGCTGAGAGGGATCCTTCTACCCCATGAACATGACCTCCCAGCGCTCTCCCACGCCCAGGTCATGCGCTGTTCACATGATAGCTGGTCCCTTAAATTGCCCTCAACCCCCCCTCCCCTCCCATTATCCTTGACCCAAGCATGAAGTGAACCCTCCCTCCCCCAGTCCCTTCCCCCCACCCACTAATGAGTTTAGCACAGGGAACACTAGATAATTCTATTTCTGGTTGCTAAGACAATCAACAGGTACACACACAACAACAGATGTGCAGCATTACCTCTCTCCCCCGCTCCACCCAGGTCCCGTGTGGCGGTCGAGGCCCAGGCGGAGGGGAGGGGGGGGGGGAGAGGGGGAGGGGGGGAGGGGGGACGGCCATTTTAGCTGGTAAATTCAACCCAAAAGAATACATTTCTTTACAATACATCAGGTGGAACAGGAAAGACAGTAATATTGTGTGAAATGATGTTTCCTCCTAGAACAGCAACATTAGACTTAGATCACCTCTTCAACACCTGGCAAGGACAATGCCTATTTGGTCAAGCACCATCTATTTATAAACGTCGCTGTTGGATACTATTACTAATATAAATACAGTGACCATCACCCATTGAGTTAGTCTGCCCATCCACAGTGCAGCCAGTGTAATAATTTATCAGTTATTATATTAGCATCACACAGTTGTTGAACACTGCAGCTATGAGTGCCTTCATGCACACAGAGAATAAGACAAGGCCTGAACCAATAACAGGAAATCATTATAAGGGTCAGATTTTCAGAAAATGTACAATTGGCAGCTGTACGCATTTAGTAAATTCTGCTAAATTAGGCAGCAATTTGGTCAATACTAGGTAAATTCGATTATATTTGGCATTGCATTGATTCTAGCAATCTGTTTGGTGAAGTTTAACTGTATTTTGAACTTTATTTTTGTGTGAAATTTGGGTTGTTTGAGAAGATTGGCGATGTTGAGTTGTACATTTTCTGAAAATCTGACCCTCGACCCTCTAATGTGTCCACTCCCATTAGTATCGGTGTGACACCTTGCAGGGGAAGTTACACTGGGGTCCCTATTAATCATTCCCAACTTGCGATATGGGCCGGGGGAGGCAGCACAGCCAGTCACATAATATTCTTGCATAGATAATGCCCCAAACCAAAACCGTTGTTATCAGAGGCACATGGCCTTTCCAGTCAGATAAACATAAGGACCTTATACACTGAGAGCAAAAACGTCTTCATTCTAAACAGTCGTGAAGACGCTTTTTTTGCCCCCACTTTTGAGACGTTTTTTTCCACAAAACGTTCTCAAAAACGTTTAGAGGGAAAAACGTCAGTCAATCATCTTTTATTTAATTGCGTTCATCTGTGAAGAATTAGATTACATAATACATTTTAACATTTGGCAATCTTATAATAGCTCCTTGTTAAACTAAAAACCAGTATGTCCCAAAATACACCATTTGTCAACCGACTTTTGCTTGTTGTATGTCTATACACCCCAATATAAAATAACAAAACATTGATGTATCACCTGAAATGAACTTTACCGGTAATAGTTAACCTATTACAATGTCATACAATGGTAAGAGGGGGTAAGTGGAGGAAGGGAGGGGTGAGGTTGGGTGAGTGTAGGAGGGGAAGGGCGAGATGGAGTGGGGGTTTGGGAGGGGGTGAGTGGAGAGGGGAGGGCTGAGATGGGGATTGACTACCAGAGGAGGTGAGCAGAACGTCTTGTTTTTGTGAGGAGACTACACAAAATGGGCCACACTCGTTATCATTGCAATCATCGTTCTAAAGGAAACCCCTCAATTAGTGTTTCATTAACCAATAAATCATTGCATATACACCATTCAATATCACATGTCAAAGAAACCTAATAGCCTAACCTCATTTCATATAATTTCCAGTTGATTAAAAATTCTTTGAACAATGAATTCTGTTTAGAAAACCAGATGAAAAAGGATTATGGGTCACAATGCGGCCCATTTCAACAAAATTATTGACAAGAATTGCATTAATAATTAGTAATTTCGAGATTAATATGTAGTTCATCCCATATTCCTCCTGAGCTATGATCCATTAAGCATGGCAGTCGGCCGTCACAGTCCTTTTATTCAGTTTTTCTTTGGTTGCACTCCTGGGTCCACTCCCTGGCTTGGTCCCTTTTGCATTCCATCTGCATGTGGTGTCCTTCTCTTTATGATCAGCCCGGAAGGTAACTTTCTCTGCAAAATAATAGATTCAAATGCATTTGATTATTGATTATCAATAGCTTAAATGATATTGCTGGTCTAAAACTATACATTTGAGAATGGATTTGAGAATGAGATTCTGATCAACATAATTTATATTATTTAGACGAGCTAACCATCCAATTTAAATTATTTTTGTGGTTTCTTCTTTATCGTTAGGACATAGCATTCTAATGCAATGCGTCGATCTAGAAGGTTTCTTGGAAGTGCCAAGTTCAAATATCACTCTTATAAACTTCACATACATTTCCAATCAAAATATCTATCCCATGCATATGCATGAATATGCATACCATGCATAGCCCAGGATGAAAGAGAAATTCGCATTGAAAATGAATATCTAGTTTGTGTACTTAACAGAAAATTATATCACATAGGGACCACGCTAAAATAGTTATCCATAGACGTCTATGCTGTTATCATTTGCTCTCTGAACTTAATTAAATGATAACTTAATTGTTTTTCTTACTTGTTATACCGTGCGTATGCCTAAGGCAAAGAGTTTATAAAGAGTTAAAAAAAACTCTGGAAATTACTTTTCAACATTCAGAGTACATAGTAGAGACTCCCAACTACAAGAAACGTGGCCTGTATAATGATTTGTCATTGATATGTTACAGTTAAACACAACTATATAAAGTATACTCAAAATAGAATGATATACACAAAATAACCACCCATATTCGAATCCACAATTACTACCTAAAAATAGTTCAAAGAAACATCTGATAGTTCCAAAAAGATAAATATATGTTTATTTACCACACCATGCATGGGTGCATTGAACTATACACGATAAGATTGTGTCTTAAAACTTAACTTGCTCTTAAAGTTATGACTATGACAACTTTAGAGGCCTCTTAATTGTATCTTAACAAGACCTTATACGAGGCAATTAAAACGGACTTACGAGGGTCTAGATTGAGGGAGAACATTTCATGATACACCTTCCAAAGCAAACAGCGTTTATTTAATGTACAAGTTACTCTTTTTGTTTTAGAGGTGGAAAACGGGGGGCAGGGGTTGTAAATGACAGGAGAGGGGTATATTAAGAAATGTAAAACACCACCCACAAATTTTAACGTTACAGGGGCGGTTACAGGAGGGGTTACAGGAGGAGTTACAGGAGGGGTTACAGAAGGGGTGGGATTCTTACTATGATATCAGGGCAGAAAAACTAAGATTTATGAAACTGAAATGGGGAGGGGGGAGGCCAGTTGTGGGCGGGGTTGGTAATGACATATAGAGAGAGAGTGAGAGAGGGGGAACGACAGAAAGAAAGAGAGGGAGGGAGAGGAGAGGAGAGAGAGTATAATCATGGGACAAAATATAGGCATATGTGTGGGGGGGGGAGGAAGGGGAGGGAAGTGGGAGGGGGCAGCAAAGTGGGAGGGGAGGGACGTGGAGAGGGAGACAGGAGAGGTGAGGGAGAGGGACAGAGGGAGAGAAAAGTTAGCTGAAGATTAAAAACCAAAAGTGAATTCAATATTTTAAAACATCAATAATTAATTTTTCTTCAAGGATTACAGAGTGGTACCCGACACACATTTGAAATTTGGAGATCCAGGTGTGTGTGTGTGGGGGGGGGGGGGAGGGGTGCCTACATTGGGGCATTTTCATTTAGGTTTTACAAATCTCGACTGATTACAGACCCTCTCAAAAGTAAGTAAAATTACTTAATTCAAAATATCAAAACAGGTTTTCTAAGAAGCAGCCCTAGGAGAAAAATAAATGTTGTTAAATGGAAAAAAAGTGGGCTGAGCAGATGTGTTGCTGGTAGAGTAAATTCTGTAAGGAATGGTCTCTCAGAGAGAATCAGAATCCAAACAGAACCAACAATTCTCAAATCGTTAATCAATAAATTGTATTATTATACATGCATTCAATACCGAGGCCCTGACAGCCGCACATTACTTGTAACGTGGTATTGGACTAGTACATTACCGGCGCGTTGTCATGGCGATGCAAGTTTGGTGGCACAAGATTGCCGACGCAAGGTTGCCGACGCAAGGTTGCCAACGCAAGTTTGACGTGTGCGAGGGCTTTCTTTCTCCAACATTTCAACTGTTTCTATAGTTATATTCCTCTTGTACGAACACCAGATATGGCAAATTATTTTAATGTATCTTTAATTAAGCATGCAAAACTAGGCATGTATAATAATCAACTTATAGGACTTGTTGCCGCATGGAGCGTAAATAAAGGACTCGACCTGCGGTCTCGTCCTTTATTTACGCTCCGTGCGGCAACTCGTCCTATAAGTGCTAAATATGACAGCTTTCTGCGTACTGGAAGAGTAGAGATGTAAAAGCCTCATCTTACTTTTGAAAATGTTTGTACTTCATGTATAAAAATGTCTTCGACCTGAATAACATATTTTTCAAATCAAACAAAAAATTAGACTGACCCTGCCCCCGACATACTTTAGCACAACTTATACATATAGATAAAAGAACTGTACAATAAATCGGTTTCCATGGAGACCGACATCTTGCTATATACCTGTTGCAATAACAAAATGTATTATGAAATATGTATTAGTTAGGTTTAAAGGTATATTCACATTATTTCCAAGTTTAACTCCCATGCAGAGCATTCATTTTTTTAACAGTGGTTTGGATATGAAAACATTCGTTTTTTAGAGGTGCGGACATGGAAATTAAGAGTAATTAATAGCATCGAGATGCCCACATTTTAGTCTTTGTAGAAGGACGTGTTAACTTAGACCCATATAATTATTTGTTTTCTCACATATATTGTGAGAGGTGAAGGTGGCAGAAGCATTCCTCACACCTGTGCGATTTGTTGCTCACTGCAACACTACGGTATTAGCTCGGTATTCACAAAGAAATGCTGGCCTTAAATGCATTATTCACTATTATAACTTCTACGTTACACCAATCTTTTGCATTTAGATATCATTTGATTATTTTAGACAATTATTGACCAGTTTAGTTATGCCTTATGGTAGGGCTGGTCATAACGAGACCGACGCAATGTTAGCCCGCCGCCTCCCGTTGATGGCCAGTGCAGGCTAGCCTACTGTTTACTTTAACGGACATGCCGCCAATTTTGATTGCGTAACATTGCATAGATTTAAAACAAGAAACTAAGTTTGATACAAACCAGTGGATTTTACAAATGTGCCTTGTAGCTGCTGTACTGGTATTATGAATGATGCAAACAATAAACGCTTCTTACCTGATATATACGACTTGAAGCTGCAGTAGAATGTCCAATCAAGTTTAAAAATATGGTGCAGTCCAACTAGGTACTTCAAAACAATAGGCGTCGCACTAACAGCCCTATACGCTAGGTGGCGCACCTGTTATAACTAATTAAGTAAGCTATACTGTTATTGTTTCCAATTGGGTGTTGACTTAGGCCTACTCGCTATGTCATAGGGTCAGGTCTTATAGAAATATATATAGGGCTGGGATTAAATCAGTAGGATTTAAGATGTAATCAAATGTGCAGTGAAAACTTTGAAGGAAAGATTAATTCGCACACATAAATACGTGCAGGCCCTATATTGTAGGATATATATTTAAGTGGGAAAATCTCTGGAAGGCATAAGGTAAATTGGAAAGGATTATTATGAAGGATATTTTGCATTCATGCTAGTGTGATCGCGTCCGCACTGGTGCCGTTCGAACGGCCGTGAATAGAGCTTCAAGTAGCTTTTTTCTGCTTCTTTCTATTCTGATTTGCCGTTGATTGATAGTGTGAAGGTGTCAACCCTAGATTTCTGAGCAAATGATGTTTTTCCATGTATAATTCATGTCGGAACTGACCACTCTCAGAGGGTGCCTGGTCAAACAGCAGCTGCACAGGACCTGTCAGGGTAAGGTGCCAATGACAAAAGCCTGTCCTACTCGGTCTCTACTGAGCGCGATGTGACCTGGGGCCTACGGGTGGGTACTGTGTAGCTTGGTGCTGTTCGAAAGGCCGTGAAAAGAGCTTCAAGTGTTTTTTTTTGTTTCTTTCTAGCGCCATTTGACGTCGATTTATGGTGATTTGAATGGGTACAAGTCCCAAGTCATTTTTTACTAACCAGTCATCAGTGAACACCACCACAATGTATGTAAGGCCAGAGGGTTACGAGATGGTGTTGCGCAGTATGGCGGCAGCGCGGGTACCAATGGGAAGCGCACTGTAAAGAAGTCTATGGGTTTTAGCCCATAGGTTCAGTAAGATGAAGAAGTGAGACAAGAAGTCCGAGGTTCCCGATGTGCATTCAAAAATCTGCCACTGCATGCAGAAGTGCATCTGACCAGTCACAAAAGTGCAATCCGCTCAAAAAGGCAGTTTTGCACCTGGTTTTTAACCTGATGAAACATGCATCATGTGAAGTACTTCAAAATACATATCAAAGTTATGTATCTAAATCGGGTGTATTATGCTCTAGCTGCATGCAGTTGAAATATTATATCAAGTGTTGGACATGTAAATCTTTGTACTGTTGATTAATATTTGAGCCTTTACTGCATATCCCATATGTGATGTGTCACAGGAAAATAAGTTACCCGTCGGAAAACCCATATTTTTCAAATGAGTCTATTAACAAAATATCTAGGTTGGGATCTTTTCATTTTTGCCCAATTCCAAGATCCTGTATTTAATGTATCTATACGTTTCTGAGGTTATCCTAAGGAGTATATTTAACTATATTTAACTACTTTATTATAGTGATATAGTACAATAGCTAACTTTTCAAAATAGGTCTACCACTTATTGCAGATGCATTCCTTTTTACCATCATTAAAATCCAATTGATCTCGAAATAGATGATCTTTTGGTTGGTAGCCACACAAACTATAATTATGATAAATACTTATAAATTATAAACCTCTACCCAAACATGCTGTTTTCATAATGAACTTTTAGATGTGAATCATTTTTTATTAAGTAACTTCCTCTCTCTCTCCCTCCCATACATTCTCTCATATTCCACATACATACGTACATATCAGATATAAACGATAATATCTGCACAAACACACACTATAGGTCTACATAGCAATGAAAGTGCCTCACTGAGTGCATCATAACTGCGTCTTTTACACCTGGTCAGTAGTGCATCATTGGGAGCATCAGGACCACATTTATGAATCAGGTCCATAGACCATGTTGTATTTATTCGAGAATCACATATATTCACGAATCTGTATAACCTATAACCTAAACATTCTTAACACTTCTATCACAAATAATAGTTCAAACTAAATCTGCACCCACAACTACAATAACCATCTACACCACAATGAAGCTACTACAGGCCTCAATAGCTGGCACTGATCACTCACCTGCATGGCATTCACACCTACTGGCTGACACTTTACTCTCTGACACTCACACTCAGTCTCTGACAACCATTCATAGAAACCCCTCTCCCCTAAACTAAACGATGTAATGCTAACGATATAAATGAAATAACAATTAAATGAAAAACCATCATAAACCAAAAGAATAGATTGTTAACTTCTATAGAAAAGGAGCAATATTTTTCTTGATATCTAAATTCCCACTAGAATCAGCCTAAATATAATGTCCGTCGATTTTATGTCACAATACAACACAACGATTTTTAGGCGATCTGTGGTCCAAATTTGATTATGTATATGGTCAATTCTATTTTTTGGCGTCCATAAGGTTTGTATACGATATCTTCAAGAATATTGACTTTTGACATGATTTAGACGTTTCATTAAATCCGCCATTGAAAATGCTACAATCCGAACCCACTTTTGTGGGTCTAAAATAAATATTAACAATTCCAGCTTCAAAAACAATTCTAAAATGGGTCATTTTAACAATGACGCACAAAAGGATGTGCATTCCCTGTTTACAAAGAACATAATTCATGATTGATAAGTAAAGTTAAACACTACTATGTAACACACTCAAAAGAGAACAATTTCACCCAAAAAACACCACGATTTCCAATCAATCATCTAAAAGATAATCTAATCAAACATCAGTGACTCTGAGACAATTAAATATTATATATATTTCATATTATGAAAGAAGAAATCAAGATATGTATAGACATATTTAGTAAAATTGGCCAGAGTTTGAAAAAATCATGAAGTGTACGCATGGTATACTTTCTTTGGACTTCATTCGACCCATTTCCTATATAGCTCAGCTAATATCCAGAGATAACCTTATCAATTCATGCACAAAAACTCCTTAGAATATCTAGTTTTATGATACAACAATAACTTCAGATTCAGACCGGTTCGAAAATTGACCATTTTTCACGCCACAGGATGCCAAAAAACATAGAATTGACCACACATTTTTTGTATTCCATTTAAAGGCCAAGTCATTAAATTACAATTATATTCCTAATAAATATGGAAAGTAATTACATTCACATCAATGTATTCTTATGATTATATAAAATGATCCTCCTTTTATCATCATAGGACTGGTAGGGTCTTTAAAGTAATCGTGTGCATCAAAGAAATCGCAAAACCATCAGCATATATAGCAAAGATAACCATGGGAATGATTCTTCACATAACACGCAAGGATAGTATAACTTGCCTCATTTGTTAAGATTGTAATATTAAATAGAATAGGATTATAGTGTAATAGGTGATATTTTGTTTAAGGCCCGGGGACTAGTATGGACAATATCCTGATATGTTTACCATTATGCCACTTGCTTTCACCAGGTGGCGCTACTGGTCACCATAGTGCATTTACAATTTATTTTACAATGAAAGCACCATTAAACACTTATGTTGCATTTCTACATTTTATATTCCTCATCATATATTTAGAAACATTACAAGAAATATCTTACAATAGTTCCTTATTGTAATTTATCTTTTTAAAAAAGGGGTCATAATAGAAACACCCCCTGTAACCATATACAGAAATCCTAGGGTTGCATGGAGCGCCCTAGGCCTGTTGTATACAAATGCACATAATGGTAAATCTCACTGTGTTAGTGGCTGATGACAGCAAAAGAGATGAATAAACAGATGAAAAACATAGGTAGATGGGAGCAATATTAGGCTTCCCAATACTGGGCAATGTGAACGATCAAAACTTTCATCCCAATTGATTTAAACAATAATTCTCATGCCAGCTTAAACATACTTGCTGTGGTGCAATGAAAGTGATGCCCTGAGTGCATCAAAAACTGCATATTTACACCTGATACTGAGCGGAATTCTGAGAGCATCAAAAACTGCATTCTTAAATCGGGTCAATAGAGCATTATAAAATCAAGTTTGAGCCTCACAACTGTTTACGATTTCCACCAGTAAAGCACCAGGTCAAAATCGGGTCTAAATTTCCAGGTTGAAACTAGGTTATAAAACCAATTCTGCACATTGGGTTGTAGTTTGTCTGGATTCGGCCTAGGCGGTGGTGACTCAGCGAGTACCTAGGTCTTAGTTTTTCACTTTATTTATACTCCAAAATCATGAATTATTCATATAATCAAACCCAGGAAATATTCCACTGGCTCTTCCCCTTCCCTCTAATTGGTTGAGGGAGAGAGGATCTTCCTTGCCCACATGCCGACCTCTGCTCCCGATGCAGAGACCATAAATGGAGTGCATGCAAGTTGGATCCTCACTCCTCAGCCTTCCCCCTCCCACCCCTTACTCATAGATCCCAAGGCTCGTGCCAGCCCCCCTCCCTCTTAGCCCTTCCCCCCTCTTGATAAACCCAGAGCAGTGGATACAGTAATTAGGTCGGGCTGGGGGAGGCGGGGTGAGCTCTGAGTGGCTCATCTCCCCCTCCCTCCTGGCCAGGCCATGTGTGGCGTGCATGCCCCGACCATGATCAGGGCTAAATAGGTCGGATCTTGGGCCTAAAGATTTCAGTTCTTTACATTCGTCCCATATTTTATTTTTGTTGAAAGCTTTCTTTCGAACAAAATATTTAGCCACTGATCAACCCAGTCCAACCAAACAAGAGAAATAGAAATAAGGTTACATAATTCACACACACAAAATCATAAAAAGGGTAAGGTAAAAGTATCATAAATTAATATATCTGTAGACCTGATGGGTCAAGATGAAAAGTTTTCAAAGGGAGTGGCTCTATTAAAAAGAGTGTTCATTAATATCAGAGACCATCACCCTGCACTAAAAGGTCTTTTAGTCGAATATTATGTAAGAGAAGTCTCTGTGTTTTTAAGTGTGCTTCTGAACACTGTTAAATGTCTTCCTTTGTACGGAGCTAGTACACACAAAGTTCTCAAGTACGGTCTTCACCGCCGTCTCCTCTGCCCGGCCGGTCAGCCGAGGCCCCCGCTGGACCATGTCACTGACCGACAAGACGCCCGTCTCTTTCTCTCTCCTCCTTTGGCCATGGAGAGTGAGAGCGGTTGGGTAGTCAACACTACAATATTTCCATTTTTTAAACCTCAAACACTACAGAACACATGTCGACTTTGCTGTAGCATCACTTATAAACTCTTATTACTTGGAAAAATACCTCTTCAAAGCAGAATGGTCGGAGACAAGGTGAGGGCTTCGATTCCATGGTGCTTCCTCTCAGGCTCCTCTGTCTTGACTGATTCTGTTTGTGTAAAAATAACTTCTCACAATGAGAGTTAAAATAAAAAAAATACCTTTTTGGGCTGGATCCTTGTCCACGGATTCCACCATTTCCTCCCGAGAGAGAAAATGGATTTCAACCAGGTATACTACTCTGTGTTCTGTGGTCTCCCTCGCACCCGAGAAGAGGACAGAACAAATATTAATAGTAAATATTAAACAAGAGTAAGTTAAAGACGAGTTCAAAAAGTGTTTGTTACCCCAGAGAAACCAAATAAACATTGGTAGCCTAATTATTTCATCCTGGTCAGTCCGAAATTGGCAGCGTAATATGGTGAGGCAGGGGAGGGGGCAGGGATATGCTCGAGGGAACGAGAGCCAGTCCTAGCGCCTGGAGTGGCCTCTCCCTCCTCTCGACCTAAGTCTTGGAGGGCTAGGGCTGCAGGGTGGTGGGTTGGGGGTCCTATTGGGATATTCTCTCGGGGCTTAAGGTTCCTCAGACAACACAGAAGGCTGACTTTACCTCTTGGGGCGAGCCCCTTTCGGCGGAGGTAGATTATTCCCAGGGTCATGACTCCTAGGAGAGTGGGAATGAGAGTGGCTATACCCCAGATAGAACTTTCAGACCAAGGGGTGGAGGAAAACAGGGGGGAAACGGGTTTAGGGAAATCTGTCAGGGCGAGTAAGGGTATTTCAGCTCTTGGCAGGAAAGTCAATTGCTGATCTAAATGGGGGTAAAGGGATAATTTGCCATAAGTCAGATTAAACCCAGGGAGGGGCATAATCTTTGGGATGGGGAGTGTTATATGGGACTCATGGCGTTGGATGCTACTCACACGCCAATCCTTTCCAACCAGGAGACAACCGCCTTCTAAAATCACCCTGGCATGGGCATGCCGGTGATACGTTTGTATCACTGGTTTCTGCCCAGGGCACCTCAAGATTGTTTCCAGAGGTTCATAAATAGCCAGAATTACAGAAGAAATGGACTCTCCCTCTCTAAACACTTGGTTTGTTAAGTTATTCCTTTTTACAATCTGCGCCTTACAAAGGTCTGGCTTTTTACCTAAAATAATATTTGTTTCGCAGGTCGGGGTTAGATGCTCTATTGCAGCTGAGCAAATCTGGGGTTCAAACCAGATACAGTGCTGAGGAAGAAATGACGCGCTGGATATGCTATCTAGGGCCACCTCCTCCTCTCCTACCAACTTTCTCAGGTGGTCCGCACCATATGGGACCGGAAAATACTTTAATCTATAGTGTAAAAATTGAGTGCCTGAAACTGCCGGAATTACTGTCTGGTATATTAGCTCCTGTTCGCCGTCTAATAATAGTCGAACGTTCAGGTGTCTATAATACCAGCGGTTATCTTGTGGGGTGTAATGTTTCCCTTCTTGTAATTTAGACAATATTTCTAATAAGTAGGCCAGTGGTAAAATCTGGTCGGTTAAGAATCCCCTTTCCAGCTGAATGCGTTGGCGATAAAATAATTCGTTTTGACGGTGGTAATTTTCCACCGCCCTACTCACTCGCTGCAATAGAATATCCACTTCCCTTTTCATATGAATCCTGTGAATATCTTTACTGAAACCATTTAACTGTGTTAGAATGTCTGCCACTTGGCGGGAGATGTTACTTGCTGCAGCTTGGAGCTGCGCGATGTCCATGCGGTTCTCAGTCATGTAGAGCCTTGTCTGATTCAACACTGACACCATCTCTTCCTGACAATGGGCCAACGCGCTCTCGCTAGCCTGAGCTTCTTGTACTGCAGATCTTAATTCGTTCACCTGTCCTACAGTAGCTGTGCCAAACAAAGCACGGCTTAGCGAGCCCACAAAATTGAATAGGCCTCTCTTCCTTCGGGTGTCTTGTTGGGCTGGTGTGGGAATCTCTGCCTGGAGGAAACCCATGTGCTCCTCCCAGGCACTGACATCTCCGTCTCCCACAACCTCCGCCTGTCTGAGTTCTCCAATTCGTCTTCTTAGGACGGAGACCCAAGCACTGACAGGAGGGGGCGTGGGGGGGTGTAGAACAATCACTGTTGTCCAAGTCGCGGTCAGGGCTCTGACCTCCCCCTCCTCATACACCAACACCCCTTCCTCCTCAAACAAATCCCCATTAGCCATCATAGCCAGGGTGATTATGAGGAGGGACTGGAAGGTGTAGGTTGAGAGAAGTCGTCACTGGTGGTGCCCCTGGGTCGAACTCCCATGGTTGGGGCTGTGGTGGAGGTGACGGTGGGGGTGGGGGTGATGGTGGTGGTGATGGTGGTGGCGATGGTGGGGGTATACAGGGCAGCTTCCTCGGCCTCTGCACGGGTGAAGTGGGCGTGGCTGGGTTTGGTGAGGAGTCAGGCCTTTCCCTCTTAGTAGAGCCTAGAGGGTGGAACACTTTGATCCTCTTTTCAGTGCATTCAGAGGTGGTGGTCAATGCCTTGGGTTTAGGGCACTTGGTTGGGGTCTCTATCCTCCCTCTTTTTGCCCTTGACCTTGTAACAGGACCTGGTGGTGGTGTGCGCGGGGGAGCAGTCTCCACAGCAACGGCTGGTGGCAGGGGTCGGCGCAATGTAACTGGCTTAGGTGAAGCTAGTACTAGCACCTTCTCCCTCGGCGGTCGCTGCTGGGGTGGGCGTGGCACTTGTTGTGGTCGAGGTGGGCGTGGCACTTGGTCCTCGTCCTCCACATGCATGTGGTCGATTCTCACGAAATAGGTACACAAGTGTATTTTTGCAACATGTTCTAATAATCCTGAAGTTTTGCATGTGTCAAGGTAATAATACACTGGACAATCCAAATCTGACATTTCAGCCACTTACTATGAATACTCAGACGTGCAGAGAAGTTTGAAGTTATATAATGAGGGTCTGCATGATGATACAAAACACATCAGAATATTTATCTTTTTTTCCACTGTAAAGTTCTTTGATATGTAAATCCACATCTTTCTATGAGGAAGACCAACTAAGGTAACCTGACTAATATGAAAAAGCTGATCCATGGCATTAATTTCTTATATTTTCCACCCATGAATAGAAATGAATATACATCATATTACAAAGGAAAATGGCATCATCTTCTGTCACTTTGTATGTGTTCTCTAGAACAGCTATAGAGAATGTTGTTATCCCTTGATCGTGAAGCCTATATAGTATTTCATTCAAAATCACAAGTCACATGTCCCCCATGCAAACACTTCTTGAGTTATGACCCTTCAAAAATGTGTTTTGTATCATCACTAATAAATCACACTTGGCCAATAAAGCCAAGAACTATTTTTTCCTTCATGTACATATTTGGACAAACTTGGAATATCAATTCCTCTTAATTCTTCAATCCCAATGGTTCCCTCACACAATAACCATAATTTTGATGCTAAACAACCATTTTCTTAAATTCATCATACGTTGACTTTCATTTATTTAACTATTATGTAAATCTAATGAAAAAAAATCTAAACTGGTTTAACAATTGTTTTTTCCCATTCAATTAGAATGCTATGCTATAGATAAATGTAATTCATTCAATCAAATGCAAATTAATAACTTCCTTTGTCCAGTGGATCAAACCAACTATTGTTTTGTATCATCACTGTGTTTTGTATCATCACTGTATAGGCCATTTGGGCACAGCCTGACCCCTCTGAGTTGGCCATACATGGTCTGATTCTTTTGTTCTTAACCTATGTCCAGCTCTAGTGGTCCTTGCCCCCTCCAGAAGGCTCTGCATCCACTAAGTCTGTCAATTGTGCTTATGCCCATTGGACCCCAGGCTTTTTCATGCAATGCAACTTGAGATTGATTGCAGGAGGTTCAAAACATGTGGGTGGTAATTACCCATTTTATGATTTTTGTCACCCCAATACACCCCTGAGAAAGAAATAACATCAAAATAACAAAGGCCCACATTCTCTAGGGGTGTGGTGATTGAAATATCTAAGAGTTTTGTATCATCACTGTGTTTTGTATCATCACTGTATAGGCCATTTGGGCACAGCTTGGTTCCTCTAAGTTGGCCATACATGGTCTAATTCTTGTGTTCTTAACATATTTCCAGCTCTAGTGGTCCTTGCCCTCTCCAGAAGGCTCTGTATTCTTTAAGTCTGTCTTTTGTGCTTATGCCCAATGGACCCCAGCTATATTGTTTTCATGAAAATCAAGTTGAGATTAATTACAGGTGATTCAAAAAGTGGGTGGTACGTTTCCACTTGACCTTTTCCAACACTCTATGCCCCTATGACAAATCTAACATCAAAAGAAGAAAGTCCTACACTTCCCAGGGGTGGGGGGGATTAAAATATCTGTGAGTTTTGTATCATCACTGTGTTTTGTATCATCACTGTCTTTGCATCATTACTGAATTTCTTGATAATAAATGAGACACCTGATGACATACTTCACATTTTAGCTGTCAAAGGACTTTTATCTTCCCCTTTATTGAACATTTTCCTTTCCTTGTTCATCAATATATGAAAAAGAAAAAACAATGATCTAGCAAAATTCTTTCACTATTAAAACAATTTATACACTAAATATCACCTCCATATCCTTGGATATCAGAAATTTTATTTCAACCTTGCTCTTTCTTCCTGTCCTTTTGGAGGGTAAGTGATATAAAGTGAGACAGTAGATGGCATCCTCATCTTATCCCTCCTTAACCTATTTTCATATACTGAGTTTTTGCGAGGTGAGTTTGGGATATTTTCTAAATCTAAAATTGGTTCCTCAACTAGCACCCAGAGCAATGGGGCCAACCATAACAGTACTACCATCTATTGGGGTTAACCTTGATGGGGTTACTGGCATCGAATACACGTTAAAAAAACTGGCTGAAAAATACAAATTTTGTATTCTTATTGTCAAACATTGTCTCCTAACGAAAGGATTTACCAGTTATTTCATATATATTTCGGTATTTTATTCAGAAAGGATGTATCAACAAATACACAATTCCATAGGAATACATCACTGAACTGATGTATTCGTATGGAATGCTGTATTCGTATGGAATGCTGTATTCGTTGGAAACACTTATGGGGTTTTATATAAAGGTGGTTATACTTTCAACATATATTTGTAAGAAAAGGTATTAAAACTTCACATCTATATATCTGGAGCATTAATAAATTGGTTTATAAAGAAAAAAACGATTCATACATATACATGTATTCGTATGGAATCTTTGACCAGGCTCCAATGATTTGGAGGCTTGTATCTGGAAAAATAATTGACCCAGGTTGTGGCAAATTGAAAGTCATATTGGCAGATATAAGTCCTTTCTTCCTTATAAATATTAAAACAATCAAAGTATATTTTTTTTTACCAAAGAATCACAGAATCGCACTAAAATTTCTGTTAAGATGTATAGTTTTGTTGCATGATTTATATATTTTTTTCTTAATTAAAAAAAATTTTTTTTTCACTTTTACTTAAATAAGATAATTTGGAATATAGGTTTCTGACATCATTCATTATTTGACATTTTATGATTATCAAGGTTCTCTAGTTTCCAAAAATGTATAGTTTTACTGATTGCCAAAACATTCCACTAAAATTACATAGTGAACTTTACTACTTCATGTTTGTCACATTCTTGTCACCTCCTTGCTCCTAATGCATTTCTGGCGCACATGTCTGTTATGTATATTCTATGTGACTATCAGGGTTGACCCATGTGATGATATTACATACTTAGAGTGACACAGAGTTAGTGATTAAAGAGATAAGAGTGATGATACAAAACACATAGTGATGATACAAAACACATAGTGATGATACAAAACACATAGTGATGATACAAAACACATAGTGATGATACAAAATCACATGAAAACAGCAAAGTTTACAAACTTGAAACTGAATATGGGGTATAACACAAGCAACATCATAGGAAATCTATGATATTGAAGACTAAAGTTTCCAAGAAATCAAAAAGTTAAACATAAAAAAAAAAGACTTGGATTTTGTATCATTGGATTTTGTAGAGAAGATGATAAAAAAGAACAATTCTCAGATTTAAGGCAGGAAAAAGTGTCTGTTGGCTCAGGAGGTGGATAGTATCCTGTTTAGGTTCCAAACAGTGACACAGGAGGGCTCTCCTGCTTTCATTTTGGCCCAAACATAAATGCGTTTTGTATCATCATGCTAACATTTTTTAACAGTCCTGAGATTGCAAAGGGATATTGGGCATGTTTATGATCAGATTTGAAAGAAACTTTGGGTTATAATGATTAACATAGCAAGGCATTCATATACCAAATATCTCCCACTAATGTTAATATGGAAAAAAACTACAGGGAAAAACATGGCTTTTGTATCATCACGTTTTTTGTTTCTGTATCCCCTACTTTAGTCATATGAATGTGACTTCTTTTCCTAATGATTGGTTGTAGTATGAATTTTGAGGTTTAGAAACATATACAACAGACTAAGGTTATTGAAAATATAGAGACTTGATGTCATATATGTATATCTTGGTTTTCAGAGGCATTAATAAGCAATGTGTTTTGTATCATCACGTTTTTTTATATTGTGAATATCATAAAAAGTTTTAATGCTGAGTGATTAAGATTTTGGATACTCAATCGCCACAAGACCCCTCATATATGTACAAAGTTTCATAAGCCTAGTCATCAAAATGACCATTTTATTAGGATAATTGAGAAATGACCATTTGTGTACCGATTTCGTGAGAACCGACCATGTGCTCGTCCTCTGGTTGCTCTGCTCTCGCTTGGTCTTCCTGTTCTATCTGAATTGGAGGAGGCATGTTTGGTATGGGTAAATAAACAGTGTCGGGCACTGCCCTAGCCTGGGGTGGGGGAGGTGGTGGAACATGAACTTGTTGAGCTTTTTGGGCTTGTCTCCGAGCCTTATTTCTCTTTCCTTGACCCGCCCTCGGTTGCCTAGTTCTCAGTACATCCCATTCTATTTCCCCAGATACCATTTTTACCCTATCCCTATTTATACGCCTGCGTTCACCCTGGGGTCCCCTCATAGTTAGAGTGGTACCCCTTATCCCCGTTATTACATAACCATGATCCCACTTGGGATCCAATGGAGCGCTGGTGCCTGATAGCACCACCACATGATCCCCTATTTTTAGATCCTTTGCATTTGCTCTGGCCCTTAATCTCTCATAATTAGCCACTCTACTGGCCTCAGTGCGCTCAGCAGCTTCTCTGAACGCATCTGTTAAGGCCTGTAGGCGCTCACTGAGTACGGCATCTTCTGTTCCCTCGGGAGTGGGGAATATTTTAGAAAAGGGATATCTTGAATTGGTGCCGAAAGTTAAAAAATATGGTGTAAAACCAGTTACACAAGAAGTGGAGACTCTATGCACCCAGAGGGTTGGACCTAAATGGCTCTCCCACTCTGCTGGTCTTGCATTGATGAATTTTCTTAGTATATTTTTAAAAGTTTTGTTAAATCTTTCAATTTTACCGTTTGTCTGGGGGTGAAAAGCTGTAGAATGCCTCACTTCAGTGCCTATGGATTTAAGGTACCCTTCCACTTGCTGGTTCATAAATTCTAGTCCCCGGTCGGTGATGAGCACCTCTGGGGGGCCATATCTAGGGACATATTCATTAGCCAGATAATCAGCAATGTTTTTAGCTGCTTTGGAGGGTATGGGTTTGACTTCTACCCAGCCCGTTGCGTGATCTATTACAGTCAAGATGTATCTATTACCTTTATCAGAGACCGGGAAGGGACCACAGAGATCCATTCCCAGTATCTGACCAGGATATTTTGCTATTGGCATCGCAGTAGGAGGTACACGCGCCCTACCCACTCTGTTTACAGCACACCTAGCACATCGGATTAAGACATTATAGGTATCTCTTCTCATGGTGGGCCATTTATAAGCCTCTTGGATCCTATCTAAGGTCTTCCTCATGCCCTGGTGGCCTACTTCAGTGTGGGCGCGCCTCACTACTCTATGCCTAGCTGAGGGTGGCAGGACCAGGCGGGGGTAGGCTGGCTTGCCTGGGGGAGGGGTGAGAGTGAAAAGCATGCCATCAATTATGGTGTAATCCCCCTCATCCTCCATCCCCTGTTGAAATTGTTCCAACTCCCTCTGTTCTAAACGTATTTTGTCTTTCTCGAGTTTATCAAATTCCCAAGGAATTTCATCTATCTCCTCCAAGGCACAGACTTCAAGAGAACTGAGAGTCGGCCCTTCCTTCTTGGGGTTTGTTTTTATTCGAGAAAGCATGTCTGCCCTGATATTGTTTGCCCCTTTTCTATATTCAATGGGAGCCCCAAACTCTGCTATTAATACTGGCCATCTTTGAATTTTGGTGTTTTTAACTTCTCCCACAAACAGAGACTTTAAAGGCTTGTGGTCAGTGTAAATTTTGATTTCGCTACCCTGTAGATAAGGTCTGAGCTTATTTAAGGCATACACGATTGCATAAGCTTCCTTTTCAATCGTAGCCCAATTGAGTTGTGGGCCAGAGGGTTGTTTAGAGATATACTGAACTGGCCTCTCTATGCCTTCACTATCAGACTGGACCAATATGGCCCCAATTGCGTAATCACACGCATCGCTATAGAGACGATAAGGCTTATCCAACTGAGGGTGCGCCATTACTCTATCTGAAGTTAGTAATTCCTTCAGAGTTTCAAATGAGCTTTGCTGCTCTTCCAACCATTCGAACCTGGCATACTTTTTGGTAAGTTTGACCAAAGGATGAGCTACCTTAGCATAATCTGGGATACATTGACGGTAATACCCAGTCATTCCTAGGAAGGAGCGAATTCCGCTCACATCCTCTGGAGGTAGCATATCCCTGATAGCACTACATTTATCTGGGTGGGAATTAATTCCATCTTTTGAAACTTGGTAGCCGAGGAGATCTACCTTCTCTTGTTTGAAAATACATTTACTCTTTTTGACTGTAATTCCGTATTCTTCTAATTTATCAAACACCAGAGCCAAATGGTGATCATGCTCCTCTTCAGATTTGGAATAGATTACAATATCATCTATAAAAGTCATGCAAAATTTGCCAATAAATTCCGAAAACATTTTGTTCATGGCCCGTTGAAAGACGGCTGGTGCGTTAGTGAGTCCAAAAGGCATCCTACGGAATTGAAACAACGCTGTAAGCCCTCTGAGACGCTAGCTGGAACTTGCGTCCGTATTGCTTCGCATCCTCATATGGGAGCTGATAGAGGTCGGTGAGCCTTGCTCGAAGCTGCTGTTCCTCCTCTTCATTCATGAAGAGGCGGAATATCTCAGCCCTCGCCAGATCCCATGTCCTATTGGCCGGTACCTGCAGGAATCCTGCCACGCACCTCGCTAGAGGCCCGCTGGCAAGAGTTCCCAAAAGCTCTAGAGTGAGCGTATCATTCGCTACACAATAGGCCTTTGCCCTGCTTATCCCATCTAGCCACTCCCTCAAAGTGTCCTTATTGGATCCATCATTTACTCCTAGCATGGCGCCATGGCGTTCCATGCGCCTTCTGACCTCTTTGATAGCTGCAAACCTGGCCCTCCTTTGACCCTCGTCAAGCATGGCCAAGTCTGCGGCATTGAGATCCCAATTGATGTCCGCCATGTTTTACACTTTGATGAGAGAGAGAGAGAAAAAAAGAAAGAAAACTAGATGCCACAAGGTACAGAGTTATAACCAACAGAACCCAGAACCTAGCAAAGTTTTACCCCGAACATTGTTCACCCACTCTCCTTGTATTATGAGTGTTTGAGTGTGATCATTCTCCCAACCCTATATAGTGGCCCAGATCCACCCTCCATACATCCCATAAGTACAATTTATAAGCTCAATCAGAGTTTTAGAGTTCCACTCACCTACTCTTCCAGCTCGCCTAGGCTATGTCTCACTTCCAGTCAGAAGATTGGGTTGTTGCTCAACTTAGCAACTGAGTCTCTTAGTGGTTCGCCAGTGTAAAGAAGTCTAAGGGTTTTAGCCCATAGGTTCAGTTAGATGAAGAAGTGAGACAAGAAGTCCGAGGTTGTAGTTCGTCTGGATTCGGCCTAGGCGGTGGTGACTCAGCGAGTACCTAGGTCCTAGTCTTTCACTTTATTTATACTCCAAAATCATGAATTATTCATATAATCAAACCCAGGAAATATTCCACTGGCTTTTCCCCTTCCCTCTAATTGGTTGAGGGAGAGAGGATCTTCCTTGCCCACACGCCGACCTCTGCTCCCCATGCAGAGACCATAAATGGAGTGCTTGCAAGTTGGATCCCTCTCCTCAGCCTTCCCCCTCCCACCCCTTACTCATAGATCCCAAGGCTCGTGCCAGCCCCCCTCCCTCTTAGCCCTTCCCCCCTCTTGATAAACCCAGAGCAGTGGATACAGTAATTAGGTCGGGCTGGGGGAGGCGGGGTGAGCTCTGAGTGGCTCATCTCCCCCTCCCTCCTGGCCAGGCCATGTGTGGCGTGCATGCCCCGACCATGATCAGGGCTAAATAGGTCGGATCTTGGGCCTAAAGATTTCAGTTCTTTACAGCACATCACAGACTGGGTCTGGATTAGGGTGATTTTAGTCCATAATGGATCAGATCACACCATCAGAAACCTTACACAAAGTGACAGTATCCGAAAAAACAAACAATTATTTTAATACTAACCTCTTATCAACTAACATATATATATGCAACACAACCTCGATCTCCCAGTCAGTCATTCATTCGGCTCTCGCACTACAGGGCGCATACTGGGCGCTTATACTGTCAGATGGCTCCACTGCTCAGTGACAGGCACTTTACACATTGCGCCAGCTACAGACTCTAGATGGTGTGGCAGTAGTACTCGCGTAAACACCATATTCAACAGCAGTAATCAGAAGAAAAGTGTGTGAACTGTACAAATTAAAAAAAATTAAGACCTTGGGCCAGGGTTACCCGACAAAAATTTACTTAAAAAACCATGAAATATAGCTAGAGCAACAACTGACAGACAGTCACAGCTGAATCCATCAGGTGTGGCCTGTGGGTGCCGCCAAGTTACTTTGGTCGTAGAGCGGATTGCCGTGGGTGTGTCGCATGGTGACCACTGGGAACAGCGAAAATCGCAAAATAGACGATGGGTCGTGCCCAGGGCTAGTAGCCAATGGGAGATGGGGGAAAGACGTGTACAGACGGCCAGTCGTGTAGGTGGCCAATGGGAGGCTAGGAAAACCAAAAATAGACCTTCACTACAGTACTGGTCTGTGATGACATAAATGCACAGTAAATCACCCGAAATCTGATCCAAAATGGACTAATATCCCATAAACCCCGCCGAAGAAGAACAACCAAATGATGTAATGATTTAGCCGCCATTTATTGGAATGTTACTGTCATTAACAACAACTTATTAATGATTTTGAAGCAAAATAAACCAGGGTAAAGCCATGAGCTTGCCGCATATTGGTTTTTTATTCTTGTTGATGTTAGGGGTTGACGTACAACAATATTTTTAAACAAACAAAAGGAAGGATGATGCTTTTTCTGGTTATTTAAATAGGGGTTTAAGTTCCTGTGTTTCAAGGACTATTACATTACTATATTAAGGAATGGCAAATATTTATCAAATACTTATTTGATTTCTATAAGAAAATTGTTCATGTAATTTTGGCAAGAAGCTATTGAATGTTGATTTACAAAATAAGAGTTAATATTAGCTTTTGCTGTCTGGTGATGAGTGGTGCTGGAAATAATATCTTTAAAAAAAACAATAAATATGTTATATACATTTACTGCTTTGACCTTTCTCTTTTCCCTTCTTAAAGACCACAGTGTGCTACTGCATACTTTGCACATTAGCTTTCACAAGCTTCACATTATATCTTCAAAATGTGGATAAAGAGATGAACAATATTTGTCTATTACAGAAAGTTGTGATGGTGTGAGAAATCTCTTCCACTTGGTAGCTGTTTCTACAGGGTTAGATCTCATGTACTTCCCAAAGTTTTTCCCAGATGTTGCTTTCATGATCCATTCCGCAACACTCCTAGGCATTGGCATTGCAAGCTTTCTATACATGTCCTTGCCATACTGTACTGGGTCAATTACAAACTGTTCATACCTTGTGAGTAGCACCCTGCCAGGGTTAGATTTTGCAGCAAATTTCAATATCTCCAAATGTTCACTCATTGCTTTGCAACACATTAATGCCAAAGCTGTGACATTGATAGATTTACTTAATTTTACATAGGAGTATATGAGACCACGAGGATCTCTGATCTGTTGTATGAGGTACCAGTGTTTCTTCTTCGGCAGGATATTGACTATCTGCTGCAGGTCATGTCTCAGTAACTTAACCGCAATGCCTTTGCTCTGTTGGCACAATGCAGAGGCATTTCTGAGCGTGAGATACCACTTACAAAAGCATGAATCATTGTGCCTGTCACTACAGCTGTTGTGTCTTAAATGATTGGTCACATCTTTTATGTAACTTGGGGAAAATAACTTTGTTCTGTTGTCTGGACAATGTGGACGACACTTCAGTGGCACATTACCTAGTCTTATCAAAGGACAGATGTCTGGTGGTAGGTCTGTAGTCTGACATGAGTCAATTAAGTTCAAGTAGTGGTTCACCATTTCTTGCTCAGCTTTATTCCTTTCTCTGGAAAGAAAATAAATATAAGGTGGGTCACTAATATGTTATGGTGTTGACTGGCTGGAAATATTCCCATGCAACATTTCACTGGTACAAAAAGTGTTACCCTGCTTAAGTAGACACTAGAGGTCCCCCTGATCTTCTTGGGGTATCACAGGTAGAGATTGATGAAATGTATTGGTGTTGCAAGTTGGTGGCCTTTGTGGTCAGGACTTAAAACCCACCTTTCCTCCCTTGCTCCCTTATCTGTTTTTCTTTTGTAATTTTATGGTAATGAATGTCAAAATAATTGAATAACCCGAAGATCATAGGGGCAGGGGAGGGGGAGAGGGGCAGGCGATGAGAGGGAATACAAGGCAACAACAATACAACAGTGACAAAAAAACATTTTAACCCTGGTTCCATTTGAGGTATGAATGTTGATACAGATACTAACTTACAGAGACAACTTGAAAGAGAAAGATGGTTGGAGAGGGAACAAAGAGAGTGGGAAAATGTGGCCTCCACTCTCCCACTAGCAAATCCTGTGCGAAGCACGGGTATTTGCTAGTATGATTTAATTTAGAGCAAAAGCAGTGTTTGTGTAGTCAACCACAGATTCATGGTCTTGAGTCACAGGTTTTGTGAAAGGAATTAACAAACAAGGGTAAATTTGTTTGACCAGGTTTATTGACCCCAAAACACAGTTACAATTGTAAAGTGCAAGAGCTCAATTTAAACACAGAAGTATCTCGATCCACAGCGCGGCTCAAGTCAGTTGTGTTAATAAACTATGGGATCCCACAAGATGTAGGCTCTTCCTACTGCCTCATTATGGCTACGTAATGATTTGCATATGAAATATTCTAACAATTTTGACAATAAAGGTACCAGCACAATAGGTCTAAGGTTATTGAGAAGTCTAGGGTTTCCTGAATTGGGTATAAGGGTATGATAAATTCGTTCCAGTCTTGGGGCACAATACCGGTGTCAATACAACACCTCAGTAACTTTGTTACGTAAGGTACTTTTTTAAAAAGGTAGAATTTTAAGGCTTCGCTGCTCACCCAGTCGAACCTACTGGCTTTCTTTTTGTCAATTTTTTAGATAAGATCTTTCACCTCTGATTCTGTGACATTGATTCGCATGGAGACATTAATACTTAGATTTTTCTAAAGGACAATTGATAGCCCTAGCAGTTCAGGGTGCAACCTTATTATTGAAATAGAGACTTTAATTGTGTTTTATACCTTCTTGATCCATTTTCCATCCTTTTATATTTCATTGAATTTATCCATCTTTTGACATTGAACACTGAACTGTAGACTGTTGCTAAGGGCTCATAGATGTAGACAAATTCAGGGTTATGCGCAAAGATGGAACCCAGGATTGAGCTGCCACCGTGCGCGTAGGATGAGATAATGATGAACTTCCTGGAACTCTGGATAGGAACAAGTAATATGTTATGTGATGCATGAAGTGATCACTGCAATGTCTAGTTCATCAATGATATAAAATTTGATAAATTCTAAATTAGTGAGCAAAATCAATGAGGCACTTTGATCTTTATGTCTAGGATAAAGCTTAACATTTTGGCACAGAAACATCAGACAATGCTCAAGAGAGAGAGTTGTTGATAATAATGATAACTTACTGTCTTCATTTTTACAGACTTCACAGGACATTATATTTTCCCGAATGTTATCATGTTCTAGTCTGATCGAGTACTAATTTGTTAGTTTCATTCATATTCAACATGTAATGGATGGGACTTAGCATCTGAAGTCGGGTGGGCCCTAATGTCTGAGGATGAGTGGGCTTTAACGTCTGAAAATATTACCGAAAAATTGGAAAGTGGGCCCTAGCATCCAAGGGTTGGGCCCTAATGTTTGAAGGTTGGTGGGCTCTAACGTCTGAAAATAGCGAAAGTGGGCCCTATCATCGATGGGCCCTATGGTGAATAGTGACCACTCTGTTTCATTTTCTCTGACTCTATAATGGCTATTGTTAAGATACATGGAGATATCTATGGTCACCCAACACTCAGAAGTAAGAAAGTAAACCTACACAATAACCTACTCACAATTATTTGAAAAGAATTCTTTGAAACATGTTATCGTCAGATTTTCAACAACAAAAAAATAAATTGATGAGGGGCCCTCCCCAATAGCGTTTAATGACCCAAAGTACCAAGGTTAAAACTTCTTACAAACAAGGTTAAAAAGTCTTTCGAAAATTATTCACGATTTTAATCACTTTTGATGATATGTGGGAGCCCTGAAATATATTTTCCCCATGTCGCCAAGAGTTAATAATAGCATAAGGCAATACCATGCCATGCTGAGTAGATATCTAAAGTAGTGCCCAAAATTAATGTCAAGCCTATATATTTGCTGATGTCTACAAAACATCTATCACATCAAGAAAGGCCATCTATTGGGTGGTACTAACAGAAAGTGCCACACTCATTAAGCATTTACTAATTTAAACAGCTACGAAAGGGACTGCCATCAAGGTTAATTTATTGCTTGCATATGCAATGAATATTGACAAATTCATAACTCATTCTGTACAATTCGATTTTGCAAATCCTATCAATCAATCCTAAATCAATCATGATAAAATATATGTACAAAATGACTTCAACTTATCAGACATATATCCTGATGAAATTTTCTTTGACAAATATTTGTATTCAGCTAAATCTTGTTATATCTTTGGTCTGGACTCTAGTACCACTCCCACATTTGTGGCTAGTCAGTTCATGGAATGGGTCTCGTTTCCTATCCATGAATATACTTTTACTTTCATTTGTTGAAATGAAATTTTCCCTCGCCCATCTACACCATATATTCTATTGAATCAAAGACGTCAAGATTCAAACCTAGGTATTTTTCATACTGTAATTGTTTGGCCACGTAGATGTGAGTCTAGGCAGTTGGGTTTGCGCAAATTTCGGGTGACAGAAAAGGCAGGCATTCTTGATAACAAAATATTCATAAATATCCAGCCTAAACATATCTAAATTACATACGCAATGTGCCTACTAGCAGCCGCCACTCCCTGTATGTCAAAATGCAATATGCATTATTAGAAAATGTGTGTGATTCATACAATTTATAGGAGGAAGGGATGTGGTAGAAGAGATAGGAATGAGGTTGGGGTAAAATCATTATTTCACATTTACAGGTCAGCAAGAAGTTTCTGCATGGCCTGTGTTTGCTTTGTGTGTATGTGTTTTACTTGGCACCAGTTCCAAGGAGGCCATGATTGATGGATGATATAAACATGGTAATAATGCAATGTAAAATGGTACTGATGTCATACAAATAATTTACCATCCTTTCAAGTTGTATTTCACCTATTCATGGAGAACAAAGAAACTTGCATCAACTTTATGAGGTGTGTTATCTGTTGATGATATAATCGATAGACAAATGATGTGTCATGTCTGCCTGGGGATTCCTTTTGTGATGTTTGACAAGAATTGATACCTTTTCATGTATCCTTTGTCCGAAAAGCCATTATTTCCCAATGTTTTCACCGATAATAGCAACAGGTTCTAACCAAATCGATAGGCCATTTAATTGAACTCACACATACCACCACTCACCTGTGTAATAAGTTCACTACAACCATGTTCAAGCAGTAAGTGTCCAAATATGGACACCATATAATAGTATGCTACACAATGGAGGAGATTGCCTTCTAATTATAAGGATAGTTGATACAGAATTGCATTATTTTGGGTAGGTCCTTTTACCCAAGTAGCCCACTGGCCATGGCTTGGGGATCGAGTTGGGGATCAAGTTGGGAGGGAGGAATGTGCTATCTGAAACAGACCATTTCTAATTTCTGAGGGTTATGATCACCAGTTTGATCTAATTAACGTTTGCAGCTCTAACTTAATCGGTGGGTCTGGGGGAGGTGACAATAGGAAGGGGGAGACAACAAGCTTGGGTTGAGAGTAAGGGAGGGGATGGGGAGGGGAGGGGACCCTATTTAACACATGGACAACGCATGAGCTTAGTATGTTTGAGAGCTAGGGTCAATTCACATGGGGGAAAATATTCTCCCTCAGCCAATTAGAACCAGACAGAGCAGGAAGTGGTAATGGAGAAGAGAGTACTGATATTTAAAAAGGGTAATGGAAGAATAATTGGAGAAAGCTCTGGAAGAAACACGCAACAAGGCATGAGGAAGGACAGGACCAGAATCCATAAAGCATACCAAAGAAGGTTTAGAGGGAGGCAAAGAAGGATGTACTGGAGGAGGTACAGCTAAGGATAACTTAAGATCTCATGTCATTACTTTGTATGCAACAGGCCCCTGCTCAGAGCAAAATGTCAGAACGAAAACAAGATTTCTTCTTGGTAAAGGTAAAGGTTGGAATATTGTGGGGAAGAGTGTTAATGATGGGTTCTAAATCAGGCCCCTCCGTTGTGCATAAGTCATGATCCAGCTGTTTGTCCCATAAGTTCAGAGATTAAAACTAATTGATTGTATTCCATCTTCTACGCATTCCCATTAAAAAGAATTGCTGATTAATAAATAATCTGTTTAAAATGAAGTATGACTGAAAGAATGGACTGAGGTAGCCTATTTAATGTATTTAGTACTTAGACCAGGGTCATTTAGATGTGGCGTTGAAATCGCCGAAATGGAACACAAGGTACGAGTGTTCCATTTCATAGGCTATTACAACGCCGCATCTAAATGACCCTGGTCTAAGTACTTTGGGACCCAAGGCTCATGAAACTGTAACAAACCGCTCTATTTGGCCAACTATAAGCCTACACAATTACCTAGTAAATGTTTTCTTAGGCTGAAAACTGATAAATACTATCTGTATACCAATATATTAAGTATTGTCTTCATTCGATTATCTGTTCGAATTATGGAATTGCATTCTAGATGTAATTTTGTCTCAAATTTGGCAGTATGGTTGGAGGAGAAATGTACATTTTCTGTCGACCTGTCCCTTATGGGATTTCTTGTGGCTCTTATCAAAGAACCAGCTCATCCCTCTCTGTTTTATTGCCACTGATAGTTATCTCTTCTCACCTCCTCCCAGTTTTGGCCACCACACCACACTAGTGCCACAGATGGTGGCACTAGTTGCCATCAGTACAAAGTAATGTAATTTAAAATCTCTGCCTCAACAAAAAATTGTTTCAACAACAATCCATGAAGGGAGCAAGTGACTGCCAAACACTTACACCATTGCAAGCGGAACATGACAGTACTAGAGGAAATTACCTTGGAAAAAGATCTAGGTTCTTTGTTAATAATAATCTGAAATTTTGGAAAGAGGTAAATGCTCATGTAGCCAAATATAACAGGATGTATGCATAATCAGACGGACCTATGAGTACATGGACACAGGTAATTCCCGCTAGCTTTTCAAAGGGCTGATCTGGCCAAACTTAGAACATGGTGCACCGGTCTTGAACCCTGAGTACATGGATGATATCAATACTCTGGAGAACCTTCAAAGGATAGTAACAAATTCCTTACATATATAAGGGAATTTGACTTGCCTACCCTTCACTTTAAAAGACATGACATGATCGAGGTGTACACACTACCAAATAAGGTTGTGATAGCACCTAGTGTCAACTGCCTCAAGAATGATTTTGAGGACATGGAAATCCCATCCTCGGCATTGGGACTGGTGGGGCGACAGGTGTGGTACCAGTCATGTGTGTGCTTGTATTGCTACCTATGTGTAGAATGCATGGGTCTATATATAAACAAGATTGACTCCTGGCTGTGTGAGAGGTGGTTATCTCCCGCAGGTGTAGCAATTTTGTAAGGGTGCATAGCACCCAACAAAATTGCATAGCTCAAGGGAGAAAGCCACCTCTTACACTGCCAGAAGGCATATATTACATCCACTGGTTTCTATTCATTGTTGAAATATGATTTGCATGAAAACCAAAATGATATGGATAGTATTTTTGCAGTTTAGGTTATGAGTCCACAGGAGGAGTTAGTTGAGATTCACGTATGTCTGTATACCTAATGCAGTAGGTGGTGTGTGTGGTGACCCGTTTAATATTGTCATGATTTGGTCCTCTGGCCCTGATGGTTGCTTCCTTCAATAATCTTCTATTCCAAGGTGTATTTCCAAATGAATTTTACTTAGAACACAAGTTTCCCAATTGAGGTAGTCATTTTTTTTAAAATATGAAAATATGAGTTGTCCCCCCCCTGCCCCCATTGCCATACCTTGTCATACAAACTCAAACCCCCTCCCCCCTAGGGCATGACGTCATTTGTGGATGTATCCTAAGGTACATTCAAGTATCTACAACCCCAGCAGAATCCAAAGATTGACTACTAAAACTCAATCACTACACCCTGCCCACATGTCTCCTATCTATCTATATAGAGGGATAAGGACTACACTAATAAGATTATACCATCCTTCCTTCACTCATATGTAGCATATTCTAAATCTCTGATGCCATCTAGTGAGATCTCTAGACACTAAATGTTACCTCTATAGTTATAGATATACAGAAATAGAAGCTGGTATCTTCCTAGCATATTAACAGACAATGTAATCTTTAGTATCCTTCTGAGGCTTTACATACCTTTTGAGAAGTGTTTATTTAACAAGATCTCTTTATTGACAAGTTCTGATTTTAGAGGGTTCAGCACTCATGAATCCATGTAACAAATTTCAGGATGTTGAATTAAATGAATCCTTGCGTTTTGAAGGCTTTGTATGGAATATATTTAGTTTTTTTACTTGTAATTACCTATCCAGAAACATTAGATACTTTTTTTTCTGAAACAAAACTATCAAACGTAAAACATAGAAATACTTATTAGGTGTTCCAGTGTTTACTATCAAATATGGTGATATCTCCAATCCATGTTTTCCTACTTGTGATTTATTTAGATGTAACACATCACATATTTGAATACATTGCTTAAAAGCAAATGGTAACTTGTCTGCGCTCATTTATCTATCACATCTGAAAACAAGTTTAAAGATAGAAAAATGAGATTAACATAGTCTAACATCTGAGCACTAGCTTTGTAAACACATGTACCACGTTTTTCATACTGTGGTTAGTTACCGTATTCTGAATATTCTAAACATTTTAGATTATGATTTGGCCATCACACTTAAAATTGAGTTTACGGTTACTATTATTTTCTAGCTTCAAAACAGTAAACCATAATGTCATCTATCATGCAGTCCCTGAGATTCAAGCTACAAATGTTGGGATTCTTGCCTATGGTCTTTCCAGTCTTTTTGTGGCCTTCGGTGCACATCTGTGCACAGCTCCGGGATTAATATTAGACAATATCAAATGATAATATTTTGTGGTTGTACAGTTTACTTCTGCGAGAATGTATGTTATGAGTGTCAATGGTAGGAGATGGGAGGAAAGAACTTAAGCGACTGGATAATTATTAAAGTTAAAGGACCAGGTGTTGAAATGTTCAAAACGCAGTTCCAAGATATAAACTCAAGAGAGAAATACTTCTTCCATTTGTCCTTTATTCTTTCCTGTGTCGTTGGTTGAAGACCTTGCTTCCTCAACCCAAATAAGAACAGGAATATCAAGATATATCAATAATTTATAACATAAGATGATGTTTTGTTTGTAAACTCAAACAGGAATAATTAAATGATTATTATGTCAATATGATTACAAGTTCAACATGAATGGTGAAATTGTGTAACAAATACCTTGATAAACATCCCGAAAGTATAATGAATGGTTAATTAAAGATAAATTACTAAGTTATGTAAAGTTCAAATATCGCTCTGCCTTGCAATGTATACCCCAAGTGCCATCTGGAGGTACTATTTCGGAAGTGTTCGGAGCAGGAGCCGGAGCAGGAGCTAGAGCCGGAGCAGGAGCCGGAGCAGGAGCCGGAGCAGGAGCCGGAGCTCAGTAGAAATAATAAAATATCTTTTCTATACAGGGATCGTTACTCAAATAGTGAAACAACATTTTGTATATTCACTGTCTAGGATCACATTTTCCATTCTACAGTCAACCATCTGTGTTAGTGTTGAGGTTTGGTTCTACAGCACTACTACTGTGGCCTGTTAGGAAAAAAATAATTGAGATGAAAATTAGATCAGGGAAGTACTGAGTTGTTTTTAGCATTTTATACTATTAATGATACTTTTAGCAGACAGTTCAAATGCCCAGCCTGCCATACTTCTTATAAATTGTTTTCAATAATGATTTCAATAATCATTGGGTTTTCATTTAAACAACAGATTCTTTCTCAGAACATGATGACTATATACAGGACACCAAGAAATAGAATGTCTGTTTTGGAAAACCTTTAGAAATAAATCCTAAATATTGGATATATTTGGGTTTTTTAGGATCTTGGTCTTCACAACAATGTGGGTTGTGTGGTCCAATGTTCTAGCACCCTAACCTTCACCCAAATGAGTGATATAATGAGTCATAACATTTGTTCTTACTCACATTGACATCAGTAAATCTGCTGTCAGCAGTGAACACACTGGACTCCATGTCAGCAAAAGCTACAACATAGCCACCCGACCCCCAGGTGCAGACTTTAGTCACATGGTTATAGTTGCAAACTTCACAGACATCAGTGAGGCACTGGGACATGCACTCAATGATATTGCTCACTGTTGTCTTTCTCCTTAAGTTAGGTGCCACAAATTCTACCCGGTAGTTCTTCCATCCTCTCATTTCTCTATCAACTCCTACAAGGTTTCTTTTGTCTTCCAACAGCTCCCATATCCAGGGTTCTGAGAAAAAATGCTCAACTGTGACAACAAGTCTATGGCTCAGCATGAGAACCATTCAGGCAGCATTCTAATCAGTTTGTGTTATTATGGATGAAGTCAATGCAGGCAATGTGCTACTACCAAGTTGATGCAAAGAGAATACAAACACAATCTAATTAGTAGTGAACTAAGACAACAAGGAGCAATATCAGTAGCTGCATCATCTTTGCAATGACAATCAAAAAAGATTGGCACCTATGGAACTTATTTTGTGCTCTTATATGTAAAATCTTGTTGACATGTCATTGTCAAGGCATTACAATGCACAGAAGCATGATTAAATTTGCACAAAATATCAAACTTGTTTACGTTCCAACGCCAGCTGTGCTGGTGTTGAGAAAAGACAAGTCAATGAAGGCCTAGATGACTAGCTCAATGTGAATGCATCTCATCAATTCTGTCAACATCTTTTCCTAAGATTATAAATATCTTGGCAGAGTGAGCAGAGTGTAGGTTTAATAATTGTGCAGTTTATAGTTTCATGATAATAGCAAAAGTAGAAACATGCCAAGCTACTGATTTGTTTTTACACACAAGACTATACAAATCCTTGAATAGTAATTAACAAAGCTAGTTGACAATGTGCCATCCCTTAATGAGAGTCATTGGAGTCATCATCGTTAATATTTAAAGATCTGGTCTTCCCATATTGAGGACTCTCTTACTTGTAAATTGATGTGTTTTGGTTTATCAACATATTATGGGCCACTGTCTGTAGCATATTCAAAGAAGTAGATCTACAATTTAAGATTGATTTTCCTTATTGTTGGGTTATTTGTTTATTTTTGGGGTTATTTGTTATATGATATTTCTACCTTCTGTGAAAAATCTAGTGTTTATCATCCATAGAAGTATATTTCTTGGGTTTGGAGCAAGATGTCGACAGCTTGCAACAGATCTAACCTTCTATGATGTTTCAAATGCAATATTCTATAAGTTATATGAAGTTCCTCTACATTAGTCCTAGGTCCATACAGGAAGAGTACTTGAAATAAGAATTTTCACTTGTTTGTCTATTCTTATTTCTTTAGATCTAATGATAATCTGTGTATTATTACTTTCTGAAACAACATATATATGAAGCCAAAATTAAATTCGTGCCCAATAACAATGGTTCTATTACCTGCATCAATTGAAAAGGAGCCTGTAAATTGATAACCATCATGAAACCATGATGCCAATGATAAGTGCTTTATTATATATGGATCACTATCCAGCCATTCCATGAACACATTCTGTGACACCACACTTCCTCTACCAACTCTGATATTACCACCAGTCCAGCTGATCCAGAAATAGCGCATTTCTGTGTCACTCACATATGGTCCATTTTCATCACTGTCCAGATTTTCACATTGTTGGCATTTCCTGATCACTGATTTAGTATTGTTCCAACCACCTGTAAAGGAAAAACTTCTGCAGATTAAAGAGAGGGATGGAACATAGGTTATTGTTAAGCCAAAGTCTGAGTAATCGAAAGTGGTGTGATCGCCTCAACCCAATAGATAGCAAGTGATTGAGAACTCATTATACTAGACCTATAGCGGTGTGTAGTACCACTTGTACGCTCACTCTTCACCTATTGATTTGCTACAAATGCGATGTTTTAGGAAAATTAGTCATAGTTGGCAAAAATTATATTTTTCCAATTGTTTATTTTACAAGATCATTGTATTGAAATGTTCTGATTTTTGGAGAGTTCATCACTTACACTTATATCAATCGCTGTCTCTAATTCAGGACAATGTAAGTAATATATCTTTCATTTTATAGGGCTTCATATGAAGTATATTTAGTTACTGTAGTTATTATTGCCCACCAGAAATATGGCAAAGTTGTTTTTTCCAAAATAGAAATATTGAACTTAAAATCTAGAAAAACATCAGATTCTTCTTTTCTTCTGGTAGTCGCATACAATTCATTTATACCATGTTAAGGCCGTACAGAGGCTTTGCTGGCAATTTCCAAGTGGGGGGGGAACATAATATATAATAATAAATAAATAAAGACACCACAACCTCAAAGTTTTTGCAATTTATTCAGGCATATATGGGCACTTTGAGGCATAATATATAATAACTGTTCAGTATGCCGTTGATGCATACAAACCAGTTTTCCATCATTTTTGCATGACTCCCTGATCTTTATGATGGTTATGGA
The DNA here is from genome assembly GCA_942159475.1 of Sthenelais limicola. Lineage (NCBI taxonomy): Eukaryota > Metazoa > Annelida > Polychaeta > Phyllodocida > Sigalionidae > Sthenelais > Sthenelais limicola. The sequence continues at coordinate 105,657,683 of OW804099.1, forward strand.
AAATTTGGCTTTAAAATAGGATTTGCTTATGTTAGAATTTCACCTGAAATTTCCAACTGAAGGCCCAAGCTAGTTCATGAAGCTGATTCTCATGCAATTCTCACCGCAGAGGACAGGTCGACCCACATATGGCTGATTTTAAGCCAATTGGAATCCTGATTTGGGTCTCCCGATGATTCCTATGATTTCAATTCAAAGCGGAAGAGTATTCAGCGTATTCTTGTCTCCGGATTGCAACACAAGAGAACACTATGTTTCCAATACAAATCAGGAATAACTAAATAAATATAATGATGAAATAAATACAAACTTGAACATAAATAGAGAAATATGTAATAACCATCATGGTTAAAGTCCAGATGGAATAATATGAATGGTGAATTAATGATTAATTAATCAAGTTAAATAAACTGCAAATATTGTCATGGGTTGCAATGTAGACTCCTAGTCCGGATCTGGAGCAACCCGGAGCTCAATGGAAATGTTCATACCTTCACATACTGGAATTGTCACAAACACAAGCATATGACCGCCACCCATGCCTCTATATCAGAGAACCTATGTATCTCCAAACCAAATCCAACAGACTTTTCTCCCTCAATTTGATCCTAAACTCTCTAATTCTTTCCCCAATAAAAAAGGGATTTGTATCAATAATTACATGTGTGAGTTTGAAAGAAATCTGAGTCCAATATGTGAAAATGTTATTGAAATTAAAAAAAAAATTACTCACAAAAGAGACAAATATCAAAAAGGCTATCACCACTGGGATTTGAATTCACCATTTCCATATTGGCAGTCTTAGATACTAATCACTTCACCATAGGGGACTTTAGTGGTATGCATATTATAACACAGGGCATAGCCGTTGATGCATCACATTTTTTGTTTTTTTAATCCCCCCATTCTCCTCATGGTGAGGAGAATGGGAAAATACATTTTGAAGGTCCCTGTGTTCGCCGCAGGCGATTTAATGATTATTATTAACTATAAAAATATATCTTGCATCTGCAATCTATTTCTCTAATATGCGCAGGCAGGAGTTCTAGGTCTGCATGTATCCTGGACTTCTAAAGTGGATTCATAGTCTCACTATACCTGTGCTTCCTTTCAACTGAGAACTGTTAACAAGTCCTAATTTACTGTGGCAAACATTAAGTTAAAAACATCATTTCATTTGGAAATATACATTTGAAATATGACATTGGTAATGATTGACTATTTATATGTGTGTTGAGGCAGATATTGGATTTGTCCCAGATAATCAAGTATCAAGTATGTCTACATTATATGACTTTGAGAATAAATCAACTTATATAAAGTTAGGAGAGGTACTGATTTAGAATTAGCTGGGAAATTGTCCCACTATAATCTGCATCTGCATTATCTATTTTGTCTCTTTTGTCCTCTAGATGTATAATATAATAGCAATATTTTACTTGGCAGATGAGAATTTTCATGTATGTGAAACTTTATCCAATAAAATTTATTAGAAAAGATAAAATTATGACACTCAATAGCAATGCTCACTCACCGATAAGTATTTCATAAGCCAGGTCTGTTGTGTCCATATTGGTGCCAAGGCCAATATTGGCATCCAGAAATGTCTGCACTTGGAATACAAGGCTTTCTTTACCAGTGAGATCCACTTCACTGACATGATTATAAACATAGCCACTAGTTGATGCCAATATTTGCACCACTGAAACACAGGAGAGTCATTTTCTTTAGTGTTTGCTCATTGACTTCCAAAAACTTTGAAACTTTCATATCTACAATAACGATGTGAGCAAATTATGTGAGTATTATAGGTTGTATCTGACTGGGCAACTTTGGGTTCCATTGACAGATCTCAAGGTGGAGGCATAGCCTCTAGGGTTAGCCTAATTCAACATTATCTAAAGAACAGCTGAGAGGTAAATGGATTTACCTTAATAATCCATTCAAATAACCCAAATATAAGACCGAAATTACATCAATATACATTTTAACAAAACCAGCCAATATTTTTCAAATTGTTGGCAATAACCTATATAATAAAGTTATTTAGCCTTGATGGTTTTTCCAAATTATTGATTGGTTCTGGGTAAGACCATGACATGCCTTTCTCTCTCATTTCTCTGTCTCTCTCTGCCTTCTTCTCTATCTCGATTTCCTGGGTATGATCATAAACTGCCTCCTTCTCAGATCTCCCGCCCTTGATATAACCATATTAAATGTGTTGATCAGGGCATAAAGCAACCAATCTCACTCACTCACCAAATTGTTGAGATGTTATTGATATATGTGGGGAGATTTGCCGAATTATATATATATTGAAACTTTATTTTCATTTTGTCATACATAATGTCTATAAACGAATGAAAATAGGACTCTCGTCTCTGTCAAAGATAGTTCTTCCGACGGGCCCTTCTACATCTAAATAGTAAATAATCGTTTACACATAGTTTACAATAGAATAAAGCAAGATAAAGTAACATAAAGTACACTTGGCTAGTTAGCCTTGCAGAACGGTCAAATAAAGGTTGGGGTAAGTCTTACATGCTTACATGGTGACCATCACTTTTCCTCCAGAACACTGCCACTCCAGAACCTTTTCCCCATTCTCCCCTTTCTCCCTTTCCCTTTTCGCTCCACCTGCAGTTTGCACAACCACATGTTTCTCCCTGTACACATTCGCTCCATATTTAGCACGCTCCATATTTTACCCGTGAGCGGCCGCAAACAAAACAAACTTTTCTTTGATGTCTCATGCCTTTGATAAATGTTGTACATGAACATATTTTATACCAACTTGAAGCTTGAATAGTTGCCTTTCGAATGATATATATGTTGATGTTACTGAATTAAGGATAAATGGGAATAAAACGATATTACGCAACCAAGTTTTGCGCGAACATCAATGTCGCTAGCCCCGCCGCTACCATTGCCATTCTCCTGTTCCTCCTCCGTCACCTCATTCCGAAATGTAAAGATATATGTGCAGCATATATGTGACCAGGGGTTCCGAATACTATGGAGGATCAAATATGACTATAAAGATTTATTATGATGTCGCATACGATATTGCATGTGGCTGTGCGATATCAACATCCTAACATTGCCATATCGCATTCCTAGAGTGCGATATCGCATTATGGGAATATATGGGGATAGAGGTATGAGAAAAAGAGAGGGGGAAAGACAGATGGGAATAGTGGGACAGGGATAGTTCTGTTATATATGGTATGATCTATGAATGTTGATAATTAGTAATTATGAATCCTTGTTATTTATTAGATCATTTCCACTTGAGTCAAAATATATTTTTGGTTTAATTTGTAGAAAAGAAATAATTCTCACGTGCAAGGTCCCTATTTCAAAATAGCATATTAGGCATTTCTTCACTATCAGGCTATGTTGTATTGTTTTGAATAAATTCTAAGTTTTAGGCACATGTACTTCATACATTAGATTGATTTTACTTGCAAATAGATGTATTTCGAAATGTATCTCAGAATTGCTTATATCAAATCAATAGGTTCGACAAGTTACCTTAAATTATAAAACATGACTCGTCACATGGGTGATAAGTTTTAGACCAATACAAGGTTCGCAATTACTTAAATATATGTGTGTCTGATATTAATATTATGTGTAGTGAACTGCAGATTCGTGGAGGTCATGAGTCGCAGTATATGAGAATATGTGTGGTTCAGCCTATAAGCTATACAGCTATGCTGCTTATTTTTGTAGTATGTTAAACAATTGCATGATTATATATATTTATATTGATATCCTTACATGACCCCCCCCCCTCCAATGCAATATTATGTCATATATAAGCGGAAACGGCGATCTATATCATATATAGAGCCATGATATGTATATTTTCTCTTTCATTTCATCAATATTAGTGGGGCTATTTACCTATCCAATATCATTTTGTTAGCAAAAGTATTACATAAATAATAACATGAATTTTAGTATATTCCAGTATGTTCTAATTGTTTCCAAAAGAATTCCATTTTCTAGAATAACTGAAAACAACAAAGTGGACGATGTAGGAGACATTAAAAGCTAACTTTTTAATTCATGAAAAAAACATCAAATAAATAATTATTTATTTCAACAATTGCAAATTGTGCATTGGTCTAATGGTTATCACCAATGCGTTGCCCCTGGTAGATACCACCCTTATCAAAGATGGGGTGATGTGACATTAGTCGCTGTTTGTTGGGATAGATCCTGCAGTTGTAGGCGCACAGACCAAGCCTATCTATTTCTGACGTAGGTCCTGATCAATATATGAAAAACATAAAAAAATAATCATATATTGCAATTGCGAATCTTAAACTTACCGCCCATGCGTTGTGAGAGACGATCCAAATGCCATCCATATGGTGCTCACCGTATCAAAAATGCACCACTTCTTTGGCTAATTACATGTTTTTAATCGGTTCGGAATTTTCAGAAATTAAGAGACATGTTTAGGTTTGTCATATACTTGGTGTATGTATGTATGTATGAATGATTGCGTATTTATATGTAGGCTATATATGTATACATGTATACGTATGTGTATGGGTCCGATTTTCAGAAAATGTACAATTCGCCTTTACCAATCCTCTCAAATAGAGCCGACATTTAAGACAAAAATGAGCTTCAAAATGCAGTTAACATAACAGAACTGATACCTTAAATCGATGCGATACCAAATATACTCAGATATACCTGATATTCTTCATTTTTCAGCCTAATTTAGCAGAATTTCCTTAATGTGTAGAGCTGCCAATTGCACATTTTCTGAAAATCTGACCCGTATACATATTCATACCTAGATGTTTAAAAATGCGTGTAGCCTATTGCAATTGTTAGTCCTAGCTGTGCTTCATGTTATAATGAACATGCCAATACTAATGGTAATTCAAATTCAATTTTTGTTCATTTGAATTTGACAATCGTTCACAGCTGAGAATGTAACTGATAAGATATGATAAAACCATCTTAGAATATAATTTGAAACGTTTGTGTTTAATTAAAAGAAAAATCGCTTTCACTATGATTGAGAAAAAAGGTAGAAGAAATACTGCTATAATAATGCCACCTTCAAAGTGTTGAATGGACATATGTAGCTATGTAAATCAGTTTTTCTTTTGAAAAAATCTTGAATAGTTTCTGAGATAAACGCCGAAACGTGTAGAGCGATTCTTTCCGCGACACAATGCGTTACACTGACGGGGGTTGAGGCGACGGCCCGGGCTTGGTTGAGTGGTGCACACCACACATCTCAGTGAAGTGGGGTGGAGCGAAAATGCACAAACCAGTCTTAGTGTGGCGGAAATAGGTACATTCACTCTGATTCCACTTTAGCGGGAAAAAGCATGGGGTGCGAAAAGGTGCGGGGGAAATGCACTGGCGGAAAAAAGTATAGAATCGCTTACATCAGTATAAGTGCTTATCATAACTTTACATTATCAACATTTTGTGACTCAGGGGATTTGTCCTCTTTACTCCCTTAACATATAGTCTCTGAGGAATGTTCTAAACTCTCTAAGGTCATACTTCTTAGCATGGTCGGGGATGCTGTTCCAAAGGACAGGTGCTTGGTATATGAGGGATCTTTTTACTTTTTCATTTTTGGGGTTCGGTACTAGCAGTGATTTTCCTGAAGCAAGATTTCTTAGGTTAATTTTCCTGTTATCAATATTTTCTTCATTTTGACATAATTTGAAAGCATATTCTAATAAATGTGCCTCTCTTTTCTTATGTAGTAATGGTATTTGCAGATCTTTATGTAATTTTTGTACATTACTTCTTTTATCTAGACCCTCAGATATCCTCAAAGCTGTGTTTTGGACTGTTTGTAGTCTGTCTAAAATGTTCTTTGAAGCAGCATTATACAAAGTGTCTCCATATTCTAGTATGGGGCTTATAGTGACCTTATATAGCATTCTTAAGGTATTTGGTGTTGCTATTCTTTTCAGTTTTGATAGATAATAAATTTTGTTTTTTGCTTTTGTCAATTTGTCTTGTAAATGGTCCTTGAACGACAGATCTTGGTCGATCTTCTTCTAATAATGTGTTGATACTGTTTCTGATCTTTATAATTATGGGTACTTGTGAGATGGGATTTATTTCACAGGCCAACTCCATTGTAAAATTTGCCTAGTTCTTTCCATGATTTGTTCTAATTTGAAAAGAATATTGATGAACAAAATGAAAATAAACATATTCTTACCACTTCCAGGAGTTGGTACAACGCAGGCAAACCAAAGCATGAGGCCATACCATGCCATGCTGAGTAGATATCTATATGAGTAGTGCTCAAATGTCAAGCCTAAATATATATACCCCCAGATCATTCCCCTCTGCATGGCCACTTACAGAAAGTGCCACACTCATTAAATATTTACTATTTGAAACAGCTATGAAAGGTACTGCCATCAAGGATAATTTATTGCTTGCATATGCAATGAATATTGACAAATTCATAACTCATTCTGTACAATTTGATTTTGCAAATCCTACCAATATACTTTGATGAAATGATGAAATAAATGAAATAAATGTTCAAAGTGACTTCAATTTCGGAAGAGCTGTCTGGGACAGAGAACAAAAACCGATTTCCATGTAGAAAACTTTTATCACTGTCTGTATAACAAAATGGAAATAAAGTTTCTTATATATATAGACATATGTCCTGATGGGTTTTTTGACAAATATATCTATTCCGGTAAACATTGTTATATATAAAATTATAAGCAATGAATAGAAACCAGAGGTTTTGAAGAGTTTATTATTGTAACAGATCCACATGAGTCCTTCACACATTGGTTAACCTATATCTTGGGATGTACTCTGCTGTTACCTGATCTTTCTTAGTAGACTTGCATAATACTGCGATTAATTAATTGAATGAAGGTAATTAGAGGTATAATAGATCATAGATAATTAGATCATTGATTATAATGTGGTTGATCGCCATTACATCATCGTTGGAATATTTGATATAACAATCTACTGATTGACACCCACAACTGTGTGTAATGTTGGTTGTGTCCTGAAATTACTAATTCTATTTCATTACTTTTATTCATTTGCATGTTCTCAATTTTTGGATGAGTGACAAGATACTTCATATCAGTTTAAGTGTCTATGTAGGAAAAAAATAAAAGGAGAATTCCCAGTAAAAAGATCACCAGATACTATGTTCTATAAATGCACTTGTGCGGTAGTCAAACCATCTACACCTATGCGGTACTAGTTGGATATTCACTCAGAAATGCTTTATTCTCTAAATGAAATATTATTTTCAATCAATTATTCTTTTCCAACAAGAGCAAGAAAATGCGTGTACCATTGTTCACTGAACACACCAACTTCCCACCAACTTCCTTCAACAATCTTCCTTTGATAATGGTTCTTGCCTTGTTAATTTCTCCTTGTTAAGTCAATGTTGACTCAAAATCAACATTTTTCATATACATTTCTTAACATTAACTTCCTGATCAAACAACATTAATATTTTTACGTCAACTGGTTAACATTTACTTACCGTTCGAACAACGTTAGTATTTTTTAGGTAAATTATGAATCAAAGTTGATAGCTTGAACGGAACATTCTTTTTCCTTCCATTTGTTCTTCTAAGTAAGGGTTACAGTATGACAGAGAGTGGGGATAGAGAGGGATAGAGAAAACACGGGAATTGAGAGGGACAAAGAGAGCGGGGATATAGAGAGGGACAGAGAGCGGGGATAGAGAGGGACAGAGAGGAGGGATTGAGAGCATGGATAGAAAAAGAGACAGAGTGGGGATAGAGAGAAAAAGAGAACGAGGGTACAGAGACAGGGAGCGGGGATAGAGAGGGGCTGAAAATGACTGCCAGTAATATAAATTCCTCTCAGAAATGGAGATATACATATATTTTATCTTGCATTCTTTGTACTTTGCATATTTTGTATTCATTTCTTTTAAAACATAATTTCATTCAATATATCAACAAAGATCCAAATCTACACGAGCATATGTGTGATGTGTTGCAGGAAAATGAGTCACAAGTCGCAAAAATGTATTTTGAGATACCATCATATTTGAAAAATGAGATGAAGCCGATTCCAATGATAGGAATCAGTATGACATATAAGTAATATTTCTATATTTTAAGTTTTATATTTTTATTTTTGAAATAAAGGTTAATGATAATTTTGGTTGGATCATTACTAATAAAGTATTTAAATATACTCCATAAGATGCCCTTAGAAATGCATAGATATTTTGATTACATTGCCTTGAAATGTTGTTCATGTATTAATATTACTAGCAGCATTAAGCAACCCAATAATTAAAATATTCCAACAAAGGTATCTCATAAATAGATCACTTAATAAATATCCATTTTGTGACTTATGACTCATCTTCCCCAAACACATCACATTTTATATTCTATACCTCATACCTTGAAGCTGTTCATGAGCTGACATATGCCGATATGGAGGCTTTATACTTTTATACTGGGGTAGGAAGTATATCCTACCAGAATTTAAATTGAATCATTTCGTTATATCATATTAATACAGTGGCAAGAAGTATATCTGACCAAAAACTCTCCGTCATACATGCCAAGCCAGATAATGTTATATTTACTCACTTAACTAAGATGGTCACCAATTTTAAAAGAGAATATTGATATAATAATTCATATTATATTATATCATATTCCAAATTCATATTCATCCTTGTTTCAAACACGTTATATCTTTGTTTTTCAGATTTCTCCGTATAGTTGATCTCTCTGATATGATAGTAAACCACTTTCTTCTATAAGGGCAATGACTGGAACACATGTATATCTTTTGAGAAATGAAACAGATTTTCAATTCAATTCAGCACAGGCATAGATACGGACAAGGAGCGGTGACCAAGAGGGACAGAGTACAGGTATAGATAGGGACAGGCAGATGGGATAGAGAGGGACAGACAGCATATCATAATAGTTATAAGGGTCAGATTTTCAGAAACTGTACAATTGGCTGCTCTACTTATTTAGGAAATTCGGCTAAATTAGGCTGAAGAATGATGAAAGTATACCGGGTATATCTGAGTATATTTGGTATCGCGTTGATTTAAAGTATCAGTTCTGTTATGTTAAACGGCATTCTGAAGCTCATTTTTGTCTCAAATGTGGGTTATTTGAGAGGATTGGTGAAGGTGAATTGTACATTTTCTGAAGATCTGACCCATAAAGGGAAAGAAGGCAAACAAAACCTAACATAGCATAGTTGCCCATTCATAAGCCCGGGCTTGTGTTTGTTTTGACCCCCCTTTAGCCCTGGCTTGCAATTGAGGCTTTTAATCAAGAATAACATTTTAGAGGATTTTATTTCATAACCCCACACCCCCGGTCTGTATTCAAGGTAGGCTTTTAAACAGATCCCAGCTTATAAACGGGCCACTACGGTAGATGGCCAAAGATGTAAGGCCTTGAGAGAGAGCATGAGAGAGAGGAGTGTGGAGAAATAGGTGCCATCATTTATTCATGTTTTATTCTATCAAGAATCATGCAATATTCATCTAAATAAATAACTGATTGAATCTATTTTAAGTGTCAAGCAGACAAGGAAGTTCAACCGAGGTTAATGAAGGCAGAAGATGCAATTCCGAGAACCAGCACCTATATATATAGTCACATGCGGTTGCACCTCCAGGTTGGCACTAGATGTGTTCTAGCCTGTAGATAAAATTGTTTTCATTTCTTTCTCTCACATCGTGTTAACGCAGATGGTTTAATAAGGAATATAATTATGAATTGTAATATGAAACTTGATAAATATAACTGATCAAATTAAGTGTCATATAGAAAGTGTGGTTGAAGCACAGCGGTAAACCATCTGCCCATTTTCATCAGATAGGTACCATCATAGAAACATTTTATTTTTACTGAGTGTCCGCTAATTGGACATATTCATTATATATTATTAGATTTCATTTCATCCATAAACCGTTATTAGTAAAATACCTCATAAGGGTCAAGGTCAAAGGTCTTTAATTATATGGTATTTTACAAATAACTCTGGAAAGATTGCACTGACATCTTAGGTCAATTGAAAACAGTTTTAGGGCACATTAATGCATATCGAATTATATCGGTCACTTGATTCTAAACCAAGTAGATAATTTGTTTAATAATTAATTATCTATTTTTTTTCACTTTTTTTTTCAAACGTCCATAATTGAAATTCCTAAAAAGTTACAAAGTGGAAATTTGCAGATTCGAAATTAGGAGATCCTGGAGAGTATCTAAGATTTTTGTTGTTGATGTAACTGTTTTTTTTCCAAGTTCATCAAGATCAAGATATAGAAAGCTTATCGAAATAAAAACGTCAACAAACAAACATAGAATGCCTCATTAAACCGTGGATACCCACTGTGAATGCTTCAATAAGCAATCTTAATATTAGCTGATCACAAAGTCAAGACAAGGGAAGCCTGGATGGGCTCTGTGCCAGTCTTGTAAATGTAAGTCTCTCTCCCACGCATCACTCTGAATGTGACAGTGTGATCCAGGATTGTGGGTGGAACGTAGCAAGGAGGAAGTGTTAGCCTCAAGATCCTTCCGCACTCCCCAAGGTCACTAACAAATTCCACACTTCAGCTGAGGTTTGTTCCACATTTATTACACCCCGTTAATGAATAAAGAATATATTTAAATAAAAAAAAAGAACCAATTTCAGTTTTTCGCCATTTTGTATGCATTTTGCGAAAGATGAAGAAAATAGTCCTTCCGGTGAAGCACTTGGTTTGATCTACTTGTCAGTGACAGTGTGTCAGGCCATCAGGGCTAATTAGGATCATTTAGTTAATGACATAAATTATTAACATCGATATACTTTAGTAAAGTCGCATTTTTACATAATGATTTTTCCATTGAACTTTTCATTTGAAGTCTCTAGCTTTATTTCCAGAGAAAATCTGTAAAACTATCGAGTGGAAGATAATATGAGCTTCGCAAAATCAAAATAAAGCTTTGATCTACCTGTCAGACAAGCTACTAAGTATCTTTGAAGAACCGACAATTTGCAATCAAATAAAAGTTTTCCGGCTTTATATATATATATAAACTTTTATTCACGATCTTCACATGCAATTAAGACGATACAATCAGGAATAGGGCGGAGCCTCACAGCAGTGATCTTCCATGGTGGCCCTTGGAAATGAAATGTAATAAGATAAATAATCCTTAGATACTAACATCATGATAAAACTATAACCTTAACAAAGTGATGTGATCTTAGCGGAGAGTATTAATATTAAATGTCAAGCGAAGGTCCATGTAGTGATTTAGCTATAAATTTTTTATATATTTCGTCACTGTCCATCATGGTTCAAGAATAATGGTTTCCCATTACTTATGAGTGTCCGCGAAAGTTCAATGTTTTTAATTATTCAATTTTGGTTGATGTTGGGATTTAACTTCTTGGATGATACGTTGACATGGTGATCTATCTTTCTCAGGTTGGTGAAAATAGATGTTCATTGGCCCATGGGTCCTTTGTGTCGACATACATCTTAAAATTTATTTGAGACCAAAAGTGAAATTTCCTAGATATATGATTTGACATTATTCTAATAACGTCCCCTTTGACTAGGAAGACGCTTACAATATTGACTTATTACTACCGATGTGGTTTTAGATCTGAATATACAATGAAATATCACATAAATTGGTACCATCACCTCTCTCATATCATATATTAACTTCAAACAGAGTAAGGACCTATACTGGTCCATCGTTAATAGACTCTCTTGTACTGGAGAGAAATAAAATCTGTTAATTTGAGAAAATATCGTGGTAAAAGAACAATGAACATTAAAATACATTTATCCCCTTTCCCTTCCCCTCGGAAGAACCGAGTTTTACCGATGTCTCAGTCATGTACATAAGTCTTACACGCCTATATCCCCCTCCCACAATATACACTATTACAGATCAGTAATTATACTCTTGCAAAGGTTATAAAGTTTTCCAATTTTAAGAATGATAAATCTAAATACTAGATATTATCTTCTCTTAAATATTGGTCGAATTCCTGGGTGTAGGTGTTTTTTAAATAAACTTTAAACTCTTTCCTATTAGGTATCTCTCTGGGTTTCTGGGGAAGCCCATTCCAGAGGGTCGCTAACTTATAGATGTAAGATTTTTTAAAATTTTCGTTTTTAGGTTGTGGGGTGCTAAGTTTTTTCCCTTTACTGAGACCCCTTAGGGTAATTTTCCGACTATCTAAATTCTCAGGAATGAGTGCCCTCCTAAACGCTAACTCCAAAAGGTGAGTGTCGCGCCTGGTGGTTAGGGCTGGTAGATTTACTTCTTTGTGAATTTCTTTGGAACTTGTAAATTTTGGCCTCCTCAGAGCTATTTTTAATGCTGCATTCTGAAGAGATTGCAGCCTATCAAGATACCTCTGAGGGGTTACCTGGTAAAAAAGGTCTCCATAGTCAATGTGCGGTAGGATTATAACCTTGTATATTAATAAGAGGGTTTTTTTATTACAAATATTATATAATTTAGACAGTGATTTAATTTTACTTCTTATCGTGTTTATCTTCTTATCCATAAAGGTTTTGAAGTTGAGGCGTTCGTCTATCTCCACACCCAGGAATTTATAGTATTTTACATTTTCGAGTTCTTGCTGACAAATGTTAAATTTATCAATGTTATTTTTGTCGGGTCTTAAACTAACAGTCATAGCTTTACATTTACTCGTATTGAGCGAAATCTTGTTGACATTACACCACTCAGCTACTCTGTCTAAGTCATCTTGTAATTCTTTTGTATTTGCCGAAGTGTTTTCCCTTGTATTGTAAATAACCGTGTCGTCGGCAAAATGTTGTATTTTACTATTTTTAATAACTCTATGTAAATCATTTATATAAAGAATAAACAAAAACATATTAGAAGTTAATCTAACCTTTCTTGTTCTATCAAGAAGTATTGGATTTCAATGGATTTAGATTGGATTTCAATCTGCATTAATGAATACCAGAATTCATGAGACACGATTGGTGATGGAAGTTACGGGGTATTGTGGTACTGTCAGAGTCAGCCTTGTTCGGTTTGCTACCCAATTCCTTATGGGATCTTTGTTCATGGTGGGTGTTCATAGATATACTTTAGCAAAATCTCATTTTTAGATGATTATTCAATCAAATTTTAATTTTAGGCCCTAGCTTTATTATTTTGTGAGGAAATCGGGAAAATGATCGACGGTTTACAGTTTGGAACTTTTAAATATCAATATAGGATAGAAATTTTTATTTTTAAGTTTTATATTTAGTTTTTCCAGATATATTAGCTGAACGATCAACGATTCCATCGTCGGAAGTGACGGCCCATGAATACACAATTTTGTACTTCTGGTGATCAGGCTTTGTTGCAGGACCTCCTTGTTGTATGCACCAAGGGTGGCATAACTCTGTCATAATAGCTCTGGTTTCCTATACATGGATATTCTTGTATTTGTTGGAATGAAGTTTTCCCTCACCCATCTACACCATATATTCTATTGAATCAAAGACATCAAGATTCACCAGCCAGGACTAGGATGTTTAGGATGCAAAAATCATTCTCGAAGAAAACGCTGATTGAATTAAATGTAAATATCAGAGCAGTAAATTTGAGGACAGTGCATATCTAGAACTAGAACAAATCTCTCTTTATTTAATGCAACTGTTTTAACAAATAAAAAAAGCCATGGCGCCAGGCTCCTGATGTGTTTCAATAATTCTATAATTAATATCATTAGGCACAGCACTTGTACCAAAAATATAGCCGTATTTCATTCTTTACAGAAACTGATATGAAGAAGGTATGCCAACAAGAAAATGATGAACCCTTTACAGAAGTTGATGTGATGAAGAACACCAGCAGGAATATAAGGAACCAAATGATGAACTGAATATTAATCTTCATAAAATCTATGGAATTGACATCCATGTCATCAATATATTTCCCAGACTTAGCACAAGATTAACATTAAACTGGAGTTAAATAAGCAGGTTAGGTTAATGTAAATACCATTTACCTACATTTAACATTAATCATTTGGCGTGAAGTTAAACATTAATTTAACCTTAATCAATCTTAATGTCAACATTGAAGTTAATTGATGTTAAAATTTACATTAATATGAACATTAAGTTTAACATTAAAATTGAACTTTGCGCAAAAATAAGTCCACACATTCATTTCATTGTGACAGTGTTCAAGTAACAGAGTTTTAAGTCCTGGTTTAAAGAGGAGATGAACAGTGAAGTAGACAATATATAAGTTTTTGCCAACAGTGGCTGATAGTGCAGCTTTAAAAGACTCCTCCTTGCTCTGGGTAGCAGTACCAGTTACAATCAACTCCTAAAACCTCCTACAACATCCTAACAATTGTAGGCAAATACAGAACATATAATGAATCCATAACCTGTAGAGGTTATGCTACAGATCTATTGACAAAAAATGATACGTTGCCACGGTAAAAACATGGTAGTGGTCATTTGAAGATAACCACATCACCCAAATTCAGTAATTATGCAGTATAAATACAGAATAACTAACATTATTGGTAAAGGAGTGTAAATATTGCACAGATTAACTATCCTTAGTGACTGAAACCAACAAGTCGGTAAACTATGTGCTTTCAATTGTATGATTAGAAAACATTCTTGAGTCAGTAAGTTGAATCCTAGGTATGAATTTCCGGTACCATGACTACTAGTGTCATGCACACCTTGTACAACTCACTGTAGCTCTCAGAGTAATGCGTTTATGATGAAACATTAGAACACGAAGCAATATTTCAAATGATTCAATTATAATAAAAAGATTTTCAAAGAGAAGAAGTAATGTGGACTGCCACACAGGTTTAACCTACAAGTTGTAAAACACAAATTGTTGTCAACTCTATCCTGAATTTGGATTATAACTTTGTCCATCTCATGGTCATCTAATTCCAATCCATCCAATTTTGTACCGAAAGCTGATTCTAGAGCAAAGATATTGTGGCCTGTAAGGGAAAACAACAATAGAAATATAATGTAACTCATATAACAAGTTAATTTAGTACTTATTCTTTTAATTATAATTTGTTTTTGTAATGGAGGGTTCAAGCATAATACACTGATGATACTCAGATCACCCTAACCACATACACACCAATGAGCTTTGGAATGTAAATATAATGTTATATGGATCATTATAGGGCAAATATATAATTAACTCTCTGATATGTTAGTGGAAATATTTTGAAATAAATGTAACATCTTAATGTATGTAACATAAATCATGGTAAATAGGGGTAATGTGCTCCAATGTTCTGGCACCCCAACCATCCCTTGAATGAGTAAACAAATGAGAGAGTGACCCTACTTCAGTCCATACTTACATTAACATCAGTAAATCTGCTGTCAGCAGTGAACACACTGGACTCCAGGTCAACAAAAGCTACAACATAGCCACCAGACCCCCAGGTGCAGACTTTAGTCACACGGTTATAGTTGTAGACCTCACAGTCATCAGTCAGGCACTGGGAGATGCACTCAATGATATTGCGCACTGTTGTCATTCTCCTCAAGGTTGGTGCAACAAATTCTACACGGTAGTTCTTCCATCCTCTCATTTCTCTATCAACTCCTACCGCATCTCCCTCGTCTTCCAATGTCTCTGTTATCAAGGTTTCTGAGAAATATAGATCCAATTTATCCAAACTATCATATGTAACACATGAAGTCCGCTAAAAATTTGTGCATGGCTCAACATGAAAACCATTCATTAATGAATTTAATCAAGTATAATAAATGAGGTCAATTATAATCTATTTTGTTGTAAGGAAGATTATTGGAATTAACCTTTTTTCGCTAGTTGGAACATTATTATATCATCAAACCAAATGGTGATTTGTGTATTTTTATTACTTTGTGAAATTGCAACTACAGATCCAAAGTTAAGACTGCCCAAAACATTAGATCTATTACCTTCGTCAATTAAATACAAGCCTGTAAATGTTTGGAATGATGCCAATGATAAGTGCTTTATTTCAAATGGATCACTATCCAGCCATTCCATGATGAGGTTCTCAGACACCACACTTCCTCTACCAACTCTGATGTTACCGCCAGTCCAGCTGATCCAGAAATAGCGCATCTCTGTGTCACTCACATATGGTCCACTGTTAACTACAACCTTATTTCCACAACCCTGACACTTTCTGATTAGTGCTTGATTATTGTAGTTATAACCTGTAAATAAACAACAGCTCCAGATCAGAAGACGAATGTGATGTGTTCAAGGAAAATGAGTCACAAGTAGCAAAATTGATATT
This sequence comes from Sthenelais limicola, assembly GCA_942159475.1. Lineage (NCBI taxonomy): Eukaryota > Metazoa > Annelida > Polychaeta > Phyllodocida > Sigalionidae > Sthenelais > Sthenelais limicola. The sequence continues at coordinate 105,674,030 of OW804099.1, forward strand.
TTTCAAAGCTTTTTTTTCACAAGATCTTTTAATGGAAATGTTCTGATTTTCAGAGGGTTTAGCACTCATAGTCATATGAATCCATATAACAAATTTTGGGACATGGTGCTAAATACACCCTTTCATTTTGAAGCCTTCGCATTCACCCACTCATCCAGAAACATTGCAAAACTTCTTTTTCAAAAATTAAAATATCAAACTTAAAATATAGAAATGCTTATTAGGTTCCTAGTGTTTACTATCATTGGAATCACCTTAATCTCCTCTCCTCAAATATAGTAATATCCCAAAATCCATATGTTGCCACTGATGACTCATTTTCCTAAAAGGGATTACAAATGGTACTTTGATTATTGTGCAGCCAATGCCTGACCCTACACAGATATTGAAAGGGGTAAAACTATGTGTGATCCTATATTTCAGAGGATTTATTATGTGTAAGGATGACTCTTTCATTTAACCAAAAGAATGTTAGTGTAGTGAACCCCAAAGGTTTCTCGTACCAATCCGGGGCTGTAGGCTCTTCTACAGGTAGATATCAGTAAATGGTGACACTAGTTATCCGCCCTGTGATAACCGTGATGCTATTACTTAGACATCCCAGGTTTAATGTTTCTCTCAACTAAGGAAAAGTAAAACGGGACAACAATCTCTGTTTCAATAGGTTTATTTCCCCTACAGCACTCACACAAGGTACAAGGTCAGCCGGGCTAACCAAGACAATGAGGGAAGAGGTATTCCAGAATAGTCATGAATTCAGTCAGTACATATCCAAGTGATCAACATTCACTTTGTACATTAATAATTGATACAGGAGATATGAGATACATCAACAATACCGTAGTGGCCCGTTCATAAGCCCGGGCTTGTATTTGTTTAGACCCCCTCTTGTCCCAGCTTGCAATTGAGATAGGCTTTTAATCGATAATTAAATTATAGTGGATTTTATTTTTTCATGACCCCTACACCCCCGGTCGGTATTTGAGATAGGCTTATAAACAGGTCCCGGCTTATAAACGGGCCACTACGGTAGGCAATACAGCACACATTCTGGTAAAGACAATTAGTTGATGGATAACCTGTAAATAGGGTAAAGCTTGATATTTCCTTCATGGTAAAAACCAAACAGATCCGAAAGACTTGAAAGGTTGATTAAGCATAGCTACAACATTGGCCACAATGGCTGATCCAGTTATATAACAACTAGTCATACTCGACTTGGGTCAAACCTCAAATCCACTCCATAGGACATTATTGGGTAACATATGAAAGAAATAAGAAATCCAAAAATTTGAAAATTTGAAAAAGAAATAATTAAGAATAGAAGTACCTTTAATATTTTGGTTGTACTATGGTATTTTGTTAAACCTAGCGCAGTTAGAAGTAAAATTGTATATATGTTTATTTGTGATGCAGTAACGTGGGTTACCCAATTAAAGGACTAAGGGAAATGTACACTGAGATAAATGCAAGTGTCACTTAAGCCCAATAATTCACATTTTGAATATAATATATGTATGACGAAATAATAAAGTAGAAGTAAACATGTTGTGAATTATCAATGGCAATTTGCCCAGAGATTCGGTGTTCTAGTATAAATGATGAAGTCCGAGAAGTCGGTTGGATGGTTCTCACAGGCCAGGCAGCAAGGTGTGTCCTTAGCTAGCACTGGGGCTTTATTTTATAGTCACAAAGTTAATTATTCATTAGAATCAATTGGATCTTAGCAATGCGCTCCTGGCGTTGTACCCTTATGATTGGCTGAGAGGGATCCTTCTACCCCATGAACATGACCTCCCAGCGCTCTCCCACACCCAGGTCATGCGCTGTTCACATGATAGCTGGTCCCTTGCCCTCAACCCCCCTCCCCTCCTATTATCCTTGACCCAAGCATGAAGCGTCCCCTCCCTCCCAAAGTCCCTTTCCCCCACCCACTAATGAGTTTAGCACAGGGAACACTAGATAATTCTATTTCTGGTTGCTAAGACAATCAAACAGGTACACACACAACAACAGGTGTGCAGCATTACCGCTCTCCCCCGCTCCACCCAGGTCCCGCGTGGCGGTCGAGGCCCAGGCGGAAGGGAGGGAGGGGGGAGGGGGGATGGCCATTTTAGCTGGTAAATTCAACCCAAAAGAATATGTTTCTTTACAATGTATTATCTATATCTAGGTCAGTAGAGTATTTGTAAAAATATAATAGATCTTGGACAAGAAGAATATATGGGAGAAAATTGGAAAATTGATTTAGTACAAATGAATGCCACAATTTACATGTTAAGTACATAACATTTAAATTACATTACAATTTGATGTAATTATGAGTAACTTGTGTTATATTTAAGAGTTCAAATTCAGATTAAAAGTATTCTGTATTTGCCTATAAACAGAATTTACTTTTAATTGAAACTTGTCCGGGACCGGGAAGTTATCAATATGTAATCAAGTTGGGCCTACAGCGCTTGGCATCACCAGGCATACAGTCCCCTCATGGCCAAAACATGATGAGTCCGATAACAACCCAAACATTGAGGCATTTTGCTATATCGCTTTGCAAACCTACCAGCAAAACAAATCAGATGTAACAGGCAGGAAGGTTTTCTTGTTGCTGGCGAGAGACAAGGAGGTGGCGTCAACTTGAGTCAGTTCATATATACTAGCAAAGTAGCCGTCTCCCCACACTTCCCCTTCACCCCCTTTTCCATCCCCCTTTTCTCTGTCTTTCATATCTGTTTTTCTCTCCCAACCCCACCACCGATTCCCCCCTCTTTGTCCCCTCATCCTCATGCCCCCCCCCCTCCTTGCTTTCTTTCCTCCCCCTCTCTCCCTTCCCCTACATCCTCTCCCTCCCCTCTTTTCCCTCCCCCTCTCCTATTCCCCCTTCTCCCTTTTCTCTCCCCTTCCTACACCCTCTCCCTCCCCTCCCCCTCTCCCATATCCCCACCCTCTCCCACTCATCTTCATGTAGTTAGGTCCCCCTGGAAATGGCATAGTAGGTTGTGGGAAAAGACGTAGTATCCCTTAGGAGCTTTCCAGGCTATGAATAGAATTTGAGATCCCAATTTAAAAAAGGCTTTAAAATCACATTTTCATCCCAGATACATTCACACACCACATATAATGTCCTCCATGCAGGGTCGACGGACCATTACAGACCAAAAAACAGATGGGGACATCCCAAATTCCCAGAACATGCATGACAAAAAAAACCTTCTAGAGCTTTATTATATGCGCATTCCATATGAGAGGTGCTATAAGTGGGGTGCTATAAAAATATTCATATAGTACACGTCCTATATGAACTACTTCACTTTTATGCACCATGTTTTATGCCCATATAATAAATATAGAATGGAACTCGCCTGCAATAATCGAAAAATTTATTGGACTTGATTCATCCACATAAGCACGATGCCATAGGAATCTCATCCAATAAAATTTGTATTATTCCTGGCTCGTCCCATTCCCTCTATTTACACATCAGATGTATCCATATAGATCACATATGAACACCACAAAAAGCAACAACAAAGTTCACTTACCAATAACTATTTGGTAAGCCAGTTCTGTTGTGTCCACATTGGTACTAAGGGCAATAGTAGCACCCCTAGGAATCTGCACTTGGAATACAAGGCTTTCTTTAGCAGTCAGGTCCAGCTCACTAACATGAGTATACACATTGTCCTGGGTTGTAACTGGTATTTGCACCACTGAAAAATAGTAGTAATTTTCATTTGTGTTTTCTTATTCATTATTTAGCAATTTGTATACATAGTATTCACATGACGTCACCCCAGTCAGCGGCTATCCTCACCGGCAGCTGTACTGTGTGGCTACAGACAGAGCTGGAAGCACCAGATTGACTGGCTTACCCATTTCAAATGTTTGATAACAGCGATTATACTCATCATGACAGACTAAAAAATTACCATCAATCCTATCAGCATACTTTATATCACATTCCCTAAAACTTCCGGGGGTGAAAACGGCTGGAAAACAGCATTTTCAAAGCTTGGAACACACATGTCCAGCTAACGTTCACAAAGCTTGACCCAGTGTCAAGTGAATACTATGTATAGACAATTGAGTCATGAGATATTGAGTACTATCTATAGGTTCTTGTTGGCTGGTCAAAATAGCACTATGATGGTCGCATTGACTGAGGTGAGGGTACAGACAAAGTATGTAGGGTTGAATGGTAGGACAGATGACAATGTGTACAGTGTAGTAGGGATGAAGACAGCCACTAAAATATATGTTAAATGAATTCCAGATACATGAACTTATTTTAAACTGCATCTTAAAATTTACAATACAATATATGCAGATATATTTTGAAATTGTTGAGGAATCTGGAAGTAAGTTGGTAATATGGTCCACATTCCAAATTTGGTTCTTTTCCTTATTTTTTCTCATATAAGGAAGATACTTGCATGTGTATAAAATGTCTGTAACACTCAACCTATTGTCACTCAAGCTCTAACACTTGAGTACACTTACTCCATATGGGTCAATGTTTATTAACACACAAAAGTATAGATATAAAAGCAATAGCTACTAGAAACTTTACTGGAACCATGGTCCAGTATAGCATTAATACACTTAGACCATCCAAAACCGAGGGTATTAGTGCTTTTAGACCCGGTTTGGTCAGATTTGACTTTTATTTACCAGTTTGTTTGACGTCTATAACCCCCATTCCTTACCGGAAGTTGCCGGAAGTGATTGCCGTGTTCTATTGTATGAAAAATACACCCCAGAATCTGACCAAACTGGGTCTAACAAATCATAGATTGCAATGTACTAAAGGCAATTTTTCTAGAACTAATATGAAAAATTCATCCTCTTGGGGGGGGGTGATCCCATTTTATGAGAATGGGTCATATATATATATAAAGTAATAGAAGGGAATAGACAGATTGACGGTATAGTTGATGAAGAAGTATGATATAAAATTACAATTAAACAATGGTGTGTAAATCCATTACCATTTATTATATACTATTTACTTTTTAAAAGTATTGGATGTTGCATTGTTTTACAACATGTAACATCACCACCCTAAAGAATAAGGACATTTGTGAATGATTGATACATTGTTACTGCATAAATATATGTATGTATGTTAATTATTAATGCTACCTGTATGTTTTTGTATGCATATTACATAACAAAGTAGATGACAATATCACTTCTGTCAATAACTGGAGGTGACTATGTACTATGAATTCCTTATTGTTATCATTACAGTCTGCTTGTTGTTGGCACAATTTTGTTCCCACTGATATATATCATAGGTTTTCATTTTCATAGTCAATCAAATTTTCGTCTGACCAAATCAGATGTTTGGTATCAAGTTTGTTTAATCTTTTGGGGTCTATGCATCATGAGACATAATGGGTGAATGTTGCCACGTGATATATGAAATATCCTTCATGGGAGAGCCTCTCACATTTGATACTTCATTTTTTTTTGTCTTTACATCGCCACCATGTCCAATTCTGCTGTTTTGTCATATTCTAGTTAGTTATGGATCTTATTTGACCATATTCTGACATAATTTGATAGAAAACATATCAGGCTCCAAGAAAATACTAAAAACTGTGAGGAAACCCGATATTTAATGCTATCTAATGGTTAAAGAATGAAGGCTAATTTAATGAAAAATGCGTTTTCGTCTAATTACGAAATTACATTACTTTTCAAATACACTGGTGAATAAATGAACACTCTTGAACTCTATTCTTTTCTATTTTCTTAAAGAAGAATACAGGGCTAAAACTTGGATGTATTGTAATAAGGGGAAGAAGCTTACATTGAACCAGTAAGCCTGTTAATGTAGGCTACGGAAATACAAAATTGCCTCTCTTATCAAGGAAAAAAAGAGATTAAATTTATCATCTAAGCAATAATGACTATCTGAGTACTTTTCATGACTATCTTTCATTTTACCATCATTGAATATCATAATTTAGTCCTCAGTATAGACATAGTGCTTTGATTTCAGGATCATCATGAACAAAATTATTGTCTTTCCATCGTCACACTCATAAACAAAAGGCATAACTAAAACCCACACCTTTAAAATGAGTAGTTTCATTTACCAAATAAAAGGGGGGGATGTCACACATTGGTACACAGAGTAAAACTTCTATGGGTATCCATAGATCCATAAATGAACTTAAACTAATTCTGTCTTTCCATAGCACTTGTCTTTCCGTAGCACTTGTCTTTCCATAGCCAGTGCATATATTGCTGTAGCTCCTCAGCGCAATTACACATTTTAAAACAATTTTCAGGAGTGTTGAAGGGGTGCAGGGGGGATAATTTAACACTCTTATCAAACCTGCTGTATTGTTTATTAAAAAATGCGGAGCTATTTATTGTGGCGAGGTAAAGACAAATATTTTTTACCAGCCCAATTATTACCAGCCCAATTACTGGCAATTAGAGGTCAATATTACATTCAAGTCAATTCACCTTCACCATTTTTCTCAAATAACCCAGATATAAGACAATAATAAAGTTCAAAATGCATTTCAACACAACCAAACAAATTGCTGGAATCAATGTAATGTCGAATATGCTCAAATCATCCAGCATTGCCCAAATTTGAGCCTAATTTAGCAGAACTTACTAAACGTGTAGAGCTGCTCTTTGTACATTCCCTGAAAATCTGACCTATAATTATGTGTATTAATTTAAAAAGATGAATAAACTTAGTCCTACCTGTTGCAAGAAGTGGTACGATGCAGTCAAACAGTAGCAAGCACCCATACCATCCCATGCTCAGTAGATATATATGAGTAATCCAAACATATCCAGGTCTATGAAATACCAACCAGTTGATGAGAGACGTGCTCATGTTAAAATTATTAAGTATTTTCTACTTGAAACAGCTTTGAAATGGAGTTATCAACATGGATGAATTATTGATGAACTGATTTTGCTAAATTTCTCTTTCCTGATTCTATCATATCAAGTCATATTTAAGGAAATAGAAGTTACTTACTTCAATCATATTTCTCACTATATTAATGTCAATACAATAGGGTTTGCGCATACACAGATTCCCGGAGAAATGTATTTTCAACATTTAAATCAGAGATAATATTCTTACTCAATTTGTGTTCAGTATAGACAACGCACTGTACACTCACACTAGTTCATAACCCCTTATAGTAATAGTTATAATAATAGTTATAGTGCAAGTCTATGCATGGTCTCTCTACATGGGTCAGATTTTCAGAAAATGTACAATTGGCAGCTCTACAAATTTAGTAAATTCTGCTAAATTAGGCTGCAATTTGGCCAATATTAGGTAAATTCCAGTATATTCAGCATTGCATTGATCCTATAGGTAATTGCACTAAATAAGGCCCATGACGTGGACACTTATAGAAATATAAAATTCAGCGCTTTAATCTGGAATGTGTAACTTATAATTTGGTATACTTATAATTTTAGAGCCATACTTGAGATTTGAATTGTTTTTCTTAATTAAAATCACTGATGTAACCATGGCGACCAACTAAGCCTAACTATGCTCCCTTATTTGGTAATGTCATCACTCTGGCCATATTTTGGGCTATATTTGCCTTTTAACTAGTATTCCAATTGAATTTACAATAGTTAAATTTCATTTCATTTCTTCTTAGAGCTAATTTTTTGAGAATTCAATATCTACAATACATCATATCCTCAATGGAATGAAATTATCTGGGAGGTCTATCATTCTGATCAAAGACAAGATGTTTCCTCATCTTCAATGTCTCCCCAAACCAGGCCAAAATTGGTCATTTTTTACCATTTCGCCGCTCGACTCCTACTGTTTTTATTCCTTGGGACAATATCAGAATTACACATGTGATATATCATCAGATGCGGAAATTTATTTACCACAACTTGCAGAGATAAAATTAGTTTTCATCAATTTTTCATCAAATGAGAGAGATTTGATTGCCACAAGGTCCTTATGTTTTTACAATTTCAAAATTTTTCAAAAACAGTTGCCATGGCAACTTGACCATCAAACATAATTTCTAAAAAGTGACAGTTGTACCAAAACCTTCCCCACATTGTAAGCTCTGATAATATATATACTTGTTCAGAACTCGTATAAAAAAATAAAAAGCTATCAGGGTTCAATTGGAGAGATGTCTGGAAACATAATGTTTATGGGCCTTATTTAGTGGTTCGAGCTATAGCAATCTGTTGTGTAGGTTGAACTTTATTTTCATCTTAAATGTGGATTATCTGAGAAGATGAATTGTACATTTTCTGAAAATTTGACCCACATGCACTCACTTGGCTTGCCTCTCACTGCATGCCTGCCCTGCACTCTCTACTACTTCTAAGTCCTAGTTTGTTGGGCTGGCCGGGACAGTTATACACATACAGACCAGTTGTACTAGTGTTGGACCACTTACATCAACAAAAATACAAAACCATATTTACAGCCCAAAACGGCAAGATCATGGCTTTCCACAGGTTCATTTTGCTTCAAAATCATTTCTAAATTGTTTTTAATGATAGTAACAACCCAACAAAAGGGGACTAAAGCCATTAGATCCTTTGTTTATGGTCCTTCGTTTTCTCTAAGCCTCTCAGAAACAATCCTCGGCTTCGCCTCGGCTTGGTTTCCTGGGAGGCTTAGAGAAAACCTAGGACCATAAACAAAGGATCTAACCGCCTAATGTGCTTCTGTTTGTCTGAAGTTGGTATAGGCCAGCCAACTGTGAAGCAAGGAGCTCTCCATAGTAACTTCAAGTTTGTGCAAAAGTTTCATTCTGGGTACCAAGTGAAAGCTTAGTGTCTAAATAACATTTTTGGTCTGAGTGTCCAATGATCATATCGCAAGGGGAGGGGAGCTGTCAGGGAGCAGCAAATATAGGGACCTGACCCCCTTTTCAATGTTAAAGTGGTACAAATATTAGTCTGATATGAACGTAGCACGTCATTATATGGGAAATGAAGAGACAAAAAATGTTTTGGAGATATTAGGTGGTTGAGGGTTGTCGATCCCCTAAATATTAGGGAGGGCACTCAACACACCTTGAGCATTTTGAAACTGCTATAACTTCTCTAATAATACTCAGAATAATGGTCAGAATGGAACATAACGGGTGTCATTAAATTAGCAATTAGGAGAGAACACAGGATTCAGATGTCTGAAGTGAATTGGTGGGTGGGGGGGGGGGAGTATTGGGGCGGTTTATATACATAAAGGTGGGGAGGGAAGGGGTTTTGAAGTGAGGAGGAGTGAAGAGTGATTGGAAGAGAGCTGGGGGTTGGGCTGGGGTGTGTGAGAACTCAGATCTTTCTAATGTAACTGCTATACTAGAGCACAAGAACAGGGATAAACTATTCATGGAAATTGATTAGATGACTAAGGGTTGATGTCATCATAGAGGAGATTCTATATACTACTCATGAACTATTTACATGGGCCTTACCTCGCTTCATCTATTTCCATTGCACCCAATTTAACAGGATCAAATGTTATATTATATGGTCAATATATGAAGCGGTCCGGCTCCGGTTGACAGAATCGTTGGCAATGCGTTGGCGATGAGCTAGTCGATAAGAATTTTGTGAAATTTAATGCATCATCTTTGCATCAACTATCCATTGTTATGCCTTCAGCAATACCCAGCGATGACAAGCGATGAGTGGGCAATGTGAAAATTGCATTGGTAAGGGTAGCGATGAACATCATTGAATCATGTTTGATATTTCCTGGCGATGAGATTTTGCATTGGTGCATTGTCAATGGAGGTAAGGGCCGTGGGGATGCGTTAGCGATGTCTAGTCGATGAGATTGTATACGTAAAAGCTGATGCAAAGATGATGCAAAGATGCAAAGATGATGCTGTCATCAATAGCCCTCCTCATTGCGGCAATTACATCATCTTTGTATCATCTTTGCATTGACACCGTTTTGTCGACAGTGGCCAGACCGCTTTAACTGATACAGAAATTCTTACAATTCTTACAACTCTCTTCTCAGTGAATGATTATCTGAATGAACACCTTTACAACAACATGGACCAGGTAATATACACAACTCATGTGATATTTACAAGGGCCTTATCTTACTGTATCAATTTCCCTCACACTCAGTTTAACATCTAAACTGTGTGAGCTATGTGTGCACAGGAGGGTGCCAACACTGGTGCCAACACCAATCATTGTACAGAAACCAACCATTAAATCAACCACATGATGTGCACTAACAACTGTCAACTATCAACTATCAACTGCAAGGTTGCCCAGCATCAAATGTGAGGCGTTCCAGGAAGATGAGCTACAAGTCGAAAAATTTATATTTTTCGAAGTGTTATTTTCACAAGATCTCTTTATTGAAATGTTCTGATCTTTAGAGGGTTTAGCACCTATAGTCATATGAATCCATCTAACACATTTTGGGACATTGTACTAAATATATCCTTGCATTTTGAAGGCCTTTGTACACTTCATTACTTTACTGGTAATTACTCATCCAGAAACATTGCAAACTTTTCTTTTTCAAAAAATAAAATATCAAACTTAACATATTGAAATGCTTATTAGGTTCCTAGTGTTTACTACCATTGGAATCACCTTGATTTCATCTTTTTAGATATGGTGTTATCTCAAAATCCATATTTTGCGACTTATGAATCATTTTCCTAAAACGGTTCACAAAATTAATTTGTATTTTTATTCATACACTATCAACACAAGGTCATAAGGTGTATTATGACATCACACTAGTCGAATACATTATTATATTATTAGTGATTATTTAAATGACTTATATTTACAGGGCTTTTAATCGTAACGACATGTAAGCTGTTTGTGTATATGTCTACATTGATATAATATTCATAACAGTCCTCTGATAAAGGTCTCCCGATGACGGTAACGTAGATATTTTGTTGCCATAGTTTGGGACGGCCCAACTCAGGTAGCTAGTATTACAGGTAGTGTATCTTTGTTATTGGTGGTAACTGAGTTCACTGAGTGCAACCTGTGAGGAGGAAGTATGAAACTGTCCACTGTGTATTGTGGTGAACAACTTGAATGTGTGTTTGTAGGGTGTGGAGGGAATGGGTGGGGGAAGCTACGCTGCCCTACAAATGAAAAGGGACATTGTGTAGATATACGGAAGACTACAACATTGGTTTGGTAAACGGTTACTTATTACAAAAGGAGAAAACCTGTGTGAATAAGTAATGTACAACTATACACAATTTCTAGGATTATTAATGGTTAATATGAAAGAGCACGGCATCGACTCAACTGTATTATATGTCTTTTAATCATCCTTCAATTTATTGTAATATCAATGCATCTTGAGTATGGATATTGTTCTTATATTAATACATTGGCTTATGTATACCTATTTTTAAAAAACTGAAGTTACCTATTCCTTCTATGTTCGATAAAGTTATATAGTGGTTAAAGCAAACATCATTTTGGAAGCAAACTTTCTTTTCACGGTATTATGTAAACATGTTCTCTATTAATTCAGGCTGTCCTGAGAATATTTGTGCTTTATGTATGGAAATGTTCATAGACCTGAATAAAATATTTGTAAATCAAATCAAAAATCAAAATCATCCTGAGTTGCACAGTTGACTGCCACTGGTATAGTAGCCAGGATAGTAGTAAATTAATTCATAAGGGAATGTGGGCGTATCAACTCTGAAACTTGGTGCTTGGTTTCTGTTACCATCTAGGAAATGTAGCTAAATGAAGGCATGGGCTGGTATAAGAGCTAGTGAGTAGGTCCAATTCCCAATGATCTAGAGCTATATTAACAAAAAAATCAGTGTTGAAGCTGAATTTGGAAGTGGAAGTACTGAGTTTATAGAGACATTTGCTGTAAGAGAGGACCTCTACCCAAGGCCACCACACTGCTCAGATTTGCTTGTCAGGCATTTAATTTGCATTACAACACTAGATCCTTTTTTATGATTTATATTGACATATTTGTTATTACTTGTTCTATAGTTTTTGTATTTCTCTTTATCATTAACAATGTCAAATACATGGCAAGGAAAAGGGTGAAACATATCAGCTCAGAGCTGTTCCTTGCAGGTACCCTCTGGCATATTGTAGGCCTATACACAATTTCATTTGCTTAAAGCCTGCTACTGCTGTAAACTAAGGGAAATCCCCCTCTAGTGGGAGCCCATTTTCTCAGACATTCCTCTACCATTCCCCTGCAACTACGCGGGTTGCAATTGACAAGTGCATAAAGCTACTCCAAGCTGCATCGAGATCCAAGCCTAGAGCTTGAGCAGCTCTCTCTCTCTACTATGCAAAGACATCTCTACTTCTATAAGCCTCTAAGCGGATTCTAAGTCTAAATCACACATAACTATAAGATCTACAAGTATGGCCGTAACCACTCTCTGATTGTTACATGGAAACTCAAGAAAAGCTTGTGTCTGTAATCCATATGTAATGTATGGTGTGCGTCCTTCTATGCACTCCTATACATGTAGAGTGGGTATAGCAGCAATGTGTGGCACACATGGCCCTGCTGTGAAGCCTGTCTCCTGGAGGACACTTTAGTACCAGTGGTTTCTGCTAGTTGTCACCACTGCAGTCCAGGGGGCCGTCCTAGCCATAGTTCTGGAGGTGGAGACTGATCCAGGCGCTCCACTATACCCAGACTGATCCAGAAAATTACCGCAGCAAGACATTTATTTGTGGGAAGTAAATTGGTTATATTTCACCAGACCTGAACGCTTTTAGATTGTTTTTATATTTAAAAATAAAAGATCATCCCACCCACCCACCCTGTCTCTAACCCTCCTACCTACAATATCCATTTGATTTAGTATTAAATAATTTAGCCTACACAATACCAACGTGTTGGATAGGCTACAACACCCACCCTATAAATAGCCTACATGTCAACAAGCTAGCTGTGAGTGTGGGTGTTATGTAAGGGTGGCAGTGGCTAGTAAGGGTATAGCTGTTGGGTGGTTGAAGCTATGTAAACATGGCAGGAGTGAGTGACAACAGATAGAGGGTGCATGAATGTTTTGAAAGCAGCATTTCTGGACCATGAACACAGTAGTTTTTCCAGACAAAAGGGTAGCTAACTAAGTCAAGTTTCTCTCAGGTTGCCACTTTCAGGGGAAAACATTAAAAATAAGGCCAGAAGTATGGGTCGTGTATATATGGGGAGTGGACACTGATGGGTTGGGTGACGTCACAAATTGTTGATGTAGGCTTATCCGCCCACAGAGGGCGGGTTGGTCACATCTCGTCCAGACGCTCCACTAGACCCAGGAGGGGGCTGACATACACCTAGATGCAACTGTGTCACTCCTGGATTATCCGGACAAGGGGACAATACCAGAACTTGTCTTCTCCATTGCAGGGTCCTGCTGGAGGCCCTGATGACGTTGCAACTACCGGCAACCCCCTTAGCTAGCGGTGATCTATCTCATACTCCCTCTGCAGACCAATCTTTTTAAAAATTGATCTTATCTAATAATGGCACCACTATTTCAATAAGCAAATTATTGATTCATCAGTAAATATCATCTATTCATATTACATATGACAATTTTTTTTTAATTCACTGCGGCTAGCTACGACCTCCACCATTCTGTGCGACCAGCTATGTACTTACTACCACATATTTTTGTACTTAACCATAAATTTTTTGCCTACTTACTAACGCTTGATCAAGGGAGTTTTTCCCGAAACCTTGTGGGTAATAAAATAACGACCGCAAAAACTCAGGGTTCATTTCCTAATCATTTACCACACCGGCCAACCCGATATACCACGATCTTCTCCCCCTCCACTTACCCTCTGCATATCAATACACTCAAAGTATGTGTACCGTTACAATGCTTAATGAGACATGTATATAGAGCTGTATGTAGTTATTGTACTCTTGCCTCATTGTATTACTTACCAATGCTTCATATGCTTAACCTTGAACTCACTACACATATATTATATATTTTATTTTGTAAATCAAGTTTATTTAATTGATCCTGCCTTTGTTCCCTCTAGAATGCTAATCTTTTTTTCTGTTAGTTTGTTATTTATTCCCTTCCAAATCTCTTCACATAACCTTGACATCAGATGTTGATCCTTTTCCATGATAAGTCAATATTTATTTATACAACACTTCCTGTCTCTTCTATTAACGTTATCCGCCCTTTCGTTTTCCTTTGCCACCATCTTGCACCATCTTATTAGATCCTAATGTTCTCCGATTACTCTCATACCATTAATAAATGCCTGAGAATTAATCCTGTCTGTATACAAAACTCTCTACTGCTCATATTAACCAATATTGTATCCTAACTACCCTCTTAAATGATGAAATTACCTTGTCGATTTCCACTGGTATCGGCCATTCCCAAATGCTATAGTCTGCCCCCCGCCCCCCCCCCCCCCCCACACACACACTTTCATAGTTGTTGGTGGATATGGGGAGGGGGATGGCCCCTGTGCCCCCACCCCCCACCACCACTACATCCCTTGGTGGGATGTTCCATGGGTGCAGCAGAGTCAATAGACGGCAGCAGTAGTTCTGAGATCATCAAGGGATGGTGTGGGGATGCTAGGGGAGGGGGGTGTTGTCCAAGGGCCTGTTGCATAAACATTCCTGGCTTATATTTGGAATATATTTTGAGATTAAATTGTTTTTGTATGATCTTTCATGCTTTTGTGGGCACAGTCCCCGGTATGAGGTGTTATCTGATTCTATTTGATATATATATATTTACTCAAACGCTATTATTACATGCTACGTATCATTTCTAAAGGTTTTAGAGAAATCCTACAGTTTCGAATTTCATTACCGAGTCACCTTTAGAGCAATTTGTTCTTCATCAGGTAGAAAATTCCTTTAAGATGAGTTGAGTGGAAATGAACATTGTAGTCCTATCTGTGGTGTGATGTGCCATAAGTCCCAGAAAATTGATTTTAAGACTATCATCATAGTTGAAAAGATTAGATCAAGCCCACTTCCAATAATCATAAGTATTAGGACATTTAATGAGTACTTCTGTAGTTGTTTCATAATTATATGCACAAAAGAAGTTAGCGATACTTGTGGATGGTCAATATCACTAATGAAATAGTTAAATATACTCATTAGGATATCCTATGATATATATATATATATATATATATTAACATTTTTTGTCATCAAACTCAATGTACCTTGTACACAATGATTCAATGAATAAAATCCTTTCAAACAAAACATTCAAGATCAATTCTTCAAAAAATAGAACATTATGCCAAAGGATTCCTATGAAAAAGATATCTTTTCTTAAGACATGTTGCTCTTTTTCTGGTCACACTAGTGCGTCGGCCGAAAACTAATACAATGAGGGAGTGAGTGAGTGAGTGAGTGAGAATGGTTGCTTTACGCCCTTATCAACACATTGAAGGTTATATCAAGGGCAGGAGAGCTGAGAAGGAGGCAGTTTGTGATCTAACCCAGGAAATAGAGATAGAGAAGAAGGCAGAGGGAGACAGAGAAGGCACTTCATGGTCAAATCAAGTAAAAGGTTTAAGTAATTATCTACAGACCTATTACAATCAGAATATATTAAAATATCGTTGCTAAATTAACGTGAGAACACTAATTGAGATCTAGGGAAGAAAAATAATTAATGATCATAATAAGAATTCAAATGAATAATGAGATTAACGTTGTTGCTATCTATATGAGCTAAAACTAACGCTTTATTAGAAGTGGATTATTTTAATAATATGAAACCAGACTGATTCTAATGATAGTAAACATTAGGACAGAATACGTAATTCTATATTCTATTTTTTTTAAAACCAATTTTATTCAATATGTCAACAAAGAACCTCTCATCATGGATTGATAACATCGAGATTTACATCATACCCTTCTTCTCCTCTTGTATTGATATATTTTCTACCTCTTTTCTATTCTAGCTCAGAAAATAAAAGAAACAATGATATCATTCATACATCTATACTACCTAAATATGAATACAATTTCCTCCATGCTTCTCTCCACTCTTTTGGGGCGCTCACCACCTTTATATTCTAACTTTGATATTTATATGTTTGGAAAAAGCTGTTTGCATTATTTTGGGGCAAACATTTACTTGTAAAGTAGCTAAATATACTCTATAAGGTGACCGTGGAAATGCAAGGATATATTCAATATACTGTCTTGAAATACATGTCTTGGTACATATCATTCGTCTCAAGCACTACATACTCTAAGAATGAAAACATTCCACCACAAAGAGATCGTGTGAGTAAATCATTCTGAGAAATATCAATTCTGCGAGTTTTGCAACTCAATATCTTGCAACACATCACAGTAGGGGAATTGCATGGCCGCCATTTTGATTCTTGATTCGCATGGAATCATGGGACTAATGGTACAGTCTAAAGTATATAGAAAACATGCCACGTTCAGCATGGACTGTTTATCAATGCTCTTTTGTCAATATCCATGTGTTGTACATGTTTCCATAACACAAGTCCGCATCTTTCCCATCATGCATTTGGTTTTCATAGGTCATTTATACAAGCTATTATATTGGTGAAAACATTCTTGCAATTTTTGAAAAACATTTTGTCAAATATTTGTATGTTAGATATTAACAGAATCCATTCCAGGATGCACTGCAGTAGACATGCACAGGGAGACATGCACATCCCCTATTATGCAACGTGCTCCAGCACCAATTCTGAGATCATCAAAGGATGGTGGGAGATGGAAGTTGGGCAGCACTTGACCAGGATGAAATCTTCCTGGTTTTACACCGGATGTGCTACCTTAAGCCCTTAAGCCTTGAAGCACCTGTGGGGCACTTAGGCTGAAACTGGTTATATCAAGATGTGTATTTCCCAGTCTAGGCTCACAGATGAGTTAACCCCTTCAAACTGAGGGAACGCCTCTTGTTGCAAACTGCAAAGTACCATTATAATTCCATAATATCATTAGGGTGCCTAGTCCTTGGCTAGGATAGGTCGTTAGCACAGTTGGCGTCCGATCACTGACATACCATTATTATCTTATCTGAGAGGCTTATTTGTAATGTGTTTTAGGAAAATGAGTCATAAGTCGCAAAAAATTGAAAGAATGAGATCAAGCCGATTCCAATGATAGTAAACAGTCTAATAATCTAATAAGTAATTCTAGATTTCAAGTTTGGCATTTTAATGTGTTACTCCTTATATTCTCCCACAAATATATCAAAATATAAATTGATATTCATATTGACTGAACTATTCATTACCACTAATGGGAGTTTTCTCCGAGTTTACAGTTAGGAGTTAGATGCATCTTACAGATTTCCCTCAGTTTGAAGGGGTTTCTGTCTGATCTGGGCCTAGTCTGTTTATTCTCAAGTGTAGAGACTGGGGACAGGTGACTCAGACCTCCACGTGTATCACGTGTTTACACGAGGTTTAGAAGGTGCGGTAAGTTTACCTATAAATGTTAGAACCTTCCACTTCCCCATTACCACCCGTCACCCAAGCGTGACAACGTGTGCATGTACCGGTGCGCCCTAATATCGTCCAGGACCTTTGGAAGGCAGCCAACAATATTTAATACTACTTTCCGTGGAAGAGAACAGACATTCACAAGTGTTAAGGTGAGATATATGCTGTCTATAATAATCTCTTATTACTTTTCAGAATATACTAATCATAACTAATCCGTGCTAAATTGACTTCATAGTGTTCCTTTACTTGAAAATAACAATCACTAGATGCCCCAAACCCTCTCTGAGAGGCTAATTCTGAGAGGAGCAATTTTTTGTCTTAAATGTGGGTTATTTGACGGGATTGGTGAATGCGAAATGTACATTTTCTGAAAATGTGACCCATTTCATCTTTTGTACAAGAATTTGACGTTCAAACGGCAGAGAGAAGAAGGCCCTCACTAAGTGATAATCACTGAGAACACCGCAGAAAAGGATTTTGGTGGGTCACCCTGGTAAAAATTGTGACCTTTCTTAACCATACTAGCAAATACAATACACCGAATCCTATAACATTGTGGTCAAATGACTTTTACTTGTTTTGGAAAAGGGTAGAACAAAGAGTGGTACTAAAGAATAACTAAGAGCGGCTGGTCGAACTCCAATGAGAGTCAACAGTAGCACATTAAATACATACTTCTGTATGTGATGTGTTTTATGAAAATAAGTCACAAGTGCCAAAATTGATATTTTTCATAGTGACTTTTACGAAAGATTCCTTTATTGAAATGTTCCTATTTCTCGAGGGTCTCGCACACTTGGTCATATAAACATATGTACCTAATTTCAGGACATTGTATTCAAGATATCCCTGCGTTTTGAAGGCCTTCATATTGATGATGATTAGTTACTTTACTGGTGATTACCCAGCCAGAAACATTGCAAACTTTATTTGTTTTTAAATATGAATATCAGACTTAAAATTTAGAAATGCATAATAAGTGTCCCATTGTTTACTATCATTGGAATCCCCTTGATCTCTTTTCAAATACCATGATTTCTCAAAATCAATATGTTGCGACTTATGACCCATTTTCCTAAAACGGATCACATATTTCAAATTTCATATTTTTTATTTTGAAAAAAGTTTGCAATATATTTGGGTGGAATCTTTGGGTGGACATTTACTAGTAAAGTAGCTTAATCTACTCTATCCGATGACTTTTGTAATGCATCAATATATTTAACACACTGTCTTAAAATTCGGTACATGTTTTTATGCTGAGACAAGGATTATAAGCACCCGTAAATTGAAAACATTCCCACAAATATATCTTGTGAATACAATCAATTTAGAATCAGCATTTGGGTGAGATTTTCAGAAAATGTACAATTAGCAGCTCTACACATTTAGGAAATTCTGCTAAATAAGGCTGAACAATTATGAATACCGGGTATATCTTAGTATATTTGGTATCGTATTTGTTCTGTTATGTTTAACTGCATTTTGAAGCTCATTTGTGTCTTAAATGGGGGTTATTTGAGAGGATTGGTGAAGGTAAATTGTATATTTTCTGGAAATCTGACCCATTTATGCGATGTGTGACTCATTTTCCTGAACGCACGCAAACATACTGGAGTACTTGTTTTTTTAATCGTTTATTTGGTCCAAATATACCAAAAATCGTTAGTCATTATATCCTAGTGTTAAGGAATCCTAGCTTAGCACCTATTAGAGTCAGTTGATTTAGTTAGACGAATCAGTGGGCAGAAAATCACAGTTATTCTTAGTTAAATTAACCATGTAAGCCCATGGCATAATAATGTCTCATTGTACAATTTCCTGCATTTCATACCTGATCAGTTTTATTTTTGACTTTGATATATAAACATGGGGAATTAAAATAATAATAAAACAAGAGCTTCTTTGTACTTTTTCTCTCATAATGGGAACCATGCATCTGTAACTTTGCTTGGTATTAAAATCATCAAAAAAAATTATCCTCTGGTAAATAAGCCTGAAGTTATATGTTGATTCACAAATGAGATCATCATTAAGTTGGTGAGTTGATTATTAATAATAATCCAGTGGTTTTGATATATGATCAGATCTATATTCCTTTAGTCCTATGTATTACTATTGTTCAGAATCTGAGCTGTCCCCTGGGATAGTTCTTACAGGCTACACCAGTGGGCAGTGCGGATGTCAGGTTAAATCCGAAGTGTACAACACTTCCTTTTTTCATCTCTACTTTATGGGTCAGATTTTCAGAAAATGTACAATTCAACTTCGCCAATCTTTTCAAATAACCCAAATTTCAGACGAAAATAAAGTTCAAAATACAGTTCAGTCTAACCAAACTGTTTGCTAGAATCAATGCTATGCCGAATATACTCAAATTTACCTAGTATTGTCCAAATTGCAGCCTTATTTTGCAGAATTTACTAAAATGTGTACAGCTGCCAATTTTCTGACAATCTGACCCATATATTGTGATACTATTACCATGCTGCTTTATTGATTCCTGTGTGTTTTACCATTGTGACGTTTCATAACGACTCTCAATTTGCTTGTATATTCTAGTTCATGTAGTATGTATTTATGTATGTATGTATGTATGTATGTATGTATGTATATTGTTTATTTCCGAAAACAGTACATGATAAAAATATTAATAATTTACATTGGAAATGGGTCGGTTCTCTTCTATGGCAGCCATAGCTCTTCCAGAGGGTCCCTTAGACTAGACTTTTGGTTACAATTTACGATATATAGAGGTATAAAGTGACTAGTTACCTACACATGGGATGCATTAGCTATATCTTTATCAAGGTGTGACCCATGGTATTGGGTTTCCTTGGTAATAATTTTGTAGATGTCGTCTTTTTAATATATTTGGGTTAATTTAAGTTTGATGGATAAAATGAGGGAAAATGGGTTATGTGCTTGTACAGCTAGGGCATCCCATTTTCAAAATCAGGTAGGTCCTGGCATTCTTGCGAACACTATGTTGACTTCTGTTTATAAATATATTTTACTACATTATGTAAATTGTTTTGATGACTAGAGGGTCTAGATGCATGTGGGGTAACATTCTGGCAAACGCTGGCCCCAATTTGCATCCACATCCTTCACAATTGTATAAATATTTGTGACTAGTTTTGTAATATCTTTGCGGCCTGCCCGATTGAGGTTGATGTTGGGGTCTCTTCATTATCCCATATGGGAGAAGAACTTTTCTTTAAGGTATTGGTGCTACTTACTTCTTTGGTAATGTTACAACTATAAATCAGCACCACATGGCATAACATGTCTGCCATTTATTTTTGGGGTAGAGTGTGATTTGACCCTCCACCATGATCGATTAGTAACCTCCATCATGCAACTGGGAATTTATTAAATACTTATTTGTTATATTGAGCTTATTAGTGCTGTATTTCTTGCCAAATTATCTGAACAATGTCTTAAAACTTTTGAAATTGACAAGCCAGCACTATGCAGCCAGTGCTATGAATGTAACATTGCAAGACCCATCAAAATGTGACATTTGGGTCATGCGTTACCATGACAAGCATAACGACACAGATATGTGGTCATAAAAAGCTGATGGCACCCCTGAACGGCACTCTAGTAAATCATCAAGTATGTACTTACTTATCTCATACAAACTAAAACGTTGCCAACTATTCATTTACATCTGCTCTCAAATTAGGTCAACTGAAGCTGTTGGAATTGGAAGCAACATGTTCAAGCTACTACACCTGCTCCTTGCGTTGGCCATTGTTCACTGCGCTTATGGACGCTTCTTCAACAGGGCCAGTTGGGGAGCTCGGCCATCTAAAGGAAGACCCACTCCAATAGGTCGTTACAAACAGTATGTGTTCATTCACCACACCACAGGCAATCGCTGCAACTCTGTAACAGCCTGCAAAGCCAGGGCTCGACAAACACAGAACCACCACATGGACACCAAACGTAAGCTATAATTGTAGAAGTAATTAATCAATTATTGTTTTATTAATAATCGCGGTAGATTTCACACCTTATCTGAGCTCATAGGATCTAACCTGGGATTTGAATAGGTTTTTTATCATGTTGGTTGAATCATGGCTTCACAGCATTATTTCCCATATTTTCCAGATTGTATTGATCACAGAATGTTATATGATATATTCAATATCAATATTACATCTTTCTTCATATCAACAACAATTGTTAATCTGTTTCAGCCAATAAATTATCGGTAAAAAAAACAATAAAAAACATATTTTCTAGAAGCCATTCATGTACTCTAGATGTCTCATTGTAACCCCTAATGACTGTTTTTTCTACTATGCATAATAAGTGGATTTTAATGATGTTATCGTCTTGAAAATCGAAAAAGCATTTTCCCAATTTGGCTGATTTTTTTTTTGAGTTATTTTTTATTCTATTTTTTGAAAAGTTATTTCTAAGTCAACAATTACTAGTAAAGTAGTTTGATATACTCCATAGGATGCCGTTAGCAATGCAAGGTTTATTATATTTAATAGACTAACTTGAAATTTGTGACATGTATTTATACAACCTAACGCACTTGATACCTCAAGTACGAAAAAAGTTCTATGAGGAGTTATTGCAAACTTGCTTTTGAAGTAGATCATTTCTGAGACATTAAACTTTTTTTTGTCACACATAATATTTGTGCGCAGTTTTACACATCACATAATATTATTGCCTTTACAGGTTATGATACCGTTGGCTACAGCTTCTTGGTTGGAGATGATGGTAATGTGTATGAAGGACGTGGCTGGGGCATACAGGGAGCTCACACCTTGGGTTATAACACCCAGGGCTATGGTATAGCAGTTATTGGCAACTTCCAGAGTCAGAGACCAAGCACCCGAGCCCTAAATGCAGTGAAAGCCCTCATACAACAAGGCGTTAGAGGGGTTAGTAAAGATATTTGAGCTTAGATATAATTTAGGGGAAATCGCCAGAAAATGTATTGTTCGGAAATCAGTCCGAAATCAGTCCTGAGTTTTTTTACTTAAGAAACAATATTTTGAATACATAACCAGGGTCTTGTAATTCTCAATACAAGTCTGTGCTTTAACAAACCCAAGCAGATTTGTTAAATTAATAATGCAACACTGAATATAATGGACCAATAGCACAGCTGTACATAAGATGTACCATTTATGCGTCAAATATACCCTACTATGTGTACATGTTATGACGACCTGACCCTTTTGATGAGTTAGGAATTTCACAACTTCGATTTGTGATGTGATACAGATTAATGTGTTGTAAGTTGCAAAATTTTGTAAGATTGATATTTTGTAAAGTGTTTAATTCACAAGATCTCTTGGTTGGAATGTTTTCATTTTAGGGGTATCTAACGCCTTAAGCCATATATACAGATATGTATCAAATTTTCAGAATGCACCCTTGCATTTCTAAGACCATGCTATTGAATATATAATTTAGCTCCTTTACTTTTTCCAGTCGTTTTCCATCATCCTAATTTCGAGAGAGGCTTTAATTCATTGGTACCATCCCTCAGCTATAGTCCTCCTACAGGCCCTAAATGGAGATTATCTTGTTAGTCTTTGACAAGAATTTAATGAACTAGAATTGATTACAGATGATCAAACTGAGAATCATCTAAATTCTTCCAGGGCAAAGCAGAGGGTATTATCAAAAACCTTGGCCTCTACATTGCACTGTATTCTATTGTATTTTCTAGCTTGTAAAGCTAAGGGCCATGTTAGACAAGTTAAGAGCTGTGGTAAAAGCACAACATAACCACTCTTCATTTGTTTCCTGTCCCTAAGTTAGATAGTGGTGCATGCTGGAAGACGTCAAAATCATGTAACCATTTCGAACAAAGTCTCAAATAAATTATTACTTCCTTCAATCATTCATGTATGAATCCTATAATAAAATATTCTGGATGTTTGTTATCTTCCACAGGGCTACTTGAGATCTACTTACATACTGAGAGGTCACCGCGACATGAAGGCCACTGCCTGCCCAGGACAAAAGTTATACGACATCATCAAAACATGGCCCCACTACTAGTGAATCTATAGTTAAAGATTTTATATTTCAATCTAAATTGAAGAAGAATTTTTTATCCCATGATTGTACCACAAATGGTCACAGCAATGAGCCTTTGCTGCAGCTTTGCTAACTTCAGACACATACCTATTCTCACCCAACCTTCCATAACGCCAACCTTTCAATCTGCCCTAGTTAGAACTCAAAAACAATGCTGCAGTAGATATAATGGACAGCTTTGTCCGCCAATTTAGTGAAAAAACAATGCTGCAGTAGATATAATGGACAGCTTTGTCCGCCAATTTAGTGAAAAAACAATGCTGCAGTAGATATAATGGACAGCTTTGTCCGCCCATTTAATGAAAAATAAATAGGTTTCTGATGGAATTAGAACATCTTTCAGTCTCTGTGGTGTAATAGAATCTGGCTTAGGTGTGACAAGTCCAGCTTAGATTAATATCAGCTATGGCTCCATCTGGTGGAACTCAGAGGTATCTCTCTCCACATGGGTCAGATTCTCAGAACATGAAAAATTCAACTTCACCAATCCTCTCAAATATCCCAAATTCAAGACAGAATTAGGTCTAAAATACAGTTTAACATAATCAAACAGACTATTTGAATCTAAGCCTTGCCATATCTATTCAGATTGACCTTGTATTTATCACTTTTCTAGCTAAATTAGAAGCATTAACCCAATATGTACAGCTCACAATTGTACATTTTCTGACGATCTGACCCATATAGACATACACATACGTGGCATATATGATTATATGATCGAAATAATAAACTCCAAAAACCACCTCTTTATTGACGGTTCCATTCAAATCAACTTTTCAATTAAATAATTAAATTCTCTATTTGCTTTATTCAAATTAGTGACTACCTTTCATGTTTCCCACTTTGCAGATATATAGAGGAGCTTATTAGCCATAATTAAACCAAGATCAATGTATTTGTTTATTTGATTCAATCCAAGGGAAGTTTGAAATAAATGCCATTCAGCATGATTATTGTGTCAGTTGTAATTTCATTGCCAAATTGGTTTGATTCCAATAGCATAGTTCATTAAGTTAATGGTTTTTCCTTTGAAAATGTAGCAAACCCAAGGAACTTAAGTCTGGGTTTGCTGCAATTTAGTTGACGATATTATCTCTCTATTTGGTGGTGACTCTCTTAACATCGCTAATCGCACAATAGATGATGTAACTCATGCTGCACCTATATTGAGATTGTTTCTTTGTAATAAAAGAGAAATATGAAGAGAATGAATAAGACATTTTGTTCGCTCCCCTTAAACAGGGGAAGGAATTGCCATGAGAAAATTACTCAGTAGACAACGCTTCTTGTAGGTTACTGCTTGTAGTTATGATGTTGCAGTTACCACATTGCACTCGCCCTTTCAACACTGCATTCATTCACTTTATGCAGTGTGGGACCTACTCGTGACAGTCCACTACCCGCTTTACTGACATAGGACAACCAATTTAAGGTTAGGTTTAGGGTTAGTTTTAGTATTGATTTCTAAGTAACATTTGACAGCATGTATCCCCGCCTACCCAAAACATATAAAACGTAAGGTTCCACACGACAAAACTGCCTCTCCCGGCCCATAGACTGAGTGACGTCATCAACCGAATATAGGGTCCCAGGTGGTACTGACAAAATACTAGGCACCAGGCTACCAATGGGATATATCTATTACCTACACTGACTTAGGACCACTACTTTAAAGGTTGGGTTTAGGGTTATAATAAGTATTGTTATCAATCCATGTACTTCATTCCACCTCCAGGACGATATATAAGGAACCAGTTCATAATGGTGATATAGCAGTAGCCTGACGCCTATTATCTAGACGTTCCATCCCACGCTTTGTTGTCAGGGGAATCTCCATATACATGCATATACCCGTTTCAAATTACTCCTCGCCCCTCACTCCTGCTTGCAGTTTGCTTCCCACCCACCCAACACCAGAACCACAAGAAGAAGGAAAAGAGGGGCAGACTCAGTAATAAAATGACTGAAAACATGACACCATATCCTTCCACAAACTTTACAAGTCAACGCCAGTAACCCCGCAAAGATCAAATGAAATATTAAAATTGTTAAAAAAACATTGTTCCTTTATCCCCAGCTTCTTAGATAATGATAAAATATCATCATATTTAACAAAATGAGATTAAGGGGATTCCAACGGTGTTAATGTTAGAAAATCCGAAAAGTATTTCTATATTTTATCTTTGAATTTTTTTTATTATTGTTGTTATTGTAGTTGTTGCTTAACAAATGATTTGCTATATTTTAGGTTGGACAATTGTTGGGTAGGTACATAAACCTTCTGCATAAGCAGATCTAAGAAACACACAAATGTATTTGATACACTTTCTGTAATACACCGTCATATCACGGTACATGTATCCATACGACTAAAAGCACTGTAATAGATTATACACCAAAGAGAATATTCCTACGAATGAATCTTGTGAAAGATATCTACGGTATCAATTGCAGGAGTCATGACAAATTTTTCTGTAACACATTACATATTTGGCGACCAGTGTAAACGTCTAAACTAAGTACTAAGAGTAAATAGAACACATGTAACTATCAACCGCTCAGGTAATTTGTGTTACCGTTAATGTGCGCTTATTATTATCTATTATGTCCTTTCAGCCACTGTGATAAAACGTATGCTCATTTGGTGTTAAATCTGATATGCTTCAGGAAAATGAGTCACAAGTCACAAAATAGATATTTTTCAAAGTGATTTTGCATGAGAACTTTTTATTAAAATGTTTATTAAAATGTTCTGATATTGTTAGTCTTTAGCACTTATAATCATATGAATCTATGTCACACATTTCAGGACATTGTATTAAATATATCCCTGCGTTTTGAAGGCCTTTGTATGGAGTATATTTAGTCACTTTACTGGTAGTTAGCTATCCAGAAACATTACAAACTTTTTTTTTTCAAAACAAAACTATCAAATTAAAATATAGACATACCTATTACATGTATAGTCAAGACCTTGCCGCCATATAGCTGTGACGAGGCCCCGCCCACTTGTTGTTTGTGTACGGTCATCAACCACGTGACAGGCTCGACCAATAGGAGCGCAGGAAAGTTAGAACATTTTGTATAACTGCCACACCTTCTTCCACGCTCGGGTCGATCAGACCTATTTGCATGTGTCAACATTGGAAATTTTGAACTTTGGTTGTTCTAACCTTATTTCCTTCGAGATGAATCCTAGGAATTGCAAGACGTGTGGGCAGTTCCATGATCTGCCGACTGGCAAGAAATATAAAGGAACTAAAGTTGACGGCAAAGGCAGCGAGAAGGAAGGGGGCGGGTCTGCCTCTGGCTCTGGTGGAGCGGTGGGCGGTGACGACATGGCCGTATGAATGACTGCATTGGAAGATATCGTGAAAGCTTTCATATCATCCAACGAGAAGAAGTCTCAAGAGTCTGGGGGCGGCACCAATAATCCTGAAGCTGACCAATCACGTTCTTCTTCGGTTGACAGTGATATTTACCGAATTAGCGATGGGCGGGGTCTGAGAGCCAGGTCGTACAGCCGGGGAAGAGACCGTTCGTCTAAACCTTTCGATCGTAGTCGTGAGGTCCCTAAAGGTGAGACTGTGGATTGTATAGAGAAACTCTTGTCGATTACCATTAGACTTGCTATCAAATTGCTCGATGATAATCGTCCGGAAGAAGAAATCGAGGGTGTTCTCCGACATGCTTTATTATTGTCTGACAAGGCAGCAAGTGGTGTCTATTCCCTAAAAGCGAGTCTGGATTATGACACTTCTGTTCGTGAACGTGCAAACAGGGTAGGACTGTCCGCATTTGAAGACATTCGTCAAGATGATATACTCAGATATTTCTCCTTTGAAAATTCAAAGCGTTCAGCAAAAGTTGATTCTAAAGCTAAAGTTGTGAAGAAAGGGATCTGTTTTAATTTCAACTCTGAAAATGGCTGCTCCATGCAGAGTTGTCGTTACGTACATAAATGTCAAAAGTGTGGTGCATTCGAACATGGTTCTAAATCTTGTTCGAGCAAATCTTCAAATTCTAAATAGGATGAGGCTCTTTGTGAGAATATTGATACATGTCTTACTGTTTACTATCATTGAAATTGGCTTGATCTCCACTTTTCAAATATGGTGATATCTCAAAATCCATATTTTTTGACTTATGACTGTTTTTCCTAAAAGCGGATCGCAAATGTTTAAAAGGTTAAGTATGTTTTGTGTCATAATCCCATAACCTACCTTTATATCTTTTGTAACTGCCAACAAGAAAACGTTTCCCTTGGAAACGCCAGGTAGTTACATTAAGTTCACACTTATTGTAAAGTTAAACAGATCAAGAGTTAATAAAATAACTGTTTACTAAATACTTGTTCCATACATGAGAAGAAGTTAGAGATATTTGTTGATGGTCAATCACTAGTAAAATAGTTAAATATAGTCATTAGGGTATCCTTTGATATGTATAAATACATTCGTTGTCATCAAACTCTGAGAACAATGTACCTTTTACACAATGACTTGATGAATAAAATCCCTTAAAACAAAGTATTCAATACAAGTTCTTGAAAAAATTAAAATATTCTGTCAAAGGATTCCTTTGAAAAAGATACCTTTTCTTAAGACTTGTGGCTCATTTTCTTGTAACACATTACATTTAATTAAATTAATTAGTGTATCGCCCATTTAGAGATAGCATTGTATTTGAAAATATGATATCGATCTGATTCTAATGATAGTAAACATTAGGACATAGATAAAACTTATTTTTATATTTGAAGTTTGATATTTTTATTTTTGGAAAAAGCTGCTTGCAATATATTTGGGCGAACATTTACAAGTAAAGTAGCTATAACAAGTATATAGACGTATACTATATTGTCACTATGGAAAATACAAGGATATATTCGATACATCCTCTTGAAATACATTCCTTTGTACATACACTCATTCAACTTTGACAGTCATTCGACAAGCACTACATACTTCAATAAAAACATTCCACCAAAGAGATCTTGTGAATAAATGAATTTGAAAATTTTGCGACCTTTGCAACTCAATATCCTGCAACACATCACTATTATGCCACAGGATTCAGCACCGATTCTGAGATCATCAAAGGATGGTGAAACACGGGAGTTTTGCAGCACTTGACCAGGATGAAATGTGTCCTGGTTTCACACCGGATGTACTTCTGTCACCTTAAGCACCTGTGGGGCACTTAGGGTGAAACTGGTTGCATTGTTTAAGATGTTTATTTCCCAGTCTGGGCTCAAAGATGAGTTAGCCCCTTCAAACTGAGGGAACGCTTCTTAATTGTTCCAAACCGCAAAATGCCATTATAATTCCATAGTCCCATTAGGGAGCCTAGGAAAAGCCATTAGCGCAATAGGCGTCCAATCGCTGACATAACCATCTTTATCTTATCTGAAAGGCTTTGAGCCTAGACAAAGTTTTTTTTTGGTGATAGATTTCAATCAGAGAAAAAGGTGTACTGTTCATGTTCAAATATGATTATATCTCGATATTATATCTATTATATCCATTACATCCATTACGTCCATTACATCCATTACGTCCTTTACCTACTTTAATACTTTAATACTTTAGGTCCTTTAGGTCCTTTACGTCCTATACGTCCATTACGTCCATTACGTTCATTACATCCATTAAATTCATTACATCCATTACATCCATTCAATCCATTACGTCCTTTACCTACTTTAATACTTTAGGTCCTTTACGTCCTTTACGTCCTTTACGTCCTATACGTCCATTACATCCATTACGTCCATTACGTCCATTACGTCCATTACGTCCATTACGTCCATTACGTTCATTACATCCATTAAATCCATTACATCTATTATATCATTTTGCAACTTGTGGCTCATTTACCTAAAACACATCACAATCTTAAAACATGTCAAACTGTTAGAATAATAATACTGCTATTCTCCCACAAATATATCAAAATATAAATTGATATTCATATTGACTAAACTATTCATTACCACTACCATCCCAATGGGAGTTTTCTCCGGTTTTGCAGTTTGATTTCTATCTGATCCGGGCCTAGACACTTTATTCTCAAGTGTAGGTACTGGGGACAGGTGATTCAGACGTCCATGTGATCATATGTTTACACAAAAATCATACGGGTCAGATTTTCAAAAAATATGGGTGAGGTCGCCAGATAATGTACAATTCATCCTTCACCAATCCTTTCAGATAATATCTTTCTTGAAGAAAACAAACCCCGCCTCAGATCTAACAAAAATAATAAAAAGAGTATTCTTAAAACATTAATTCCTCACACTGACAGAATAAAGAGATCATTTGTATACATAGCACCAAATCTATGGAATTCGGAAAACAATACATTTTTTGAAGGTCACCAGGTAGAAGACCTGGCTAACTTTAGGATATACCTGTAGAATAATTATATGATTCAGGAATAGAAGTAATACTATACTATACTTTATATTATACTTTATATCCTGTACATTGTTGATGATTTATTCTAAAAATTATTGACGGTAGAAAAACACTCAATTCAAGCATGTATGACTTGTATGTAAAAGGTTTAGTTGTGAAAATAATCGATTTATGTATTATGGGCACAATGCGAAAGTCAATGTTATATAAGTGTAACTCTTTAGTTACTAAAAACAAATTGACAAACAAGGTAAAGGAGGTGACTCAACAAAGGTTGAAAACAGTGTAAATAGTAATTATATCCCCTTAACATGGAGTACACCATGATTTAGTTGATAGTTTAGTAAGTTATTAGTTAATACTTCAAACTTTCCGATTAAAGATCAAGTATAGAAGTGTTAAGAACAAACCTAAGCATCATGTATTAGATGTCTTTAAGATATAAAAATATAATAGCAAAACAAGGTGCCCTTGGAAGATCTATGTTCGCACAGAAAGAGTCATGACCTTTTTTCAATGTAACTGTATTGCAAGTTGGAAATAAAAATACTTATAGATAACCCACATTTCAGACAAAATTAAAGTTCAAAATACAGTTCAAAATAACCAAACAGATGGCTATAATCAATGCAATGCCAAATATACTCGAATTTACCTAGTGTTGACCGAATTGCAGCTTAATTTAGCAACATTGACTGAATGTGTACAGCTGCCAATTGTACATATTCTGAAAACCTGACCCATAAGGTGCGGTAGGTTTACCTATAAAGGTTAGCACCTTCCCCTTCCCCATTACCATCCATCACCCAAGTGCGTCAACCCGTGCACCAAGGACCTTTGGAAGGCAGTCAACAATATTTACTTCAACTTTTCGT
Organism: Sthenelais limicola; assembly: GCA_942159475.1. Lineage (NCBI taxonomy): Eukaryota > Metazoa > Annelida > Polychaeta > Phyllodocida > Sigalionidae > Sthenelais > Sthenelais limicola. Next base: position 105,704,883 of record OW804099.1, read on the forward strand.
GGAAGAAAACAGACGTTCACAAGTGCTAAGGTGAGATATGCTCTATATATATATTTTATTACGTGTATAGGGTAATTACTTTTCACAATACACAAATTATAATTCATTCTAATTATCTTGTGATCATTCATCTCAATCCATCTAACCGTTTTATGAAGCTCAATTGATTTATAATATGCTGTATCACCGAAGAAATTAATCATGAGTCAAAATTACGAAATACATTCACATTTGGAAAGATGAGATCAAGCGAGTCCTTATGATGGTAAACATTAGGATATCTAATAAGTACTTCTATGTGTGCCATCATGTGTCCCTAAAATTGTATCAATTGCGTAGGTTATGTATTTGTCAGACTGTATAATTATAAACACAAATGAATAGTGTATGTTAGTTTAAACCTGGGGCAAGTGGAAAACCCAATTCTGGGATTTGTATAAATAAAGGTTTAACAAAAATGTTTGTTGATGCATGAAAATATGTTTACAATATTTGTTAATGGTAAATAGAATGTAAAGTAGTCAAACATACTCCCTATGAGAACCTCAGATTCGTATAGCTTCATATCATCTTGCATACTTTACTGTCCTTTTGATTTGGGTCACACTCTGAGGTAGTGACTATCCCAAACTTAGTGCAAACCACCTTTGGTTTTTCTGTAATCGATTTTTTTTCTGTGTAAGGGATCCTTTTCTATTCTATGTATATAAATGGACAAATCACCTAATAATTATCACTCCTTAACTGCTACTACAATAAGTATGTTCGATTTGTGTATATGTGTGTACTCTTGGCTTTATCTTTTTAAACTGGGCGCATTAGAAGAACCCAGCTGTCTGGGATAATGCCAACCCAGTGGAAATAAAATCTTCAAAAAAAAATCAATACACAGTGTGGAAATCTGGCACTTGTACTTTTATTTCTAAGTGCTCCAAATACAAAAATAAGTGGTTCATGTGGAAACAATTTGGGAAATGTAATTTTCTACGATGTGACTCATTTGACTACACATAACTCTATATTATCCATATCTGAGCATCAACTTTCGAGATCCTAAGTTTAATAGGGGAGTTGAATGTGCCACTGCGCATGTCTGTTAAGTGCATTCTAGGACGGATTCTGACACATTTTTGGCAACATTTTTATCGTAAAGAATTTGCTTACCAATATCATAGCTTGTTTAAGTGGGCTATGAAAACCGAATCCATGGTGGGAATAATAGGGACTTGTGCTATGGAAACATGTAAAACACATGGATATTGACATTAAAACATTGATAAATAGTCAATGCTGAACATGGCAAGTTTTCTATAGATTTTACAATATTTAATTAATTCCATAATTCCATGAGAATCAGGATTCAAAATAGCGGCTATGCAAATGGCCTATTAAACTTTTTGTACTTTTTCACAATATAGACGACATTTTATTATTATAATTCAACTTTCATTCAGTAAACATAAACCTAATGTAAATCAAAACGAGGGCCAGCTCCTTCTCCACTGGAGATCTACCAGGTAGCCCTTAAAAAAAACATTGGTAATGAGATATTTTGAAAACCAGAAATAAATTTACGGCAATGATTATCAGTTAATGTCAGTTTTAGTCGGTATATTAATGTCTCCCTTTTATTGGGATGTCCATTGTCGTTTTTCCTTTAGTGATGATGGGTATTTCTGTGAAGTATAGTAAATATGGGTAACCAGCCCAGACATGATATGGCTCTAAAGAGCATATCCTACTATACGATTATGTGTTAAACCTCAAGATATGTCTTTAACTTATCCAATAAAGATATTCCGACTTGATCTGACTCAAATGTCATCTGTTTAAGGAAAATGAGTCACACATAAAAGAATAGATATCTTTCAAAATGATATATTCCCATGATTTCCTTGTAGGACTGTTTTCATGTTTGGTGTGCCCGACGATGTATGAATACATGTACCACATCTGTGCATAAACTATTCCCATACACTTTTAAGGTCATTCTATGGAGTATATTTAGCTACTTTACTACTAATTGTCCCCGAGAAATATTGCACATGTAGTGGTCCTGGTGGTTGAACCTGGGATTGTGACCTGAGGATAGCTCGCCTCGGTTGCTCAGTTGGTAGAGCATTGAAACATCAATTCAAAGGTCTGGGGTCTGGTTTCCTGTCACGGCAATAGCATTTTTCAGCAGGTTCACTCCACAAACTTATTATTCAAAAAGAAATATCAAACTCAAAAGATAATAATATAAACTTATTAGATATAAACTTATTAGATATCATACTGTTTACTATCATTGAAATCGCCTTGATCTAATTTTGTTAAAAATGATAATATCTCAAAATTCATTTTTGTGACTTGTTACCTATTTTTCGGATACACTTCCCATTTGGGTCAGATTTTCTGAAAATGTACAATTGGCAGCTTTACACGTTTAGTAAATTCTGCAAAATTAGGCTGCAATTTGGTCAATACTAGGTAAATTCGAGTATATTCGGCATTGCATTGATTCCAGCAATCAGTTTTGTTAGGTTGAACTGTATTTTGAACTTTATTTTCGTCTGAAATTTGGGTTATTTGAAAATATTGGCGAAGTTAAATTGTACATTTCATGAAAATTTGACTCATTTATGTCTGCTCTCACATTAGGTCTACCGAAGGTGTTAGAAGCGGAAGCAACATGTTCAAGCTACTGAACCTGCTCCTTGCATTGCCCATTGTTCATTGTGCTTATGGATCCCTCATCAGTAGGGCAAGCTGGGGAGCTCGGCCACCTAGAGTGACACCAACTCCAATAGGTCTTAACAAACAGTATGTGTTCATACACCACACAACAGGCAATCGCTGCGACTCTTTATCAGCCTGCAAAGCCAGAGCTCAACAAACTCAGAACCACCACATGGACAAAGAAGGTAAGTGATAATGGTGGTAGCCATTAATCAATCATTGTTTTACTGATCAATCCCTATCAATTTCACATCTAATTTGTTATGATAGGATGTAATTTGGATGCAAATCAATTTTTAGCATGTTTTTAGCCTGTTTTTTTCAGGTTTTATTGATTACAGAATGTTATGTGGTATAGTGAATGTCAATATTACATATTTTTCTAGAAGCCATTCTTGCACACTATACTTCTTGCTGTAACCCTTAATGACTTTTGTTCAACCATTCATATTTACACTGGTTTGTGGTGTAAAACAACTGAGTCATAAGTCAACAAAAGTTGATTTCAAAATACCATCATATTTGAAGAATAATACAATTAACTACACAACTAAGTGGATTCCAATGCTGTTATCGTTTTGAAAATCGAAAAAGTGTTCCTCCATTTTCGTTGATTTTTGTCTAGAGAAAGCGTTATTTCTAGGTGGACAGGTACTAGTAAAGTAGCTAGATAAATGCAAGGATAATTTTATTTAATGCACTGACTTGAAGTTAGTAACATGTATTAATACAACCTATCACGCTAGATACACCAACATATTAGACCATTCCTATGAGGAGTTCTTGCAGAAAAAACATTTGAAATAGATCATTTCTGAGGCTTTCAACCATTTTGTTTTGTCTCATGTCAAATGTACACATCACATATTTTTCCTTTACAGGTTATAATGACATTGGCTACAGCTTCTTGGTAGGAGAAGATGGTAATGTGTATGAAGGACAAGGCTGGGGCATACAGGGAGCTCATACCTTGGGTTATAACAACCAGGGCTATGGTATAGCAGTTATTGGCAACTTCCAGAGTCAGAGACCAAGCCAACTTGCTCTGGATGCTCTGAAGGACCTCATACAAAAAGGTGTTGATAAGGTTAGTAGAGATATTGATATAAATTGGGGGAAATCGTCAAAAAATGTAAAGTTCATCTTCAGCAATCAGTACAAAAAACCCGAATTTAAGATTCAAGAATATTTTAGATACTGTTTAAAACTGAATGTTCTTAGTTGTGGGATATCTAACGCGTTAAGCCTAATGATCCTAATGGTCCTAATGATTATCAAAGTATTATGAAAAGTTATGAGTTAGAAAGAGTAATTCAAATGCTTTTGTTTTGAATGAGAATTATCATTGAATGAAACTTTGTCCAATAAAATTTTAAAAAAAAAAGAAGACATTTGCACAGATACTTTACAAAAATTTAATTTCAAGACAGTGTATTAAATATATCTATGCATTTTTATGATCATCCTATTGAGTATATGCAGCTATTTACGAATAGTATTCTACCAATAAATATTGCAAACTTTTCTTTCCAAAACGAAAATAACAAACTTTTACTATAGAAATACATATTAGCTGTCACATTGTTTACTATAATTAGAATCTGTTTAATCTCCTGAAATAGGATGACATATCTAAATCTATTTCTTGAAACTTGTGACTCATTTCCCTCTGACGTATCACATTTGATATGTTTAGATTCATGCTTTAGTATGGACACATTGCTACGATGATTAAACGTGTACTAGTTTAAGGGGGCAAAAACATGTTAAGACTTGCTGGGACCGCTTACAGCTGTTTTCCATAATAATAGTTTTCAGAGAGGCTAGTTCACTGGCACTTTAGTGGCAATGGCCCGCTAAAAATATTGCAAGCTTAAAAAAAAGAGTTATCAAACTTAATGTTTACTATCATTAGAATCGCCTTGATCTCATATATTCAAATAATGATGAAATCTCAAAATCCATTTTTGGTGACTTTTGACTCATTTTTCTGTAACCTATCGAACATATTGACTGGTCATACCCAGGCCAACAATATCTTCCGACAGTCCCAACACTATCTCTTAAAGGATTACTGATATACATTGCAGTGTTTCATATAATTCCTCAGCTACAGTTCACCAGGAGGCCCTGAATGGAGGTTAGTAATCTTTTTAGTCTGCCAAGATTGCCCGAAAGATGAAATCATTGTTGATGAAATATCTTCTATTCTTTCTACTTTCTACAGGAATACTTGAGTCCTGAGTACATACTGAGGGCCCACAGCGATATGATACGGACTGAATGTCCAGGCAAAGTCTTTACTGACCTCCTCAGAACTTGGCCCCGTTATATAACCTATTAATACAAGTACAATCTAAATAAACAGATTTGTTCGCAAGTGAGTGTACAATCAATGAAGTAGAATTGATTACCTATGATCAAACTGAAAAGCATATCCATTCTTCTAGGGCAAAGCAAAGGGTGTTTTTAAAATAACTTGATTTGTACATTTGTGTGTATTCGACACATCAATAATATGCTAAATGAAATATGATCGGCCTGGGATTACAACTAAAGGCCCAAGTAAATATGTTTAATCAGACAGTTATTGAGACAATTTCAGATATTTCTAACATAAAATTATCAATACTGATTTTTCTGACATAACTGGAATATTAAATGTGGTATATGTATTACTGTTGAATGTAATTATAAATATACAGCTGTGCCTCCTGAATTGACTGTTAACTCGTTGCTGTGAGACAACGACCGCTTCAGAAAGATCCTGGTCATCCCAATGAACAGACGTTGAAAAGATTTTGTTTTTTCTTTCCGTTTTGTACCTTCCTGCTGCATGAGTTTTTGTTTGGGGCTTAACGAACATACTCATCAGGTGCATAAAATTCCTGAGAAGCCCTCATGCCTTGTGTTTCCTCGATAGTATATTTATAGGCCTAGTCTAACCTGATACTTTGCAATCTTTTTCATGTTTCAATAACTTGTGACTGCTGCTTCATAAATATGAAGTTGAATAAACAATAAATATAAAGTTATCTAAGTTAGATAACGGTGCATGCTGGAAGACGTTTAAAACCTACAGAGTCATGTAACCACTTTGAGCAGAGTCTCGGATAAAGTATTATTTCCTTCAATCATTTATGTATCAATCCTGTAATAAAATACTCTGGACCGTCGGCAATCGCTTTTTCCCCAGGAAAAAAATTATTTTCTATTTACCATTGAGACCATTGCATCGGCCATCTGGGTTGTACGCTTGGTATCTTCGTACTGCCTATATTTATTGGCTTGTTCTCAGCATTTTTTCTGGTGAAAAAACGTCTAATTACCTACAATACTCCATGTCCCATTTCTGTACATTTTTGCTCAGGCAGATTTAGCAAATTGTTCTCACCCGGTAAACAGTGTCTGTAAATTCATCGGCTAATTTTTACCTTGGCAACTACATTCCGCCATTGAGACCGTCTTCCTCATCATAGTTCATATCCCTCACACCAGGACAACCTTAGTTCAGGCTAATAACACCGGGCACCACCACCAAATTTCTGGGCTGCCTCCTGCGCCAAATGTGCGAGGAGGCAGTCATATGAATAGCAGGGTGGGTGGGTGGGTAGTCAGTAAATGAGAAAAAAAATCCATACGTTCATCAGTAAATAGCCAAAGACTTCGCCACCATGAAACTCTACTCTAGCGACCACCTCTCTGGATGTCTGTATGTCTTCCACAGCGCTACTTAATATATGGCTCCACCTGGTTGCACAAAGAAGTACCTGTCCCCATATAGACATAATATTGTCTATATGGATACATATATGTTTTTGTATTACATTTGAAAGGGCAAGTACATTTAATAAACAACAAATTAATACAAAGGCTGTGCCTTACATATGGTGACGCCACCTGGTGGTTTACTCGGATATTTCATCTCGTACATCCCTAGCGAGGAATAACAAGTTAACTTTTAAAATGTCCTTTAGCATTGTAGAAGCCAAGATGGCAGGATAGTGTTCAATAAAGATTTGTAAAAAAAACCCAAAAAAACCCAACAAATTAATGATTCACAACTAAGTTGTGCTATCTGCCATGGATGTTCTTAGATGTCGCCTTTGGTATATATACTAATAGAACATATTAGTGTTATATAAAAGAAAGAAACATACTAAATCCAATAGTTATAATGGTGAAAATATAATATATGGACTGACACTAGATGTCGTCACCTTCTGCTTGGTTGGCTATGAGAGCGTCTGCTTCCCTCAGTGTCACATAGGAACCAAAGCTGACAACATTGCCTGCTCTGCTGTTTTCTTCTTTTCTTGTCTAAGGTTTAAGAAAGGCGTTGTCAATGGTTGCCAGCTCCTTGCCGCAATGCTAACCCTCGTTCCCTCACCTTTGTGGAGAATATGTATATGAGGCACATATATATTGTAGAAAATAGACTAGTTCTCTTGGGTAAGGGGCAAGACCAAATTTGATTTTATTTCATTAACATTTTCATACATCAAGCACAAATATTCTTAGACTAGCCTGATTTAATTTATACAAAATTTAATTTGAAATTAAAGTAACTTCTAGATAGATTTAGTTCGTTTTCAGATTTTCAAGCAAGAAAATGACAAAGTTTGGACTTTGTAAGTTATATAACATGTTTAAAATAATTTACCAAAGGCAAATCTACAGGTGGAGGGGGCGGGACCTGTACGGCCCGCCAGGCCAGCAAGAAGCGATAACTTACGAGCTAGCACCGGCTGACTGAAAGTGGCTTCTGTGACTTCGCATCTCTGATTGGCTGTTGCAGCCGGGAGGCGGGCCTATAGTGTCGAGAACATTACAGAATCTCATTATCAAATATTAAACCACCTGTTTGGTGGCAACACAAAGCCTTAAATTAACCAAAAACATTGTATTTGTTTATTTGATTCACTCCAAGGCAAGTTGGAAATAAAAGTCATTCAGCATGATTGTTGTGTCAGTTGTTATGTCATTGCCAACTTGCTATGATTTTTAATAGAGAATAGTTCAAGGACTTAATGATATAATGCGGTCTGTAACTACTGTACAAATGTATCCGCAACCCTCTGGAGTAATGTATCATGTTCTTCTAATATGTGATATTTTTTCGGACTTATCTTTTGACAGTGGAATAGGAGAACTAGTAGTCTACATCGGGCAAATTCCAAGACTGCTTAAATATATCTATGCGTCCATGAGGTCATTCTGAGCAGTAGGATATATTCAACTAATTTATAGGTGATTGACGCTCTAGAGATATCAACACCTTTTGTTAATGCATAACATATATGATCTGTTTCAGGGAAATGAGTCATAAGTCGCAAAAATTATATTTTTTAAAGTGTTTATTTTACAAGATCACTTTATTGGAATGTCCCGATTTTTGTGGAGTTTATCACTTATAGCTATATCAATCGATGTATAAAATTTCAGGACAATGTATGTAATAAATCCTTTCGTTTTAAAGGTCCTCGTATTGAGTATATTTAGTTACTTTACTGTGTATTGCCCCCCAGAAATATTCTAAATTTGTTATTCAAAAATACAAACATCAAACTTGGAATCTAGAAAAACTCATCAGATTATTAGAATCGGCTTGATCTCATCTATTCAAATATGGTGATATCTCAAAATCCATTTTTTGCGACTTATGACTCATTTTCCTGAAACACATAATGAAAAAATACTTTTCGGATGTCCTAATGTTTACTATCATTCGAATTGACTTAATCTCATCTTTTCAAATATGATGAGATTTTTTTTACGTGTGACTCATTTTTCCTTGTTACATTCCATTCATGATTCAGTAATTGCAGCTATCTATCACTACAGTAAACTCCCACATAATGGATGGGTTGGTCAGGGAGCCATGTTTTGTTGTGAATAAAGGAACGCCGACGGCTTCAGCTGTCAAGTTCATTTATAAACGGCAAAATAGGGGTCACGCAACACAACACATTCATTGATTTGTTGTTATTGTTGTCATTGCTTGACAAACTATTTGCTATATTCTAGGTTGGAAAATTCCTGGGTATACGTATAGGTACCTAAATATACTGCATAAGCTGATCTTTATATCTTTTCATTTTTGTCTGAAATGTGGGTTATTTGGGAGGATTGGTGAAGGTGAATTGTACGTTTTCCAAAAATCTGTAAATATCTGTAAAATCTGTAAAAATCTGTAAAAATCTGTAGAATATTCAGTCAGAAATTCGATCACAAGTGTCCCCCCCCCCCCCTCCCCACACTTCTGTGTCCGACTAAAATCGGGGAATATAGGCTACAGAATAGTTTTACTTGTTTATTATGAACAGTTTTACATAAACAAGAAAGGATTAAAGAAACTTAGACGTTCATTGCAACTTTCTTTGGCCAGATAGTAAATGTTGACGTCTCCAGGTCAAAAACGGGTATATGGGGTTCAGATTTTCAAGAAAATGTATAATTAGCTGCTCTACTTATTTAGGAAATTCTGCTAAATTAGGCTGAAAAATGATAAATACCGGGTATATATCTGAGTATATTTGGTATCGCATTGATTTAAAGTATCAGTTCTGTTATGTTAAACTGCATTTTGAAGCTTGAAGCTCATTTTTGTCTCAAATTTGGGTTGTTTGAGAGGATTGCTGAAGGAGAATTGTACATTTTCTGAAAACCTGACCCGTGTGATGGGTTACATGAGAATGAGTCACAAGTTACAAGAAATTGATTTGGAGATATCAATCCCATATCAATCCCATTCTAATCATGGTAAACAGTATGACAGATATTACATATTGTCATATTTCAACTTAGATATTTTTTGTTTTACAAAAAAAGCTGCTATATTTCTGAATCGATGGGTGATTTTTACCAGTAAAGAAATTTATTAAATACTCCGCCAACGAAATTAAAACCGCAAGGATATATTTAATGCAATGTCCTGAGATTTGAGACATTAATATGACTAAAAGTGCTAAACACACTGAATATCAGAACACTTTGTGACATTTCAAAGGTGAGAGGCGAGAGGCGAGAGGCAAGAATTCAAAAGTGAGAGGCGAGAGGCGAGAGGCAAGATGGCAGCGATGGGACACTGGTCAATGGGAAAGTAGTCTAGCGTTGTCATAGAGACACGCCATGCTATGAAGTTACGTTGTCTGCTAAGCATTGAAAGTGTGGGGGCTGTTGTCAATGTTATGATGGCTGTCATAAATCCCAAGCGTTGATGGAATCATGCCACTCCCTCGCTGTATTTCTCACGCAGCAAGTTACTGTACTTAAAAGCAATCGTACATGTTTCAAAGCGTTTGGAAGAGGTCAAATAAATCTTGAACTAACCTTAGTGCATGCCTGTGTGATCGTTCTCCAGCTTGTTTCCGGCAGAGGAATCCCTCGGGATTGAACTTGGTGAAGAACGATCACACAGACAGCACTGTGGTTAGTTCTACCTATTTATTGGTGGAATACGATATGTGAATGAGAAATACATTTTAGTTTTTCATTTTTTTATTGTAGCAATTACAATGAAACAGAGTATTGTAAATATCCAAAATCCTAGTTGAAAGTCTTTCTATTAGTGATATTTCAAATTGGGTCTCAGGAAAATGAGTCACTAGTCACAAAATTGATATACAATTGATTTATTCACATGGTTACATTGTTGGAATTTTGGAGTATCTAACACTTTAAGTCTTTGTTTAACTATATACAAACAATTGTCCATTGATTGTTTCCCCAAATGTTTTACAAATTCATTTGAGGTTATGACGCAACATCCCATATCATTTATTAATCATGCCTAAATAACTACAGGTTAGTTGGCATGCATGATAGCACTCCTGTGTGTGATTAAGGGTGGTCTCCACTGGCTGCGGTAAGCTCTGCGGTAAGCCTTGCAATGATTTGTGCTGGTTCTGTAGGTGGAGAGGAGTGATGAGGTCCTGCCAACATGGTTCACTGGCCATGTATGGGCAGGACCTCACCACTTCTCACCTTCACAGCATAATCGGTGTGTAGTTATTTTACGAATTTTTGAAACAATACATTCTCCCAGTGTGTTTACACTCAATTTGAGACTTGAATGCAGAGATAGCCTGTATGGTTAAGCGTTGGCCCCTTTGATGCAGTATTGAATGTTTACTGCCTACAGGACTCAAGCAGAGTGTAGTCTGATACAAGGCTTACAGAAATTAACACATGTGAATGAATGTTGAATAAGTATGAACTACAAGCTATTGAATGAATACAAGTGAAACAAGAATACAAGGCAAGAATACAAGTGAATGTTGAAAGTAGCCCAACTTTTATATCATTATGTGCAAGTACAGGGATACGCATTCCATAGCAAAGTTTGCTGTCAGGGCCACAGATGTACTGCTGCACAGCTCATCAAGTATGTCATAGGTGAGATTTTTAGAAAATGATCAATTCCAACCGTCTCAAAAACCCCAAATTTCAGACAAAAATAAAGGCAAAATACAGTTCAACCTAACCAAACAGATTGGTAGAATCAATGCAATGCCAAATATACTTGGATTTACTAAGTATTGACCAAATCACAGCCTAATTTAGCAGAGTTCACTAAATGTGTACAGCTGCCAATTGTACATTTTCTGGAAATCTGACACACATAACACTATGGCCATTAGTAATATAACATGAAATATTGTTTGATGCATGGTACTACTGGAACCAATTGTCAATTGTTTTGTTATCTTTATTTATATAATACATTTTACAATAAAGCACTGTGGTGCATAATATTGAAAAAAGTTTCTAGCACTTGTAGTAACACTTGACAGAGCCCAGGGTTACTACGACTAGTCAAAAATGCAATAGGTCAGATCACCAAGTTGAAGGAGACTCTCACTGGCACAGACCTTGGAGCCTGGGCCCTTCATCCTCTTATGTATATTCTAAAGCAGAGTGAGTGAGTAGGCGGTTAGAGGCTGTGTTTATGGTCCAAACTGTTCTCTAAGCCTGCCGGGAACAAGACAAGGCGAACCCAAGGCTTGTTCCCGGCAGGCTTAGAGAACAGTGAGGACCATGAACGAAGGCTCTAATCACTATATAATAGTCCCTGTTAGTTGGGCTGTTACTATCACTTTAGTGAGTTAGTATCAGTTTCCCTGAAAAATGAATTCTAAATTTGTGTGGTTTTGTTCAGTTCTGAGTCCCATACGCTCACTCACTGTACAGTGCGTATGGCTGTGACTGTGGGCCATGTCAACAAGTGGCCAACTGTAGTGGGAAGCTGGCCTCTGATTGGCTATTCATCGGAGGTCACTCCATGGGTGCCTCTTCCGGCTTAGAGTGCCCAGCCGCAGCAGGGTGGACAATTCTGCCTTTCTAGGGGTCCCCGCCAGACCAACCAACGGGGACTAATCAGTGAGTGGTTCCCTTGCGCCCTCATCAGTTGCACATTTAAGATGGTTATATCAAGGGCGGGAGAGCTGAGAGAGAGGCAGTTTAGGATCATACCCAGGATATAGAGATAGAGAAGAAGGGAGAGAGAGAGACAGACAGAGAAAAGAGACAGAATGGAACTTTATAGTCATATCTAGGACCATGTTCTGAAGCGGAATGGGCCACCATAGATGAGTTAGACATTAGTTATAAGGACACAGAAATTGGGTGTCCTAAACACGAAGAACATTTGGGTCAGATCTTGAGAAAATGTACAATTGGCAGATCAACACATTTAGTTGATTCTGCTGAATCAGACTGAAAAATGGTCAGCTGTTTGTTTATGTTGAACTGTATTTTGAACCTGATTTCTATCTTAAATTTGGGTTATTTAAGACGATTAGTGAAGGTCAATTGTACATTTTCTGGTGATTTCGCCCATTAACTTTTAGTAATGGTGCATATGGTAGGAGGATTTCTGATACCCTCAGCCAATGTCAGAGCAAAGACTCTAATGCTGACATTACAGTCAGGGACACAGTCACACTCATACATCAAGGGGTCTGCACTGCTTAGCTTCTTGCATTTCTTGTGTTTCAGAATTGGAGGACCTGGTGATGTCTCTGTGCTGACAACGATGTGCTTCTTAGCCTTTCCAGTGACTGAGGCTGCCAGGGATATTGCTATAGTAAAGGGACTGGTTCCACCATGCACCAGCTGGAGTGTTGTTATGGGTAGATATGTCCATGCAGCAGATAGGTCCACACAGGAGGTAGAGTCAGTGTCAAACATGTCATACTTGTTGATTGGTGAGTAATCCTCAAATGGTATTTCTTTGATTGTAATTTCAGCTGTAATTATAACATTCAATCATTAAATAGCATTCAATCAGGGTAAAGCGGTCTAGCCACTGTCAACAAAATAGTTGGCGATGCATTGGCAATGAGCTAGTCAATAAGAATTTTGACAAATTCATTGCATCGTCTTTACATCAACTTGTCATTGCTATGTCTTTGGCAACAGCAAGCGATGACAAGCGGCAAGTAGGCGATGTGAATATTGCATCAACAAGGGTAGATATCAAACATGTTTGATATTTCCCGGCGATGAGATTTTGCATTGGTGCATTGCATCAATGGAGGTAACGGTGCATTGCATCAATGGAGGTAATGGCCGTGGCAATGCCTTGGCGATGCCTAGTCGATGTGATTACATATGTAAAAGCAAGAGAATTATAGTTGCCAATCTTATTCTGGTTGTCGCTGCAAAGATGATGCAGCTACGACAAGCCTCTTTGAAAAAAACAAAAAACGATAAGCCTCTTTATCAATGTGCATCGCCCGGCAATTACATTGTCTTTCCATCGTCTTTGTATGGACTTGGTTCTGTGAACAGTGGCCAGACCACATAAGTCAGCAGAAAATATACAAATCACCTTTAACAAAGAATTTGAGCCATTGGGGACATGAGTTTGTGGAGGTTTAGTCGAAAAGAATTTCAGAAGCTACTTGTTGACAAAACCTTCATTGAATGGTCATGAACTTGTCATCGCTATGTCCTGTGCATAGGAAACGTGGTGATTGGAAAATTATGTTGGTAAGGCTGGCCATGTACCTTTCCTTTTGCTCATTAACCAAGCTTTAGTTAAAGGTCGCATTTTACTGTTATATGTTACATGTTAAGATTAGTGTATCTGGCAGAAAACATGGGAGTTAACTAATCACTATTGGTTTACAGTATGCTAAATCTAGCTGAAACTCAGATAAACACCTAGTCTGGGGTCTGGCCATATTTGTTCGCAAATTGGTCTCATATGTTTCAGTTGTTAGACATCATTTAACAAAATTCAAATCATGTAATAGCGGAACTCCACTAGAGAAAAAACAGCGGCAACAAATATTTTTGTTGCCCGCTAAAATCAGTTCATTTCATGTTTGCAATGATAATGCAAATGTAGGAGTGTCAGGTATGTTGCCACATTCTGTGGAAACTGTTGTTTCTGTATGGACATTTGTTGCAACAAATTATTGGGCAATGACAAAATTTGTCAGCGCCATTTTTCTCTCTAGTGGAGTCGCCCTATAAGTAGTTAAACTACAACATAAAAAACTGATTTAAAAAATTCACCAACTCACCAACCAGACTGAGAGAGTCGAGGAATGCTTGGTAAACATCTGCAGAGTTACAACTGTACTTTTTCTCTACTGTTGTATCTGAGAACATATAACCTGCCTCTGGTCTGTAGATCACTTCATTCATTATTATACTCTTCCTCAGTAGTACATGGTTAGATGGAACAAGACTTACTGAAAAAGTGTTAAAGGTAATCTGTATTACTTAAAGCACTATTAGTCAATGTAACAAAGATATGTAACTGTCAGAGTTCAGTTTAAGAGATTTTTATTATTAATATTTATGACTGATTTGATATAGTTATGAGATTAAGATTAAGATTAAGATACATTTATTTTCGAACTTGTCGCTCTCAGGAAACATAACTCTAGGTTAGGGAGGTTTGAAAGCTTCCTGTTATAATTACAATAATGCGTATTTTTGTGGTTTTTGTGGTTATGAAAATGCTTTGAAATCGACCTTGATTCAAAGTCTGGAAGAAAGTACTACTGCTCGACCATCAATATCTGGCATATATTGGATGTTTATCCCCACCGTCAGCTGTGACTACTGTCGGACAGTGGCCAAGGCTGGACAGTTGACAGTTGTACCAATTGGATGTGTAAGTGGATACACTATTTAAGTAACAATTGGTGACAGTCCCCAGGATCACATTCCCATGTCAAAACATAGTTTGACCAGACTAACCAAAGTCATGCATAGCTAATACAGAATTGCAAATATCAATGTGCCCCTCACCATCTTTCTCACAGAGAATGTTCCTTGTGTCAGTACACCAATAATCATGCCACCTGCTGTTAGCCGTATATGGACCTATACAGTCATCACCACCATCAGGTTCACCTGCATCCCAGAAACTCCAGGTCAAGGGACTGCCATCCTTCATCCATCTATATTTATCACTGGTTCCTTCAGACTCCAGACCAATAAAGTATTCCTCCTCCCTGTGGTATAAGCATAGGTTCAGGCCTTCACAGATGAGAGCCAAGCTTCTTTAACCTTTGCCTTGAAAGGCAGACACTAAAGGGATTAATAACCTCCATGTTGGGCCAGCCGGTGCACTGTTTATGCATAATTCCATGGTTTTGCATCTGGAGTATGCCCCAATCACTGCACCAGCAGCCGCTTAATGTTGGTCATAAATCCTGTGACAATTTATAGACAACTATTAATTGATATTATTACTTATTAATCAAGTCTTAATCATTGATAATTGATATTGAGTATTATTGAGTATTATTAATCATCAACTATTATTAGTTATCATTTATTATTAATAATTAGTTTTAAGTATAATCATTATTAACTATTATCAAGTATTATTAAGTATTATTATCGTACATGAATTATTATTTTAGGATGCAATGGAAGACCTACTTTGGAGCATTGTCTGACCTTTGCAAGCTCTGTAACTGTTATTGAAACATGAATACAAATTCAATATATACTTGGAAGGAACATACATCACAACTCTCAAGTCTCAAACAGTCCTGTTATATAGTTCTTGTTAAGGAATGACAGTATGTCAATCTCTATCACATGCCTCTAAACTGGAGATTATGTAATACCATGATGTGCATGGTATAACTGAAATAAATGTACTATTCCCTAAAAAAATAATAATCTACTCTATATTAAATGAAATCGTTGGAGCTGTTCTAAATGATCTGACCAGAAGCATAGCTTGGCGGTAAGTGATTTTATTATCATGAGAAAGTGTACATTGTAATGTGTGTCCAGAGGCTGTTGTCCAGCCTGTGATCCTATGTCTGGTATGTACAAATGACATGTGTTGTAACATACCATCCACAATGGTCTTGTTCATATAAAGGTGCACATTGGGTCATAACAGTTCTTACCTAAGGGCTGGCATGACTTTCCTGTACTCCATTGCACTCGTTATCATAGACATTGATGAGTCAAACGCCGCGCATTCAGCAGGTATCTCAGATTTAAGTTTCAGGCCAGACTTTATCCAGTAACAGATGTCATTGATATTTCGCTGTACAGCTAAGGGGAAAATATAAGCTATTTGATAAATGACAATCAAGGATTCCAACGATGGATGGTAGCTTTAGGACATAGATCTATCTTTTTGTTATAAATGAAAACAAACATTTGTTTTCATGAATATTAAAGTAGTTAAGGGTAAATGCAAGCGTTCAAAAGAAAAAGAAATCATGGATTTTGTTAAAAACATTGGATTTCAAAAGAACATGGCTGGAGGAATCCACAGAGCTAATGAAAACCATATTTATGTCATTGGATTGCTTTTTATTCCAGGGACCACTGAAACTTTCTAACTATAACTATACTATGACATTTTAACTATAAAACTCATTGTGTGAAGGGATTTTTTTCCATCTTTTCAGAATATTAGAAGAAGGAATGATACGAGTTCCTTTAAAATCTGCATATATTATATATATAGCTGGCTATTTTAGCCCCTAAATTAAAACCAGGGGGTCCTTGAACTAAAAATAATTACTGAGAACTCATGCTTTCCGCAAATTGACCTCCATAGTGAATTGTAATTATCTTCAGTCATCTCTAAAATATAAAATAATATCAGAACATTATTTATTTAGCTTTTTTATTCACCCAAACACGCATTGTATATTATGTATTGTATTGTATGTATTGTATTCACCCAACAATTTGGTTACGATAACCAAAGATTACACTCTATTTGAGGCAATCTTTTGTTTTGTTTTCATGAAATCTTCTACATCGAGGAATCCATATGCTCTACTCCTGTTTTCCATGCTTAATTCTATAGTAATGAATTGTTACCCCTTCTTCCATAGCAACACTAAATATAACGCAATATAGAAACAAAATATTTGTTAATTATTAACATGCAATGTTAATCGACTTGCTGACTCTTCACCTGCTTGTTGGTTTAACCAAGCTGTAAAATTGTCATCTTGTAACACTACATAGAATCTTTAGTGCAGTACTTACAGATATCTCTCTCACAGATGAAACGTTCATTGTGTGTGCAGGGTTTGTCCTCAAAGTCTTCATTAGACACAACACAAAGGCAGCCATCATTGCTGATACCGGGGTTATTCTCAATTGTGGGCCATGTATAAACAGAGTTGTTTGGCCATTTCCAGTCTGTGGAGCCTGCCAACCTCTTTCCCCCAAGGTAGATCCGGTCACTATCATAGTCATAGACTCTCCTTCAAAGAAAAATGTTGCAAAAAACTATAATTCTAGGCAATGACCTCGTTAGGCATAATGTTATGATTGATTATTCTGTGTTTGGATCATCATATTTGAAGCAGTTGGACATCTGGTAAGTAGTTCTATTTTTTTTTTAAAGTTTGCATGGCCTGAGTATGTTAATTCAGGTAGTGTATTTTGCACATCAATAGGCCCCGCCCATGTGGTACAAACCAAATGTTATGGGATACACACTTCATCGTGGAGTAAATTGTATTGTTCCATTTGGACGTAGTGTTATAGTTAACTGTTCAAGGCAGTAAATGATTGCCAACATCTATCTAGAGGGTGTATGTGCACATGTGTTTATTATCCCTTGGCTCTATCTTGATGACTTTGATATGTACTTCTGATAATCAATAGTTTCATGAATAGCTCAGATGATGGTATCTACATTTTTTTTATTCCATTTACCAAGTCATTAATTACAGGTTCAATAGGGGAGTTGCATGTCTCACTGCGCATGTCTGTCACAGTGCATGCTGGGACGGATTCAGTTCAGGTCTGACATACAAATATGTGGCAACATTTTTATAAAAAGATGCAAAATTGTTTTCACCAATATCATAGCTTGTATAGATGATTTATGAAAACCAAATGCATGATGGGAAAGATGAAGTCGAATGTTATGGAAACATGTATAACCCAGGGATATTGACATTAGAGCTCTAATAAATAGTCCATGCTGAAAATAACATGTTTTGTTTAGATTTTATACTGTACCATTAGTCCCATAATTCCATGCGAATTAAGATTCAAAATGGCGGCTATGCAACTCCCCTATTGTTAATAAAGGATGCATTTTGTTGTTCAACGATGTGTCTCATACATTGCCTAATTCTGCTGAACCTAGTTAGGCAGATAGCATGCAAATTTAACAGCAGCTGCCCTGAAGGCTGTTATATCTCCCAGTAGGCTGAGTCAGAAGCTTCCACCGTCACTAACAAACAACAACATGGCAAACTTTTTCGGTTCCTAGACGTTTGATATTTGGATAATTTAACCCATATTACATATGCCATGAAAGAATATTCACTAGGCTTCATTTGCAAGTATTAGATCAACACTCAACTGCCTGACAAAAATAAATAATGTTTAGGCCTACTCTGTTTCGTTGGTTGGGTTGCCATAACCAGAAGCCCCCGCCTTAGCTTTATCTCTGCCAAAAGAAAAACTAGGTGGCGTGATGGTTGGATAGCTTATATTAGCACTACCAAGGATAGGGAGAATTAAAATCAATACTATTTTCGGGGAGTATATCCCACTCCGCTGAGAAAGAAAAAAAATTCTTTAATAAAAGAAGACACTCTGTCGCTATTAGGAAGCTTATCTATTATGACAATTACAATAACAAAACTCCTTCATAATCATTGACCAGTACCTCATGACCTTGAGCAGTCAACTTTAGCTGACCAAGTATAAATGCGACTAGGCATTATAATCCTAAGTCTGTTAAGAAGAACAATACAAACTTCCAAACATTATTAAAGCTATATAAGACGACTCACTTCATTCTCTTGATCATTTCATATTCAGCTTCTGTAGTGACCATGGCCAGGTCAGCATTGCCTTGAAACTCTTGGCATATTGTCCGTGCCTCGTCCCTAGGTACTTTTAGACCCTTAGTGTGGGGTGCAAAATACTGCCTATCCCTTGGCTTACACTCCATTGGTACAGCTCCTGTGAAACACAGAAAGGTTCTCATGAAAATGCATTGGAAATATTTTCTTTTTTTTTGAGATGTTATTTAGGCTGGGTGATCATTTTCCAGAGGTCTCCGGGTTGATTCTAGCATCCCCAGCACAAATACAGAAAAATATGAAGTAGAGACAATAACTTGGTTGTACAGAAAAACATACAAAGTAAGGTATATATATATAACATGATCATATGATTCAATGTAGTATAGTATGGACCATGAGCAGTTAAGAATAGTATAAGTGGGTTGAGTTAAGTCATTGAGATGATCGCTTATGTTTTGTCCCCAAACTGTCAGGATAAAAATGTGTCATAGTAAATATCCCATATATCAAACATTTTTCATTTTCAAATATCATTTCCTTTTCTCAGATATTCCAACACATAATTAACATGAGCTATGGATATCCTAATATCCGAAGAGGTACTATCATGGATTCCTTTTTGACAGAAAGACAGATATGTCAAATGCCTGAGGGACTCCCTCATTTATATACTACTATGTGGTGTTTGACTATTAGCTAGTAGACTAGCACTAGGTCCCTTAGGCTATTCACATAGACCAGAAATCAGACCAAAGTGTATTTGGTTATTAAATGATACATTTACTTGATTTTTAAGAAACATTATTTTAGGAATTGTTTTAAAAGTATTGCCTTTAAATTAATGGCTATGAGTTGATTAATTTCATTTCTACACATATATTGATATGTATCAAAAATAATAAATAATCAAGGTGCGCTAGTCTATCCATGACAGAAAGCAAAAGAGCAAAAAGAACAAATCCAATCAGTGTCATGGGATCCGATCACTGTCATGGGATTTGTGCGATGTGCAATAGCATCAGATGACACAGGTCATGGGTAATAGGGTAGTCATCATACTAAAAAGACTCCTTGTAATGGGTGAAAAGATCTCTGAAATGAAGGAATAGTCGGTGCCATGAATCTATTTGTTTTGTAATAGGAAAAGTTGTCTTAGTAATATATTTTGGCTATGTGTAATATGTGAAAAAAGAGAGGAAAAGTCTGCAGTATTACATATATCGTACAGATGACGACTCTGGGATGCAACAGGTTATGTCATATACATAACACAATGGACTTGTAATTACACATTAGAGTAGGACTTTGTATCTTGATGACATGTGTTCTAGGAAAATGAGTCTTGAGTCGCGAAATTAATAGTGTTCAAAGAGTTTTTTTCACAAGATCTCTTTATTGGAATTCTTCTGATTTCGGAGGGCTTAGCAATATGAATCTGTGTAACAAATTACGGGACATTGTATTAAATATATGCTTGCCTTTTAAAGGCTTTCATATGGAGCATATCTAGTTATGTTATTGGTCATAACCCATCAAGCAAAATTGCCTTTTTAAAAAAAAAATATCAAACATAAAGTATAGAAACACCTATTAAATGTCCTAGTGGTTACTATCATTGGAATCAGCTTGATCTCAGCTATTCATGTATGGTGATATCTCAAACTTGTGATATATTTTCCTGAAATGGATCACAATTACAATAAATCCATCTTAAGCAAATACAACTTAACATTTTTTTTGCGTTCATCATTATTACATCAATTTGTGTGTTTAGTTTACCTGGTTCTGGAATAAGGAGTCCATTAGCCACCCAGCATGCTCTGATGTCAGCAGCAGCAACAGCCTCAGGAGACGCTGTCGTCAAGGGAAAAAAAGAAGTTGATTTTGTGTTGTATAGTGCTTATTTCCAGATACATAATAACAAAGTACAAAAATAGTGATAATGTTGAAAATGGGTGTCCCTTACTATGGTGGCCTTTCAAGGGTTCTCTTCTACAGTATTTAATTAGTTACGTTAACTTACCAGTGCACAACACATATATCATGGTCAGTTTTTACAATAGTTAGTTTAGCATCAGTATCAGTATACAATAGGGTTGTGTAGGGTTGAATTCTAACGGACACTTCCCTATGGTTTTATACAATGAGATGTTGTACCACATATATTATCCAGTATTATTCTTAAACACATTTTGATGAATAAACAACTTTATTTTAGAACTTCAACTCGTGTTTATTTACCAGACACTTCACCTGCAGCAGTCGAGTGTTGGTTATTAATAATGATGAATTAATTAATCAATTAATTAATTAAATAAATAATACAAATTAAAAGATTGATGGAAAAGCAACTCAACAAAAACAGTAATGGGAACGAGTCAAGTTGGTATTTTGTAGGTTTATTGGCGTTCCTGACGCGTTTCGCCTTTCTTGTGCTTCATCAGAGGATAATAATACAAATACTGAATACATCATGGTGTAATGCTCAGCAAACTATAAAGGGATTAAAGGACTAGGCGTGAGGGGTTGCTGGTGCACTATTCTGTGCATATGCCCGAGGTGATCTACACATTGAGTGAATTCTGCTAAATTAGTCTGCAATTTGCTCAATACTAGTTAAATTCGAGTATATTCGGCATAGCATTGAGTCTAGCAATCTGTTTGGTTAGGTTGAACTGTATTTTGAAATTTATTTTCGTCTGAAATTTGGTTTATTTGAGAAGATTGGCGATTTAATTGTTTCATCCCCTCGTTAGGTTTTGCATTTAAAGTGTCACCCTCATCTAACATGAATGAAAAAATAACACAAATTAGTTTGCATTTTGCTACATTTCTTTCTCATCTGGAAATAATTTGACCTAAAATGTGGAGTATATAACAATCATATTTTTGCTGCAGAAAAAGATGATGTTATGTGGGTTAGATCGCCGGAAAATGTACAATTCTATGGAAAGCGGTTTGAAAGTACCGACATAGTTGTGAGGTCCCTGGTCTGGTTCCTTAATTAATTGTCCTAATTAATTACTGGTGATTGAGATGGAACCATTCCAAAGAACTCTTGATACAATTGGGCTGCCTGAAACCATTGCTGCCAGGGTGCTAAGTTGGCTGATCTTCAGTACAGTCCTAGTTGTACCAAATAGAATATAGAAGTCCCCATAGGTTGGGGTGTAGAAATAATGTGGAGTCCAACTACATGGTATACGGTTGAATGTAGAAGTGGTTGTGTGTTCCTGGGTTGCCAGGAGGCTTTATTTATATTCTTAGTCAAGAACCAATACGTGATAACTACCAGTACAGGACACAATATACAGGACACAATATGCCCACGCTGATGATGTCACCTTACAAGTTCACATGCACCCTTAATGCATGGCAGATCATACTAGATCCGGACACGTGACATTTCTGCCCTTGTGCTTGGATCTCTTGCCTCTCCTCCGTGCCAGTTGGTTGGGAATCAGGTGACCTGGGATCAACCACATGTTGCCAGAAGGATACAACCCATATCCCGGTGATCCAGGGTGAGATGTATATTGTCAACCAGGTTTAAGTCCGGGGACATGTTCCAACATGCCTCCGGCTTGATCTATATTTACATACACCAATGCACAAACACATTCCAATGCGAGCTGTACAACTCTTAGTAAGGATAGATCATCATTGTATAGGCTTAAACCATAGTGGTTCATTTAATGTGTTTTCATTATCTAATCATATCTAATTATTATAGGTCTATCCCAATTACCTAATTACAATCAATTAGTAATTTATTAATGACCTCCATACTTTACATACCCCCCTTACTTAAGATTTTGAGCCGGCTGATACCAAACGTATCTAGGAGTACAGGAAAAAGAATGCCCTATTATGCCGTCAGATAAGGAACATTTCTGTCCTTGTGTAAGAGTTTTCAAGGTTAAAAGTGGCTAATATCGACGCATCCAGAAGTTCTACCACAACAATGCTATATTACGCTGTAATTTAAGGAACATCGCCGTCCATGGTGTAAGAATTTAGTGGGTTAGGAGACCCAAAATGGTACCCGGATATCAGTGATCCAGAGGTTGTTAAAAATGAATCCACAGGGATTGTTCCTTGGGTAAGAGATTTTGTGTGGGCTAAGAGACCCACAAAGGTATACCAATACCTCCAAACAAAATTCGAATCTATCCCGACAATGGGTCTTAGGGAACACAGTCCGTTCCCATAAGACTTGGTAAGAACTTTACGGATCGTGAAATCCAACCGGATGGGAAGATACTTTCTCCCAAAACTCCAACCTTTATTTTAGTCCTGGGAACACAGTCCGTCCCTCAAGACATGGTAAGATTTTCTTTTACGGATCACGAGATCCAAAAGATTTAACCTATTTCTAGTTTTATCACCGAACCCCCATTCATATTTTAGTCTTAGGAACACAGTCCATTCCTCAAGACATGGTAAGAAATAACAGAGATAAGTAATACAAATACAAAGTTATACAGGGTAGATCACTACCATGGTAGCGTCTCATAAACCCGGACCTCGGGAGAATAATATTCGATACCTTCGACGTTCTTGGGTACATATTTCTCCTCCTCGCGCTTCGGCACATGAATATCAACCTCCAACGGGACTTGATATTTCCGCCGTACCTCCATACGCCTCATCGCATCGGTCCAGTTGTTTAAATCTATATCTACCAGGCCAGTGGGGATTTCGATAAAATTAGCGCAGACATCACACTGCCAATCGTCAGGACGCCACTCCCCATTACTTGTCTTCCAATAGCACATTGGATGGACCAATGCGCCACAACATGGAGTGCGACCCGCACGACTGACCGTCCACGGTCCACGCTTTAAAAGAAGGCCAAGCTCTAAGCATATGGCGCACACGAAGAAGGAAGGCACTTGACGCCTTTTCCTTCGGCGGCCTTTATAAATAAAACGCGACATTTTATTCGTTGAGATATATTCGCCGCGCTCGGGGCTAGTTGCTACAGTGGCCGGTATCATTGATCCGGGGGCTATCTCGCATGTGTCCGCGAGGATTTCCACAATAGAATCCGAAAGGGTTTTCTTACCTTTAAAATGGGCGCATTGCCAAAGTCTGTCAGAGCGGAGTCCGGCCACGTTCAGAAGTGCCGCTACGTAACGGTGGACTCCCTCTCCCAAACCCTGAGCTAATACGTAGACAATGTCCAAAAGATAATTTTCGTTTAAGAAGTAGAGCATAAAATCGACATAGCGTTCTACGTCCCCCCTCCGGATCAATTCCGCCAACGACCACAGAGCCACATCCCCTTTCTGAGTTGCTAGGATCTTAAAAACGGTAACATATCCAGTTAAATCGAGAATCGGGGGTAGGACAATCTCGTCCGCCCAACCATCTCCCACATAGCGCTTTAATAGCCGGAAATACGGCGAGCAATACATTAGCCGCTCAAAATCCAACTCGTCATTAGATATGATATACTCCTCCACCATAGTTATATAGTAGATTATATTTTCCAGGGTTAAAATATATATATATGTATATATATATACGTAATATACTTCCGGTGTATATATACGTTTTCTCCTTCGAATACAGCCTTAGCTTGTATCGTATCGCAGTGATCTGTCTATCGCAATTCTCAATTCGTTATTTTAGCCTCGATTCATAATCTCGCTCTCTCGTAAGTCATGAAATTTCGAATTTCTAATGTATAAGCGTTATCTTATACTCCGCCCGGAAAAGGAAGCCTGAAATTAGTCAATTTAGAAATTATGGTCTAATATACAACTGTCTCCGCACAAACTCGTCGTCATCGGAGATATCATAAGTTGAACTTAGATCCTCGTACAAGTGTTCGTCAGACTCGGAAAATGACACTTGATGACCTATAGAGCGCGTCCTTTGTTTCGGAGTTCTGGTCTTAACCGAGCCAGGCCGGTCATACAGCGGTTCCGGTCCTAGTCACGCTTGACTCGCTCTTGGCGCGCTAGGAGGCGGTGGTATTTCATTGATTTGTTCGATAACCGCTCTCCGATCACCAGCCCACCGCTCAACAGTGGGGGTGGTCCTCACAGTGGATCTCTGTACGCCGGTCGGTAATGTTGACATTTCCACAGTGGGTACACGCACTCGGCGTGCCGGACATGGTTTATATTTACATAAACAATACCCACATACAATCAAAGTCAGGCAAAATATAATAGTTATTCCGACAGAAGTTCCGGCAACATGTTTCTTTGTGAATACTTTAGGTTTGTTAACATATAGACTATCTGTAGTACCAATATCAATTTTTACCGAATCTTGTCCTGTAGATTTCCGAATTTTCTTAAATGTACTTACTGCCAAATCTGCGTCAAAATCTAATTTTACTGCCAAAGAAGCTTTATTTTGTTGTACCTTCGTTATTTTGATCGTATGCGTCCATTCTCCCATTATCCTCCAACCCTCTGTTGAAACAATGCAACCTGGCTTTACTTCATATATTCTAGCTTTACTAACGGATTCCCGAGTTTCCTGTTTACCAAGACAATGGATTGACATTGTCACATTTTCTCGAGCTGAAAGGAGATACAAATTATTAGCAATTTTATAGGCGTCACTTTCACGATCATCTTCGAACAGTAGCACTCGGCAACTGTCGAATTGTCCTTTATGTCCTGTTATCACTCCTTCGATACACAGTTCATGTCTATGGTGCACATTTGGTGGGCATACCACCGGATCATCACCTCTACAGAATTTAGTGTCGATAACACCACCGCGTCGTGTGTTCCATCCCACTTGTTCCGGAACGTCGGTGAGTCTTCTCCAGATGTTCTCTTTACCCGTGTATACAGGTACAGTTTTGATATTGTAGATAATATATTGTTCGTTATTAACTATTGGTAAAGAAGCTCTATAAACAAACTCACTGTCTTTGTACCACAGAAGTCCTATTCGGGTGTTCCGGTAGTACCAGCGAATTGGTAAGGGTCGAGTAGAAAGTGTCCCTGATTGACTCTCAAGAATCGAATGTAGCTGGTTTTCACTGAGGAGATCAACCGTGAGCCAACCCCGATCGAGGGCCCGTTGTTGATCGACGAAGACTGCTTGGTTTCTCTCCCAGTCGCTATGTAGCAATTCGAGTTGCGACAGCAATCCATCGACAGCTCCTTTCATTTGTAACTTAGTAACTTCTCTGCTGAGATGATTAATCCTTATGGTAACAAGAGCCATTTCTTCTCCTATGTCCATAAGTTGATCCTGTAGTCCCTGGATCTTAGTCTGCTGTTGTAGCAAAGCTTCGGCTGTCTTATTAACAACAGTGACAAGTCCGTTGTGCGCATGTACAAGTCCTTCAGTTGTTCCTCGTACGGATTCAACAATTCCTTGTAATTCTTTTACTTCGTCCACCGTGGCTGTGCCGAACAGCCAACGACTAAGGTGCCCTATGCCGTTTACCAATCCTCTTTTGGTTCGGCTAGGTGAAGCCGATGAAGCGTCCCTCATCCTATTCAATCTCCTTAGCCAATCGTTGTAGGTAATGTTACCTACATCCTTCTTCATTGCTTTCAAGCGCTCCTCTACCTGTGGAATGAGTGTCCATACCTGGCTAGGTGGTGGGGCCCGTACCGTAACGAGTACAGTCCACGTTCCCACTCTCTCACGTCCTTTCGCAGCTTCCGTGATTAAGACTCCATCATTCCGTAGAAGTGACCCAGTCACTAAGTGTAGGAGGCTTAACAGACACAAGGACCAATGCATCCAATGCATTGTCTCTTTCCTTCAGGCTCTATCTCCGCCTTTGTATCTGTTTCTGTTTCAGAATGTCCTCTCTTCTGAACCGTTCTAGGCAACACAGGTGTCCAGTCGGGATCGTCTTCGTACCGAGGCGGGTTGCGCTCCTTGGCTGCTCTGGGCAGGTAGGGTCGAGTAGGTTTGGGTTCCCTCCGAGGTGGAATAGGAATGTCCCAAACGATGTCCCTCGCCACAGGATATACCCTGCACCGATTGACGATCTTCATTTTGCCTGTCAGTTGATGACGACACCATATCACGGGACCGGTGACCCGAGTGACCTCGTACTGCGGTAACCAACCGGAATCAAAAGCCTGATGACGTGTGTTCTTTACAACCACGGTGTCTCCGGGCTGTATTTGTACCTTAGATGCTTTATCCTGTAACCTCTTTGTGTTATATGTACGTGACTCAGATGTATTACGGGCTGCATCCTGTAAGGCTGTTGCCAAGGTATCCAACCGATCACTCACTACCGTGGGATCATCCCCAGGCACTCTTCTCAACATGGAGCTGAGCGGTATCCTTGCCCGACGCCCATATAGGAGAAAATAGGGCGTGTAACCGGTAGTTACTGATGTAGATATCCTATGAGCCAGGAGCGCGTGACCAAGCTCCTGCTCCCATCGACTATTCTGACCTTGCACTAATGACCTGATTATCTGCTTGATTGACCTATGTGCGCGTTCCGTACGGCCGTTAGAGTGTGGGTGGTACGGGGAAGTCCGGCGGTGGTCAATTCCTAAGCTCTTCATATATTCTGTTATGACATGGCCATTGAATTCTCCTCCCTGGTCCGTAATAATGACCTCCGGCGTGCCATACCGTGGAACCAATTCTCGGTCTAAGTAGTTGAAGACATTTTCCTCATGTTTTGAAGGAATGGGCTTCATTTCGACCCACCCACTGCAGTGATCAATAACAGTCAGTATGTATCGATTTCCATTATCTGAACGTTGAAAAGGGCCTGTCAAATCCATGCCAATGATTTGAAAAGGATAAGTTGCAATAGGCATCTCTCCTGGCGCTGCATGTTGTTGGGTATCGCGTTTAATGGCACAGTGGGCACACTTGGCTAGGACAGTTTTGATCTGTTTCCTCATTCCCGGCCATTTGTAAGCCTCCTTTAGTCTCCATAGTGTTTTAGAGACTCCTTGATGACCTACTTCCGTGTGCGCGCGTCGGATGACACGCCACCGGCACGAGGGCGGGAGTACCAACCTCGGGTACGGTGTTAGTTGATTTTCTTCTGTGACATCATACAAAAGCCCTTTACATAAGCTGTAGCGCTCATCTCCTTCTAGCGCTGCGGTATATTCGGCCATAGTTTTCTGTTCAGTTATGACCTCATCAATTTTAAGGCCATCTCCATCCCAAGGAATAGACACGCCTTCTTCTTCGGCATCATCTTCCTCGGGTTTGATCCAATTCACACATGTGTCTAATATGCATACTTCCGGTGGTGTCAATCTTGAAAGCATGTCGGCCCGGACATTGTCTTTCCCTTTTCGGTGCTCGATCGGTGCTCCGTGCTCTGCTAACAATACTGCCCATCTCTGTACTCTGGTGTTAGCTACCTCACTTAGAAATAGACTCTTCAATGGTTTATGATCCGTCCGGATGACAAAGCGAGCGGAATACAGATATGTTCTCAATTTCTTCAGGCAATAGATTATCGCCCAGGCCTCTTTCTCGATGGTAGACCACTTCTTCTCGCTAGAGTTTAGTTTCTTCGAAACGTACTGTATCACTCGTTCGACTCCGTCTCTCTCCTGAACCAACACGCCCCCTACGGCGACATTCGAAGCATCCGTATACAAGATGTATGGCTGCGTCAGGTCCGGGACAGCCATTATCTCCTGTCCGCACAATGCTTCTTTCAATTTGTTGAACGATTCCGTACATTCGGGTGTCCATTTAAATGTTGCACGTTTCTTTGTTAACTCATTCAGGGGAGCAGCAATTGTTGCGAAGTTTTTAATACATTGTCTATAATAGGACGCCATGCCTATGAAACTACGCACCTCTGTGACAGTCTTTGGCTCCTCTAACTGTTCAATGGCGCGTACTTTATCTGGGTCAGCTGCTATTCCTTCTGGTGTCACAATATAGCCCAGAAGTTTGACCTCTCTCGCTGCAAATGTACATTTTGATTTCTTCAATTTGACACCGGCCTCCAATAGGCGTTCAAGTACTGCCGACACATGTTCCTCGTGCTCCTCCTTTGTTTTGCTATATATAACTACATCGTCTAAGTAGACCATTGCAAAACGTCCGAGCACATCATATAGAATTTCATTCATCAATCGCTGGAATACAGCTGGTGCATTACACAGTCCAAATGGCATGACATTAAACTGGTACAGACCTTTGTGAGTTATGAATGCTGTCTTCTCCTTTGATGCTTCATCCATTGGCACTTGCCAATAACCACTTTTAAGATCGAGGGTCGTAAATAGGTTACACCCTCCCAACTGATCAAAAATATCTTGTATTACCGGAAGTGGATAACTGTCTTTCTTTGTATAAGAATTTAACTTCCGGTAGTCAATACAGAAACGCTGCTCTCCTCCTTTCTTAGGCACCAGTGTCACGGGTGATGCCCAAGGGGATTTCGATGGTTCTACTACACCATCTTTCAACATTTCTTCCAAAGTTTCCTCGATTACCTTTCTCTTGGTCAGGGGAGTACGGTAGGCTTTCATGCGAAACGGTAAGTGTTCTCCCGTGTCAATGGCACACCTAGTCGAGACGCGTCCCAGTGGTTCCTTAAGAGTCGAGAATACCTCTGGGTAGCGCCCTTCCCAGTCTACCACCGCACAAGAGTAAACCACCGGTACCATGGAAGCACCGACATAAGAATGTTCTTTTCCATCAATAGTTACTTTCTTTGTTATGTAGTTCACAACTCCTCCGTGACGTTCAAGATAATCATTCCCAATAATAAAATCGTGAGGCAATTCTCTCACCACCACTACATCTATATCGGGACAACAATTTAGTGGCAATACAGTCTTTCCTACTACCTCTAGTCTCTGTCCAGATACACCACACAGTCCTGGTGTATAATAGGTTATAGGTTGTCTATGCGATCGTTTACAAATAAGAGAAAATAGTTGCTCACTCACGAGAGAACATGTTGACCCTGTGTCAACGAGGGCGGTCACACTGACGTCTTGTGCCTCGATCACAATTGATGGCCGCCTCAGTGACACAGGTCCTCCTAGTTTCCCTGCTTGTTTGGACATTCGCGTGCAAAATGTCCTTCCTTTTGACACGCGAAGCAGACTTGCTTATCTCCAAACCTACTCGGCCTCTTTTGATCCGTGGATCCTCCAACTGCATCCTTTACGTCTTTCATGAACCGTTGCATTTTACGGTCAATACCTTTGAACTGTCGCTTTAGATAATCGACATCCTCCCGAAGCGTATATTGCTTCTCCTTGGCCGCGCCTGTCCCACCTTGGTCTCCGGTCGGGGCAGGGCGAGGGGCTCGCGGAGCTACTGCTGCGGTTTCCATGGGGGTCTCGTGACGATCCAGGGTAGTCTGAGTCGGATAACTAGGTCCGGCGAAGTTCTGTGACGCGATTGAACTCATCTTGTGGGCGTTGGAGATATCCAGTGCCCTAGTTATAGCCAAATCCAGAGTCTGAGGTCGAGCGCTCAGAGTCATGAAGCGGATATCACTATTCATGAGCCCATTTATAAAATGATATATCAGTTGCTCTCTTACAATATCATTCACTTGTCCTGGCCTATAGGCTTGGTTTACCATATCTCTAAACCTTTGGGCAAATTCTCTTACTGATTCATATTGCCTTTGTTTAATGTAGGATATCTCTAGTCTCCTGCAGAGATATTCATTCTCCTCCATGAAATTAGCCTCAATTTCCTGCTTTACCCTAGCCCATGTTATTGGGGCTAGCTGATCCGGATGTTGCGGATCCCTTGGTTGGGCTGCTATGAATGACTGAATGGAATCCCTCAAATTCCCTTTACATGTGTACCCCAAGATAGGGATCAAATGGTGATCTTGTATCCCTGTCCATGTTTTCAAGGCATCAATCTCTTTAATGAATCTTTTGACATCCTCCTTGTTTCTACCATCACATTCCCCAATCCTTCTAACCTGCTCTTGGATTCTCTTTTGTAGTAAAGGATCCATGTTGAATTTTGATTGTATTGATCAAATATACAGTCTCTATTATCAATTCTGATTTCCCTGTTATACAGTAGACCTTTCTTTATGATTAGTTTTCCTCATCTGATGATGGCAATTTATCTTCTATTCTCATTTCTGATCTCACAGTTCTCATGCGCCTTGCATATTCTTCTGAGCTTATTTCTTCTTTTACTGGACTTGCAAATTTGAAAGGTTCAATAACAGATGGAACAGTTCTTTCTCTTCTTGTAATAAGGCCAAAATGAAGTTCAATATTATTCAGTTTCTTCTCTATCTTTGTCAGACGTCTCTCAATGGTTTGAAGGATATTTTCACACTTACTGTTGCTGTCTGTGGTCTTGGAGGTGTTCTCTAGTTCTGTCATGAGGTCATCCAGGTCCCAACGTCTGCCTCTTTTCTCTGCCATTCCGTGGGCTGAAAAGTTTCCTTTCCAATTAACTCCATAGGAAAATGTATCTATCCTATCTGTTAAATCCCATTACCTCGTCGCCATTTATGTGAGGTCCCTGGTCTGGTTCCTTAATTAATTGTCCTAATTAATTACTGGTGATTGAGATGGAACCATTCCAAAGAACTCTTGATACAATTGGGCTGCCTGAAACCATTGCTGCCAGGGTGCTAAGTTGGCTGATCTTCAGTACAGTCCTAGTTGTACCAAATAGAATATAGAAGTCCCCATAGGTTGGGGTGTAGAAATAATGTGGAGTCCAACTACATGGTATACGGTTGAATGTAGAAGTGGTTGTGTGTTCCTGGGTTGCCAGGAGGCTTTATTTATATTCTTAGTCAAGAACCAATACGTGATAACTACCAGTACAGGACACAATATACAGGACACAATATGCCCACGCTGATGATGTCACCTTACAAGTTCACATGCACCCTTAATGCATGGCAGATCATACTAGATCCGGACACGTGACATTTCTGCCCTTGTGCTTGGATCTCTTGCCTCTCCTCCGTGCCAGTTGGTTGGGAATCAGGTGACCTGGGATCAACCACATGTTGCCAGAAGGATACAACCCATATCCCGGTGATCCAGGGTGAGATGTATATTGTCAACCAGGTTTAAGTCCGGGGACATGTTCCAACATGCCTCCGGCTTGATCTATATTTACATACACCAATGCACAAACACATTCCAATGCGAGCTGTACAACTCTTAGTAAGGATAGATCATCATTGTATAGGCTTAAACCATAGTGGTTCATTTAATGTGTTTTCATTATCTAATCATATCTAATTATTATAGGTCTATCCCAATTACCTAATTACAATCAATTAGTAATTTATTAATGACCTCCATACTTTACATAGTGACGTATTTGTCGGCCGATAATCCGCTAAAGTCGGTAAATGTAATGAAAATGTGAAAGATTTTAGTTAGATCGGCCGATAAGGTCGGTAATCGGCCGATTTCTCATAGACTAAACCGACATGATCGGAACCTGACAAAATTTGCTATAGATTTCTCCGACATTACTCCGATATGTCGGACCTGCTGGCGGTCATCGGCCGACAAATTTTCGATGTTGTCTTACTTCTGTAAATCTATTGACCGACAAATCGGCTGATAAAAAATAGATATCAAAATTTACCGACAAATCGGGAGACAGAAAAAATTTACTGATTATCGGCAGTAACTTGTGCTGCCCCCCATTGGCGGATACTGGCCTTAATTCTTTGATATACATCATAAAAACTGGATATCAAAATTGACCGACAAATCGGGAGACAGATAAAAAAATTTACTGATTATCGGCAGTACCTTGTGCTGCCTCCTATTGGCGGATACTGGCCTTAATTCAGTATTTGCTATAGGTTAGTGCTGCCCTCTAGTGACAACCATATCATACACAATATTTATTTGTGCGGCTATTGTGATGGTCGCTAGTGCCGAGTTTAGGTATTAGGCAAGTTGTACACTGATAGGCCAATGCTCTGCTATTAAATGATCAATATTTTGATTAATTTGTGTCCGATATTATTAACTCAGAGGGAAGAAAAAGTACCACAACGACCGATTAATTATTGGCAATGAATACTTTATTACTTAAAAAAAACATTTTCTACTCACGTAATCTACACACAACCCTGTACTGAACCGAACCGAAGTGCATATTCAACTACGTGTGACGCGCTAAATATTTTACTCAACTTATTGCATAGGTACACTAAACTAATATACACTCACTTTAATACACACAAACAATTTATAATGCGCTTAAATTGCCTTGTAAATATGTCTGCTTTGTTAACAAGTACAAATCATACAAATGATTGTTATAATATCCTTAGAGAGGAACTCGTACATACTCCTAACATACCATCAATTGTCCCTCAGCAATAATATAATTCGCACCTATACAATATAGCTAAACTGAAAAATATTGCGGCCTACCTACAGCCACGGTCTCGCTAACTAATACACAACATAAATACGAACAATACTATTCTACGCGTTGTAAGAAAATTGGCCTGATCCGGCGGTAGAGCTCTTTTGCCTCACGCCAACTGGGTGGCCGTGGATTAAGCTGTAACTCCCGGCAAATTTGCAAAGCCAGTCCGTGTTTCACTGGGTCAATGTGTCTGTTTGCTGTCAGGCGACGGCGTAATGCCTGTACTTCGGCCACATCGACTTCAAGTTTACATTCAACATGATCTGCAACATAACAACAACTATATTATTTTCCCGAATGTAATAGAGTGTGGGCATACAAGTGGCTCTAATAAGGCATTGTTAGTGTGACTGTACATTTCTGGACATTGTATGACTGTTTATTGCAATCAATGTACTTTACTTGATGGAAAATAATACTTGAACTTATAATGTCGCTAACGTGCTACATATACCAACCATGCATTTCTGGGCAGCGGTACATCATAATTGGCCGGCCAGTTGGAATTTGACCGTTTCTCTGCTTGCGAATCAGTGATGCATTATGTGATTTCCGCACATACGCCAAATTTTCCTGTAGTCTCTCCAAGAAACAGAACGCGACTAGGAATCTGAAAGTAACAAGTATTAAAATATGTTTGTATTGTCATTCGTTTGCGCCAAACTCTAGCATGTAAAAAGTACTATTTTATTTGGGTATTACAGCAGTCAAAATCCACATGAATTTTGAATTAACACTGAATGATACATTACAGTCCAGACGCGTATATACAACGAATGGTTACGCCTTTTCTTTCTTTTACCAATTAACCAATTCACATGATTCCTTACACAAATTAATTATTAGAGATGAATGAAACATACTATTTGAGCATATAAAACCAGGGTTCACGAAACACGGTCGCCTTCCCGCCCCAGGCGACCAGAATTTGGTAAGGACTAGTAGATCCTACCAGGCCACTCATCCTGTGTGCGAGTGGAAGTTTTTGGGGAATATAGACCCTTTTTACCTACTCTAAATTCCTCCCGAAATATTGCATTCATATGGACGAGTTTCCCAATTTCACTTGGGTTCAGACGCTGTTATTGTTAATGATGGAAAATGGATATACTATTTTATTGTGGGGACAGGTAAACGTTTCTAGAAGTAAAATGAATAATTTTAAATGAAATATTGTTAGACAGAGGAGGTGATGTACTTTTGGTTCGACCATATACAGCAAGTATATTCAGGCCAAGCTGCAAATTGGAACATTTTTTGTATGATTTTTCGAAAATTTCGAAACTTTTTCGGGCTATTTCTGGTCATTTCCCACATATGGGAAAACTGATTCCCTCTGCCAAAAGCCTACTCTTATATTGGGTCATATCTGGAAATGGGAGGCAGGAGATTCCATGTGTAGGCCTATTCATTTCATTTATTTTTTAATTTTTGACGAGATAAACTTAACGTTTGTCTATAATATTTAACATGAATAAATAGATTCTCTATTCTTTGGTTACTATCAATTAGGAGGTATTTTAAATGCTAACCGATACATTAGTCAGCCCCCTGTCCCTGCCTCTCTACTTTGCAACAAAAGATGCTGAAAAATGTCGAGGAAACTGTAAGGACTACCACATTTCTATAACGACTAGTCGTTTTTATACTCTACTAGTCCTTTGGGCGAGTGCTTGATGACCACGTTTCGTGAACCCTCAAAACGCACTGGCCTTTGTGTTTTTTGGACCTGCATTTAAGAGGATAGTGTAGAATGTCTTTTTGTGTATAAAGAATACAGAATTTGGTAAATACTATAAATACTTGCCTGTCGTTGTTGTCCCAGCATGTGAGTTGGCCTTGTGCGACAAGGCGAAGGAAATACGTCCGCCAGCGCTCGACATGAAGTAGACGTAGTGTCCCCCAGTACCTTTCAATACGCTGCGTCGATCAATAAGGGAATATAACAGTCATAATTCTGAATAACTAATTATTCGAACCACTAAAGCACATATTTCCTTTCAAATATTTTCCATACTAACAGATAGCGAGACAATCCAAATTTTCCATTATAATTGAATGCTACTCATTGTGTTCAGACACTTAAACCACGGCGATTAATTTCGTACCCTTAAATTTCTAGTAATTACCTCGTTGTGGTTGCTGCTCCCTTGAATGACTGCTGGCAGTTCGTTCCTCCTTTCCCTACCATTCCATAAGAAGTTCTGTGCAATACATAGGTTACGATTTTCCGTACCCATATCGGTTCTCAGCGAAAACGGTGCGCCATAAGTCTGCACTGCTTGGCAGTAGAATACTGCAGTTTGCCTAGGGTCGTGATTTGTGACACACGCCTCCAGCCACATGATGTGACGTGAAAATCCGTCCACGGCGCCGTGTATGGGTAATCCAAACGGCGCAAGCTGAATTAAAAGTAGTTAACATAATTATAATTATAACATAAATTACAATAAAAAAGACATAGGCAATGCACAGGAGTCTCTTCCCCCTGTAATGTTGGAGTGGCGAAGGCACTGCTGCGATCGCCGAAGGCGAGCTAAGCAGTTTATGATCATACCCAGGCAATAGAAAAAGAGAAGAAGGGAGAGAGTGACACAGAGTGACACAGAGAAAAGAGAACAAAAGGCCTTTTAATGTCTTACCCACGTCCATTGTTATGATTTCCGATGAAAAGAGGCAAAGTGACATCAATGATAATAAACAACAGTATATGATTCATTTACTTTCTGATATGTATCCTGAATTCACACCAACTCACAGCGGGCCGTTATTGGGAGCAAAAGTAACATTTGAAAGACAAATGAAAGACAAATGAAAGACAAATGAAAGACAAATGAAAGACAATATTCTACTTTTGCGAAATAATACGGTGTGCTATCTGAATAGTGATTGAAATTTTCTATACTCTGTGTTGATGCCTGAATCAAATTTAATTTGGTCCGGCATATAACATATGCATATAGGACTGGTCAGTTAAGGGGAGCCGGGACCCTTGTAAGTGGAAATTTATTTAACGTGGTGCACAGACTTAGGAGCTCAATGATCTACCACAGGCGCAATAGTTACCTTGTCGTAGCCGTCCACATGCCATATGTAGTTTGGGCCCTGCAAATACAAATAAAAAATGTCATTATACACACAAATAAACATGTATAATCTATGCACCTAATTGTATAATATATAATCACGGCAGTCAATGGTTACCACTTCGAAATAAGGTACAGTAAAAGTCTATTTATTCCAATCTACGATTTACATCGGAAGCTTAAATATTTAATCCTAATTGACAATCATTTCTTTGTGAACTAACGTACAGCCGGACAACAGATAAAACATTCACATGTGACGTACCAGACTGAAGTAAACGCGCCTGTCTAGACGCCCGCGACGTCTATTCTCTACATATTGTGGCTCAAAGTGATGGTTGAGTAGCTCTATGTGTCGCCTTAGGAGAAATGGCACAGATTACATTTGTAGCCAAAAATTCTTAGCAATGTTCGAATTCATTTATTTCAGCACTTGCATGTAACATTGTTTACATGATAGTAATTTCCTATAGCAGCTTAATTACTAATTACGAACGGTAGACTATGGTGCACTACCTATTAAAGTACTTACCTTGACAAGTTTAGGTGATGCACATTGCGTAGCCTTTGCACCAGCTGTCTCGCTGACATATGTACGAAATCCTGCGCCCTCACCTCAGCCTGTCAACCAAGTGCGCATCATTTTAAAAAAAGTTAAGTGGAGGAATATATCACAAACTATATGTACATATTTAATGTTGGACTGTACTGCCTCATTTGTACTGTAATCAGTTTCTGAAAGTGTGATAGCGCATCGGCGCAGGCAGGCCATATAAAGTTAAGCAAAGGCGTCGCAAATAGGACTGGCTGTCAACCAATATATCCTATGTGGTGGTAGCTGACGTCAGCAACGGCCAAAAAGATTATGAACATGTTACCTGATATGCAGCTAGTATTTCTGCTGGTGTAGATAACTGCCGTCCTCTACGACATAACCCCAAACGTTGAAACACCTGGACACGTAGGTAGTTGTAGCTGCAGTGAAATAGGCAAATCTGCATTAGTGAATATCAATTAATGGCGCGTCAATCAGTCCATCAAGCAAACGGTTCTTACTTTCATTATCTTCCTGCTGTTAGTTAGTTCAAACAGAAATGATGGTCACTTAGCCTTCAATCTTTAAGTGTATGTAAATCGTGCATTTGAATAAACACACTTTTACTCTACCTTATCTCGAAGTTCAATTCCGCTGCTAGTAGTCGCCGAATGTCTTTGGCGTTCAATCCCTCTCTGTGGCGAATGCGGATGTATTCTTCTACTTCTGCAGTACATAAAGATATATAATTTGATAGGACTAACGTCGACAAGCTTGTTTACATTGTTAAAAGACGTTGTCCGACAAGTCGCGCTAGTTTGCCTTGGCCTACAGCACACATCCGAGCGACCAGTGAAACATCACATGTTGGGCGATAATTGGGTTATGAGGGACTTTACGGTGTCGGTCGTCCTCCACCCCCGTACCAAATGATATGAACGGTATGGGAATTCATTAAGACCTATTACTAACTGTAATACTAACACTAAATTGAGGGTAACAATGGGATAAAAGATGGACTAAACTTGTACATACCCGGTGTTATTCGCCGAGGTGGCATTCTTCCGGACTCTCAAATCTGGTGTAGTCATTCAACGCCAGGCGCCTGACAAAACGAAAACTGCTGCAGTCAGACGTCAGATGGCAGCACATGTTTTCGTTGTAGGAAATGTATGGGCTTATCGATGTCGGTAGTCGATTTGTCTTTGACTTAGATGTAATATGTCTTTACATAAAGTCACTTTTTTTTTCACTTCTGGATATGTGGTTGGTAGCCATACTGAATTTCAACAACTCATAGTAGCCACTTATTATTAGCACTGCAAAAGTCCATGAGTCTACACTAATTGTCAATGAGTCCTGAGTTTAGAAACTCTTTGGAAAAATATAATAATAATATACTAATGTTATGTAGAAAAATCTTAATACCGAGATGTGTTGGTATGACCTGACATTAAAGACTGAAGCCCTTGGCATGTGGCCATTTGCAAAAACATTCGGTAAAATAGTCTGGGAAGAGAATATCACACCATAAAATCATAATAATCACAGAACTGCGAGCTGTACATAACTGCAAGTTAAAAAAGAGCATGACAATCTTGACTACTATCAGAATAAATAACTGGATATTAAATACGTTGTAACAAAGAATAGAATCCGTTCACAATAATGCAGGTGCTTAATTGAACATCAGCCGGCCTGACCTTCTTAGGACCAACTTTGATGTTGACGATCGACGAATTATGTATCCCTGAGAACTTTTTTTTGGGGGGGAGAAGTTAATTAGGCCGCTTTGTTCTTATCTCGTAGTGCATCCTGTTTCCTGTTTGAAAACGCACTGGCAAACTGAGGTCAATAACACTCACTGGGACACTGGGATGTTATTTTTTTTGCTATTTATGTTCGAATGTGCAACAATGCCTACACACTTTTACATATCATACCTACGATGACCATTTGGCCTGTATCGGATCCATTAACATGCTTAAAGTCAACTCTACATGTTGACGTATGTAATTGCTTAGACATTTCTGAGCAATTCCTGTTGCATTTTTGGCTGTAACATTGTACACAAGTACACATTGTTGTCTGGAAAGGGCGGAAATCAACTCATTTGGTAGAGCTATAACTGTACCCAGTCAAACCTAGGCAATTCTTATATGTGATACCCGCAATCACTGTTTTAAGTGAAGAATAAATGTATAAAAATTACCGAAAATTACCTAAAGGAACCTAACTAAAGCTTCACCAGTACATAAAAATGCTACCAACACCACACACACATAATGGGTTGTCCATGGCACTTTACTGCCATTGGCCCTTGCCTCAGCAACAGTATTAGTAATCGACAAAAATTATAGCTTGAGGAAAGACCGCATAAACAATTCATTATACATTAGACATCAAGAAATGTATTAGAAAAGACACGAGACACAGTGACTTATTTAACAGGCGAGCCAAGAAATTGTACCGACCGTCAATATAATTAATGTATTGCTTAAACTGTGACACGAGAAAAAAAGTGACCTGGGAAAAATGTCTTATCATGCCACACTCACATGATAGGCTTAAAAAAAGGGACATTTGTATACACCTTCTACACAATTTCATGCCCCTCCAACTATTGGTTCGGTGTCAAGATGTTATAGAAGTCTACATGTGTTTGTAAATCTTGGTTATCACACCTTGGGTAGGGAATTGGACAGTCATGTTCCCTACTGTAATAGAGTGTGTGCATACCAGTCGCTCTAAATTATTAGGGAATTTGCTCATAACTTTATGCCAGGGTAGGTCCCACCCAAAAGTAACGTGATGAGGTAACGCGCGTTACTGGGTTCAAACTCCACAGTGGTAGGAGGCAACCTCAGGTGTGCATACCTGTTCCTATTCAAACGAACATGGACTGCTCTCCAGAGAGATTCATCTCTGTGGAGGTGTCAATATTCGACCAGGAGACCCTCCTGTTAAAAGTCACATATGTATGCTCGGTCGGTCGAACACATCGCAATGAACAAATCTTCTTGACTCGTGGTCAGTACATACTTATCAGTTAATTATATTACTAAATCAACTTAGTAGAATTTACTGACTCGCCGGCCAATTTGACTGTTGTATGTTTAATTTGATCCGCTCTTTGTTGAATCTTCTGCAGCACGATTTGTTGGTGCGGCGGCTGCTGTTGTGGAAGGGTATGTAATCCAGTGTTACATTACATTTGTACCCTGGATTATCACACTCTGCTGTACTCTACAAATATCGTCTATCATTCAATCGGAAAATATACATATGGTCTTCACATGGAAGCGGTTACTACGGATCTTGACTAGTTATTGTACAACATCAATGCTAGCTCTAACTGACTATTTTGGAAGTGTCAGTCAAATTTTGGCTAATTTAAGTTGGCAGCGTTCTTCATTAGTGGGAAGGTAATGTTGCCTTTAG
Source organism: Sthenelais limicola (assembly GCA_942159475.1). Taxonomy (NCBI): domain Eukaryota; kingdom Metazoa; phylum Annelida; class Polychaeta; order Phyllodocida; family Sigalionidae; genus Sthenelais; species Sthenelais limicola. The sequence continues at coordinate 105,745,292 of OW804099.1, forward strand.
TCGCAGCAGTGGCGCGATTAGGCTATCCAACTTATTCTGCAATGACTTGACATTTGTGAAATAATTATACAATGTCGAATCATGTCTCCTGTCTATAAGTTGTATCACATATGTCATGAAGATGTTATATTTATATTCATGTCACTTCCTTGTCTATAATACAGAGATACTGAGGACCCGGGCGTGACCACTGAGGCCCAACAATAAATTATTCTTATTGGTAAGAAACAGATTTTTGTGTTGATTTTTTAGGGCAATATAATTTCTCCCTCTTTGTCTTATGTTTCTCGGAGTTAATTCTGAAACATTGCATAGAAAACGGTTGCTATCATTAGATTCCTATGCACGCGCCCGCTGCGTTAACACGAAAGGTCGGCCGGATTTTGTGTTACTGCTGGATAACTTTCATAACACGCACACATTCCGCCAGATGGCACGCCGACGGTGATAAATACGTTACTACTTTCACACGGGAAATCGGTGAGTACACTCACTTCCATAGAATAACCCATTCCAAGGATTCAATTCCATTTGTGTACGCACTGATAATTATCTTATATATTGTTATATATCTAAATGTTGATTTCATTTATTTTGAACAGAAGATGCGTTGTTGCTGTGGCCAAGTGATAGTCGTCCAGGATGATGAGGTTATGTGCAGCGTGTGCGATGTGCCCCAGAACATGTAAGTACTACCAATTTTGAAACTGATACGTGAAAAATGTTTGTGAATAATATGGACAGGATTAGCTTATTTCATATTATTTGCGACTGGCGGCATGGCTAGATAAGTTATCCGTTAAGCAATACTCAATCAGAACTGACTGACAAACGATATTGCTGCAGCTAACCTGATTAGTGGATGACTAAGACAATTGAGTCTGTGATAGCAAGCAAAGTAATTAATAACTAAGACATCAGTGCGGCTCACAATGGAAGACAATGTAACTATGATTTCAAGTGACGCCTATATGCCAGTTTGACTACCAGACTAAATGTCGGTGACCACGTGGTAGTATTGGTGTGGGTCGTTCAGCTCGTCATCGTTCCAAAACTTCATTGAATGACTGCCTGGACAGTTTAATGTGGGACAAATTAAATAAGTATTTCAGTGGAATCTAAATCAAGATCTAATAATGTGTTAACTGGGTTCAATTGCTAGCATGAATCACTAGTAAGTGTTGCTGTGCTAGCAGAGAAGATAATTATCACATCAGTAGGGCTCACGATGCAATAGAATATAAATAATTTAGCGAGCCGATTCACCCCGTATTTGCCAGTTTGACTACAAGATTAAATGTCGGTGACCACGTGCTAGTAGTAGTGGGGGTCGTTCAGCTGGTCATCGTTCTCAAACTTCATTGAATGACTGCCTGGACAGTTTAATGTGGCACACATGAAATAAGTATTTCAGTGGAATCTAAATCAAGATCTAATAATGTGTTAACTGGGTTCAATTGCTAGCATGAATCACTAATAAGTGTTGCTGTGCTAGCAGTGAAGATAATCACATCAGTAGGGCTCACGATGCAATAGAATATAAATAATTTAGCGAGCCGATTCACCCCGTATTTGCCAGTTTGACTACAAGATTAAATGTCGATGACCACGTGCTAGTAGTAGTGTGGGTCGTTCAGCTGGTCATCGTTCTCAAACTTCATTGAATGACTGCCTGGACAGTTGCATGTGGCACACATGAAATAAGTATTTCAGTGGAATGTAAATAAGGATCTAATAATGTGTTAACTGGGTTCAATTAGTAGCATGAATCACTAGTAAGTTTTTCTGTGCTAGCAGCGAAGATAATCTATGCAATAGAATATTAATAATTTAGCGAGCTACTGGTCAAAACGTCGGTGACCACGTGCTAGTAGTAGTGGGGGTCGTTCAGCTGGTCATCGTTAGCAAAGAACTAATAACAGGGAAAAATAAATCTGAAGGTACTTAGATATGTGCTCAACTACTTTTCATTGCGTGTTGATCGATGACGGGAATCAGTTACATTACTGACAACAATCCATATTAAGACAATTGTGTCTGTCTGTGATAGCAGATAAACTAATCACATTATATGGGCTCGTGATGGAATAGAATATAACTTATTTATTTTGCCGACTCGCCACCTAGATGAAAGTTAGACTACTGGTCAAAATGTTGACACACAGGTGCTAGTAGTAGTGTGGGTCGTTCGCTGGATCAAAATTAGTGCAGGGAAATATAATTCATAAGCTACGTTACTAACACCATGACCTAGTAAAACAAGTGTGTCTGTTGTGAGAGCATTGAAACGGATCACATGATGAGGGCTCGCCCTGGAATATGAATAGAATATAAAAATTTAGCGTTGGTGTTGGACTAGTGGTCAAAATGTTGTCAACCACGTGCTAGTCTGGGTCATTCAAAACATAAAATGTAGTTAACCTGGTCATCGTGCTCTCCAAGCGTTAACTAACCTCAGCGACAGGGAATTGTTACACTAATTAGAACACTATTACAGGGAAATATTAATCTGAACCTATGGTCAGCTATTTTCCATGTTTAGCAGCGATTCTTCTGTCACGCTCCTCAGCGATGGTGAGCTTGACACCCTTACCACGGTGCCAAAAGTGTAAAATGTGTCTAACTGTGCCAAATCTCAAATCCATATAAGCAATGTTATTATTATCTTGTTCATTCGGCTGGGCCCTGTTGTATAAGCTAAAGAATAATTTTTTTTGTGGGAATTCCTACGTTTTTTTCCTTTACTTCGTTGGGAAATTCCTACGCTAAAAAGCATTGAAAGTATAGGCTATTCCTTCCCTGCACCATTCCTTCCCAGCTGCTAAGCAAGGAAAACTGAGGGAATTCCTTCAGTCCTATACAATTTCAATATGTTTCTCTGGGAATTTTCCTACGGCTTTTCCTTCCCACCAAGCAGATGTAATCATGTAGGAATTTACTACAATATTTCCCTCATTGAACCACTCAATATCCCCTGCCCACTTAAAAAAACAGTGTTCAAGGTACATGGTAAATGGGGGGGACATGCCTTGTTCTCACTAGTAATCAACACTCTTGAGGCACAAACAATTGAGACAAACTAGGTCAAGGACAAATTTTGATTGGTAACTAATGAAACTCTCAGGTTGGTGGTTCAATCACCACCCAGTGCTATTTGTTTTTTCCCAGAAAGGCTCCCCTCTCAGGTCCATGGTTCGAATCCCAGCTTGGGAGGCTTCTATTTTCTATTCCAATTATGTTAATAATCAACAGAAAAATCATCTAACAGCAGAAACTTTGTACTATAAGGATAGCAGATATATATGACTAGTAAAATCATATTTTTGCAGTCAATAAATCCTAAGGAATTCTTGAGGGAACACCTACAAGGTGTTCCTTAGTTTTCCAGTCTTTTCATGTTTAACTCAGAGGAAAGAATGAGGGAAATTACTTCGGTAGGAAAACTTCTGGGGGAAATTCCTACTTCTGGGGGAACAACTACAAGTATCAATGTACGAAATTCCCACAGCTAAATGGGTCAGTTTCTAGGTCATGCCTGTGGATCTAGATTCTAATCCATTCTGGATAATCTGCATCAGATTTGAAGGTATAAGAATCAAAGTATCTAATATTTTACCCACTTTACCGCTTCAAATTGAAGGAGATGTGTTATTTTAATCTTTAACCCAAAGAAATTAGTGAATCCTATGCATCCTATTTACCTTCTACTTTGCTGACCAACACCTCTACAGCAAGGAATATTCCTACGAGCTGGGAATTTTCTGTAGGAATGAATGTAGTTAGGGAAAAATTCATACAGAAAAAATTCCTTGCTTAGCTTATACAACAGAGCCCTGCTGAAGACCACCTATGCTACGGTCTCATTCTACTATGGACAATTGTATTTGCAGTCGCTGCTTGAAATGCTAACGATTTGGAAATACAGGTTTTACTAGTCCTATAACAGGACAGGACACGCACGATAGCTTAATCAATTTATAAGCTTTTGTTACTACTGTTTCATGCTCAATGTCATTGGTAACTTTTCTACAATTCAATGCTTTTTCAAGTTCCATGTTCAACGTTCCTAGGTATAGCACAAGATGTTAGTTCAATGTTCGTTCGGCAGTATTCATCTTGTTACGAGAGTTCAGTCCATCTATAAAGTACATTTGTACAATTGTAGCATTGGCTCTATGCTTACAGAGATGTAAGATGTAAGATGGGATGTCCTTGTACTTAATTAGAGTGTGCCATAGTACCAACATGACACAATCAACGATATATCATACATTAATCGACTTTGTTGTTCACTCGTTGCAATGATGCAGTTGCATATTTACATACATACCTGATTTTTTGGAATATATTGATTAATATTATGGTCGTATACATGAACTGTAATTTAGTAATTTATCCTTACTTTACCTTCAGGACCGTGTCCCAGTTAAACACTTGTAAGTATGATCCGTAGTAAAAATGACAATGATCGACATTAGCAATGTTATTGTGATATGTTCATAAATTTAGAGTATCAAGTTTGTAATTCCTAAATTTTTCGGGTTGGTTCAATTGTAGTTTGTACGATACGTTGTTGCACGATAGATACAGTACGTAACGATGAGCTTTGGCTACTTGGGTTAACTCACATAAATTGCAATTAATCCTCAATATTCCGTTCTAAATTTTCAGTCGTTACCCTTGAGATCATGGCGGGGGAGGAGACCCAAGTCCTGGAAACAGAATCAGCAGAGCAACAACAAAAGGAGCCAAAGTAAGTTGACAGTATACATGTGTTCCAAAACTACATTTTTACATTCATTTCACCAACTACAGTCAACTACAGCCTACATGCATGTGTTACTGTTAATAGTTGTCGGCAAATGATCAAATGCACCAGTTGACAAGGGCATCAGTACAAATGCCTCTTCCTTAATTTAGTTTTGGTCACAAGGAACTGACATCAATGATTCTGAAACACTCTTTGACACAGTAATAACTTGATAGTATTATATCTCTATTTCTATTCAATTCACAGGTCGGAGCCGGACACCAATGGGAGTGGTAAGTAACAATTAATTCAATTGTACAAAATGCATTCCATTGTTTTCCATATTGAATATTAAAACGCAAAAGTCATTATGTTCATTGTAGCTATGACAGTCTTAGTAAAAAAGTTGTAGTGAACAGTTCCGGGTTTTACGTCGGTCTCTAGGTATGATCGTAAACTACATCCCTCTTGGGTCTTCCTGCCCCTCTCGCCCCGCAACAACCTTTGTAAATGGGTTGATACTATGCATTGCATAGTTAATATCACTAAGACCAAAGGCAGTGAATCAATTATTAGAATAATCGCATTATAATGTTACTTTTACAGCTAGTACGCAGCGCCGCCCTCCAGCAAAGGCCAGCCAGTCAGGCGCCATGCAGCTGTAAGTATGATACCTAAATAACTATAAATTACAAAATCATCGTAACAGTCAATGAAGTACTTCACACTTGTTCGGCGTTCGCATCAGTGGCTTTGCCAATGCAACATTTAAGGGGGGAGAGCCTCCTGTGCATTGCCGAGTTTTTTGGGGATTGTGAGTGGCATCTCTGCTATTTCAAATGCACTTCCAACGGTCTAACCATGAACGCTGCAGCCCATATTATATGTCATGTATTGTATGTAGTCGCAGTACTGACGAAACTTTCAATTTCTACACACAACAGGTTGAATGAAGGTGTCGGCCTATTATATTGTCAGCATGTCATATGTAAAAAAATCATTCGCATGTCAAGTAAAGTACAGTAACCTGTGTACAATAATAACACCCCACCAACCAAAAAAAAAAAGTTTTATTAGATAATTAAGGTCCCCGCTAATGCCTGCTACATCAACATACTGACCATACCCAGTCAGTCTCTCCATAGTATACAACAGTTAGATCGAAGCATGTCCTATAGTCCATAATATAATACCAGTGGCATGTGATCTTATGGGCGATATGTAAATAGTAGAGAAGAGGTAAGAAAGAGAATTTTTTTTTATATATGTGCGAGTGGATTTTGTTAGTCTGTATAATTTATTTGATTAATTGATTTGTTTGAAAATGATTAGATAACTATTCACAACTATATTGATGAATTATCATTCATATTGTAAAGGGCTTATGCCGCATGAGTGTGAAGCTGGATTGGTCCAATATTGCAATACAGGAATGTATAATACATCCTCGAACGCCTATTGACTTTGACCAATCAAGCTGACCATTTATGTGGCGCCGAAAATTATTATTATTGAAAAATATCGACACAGCTAATATATTTGGAAGTCAAACGTGATAGAGTCCATGTCATAACTTTTGTCTCGTCAAGTCAACCTTAAAGTTGTAGACAAAGTGTATATCACTCTGATCAACGCGCAGTTGAAGGAGTGCGCATATGTGCACGTGTGCTGTGGCCGTCGTCTGTCCGGGCTGAGGTCAGTTTGTCCTCCCCAACTGGTTGTTGGGTGAGCAAATGACTCATGACGCTTCGTCCCACTTTCTTTTTGCCGATTTTGGGCTTTCCTTTGATTTGCAAGGGACATGAGTGTAAATGTGGATTGGTCCAATATTGCCCTACAGAAACGTATAATACTTTCTCTCCCGCATATTGACTTTGACCAACAATTTATGCTCAATAAATAAAAAAATAATAATAATATAATTATAAAAAATAATAAAATTATAAAAAATAATGAAAGTCAAACGTGATAGAGTCCATGTCATAACTTTTGTCTTGTCAAGTCAACCTTAAAGTTGTAGACAAAGTGTATATCACTCTGATCAACGCGCAGTTGAAGGAGTGCGCATATGTGCATGTGTGCTGTGGCCGTCGTCTGTTCATTTCAGCCATGTTATAGCGTCAGCATACGCGACAAGAACTTTAAAAGGGTCGCAGGCGTACCTAACATCTGCATCGCAGAGATGAACGATATGGGGGAGTTGGGTGAGCAAATGACTCATGACGCTTCGTCCCACTTTCTTTTTGCCGATTTTGGGCTTTCCTTTGATTTGCAAGGGACATGAGTGTAAATGTGGATTGGTCCAATATTGCCCTACAGAAACGTATAATACTTTCTCTCCCGCATATTGACTTTGACCAACAATTTATGCTCAATAAATAAAAAAATAATAATAATATAATTATAAAAAATAATAAAATTATAAAAAATAATGAAAGAGTGACATGATGATATAAATGATGATCAATTGTTTGTGAAAAAATGTTATGATTCATTCAGTCAATGTATATATTATTTAATATTTATTATGTAAAGTAAAATGCTTTTCGTAATTGTAATGAGCTATGTCGGAGGAGAAGAAGTGAACTAATATATTTGGAACTCAAATGTCATTGTACTTGAGGGGAAGCATCTTTCACTAAAGGAGGACTACACACGCTATGTACCAGTAACGTCCCCGCTAATGCCTGCTACATCAACATACTGACCATACCCAGTCAGTCTCTCCATAGTATACCACAGTTAGATCGAAGCATGTCCTATAGTCAATAATATAATACCAGTGGCATGTGATCTTAAAGTCATTAAAAATAAACTGAACAAGTTCCCAAGCTTGACATGACATCTTCATTGTTAAGTTAGTGTAGTTAGTAATAGCCTAGAATATCATTATATATAGGGCATTTCGCTACCATGTCATTTTGCTGTTATGACTTATATTAATTGTGTAGTGAATTTCTAAAATTTCCGTGTTAAAATAAGGTTAGCAAAATTGGATTACAAATATGACAGTGTGAGTAAGGTAGTGATGACCGTTATTGTAATGGGTTGTATTATTTCCGATTCAGCGCGACACCAGGATGCTCTGGAAGAGCGTCTCGATGAGTTCATGCGAACCGATTCATCAAAAGCGGAAGGAAACAAGTCAAAGGTATGCAAGTCGAGTCACATATTAGTAATTATACTAAGTATCAGTATCAGTCAGTAAGGTTAAATATATGCCTAATAAATGTTAATATAATAAAAGTTGAAAAATGTAGGTTTATCCATTTTTTCTAATTCAGTAGGCTAATGTTGTTTTTGTTGTTTTGCGTGTGCCTAAGGCTGCCTCTAACCCTTAGTTAACCTCAACTACTACTAGCACGTGTTCACCATAACTTATTTCAGCCATGTTATAACGTCAGCATACGCGACAAGAACTTTAAAAGGGTCGCAGGCGTACCTAACATCTGCATCGCAGAGATGGACGATATGGGGGAGTTGGCCGATTACATCGGCCAACACTACTTCGTCCCGCCTCAGACTCAGCTTGTGCCCTACACGAGGTTACCAAACAGCGGTCTGACACCACTGTTGCGAACTACTACAACATCAGACCTCAAAAAAATGCACAAAGATAAAAAAGCGCCCTTACGCCGCTTGCCACTGTTGATGCACGCGGGGAGAACAGAGGGGAACGTCTTGCGGCAAACATTCTACCCGGTACGAGTAGAAAGTTTTGTAATAGTACATATAAGCGTTGGTTCCCCATAGGGGCCAGCACTTACACTGACGATAGAGATGAACATATGACTATATATATTTTCTCCACTGGTTTGGTTTAATGTGTAATGCCGGCGAATTAACAAACTCCTTCTAAGTAGCTGTATGTGCTGACATTTTCTAATCCCAATTGTATACGTGACGTACAGTTTTGTCCTGATGGTTCATTTGTGCAAGGTGTGTAATTAAACATGTCCTCTTGCCATTCCAGCCGCCCGGTGACGACTCGAAAGATGATTTCACGAAGAAAGGTGAATATTGCAAGAAATAATTGACATAGCTATCAACATTGACTGATTACTTTGGATAATTGTCTACAGTATATTGAAGAAAGAACGTGCCCAAAGTAAAAAAAAAAAACTTCTAGATTTAGTATTAATATCTAAGCGAGTGAATTGTGTCACCAGAATTGAATATGTTTACAGTTATATTTTCAGTCTCTGGGCCGAAGAAGAGAAAACTTGCCAAACTCGAGTGGTCCGACTCGGACGACGACAGTGTGGACAGTGAGTGTTGCCAAAATACATCACCTACTGACAAAGCAACTTTATAGATATACTAGACCATATTACTGCTCCTAATCGATGTTATTCATGGTAATACAAATTAGTTGTTTTTCGGTTTAAAGAATTGAGACATGTGGAGGACTGGCTGTCGGGGACGACCTCGCCCCGGCCGACGACCCCAAACCCCTCGACCAGCAAAGTGGCGAGCCGAACAAATCGTAGTTGTGCCCAAGCCCAAGCCAACACTACTCCACGTCAATCGACGAATAGCAGCTGTGCCAACACTACTCCACGTCAATCGACGAATAGCAGCTGTGCCCAACCTGCAAGGCGTGCCAGTGCCCAAGCGCAAGCACAAGCCCCAGCCAAACATGACGTCTACACTACTCCACGTCAATCGAAATCGACGAATAGCAGTTGTGCCAAACCTGCCCAACATGCCCAACCTGCAAGGCGTGCCACTGCCAGTGCCCAAGAGGTCGCAACGACTCCCCAAAGACAAAGTTGCAGCACCACAATTCGAGCACCACAATTCGAGCCTCGCCGTAAGTACTTTTGCAACAGATTCCCCTTTCTGAAGCACTCATTAATATACCCATTAATATCCATATCACACATGTATGCTACTATGTATTCCGATTTAGTGAGTCCGATTATTTTGAAATAGAGCAAATGCATGTTCATTCAGGTTCATTGTACAATGATACTATTCATTGTAACCACCGTTGTATAGATGAACGCTTTTTTTTTCCAGTTCTCGAACTCATCGAGGGCGTCACACAAAATCTTGCAGTGATGGCCAAGACGATGGCACGGTTAACAAAAAATGAGGGCAAGCTCATCAAAGTGCTAAACAAAGGTATGCTTTACATTGGTTACTATTATTATTACAACCATTCTTTTGAAACTCAGACATCGTAGTACTATAGTTTAGTAAATAGGCTACAACTTTTGTTCATTGTCCCCGCGTATGTTTACTAGCCGGCTATCAGACGACCAGTATGCAATCAAGTAACATGAGTATTTTTCTCGTTAAATAGTGGATCTATCACAAGTAAGGCCAAGAGAGCCCGAGCCGAGACAGCCCGAGAACAGCCCAAGTGCAGTGGAGAAAGGTAATTATATTTGGTGACTTTTTAGATATAGACACACACATGAATAAAGTTGATAAAGTTATGGTTCATAAAGTACAGATGTGACAGGTGAATTTTCTCATGAGTAATAATTTATATGTTTCATATGCCTAACCAAGTGGTAAATTACATTGCTTTCTTATGTTGCATACTTATTTATACACAGAGTGGTAAATTTCATTGATTTCTTATGCTGCATACTTATTTATACACAGAGAACGAGAACGAGCCCGAGCCCGAGCCAGAGACAGAATGCGAACCTGAGAAACGTCCAGGCAAAGGGAAAGGCAAGGGGAAAGGCAAGGGGAAAAGAAGTAAGATTTAATTTCCTATTCCTATTAATATCATATTAGGGTTGCAGTGTGTGTGTGTGTGTGTGCAATTGACAAAGAGATCCAAGTCAATGCATACAAGTGAATGTGTTGGCAGGGAGTCAACATTTATAATGTTTGGGCGGATGGTAGACATAGCATTTTCCTTTATCAATAGGATTTGTATTAAGGAGACCGATTACTCCGATGTGTACGTTCCAATTAGTTGACTTTGTAATACCATGATTAATAGGTATGTGATATCACTGTAACTTCGAGTCATGGTAAGATAGTAACATTAGTTGTGTTTACTTCATAATTAGTATTTGTACGTAAAATTGTTAATGTGACTGCGTAATCATTAATATTGTGTTTATTTTATTGTGTTGTTCCTAATACTTATCAATTTCTGCATTGCAGCAACTGAGACAACCAACACACAGAGGCCGTCGCGAAAGTGCGCCCAGAAAAAATAGACGGATATTTATATATAAATCGGGGGTAGATAGATGCTTAGCTGAATAAAAGGACGAATTGAAAGGACGTACAATAGTTGGACGATCGAAACGATTATTATTGTTGTATTAAATAAAAGCAAGAGATCGATAAGATGATTGGACTGCTGCATCGGCAATTGAAAGGATTATTGATTTATTAAATAAAAAGAAGAAATAGGAAGTACTGCCTCATGTGTCTTTTCAGCTAACTTAGTTCTCGTATTATCACATCCTCCACGATTCCAATTTAGTACATCGTAGCAAATTATGTAAGACATAACTCCCTAAGAAATGCTACTATGACCTCTTCCACGATATGAAACGAAAGTCCTACGATAATTGGACATGAGAAACGGAGAAAGGGAAATAGTTCTTATTTTAAAATTATGAATTAAACACAGATCAATCACGATTGAAGAAACACATTTCCAGTACAGGACAATGTTTCGTCAGTAATGTAAAGATAATAGTACAATGAATAAAATGGAAATAGTTATAATTTTAAAGTGATGAATTAAACATAAACCAATAACGATTCAAGGAAGAAATTATTCATTTGGCCATTACCAACCAAGTGGTATCGTTCTGACGAACATTCAATTGATACGTCAGGGGGCACCACCGATTAATCGCTACCGTTACGAACTAATGTGTAAGTTGAGCATTACTTAGAATTAATAGCAACCATGTGAAAGCACACACACAAGGGGGCAGCATATGTATGGGCGCAACTTATAAAGGACACTAGGGGGCAGCACAAGTAATAGTTGGGGGGCGTGTCGACAACCCAACTGACGACTTTAAAATTAACACCACCGACAAGTCGGCCGATTTTTCTTACAAAGTTGGCACAAAGTTAATGGGCGCAACTTATAAAGGACACTAGGGGGCAGCACAAGTATCATTCATGGTGTCAACACCAGAGGGGGGGGTGTCGACAACCCAACTAACCCGTGGGTGACGACTTTAAAATTAACACGACCGACAAGTAGGCCGATTTTTCTCATATAGTTGGCACAAAGTTAAGTATGACATAAAATTGCCGACATTGACGGGAAAAGCAATTTTTTTTCCATTTTATGCCGACAGCAAACCCGATATGGCGCACAAGTAGGCGGCAAATTGTTCCACTTGTAAGTACAATCGGCCGATTTCAGACTAAGGTCACCAACATTTTCGGGAAAAGACCGACACATGAAATTGTCCAAAAAACTTTCCGATTCTTTGAAAAACAATCGGCCGCCTTTTTTTTACATCGGTATATTGATCGCAAAAATTGGCGATGCTTTTTCCGACATTGCAAACATCGCTATGCTAAGTCTATGGGGTTTACCGACATTGTCGGCGATAAAGCGGTACTTTCAATCCGGTTTCCATACCATTCCCCTCAAATAACCCACATTAAAGACAAAAATGAGCTTAAAATGCATTTTAACATAACAAAACAGATACTTTGAATCAATGCGATACCAAATATAGTCTGATATACCCGGTATTCATCAGTTTACAGCCAAATTTGACAAGATTTCCGTAAGAGATAATTATATAATGATGAGATAATATAGATTCCACTTCACAAACCCCAAAACAAATGTGGTGTGTTTTAAGAAAATGATTCACAAGTCACAAAATCTATATTTTTTAAAGTGTCTTTTTCAAAAGATTCCTTCTTTGAAATGTTCTGATTTCTTGAGGGTCGAGCCCACATAGTGGTATGAATCTATGAACCACATTTCAGGACATTACATTAAATATATTCTTGCGTTGTGAAAGACTTTATAATTATAGACTATGTTTAGTTACTTTATTCGCAATTACCCTGCCAGAAACATTGCAAACTTCTTTTTTTTCAAATATAAGAATATCAAACATAACATATAGAAATACATACTAAGTATCCCAGGGTTTACTATCATTGAAACCGGTTTTGATATCATCTTTTAGATATGGTGATATATGTCCTTTATATAGTTAGTTATATATAGTAACATAATGATTTTTCCATGTCCAAGCGTTTTATTCTTCAAGTATTGTTTGAATGTCTGTTTTTCGCACAAAATCAGAGAGAGGGTGCAATGTATTTCTAGTGTGATCGACCCCGGAGGAAAAAGTGGCTCTGTTGACAGATTGAATAAAAGCTTTTTAAAAACAAAAAAAGATATGGTGATATCTCAAAAATCCATTTTTTGTGACTTATGACTCATTTTTCTATAACATCTCAGAAGTAGGCTCACCAGTTTCAACTTGGCACACAAAGTACTTATTATCGGGGCACTTTCTATCCACCCACTTATAGACACCGCCGTCATTGTGCATAGCCAGGCAACCTTCTCCCAACCAAGCATTGTCAAAATGTGAATCGGCGGGAATGGTCATATCTGCAGCAGATCCATCCCGCCACACAAAGGATCCGTCTTCCGTCCTGTCATCAGCTCCCAGGAATACTTCATCTGCACTCCAGGCAAACCTATTGGTGGAAAATATATGGGTCAGATTTATCTTCATCAATCCTTTCAAATAAGCAAAATATCAGACAAAGATCAGGTTCAAAATACAGTTCAACCTAACAACACTGATTGCTTGAATCAATGCAATGCAGAATATTCTCGAATTTACCTAGTATTGACCAAATTGCAGCCTAATTTGGCACAATTTACTAAATGTGTTGATCAGCCAATTGTACTTTTTCTGAAAATCTGACCCATTTAGTTGTGGTTGGTCTGCCTGACCACGCTGCTGTACTAATACAAACAAAGCCAGCACCAGTGGAAGAGGGCAACTCTACTCTACTAGAGTCAGGATTGTCAAAAATGTTTGAAAGTACACTCATCCATAGATAATCCGGAAGAACTAAGTACTCCAGTAATGTAGAAAATGACCAAGTAACTGTAGATTTAAGAACTAAGACTGTCACATTTAATCCTAGTCAGGTCTCAGTACAGAACATTAAGCTAGAAATAGTTTACTCAATGAATAGGGCACTTGCATAGCCGCCATTTTGAATCATGATTCGCATGGTATTATGGGACTAATGGTACAGTCTAAAATCTAGTGAAAACATGGCATGTTCAGCATGGACTATTCATCAATGCTCTGAAATCAAAACTTCTGTATTATACATGTTTCCATGACACATGTCTCCATCTTTCCCATCAAGCAGTTTAGCTTTTAGAGATCATTTATACAAACTGTGATATTGGTGATGACATTTTTGCAATTATTTAATGCCAGATTTCAACAGAACCCATCCCATGATGCTCTCTACAGACATGCGCAGTGGTGCAGTGGCACATAGAAACCCCCTATTGCTTGTTATGTGATTGGTATCTTCTTATGGATTGTTGATCATAGCATGTTTATCTATAGTTAGTAATATTATTCTAGGTATTTTTACAGGGGAGAATGTTACTTTAGCTATTTTCTAAGAGCAATTGTGATATGTTTCAGAAAAATGAGTCAAAAAAAATGTTGCGATTCCATTATATTTGAAAAGATGAGATTAAGCGGATTCCATGATAGTAAACAGTCTAATAATCCTATAAGTGTTTCTAGATTTTAAGTTTGATAATTTCATTTTGGCAAGAAAAAAGAAAAAAGTTTGCAATATTTCTCGGGGGTAGTAAACAGTAAAGTTACTAAATATTGTCCATATAAGGACCTTTGAAACGAAACGATACATTACATACCTTTTATACATCGATTGATATATAAGTGATACGCTGACCAAAATCAGAACATTCCAACAAAGTCATCTTATAAAATAAACACTTTGAAAAATATTATTTGCGTGACTTATGACTCATGTTTGCTATACATCACAATTGCCTTAACACACACATGAAATCTGCAATCTCTTGGTTTTCCTCAGCAGTTGTAACTTTGACCAGGTCACCACCAATTATCTGACAATCCACCTGGGCGTCATCAAAATGTGTAGTCTTGTAGGCAACGGGAAAGAACTGTACACCAGGCCGGGTACCTGAAACATACATGGGTCAGATTTTCAGAAAATGAACAATTGGCAGCGATACACATTGAGGAAATATTCCCAAATTTGGCTGAAAAAATTATAAATATCGGGTATATCTTAGTATATTTGGGATCGCGTTGATTTTAAGTATGAGTTCTGTTATGTTAAACTGCATTTTGAAGCTAATTTCTGTCTTAATTCTGGTTTATTTGAGAGGATTAGTGAAGGCGAATTGTACACTTTCTGAAAAGCTGGCCCTAATATTGTATTGTAGGGAGGACTAGTTATTCTTAAAGGTATACGCGGGTGTCCACACTCACGCCACCTAGCGGCTCATATTTTTCTTTGAAATATTTCGTTATCATGATAAGTTGAGATGTATTTGTGCACGATTTCCAATATCTACAGGGTTTATTTTCATTACAGCACTTTTGAGTCATGTTTTTAAGTTTCATTTGTATTGGTTATGCTTATGTTTATTGGTTTTTATTGGTTATTTTATACTTCAAATGACCATAACTTTTTTTTAACCCCGTCAACGTATAGTTTTTTTTGATAAATCAGTAGCATGATACACCAAATATATGTGTAGAAAGTTTTGATGAAAATCACCGATCAATTTCTTTTTATATAGTGAAACGTGAAAAAAAACCACATTTTTCCATAGACTTTAATGCTAAAGCACTGTTATTTTCAGGCGGCTGTAGAAAAAAAAATAAGTCGTTGAGATATACTTTTTTTTTCATTTCTTGCTTTCTTATGTAGTCAGGAATGATCCCTGAACTTTTCATGAAAAAGTCACCGACCAATCTTTTTTCCATTGAACACCCGCGTATACCTTTAATATTAATATTAGTTTAATGCATGTAATGGTCAATAGTGCCTTAACAAATGTTTTGAAATTGCTTTTCCCATCAATTTTGTTGTAGATGATACTGTCATTATCTATAAGTAGAAGAGATCTTGTGAATAAGACCCTTTGAAAAATATCAATTGACTCATTTTCCTGGATCACATCACAAATGTGATCCGTTTTAGGAAAATCTTTCATAAGTCGCAATGGACTTTGAGATATGACCACATTTGAAAAGAGGAGATCAAGGTGATTCCAATGATAGTAAACACTAGGACACTTAATAAGTATTTCTATATTTTAAGTTTGATATTTTATTTTTTTGAAAAAGAAAAGTTTGCAATGATTCTGGATGGGCAATTACCAGTAAAGTAACGAATTATACCCCATACAAAGGCCTTCAAAATGCAAGAGTATGTTTACCATGGTGTCCCAAAACTTGTTATATGGATTCATATAACTATAACTACTAAACCACCTAAAGATCAGAAAATTTCAACGAAGAGATTTTGTGACAAAAACACTTTGAAAAATATCAATTTTGCGACTTGTGACTCATTTTCCTGAAACACATCACAAATAAGTAGGTTCGTTATTACAAACGAATCATCAATATATTGGAAACATTCAAAACCTTTTTCTCTCAACAAGGCAAAAACTGGTACCATATTTTTTGTAAAAATTCTGGGACCTGACGTGAGTCCCATGGGCATCCCCACATATTGGAAAAGGGAGCCTTTCCAAAAGAATCTAAAAGAATTCCGAAATTCGGGTAAAATTGGTACCGAGTAATAAGCGTCTTTGAGATCCACTGATTCCATCCAACGATCAGGTTGTAACATGTCAAAGGCTGTTTGCAAATTTGACAGCTTAAAATGTTCATAAGAAATACAAAGATTTAACAAAGTTAAATCGAGGATAACTCTGAACCTACCATCTAATTTCCCTGCATTGTATCACAAATGAGTTCTTTACTTACCTAAGACAGGAATGAAGTGACTTCCAAGGATGAGGTGAGCAATGAAGAACAGCCGTAACATCCTCGTGTATAAATAGCTGAAGTAGCCTGAACATTTACCATTCACCGCTTTCACTTAAGCTCTTGTATAATAACTTTTAAATATTCTGCTATACACAGAGCAGATTCTCACTCTAATATAGCAGTCTTCCCTCAATGTGAAGACCTGTCGATTGCACTTTCCACTGCTAGCTTACACTGCTAATTCCAATTGGTGTAACTTTAGCCTTGTTTGTGTCACACAGCAAAGTAAACAAAACGTCAACAGTTCCGATCTAAGTTCACCTTCTTCCTGCGGTAATATGTTGTATGGGAATACTCATCTACCTCCTTCAACTTGGAAAATACAGCCCAAATGCCTTTGAAACAGCAGGACACAAAAAAAGAACGATTAATGGATGTTGTAAAATATGGACGGGGTTTGACATAACAGGCTGAATTATTAATGTATACTAAGTGGGAGTATTTATAAGGTACGAATATCTCATGATTGTTTGTCTATTACATACTGCAAAATCAGGAGCACTACAGGGTCGGATTTCAAGAAAATGTACAATTCAATTCAATTAACTAATTAGCTAATGTCAGTGGTTCAAGGAGAGCGGACAAATCCCTTAGATCTGCTTCTGCTTCATCTGTTTCTCTCATGAAGTTACCTGGGATTGTCCACTCTCTCTCCCGACTGCTATATATTATTCAGTAAGGAATCGATAAATGATTCATCAACTTTTGCCTTCAATGCATATATCACTATTTGTGCTCTGTCCATCAATACCGTATTTTTTTTCAATATTTTTACTGGCCATATTACATTATAAATATGTAATAGTAGCGTGTTGGTTCACTGTATTATCCCTGACAAAGCCCCCCCTCCCCCCCCCCCCCCCCCCCAACCGGGCGAAATATTGGAATAAAGTTTACCATCTAAGAAGTCAACTTGAGTGATCACTCTCTTCCACTGAATCTGAATATGTAATACCTTAGTCATATTCAAACATAGCAGTCTCGCAGCTATATTTCATGCGTTGCCTAATTGCAGAAAAGAGGAAGATAAAAATATGCTACTGATATGATGGTATACGATTACAAACAAACTCCAAATATCTATCTCGCTTTTACACATACGATTACAACATAACAACATTGAAATAAATATATATATGAAATAATTATATATATGGATATCAAAGTACATCTACCAATCTTTGAATTACATATCAAACGTTCTAGATATTATACAAACTCAAAATTCTAAACAAACCAGCTAGATCGTACACTGGTATAATTTAATTGGTCATCGAGAGGCATTTAACTCACGGCACAGGTTAAAAACAATGAATGCATTTTGCGGTCTTAATGGATTTATAATGGCACTTTGCGGTTTGAAGCGAGAGGCTTTCCCTTCGTTTGAAGGGACTCTCTCAACTGTGGGCCTAGACTGGGTGGTACATACAAAAATAAGGCCTCTTTGGTGCCAGTGCTTTTCCACTAATTAGTTAATGTCAGTGGTTCAAGGAGAGCGGACAAATACCTTAGATCAGTTTCTGCTTCATCTGTTTCTCTCATGAAGTTACCTAGGATTGTCCTCTCTCTCTCCGACTGCTATATATTATTCAGTAAGGAATCGATAACTGATTCATCAACTTCTGCCTTCAATGCAGAGATCACTATCTGTGCTCTTTCCATCAATAACGTATATGGTCAATTATGGCGTCCAGGGGGCAGAAAAATGGTCTATTTTCAAATAGGTCTAATTCAGAAGCTTTACTTATATCATAAAAATAGATGTTCTGAAGCGTTTTTGTGCATGAATGGTTAAGGTTATTTCTGGATATTAGTTGAGCCATAAGAAATAGGGCAAATGAAGCCCAAAGTAAGTATACCATGCATATGATTTATTCAAATTCCTGCCAACTTTACTATATATGTCTATTCATATATTGATTTATTTTGTGTAATATGAGACATTAATGTATATATCTAAGTGTCTCAGAGTCAAAGGTATTTGATTAAATTATTTTTAGATAATAACTATGGATTCAAAATCAAGTTGTTTCACTGTGGAAATGGTTATATTTTGAGTATATATTACATAGTTGCGATTTATTTTAACATATCACTGACAACTAGTTATTGCCCTGGGTTTTTTGTAGCTGCGTGTCTGACATATGTTGTTAAATTTGAGGGGAAATTTATAGAGATTCTCAATACATTATAAGCTCTTAGCCTAAGGCATACGCACGCTATAACACATGAGAAAGAAATGAGCCTTCCAGTTTAATTAGGTTCAAACTGCTGCATATATATAAGATAAAGGTCTCACACTAAAATTGTTATCCATACACTTATAAAAAAAAGCCCACTGCAGTCACTGCAGTGGGCTTTTTTATAAGTGTATGGATAACAATATTAGTGTGAGACCTTTATCTTATATACGTTGTTTTTAATATAAGAACTAGATATTTATTTCCAATGGAGAATTATCTTTCATTCTAAGGATACACATGGTATGCATATTCAGTCATATGCATAGGATGGGTATTTTGGTGGGCAACATGTGAGTCAGATTTTCAGAAAATGTACAATTCACCTTCACCTATCCTATCATATAACCCGAATTTCCGACGAAAAAAAAGTTCAAAATACAGTTCAACCTAACCAAACAGATTGCTAGAATCAATGCAATGCCGAATATACTCGAATTTACCTAGTATTGACAAAATTGCAGCTTAATTTGCATTAATTTACTAAATGTGTACAGCTGCCAGTTGTACATTTTCTGAAAGTCTGACCCATGTATGAAGCATATAAGAGTCCTTTTTGAACTTGGCACTTTAGCAAACAATTTAGATCGACTATTTGCATTAGAAGTGGTTTTATTAGGTATACATTCTGAATCCCACACTAGGTACTAGGTACATTAGGCACTCGTCGGAAGACCTGGCTAATCAGGTCTCTGTTTAACCAGACGTTGAACAACCTATAAGGGTCAGATTTTCAGAAAATGTACAATTGGCTGCTGTACTTATTTAGGAACTTCTGCTAAATTAGGCTTAAAAATGATGAATACCGGGTATATCTGAGTATATTTGGCATCGCGTTGACGTAAAGTATCAGTTCTGTTATGTTGAACTGCATTATGAAGTTCATTTTGTCTCAAATGTGGGTTATTTGAGAGGATTGGTTAAAGTGTCAGTAAACCCCCAAATATTATGAGCAAATCCATTTCCTTGCTATTATTGAAATGTAACCACCCCGGTTTTACTTAATCCAAGTTATTATTTAGTGAGTTTTACCCATTTAAATGAGAGAAAACGTAGTTCCACAGTTTAACACTCCATTCAAGGCACCACTGTTTGCCTACGTCATAAAGGTGCACCAATCTAGAAATGAACATGCAATGAACATAATAAACAACTCTCATAATTGCTGCTAGAAAGAAGGAGTGTGGGGTGGGCAGAAGGACATTGAACAACACAGGTGTGCATACCAAAACAAACTGTTTCAATTGCTGGGAGATTGGAGGGGGAAGGTAGAGATATTATGTTCATTTCTGGCGCAGCTTTATGATGTCACACAGCACTCTCAGTGCCCTCTTGTGCTAAACAGACTTTTTCAACTAGGATTTCTCAATTTATGCCTGTAAGTGACTATAAGTTAGACATAAATGGAAGTAAAACAATCGAGACTTGGGTGTTGTATTTATGCCTCCATGAAGTTTTTTGTCCTAAAAGTGACCATGAACCCGTTAACTGACCCTTTAAGGTGAATTGTACATTTTCTGAAGATCTGACCCATATGTAACGCAAGACCAACAATAAAAGAATCCTTGATTTGAATTGAATTGAATAACTATGGCGTTAATGAGGACGTGCCATGGGTATGCCACTCTATACAGGTTTTATAAAATGTATTCTACAAAGCATACATTAGCAAGTCAGGGGATATGCTCATATAAATAGCCTAGATGTGATAAAAAGTAAGTTGGTACTACGCCAGAACAACTGCCAGCTATTGTAATGTACTACATCCACTCAAATAAGTGACTTGATCCGCTAAAATAATGTACTAGATCTGCTCAAGATCCACCAAATAGAAGCCAAGATATGCCATATTTACTGTTTTTGGCGGCCATCTTGAATTTTGCAGCTACTGGCCACCAGGGGTGCCTACCATCTTGTAGCTGGTGCTTTTTGAAAATTTCAGGCCTTACTTAACACCATGCCAAATTTTAAAAAGGTGTCACAACGTGCACAATGTAGACAATTAGGTCCCCAAATATTATAACCTGATCTGAAAAAATGCTTTTTTCACCAAAATCTGACCGTTGCCATGGCAACGAAATTAAAAAATAAAGATTTTTTTGTTGAAAAATATATTTTTGGAATTTCCATACATACTTGTTTACTATGGTACCCCAACCTGTTCAGTATATTTTATATATGTTATAATCCCTGCAAATAACAATGCTAAATATTCTTAATGTTAGCAATAATGGCCAGAGCCAGGTGCTTTTTCCCATAGAGACCAATGCTATTTTGTGGAAAATGATGCAAAAACGTCAAAATCTCAAAAAGCACAAGGTCCCTAGGTGGGGACTTTTCAGGGAATGTTCCCCCATGTGTCCCGCATCATATATCCAAAAATCAGCTTTACATTATTTTATTCCGGGTTTGGCCTAAAATCTACCTAAAATGCCTGCACTACAAAACAGTAATTTATCACTATCCACAACCCCAGCAGAATCCAAACATGGGCTAATAAATCCCAATAAGAGCTGTTCCGTGTTGGTGTTATTCTTTGTCTTTGTCGAGATCAAAGCCGTCGGAGAAAGAACTTGGGTTGGATGATCGTCTAGTAATTAGAGCCATTTACTATCGACGGAATTCACTACAAAGTATTCAAGTAGAAGCTCTAAAACCATCACATCATACGTAAAAGTATTTCGTTTACAGAATTATTACAAATTTAACCCGTATACATTCATTACGTTCTTTTTGCACGGCAAATGGGGTTTTTTTTTACCTTGTTGTAAAAATGACCCATCGTAGGTGTTTTTTAAAGCTGGTATTCTCAATAGTCATGTTAGACCCCCAAAACTGGGAATGTTGCATTTTTAATGGCGGATTTAATGGAGCACATAAATCATGTATAAAGTCTATATTCCTGAAGATATTATGGAGCTACAACTGGAAAATATATCAGATGTTATTTGAATCGGATATAAGTTATTATTCTCGGTTTTGTTGTATGTCATATCTTTGTCAATTCTGATCGTATAAACCTACAAGTGGTATGTATGTATTCCTAGCGACATGGTCCTTATTCCTAGATAGATGTTAAGATTATATCATTATAAGTTCTACTGATTCTCCTAATCGTTGTTAGGACACTATTGTAATCTATACTTGACAAGGCTGTAATAATCCACCATGCAGTGAATATTTATGCCTATATCTCAGTGACTATTTGAGATTTATAAAAAAAATCAAAAAACATTAAATATCCCGACATGTCTATATGACTGTCCTAAAGATGTATGGTTACATAACTATTTCATAAACTAAACAAAATATGACACTTAGACTTTGATATTTTGTCTCCACATGACAATAGAGCCCTTGTCGATTTTTTATGAGAATTGCCCATCTCTGAGATGAATATGATATTGTCATAGGGATATGATATACACCTGCACACATACCTAAATACAATATGAGACCCACCATTTATCATTTGAAACCATTAAGTTAAAAAAGAAGAGGGGGTCAAATTTCGATAGGGTCGGTCACTTTTCGATTGCCGAAAATCGACCCATGGGTCACTTTTCGATGGTGGTCACTTTTCGATATGACACCGGGCCCCAAATATAAGCCCATCCTGAATATTAGCCGGGTCAATCACCATTAGAAAATAATATAAGCCGGATATATAAGCATAAGCTATGCATGTATGAAGTGAGTATAGATAATTTAAAATCAATATCGATATTGTTAAATCGATATTGTTAAATAAATGCATCGAGCGATGACATTTAAATAATGTCTTTAAACAATGATTTTCTGGCAATGAGAAATATCACGGTAATGTGAAACTTGGCCAATAAAATTGGCCAAGTTAAAAAAAAATATGCAAGGATACTCAATGCTTTTACAGTGAGGATACACAAGGATGTTTTTATTTATACATAACTTTGAGATGAGGGATGAGAGGTGAGATATGAGGGACTGTAGGTACATGATAATGCATCTAAACTTTTAGTATTATGAGACTGTTGGCATAGTATTCCTGCAGTTTAGGTACAAGTCCACAGGAGGAATTTATGAGTTATTTGAGATTCCTACTCTCCATATACCAGATAAAGAGCACTAGGTGGTATGTATGGCGACCCATTTGTTGTTGTCATGTTTTGGTCCTCCGGCTGCCATAGCTTGATTCATTGGAAAGTAGGTTCTGTGTATCACCTAGAGACTGTGGCTGAGGAAATTATAACGAAATAATAACGAGATTATTGTACAGATGACTGCAGACAATTTACACGATAATGCATCTTTTCCATCCAACTGATAAAGAGCACTAGGTGGAATTGTGGGGACCCGTTTTTGGTTGTCATGTGTTGGTCCTCCGGCCCAGGGGCCTGTTTGGGTCGCTTAGTCAAGTAAAAAATAAAATAAATAATCCTTTCTGCTTCTTGCCATTGGATGTTTTTTTAAATTTCCGAGCCCTGCATTTATTTTTTTTAAAGGGAGGAGGGATTGTTATATTGAACACTGAAGAATACAAAGCTGAAGCTATGCGACAGCTGTCTGATAGAAAACACTATGTTCCACTACACTATGATACAACAGAATCAAACGCCACCAAAATTAGGAAAATATTATCTACACTATCAAAAGAAGGTAAAGTACCTGAAAACAGCTAAAAATATCTGATGCCTAAAAACATCAGAACCTCTCCTGTATACTTCTTACCGAAAATCCATCAACCGGATTGTCCTGGAAGACCTCATATATCATATCAGGAATTAGTTCTCCTATAGTCAGGGACGTCGCTACCGGGGGGGGAAGGGGGGGACCTGTCCCCCCCCCACACACACACACACTTTTGGTGGCAGCCTCAAAGTTTAAAAAAAGGTCCAAGTCCCTCATAATAACCTTCATTCTATAGCTCAGGGGTGTAAATACCAGGGGAAACTTTAATTGGTGCCGACTACAAAAGGTCCAAGGCTTTAGAATGTTTTTAGGAAAGCATATGATAATGCTTAAACACCTATGTTTGAATACCCTTCAGAGCTCGAAACATGAGACCCATATGTGATCTGTTTTAGGAATATAAACTTGTCATAAGTCGCAAAAAATGGATTTTGAGATATTATTATATTTGAAAAGAGGAGATCAAGCTGATTATAATGATAGTAAACAGTAGGACATTTAATAGGCATTTCTATATTTTAAGTGTTATATTTTCATTATTGAAAACAAAGTTTGCAGTATGTTGGGGTGACCAATTATTAGTAAAGTAGCTAAATATATTCTTTACGACCACCCTAGAAATACATGGATATATTTATTACACTGTCCAGAAACTCGGTACATGTATTCAGGCTACAAGTGGCTTTAAGCATCCCCCAAATTAAAACATTCCCACAAATACATCCTGTGAAAAAATAACTTTGAAAAATAACAATTTTGCGACTTGTGACTAATTTTCCTAAAACACATCACATATTGCAGATGGATAATAATTCTCATATCCAATCCCTTTTCAGAGGTAGGATATGTATCATTGTACCATATCAAGGTCTGTTGTGTTGTTTTAAATAGATTACTGAGACACAAATTTGTTTTGGTCCATTCTATAGAAAAGTGATAATTCCATGTGCAAGTCCCCATCGGAAGGTAAACTTATTGGAACTTATCAGGCTTTGTAGGCCTACTATATCAACTATGTTGCACATTTGTCGCAAATGAACGTCTATGCTCTAGACACATGTAAATTATATATTGGGTCAATGTCACTTGGGTGAAAATATATTTTTGGTCAATTTTGTAGAAAAGTAATAATTTCCGTGTGGAAATATAATTTCCTGATGGCATGGAGCACAATGAGTCCTTTTGTTCCATCAAACTACATTTCATTATTGTTTTAAATGGATTTCTAACCCTTAGACATTTGTATGTTTTATATTAGATCGTTTTCACATGAGGAAGCATTTATTTTTGGACTATTTTGTAGAAAAGTGATATTTCTCACATGCATGCCCCTGGTACTTTTAATGATCTTGTCAGAAATGCTGAAATGTCATATTTCTTATTTTAGTGGACTTGCTTGATTACTTTAACATTATGATAGTGTTGTTAGCTACAAAACTATAAGTTTAAAATTTCAGGTGAAATTCTAACATAAGCGCACTCCATTTTAAGCCAAATATTCCAGAACCATCAGATGAAGACATAACACCATTTAATGCCCAAAATAAAAACTTACACTGATAGTCTTTAGAGATCAGGAATGGTCTACAGGTTGTATGCATATCAACTCTGTGAGGGTATTTGTAATAGAAGTAATAACGCAATTGACAAAATTCAAGCAAACATGATAGAAAATTGATTTTTATGTATTAATGCCTAATTGCACATTGCATTGGCTAGCATTTAAAAAGTGCCAATTATTACCTAATTATAAGTGTTGTGATCAATACAGAACCAATTTATCTAATTACAGTTTGGTTAATATTAATTGAATTGTTATTAAAAATCATGAGTTCACATTTTTTCCAACAAAAAGAGCGTTATTTTACATAAGAATTTACGGAAGTTCATTTCAATGGGCCAGGAAGGACCCAACAACTGATCAGACTTTGTTGGACTTAAAGTTTTCTCGAATTGACAGTCCATATAATACAGGGATGCTAGTTGGGCTCTATCAAAAGGTCTGAACTATATTCCATGAAGGAGAAATGTCAGTTGCTGTTCTGAGCCTGGAATCGGCAGGCTAATGCTGGCTTTGCCAGCATAGGGGTGAGTACGAGGGGTGGGGGTGGGGGGCTCCCACAAGAAAATGTAGCAGATTTGGCCTGTATATAACCAATGTTATAAAACATATGATTTCAATTCATATCTGACAACCAACTCAAAAATATTATAGCGAAAACATCTTTAATAATAGATTGTAGATTCCTTGAACATAAAGTTAGGGTTTGATAGCTAGTTCATCTCTTCACAAAACTCTAAACCAAGTAAAGCTTGTCCTTGATGTTAAACAGTCCAACTTAGAATCCCCGAACAAATCGGTGTGTCTCAAACTGGTTACAACTGCTTGAGACTAGGACACAGTGAGCAGCCAATCAGAACACTTCTAGTTCCGATTTTCGACCAATGAGCAACCAGTAAATATAGTATAAGGGGGACAGTGTAACCATGATTTAGTTGATCAAGGATACTGTAAAATAGATCTTAGATATTGATAAAATTGGAAATCAGCTGAAAGTCTGACATTTAGCATCTCGGAAATTTATTAATATCATTTCACAGCAATAAAATAATTCATTCTTATTTAATTTTGTTTTGACCATTACCCAAGCCCCCCAAAACAGCACACTTGAAAATACTGAAAGAATTGCCAGAGCCCGCTTTCAACCCTGCTATTTGCCTAATGCACCTTTCCTTGAATCTTAACAATTCTTATAACGTGTATTGAAATAATAAATGAACAAACATAAAACAGAGACCCTTGGAAGTCATTAGTTTCATAAGATAACGGTACCATTGAACTAATGTTTAGAATTTCAAGAGCTGGTCTTTGTACAAAGATGGTTTAAAATTAACCATTTATGCTTTTGACCAAAAACAAAGGTTTCAAAATGACATCAGAATGTGAAAACTGTATTGATTTCCTTTTTTTGTATGGGTTTTAGCCAGATAAGAATACCTATAAGTCATGCCTTCCCCATTTAGCTTATACATATAAACAATAAAAGGCCCTGAGTCTCCCCTGGTGTATATTGTGCACATATTAATATAAGTAACTATAAAGTGGCAGTATGGATAGAAAACTGATACATGTTGTTGTACACTGCATACATCAATATGGGGAAAAGGTCCAAGATTCCAAAATATGTCCCCCCCACTTGGAAATTGCCAGCGACGCCCCTGTACATTATTACTTCAACCTTAGACAACTTCAAGTCACAATTACAAAACATACCAAGTTTCATCCTTGACACAAAAGACTTTTTACAAGTCTTCAAAGAAACCACCCACCTTCATGAGGACAAATTTCTAGTCACCATAGACGTCAGTGCCTTGTATACCTCAATCCCGCATGAGGATGGAATCAATGCAGTGAAGAATGCCCTGGATTGACGCTCATACGGCAGGAACACTCACTAGATTGGTCCTAGAACAGAACACATTAAAGTTTGATGATATAGTATATCATCAAGTACAAAGAACCGCAATGGGAACCAAGATGGCTCCAACATACGCCATATATTTATGAATGATTTAGAACAGAAATTATTATAGACTCCTTAGAAATCAAACCAACAATATGGAGACAATTAATTGATGACATGTTTTCAATGTTTCACTGCAGTGACGATGTAAAGGTTCCACCACAGTATCAGATTCAGTTTCAAATACAGTAGAACCTCCATCAACTTCTTAGACACAACAATATGTGATGAGTTTCTGGAAAATGAGTCATAAGTCGGAAAATCGATATTTTTCAAAGTGTTTTTTTTACAAGATCACATTATTGGACTGTTCTGATTCTTTCAGAGTTCATCACTTGTGCCTATATTAATCGATGTATCAAATTTCAAGATAATCTATGTAGTATATCCTTTAGTTTTAAAGGTCCTCATATGGACTAAATTTAGTTACTTTACTGTTTATTCACCCCAAGAAATATTGAAAACTCTTTTTTTCAAAAACGAAAATATCAAACTTAAAATCCAGAAATACTTATGAGATTATTAGACTGTTTACTATCATTGGAATCGGCTTGATCTAAACTTTTCAAATATAATGCTATCTCAAAATCTATTTTTTGCGACTTATGACTCATTTTCCTGAAACGCATCACATATACACTCTTAGGACAATATCAACTAAAGTGTACACCAAACCTAAACTCACCAGTATTTAGACTACTTATCATATCACCCCAATAATCAGAAAGATTCAATTGCTTTTTCACAAGTGATGAGATTGATTTGTTCGGAAGACATTCAAAATTTCATAGAGCCATTAACTAACTCTTAAAACAAATTACCTTAAAATAAAGTACTGCCTTCAGTACAATGGTACCGCAATAAGTTCTTTTATTAAATAAAAACGTACCTGTACTTCAGAAATATCCTTAGTATCTATTACAACCTTTATAGACGCATTTGAAATGTCCGAAATAAGCTAAATTCAAGATTCATGACTGCCACCATTTTCTCTCAAAGTGCCCACAACCCTGTCCCTCAGAGGGACAAACAAAGATAGTCTACTCTTTCCGATGTTCCCCTTTACCTTAATGTCATATCTTTTATGACAGTGACAAATTCACTGGGAAACTTCACAGGGTCACAGAGTGACATAGCCTTCCTGACGACCATGTGGTGATACACCACAGTCAGAGCCGTGGCATGGTAAAGAACATGATAAAGAATGACACAGAGTCAGTGCAATCTGACAGCAAACCTCTATATTAATAAAATAAGGGTTGCAAGCCTTAAACTGCTATCTTCTCTGAAACCGCTGACCAGATCTCCATTATATTCCACATGCACATTGCCAAAAATGGTGCCGAGCCATTCCACTATGTTTCATTCACAAATTAGGGTTAGAAAGGGGTTAGAAATGGGTTTACATTGAGCACCCCCATCCAGGGCCCCCAGTCCTGCCTGAAAACAAACCTATCAGTGCCCCTACACCAGGTTTTGGTGTCACCCAAAGCATGGCGTCATGGACAGGTACCACGGCACGTCATTGCATCACTACGGGACGGAAATTGATATATTTCACTATATTTCCACCAAAAGAAACTCAGGAAATGTCCATTGTAGGGGCAGGGGGAGAGGCAATGGCAGGCAAAAAAACATCTTAACCGGGTTCCATTTGAGGTATATGGGGTGGGTGGAGGGGGGCGGGGAGGGGAGGGGGGGAGGGAAGGGGGAGGGGGGAGAGGGGGTTGTTACATGCATATAAACAAGTCACAGTTTATCAGCCAAAAAAGGTAATAGCCACTCAACCAGATTTAACCGTTCAAATGGTTCAAACTGAGGCTCATTTCCTGCCAATTATACACATGTCACTGTACTCTGCAAGAATAGATTGTATATCGTCATATTATTTTATGTATCGATTAATAAACGTTTCTAATAAGAAATAATCGAAAACAAAACCACACATGAGGACAAATGTGTGTAGCCCAAATACGAGTCGAAAATCTGATACGCCATGAGTTGGCACATCATAGAACTATGATACCTGTATAGAGCAGCATCAATGGGGACATGGTCAGAATAGCTCTAAAACAAATTTACTGCAAACTGTACCCCTGAGATAGCAGGAAATAGTAAATCCAAGTAGGGATGTCCCCAGTTGGCAGTGTGTCCATGATCAGCGAATGAGGAAATCAATGTTTGTCCCCATTTTGCATAACTTTTCAACAGCCGCTTTCCCTCTTTCCTCTTCCCACCTTGCACCCTCACATACAGGGCTCCTACCATATTTCCATGACTGAGCACACAGGCAAACATGAGAGCAAGGATTACAGATTCAGTTTCTAGGCTCCCTTTACAGGCTACATATTATTACTGAACATAAAAAACTGGATATTTTATCCAATGGCAAGCTACAATCACTACTGCATTAAACATGTTATCTTCTGCTCTACTGTTTTTGACACATGTTGTTTCTCAGCGACCACAAAGCAAATCAAACTATTCATTCTCTAACTACAATGCCACATAACAAAATCAAAGGCAGCATAATGACATTCCTCTTGCTCTGAGATAGATCATGTATTATTACTTTGTGTAACTTCGCAGATATAATTTACTAATATAAGCAAGAGTATTGCCATTAAGAACAAAGTCTCTTTACTCTGTGCAGCAACCAAACATCACAGCAATAACACTTTAAAATCTAGAGGCCTAGCTATACTAAGCCAGGCCCCGTTTTTAAGCCGGAAGCCTGTATAATAGAGAAATGTATGATTCTCAAGGATCTGGATGGAAACATGGAGGGCCTGGTCTCTTCTCAAGAGGAAGATGCTGAAGGGTTTGGCCACGACAAGCTCTTAGGGGATGATAAATAACAGATTAAATAAGAGAAGTCAGTTGTCATTGATTTATTTCGAATTTTGGTAGTGATTTTTGTATAATTGAAGTTTAAAGCACAAAACCAAGAGCAATGAATGAAGATGATGATAAAATTGAGTTTCAGCTCAATCTACTGGTTTTCAGTTATTGAAATATAAGCCAGGTCCTGAACATAAGCCCACCCCGAATATAAGCTGGGTCAATTCACCATTTGAAATTAATATAAGCCCGGGCTTATGAAGGTTATATGGCCAATTCCACCAATTTGACAATATTTGGCCCCCTAGACCCACCCTGGGTACCCCAAAATATTATTACATTAATCAGTTGAGTTGGTATATGTTATCAACCTTATATATATGCGCATTGAACTATCAAGTATGGAACCATTGTGATTATTAGTTACTATGTTACAGGGGGTCGAAAAATAGCATGTCTCCTGCTGTCAGATTATGTGAATAAGAACATAAAATGCAAGTAAAGTTAATATTGTAATGTCCGAACAACAACCTTAAGCGACTATGGTAACTTAATATAATCGAGTTCAAGAACAACAACAACAACAGGAACTTTTGGACCTCGCCAGCATACTCTCTGTTTAATATCTCTTTCAACCAGACCCGGAGTCAATTGCGTCTGCTGCCATCAAATCAATTCATTAACACCCACATGAATCACGATGTACATCAGGCAACAACTCAGTGTTATTAGGTTTCTATACAACATGTACTTAAGTAATGGTGAACGTGAAGAGTAAAAATAAATAAAAAGCTAT
Organism: Sthenelais limicola; assembly: GCA_942159475.1. NCBI lineage: Eukaryota > Metazoa > Annelida > Polychaeta > Phyllodocida > Sigalionidae > Sthenelais > Sthenelais limicola. Next base: position 105,776,185 of record OW804099.1, read on the forward strand.
CACATGGATATACACAACCTCTGTTGGTCAACTTCTATTTGTGATGTGTTTCAGGAAAATGAGTCATAAGTGGCAAAATTGATATTTTTCAAAGTGTATTTTTCACATTCAGAATGTTCTGATTTTTGGAGAGTTTGTCACTTATAGTTCTGTCAATCGATGTACCAAATTTCAGGACAATCTATGTAATATATCCTCTTGTTTTAAAGGTCCTCATATGGACTACATTTAGTTAATTTACTGTTTAGTGACCCCAGAAATATTGGAAACATTTTTTTTCAAAAACGAAAATATCAAACTAAAAATCTAGAAATACTTAATATTTTATTAGACTGTTTACTATTATTGGAATCCGCTTGATGTCATCTGTTCAAATATAATGACATCTCAAAATCTATTTTTTCCGACTTATGACTCATTTTCCTGAAACGGATCACATTTTACATACACATGATGACCAGCACCCTCTTGAAGCAGATCAACATCTTATACAGAACCGGGTTCGGTCAAGTGAGCCCGGCTCTGGTTCAGGAATCTTAATCCAGAGCCGCGCATCACAATATGTGTATTTTATTTGCCACAATATCATATATTTATGTAGAGAAAAAGACTTTGATAATGATATGAACTGAATTATGACTGTAAATGTGTCACAAATCGAGCTGGGGAACAAGTATATATTTACTGCATCAATTCTGTCCATTGCCTAACAAAATTAGGCAATAAATGAGAATTTAGATTAGAAATAAATAAAACAAATATGCACATATAGTATTTAACTGATAATGCTTTTTAGTTTGTGAAACTATTCTAACTAGAAGACAAGTTACAGCCAAATAACATTGTGTGATGGCAAATCTGACAGCAATTCTGACGGCAATTCTGACAGCATATGAAGGCAAAAGACAGCAAATCTGACGACAGGAGACAGCACGACTAGAAAGAATTTTGCTGTATGGATCGTGTAAACACCACTCGGAAATTATGAATTTTGTTCTACATATATACTAATATTAAGCAAAGTTAATAATAAATGTCCTATTGAAAGTCGATTATTAAAGTAATGCCTTATAAGGCTCTAAAAACCCTAAAATGCATCTAAGTTTGTCAGGGCCACAATCTTTCAAAGAGAGCTGTGTATGTTGAATGACAAATTTCCATGTAAAGTCATCATTTCACCTATTTCTCTTAAGAATATAGTAAAATTTCCAGTCCAGCAGGTTAATGCATGGTAAACTTTCCAACCTTTAGCAAGGCTAGCATGAAAGACATGGGAAATATCTTTGTCTGCATGCTTAGACATGTTGGTTATTGCATGGTCAGACATTTTCGGAGACCGATATTCCATGGTGAGACATGTTGGTTATTGCACGCTCAGACATGGTTATTGCAGGTTGGTATTTTCAGTGTTTCCATATCGTTAATAGTGCATGGTGTTGGGTCCCAAAGTAGACATTTATACCAATGATGAAATTGGTACAGTCCCTTCCTCTTTGGTAAAAGCTATTTCACATACTACAAATTCTTTTCCAAATCCCCACTTCCTATTTCTGGGCGGATTTGACTATTTCCCTGAGATATCCACCACAGAATAGTATATCCCTGCACCTTTTCCCTATTTCCCCTAAATAAAAAGCCATGTCCTCTTGCAGGGATCCCTATTTCCAGATCGGGTGACTATTTCACCCCTGGTACACTCCTTTTGTCTCTATACCAAAGTGGACATCCCCTGTTATGTAACACATGACTACTGTGTGTGGCTCCAAGCTGCATGCATGAGTGGTCACTGACCAGTGGTCACCATAGCAACTAGACCACAGCTTGTCTCCTTCCCTGCCATGCTGACTTCTCTTCCTTTCTCTTTCTCCTTCTTGTCCTCTCTCTCCCTCTCACCCTCCCTCTCCTGCTCTACCTGCCTCTCATCTCTCAACCCCATATTGTTTCATTGGAGTTATACATGCTGGCATAGGAACACAAGCTAATACATCATGGTACATTTCGGTGAAAAGACAGTGGATATTCCAAAAAGGAAAATGATATTCCAAAAAGGATAGGCCTATTCCAAAAAGGAAAATGATATTCCAAAAAGGAAAATGATATTCAAAAAAGAAAAAGCCTTGGATATTTGAGATTTTTCCTATTTCACATAGATATCCTTTCAGATTGGGGACAAAACACATGGCCTTTTTGCACACAAAATCCCTTCAAGTGTGATAAACGTATATAATCACATGCATTTCAACAGAATCGGAACAGAAACAGGATGATTTCACATAGATAATGTTCAATTAACCTTCTATCACTACATATAAAGTAAAATATTCAATGTTGATGATTATTTAGATATTTAGTAATTCCACGGTATAATGATAGGTAAACAAAGTTATTTTTGCCCCAAAAATGGGATTTAAAGAAAAATAATTGGGGGGTAAAAGGGCCAAAAATGTGGTTCCACAGGTTGATGGACTCATCTAATCAAAATAAATAAGCAAATTAATGGTAATTTATTTGTATTAAGCCCATTAAATCACTTTACATGGTTGGGGGCTAAATGTTGTAAAATTGGTGGACATAGCCGTATAGAGTATTTAAGCAGATGGATCACAACTGCTATGAAGTATTCAGTAAGGAATCCATAATCGATTCATCAACTTCTATGCATATCCTTTTTTGTGTGCTCTTCCATGAATAATTGAGCAGATGGATCATTTATTGTGGTTGCTATGGTGAGTTTGGGGCTCTGTCACCGCCAAGTATGGAATCTTTCTCTTGCTATAAGTGCCAAAGGAAAGGAATCCTTAGCGAGCAACAAGTTCCGTAATGTTATGACTGTAAGACATTCCTGTGAGAGAACATAGCAGTGGGTACACATCGCAAGTTTTCGGAGTGCAATTTGAAGAATTATTGGACTGGACAAAAGAAAGGACTGGTTTGTTTGTCAATTTTAATCGGAAAGACCAGCATTCAATGTAAACAGATGGAACTTTGGCTGGAGAAAGAACATGGGTGGTAGAAAAGCAAATGTTTCTAGATTAATTTTTATTTCAGGGATGACTACAGATGTCTATGGGAAAAAGGGGTATTTTCTACAATTTCTCAGCAAATCAGCCCATTGAATCAAGCATTATCGGTTAAAATATCTGTATAGCTGACATAATGCAATACCGGTGGATATAAGACAAGGATTTCCAGTCTTGGAATAAAGTTATTCAGCTAAATTTAGTAACCTGCTGAGTTAAAAAACGTCTACATGTGTAATCTTCAAACCCAAAAAATATTTTTCAAATTATGGTTACTCCCTGTTTTTTTTACATTCTGAGGACAAAAGAGTATGTTAACTGTATTTAGAGAGATTTACAAAAATAATGTGAAATTCATTTGCCTGAAATTGGGATATTTATTCCTTTTTCTCAATATATCAGCCTAATTAAACACGCTTTTCTACTTTCTATGAGTTAAAAAAGTGTCATCTTCAAAACCAAAAATGTTTCAGTAATTTTAGACCGTTTTGTCATTTGTGAAGACAAAACAGTATGTCAGCTCTGCTTGCAGAGCCTTACAAGAAATCCTATTCATCTGCCTGAAATATTGTAGAACCTAAAACAACCATCAACTTCCACAAAAATGGTAGTAAATTTAAGTTTTCCCAATAATAACAAAATAACAAGGTAACATCCTTGATTTGTTTTTCACTTCATTATGTTAAGTAAACCTTGTTCTTCCTCAAGCCAAGATTAGAAAAAAAGCGCCCACTTCTGATCACTCTGGTATTTACATTTAATCCAGGTTTCCTTGGAATGTCCTCTCTGTAGTCCCTTGTCAACAAGTAACCACCAATGTGTTGAGGGGGTAACTACTTCAGGAAGACACAAACGTTTGTGATGTGCGACAGGAAAAACAATCTGCAAAATTGATATTTTCCTAAGAGATTTATTCACAAGATACTTTTGGTTAAAGATTCTCAATTTTAGAGTGCTTTGCACTAGTAGTAGCCTAAATAACTATACGAAGTGTCAAGATTGTATTAAATGTCTATGAATATCTTAAGCGTTATATTGTGGTAATAGTTTTACACTTATATTCATTAAAAATGTAATTGATTCCTCCATTAATTTGGGTCACATGGTCACATTGGGTCAGGAGTATATCTAACTAATTTACAAGTGATTGACCATCAGGAAATATCACTAACTCTTTCCATACAAATACATAGAACTACTTATTAGATATACTAATGTTTACAATCATTGGAATCAGCTTGATCTGATCTTTTCAAATGAGATCTATTTTTTTGCGACTCATTTTCATCTAACACATCACATTTGTAAATGTTCACTCAGTGAGACCTCTTAGGAACATTGTGGCCTTTCCGCGGAAGAAACATTTATGTACCGGACAAATGTTGTGAAACATTCCCGCAGGATGCCTGACTATAGGATTTTTCTCTTAAGAAGCATTGTGTCCTTCTTTTTGTTCTTTATGTTGTATAAATTAGTACTTGAAAGAGGGAATGTTGCTGGCAATAGAGATTATGTGGCTAATACTATAGTCAATAAACAAGACTGCCCTTGTTTGTTCCACATGGAACTATGTTGGTTGAGGCATATGATCAGAGGAAAAGACACATTTGCCTTGCAATTGAATCAAAGTATGGATATTTATGACTTAAGCCAGCTGTATGAATACAAAGATTTGTCTTTGCTCAACGATGTACGGTTTCATGGACCCACACCATATCAACATGACACTAGTGGACCAGCTGAAAAAGCTTGGATGAAAGAAGTTAAGAAAAAGCACCAAGGACACTATTTAAAGTGGAATCTTCCTTTAATAAAGCAAGTGGGGAGCAACATATCAGATTACCAAGGAAGGAACTGTTCATTTAACTTCACACAACATTTATCCTATTCCCATTCCGTCACATATATTGGAAGAAATTTAATGATTCTTGTGAAGGAATCCCTTAAGTCAAATCTGTATGGCAATCTTTACTCTAATCATTTATTTGGTTTGATCAAAACACAAAGGACACAGAAGGAGTGTCAATGGAAAAACTTTAATCACAATACTCGAGTTTACAAATTTGTGTGCCCGGTTTATGAAAGGGATTTTGTCGTTGAAATAAAGGTTTTACAGTTGGATATATCAAGTTTGTTTATAATTTGTGAACATCATAGAATAATCCATACAATTGTTAAGTTCAAAAGAGAAGATGTTCCCATTTCAATTATAAGGAAAGTGGAGGAAAATATTGGTAAATTTGCACTTGAAAAGGAAGAGCCTTGTTCCATGAAAAATCAGGCCAAACCGTTGTCCTCATGTCACTGGATCAAGAGGGACCAATGGTACTGGTTTTGTAATGGTTGTATCTATCAATACAAGATCTCCAAAGAACAAGCTCAATGCCTTGGCAATCACTCTGTCACACTGATAGGAGACTCTCATTCTAAGAACAGATATGATGCCCTAAAGCAGTACAAATTTAAGAGCATTGATAACCAAAAGAGTCTCATGGCAATGCACCTTGTAGCACGAATGAAAAACTGGTGGAGAAGACAATCTGGTAACCCCAATGCTGGAAACTCTAAAAATGTACTAGTGTTGAACACTGGCCAGCATGATCTTGGGTATCTTAACCCGATATACTATATTGCTTTCATGGATGAAGTGTTTAGCTTGATAAGGACAATCCACAAGACTGGAAGATTCAAAATAATTTGGATCCAAACTACTCCCACAGAATCCTGGAATAAAAATGGTGCAATGAAGAACAATAGGATGATACATGCGCTCAATGATTGGACAGACCATGAGCTTAACAATATTGGAATAGATATAGTCCCTGCTTATGATATAATGATTTCCATGCCTGGACATTCCAGAGATGGTTACCATCAGCTGTACACAATTAACCGCTACCATGCAGGAAAAGGGCTGGTTGGGGGAGCCATTTTGTCTTCTCTGATACATAAAATGTGTCCAGTATGAACTACTATGGGGTTGACGGGAGACAAGGAGAAGCCTTTCCCTCAATGAAAGCTGGATCAGAATTGTTAATAGCGGTATATATAAAAATATAGTTGAACATGTTTGCGCAAAATGTGTGTATTTCTCTTTAAACCCAAGAAATGAGTGATAAGTATGCACCCTATTTACACTCTAACTTGTAGACCAAATTCCTTCACAGCAAGCACTATGCCTATATATATATATGTGCATAGCTGGGAATGGCAAGTAGGAATGAATGTGTGTTCTTGGTCCTACAGCTGCAGGAAGCGCCGCAAGGTCTTCAAGTTGCAGAGCTACTATCCTGTATACCATCATATATCGTCTTCTGCTATTTATGAAGATTAACTGTTGAATGTGAATTGTGTATTTTACCACCGACTCATTTGTATTCACTGTTCTTAATAATGCTTATTCAATAATGCTTCTTATTATTCACATGTTCACTATACTGATGGCCCAACAGCTGTTCTTTACTTAGCATTAGTGGACTAGAATATAACTGCTAGATCTATTTCACCAAGGCATGTTTGTTGGCGCAAGTTTACCAGAGTAAGTTTGTCATCCCTGACTGTTTCACCTATTTCTTGTTTTTCCTCCGGTAAGAAATCCAGGTATGGAAAATTATACTTTTTAAAAAAGATGTACATTTTGCATGCAAAATAAGACATTTATAATAATAAACTCATGTTCTCTGCAAAAATGCGCAAATAAAGAACTCAATTAACAGTGTAGACTATAGCATTCATCTGTTGAGTTTGTGCTTTATTTCATGATTTGGCTGTGAGCATACAATAAAATCAATTGCCATTCACAAGGTGTACAATATAAACTCCCTGTATTGTACAGTGACATCACAGTCATTGGAGACTATCGGGGAGTTACACGGACAACATAGTTTTTTTGGTTTTGATACAAAATTTCGTAGATATTTCACAATCTGTGATACATTTCAAACATACAAACATAAATTTTAGAAAGATATTCAATATTAATTTTATTATTAAGACGTAAATCATACATTGAATTTCACTGAAAATCTTTAAAGATTTAACAATTTCTTCGCAATTTACATAATCAAATAAGGCATAGTCGATGGGCTCTAGCTAACTATAAGACTGCTGTTCAAAATAACTGTCAAATCTACAGTTACACAAAATGTTTATTAAGGATTTATACACATAATAAAAGATGTATAATTGGCTTTAAATATAAATGTGTTTACTTGCATAAATTTAAACGCAGTTAGATAATCAGAAACAAAAATAACTTTTGTATAATTTTATTTAACCTCATGGTAACCCGATGGACATGACATTTTCTTGAACAGTGTTTATCGGTTCTAATTGTCTATACCATTATACTTTGGAAACCATATCTTGCTAGGTAATGATACATTCTTACGATGAATATGAAATGTATAAAGCCATCATCATACAAACACAGGTACGTAAGTCTACATCTCTCTGTTGTCCAGGTATAGTCATCTGTGATGTGTTCCAGGAAAATGAGTCATAAGTCGCAAAAACAATATTTTTCAAAGTGTTTATTTTACAAGATGACTTCATTGGAATTTTCTGATTTTTGAAGAGCTTATCACTTATATGTACATCAATTGGTGCATCAAATTTCAGGACAATGTATGTAATATATCCTTTCGTTTTAAAGGTCCTCATATGGACTATATTTAGTTACTTTACTGTTTACTACCCCCCAGAATTATGGAATCTCAAAATTTATTTTTTGCGACTTATGACTCATTTTCCTAAAACACATCACATTCTCTCTCATACTTAGATCCATTGTTTATACTGTACACAGTGTACAGTGGATCTATGATTTGGCCTTGAGCGTACAATATAATCAATGTACTTGCCGTTCACAAGGTGTTCAATATAAGCTCCCTGTATTGTACAGCACTTGACATCACAATGATTCACAGCCTCGGCACCTGCGACCCCAACTGCAGTTACCAGCATTATTGTTGTTGTTGGCACTGATGATTTTCTTTGAAATCTTGCTTAAAAATACTTTATATAACAAACTGAATCGATAGATGTCTTCCTTTTAGGTATGACACCATTGTGATGGGTTCAAATAATGTACCAGGGTTGAAGTTTACTTGTATTTTGTACTTGGAATAACACACTGTATGACCCCAACTGATTTCCACTATGACCGTAACTGTATGATGCAGTTACGGGTATACCACTCAATGTTTTTCACCTAGATTACACTGTATTATAAGCCAGATACATGTATCTGATAACACTCGAACCTAAATGCAACTATAGTAAACACCCACAGAACATGACAGCTACTGAAAACGGCTTTTGTTAGGTAAAAACCAACATTGTTTGTTCTAATGGGAACCCCCCTTCCGCCATTTTGAATGCTGGTAACTGCAGTTGAGGTCGTAGGTGACGAGGGTGTGAATCATTGGAGACTATCGGGGAGTTAAACAAATAAGCTCCTTGTCAACTTTGAAGGTCGGTCATGGCGTGCGGTCATGCATCTAGAGAGCACCGCTACCCGTGACCCTTTGGAACTATCTTATCAAGGGATATATTAATCCTTTCACCTCATATTCACCACATGAAGTGGACGGGTTATATTGATATACTTTTGTTGTCTTACAAATGCCTATGAGGACTTATATTAATGGTGGGCCTACACTAACGGCGATGGGCTTTGTGATAGAATTTGGTGATTAACCTTTGCAATAAGTATGGAAATAAATTATCACAAAGGTGCGTTGCAAATAGACTTTTGTTATGACATGGTTTGAGACCGAGTTTTGCGATATATCCAAAGAGCTTAGATACTAATAAGAGATGACACTCCGCCCATTTCGTGTAATTGGGTCAAAGATGGAGCCCTAGCGGGGGGCATGTAAAACAAATGACCTAATTAATCTGGCCGCTAGTAGGCGCATGGTAGGCTAGCCAGTAGGCCTAGGCTCTACGATCTTGGGTGCCGCCGATCGCAAAAACGGACGTCGTAGTGCCTTTTACGCTGAGAAAACGATAAAATAAAGTACAGAATATGAAAGAGCACCCACTTTTACCCCTAGTCAGATAGTTTCATCTATGTTTGGTGAATAATAAGGATGATGTGAGGGAAAGTTAACTGGTGAAAATGACCACAAAATCCGCCGGCTTTTATGTTGCAGCAATAATTTCCCCTGACATTCATATGATGTTGAAAGGTAGAATGACACACAGTTTCTATATTTTTTTAGTTATGATTCATTTAATATATTATAATTTAACACGAGTGTGAATAGGAAATGTTATTTTGTAAAACATTTCATGAGAGAAGTTTGGGGGAATCTACAACTGAGACAGCAGCTGCACCCTCATGCTCTTGCCATGGACGTCAACAACATTGAGACAGTGTAAGTCACTTTTAAAATTACTCTTGTAGATACTAACTAATATCCTTTCAGACCTGTATTGCATCTATTGACTCCTGTGGTATGTGCCTACGCATTGCATCCATGCACTCGCTATTGTTATAAGTCATTTTTAGATGGGATCCAAATCAGTAAAGTTTTTCGTTCAGATTACAGTGACAGAGATAGCACTGTCACTGAAAATCACCACGTCACGTCGTGAACAAGTTGGCGCGGTCCCTGTGCACATGTCCCGCCCATGAGGACATTCCTAGAATGTTCATTATTAACCACTGGTGAAGGGGGGGGAGAGGTTGGGAAGTTTTATTAAAAACAAGTATGCTCCCTCATGCACACAATTACACTAGATATGGCATGGTCACATTGACAGGCACACGATTTAGCAGCTCAAGATAGTTGCGTGGGGATTAACACATTTATATATGCAGTGTGCGACATAGTGGGTTGGATAGCCATAGACAGTCGGGCCATGACATTTTGAGCGTTTTTTTTGTTTTTTTTCAAAAGATTTTTTTTGCATACAATTTTGTGGACAAGTCCCAATATTCTCTTGCGGTGCAAGTGAATATTCAAAAAGTGTCAATATTGTTCTACAGAAACTATAAGTTCCATTGATAATTTCTAATAAATTCTGGTAATAATTAACACAGATTGACAACCAATCCTTCTATAGAAGGAACAAGAAAGGTTAGGTTAACTTCTAATAATAATAGACATATAAAGGAGACAAGAAAAAGAGCAAAGACTAAACAAAGAACATTTGTTTGATTGTATGTAACTGTGTATGTAACTTGACTGGTATTTTGTACAGACGATAAAACTACACCTCTTTCCCTGTTCAAGTTTCCATGCAACTGGAGAAAGTCACATTCCCCAGACGTTGTTTACTAAGACCTCTAAGAGTCCAAAAGCCCTTCTTCCCAGTGATTTATTCTCTGGTTTGGCACTACATGGTTTCGCTAATAATAGCTCATCAGCTCATCGGCCTTTTTTTTTTATTATTATTTCATTTCGGGCCAATAAACAATATTTAAACAATTTTTAGAAAAAAAACGCACTATCCCTCAGAGTCCTGAATTAACAGGGTCAATGGGGGGTTCAAAATAACACCATATATGAGTAATTCTCCCAAACGGGCAGCATTTAATTTCAGGGTTCGAAATTCGTTGAATCTCTACAATCTTTGGCATACATATAGCAGTGAATATCAGCATAAAGCAGACAAAGTTTGGGAAGGCTGCGGCAAATATTTCGATTTCTACACTATGATTCAAATACCTTTATTTCTACCTATTATTTTGCCCTATTTCGGCAATATTTAACCCAAGTCATCAATGATTTAATGTAAGATTGATGGGAATTACCCAGTCATTCGGCCAGCAAGATCAAATGATAATTCAGAGCTAGAGATTTGATGTTGGCCAGCAAAATAGTGCCTCGATGTGACCAGAAGTTTGACTGCCTTTTTGTCCATTATTCATTTTATTTCTAAACAATTACTGTGCCAACATAGAGACATCGCTTTATTTCTAATAATTATGGCGTAACGGCGACGCTATGGCGGAACGGCGACATTCCAACAAATGCTCACTGCAATTTAACAACATGTGCATTAAGTCATATTTATATAATTTACCAAATCCAGGCCAACCTAAATAATTATCAGAAAAGGCAAAATTTCACGAGATTATTAAAAAATATGGGAGATATTTCACATGTCGTAACGCGACATAAAATATTCCCACACCAGTTCAAGGAGTTTTATGTGTAATAATAAAAGGTTTTAGGCATGTCAGGGACTATTAACTTTTCTATATACTCTAACATCTTCCCTCCACTGAAAACTAAGTGCTATTTGATATTAATAGTTACTTTTGGGCTATTTGATTGTTTTAAAGCCAATACATGCCGTAACGGCGACACAGATATTACAAAATGATATTTTCCATATGAAGCTCAGTTTAAATTTGATATTACATAAATATTGTGTTTTTTTTATAATACTGAACATGAGTGCATGTGTAGAAATCATTTTCTTCAGCAGAAATAATATATCTTCTAAATGCGCCTGTGTATTATATTCAAATTCCATAATTATTACATATTTCCTAGCCTGAAAAAGCACCTTTATTGCAATAGCGGTGGAGATTCTGGCATTTATAAGAACTTTGAAAGTAAGGTTCCCACAGCCTCATTTTTGCCAGGGAACTCGAATAAAATGGTTATAATCATGTGTGATCATCCGAAATACAGGTTGTAGAGACCCTGGGCTGGAAAACCAAATGATGCCCGATTGGGAGAATTACTCATATACTTTATTTCATGCCAATAAATATAATTTAGCAGTAATTTCATTCATGTCGGGGAGATCAATTCAAACTGGAGATGTCATACAAATATGAATCTCCTTGATAATGTTTCAGAAAATGATCTGGTGGGTGATAATCTTCCTACCTGATTATCACTTTAAGCCAGGTTGTGTGTGTTTCGGAGGGGGGGGGGGCGGCTAGCCCCCTATTTTAAATGTGCCTGTCAGTCCTTTTAATATGCCTGACTGGTATTTTGTAAATAATTTGAAACAGTATAGGATATTTGTAATAAGTATACACTTACATTGTATCACCAGTAGTGAATAACCTCAAGGGGAGGGGCAGGGTATTAAGGGGGAAAGGTTGGTTAGAAAAGCTTTTATTTTCAATGAAACCTTGTGTGAGAATCTTTTGATTTGCCCTGTGTTGGCACTTGTAAGTGTGGACGAGTGCACCAGCAATGGTACTCGTCCACAGCAAAATATACTCGATATTTATGAGTACAAAGCTCTTACTACGATCCCTGATTCTTAAAACCTATTCTATTATATTTTTGTATCACAGTTGATCCATCCAGTGGGCTTGAATCCCCTCCACACAAACAAGATACACCAATAAATGGAAGAGCAGCAGACGCTCCAAGGAAAGTCAACCTAAAAAAGAAATTATCAAAGCTACGAACTCAGCTGTGCAGACAGAAAATCAAGTAAGAAAAAGCTTGCAAAGGAAAAAAAGTTTGTGGTGATCTTCCTGCAGCTACAGTGGCATTCATCAAGACCCAAGTCACAAAGATCCAAACAAGTGTGGTCAATGAAGTACAAACTCTCCATACTCTCCATATTCTATCAGAGCAGAAAAGCATATGTGGTGTTAAAGCGATTTTTTTGCCTACCTTCCATAAGAATTCGACAGCTTACACTGCAGAAAACCAACATTAAACCTGGCTTTGGGGGATATTGGTAAGACGAATTATGTAGCAAATCATGCTGGCACTGGGCACTATTAGGTTTTAGAAATGTTGATCTATGTTCAGTTCATGAAAAATGTATGGCTGTGAAGTGTTACAGGAAGATAAGATATAAAGTCTGTTAGTCGCAAAAATGACAGATGTCTCTCCACAAGAAGCTTTAGTTAGAATGTTTTGGTTTTTGAGGTGCTTAGTGCTGCTAGTAGTTTATACATGGGCAAAATTTCGAAACTGTATAATGTATCTGGGCACTTCTCATGAAACATTGACAAGAGCCCTATTTATATGTGGAAACAAAATAAGAAAGCCTGAGCATCATATCACTATTGATAGATAGTATAGTTCTATGAGCATACAATTTTAGGAAAGTCAGATAGACATGTTTTTGTAGAAATCTCAAATAGTCTCCGAGGTATAATTCAGGTACAACAATATTATTTCACCGAAAGGTGGATTATTACAGCTTTATCATGTATAATTTAGAAAAGTGTACTAGCAACGATTAAGAAAATCAGTAGAAATAATGTTCATATAATGTTAAATTTGAAATATGGAGCTTGTTCCTAGGAATACATACATACCATTTGTAGGTTTATACGATCAGAATTGACAAGCCCAATAAATAATCAATGACAAGTACCTTGTTCCATTCTCTCTACATACTCTGACAATGTGTATAGAACATCGTTATTTAATGCGAGATCCCAATAGACTTTTAGCAGAAAATTGGAGAAAAGAACAAAACATTGGTAAGATACAAAAACTGAAGATTTTAACTCACTATTTATTATGGTTAGTTTACCACCTCTGTGCGGTCTTGTGGATGATGTTTGCATGGATTATTCATATTTTTATATGATGGTAATTGTCGAAAGAAAAATTATTTGAAATATTTTGATAATTAGTAGGATCGGCATGAATTGAGAACAGTGTATTAAGCATAATGTCCTGCTGAAAACAAGGTAGTTGACCTCAGAGGAATTTTAAAATGTTATTCTTCAGAGAGGTACAATATTTCTCCCTATATGGGTGGGCATTGTCACGGACATGTCTGTATGTTTGAAGAAACTGAGTGTTTGTTTAGATGAAGCCCTTTAATTATAAACAAGACCTATATTTGTAATATCGATGATTTTTTATGAAAAACCAGAAATAATAAATAAAGTGTGAACTAACAAGTAGAAAATACATTGTATGTTATTGATTCATTCTTTTTCTTTCTTCATACTTTACTGGCAGGAAAATTCATGAACAATAATCATAATCAGTAACATTTAATGGGAGGCCTACAAGTCAAAAAGAGGCAGAATATTGGATGACGACGGTTATATTATGATATAATCAGGGCAGGTTAATTCAAAGGTCAACTGTAATTAATTTAGGGTAAATTGCGGGCGGGTAAATTGCTTACTTCACCCACCAGGTTGGCAGGTAAAGAAAAAAGTTAATTTCCTACTCTGTATCAAGTTATGTCTGTGCCTGCAATATCTGCCGCCCACAAGTCATTCTTTTATGTAATATACATGAATGGTATATGTTCGATTTTTTAATGCAGTTTTGCCATATTCTTATTTCTTATTTTTTTCTGAAGTATTGTGACATGTTGGCAAGATTAATGAATTAAAACATTGGGGGAAAATATCAGAAGGGACCTATTGAATACTGGCATTTCCATCTCTCAAATTGACACAGTTAAATCATATTCTGTAATAAAGACCAGTTGGACAAAAAAACGAATCTCACTACATTGTGTCTATACCTCTATGCCCACGCCTGCCAGTCACACAGGACACGTGCTGGGTTGCATTGGTCTCACAAATGGTAGCGCTTACACGCCTCCCACTGGTTTGATTTATTAGGTTGGAAACTATACATTTGTTCATTTCAAAATATTCCCCCGAATGCATCAAACCCCTGAAATTATTAAGTTAAGAAAAGATGTTTTGACTGAATAATCTCTGTACGAATGTGGCAATATTATGTAAACTTAGGCCTAATTCATTTCATTATAAAGAAGGATCCTATCAGGTCGGTAAATACTTATTTGATTCCAGTTTCCCTTTGTATTATGATAGGGCCTCCATATTTCGACCTTAGAATTATATCTATGATACCCTTGTATCTTCATGACAAATAGATTTTAATGTTTTAATTAATTAGAAGAGATGAGAGAGACAGATAGATGTCCTGTCTGGTAGTGTTGTTTATTGTCCCTTAAATTAAGTAGGCTATTACTTCGTATATAAATCTTCAAGATATCTTGAAGTTAAACCCATATCAAACCCAGATTAGGTTGTATTGTATAGGCCTAGGGCTGTCGTGAGTGGGCGGTGGCAGCACCATCGGTGATAAAGCATACCAAATGGGGGGACGTCAGAGAACCCATATCAGTGTTAAAGCATTGCCGCAGTGTAGGTATATGAGCTATGTACGATGAGAAGTACATGAACTATTTGTTTTAAATAGCTTAGTAGCTTAAAAGTTATTATGCGTAGGCCTATATATGCTGAACAATTTAGGGAAATGAGCAATTGAATTGGCAGGCTATGTGATTATTGGTTATTGGTTATGTCAGGCGGCCTGCTACATAGGCCTATTACAGGACTATAACCATGTGTCATGGGAATCAAAGTAAGAAGTTTATTGTTATCTAAACAATATTCAACCGACCAAAATGCTTAAAATGCACCACAGAGCACTCTTTAGTTGCTAAAAACAAATTGACAAAGGAGTAGAGATTCAACGATAGTAGAAAACAGTGTAAATAATTATTAAATATTTTTTTATAACATGGAGTATACCATGATTCAGTATAGTAGATTATTAGTAAATAAGTCCAACTTTCGGATGAAAAGTATCGATTCTAACGGTTAGATGTGATAAGATCAAAACTAAGCATCAAGTTTTAGATGTCTTAAAAGATGGAAATATAACACCAATTCAAGGAGCTCTTGGAACATCTATGTTCGCACAGAAATTGTTTCTTAACTGTATTTGTAAAGTTGGAAATAAAAACACTTGGTATTAGTCCACTGAGTATTAACATAGCCTAATCTGCCTGGCTCAAAATGCATTAGACACCCTGCTGTACCGTATACCGTATCTGGCTATATTTATAACTATTATTTCTACTAAAAAAACATGAGTCTTAAATTTTGATTTATTTTCCATGTGTAGGCTATACAATTTAAAGAGCCCTTGTCCATGGTTGATAAGAATTGCCCATGCCCGTTCTCCTTCATCAATTCATTAATTGTTTCCTAGCCTTAGGCCTACATTACAAGCAGTGGGTCCACCAGGAAAAAAACACTTGAGCCGGGGATAGTTGTCAAAACATTTGGTATTTGCGCTACAAATGTAGGCTACGTTTTCCTGACTGTTATATTATTGGTCTAACAACCTTTTATGGGAATTATGTTATTTGTGACATAGCGGACATATTCAGGTACCTGTAATGTCGACAGGTAGGCTACACATACATAATGGTGATATGATGCAGTGACAGGAGGAGGAACGAGGTAGTGCCGTCAGATTTTTTGTCAAACATTATTCCAGACAGGGGCCCTGAAGCGACTAAAGGCAGGGGTCCCTAATGTCCAAGACTGACAAGCTCTGACAGGGCCCTAACGTCAGAGCTGGGGGTCCTAACGTCCAAGCCCGTGGTCCTAAAGTCCAGGCATCGGCCCTAATGTCTATAGGGGCCCTATGATAACGACAGTAACGTCCAGGGGCCCTATATTAACGTCAGTGATCCAGCGTATCGGTAATTTGGGAAAAGATGAACGTCTTTCAACTAAGGTTTGCCTCTGATTAAATTGTTTGCGATTAAATTACTTTTGGATTTAGAAGGAAAATATAATGATTAAACTGTTCTGAACGTTTGATCTTAAAATTATTTTTATTTTTACCGTGGCCAGCCTTCAGATCAATCGGTGGCACTACGACGACTAAATGATACAGCGTATCGGAAATTCGGGAAAAACAACTATGTTGTTTTTAAGATTTTCCTTAAGAAAAAATCATGTCAGGTAAAATATCTTTCGGATATAGTAAGACAACTAATGGATCAAGATGTCCTGCGAATATCTACTTCATACAAGGCACCGTTTTTTTTATATCAACGTTCGTATACGATCACCGCTTGGATGGCTCTATATGCCCCAGCCTAAAATAAATAAACGTCGGTTGTTTTACATGCCCGCCGCAAGATGGCGCCACCGCATCACGGTATAACGTAACACAGATGGCGCTGTCATCTCTTATAGTATTGAACCTCTTTGATATATCTGACTTTAGCAGACAATTTTGAGTTCTATATTTCAAAAGGCTGTCACAAAACCCATAGCAAAGCAGAACACACTTTTGCGATCAATCACAAAGCATATTAACTTCTCCCAATAGACTACATATCGCAAACAAATATTAAACATGTTGAATAATTTTGCAATTAATTCCGCAACTTTTTCCGTTGCAAAACTTGTCACAAAACCTATCGGGAAGTAGCCCAAACTGCTGCGACAGGATTATGTTTGTGATAATAAATGTTCCATTTCATCGCAAACCTTATTGCAAACCTTATTACAAAGTCAATCGCCATCAGTGTGGGCCCCCTATAAGGATTCTTATGTGGGACTAGGGCACCTATGCTCCATACACACACTTGCATGCAACCGGCGACCATATACCACACACCATATGCTATTCATACCTGCATATGTACCTGCATGAGGGACTTGGGCATCACCATAGACTCAAAATTAGAATTCACTCTAATGGCTGACATCATCAAAATGGCCAATGCCAGATTATGTAACCTTTATATTAATCTTCATGCATTAGATATCCAAACTCAAACTTTACAGAATAAAGCCTTATGATTTGTGTTAAACAATCTAAGACGCTTTAGCTCTAATCTACTACACTGGGACGCAAATTCGATGACTGTGAAAGAACGTATTTTTTTCAATAATGCTAAATTCCTTCATAAGCAACTGCACCTATGTTGTGTTGAGAGGATTTCTAATCGAATACCTAATGAGAATTATAGGTTTCACGAAAACTACATGCTTAACTTTGAGGTTGATCAACCATTTAGTATCTCCTTCTCTAACTCACTGGCATATGCTGGAATTCTCTCCTGGAACAGAGTTAACAACAACCTTAAATCAATACCTGACCCACTGGCCTTCAAGCGTAAACTGAATCACAACTTACTTAGTAGAGTAATAAGACAGGATTTTGACTTCTGAGGTTCTCCCCCACGATGTTTATATCTCAAACGAATATCCCTCAACTGTACCAACTGATACTACCTCCCCCCCCCCTCCCCACCACACACACACACTTTCGTCCCCATCCTCATATCATTCTTCCATTATCTACCCTGCTCACCCTCACCCCCTTGTTACTATCAAATACTCTTGAGCTATACATTTTACCTATACATTGTATGTAATGGCACGGTGTCTAACCTAAACTCAATTTGTATTTATTAAAGATAAAGTTTTAGTAAACTATGTATCCTACGTAGAACATTATCGCACCTAAATTAAGACCTAAATTACACGATTCTCTAATTTTGATGCACCAACACTCTGAGATAGTGGCAAGGTGCCCCTCAAACAATTAATTATTCTATCTAGCTACCCAAGCTATATTTTTTACCTTCACATTAAATATAACATAACTAAAATATGGAAACACCAACACTCAGAGACAGTGGCAAGGTGTATCTCCTATATATCTTGCTGTAAATATAAGGTTTACTGAAATGTACAGTCACCTGGGGCATGTGAAAAACCCTAGTTTGGGATTTTGAACTCCAAGAATAAATAAAGTCTTAAAAAAAAACAAAACTAGTAAGTAGCGACAACTCAGGGTATGGCGGAATACCGGGCTAGCGCAAGCCATATATATTATTATTTCCGCTGGCATATGTCTAGTTTTGGAACCTGAATACAAATCAGTTAAAAAAAAGGAAAAGAAGACAAAACTACAAATTGTTGAATACAATGTCAAATATAGGAGTATTGTATTCAACAATGTCAAATATAGGAGTGAATATGGCAATACTAGGCGATAATTGCCCATTGAATAGTTGTGTTTATTATATACCATCTCATTACAACCCTCTTTTTTGTCCAGTCTCATCTGAATATGGCAACGCATAAAATATAGCTGTGTGGACAGTTATGCCTTTTTATCTTCACCATTGATTAATTGAATTTATCCTGTTAAATGTTTGTGGCCAATACAAATATTTAAAAAATTAAACCTTCTCCCATGGAGACATAATATCCAAATAAGGCATATGCATCATGACTCCAGAGACTTAATTTCTGATGTGATCACCATGCGCCATTTACATGACGCCCGCACTTAGAGTCCCGATGTTCTTTAGTTCTCATGCACCATATAACAGGATATTGGTTTGAAATGATTTTGACTCTGACTGTCAGAGGGAAATGTTCAATTTCCGCTCACATCACCACTTACAACACCAATTTGAATGAATCTTTGTTTTTATTAATAATGACATTTTCTCCAAATGTACATGTATATTTCAAGTCCCCCCCCTCACTTTGAAAACAGTGTTGCCATGGGTAACTGGATTCGATCTCCTCTACTGGTATGTACAGTGGTACATTTGAGAAATACAAATTCTTAATACAAATACAATATATATATATATATATATATATATATATATATATGTACATCATTGGGATGTCATCAGTTGTATTATTTGATATTTTAAACTTGTTCCCAACATTTTATTATCATTATTTCTACTTAAATTTCAATCCATCGGTAATACTGTCATGTATTTTATATTACATATCAAGAGGATAGCTGGTGCCGTGCGGTGTAAATGTGATGAACCACTCAAATGCAAAATAACAAGTGTCTTTGGTATTTGGTCGAGCACACATACGGTGTTCCAAAAATGTACGCATTAGCCGGATCAACAACTTGATGATTCATGCATAGTGCATAATGCATATTTCACTAATGATTTAAGTGGGGTTGTCATGACAACCAATCTGTTTTTTTAATGAGATTACCGATAAAATTCATGACTGAATTTTCTTTCATTTCTATGATTGAAAATAGGGCAGTCAGCCAGACCGTCACTCTCTGTTTCTATTGTTGAATCTTTACCTGTATTATCTCTCGATTAACCCTCTCTCTCACCTTTGTTTACTCTTCATTTTCATCTGCTCAGTGTTCCTTTCTGTCAGTCTCTCATGACTGTCCCCCTATCTCTATTCTCCCGTCCACCACTGCCACCATGTTCAACCCCACCATCCCACATCTCTCTATCTCCTAATTCTACTATCCCAATATTTTGATCTCTCCCTCCTTACCCCTCATCAACCTGTCCCTTAAAAGTATCTCATTTTGCCATTCCACTCTCTTCTTCTCCCTCCCTCTCACACTCCTCTCCCTCCCTCATGCTCCCTCCTCCTGCCATCCCACCTCCTGATATCTTCTCTCAAATAGTAGTTCATGATCATGAATTTGATGTTGTTTGCATAAAGGTCATCACGGTCATTGGAGGAGCCATGATTAGCACATTGGCATCCAGGACTCACAAGAGACTGCTAGGCCATATTTATTAAACATTACCTTTAGACAGACATTAAATAGCCAATTTTGCACTTAGATGCATGAAATAATCATACAGCTACTGAACATATTAGATTTATATGAGTGTATTTGGTTTTTGCGCTGATTAAAATTGTCATATTATTTCTAGCAACTTTCCTACTGCCATTTACCAAACGCACTCAGCCATCAATATTTTTCTTCATGAAATTTATTGAACTAAACTTCATTCATTATTAATTAGCCTGCGGGAGTATGTTATTGTAATATCAATATTTTAACATCTGAAATTTAGTCTTGTGACTTGTATGTCTTTTTTTGTTTTTGCAACCGACTTTATTTCTGAGACCTGCCATCTGGGCATATACAATTCTAAGCACATATAAAAGAGGGATCGACAAGGTTAACAGATCATTTTTTCAGAATGACAATGTTTTCTTCAATATCTTCAGCTATTCACCGCCATTTTACCTTTTCACTTTGGCTTATTCGTTTGAATCTGAGAGTATATAATACAACCCTGCATCTCATTCGCAACTCATACATTGCTGAAAGTATGTCCACATTTCCTGCTGCGAATAATTTCTGCCTATATATGAATGATTTTACTTTTAAAATGATCCAATTAATTTTTTTTGAGTTGGTATTTGTTATTTCTATGCCAAAGATAATATCTATTGGCTTTATGACTATACTGTTACCTAATCGACTAAATATTATTTTGCCTTCTCCATTTTTGTTTAGGTAACCATTCTCATAAATCCATTTTAATACGCCCTGCCAAAGCATTTTTGTTCTTGAACAATTTACTAAGAAGTGAGCAATATCATCTTTCCCTTTGCAAAAGGAACAAGTATCATTTTTAATCACATCAATCTGTTTCAAATAAGCATTGCATGTTAACACTCCATGAAGTATTTTAAACTGAAAAACATGGATTCTTGCTTCCGTTGAAGCCTTATAAGGCAAGGTAAATACATTCTTCCATTGTATTTCTCCTTTGACAGATTTAGTTTTTGTTACTACTTCTGAAATTTTTCCCATTTAGGTTTTAGCTTAGATATCAATTGGTTATATACCATTTTTGCAGTACTCTCGCATAAATTTAATTCCTTGCCCTGAATTAAATAAACAACAGAATTATTTATTACATAATTCCTTTCTCTCTGTATGTCTTGTCTGTTGATTGATACACATTGACATGCGACGCAACAATTTTGTATTAGTCAAATACACTGAGCGGTTAGACCATGAGGTTATGGTTGTGAGGTGTGTCTATGACTCCTGTGAACCAGGCTGAGGCAAAGCCAAGGTATGGTTCCGGGAGCTGATAATTTAGTTATGTGATTATGATTCAACATGAGTAGTTATGTAACTATGACAAACGGTACAGTTATTCAGAATTTATATGGTAATCTAGGGGTCTCCCTTGCCTTTGGGCCAAATTAGGGATTCTCACAACAATTGTAAGAATTTCAATATTTTCAACATGAACGTATAGATAATAATGTATGGATGGTGAGAGGGTGGGCATCAAGTAACAATTTTCAATGATGATACACAGTTTCCAGTTGAACCTACAGACGATACTCTCATTTAAAATTCTATACTTGAGAGGTTGAAGTCTACCAGAGCTTTTAAAAGTACTCTCAGAAAAAGTGTAAACTCCATTAGACGAGTCACAATTCAACCAGAGTGGATGACTCATCATGCATTACTAATGAAATCTTGTCAAGCGCTATGTATTATTTACTGATATCACTGTTGATGATTGATGTGGTATATGACAGAATTCCTTAAATATATTATTAGTAGTGTGTTCCGGTATAATGAGCCCAAAGCCTCAAAATTGATATTTTTCCAAGGGTTTTTTCACAAGATGTCTTGTGGGAATGTTTTATTTGCAGACTTAATGCTTTTCGTAGCATGAATAAACTTACCAACTTGCAAGGCTATGTATCAGATATATCCCTGATATATGTTTCTGAGGCTAGCCTAAGGAGTATATTCAACCACTTTACCAGTAATTGTCCACCCAGTTTACAATTACAGCGATGGCGTGGCATGGTTCTATTAACCTCAAACTCATGACGGCCGTCATGACGTTGATGACAGCCGCCACAGTTTCAATGGTTAAAAGAGGACTATGACAACGCTGGCCTACATTCACAATAACCGATGAAAACACAGAAGGATTACCTGGGTCATCTGATTCTTCCCTCGGGAAGAAAGAGAAATGTTTCTTCCCGCTCACTTGCATATAGCAAGTCTATTCAAAGTCTATGGACACGCCATTCTAAAGGTGAAATAATAGCCTATACACTCAATGCTTTTTAGGGTAGGAATTTCCCACCGAAGTAAAGGAAAAAAACGCAGGAATTCACACAAAATAATTCCTTGCTTAGCTTATACAACAGAGCCAAGTTCTCCCACTATAGGAACATGGTAGTCATACATATGCTGGCATTCACTCATCTGTAAAATGACATGTGGTGGCTGTTGATCTAGATGCACAGCGAGCACAAACTTTCTCTTCACCAGGTCACAAATCTCTCCCCTCCTAAAGTTGAGGCCTCTGGCAGTGCCCTGTAGACCAGGCAGTGCACACATGGTGATGTTAGCCAACATGGTGCTCATTCCCAAGGTGATATCATCATTGTTTGTGTAGTACTTCATATTGGGTGCACTCTGAAGAAGCCTGGTGAACACACTACGGGGAATTAATATGAAGGAACCCACAGGAAATGGAGGGACAACCATGAATGGATACTGATGGAATGACACAAATAGTCGCCTTCTTCTTCTTCTCTCCAGATGAGAGTTTCGGTATATCACACCACAGACTTTATCATTGAGGAAGGTGTTATGTTGTTCCAGCAGGTCATACACTGACCTGTAGTTGATATACACATCTCCTGTTACCTTCACAACATACTCAATATCTGGACAGTTGTCATTGACCCAGTCTATTGCATTTAGAACACCAAGGCTGAAACTCCTATAGCTGTCAATGAAGTCGAACTGAATAATATCATTGTGTTTGTGATTTTCTGCCAAAAGCAGCTCATTCAAACCCGGCTTTGACAACCCATATGTAAAAAGGACATGAGCAAAGTTTCTAGCATCTTTTATCTCATTTGCTAATTTTCTGATTAAATTCCTGTGTCTAGTAGCACCTGCATGGACTGTCACAAGGACCAAGAGTTTGACTTTAGTTCCTGATGGTGAACGAGTGCAGTAGTTTGCTTTGGGTGACATAACAAGCTTGTGCATCCAGTGGAAACATCCATTGCACCTCATCCGTGGATCATATGTCCATTTTCTAGGGGAGGGTGGTTTAGATCGCAGGTCTTGTGTAATAGAACTCCATGGGAGGGTAATGTCAGCAAAAAAATAAATATATAAAATAACTTTGATTTGAATGATACCAAACATGGCTAAAATCATTTTGTTATTCTTACACATTTTCAGTTTGCTTTCCGTCTAAAGTATTTAATGTGAAGGTTTTGGTATGGGAATATTATGGGTTTTAACTCTGTTTCTGACACTGGACGACCAGTGCTGGTTAACTATATGATAAAAAAAAGCCTGCCTGTCTACTTGTCTTTACCTCCATACCACAGTGGTCCTGATGCTATGCATGAGGTGTCTCTAACCAGGAAGGGTGTACACCTGTATATATGGCATATTATCACTATCCCAGCTGATGAACTGAGCAAGCCTAGGGTCCACTACAATAGATGTCAGGGTGCCCTAGGGGTGCACACACTACACTACATTTATGATGGGTGAAGCTGAGTGGGACACCTTGTTTCTGTTCCTACTATTTCCAGAAAATGTTGTTATGGAGATATTGGATACAAATGACAAATGTACCCAACCTCGCTGATGTTCGCCTGTGTTTCTTTGATTTTTGGTATATTTTGATGAGTGAAGCCATTAGATGAACAGATTTCGGCAGATCTACAAAATATGAATATTTCTGTAAATATTGACATTTCACAGTCCTCCAACATTTTGGTTGAATGACTATTTTATTACAGTGGATTTATATTTCTTTTATGAGACACAGGTAAATTTTGCTAGTCAATATGTCTTTAATGAAATACTTTTATAAAATTCATTTAATTCCTGATAATAATGTAAGTGTGAAAGTTAGCTCAATAACATTACATAAAGGCAAAAGCTGTAGATTTACACTTAATGGCTACTTACCAGTTGGGAATCAGCATGTATTTGTGCTCTCAGATCTCTCTCCTTTTCTCTTCTCTCACTGTTCCTTCTCACTATCCAGTATTCTCTCCTCTCTCTTCCCTTATATATCTTGCCTTTCTTCTCTTATTTCTCTCCTTTCTTGTACTTTTAATTATTAAACATTTGTTGTCGATTGTCCTCACTGTAAAGGAACAATACTCCGGCTATAGGAGGTTTGTTCCATTAAGACAATTTAAAAGTAGTCATGAGCTGTGAACAAACCCACTTTCGTCTTCACACACAGCAAAGTGTAGGTTTGAAAGACACAGTTATTATATTCATGATAATAGCAACTTTCACAATTAATCTTAACTCTATCTACTCTCTTATTTCACCTCTCTCCCCTTTCTCCCTCCTCATCCTTCCAATGAGCTTGTAGGACGGCGTCTGTGTAAAATGCCCCAACCTTAAAGGCTACTCACCCCATCAATAATAAATAGTATTGATCTTGGGTATTGGGTCTTTGCACTCATTTTGCACTTAAT
This sequence comes from Sthenelais limicola, assembly GCA_942159475.1. Taxonomy (NCBI): domain Eukaryota; kingdom Metazoa; phylum Annelida; class Polychaeta; order Phyllodocida; family Sigalionidae; genus Sthenelais; species Sthenelais limicola. Next base: position 105,801,229 of record OW804099.1, read on the forward strand.
TAGATCATACAGAACCAACTTTCATCGGTCACACAATCAGGGCAGATGAAGTTGGTAATATTATGTGGGAGGTTTTTTCATTTCAGATTTTCACCCAAAATTTCGATAAAAGTATGGCTTAATTTTTGTGAAGAATTGCTTAGGCACATCAATCTTCCGGAGCAGATAGTATTTTTTATACTCTTCTTCATGCCTATACATATATATATGTGTGTGATGTTCTAAATGGAATGTTTGGCGGCCATTTTGGATTTCAATATCAAGGCCACTGACATCAAATGACTATGTTTTCATCAATTTTCCCGTTTAAAATATGATTGTATGGTTATCTGGTGTCAGAATTGTAATGCAACATATTGTTATCGCCAAATAATGATTACTTCTGATTTTTCATAATGTTTTGCAATTCAAAATATATGCTGTTGAACAGGACAAATGGCCATATCATTTTCAGAAACAGCTACAGCCTTTAAATTTGTAATTTGAAATCATGATATTCACAGGTCAGATAAGTATTTGGCAAAATGAAAGCAAGTGATTCAATTGAATTCAATTCAAAAATCCTTTTATTGCTGATGGAATAGTACAATGCGGTTGCTCGAAATCTAGAAACTAGTTCTCCCAGAGGGTGCAGTGTTCGGGATTAAAACTTATTGTTAACAAGAAGTGTTACAGAACAGTTTGTATGAATTTTCACAAAGTGGTTTGAGACAATTAAATAAGATGAGATGGGGAGTGATTACATACAGATGAGACATTCGAATAAAGATTGACAAACGATACAACAATAGTAAAAGGTGTACTGACTGTTAAGATTGAGAGTTTAAACCAATTTGGTTATTGCAGCGTGATAAGTTAGGCTGTCAAAAATAGAAATAAGACATAAATGTTAGGCAGGTTGCCGATTAGTGACAGTGTGCTATTTTTGATATTTTTGATAGAAACAACATGAAATGTGATTATTGGATTACCTGAAATGAGAAATATATTGGCAGCTCTCATAGGATTTAAGATACAATATTTGTTCAATGCGTGTTATAGATGCAATATCTTATTTGACAACTCCATACCCAATCTTCATTCTACTTTATTGCCCTGCAATAACTATGGAAAACACTCCAGAACAACCCCTCAACAGCTAGGTCATTGGCTGCCATGTGTGTAGAGGTAGGTTTAGTGCATGATGCACTGAGTACATGAGGCGCACCTAGGTACCACTGTTATTAGAGCCAAAGCCACCCTCAGATAGCCCTCACTCCCTGTATGAAATTAGTGCCATGAAAACAGTGCCAAATCTCAAGCCAACCTGGGTATTCAAAATCTTGTCTATTGTTAAGATTTACTATTTTAGTAGGATCAATCCTTTTTCATTTCAGAGAACACTTTTTTAGAGGGATAGTCAAAAAAGAGTTGAATAGCCAAATTTATCTCCCCTTCATGAGGTGAGGAAACACTACTTCATAATAGAAATGTTTTGGTCCCAGATAATCTGCCCCCAAGAAATGAATGTGTTGATTAACCATGTCCACAATGCATGGATTTCCTTGTGACAAATCATATCAAATCATGTGATGTAGCCAAGGTTGTCAGGTACAAATCCTGAAGATAACATGTTCATAACTGCATTAAGGACCTGCGTTAATGCCTCAAAGAGTTCTCATATGTCCTTGACCAAGGCTATTGCATATTGACGTCCCAAGGCCGAAGGCCGAGGTACGTCTATGGGCGTACAGACCATTCTCACCCTAAAATAGGAGTTATTTATTGATTTTAGTCCATGATGGAACACGTCAGGTGGCGCCGCTAGATCAACGTGGGCTGTAGTACCATAATTGCACGCGAAATCTGACCCAAAATGGACTAAAACAACATAGAGCATGAAAATTGTTTAAAAACAGTACACATGGATTACAACGACCTCTGCTGGTCAGCGTGACCAACTACCAAATATGGCGGCCAGAACCCTCTTGCAACAATACACAACTTAGCCAGACCCGGTGTCCATACCTTGATAGCCATGCAGGCCCGGCTCTGGTTCAGCAAATACTGATCAAGAGCCATGCACCACAAACACAAACTTTACCTAATGCACATGCATCTATCCTTCAATTTTGTATGTGGAGCAGGAAGATTGTCCTATGTAATAGTCAGCAGTGCATCACCATAGATCATTTACTAAGCTATAGATTAAAACCTATGCACCATCCACATTCACAAATATTAAATACTTTACAGTAGATCATCAAGCTCTTCACAAGTCTTCCTAGCGCCAACCTTCAATATATTATGTAAAAGGTGATTTTTCTGCTTTGTACATTTTTCTGCTTTGTATAGTTCCACCAACACTTTATCCACCAGAGTATGTGGTATCTTGGGTGAAAATGTGCCTTTGAAGCCAATTTTAATCTCTGCACTCTATTTACAGCAGGGATGCAAGTTCTCAGATTATCATCTGAATTAAGATAATTTGAATGAATGGAAACAATGTCAAATATCCCCCAAAATACATCAATATGTACCAAAATTCCTATGTGTCTGTATTGCCGTCCTATATGGTGGCAGTCCAAATAGATGACACTAGTACTATCTGACACCGCCTCTCCTCTGCCCGCATAGATGCAGCCTCACCGCTCATCTGAAGTCACCTTTCAGATGATTCAGATAGTGGTTTGCATTGGGAGTATAGTGTTTATGGAACTCACTGAGTGGTCCCCAAGTGGATGACTCGGGGAAGGCAGGGTGCTCGTCCAGCCCCATGCCCTGACCTACATACCTAGATATATACACAACGTCTGCCTGGTGCCTACTGTAACTTTCTCTAAGATCTATATACCTCCCCTTGGGCCTTAGAAAACCTTCAGATTTTTTTCAGAAAAAGGAGGGAGAAAGATTCCTATATAACACTTTCTACTCATTCTTGACCATAACTTTTATAGAGAGCAATGAGGGAGTCACGGGCATGGGTACAGGAGGGCAGGGCATGGGTAAAAAGGAAAAACTCATCCAAATAATTCACAACACGTACATTGAACAGATTAAACATACGTTCAGCTATCATAGTAGATATACAATAAAAAAAGCAAGGACCAATTCTTAGCCCAAAAGATAGTCTGTTGTCTGTAAGATTTTTTAAGGGTTTATAGCAACCGCACTATGAGCAGAGTTATTAAATGTCAATGACGCTCATATAAGAGCCTAAACTAACCATGTACGTCGCCATATCAATATTATTGTAAGAGAAGTTACAAACCAATGAACTGCAATGGAAGTTTACCAAGTCTTGATCAGGGCATGAGCAGTCTGTAATCGGTCTTATCCTCCCGTTAGGTTTGAATATGGCTCCGAGAGAGTGAATACATTTAGGTTTTGTTTCAACAATAGAACTACATAGAACTACAGAACTACTAAGTTCATTTTTAACAATTCTATCCATCTTTACACAAGGCTTGTCTTCCAAAATCAAAGAAATTTTTTTGCAGTCATACGCCTGTTCTGGCGTGTCAACCACATCAACACCATCAATGACACCATTAAACACATCTACATACCGTTCAAAAACAGAACATCCCCGGTGGAATAAAATAGCCACATAACAACAAGGCTTAAGTAGAACAGATAGGTGATCAAGTTAATGTACACAGTTGCAATAACCCAGAAAACAACTACTAAATACATCAATGGACCGACTGTTCTTAGACGTGGCGTAGAGAAGATGGCCATATCAGGCGATACATTATCTTTACCACGACAAACATTTTTAACAGCATTGCAAACACTTCTGTACTTACAGTTACAGTCACAACTCGTAGTAAAGTCATCTAAAAGGGAAAATCAGGAGGAAATTTATCTGTTTAACCTTCCGACTTGATCAAGTTGCATGGCAAAACATAGATGTCAGCACCTCCCTGATTCTTGACCTCATCCTATTTGGTGACGTTACTCGACCCACATGCCTTGGCACTGTGGTCAGAAGATGGAAATGTTGAACAGCGGTGAGGGTATTCACATTGCAATTTACAATAACCACCCGTGTTAACCTTGAAGCAAATCCTGTTACTGTTACTGGAAGAAGTCTTGCCTTTGGACGATGATCCTAATTTGGTTGCAACCGCCTTCCTAGAGTTTTCATAGGAATAGTACCAAAGAACTTCCTCTTGTTTCACATAGCTGAATGCTGAAAGCCCCTTCCTATTGGCTCAGACTCATATGGCCTGGTTGTACAACATTAACACCTTCAAAGTGTACATCTTCTGACATGGTGATACAGTGGGAAAATACACCTGACAACTCTTCATAGGGTGTACAATCCACCAACATCTTCTCAAGCATATGGAGGGACAGCAACAAAATATTTTCAAAAGTCTCAATATTCTCACCCTTGTCAAGGTCTCGGTCAAAAATTCCTGAGTGCTTCCTTGAAGAGCTGCATCAACGGTGGCTGGATGTCGCCACATTATAGATGGAACTTTCCCTGCTCGTAGACCTATCTTCGCACAACACATCACAATGAGATGATCTGGAACTAAATAGTTTACTTCAGAATCTGACAAAGAAGTCTCAGAAGGTTCAGGAAACTCAATTCTCTCACTGGACCGCTTCTCGAGGCCCTCCACAGCTGACAATATCTTCACGACCATACCTTCAAGGCCGGTGACCCACTCAGTGAGTTGAACATTTTTCTCTCCTTCCACTGCCTTGGGCAATAAGTTTCCTATTGCACAATTTTCCTGTAGGAGGATCATTGGCATAGCCACATGGGGTACACTGCTTCTGTTTTCCCATCTTGAACAAATTCCAATTAAATTGACCAAAATTGCCAAGAAATATGACAATTTTCAAGGTATGTGAAGTCAGGTCGGGAGCAGGAGAGAAAGTGGGGGGAAGGGGCTGACATTATGATGTTGGGGCTGTTGCCTGGGCGTGCGATGAGGGGGCATGGCTGAATGGCCATTGCCTGGTGCCGTCTCCAATATACTCTGGGACGCTTCACCTACACATAGTGAATGGGATAGATTTGCTGAGAACCAATATGTACATGATGGTATCATTATGCGGCTCAGCTGTATATTATCTTATAGACACTTGTTTCACAAGGAAAATACTTGTGTGCAATAGATCCGGCTGCTTTTGATTGCAGCAAGTTGTTTACAGTCTTGAAAACCTTTCAACCGGAAAATCCCTTACCCCAGGGGTCACTTGAGACATCATGGTACCAAGCAAGTGCAAAATGTTTAGTGTATTGTACCATTATGATTGCACTCTAAGTTCAAGACCAACATGGATTAAACACTAAATATTTCTCAACGTTTGTGTCCGTCTTTTCTTTCATCAGAAAGGAATATGACTGACATGGTGCTTCAACTTCTCATTGAACTTCTTATTCTAGTATAAATTCTATGGGAATCATTTCTATGGGTCAAACCCAGTAAATTTGATATTTAGAGTGAGTTATATATAGTGCGTATTTCACTAGTGAGTTATGTTTGGTGTAATGGCAACCAATCTGTTTCGTTACTAACATTAATTACCACTGAAATTCAAATGTATTGCTCAATCCTTTCCTATTTTGCTATTCCTCTCATGATTTAATGCATGTGTAATTAATATGTTCACTAACTTGTTGGTTTCCTCAACCGACTTGTTAGTTGACCTGTTAGGATGACCGTGTTCTTTGATGCACCCGTGTGGCCCCATCTGGTAATTCTTTGGCAACCTCAGGACACCTTATTTTAACAAATTGATGATGAAACTGAGCAGGCAGGTTGATTGGTGTGTATTTGTTGTCATTTTCTCTGACTATGATTGTGTTTTTTATAGTAAAGGTTCATTAGATTACTTTAGTCACTGCCTTGAACATGTCTATGTTTATAACCACCATAGGCAGAGGCTAACAGGATTATTAAACTCAATTGTTGGGTGGTTGGTACAGTGTTAGCTTTACAACTATGAACTAAGGGGGAACCAGCTGCCCCTCAATTTTGTTCTTTTGGTTGTCTTATTACTAGCTACATCTCATTCACTACTTTCACTATAAGTGCCCCATCAATGTGTTCTTGAAAGGAGGGTATGAGTGAAGTTATCAGAAGTGTACAATTCGCCTTCACCCATCCTCTCAAATAACCCAATTTTCAGACAAAGATAAAGTTCATAATACAGTTCAACCTAATCAAGCACATTGCTAGAATCAATGCTAAGCCAAATGTATTCAAATTTACCTAGTATTGACCAAATTACAGCCAAATTTAGCAGAATTTACTAAATGTGTACAGCAGCCAATTGTACATTTTTTTGAAAATCTGACCCATGTATGTCCTGAATAATACTTCATATTCTGTAGGAATGTTTTATTACTTGTTGATAATTGGATAACACCTTATTTAACAACTCTCTGTATACTCTTCAAAAGTGGTAAACTTTATACTTTATATTTATTCTATAACTTAATAAGCATTTGCCTGTCACCTCAGGCAATGTAATGTGCGTTGGCAGAATATCAAATCAAACCAGGGCAAAGCAGTGATAAAAAGGCATGACACAATATTCACATATGTGTGCGCCGTGTGATTAACATAACATCACGACTCATGCAATGACCTTTGGGGAATCCCAGAGTTTCATATCGTTTTTCTTCTTAGTATCACTTATACAGCAGCATAAATAAGTACAGAGACAAAAATGTATAACCTAAATGGATATGTCAGTTCATGAAGGCTTTTAATGAAAACAAATAAAGGAGTGTTCCCAACTCAAACAGACAAATAACTACACAACTGAAATAAGAGTTTAAAGTTGTTCTTTTAACAAACAAAGAACAACCTATGATATCAGGAATACTGTCCCTTTTCAGGAATCTGGCAAAAATGTGTATGAATCAGTTTGATTAGAACAAATATACATATTCTGTGATACGTTATTTAGCTGTTTGTTGTTGTTTGGGGAAGAAAAATGTCCCACCGTGTATCTAATCTTGAATTAGAGATATATTAGATCTTTCTATAGCAAAACCTCACAAAGACATGTTATTATTAACCAATGACTTTTTTGTTGTTTGTATCCTGTGTTATACAATCAAAATATAAGAAAATACTTGTAAATAAACATGAAGTGCTATTCACACTTTCCATTCCAAGACAACACCAGTGGGGCACTTAAAATGAAAATGGTGATACATTAACCAACAGTGCACTAGCAGGCCAAAAATGGAGATTATTATTCTTGTTAGTCTCTGTGTCTGAGGTGGTTATAACCTAAGGACTGATAATGGCAGTGACTACAGCAATGTAAGGGACATCTTCGTCAAGCAGACCAAATACAAATGGTTTGCGAAGTACCCTGAGTACCCTTTGGGGACGGGTCTGAAAGAGTACAACAAAATCTTTCAGAACGCCATAGACACCATGGGAACCCCACCACTGTGGTTCAAGAGCAAGCTCCTGTCCATTAGACACCTGTGTGAGGTTCACAAACCCATCATGTTAACATAGATGTGTCCCGTTGGGAGCTGTAATGTCGCATCTGATCGCCGATCAGATCTGGTGGCACACATGTCTTGTAGGCCCCACAACCTAGTGCGGGCTAACACTCTGAAGAGCTTATGCCCAAACTCAAGGGTGTGAAGCCAACATTCATTCCGAACCGGGGATATCATGGTACTCTCAACCTATCCTCAGGAACAAACACAAAGTTCACAGCCGAGGCAAACTCCTGAGGGTTCACTTTAAGAATGCGTAGGAGTCTCAATTGGAAAAGCCAACCAAGCGCACCAAACATCAAAGAATGCAGGCCAAGGCTGCGAAGTGCAACACTACTGACCGTCCCTCTGGCTCCTCTCAGAAGGAAGCCTTTGTGCCAGCACCTCCTCCTAAGAAGAATGCTTGGCAGGGAGGTTTCAGTATTCCCCACACAGGTGAATCAAAGGCAGGTGCGATGAGTTCACCTACCATCCTTGAGAAGGCACAGAATAAGGGTACTGCAACTAGAGTTGCTTCGGCTGCTCAAGGAAAGACCCACAGAAACCTGTCAGCTGAAAAGGCTGTGGAAGCAAGGCATGACCATAACCCTAGTACTCATCTCCCTGTTAACCGAGAAGTTGTTAAGACTACTCATGACAGGGTGGCCGATCGTGGAAATGCTTGCAGGCAGCTCTTACAGAAGCTGTTAATTAGTTCTGTAGAAACATCGCAGTGTGCTATAAGCCTCTGGATGATGCCCAGCGGCTGGTGGATCAACTCTATTGACACCAGTAGATGGTGGCGCAATCATATAGACCTATATAGTCCTAGGGCAATATGTAGTATCAGTCTGAAAAGAGAAGTTTGTTAGAATTTTGTTTAGATGGAGCATCATCCCGGGAATGCATTTCAACAGCCTATAATCATGCATATTGCAAATTGCATTTGAGCATAAATAATTTTTCAAAATATATAAGGGACATATGTGTTTTGAATTAGCCATTTTTTTTTTGTTGGAAATAAGATATAATGAAGCCTTATGGGACCACGTTTCTGGGCCGTAGACCCGGCCGAAGGAGCACAACCATATGATCTAATGGCTTTAGTCAGGGGCCTAACTATTTTGTTATTCCATCCATACTACCACAATCAGCGTACTGGGTGTGGACTCAAACAATGGAAAGCAATCCAGACCAATCAATCCAGACCAATCAATCCAGACCAATCAATCTGGCAGCTCAGTTTCAGCATCAGTTTGTTAAAATAAGGGGTTCTGAGCTGCCCCAAAGTGACCAGACAGTGTCTACTGAGTATTAGGCCCCGTTTGGTCAGATTCTGGGGTGTATTTTTGTCACAATAGACCACAGCAATCACTTTCGGCAACTTACGGTAAGGAATGGGGGTTATAGACGTTGAAAGAACTGGTAAATAAAAGTCAGTAAGTGGTAAATAACAGTCAAATCTGACCATACCACATCTAAAAGCACTAATATCGTCGGTTTTGGATGGTCTAAGGGGTCTGTTGCCTGGTGAAAATTCTCAGGGCTAACGCACCTCAAATTGTCCACCAGGCAACAGACCCCTTAGACCATCCAAAACCTTGGGTATTAATGCTATATTAGCCCCTGTTTGTTGGAATGGCCAAGACAGTTATACGCTTTTAGTCCATTTTGGATCAGATTTTGGGTGAAATACTGTGCAATTATGTACTCACAGACGGGTACTGTAGTAAAGGTCTATTTTTTTTTCCTCTCCTCCCATTGGCCACCTACCCAAGCAGCCATCTTGACACGGATTTCACCCTCTCCCATTGGCTACTAGCCCTTGTCCCGACCCATCATCTATTTTGCCAATTTAGCTGTTCCCATTGGCCACCGCGCGACACACCCACGTACACCAGCTGTACCCGCACCCAGCACCCACGGCCCCCCCATCGATTCAGGTATCACAGTCTATCTGTGCCTCCTGTTGCTCTATTTACCGGTGTATAATTAAATTTCACTCGTGGAAACATGTGCCAAGTTCATAAATTTGCTATATTTGGACATTTCCCACGCCTTTCTTCCGATTACATGCTTTCGGATACGGTGTTTACACGAGTGCTACTAGATCTACTGCCACGCCATCTTATCGCCATTTGCCGTCGATGTATGGCGATTTGAATGGGTACTAACCTTTAATAATTTTAAAAGCAGAAAAAAGCCACTTGAAGCTCTATTCACGGCCGTTCGAATGGCACCAGTGCGGACGCGATCACACTGTTCAATGACAGGCAGTTAACACATTGGTGCCGCTAGAGACATCAGATGGCGTGGGGGAGAATCGAGGTTGTGTTTCATATGTTAGGTTATGACAGGTTAGTATTAAACGATGTGTTTGTTTTTTTGGTTACTGTTAGTTTGTGTAAGGTTGATGATGGTGGGATCTGATCCATTATGGACTAAAATCAATAAACCCATTGGAGTGCGGCCCACTGTCTGAGACGCCACAAGGCCGCAGGCCGAGTGGCGTCTCAGACAGTAGGCCAACAGACAGTTCGAACGCTAAAATCTGAGTGGTTTATTGCTATAACAGACCAGTGCTACCAGTGTTGGACGTCAATTTCCGGGCGACCGCTTACATCACAAAAATAAAAAAACAATATTTACTGCTCCAAATGGCAAAATCATGGCTTTCCACTGGTTTAATTTGCTTTAAGATCATTTATAAATAGTTGTTAATGAGAGTAACAGCCCAACAAAAGGGGACTAAAGCCATTAGATGAATTGGTTATGGTCCTTTGTTTTGTCAAATTTCTGTCCAAATCCACCTGTAAAAATTGAATAACCATACTTCAGTACTCTTATATATTTATCCTAGAATAAGTAGTTGAATCAAACAAATTAAAACGAGGGCTGATGAGGGATTAGAAGTTTAAAGATTAAAACAACATGTTCAAACCGTCCTCAATTTTGAAAAATAAGAAAAAAAATATTGAAATAGTTGGTCTTTGATCCATGGGAACATAGGGATTTCACTCTGAGGAAAATGATAGAAATCAAACAAGACATTTCGCCCATTATTGTTACCGCAATACCTGAAGTGACCCCTGGGGTAGGGCGTTTCTAGTTGAACGTGACTGTATTAACAACTTGCTGCAATTATACCTAAAGTAGTGGGATCTACTGCGCATAAGTATTGTCATTACCAAGCAGGAAAGGACCAGAAACAAGTCTTCATAAGGTAAGGTATAGTGGAGCCATGCAATAATAACATCTTGTACATATTGCTTCTTGAATATTCTTTCTCACTAACTTTAATGCTAAGAAAGCTTGAAACCTTATTCCACTTGTTGCCCACTTAAAGCAACATTCTCGAGAAAATACATAATAAGAATTTAAAAATATTGGACAAAATTAAGATACCCCCCATTTATACCATGGTTGATGTCTTCTGATACATTATGGAACAAATACAAATCATTAAGAGCCTTTATTCATCTAAAAAAAATTGAAATATCTGTATTTCATTTATTTCGATATACTTCTTGTTTGTTTATCAAAATATTATTACATAATCATATAAATAAGGACACAATATCAAAAAGAAATGGTGTTGGTGTAACTTTAATTCATCGTAATGAGACTTTGATACTTTTGGTGGTTCTAATCTCCTTACAATGGGAAGGTTTCAAGCCCTACCAGACACATTATTCTTCAAAATATAAGGATATTCGGTCTCCAGCTGTGGAAAGTGATTAAATGGGAGTAATACAAATAAGTTACCATTAGTTTGATGATTATTTTTAATCAGATGATTCTACAAACCTGTGGGAACACATTATTGGTCTGTATACCCCAGATTCTTTTTTTTTTAAATAGCATTTAGGGGGCAAACATTCTTTTTAAACTGTCATTAAACCGTGGAATGGCATAATTTCTAAATAATAAAAACAATTCCATATCTTTCTTTATATGCTGTGATAGTAGGGTACTTGGACATGATCTTTCTTAAAAAACAAATGCAAAACAAATTTGTTTGGGCTAAAGGTACCAAAAACCAGAATGTCTTTGTGTGGGTACCCCCGCCCCTCTCGCCTACCGTGACGCTGTGTGCCTAAGGTGGATTAAAAAATAATAAAAAAAAAAAATCAAATTATGGTGAATGATTATAAAATGCATGGGATTATATAAAACATCAAATGTATTGATTTGAGTTTTTCTCGAATAGTAGCAGAGAAATAACATGGAGGCAAAAGGTGGTGGGTACCATGGTCCCTCTCCCCTACTGTCACAAATATTTTAGTGTTTTTAAAGCCTTATAATTTTTTGAATCATAAACTATAAATATGACATTTATTATTGACTTTACTATCAATCAACGTAGACTGAAATTAATTATTTCCGAGTAGTTTTTATATGATTCTCATGGCAAAAATGTTTTAAATCCTAACGTCATGCCTTTGTTCCCTACCGTTACATCTGCCGTCACGTTGTATCTCAAATATTTAATGTAGAATGATTTATTTGTGGTTTACTTTCAGATCTTTTGGTGACCACAGAATAACCAGGTTGTAGCAACATGTCAACTCTGCAGGTTTTTAGTTTTATTTATTCATTTATTTTCTAATAATGATAAAATAGGATATTTCAAATTTTAACATTTACTTAAATGTATCAACACCATCATGAAGACTACGACGTTGTTTTTGGCCTGTGACATTCTTTCCCCAAGTGTTCTAAAGTGTCAACTCGCTGATTCCTCCACTAGAGGAAAAACGGCGACGACAAATTTTGTTGTTGCCTACTAACATCATTTCATTTCAGGTGTACAATGAAAACGCATATGGAGAAGTGTCAGATGTGTTGCCACATTCTCTGGAAAGTGTTGTTTCTGTATAGATATTAGTTGCAACAAATTAGTGGGCAACAACAACATTTGTCGAAGCCGTTTTTCTCTCTAGTGGAATCACCCTTTTATATAAAAATAAACCAGCAGCTGAATATTGATACAGTAACGTGACCCAGAACATGAGTAGATTGGATAAAAGTCTTGTATTAGGGAATCTGTGCATGCAACTTTAAAGCTGTTTTCCCAACTATGGAGACTAAAACTAAAAAGTCTTACCATTAGTTTAAAAGTATAGTTTCTCATCAATTCCTTCATCCCTTCTCCCACTCCTTTTACTCTCACCTTAATAATTCACCTGACCACTTCAATTCATCCTTATCAATTTTGACATTGCATCAGCCCGCTATGTCATAAAACCCTGCTGCAGTAAGTAGGCTGCAGGACGTCAGTTACATGTGCAATGTTCCCAACGGAATAGCATTGAAATAGCTTCAAAATTACTTCTTGAACAAATTATTTTGGGGAAATCAATAACAAGGTAACTTGACATCTATGTAAGCCATCTTGAAAGAAAGAGCCCTGTACATTCAATAAGTAAATGCCTTTTAACAGAATGCTATGTCATATGTGTCCGTATAATGCAGGTATACAGATATAAATAGCAGGAGGTCACATGACAAGTCGGTCACTGCTGGTAAATGATGATTTGAATTGTCAATGGCTTGAAATGAAATAAAAGAAAAATGTCAAGCCTGCCAAATGTGAATAATTGTTGAGTATGGTACAGATTTTCCCTTTCTTTAATTAAGGGTTGCTGTTGTCACCATTGAAGCTGCTTACTGCCTTCCACTTCATTATTGATATTCCTCATCAAATAATTTATATGGCAAATAATTAGTATGGATTAACATTCTGCTGAAGTCATATATTTCAGAAATTGGTGTCGATTAGGGGAAGGGAAAATGGCGACAGCAGAGTGAGAAAGGGTCTCACCAATCTATCTGGACTTTTACGATACCCTCTTCCAAAAGCAACAAGGCAAAACATTCCAAAATATATGTTAAGTTAGTTTTGGGTTGATTGGAATCAAACACGACAAAATGGAGAAAATCTCTTAGGACAGACCTATGTTTGATGACTACATTCCCTAGATATAGCTGCTTTGTTTCAACTTTTGGCTATGTTATCCCAGTAACTGAGCGTGTAGCGTTTTCACTTCAGGTGTTCACCCTGATCTTGGTGTTTAGCACAGGAGTCAGTGCCTGTGTGAATGAGGTCAGTAGGTCAGGATGGGGAGCCAGCAGCCCTAGAGCAGTATACAGTATGGGTGGCAACAAGCTGTATGTCTTCATCCATCACACTGTCGGAGGGCGTTGCTGGTCTAAATCTTCCTGCATTGCCAAGACAAAGTCCATCCAGAACTATCACATGAACACCTTAGGCAAGTTTTGTATTCATTTGTTTTCGGAAGACAGACCGTTTTCTTAAAGTTGATGTCCTAATGCTATTGCTATCATGATGTGCTTCTTAGGTCACATAACCATTAAAAGCGAGGCTTAAGTGTAATAAAATGTTTTAAATTTATATCTATACAATCGTTGATGAAACTTCCAGCGATAAGCTTAGTAAATTCTTCCTGTAGATAGATTTGTGTGATACACATGTAGATGTATATGACCTCTAAACGATTAAAATATATAGGGGCCGGGTGGGAAATTGAAATTGAAAGTTTAACTACACCAGTTGAGACAAAGTTTGTACAAAATATTGTTATTTTCATTGTTTCATGCATTAGTTCCTTGAATTTCCGCTTGCTGCAGATGACTTAATACTGATATTCAAAACTAATAAATTATTGTAAAATTTAAACCGATGAAACTTGACATGAAATAATGATTGGTGTCAGGTGAATTGCCACCTGGTAAAAAGCCACCCAGTAAAAAGCCACTGGTAAGGTCCCACCCAGTAAAGAGCCACCCGGTAAAAAATCATCCGGTAATAAGCCACCGGTAAAAAGACACCCGGTAAAAAGACACCTGGTAAATGGCTCTTTTCCAGGTGGCTCTTTACTGGGTGGCTATTTTCCGAGTGGCTTTTTACTGGGTGGCTTTTTATCAGGTGGCTTTTTACTGGGTGGCATTTTACCAGGTGGCGATTTGCAAATGCAGGTCACCAGGCAATTTTTCATGCTACAGTGGTCCAGGGACTGCTGAAGTTTTATTCTAATACTTTCTGGGAGACTATTCCATAACTGTCCATGATAATAACTCATAATCTTACGTTATCTTACAGGTTGGAGTGATATTGGCTACAGCTTCTTGGTAGGAGAAGATGGTAATGTATACGTGGGTCGAGGTTGGGGCAGAGTGGGAGCTCATACCAGTGGCTACAACACTTTAGGCTATGGTATCGCCCTTTTTGGTGACTTCTCCAACGTGAGTCCAAGCAAGAAAGCACGTAACGCAGTAAGCGATCTGATTGCAGAGGGAGTTGAGATGGTGAGTAACAAGTTACTTGTACAATGGTAATATAAGCGCAACAAATGATAAAGTAAGCTCAAAATAACAATAATAATAGTAATAAAACCTCTCAAATATAACACCAGAAAAACTGCATAAAAAAAGTTCCATTGTCGTTTTTTGTGTATTGAGGTATTCAAAAGGAGTGAGTCAACACCAGTGTGAGAACGAATCATGAACTGGTGGCACAAAGGGATAATACAATTGAGCTATACCAGGGGGAGCCACCATAGCACCATGGTTGACCCTAGTGTGATTCTTATTTGTACATCTAGGCTCCTACTCATACTATGTATTATACCAATTTATTAAGGTGTGTAAATCTAATTAATTTGTCTAATACTTATTCTGCTCCAATGCTGTTTCCAAGGCCAAAATCTAATATATGGATATATATAATGACCCCAGATACTACCTGCATTTGCTTGGTTGTGAATGTATGAAATAATATGTTGCATGTCTCCCTAGTCCAGAAGCAAAACCGCAAGATTTGGCAATTGAGAGTGATCTTAATTAGGCTTTTATTCTCTATAAATAAGGATTGTTTCTTTCATTTCCCTTGACAATGCCACCCCCCCCCCCCCCCACACACACACCCCCAACCCTACTCTCCCTCCCTCTGACCTTGAAATACATTATTGTTTTGTGTCTAATAGGCCCTACCGTCCATGCCGTCTCCCACTGTGCGAACATGCATGAACAAACAGGCCCAAATAGCCAGCCCAAATGTATAGCTTGGCTGTGCTTGTGCAGGAACATGGCTATGTCTAAAAGTTCCATATATTTCTGATGCCTAAACCTGACTCTACCATTGTTTGTGTGCATTAATGCTGCATCGATTCCTGACAAAATTGAGAGGAAAATGTCTATAGATGCTTTTACAATGGATATCATTGCCAATTCATATACAGTGATGTAGAAAAGTGGGCAATACATTGTGTTTCTCTCTCTATTGCATTCTTTGATGTATTGGGTATGACGAAATTGGTGCTGAGGAAGTAGACTGTCGGAAGTAGACTTCACGGAAAAAGCGGTAGTCATATCTCATCAAGATTATGGTTGCTTGGAAAAGCGATTGTTATGTTACCATTGATTATAACCCTGTACCCTCAATTGTTCCTCACCCGTTTCAGAGCAGGCAGTGGGAACTGCCTTATTTAATACATGTTGAACTTATTGTGCCTTATATTAAAACTCCTAGTGAAATTACCCTCATTAGGGATCTCCTTTTATCCACATCATTACTCTTAAGACACACTGATCAAACAGGGTAAAAGCATCTATTTATGCTAAAGCGCTATATTGATAAATAAGTAAACTATAACAACGAAGACCAACTGATATAGAAGCTTGATTGTTACTACTATAATATGTACATGGGTCAGATTTTCAGAAAATGCATAATTGACAGCTCTACACTTTTAGAAAATTATCCTAAATTAGGCTGAAAAATGAGGAATACTGGGTATATTTGAGTATATTATTTGGTATTGCATTGATTTAAACTATCAATTCTGTTATGTTAAACTGCATTTTGAAGCTCATATTTGTCTTTAATGTGGGTCATTTGAGAGGATTGGTGAAGAATCTGACCCACATACTGTGTCCAGTAGGCCCTGAAATCATGCCAATATGGGGAGCTTGACCCGTTGATATTGTCCTTTGATTGTAGGTAGAATAAAGTAAAGACAACAACAATGCTGTCAATAATCTTCTATTCTTACATTTGTTCCTTCAATCTGGCACCATTGTGTCTTTTCAGGGTTATGTGAGTTGCAACTACCAGCTGAAAGGGCACCGTGACGTCAAGGCTACACTATGTCCGGGAACTACCTTACATAATATCATTAAAGGATGGCCACATTATTGAGCATCTTGATGAAGTGGCTACATTAAATGTGATGTGTTAAAGGAAAATGAGTTACAAGTCGCAATATTGATATTTTTCAATGTGTCCTTTTTACAAGATATCTTTATTGAAATGTTCTGATTCTTAGAGGGCTTGGCACTTATAGTCATATGAATCAAATCATATCATCGTGTAACCAATTTCGGGGCATTGTATTAAATATATCCTTGCGTTTTGAAGGTATTTGTATGGCGTATATTTAGTTACTTTACTGGTAATTACCCAGCCAGAAACATTGCAAACTTCTTTTTTTTTCAAAAATAGACATGTCAAAATTAAAATATAGAAATGCATATCAGGTGTCCTAGTGTTTACTATCATTGGAATCACCTTCATCTCCTCTTCTCAAATATGATGATATCTCAAAATCAATAATTGCGACTTATGACTCATTTTCCTAAAAACTGATCACTTGTTAATGGTTTATTAGTTGATGCCACTTCTTTAGGTGATGCAGTAATGTAAGGAAGTTTTCATGACAGATTGTTTATATCATATTCTGTTGGGATTATATGTAGTTTTGTATATAACCTGGAATATTACACCTATATAGGACTGTTTTTAACCCATGAGCGCCAAATGGTGATGTATGTTACTTGTCCATTTCATTACTTATTTTTAATAAAGCAACTTTTGTATTCCTTGTTATGAGTTACGTCTGATTCCATGGGGTCCATTATTTTTCATAACGTAAATGGCTTGACCCCGAATAAGGTCACATTTATTAGAAAAATGTCAGTTAATTTTGTATTTGTTACAGTAACTTGACTGACTGCAGCCCAGACTAAGAAAAGTGCAAATCGCATGACTTTGCTGAAATGAAAATCAAATTACAGCATTGTTTATTTTGATGGTTTAACATATATCAAATCCCGTCTATTTCAATAATGTCTCTATGCTGCTTCTCTCAAATGCTATTGCCTAGTTGCAAATCGATGCTATATTGAAAGTGTAAATATATTTGATAGGTATTTTTGAAAATGAAACATACAAATGAATATTTAATAGTTCTTAATTTTGAACTCTATGCCAAGCGGGAATATAACCGCTAGTCGGTTATGTATCTTTTTTTATTGTAATAAATGCTTTGGTCAATAAATATGTATTTTAAAAACCAAAAATGTTTGTTATTCGTCCTTGTGGCATGTACTAGCATACTTGGAATTCCATTTCAATAGCCTCTTCAGTTGTCATATCCTACACAATCTGGGCCACTGGCAGATGGTGTTTCTGTATATCATTCTGACGCACAGGACATATAGTGATTGCTTTTCTTTCGTCAAATATGGACTGTATGTATCATGAGCATTTCTTTGTACAAGTTTTATGTACATATGATGTTCAGATCAAGGGTCATTTAATTGGGGGTTATGTTTGGAGACCACCCTAATAATGCTACATCCCTAGGGCGATTCTCAATATGAACAGCTGTACAACGATATCAAAAATGAGAATTAAATGAAAAACAATATATATGTCCAGTATACATCTCCAACCAAAGTCCCCAAAGGCACAAATTAACCAGAAGATCAAATGGATAACAATTGTTTTAACCATTTCATTGAACATTGTTTCTTGATCCCTGTTAATCTCTCCAGTTATTTGTATTGTCAAACACAACGAGGCTCTTATGAGGCCTGGTTTTGGGTTTTTTTTTTTTTTTTATTCAACATTTCAGTCCTAAACAATAGCAACGGAATGTTCCATGAAGCACTAAACCACTAAGCCGATTCTCATGCAATTTTGTGCCACAGAGGACACTTTTGCACTACATTCTGTGAGAATCGGATGAAAATCGGCTCAGTGGACTAGGCCCTTAATTCCCGTCAAATGACTTTCAGAAGAAAGTTAACAGAGTAGAAATATTTTAGTACTTAATCAATGTTTTTAAAGCTACATATTATGTTTGTTATGACTTTATTAGATACTAAATGCAATCATTGGTTGACTCATAGGACTGGATGATACATATATGGCTGCTGTTATATGTTCATATAGTATCTAGCAACATAAACAATCAACTCTCATTAATAAACATGGCAGCAAACTTATAGTTAACGTTCACTATTAAATTATAAGCATCAACTCAAAAGTGGCACTCTTTGGAAGAACTAAACTAGAAATGAGCGACCAAATTGTAATGACATTAGCAACAAAAGAAGTTTTGAATTGAACTGAATTGAATATTTTAGATATATTTTAAAGGCTGATTAGACAAACTGTGCGGGGCTAATGACTGCACACTGTGTACAATGTCATTGTTCGGTGGAATGGAACGGTATGGAAGTGCTCCCTCGCTTCTATTAGAAGTGTAGCATACATCACTGTGTCTACACCTATTTATACATGACAAGAGCCTTCGGCACTTGAGCCAGAGAGGAGAGAGAGGAGAGAGGGAAGAGAGAGGAGAGAGAGGAGAGAGGGAAGAGAGAGGAGAGAGATGAGAGAGAGGAGAGACAGGAGAGAGAGAGGAGAGAGAGGATAGAAAGGAGAGAGAGGAGAGAGAGAGGAGAGAGAGGAGAGAGTGGAGAGAGAGGAGAGAGAGGAGAGAGAGAGGAGAGGGTTACGTGTAGGATAGAGGACAAGACACTGTTCTCTTAGTGAATATAATTGTCCAAGGCTGTCTGGCCGCAGACAATTATATTCACTGAGAGAACAGGGTCGAGTCCTCTAGCATGCTTATCCTACAACTTCACTTGTTTGTTGTTATTGAAACCTCAATTGTTAGTTATTGAGGTGATCCAATCTCCCTACCACCCTACCACCCTACCACTTAACAATGACTGCCTGATCAGTGAGTGGGATTGCTAGGAGATACCTGGTCCTATATATGGGACAATTCCTCACTCTCACTGATACATGGCCGCATGTTTATGGGAGAACAATGAATGCAGAATAATTCATACAATTCCTCCTCTGACAAATTGATGGACCTGGCTCTCTCCCATTTCGAGTACACCCAAGTCTCAAATACTGAGTATTTGTTAGTTATGACAATGACATCCATATTACCCTTTTCTTAACTTCTCAACACCAAGATGGGTTTGATATAATTGGTAACATTGATATTTACTCTCTAAATTCCAATTATCTATTGATTAATTATTTGGTTTTTTATTCCTCATTTTTTAACTCAGTGTATGTTCATAGTTATATAGTTATATAACTACACAAAATTACAACTGGTTAAATAAGATATATTTCTCACCACTGTTTACCATCATTGGACTCCGCTTGACTCATGTTCCTGTGACACATCACATTTTCTATTTCAGGAATCATACTATGCTATATACAACAGATCCTATCTGAGCCTCTGTGGCTGAGCGGGTAGAGCCTTCAACTCTACCTGCCAGCCTATACTTATGTGAGAGGTCCTGGGTTCGAATCCAGGCCAATCCTAGTTCAAAATTATTTGCAACAGATACCTGAGTGGACTCTTTAATGAAAGAGTCCGCCCAGGCATCTGACAGGACTCTTAGGAGCGGACTCTTTCATTAAAGAGTCCACTCAGAAGGCTCAAAGAGTACACCTGGAATACAGGACTGTACTCTTCAAGCATGGGAGTCCGCCCAAGCCAATGCTGGGGAATAGGGCAACCACAGCAAGTGTAGGATAAATTTATATAAGCCTATGGTGGGGATTGGTGACAATAGCGCCATCCTGTACAGCACTGACCACTGTGGTCAAGATAAAACTCAGGGTTGCTGGGAGTTATGAGCAGCGAGGCATGATGAGTTACGTAACTGGGGATTCTTGTTATGTAGTGGAAATGTCTCAATATAGCGCCGCGCCCCAATTCTGGTAGCTGTCTATCCATGCTCCCTGCGTTAATCTGGGTATCTGGGTTTATTTTCATTAGTAGGTAATGCGGTAAAGTGGGATTCGGAGGTTTTAGTTCATAAACGTTTGCTATGTTTTACACGATTTTCATTCATATGAGATGCTTTTTCATATTGAATAGTGGATGCATATAGCAACAAGGTTTGCTGTAATAACTCTTACCTAGAGCTATCTGGAAGTAAAAAGTGTGGATAGGCTTTCATTATTTTGAGGGACTATTCATTTTTAATCACGGGGGGGGGGGGTTGGGGTTGGTAGAGGAGAATTTTCAATCTTTAAACAAAGCACAGACACATTCTTTCTTATATGATGCCAAAGACCCCTCTTTGTGATTTCAAGGAGTCTTGCTGAACTCTTGCTTCGCCATTTTAACACCCCTTTTTGTGGCAAAACCTAGAAAACTGTATCTCCGCAAAATTGGGAACAAAAAAGTGTACACTTTTGACCCCTGGGATAGACATAACAAGAAATTTTGGTTGTGACCAAGTAGAAAACGGTTTCCCCCGACTAATTCTACTAACTTCCAACCCCAACACCCACGCGCGGGAAAAAAACGTTGTCAAGTACAACGCGCGTTACTAACATAGTGTAAATTAGAAGACGTCACAACGACCCATACAATATTGCGTCATGGCCGGCATATCGGGTGTTGACAAAAAGATATCAGGGGATTCAGTGCCTTCACCTTTAATCTCAACTGTATTCGTCAATACCTATCACTTAGGGAAGAGTGGTATATTAATAAGGTTCGACCAAATGCAAGCTTAGACATTTCTCTTTCCGATGCCATATTGGATAAGCCAGTTTTGCACGACGATCAGATTTTTGTCAATCCCATACTTGTCAAGCAGCAGGGGAAAGGCCGAAAATTATTGTTTAATGGTACCAGTGCAGTTTCCCTCATATCTTCCTTATTTACGTACAAATGTTGATGAAATTAAATGTATAGGGGTAGAAAAGCATGCTCTTTCAGAGTTTCATGTCTTTGGCAACTTATTTTGAGTAGAAATAGCTTTTTTTTAATCATTTGTCGGAGCGTAAAATCACCGCGATGTGCCTGCCAGCCCTGCAGAACCCAATAGGGTCAGGTTGTCAGAAAGTGTACAATCGTCGGCCCTGCACATTTAGTAAATCTGATAATTTACTCTGAAAAATTAAAAATACTAGCTATACTAGAGTATATTGGGTGTTACATTGATTGAACGAATCTGTTTGGTTATGTAAAACTGTATTTTGAACCTCATTTCTTTCTCAAATCTGAGAGGAATGGTGCAGGCGAATTGTACATTTTCTTACAACTTGACTCAATAATGTAGGCCTAGGCTTTTGCCAACTTTTTGTTTACTTAGGCCTACGGAAAGGTTTCGCTCATATATGCTTTATTTTAAAAACTGACCTTGATATAAGAACATATTTAGGGGTAGAAAAGCATGCTCTTTCTGAATTTCCTGTTTTTGGCAACTTATTTCGAGTGGAAATAGCTATTTTTATCAATTTGCGGGAGCGTAAAATAACAGCGATGTGTACGCAAGTGCGTCGGAAATTAAGGTGGGAATAGGCGGAATGGGATTTTCCTTATAAGGGGGCAACGCGGACGCGCAAAGAACAGGCGGCAAAAACTGGAACCTATATAAGGTTTCCCAGAAAACTCTCTCATTCTCTAATAAAAATATTGAAATTCTGGTGCTAAAAATTATATTTGCGAATCATAAGGACCGTCACATTGGGGTAATCTACAGACTTCCACAAGGAGATAAGTCCATATTCATAGAAACTCTGAATGATATCCTAGGAGATCAATCAATCAAAAATGATGACAACATACAATTATTGGGTGACTTTAATATGAACATGCTAGAAACAGACAACGCACACAACAACGATCTCACAACCATTTGTCACTCATTTGGTCTAGAACAGCTAATTAATGAAACTACTAGATATGACATTAGAGCAGATAGAAACATAGTCCAAGAGACTTGTATCGATCTGATATTTAGTCGTTGCAACCTGAGTACTAAATCAGGGGTAACAGACCTATGGATAGCTGATCGCCTAATGATTTATTGTGTGATAAAAAACTTAGAGTGCCATCGATAAAAAAACGCTTTGTCACTTACAGGTCATATAATAACTATGATAAGGACAGTTTTACTGGCAACCTTTTAAATAGGAACTGGGCACTCGTGACAGAAGCAACTAGCCCTAACACTGCATGGGATCATTTATTATCTGGTATCACAAATGAATTAGGTAAACAATGTCCAATATTAACAAGGCAAAGTAGTGTACCTAAAGAAAAGTGGATGACTCCAGATATATTAAGATTAATTGACCAAAAAGACAATGCACTAAAAAAGGCCCAAAAAACAAAGATGAAAGATGATTTAATTAACGCCAGAAATCTTAGGAATAGAACAACAACATTATGCAGAAGAGCTAAGAAAACCTACTGTACTGACATGACGTTGCGAAATTTCAATGATAACAAAATATTCTGGCAACATGTACAAGAATTACTACCAAAAAAATCTAGCAACTCTGGGAATGAGATAAACATAGTTGACTGCACCACAGTCCGTCCAGTTAAAAAAGAAAGGACCGCTGATTACTTCAATTGTTACTTCTCTACTATTGGAGAAAAATTAGCATCCACATTAGGCGACATTTGGCAGTTTTATGGTAACAAACCAGACTGCTCCATTGAGGAAATTACCACGATCACTGAAGAGGTTCTAAAATTTAATAAATTGATTGACTGCAATAAGAGCAGCAACCTAAAAGATAAAAAAACAACAGTAATTAACGAAGCACTCTTGGTGCTACCTGAGCTTCTAACCCACATCCTAAATTGCATATTTCGAAGTAGTGAAAATCCAGCAAATTGGAAAATAGGCAGTGTTACACCTCTCTTTAAAGGAAGGGATCCCTCTCAAATTACGAATTATAGGCCAATCACCCAATTACCACTACAAGCTAAACTATTGGAGAAAATTATCCACAACAGATTGATAAACTATTTCGAGGAGAACAACTTATTGTCTCCAAACCAAATGGATATAGAACAAGCAGATCTACTATGGATATTATATCTGATTTAACAGACGATATTCGACTTAGCAAAAACAGTGGCTGTCCAACTGCATCAGTTTTCTTTGACTTAAAGAAAGCCTTTGATATGATATATACCACAAAATCATAGGAGATAAGTTAAATATTTATGGTGTTAATGGCTCCCTTCTGTCTTTATTGAAAAACTACCTGACCAACAGAAAACAAATTAGTATTTGTAATGATGTCATTTCGGCACCCACCACATGATATAGCCTGTGGAGTTCCACAAGGATCCATATTAGTTCCTTTGCTCTTTCTTATATATGTTAATGATGTGACTTCTTGTCTCGAACACTGCAAAGTCAAATTATTCACCGATGACACTGTTATTTATGTATTGGGTAAGGAAATAGAGACTGTAAATGAACAACTACAACAAGACTGCACCAACTTTCAGTCCTGGTGCACCAAAAACAAATTATCCCTTAATGTAGGCAAAAATAAGTCAATGTTATTCTTTGGCAACAATTCAGAGATAAACATATCCTTAAACGAACAAGAAATTATGAATGTTCAAAATTATAAATACCTAGGAATCATAATAGATAAGAATTTAACTTTCAAAGACCAAACATTGTACATGATAAAGAATACTTCTCATAAATGACATCTTCTGAGAAGGATTTCAAGGTTTCTCCCATGACCCGTCCTACAGAGGGTGTTCAAGGACTATATTTCGCCTGTTTTTGATTATGGTGACCTATTGTATGAAACCAGTTTTGTTAAGCATCGTAACAGACTGCAAATCATTCAAAACAAATGTATAAAGGTAGCACTTAAAGTACATATGAGAAGCCCTACCATGTTAATTCACAGACTTATCAATGTACATCTATCACAATTTGCCTATAGACGAAGTAGAAAAGAAAAATATACTGATCAAAGAGGGGGCAGAATGAGACAATGGAGTGCTCCTGTCTTGTAAATTGAAAAACCAAAATTGACTTCTTATAAAAATAGTATACAATTCAGAACAGCCTCTTTATGGAATAATACCGCAGCTGATGTTAGAAATATTCAAAAATATGAAGCATATAAAAAGATAACAAAACATGAATCCCTTATTACAATCTACAATTTATAGCAGCACACTGTTTTATTTGAGTTTATTCGTCTATTATAACTATAGACAAACAAACATAACAAACCTTGCCTTCCATTTCTCGCTCCCTATCTCATCCTCTTCATCAAACAAATCATTCTGTTGTATGTTCATTTAACCCTGATGTTTTTATCGTTTATTTTACCCTAAATGTACGCACAATGCTCTATGTCCACCAAATATAGACCTGTAAGGGCACTTTATCCGTAGACCAGCAAGAGGCTTGCCCTCGAGCTGAGATATTATGCCTTTTGTGAGTAATGAATAATTATGTGTATTATAAATTGGGGAACATGATGGTAGATATTTAGGTAGATGAGTAGGAGAAGGGTAGGGACAAGCCCTAAAGACGAGTGACTCGGAGCAGCTGCTGTTCTAGACTGTTTATTGATGAGTACATGAAATACATTCAGGGTGCAGGGTTCAGCACCGGTAGGCGTGGGTAAGCCCTGATTGGTTGATACCTCATGTGTCCAAGAAAGGGGGAGGGACATCGAACCCAACATTATAACATGTGCATGAATAATTATGTCAAAGATCCAAGCAATCCTCCAAGCAACCAGGGATCTAGTTCAACCGTCAGTTATATGTATACTCATAATAAACCTTTCATGAAAAAAAAATGTTGTTGTGAAAGGAGACATAACAGGTGTAAAAGATAACAAACAAAATAACCTCCAGTTATTTGACTTGCCGCACTTCCTCTCATCCATGAAATATTCAAGCATGTTAAGGTGATGTACATCGGGTTCAGAAAGTTCCAAAACATCTGGGAACTCCCCAGAAAGATCTATATTTGCCAAAGGCACTTACTTCAGCTTTGAAACGCACTAAATTATACTCAAATACTCACTTTTGAAGGGAACCATGTTGCATTATAACGTCTCAAACAACCAAATGGTAGCGCCATCTAGGTTTGTAAAATCTTCCGGTTCGGCTGTACCTAATATGTTTTTTCATGTTTTTTTTGTGTTTGTGTTTTTCGCTCTGTATTCTGCTTGATATAAGACTGGGATGGGCGAAAAAAACCCTAAGGGGACCTTTGAAACCCAGTATAAATAAACAACCAACCAACCAGGCTGTGAGTGGCTAATTTATTAACAGGATCTGAGAGGAGATTCAAATAAAGATTTGGGAGGGTTACCAGAGTGATTTGCAAATATATGATATAAATGAATAATGAAACATTTCACATGGTTTTGAATATGGGGATATTTTTCTAGTAATTTATTGTGTGCAGACTGCGCGCATCGGGGCGCGCATGGAAGTATGTCAACATATAAAAGTCTAGTTTGAGTTTTTTCAGGGTTGACCTACCCTGAAAAGTGTCCTATTACTCATATAGGATAGGGTTAGTGGAATTAGGGCATGAAATATTTGGGATTTTGCCCTATGGGGCTGTCATGCTACATCAAAATATACAGAAAATCTTTAGCCTAGGTAAGTTCCCCTATTTGCCACTAGCTGACTCTCGCCTATATAAAATTCTAAGTCCATTGCGCCATCTGTTTGCACAGAGTTGAATTAAATTCAACAGAGCAGGTGCATTGGTCTTTAGTCATCGCTGACACTTCTCTTTGTTTTCTTGTAGCTCTTCTCAGTTTACCATTCGCTATGCCTCTTGCACGGTGTCATCAGTCAAGACAATAACTTGGCTGGAGATTTTCTCGATCTCAGCATTTTCTCCTCGATCTTGTCTCGATTTACTACTGCTTGGCTTATCCTCTCCATTATATTCTTGTATTGCTCATGTAACATGGGGAATCGCTGCTGCATGGTGGTAAACATGGCTTGGATTTCGCTATAGGTAGGTTCCCCCATTTAGATTTCACAGAGTATTGCCGTACAGGTCCTGCTAGGCTTTGTTTGTGCCTGATTAAATCATTCCTAATTGAATCAAAGTCCTTGTTGGAATCGTGGTAGAATTACCTATATAGTTCTTATTGTTTATGTTGTATGCAATATGGCAGTAATTAGCCTTTGTAAGGAGGGGTCCACGGATGTCGGTTAGTTGGCACGTTCCTCAGGAGTAATCCAAAATGGCGACTGCCAGTTCTGTGCGCTCACATGGAAAATTTTGTTTCCAAATATTTCCTAATGTTGGCAATAAAGGCCTGAGCCTTCAATAAATAATTCTTTTCATTATTCAACATTTGTATACAGCAAGGCAATTTTTTGTCAAAACCAGTGCTCACGGGGTGGACCATACTTGCTGGACTGTTTGTTTGTTTTTTTATTTATAAGCTTTCATACAACTATGATATTTTCAGCTTACAATCAAGTTACTACAATTCATTAAACATGATATTCTGCCTAGGGCTCTCTCTATTGTGCATTTGTTTTTATTCAGGATGTTTATACAGCAAGGTCAAAGATATTAGAGTGATCAAGTATGAAATGCAAGAGATAATATAATATAATGACATGGGCTCACAGGGTTTATTCAACTGGGAATAACCATGGTTTTCTGCCCACTGCTGTGTCTAACTAAGTCTACTGGTTGTAGTAGATGCTAGGCTAGTATGTCTTAACATTAGGACAGGTGGGACATAGGAACATTGGTGTTTACGTGAAAGTTTCAATGGGGGGGGGGGATGAGGTGTGGTGGATTTTGTGGGTGTTTTGGTGTGCTATGAAAGAAAAACCAACCATAGAGATATTTTTGGTGTGCTGATTACAACTGTCTCTGATGATTTGTTTTAGTATTTTATGAGCCTAGAGTGCAGGATAAAGGAAATAAAGGATGTTGCAAAAACAAAACAAAATATATTACTATGAAGTGCTAAGTAATAAATTTCACTCACTTTTTTTAAAGATTTTATTTATACTGGGTTTCAAAGGTCCCCTTAAGGTTTTTTTCGCCCATCCCAGTCTTATATCAAGCAGAATACAGAGCGAAAAACACAAACACGAAAAAACATGAAAAAACATATTAGGTATAGCCTTGGATGTAGGGAAGTACAAATTTAGTACAATATCTACAAAAACATCTTTTCAATTTCATGAAGAAATTTGATATTTCACAAAGTGTTTCATTCACAAGATCTTGTTGTAGGAAAAATATCATTTTTCGGGTTTGTAGCATGAATAGATGTACCAAATTTCAAGACTGTATTGAATATTCATATCTTCTTTTTTTTAATATTTTTCATTGGCCTTTCACATTTAAATTCTTTAAATTATTTTTATCTGAGGTTGTTCTAACAATCAATGAATTAACATCGCTAAGGTTTATACATGAAAATATTAAAAAGATGTCCTTATTGTAAGGAAAATGAGTCACAAGTCCCCCCAAAAATGTTTTTAGATTCACTATATTTGAAAAGATGAGATCAAGAGGAGTCCAAATGATGGTAAACATTAAGGACATCTAAGAAGTGTTTCTATATTTTATATTTGATATATTAATGTTTAAAAAAAGGTTGCAACATTTCTTGGTGGGGGTACCTCAGTGAAGTAACTCAAGCATGACATTTGAAACACAAGGATATGTTTGATACACTGTCCTGAGATTTGGCAGATATAGACAGCCCCAAAATGGAAACATTCCAACAAAGAGATCCTATGAATAAATAGTTTGCGACTTGTGACTTCTCCTGGAACCCATCACATATCTCAACAATGGTTGCCATGTCATGCTAGGTGTATGGGTGTAAGGCCACAACAGTCGCGACACTTTTGGCACATTATCAGTGACAGGGTCAAAACTGGACAAAGTGGCCAAGTGGCCAAAGTTCATTAAAATCAAGCTGATTGGAGGTGTGGGACTGTCATATAACTGAATAACACTCAGACCTGGCACGCTACCTTGGTTGCCATATATTTGTAACTCAGCTAGATGTGACCACGAACATGGCCATTGCTGTCTCAACAACCCGATTTTGACATCGCCCCTGAGGAGAGAATGTTAGAAAAATATACAAAAATTCAAAAAAAAGCAATATTATACTAGGTTATGTTTAACATTGTAAAAGAAGGGACCCTTTATTATACCTTTGGTCGAGTTGGTATGATACTCCCATAGGCTAAAGCACTGAGCCTTGTATTGAAAAATGGCAATAAAGAGCCCGTCTTGCCCGCATTTTTTCCATATTGCCCGCATATAGAAAAAATTGGCCCGTTCATAATTATTTACATTTTAATTTAAATACACATAGGCCTGATGTATAGATCGACCAAAGATAAAGATATTTAAAAGAAACTTATACCGTTGGTGGTTAACCACATTCCGAAGGCGCATGTGACAGTGTGGCAGGGGCGTCGCAACCGGGGGGGGGGACAGGGGGGACATGTCCCCCTAAAATTTTCTATGCCATAAGAAAAGGTCAAACCCAATACTGAAAATGTCAAAAGTCAGAGGATTTATCTGAATTAATCCAACCTGTTTTGTGATTTTGGGTCTTTAATGATAGTCAAATATCTGTCCTTATCTAAATCCTTTCTGCAATACTAAGATAAATATACATTTTAAACATAAATGTGACCCTGTATAATTTCTTAGGTCATAGATTCCATGGCTTGTGTAGGCCTAAGCTTAGGATTGAGAGACCTAATTATCGGGAATTTCCTGGGTCACTTTTATGTGGTTTTGTATATATTAATTTCTATTCAGTATACATATATACAATAATACAATACTGAAAAGGTCAAGACCATCTACAGTTAGGTATTGCTTGTCGACCATGAACCATAGATCTAGTGTAATAAAAGTTGCAAAGTTTGTTATTATGGGGCTAATTACTAAACCGTCTTAAGAAACAAAGACGTCAAAAATATTACAATTACATTAAAGCATTATTCATATAAATATATTGCTTCCACATGCTACACATTACATAACATATGTGATGTGTCACAGGACAATGAGTCACAAATACTTGCACCTTCGAAAATGTGATGTGTTGAAGGAACATGAGTCACAAGGTGCAAAAGATGGATTTTCAACATATTTGAAAATATGAGATCTAGGAGGTTCCAATGATGGTAAACCAGGACATCTAGGATAGGTTTTGCCCTATTCCAGTGAGATTTTAAATATCAAGAAATTTATCATTCATATCATTTTGTTCCGGATTTAAGAATGAGCTCCATTGGTTTAAGGTGATTTTTCATACAATTGGGTTTTTTTCTATATCTTTTTACAGCTGTACATATTGAATATCGTCCTTTGGACATACAATTTATAGGGGGCGGGGGGGTGGGGGGGGGGGGTCGATACTCAACCCCAAATTACCTTGAATTGTCTTTTCATAAATTTATAATTCACTGATTGAGAAATCATGTTGGAATCACGACTTTAAATCATGTTGGAATCACGACTTTAAATGTTAATGTGAAAAGTTTTCTTTTTATAGAGGTTAGAAAATGTATTTGTTGGAAAGTATCATTTTAGCCAAAATAACATTTCTTATCACAAAGACGAAAAAGCAAACCTGAGAATGACAAAAATCATAAAATAATATGGAATATCACAATCTCTACAAAAGGTATTGGTTATTTTATTGTTTCTTTCTTATTTTTGTGTGTATTCTTATGGAAACGTAAAAATGAAAATGGTCTATATGAAACTGTGTTGAAAATAATTGTGCGGTATCTAGTATTATACGGCATAGTCAAATTAAGGAATCCATATATAACATGTGTAAGTTTATAGGACCAAAATTGTCAACGTTATTGAATAAAACATGAAAAACATCGCACTAACATTTCATTTAATTTTAGCGTGTGTGTGCATTAGTGTGGTGCTAGTCGATTGATGTAACTGGTATAACTGTCAGTCAATAAGGTAATTAATATAGTGAGATGGTGGGAGAAATATGAACAAATAGCGAATGCTTGTAATTTTAAAACCTTTAAACCTGTATACAAAGTTCTGACTATACATTTTCATGAGAAAAGATGTCTTCCAATCATGATGAAAATATACATGTTGTTTAAATCAAATTTTAACTTATACATATTGTATTTTGACTATGACATTATTCTTTTTTTCTTAATATGATATAATATGTATCCTATAAGAATGTGTTTTTGGATTGTGTTGATATAATCCATAACAATATTTTGGCTTTTGATGAACAATTGATATTTCTATTCAAAGCATATTAAGCTTTCTTTCTCCGCAGAAATTAGTTATGTGGAATAATACATATAAAGAGAATGGTATATCTTTCAGTGCGAAAGACCTGCTGTCAGCTCTAAAGCTACCATGCGAGTGGCGTCACGCCTACTGTGACGTCACGATTGGCTTCCATCCCAATCAGTTCTCACCCAGGTAACAACAATTGTTACCTGGGAGGTGCGCTGGTTGTAGCAACAAGTTGCTAGGTGTTATGTCATAGGCAACAAGGTTGCCTTAGGCATGACACTGTTAAACACTACCCCGCAAATGGGTTAGATCTGTAATGTTAACACTTCCACACTCTAGCTGAGTGTGTTTGGCACCACATGGTTTCAGGGTTAGGACCCTCATCAGGCATTAGCTGTATTCACTGATCTAAGTGAGTTTTATTCATTTATTAATCTGTCCAAAATTGAACAAATAAAATGAAAAAAATTATATTCATGTACTTGATCTAGATAGATCTAAGTACTATCATATGGGTGTACCTAATAGGCAGCTTAGTCTATTGTAACAGTGTACAATGAGGTTGGCTGATTATTCTAGGCTATAGGTGATGTTCAATGGGAACATGGTGGAAAGTGTCCACCTGGTCCCATGACATCTAACATTACTGTAGTATGCACTGTGTGCATACTTAGAGTAATGTGAGTATATATATATATATGTACCTATGTGTATACATATATATCTCTGTCTCTTAGCTGTATGTCTCCAATCCAATTCCTATCTCAGCAGGTGTCACCCAGGTAATAAATGAATTTTTTTTACGTGGCTAGTCGGTGACTACTACTGATAAGGGCATGAATGGAGTGTTACAGTTCAGAGAAAAGTGTCCATGACGTTCATTCCCATAGGGGAGCATGTCTTTAGACGGTGGATCCATTTGTTCTCGACGTTGTCTCTCAAGGTTTTGCAAGAGGGATTGTCGACATGGCATCTGATGAATTCAACTATATGCACCTTCACATAACCCCAGCCGTTGTGGCCTGGGAAGTTGAAGTGTAAGGCAGTACTGGTCTTGTGGGCGTCGCCTCGGTTGAGGTCGTCCCTAAGGTACTTATGTTGATAGATACGTTTCATCAGTGTGTTTTTGGTTTGTCCAACGTACTGTTGTCCACAAGTGTCACAGGTAATACAATAGATGAGGTTGTTGTTCTTACAGGTGACGTTCTGCATTGCCACATATGACCTTGCGGTGGTGTGTGACGTTATGCAACCACTAAAAAAAAATATAAAGAGAATGGTATAACTATATTATTGAAGGGCACAAAAGGTCAAACATATACCTTGTCCCCCCTACTTCAAATTAGCTTCCAACGCCCCTGCTGTGGCTATTTTGAGCCTATACTGACAACAAAATGATTGGTACATTGTCCATGTGTGTCAACACAGGAAGAGCAGTAAAATATCACTCAAATAAAGGAAATACACTAAAATACTTTCATGTTTATCAAAGCCTACCCTTTACCAAAGCATTACTTGTGTTTTAAAAAGATTTAAAGCTGTGAAAAGGATGCAAATTGATTAAAAAACTTGACCGATTTTCCCATTCCGGCCAACTCATGCAACTGACAAGAAAATGATCAGTGATCAGGAGATTGGCATGCATGTCAACATAGGAAGAGCGGTAAAATACCAATCAAATGAAATAATAAACTAAAATCCTTTCATGTTTATGAAAGCCTACCTGTTGTCAAAGCATTACTCAACAGATTTGGTGGCCATATTGGATTTTGACCTTGCAAATGGCCTTGGAACATAAAATGACCGTCAGAAATGAATTCCTCATACTTAAAAACATCAATAAAGTGGTACTATAGTTAAAGATCTACCAAATAGAAGCCAAGATATGCCATATTTACTGTTTTGGGCGGCCATCTTGAATTTTGCAGCTATTGGCCACCAGTGGTGTCTACCAACTTGTAGCTGGTGCTTTTTGAAAATTTTAGGCCTTATTTAACAGCATGCCAAATTTCAAATAGGTGTCACAATGTGCATAATGTAGACGATTAGGTCCCCAAATGATCTGAAAAAATCTTTTTTTTCACCAAAATCTGACCAAAATTAAAAAATAAAGATTTTTTTGTTGAAACATATATATTTGGAATCTCCATAGGTACTTGTTTACTATGGTACCCCAACCTGTACAGTATATTTTACACATGTTATATTCCCTGCAAACAACAATGCTAAATATTCTTAATATTGGCAATAACGGCCTGAGCCAGATGCTTTTTCCCATAGAGACCTATGCTTTTTTGTGGAAAATGACACAAAAACATCAAAATCTCAAAAAGCACACAGTCCCTAGGTGGGGACTTTTCAGGGAATAATCCCCCATGTGTCCAGCATCATATATCCAAAAATCAGCTTTACATTATTTTATTCAGGGTTCCATGCTAAAATGCCTGTACTATCTATGCTTCTCATCCTATGGAATATACTTAACTACAAACAAATTTTTGCAAACAAATGTTTTCGGCCGCAAAAAAAATGTTTGGCCGCAATTATTTTGCGGCGGCATTCCGCCAAATTTTTTATATGTATAGCTCCCGCTTTCCATAGTTCCTGGTTGACGAAGACAGTTTTCGGGGGTCATTACACATGTGAAAACTACTCGGAAATTATATATATCAATCTACATAGGTTGATATTAAATAGAATCAATAATACATATTGGAGGAGCGACTGCATGGGATCGTGTTTTCCTGGCTGGAGTCACACTGACACCTGTTCTCCTCTTCTGTTGGGAACACTGTTTTAAGGTGTCAGATATTAGTCAATGTTTCTCAAGAAATATTTATGTCTACGATTTCACGGTCCCAGCGTTTCGGCCCCACAATTAATGTAATGAAATACATTAAACCTGCAGATACAGTGCTAAAACTAATTATATTACTAAAAAAAAATATTTTTGCTCATATAACAGGAATGCAATATGACTCCCCCCCAGACAAAAGATTTGTATCACCAAAACTAATTATACATAATGAGGTAATTAGTAGTTTAGTTTATTTATGGTTGATTCTCATGAAATGTCCGCTGTACCAATCAAATTCCACAGTGGGATTCATATTCCAAACCTATGGATATGTTAAACTTAGCACCTTGATTATGTAATGTGATCTATTATTAGCGAAAGTGTGGAACACAAATCTCTAAAACTATAGGCTTAGTTGCCAATTTGGAAACAGATAAATGGTCGAATCCCACCAAATGACCCCAAAAATGTTTTTATTCTGCAGAATGCTGTAAAATATAAACCATCAAGGTCATCCCTCATTTTTTGAGTTGAGATGAACGATAACATTATAAAGAATGTATGTTGAAATTTTCATTGACATCTGAGCATTCATTTTTTCTGAGACAAATTTGTTATTTTTCACTGTTTTCAATTTATTTCCAAAATGCTTAATTCTGGTATCGATATCAGATCTTCGAATGAATGTTTTTAAACTATCAATAGGCTCCATCTGTAGCTAATATAATATAGAATACGAAACAGGACTGACAAAATACATGGTTCTGATAGTCCTGGAATGAGAAATTAAAACATTTCATGTTTCACCATTCAAGATTAAAGTTGTTAGGTTCCGAACGCCTTTCAAACCAGTGCCACTTTTATTTCCACAATAATTAAGTAAGGATTCTTTAGTAGGAGGTTAGGCATAACCCTATACAAATGTCCACCGATTTTTAACAACTTTGGCTCAATTTCCACAAAGACACAGGGAAAGCCAATAGACCTGTTAGTTCCGAACGCCTCCAAACCAGGATCACCTATATTGCTTTATGCAGCTATTCAGTGTTCTGGAGAGAAACACTACTCTAACCCCAAAATTGAAGCTATTTACTGGATCTGATGAGAAAATTGATAGGTCTTATTTCTCTAATTACTGCACATATCTGGTCCAAATAAATCATTGTTATCTTCAAAGTTAGCATGAAATATCTTCATTGTGCATCATTATAACCATTTCGGAGAGGATAATATAATGTAATGGTTTCATTGAGCAACCATTCTTATTTATATATTGGCTTAAAGTGCGGCGTTCGAAACCTAACAAGCGTTCAGAACTAACATTTGGAACTACATGTTAGTATTTGGAACTAAATGTTAGCTGCAAATACATGTAAATGATTAATGATAAATGCATAGGAATGATGTTAAGTGTTGCTAAATTCAAGATATATGCTTATTAAGGAATAACATATAGCGTTTGGAACCTAACAGTGTTTGGAACCTAACAGGGTTCGGAACCTAACAGCATCCCAAACCTAACATGATTGATTACATTATTAGGTCTAGGTTGTTATATATCCATATTTCGTCTTATATGTTAAGAACAACTAATTGGCTGTCTTCAGGCTCATATTTATGCTCACATATTCCATGAAATGGAGTCGATCCAAAGAAGTGAATTGAATGGAAATTTGACAAAAATTGTTAGTTCCGAACGCCTTAATTTCTCCCATATCTCAAACTATTGGATGAGGAAACAAGCCATGCAATCGATATTATTGACATCAGGGCCAACATATAATTGTATTTGCAACAAGTTTAACTTTCTTCAGGCGTATATTTGATAAGAAACTATATACATAGGTGAATTGAAACAAAAATCCTATAAAATGTATGATGGAAATTATAAAGACAAAAATAATGCACTTATTTACTTAACCTTATCTACTTTATTCCTGAGGAGTAAGTCCTGATAAAGAAGAAAGATTATATTTCATTCTGATTGAATTACCCTCTAAAGAAAGAATCACCTGTTAGTTCCGAACGCTATGTGTTAGTTCCGAACGCTATCAATTGTGCTATAATTATTCAGACTGGTGAGGTTACAAAACATCAATTGGATGTCTCTGACATAAAGCACACTATATAACTGTGTTTAAAGCATATTGGAACATTTTTCTTTGCTTATACTTGATGACAAACAATGCAGAAAAGGTGTTAGTTCTGAACCTATGTGTTAGTTCCGAACGCAAAAAGGTGTTAGTTCCGAACGCCTTGGCATGACACCTATAATAGGGATAGGCAAAATATTCTTGTCCCTTCAAATAGCCTGATACTGTGGCTCCCTATACATATTTTTCCCATATTTTATCATGCATATGGTAATCTTTAACAGCACCTGAAAGAAGACCTAGTAAAAGAACTGTTACAATTTTGATAATATGCAAGTATAGATATGAATTCAGATAATTAAATTATACTATTTAAGTTAAAACCTGTATGGTTATTCGATATTCCAGTACCCATGGAGCTATATATATATGACCAAATTGGGTTCAATTATTAGCAGGAAATATGTTATTTGGCTATAGCGTTCGGAACTAACACTTTTAGTACAATAATCCATTTGATGACTCACTGTGGTAAAATAAATAAAGAATAAGAAAAGAAAAATGATTTCTGCAATCTGGAACCTATAGCCCATCTAACCACAACGTATCTAAGAAAACAAATAAACTTAAAAAAATAAAGATTTGGGGTCATTTGGTGGGATTCGACCAAATATATTGTCATAATCACGGTGACACCTAATTGCAGAATGACAAAAACATCTACAAAATGTTGAAAATATTCTGCTGCGGTTAGATAGAGTATAAGAATCCTGTAAATGGGTGATAATACTGAAACATAGCTGTCTCTGAACTAGTACAATTCTGAAAGCTCATTCCGTGTTCAGCCAAGCATTGACGTAAGTACGGCAATGTCAAGGGCATCAGACCATACAATAACAATTGACACGGAGAGCTATTAAAACGTCATTCCACCACACATAATGTCTGATAATAACCAAGTTATAGCCTCAAACACCAAAACAGGACAGTTCATTAGAAATAACCTTAAACGGTGGCCATTTTAGCTAATGCATAGGAGAAATGCATTGGCGATATATGTCATAAGTCGATCACTGGTTCACATCATAAACTAAAGAGAATATTCCCCAAATGGGCATTTCATTGCCGACTGCCCTAAAAAAGCTGATTAGGGAGGTTTGGACCAAAAGACTAGCATGAATGGCGGAAAATATTTTGGTTTGGAAAAATATGGAAGACCGGAATGGGTAATACCAAACTCCGGACTGGCCGGTCACCGGTGATGAATGACCTTGGCATTCCCGATCTGACCCTAAGTCCCCGGTCCCTGGTCCTCTCTTCCTATCCCATTTCCCCACCCTCTCCCTCCAACTCGTTCATTCTCTCCCTCCCCCCCTATCCTTTCCTTTTTCCCCATCCTCTCCCTCCAGTATGTATTCCTCTTCCGTCTAGGGTATTAAGTTCAACAATATATCAATCTGATGCATAGGTTTGAAGATACTAGGACAACTGCTTCATCAATTATAATTAATTTAATTATTGTAAATGGAGGAGACTACGTTCCAACTGTTTCAAAACAATCACAATAATTTAAATACCGCAGGAGATGTTTTTCACATGCACAGGCTTTGTAGGTAAATATATTATTATCATTCATGCTTTAGGTTCTCATGGCGATGGATTGATTATGTTATGTGAATGTCAGCGAAGGGACTACTATTATTCTTACAACTGCGTTTTGAAGTGGTCTTGTGTGCAAGATTTATTTTGAAGTATTATTAACTATGTAATGCAGAACCTTCGTAACATATCAGAAAAAAGACCCCTGTAATCAACTGCACTACTTAAAGTTATCATTTTGGTTTTGGTTTATGTCCCTTCTACCTAAAATTTACTACTTTCATTCAAAATATATGACAATATATAATTATGTGTGCTTGCTAGTCATCTCCTAATTGTCCAAGACATTCTATGACTTGATAGGATGTCCTGACTAATTGGTCCTGTAAATATGATACGTAAAGTCGTAAAACCCCTGTTAGGTAATAAATAATGAATGGGTTCTTGAGGTCGCCATGTATTATGGTTTATAAGGGAATGAGAGATGCCCCCGTTGCACAACAATCTGCGAGCTTGTGGATTGATTCTACAACGTCCTAGACAGCCATCTGCGATGACTGTATTGCATAACTTCCTATGACATCGTACATGTCTTGGCATCCACGATCGATTTTCTTTGATGTGTCAATACTGACATGTGAATATTTCTTCCTCTAATAATGGCCGGAATGAGACAAAAAATCAAACCTGAATACATATGGTTATGGTTATTTATTTCATTGAAATAATATTGACATACATCATTTTGGTGATATAATAAACGATACCATATTCACTGTATTAATATTCTGCCTTGCATAACAAACATGCTCTGCGATGCACTGATACTACATTTACCCATCTTAAAATATCCTAATAGTGAAAATAGATGAAAACGTCATCTTTCCATATATACCACTATTCAATATTAGTTGATATTATTTGAATTTGATACATTGCATAGTTATTTATTTTGTGTACTTCAAAATAGGTTCGTAATCATATTTTTAGATGAAAGTAATAAAAGCCAGATTTTTTAAATTATAATAAATTACAATTTTGGATGATAATTTCCCATCCACCATTTGCCTCTCTACCTTAAAGTTGTGCGTTAATGTCATTTTTGAAGCCACAAGGAATCCTATATTTCATGATTCATTAGTATGCAATGCACCTGATGTTTATTTTTATGAGTCGCAAACAGACCATGTAGTCGTAGGAATAAATGCCTATGATAACGTAGATGGATGGATGTTATGCAACGACCCCAATATATAATTACGTGTGCATGCTACTCGTCTTTTATGTGTCCAAAACATTCCGTGACCTGACAGTTTATGCCAGTCCTATGTGGATGCCTTACATAATTGGTCCTGTAAATATCCTACGTAAAGTCGTAAAACACCTGTTAAGGATTATGGTTTATTAGAGAACGAGAGATGCCAAGCGGAACCCATTTATTAGCTATTTTATGATACGCCAATTATCACGCCTGCACGCCAATTAACTATAATTTTAGGTAGATGCTCCTATAGTGGCAAAGAGTCTGCCTGAAAAACTATTTTCTGTATTCCACTAGCAATATAAGTTACAATTTATAAGAACGGCATTTGTGAGAAAAAAGAATAAGGTTGCAGTTCCAATTTGCCTTTCTAGATGAATTATTTGTGATTCTACAGTCTAAAATGTAATCCTTCACTTGTTCTCCTCTGGAGGAGTCGGTACAGCCCAACCCTCTCTTCTGATGGCAGTAGTTAAATAGATACTGAGAAGATAAGGCCAATACATGTTTTGAGGACATCACTACAGGTGGCAATGATAAAATGCTCAGAGTGAAAAAAGTCTCATTGGTATATGACTAATGACTATTACTTGCTAATATCCATACATATTCCGCTCTTCTATATAATGATATTCCCTGTGTTCCAAGCACTATCAAGCTAGTTATATTCTCTCCTTACCATAACTAGAATTCAAGTTATAGGTAAAATGCTTTGGAAGACTCTATTTCTTCTAATTTCGATTGTAGTGATGACTTAAAAATATCAGGGAGATATTTGTATTTTGTTTCATGAATTTCATAAATGTATCCATGTATTTCGAAAATGAATAAGGGGTGGCCCGACCATTGAGGATGAGGGATTCCTCATTCTGGCGTTAGCCTCCATACAGATAGGAGGTACTAACATTAAATTTAGGGGTACATAATTATGGCAGGAGCGTCGCTACCGGGGTGGGGGGACCTGCCCCCCCCACACTTTTGCTGGCTCCCTAAAAAGGTCCAAGCCCAAGGCTCTAATAAAAAATTGTCCCGAAATTCTAAAAAAGGTCCAAAGCCCAAAGGTCCAAGCTCAAAGTTTTCCTGAATTAACATAGCCACTACAATAGGATTTCACAGGGTTGAAATAATTCTTGTTTGAATATTTTAACTCGTTTTGACTTCAATGTCCCTGAATCTTCCTCTGGTGTATACTCCAGGGATGTCATTAAGTTTTGTGTCAGGCATTTTTTTTTATTTTTAGCCAGCTACAGTATTTTTTCAATGCAGTATATGGTCAGCACGGGGCAACTCCCTGATTTTCAAAAGGCAGGGGCCCAGAAGCTGCCTTCGCTCCCCACTCCCGTCCCCTAGACATGCCCAATGATTGTTATATAATTACAAGAGGCCATGAATTTATTATATTTGTAACATTTGACGAGTAGGCTACGTCCATCAGTCCATTTGTCTATATTATGACTAGGTCTACTGGCACTAGGTTTATTTCGACCCCTAAAAACACATGTAGTAGTTGTACAATAGTTTTACAAGGAATGAGACCAAAATTCAGTTGAACATGATGTCTGTAAGGATATGTTTGTGGCTATTTATAGGTTGATATTTGGAACAATTATACCAGGCAATCAGAGTCATTCTACCCGGCGAAATTCCCTGGCTCCCGGTGCCCAGTCAAAAACTGATAGATGATGTTGTTGACTGCATACATAAATGTGGAGGAAAGGTCCGAGATACCAAAAATATGGCTCACCCCCCCCCCCCACCCCACCGACACTTGGAAATTGCCAGCGACGCCTCTGAATATGACAATAAGATATAATATATTATCCCCCAATTAATATACTTTGCTCCGCTGATGAAATTTTAATATATTGCCTTGACGTGGAGATTCTGTCATAATTATATGCTTTTCTGTGCCACAAAGTAAGTAAAAAAATACCCCCTTTTCCAGCATTTCGCGATCTTCACTTGCCAAAAAAAATCCCCTTTTTCAGCATTTTGCGGAGTTCAGCTGCAAATTGCTACCCTAATTTCTGATTTTGTGCTCCACGTTTCATCGTGAAAAACTACCCCTTTCCCCGCAAAAATGGGAACAAGAAAGCGTAGACCTACACTTTTTAGCATTGAGTTGGGCGCCTGGGTTGACAATATGGGATGGACTCCACAGAAAAAAAATCGGATCCTCAATCGTGGGTTGGGTTGTCTTATAGGCCTTTGGTATTAATATATAAAATAATTAAGAGGGAGTAAGGAACCCAAAACAATGAGGAAAGAAGGGGGGTATTTGATGTAGGTTTGTTTTATTGGGGGTCCCACGTTTCGGGCTTCAATGGCCCTTTATCAAGGAGGTTGGTTTATAAAATAATTGCCTAACCCTATACATTATCGGAAAGAGAAATGTCTAAGCTTGCATTTGGTGAGAATCATATTTAGGTCTATATTCAACTGTTATTGATATAGATATCGATCATGACAGACCAATGCAAACTAGGTTTGTTGGAAGTATATTATTGCGTCATAGCCGGCATATCGCGGGAAAATTACGCTCCCGCGAAGTAATAAAAAAACGCTATTTCTACTCAACATACACTGCAAATGAGTTTAAATTCTGAAAGCTTAATCTTTTCTACTCCCAAATATTTAATGTTATCAATATTCCTATCTAAATAAGGAAGATATGTAGGAAACTCTACTGTTAGATGTCAGGGAAAGTATAGCTGCATATCAGCACTAATGCCGAGTACGACGCAATAATGTGCTTCATGAGGTCTTCTTATTTATGTAACGATAGTAATGCGCCTTGTACTTCTGCAGAAGTACAACACGCGTTATGAGTGCTTGACAACGCTTATGTGAAGGGTAGTTTGTTCAAGATCTTGGGTTGATGTAAACAAAGACATTCAGGGGCGTGTGTGTGTGTTGTTTTGTTGGGTTTTTTTTTTCTTTGTTTTTTTTTTTCTTGGGGGGGGGGGGGGGGGGGACTCTATAATAATATATCGTGGGAAAACCGTTCTTTCCTTGGTCCACACAAACATTTCTTGTTACTATTATGTGTGATGTGTTTCTGACTAATTAGTCACAAGTTGCTAAAAATGATATGAGAGGGAGAGTGACCAAAGGGGGGAAGGGAGAGATGCACGGAGAGAGAATAGGGAAACAGAGGGAAAAAGAAAGGAAGAGAGAGAGAATGAGAGAGGGGTAAAAGATGGAGAGAAAGATCGGGAGAGAGATGCACTACCCCAAATAAACATGTCAACGTGCAGTAAATTTCATAAATTCAATTGAGCCACACGTTCATCAGATTGCTGTGGAAAGCTGTGGATAGTCATGTATATTTCATGTACATTTCACTTAAACTACAACAACAAATACCAAGAATAGTTCATTTCAACATCTGATGAATATAATCAACATGCGATGGGAAAATTGTGCAAGTGGAAAAATGTTTCTACCAACGTCATGCCATACACGTCATGATACTGTACAAATTGGCCATTTTCCAACCTCCCGTCTGACGGTTATAAGTAATTATTGAGCAAGACACCATAAGTTATTATTACCATGCTTTATGTTTTATTCAGAGTAATTCCCATGTAGACATCCTGTACTTGCATGGTCTATAATTATCTCCTCCCTTATATAACATGGGCAATGCGCGAAAACATCTACCACGCCAACATGCCTCTTTCTTATTATGATTAGATGTATGGCCTAATGTATGGTCTAATAATCTTATAAGTATTTCTATATTCAAAGTTTTATAGTTATGTTTGTGGAAAAAAACCTTTGCACTATTTTGGGGAAATCACCAGTAAAGTATTTAAATGTACTCTATAGGATTACCATAGAAATGCATGAATATATTTTATACACTGTCTTGGATTTTGTTACATGTGTCCATGCTATAGACAGCACCCCAACATAAAAACATTCAGCCAAAGACATCTTTTGAATAAAACCCTTTGAAAAATAGGAATTTTGCGACTAATGACTCATTTTCCTGAAACACATCACATTTAGAGTTCTTCTGTCGGAATGTCAATAACCTGAGCAAATCAGTATTTTACCTTCTACCATCTTGATGGTATAATTGATCTATATTCTACCTTAAACGACATTAAACGACTAATGAGCGACATAATAAAATCCTTATACATAATCCCTTCCAAGAAGACACTATTAGGGTCAGAAATGTAAGTTAGGTAAAGTGTACAGTAAACCATATCTCAATTGTGGCAATGTAAATCAGATGAGATTTCATTGGTCAACTATAGCGACCCCCTGTGGCCATTTATGTAATAAGCAATGCAATTGGTGATTACTAACCAGTGATTGATGATTGGGTAATGCATGCACTTGGGTAAGGATGTTTCTGGTTGAAAGGTTTTCAAGACTGTATAAATGACTTGCTGCAATTGTATCTAAAGTAGGGGCATCTACAGAGCATTTGTAGTGTGAATCCTAAGCAAGGAACGTGCAGAAGCAAGTGTTCATAAGGTAAGATATAGCTGAGCCATGTCTTGAGCATATTGCTCTTCAACCATTTTCACTAACTTGCATCCTTGGAAGCCTTGAAACCTTTTACTGGTGATTGCTTACTTAAAACTAAATTCCCACTTGTATAATTGTGAATCATTCTCTCAAATGGGTGAAGCCAAGGAGGGGTCAAATCTTTATCTATGTCCATTTTAACGGGTTTTTTTTTACACAGAATGCCCAAATGCTCAAATAGACATCATAGATGCACAAAAGTAAGATTTGTGATCCGTTTTAGGCAAATTAGTCATAAGTCGCAAAATATGATTTTGAGATATTGATATCACCATATTTGCAAAGAGGGGAAGAAGCTGATTCCAATGATAGAAAACACTAGGACACCTAATAGGTATTTCTATATTTCAAGTTTGATATTTGTTTTTTTAAGTTTGCAATGTTTCTCGATGGGTAATTACCAGTAAAGTAACTTAATAGACTCCATACAAAGGCCTTAAAACGCAGAGATATATCTAATACAATGTCTTGAAATTCATCAGATGGATTCATATGACTATGTAAAGTGTTAAACCATCTAAGAATCAGAACACTTCAATGAAGAGATCTTGTGAAGAAAACACTTTGAAAAATATTAATTTTGCAACTTGTGACTCATTTTACTTGAACACATCACATTTGATTGGCCCCCATGCCAAGACATCTGTATCTAGACAATTCGTTTGTCTTCAAGATAATTTCATTTCATTTCATTTCAAGAATTCTTTATTTTCAAAGGTGTTGAGAGTTACACATTAGGTCGTTTGATCACTGATGATACATTATTATCATTTCTTCCGATGAATGCCTATAGACGAATTCCATTTATAAGTTTTTAACAGTGGTTTTGAGTAGCCCGTAGGTACAACAGTTACAACGCTGATAGCCGCAAATAGCAGGCTATAGTAGACATAAAACATAAAGATATTAAACACATCTTCAAGATAATAAGCTGATCATCAGCAATAGTGGGGAGTGCATCCATTTGGTCAGAATGTTATATTAAATTTGTACTAGCAAATACCCGTGCTTCGTACAGGATTTGCTAGTGGGACAGTGGGGCCCACATCTTCCCAATCTCCCACTGTTCCCTCTCCATTCATCTTTCTCTTTCAAGTTGTCTCTGTAAGTTAGTATCTGTATTAACATTCATACCTCAAATGGAACCCTGTTAAAATGCTTTTTTGTGCCTCTCCCTCCTGGACGGGGTTGCAGAGGGGATCAAAACTAACTTTTTCTAACTTCTTCCCTACTAATTTTGCCTCTAAATACTTAAACTATATTTATCCCTTTTTCTCCTTTATGTAATTGTATGCTTGACGGGAAAAAAAAGTTCTAT
Source organism: Sthenelais limicola (assembly GCA_942159475.1). NCBI lineage: Eukaryota > Metazoa > Annelida > Polychaeta > Phyllodocida > Sigalionidae > Sthenelais > Sthenelais limicola. Next base: position 105,845,698 of record OW804099.1, read on the forward strand.
AATGATAATAATATTTACCTTCATAAACAAGTCTTCATGTCAAATTAACAGGGAAATTAGGGGGAATGAAAGTTATCAATATTTTTGTCATAGTCTAAATACAATGACTTATTTGTGTATGATCGGCAGATGGTGATTGACCTGTCACCCTTATCGCTGCCATTATAAGTACCATTACTGAACCATTATTTGGTTGTATCTTTTCTTCTATATTGATAACCTTGAAAATCAGCTAAGTTAATTGTATAGTGGAAAGAATTGCATTGAAGAAATGCGGGTCATTCTTCGTAATAATTCAGGGTCAGTAGTTGGGCGAGAAATTAATCAACGCAACACACAGAGATGTATGCTTCAAATCAGTACCAGCCTCGGAAGAGACCGATTTTCATCTTTCCTTTATTTTTATACTAGACAGATTAGGACGAAATACACTGGTCCTGCGCTGATTGGCTTTGGTCCCGTTGGTCCAATTAATTGACAGGTTAGATTAGAGATCCAATCAGCCACAGGATAACAATGACAGACACTTATTAAAACGAGGCTCAGAGTGACCACTGCCACTCTGACCAATCTCTTTGGGTGGTGACCAGGTCACGGGGTTATCTCCCCTCCCCTCTCCCTCCCACTCTTTAATCAGTATTCCCTCCCCTCCCCTGACCTGGCGGTCAGCCCCTCCCCTCCTTTCCCACGTGATTGACTTTGAGATAACGGTCAGACCTGGACCTCACCTGTACCTTTGGACTTTGGGATGATAAGAAATCCGCGAGCGTTGTGGCGGTAAGAAAGTGTGGGTAGCCTTCTGGCCGGTAGGGGCGCGACGAATGTCTGGCTGAATGAGACAACTTTAACTTAAAATTAGACAATTTGGGCTTGTCAATTTTACATACGTCCCAATCTCATTTGGTTCGGAGAACTGTGTACAACATAGTTCTCCGAACCACTCTAGGAGCAGACAACACATCGACGCAACCCTCATTTTAGTTTCCGGCCGACAACCCCCGAGCAACCCCGAGTATCACCGAGCGGCGACCCCCTTGGCTGACCGAGTTCTGCCGAACCGGAACCCCCGACCTAGAACCATAAGTGGGCATCACTTTTCTTCCACTCACGAATCCACTGCCATCCCCAGTCAAATTCTACCCTCTTGCTTCATTAGATTTGGGAGTTTTGATGCCTGATATCTAATTCCACATGAGAGACCTTTATTTACGTTGGGGCACCTCGATCCGGTATTTTTATCTACGGGATTTTTAACCTTTGGCCCGCCGGACGAATTCACAGCGGCCATCCCTATGTGGATCGAGGCTCCCTTTCTCCCGTAAGTACATACATGTTTATACAATTGAAAAATGCAAAAATAGGACAATCTAGAGAAGTACAGAGAAAGAAATCACTCCCCTAAATCAAAATAATAGCTAAAGATTTTACAATGCCTTAGCGTAAAATTATTACTGAGGTACGGCGAACCTGCCTCGGATAATTGGTAAACACAGTCTCTTAAGAGTTTTCACTAGGTGGCGTATTACCGCACTGTCTTTTGAGTTTTTAATGTATTGTTCATCAATATCTCGGCTTTGCTTGTCTATGGGTTCTCCCCGTAGAAACGTCTCAGGCATTTTCACGCAGTCTTTGAATATTGCCTTATACTTTTACTCGTTCTTGGGCTGCCTATCACTACTTAACGTCCGTAAGGTGGCAGCATGTATCTTATACACTTTCTAGGTACCTGTCGCCGTGAACATCCTCAAGGTGGCGACACTGGTACATACTTATACATTTCCTTTGGGAGCCTGGCTCCTCTGGTCTAGAAGACTGACAAGATTCTTTTATATTTTCAGCCCTTCTCTCGACCCAAAAATGGCCCGCTGAGGTGTGCACATCGGTCTAGTGACTACCGACCGTTCCTAGGCTGGTCTCCGTGGTATCACTACTCCATCAACAACGTGACAACCTCCCATCTTTGCTTCACCCGACTTTCAGAGGACGGGTCCTTCGTCGTCCTCTCTCTAGTGGTGGCTTATTCCTTCACATAACAGCTAGCTTTCTCACCCTAACTTGAGCAGAAGAGTGCGTCCCACTGCAAGCTAACACCGGGCGTACTTACTAGGTAGGAATTGGTGACTAGACCAATTAATTAAATTCTACGAAAGGGGTGAGGACCTTGTCCACAGTCCAGCACTAGGCCTGCTTTAGAGTAAACTAAACAGCTTTCGTGACAACACCTCCTTTGTAATCATTACCATTAGATTCCAATTAAATTAGCACTACAAAACATTTTAAAATCAGAATCTGCTCACATTTGCACTTAAGACTAACATTATATCGGCTTAATTTTATCTCACACCACATATTCATCTGAGTCGTTGTTTTAACACACTACTCCACGGGGTACTGCAGATCTTTGCTTCATATCCATCGATCGAGGGGGTTTTGGGGGTGTATTCTGTCTAAAGGAGGATAAGGGGTCAGTTTGGAGGGGTTGGGTCTCCGGGTTTTCGAGATCGTCAGTACCGCCAAGGGACTGGGGTTCAGAATCTTGCAGTGGAATCTCTTCAGCGGGTTGCTGTTGGGATGGGTATAAATTAGAAAAGACATTGGGGAAGGAGGGAAGAGGGGCAGAAGGTTTACTGGGTAGTCTATCTAGACTCTGGTTAGGACGTTTACCTAAGAGAGGGAGGCAAGAGCCGTCTCTCTTCCTCTTCACATACACCACCACTCCTATCAATCCAATCAAGATGGCTAGGGTGAGCATGAGGGTCGCGAATCCCCATGTGGTGGATGCGGAGAAGGAAAAAGGTTGTACCGTAGGAGGAAGGGGAATATCGGTCAGAGAAATTAGGGGGACGTCGATTCTGCTGTTGAACTGGAGTTGTTGCTTCAGCTCAGGATAGTCTTCGAACTTTCTATAGGTTAAGTTGAGAGAGGGTAGGGACAGGGCTTTGGGGGGTGGAATTCTGATCGTGGAATTATGTTGCTCGATGCTGCGCACCCTCCAATCTTCACTATATAAGACGCAGCCACTGTTTACTGTGACCCGTGTGTGTTTGGTAAAAACATTTCTTATAGGTTTCTTACTGATACACCTTAATACAGTCTCGACTGGAAAGTATACTGCAAGGATAACCGATGACAGTTGTTCAAAATCTCTGAATATTTCGTTACTGACATTGCCACGCTTCTTAATCTCTATCTGACACTTTACTGGACCTTTGCCTAAAATTATTTCTGTTTCACATGTTGGTTTTAGGTTCTCCAACGCAGAGGAACATACAGCTGGGTTGTATCCCATGCAGTGGTTAGGAACAAAAGAGGCACCACTAGAGACACTGTCCATCGCTAATTCAGCGATGCCCTTGATGATTTTGAGGTAGGATGGCCCATAAGGGGTAGGGAAATACCTTAGTTTATAGTGTAAATACTTAGTAGCCGAAACTGCAGGGATGACCACCTGATAAACTAATTGCTCGTCGGACTCAGATATGATTTGAACTTGTACACTTCTGTAGTACCAACGAACATCGTCTATTGGTTGGTGTCCCCTCTCACTCAATTGGTGAAGAATTTCATTTAAATGTACTTCAGGTAATATTTCATCAGTCAAGTACCCATGCTCTAGGTGTGTTCTCTGGCGATGGAATAAATCAATTTGCCTATAATATACCAGCATAATGCGGTCAACTTGGCTTAGGGCCTGATCAACCTCTCTTCTCATATGCATACGATGAATATCTCTAGAAAAACCATTTAAATGATGAACAATTTCAGATACCTGGTCAGTCAGATTTTGGCTTATCTCTTGCAGGTTTTGGATGTCGACTCGATTCTCTCGTAGGAACAGACGGGTCTGGTTTACCACAGAAACCATCTCTGACTGGAAGTGAGACATCACACTGAGGCCTGCCTGCGATGCCCCCACTGCCGCTCGGAGCTCGTCGATCTGGTCTGTGGTAGCTGTACCGAAGAGAGATCGGCTGATCATTCCTACCACTCCTAGCAGAGCTCGCTTCGTGCGAACTGGTGGAGTGGGTAGATGATCCTTGATGAATTGAACATGAAGCCGCCATGTTCTGAGGTCGGTGATTCCTACCACTTGCTGCTCGTGTAGTCCTTCCATCTTAGATTCAAGGATGTGGAGCCACGACTCCATAGGCGGAGGAGCAGGGGGCTGGAGGAACATTAATGCAGTCCATGTTGCTGTGAGGGCCCTTACCTCCCCAGCCGAGTATACCAGCACACCTTCTTCCTCGAAGATGTCTGCTTGGCTGCAAATGAGGTAACAGGTGAGCAACAGTAACCCCTTAGTCACTGTCCCCACCGCCATCTTGTGCATCTGGTGCTGAGGTTGCCTGCGTGTCCGGTCCTTGGTCAGTAGAAGCTGATGTTCTTTTTGCTCTCTTTCCAGGTTTAGGCTCGCTCTCCTTCAGTGGACTAGGCTCTCTAGGGCTAGCAGGCACTCTCCGCTTGGCATGGAAACGCCTATGTAAATGACGCTGAGGATTGTCTGGTGGGAGCACAATCCGCGGAGCTGCTATCAAGGCCCTTGTCTGAGACCTGGTGCGTATATGAGGAGGTGGTAGAGGAGTACTTGGAGTCCTAGGTGTTGTTCTTCCAGTTGGGTTAACTGGAGTCTCTTCTATGTTTGCAGGAGTCCTGTACCTCATCTGAGGTGGTGTGAACGGTGCTGGAGCCGGTGGTGGAATGACCAAGGCTTGGTTCTGGTCAGCATTATAAGGAGGACGACGGGGCGGATCCGGAACCTCTGGTTGGTCCACGTCACTACCCATATCTTCGTCGGCTGAATAGAATTCTTCCTCGACTTCCGGTACCATTTCCACGTCCGCAGCGCCACCTACAGCTGGATCTTCCGCCTGGAGATAGACTTGATTCACAGGTGGAAGCAAAGGTTCATGTATTAAAGCATTGGGGTCAACATTTAGATTTTGCCCAGGAGGTTCAGGGGGGAGTGGCCTCGCTGCCCGAGCCCGTATTCTCGCCCGATTGCGCCTGCCTTGGCCTGCCCTGTTTTGCCTATTCCTAACTGTATCCCAAGCAATATCCCCAGATACCAATTTTATTCTCTCCCGATTTATTAGTTTTCTCTGACCTTGTGGGTCTCTTACGATCACTACAGCTCCCCTTACACCTAGGACTGTATACCCATGATCCCATCTAGGATCTAGGGGCGCTCTGGCGCCTGCTAATACAACTACTGAGTCACCTACACGTAAGTCACCAGCATTTGCCCGAGCTCTAAGCCTCTCATAATTATACTTACGGCTAGCTTCAGTATTTTCTGCAGCCACCCGGAAAGCATCTGTGAGGGCTTGTAATCGTTCACTTAACACTTGGGGTTCTGTACCATCCGGCCCAGGGAAGATCTTAACAAAGGGGACCGGGGGTTGACGACCAAAGGTGAGAAAATAGGGAGTGAAATTCGTGACTGAAGAGGTGGAGACTCTATGGGCCCAAAGTGTGGGTCCGAGTTGATTCTCCCACTCTGCTGGTCGCGCATTGATGAATTTTTTTAGGATATTCTTAAAGCTTTTGTTAAACCTCTCCGTCTTACCGTTAGTTTGGGGGTGCCAGCCAGAAGTATGTCTGACTTGCGTCCCAATGGATCTTAAATAACCTTCGACTTGTTGATTCATGAATTCTAGACCCCTGTCAGTAATGATTACCTCTGGGGGCCCGTACCGGGGTACATATTCATTTGCCAGATAGTCAGCTATATTTTTCCCAGTTTTTCTATCAATAGGTTTAACTTCCGCCCATCCACTACAATGATCAATTACAACTATAATATAACGATTCCCATTGTCTGAAACAGGAAAAGGACCACATAAATCCATTCCCACTATCTGACCTGGGTACCTTGCTATAGGCATAGCTGTGGGAGCAACCTTATCTTGACCTGCACGATTTACTGCACACTTATCACAATTACTCAACACACGGAGGGTATCTTTCCTCATAGTAGGCCACTTGTAGGCCTCTAATATCCTATCAAGGGTTTTTCTCATTCCCTGATGGCCCACTTCAGTGTGTGCTCTTCTTATCACTCTGTAACAAGCTGATTGCGGCAACACCAATCTAGGATAAGCTGGTTTATTGGGTGGGGACATGATTGTAAACAATAATCCGTTGATTAGTGTGTAATCGTCCACCTCCTCTAGGCCCAACTGATACTCCGCCATCTGTTGCTGCTCTGTTCTGACTTGTTCTCGCTCAAGCTGATCAAACTCCCAGGGGATTTCCTCTGTTTCCTCGAGGGCACCTACTTCAAAATTACTGAGAGCGTTCCCCTCCCCCTGGTCATAAGTTTCATGAGTCTTTATGCGAGATAACATATCAGCCCGTACATTGTTCTTACCTTGTCTATATTCGATGGGGGCACCGTATTCTGCTATTAAAACAGCCCAACGCTGAATTTTTGTATTTTTAACCTCACCAAGAAAGAGCGATTTGAGGGGTTTATGGTCAGTATAGATGGTAAAATCACTGCCATATAGATATGGTCTAAGTTTAGTTAGAGCATAAATAATGGCAAAAGCCTCCTTTTCTATAGTCGCCCATTTGAGTTGGGGACCTGAGAGTTGTTTTGAAATATACTGAACTGGTCTTTCCACTCCATTCTCATCAGACTGGACGAGTATGGATCCCACTGCGTATTGACAGGCATCTGTATAGAGCTTATAAGCTTTTCCAGGTTGTGGATGAGCCATGATTTGGTCTGAAGTAAGAACGTCTTTTAATGTTTCGAACGCTTCTTGTTGTTCAGGACCCCATTTAAATCTAGCATGTTTCTTTGTTAACGCCACCAAAGGTGTTACAATTCTTGCATAGTCAGGAATACACTGACGATAATATCCACAACAACCTAGAAAAGATCTAATGGCGGACACACTGTCAGGCGGGAGCATTTCCCGAATGGCTTTGACTTTGTCCGGATGTGAATTTATCCCTTGTTTAGACACCTGAAAGCCCAGAAGATCAACCTTGTCTTGAAAGAATTTACATTTACTCTTTTTGATGGTAATACCATGTTCGGATAAAGTGTCAAAAATGATTTTGAGATGTTTTTCGTGCTCCTCCCGTGTTTTAGAATAAATCACCAGGTCATCGATGAATATACCAAGAAATTTCCCAATGTATTCGGCGAATATCCGGTTCATTGCCCTTTGAAACACAGCCGGGGCATTAGTTAATCCGAAAGGCATTCTACGCCATTGAAATAAACCTCTATGGCAGACAAAGGCCGTTTTCTCTATGCTTTCAGGGTGCATTTGGACTTGCCAATACCCAGATTTGAGATCTAGAGTGGAAAAGATCGCTGCTCCTGTTAGACTATCAAAGATATCTTGTATATTTGGTAGGGGGTGGGCATCTTTCTTGGTGACAGAATTTAATTTTCTAAAATCTGAACAGAACCTGGTTTCCCCATCTTTCTTAGGTACTAAAGTTATGGGACTAGCCCATGGTGACGAGCTTGGTTCAATCACACCTAACTCAAGCATTTCGTCAATCTCCTTATCTACTATCAGCTTTTTGTTTAAGGGAAGGCGATAAGGTCTCTGATTAATAGGGCGGGCATTCCCCGTGTCAATCTCCATGTATACATCTTTTACTATGCCTAATTTACCATTTTTGCCAAAAACTTCTGGGTATCTTTCTTCCCAGATTTCTTCCTCTGTTTTGAGGGAAGCAAATTCAGAATCTATTTCTTCTTCTACCGTTTGACTTTTATATTCTCTACCTCCTAGACGTATGATTCTTTTTCTGTGCCAGATTACTGAATCCAAAATGTCCAGAGCATCGTCCCCTAGTAGGAGATCGTGTTGGAGGTTTTTAACAACGTATACAGGAAGATGACTACCCCCAGCCTTAATTATCGCCCTGCCTTCTGACTGCAAAGCGTGACCACTCAGTGACCGTAATTGTTCACCTTGTTCCAAAATTAACGGTCGGTGGTTTACCTTATTGAAATGTTTCCACAAATCATACTTAACTAAACTTCTAGTGGCGCCGGTGTCGATAAGTGCTTGTGCTTTCCTTCCCGCCACAGGAAGGGCCACACGAAACCGCTTATCCGGCGAATTTATTCCCCCGAAGGGAGAACAAAGGGGTTTGTGGGAACTCTGGGAGTCAATGCTTGTATAGCCGCTATAACGGGTTGCATTTTGTTATCCATTACTTCTTCCATGTCTGGCCGTACAGCCGCTCTCATTTGTGCAAATCGAGTAGGGCATTCTCTAGCAAAATGTCCCTCTAATCCACATTCATAGCAAGTATTCTTACCTCTAAACCTTTTTCCCCCCTTCTGTGCCCCTCCCTTCCTTTTCTGACCCTGTTGTGACTCTACCTGATTAGAATTGGCAACCGGGGCAGGGTTTGGAGCGCTATAAGGCGGAAATGCAGGCAAATAGGATGGTTGCACAAAGGGAAACTGAGTCTGGTTCTGAACTGGTGGTGCATGAACTGTTACCGATGAAGGTTGAGATCTTTCCCTCCCTAAGAGTTCTACCATATTTCTTAATGTTTTTAATTCGTCCATCACAGCTTTTGTTTCAATATTGGTCTCCCCAGTAGGGGTCGGTGGAGTCAGAGTTTGGGTTGGCGTTCGAAGTTTTGGGAGTAAGGCGCCTATTTCCATAGGTTCCTCTCTCCTTTCACCTCTAGCTGGAGCATCGGCTAACGTATGGGTATACGCTGCCGTTGTCGCCAGGTCAATTGCTTCCCCCAAAGTCTCTGGTCTTGTTGAGAATACCTCGCACCGTACCTGTCTATCGGTGAGCCCACGTATAAAATCTCGAGCTAATTGTGACTGAATTACAGGCAAGGCCAAAATGCCTGGTTCATAAGCCCTCATAGCTGTTTCCAGGTATTTACGGCCATAAATTCGTATGTCTTCGTATGGGAGTTGATGGATCCCCTTCAACTTCTCTCTAAGTTGAGTGGTCTCCTCTTCTCCCATAAACAAGCGAATTATTTCCTGTTTTACACCCTCCCATGTGCGTTCATCTCCCCGTGCTTCTACATAAGATTCGATGGAACGTGCTAATGATCCCTGCGCTAACAATATAACTGCTTCTATGGCTATGTTATCATGTGCCCCTACTGTGATTCTAACTCTGTCCAACCCCTCTAACCACTCTCTGAGTGATTCTTTGTTGGTCCCATCGTTAGGACCCAGCAAGGTTGCATGTCTCTCCATACGCCTTCTAACTACTTCTATTGACGCATAGTGTGCTTTACGATCAGCATCATTGAGTGCATTTACCTCTTCGGCGGTGATATCCCAGTTAATGGGTGTTGTCAACGCCATTTTGGAGGTACTTGAATTAGCTGATTATGTGTAAAGATGAATTACTATTACCTGCTTGATTTGGAATATTCTATTTCTATATAGAGAATTTGGAATATTAATTTTTGCCTAGATCCAACGTAACAATTTTTGTGCAGGTATTTCCAAAAACAAAAATTTTGATCTCTTTAGTCCCTATTCTTACTCATTACATTTTATCCCAATGGTAAGACATAGTTTCTAGCTGTTCACTGCTGAACTGAATCACACTTTCAGAGGTGCCTACGCAGTCGTTCCAATCCTCAGGTTCTGCGATCGGTGGATAACCATCATTGAATATCTCCTCTAGGAAAATATCCTCAGCTTCGAGGTATTGTGGGAACTCTTCCACATACTCAATTCTTTCCGCCGGTGGCATGTCTAAAATACTATCTCTACAGGACAAAGTAAGATAATACTTGTGTGATCAGCTAATGCACCTTCCAATAAAAGCCCAGCTCAGAGTCCCAAACATACAACACCCATAAATACAATGGCAGTTTTGAAAAAGGCACACTCACCTGACTCCTTTTGCTTGCTTCTAAGGTCGGATACCGATCTGACCAACTAACTAGCCCCTAATCATGGTCGCCAATGAAGAAATGCGGGTCATTCTTCGTAATAATTCAGGGTCAGTAGTTGGGCGAGAAATTAATCAACGCAACACACAGAGATGTATGCTTCAAATCAGTACCAGCCTCGGAAGAGACCGATTTTCATCTTTCCTTTATTTTTATACTAGACAGATTAGGACGAAATACACTGGTCCTGCGCTGATTGGCTTTGGTCCCGTTGGTCCAATTAATTGACAGGTTAGATTAGAGATCCAATCAGCCACAGGATAACAATGACAGACACTTATTAAAACGAGGCTCAGAGTGACCACTGCCACTCTGACCAATCTCTTTGGGTGGTGACCAGGTCACGGGGTCTCCCCTCCCCTCTCCCTCCCACTCTTTAATCAGTATTCCCTCCCCTCCCCTGACCTGGCGGTCAGCCCCTCCCCTCCTTTCCCACGTGATTGACTTTGAGATAACGGTCAGACCTGGACCTCACCTGTACCTTTGGACTTTGGGATGATAAGAAATCCGCGAGCGTTGTGGCGGTAAGAAAGTGTGGGTAGCCTTCTGGCCGGTAGGGGCGCGACGAATGTCTGGCTGAATGAGACAACTTTAACTTAAAATTAGACAATTTGGGCTTGTCAATTTTACAGCATTATGTAGGTTGCATGATCTGGGGGTGGACGTCAGTCCACATGGAGGAGAAGGATTCTCTCTCAGCCACTTAGAGAAGGGTTAGGCAAGTGGAATATTTCTTGGGACTATGTATGTGAATTAATTAAGTGTTTTGCTGAGTATTAATAAAGCTGGGTGAAAGCCTTCGGTCACTCCTTGCCTGGGCTGAACTTGACAAACTGCACCGATCTCTGACTTCTTCTCTACCAACTTGATACAACCCTGAACCTCCGAAGGGCAAATGCTCTTAGAATCTTACAGTAGGATATATGCCCATTAATTAAAGTATTTACCTATCAAATATACAAGATCTAACATTATGTAATTCATATTCATAATTTATACCATGGTGATGTGGAAAATGAGTCACAAGTCGCAAAATATAGATTGAGATATCATAATATTTGAAAAGATGACATCAAGTGGATTCTAATGATTGTAAATATTAGGACATTTAATCAGTATTTTTATGTTTTAAATTTGATATTAATAATAACAAGTTATAAGTTTATTAAGTTAATCAATTATTTAATGAACTATTTTTTCTGTTTAACTTTATAATCAGTTTAAGTTAATGTATATATTGTGCGTTTCCAAAGGAAACGAATTCTACGAATAACTATTTGTGCGCAATGGCAAGTCATAGTTAGCAGTTTAGTTTTTGCTTGACTGAAAATGCTTAATATTTAATTAAAAGTGCTTATATCTAATTATATGTGTAAATTTTGTGATAATAATATTGGACAAGTTAAGGTTTGAAGTTTAAAGGTTAATCATATTTTCGTTTAATGGACTAAAGCCTTCAGCAAAGCTGAAGCAAAAAGTTAAGGATTGGAGGATGTCCATCGAATACCTTTTAATCATATACCTCATACTGTAGTGGCCTGTTTATAAGCCGGGACCTGTTTATAAGCCTATCTCAAATACAGACCAGGGGTGTAGGGATCATGAAAAAATAAAATCCACTGAAATTTAATTATCGATTAAAAGCCTATCTCAATTGCAAGCCAGGGCAAGAGGTGGGTCTAAACAAATACAAGGTAAGGTCTGAAGTTTAAAGGTTAATCATATTTTCGTTTAATGGACTAAAGCCTTTCCATTTAAATGTGACCTGTATACATAAACTGAATGCCTTCTTCCTACCTTCATTTCTTTTAATCCCCGATGACATTAAAGTTAATCAAAATGTTCTTAGGATCATAAGTATCCTAGGCTTCAGTTGATTTAATTACAATATTACGACATTAGTTTCCATTTTTGTATGACAGCGGAGGCATTTTTTGTAGCGCACTTTAGGCTAGGTTGTTATGTAACATTGTATTTTCCCAGGAGCAGGAGATAACATAAGCATTCGAGCTAGTTACAAATTTCCTGTTAGTTTATGTTTCTCCGATTTGCCATCTTGATTTATGTATATTGCCACCTTTCATTTCCGTACTCTTTTTATAGCTTAATAAACTGGATTAACGTATATTTGTATTTATCTTATTGTTGTATATCTCGTAAATGTAGTAACAGGGTAGAAACCTATACATATATATTATATGCCCCTGCCCCCGCCACCCCAACCACAAACCACAAGACCGCCACCCCGCCCAGCCCCGCCCAGCCCAGCCCAGCCCGTGCTTTCACATACAACATGTCTACCCTGGCGGAGGGAGCAAGCAGAGCTCCCTGGCGGTGGGAGAGCTCCCTGGTGGTGGGACCTCAGACCGAGACCGAGAGGACCATGCAAAGCCACATCAGATAAGGCGAGAATGAGCGGACTTCAAAGGGGTGAACCAGATGTAGGGCTGCGGCTGGTGTGGGAGTGGGGGTAACATGAGCCACCTGGAAACTGGAGTCACTTCCTCTGATTAGGACAATATCATATCAATGTAAATCCTCCCACCCCTTCCCCTCCTCTGTTCTGGGTTGACTTTCGTCCTTTGATAATTAGTCATTTTGAAATCAGTAATATATATATATATATATATATATTTCAGGTCTGTAAGAAACATGTGTTCGAAATATGAAAAAATAATAATTATAATAGAAAGGGGGGAGGGGGAGAGAGAAAAATAGAGGGAGGGAGAGCAGGGAGAATTAAAGCATGTAGGTTGACTATTAGACCTTTGCTATCATGGGGTTGATGAGGACGGTGAGAGGGAGAGAGAGTGGTAGTTAGACATTATTAATGTGCATTCATAGCAGATATGAAGGAGGCTTAATTTATCAACCACAATGGAAGAATGGTGGAAGAATATCATTCTACTTTTTCTCTTAGTCATTGCTAGTAACACCAACGAGAGTAGAGTCCATTCTAGTCTCGTTGGTAACACTATTGTAATTTAACCCCACTTTTTTAATATAATAATTTGATGTCATTGATTGTCAAAGTAATATTCAAGCTAGAAAAATGAACAAAAGATGGACATGTTCGTGATTTTGAGAAAACCATTGGAAAACAATATGATTAGTTCCTTTTAGGAATTAACTAAGAATTAATCTTGAGTCGGGGCATAAGACATCTGTGGCGTCATAAAAGGCCATAAATGCGTGGAGGTCTGTCTGTGTGGTGTTAGCCAATGAGCACACCCTGGACCTCACATTATGATTGATGGGGAAGGCATGTGGCTGGAGTGACACATTAGGGTAGCAACGGGAGGGTTCTACCGCACCCTTTTTTCTCCATGGTCACAAATGGCATTGAACCTTCATCTAGCCATCACTTTGTTCTACAACGCCCTTTCTCCTCCATACCTCTGCTGTACTGGGCATGGGGTGGGAGGCGCATGGGAGGGGAGTAGAGGGGTGACCAATAGTGGCTCAGATTGACCATTAGGGGAGTGGTTGAGAAGAGCCAGGGAGCCAGGGGGCAGGATGTTTGATCGACAGGTGGAAGCATGGACAGTTGCTGCCTGTGGTGCGTTACCACCGTACTGGGCATGGGGTGGGAGGCGCATGGGAGGGGAGTAGAGGCGTGCCCCTTGCCATACACACAGTTGCATCCTTGCACTGGCCTTCAGGGATTTACTGCGGAGATGGTAGAAGGCTGTCGTCAATCAAGCAAGTCTTTGCCTAAGTGCCAAGTTAGTAGTGTTGGTGTGAATTACATATCAGAGATGGGCATCCAGATATCCTCCCAGATAAATGTCCACACTCCTCACACCAACCCTCAACCAACACCTCAAAATGTATCACATGAACTGGCTACTCAGGATGATTGACAGAATGGTACGTAATTCACTAACATTCACGAATTTTCGTATTCGTAGAATGTAAAAAAGGTTTGCACTATTATCGCTTGGACCATTACTAATAAAGGAGCTAAACAAGCTCTATAGGATAGCGTTTCAAACGCAAGGATATATGTAATGCACTGTCTTGAAATTTGGTACATGTATTCATCTGACATAGTGCACAAAACCCTATAAAAATTTAATCATTCAACCTTACACTTAGGAAAATATCAGATTTGTGACTCATGACTCATTTTCCTGAAATGTATGACATATTGTTAAGTGATGTTACGGAACCTCTATTCTATATGAAGAACTGACATCACTGGTGACCAGAAAAGCGGTGATGCAACAATGTGTTGCAACCTTGACATTTGCCTATTCTGTGCACAACTGACAAATAATTTCACCTCCAGAAATTAGATTTCCCTCTTTTTACATTTCTTTTCACAAGAAGAGATAACTTTAGGGATTTTTGCCTAAGATGACTCCAAAACAGTCATTTCTTGACTTTAATTGTCACTTCATTTTCACTTTCAGAACTTTCAAAACCAAGAAATATGAAGACTATTGTTGCGTGCCTCATTTTGATGATCGGTGAGTATGCTAAACCACAGCACTTTAACCACTTAATAAGTTCCTGAAGTTGAATTACCTGACTAGTTGAGTTACCTTGCCTTAGTACACTTAGTGTACCATATTCTATAGTGTGCATTCTTCTCACATCCATTTAGGAAGAAGGGGCATAGTAGATTAAATCCATGTGTCCATGTGCATTTATGAAGAAAGTTCACAACTGTATCAGATTCCTTATTATTTCTCCGAGAAATCACAGTTATATAATTGTATATGGGTCAGATTTTGTGAAAAGAGAAAAATGATCAAATACGATTCAATTCCTAGGCTGCTAGTTTCAATTCAATTCAATTCAGAGATTCTTTTATTTGCTGATAGTATTGCAAAACAGGTAGTTCAATGTCTGGTCACAGGGACAGGCCCCTGAGACCAGTTCTTCCAGAGAGTTTGTGGACTTTCATTGTGCAACAAAGCCAGGATATAATAAATCAATGCGATTCCAAATGCGACACCAAATATACTCAGATATACTCGGTATTCTTCAGTTTTCAGCCTGATTTAGGACAATTTCCTAAATGTGTAGAGTTGCTATTTGTACATTTTCTGAAAGTCTGACCCATGGTGGATATTGGTGGAAGTAATATAGGTATAAATGAAAGCACCAGGTGGTGCCTCTTTTTGGACGTTGATGAAGCTAGCTATTAGGTGACTGGGTCAGTTGTGGTCGAACAGACGAGTGGTATGGATGTTCTTGAAGAAAATTATTTTTTCTCTCCTAGTGAGATACAAAAAAAGTAGAAAAATTCAGAATGTCTACCATCAATTGTACTACGTGTGGAAAACGTCATAATAGGCCACCTTGTTCTATCAATATCATATATTAACATCTGATACCTGAAGGTTGAATGTATATACATAGAGTAGGTGAATGTGCGTGTGTGTCCATCCCTATTGTCATTGGAGTGTAGATTTTCTGTGTCCTAGAGTCATCATCTGTATGATTTATGTAATATTACAGACTTTTCCCCTTTTTTTGCACATATTACACATAGCCAAAATGCATTACTAAGACACCTTTTCGTATTACCAACCAAATATTCCTGTTCCTCTGACAAATAGTTTCATGGCACCGACGATGTTGTCATTCATAATTCATTTATATTAGTTGAGATCTTTTCTCCCATTACAAGAAGTCTTTTTCCTATTACCTCTCCCCTATTACCTATGACCTGTGTCATCTGCTGCTATGACGCATTGCATTTGGTCCTTTTTAAATATGACAGTGAGGATTTCTTCCTTTTTTGCTCCTTTCCTAAACATCATGGAAAGACTTGCGCCCCTCAATTATTTTTATAATCTAAATAATATCAATATATACAAATAAATGCAATTTAACCACACACAACAACTATTTCTTGGGCATTACCTACAAAACAATTATTAAACTATTTATTCTTTTACTTTGGCCAGATTTCTGGTCTATGAGAATAGCCTACGGGACTCAGTGCTAGTCTACTAGCCACTATTCAGACACCACATAGTAGTATATGAAAATGAGCAACTATCTCTGGCATAAGAAAGCTGACTATGGGAATATATCTTTGTGAGAGATTGAAAAGAAAGTATCTCTTCGGATATTAGGTACAGAGACAAAAGGGACAGTGCAAAAGAAGTGTACCAGGGAAGAAATAGTCACCCGATCTGGAAATAGGGATGCCTGCAGGAGGACATGGTTTTTATGAAGGGGAAATAGGAAAAAGGTGCAGGGATGTCCTTTTCTTCGGTGGATATCTATCAGGGAAATAGTCAAATCTGCCCGGAAATAGGAAGTGAGGATTTGGAAAAGAATTTGTAGTATGTGAAATAGCTTGCACCAAAGAGGAAAAGACTACCCATTTCATCATTGAATGTCTACTTTGGGACGCAACAGGTGCTAAGCACCCTAAAAGTGTGAACATTCCAACAAAGATATCCTTTAAACAAATCACTTTGAATCAATTTTGCGACTTGTGACTCATTTTCCTGAAACACATTACATTTTGGACATCGAGAGGGAGACTGAGTACTCTCCCTCTGCTCTTTAAGTCATCCGTTAAGTTCAGCGGGAACTGATTTAATTGCAAGATAGGCAAATGAGGGCCGTACTATTTTTTTTTTCGCAAATTTATTTATTCAGGAAATTTGTTAGCATAAATTATAGCACGCTCATCCGTGGATGAATTTTCGTTGTGCCCTGATGGTGCTAAATATTTAAACATATAGAGAGAGGGCATGGTATTAATTACAGCCGTACATTTATAACGTAGATACATTTGTATTACACACATTTTGACTATTTGACACTGTTATTGACAGTTTCTCCCAGTCCCAAGGGTGGTCTCAATAGAGAGATTCCACTGTATTAGCATATCAGCCAGTATCATCTCATGTATCTTATGTCTAATTAACAAGTATCTTTTCCATTCAAATTCAAAGTGATCATCACTCTTTCGAGTGGAGTGACAGAAGGAAAGGCTCTCCACAATGAGTTAATTCCGGAGGAGGGAAGTGGGTAAGCTGATTCTAATGTTATACTGTTGCTTTATATCTAAATTATATAATTATAATACATCTTTTCTGATGAGTAAGACATAAGTGAGGACAAATGGACTTTGAAATAATTTAGTAATTGAAAAGGACAAATAAAGTTAAACTTAATGGTGGTAAGCCTTCAGAAGTCTAAAAACTAGCTTCATATAATTTGAAGGTTGAGAACAATATTAGTGATATATAGTTCTGGATATAGGCTACAAATATTTGTAAGTTGATAAAATATACTACAAAGGATGACCTGACATAAGCATAGATATATGAGCAATCCAACCAAAAATACCACATTTGGCCATCCAGGGCTGAAAATACACAATTTTTGTAAATTGCTTCCATTGATTTATTTTATTTCGTACATGAACTAGATATATTGCTGCTAATATAGACGAAATTGGGAACGTTGATAATGAATATTGTGGTCAGGGCAGCTTGGGAGAGACTGTGACCTGAATTCTGATGGTAAGGGCACAGGGGAAAGGTACATATTTCTATATAAATGAGGATTTAAATTCGAAACAAGTAATACATTTGTAAGCATAATGTTTTAGATTAGTTCATATATCATAGGTCTTGATATGAGGGTCATAACGCTCTTTAGTTTGTGAAAATATTCCAACTAGAAGGAAAGTTACAGCAAAATAACCATTCGGTAATGGTAATAGTAATGGCAGCGGCACAGGTCACAGGTCATTGACCCTCTGGCCCATTATACACATTTAACTCATTATATTGAGAATATATACAAAAATATTAAAGACACTGTTTTCCCTTTATGTTCCTGTTAAATTAGCCCGAATACTTGTTTTGGTTGTTTATGAAGGTGGGTATAAGTTATGTCTAAGTATTTAGAGGCAAAATTAACAGGGAAAAAAATAGAAAAAATAGTTTTCACCCCCCTCTAGACCCCCGCCCCCTCTAGACCTCCGTTACGGCAACATGGGCTCCCTCCAGACCCCCGTTACGGCGACATACTGTTTTTGCTTGTTGCTACCATCTCAGATTTTTGGTATTTAATTATTTCTCCTTGTGTTTCTCACACATTATATTGCTTATAAAAAATAATTCATGCTAAACTTATTCATTTATTAATGAAAGCTAGACCCCCGTTACGGGGAGAATAATATTCCCCAACACTTTTCTTAGTATCTAAAACTCCACTATTTAGCTGAGAAGAATTAGTTAGAGATTTTTGAATGAATATAATATATGTACTAATCATAAACAATGTTCTAAGTAATGGTGGTAAAGGTCGTTTCATTTCAAGTTCTTCTAGATCTATATATTCCTAACATAAATTAGACCCCCGTTACGGCGACAGGGGGCATAATCAACTTTACATATTATCATCAAGAAATTAATTGAAAAGTTGAAAATATTGATTTTTTTATCGATACAATCATATTAATTCAGAGTAATCATTGACTCTCTGGTCCATTCTGCACATAAAACCCATTATATCGAAAATATTTGACCATTTATAATTTTTTCCCCAAAAAATACTGGCTGAATTTTTTAAACAGTGATTCTGATAGGAAAACCTGCGTTTTTTTATGTGTGATTCTGGCAGGAAATAAGCATTTTCCTGGCCTCACGATTAAAAAAAAACAAAAAACATTGTAGGATACTTCCCCCTCGCCAACTTTTTTCCCCTGGACGAGGAGGTGCTAGTGGCAGAGCAAAGCAATGCCTGCATTTACCATGACGTCATAACGCACCCCCGCCCACCCGGGGGCTATTTTTTAGTCTGGCAAATCCGTCTCGCTCACCCAACTACCTATGTTTTTGCCCTCCATAACAGAAACCAAGTACGGATTTCACATCCTTGACATGTTTCCGAAGTAAAACGTCGGGGTTCATAGGGTCTTTACTGTACTTGTAATGCACATACCGTCAGTTTCAAAGGCATGTATACCCTCTCTGCAGGCTCAAAAACCACCATCACCCCTTCTTCCTCGTGCCACTCGGACTCGGTTACCTTCGTGTAATGACGTCATATGCGCGGGTATTCCCCACCAGAACCCTACCCAGAAGGAGGCCCATGTAATGACGTCATAGCAGCAGGGAATCCACAGCGCCGATCTGCGATGTGGAGATTAAAGCTAACAAACAAAATGATTTGGAAGGCGTCGGGAGGTGGGCGGGATGGTGGGCAATGTCAACGTACAAATAATTCCATGTTTAGTAAAGTAAATAGCCCAAGACATCACCTGCCGATATCCTGCCGATTCCTGGTGCCACATATACTCTGGATCCGAAAATACCAACGAAAACAATCTCAGATAAATATTTTAGCCTGTGGAGGAGCTGTTGTATTTAAACCCAAATGATGCACTTTTGGGGGAATTGCTCATATATTTATTTAATACAGTATACAGACATTTGGCACTTCCCATTTTCTGAACTACATATTCTTTCTTGTCTTAGAAGCTTCATAAATGAAGTCCCGGGGAATTCCCAAGCGAGGAACAAAAGGGTAAGACCACTTAACTAAGGATTATGATAAAGATGTATCTAACTTCAAATCTCAGTAATAGGTGAGAAAAACATTTGTAGAACTATTGTTGAGTAAACATATCCTTAACTAAACAAAAGTTTAAATAATTGTTAGAGTAGGTATTCTTTTGTGGGCGCAATCCAGCTACGGAGAGATATCAGTGCAATCGTCAAAACTACTTTATCTTCCAAAGTTGATGATGTGTTTTCATATTAAAATGTGCATTTTCATGACAAGTATCTAAGTGAAGTTAACTTGTTACAGGCTGCTGTTGCTGATTTCGGTGCTGCTCATAATGCTGCCAGTCTTAATTTTTTGTTGTTGCTGGCTTCGTCCTGAGTGCTGTTCTTCAAAGTGAACTTCCAAATATGCCTCATGAAATATTAAAAACGTCCTCCAAAACACCATATTACTGAGTAACCTGAATCGTAAACGTTTTAAAGTACATAGACATAATCAAAATGAATATGTTCCTGTATGGTTTTTGCAATGTTTTCTGTCTAAAACTGTACCGTATTATTTGTTATGATGTACCGGTGAAAAAAACCCCAAGAAATATTGATGTGTTTTGATAAGTCCCCTAGCGGGCGAATTTATTGTACTTATTATATCCAATATAGGTAACGTACTCTATGCTGTGACCGATTAGCTAAATGGTTTAACAATTAAACTCAAAATGTTGCACTAAATCTAGAAACATTTGTTTATATACTCTCTTGAACAAGAATTGAATCTTTGTATTGTTTTTGACTTGAGCTCTGAGAGAATATCACCGTAACATTGAAATCATTCTCAATAAAATTTCTTTAAAAGAAATCAATGTATGGATTACAGTGAAAATTAAGTAGGCCTCTGTCATATTCAAAGTCATATTTGAGCAAATTCAGGTCTCATGGAATTGGCTAATGGTAAACCACCCACAGAAAACCCCAAAAAACTATTATGAGCCAACAAAATGCGGTGAATATGATATGTGAAATAATGTTAAAACTGATGTGTTATCAATATTATATAAGATTTTCGCTGTTGTTGCAGACGTTTTCTCTAGAAATGAATGATGAGCTGGAGAAGATCAATGTATATCGAAAGCTTATAGAAATAAAAGATAAACAAACAGAGAGACATTAGAGTTACTCATCGTCATTTTTATTATCCTAGCTCTTCCCTTGGACTGGTGTTATATCATCCACACTCTATTAATTGTGGACATTCAAGGCCCTGCCCAAAGTTATAGAAGGATTTTTATTGGGTGCATGTACAGGGCTCTATTTTATTTTTTCAATATTTTTATTGGCCACACATTTTAATGTTTAATGTTTTAATTGATAGCATTCCATCATTAGGGTCGGATTTTAAGAAAATGTACAATTGGCCTTCTCCAATCCTCTCAAATAACCCAAATTTAGGACGAAAATCAGTTTCAAAATATAGTTCAACATAACCAAACAGATTTATTAAATGAATACAGGGCAGAATACACTCAGATATACGCAGCATATATCATTTTCCCCTCTTTTTGAGCAGAATTTGATAGATGTGTACTTCACAGCATGTCAAATGAAAAATATGAATAAGAAAGATAATCAGATTCATATAATATGATAATAATAATTCTTCAATGTTTGTAAATATATAAAGTGACAGATCAAAGATTAATGGCCAGATAATCAATACTAGAAAAAAAATATCGATATGACTTTCTCTCCACTCAGATAGCCTAAGGCCTGAATACTATGGTTTAGCGCTCCTTTCCTTTATAGTGAAGGGGGAAGGGGTGAGATGGAAGGGGCCGTAACCTTAGGTCATTTAGGTGGCATTTCATCATTTTAAGTGCCATTAAACATCGCCTACTTGATATGTGCCATTATGACCTGGCTTAGAAGGGACAGGATTAAATCTAAGACAGGAGGGACTTCCCCCCAAATTGGGTCGAGGGAGGCGAGCCCAGCCATTTTTTTATGGGGATGTGAACTGATTTACAGGGACTAATGGAATATGCCTTCTTCCACACCTCTACATCAGAGAGAAATCCCCGCACTATAATTACCCTGACATACTGGTGAAATTAATCTGATTGATCCTGATGTAGTGCTCTAACCTGAATAAAAACGAATTAAAAATAAAAAAAATGAACTATACATAGAATGTTTCTACCATGTTTTCTACAGGGCGGATTTATGAACAACTCAGTCAAGTCTAAGATATCGTGTCACCACCTACCGTAGCCCCTGCCGATCTCCCGCCGATCTGCCTCACACACTTAGTCCACAAAGTTTAGTTTCGAATTTGGTGATGACAAAACATGGGGTGTCCTGTGGATTTAAATTAATAACTATATAATTTGAAAGTTTTCCATGTATTGTCATGCATTTCTAAAGAACAAATAGGAATCCTGCAACTGTATACATAGTGATGGATGCGCCTTGATGCTAGCTCTGTTCAGTGATTTTTGTATTCATGCACGCTTTGGCCGGTGGGGCCTGAGGCCCCATTAGTATCTAGCAAAGTGGTAGCAGCGTATTACACAGTCATGTCATATCTTGTCGCCACCTACCGTATTACACAGGCATATCATAGCATCCCAAAGGAAGTGTCTAGATACTAGGCGCCAGGATGCTAATACAGCAATGTTACCATTATGCACTGTATTTTCATGTGTTCTGGGAATTGAAATAGAGTACATGGATAAGAAGATAAGAAGCTACCAAGTTATCAGCAATAGTGGGAATGGATCATTATATTGAATTCTTATTCCAGTTCATCTGATACAGGAATTGGTCATAACTTCTACAATCTAGGTATTCCCGTCTGACCATGAATACAATTGAAGTTATATAGAATGGTCAATTCTCATGAAACGTGAGCCAATTGTGAAAAAAACAACTTTCTTTAAATTTTTTTGTGGTCATAATTGAAAAGTTGACATTCCAAATATTCAGGGGGAAAAATTTGGTTCCTTAATTCCTGCTGGTGTTTCCATGGCGACACCTTGACCTAGTTATTGCTGAACCTGAATGATCATACAAAATACACATCTAACATATTAAATAGGGTTGTAGTATATCTAATTAATTAAAGTTATGTCATTTTTTAACACTTTCTGTTATAGACAGAATATTGAGGGACTCTTATCAAGTGGATACAAGCAAATTTGTATTGAAGTATTTGTAAAGTGCCTTGTCTTTCAGAAATATTATATATCTGAACAGCTTGGGCTGCAAATTAACAGTTAAAATGGTTCAACTGTCAACCACTCAACTGTTGCATAAAATTCAATGCTAAAGAGTCCTTTTCCCGACGGGCACTGAGTGCAATTGAGTGTGATCGCACTGTGATCATTTTGTGATTGACCGCAAACTAGTGAAGTGTGATACTTATGGCTTTGAATCACAGTGAAATGGACATGCCATTAGCCACCATTATGTAAAATCCATTGCGCCTATTTCCTCCCATGTTGTTAGTGGTCTCAGACTTGTGTTAGATCAAGTTCTCATTCATATTCATTTATGTTTGTATTAAACATGTATTACTCAACCAATTGTATCTGCGAATACATGTTTTCTTCAAAAGAGTCAAGAGGTGGAGGTGTCAGTCTAATGCGAATCCCCTCCCAGGGTAACCCACACACACCATATAATGTTGACGCACACACTCTTAGCAAAGCTTTAACACTTTAAAGAAGCCCGTCACAATGGAAAGTCAGGTACAGTTGAAACTGTTTCATTGTGTATTCATATTCGATAATACAGTGACAGTTTTCTTATTACAATTAGGTATACAATATGTGTGCTTTAGGTTTTAACAAGGATGGTTCACTCAATGATCATCAGTCTTAGTTTTGTTGTTGGGGGTATGGTTTTGGTGTGATCTCAATTGCGCATGTAATGCGCATTCAAAATCGAGTCTAAATACTATATATATGATGTAAATTAAATTGTCAGCAGGTGGCGCACCTGGTAACTGGGTGCATTTACAATTTCTTTTACAATGAAAGTGCCGCTAATACACTTGTATGGCATTTATACCACTATAGATATTCCACATTTTGTACACAGGTATTTCATAAGTTGCATACCTCTATAGTTTATTTGTGTGATTTTAGTTGTTTGATGTGGAAAAATGTTTTGATAAAAATACCCCCCATCATTGCATACTTCATTAACTCAAGTAGACTGGGCCACTCAGATCTCAAGTAAATCTGGAATAACCCTTCCCAGCAATGCGGCTGTCTAACAGGATGGAAATAATGATTAAATAATTGATGTGTTACAATGAAGACTTAATTAAAAGTAATTCCGAATGATATTATTGCAAATAAAAAGCCATACAATAAGTTGAAAACTGTGCATAAAATATCCGCTTAAAATGCCATAAGAATTTGCTGATGTTTGCACCAATATTGCGTTATACCTTTAGCGTGACCATCACGCAATCATAGCGCAATAATTATTGCGCAAAAAGCGTCCACTCTCATCACAGAACTATGGCGAGATGATTGCGCATTAAAAATCGCGTAGAATCGCGCTCATTTGCCCGTCGGGTTAGCATTAGTGATTAAACATGTATACGATCCCTTAACGGTATACAGGACAGTTCAATGAAAGAAACACTCCCTGTCCAATTGCCATTAAACTTTCAGGGATTGTTCCTTACTACTGAAGAAAAAAATAAATGAAAAAAAAGTCATCTTACCCCGTTGGGTTTTTTTTGTAGAGTCACATGAAAAAAACGCTACTTGTCCTGGTACTATTCCCGTTTCTTTGCTCCCGCTATTTTGTTTTAAGAAAGATCTAAGTGCAAATTTGTTTTAATTGTACACTCGCACATTTCTCCAAAACTTTAAAACATATATATAACACTCAGTTTAGCATGTCCCACACATTGTCTGCGAATTTTCCATTGATTATATCCGAGGAAATATTAGTCAATGATGAACGCTGTATAATTATTGACCTGACAATATTATAGTAAGTTCTTTTATGAAGATCAATTATTCCCAGCACAGCTGATTTAGACATAATTTATAAGCAAATAGAAAGAACATCTAGATGTTGCTACATTACTTTTCAAAAATATTACTCAGTTTAAAGATAATACAAATAATACAAAAAATAATTTCTGGCACATACAACAGTTATTATCCGTCATTGAAGGACGAATCAAAGACTACAAGGTAAAATACATATCAATCAATTATCATCATATAAAACCTCAAACCGGGAACTGTGTCCACAAAAGCTTGAAGGACAATTTAGTCTCAAAACTGTCAATTTTTTAAAAAAATGCAATCCCACACCCAATTTTCTCAGATATTCTTTGATATTCTAAAAAACGAAATACAACAATTAATGACCATTAAACAATTTTAAAATACAAGTGGAAGGTATAGGGAATATATTGGAGGAAAGAAAAATTCATTTTTTATTTTTATTTACCGGAAAAAAAAAGAAAAAAAGGTTGGGGGTAGCTTTTGTTGCGTCAGGGGGACACCCTCCGTTTTTAACCATCAAAATACTAGAACAATAATATATAATACATCCTTAATGTGTTTAATCTGAAAAAATACTAATGTTTCATATATTTATTTTGAAAAAATGGACTAAATTCCCTAAGGTCACTGATAATGGGCTTGATTAGCAATCTCTGCTAGGCCATGGGTAGGGGGGGTCGTGTCAGGGGGACAGTATGCAGCCTTTATTGCATGAATATTTTTGATAATTATGGAAAATAATCATTTTAATTTAAGATTAGAGAAAACAAGACAATTTCCGCTAAATTTCATACCTTTTAGATATTTTCCTGCTAATTTCATTATATACGGGGCCAAACTATTCATTGTCGCGTCAGGGGGACAGTCCCCGACAATATAAATACGCACTATGCTTGTAAAATTTTGATGGAACATTAACTTTATAAATGGAATTAATTCATAAAAAGAATTAGAATTTATTTTGACTGCTAAAGGTCATATTCAGAGGTCAAAGGTCAAGGTCACAGGTACATTTTGAGATCCAATTTTCGAGAATTTTGTCATTTTTGAGGCATAATTTCCTCTACCTGTAAAAAAACAAAACAAGTGAGATAATGTTTCCAAACTTTCGGGTTAACTAATAGGGCATATAGGCTATACGCCCACAAAATATCAAACAGAAAAAATGATTTTAATATTTCCATGGTTATGAGGCCCTCAGAGCTGAAAAGTCGTCAAATTGGTGGATTTGATCGTGCATTAGTTAATGCACTTATGAACATGTAATCACATATAATATACATATTTCTACCATAGGAGGTTGCTTAATAGAATGGAATAATATAATCCAAATTAAGCATCTTATAATTTTGATGTCCCTGGTCTGTTCTGGTGGGTCCTGGTGGGTCCAAATCCGTCCTGATCCATCCTGGTCCCGAAGTTGTCCCAGCCTGTCCCAAAGTTGTCCCAAACTGGGCCGGGCCGAGCCATATGTATGGATAGTGGGATAACTGATGTTAGATGCGATTAGATCAGATTCTTGGAGGTTTTTTATTGCCTATAAAAACTTACCTGTCTTACGCTGATTATTCATTAGCATCAACTGGGTTTTAGCAAATGCGCTCCTGGCGATCTACCCCTATGATTGGCTGAGAGGGATCTTCCTGCCCCATGAACATGACCTCCCAGCGCTCTCCCACGCCAAGGTCATGCGCTGTTCACATGACAGAGGATCCCTTGCTCTCAGCCACCCCTCCCCTCCCATTATCCCTGACCCAAGCATGAAGCGTTCCCTCCCTCCCCCAGTCCCCTCCCCCCACCCACTAATGAGTTTCGCACAGGGGAACACAAGATAATTCTATTTTGGTTGCTAAGACAATCAAACAGGTAGACACATAACAACAGGTGTCCAAAGCTCCGCTCTCCCCCGCTCCACCCAGGTCCCGCGTGTCGGTCGAGGCCCAGGCGGAGGGGAGGGGGGGGGGAGAGGGGGAAGGGGGGACGGCCATTTTAGCTGGTATATTCAACCCACAAGAATTACAATTCTTTACACTTGCCTGCATAACAGGCCGCTGAGGTGTTGGGTGAATTTGCTGGAAAATTCTCATTCCCCAATACTTCTTGAGAATATTAGACCAGAGGCATGGGTGGCGGTCCCAAGCTTGTGGTTAATTTCGGCAAAAATGTCCCAGGCCCCAACTTGTCTCGTTACAGAATTTTACTGGCATTTTATATTACTGAGAGCGGACATTATCTACTTGGAGAAATCCTTGGCTAATTTTTCAGCATTTTAAAAATTTATATATATAAAGGTAAAATAGTGCGGGGTTGGGGGTTATATTACTGAGAGCGGGCATTATCTACTTGGAGAAATCCTTGGCTAATTTTTCAGCATTTTGAAAATGTATATATATAAAGATAAAATAGTGCGGGGTTGGGGATGGGGCAAACCATACCTAGCCTCCCCCCCCACTTCCATTGGTGGGGGGGGGCATGGCCCCTGTTGGCCCCCCTGCTTCTGACATCACTGAAACACTGGTGACATCACTGGTCATTATCTAAAAATAAGGGTGTACCAGTGATTATTCTAAAGGTAAATAAGGATCATTGGTAGATGTTTGTTATGGACATATATCTTAATTTTGTATAATCTGCTTCTAATTAAAGTGGTAATTAACGTATAAATCAAGGTATACCTGACATGTCTGACATGGACTGAAAATAGCATACGTGTATGAGAGCTTACAATGAAGTTAAAACAAAAACAAACAAACTTAGGCTTCAGAATTGAAACCATTTTACAATTTGACCCAGAGATTTGTTCTTTTTTTCCGTGATCTTGTACGACATCGTTGTACATTACAATTCTAAAATTTATTTTTACTTCATTGAGGAGCCCTAAATACAATTTCACCTGCTGTTATAATCCAGTTGATAAAATTGGGTAACTAACCGTTTTCCTCCAGAATCCTGCCACTCCAAAACCTTTTCCCCCATTCACCCCTTTCCCCCTAACCTTTTTCGCCCCTTCTGCAATTCACACACGCATATGTTTCCTTATGTACTTTTTTGCCCCACACTTAGCATACCCCATTTCTTCCTGTGCTTGTCTCTCAGGCAACACTGCATTGTACAACCGGCACCCAGACCCATGCAAAGGCGTCCTCTACCTCGGGCGACACTGTGTTCTAGCATGCACACCACTGACTGAATGCGGCGGCCTCAAGCGGCACCCAATACAGACATAATCACCTGGCAGACAAGCACAAGTAGCGAGGCAATGGACCTCTCGTCCAGCTGTTATAATCCAGTTGATAAAATTGTTGTGACTGCTCTCACCCTTTAACCAAGTAATATATTAATTTTCTATGGGGCTATGTATTATAGATATCAGAGTGATGACTTACGACAAAGTAACCCAGAAATATGTAATATTCATGTTTGCTCTTCACCATCCCTTATATGAAATAATGTATTTTGAGAGACTTTGTTCATAATTCTTATCATTTCATGTAGATGTAATGGTCATCCAAAATACTGATGGCCTTTTCAATCGCTCCGAGATATTCAGGAGAACCTTTCCCAGGTAAGCCATTCACTTGTTCACCCAAAATGGGCGTCGCTACCAGGGAGAATGGGGTGGATATTTTGTGGCAGCCTAAAAAAATCCAAGCCTAAGGCTCTAAAAAATGTTGTCCCCGAATTTAAAAAGAACCTTCAACCATCATTCTATAGCCTTTGAATGTCTAGTACAGGGGCGTCACTCAAAACGGGCGGGGGATGGAGAGAATGTCCCCTCTCTACTTTTCCAAGGCTGTACAATATGTTGTAATCTAAAAGATATATGTTTCATTTGCATCAGAAAATCGTATTACAAACACATATTTCTAAGGATACTTTAGTGTTACTAAAAGAGGTACCATATATAGTAATGTCTGAATACCTATATTAAATAGCCTATGGAGCCCTGGAAATAGGCTTTTCCCCAATTATGAATTGAGAGGTACTGGTCCATACCAACCCAATTGGCATTGGTCTGGTCCTTAATCAAGATGATGCTGGTAAACACCACACAATTTACAGAGAATACTATAAAATAAACTCATTGATCCCTCACTAATGTCTGTTTCTATAATGATCCAAGTGATTTCGTGATATAGGCCTAAGTATAATCACTTGGGGATATTTCTATTTTGGGATAATTTTGTAGAAAAGTGTTATTCTCATGAACAAGGTACATTATTATACAGTACCTCTTTTAAAGATGCATTACCAGCTGTGGAAGATTCTGAAATGAAGCGACTATCCTTGAGATAAACACCCTAAAGATATCATATGTCCTGGAGATACGTTTTAAATGAATAAAAACTGATTAAAAGTAAAAATTTTGTATCGGTTTTTGCTCTGCATACAACGGCATGAGTGGCCTGTAGATGCCCATTTAAGACAGCAGGGGTAATGGGGAACCCCTAGTCACGTACATGCGTGTGCGCAGGGTCTATTTTTATATAGTTTTGGGCACCTCAAAATAAACGCTTCTGCAGAGCTGTAATGTCAACAGATGGGATGGACACTCGGATTACTGTGTATATACATATGATATTGTTTCTGAAAAATGTATATTTCTTGACTATGACTGCCCCTCTTTATATGTACTTTTATGTACACTTTTGGCAGCCTACAATTTTGGCAAATGAATTCAAGGGTTGAAACATTAATATATATCTAGGTCGAAGGGCATGAAATATCATCACATGGCCTTGAATCCTACAAACTAGGTCACGGCAATGACAATTAGCTGCTCAGAAATTTAGTTGTAGAGGTATAACTATGTTGGCATGTATGTGCATGGGTCCAAAGAAGCAAGGTTTATAAAAATAGGCTTTACAGTTCCTAATAGGCAATCAAGTTATTGGTCACAGTTAGAAACAAACAAACTGACCCATCAATTGGGTTTATGCTTCACAAAGCAATGGATCATCAGTAGTGACATAATTATAGAAATGTATAAATGACTATGGTCTGACGATTGGCACTTAAAGTTCAATGAATAAGTCCAATTTACAATGAAAATAACAAACATCTGTTTAAGATGTGGAATGCAATTCCATAAAACGTCACACTATGCTAATGAAGTCAACTGAGATCATCAGCATATGTTGCGCCCTCATTTCTAATATATGATGTATGCCAACAAGGGGGAAATCCCTGTGAAATCTCTGGTTGAGAGACAATCAAATGGCCGTCCATTTGGTGCGCACCGATTGAATAATGGAGCACTTCTTTTGTTATTTACATGCTTTTAATGGATTCGGAATTCTTAGATACTCAGGGACATGTTTGGGTACATCATATACTTGGTGTATGTGGCAAAAGGAAAAATTGCGCAGATTTGCGCATGGATAGCTGGGAGTGCATTTTTAATTGATCAACTTGTTGTACACTACATGAATGCATCTGGAGGAAAAGGTCAAAGACATGAAACTCCTCCCCCCCCCCCGCCCCCCCAGCAAAATTGCCAGCGACGCCTCTGAGTGCATACCCTATCTTATACTAGAAAATGGACGTACTTATCACAGACAATATTATAACCAATTTTAGTTTGTTGTCTTTGTTGCCGTTTGATTCTCAATAATGTTATATTTCATATGCCACAAGGTGGTTCCCTAAACATAGAGCATATTTTTACTCATTTTTTTTATCATTTCTTTTGGCATAGAGACTTTAGTCTGTTTATTTCTGAGTAATTATATTATAGGTAAAACTACACTATGATTATATACCTGCAGATACACTCTGCCAACACTAATTATACATAATGAGGTAAAGTGGCATTTGGCGGTATAAGTGGAGCGAGAAATTACAGATTTTCCATGTTTTGTAAGTGAATGACAGCTAATTTCATTAGTTCTGCTGATTGATTGATGTGAAGCAAAGGCTTGGTGAGGGGCATATCCTTATGCACTTGTCGATTGCACCAACCCCCCCCCCCACACACACACACACACCTACACACACACACACACGGTCTTATCTAAACATCATAAGTGTTTTTATGGCATACACTTTTGTGTATATCTCTGAGGGTTGGGTCAATGGTCTTTTGAGGGGTAAGTATGTAGACCGTCCCTAAAATAGTATGCCATTTTTCTATATTTGCAGCTGTAAAAAGATACAATTATGAAAAACTTAAATCATGAAAAAAAGAAGAATTCCTGTCTTGTTACTTAAATTCTTAATGAAGTAAGCCTAAATATCTTGTTCATTGAATTTATGTCACAATATGACACAAAATTTGTAAGGGCACTAAAGGATCTTGACATTTCTAGTATAGAGAAGGGGGCCTGCAGTGGAATTAGAGTGCCTCATCTAGTTCAGCAAGGCATGTTCAGATCTGACACTGTATAACACTATAGGGGGTGCTACATTCAGTCAAAGGAAATGATAACCCTTAGATTCACCATTATTATTCCCACTGATAAAAGTTTAGAAATTGGACCCTAAATACCTGTTTTTTGCTAAAATACAAAAAAGTCACTAGTTTCCATGGAAACAGGCCATTTTGACAATGTACCTGGCAGGCAGTAGAGTGTCTCGATGGCTTGGCTTGTGCCTTTATTCATAGTACAACATGTTAATTAATTCATTAGAAACAGAGGATTCCTAGTAATATTTCCCTGGTGCTGTCCCCTTCTAATTGACTGAGAGGTATCCCTTTATCCCGCAGACTAACCCCTCAGCTCTCCTCCATGCCAGGATCATTCATTGTCCATGTGATAGATGGTCCTTAACCTCAACACCCCCTCCGCTCCCTTACCCAAAACCCAAGCATCAAGTCCCTTGCCCTCCATCGACCCCCCTCCCCTCTTACCCAATAATTAGATTAGCACAGGGAACATCAATTAGATCAGATGTCCAAGCATTTCCCCCTACCGGCATAATGGGGTAGGTAAACCAACCCAAAAGAATACAATTCTTTACAATATGGTGGGTAGGGGTTCCCCCCCAAATTTAACCTCTGTCCGCTCTACTATCAGACCTAAAACTGTTCCAACACTATATAGGTGGTGCTACATCCCTGTCAGGTTCAAAGGTGACACTCTTTGTGTATATGTTGGCGGAGGTTTGTAGCTTTGTAATTAAATCTTAGCCTAGTCAAGCCCATGCCCGCTGAAAACCACCATAACTCGCTTGGGAACCAAGGTATAGGGTGGACACTGGCAGACATTCCCCCACCAATCTAGTTGATATTGCTGTAAACTAATGGAAATCTCCGCCTGGGGAGGGGAATGATTCCCCTACCATTCCCCCACATCCCCAGGGGTGGGAGGAGGTTGCAATTGACAAGTGCATTAAGCAAATCCAACTGAGGAAGATTAAATACAATTTGTTTATTTATTATTAATTATAAATTGTGAATTTTGTTGCAATACCCTCCTGTAGTCATGGCGATCAGGAAAAGTAGGTAAACAATTTGATGACACAACTATAATGTCATCCAGGTATACCCTGACCCATACACCTTCCAGGGCCAACATGGACGCTATGGATTCCGATACCCACTGCATGTGCATGCTGGAACACCTCGCCCTGAAAGGCATTGCTGTCTCTATGTAGAACTTTTCTTTCCACTGCAGACACTGCAGGGCCCAGTCGCTAGGGCATGATCTAAAGTTCTTATAGGCCCTGCTGATGTCCACTGATGCCATATGGGATCCGGGGCCTATGTCCCTGATCCTTTGTGATATGGCAACGATTCCCGGTAGGCCATGTTCTCGTATCTTCCCGAAGATAGCATTCTTTTGAATGAACGCATTTACTGATGTTTCAGGTGAGTATGTCATGTCTGATATGATACGCCTATCCCCAGGCTCGTGCTTGGGTCTCGTCATAAGGGGGGACACATGACACCACTCGGCAAAGGGGGCGTGGTAGTAGGGCCCCACCAGGCCTCCCTTCTCCAGTTCTTTGCGTATGAACTTGTCTACACTTTCAGGGTAGTTAGTGGCACTGGGGTGATTAGGTATATCTATGGTGTTGCTCACCGGGCCCATATAGCCTAATGGAAAACCGAACTGCAGTAGATCTAATAATTGTTTACCCTCCGGCGTCTTGGGAAGTCTGTTCTCCCAGGCTTGAATCGCAAGCCCCGAAGGGACTCTCACTCGGGCACCCATGGCGTTTGGTAGTCCCGATTCCCTCACGAGAGCATATATCTCCGGTAGACTATGGTCCTGCCCTATAGGATACATTTTGGAGGGCCAGTTTTCTCGGCGGTAGGCCGCGAATCGCCGAGGCAACGTGTCTATCTTTTGGTCTGGCTTGTTGGATTCACACATAGCTCTGATCGTGTCAAAGTCGGGGCCTCCTAGCGAGTGTTTGGACTCGAGGGCTGACTCAGCACTAGGGACGCTTTTCCCATGTCGTTTTCGAATCTTTCACAGTTGAGTACAGTGTGTCTCCCAAATACTCGTGAGGCAACCGAATAGCAGTACGCACATCCATGAAAGTATGTAGTGCCATTCTCCACATGGTCAGACTGGAAACGGCAGCCCCTAATCGAGTTGAAGTCCTGGCAGGCAGCCTTTTTGGCGTTAGCGTTACTAGAATTCCCTTGAGCCCCAGGGCGCTTGTTGCTACCTGAGCCGTGTCCCCCGCTGGTGGACTGGTGCGTAACGGTCGCTTTGTTATCCCCTATGGCCGCGTTCATTGCCCGGGCCATTGGAATCCTATTGTAGTCTCCCCAACCAATTCGGCCCTTTTCTACATCGTCGAAAAGGGTTTGGCTGAATTTTCTGACCACAGGCCAGGGCATTACCCGTGCATCAGCGATTACGTCCTGCATGTGAGCTAAGATCAGATGGTCCTGTCTGTGGTCGGTATGTCGGGTATCTCTGATCATTGCCACCATGCCATAGATATAGTCCAATGGTTCCAGTTTATATCTATGTTCCAACTTTTGTTTCATGGTGCTAATGCCATCCTTCTCATAGTACATATATGGTTTTGATATTAGCCTTTCTGTAAGCAGATTGGCAGCAAAGTGAACCTTACCATCATGTTTAGGGATGCTGTACTCTTCCCTAGCGAATTGTCTCTCTATGTAACCATCTTGATTTTCTTGGCCTCTTAGGACGGTGGGAGTTGGGATCTCCTGGATATCAGCCATGTCTTCAGCTCCGGCATATGAGCGGATGATAGGAAATGCAGCTGGCCTTTGTTTGGTCATTATGTCAATCACTGACTCCAGCTTTGTGTCTATGTCTCTCATAGACCCCTCAAGTGCTCCTAGCCTAAGTTTGTGGTTTGTTCCGGATGCACCCTCGCCAAATTGGGATGGCGTCTCCTCTTCATCTCCGTTGGGCATCGCAGCTATCCTCGCCGAAGTTCTGGTATGTGTAGCTTTGGCTTTTGTAATACCTTTTCCTTTTCCCTTCCCCTTATTCTTGGTAGGAGTAGTTGGTTTAGTTGTCTTTTGTTTAGTCATCTCGAGGTTTGTAGAGATGAGCACGCCAAACAGGGTGACAAAAAAGGGAATAAGGGGTGCGTGTGTGGTGCACCGTGGAGTAGCGAGGAATGAGGGAGAGGAAGGGGCGAGCGGGAGGAAGAGAGGAAGGGGGGTATGGCGGAAGAGGATGATGGGTAAAGTGGTGCGGGGCGTGTCCAAGAGGTGGCACCAATGATCCATCATTATGCAAACGCCTATGATGCGACAATTATAGTCGCCGCGTCCTTGGCTTGTTATATCCATTTCAACTATCATCCTATTTCTTTTATATATACCACCTTCATTATGTATAGATATAATTCCCCTAGCGACATGTTAAAAATCCCTCCATTTATACTACAAAATTATTTCTCACTCAAATTCATTTATCCAACATTTTATATAATACTTTAACAATCAACATTGTCTTTGTTTTGTCACTGTTTTATATTCTCATACTTGTTTTATAGTTTAATCCAATCGCTCTTTAATAATCTGGAGATTCACAAATGCCTTTGAATCACTTATTCTGTGGGCAAGAATATATTTCTCCCTCCCAGGCCCTACCATTTGATTCTCAACAATATTATATCTAATATGCCGCAAGGTGGCTCCCTAAACGTAGAACATATTTTTACTAATTTGTTGATAATTTCTTAAGGCATAGAGACTTTAGTCTGCTTATTTCTGAGTTAGTAATTATATTGTCGGTAAAACTACACTATGATTATATACCTGGAGATACACTCTGCCAACACTAATTATACATAATGAGGTAAAGTGGCATTTGGTGGTATGAGTGGAGCGAGAAATGACAGATTTTCCAAGTTCATGTAAGTGACTGATGGATAATATTTTTAGTTAGACTGTATCATGCTCATTATTAATAATTAACACAGCTCATCGTCTATGATTAAAGTTAAATTTAAGCCAATGAAAAGGAGAAAAATAATGAAGACCGAGTGAGTTGAAAATATATAGGTTGAAAATACAAAATGATCAACGATCGAGACAAACCACAGGCTCATTATCAATAATTGAAGATAAATTAATCCTAAACAAAAATAAGAAAACAAGCGAAAATTGCGTGCCTATTCCATGTGTACATGATAATTATGTTCTGCTGATGCACTGAGGTGAAGCCAATGGCTTGGTGAGGGGCATATCCTTTTTTTTTTTTTTTTGTATTTGGCCAGTAGTAGTACATTTCATGGCCTCACCCTGAGGCGGTATTCTTACCACCTGCCTTAACTAACTTAATAATCTTATCATGTTAGAAGTGTTTTTTTTAATTACATTGTGTCAAACAGTCACTATGTCTTGTGTGGCGGGGGAGTGTGAAAAGCAAATCCTACTGAGGAATACAATTTTGGGGGAAAAAGAGAAAGCATTAGATAAGATTTTACTTGTGGTAATTGCTGATATTTGTGTGGGTTGTTGATTAACAAAATACACAAACTGATGCAGGTTCAACAGTAGTAGATTAGTCTGCCTTGTGTTGCAATAGCTTCTTGTAGTCGTGCCGATTAGGAAAAGTAGGCCTAGGTAAACGAAATAAGTAAAGGAATTATACCAGTCTCACACTTTCCAGCGGCTGCCATTTAGCCAGTTTGATATGAATCCACAAAATTTTGTAAAACAAGGCCATAGGTCACGGATCACAGGTGCGAAAAGCTTGACCACTTTTTTGTCTCACCTTTAAAGCTCTTCTGTTTTTCTCTCTGCCTCCCTGAGAATAAGTTGACAGTAAAATAGCTACAAATTGGCCATTTACCGATCTCCCATCTGACAGTGATGTGTAGTTTGGAACGAGAA
Source organism: Sthenelais limicola (assembly GCA_942159475.1). Taxonomy (NCBI): domain Eukaryota; kingdom Metazoa; phylum Annelida; class Polychaeta; order Phyllodocida; family Sigalionidae; genus Sthenelais; species Sthenelais limicola. The sequence goes on from OW804099.1 coordinate 105,881,424, forward strand.
ACCATGAATTATAAAGGGTTATTATTACCATGCTTTATGTTTTATTCAGAGTAATTCCCATGTTAACATCCTGTACTTGCATGGTCTATATTTATCTCCTCCCTTATTATATAACATGGGCAATGCACAAACACATCTACTACGCCAACATGCCTCTTTATAATTTTTATTAAATGTATGGCCTTTGTGTGTAATAAAAAAAAATAATATAATTATATGCTATTACAGGAAACATATTCACACTTAGAGTTTGTCTGTCGGAATGTTAATGACCTGAGGAATTACATGTTTTACCTTCTACTATCTTGATGATATAACTGATCTATAGTCTATCTGAAATATTGGACATCTAACATATGAGCAAATCCACCATTTGGTTGTCATTTGACCCTAAAATCGTCTTCTGCCTATTTGAAAGGAAACAAATGATAGCAGACATTTTTGTATAGTTTTATCGTGTCTGCCCGCCCAAAATACATCAGGAATACCTCCTATTTACATAGTTTTTCCTAAGAATTTAGGTATGGGGGTGAAAAAACAGGATTTTAATGCCTTAGAAATGAAAAAGATCAAGGGAGGACCAATGAAATGCGGGAAATAAATACAAATATTTAGTCGAACATTTTTTCGAACCCATTTAACCATTGAGCCCTGACTCTGGGTAATGCAAGATCTGTTTTTTATTCATTGTCTATGGATCTTTGGTATAGTAAAACGGAAAAATATGTCGAGAACTCTAAATGTCAGCGTCACTCCCCAAAGGGAGGTTATTAATATTGTTGGTCTCTGTCTTGGTTGTTTTAGTCTAAGGACTGTTCAAGGTAGTGACAGCAGGAATCTAAAGCTGTGATTCCACTAGATCGCTGTGATGGTCCGCTCTTTTCGCTGAACACCTAACAAGTTAAGATAGAGCAAAACCAGATTGGTCCAATGGAATCGGTTAATGCAATTTCTATGCACTCTAAAATTTAATATCTGTGCTTCTTTGGGATGTTGTGCTCATATCTGACTTGGGTCAGGTTTTCAGAAAATGTACAATTCTCCTTCATCAATCTTCTCAAATAACCTGAATTTCAGACAAAAATAAAGTTAAAAATACAGTTCAACATAATCAAACATATTGCTAGAAACAATGCAATGCCAGATATACTTGAATTTACCTAGTATTGGCCACATTGTAGCTTAATTTAACATAATTTACTAAATGTGTTCAGCTGCCAATTGTACATTTTCTGAAAAGCTGACCCACTTGTCAGATTTGAGTGCAACTACAGGAATTCTTTCCACGTCTTATAGTAGGGGCACAATAGCCCAATGAGAGCAGCCCCATAATATTTCATAAGGAAACAAGCAAACCAGTAGAATAGCTCTGCACTTGTACTGGGCTAAAAATATTAGCAGATAAATAGCAAATGAAACCTTAAGGGACCGCTCCTAGAGGACGAAATAATGTTCAGAAATGTGGAATAAGTATAATTATATTATGATAAACCATTTCGCAATTGTCGGTATGGGGCCCACTTATTGTGTTATTTCATGCGTAGGACTACCAGAGGGAGCTGCAACCCAGCATGACCTCTAGGTGCATAGGGGTCAGATTTTCAGAAAATGTACAAATTTTATAAATTCTGCTAAATTAGGCGGCAATGTGGCCAATACTAACGTTGAGTATATTCGACATCGCATTGACTCTAGAAATCTCTTTGGTTAGGCTCAACTTTTGAACTGTATTTTCATCTATTTGGGTTATTTGAGAGGACTGGTGAAGGTAAATTGTACATTTTCTGGCGGCTTCACGCATGTGTACATGGCTATCCCATCTTCAGTTGGGCTTGTGTAAGGCAGGAAACCTTTGTTGTCCATCCATGTGCTTGGGGTGGAACAAACAAAGCAAATTCTTACTGACAAATCAGACTATCTTTCCTCCATGTCAGCCTACTCAGCTTCACCATTGATTTGTTAACATTTTCTTGTTTTATTTAGAATGTGTATACAGCCAACATAAGTAGGTCCTAGGCAGTAGAGTTGACCTGTAACACACATTGTTGGTTATTACCACCAAAATATCTTAACCAATTTATTGTTTGACCTTTGGAAATTGATTAATCATATTTCGCTCATCTAATTATATTAAAATAAGAAGTTGAATCAATCAGTGCTGGTGAGTGATAATAAGTAATAGCACTGTAAATCCCTCCCAATATAACAAGGTCAAATGCTTCACAATGTCCTCTCCTTTAATAAAAAGTATTATATAATGTGATGTCCTATTATAAAGGTAAGTAATAATATTGATATCCATATGTGAGATACTCAATGTATTATCTAATAAGCATAATTATATACTCATGTATTCATACCTCATACATATTAAGTACTGTATTGGACCATGAGTCCACAGTTCCACACCAGGTGGAACGGAGGGAATCTAAGTCATGCCTAATGAATACCTAAAACCTCATACATTACTAAGTCTGATTGGTTGCCTGCAACAGCCCAGGCTATTGGTCTAAGAGATACTTATGTAAATCAGATGAGATCTCATTGGTCAAATATAGCGACACCCTGTGGCCATTTATGTAATAAGCAATGTAATTGGAGATTACTAACCAGTGATTGATGATTGGGTCATGCATGCACATGGGTAAGGATGTTTCTGGTTGAAAGGTTTTCAAGGCTGTATAAATGACTTGCTGCAATTGTATCTAAAGTAGCGGCATCTACAGAGCATTTGTAGTGTGAATCCCAAGCAAGGAACGTGCAGAAGCAGGTGTTTATAAGGTAAGATATAGCTGAGCCATTTAATGATAGCATCTTGTACATAGTGCTTCTCAACTAACTCTTCTTTCACTAACTTTTATCCTTAGAAGCCTTGACACCTTCTACTGGTCATTGCATAATTAAAACTACATTCCCACTTATGAATATACTAGCAAAGTACCCATCCTCTGGATGGTCACCCTCTTCCTCTTACTCAGTCTCCCCTCCTCCTTTCTCCCTGCCTCTCCTCCTTTTCTCCCTAACTTTCCCCATCTCTCTCTCCCTGTCCCTACACTTTGGATCATACACTACCCCTTTCCTCTCCCCTGCCCTGTATTCCCTCTGTATCTGCTTCTCCCTTTCTCTATCCGATTATTTTACTCACCCTCTCCCACTGCTTCTTTCATTCTCTCCCTAACTCCCCCTTTCTTCTCGTCCACGCTCTTCTCCCATCTTTTTCTCTCCCCTCCCCCTCTTTTCTCTATCCTCTTCTTCCTCTCCCTATCTGATTCCCCCACCCTCTCCCTCTCCATTAAACCCTCTCCCTCCATCTTTATCTCCCTGCCTCTCTGATCTCTTTCCCTTCACTGCCCCCTCTCTCATTTTCCTAGCTCTCCCCCCCCCCCGATCTGATCTCTTCCTCTGCCTCCCCTTCCCTCCCCTCTAACTCACCTGTTTTTCCTTCATTGGCATCCTCGTCTGTGGTCTCTCCTTTCCCTCTTCTTCTCTTCCATTCATGTTCTTCCGCTATCCCTCTCCCTCTCTCTCTTCTCCCCCTCCCTCTCCCCTCTCCTGTACATACTCGGCCCTTACATCTCTGGGTCACATGATTAATTGGCGCAAGGGCTGATTGATCATTGCCTCATTTTCACATGATCACTGGTTTGACCATACTTGCTTCCCAGGCTATTGGGTGTGGATATCCCGATTTAAAAAAAGGCTTCAAAATCACATGTTCATACCAGATACCTACCCAAACTGCATATATTGTCCTCTGCAAAGGGACACTGTAACTGTTCAGAGCAGAAAAAACAACTGGAAACATGACAAGATAATAACCAACAAGAAATCACCGTTTCACGTTCATTATATAGATGACTCATTCTCACAAAACGGTACAGTTCAGTGAAAGAGTGGTCAAATTTGTATTTAGGTCCTTTAGTCTAAGAATTGGCAGAATAAAAACTAGTATTTAGATACTAGTATCATAGGTATCGGGTATCAGGTATCATGAGGTGTCATATCCTAGTTTGCCATAAAATGTGATCATTAGTTTTTTACAGGTGGATTCTCTGGTTAGAATTCAGTGTGGAAACATTGCACATGCCTATATCTTAAGATAAACATGATTGCTCTAATTTCATATGGATATTTTCCCTAGGATATAATCAAATAGCAGCTTTTTAATCCTGAGCATGATTGTTACTCAGACTTTAACCCATTTCCTGTTCATGAGGCTTCAAACATGCCCTCTGTTGGCGTTTTCGCACACAATTACCCATTTCAAGGTTTTTACGCACACTCACCATCAAATAGACATCATAGATGCACAAATGTATAGCTAACTAACCCTCATGCCCTCAAGACCGATGTATCTAGACAATTAATTATTCTTCAAGATAAGAAGCTACCAAGTAATCAGCAATTGTGGGTAGTACACCCATGTGAGAGATTGGATCATATAAATATATTATATACATATTGAATTTGTATTCCGGTTCATCCGCTACAGGAGTTGGTCATAACTTCTACAATCTAGGTAATCCCGTCTGACCATGAACACAATTGAAAATATATAGGATACAATTTATTTAGCAACAATTTCAGGCTGTGGCTAACACTATATAGAATTGAAAGGGTTGTCCTAGAGTTAACTATCAATGGAATCTGCTTGATTGCATCTTTTTGAATATGATAGTATCTAAAAATCTTCATTTTCCTGTAACATATCTCAATTGAGTGCATACAGTATGGACAAGTTGTATTCTTAAACTTTGGTCTGAAGATTTTCTAGTTTACTATTTTCATTACCTTTTACTATGAGTATTTTGTCTAATTCACTTACTTTTTGTTCTTGACAAACCAATGTAAACACCATTGGAATAAGATTCATGAGGACTTTGTCCAATTGTTTTAGCTACCAAAGCTCTAATTTCTATAGTGGAGAGCCACCAAAACACTTTACTGCAGAGGTTTCACTTATTACCACTCACCGAATAAACGTATTTGCAAAAGTGTTCCCAGGTGGTTTCTATTTATTTTCTGAGGAAACCAAACGTTCTAGGGTGGATTGAATTGGCAACGGTTGTGGTTAGACTCATCCATGACTTACGTCTTTCCCTAAACAAGTTGCTCCTCAAATCTTTGAAGAATGACTTGTTTCTTTTTTACTTTCAGATCTTTCATAATTGTTGGTGATCACAGAATAACCAGTTTGAAGCAAGATGTCCACACTACAGGTTTTTATTGATTATTATTTATCAGTAGCAAATGTTGTTTTTGTATTAAATGTCATCGCCCTACCAAATTAATCAGGTAGCTAGCGTTTCAGCGCATGGCAAAATCCATCCTTACGGGATGAAATTGCTGTAATTGTATTTGTAGCACATTAACAAAGAACTGTGTACACAAATATCACTCCCTACCTAATTATTTAAGTAGCTTGTCTTTCAGGGCATGATGAAACCTGGTCCTGGGTATGACCATAAAGGGCCTTTCTGTCTCTTTTCTCTTTCTCTCTCTTCCTTCTTATCTATCTCTTTTTCCTGGGTATGATCATAAACTGCCTCCCTCCCAGCTCTCCCGCCCTTGATAAAACACTCTTAAATGTGTTGATAAGGGCGTAAAGCAACCAATCTCACTCACTCACTCACTCACTCATGATGAAACCTATTCTTATGGTATGTGATTGCAGTAATTGTCTGAGTAGCATATGAACAAAGAATCTTGTACAAAAAGCACCCCTCAGAAAACAATACGAGTGGGTCTCGGAAATATAAATGTGGTCTTTCCTGTTTTCTCGTAATAGCTGAGAATGAAAAATTTAGGCTGCATTCTCAAATATTATGACCATAGCAAAATACTGTATATTGAATTCACCAACATTCTGAAAAATCTGAATGATAAGTAAATCCACTGCAAATCTTTATTTGTTGACCAATGTTAACTGAGAGTGCAGCGTTAACAAAAGGCATCAATCACTTTAGGTTTTCACCCTGATCCTGGTGCTCAGCACAGCTGTCAGTGCCTGCCTGAACAAGGTCAGTCGGAAGGAATGGGGAGCCAGTACACCCAATGCGGCGTACACAAGTATTGCTAACAACTTGGAATATGTCTTTATTCATCACACTGCAGGAGGGACTTGCTCGACTAAATCCGCCTGTATTACCAAGGCGAAGAGTATACAGGATTATCACATGAACACCAACAGCAAGTGTCAAATGTTTTTTTATTCATTTTTCCCCCGGATAAAATGACAATGTTGATATCCTTGTGTTATCCTTATCTCTATCCTATGTCATATTCATTTGTGATTTTGTTTGTATCTTATATGTAATGATTTCCTTATGTTTACCTGAAACACCCGTCAGGCCTATATCACCCCCTGTTCATGGCATGAACCAAGATTCATTGTATTCCATAGTAACCTCTAGAGAGGTGTAATAAGTTTCTAAACAATATGTGATGTGTTTCAGGGAAATGAGTCACTAGTCGCAAAATCTGGATTTCGAGATATCATCATATTTGAAAAGATGAGATCAAGCCGATTGCAATGATAGTAAACAGTAGGACACTTAATGAATTTCTATATTTTAAGATTGATTTTTTTATTTTTGAAAATTAAAGTTTGCAATCTTTCTGGGTGGGTAATTACCAGTAAAGTAACTAAACATAATCCTTATGAATGCTTTCATAATGCAAGGATATATTTAATACAATTTCCTGAAATTTGGTACATAGATTAATATTACCCAGTGTGCTAGACCCATGAGAAATGAGAACATTTCAATACGGGAATCTTTCGAAAAAAAAGACACTTTGAAAAATTATAATTTTGCGACTTGTGACTCATTTTTTTAAAACACATCACATATACATATCTTCATTACCATATTACCTCATACTATTCTGTCCTCTTACAGATTGGGATGATATTGGCTACAGCTTCCTGATAGGGGATGACGGGAATGTGTACCCAGGACGAGGCTGGGGCTATCAGGGAGCTCATACCTCTGGCTACAACGATAAAGGCTATGGTATAGCAATTTTTGGTGACTTCACAACTGCAACCCCAAGTGACAACGCACTAGATGCATTAGTCAATCTGATTGCAGAGGGTGTTACATTGGTGAGTAGATTTATGCTTGTATAAAGGTAACATGAGCTCAGAATAATAAATGAAAAAGGTAATTGCAATAACAAGGTCTATGGTTGTTTCTTGTACATTTAGTTGTTCTAAACAACATATCAAATGTTAAACAAAACCTGAAATTGTAAGGAAAAATGTAAGAAAAAATGGAATGTCATATCTCAGCTACTAATTGGACTTTACCCATGTATGATACCAAGTGTTCTATGTTTTAAGATGTATATAATTCAGAGCTTGAGTAAGTGCTAAGACGAATCTAGGTTAGTGACAGTACATGTGGAAATAAATACATAACATGTATCTCAAAGTTTTCCCAAAATCTTTCTATAATGATTGAATAAGCCCAGCATCGCGCAATAATTACTTTAAATGCATATTCATTTTATTAATTATTAAAAGGCCACAATAAACGTCATGGGTTGTGGATACAGTCTATTCATTGATCACGATAGAACAACTAGCACCAGTCAGTTAGATTCTAGCATAGAAGGCGTTTAGGCATATATATATAATGGATAGGGTAATCGTTTAATGAATATTTCCGCTTCCCAGGAATATCCAGCTGAGTCTTTTGTAAAAAAAAGTAAATGAGTTTATATACTTGTTCAGTTAAACATATTTCTCTAAATAATTCTAAATAATGGCTAACCTTCCAATGCTGGACCTTGGTAGCTTTTGTTTCACTTAAGTTCAGGTTTCTTCCTAACGTCATTTTGCCTAAAATTGCGTCCATTATTGTGTCCACCATTTTGTCTTGCTTCTCCTGAACTACCCCAGCAAGGTCAATTTCCATATTGGTATTTCTTGGATTGCTTGCGTAATAACATAAAATACTACAGTGACCAATGGCACTTTGTCATATCTACTTGTGTATGCATAAAAATCAATACATTAATTCAAAAACATACCAGTAAGAAGCTTCAGAGTTCCAGAAGTGGTCCATATCTAATCCTGGGAATTCCAACGAGGTATACAGTCAGAGTAAACAATCTCAGTACTGGAAAGATATTGCTAAATAGTATTAATATAACTCAGGTACAAAAGCTCTTAGCTGCGAATAACAATAGATTCATGAAACGCCTGGTGGAAAAGTTTCCCGTCTGCCTTGAGGGGCCTGCTTCTATAGCTGGTAACCTCGCAATATAAAAACTTCTGTTATTAGTTCCCTAAATTGTGCACCATTATGTATTTTCAGGGCTATCTGAAATGTGACTACACACTCAGAGGGCACAAGGATATGGTAACTACATCATGTCCAGGAGCTGCCTTGTACGACATCATCAAAGAATGGCCACACTACTAACGACTAGGGTGTGAAGGCTACATGCCGTAATTCCACCTGGTGGTTTATATCTATACTAGATTGCCTAATTCTTTATTTCAATAGCCTCTTCAGCTAGCTAACAAACACCAACTAGTTTCATTACATCATAATACCAGGAATATATACCATCTACAACTTTATATACTTTGTCACCTCTTCTGTTACACCAAGAGTAACAATGTCCAGGAACTGCCTCGTATAACAATATCATGAAATAGTCTCAGATCTTTTTTTTAGAATAAATTGCATTGGGTCCAGTTAGATGTTCATGTTATTCTCTTGGAACCCATTGAAAATAATCAAGCAATTAAGGTTAATTTGCCACCGCAAACCTTCATACATATCTTATTAAGCATTCAAATTATAAGCTACATATCAAGATTTAGAAATTATGATATAGTCAATCCATCAACAATAATAGACAGATTTCTAGTTGACTTCAGTTTATATTTTACTCCTTCTTTGACGACAATAAATATGCTACACAAATCTATGAGATTACTTTCAGATTTCCAATATTATACAGTATAATACTTCTGCGTAATCAAACGAGAAAGCCTATGTATAATCAAATCAAGCAACAAATCAAGTCGCAATAAATACATATATCTCACCTATACCAGTCGTTATTGTCTTTCGGTAACTTTTGATTCTATTTCAACTTTCATTTCTCATATATATTTCTGTTTAACCTTGGATTATATGACATGTGGTAAAAAGTAGTTACTATGTCACATCAGAGTATAGTCGAGTGAAAATGTAACTCTTATCATGCTAAATTTAAAACCTTAAACGTCATTAAAAAAAGGCCTGACTACAAAAGTATTATTGACCAACATTGAGGGTTTGCTGAAAAATATTTAGGCACACCAATGGGATTATTAAAGTATTAATGATCAACATAGAGGGGCCACTTGTGCTCTGTTTGCTTAATAATTCCAACGCGTTGTTTAGGGATTATACACAAACAGTGCACAAGCAAGCCCAACATGGAGGCTATTAATCTTTTTAGTTTCTGCCTAAGGTCCGTATAACCCCTGGGATGGTTGAGGCAGTGGAGATTAAATTCCACCATACTGTGGAGCCTACGAGTCCAGTAACTATTTTGCAAAAAATCACCAAAAAATGACCACCCTATCCACATGTTTGTTCAACTTTGATTATATCTGGGTTACACACAGACAACATACAGTACAATGAAGTTTCTATGTGACCAAAAAGTATAATGGATTGCCCATGTAACTTTACCATGTTTATTATCAGACCTTTAAGAGGAATATACGGTTGTCAACACACACAACACCTGGCGAATCCTGTGCGCGTTTTGCTTTTGATAGAACATGCAACCATCATGTAGTCCGATTAAACTGCAATAGGAAGCGTTCTATGGATATATGTATATATATAGAAGTAAATTCTTCATATTATGACGGACACTTACAAAATGGAATTGATAGGGTGTTTTTAGAAACAATATTAATCTCTTAACTTATATTTAAAAAACAGTAAACACCAGCATGAGTTCGCAACAACCAATTGTATGGTAAATGTCCTCGATATTGTTATTGGCACAGAATACAGATCCTAAAATATAATAAAAGCAGTGGGCCTAGTAGTTGAGAAGTTGTGTTTTATTTTCAATTTTTTCCTTGTTCCAATTGTCTCTTTGCGTCAAGACAATAGCGGAAATGTAGTCAGATACCATGTATTTAACATGTTGTAGCCTAATTTAACCTAATTTAGCCTAATTTACAATAATGTGTAGAGCTTTCGATTTTAGAGTGTCTGACTGTTTGTTTTGAATCTTCATTTTGCGAAAATCATTATGTCACATTATGAGTTGTGACTGTAGCATTTATAGTAAGTATACGTTGAGCCAACGTTATAAACATCAAAATACAAAAAGAACGCAAGTCATGTTTTATCATTTCAAAATGATCATTCGTTCGGATTTCAATTAACATGTGGAACTGCAACAACAGTGGTTATATTACCACTCCCCACTTGCCAGGGGATCCCATATGACGTCATAGTCAACTTGGTATGAGCCACCACGCCCACTTCGCCTCCAAGGAATCTCTATGTTGTCATCGCTGCGCCAGCCGATCACCGTCTAGCTCAGCGCGACACACCTTCCTTACTGGTTCGATCCGGGCCACTCTTGATATATTCACCTCTCAGGGAACAGCTTCTGGCTGTTCTGGCCAAATCTAGTCACTTGTCATCTCTTTATTCCTTAGCAATCGTCGGCATATATCTTGATCTGACCCTTTTTGGGATAATCACTGACATATAGCCACTTAAATACGCCACCTGCAGCAGTTATAGTAAGACAATGCCTGTTTAACATAAGAGGGCACTTCAATACAACAAGTGGCGTCATCTTTTTACTTGCTGGATTGAGTACAATGCCCTTCCGGTCTTTGCTACCTCACTGCTATTAGAAGTTTAAAATGCATACATTTCAAGACTATGAATGCAGCTTTAAATTTCCAGCGGAGGTAATACATCATTGAAAGTGGATTTGACTTTTATCTTTCGTGATTTTACAGGGAGATTTTTCAAAGTTTATATTTGTCTAAGCCTTGATGGCAGACTATGCTGAATAAGTCAACGATTTTCACTTCATACAATCCCACGAGACACGTTTTTAACGGCGATAGGAGTTGTAAATCGCCAAGATGACAGGATATTTAAAATATAAATAACCATGTGATTAGATATTTGCCATTTCATGCACATGATGAACATTCGTCTTTCTATATTTATGAGTCCCAGAATTCCTGTAATAATATTGAACTTGTGATTAAAGTTGCATTAAACCATGTCAGGGCTGTGTTGGTAAACAGGATAACAGGATTGTCTTCTCACATAATTAAGTGTTAAAGATAAAAGATCAAATGGCTCAACAGCCATATAATAAATACTGTGTGATCGTTATGTTGTACTATCAATAATTACAGCATACAGTTATTTGATTTGCCTCACTCTCTCTCACCTATAAGATATTCGAGCATCTATACAATATGGATCAAAATGTTTAACGATGTACATTTGGTCCATAAGGGATCCAAAAGTCTTTGGGGTTGTAAAAATGATCTGTTTTTGGTAAAAGGAAATTGCTCTGTGCGTTTGCTTACAGTTAAACTAACTACCGTTGAATATATGTTTTTTTCTAAACTTAAGATCATTCACAAACATGTTAACATCTCTTCTTCAACCTCAAAATAGATTTTCCGAGTAACTTAAAGTCTTCCCGAAGTAGTCCCTTAATTTAAAACCTCTACAGAAAATGTGTTTTGTTTTCAATATTTTATCGAGCATTGGACATTATGTAACAATTACATTGTATCACAGAACAAGCTGAGTTAATGATTTAAAGATCAAGTAAAGTTATATTAACGAAAGAATAGACGAAAATCCTAGTCATACAGATACAAATAACATGGTAATTGTCGATAAAACCACAAACAGGGCCTGTGTCACTAAGTAAATATACCAATTAACAATTTTCCGAGGCAACACATAAACATGCAAAAGAAGACCAATTTAAGGTATTGGTCACAACTCCGGTGAATGTTGTATTCAGGTTGTAAATTTGGCATTTGCCAAGTGTTTTATGCAGCTCGGGCGGGGCCTGGTATTCAGCCATTCCCTGAAATAATCTCATTACACTGAAGTAAATAAAGTGTTAGTGTCGTTTACTATTTACAATTCGTATTTTGGGGTTTTGGTTATTAAGAAGGGGGCGGGGACATTGTGTTTGAGGATCAGGGTGAGGGTAATGATCATAAGGGAGGGGAGTGAGGGGTACATAGACAATAGGATGGAAAGGACGAAGGTATTAGTTGTATGAGGATGACAATGACATTAAACTTAAACTTTAAGTTTAATTTCATTGAAGGAGGGAATTAGGTCCTAGGGGTTGCAATTCTTGGTAGCTAAAGAATCGTAAGTGCTTTGGTATATGTGATCCGTTTTAAGAAAATAAGTCATAAGTCGCAAAATATGGATTTTGAGATATCATCATATTTGAAAAGAGGAGATCAAGCTGATTCCAATGATAGTAAACAGTAGGACACCTAATAAGTATTTCTATATTTTATGTTTGATGTTTTTATTTTTGAAAAAAAAAGTTTCTGAAGGGGTAATTACCAGTAAAGTAACTAAGTATACTCCATATGAGGGCCTTCAAAACGCAAGGATATATTCAATACAATGTCCCAAAATTTGTAACATGGATCCATATGACTATAAGTGCTAAACCCTCTAAAAATCAGAACATTTCAATAAGAGTCTTGAGGAAAAAAGACTTTGAAAACTATCAATTTTGCTACTTGTGACTCATTTTACTGGACCACATATTCTGACATAGTTCAAGGTAAACAGTAGTTGTATGAGGTGTAAAGATAACAAATACTCACTTGGTTTCCTCGAAATGTAAAATTTCTGTTTATTAGGAGACTTGACTGTCTAAATATTTTTGAAATAATGAATCTATAAGAAAGGATGTCAGCAGCCACGACTCTTTGGGTCAGGTAAGTCAGAAAATGTACAATCATCAGCTTTACACATTTTCTAAATTCTGCTAAACAAGGATGAGAAATAATAAATGCTAGGTATCTTTAAGTACATTTGGTATTGTATTGATTCAAAGGCATGCTTGTTTATGTTGAACTGTGTTTGAACCTAATTTCGGTCTTGGATTGGAGGGATTTGAGAGCTGTAGTAGACCCTGCAGTTGTAGGGGTATACAGACCAAGCCTACTAAAAAAACGCAAATAATGAAAAAATGTTTACTGCCCAAAAGGGCTTTCCTCTTGTTCATTATTGCATAGGGAAAACGTATCTGTGCAGTTATTCATAAAAAAGGACAGAAGTTGAATTGGATAACTTAAGTACACAACCGAAAGAGCTCATTTAGAGGTGAGAGAAATATTAAAATACTTCCATATATGCGAGTACCGACATAGCTCTGATCTTGTATAAGACCCCGTTTAGAGAGTTGTATTATTTGTACTGACATGGTCCCACAGATTGTTCATGTTTGCCTGCACTAAAGACAAAATGGAACCATAAGAGCTGTGTAAGTAAAGCTATGTAAGTAACCTCAACATTTATCATCGTGCAGAAATGCTGCCTACTAGATGCATACAAAACATCAGAACATTATCTCTTATTGGAAAAGGTGATGCGTTCATGGAGAGAAATATAAACATTGGTATTCGTGGATATTGAAGAGCTATCAATAATAAGAAGACTCTGTGGACCAATACTAAAGCTGCTTTTATTCAACAATTGTGTTTTATTGTCACTGAGTTATGGGCTTCATTACATTATCATATTGTTCAGCGACAGTCAAGTGTATTATCGCCATAAACCAGCTGGTGTAAGCATTGTTTTCTAAGAAGCGGAAGTGATTCAGTTGCAAAATACTAGGTGTCAGCACTGACACCGTAGCAACGATTCTCATGACTTGATATCATCATTGAGACGATATATGTTGTTATAATATACAGTTTGTTATATATATTTTCATAATCAAGTATAGAACATAGTCTGTAGCGACTGAATAAGAGAGTAAGACTTCAAGATTTTAGTCTTAATATGTAGTGAAACACAGGTTTAAATGAGACGCAATCTGATTACAAATGAATGGGAATAATCAAGGCAAACAAGATCACTACGTTTGAAAGGGTTCATATTTAACCCAACATAGAATACAGAAAAGGTTCTCCGATATAATGTTGCAGTTACTGAGCAAAGTCTTGGATATCATAACTGAAATATGTTTTACAAAAGTAGATATCCAGAATATTTCTGATTATTATATATCAAATCTTGGGATGCACAAACACTGTCATACTCATAATTCCATGATTAAATTTATTAATATGATTATATAAGTCTACGCAACATGACATAAACAATTGTTAAATATGAATGTATTATACATACGCCTTTATGAATATTTGATGTACTAAGCATTGAATGGATTTCCTCCGATAAATAACCGTTACATATATAAGTACCAGACATGATAATTGTCTAAGGTTTCACATGTTACCAGGTGTGTCTACGTATGTTATCATAATAGATCAACATGAAAACAATGACAGTTGGCGAGGCTGGTCACATGACCACCTGCTCTTCTCCTTCTTTATGTGTCCATGTGACCTTAGCACACCAAGATCCGATTGAATATATAGTATATATTATTGCATAATGTTCCTATATATTGTGTGTAGTCTCCCCTGAATTCGGTGGCGGTGGTTGCTAGGCAACCTCACCTAGCTTGTGTGTTCACTCTGATCGCGACCATGACTGCTAATGGGAGCGTTTCGTTGGTACAAAAAAGCTATGAAGTTTAGCTTGCTAGATCTGCCTTCATCAGAGTCCTGAAATCCAAGGTTAACTGGAACTGTTAGGTTGTATATTAGCCTTACCTTGTTCTAATGTTAAAACGTTGTTCCACTTGTGAGAGACTTCATTTACATCCATTTGGTCGATCCTGCCTTGGTACAATGGCGTCTGTCTTAGCCGGCGTCGATAAGTCCGATCCTTCATATATTATATTTGTGTTGATGTTTATCATTGGTTAATGTACTCCTTCAATGCTTTTGGCTACATCGCATGACACATGGCATTGCCTAACATGTAACCCCATGTTTCGCAATAAAGAATCACTTCTCAGATTATTCTGAAACATTACATGAGACTCTCTAGCTGATTATTCATATCGGTAACAGGCCAATATGTTCTAGCTCTATTTAGATTCCGAGAATCGCATATATACTAACACCAATTAAAGTAAACAAATTACTCTTGAAAAACAAGTGTAAATATGTTGCAAGATTCACCAATCATTGCAACTTATTTCATAGAATAATAGAATCCTCAATCTCAATGTTAAATCAAATATATTGAGAAACACACAGGTACATGAAATTAAAATCTATGGGGCAGGAAGTGGCCAGGTTGGCCGACTGGGGTAGCTATTCTTCCTCCCAGTCATGAAAAAAGCGCAAGATGTAACCTCCAATTTCCCACGAGTTTGAGACGCATAATCTACCATATTTAACATAATATTCTATTTAGTTTTCAGCCTCCTTGAGATACTGGACATGCAGGAGGAGTAACCAGTATTTCCTGTACCATTATCAGATATTCCAATGTATGATGTGATGAAATAGATACTGTAAGCCTTTCACTTAATACATAAACAGTTTCCATCATTAATGCCAACTAGTAGAATGTAACATTGAGGCTAGAGTATAGCCTATGTTTTTAGATGAATTTGTATTCAGTCAAATCCTCATCGTTTATATAATTCCCAATAATCATGTGAATATTGAATCTTCATATATCGTCTGAGCATGTATGGTCCAATCCAATGTCATATTAACCAATAAGAAATAAACCAATAAGACATGTTATTAGTTAATTGACCAAAGCGGTCTTCTATGAAGGAACTAACACGGTTGGTCCAATGACATGAAATTGTGTTACTTATTTGTGGCCAATCATATTTTACAGTTTTAATACATCAACTAAAAGAAATATATATTACACACATCTTTGGTGAGGCAAATTACAGGTGAGGATAAGTGTTTGGCTCACCTGGTATTCTGTTGTGGACTAACTAACTGCAAATAAAGAATATGACACAGAATGCTAGTTGTTAGTCTCATTAAATGTGCCTCATCAATTGGTTCTAATGTCTAAATCAGGCTGTCACCCACTGTGGTTGGTACAACAGTTTAGCCTTATCATCCAGGTGAGCCTCATGATGCTGGGGGGTGGAACTGATTGCTCTTGTATATGACAATCCTATCACTAGAGACTGAGCCTCAGGACTGGTTACTCTAGCCTCTGTAGCAGTAGTAGAGACTGACCATCCTGGCTGTGAGGTGAGGCTGGTGTACCATGAGCTGAGCTCACTACACTCCACCTCTCCATAACTAACCAGCAGCTTATTCAGCTTCTGTGTGAGTGAGTGTAGCGTGTCATGGGTGAGTGCAGAAAGGAGAGGAGAGAGGCTGGCTGAGGCAGACAGGTATACCCAGAGTGTATCCATGATGTGTGTACTAGATGTGATGTGGTTCATCACCTGCCACCAGGAGTCAGCACTGACTGGAGGGCGCTCATCACCATATAGGGCTGTGTACTGGTCATTCAGCGCCAGGTATACATCCCTGCTTGTGTGTGACCACCCAGCATGAGGAGGGTGATGGATGCTGGAGGAGGTGAGGATGTCTTGGAGGCACCAGGCCAGGAACTGTGTACCATTAGCGGCTGCTAACACCTGCATCCACCTGTGTGTACCAGGTACAGGCAACAGTGTACTGGTGGATCCATCACTGAATGTGTACCTGTAGAAACAAGACACACAGTCAGTCTCTCTGCATTATAATCTCCATTATAAGGAATCATCATCTCCATGTTGCCTCTGGGGATCATAAAATAGATATCCCAAAATAGAGGTTATTTCAGTGGGTCACCATAAGTGTAAGCATTTATGGAGCCCTTTAGACGGATCAACTTTGTTAAATTCCTCACAATATTGATTAAAACCACTCTTACATCGGAACAAAAAACATGGAACAAACAGAACAATTCTTTAGTTAAAAAAGTTATCACTTTTTAAGTGCAATGTATTTCTATACTGTTGATATGTTACTTTGCTAGTCGAATCCCAAAAGTTAAGCCGAAAATCTATCCTCATTTTTTAGCTTGATTTGTAATGGAATCATGTACACCATTACTGTCAGATTTCCTTCATATTGATCTAATTACATGTATAACAGATATGGGGTAAGTTCAAATGAAACTATTCCCTTAATTAAATGTGTGTATTTCAAATGCACATGGCATGACTTCAAGCCACCTTATGGTCATAATCATTTGGGTAAAAGTACTTCAGCCGGCTAAACATACAAATTAACCGCCTGATACAAAACTTAGTGACACCCCTGCAGAAGGTTAGAAGCTTATGACCTTAGCGAAAGTGAATGAGTGCTATGTATCCTATTCATCCATTACATTTGATACTCCCAGCAAACAAACTATGATTCATTCATTATGCAAAGCATCTCAACTCTACAATCAATAGACAAAGAAACAAATAATTCCAGTCTGCGAGCCTGTTAATTCCACCTGTACTTGTTAAAAGAGTACTAACACAAACCCAGGGGTCGAAATAAGGTCATTGTACTTGTTAATAACGAATACATTTTGTTGTGAATGGGCACACTCTGTTTGATATAACTTGTCAATTTGAATTAGAGTTTCAGTAGTCCATCTATACATTTAATCAGGATTTGTACAGGAGAATGGTAATATCTGGTAAGTTTATATTTGATAATTGATGTCTTGATATCTCATATAACTTGATTATTATTGATAGCCTACTTGTATCTTCATCGATGGCAACGCATGAAAAACAATCACATTAGCTGGTTATGCGTATTTTCTAATTATCCTGGTAAATGTCTGACTAATAGAAATATTTTAAAAACATCATGGTACACTCTTTTACACTTACAAGCCCAGACATGTTGTTGTGGCGCTGTCAGGCTGGAAATCACTCAAAAAGCATTGGTACTGTTATAACTAAATTAGATATAATTTGTAAAAATGTATTGAGTCTTTAGGCAGAACCTAGCATTTATAATATAACACAAGTATTGATTCAAAAGTAGAGCCTGCACTCGAGTTGAGCAGAAGCAGAATTCTAGTATTCTTTATTGGTTATACTTATACCGTCTGTGTTACACTAGTTTATGCCTTTGCCATGGATCAAAGTTCCATAGACCAGCATTGCTTCTAGCAAAAGCTGCCTCTTTACCGTATTACATGTAATGAACTAATACTAGCGCATCCCAAGATGTCTAATAATGCCAGGCTCTCCATAGATGGTGTTGCTCCCGACTACAACCCTATTACAGCTGCCTTCAATTTACTACCAGAATTAAAAGCCTCAATCACAGACTAATTGTTTCTGAAGAACTTTTAGTATTATTGCACTCGCATTCCAGCATATTGCATTAGTGATAAAGCGAAAAATCAAGCAGCTTTCGAAAATGTCTTGCACAATTTCCATGCAAAGGACGATGCATACCATATGTCAGTTCATACATCTAAATAAAGTCCTGCCCCACTCCTTTTGCAATGAATCGCATGCAGGAGCGAACACGTGTCAATATGAATATTAAAAAAAACAAAGCTTCTGTGGAGACTGCAATGTAGAATCTTAAACCCGATCTCTGGCGCCGAGAAATGTAATCTAATGACAACGTACCAGAGCGCTTCAAGTTGTTTGTTTGGCTTCAATAGCTTCATCAAACCATAACCATTTCCAAGCCTTTCTCCTCGAATGCTATAAAATGGTATAACATATAAATTTTATATTTAGGCCTTAGTATGGATACAAACCTATCATTTAGAGAGGATATCAACAACATTAGAACATAATAAACTGAGATTTTGATATAAAGCAAAACAGTGTCTAAAGCGGTGTGGCAACTGTTGACAACATTGTTGGGGATGTGTTGGGGATGAGCTAGTCGGTAAAAAATTTGTCAAATGAATTGCACCATTTTTGCATCATCTTTGCATCAACTTGTCATCCCTATTGCTTTGGCAGAACAAACAATGACTGACGATGAGTGGGCGATGTAAAAATTGCATCGGTAAGAGCAGAGATTAACATAAAAAATGTTTGATACTTCCCGTCAATGTGATTTTGCATCAGTGCATTGCCAATGGAGGTTATGATCATGGCGATGAAAAATCAATGAGAAATGGATGAGAAGTGGATGAGAAGTGGATGAGAAGTGGATGAGAAGTGGATGAGAACATGATGAAAAGATGATGAGAAGTGGATGAGAAGTGGATGAGAAGATTTATACAATGACAATTTTACCACACCTTGACTTTGGGGATTACTTGCATGATTCTGGTCCAAAATGGCTATTGCATAAGATTCAATAATTTTCAATAAGAACAAAAGAACTAATGTAGATCAGGAACATATTCATTTGATAGAAGACGATAAAAACATATTCTAAATATTAAGACAAAAACAACCAAGGGATGATGCGGTAATCCATATCGTCGCGCGGCGGAGATATCCGCCCGCGTATGCGCAGCGCACATGTATGGGTGGTTACCAAAGCCGAGATTTCCCCTGTAGTCCCGCGGTTCTTTTTGCATTTATTTCGCCGTTTCTTATTAAAAAGTACTCGAGCATGATATATGTATTGTAAAATTAAGTTACATTCGTCTTGGTTGACATCAACATCTTTGTTAACATCATGATGGCCGTCATGGGGCATCTTGACACATTTGCATATTTCTAAGCGCCGTTTTTTCTGACCTGCGAACGTCAGGACTATATTTTAGAAGGCAAAGTTTTTTTTAATTCTGTTCCATCATGAACTTTACTGTACTGTACTGTTTTGCAGTAATTTACTTTAATAAATATACTCATTTTTTCTTCTTTATTTTGCAACTGATTTATATGCACTGATATCATTATCGTTGGAGAAATATATTCATTCCATATCAGCCTGAGGCCTGATAAGGCCGTCTTATCGGCCTCAGGACTGAGTTGCCGACTCAGGGCTAAGTCAATAGGGCATATGTATTGACCACACTCAAAGGTGAAATAACAGCCATTTTCTAACAACAAATGCATATTTAGACAACAAAAATCGCTCCCCTAGAAGCTATGTAAACAGCTGAAGACATTTTTAAATAAACGAACCAAAATTCATTAAAATCTGTACATGTATAAATCAGTCTACTACTGGAAAGCGCTGGAGATTGTGGCTCATCAATTAGAGGACTGGGCAACATTCAATAGGTCATCACTGCCGGTCTTGAAAATATTGAGTTACTGTAATTATATCGCAAGTTTGGGTGTTATCATATAAAAATGAGTGACATCTGACTATTTGATATGTGTTGACGTATCAACACATGTGTTGATATGCCCAATACCAAAGGGACTTGTTTTGATTGGTTGGGTAAATCAAGTTGCGCCAATCAATGATACTCATTTTATGAGGCCACAAAGTAGGCGCCTGATTTTGCCAAGTCAGAGGGTTGTGAGACAGCTAAATAATGATTAATTAAACTTTGGGGATTGATACATATTCAAATTGGGGGACTTGTGATACTCGGTGGTTGAAATAGACGTTTTTCACTTGTGGCCTGTGGCCACTCAAGAAAAACCACCTTGTGCGCGTAGAAACGTCATGCGTATCAATGACTCAATTGTCTAATTATTGTCTTTATGCTCTTTTGTTGTTGTGGAACTTTAGAGCTTTCCCAATCCTCCAAGCCGGCACCAGCTAAGTACCGATACATGCACCAGGTGGCGCCATTGTTCAGGCATATATATGGGTTGTAGGCAATGAATACCTGTAGCTCCTGGTTTATTTTGTATTGTATATTTAACTGCCTACTAATTTTTAAGATTAACAACGATCAAGTCTTCAATACACACCATATATTTCTGTGGTGCATATGCTATTGAGCATGGCAAACAAAAAGAAGGATATTTTCTAAAAAGTAGGCAAGGAAGATGAACGTACTCAAGAGTCTTCAACACATGGTTATTCTGTATCTCCTGCACCAGAGTCTCAGCAGAGTCTTCATCTATTCCACAGTCAGCCAAACTGTAGTAAAATAAAACAAAGTACTTGGTCAAGTGTATCATGCCATCTCTATGGATGCGCACTCACACAGGTTAATAGATATCCAAGCTCATGCTACAGTTTTACTGTAATAGGTGACAACTACGTTCATACAATGTTGCATGTAAACAACCTGTAACATATGAACCATGCCCGACAACACAGTAAGAACTATAATAAAGGAAAGCCTTACTTGTATTTATTTCATGATATCAGATTTAAACTAAAAGTGTACAGTAAGCTGACAATATAGAATTCACCATAAAAGAGATTCAATTCATTTCTAAGAATTCAATCAATGAAGTATTCGTGAATCGTCATCAGTGTTCTAAATATAAACTAAATACCACATACTATCATATCCTCATGCTTACCTGAGATGTTGGAGACAGGGGGTGCCCTCCAGGCAGTAAGCAATAAGTTCAATACTTTCTCCACTAAATCTGTTACCATTCAATCTGAAGGAAAAAATATAAGTGAGCAGGGACTCACCCTTTGTTATACACATTTATTATATGTCTGCCTTATATATTTCGAGTCTGTGCTTCTATGATTAGCTATTTAGAAAGTTGACCGCCGTAAGTCAACAATATGGTTTGAAATGAATGAATGGATAAATGAATGAATGAATGAATGAATGAATGAATGTATGTATGTATGTATGTATGTATGTAATAGTTTATTTCCGCTTTATTTATATTGCAGCTGAAGATAAGAGAGATGGTTCACATTGTGTATATCATATAATGTGGCTGATAACTTATGCAGTGTTAACTTTTTAGCTACATATAACTCTAAACCTAACCTTAACAGTAAACACTTTTACTCCTTAGTAAAAATATATGAACCGGGTTTTTCAACGACTGACATTAATGAAGCCTAATTGATAGCGCTCATATGGGGGCGTCCATGCTTTAGCCTACCTCAGATTCGCAAGAGTCGGTATCATGAAGGCTTGAGTCAGAGGTACCATTGCATCATCATTCAATCCACAATGAGACAGACTGAAAAATATAAGATTCTTCAGCCTGATATTTTGTTTCTTTGATCGTATACTAATAATGTCTAAATTGAAAACACCTTTCTACTATTTGTTGACAGTTTTCGTATTATTATATCTAGAATAGCATATAAGTATGTGAAGAGATAGGGGAGTCCACTAGAGGATGTATATATATAACGATGTAAAGGCAATGATAGTTTATAGTAGACTGTTTAATAATCAGAAGTGTGAGTCGTACATACTCCAGCAAGGAGGGCTGGTACTCCAGGGAGTGCCTACACTTGATTGGCACTTGGGGGCGGAGCATAGCTCCCGCACGGTATAACATTTACCCCCTTACTAGCCAGAGGCGGATTCATAACGTTTTATCCAATCAAGTTAAACACCATATCTTATAAAACAGTAAGAAAGCTATACTATGTGTACTTGTCTCTAACTACTCCACAAATCAGAATCTCGTTTTGCGAGGTCTCATTTTATTTGTGGACTTCAGCAGCTGCTACATCCTAATAAAACACAAGTAGGTAAACACGAAAACAGACAATAAATCACCTGTCAAAAACCTCTCAAGTTGATATTGGTTTTTTATGACCTTTTATAACATTACCCCCTTACTAGGAGTGAACTAACCACGACTATACACTAATAGAAAACACTATATCAACACACAATCGTTAACGCACTACAAATACATGGTTACATGTTAACACAATGCAATACAAATAGCTTTCTAACGTACGACTTTGCTTCAGTCCAAATTCACACCCAGGGTCGTCGTGACCCCATCCAAGTTCCTACAGACCACTGCCCACATGTGCCCATTACTATCTAGGATTTTTTCGATTTTGTCAAACTGTCCCCCAGAGATGGTCCTAGTGGCCGGTAAGTCCAGGACTAATTCGGTATCCCCTTTGTTAATCAAGATAGGTGCATCCCACCTGAGCACCACTGTTTTGGAGCAAAACAGCCCTGAACTTTCCACTCTCACCCCCATTAGTTTAGGGATGACAGCCCTTTCCATAATCCTATTCTCAAAAATAACGGACAACAGTTCAATCTCTACTACTGTAGAACCACTCTGTAATCGCAAGGCCAGACCGCCTGATATCTTGCGTTCGCCCTCGCATCTACAGCAGATAGGCACTGGCAGTCGACAACAGCAATGATCACGTAGGAAAACAAAAATCCTTTTTGCTACATAAACTCCCACCACAATGCATGCAATCATAAACATCCATGAGACATAAGACGAATCTCCATCTTGTACTACCTCACTACTGTGGGGGACCGAACTCATAGCCTGTTTGAAATGGCTGTGCTCCGGTCTTAGCAGCTTCATGTTTAGACCAAGGGTCTCTTCAAGACCTACTCAATCCAATCTTACCCGGAAACAAAGCTTCTCTAAGTATTTATACAATTGCAATCAAAACAATGAAAACGTCAATACAATCAATCTGCAAAACAAACACGAAAATCTTAAATATTTGCGATATAAAATAAGTCGTTCTTTGTGGTAAACTCGTTCAACAATCAATATTCACCATGGGACTAGCCCCAAACACATCCTGTGGTCAATTCCCATCCACATACCAGGTTGACAATCGTAAACATTTGCCATAAGTATGAGAACTAAACACAAAAATAATTCTATCCATCTACTATTGTCTTATAATTGATTTGCAACCAAAGGAGTTCACAAATACTGTATTTAACTATAACGCTATACACAAAATCATGTACTATATCTGAGATCGTCAGTTACACTCAGCCTCAGCACCTAATAACACACGTGCCTGGAAACTAAATAAAATACAAACAAGAAAAACACCGTCTACCACAACACACCATACTATAATACATTAACCGACAGCTTAAATCAATGTTTACATTCATTATCACCACCGCAGGACTATCGCATTCCATGCCTGCCACCGCTAAGTAGGTCCACCTGTTGACCATCTGATACCGCAAGCTTGACACGTTATACTTACTCTGCTACTGTGTGATAACATTTTCCTTCAAAGAATTACAATGTGTACTTAAACAAACATGATTATCGAATATGAACACACCATCTAGAGACAGATCAATGCAATAAAATACAAATGACCGAACTGCTTTGAGAATTAAACCTGCAGAACGCAAACCAATTCAAATACAAGTGTATAAATTTGATCAGCGGCACCCGGCTTCATTTCACGCATACAACACACCCTAAGGTTTGCCGCCCCGTTACTTTCTACCGACTACCCCCGTGTCTAACGCAGCTGTGTCTCCATGTCACCAAATGATGCATTCCTCTCATCCTGAACCCTATCTGCTTCCAGGGCACCTAATCTAGTCTGATTTTCTCTAGACAATTCCTCCATGGTTTGTTCCATGTTTCTGAAACATTTGGTCAACATTTCAAACTTCTTCCTCTCTACTTCTGGAGTCCTATTTGCTTCAAACTCCTCCATAGCTCTCTCCATACCCTCAAAACATCTAGTCCAGCCTTCGAATCTCTCCTTATCTTCCACAGAATTACTTTTCACGACAGAACCAGAGGGCTCCTGATGGTCCAGAAATGCTGCATTTACCTTTCCTGCTAACCTTTTTGGCTTAGTGGGTGACTTCTCTACCCCCTTACTATGCCCTAACTCGCTGCTTTTACCTGGACTCTCTGTTCTTCCCAGTACCTGAATATTACTCCCCTTGACAGGCTTCCATAATATTATCCACACATTTGCATTCCTATGCAGATCCTCTGCCAGTCTAGACAAATACCCATACGGCACTCGCACCACCTCCGGTAGTGTAACACTGTATGTTCTTCCCTGTATCGGAACTCGCAAATCATCATCCCATCTTAATAGTAGTGTACCACTTATCCTAAAAAAATTCTTCACCAATTCGGTGCTCCGTAGTCTAGGAGCCTGTGCTTTTGCCACCGCATTCCTTTCAAAAATTGTTTTTATCATCTCGAAATCATACAAGTTTCTCCCCGACTGGAGTCTCAAATGAAATGAAGGAGCTTCCCTGTGTATGTATCTGCCCCCACACCAGTCTGCAGCTGTCTTCCATAGAAATCTAATCCAACCCTGTGACGCATACATGACCACCAGTACCAGTATCAATACCGCCGCGCTCTCTATAGAAAGTAGCTCACTAGTATTTCGCCTAGACTCATCTAGCATGGCGTCTAGCTCCACCACCTCTCTAGACAACCCACTTACATTCACTGACATGGCACTTACTCCGTTACCCAGGAATGGAAACAAACTTGTCACTCTATGCAACTTACACAATAGATATAAACATGCCACAGTATTCACAACAGTCAGAACCGTAAATGTAACACTGGTAGTGGGATGAAAAGGCAAATTTCTCAACTTTGTACGCATATCTTCCCATACTGTTTTCATTCGTTTATTTTTTTCCTTCAGATCTAATAAATTTTTGTGTAAGTCTATACCTTCTTTGAGAACTGTATCAGGACCCTTAGACAAAGTGTTTCGTATGTCTGCTGCTGACGGAATATTTATCCTAACCGGTGAGTCAAACAGCTGCGAGACACTGATATTTCCCAGTGACAAATTGAAGGTTAAAGCCAGAGGCAGGTTAAAGGCCGCCCTTACTGAAACATGTATAGCTGTACCGTTATTGCAATCGCTATTGGTTACTGACAAAGAAAAATTTCCCATATGAGCCACGCAATTGCACGGGATAGATATTATTGCGTGTGAAGTAATCCGCACTTTCCTCGGTCTTAATCCCCCACAATTGAACACCGCAGTCGGCCCGCCATTAATCACTAGGTGTCTGTTCTCTCCCAGATACAAATGACTCACAGGAATGGGCCTGTCCAAATATGTATGAAACTGACATAACTCCAAAATCGCATCCTTTATCTCAAAAAATATGGCAGACAAACATGAGTGACTTTCTATTGCTCGTTCCAAAAACATTCCAGTACATAACATCATATTCTCTACCTGGTTATAGCACAAATCAATCTCCCTACCTGATGGTAACATATAAAATCCTTCCTTTTTATTTAGAACAAAATAATTGTTTCGCAGCACAATCTCAGTATATCCCCTAGTACTACTCGAGTTTGAATTTAGTGGCACAGGGACTGTCCCAACGCTGTATATGTCCGCCAGACCACCTATAGGCACTATATAATGTGACATCACAATTATGAACTTTGCCTCCTGCAGCAGCACAGCCTTCACCGAACCCCTTCTACGTAGTTCTCCGATTGTTTTATGTTTAGGAAACTGTCTCACTGTACTCCTGTTTAACATAAGGCGTGCTACCTCCAATTGTCTGTCGTCCACCAGTCCTCTGTGGATTTCTCCAACCTGCAATGCATACAAGGCTTCTACTAATTCTCCCATGCTCTGCACGTATTGTATTAATGAAACAATATCCAGGACCATTGTCTCTATGTAAGCCACCTTCCTCAAAGAATCCCTGTATTGGCGAGCAAGCGAAACATCTTCTCTCTTGCTCTCATTAGACAAACGACCTATGGTGGTAGTTAGGTTCATCAACACCCTCTCCATTTGTCCTACATGAGCCGATGAAAATCGCAACAGGTTGTGATTGCTGCGTACTAGTCCTATCAAGATCTCGTCCCTGGTTCCTTCAATCGATTCTGCCATTTCTGATCCATCTAGCAAAACTCTCACCGCATCAGAAAAATCCGCTATATCAGACTCCGTGGCAGTTCCAAAGACCGATTTCATCAACTTTCCTACAAAAGGAAGAGGCGCACCCCGTTTATTTCTGATCCTATTTTGCACAAACGAAGTCATTAAACTGTCCCAGCGTTCAAACTGCTCTACAGCCAATCCATACAGATCACTCTGTAGCAGATTTATCGCCTCACAGTCCCCCGCATTCATACCATGGAGGTTAGCGACACATTCCTCTGGTCTCACTGGTTCAGCCACGTGTGGTACTGCTACCTCCAAAACCACTGATTTCTGCTCCGCACCAACGTATACCTTGGACTGATGATCAAAATAGACCCCTACATTCTGGCGTGCTACTCTCTCGCTCCAGGCTGTCGATATCATCACCCAACTGAAAACAATTGCATGAAATGAATAAACTATTTGTTCATCTATCTCATTTGTCTATATCATTCTACCTACAACAAGCAATAAGTTATTTGGTCAGTCTATGACCATCACCCTCCTAGGGGAGTCAGTTCTTTAGCAGAACTATTTTCATTTATCAATCTACTCCTGTCGAGAAAGCCTCGGCTGCAAATTACTCGATCAGACTAGCAGCACAGATATACCAGCAGGACGCTGGGTAGTAAAGCTGCGGCAAATTATCACCAAATTACAAACTATCACCTCGAATGGTTTCTCAGTTTACCTGATAATCCCTATCGCCTTGATAATCCAACCTTCCATGATCGCACCCTACTCGAGACTCCTTAGACCCTATTCTTACAGAGAAATCTTGGGGTCATTACCGAATATAGACGGAGGAATTGACACAACGCTGGCGTCTGCTATGTCCAGAATGCTTATGGCAACTCAGTCCTAAGACTCGCCGCAGAGCTGGCTCTCAGATAGCAAGACCCCACCCTCTCTCGAGGCACCCTTCATCGTTCAGTGCACGAGACCTGATAGAAGCCACGCCCCTATCCTGTCTGGACTGAGCCTCACTGAACCCGGGTCTAGGCGTTACCAATGCTGAATTCCTTTTGTATCCACCCATATGAGGATTCTCTTTCGTTATTGAATTGCTTAAAATTCCCCGTGCAGTTAACAAATGGAGGAATGGCTGGTTTATACCTATTAGTATTTTGACCAGATATTTTGAGCGTTAGCTACGGCGACTCCCCAACATCTACTTGGTGATACACCCATATCACTCCTCTGACCGCCACTTACAATCTAGCCCTCCCCACTGATAGATCGGCGCTAATCCTTTTTAGGAAGCGCTTTGGCGTTGATAATTTTTAATTGGGTTTATCTCCCATTAATTTTCTCAAAAAGTCATTGGTGTAATCTTTATTTACAATTTTCAAGTGAGCCACGTGGACTGGTCTTTTCACCGCCTTGCCGTTGTCTAGCCTTCTTAACCTAGCTGTGAACTTTGAGGGCTTAGACAAGACCAGAAAAGGACCATTGTAGACAATTTTTAATTTATTGCTCACTGCATTCCTGGTATGATTCTGTACCTTCGAATATACCACCATCCCAGCCTCTATTTTGTCTGGGTATGTAGATCTGTCATGTCTCTTCTTCATCTTCTCTTGCACCCGCTTGAGTTTGACCTCTGCTTCCGTGCCAAGAAATTCCCTGACACCATCGGCCTCCAACAAATGCTCTATAATTGGTTTGATGGAATCCCTGACATCTCTCAGGTTGGCCTCGGCCGGAAGAACACAGTTCTTCCCAAATACCAGCATGAAAGCCGAGTACCCCAGCGAATAGCTGTCACTGGCATTCAATGCAAGTACTATCCCGGGGATGTTTATATCCCATGTTTCGGGGTTCTTTATTGTAAATGTTCTGAGCCTTTCTACCAAGCTTCTATTCGTACGCTCGATCAATCCATTCGATTGAGGCCTATAGGGGCTGGAGAACACTTGTTCTATCCCAAATTTTGAACAAAAATTTACAAAATTACACCCAGAAAACGTGGTGCCGTTATCAGAATAAATCCTGCTTGGACAGCCAACAATGCATATGACTTTCTCAAAGAACTCGTCCCTGAAGGTTGCACTGTCTATTCTATCTGTAGCCCAAGCAATAACGTACCTAGTGCTCATATCTATCACTGTTTGTATATACCTAGCCCCCCGCTTGGTTGTAGATATTTTCCCAATGGTATCAATCATGAGGCATGAAAAGGGATATGGAGCGCTATCTCTCACCGTCATTGGCAATCGTATTGTACGATTCTTTTTCTTCGTACTGAGGCAAATGTGACACGTGAGCACATATCTTTCCACATCTGCTCTCACCGTGGGCCAATAAAACCTAGTAGCAATTATCCCCATCATTCGAGTAATCCCTGCATGGGCCCCCAATAACCCACAATGAATTCTCTCAAGGAATTTCTGTACCAGACACTTTGGAATTACTATCTGATACACCTGATGCACCTGGTTGTATCTCAATTTCCCTGGTATGCGGCACAACATGCCGTCCTTCGTGTAGAACTGATCCTGAGTCAGAAGAATTTTTCTGGCTTCCTCATTACTCTCTGGCAAAATTCCAGATCCAATGAATTTAAGCATTGCCCCACAGAATGGGTCCTCCCCCTGGGATTTTTTCATGTCCCTAAAAGTAACTGGATCTCCCCCAGTTAATTCCTCAGGAAATAGGCAACCCTCGGGTCGTGGCGGGTGACATGCCAAGCTCCTTCTCCGCGCCGCTGTACGTCTTTTATCACCGCCTCTGATTTCAGGCAATTTCACAGCTAGACGCCCAGCTCTCTTTGGCCTCGCCGCTCGAGCCGCTCGCTTCTTTCTCTTATCTGCTAACTGTGCCCTAGCCATCTCCTTCTGCTCGTGTGACCTGTCAGTGTCCTGGCGTGTAGTGGCACGTGTCTCTACCGCCATTAACTGACTCCCACATGTAGATTCTAATTCCACCTTGCCCCTGGAAATCTCGCCATTACCTCCTACTGTCTGCCCCTCTCTGATCTCTGAATTCCTTTTCAGAATGGACCTTGGTCTGAACACTCTCAGTGGATAGGTATGCAGTACTTCCTCTTCTTCAAAAAACTTTATTGCATGTACCTGATTGAAACATACCTTCTTCTGTACCTCATCTCGTTTGGAGCATTCGCCCTTTGCCCCCTTTTCGGTCTTACTGGGATATGATCTTCGAGATAGCAAATCTGGCACGATATTTAAACGCCCCTTAATATGGAGCATGGTATAGTCGAATTCCTGAAAGAAATCAAGCCATCTGGCCATTCTACCACTCAGTTTCTTTTTACCGTTCAATATGAGCAAGGCAGCATGATCAGTGTAAATATAAAATTTCCTTCCAATCACATAGTGTCTGAATCTATCCAAACAATAACGTACCGCCAATAATTCACGATCTGTCGTGCTGTAATTGACCTCAGGTTTCGTCAATGCCCGACCTACAAAGGCCAAAGGTCGCAACATACCATTGGTATCCAATTGTTGAATGGTTCCACCGATTGCAACGCCGCTTGCATCACAGGCAATATAGAAATCCTTCTCATAATCTGGATGAGGCAAGATAACATCGGCACAAATCGAATTCTTTATTCTGTCAAACGCCACCTGGCATTGCTCATTCCACACGAATGGCACATCATTTCTTGTCAACTTGTATAAAGGGACCATGTTATGGCTGTAATCAGGTATGAATGTTCTGTAATAATTCGCAAGGCCACAGAAGCCCTTTACTTCTTTTACTGTCCTTGGCCTGGGAAACGTCTTTATAGCATCTACCTTCACAGGGTCTGGCTGTACCCCATGTCTATTTATCACGAATCCCAAGAATCCCACCGATTCCATGCCAAAATAACATTTCTCCTTTTTGAGGCTAATTCCTGATTTTCTCAGTCTCCCCAACATGATATCCAAATCCCTCACATGCTCATCCCAGCTTCTGGAAGCTAGAATGACATCATCCACATAACAACATGCATTTGGGATATTCTTCAAGATGCCCTCCACTATTCCATGGAACGCTTTGGGCGAGGTCTTTAAACCCATTGGCATCGCCCTGTACTGGAAAATGCCTTCCATTGTATTAAACGCTGTAATATGTCTGTGTTCCTTCTTTAATTTAATTTGATGAAAACCTGCATGAGCATCCACCTTAGAGAAGAAAAGACCCTTCAACGATCCTACCCTTTCTATCACTTCATCTGCCCTAGGGAAACTTCTACTTTGATTTTTCACGTTCTCATTTACTGACCTAAAATCTGTGACCATTCTGTACTGAGTTTTCCCTTCTCTTCGAGATCCAGGTTTTTGAACAAGAAATGCTGGACTACAAAATTCACTCTTTCCATCCGTCCTTTCTATAATCCCTGCCCTTACCTGTTCTTCCAACATGTCTTTCATGATTTTTCTCATAGCTGGGTTCAGTCGATATGGCATCTTGCTTACTGGCTTATATCCATCCTTCAATTCTATCTCATGCTCTATACCGCCCCTATGTTGCATTGGGGCTCCCTCTTTCTGAAAAACCTCCACATTCTTATTAAGAATTCTCAGTAAATCTTCCCTCTGTGCAGCTCCTAGCTTTTCAGAAACCTTATATTCCCCAGACATTCTCACGAAGTTATCAGGCCGCATGGCGTTTACCTCACCCACCACCGATGGTAGTTTACCTGATACTTCCGCCACACTGCTTCCCAACTGCACGAAATCACTTTCATTTTGCAACACAAAAATGCCCAATATGCTCCCCCTACTCACTGTGTAAGCCTCGTCGGTAGGATTAGCTAACACTATTGGAATACGATTCTTTTTTCCTGGTCTAACAGCGATCCTTTGGGCCAGAAATGGAACGACAGTCTTTCTATGCATGTTCTCTACAACACCCACTTTACCTTTCAAATCTACTATTCCACAAACCTTTGCTGAAAATAAATTCTCAGATCTTGGCCCCAATCTATGACCCTTTTCCGTCCTAATCACGAAAACCTTTTGACTTTTATTGGCAAACCTAATACACGCATCGTATTTCTCCAACATATCTACCCCAATTATCATAGATCTTCGCAAACCGGGTACCACGTGAAACCACATGCTATACACTTCCCCTGACATCTCCAAATGAATTTTGATTACTCTCCGAGCAACTCGATAGTCTCCGCCAGCCATGTATAATTTCAGATATGTTCTTTCCACTGGAATCTTTGGATTCCTTGCTAACAAAGTTCGTGCAAACTGACGGCTGACACATGACACCGAGGCACCCGTATCCACCAGAGCTGGCAGTACATAATTTTCCGCTCTAATCTCGGCCGAACCGTTACATAATTTAATCACATTCATTTTCTTGCCAGCCCTCGTGCTTTTGCTCATTTCTAAAATTGAAAATTTTGTTCTGTCAGGGTCGTATTTGAAAGGTTTACTCACTCTTTTTATAAGCTGTCCTCTCTGATGCGCTGGATCAAGCTCATTGAGTCGGCCAGGAGCGCTTCCTGACCTTCCTCCTCGTTTTTTGAGATAGTACTTGAAGTATCACTGTCACTGTCACTACCTTCTAGACAAATCTCGTTCACCTCCTTCTTGTAGAATTTCTTTTTCCAATTAGATTTGGGATAGAACTGTCCATCCTTGCCCTTATAGTACAAGGTCTCTTGGTCATATTTGCCGTTTGAAGAAGATCTGTGTCGCTCGACAGATCCCTCTTTAGAGTAACTCCCTGATTCAAACTTCTTCTTCTCGTGTGGTGATTTGCTCTTATATCCATCAGACTTGTAGTATTTCTTTTTCCACTCGCCTTTATTCTCCTCTTGCTTACCCTTATATGTATCGTACTTCCTGCTGTAATCCTTTCTGGATTTCCTTTCGTTGTCATCCACATATAAGACTTCAGCCTTATTCTCTCCTGTTGGTGTACTAGACTTGGCTTTTATTACAGCCTCATATTTTACAGCGGCGTCGGTCACTGCTGCCACCGTCTGCGGTCTCTCCGCCGCTACACACATCCTTAAGTTCGCATCTAATTTCCCAATTAGAATTTCCGCTTGCTCCTTCTCACTCAAGCTAGATCTCTCCAGCAATCGTGACATTTCTCTACAGAATTCCTTTGTTGTTTTAGAAGGCTCTTTCTCTCTGTAATTATAGTTTTTCATCATTTCCTCGATTGACATATCCTGGAACTTAATCAAAAACTCCTGCTTGAAAGTGCTGAAAGGCGCGGACGTGGAATACTTATCCACAAATCTCATGTAAAAATCCAATGCTGATTCTTTTACAAAGGCTTTAAAGCCGTCCAACCACATGTTCTCAGGTAGATCATTCTTGAGCGCATAGTCTACATATTCTTCCATAAACCTAACCGCTGACCTTGACACTGTTGGTTCGTCAAACACCACCGGTGGCTTCATAAAATTCTTTATTACATGCCCCGGCAGCCTGTCCTTTTTCTCTTCTCTCCAATCCTCTCTCCTCTCTTCCTTCTTTGTATCCAACATACCCGTCATGAATTGAAAGGTATCCATCCGCATTTGTTTTAGTTCCTGCATCATGAAAGCCATGCTATCATTTGTATGTCCAGCCTGCTGCACTGGAGTTATCAATTGCTGCTGCGGACTAGGATTCATATTTGGAGCAGGATAATTGAACCTTGGGTCTCCCTGTCCCATATTAACGTTAGCATATGGACCTAACTGTTGTCTAGGCGTATATATCGACTGTGGAGATCTTTTACCGAAATTACCCATGTAACTGTAGTAATTCCCACTCGTGGCCCCATTGTTATGTTGAGAATTCGTTTGCTGCGGTTGCTGTTGTTGTACCTGTTGTTGCGGTTGTTGCACATACTGCTGTTGTGACTGTTGTTGTACATATTGCTGTTGCCACTGATGCTGTTGTTGAGCCTGCAGTTGTTGTTGTTGCATCAATTGCTGATCCATTTTTCTCGGCTGTATCGTTATACGCTGTTGAACTGGTGTTGGTTTCACCGACACCGGAGGCGAGTCTTGGCTGATTCTACTGGTATTCACCTCCAGAGCCCGATTGTGCTGATCATATCTCGCTCCTCTATTGTAGTCTGGTGAGGAACATTTCTCACCAATACCGCCTGGACGAGCTACTCCCCAGCGTTGTGCCGGTGACACCTGAGCTCTAGCCTCCTCGGTAAATATTGTAGCTGCTCTCTCCCCAAATGCATTCGTTAAAACCGAGTCCCTTTCCATAGACCTTCTAGGAGAATTTTTTACTATGCTCTCTCCTCTCAATTTTCCATATGCATCCGTCTGTGGAGGGCTTGGCCAATTTAAGTCCTCATTCAACATTTCGTTCCACCGTGGTATTTCACCAATGTTCTTTGCAACATTAATATGTTCTATATCACTTAAATCATCCAAAGGTAATCCACGATCCTTTTGTGGTGTGAAGAATGCCTGTTCCCCACTATCCCCGTATAGGATAGTAGAGTTCCCACTCAGGCTCTCTTCTTCCTCCTTTACTTGTCCCCCGTACTCCAACCGTCTCTGGGAATCCGATTTCCCAAACGTTGTAAAACTCCTCACTGTTGATTTCAAACTATCCAGAAAACTCTCAGAAGCCATATATAAAACCGCTATCTGTGATTAAATACCGATTCGCACTCGGTTCCTCCACCAATATTATATCTAGAATAGCATATAAGTATGTGAAGAGATAGGGGAGTCCACTAGAGGATGTATATATATAACGATGTAAAGGCAATGATAGTTTATAGTAGACTGTTTAATAATCAGAAGTGTGAGTCGTACATACTCCAGCCAGGAGGGCTGGTACTCCAGGGAGTGCCTACACTTGATTGGCACTTGGGGGCGGAGCATAGCTCCCGCACGGTATAACAGTATGTGTCACATTAAAGATCTCTGTTTTGAAATCAAGTTATAACAAAAACTTGGAAACTTTACTACAGACTTACTCAAGGAGTTCCAGTTTCTCGTGTTGGACCAAGACATCAAGCACTTCACCTATCTGGGCTGCACTAATACGGCTTCTCTCCAAACTGAGGAAAGGAGAAGCTCAATAATATTTAATTTTTATTCAATCCTGTTCCCTCAGCTTTGCCTTATGCATACTGAACTGGGATGGGATACAAATTTTTAAAACAAATATTCATAGTTGAATCTATGATGATGATATTAATCAGGTCATTCATATTAATCAATGTTTCATATTACATACCTAATATCCATAATCAATGGAAGGTTTCCTAGGGCTTCAGCTAGGTTTGTGCCATTGGTCCCGTTCAATCCTGTATCCTGCATTCTGGAAATAATATTGCTACAGTTCCTAGTCTCATCAGACTTGAATGATTGTTCTTCATGTGGATTGTGAATCCTGTCTATTTTTATACCGAATGTCATACTATTGAAGTATGACATTCGGTATATAAATCCATTTAAATATTGACATACTTTAAATGGTGAAATTGTAGTTATGGTTTTGTGAGTTGCCCATAATTATATCCATCTATGTCAAACCATCAAAACTTAATATGTTACCTAGTCCCCCCCAACAAACTCCTTGTGTGCCCCATACTAGCCACAGACCCTAAATTTGTATGACCAGAACACGAACTGATGTGTACCTCCGGTCAGTATTCACTAGTAATTTATCATTAGAATGAATACAAATCAAAATGTGTCCACAGGTGTCACTTAATTCACACTCATCACACTCACGTTCAGTATTTGAGATTTTAAGCAGAAAGGTACTTTTGTGATTCATTTTCACATCAAATCAATGAAGTTTCAGCCCCAAAATATGCCAATCACCAACCTTAGAACACGGAGGCCTTTTGTTTTGCTTAGACCAGAGAACAAAAGTCTTGTTCCTTCATCTGTCAACGCGGTTCTGCTGAAACTAAATAATGATATAAATAATATTATATACATTCCTGTCGTGAGGAACGTCTTTATATATTTTACATTATTTAACCACAAATGTTGGAATTATATCCCATCACATCTACTCGACATACTTGCTATACCAGAAAGTATCATACATAATTAGGTAACTAGGATATACATCAAGTTGTATACAAGAATTCTGATCGGACTATTCATATCATTCTAAGCATTTCCTGGGATCTCGGCCCCAAAGTGAAATGTATAAGTATAGTATTTCATACTATATATAATAACAAGTTATAAGTTTATTAAGTTAATCAATAATTTAATCAACTATTTTTCTGTTTAACTTTATAATCAGTTTAACTTAATGTATATATTCTGCGTTTCCATAGGAAACAAATTCTCCGTTTCAATTATTTGTGCGCAAATTAATCAACTCCTTTTTATTTAACTTTATAATAAGATTAACTTAATGTATATATATATTCTGCGTTTCCAAAGGAAACAAATTCTCTGTATCAACTATTTGTGTGCCATGTCAAGTCATAGTTTCAGAACTTCTGAAAATGCATTATATTTAATTAAAAGTGCTTATATTTAATTATGATTATGTGTAAATTTAGTGATAATAATATTATATGGTTTTATTGTCCTAGATATATTTAATTGTATGCAGTGCTCCCACCTGTGGGAATGCAATAAACATATGTATAAAAAAACATGCCACTAGATATATTTAAACGTACTGTTAATATGGTCCGTGGTGAATTGAACATGCTAAATATGGCATGTTTAGGGTTAAGGAAATGGGTTAACGTATGCAGACTACAGAAGGCACACACATGCATGGGTGTCCTCTCTAAATGGGTGTCCTCTCTAAAGCTATACAGTGGCCTTCATGGATTTTACTGCAGTGAAGGTAGCAAGTTGTCAATCAAACAAGGAAGGTTTGAAGTTTATAGGTTGAGAACGTTTATTTTTGATTAATTGACTAAAGTCTTCAGTAAAACGGAAGCAAAAAGTTGGGCAGGAGAGGAGTTTAAGATAAGATAAGATAAGATAAGAACTACTTTATTCATCAAATTGGTATAAATAAGGTATATACCCAGTACTCAGCTGGCTGTGGTGAGCTCTGTAATAAGCCTTGCGATTGTCTGTGCTGGTTCTGTAGGTGGTTAGGAATGACAAGGTCCTTGCCGACATGGTCAGGGAAGCATGTAGGCAGGAACTCGTCACTCCTCAACAACACAGCACCAAAGCAAGGCTTAACGCAAAGCTTACCACAGAGCTTACCGCAGCCAGTGGAGACCACCCTTAAATCACCCAGGCTTTGGTAACTTAAATATAGACATCCTAGAAAATGACATTTGATACCAATCTGTTCCTCTAAATTGCAAATCATGCATTCATTATGGAGAACACTTCATCATCTATGATGTTCACCACCGAGAGACGTAGAAGAAGACTTGCCGTAGGTAGAGGAAGAAGAACCATGTTCAATTTTGTCGAGACGAGCCAGAATACGAGACAAGGCATCATCTGGCAAAGACTCAGCTTTGGGAGGTTTCTTGGAGGCATTATCAGTGAAACATTTCTCCAGAAATTCCATGTATTTCGGATCTGAACGGTCCGTGTAGCCGCCAACCGCCATGATCAATGGAGGCGTAGAAGGAGCCTTGGAAATGTTGGTAACAGTCGGAGAAATAACCAGCTTGGGGGGTTTATATGTGCATCGAGACCCAAACGGAGACGAGTGGATAAATTGACATTTAGAGCAACGACCTTTCGCCGGCATCGGACATAAAGGTTAGTCAAAATATCTCAAAAATTTCCGAGCAATATTCCCAGTCCGACGTACATGGTGGCGGCAGCTAGTTTGAAAGTTTGCGGGTCTAAAATCCACGTGACAACCGTGTCATGTGATCTGTCCAGTTATACCCGTATACCCACACATATACGTCATCATATAGCTCTAGAAAGTTTGCTATGTTTATTTAACACACTTTTAGGGGGTTTAAATGCAATTTTTCCATGATTTATTCTGAACAAATTCACTGAAAAATGCTACTAATTATGAATTATCAAATTACAGTATGACTACACTAATTGAAGTGTGGATTATATTAATTGAAGTGTGGATTATTATAATTGAAGTGTGGATTATAGTAATTGGACTTGGATGCGAGTGCATTAGTATGTCCTCTCTTGAATGCCGATGAATTATTAACCTGGGCGTTTGAATGCTGATGAATTATTGATGATGATTTATTGAGCTTGTCTGCATGCCGATGCATTATCATTATCCTGCTGGAGGCTCGTGGCTGTTGTGTTAATTGCCTCTTAATTAAAACCAATACTCCCATGAGGTTAAGGAGCGACGATTGGATATATTACTGACTAATGATACATACAACCCATATCAATTTAATTCCTTTTATTCTTATTTATCAGCATTTTCTGACCGGGATTGGGACCTATTTTAGGTCGGGATTCAGGATTTAAAAGGGCCTATGGAATTCGGGAAAGGGATTTAGAGCCAGATTTAATTTTTCAATGTAGGAATTGCAAAAATAAACATTAATATTAATTTATAATGCAAGCATAAGTATATTCTGGAGGAGGTTCCAAGAGTATTTCTTCACACAACTCAAGTCAAACTATATAAATAATATAATCGTACAGGTCTTATTTGTTAACTTTGGATCTATATATAGTAGGAATATAATTCAAAAACGATTATTATCCTACAAACTGGTAGAATATGTTTCTTCCACTTCAGAACTTCTGTGACTATTATTCCTTTTTCAAAAAAATATCAAGTCAGTTCAGAGCCACATGCACATGTGGTCGCAATTATCCACAATTATGACCACTTCTGTTGGAGGGCTTTGGGGGCGGCAGAGGGTCCCCTAATGAGAGGCACAATTAGTGCTGAGTTCAGAGGGTGAGATAAGAGAGGAGGGGGGGGGGGGGGAGAGGAGGGCAAGGAGAATGATACAAATGATACAATTGTTCATCAACCCTTAGTAGTAAAATACATATATTTTACTACTAAGATCAACCTAAGTCGGTATGTGTCTCTCATAGTACTGATATAACAATACCATGAAAATAAAAAACAGAATAAGTTTCCTTAACTCCAAACAAACCTTTACTGCTATTTCTAAACTGAGAATGTCGAATAATCTACCTTTATTTTCTTCATCATCCATTATTACTCTACTCATATGTCCACCCTAGAAATAGATAGGTACCTTATTTAATGGTACTTTAAATGACTTTAAATGATAGTGTTTATTTTTCAAAATATATTAGTTAAGATGTTTTTGGGTGTGGGTACGTAAAGAGTGGTCATAGGTGGTCACAATCAGCAAATATCATGACAATGCGATGAGAACCCTATTAGTTATTTAATTTTATCATTTGGTGAAGGGAATGCATCATTCCGCATCACGTTTTATTGCAGGTATTGGATGAGAATTATAGAGAATTGGAGGAGAGAGAACTAATAGAAAAATGAAACTGAATGTACTATGGGGTGGAAAAATAAGGAAATAAGAAAGAATTTCGAACTGATTTGTTTTCTATGTCTAAACAGATATGAGTTACTGCTTTTTGTGTACAATGTGCGTCATCCTGGGAACGCATTTCAAAAGCCTATGAATAAGTAACAAATTGAATTTGAGCATAGATAATTTAGCAAAATGTATAAGGGACATATGTGTTTCGAATATGATATTAGCTATTATTCTTTTGTTGGAAAAAAAATATATTTAAGCCATTATTTAAAGGCCATTTTTTTAGAAAAAAAAAATTCGTTAAATCTCTACAATCTTTGGTGTACATATAGCAGAGCATATCAGCATAATGCAGGTGAAGTTTGGGAAGGCTGGGACCAATATTTCGATCCTAAACCTATGATTCAGATACCTATATTTTCCCTATTATTTTGCCTTCAGCCTCATTAAGCCTGATTAATCAAATTATTTACTGTAAAAATGAGATATATTACTCACTAGTTCGTCTCGCAAAATTAAATGAAAAGCTAGTGAAAGCCAGATGTACAATTATGAGGTATCACAGGGAAATGAGTCACAAGTCAGAAAAAATGGGTTTGATACATCATCATATTTGAAAAGATGAGA
Organism: Sthenelais limicola; assembly: GCA_942159475.1. Classification (NCBI taxonomy): domain Eukaryota; kingdom Metazoa; phylum Annelida; class Polychaeta; order Phyllodocida; family Sigalionidae; genus Sthenelais; species Sthenelais limicola. Next base: position 105,921,262 of record OW804099.1, read on the forward strand.
TCAAGTCGATCCTAATGGTAATAAACAGTTGGACATTTAATAAGTATTTCTATATTTTAAATTTGATATTCTTACTTTTGAACATAACATTTTGCAATATTTATGGGCGGACCATTGGGTAAAGTAGCTAAATATACTTTATAAGAAGCAGGGATATATCTAATACACATAATCAACACTTACATACTAATTTTTTTTTAATTTTCTGCAAATTGAAATAAATGAAGAAAACTTTCTACGTGAATAAAACAATGACAATATGAAATCATGTTAGACCTACATGGGTCAAGGAACAGGTCATGAATATATTCTGGAGGATCTTCCAAGGATATTTCCCCACTACACACACTTAGGGCAGTAAGGACACTTAGGGCAGTATATAAGGACTTATCTTCTAACTTTTGATCTATATATGGTAGAAATATGAATAAAAAAACTATTAGTATCCTATAAACTGGTAGAATATTAATTTTCCACTTAAGAGCTTCTGTGACTAATATTCCTTTTTCAAAAAAATATCAAGACAGTTCTGAGCCACATGCACTATGTCCACTACTATTTGAGGGCTTTGGGGCTGTGCTTAATTGGCGTGTTGATTCAATTATACCATCCATGGTGCCTCCTGTGATGTGTTAATTGGCATGTGTCGTTGCTTAATTACGTGTGTTAAAACAGATGAACCATGTGCCTCAAAGTGCATAGTGGATTTATGCTTATAATTCCCTCAACGGCCTAAAGGCCTTGTCTCGAGGAATTATTTCTCATAAATACACTATCCACTTATGTGCACATGGTTTATCCGTAAATTATAGTTGGGTTCAGTTTAGAAATACTTGGGCGACGCAATGAAAAGTTGGATAAACCATTTACAAATATATACCATTGATCATGAGCCTTTAAGATTAACATAATTATTAACTACCTTTAATTCATTATTGATCACTATGCCGCCGCATAATGATAATCAATCCAGACAAACTCAATTGGACACAATTTGTTGTGCAACAACTTCAATTAAGTAAGCCATATAGTTTGGGGATTATCCTAAGTACACCAGCTATGGCTAGTATGATTTATCCCAACAAATAATACAGGGCATATAGGCAGAACGGTTATGATCTGTACATATCTGTGAGGATCATACAGGGTTTTGTCTGATCAAATATTCATGTTAATCAACTTTTAATACTACACAAATGGGAATAATTGTTTATATATTTCTGTTAATTTAAATATTAATTTGACGCATGGTTGATAAAAACAACATTGTTTATACAATTATTTTCATTGGCAATGCAGAAAGCACATAGCAGCACATATTCGCATCTGAAAAACAAGTAATTCATATTCCTATCCCTTGTTAAAAGGGGACATGGTAAACTAGGAAAGGATACATACACAAGCCCATTTACTGCAGGGCATTTTCCCATATTCCCTGCCAGTACCGAGACGGATGTATCATCCAATGGTCCTATACCTAGTCGCGCCAATCCCTTACCGCGACGTCCTCTTCGCGCCCACCTTACCACTGCGCGCTCCATGGGCCTGGGTGGCCTGACCCCACCGCGACCCGGCCTTACTACCCATCAGCGCCTATAGATATATGTTACTGTGTCCCTCAGAGCGCTGTCCGCCCGTTTCATTATTGAAATGAAAATCTATGGGCTTTGGGTTATACTTCTATATGTGTATATATGTGTAGAATCACTTGAGACCAGATCTAAGTTATAAATCTAAATCTAAATTTCAAAGTAATTGGATATTGATTGACTGCTGAGTGTATTGGATTTTGCCTTCAGTATTGTGCTTAGATTTGAATTGCCAGTCACCAACGCCTATAGGCATGCGGTATTTATGGCTGATTAACACTCACCATTTGCCAGGGTTTTGACTCTGAATGTCAGAGAGAATGGTTCTAATTCCCCTTCAAAGCTCCACTGAGAATGCACCGATTTGAATAAATCTTTTTGTTTTATTTAGATCCACATTTTCTCCAAATATGCCTGTATGTTTGAAGTCCCCCACATGCTTTAAAAAGGGCCGTTGCTAGGGGCAACTGAATTCAATACCCTCTACAGGTCTTTACAATTGAACATTTGAGAAAGACAGATTCGTTGATTTTGTATCTAAAAGTAGGAATTAACAGATGCTTGAACGAATTTAAGCTTAAAATCATATCTCACGATGTCAGAATAATATAGCTCTTTTTATATTAAGGTTCTTACAAAAAAATTACAGAGGAAATACATACAGCTTCATGTACCTATCTTTAATTTTCAAGGTGTGGGCATAATGCTAAATTGTTAGTTTATTTTTCTGAATGATATTTTGATGGCAGATCACCCCATCGTAATAAGGGTGGTTAGCAGGGGAAATGCATGGCAGGTAAGTTTGACCAGAGTTAATCAGACATGTATGATTATAGAACTGTTATTTCTACCTGTTTTTGAATCGTTGCTATATATATAGAGAGAGCAGAGGTGCCAAACCTCCTGTGTCGGCGGGAGATCTCCCGTTTTTCCGACCAATTTGGGACTTGCTCCCGTGTCCCCATCGAGATCTCCCGTGTCGGCCTAATGTCAGGCCTAATGATGAAATCACATATGGGCACACCTCCTGCGGGTATGAACAATAGGATAGAGGCTGGGGATGAAGGTAGCATCCTGAAAATTCTTATAGCTGTCATCACATGATACCGACAATGTAAAAACATTGATAAGGAGAATTAATCCCCTCTGATCTGGGTACCCCATTTAATATATAAAATGTAAAACAACTATTATTATTAATGAAAGACTCTGAATTAGGCGTTTTAACAAAAGATAATAAGCACATAAAAAGGAATATTAAAGAGTATTAACAAATCTCCAAAATCCAGCCCCAGCGTTGTGTCTAATACAAATATTCAAAATGGGTGGATCCTATTAATGTATATATTAAACATTCAAAATGTAGGTGGTCGAATCCAACCAAATGACCCCAAAAATGTTTTTATTCAGCAGAATGCTCCAGAAATGAAACTATGAAGGTTACCCCTCATTTCTTGCGTTGGAATGAACGACAACATTGTAAAGAACATATGTTGAAAGTTTCATTGAAATCCGGGTATTCATTCTTTCCTGAGGAATATTGATATTTTTTGCTGTTTTAATTTTTTTTCCAAAATGCCTATTTCTGGTATAGATATCAAATCTTCAAATAAATATTTTGAAACTATCAATAGGCTCCACCTGTAGCTAATATAATATATATATATGATATTAAACAGGGCTGACGACATACATGATTCTGATATTCCTGGAATGACAGATTAAAACATTTCAGGTTTCAGCATTTTAAGAAAAGAATCGTTAGGTTCCGAACGCCTTTCAAACCTGTGCCACTTTTATTTCCACAAAGATTAAGAAAATATCTTTTAGTAGGAGGTTTGTCAGACTTATGTCCACTTAAATCCACTGATTCCACTATGATATGTGCCCACAAAGACAAAGAGAAGGCTGAAAATCGTGTTAGTTCCGAACGCCTCCAAAGCAGAATCACCTATATTCCATTAACAGCCATTCAGTGTTCATCAAACACACCAGGCTCTACGTCTACAATTGAGGCTATTTACCGGATCTGATGGGAAAATTGATAGGTCTTATTTCTCTAATTACTGTATATATCTGGTGTATGATATTTATTCACAAAGTGTGTCGGATGGTTTTATCCCCAAATGAATTATTGTCAGCTTCAAAGTTAGCATAAAATATCTCCATTGTGCATCAATACAATCATGCCGGCAAGGATAATATGTGTATTGGTTGCATTCAGCAGTCATGCTTAATTATATAATGGGTTAAAGTGCGGCGTTCGGAACCTAACAAGCGTTCGGAACTAACATTCAGAACTAAATGTTAGTATTCAGAACTAAATATTAGTTGCAAATACATGTAAATAATTAAAGATAGATGCATAGGAAGGATGTGAAGTGTTGCTAAATTCAAGTTATATGCTTATTAAGGAATAATATATAGCGTTCGGAACCTAACAGAATCCCAAACCTAATATCATTCATTACTAAGGCTACCCTGTTATAAATTAATTCTAAATTGGCATGAAGTCTATGATAAGGCTAAACGAAATATTTTTGCCCCTCCAAATAGCCTGAAACTGTAGCTTCCCATACATATTTTTCCTATATTTCTGTATGCTTATGGTAATCGTTAGCAGCAGTTGAAAGAAGATCTAGTAAAAGAACTGTTCAAATTTTGATTATATGCAATATTTGTATGGATCCAAATAATTAAAGAACACTATTTAAGTCAAAACCTCTACTGTTATTTAATATTGCAGTATCCATAGAGCTATATAATGACCAATTTGGGTTTGATTTTTGGTAGGAAATATGCTATTTGGCTATAGCGTTTGGAACTAACATGATCCTATAGCTTGTCTTAAGATTATTGCAAATGAAGTGTGATATTCCTTCCTTGTTGACATTCATATTCAAGTTTTTAAATAATTTATTGACACATTGAAAGATCGTAGGTTTGATTCCCGTCAGGTGTTGTATATAATTTCCTACCCAGCATAGCATTGTTGAAATATGTTTTCCTCCCAAAAAATATCAACAACCCTGCTCCCGACGCCTGTGGGCGGGAGCTAGGAGGCTCTGCCTCGGTCTAGACGTCACGGGAAGGTTGGGGTGCCTTGTGGCAGGCAAGCGCGCAAGGCTTGTTCGCGGAAGTGGTTGGTCGCGGTAGGGGTTGTGCGCGGTTCAATCTGGGCGCGGTTCGGTCCTGGCGCGGAAAGGTCGGCCCCCATCATCCAATACCACACCTTCCAATCTGTGTGTGTTAGGAAAAGATCAATATAAATCTAAAAGATAATCTCTGTGTGGGTTAATCTTATTGACAACAGAATTTACATGACAGTTGAAGGCTTTTCAGTTGTGCCAGGTACGAAATTATGTAGGGTTTTTACTTGAGCAGGAATGATGTAGTGAGTAGTACTAACATGAAGATGATAGGACTGGCATTTATACTATATGCTGTGATAGTTTCAAAATTAATATAGTTTCAAAATAATATGCAAGGAATTATTATAATAATCCTTATAAATGTAAATGATATCAACGACTTAAATATGAATAGTGAATACATCCTATATTTGCTAATGATACGATGCTGTACTGTTCGGCTTTGACTCTGAAAAGTTGCTGAGATACATTATCAGAAGACCTTGCTAAAGTTATACCTGGTGTAAATGTATCAAGTTATCTATGAATGTCACTAAAACCAGGCTTTTAATAATAGACATAAAACACAGGAAAAGAAGGTATTATGAGAGTAGAAGGCACTGACTAAGTACAAGTGAATGCATATGAATATCTAGGCATAAAATTAGACAATTTTCTCACTATGACTGGGCAACTGAATACTTTAACAAAGCAGATCAATTATAACCTATAGACGGTCAACAAAATCAGGATAATTTAGACATCTGAACATGTGCAAGTGGGTTGAACTCCTATATTAGAATTGCATAATAACACTAACACTATGTTGATAAAATATAGGATACTATACAATAACCTGAAACTTGCCCAAGTGAATTAGAACGAGATGATAGAAACACACAGAAGAATGCTGCTCTGACCCTGACTACCTTCATTCCCAGAAATGAAAAGGATAAACGATCCTTATATTATCTATGCACAAAAGATTGGAATGATCTTGCATCGCTCCTGAGATGCTTAGAACTGCCAAAAGAATTTAGCTCAGCGTTGAAACAATTTATCTTACACTGAATGTGGCTAAATATCAACTGACTACACTGAGGAAGACCATTCTACGGAACAAGAGTCTTTTGGTTAATTTCTAAAAACCTCCTGAATAATGATGTTGTCAACAATAATTATTACTCTTGCACACTATAATGTTGATATTTCAGCTACTAGAATAATTACTTGAGTAGGCAAGGTCTTGTAAGCTGTTTCAGCATGAAGATGATAGCGTTGACATCTATAGCAGTGAGGAGTGTATCAGTGAGCACCAGTTCCTGCGACTCATCAAACAGAACATGAGAGACTTTCTCAGCCAGGTCTTCCCTCTGTGTCTCATGCACCATCTGGATGGCCTGCAGCTTGGTCTTAGTGTCCACTCCATCTGTCATCTGCAAAGATATTTTTTTTAAATAGGTATAGGTCAAATATTATACTAATGAGTTTGTGAACACAATTCAGATGTTCAAGAAATATACAATTTTATTCTAAATTCACACTGAACAGAATTATGTGCTTATTTACTAGTTAAGGAGATATTCTGTAAAATTTGCTTTTTTTCACTTTTTATGTAAACCTCAGCTGTGTAAGTAAGTAGGGGTTCAATCAAATGAACATATACCTTCTGTATTCTGTGAACAAGATCTGGGATCAGACACTTGCCCTGCTCCATATAGTGTCTTTCACCTATCATGACATCCAGAATGTGTTTGATATATTCACTTCCCTCATCATAACACAGACCATACAGGTACTGTTGTGCCATCAGGAAACTTCCAGAACTCCATAACATTGCTGCAGCACTTCTCGTAACTGCCTGAGTCTTGCGCAGCAGTTCCAGCATTGCCAGGAGCTCCTGCACAGACAGGTGCACAAACTCACTTACTTGGTAGTGATCACTTTCATTGTTACCATCCAAACCAGCAGAAGTCTTTAGTAGGATGCCACAGAACTCAGATATCTTTTCTGTAAAAAAAAAAAAAGAGATCCTGGACAACACAGCAATAATTACAAGTTGTAATGTCACTTTTCCTAATCTGTTCCTAAATTACTAATACAAATATAAGAATATACTGGTAAACCATAGAACATACATAGTTTGCCCTATTACAAGGAAAGCAACCAAGTATATTCTAGAAATAATATAAGACCAATTGCTATTATTGTTGTCATGAATGTGGAAAATAAATTACCAATATACATTGTTACACCAGTCTCATTTAGATCAGTCTGATCAAAAACAAGCCGGAGACTGTTGCCCATGGTCTCCCTCTCTACAAGACCTCGGTAAGCAAGCTTTGCAAGTGCTGGAAGGCAGAGATCTGCAGCCTGGCTTTTGAATGAGTTGTCTAGTAGACAGCGTGACATATATTGCTGCAATTATATAGGCTGACAAATGTCAATCTAACATTCAAATCATCATTCATTGACTCAAGGAATCATTCTAATCTAGCTGAAATATTCTTTTACCTGTGTTATTAGAGGCATTTACCTTAGTGAAGAAGGCATTGATTCTTGTGTATGTAATCAATTCCTCAGTTGATATGGACTCATTATCTTCAAATGCTTTACAAAACATCATGCAGAAGTAAGTAATTGCAGACACAGACATTATGAGAGGGTTACTCTGCATTGAAGCCCTGACTCTAGCAATGTTCTCAGCACCAACATGATGATCAATGAAGTCAAGCACAGCTTCTTTAGTCAACCCAACAACTTCCATCACAGGCTGACATTTAAGATACATGAGGTCCTTGTGTGGCCTATGAGTAACATATAATTTAAGTGTCATACTGATTCTCATACCGTGTCTAGCCATTGCTGTCTTGTGTGTAATATTGTTTAGAGATAATACCGCTTGGAAATAGGGAAAATACTGGGATTCTGATGGTAGACAGGAGGGGAGGGGGTATCTTTGAATAGCCTAGCTCATTGCCACTCATATTCTGCTGACAATAGGTCCCTCTGCCAGAACTCTATTAAGCATTAGGGTGAGTATGTTAAGCGGGGTACTGGGGGAAAGGCGGAAAAGCAGGGTTTGGGAGTGGAGGGAAAAGGGTGAGGGGTGCTGCTGGTCAAGATTGAGGGGTGATGGAAGGGCAGAGGAAAGATGAGCATGGACCAAGAAGAGAGTGGGCAGGCCACTAGCCAGATTTCTACTACTGCTATTCATATTGTTTATTGTTTCTCTATCCCATCCTACTGCGAAACTGCAATAGATTGACTACGAATATCTATAAGGGATATACGTCCATGCCAAACAACAACTTGTTTGCAAAATGAAAGAATATATGGTGTGCTACAAGCTCGACTAATTAGTGTTAGAGATAACATTGTCTTTGCAAAATGTATGAACACCAATGACTATAGCTAAACTGTCCATTACCTTGAGTTCACAAGTTCACAGCTTGACTATGGCCTGTGAATATTTATAATGGACATCCATGCAAGATAACAACTGGGCTAGACTAATTAGAGTGTTAGAGATAACATTGTCCTCTACAAATGTATGAATACAAATGATTATAGCTAAACTGTCCATTACCTTGATGCAAGTATTAGTACTGCATTTCCCAGGACATGTCTCTGGAGGAGGTTCAAACACCACTCAATAGGTTCAGCTTCATTATTCAATGTAAGAATTTTACTGAACCTCAAGCTTTCCTCTAGTCCAGGGAACTCATCAACACCATCTGACATTGAAAAATAAACAGGGTTAATTCAAAGATATACATTGATATGAAAAATGACAGAAAGGGGACCATAACACAGGTATATTGAGAATCATTTCTCATGAATACAAATTCAGTTTTTAAAGTAAGCTATCAACCCATAAAACATTTTAAATTACTTAAACATACCTACAAACACTAATAACCGTTGATCATCTTTGAGGAGGTCCTGTGAGATGATGCTATCTCCACCCTTTATAGTGTATACACTGAATCTTCTGAAAACTTCAACCAAGGACATTGGTGTCATATCGAGGACAGCCAAATTACGAATGTTGAACAGAAATGCAGCCTTGAAGGTATTAGCCCAGACATTCTGAGCCCAGAGCCTGATTAACTTCTGCACCAGAGTTGATTTTCCAACACCCGCTCGTCCCTCCAGTAAAAGTGGCCTTTTCTTCCCTGAAGAGTCAGAGGTCACATAGTCTAAGATGTCTTCTATATCAATATTCTCAGCACCAGTTCTCTCTAGGTAGTCCTGGTAGTGATCAGGCAGGGCATCATTGATCTCATTCATCCTCTCATATCCACCTCCAGTCACAAGACGGATCTTCACAAACTGTGTGTCCAGGTCAATCTTCTTATCAGGGTTCCTGTTTGTCACATGACCAATAACCAATACTGCTGCTCTCAGTGGATCATTTATGTTATCTGGCAAGACAACACACATTTATAAGTCATATTCATTCATGTTAAATACTCACATATACAAATATTTGACACTGTGATTCCTTTATATATTGGAATATATGTACATAATTAAGGTCCTTTGTTGCGGAAATTGAGGTCTGAAATTGACAGGGGAGGGTATAATCTATAATCACCACAAATCCTGAATTGTGTTAGTGCAGCTACCCATATATAGAATAAAAACAAGCCGCAGCCGTGATACCCCCCCCCTTTCATTCCCCTTAGTGCCGTTAATGTTAGATGTCAGATGTTAGTTAAGGAGATGATAATAAGACACAGATGCTATATCGGTGAACCACTAGTATCAAAATATGAACTCCCATCAGCAAGTTCTGAGGCAATTAAAGGAATAGAGAGTATATATGATTAAAGGTAATTACCAGTGTTAAATGAATGAATCATGGAAATTTTCTTTAAATTTTGGAATTAGAAAGAACATGGTTGGGGAAACCCAAAAAGCCCCAGAAAAACATATGTCGCATGTTCCTTTTTGCAGCAAATTGATGAAAATGGTTTGTTACTAATAAATGTGATATCATCTACCTGTAATGTCCAATAGTGGCATGACCTCTTCATCATCATCAACACCATTTCTTCCCTTTGCAAAACAAAATCCACTGTCCGGCCAAATGTCCCTTAACCACATGTTCAAGGATATCCTGACAAAACAGATTTTTCAAATTTTCAATTGGATATATTCGACTTGAATTAACAGTTATATCTTCTCTGTTGAATTAATAAGTTGCCATGTTGTATACTTGAAAACCAAACTGACAGGGTTCATATCAAGATTAAGAAAGATATTATTTGTTAAGTTGAGGGAAGCCTGTAATCATATTCTCTATTGACCGTCTTGAACATTAGAAAAGCCCAATATGAAATAAACATTATTGCCACAAAACATACAAAATAATTCTTACCTTTTTGTTTTGAGATAAATACCCAATATACATACAACGCATAAAACAACACCCAACATTAGTGAAGACACCAATACACCAACAACCAAAGCATTCCAGGCCTCGCCTGTCAGGGACAAAAAATTAAGGTATGGTAATGTTATAATCAAACTAAATAAACCATTATATGGATATTCGTAGAAGACAAGGCATAGACGAGGCCACTTAGGTGGCAGCAACTTGAGCCGCCCTTTATATAGAAAAAAAAACAGAAAAAAACAAGCAACATTTGTGTCTTTGTACGTAGCAGGCAGTAGGGGCTAGTTGACCATATAGGTATATAACCTGTTAGGTTATATTTAGCAGCCTTAGAAAATACTCTGTACTTACGGCACAGATTATCACATGCCAGACAAGTGACATGGCTATTTGCATTGAATGTTTTTTTTATGTATAGTATATAGGCATCTGAATGAATCCAATACAACACAGACTTTTAATTCAAAGCCGTTCTCTCTAAATTCGATCAGACACACACAAATAATATATGGACAAACACATGTTCTACTCCTCCTCCCCTTTCCTCCCCCCTCCCCCTGACTACCTGTTACCCACTTCCCTAATCGAATGAATGTAGATAGGAACAATTAGAAATTTAATTCAATATTCATGTTATGATTTTCCTTAATATCATTTACTAAAATAGTCAAATAAACTTCCTTAGGACGACATTAATAACACATAGAGCTCTTAAGTATACAGTGTCTTAAAAGTTGGTACTTATCTCGATACTGCTCAAGGTAAAACCACGGATTTGTAATCATCACAAATCCATGGTAAAACACCCCCCAAACACATTCATATTTCAAGGTCTGGTGGCAGGACATATTATTTTTGTAGCCAGAAATGTAAATTGTAATAGTGTGGGAATGTCTTGACATTCCACAGCATTTGTGGCGACGCCTGCCGGTCCGTGTGGTGAACCCGTTACCCATAAACCCCTCCCCATTATACATTCTCCATTTTGGTATGATATTTTGGTTTTGCTTACCTGAGACAAAAAACGAACCTAGAACAAGACTGATATATGTTGTCAATAGCAAAAAGTACCAGAAGATACGCTAAACTTAACGCCGACAAAGCACCGCCAGAAGAAATACACCTAGAATCTAGGAGGTTGAAGATAGCGCCAACGTCATCAATAACTGAATCAGGTGAAGAGGATGGGCACACAGCGTCCATTGAGACAGATGACAGCGACGGCGAAATAATGGAAGGAAGGGTTGGAAAACTGTAGTAGTCACTGGAAGACATGCAGAAAAACATGCCAGATGACATAACCAAAAGCGTTATAAAGGCCCTGGTGGCTATAAAACTTGAAGAAGAAGAAAAGAAAAAGCCTGAGGAGAAACAATCGGGTACACCTGAAATGCAGGACTACATGACAGCTAAAACCGGCCGACCACCCATACCGGCGGCGTCGATAGGGCAGCAGCCACACTTCATACACCCGAGACAAATGACCAGTGACCCACTGGCGCAACAATACATGGAAGAACAGCTGGACCAAGCATCACCATTCTTCACTGGTGGAAGTATCAAAGGTAACCCGGCTTATGATATTAGAGTGAGAAAAATAATCGCATGCCCTCAGATGTTCCTTGATCGCTATGGATTGGTGCTTGCAAAAGACAGGGCCAATTCAAAGGATTCAATGACATACATGGAATATGTCCACGCCTTCACATCAATGTTCATGGATACTAATATTGTGGAGGAGGCTGATAAACCTTATCTGCTTATGCATCTGAATCAAGTGTGTCAAGATGCTAGGGAAAGGCCATGGGCAACCCTATTGAGGTGGACCAATGCAATTTTTGACAAGATCGAGCGCAATGAGATCACATGGGCAAACATGGATACCATACAGTATGAGCGTATGCGAGTATCCATGGCCAGCATGAGCATAGCGGTCACGGAGGGCGTGTCTGTCCCATGCCAAGCATACAACAGCCGCAGCACATGGTCGAAGAAGGACGGTCATGACGGCGAGAAAGTGACACTCAGTCATATGTGCGCCTACTGTCAGTCAGTGAACATTAACAGCAAGCACTTGCATCCAGCAACAGAATGCATGAAATGCGAGAAAATGCAACAGATGGCCAGCAGAGACCCATCGCCAGTAAACTAAGCATATATGATGCAGCCACCGCCATTGCCAGTCACACAACCCCAGCAGCAATACATGCCACGCCCACCTACGGCACAGTATACAAGCAATGCCAAAAAACTAGATACACCTGCGGGACAAGAACCGCAGGGCCAGCCAACAGAAACAGCGCAGCAAAACCGTGAGTTTGAAAGTGAGATCATTTCTGACACACCCAATGAAATGTCTCATAACATGTCTGTCAACGACGATTGTGACTATGAGTCCCAATGTTTATGTTTATACCCGCACTCACAACTAGACAGAGTTCATACAGGTCAGGTCGGGTCGCAGGTCAAGGCCGAGCACCAGCCAATGGGGAGATGGCTGACGCATCCTTGGGATGTTGACCCAATCAGAGACAATGTAACAAAAACAAACATGGCGGCCCCCAGTCAGAGCACGAGCATGCAAGGTGAACCAACCTCTGTGAGTGAAAACAACGACGAAAAGGTTCTAGATACTGTATATACGGCAAGTGTGATAGTGTTATCGATGTACAAAATATATGTGAAAATGAAAGTTTCTTCACATACTTTGGAAATAGAAAACCACAGCTCAGCTACGAAATATCCCAAACATGTTAGAGATTATATAGATACGGAGATCAAAAAGGGCGCAGTACACAGCCCCCTACAGAAACCGCCGTTTAACGCCAGGTTCAGAGAGTTACAGTACAATCTGTGGTGCATTTATTACACAAATATGCATACGGGAGTCTGTCCTTGCATTCAGTTTAATTAATCTAAACCACACATTATATGCATAAGATTGTCTATCAAGGAAAGGTAACTCAATTGGTTTTACATGCTCCTCATTGTACTCATGACCTTTACGCTCAGAATAGACCAAATATGTTACAAGAAACCTTACTCGAGACTCAATTGACCTTGCTAAAAGCGATAATCAGCATTAGTCATATGATCTGACTACATGGCATAACAAATTCAGCTATACCATCAACATCATTACCTAGACAGTATAACTTACTATATGACCCAGCAAATCATGCAAATCCAATGTAATCGTAACATGATGCGTTTACCTGGAAATTATATACCTAACTACATAGCATGGTAAATAATTTAGATCTAATATATTAATCTAACATATGTCTAACAGTTCTAGAATGCATATCTATCTACATGAGCTTTTATACTAATACGAATATTAATATGACAGGTCATACCGATCTAGCACAACACATATCCATGAAACTGTGATTAAGTTTGTGTTCTTTGCACAACTCTCCATTAAATAATACACATGAGAATATGAAGGGAAAATAGGAAGAATTGGGCAAACAAACTTGAATTTGATAATTTGATATGTAGGTCGGTCAAACAAGCAAAAAGAGTATTCACAATATTGAATACACTACCATTGCAAAAGCCTGTTGTTCCTTTCCATTTACCAAGGTTCCCACATGTTAGCTCTGTTCCATTATAAACGAGGCCTTCTGGGCATACAACCTCTATAGTGTCTCCATATACTGGACTTGCATTGTTCTCCATCACATTTTGGTCAGCTTTTCTCCGCTTCACAATCCATACCATGTCTTGTCTGCGCAATTCTGCAATTATAAACTTTGCTTTAGTCAGAACAGTGAAATCCCAAATAGTATCCCTCATCTCAAGCTTAGGCTTGTCTGTTTATTTGATAATTACTCATTTAAGAGATATCAAGGTAAATACGAGCAGTATATGAAATTTTGCAGCAGGGGTTCAGGGAACTAATGCATACAAACAAGGAATCATAATATATTTTTTCAAACATTGTCTTATAAATGGAAGAACATGATTAGGTGAATACAAAAAGCAAAACAAAAAGACAGTTACCATAAAATACAAATAATATGGTAACTGTTCAGCAACTTTTACGTAATGTTGTTGTCATGTATTGGCATGAGCCTATTTAAGAAATATTTTCTCCATACCTGCATTTTGATAAATGATGCTTTCAAGGGTAGGACATGTAATGGCTGAAAGAATTGAACCAATTTATTTTAGATTTTGAGATAACAAGGCATGAAATCATGAAGCTTACAGTGCTTAGTCAACCATGTGAAAAATTCTTTGACGTAGTTAGGCATAAGTATTAACATATATATTGCCTTCATGCTTACGAATACAAGCTGTGCCTGAAGGGGACCAATCACCATTTGCTGAACAGGTCATTACTCCACTGGTTCTATTTAGTCTGTATCGTTTCCTGCATCTAACTTTGACTTTCTCCCCATAAACATAACTAGTGGTGGAATTCTTCATTTGAGGGATAACATTTTCCAGTAGAGTACTTAGTCTGCATTTTATTAATGATGTATCTACAATAATATGTGGAGTCACAGACTAAGTAAGACATTATTACTAAGTCAGGTTGGATCTATCATGATGTTTACAAAGCAAAGGAAACCAGAGACAGCACTTTAGTCTAAACACCAAATCCTTGCCTCCCCTGGGCAGGTCAGCTTCCTATAGATAGGTGTATATCGATGTGTGAAAAATCAACATGTGGACGATAATCTCATAAAAGATGTAGAATGTTTAGTTACTTTTTATATAATACATGTATATAGCCAGGGGCTGTTGTTAGTGCAACGTTAATAATATGGTATAGGGTATATCATATAATATAGGTATATACTTACCTTTACAAACTCCAACTGTGCCAGCCCATGATCCATTACTCAAACATGTTAGTTCTGAACCTATGTATACAAAACCCTCGTCGCATTTCACTTGGATTTTGGCGCCAAATGTGTATGTTGCAGCAGAAGAGAATGAGCCATCGGTTAGCTTTGGCAAAGGTGCTGAACAAGTGTTTGCTATGAAAAAATAATGAAGATAAGACAACATATCAGTCCACCTACTCTACAGGTCAAAATGCTTCTAAGTTGATTGGTTCCAATGTTTATGACATTCTCATCCCAAATCCATCATAATAGTCACTTGAACTGAATTGATTCCCAAATCTTAGTACTTTTATTTTTTACTTTTAAGCTCTAGAACACCCTTGAATATTAAAATCCCATTTGAAGTTTTACTGCAGATTTCGGTAATCATTAACTAGAAAAGAACAGCTTCCTCTAATATAGCAACTGTATTTCACATATTTCGGCACTGTGAATAAAGATGTAATTTAAAGGAATTAATCACTCAACCCTCATATTTACTGAATTTATTGATTTTCAGCCCCTAGGTAAACCGGAATAGACCACCGGAGATAAGCTAGAAAGTAGCATAACTAAAAGTTGTCCTGATAAAAACGGAAGGAGTATCCTGAGAAAAGCTGTTTTACTCACCAACACACATACCATCCATACCAGACCATGTTCTATTACTTTGACACACCCTTGGGTTTGTGCCGTTGTACCAAAAACCTTCAGGACAATTGAAATTTGCTGTCTCACCAACAAGAGATCCAGCCACAACGTGTGTATTCTCCGGGACATTGATCATATTGCAAGACATTTCTGAAAATTGTGAAATGAATGATATATTGTGAATATATTGTCCACGGCAAATATCGGCAGACATCTTGAGATATCAATCCTTTTTATACACAACCTGAATGCTTTTGGAAGGTCATCTTGGTAAACAAGCTACTACAATGTAAATAACTACTTGAAGTCAATGCATGGTACAATTAAAGTATATTTCATATAGTTACATAGTTATTATAATAATTGATTATACCATTTTTACTTAGTATAACATGAATTCCTGTTAAGGATAATATCAACAATCGTATCAAATCATTCAAATAGGAACCCATCCCGCTCAATAGAGGATGCAAATTTGTGTTGGTAGGGTAGTAATGGCTTTGTGGGTAATATACTGATATCCTCACTTATACAGAAGTTAAGCTAGCTCATATCGATTATGCTAATAAGTAATAACCCAGGAAACATACTTATATTAAAAAGATATGAGAACTGAGCGTTAATCCTGCAACATGGGGTTATGTAAGAACGGGTCCAGGTGTGCCTATATTGATAGCCAATGACCGTTGAGGGCACATTACAGGGTCATGTGGTCGACCAACATTAATTATACGTACATCTGGTCACATGGACCAAAAGTGATTGAGGATCATGCGGCTGATCACTATCCACAGGGTTGGTCTATCAACTAACAGCACCCCCCCTGCGGCAGCCATATTACTGTAATACCTAATAGCTATCCCATTATGCATTGCGCATTATGGCAAAATGGCCGCCACACTAGGCGCGCCTGTGTCTAAAAATAGATAGCCAAGAAAGTTCCTGCCCTGTGACTTCAGCTACTATGGCCGGGTGCTAGGCAAGCAGCGGACCTTACGGCAATGCACAGGCTGGCTGAAAGTGACTTCAGTGACTTCTAACCTCTGATTGGCTGGTGTCATGATCAAAGAACATATGAACAAACACAAATCCATACCATAACTAACCCTAAACCTAACCCTAAATTGGTGGTCATAAGTCAGTAAAGGCAGTAGTGGACTGTCCCTGGTAAAAGCTGACTAATAAAAGTAATTACTTGACCAAACCATATCTAAGCATGTATGTGTCAGCAATTCTGCTGACATACGGAATGACCTACATGAACAGATTCATAATTATATTCATAAGTGATATTCATAATCATATTCATAATAGTTATCCAATCTAATGCAATGCTGCATAATCATGCAATGAGTCTTGAGGCTGTAAGTACTATATAAAAGGAATTGAATGCTTTGAAACTTACTTTTGCAAGCCCCAGGCACACCAATCCAAACGCATGATCCATTTCGTTGACATGCACAGGTAAGTATTGTTCCATTGTATAGGTATCCTTCATCACAATGGACGATTACTTTTTTCATGTGTACATATGGCCGCCAAGCATCAACTGTGCCATGTGTAAGATCAGGTAATGGATGTGGACACACATTGACTAAGCGCAAGAAAGACATATCTATATATTATTCATCTATATCTAGATTCACACTCTTGTTCGCAACACAAATTAGCAACAATGTTTCCCGGCAGGTAGTTATTGTGCAAGAAAATCCTGAGGTGTGACTGAGTCCTGATCAGATTTTCAATTATGTAAAAAAAATCTGATGGAATAACTGTTAAGAAAATGTGGCCAATGAATTAAGTGAACTTTAAAGAAAACAAGCTATTATAGCATAATATTATATAAGATCCAAACGGATTCTTGTAACCTGCCCGGGCCTTTGACGGATTTACCTTTCAGCAAAAGTAAGATGATCTTCTCCCAAACCATACCTTTACATTTCGATCGGAGTAGTAGACATACTAGATACTACCAAAGAAATAAAGAACAGCTCACATGTGCATGCCCCTAGAGTGCCTTCCCAAGTTCCATGCGCCCCACAGGTCAATAAAGTTCCATTATAGTTATAGCCTATGGGACATATTATCTTCAATGAGTCACCGAATAGAGAACCAATGGCTATCGCTCTGCCCCATTTCTCATTATTTAGATCCAGTCGTCGTCTCCACATCACAACAGTCTTCATTCTTCTCAACTCTATGAAGCATAAAATAGTGAATGTATCACAATACCATTAGTCTGAATGGATATATTTTGACAGCAGAATTCATCAAAGTTAGCATGTCTATCAGTTTGGAATTAGATTTTGTTGAAGTTCATTAACAAATCTAAACAATTTCTTCACCTGCAGTTTTTTCTAGAAAGGTCCCAGCCATACCACATGTAATGGCTGAAATAGGGAACATGTTAAAAGATTATGTTAAACCAGAATATATAATTTATATGGCTTTAGTGTAATTCGAGTCAAACTTTGCCGAAAGCATCTATGTGAAATCAACATTCTAAGAGGATTGATCCTGAATACTAGTGCTTGTTATATATGTGAAAGGTAACAAAACAGCTTTGTTGAAGGATGTTTTCATGAGTATGGTACTTATTAGCTACAGTATTAAATACAATTTGGACGTTCAAAGATGAGACATGTGTGTATGACAAAAGATCTTTGACAGACCATTTACTCTAAACGATTTAGACAGAGTATCTGGTACAAGGTCTATTGAAGATGCGGCTACCATGAGTTATATTTATCCATGTAGGCAACATTATTGTACTGGAATGAATCTGAAAGAAGACTTTAGTTTCCCATACCTTTACAAACTTCGTCTGTTGTAGACCATGTGCCATCTGCAGTGCAAGTCACATACCTTGATGTCCCACTCAATTTGTATCCTATTTTACACTGAAGGATAAACTTCTCTCCATATCTGGCATTCCCCGTCTTTCCATGGGCATATGTATTTTCTGGAAGAGCTGTATATCTGCACCTGATGATGGATTTATCTATTGATAGCAAAGAATAATAGGTTAACAATATCATACATGTGTTATATTAGTTGTGCATACATCCCATTCAAGTGACCTTTACACATACACAGTAGCAAGGAGGTATAGGGTTCGCGCTTCGGCTCTAGTGTTATATAACTTAACAATCTTTAGCAGTATGATCAGAGGGATTACAGCCAGTGGTTGTTCTGAAACATTGCATCAGACACATGAGGTGTCTAAATGTGAGTATGACCGTGAGTGATGATGTTAATAGGAAGCTAAATTGTGACAAGAAAACCTGCATTGCATGAAGGCGGGGGATTGGAGTATAGAAGGTGGCGCTGCCTAGTATATACTTCACTAACTAACCATGACAGTTCTCTATTAAACAACACTCTAACCTGACTGCTGCTGTTGTCCAGAAAATGACTGCACACGTATAGTATTGGGAGCGTTTTGCAGGGTTAGTTTAGTGAGATTATGTTTGTTATCATGCCCCCCTCCTCTCCCACCCCCACCCCCCTCCGCCCTCCTACCTGGAGTCCCGTATACACCAACGCCACTGGCGTCGTGTCTATGGGACGCTCTGTGCCTGTGCCTGTATGCCTGTGCCTGCGGGACCCGTGAGTGTAAGCTGGTTAAAGCTATGTAAACATGGTGGGAGTGAGGGACCACAGGTAGGGGGTGCATGCATGTTTTCAAAACAACATTGGTAGACCATGAATGCAGTAGTTTTTCCAGACAAAAGGGTAGCTAACTAAGTCAAGTTTCTCTCAGACGAATTACAGGTCGCCACTCACAGGGAAAACGTTAAAAAGAAGGCCATAAGTATGGGTTGTGTCTATATGGGGAGTGGACGCTGATGGGTTGGGTGACGTCACAAATTGTTGATGTAGGCTTATCCGCCCACAGAGGGCGGGTCGGTCACATCTCGTCAAGCTATTAAGACACACACATTTCCCACCCGCCATCTTAAATTTGATCGAATATTTTTTAAAAAAAAGACTTTAACCTGACAGGGTTCTCATCTATATGCACTCAACAAATCAAGTTTACAACATATGTATTTATTGTCATCCTTATTCAAGATATTCCCTTTTCATTCCTGGCAAATGTTGTCCACACCTATTCCAGGGATGCGTGTCAGACTATTGTCACTCGCAAAGATAATTACTTTTTCCACTGTGCCATTTATGTTGATACACGTTTTCTTAGATTATTTAATTTGATGCTACATTTTACTACACGTTGATGTATGTACCTTAGTTGATGTATGTACCTTTAGTAAATATAGCAATATAAGTTAAGCATAGCTACGTGGGAGTAAATAATCACCAATTGTAAATGAGGTATCGAAATACAAAACTACTATTATTATACAGAACAGAATTCTGCCAGCATTTTTTTGTCAATTTTTGTCTATTTTTTTGTATTCCCGCCCACTTTTCTTGGAACTCATAAGCATAATTAATGTAGAGCTGGCAAGAATCAGATGGAGATTTCTGAACAATGGGCGTACTCATTACGGACAATATTGTAACAATACTGTAATTTGTAACTATTGTAAATTTGGTTCGATTTCAAATTATTCTAGGCCTATATATTCCCCGTTACGGCGGCAGGGGGATTCCAATTAATTCAACTTCACATATAGGCCATCAACTGTACCCCAAAAGAGTGATTTTCGTTCCGGATCGTGGTCACTACTTTTTGTCAACATATTTCAATTGCTAATACCCTATATTATGATATGTCAAAAGTTCTCCATGTAATTCCTGCAAGTTTTGGGGGAATTCGGCATTGATTCTGACAGTGCAAGGCCTATGGAAAGAAGATTCACTTTTAATAGCCCTGGGGCCCGTTGCTCCGTTTCTCGCTAACTATTTCCCCCATTGAAAGTGTGTGGGAAAATAGTTAGCGAGAAACGGAGCAACGGGCCCCAGGTGGTGCATATCATGCTATTTGTGGAACCTTGCAATTTTGATCATACTGAGGCCCAGGCGTTACGTAACATTATGTAAAAATACCAATGTTTTGTTATTGATTCTTAATTTCCTGAATCTCCTGATTCTGAATCTGCCAATTTCTATTTTGTAGCTAGTGAAGAATTTTAGTTCTCCACGTTGGAGAAACAAGTAAAAATAAATAAATTTAATCAATAGAAATATTGGATAGAAAATATTGACTAGATTTAGAATCAAGTGATCGATATAATTTGATAGGAAATACTGTACCCTATAAATGAATTTATTTGACCTATGATGTCAGTGCATTATTCTCCGAATTATTTGCAAAATGCGTAATATAAAGGTCAGGTCATAGGTCATTTTTGTGGTCTTTTGCGAATAACTCAGAAAATATTACACTTAAATCTTAGGTCAAATATAAACTATTTATGAACACACGTTTTCCTATCAAATGATGTCAGTCACTTATTTCCACAGCCAGTAAATAATTCTAAATTGATTAAATTATTTATTTTTAACATTTTTCTATAAAAACCATCAATACAAAAATATTCTAAAAGGTTACAGGGTTGTACTTGGTAGATTCGGAATAAGGAGAATCTTAGAGTCTGGAATACATAAAAAGACATTGGTAGGACCCGAAATTCAAGGTTCATCAAATAAATGATATCATTAAATTTACAATTAAAAATGAATCCAGGCTTTTGGCCCCATAGGTTTGGCACTGCCAGCATCAATGCCGATTTTCTCAGAAACTGGCTGGAATTACATGGAGAACTTTTGGGATATTATAATATACAGTATTATCAATTCGGAACGGTGTCAAAAAGTAGTGCTCAAAATCCGGAACGAAAATCATTTTCTAGCAATATTCTGAGGCTCAGCAGATGTCCTAATACTATGATTCAGAAATGAATTGGAATGAAAATAGAGATTTTGTAGTCATACCAACATAACAATTTAGAATAATGAGTTGTTCCCAATAAATTAATGGCTGCATATTTTAAACAGTCATTTGGATAGGAAAACCGCCGTTTCTTATGTGTGGTGCTGGCACGAAAATAAGCATTTTGTTAATCTCATGTTTAAACAAATATAAAGAAACGTCCTAGGATACTACTCTCTAGACAATCTTTCTTAGATTAAAAGATAACAACGAAAATAATCTCAGATGAGTATTTTAGCCTCTGGAGGAGCTGTTGTTTTCCAACCCAAATGATGCATTTTTGCTGGAGTTGCATATATATATATGATGTCTATATGAATGAAATGGATATAGGATTATATGTAGACCGGAAGTCGTCATAGGTCGCGTGACCTTCCTTTCCAGCAATCTGCTTGATCAGCGTCATATTCGAAAACCAGCTTGTGCAGCCAGCACGTCAAAATTTAGGATGCTAGATATATGCACGTAACTTGAGACCTTATATATGTTCAATAGAAACCTACCTTTGCAAATACCAAAGTCACCGGTCCAGGATCTGTTACTCTCACAGGTGAGTTCTGAGCCAGTGTAGGCATAACCTTCATCACATTTTACGATTATTTGACTTCTAATTTTATGTGGTGCCAATGTGTGAATAGAGCCATGGGTCAAGTTAAGCATGGGTTCAGGACATGTACTTACTGAAAGGAAAAATACATTGTTGTTAGTTTAGGGTATAATAATGTTGTAACATTGTAAATGTTGTAAATCTTGGTGTCATTGTCCTTGTACGAATCATTATTCTCATGGGAGAGAATGATGCTTAGAGAAGTTGCTAATATATACAATTATGAAATCCAATTTGTTAGGTATCATGACGTTGCTGTACAGAATTCTATATTGATTATTATTAACAAACAATCATATCTCAGCTTTGTCCAGGGCTTGGGGATGGTCCCAAATTAAGACGGGTGACAGTGCCAGGTCTAGGTGTTTAATTGCTTATGCAACATGAGCTAATGATTATGAATTATGGAGCATAGGTTTTTTGTTCAGATGTTAATTATTTATAAATGATAACTTAGGAACGGTTAGGTAATGTTATTTTCTGCCCTATACGACATGTCACCCTTAACGGGTCTAATTGTATACATGTATATGCACTATACACTGCAAAAACCAAGTGTAATCTACCTGAACAATCTGATTGTCCCCTGGCACAAAAAGCTTATGTGCCGGTTCTTAACGGCACCAACTACCCATCCTCTCATTTCTAACACCACCTTCATCTCACCGATGAATTACGGAACAGTAATCACTCAAGCGTGATGAAGCTTTGTGGAGCTAAGACGCTCATTCAAGTAGTGTTTATATATTACAGGTTTGATATCTTAATGTTTGGGAAAAAAATATTGATATTTTTTGGTGGATAATTACTAATACCTTTAGAAGTACCTAAGTATACTCCATAAAATGACATTAGATATGCATAGATATATTTTATACGTTGCCTTGAAATTTCGTACATGTATTATTATTACTAGCAGCATTAAGTACCCCAAGAATTAGAATATTCCAACAAAGATATCTTATAAATAAATCACTTTGAAAAATATTCATTTTGCGACTTATGACTCATTTTCTTAAAACACATCACATATATCAATAGTGAAAGTGGAAAGATTTGTGAGCCTATTCCGATTTTATCTTGACGAATCGTGGCCGTGCGAAAACCATTTTCGCCGAAAATTAAACACAAGCTTATGACCACCACCCATACCTCTATAACAGAGAACCTATATATATATATGACCAAACCCCATCCAACGGACTTTTCTCCCTTAATTCGATCTTAGACTGTCTAATTCTTTCACTAATTGAAAGGGAATTGCATCAATAACTACATGTGTGAGTTTAAAAGAAATCCGAGTCCCAGAGGTGATGTTATTAATGAAATAAAAAATAAAATGACTCGAAAATGATACAGACATAAAAATGCTGGCTGTTCTGGGACTCTACCTCACAATGTCCAGTTTGGAAGTCTGGCAGCCTAACCAATGAACCATTGAAACTGGCTATAGAGTACATTCATATAAACACTAGCCATACCATGTTGATCGAGGAGAATGGGGAAAATGCTGCTATATTAAGTTTATTCACAGAAGCCAGTGTTGGCACACAGAATAATACTGTGTCCAGAGAAGCGTGCATACCTACACAGTCCTGCAAACTATAGAAATAGATTGCAGATGCAATATAACATTTTATGATAATTTGAATCAGTAAATCACCTGCAGTTAACACAGGAAACTTCATAGATGATTCAATGTTACACATTTAAGTTTTAACACTTGTTAATGCCCCTTTTCGCTCACCCATACTCGTGGGGATGTGGCATCATTTTCACACATTGGAAAGCTAAGGTGAAACTTAAAGAGGTATTATTGTGTGTTCAGAAGTCGCCACAACTGTTACAAGGTGAATTATTTAAAACAGTTTTTTATAAGCAACTGATGATATTATTATTACATTGTCCATATATTCCCAACTGCATTTGTAATGCTTTTTGCATTGATTGTACTAGCTGAATGATTATACATTCAGATCAATCATTCTCACATTTGAGCGAAATGTATGTCTTCCTTTACTCACTACGACATAATAGTCTAGGTATAAATAGTCTGTATTCCTACCATCTCATACCCATTAATTCTCCAACTCCATCTTATTCAGAACCTCATTATTTCTCACCGGTGCGACGATTAAGAGTAACTTAAACGATAGATTGCTATGTTTGTCACTCAATTAATTGTAAATATGGAATGATATAAGAATTAAGGTATAATTAACGACACCCTACCAATAATTGTACAAAAAAGATTACAGGGCTCTTATGAAAACCAGTGTAAGTTGAGATGTCCCCTGTACGAAATAAAAATATTTGAACAAAAAAAATACCATATTGAACATTTATCTGTCAGCAATTATGGAGCTACACCTGCTAGTATAACAATATGCACTGTCATATAGCTCCAGAATATTGTCGCGCTAAATGTTACACCTATATGTACTTGGCATCGTCCTATAATCACTTGACAATTGAGTGTAATAGTCAATCACCTATGCATAAATATACAGTTCAATCCAAACATATAGCCTATATAGCCTGCTAACCAGGTGACTGGTGGGCAGCAATCCACTCAGAATCGGATGGTTAGTTCTTCCGTAATATATTATTTTCGTCGGCCGCATCCAATTCTGTGCCCCCACATTTTTTTTAAATTTCAAAGTTTTTTCAAAGTGATTTATTCACAAGATTTCTTTGTTGGATTGTTCCTATTTTGGAGGGTTCATTGCTTCAAAATATATGTATATGTGTATTAAATCTCAAGACATTGCATTGAATATATCCTTGGGTTTTGAAGGTTTCTCTCAATATAAACAATTGCTATTCTCACAAGACATATAGACATGCACCGGCATAATGCTGGTGTATGAAAACGATTGAATATCAAGAAAGACATCATTACCTACGTCTAACATTTTTTTTAAAAATATTTTTATTGGCCTTAAACATTTAACAGGTTCATTAAATCATGAAGAAAAAAGGAAAAAATGCATAACTGACCACGCAGCTATCTTTCATGCCTTGCCTAGTATAGTATACAAATAAGGAATAATTATCAACAATTGTCTTTATCTCTCCGTCCAATTCATTCCAAGTATGGTTACCTTCATATGCCATAGAACATATATGTATACAATGAATGCTAGCGAGGGGTAGCTATTATGTAATAGCTCTGAGTATGCACCAGTAAATTTCTAGGTCAACGCGACATTAGCCTCGTTCTGGTCAGCTGCACAGTTGACCAAGTAGGTTTGAAAACTGCAATGGAGAGGCAGCGGCAGTTCTGAATTGCTATGCATCTATTTCCAAGACAATATGCTGTGATTTGAAGGATGAAAATGTGTGATTCTCTAAGAGAAATGGCCAATGTGGCTGACGGATACCTCCAGAGATTACCCATTATTAGAATCAGGGCACCTCTCCATTGGAACATCATTTTACCTGAGAGAGTTATGGCCGGAGTAATGATAACACACCCCGAACACACCTCACAAGCCAAGGCAAGGGAACGTCTATGTAAATTCATTCAAGATTTATGCTGATGCTTTCCAAATCAAAAGTATATAGGTAAGTAAATATTTAATATGAATATAACAAGCATAACCTTTAAAATTTTGCGGTCAAAGTACCACCCACGAACCGCCCCTCCATGACCGCCCTGGTCGCGCAAATTAACAATGACCGCCCCCGCTATTTTAGCTCGCCGATTGACCGAGGTAGTAGGTGTAAATGCCGGTAAGAGTTGCGCGACATGTAGCCTAGGTGTGAGGCTATATGATGTGTGAATGCACCACATATAGTTATATAGGAAATATCTAAAATTGGAGATGGGGTTGGGAGAGAAAAACAGGTATGAAAGACAGAAGAGGCCAAAGGAAAAAAGGGAGAGGGGGAAGTGTGGGGAGAGAGGTTAGACAATGTCATATATCTCTGTCTGTCGATGGCTTCATGACTTTTACTGCAGAACAATCATCCAATCCAGTTTCTCTATGCATCAGTTGCATATTAGTTATATCTCTAGGCATGATCTAGATGATAGATGAGGCCTAATGGTATACTTGTAACCCCATGTTATATTTAGCATTCATCCAGTACTTGAAGACTTGATCAAAATTGAATCTTAACTAACATCTCATTTCGCCACTGTCCAGATCTTCTTGTAACCCTTTAACATATTTGGAATTTCCTTCTCTCGAACTATATATTACCGTATCATCAGCAAAATGTTGTATTTGACTATTCTTGATAACGTTATGTAAGTCATTAATATATAAAATGAACATTAATGGTCCAAGAGAAGTTCCTTGGGCCCAGTTGGGGTACGCCACATATAACTTCTTGTGATGTGGAGAGACTTCCATCAACAACCACCCTTTGCGATCTGCTTTTTAGATAATCTTGAAACCATTTATGGGTATCTCCGTGAATGCCAATTTTTTAAAATTTTTCTAATAATATATTATGATTAACGGTATCAAGGCTTTAATATTTTAGTGGGCATAAAGGATAAGCAGTCAGAGTACCACCCAACCCATAAGTCATAGTACCACCCTCATTGCGCAAATGCTAGGTGTGAGCCTATATGTGTGAATGCACTGGGAAAGAATGATGTATAACGCTATATAATTAAATTGTAGGGGTAGAAGTTATAGTATATGACTAGTGACGACGACATCTGAATTCATTAGGTAGTGTAGGACTTGGTTAAACTGAAAAATCCATAGTCTTCCCTCTATATACAATGATACATGTAATTTAATTTCAGAGTCCGTCCTGTCGATATTACACAGGGTTCTCACTAGAATTAGTTGACAGCGTAGAGGGGCCAAAGCACATCTAGGGCGGTTTGGGGAAAATTTTGAGCAAAATGATACTAAATACATAACTGGATGAGAGGTACTAACTTTACCCATGCAGGTGCTGGGAGGGGTGGCTAAATGAGTGGTAGACAATGTTCAGTTATGTAACCAGGGAATATGAATAATTCATTAATGAATTGGGTTGGAATATCTTTACTCAAATCTTAATCATTTTATCATTTGTTACTTCAGGTTCAGCCGCATTTCCAGGTCTGTGGAACCACTGCAAAGAGGCTCACACTTTATATAATTAAACGATTGGAGCTGGCTGTGAGATGATCAAATAGGATCACCAAATACATGTACATAAGATATCCAGACAACAATTCCAGGACTACCAGCTGTACAACATCATACTGGGTGGGTGTATTGAATGTTCGATAGAAATAGTTGAGTTTATATATTTGATATTTTAAATGATAATGATGATTTCGAAGAGGTGTTATCTAAATATCGGTTCATATTCTGCTCTTCTAGGAGAGTGCAAGTCCGGTGATTATTAGCATCATCAATAATTTTTTAATGTACAATAATTATGATGAATATTATGTATGGAATGATGTATGATATATCAGTCAGCAATGCAACAATTAGTTCAACTTCTTATATCGTATCTGATGGCATTGAATGATAAGTCAGCTATAAGTCGCCACATGTATTTTATGAAATGAGATCAAGCAGATTTCAATGATGGTTAACATTATTACATCTAATAAGTACTATACTTATACTTGGAATAGTATGTTCACCGACTGGTAGTTCCACTTCTAAATATGTACATGTCATGTGAAATAATGTAACTGATCAAATATAAATTTGGTATTATTTCAGAGACTTCATCACAAACAACACAAGATTGAAGATGACAGACGATGGTATCATGATAAGCTGAGCTGTTACATCATTCGTCAGTGCACTTGCCATGCTGAAGTCTCTAATCTAAACACTTTATATATTGCGTGAAATTTTCAGAACCTAGGTTGGTCCATTATGGTGAGAATTATAGTTATAAAATGAGCAAGATTAATGTTATTAGCATGTTGTATATGCCAGGGTTTGAGGTCTAATCATTTGTTCAGAATATATCTCTGTTCTATTCCCTCTCCCCCTCCACCACTCTTTCCACATCTCATCTCTTTCCTCCTCCTAGGTGATTACTGGAAGAGGGTACTGGGGAGGGGTATAGATGGTTACTGGGGGAGGCTACTTGGGAGGGGTATAGGTGCATGGTTACTGGAGGAGGGTACTGGGGACGGGTATAGGTGGTTACTGGAGGAGGGTACTGGGATGATTCAATTTTAAAAATCGTATGTGGCCTTGGGATGATCATATGTACAAATGATTCAAGTTTAGGGAAAATCTATATATATTTTTAAATAGGCTCGAGAACCCCAATGTCTCCAAATTTAGTACCAATTTATCAAAATGGGAAGTGCTTACTATCAAAACGAAGCTGAGATTTAGACAAATCCCGCTATGCACTTCATATTCACGGCCCTCTTTTATTAGATGCGTGATCAAGGACGGCGCGTGATCGCGCATGAACATCACTACCAATATCTTATTCATAGACATATGTCTAGTATTGACGTTGTATTTAAGAACAAAACTAAAGTGTCTTTGTACAGAATTCTGCCCTAAAGATTATACTCCACCTTCCAAAGTACACCAGTACAAAAACAGTACATAAGGAATTAAAGATCATGTCACTTAAAACTAGACGGGAAACCCACTGTTTGGACAGGGCCTATATCCGCTCCAGGGACATTAATAATGTTGATACGAGGAGTGTATGTCTCAGAAGTCTTGAAAAGGGAAAGAAACTTGTTGTACCGCACCCGAAGAATGAAACTTTTCGTAAATCTTATCTTTTCTCGCTTCCTAATTTATGGAACAAATTAACACCGGATACTCAACAAATACCTACAAGGAAAGAATTCAGGGGATACCTACGAAATGGATACCCTTCTGAATTTGATCCTTATCTCACTAAAGAGAGTGAGTCCTAAATCGATATCATTGCTACTAACCTTTTGCTGTATCTTGGGGAACGGGAAAGAGGGTATTGATAAGGAATGTAAATCCTTCCTAAGAGATATGATCGATATAACGATGGGTCCACGGGGGGAAAAAGGGAAAATGGCAGAACTCCGGTGCGCCAAATACATGTACTATTGATTTATTGTTGTTACCTGTAAAACTTGTTACCTGTAAAACTTTCATGAGATATTATTGACATATAATGTATTACCTTGATATTCTCGCGATATTAAGGACATTTAATAGTGAAGAATTATGTAAATTGTTAAGCCTAACTAGTTCAAGTTGGGTTAAATACCAATCCTTCGCAAATTACAAATTGACGCTGTGCCATATACAAAAGTACAAAATCATACTGGTTACCAAGAAATGTATTATAAATATAAAAAGCCAAAAAGCTTACAAAGTTAAAGAACTTAGGTCCTACTTCTAGGGCTAAGCCGTCAAGGCGAAGGAATTGTAAACTAATCTCTTCTTCTTTCCATTGCCGAATAACATTGATGAATTGTGATATTCTAGCCAGTTAAGGAAATGATATTGTCTTTAATAATTATTAATTACAGAATATTATAAGAATTATATACAAGGAACATAGGAGACACAACAACACACTCCTATACATACTTTCTAGGAACAATTGACAATCGTCATAGCGAGAATCAACAAAACGGACTATGAGACTCTATATAACCATTAATCTTTGTTTATTTCTGTTTGGTATGCCCGGAAGACCTGCACGGTCCAGAGTGCAGAGTGTAATTTACCATTTCTGACAACTGTATTATATTGTGATGTTGGAATAAAAATCTTATATATATATATATATATAAGAAGTGATGTGAGATACGTATTCGTAATCTAACCTAAGGGTCACATATATGTGACACTTCATTTTACTCATTGTGTCACATTCTTGTTATAACACCTACATTTCGCTCACCCATGGCAGTGGGAGTGTGACTTCATTTAGCACTAATGGGAAACTCCAAACAGAGGTTAGCAGATTGCCAATGCACATGTTACAAGGTGAGTCTGTCATTGTTAAAAATTGGGGAAATATTTCATTTTGGAAATTATTCGGTAGGGCGCTCTAGCTATCCTCATTATGGTAATGTAATGTAATAATCATGTACCAGACAATTATGTTTTAAATGTTATTTAGAGGGAAACTAACAAGTAAGTCATAACTGAACTGTAATGATCTATCCGTGATCTATGCACCTGTATATCGCCATGTATGAGACAACTGGGATTCATTCATATTGCAATGACAATGCAGCACCATGTTTTTACTGATTTTCTTGATGATGTTCTCAGGGTAATGAAGATAAAAAGTCATTCGTCAATTGTGAAACCAACTGATCTTTTGTTATGTTAGAGCCCTAGTAAATTATAATATGTGTGCCCCTTATAAGGGGTAGGGGTATTTTTAAAAAAACATATCTGTATCGTGTGTGTACTTATAACATATTACAGCAGATGTAATGTGTTTTTATTATTATGTTATATTTCTGTATTTCAATTACCCATCTTATACTTGAGACTTATGTAAAATGTATCATATGTTAAAATTAGGCTATACTGAAATGAATAATAAATAGGTAAACTTTATACAATGTAAATATTGTCTTGTCTCTTACTTCAATTTCGCTGACAATGACTGAGCTATTTGATAAAACTATCTTGGAATATAATTTGAAACGTTTGTGGTTAAATGAAGAAAAATCGCTTTCATCATGATTAAGCAAGCTTTAAGAGGTTCGTTAACAGATCCTATAGTAAATGACTGTTTAGCTTGATATGTGCTATAACAAGTAATGTAAGTGGCGATGCCCTGGGTGACAGAGAAAGCCAGAGAATGGTCCAGAGAAAGCTTGAGAATGGTCGCCCAGTAAGTTAGCTTGTTGAAGATTAATATTGGTTAGGCTATATAACCTCATGTGAATGTGAATAGAGGGGGACTGTTGCCTTGCGCTACTATTGTACCAACATGTTGGCTGAATACAACTACATTGAAAGCAAGAAAATGTCTTTATTCTTCATTTATTCCTTACCAAGAGATTGCTGAAAATGACTATTAGAGTAGAGAAATCTATTCTAAAATCCGCTACATGAAACGTATCACGAATGTGAAATTGTCAATAAAATTTGTTAAAATAAATAAATATATTTTAACCGCCGCCCCCCCCCCCCCCCCCTGCCGCGCGCCCGCCGCCCCCCCCCCCCCAGCCTTCATAAACCGGCACAGTGACGTCATCTACCTGCACCATGCAACCGCCCAAAGCTACTGTAGAACCGGCAAAGTGCCGCCCGCTTACCTGCACGCAGTAACGGCACAAGCCTGTGTATAACCTGAACGCACATACCAGAACAATAGGACGGAACTGTGCAGGCATATATGCGTCCGGTACTGTTCCGTTAGAATGCGGATCACCACCGGCCACACCGTTACAGTGTATATAACCCATGTGCATCGAAGCCTCCTCACTGAGGGTTCATAAAGAATACAAACAGGACGAATGGCTCTCTCATTTACTCCAGAAAAGGCCCAGACCTGGATACCTATGAGCGGCAGAGAAACGGATACTCCAGGCAAGGCAACAAGAAACAAGGAACCATATATAGGGAAGATATAGCTCTGTGGAATTGTATCAATAAATTAAACAGGAAAAAGGTACTTTACCCACTAGGTTTCCCTCTGCTCGTGGAAATGGAATAACTAACATGACCATTAAGTTTAATTGTTTTAGTACTTTGTTTTGCCACGGTTTTACAGATGTAGGAGAGTGACAATGAGGCAGGATCAACTTTTTCCAGCCGTTACCATGTGAAGAGTAGAGTGCTAAGTTTCCCATTATATATATGACTTATTATCATAAGGCTGTTCATATTGGCACGGGGGCATTATGGTAGTAGGTTTAGTAAATGTTAGATAGAATTTGGAAAATTGTAATGGAAGATTGACGATGAAACTAAACCACTTACCAACACAGGCCCCGTCTACACCAGACCATGTTTGATTCTTCTGACATATCCTTGGGTTAGTACCGTTGTACCAGAATCCTTCACGACACGAGTACTTTGCTTCATCACCGACTAGTGATCCGGATATCAATTGTGCAATGCCTGCTATATATGGTGGCGTTGAACAAGTATAGTCTGAAATAAGTGTCTGCAACATTTAGAATCTGAACCTTCGGGATTTTAGAAACCTTGTACATACACATTATTCCAATCATAACCACCTATCTTTTATGTCCTATGAAAAGCTATGATGTCATCATCTGCCGAGGATCTTTCACTATAGATGTTACTTATAAGTGAGCCATGCATTTTATTTTTTTTGTATTTCTTTAAATGCATAGGTCTGCATGCATTGTTCAAAACCCTGCATTGATTAGGGTTCATGTCATCTAGAAAGTTCAGCGCATGTCTTATGTGACGCACACATTCTCTTCATTTACTTAATTTATAATGTGACAGAAAGAAAGAAACTAACATTCACATGGTGGGTGTTCAACACTCCATTGTCCAGATGTAAGGCAAGTAATACGAGATCTGCGGTCTTTATATATATCATAACACCGTACATGCATAGGGCGTCCCAGCTTCACTGCCTCAATAACTGCAATATCTCCATCATACTTTAACCCAACGCTGAGGTGATCTTCCCTACAATCTGTTAGGTAGACAATACATCATAAATTAATTCGGAAAAGCAAGGCTTTCATTAGTCTTGATTATTAGACAAGAATCAGATTTATATTTCATTATGTATATAGATACAAATTTTATTACTGTTTTGCTATTTTGAAGGATTCACAACTTGTGTCAGCTTAATTCAATTGTTTTCCGTTTCCAAGGGAAACGTTTTCCGATTTCAGTTACATATAACAAATGTATTGTCAACTAAATTTGCAGCCTACAAATAACAATTTACAATTTGTCATGTTGAGGTGCAATGATTTACAGTTGTACCATTGATAATACCTATTTGCCTTTGGAAGTTTCTCCAAATTGGCCCGATCATCGGCCGATTTGTCGGCTGATTTATCGGTAAATAAATAATGTGTCGGCCGCTATATCGGCCGCTATGTCGGCCGATTTTGGGTCCAATTTTTATTTAAAAAAATTCAGCCAAATAGTTGGCTAAATGACGACCAATTGGTGGAATTGCTCATACTTCTCCCTCTCCCTCTCTCTCTACCCCCTCTTCCTTATACATGTTAATCACCATGGTTACCCTTCCACCCACCTGCCCACACATAAGAAGCAATTCATATGATTAATGATATTAGAATGAGCCATTATAGTTGACCACCAGTATGTTCTATTTTTTTCTTCATAAATTCACATAAATTCCATTTTCTAGAATACCTTAAAACAACCAAGTGGATGATGTAGGAGACATTAAAAGCTAACTTTTTAGACACAACGATTTCTGAGTTAGGCCCTGATTAATTTATGAAAAAACATCAAATAAATAATCCTATATTCAAGCAATTGTGATTCTTGTCTGCAGCCACCGTCAGGTGGCAGCCCATGAGAAGGGGAACGAGGCTAAGGCAGTTTACGGGATTTACGCATCAAGTGCAGTTCGGGAGCAAGTCCTCAGTGCATTTTTCACCTAATTTTCTGCTTTCGACGAATTTCCTACCAACTTTCAAGCGACAAACTTGTTCCATTTGACATTGTGACCCTTCTTAACCAGTTTGGTGAACTTTATTGCTTCCCTTTCTGTATATTGAGAACTTTTTGGTCAGCACGTGGCTCGCGTCCAAATTCCAAGATGTCGGACATTGACCTCGCTAAGGACAAGACGGCCGAGGATCCCCCTGAGGAAACCGCGGTTCTGCCGCAGGAGCCAACTTTGGGAGATATCCTCAAAAAGCTCAACGGTGTCTACTCTAAGATTGACATTGTTAATATGGCTGTGAACAGCGTTAATAAGAGGGTTGTTTCCCTTGAACAGGGCGCTCTTGAATCAAAAAAGGTGTCTGCGAAACCTGGTGACAATGGTACTCCACGTGAGTCCAGATCTAGGTCACCTTACATTCGTCCGTCGGGTCACTGCTCTCGAAGAGAGGATTTCTACAGGGATTCTCCTCGACGCTCTCATCGCCGCCCGAGGTTTTATTCATCTATTTCTTCGTCTTCCTCTCCTAGTCCTAGGAGGCAGAGGAGGACTCGCAAACGTAAGCGCACTCATTCAGTATCTAGTGGAAGTTCAACCAGAGCTCCCCGTAGGAGATCTAGGTCACCTCGGAGATCTAGGTCACCTCGGAAATCCAGGTCACCACGTGCCGCCGGAAGTGGCGTTGTAACCTTTCAAGATGGTGGTCAGACAGCTTCCGGGAATAACATTAACACTGTGAATGATCCGGAGCCTGCTGCTCCTGAGATAGAGGATGGGGAGCTCATCGAGGATTGTTCTGGTATCTTTGATGAGTTCGTCAAACAGATGAATGAGAAGGGCAATGAGGGTAATCCGATTGTGAGTCAGGAATTACAGCGCTATTTAAAACAAGTGTTTTCTTCTCCTCCGACTGGGAAAGTCTTTGATGAGGTGAAAGCTAGGAACAAACGTCCGTCCAATGTTGAGGTTCTCAAGACTCCGGATGTTTCTCATCTGGTCTGGTCGGCCTTAGGTGACGATCCAAAACGTTTTGATTCAACTCACAGGAAACTTCAGGTGATGTTGTTAGCTCAAGCCACCGCTGTGACTTATGCTGCTGATGTTTTCTTTGACATTAAGACTCATGTCGTTGATAAAGATATCCTAACAAAGATAAACAAAGGTTTTGTCCATTGTCGTGATGCCTTGGCGATTGCTGGTTTCTACAATATGTTTATTTCTACTAAGCAACGTCGTACTGAAATGGCTAAGCATTTGAAAGATACCTACAAGGAATTGGCGTCTAATGCTAAACGCTTCCCTTCGTCCCCTGCTAATCTCTTGGGTGACGACCTAGAGGCTAACATAAAGTCTTTGGAAGGGAGTAGGAAGATTGCCATTGTAGCTGAGCCTAAAACGCAAAATGCCAATAAGAAGGGTTCACAGCAACAACAACAAAAAAACTCCGATCGGCCTCCTTACCGCCCTCAGGGAGGGGGCCAGAAGAAACAGAACAACGACGATTATCAACAGAACTTCTCCCGCCGGGGTGGGAGGGGTTCAAGGGGAAATCAACGAGGACGGGGGTCCCAATCGTCCAGGCGTTACAGCAGGTCGAGGGAACGTCAGCCCCGAGACGATTATTACCATCAACGCGATTATCACCATCGCGATCGGGAATATCGCAGATATTAGAGGTACAATCTCAGTTAGATGCTATACCTTCTTCAGTTTCACCTTCTGCATTTACTTTGTTGCCAGAGGGCCCCTCTGTATTATCGTTCACTCCAGGAAGTATCTCTCATCATTTGTCTGAGTGGGAAAAGATCACCTCAGACCCGGAGATTTTGAGTATTGTGCGAGGAGTTCAAGTGTCTTTTATCAAACCTCCATCACAACAATTTATTCCTCATCAGTATGCCTTTGGTCCTGAAAGGAAGTCAGCTGTTACCGAGGAGGTTCAGAAGTTGATTCTGAAAAGAGTGGTTGTTCCTGCTGACATGTCAGAGATTTCTTTCTTGTCGAATGTCTTCGTTACACCTAAACCAGGAGGCAAATGGAGACTTATCATTGATTTAACTGAGTTGAATAAGCTTATTCCGCCAGTTCATTTCAAGATGGACAATCTACAATCAGCTCTAGAAATGCTCAGACCGGATTCCTACATGGCATCGTTGGATCTACAAGAAGCTTATTTCTCTCTGCTCCTCCATAGGGATACTCAACCCTTTATTGCTTTTCCATGGGAAGGAAAAATCTTTAAGTTTGTGGCGATGCCTTTTGGACTTTCGCCTGCACCTTTTAATTTCACCAAAGTTATGAAACCAGTGTTTTCCTCTGTTCATGAACAGGGGGGTTTCGGATTTAGTTACATTGATGACTGTTTTCTGTGGGGTCAGACAGAAGAAGAATGTGCGAATTCTGTGTGTCTGGCTTTGAACCTTTTGTGTAAGTTGGGGTTTTTTGGTGCACCCCCAGAAGTCAACAATAGTGCCTTCACGAGTTATGAAGTTCCTAGGTTTCTTCATTGACTCTCATGAAATGATTGTTTTTCCTCCAGACGCAAAAAGGACGGCTACCCTGGAGAAAATTGATGTGTTCCTTAACAATCCGGAGAAAGCTTTCTCCATTCAACAAGTGTCTTCGATCACGGGCACTTTAGTTGATTTGTGCCGTGGAGTTGATTATGGTCTGGCTCACTATAAGAGTCTGGAAAAGGATAAGATCGCCGCCTTAGTGTATCACAAGGGTGATTTTTCTGCAAAGATGTTCTTGTCGCAAGCGGCCCATGAAGATTTGTTGTGGTGGAAAACAAACCTTCCTTGGAGAGCGAGAAAAATCAGAACTTTTGCTCCTACCCTCACTCTGTTCGCCGATGCTTGTGATGAAGGCTGGGGTGCTGTTCTTGGTGAAGATGTCGCTCAAGGTTACTTTGACGACTATGAGGAACAATACCACATTAACACCAAGGAGATGTTGGCTGTTAAGATGGGTATTCTTTCCCTTGCAAGGGATGTGTGCAATACTCACATCGTGGTTCGCTCTGACAACACTACAACAGTGGCGTATATCAATAAGTGTGGAGGAACTAAGTCCCCCAGTTGTAACGCAGTAGCCAAGGAAATCTGGCTGTGGGCGGAAGAAAGAGAGAATTGGATCTCTGCCTCACATATTCCAGGAGTTGAAAATACAGAAGCAGATCTTGCTAGTAGACATCTGTCTGATGATACAGAGTGGGCCCTCAATCAAGAGATTTTTGATCATATCTGTGCTGAATTTGGTTCACCTGATGTCGATCTGTTTGCTTCTAGACATAATTTCAAAGTAGAAATCTATGCTAGTTGGTTCCCAGATCCTTTTGCTTCGTTTGTGGATGCTTTCTCCATTCATTGGAACCAATTTTCACGCCCTTTTATTTTTCCTCCTTTTAGGCTGGTCGGAAGGTGCCTTCAGAGGATAGAAATGGAGGGTATCAGAGCGATTCTAGTCGCCCCCGATTGGCCCAGTCAACCATGGTATCCTCAGCTAAAACGAAGAAGCAGGCAGCTTCTCTTCATACGGAAAAACAAAGGAAATCTGGTTCCTCAAAAAGGAAAACGTCAAGATCTAAAGATCTCCATGTGCTCTCTACTCATCGCTCTATTCTGAAACAATTTGTTGACAACTTAGACCTGTCTCCTAGAGCTAAGAAACATTATATGCGCAGCTGGTCTAAAAATACTAGAAAGTCTTATCGCACTTATCATCGCAAATGGAAACAGTATTGCTATGACATGGACATTCCTTACACCATTCCTTCGTTTCAACAGGGTGTAGAGTTTTTTGTGTGATTTATTTGATGATGGATTGGGGTTTGGAGCCATTGCCTCCGCACGTTCAGCTTTGTCAGCTGTTATGCCTAAAGTTGGAAATACTACTTTTGGCGCTTGTACTGTCATTTCTAAGATCATCGGGGGTATGTTTACCCAAAGACCTCCAAAAACAAGGTATTCCGAGACGTGGGATCCGGATATTGCCTTGAACTATATTTCAACGTTATTTCCTTTGGCAGACTTGAATCTTCCTCAACTGACTCAAAGGACAGCTACCTTGATGATGCTAGTTACTTCGCAGAGAGTCCAAACCCTTCGTACTTTGAAATGTGAAGACATTGTTTTCTCTAACAAGGATAAAGTGACCATCATGCTCTCTGAGGTGATCAAAACTTCGTCTGTGGGTAGATCTCTAGGTTCTATTGTAATAGAATCATTTCCAGACAACGAAAGTGTGTGTGCCCTTACTTGTCTTCGACACTACTTATATAGGACCAGAGACCTTCGTCCTAAAGATGCTTATGGAAACATAACCGGACCTTTGTTTATCAGCCACTCTGCCCCGTTTAAACCAGTACAGAATTGCACTGTTGCAAAGTATGTACGTTGCTTGTTGGCAGCGAGTGGTGTGGACACCAACGTTTTCAGGCCCCACAGTGTTCGTGGGGCCACTACTTCTAAGCTAGCTTCTATGAACGTTCCTGTGGAGCAAATTATGGCTAAAGCCATGTGGAAAGATGAGAACACCTTTCGGAGGTTCTATCAAAAACCGATTAATGTTACGACTCCTACGTCTACACATCTGTTATCTTCATTTGCAAATAAGAAGAAAACCCCAAAGGCTAAGTCTCGCAAGAAGACTGTTTAGTTTGCCTACTTGGGTTATATATACTTAAGTTAACTGTTCAAAATCCAAACATGTTTGGCTGTTTGGTGTGCTACTTCAGTTACATTTCTTCAGTATTAAGAGGACTCGGCTTGCTGCCAAACTTTGATGGCTATCCCGGAGGAATTGTTGGTTAAAACTCTCATGGGCTGCCACCTGACGGTGGCTGCAGACAAGAATTGTCTGGATGTACAAGACTTACTTGTTCGTTGATGTACATCCTTGATTCTTGCTCTGCAGTCAGCCGTCGGTGGTGAGGACATGCCCTCCACACCCGCTCCAAAGTTGGTCCTACCACCGGGTTGTCGTCTGACTGTTATTCCAGACATGTTTTGAGAGTCTCAAGAACATGCACTTTATTACAATTCCTCTGTTGCAAGCTCCGCTCCCGGTTAAACCCTGCCTTAGCCTCGTTCCCCTTCTCATGTCCTCACCACCGACGGCTGACTGCAGAGCAAGAATCAAGGATGTACATCAACGAACAAGTAAGTCTTGTACATCCAGACAAATCTTCTGTATGTCCACCTATAACTTCCCTGTCCATGGCCCCACTCACACCCTCCTCCCTCATACCCACCTTCTCCCTTATGACCGCCTTTATACCCTCCTCCCTCACACCCTTCTCCCTCACAACCACTACCCTCATACCCTCCGCCCTTATACCCTCCCTCCTCATACCCTCTGCCCTTATACCCTCCTCCCTCACACCCTTCTCCCTCATACCCAGGCCCTCCGCCCTTTTACTCTCCTCCCTCACACCCTTCTCCCTCACAACCACTTCCCTCATACCCTCCGCCCTTATACCCTCCCTCCTCATACCCTCTGCCTTATACCCTCCTCCCTCACCCCCTTCTCCCTCATACCCACCTCCCTCATACCCCCCCACTCCCACCCTCACACCCTTCTCCCTCATACCCTCTGCCCTTTTACTCTCCTCCCTCACATCCTTCTCCCACCATACCCTCCGCCCTTATACCCTCCTCCCTCAATCCCTCCTCCCACACACCCTCCTCCCGCAGATTGGCCCCCTCAGACCACAGATTGGCCCCCTCCTCCCTCAGTCACCCTTCCCTCAGGCCCTCCCTCGGACTTTGACGGCCGCCATGTCGGCCGCCATGTCGGCCGCCATGTCGGCAAATTGTAGTTTAAGTCACCGACATATCGGCCGACTTATCGCCGATTTATAGGCCAACAAAGTTCATTATGCGCTAAGTGGAAGAGCAATTTAAACTGGAGAAAGCAATGTCGGTAATGACAGCCGATATTTTTGGAAATTTACCGATTTTTTTTAGAACTCATTTTGTGCCCCCGAAAAATCGGCCGATATTTTGTAAAAGTCGGCCGATGCGTCGGAAAGCTTGCCAACGTACTACCCGACATTTTTAAATGTCGCTATAGTAAGTCTATGGAGATCCTCCGACTTCTCTTGCGATTTGTCGGTAGTTGCATATGGCTTTCCATACTTTTTACATTTGTCTCATTTAGGAGTTATGTTTTTTAATTTTGCTAATATCTCCACATCTGGGACTCGG
Source organism: Sthenelais limicola (assembly GCA_942159475.1). Lineage (NCBI taxonomy): Eukaryota > Metazoa > Annelida > Polychaeta > Phyllodocida > Sigalionidae > Sthenelais > Sthenelais limicola. Next base: position 105,961,128 of record OW804099.1, read on the forward strand.
TTTTCTTTTAAACTCACAGATTTAGCTTTCGATGGCATTCCCTTTCAATTGGTGAAATAATTAGGGAGTCTAAGATCAAACTAGGAAACGTGAGTTGGATGGTGTTTGGGGAAAATTGGGTCAAAAGGTTTTTAAAGTCAATGTGAAAGTTCATCATAAAGCAAACAAATAATGAGTCATAAAAAGTCGAAAAAAGTCAGTTATAATTTAAAAAGGTAGACTCACAGGTAAAAAAGTCAGTCTTACAGGTAATAATAGTCAGTAAAGTTGTTATGTCGAAAAAGTCAGGGGAAAAGTTGAGAAAGTCAGTGGAAAAGAAAAGTTAAAAAGTTAAAAAGGGTGTATGTTGCCCGAAACATTGGAACCCCAATAAACAAAACCAAGACTTAAATGCCCCCCTATCCTGTTGTTTCCTTCTTCTGGATTGAATACACACTCTTTGAAAAGTTAAAAACGTCTATTGTAAAGTCAGAAAAAATCAGTCAGTGGAAAAGTTGGAAATGTCAGTTGTAAACAAAAAGTCAATCATGAAGTTAGTTATAGTTGAAAAAGGCAGTCCTACAATTAACAAAGTCAACCCTAAATAAAGTAATAAAAAACAGTTGTGAAGTAAAAAAAAAAAAAGATAGTCGTAAAGTCAAATGAGTCAGCCATGAAGTTAAAAAAGTCAGCCATTGCTTAGTCAGTTGAAAATCTTAAAAGTCCAAGTCAGAAAAGTCCAAAGCCAGTTGTAAATGTTAAAGTTCCACCTGCCAATCCTTGATTTTCACTCGGTTAGTGTTGAAATATATTTTCAAATGGTTATTTTAATCAATTTCCATTCAACTCCTATAAAATGACAAAAATTGTAGCTAAATTGTTGCTAAAATTTGGTTTGACAAACACATTGAACATAACAGTATATAAAACAGAGCCTATTGTAAAGAATTGCATTCTGTAGGTCGAGATCTGACCCAATTAGCCAATGAGCTAAGCAGAGCTGACCTCCACCCAACTCCACCTAACCACTGTATCCACTGCTCTGGGTTAATAAGAGGGAGGGGGGGAGGGTAAGAGGGAGGGGGGCAGGCCCAAGCCTCTGGGATCTATGAGTAAGGGGTGGGAGGGGGGAGGCTGAGGGAAGGATCCAACCTTGCATGTGCCCAGCTCATGATCTTTGCATGGGCAGCAGAGGTCAGCACATGGACAAGAAGGATCCTCTCTCTATCACCCAATTAGAGAAGTAGGGCAGTGGGCTGAACCTGACAAACTTCAACTACATCCGACTTCTTGTCTACTTCCTACAACACTGAACCTATGTGCAAATACCCTTAGATTTCTTACACTATATTCGGCATTTGTTACTTTCAGACTACAATAGCACAGTTGCTCTACAATCCAAATGTACATCAGTTGTACAGTTAACCATGGGTGCGGGTACAGTTTGAGGGACTTGTTATATAATTCGCCCATGGGCAAGACCAATATTAAGATAATCAGTCCCTTATTCTTCATGTACAAGGTGTACATAGATTCCATCCTAAAGTCCCGCCCAGTCCAACCCAGCCCCGTCCATATCAGATGGTACATGGAAGGATACCAGTTGGGATCCTAAATAATGATTGATGTTCATCTACCACTTCCTTTTATTTCCTCTTCGCCGTATTCATGGTAAATCAGAAACTTACAGTATTCCATTGCATTGAATCGACAAATAAAATTGGCACCCATCACTCCTTTTTAAAGGCAGCACATACATTGTTTTCTTCCATGTCAATATCTTTTGTGAATTTGGCAATTTTGTCAATTTGTTTGGATTTAATCCTATTTATCAATCATTAGGCATTATACCGTTGGCTTTTAACACTACAAATCTAATGATATATCAGACATCATTGAAGCGTGGCTAATTGATTAGTACTTACATGTTTTGTGTGACGCCTGTCCTAAGAAAACGAGATTCAAGAACACAAGGACTTGAATGCATAACAATTGCATATCCATTTTCAGACGCTGCTGCTTGATCTATATAAATAAAATACATTTAATCGAACATGACTAATTTTAATTCCAACTCAAATTACGAAAGTAGCAAATCACAGTGTTGTTATTTGATTACCAAATTTAATATGTATAATAGACTGGTGTTCCTAGTAGTATTGGCAGCAAGTTTCATCTGACCATAGAGTCATTAGTTGTTGTTTTTTATTACTAACAAAGGCCATACTTTTTAGAAAAATAATAAAGACGCATGTCAACGTAGTCAATGTTTTCCGGCGTGGCCTAGCATTATACAAGAAGAATTGACAATCATTCAAATCTCCTGGTCTTTCTGAGTTGACAGCTGACCAATAAATGTGTTGTTTTGAGATTCTTTATATTGGTTTGGATCATCAGATGTGTGGGGAGGGATTAACTTGGATCGTACTTTATTTACTTTTTCACATCCCATCACAGCCCCTACAATGTCAGTCATTATTTAATAGTGCATAATAAATGGAGGTTAATGGTAATATGTATAGGCTTTGCCTATCGTTATTATAGCCCCTGGACGGCTAAAGGTAATAACTAATGTCTAATAACCAAGCGACTTGGTCAAAGAAAGTTATACTTTACGATAATAAATATTCATATGTGGTGTGGCAAACCTTGTAACATCTCTTATCATCAATGCACCCGGCAATGACAAACAGACAGACTGGCATAGATGTAAACATACACACACATACATCTATATATTTCATATCATTAAGCTGATGACTTTCATCACAGCCCGTATCATTCAGAGCAATTTCCACACATCTAAAACAGATAATATAGCTTTTCATTGAAAGATTCCATTTGAACTTTGAAAGGAGATTCTCAGCTGTGAAACTATCTAAAATATAGTGACCAATTTAAAGCTGCACTCTCTGTTAATGTTGGTCAAAAACCTAACATTTTCTCCGTCTTGTCCCATTATTTTCCAACCCATCTAAAATTCAACAGGATTTGTCCACTTGTTTCTGCTAAACTGATTCTAAAACCTCCACATATTTGGAGGACCCACCCAAATCCTCTCATGCAATGCCATTCATCATACTCACTCATCGGCGGATCTTTCCCTCGGTGATCAGACTTCAAGTTATATAAACATTAGGCCAACAACAGAATATTGATGAATCCAGTCATTTAAATCATAATACGGGTGAATTCGGTCAGATGTGTTTTGTTGAGAAGGCAGCTTTAGAGCTCTCTTAGTCAATCAAATAAGCATACTTTCTACTTGCGTCTTTGCCCTGTGCATGTATAGCTGATAATGCATGTTTAATACATCGGGTTTTTAACCGAAGATTGTGTATGTCATATTATTGCACACCCCTTGGCTTTGATGAATATCATATATTCAAAGTGCTGATATAACCCCTTTGTTCCATACATGTAGACGAGTTTGGAGCGCTCTGTATTCTATTTATCTATGGGTTCTAGATAAATATCGTTATAACCCGCATTATTGCAGTATCTATACATCACAGATCATTGTACATCGTATACTTACGGCTACTCACGGAAGTGACTTATTTCATACATAGTTAAATCTCTGCTAATGCATGGACCTGCTCTAAATCAGTGGCAATCACTCTTTCTGACCACTGATACTGTCTAGGATAATTGGATAGCGATATCGCAGGTATGTGATTATTAATAGGGACTGTATCATGGTTTAATAATATGTGATTATCTGAACTAGGAAGTACCGGAAGTCTGGTGGATGGTAGTATCCTTTGAAGTAAGAATATAGCACGGAATACAGTAACTCAAACGCGTATTTCAAAGTGTTATTTCACTAGCTGATGTTGACCTGTATTTGCATTGTCATTGTTTAAATTGTGGATGGAGATGAAATCAAGTTACTTGTGTTATATCAGCGAATAAGAACTATAATTGCACAGTTCGACCTTGTGACGTTTTTAAAGACTGGCTCTTGTCAAATCAGATTCCATCTAGCTTGATCTGCAAATGAAGGTGTTACTCCTAATAGTAGTGTTTGATGACGTTAGTTTGTCTTACAGATTCTGTAATAGGCATTCTAATATTATAAAATATAACATTTGGTTACTTATTTTTCAGATCTGAACCGATGTTTATGCTATACCGTCTCACATTGCTTCTCATGATACAATCTGCATACATTAGCGGAGCTGCCGACTTCCATAATGGTAAGTTGGTGCAATGGTTATATTCAATTCATATCCAAATAGTGGAACTTACCTAAGTCATGAATCATGGTTAGCGTTATTAAATCCATCCATACTATTTGCATTTGTTCTGAGAGAGTTCCTCTTGGTGTTTAATATACAAGGCAAATGATGAGTTATATATTAAATTAGAATAAAATAATACAAAGGGGATATTATTCATGGCCCTCTGAAGAACACTGATTATAACCACAGAAACTTCAGTGCGTTGATCCCTCCAAATATCTGATAGTGATGTGCGAAATATTTACTTAAGCTTATCAACTGACTGTTCAAGTAATTGACCTTATATTGTCTTTGTTTAGAGTGCCGATCTTTAGACACGCCTTATCGAGGGGAGACCGTTATATCAGGTCTGAACGTGGGCGATAATACCACATTTTCCTGCCTTGATGGTTGGTTCTACACCGGTTCAACAACACGTACATGCTTGCCAAGTGGGGAGTGGTCAGGCAGTCCTGGAAAGTGTATTGGTAAGAGTTTTTTTATATCACGGAACATAATCTATTGTCGCCAGTAAACTTGTGCATACATGTATACATTTATTACAACAGTTTATCTACCTAGAAGATGTGTACACATGCGGTTATAAGGTCTATATGAACAGAGTTGGGCAGCTGTGTGTGGTTGGCGGGGACAGTGGGGACGGGCAAGGACCTGCAAGTTACTTAAATCAATATTCAATGCTATACTCCTGTTTTATGAATTCAGACTTTGTATAGAGACACTTTAAATGAATGATAAATTGTTGAATTCATACAAAACACAAAATAATAATGTTTAAAGAACGCACGGTTGCCGACCTGGCGGATGTATTGTGTTACTAATGCCATTGCCCCCTTTGACCCAAAACTTCTGGGGTTAGGGGAAATGAAAGGGGTTGTCAGACAATATATGCCACAACCAAGGTAGGCTCTTCCCTTAGTTCCTCCTATCAAGAACATTGCTGTCTTTAACAATGTGTAGGTTACATATCGTGTACCACAACAGCCTCAGTGTCATTGTGGCATTGGCATTGAGCAAATTAACGTAGTTAGGCAAGCAATTGCTCCAATATATTGACCAGAAATAAATAATCCCCATAGAGTTGGCATTATGAGAGAAAAATCTATAACCATTGACTTTATCTATAACCATTGTGGTTCATGAACCATTTCATTCATTAAATGTTTTTGATTGGGTTTCTCGATGATGCCATTAATGATATAACTTTATGAACATTTCTTCTCCCTGTCTTTGCAGGACAAAATGACTGCAAAGTCCCGCGTGACATGGGTTACTCAACATATTTCCCAGCACATTTACGTGATGAACCGAAAAAGTTCAAGGTTATGTGCCATGAAGGCTATGAGAATGTTGGATCCGAGATTCTCTCTTGTGTAGACCTGGACCCCAGCGGAAATGCCCCTGACAACTGCCAAGGTAAGTGTGTCATACTATAGATATTAATTCCCTTTAAATGCCATTAGTTTCATTAACGCCTGGATATCTGGGCTGGTGGAATTGAAAACCTCATTTTTCACTGCTCCTCTTCTCTCTTTCCCTCTCCCTGTCTCTCTTCTTCTCCCTCCCCCTTCCCTCTCCTATACGTACCATCCCCTTGCATCTCTGGGTCACATGATCAATTGGCTCAAGGGCTCATTGATCATTGCCTCTGGTTATCATGATAATCGGTTTGACCATACCTTCTTCCCTGGCTATCGATAGAGTGTGGCTGTCCCGATTTAAAAAAGGCTTCAAAATCACATTTTCAGCCCAGATACTTTCACAATCAACATATAATGTCCTCCACACAGGGTCGACAGACCTGTAGAGACCAAAAAGACAGCTAGGGAGATCACAGATTCCCAGAACATGTACGAAAAAACCCTTCTTGAGCTTTATATATTAGATATTGCTATGGCTATACATCTTAATGTCATCACATGATACCTATTATTTGGAAAACTACATCAGTTTTAAACCCAAACTATAAAGCCTGTTAATTATTAACTGATCAAATGTATTTTGATGACGAAATATCAATACAAAATACGGAATTCTTTCACCAAAACTTGACACATAGTTCTCAGGCACAAAGCGGCGTATTGATACAGGAACTACTTCCACCGCTAAACAAAACAGGTTGTTACATGTAATTATGATAATCTTTACCTGGTCAAAGATTATTCACATAGATATCTCATTATACCATCGGCAAGCTGAGAAAAACGGCTTTAAGATCATGTATCATATGCTAATGCTATGAGAAAGCACCAACTTGTCAGTGAGATTTACTACCTTGTCATAGGTTTTTCGCCGTGTTCGAAATCGGGAATCAAAATGAGATAACCTTTGTAGAATTATAAAAACGATCCAACCTATCCAACTTTCCTCTTAGAATATATTTTCATTTGTAAATCGGGTTGGTAGGAATTGAATTACAAGTGAAAACAACCGGCAAACTTTTCAATTAATTTCTTTGTCAACACTAACTGCCGACCAGGACGCAATCTGGGCCCTAAAGTAAGACGCAATCTCTCCTAATTTATGCTACATTAGCAATGCGTCCTTCACAACGCTTTTTCACGCATTGAGAAATGTAGTGCAAGGCTGATTTTTGAAGGGGCTACGGGAAGTTTGTAACTTGTAAACTCGGATTAACTTGTAATAATAATAGGAAGGACAGTATCCTGGTTAGGTGACTCAACGTTTTATGGTGACCCTTTGTACATAGTTTCAACTGTATCAATTTCACCTTTGATCAAATTTCAGCAAAAGCCCTGGAGCGTTGTAAGGAAGTACATCTTGGCCCCCACCTGAATGCTGATTATGACGTGTTCGCCACTACCTGGGGGGTGCGTCTGTACTGTGACCAAGGCTACAATATAGAGGGAGTTGAGACTATAGTGTGTCATGAAGATGGCACATGGGATCCTACTGATACAAAATGTCTATCTGACAAGACCGGTACGTATTTTAGATAATCCCTTTTTGGTTTTATTTGACTTATAATGACAGTTTTGGATATAGTGTAGGTCCATTGTCCCAATCAAATTCTTAAACAACCGCGAAACTAGCTAAATGAAGTTATCATGATTGACTTATGTTATTAAATATCTCAAAACATAGCTAATGTAGAAAGTTTGCTGAAATAGCTTAATACAAGTTTTCTCATAAGCACTTCAGGAAGATATCCAATTGTCCTAAATACTGAAATCAGATTTATTTAGTAAAACTTTGACGTATTGATGTTGCATTTGTACGTAACTTTGGTAAAGAACCGAAAGATGTTCTACTTCTCCTACGGTTCTCCTCTAAAGCCAACTAAAAGTCATTTAATCAAAACTTTGTGGAATTTGGCCATGTGTTCTATGCTACAAGGCTTTATGATAGGCCTCAATAAAATAAGTGGTAGGACAGTCCATGATTTGTCATACAGTTTTAACATATTCGTTATACTCACACACAGGCAAAGACTGTATCAACAAGATTTTCCCACTTTTATAACTCTCACCACTCTTTCTGAACATGTCAACATTTGGTGTCCCTCTCCACCTACATCTATTTTTTTCTTACAAATATTTATTCTAGTCAAAAATGAATTGAGGATACTAATCACAGCAATGGTCAATGATTTGTTGTAGAAAGCAAAATCATATAATTTGCAAAGTTGCCAATATTTGTTCACCACTTTACCAGTAGCCATTCTCTCATGGCCGATTCAACTTTGAATTATTGTATAAACATTAGGAATGTATTAATTAATTAATGATGATATATCCTCAAGAAGCATCTTCTGTCATACACTATACTCTTCTTCCTGTAGCTCCAATACCATGTCAAGTACCAAAACTTCCTGATAATGTGAAGGCGAGGAGGGAGGAGATAGGGGGAGTTTCTTCTCTCTTTATATTTTGTCAACAGGGGTACACATTGTCAGGTACTGAGCGAGCATTTTGCTTAGCAAATGGAACATGGACTAGCTTAAACTCTAGATGTGTACAATATCCAACCGGTAAGTTGTATATAACTTGTATTTGGTGCATAATAAATACAAATATTGGTACTTAATACAAGGTTCATACCCATATGTGTTCATAAAAAGTGTTACCCTTATTCAATGCTCTTAAAAGTTGTTAATAACGTACAGAGGTATATTAATAGAATTACTAGGACACTATACTATGCTCAGTTCTAACTTATATACAGTCAACAGTGTCATAAGGTTCATAATCTTCCTTCAATGAAATCCTGATAAATCCTCTCTCAGTTTCTGGCGTTTGATCATTATCAACTGTTCCCTTAGATATGAATCTTTATCAAAATATATAGTACTTCCACATATACATAGATTGTAGACGTTCTTTGTGGCAATATAGATCAGCGTCGCATATATATATGAAGACCTACGTACTAACAATTGATTTTTCCTTTGTCATTTTGTGCAGAAGATCCTCAATCAAGTTCGGAGACAACTTGGGCAACAACTTGCGGCATAGCGGTGACAGTTGTGGTGGTAGTTTGTGCCATCATATCTTACAGGTTATTTCCTCTACATTTCTACTCATTGATTTACAATGTGATTGTGACCCCTTTGTAATATGTATAGATTTGATTCAGAAGGTTTTGTATATGATGTTCAACCTAAGTATGCTTTTCAGGGCATACAGAAGACGACAGACGCAACCTAGGGGTAACCTTTAAAGAAAATTGATAGTACCTAGCCTAAAATATACTACAATTTCTACCATGATTAAAAGGACACTTTGTTTATCCTTATTCAAAACGTTTTGATGATAAACTCGGTTTGTAAAAGAAAATTTCTCACCTAACTGATCAGACCATTAATTATACACTTTTGAATAAATCAAACTGTAATTCAAGCTCATCAAGTTTATTGATTTCAATAAACTTAAATATGATGGCAGGATTATGAATCCGTAAGCCATTGGATTTTTTGGTAACCAGGAAGTTTTTAGGCGGTAAGGCTTGTTAAAAACAAAATAAGGCTGTTATCAAAAAGAATGTTTCAAATTATGTCACCTTTCCTAAACTCTTCCATCTCACAGTCTATTAAACAGCATTTCCATTTCCATTCTTGATCATCAATTAATAAAAATGATGCTATCAGAATGAAGACTGAAAAAGTAACCAGTTCTCTTGTTTTAATAAGTTTCTTCATCAATTATACCAGTTTACCATTCCTCTGTTTCCTTGTCATAATATAATATAATTTGTATTATTCCTTATCATCAGTTACATCATTTACTGTTATCTGTTTTTAGAGCATTGGTTTTCCTAAGATGAAATAAGATGTGCTATAAGCACCTTACATCATTAAACTATTTACCAAATACTGGTATTATTTTTCTCCGTTTTGAGCTTTTGCCCTGTTATTTCATAAATTTTCAGTTGGAGTTTTCCGAGATTTCTAAATTTTGAGTCCCAAATTTTCTTAATCTCTGTATTATGCTTTTCTGATTTTGGAACTGGTTCTACCAAACCATCTCACTGTCGCCTGAGAATATTCTTCCCCAGACAATAAGAAATTTAGGCCTAATTTTCTCAGAATTTGAATTAGGATTACGGTTCTGATTTTGTCTTACTTCTCCTAATTTACTGTGATTCACAGATAATTTAAATTTGTTCAGTTGTAATATTTTCCGTATTTGAATATCCATGAATAATCAAGCAATAATCCAATTGATAAAAGGAAAGCAGTTCTGCTGTTTTGATCTTTAGGTGATTTGGTGATATTTGACCAGGGTCCCCCCTGTTCTCTGAACCTTAAAAAAATCTATAGGCAACACCTAGCTATAAACATCCCTGAAGGAAATCACTTTTTAATGTGTAAATTGTCTTTAGAAAGATTGGCATCTAATTTAAACAAATAAAAAAGTCTGAACTGACCCGAACTGTATGACATAAGACCTATTAGCATATATAACATCATAACGGGCCAATACCTATTCTCAAAGGTTAACGTGCACAGGTGAAAGTGTGAAATAACAAAGAAGGTGTGCAGTCAACTTGAATCGTTCATATATATATAAAGTATCAGTGGTTCTCCCTATGCATCCCAATTCTTTTTATCATACGTGATAACCTTTCTTGCAAAAGACAGTGTAGATTCTTTCCAAAATAGGTAACAGTGACTCATATCCAATTCAAGCGGCATTTGTAGGATACTGCCAGATGTATACTACAAATGATGCTAACCGTGCTTGTATTTATCCAGTGGAACAGGAGTTGGGAGCGGTTAGTGCAGGACAAACACAACAAGCATTAGGTGCAGCAGAACCTGGCAACATTCATACCAATCCTCTTACTCTACTGAATGATGGGAATCGATCAACCGTTGAGGAACTGCTCATTGGCGAAGACCAGCTCACTGTAGGACATATTATATTTCAGGGTATGGTTGCCTGAGTTACTAACTTTGATTAGAAAATACTGCATTTGACAAATTAATACTATGAAGAAGGATTGACAAAAGGGTATACATACTTCTGGAGTACTTACCTGGTCATCCAGCTATTACCATGAAGGTGATAGTTGGTCTAATCTAAATACAGTAGACAAGAGTAGTTACAGAGGTTAAATTACAGCTAACGTATATAATACAGTCCTATGTACTTAACACTTTTTAAAAAATATATGGCTGATATACTTTATTATATGGATATATCGGAAGCGGCAAATCAATCTGACCTTGACCCACCGGAAGTGACTATCGCATAGCAACAAGCTTCGCAGGACTTGTTCGCATTTCAAAGCTGCATTGCAGTCGGGCAGTTTGACAGATTATATCGCGTGATTTATGGATATTGAAGATTTGGTTTTCTCTGCATAATAAAATCATGGCCTTCATCAACCAGATACTCATGATTATATCATATTGTATATTCTCGTACACTAACAGAACGTATTTCATCATCCCAACTGAACCATCATGCGTTCAATGTACTCGACATTAATTTAACATAAACAAAACTCATATATGATTAATTTAAAGCCTCAAATTCTGCTGTATAGCGGCAGCTATCATTGACTATTTAAAAATATAACAATTTCATGTACATATAATTATTTTGCTCATTTTCCAAACCAGGAATATATACAGTTATACGTCATGGCCATTTTAAAAGCATCAATAACCGAGCTCTTCTCCCAGTTGCCCTGAAATCGCTGAAAGGTATGCAATATTTTTGTATTCTATATAAACAAATCTATATAATATTACTTTTCAAGAAACATGCATGTCGAGAACAGCTTCTGCCAGCCTAATACAAGCATTTAATGACAATGATATATATTTTCCAAGTTGTAATATGAATGAAAAACTGTAGTCAAGGTTAGGAAATACTTGGATAGCTTGTTTAGTTTGCATCCAACGTTCGACCTGCGGCCGCTTGATCGATACAAAATAAAGTTTCAACTCTAGCCATTGAATCACTGTTGCTGAACCCGGGACAAAAATGAGAAGAGGCGGCTGGAGAATTATTGTATTGAGTTATAATGATGTTTAAAATATAATTTGATGAGATAAAAGTATTATGAGTAGTTTTGATTAATTGATTGATTAGTTGACCGAATTAGTAGTAGTTCTAACCTCTCGTTCAGTTCTATCTAATTACCGCATAGGGAAGTAAGAAAAGAATAACATCGAGTGAGATTTTATGGGAGTAACAACAGAATATGAGCTTTTCTCAGACCCCTGAGATTAATATTTGCTACTTGATACAGACAATGTGTTCAACTGTTTCGTTCTGAGGATCTATGATTAAATTCCTTTATGTATTACATTTCTATGTTCTGTTTCCATCTTGCGCGTAGTGCTGCTTGCACAAATCTAATCATTATGGAAACCATATGCTGCAAAGGCCTCCCTACTGTCGTCGACCCTAGGGAGTATTGTTACCTTTGCTTATAACAACTAATATTTTTACGGTAGGGCTTTACATCCTCCCTAAGAAGGGAGATCAGTACCCGCCGATATTGTCACCATTGTAAATAGCCAAATAAAAGTTACAACAACAACAACAACTTTTAAACAAAACTTAATTTCTTTAAATGTTCAGATGGGATACAGGACTACGATCTGGGACTCAACAACTTCATATGGGAAGCAACCGTAATGAAGGACTTCAACCATGCTAACATCCTAAAGATACACGGAATCTGCATAATTAGCAACAAAATCCATGCAGTGCTTCCCTACCTCGCAAACGGCAGCGTCAAGGAATATATCGACAAAGTAGTGAGTTATATTACCAATTGATTTTGATTTGTAAATGATGGATTGTACTCACAGATCACACCTGATTTACATGACTGAACCTTTTAGCATTAAACGCTAATGGCTTACAGTTGAAATTGTGGACAAATAACAACCTGGCAGCTTGTCAATAACTCTGAATTTAACTCTAAATTCTACACTATATCATCCATAAAATATCCATATTATAGAACGGTCAATTGTCAAAAGTCACTATGGCAAAGGACAGGTCTGTCCAGTAGAGCTGTATAAACGACTACTTCTGTGTTCAACTATTTGGACGAAAATCGAGCCAACATATTCTTAATATCACCATTGTTTTGTATCAAAGCCCTTCGAACTTGAACAGAGATTTGCCATGACGTTGGATATAGCAGAAGGCATGAGATACCTGGAAAAACACAAGTTTGTACACCGAGACCTGGCAGCCAGAACATGCATGTATGTATTTGATTATACCTTTCTATAGCCTTATATTGTATCATCATTAGTTTTAATTTTACTATTCCTATTTTCGCCATAAATCTGGGGAAAAGTGAACTAAATATAACAGTTCACATGGGCGATCTCTAAGTTCTATATGAGCAATTCCATAAAAAATGCGTCAATTAGGTTGAAAAGCAACAGAACATCCAGAGGCTAAGAGATTATTTCTGGGGGTATTTTTTGATCATGGGGAAAAAAATAGTCTAGGGGGAAGTATTCTACGAAGTTTTTGTTTTATTTTTGTAATCCTAAGATCAACAAAATGCTTATTTTCGTGCCAGCACCAGACATGAAAAACGAGGGTTTTCCTATCGAAACCACTGTTTAAAAAATGCAGTCAGCAATTTTGGAGGAAAACACATTATTCTGAAATAATATGTCGGTATGGTTAAAAAATCACTATTTTCAACTTTCCAATTAATTTCTCGATGATATTTTGAGACGCTGATTCCATTTGAAGCCCCCTGTCGCCTTAACGGGGGTCTACATCATTTTTGGAATATATTATATATATAGGCCTGGAATAACTTGAAACCAAAACAAAGTTAGTTATAATAGTGCCCATGATTAATACATCCATTGTATCCATGGAGAAATCTCCAGCGGATTCTTGCCAGCTCTACACTGTGGCTAAGAATTTAAGAAAAGTGGGTAGAAATATCGCCATAACGGGGCCTAGTTTTTATTGATAAATAAATTGATATTAGCATGAATCGTTGTTTGTACACCAGTACACATAAATAGATGAAAAAAAGTTTTTGAACTAATTTGGATAGGAGCCACAAGCATAAAACTGTATGTCGCCGTAACAGGGGTCTAAAAAGGGCGGGGTTCTAAAGGAGGTGGAAACTATTTTTTCTTTCTGCCAGTAGAGCATACTTCTCTGCCGTTACTGCTCGTTGCTGACTCTGGCTAAAGTTGCCACATTGCACCCGCCCTTTCAGCACTCGATTCATCCAATTCTCCCTTCCTTAAACCAATGAGATTCCCTTTACAGACAACCAATTACAGACTTAAGACCACCAATTTAAGGTTAGGTTTAGGGTAAGTTTTAGTATTGATTTCTGGTAAACATTCAGTCAGCCGGCGCTAATACATAAACATTCATGCACTTTCTCCCTCTCTCCCTCTCCGCCATGTTTACCTCAACACACTGCAACCTTCACTCACACGCATTTTTGGTGGAATTGCTCATATACACTTGGGCTACACAATTCTGTTTGTTTGCCACGCCCATTTACTGCAATCACTAGGCAATGTGTAATAGGGAACGTCAGGGTTGCTGTGGGAGAATTTCTGTTTTCTGCAAATTTTATTATAGGCCAATAATATAAATCCACTCCATTGAAAATACGCAATATCATGCAGGGATGGTTTCATGCGTCGCCATTCACAAGAACAAAATATCAAGCTAATGAGATCAATACCATATAAGCAAACAAAATACAACTGTATATTTGCACAGAGTGAATCAACAGCATCTCCGCTTGTAATTATTCGAAATAAGCAGAACAACATAAGATCATTTTTAAGAGACCAGTTAATATTTCCTTTCATAAAATCGCTATATCATACATCTCATCATATATAATACTTTTACATGAGACAAATGATCAGACATTTTCATTCCTCATAGTCATCTCTGACCCTCCATCTTTAAAAAGTTACATTACAACACAGGAAAACAAATTCATAGGCAACATATATAATGTAATGCCATGTTTTTAGTTTACTTTTTATATACTACTGACACCTGTCACACATATGTAAATGTACGCGCACCTTACGCAACACATTTCACCCGCATTCTGCGTAATTATATGCGCAAATATTGTGTCTACATATTCTCCATAAGGTGGCGTGTTAGTCCAGTTAGTCTCATTTACTTGTACACCAATAAATAATATATATTACCTTTATACCGTCGTCCTGAGGCAGTCAAGGGAGATGTTAATTTGACTATATACTCATTGTTATTTTGTTTCATTATTACTATTATTATTACATTTCTGAGATTTATATCTTCCAAGTAATGGAGTATTGAGGACAATATCTATGAAAATGAACATTAGCAGAAATTATTCCTAAAAATATTTCTTCAAATTTGTTATCTGTTCGGAAGATAAAATTAGACCCTTCTCCCTTTACACTAACAAAACGCTCTGAACTGCAGGCTGGATGACTCATTGAGGGTGTTGATTGGCGGATTCGCAATGAGCAAGGACCTCTATTCTATGGAATATTACGCCTCGAGTGACACCAGTCCTACTCTTCCCGTCAGATGGCTGGCTCCTGAGTGTCTGGAAAAAGCTATGTATTCATCCAAGTCTGATGTTGTAAGTAAAAATGAAATGGTTTGATGACACCAACCACATTCATATAATGATGTTCTATTTCAAATGTTTTGATACAGAGGACCTTTACCTTCAGTGCAAAATGCATGTCTTCCAGGAAATCCTGGTAATTTGAATCTACTTTACTGATTTCCGAGATTTCTGATTTTGAAAATATTTTAAAAACTGATAAGCACACTGTGTACTTCCCATTAACAAACAGTGGGCGTATGGCATCACATCGTGGGAGAACAAGCCTCACATTCAATTAATAGACATTATATAACAGTTTTATCCCTCTGGTTTCGGTGTTATAAATACATAGCCATTTCCACCAATTTGACGACAATTCTGGTTGGTTCAGGTAAACAATGTGAACAAATTAAAATTGTACTATAGATATATTTACATACTTCTGGTAAGTATGGAATCATTTGCTACAGATGTTCTTACTTTACTGTGATGCGGGACAATAGTATAGAAAAGGCAAAACAATGATGAAAATGGCTATTGCATCGTTGGACAGAACATTATAAGTCAGTTTTTGTAGTATTTAGAAACTATTAAACTATTAATGTTATTGTAATATATTTGATCGTAAATGCACATTCAAGCAAATTTACATTTATTTCAAAGTACCTTTTAAGTATTTGTTTTTAAATATAAAGATTTCTTATTACATTATGTCAGTACGATTATTAAGCATGTATCGTTATCTAAAATTCATTCTAAAACATTTCATCAGTACCTTTATTGACCCTTCCAGTTGCAGAAAAATGATTGCCTCACAAAATACAAGTGTCTAGATTCAAAGAATGTCGTTTTAATCTCTATACCTATACACAAATTATTGAAACATAGTTTCCCTAAACATGCTACTTGTCTGTCTTGACAATGCAGCAAACATTTTAAAAACTAATAAGCATATTGTCTACTTCCCATTGACAAACAGTGGGCGTATGGCATCACGTCGTGGGAGATCTATTCCTCTGGAGCACTTCCATACGAACAACTGGAACAATCGGATATACTGGACTGCCTGAAGAGAGGAGGAAGACTTGGAAAGCCGGGTCAATGTCCATATATGGTGTAAGTACCAGTGAAATACTACCCCATTACTGCTTAAAATACTTTAGATAATAGAACGACTGCCTGTATAGCTCCGCCGATAGTTTGTAATTTAAAGTCATTAAGTACAGACATAGCCATGGCCATGAGAATATATTTGCAAACCTCAGCCGTTCTTGTTAGGACGTTCTAACGCCGGGAAAATATGAAGTAGAAAGGTTAGGTTTATAATTGATGTCACCAACATTATTCCAATCTTAATACAATTAATTTGCCTCGATTTCTTCTTTAAGTTTCAATGAGATTATGAAGTGCTGGAAAGAGGATCCTAAAGTTCGCCCCAGCTTCATGGAACTCGCCCACAACCTCAAGGCCATCCAGAAAAGCACCCTCGTCTTGGCGAAAATGAAGACCTCCATGGCTCAAGCTGGCATTACCTGCAGCTCTGGAAAACTAGCTCTTGCACAATCATCAATCCCATCCTACGTTGTAACATCACAAGCATCACCTCCAGTGCTTCAGGGCCTACCAATAGCAGTGGAAGGAGGAACTGCCTTCCTTCAACTTCAAAGTTATCCTCAGCAAGGCGCCTGCAACGTTCTACCATCACAAACTACTTCTCCAGCTGTCTCATTGAGCACGTTAAGTGGTCCAGCAACGTACATGGACATGTCTAGAAACCTATCCCTCGGGTCCATTTTAGGCTCTGATTCACTGCAGGGTCTTTCAGACATATCCACGCTTATTCCAGAACCACCACAGACCTACATGAACTGGTCTCCAAGTGTAAGTGATGAATCAAATAAAACAACTCCAGCATCAGGTGCTGTGACAGCAACAGCTGGATCCACTTCAGACCTTGTCGCAACTTCTGCAATCATGCAAAATAACCTTCAAAAGCCAGACAGGGATAACCAATCCAGTGAACCACTAGGACCTTATGATATGGCTCCACCTCTCCCATTAAAAATGTCCAGAAGGGTGGTTGAATGGCGAGGAATACCTTGACTCTGGCTATCAATGTAATATATCAAACAATTTATTCATATCCTCACAGGAAATTTAGAGAAAGAAGGACTTCATACATGTAATGAAGAATGGTTGACTTGTGCACCTGTCATTGGAAACCCAGAGAGTTATAATAGCAGTGCATCCTTTCTCAAGACGATTTTCAAAAAGGAAATATTTCATGTAAACGTTTTGCACATTTATATCTATCTGTCACCTAACAGATGTAATCGTGATGATTATTAAATGTCCCAGGTATTAAATAAGGTGGAGCGTCCTGCAAATGAAAACCAGTAGGCCATTTTGTAATTTTCCAAGTTTATTTTCCGACTAGTTTTGGCATACTGGTTTGCTTTCTTCAGGTTTATGTCCCAGGTGGAGGACGTTGTGAAGTGATAATATGCTTAATACTAGTATAAAAAATAATACTAATTTTATTCGTAATAAATTCAATTTAACGTTACAAACATAGAAAATATCCAAGATAACTTGGACCTTTTACCTATGGCAACATAGCTGCATCGATTTGTAAATATCTAGTCAGTTTCCTTAAATATATTTCATTCTATCAAATCAGCATGAATGACAATAATTCACCTATTTGACCACAATTCTTTTTCATTCGCTAAATTCCAAAACAAGTTCACTAAGTACAGCTGGAGGGGAACTACAAAAAAGCTAATGGTGCACGCTTAGATACTAAGAATTTGTATACGTATTGCGTTGCCTTATCGATTATGTTTCAAATGTATGGGGGACGAAATTGATATAACTATTATGAGAGGAGCTATTCAAAGAAGCCCGTTTTCTTATCCCCTTGCTTCTTGTGCATTTGTTTGGGTTCAGTTGTGTACTAATGTTACATGCAAGTACAGAAGAGTTGATTGTCTAGAACTGATCAGGTGGGCTGGCAGAAAAAGATCTGGTGCAAATATTACACGCCAGGTGTCGCCTAAAACACTAACCTTCCTGATTATTGTATAAGTCTATTTGTGTGAGTCTATCCAAGGGGTTTTAGTTATACAGAGACACATATGAATCATCTTCAAGGTTATTGGACTGTATTTCAATCTAATTGAGAATTAACAAACATTGTCTTCCTTCCAAACTTTGACAGCAACAATGTGACATGTACACCATATGGATCACAACTTTGCTACCTATCATGACGGCATCATTCAGATAGGTGCATTGATTCATTTAGAGTCTTTTCTGACGAGAAACAAAGGGGCTTGTCATATTGTATGCATATAACAATTTTGGAAACTACTGTATTTAAGGGAAATTCCATTATTGAAACATAACAAGTGAGATATATTATACATTGCTTTCTGAAGCATATATATCTGTCACACTCCGAGTGATGTATTTTATATTTACCACTCATGGCAATAAACATATTTTTAATTCTTGTGCACTACTTTCTCTAGTTATTGTGTAGTCGCCATATTGGTTTACTAGACAATTATTGAGGTTATTGCCACTTGTATATATAATAATATAAGGATTACATTTGGGATCGTTTGTAATTTTTATTGTACATCCTATTGTATCATTATATCGTTTCAACACATTCCACAGTCGGGCAGATGGTGACTTTATACATAATAGAGTTTTAGTCTAGCCGTTCTCTTTAATTTAGCCAGTTGTTCCACCTTGGATTCTCTTAATTGTATGTTACTGTGTACATCTTCCTAAAATAAACGGTCTGTGTCTATTTTAAAATTACGTGTACCTTTGCGGGAAATTAACCCATCCTAAAGCGGTCTGAAATAAATGAAAGTCTAATGATTTGACGATGTCCTTTCTATTTTGTAAATAGATGTATCAAAGTTCCCAAGAACTTGTTATATTTCGTGACATCAATTTAACATGTCATATGGCTTAACCTGATGAAAACATAATAGGAGCCGTTGCCATGGGCTCCTATTATGAGAGCATAACCTGTTTCACTATATACACTAGTGAGTCATATAACAATGTTTATCATATTTAGGGAAATAACCGCCAATAATAGACTGAACTTAGGCCTTGGAATATTTTGTTTAATCTTCTCCAAACGGATTAAATTGTTCGACATATGGGTCTGTGATGTTGTACAAAGGTTCTGTGATGATAGTTCAATGGAACACACATAACATTCTACATAATAACAGATAAATGTATATGCTACCTAAATACAAATCCATAAATGAAGTGAGGACAGCAAATTATCTAAATACTTATTGGCGCCCTTGATAACGGTATGATCATCTCATCTGGTGAGCCCGAACACTGTATATGTTACAAGTGACCAGAAGTACAGGTCAGTACAAGTCAGCTACACTGTGGTAAGTGTTCACGTATTTCCCTAGTGAAGGTACGCGAAAGGCGGGTCAACTTGTTGCACGCTCATAGCGCTTATCTAGTGACGTCACCACGCGCTAAGCGCGTGAAATCAGTTGCCTTACTGAGGCGGTGGCGGCTTGGCTTGCTCAGTGGTGCGTGTAAAAGCTAGGCGGTTTAGGGGGTGGGTGGGGGTACGTGTAGTGGGGTTTGGCTTAATCATTTATTTGTTTTTTCATTCATTGAATTGGGGTGGGCGGACTTCATCATTTCATCATTTTAGTGTATCATTTTCTTTTGATGCATTTCTCATGATGGTTTTGAAATAGATGTCCCGTTGATGTCCGGCCTTTCATGAGACCGACTCATCCTTGGCCAGGCCAACGCGCTATGTTGGGGTATACTGCCGACGGCTGAGTTTAGTGTAGACGGTCTCCCTGGGCGGTGCTGGTCAACTGCTTATACAAGAATTATATAATATGCAGCAGTCGTTCATGCATCTACGGGAGGGGTGTAATCCATGACAGGTAGCGCCGCCACACAGTTGGCGTCGCACTGGCAGCTTGGTGGCTATATGCATGTATACATGTATAGAGAAACAGTAGCGGCGGCAGTATAATAGCCTATATTTCCTGCTAGCAAACACCTTTATTTCTTTACCATGCACAACCATAATGTTATGGCTATATTCAGTATAGCTATCTCTTTATGATAAATTGAGTTGGGTATAACCAAACGGGTATAGTCTAAATGTCTGACCAAATATGACCCAGGATTACTTTCTCTCTGTAAATGTAACACAGCTAGAACATACATGAAACACAGCTAGGTCCTAACCCTTCTAATAGAACTAACCCAGGCCAACTTATCTTTAAAACAGAAGTGCCCAACCAACATCATCATAGAGACTGGATAAATCCTGTAATAGTAACAGTTAGTTAGTTACAAGAGTTACATCCTAGTTTTGTGTTTTAACAGCAGTTATATATCCCTTTTGGGAAATTAACTATGTTGATGCAGATAGTGAAACGCACTGCTGTCGATGCGTTTTAGACGTTCTAGGATCATTTGAAGTGCTTGGACACTCTTTACCCCCGGCTTTACCCGCAGTTTCAATATTACAAATGTTTACTTACCAGTGAATGTCCTCCCTGCTTTCTACATGTACACAGGTGTCTTACATGCATGCCGCTCTCACACTAACTGAAGCTCTTGGTCAGCCTGGCTGTTGGTCCCCTAATGTTGCATGGGTGTGCGGGTGCTTGACTGTGCATTCACGCTGCCGCCACCCCCCCCCCCCCCCCCACCCCCCACCCCCCCCCCTTCGTCACCCTTGAGTGACCACCACACCTAGCTTTCTGGGGCGCGTGGGAGTATGTGTGGGAATTCTGGGGCGCGTGGGAATACGCGAACTAGTGTAGCACTCGTCTAGCACTCGTCTAGACACGTAGAACAGCTCGCTCTTTCGCGTGGAAACACGCTTATTTATAACAGTGTAGTAATATATAATGAGAGGGTGATTTGATCTCTCGTTCATCATTCACTCTCATGGCTAAAACAGGGAGGACGTATTTCTGGCTGCTGGACTGTTAAAATGATAGGTGCTCTCCTCAAGATCTGGGATATAACAAGTACTAAGTTAAGAAATTATCAAGTTAAGTTTGGTTTATCTATTTAATATTACAATTAGTGTCAACTTAATTTATATACATGGCGTTTCCAATGGAAACGATTTCTCAGGCTCAATTACTTCGGAAAAAAATTGTTGTTAAAAAAAAGTTGGTCGTATAAAAAGTAGTAAGCTAGGCTAGGCTAAATAGTTGGTAACTTACTTTTAAAATTTAGAAAATGTGTTGGGCAGTGTCCATTTGAGCACCTGAGGCAGGTGAGGGGGGTGGTGGGCAGAGGGATGGGCAGAGGGATGGTGTGGGAGGTGGGAGGGCCTTCTGCAGACCTATCATGGTTGGAGAAGCATCTAACTAACAGCCAATCAACTCCCTTGGCTAAACCTAGAAAGGCTGTCAATCAGCCTTCAATAACGTCTAGGTGTGAAATCTATGACTGATTGAAAGGATTAGATATGGCATCCTCGCCTGATGTCACATCTAAGCTTAAACACCTCACAGACAGTTAAGCACTTAAGACGACACTAACACTCCACATTAGTCTGAGTGGCACAGTGAAGTCAATTACCAATATAATCACCATCATTGTACAGACCATAATATTTTAATTTATCCAATAACATATAAACCTAAATGAATCCCTCCTAAACGAAACTCATGTATATTTTTTTATGTATATTAATACCTATAAAACATGAAGGAAAACTATGTTAATTAATTTGAATAGCTTGGCCCGACAAAACTAACCCCGAAAAGGGGAGTCGGTAACCAAGTTTCAATAAAATCTTTAAAAAAAATAATTAGATCAATCTTCTCTTACGCAGGACGTCTGGATAAACTGTAAATGAAAATACATAAATAGTTATACAATAATAATATAGTTGTTCCAATCCATTTTGGTACAATATTCTTTATTGTAGCATGTTAACGTGTTAAATATTGAAAGTAGGTTTTATAGGCAACTAAATCATATTGAAAATTCATCGTCATATCCATCTTTAGTATAACAGCAGTAGTATGCCGTTTTTTGTGTAGAGATGAGTACATAATATACCTTATATATATAAAAAAAGATTTTTATTCCGTAATATTTGTTCATACATATAACAATTCAAGTTGTCGTACATATTTCATACAATAATATAGAAAATGGGCATTAATAATCCTCTACAAGAAGTCTTCCAGACCGCCCAAAATAAATAAATAAATTGTAAAGTCAATGCATAGTAAGTATTTGTCCGTATTTCAATCATTAGAGTCTTTTTAGTTGTTTCGATGTTGATTTTTTTGTATGGAGTCTTGATTTTTTTCTTTGGTATGAAGTCTTGACTCTCCCGCGACCTACCGCTTTTTTTTAAAAAGCCGCCACCGGCTCCTGTCTAAAATTGGAACAGTCGTACCCGTTATCACGGTCTCACGTACAAAGTAGAAGAAAAGGGAATTGCTGCTGTCTCTGCCAACGAAATAAATCCTCATTCAGCTTTGTGTCAGGTGTGAGAACTACCGTATATTAGTAAGCAACGATATTAGCTAGTGATTACTGGAACAATATTGTCTATATACAATGCTAGAGTCAGGTATAGCTCGATAGGTCCCGTCGGGAAGATTCGAATGGACGGCCATTGCCGCGAAATATATCAACAAGCGCCGAAAATGGTGTCTCCCAATGCCGCCGCTGGCGCCACAGGCCGCTGCTCCGTGCCTACGCACGGAGCAGCGTTATATGGGGTGGGGGTGGGGTGGAGGTGGAGCGTGGACGGGACCTCGTCGGCAACTGTTTTTCTCTATTTATACAAGCAACTAGCCTAAAAGCCAGATCACAACACAACCCAATCCAGCGGTATGCTTTCTGGACGAGATGTGACCGACCCGCCCTCTGTGGGCGGATAAGCCTACATCAACATTTGTGACGTCACCCAACCTATCAGTGTCCACTCCCCATCTATGAACGACCCGGATTTATGGCCTTATTTTTAATGTTTTCCCCTATAAGTGGCGACCTGTAATTCACCTGAGATAAACTGGACTCAGTTAGCCACCCTTTTGTCTGGAAAAACTACTGCGTTCATGGTACAGAAATGCTGTTTTCAAAACATTCATGCACCCTCTATCTGTTGTCACTCACTCCCGCCATGTTTACCACCACACACAGTACTATAGGGACTAGCCACTGCCATCATTACATAAGACCCATGCTCACAGGCTTATTTATAGGGTGGGTGGGGTAGCCTACCCACGTTGGTGGTGTAGGCTACAGAATTTAACACAAATCAAATGGACATTGTAGGTAGGAGGGGTAGAGACAGGGTGGGTGGATGGGTTGCAGGCCATCATTATTTCCTGCGAAATAACAAACTTAATCTAACTAAACTAACCATGCAAAACCTAAGTCAGAGATCCTATTCTTGTGCGGTCATTTTCTGGACTTGGTATTTGATGTCTTGACCCTGATTATGTAGTATTATCAGTCTCTTTATGAGGTTCATATAGCCTCTGAGTATAATCATTTGCCAGACTTAACCGGCTTAACATTAATCGATATTAAATAATGATATTTCGTGATCGTATAGGTTTACTTCTGCGAGAATAAATATATTACCAATATCTTTAGCAGGAGATGGGAGGAAAGGAACTATAGTGGCCGGATTATATTAAAGTTCCAAAGGACCAAGGGTTGAAATATTCTATGTTTCAAAAGCGGATCCGAGCTATAACATCAAGAGTGAAATACTTCTTTCATATGTTCTCTTTATTCCTCCTTGTGTGTTGGGTTGAAGACCTTGCTCCTCAACCCGATTAGTGAACAAAATACATTGGATATATCAATAATATTCAACACAAGAACAGACTATGTTTGCAATACAAATCAGGAATAACTAAATAAATATAATGATGAAATAAGTACAAACTTGTACATAAATAGAGAAATATGTGATAACCATCATGGTTAAAATCCGGATGGAATAATATGAATGGTTAATTAATAATAAATTAATCAAGTAATACAAAGTATAAATATCATAATGAGTTGAAATGTAGACTCCTAGTGGCGTCCGGAGGTACTACCCGGAGGTGGCCGGATCCGGAGGTGTCCGGATCTGGAGCTACCCGGAGCTCGATGGAAATGTTCATATAGTATAGTAGAATCGTTACACTCCTCCCCAACCAACGGAAATAAAATTTTAAAAGGAGATGAACATATTCAATGACTGGAGAAATTTTATGAACATGTTAACAAGAAATAAGAACGATTCATATGTACATTTATACAATAGCTCATAATAAAAAAACGTAGAGTATCATATACCAACATTTAACGGTTCTTCAACATAAAAAAGTTGCGAATATATATGAATAAAGATTCATAGGCTATTTACATCAGCAAAGCACCAACACGACGATATCACACGCAAGAGTCCAGTATATTAAGTAGACATTATCGCACGAATGGCAAGAGATTGCTCCAGCGTGAAGCCAGGTATGATCTGGTTTGTTTCCTTGTCCGGATCTGCATTTTCAGTCACCACAGATACCTCCAGATCATCTGATTTCTTCTCAACACTGGCCTTTTCACGCTCACGATCAAGGGATCGTTGCAGTTCTTTCACATTGTCCTGGGAAAGTCTCAGTTCATCCTCAAGAACAGATTGGGAGTGGGTAGCAATCTCCAGCCTCACCTTGAGGTCAAGAATCTCGTCTAACAAGCGTTTTCGCTCTTCACACCAGGCCTCTTTGTCTCTGTTAACATTGCCAAAATGTTCGTAATCTGTGTGGAGATGCTTTAACGCCTCCGCAAAGGATGAATGGGCTTTTACCAACTGGCATTGAGCGACAGCCAAGTTTTTGACTGCCTCACTGTCATTTAGCTGTTCCAGATCCATGTTGACTTCATTAAAGTCCACTGACACCACAGGAGAAATATTATTCTCAACCTTGGACTTAGTCGCAGGGAGCACTTGCTTCTTCTCCTTCTTAACACATGAGCTGGCTGGAGCAGCTCTTTTCCGGGCTATTGTGGCGACTGGATCTTTCTCCCCATAGTCAGGATTGCTGGCCAAATTGCAAAACCTGTCGCTGTTATTTAAGCACCTCAGTCCAGCCTGATTTTGTGACAAATTATGCACCCACATCATGTGGCGGACAGAAGAGCACATCCGTAATTGTTTATTCTTGCATGGTCCAGAGGTCTGGTGACGGATCCCACACATATATATACTCCCAACGGTTGGGGAGATGATTTTCCTCCATGTGCCTAAGCCAGGCTAGACGGCTATGCAATACCTTGCCTGTACAGCGGAGATACGGGCAGCTGCCTCCACCCGTTGATGCACTGTCATGTCCTTTATACACAATAGAGCGCAGCTCTCTCCGGGTGTCCTCAGATACAATTCTACCAAGAATTCCATCTATCCACTCTTCGTATTTGCGTATAAGATCGGCCTCAGTAATGTTGACGAATATGATTTCTTCTGTTTCCGAGTCCTGATCAGAATCAGTAACTGGTACACACCTGCCATGTCTAGTGTCCTTTGGTTTCTTCAATTTGAGCAGAGGAGGCCTAATCTTGTCCGTAAACTTGGAGGACAAACCCCTCTCTCTGCCAGGCGAATTGGAACGGGAGCGACGCTCAGAGGAATCTCTGCTAACACTGTCAGATTTCCTTCGATTCCTGCTCTCCGTGGGCTTCTTCTTATCCTTTTTCTCGCCAGAGAATTTGTTACTTCGGTCGTACACTCTGTCATCTTCACTTGATGAAGGCATGGTTCCAATTGTCAATCGATAACTTCAACAAAAGCAGGTCCGGACAGCTCCGGAGGACATAAACGTCTCGATCCTACGTATACTTCAGTGTTGAAATGGAACGCAACCTGCTGTGCACGTGCTTCACCCGTCTTATATAGGTGCCAACCCGAGCCACACCCAAAAACTATGCCCATATATGGACATACAGGTGGCGAGGATCCACTCTGCACGGTTCCTTATCCATATTAGGTAATAGATTTCAAGAAAACTGCATATTACCTCGCGAATAAAATAAAGAAATAATATCATTCAGGCTATATAGTCAAACCCCAGGGAAAAATCAACATTTCCTATACTACTTTTATCCGTATGGGCAGAGTGCACATTGCAGCGAACCAAGGGCATCAGCGCCTTGCCGGCAAGGTAGACGCTCCGCGTGTCGAGGTGTCCGCCATAGCGCTCACCGACGCAACGTTCCGCTTTGTTAACTTCTTAGCGCGGTGTTTATTTCCATCGACGACAGGTTGAAAAGTGTATAGAAACTCAATGAGGGTTGACTTTGACCGAGAATTTGATCATAAAATGCTAAATAATAGCAGTAGAATACATATTTCTTCGTTAAATATGTAAATTAAACATATTGGCTTGCTTCCCCGGGCTCCGTGGAATGAGACCGTCTCCTGGTTACTCCTCCTACCGGCTGTCGACGAGGAAGAGCCGTCAAAGTTTCCTTATGGTAAATCGATTAAAAAAAACCTATCTAACACCTTAGGTTAGCTTGAAATTGTCATTAAAAACAAAAGGAATATTTCCATGTGGAAATAGACCCAATCATGGTTTCAAAATGGCCGTAAATCCACCAGGTAATCGTATCTTCTCTCTCCCTGTGTTCACCAGAGGCTTCTTTACGTGTATATGGCTCTCTCGAAGGCAGGGAATCAAATCTAATGTTAAGTCAACATTCCTCCTCCAGATATTGAATAAAATTATCATTTAAAATCAGGGAAAGCCATATCTTGTGGGAGCCTTAATCACCCTCGTTCTGGTTCTCCTTGCACTTTCCGGCGATAAATCATTATCTCTGCTTTCATTATCAGGTTTTAGGCAGGGCTTCAGATAATCCACATGTATTTTCGCCATTTTCTTCGTGCCTTTATCAATGACAATTTCTGTGCTTTCACCGATCGTTTTAAATTCTTCATTACAAATTCATGTGACTTCAGGAGTTGTTCTCTGATGTATAACACCTGGTTATTTGGACACCTTGCTTCAAAATTTTCGTCATAATTCCGATAAATGACTGCAGGCACCATTGAAATTTCCTCACCAAAGGTAAGTAGATTTGGAGAACAGCCGGTTGATTCATGCAAACTACACCTATAAGCATAGGTGATATAAGGAATCAGCTGGTCCCAGTCATTTCTATGGAGATTTGCCAAGCCCGACAAAGCTGTCTTCAGAGTCCTAATCGATCTTTCAGCTAATCCATCGGATTGAGGCCTATAAGAATTGGTAAATGTTTTCTTTATAGACATCAATATGCACAACTCTCTCCATAAAGAAGAAGTCAAGTTGGCACCCCTATCCGAATGAATATTCAATGGAGCTCCAAATTTCAAGATCCAGCCTTCCATAAGGTGGGTAGCACAAGTGTCAGCTTGGTAATTTGGCATAGGAAATGCCTCCATGTATTTTGAATAATAGTCCTGGACCACCATAAAGCATATGTTACCTCTGAGAGTCAAAGGTAAATTTACAGCAATATCCAGAGCTATCCTATCAAATCTTGCGCCAGACATTTCATTATGAAGCGGTCTCTTCCCTTTTCTAGGGAAATCTTTCACACGTTGGCAAATATCACAAGAAGCACACCATCGCTCTATATCTTCAGACATAAGTGGCCAGAAAAATGTTTGCTTCACCTTTCCTAGGGTCTTCTTTCTTCCAAAATGGCCACCTTGAGGAGAACCATGTAACATGCGGAAAATAGCCATCCGTATCTTCAACGGGTGCTATATCACATATAGAATCCCATTGCGTATTATCATCTTGCTGAGGAAACCATACAATACTCTAAACTCTCGTGTTTCTGCACGAATCTCCTGAGTGGAAAGTTCCTCTTTACTTCGAACCAGTGACTTGATCTTGGCAATATCTCTGTCTTCATCCTGATATTTCGCCATCTCACCCTCTGAGCAAGGGAAAACTTCCTGCAAAAATCCCTTCTTTTCCTCCCATTTGCTTGTCATATCGTCGACAGAAGATACCATACCAATAGGTTTGCAAGGGTCCTTCCTGCACGTGACACAGCCAGGATTTTTACATCTCCTGATCTTCCTCATTCTTGAAAGAGCATCGGCATTGCTATGAAATTTTCCTGGACGGTGGAAAATCTTAGATTGATCCACATCAAAATAAGCTAGAATAGACAGCCACCGAACTAAAATTCCATCAGCATCCTTGAAATTCAGGACCCATCTCAATGAAGAATGATCCGTACGAATGATAAATCTTGTGCCCCAGATGAAATGCTTGAACTTTTTCAAGGATTTAATCACCGCAAGCAGCTCCCTGTGCGTTGTACAATAATTCCTCTGAGTAGAATCCAATGATTTGGAGAAATAACAAAGAACTTTTTCTTCTCCGTCCTGTACTTGAGACAAAATTGAGCCAATTGAAAAATTACTGGCATCAGAATCGAGAATAAATAAATCATTCTCGGTTGGATATCCTAGGATAGGCTCAGAAATCAATGCACTTTTCAGTAGACAAAACGATTTCTCCCGATCTTCATTCCATACAAATTTCGTATGATCCCTGAGCAGTTGGAACATAGGCTCAGCCTTCTCCGCAAATTCTGGAATAAAATCCCTGTAATATCCTACAAGTCCCAAGAAGGAACGAATATCTTTGATATTTTGTGGCTGTGGCCAGTGTGTAATAGCCTCGATCTTCTCCGGATCTGGTCTGCTCCCTTCGCTGTTAACTATTCTGCCTAGAAATCTAACAGAGCGCTTGAAAAGTACACATTTCTTCGGTTTCAAAATCAAACCAAATTTCTGTATTCTTTCAAAGACACATTTCAGATTTTTCCTGGCTTCTTCCAATGATTTTCCATAGGAAATTATATCATCCAAGTAAACCATACATTTTGTCCAGCGCAATCCTTGTAACATACTTTCTACCATGCGTTCAAATGTGGCTGGGGCATTGCATAGCCCAAATGCCATCACATTGAAGCGAAACAAGCCTATATGGGTGACGAATGCAGATTTTTCCTTCGATTCTTCATCCAATTCCACTTGCCAATAGCCTGATTCGAGATCCAGGGTAGAATAATACATGTTTTTTCCAAGAGCATCTAGACTTTCGTCGATTCTAGGTAGGGGGAACGCATCTTTCTTAGTGATGTCATTTACTTTGCGATAATCCACACAGAAACGAATGGAATTATCCTTCTTCTTGACCAGAACAATCGGTGATGACCATGGCGAATCACTAGGCGAAATAACTCCTTTATTTAACATCTTTACTAGCTCTTCTTCCACTGTTTTTCTCCTGCCTATAGGTAAGCGGCGATAGCTCTGTTTGATAGGTTCCGAATCTCCAGTGTTTATGTGATGTTTTACGTTATCCGTTCTGCCTAGGTCTCCTCCAGGTTTTTGGAATATATTGAAAAATTCCAATAGGTCAGATCTAACCAAATCTTTCTCCCTCTCAGTGGTAATGTCACTCTGAGAAACCAGCTGTTCCAGGTATTGAGGCAAATTATATTCGGTCATTGCCGGATCACGAGCAATTGTTTCCAACAATACAGTAATTCGCTCATCCTCCAAGGTAGAATTTTCAGGTCCAGCGATGTCTATCGACTCATCATTCCTAGTGTTCTCTATTTGAGAAACCACTTCAGCAACGCCTAATATTTCACCCTCTTCAATGAATTGTGCCTGGTTGGTGATATTCATCACAGGCAACCCATACAAATCCTCCTCTTCTCTATATCCTATCATGGTAGGAAAATTCACTAATCCTCTGTCATCGTCTATGTACATAGGAGGTTCCACAAGGAAATCACATTTGCTCATGCCATTCCTAGGGCCAGTCCAGATTGCTTCTACCATCGTCACTGAATTCTTCTTAATTTTAGTTCTTTCCTTAACTCTCAGGGCTCCATTATTCGATACAAATTCACAAAAAGTTTTCTTTCCATTTATATCAATCTCCCCAGTTTTGCTTCTAAACGCCATGTCCACTGCCATCTGGAAATCCAAGCCTAATATTCCGGATTCTCTATGGATACGTCCAACGAAAAATCTCCAGACATGCAACTTTCCTCCAAGATCAAAGTGGAAATTAGCAACACCTAACAAGGTTATATCACTGCCATTAGCAGCAATGACCTTATCCGAAGTGGGTAACAATGAAGGTGGGTTGATCATAGAGGAATATATACCCTCATCGATCAAGCTGATGGAGGCTCCAGTGTCCACTAATAGGTGATACAAATCTCTTCCAAAAGTAGCAGGTACATACCATCTTGCTCCTTTTAAGTTAGGCAGACAATAAATATTTTCTTCAGGCCTGGTCACCAGTAATAAATCAGGAGCTTCAGGGGCCGTACCCTCCCCTAAGAAAGAAGGTCCTGAAGAATTATTCATTGCTGTAATTGTCTGGTCGGAAAAGCCACTTTGAGATAGGGTGGTTAAGTTGATGGCCTTGTCCAACACAACCACTAGTCGTTTCCCTCAAGACCAGCCATGCTTTTACCAGATTTCTGATCTAAGATTCCGGATTTCTTCTTAGCATCAAGGAAACCTTTACATGAAAAGGTAGAGTGTCCGGCTGTATCACACCACTTGCAATAAGGAGTCTGAGATGATTTATTCCTCCAGGGTCCACTTTTCCTGTAGCCCGACCACTTTGTTCTCTCTCCCAAAGCATTTATTCCATATTCTTCCTCATCTGATTCGTCAAACTCGGTCGCAGTTGTATGAGAAACAGCAGCAACTGTAGTCAACACATCAGAGCTGGCATTAACTCCAAAAAGTGTTTTTATTCCACTTTTATACCGATTTGCTAAGTCCAGGGCATCGAATAATGACTTAGGCTGACGAGCATGAACCTCCAATGCGATCTTCTTGTCCAACATGCCTTTAATGAACTGCTGAATCAGCAGCCGAGTATGAAAATTATGTCTTTCACCCGGAAAGGCCCAGATCATCAAAGATCTAAGATGAACTGCAAAGGCATTTAGATCCTCACCAGGAATTTGCTTTCTTGAATAGAAGGTATTTTCTCGGTCTTCAGGAGTACCTCCTCCATATATCCTACATAATACGGTGACTAAGTCCTGATATGATCCTTCGGAGATGTCAAAATCATTAACAACGCTTGCAGCCTCTCCTTTACATTTGGAGAAAAGCACTTTCATCCTTGTTTCTTGCGACCAATTATTAGCAAAGCTAATATTTTCGAATTGAACAAGGTATTGGTACCAATCCTTTCCTTCGAAGGCTGGAGGCATTGAGCATTTGGGCTTCTCTGACCAATGACTCACAGATATATCTGTGGAAGAATCCTTGATCTTGATCGGACAAATATTTTCATCCTCCTCAACTTCCACAGCATCAAACAACGACAGAGATCCTCGTGATTTCTTCATAAAAGAAACCTTTTTCCCGCCGCGTGTTCCAATATGGCCATACAAAGGATTGGAATCCAATGATTTCCAAAATTCAGTATCTCTCACATCAGACCCATCTTTCATTTTAAACAAACTTTTGGTTTCGTTTAACTCAGCTTTATTAACTCGAGCTTCACTCTTCCAATAGTCCACGTTTTTCACTGCATCATCGACATTAGCTTTAGCTAATAGCAGTTCCGTATTCATACTCTTCAAGGCCTTTTCCTTCGAAGTAACCTCCCTATGCAGCAAATCCGTATCAGAAGCAGCCTGATCCAAAGCATTCTTATTACGAATAAGATCCTCCTGGAGCTGATCCACCGTAGTTATGGCAGCATCACGTTCACCAGCAACATCTTTAAATTCGCTTCTTGTCAAAGCCAACCTCTTGACAACATCTTCCTTGTCTTTAGCTGCTTGTAAGATGTAATCCCTGATCTTAGGATCCACGTCCTTGAGTTCTATGCCAGATACTATCTCCTTCGTCAAATCAGTAGCCATGTTTAATCCTTCCTGTGACTCCAAGTCCGTTTATTTGGGAAGAAATACAAAAATATACTAAGTAAAAAAACAAAAAGCAGCCCAATCGTGTTTGAACCCTTCAGGAGAAGAAAATCAAAAATCTCTCCACAGCAACAGCAAGGCGAAGCAGTGTCCACACCATCCAGGAGTCTAACCAGTGAACATAAGTTGTCTTATATCACTCTGCCCAAAAATAAGAATAAACCCAAGTTTAAATATTCCGTGTTAATTTGAGATGTATCCAGACGATATCCAATGACTATCTCCAGCTCCGGACACTTCCAAAGACAAATGGAGACCAAGATCCAATGAGATCCGGAGGATCCTGGAGGTCCGGATGGGTCCGGATAGTGAGAAAAATAAGCAGACTGTGTATATTCCCTTGAAACTTCAATGTCCAGCAGACAATCCAGTGTTCTAGGAAGAAATACAAAAGTATTTTTCCCTCACACTCATGGCACCAGTGTTGCGATTCTTGCCTATGTTCTTTCCAATGTCTATGTGGCCATCGATGTACGTCTGTCTTTCAGCTCCGGCTTAACATTAATCGATATTAAATAATGATATTTCGTGATCGTATAGGTTTACTTCTGCGAGAATAAATATATTACCAATATCGTTAGCAGGAGATGGGAGGAAAGGAACTATAGTGGCCGGATTATATTAAAGTTCCAAAGGACCAAGGGTTGAAATATTCTATGTTTCAAAAGCGGATCCGAGCTATAACATCAAGAGTGAAATACTTCTTTCATATGTTCTCTTTATTCCTCCTTGTGTGTTGGGTTGAAGACCTTGCTCCTCAACCCGATTAGTGAACAAAATACATTGGATATATCAATAATATTCAACACAAGAACAGACTATGTTTGCAATACAAATCAGGAATAACTAAATAAATATAATGATGAAATAAGTACAAACTTGTACATAAATAGAGAAATATGTGATAACCATCATGGTTAAAATCCGGATGGAATAATATGAATGGTTAATTAATAATAAATTAATCAAGTAATACAAAGTATAAATATCATAATGAGTTGAAATGTAGACTCCTAGTGGCGTCCGGAGGTACTACCCGGAGGTGGCCGGATCCGGAGGTGTCCGGATCTGGAGCTACCCGGAGCTCGATGGAAATGTTCATATAGTATAGTAGAATCGTTACAGATACTCTTATAGTATTTACTGTTGTTAGAATGATGTGTTTTCCGCATGAAATTCATTATTTGTTATTTGTCCTACTGGCTTGGTCATTTCTACTACTTATGCCATTAAACACTAGGTAACATTAGGGTAACAGCCAATGTTAATAAATAAATTACATTTGAAACTAATGATTCCTATAATAAGTTTTTGTAGGAACCTTACACTCATACTATATTTTGATTATATCAAAACATCACATCAACGAAGACTTGTTGAGAAACGGCTCATATTCTAGATGGACGAGACATATTATTATTTCTAGGTTAGATCTGGTTGGTTAGACATGGTCAGCAGATAATATTTTAAGAGTTTGGCTGCAGAATAAGCAGACTCATCAGCGCCATCGACGCTCTATATGCAATGCTGGTGTGAGTTCTGACTGACTTAATTTGGATCTTCACAATCTTCACTTCATTTGAATCTTAGGTATATAGACTACTTTTAATCTATCTACGCACAAGACTTTCAGCAAACACCCGAAGTCTACAATACAAGAATACTACTGTGGAAGAACAGCAAAATAATTAGTGCGCACTAGCATAAGGGGATCTATTTGGTGCATGTTAGATACTAACATTTGAAATAAGTTGCCACAGCAACTAGTCGACTGGCTGTATCTTCATGGATCAATAGGATTTGTAGACAACCTGAATCGAAAGGCAAATAAAGAGAACCTATGATTTCTAAAAAAGCAACAAAAAAAACAACGACATGAGGCAATTTTATTCCTTCCTCAACTGAAACACCTATTCACAACTCCGGGCCTCTTGATATACAACTCAATGTTAAGTATAAATTAAATATTTGCCTTAGGATCACCATTTTACTTGCTTACACTATCAAATTAGCAACGAGTTTGCATCAAATCCGTAGTTAAGGCAGGCTCAAAAGCCAGATAGACATTTTCCGGAATGTATTTGCCTATGTTTTAAATAGCGAGTATCGGCAGGGTATAAATAGTGGCGTAATCACAAACGCTTCACACAGCTATAGGGGTGGCAAACAAGATGACACTGAGCAGCAATATCATCTCATTTACACTAAAGTGTTTAAGCTAGTCGAACGGACATTCCAATACCAACAATCGCCATTTTATTTCCTTTAATTCATCTTTGTAGGAAATGTTGCCAGAATGGATTATATTAATTTTGGGGATGATACAGCTGTATCCACTAGGGCACATTTACCCGAGTGTTTATGCAAAGCCGTTAAAACCTTTTCAGATCAACAGTGAGTATTATAATTAAGAAAACCTCCATTCGCTCTTGATATCGCCTTTTCATTGTATGCAGAGTTCGACTGGTTCATTCAATTGTCATTCAAGGATATATGTGTTGCAACTCAAAACGTCCAATGGATTGTTGCATTGTTGCATCCGTGAAAATGATTATTCAAATCTTTCTAATTTGTTTTTATTTAGTATTTTCATACAGCAAATTTTATCACAAATAGATAATAAATGCGATAAATAATAAACAGAGTTTGTAAGATGGCTGTAGTCTTATAAGATCTCAATGGATCTGAATAAATTGAAATCTTATACGATGCTGACATATTTGCGCTTTCTTTATGTGAAATCTATCTGGAGCAAATTTCCCTCTGTGAACCTCATGTAGTAGGCCTAGGCCTATGATTTCCAACAATTCTGTCGCATATTGTGGCATTTTCAGCTGTCACTTGATATGTCAGGCAAAATAATAAAGGCAGAGTTAATGTTCATGCTTATCATGTCAAAGCATTCATGGGCCTTAATATCTACCCACATGAAATAATTTCATATTCGATAAGAAGCTCTGGACGGCCGTCATGCATCATGACATGCTATCAAAAATTGGTTCTTCTGTCCTGCCTTCAAACCAATACTAGGCCTATGATAATACCCGTTCATTCATGAATTAATATTTAATCTATTGAATTATGCTCATTTTCCACTTTAATATCTTTTTACAATGTGAATATTGAGAGTCTCCCTACGGATATGGCATTTGGGGGTGGTCTTCACACGCACCCCTTGAATGACCCTTGATTTGTTGATCACAGATATACAAAAAATAATAAGAAGAAAGGCTCTTGATATATTGAGTTTATATTTAGTTAAAGAAAAGCATTCATTATATTTTCCTCAGCTTCAGAGAGCTATATATATACAGTTCATAGGCACTACTATCCTGGGAATGACCCTCTGTTAGAGGGCTTCAATTACTGTCATGCTGAGGACAGATCACATGTTAATTGATACAAAGTTATGCATTTTTTTGATAAAAGGGAAATGCTTTTGAAATAGATAGTCCCAAAATTTAACCTTGAACAGTTCCAAGTAATAATTGTGTTTGTCGCCAATAACAGTGTAAAGTACTGAAAGAAACAATCTAGACCTCATAATGGAATTGTTCATTTTGTGTTCAATCATTGTATTATGTTATATTCATTAAAAATATGTTTCTTTTAGATATAAGTTGTGTAACGCCCACAGTTTGGCCAAAGCGGTCACTGAGGAGTGTTTATTAGCGATAATATTGTCAATAGTTGTGTTTTCATAAATAAATGCCGACCAATGCGTTACTATTAGGTGTGTCCTTCTGAGTATGTCATATAGTTTCACATCAAGATTGTTCTCAATGCATTCCAGAGTTGCATCTGTTCAAAATGGTCAAACTCGGTTATATATAATGTGATTCGTTTTAGGAAAATAATTCATAAGTCGCAAAAAATAGATTTTGAGATACCATTGTATTTGAAAAGATGAGATCAAACCTATTCCAATAATAGTAAACAGTCTAATAACATTATAAGTATTTCTGGATTTTAAGTTTGAAATTTTCGGTTTCGAAAAAAAAAAGAGTTTCCTATGGAAAGCTATATGCAACTACCGACAAATCGGATGAAAAGTCGGTAAAAACTCCCGACAAATCGGTAACAGAGAGAGTGTAAATCCGACTATGTTGGTAATTTTCCGATAGTCGGTATTATGCCCCGACATGTCGGCAATTTTATTTTTACATTTGCAAATAATTTCTAAAGTTTCTCCAAATTGGCCCGATCATCGGCCGATTTGTCGGCCGATTTATCAGTAAATAAATAATGTGTCGGCCGATATATCGGCCGCTATGTCGGCCGATTTTGGGTCCAATTTTTATTTTAAAAAATTCAGCCAAATAGTTGGCTAAATGACGACCAATTGGTGGAATTGCTGATACTTCTCTCTCTCCCTCTCTCTCTACCCCCTCTTCCTTATACATGTTAATCACCATGGTTACCCTTCCACCCACCTGCCCACACATAAGAAGCAATTCATATGATTAATGATATTAGAATGAGCCATTATGGTTGACCACCAGTATGTTCTATTTTTTTCTTCATAAATTCACATAAATTCCATTTTCTAGAATACCTTAAAACAACCAAGTGGATGATGTAGGAGACATTAAAAGCTAACTTTTTAGACACAACGATTTCTGAGTTAGGCCCTGATTAATTTATGAAAAAACATCAAATAAATAATCCTATATTCAAGCAATTGTGAATCTTCTGTATGTCCACCTATAACTTCCCTGTCCATGGCCCCACCCACACCCTCCTCCCTCATACCCACCTTCTCCCTTATACCCGCCTTTATACCCTCCTCCCTCACACCCTTCTCCCTCACAACCACTTCCCTCATACCCTCCGCCCTTATACCCTCCCTCCTCATACCCTCTGCCCTTATACCCTCCTCCCTCTACCCCTTCTCCCTCATACTCACCTCCCTCATACCCCCCCACCCTCATACCCCCCGCCCTCACACCCTTCTCCCTCATACCCAGGCCCTCCGCCCTTTTACTCTCCTCCCTCACACCCTTCTCCCTCACAACCACTTCCCTCATACCCTCCGCCCTTATACCCTCCCTCCTCATACCCTCTGCCTTATACCCTCCTCCCTCACCCCCTTCTCCCTCATACCCACCTCCCTCATACCCCCCCACCCCCACCCTCACACCCTTCTCCCTCATACCCTCTGCCCTTTTACTCTCCTCCCTCACATCCTTCTCCCACCATACCCTCCGCCCTTATACCCTCCTCCCTCAATCCCTCCTCCCACACACCCTCCTCCCTCCCGCAGATTGGCCCCCTCAGACCACAGATTGGCCCCCTCCTCCCTCAGTCACCCTTCCCTCAGGCCCTCCCTCGGACTTTGATGGCCGACATGTCGGCCGCCATGTCGGCAAATTGTAGTTTAAGTCACCGACATATCGGCCGACTTATCGCTGATTTATCGGCCAACAAAGTTCATTATGCGCTAAGTGGAAGAGCAATTTAAACTGGAGAAAGCAATGTCGGTAATGACAGCCGATATTTTTGGAAATTTACCGATTTTTTTTAGAACTCATTTTGTGCCCCGGAAAAATCGGCCGATATTTTGTAAAAGTCGGCCGATGCGTCGGAAAGCTTGCCGACGTACTACCCGACATTTGTAAATGTCGCTATAGTAAGTCTATGGAGATCCTCCGACTTCTCTTCCGATTTGTCGGTAGTTGCATATGCCTTTCCATAGTTTCCAATATTTCTGTATATTTTATAAACAGTAAAGTTACTAAGTGTTGTCCATATGGGGACCTTTAAAACGATAGGATATATTACTTAGATTGTCCGGCAATTTGATACATTGATTGATAACATCAAGTGCTAAACCCTCCAAAAATTAGAACATTCCAATAATGTTATCCTGTGAAAAAAACACTTTGAAAAATATCAATGACTTATGACTCTTTTTCTGAAACACATCACATATATATCTCTTATATTAATGAGCATTCCACCTCAGGTTTTCAACCAAACCAGATATACCCAAAACCACTGACGCCAAAATCCCAAGGTAACTAATTCATTATCAGAACGATTCATGGATGTGTATGAGAACAAGACTTGGTGAACAGTGGGGCAATGTTTTGAGACCTTACAGTTTTTAATTCTTGAGTCATTGACAATAATTGATTCTACCTAACGAATGCTAATCATTGATTAGATCTTGATGAGATATGTGAAAATTCCGATGTTGAATCAGATGATATTAGACTGCATGTTTGTGTGATATCAGATGTGAAATCATATGCTATCAGATCGCATCTCCAACTGTTCCACTCCCCCTTTTAAGGGTATGGAGGGCTATGGATACTCAGAAATAGTAGCTTCACAACCCCTTTAAATGAAGGGGAAAATTAAACTTATCTAACCAAGACATACCATTCCAAGTCCAAACTCCACATATCCTTTCATTCCAAGGGAAACTAAAAACTTAAACTAATCAACCCTAAAACTCTACAGGTCAAAACTCCATATATCCTTTCATGCCAAGTTATCCCATTTTGCAAATGTATGTCCAGACTATGCTACAGCATTGCATCATCCACTGCGCAAACTGATCTACTTGAAACTTTTATCCTCACATAATCAATCATAGTACTTCAGGCTCAAATGCTCTCCCCTCTTCCTCCTCTCTTTCTCATGCTCCCCTTCCCTTCTCCTATTTCCCCTCCCTCCTCTTCACTCTCCCCTTCTCCCTCCGATTCTGTCATAATTTCCCTACCTCTCCTTCCCCTACTCTCTCCCTTTCCTCTCCCCATCCTGTCCCTGCCATCTTTTTCGCTCTCCCTCCCCCTCGTCTCTCTATCACCTTCCCCCTCTCCCTATCTGATTCCCCCCTCTCCCACCGCTTCTTTGCTCTTCCCTCTGCCTCTGTTCTCTCTCCCCCACCTCCCCCTCTCTCTCTTTCTTTGCTCTCCCCTCCCCCTCTGATCTCTCTCATATTCTCTCCCATACCACCCTCACTTGCTGCTCTTCTTCTCACTCCCACTCCCCCTCTCTCTCCCCTATCTCCCCACGCCCCCTCAATTGTGGAGATTCATGATTAAAAAGGGCTTCAAAATAACATTTCACCCCGATACATTTACAAAGGACATACGTTGTCCTCCAGAGAGCAGTACTGAGCAGAAAAACGGTTGGTAACATAACAGATTATGAGAGCCTGTGAGACAAAGAAACCCCTCTACGTCTATATTATACGGATAACCGTCTGTTTCTAATCAGCATTGCAGTGCCCTACCCTGGAGCCACCACAGTATGGGTTCCTTCGTCCTGACCCTAGAGATGATTCCTCTCACAGTCAATTCAACTCTACAGTCACAGTGCTGTGTCAGAAAGGTTATGCATACCAACAGCGAAGGTCAACCCTGCGCTGTCTGGAAAATGGCAATTGGAATGCCACAGTCAGTACGTGTAACAGTAAGTAGGATTGCTGTATCAAATTGCTATACTTTCATCTTAAATGAATTATGAGCCGCAAGACAATTAAGGTGAAATGTGTCACGATCGTAAACAGCAAAATAAACATTAAAACATATATTCCCAACAAGTTTTCACTTGCCTTCCCACCACCTTACTTGTAAATGTTACATATACATGTATAGATGATATTTATCAACTGATATAAAAGGAGTTGCATAGATAAGCCATGTATACATTGAATACACAGCCTTTGTACACAGGTTGTTTTCAGACGTAATCAATTTATTGATTCAATTCATTGCAATTCATATTTGAAAGCACAAGACAAAAATGCAAGTTGGTCTTTTGTAACAATCATGTCTATTTTATTTCTACTGCAAATTATTTTGATAAAGATGTTTGGTTCATCTAAAGCGGAGGTGGTTGTAGAATTTCGGCTAAAATGTTATCAATATTCCTAGGATTATAACGCCTTGATGAATAGGATAGTGGACGAGACCCTGTTTTCTACAACTCTTGTTTGAATATAATTGTACAAGGCCGTCAGGGCGTAGACAATTATATTCACAAGGAGAATAGAGTCGAGTCCTCTTGGATGCTGATCCTTCGATATCAATTATATCTCAATGTTATAGGGGAGACCAAATCCCCACTTCCAAACTACTACCCTACAACGACTGCCTGATCAGTTTACCAGTGATCAGTGGGATTGCTTGGTGATACATGGTCCTATATCCAACCAATTTGGCTACGGCCAAATTGTGATGCGTTTCAGGAAAAAGAAACACAAGATGCAACATTGCTATTTTTCAAAGTGATTTATTCACACGATCTCTTTAATTGAATGTTCTTACTTTTGGACGGTTTTAAAGAAAACGGTCATTCATCTTGAGCCTGGGACCTTATCTGGTGGATGGCCGGTGCGGGTACTTGTGTGTGAGGGACGTAGTGATGCATAACGATTGAATTATCATGTTGTGTATTCTCAGTCAGAGATTAATGATATAATTTTTCAAGGTCATACAGTATTCTACAATTCATTAGATGTACATTGAATGCTTACACCATTATTTATATCATGCATGACCTTTTAAGCAGTAGAGTAGTAGAATCATTTGAGATAGGGAGGATGAAGATACAATTTTGAAATTAGGGGAGAAAGGTCGCCTCTTCAGTGTCAGTGGTGCAACAACGACTCCTTTTCATGAGATATTCTTAACATAACAGTATCCAGTCTCAAAATTACTAAGACATTCATCTTGGACGCGTCATTGGGAGGCCACAACTAATTGACGTAGTAATCACCGTTTAGAATTACTCCACAATGTTGGATCATGAAAAGTATAAAAACGGTAAACTAAGCAAGAACTAACACAACATAGATCTTAGTATGTTAAACGACGAGATTTCTCAGCAATTACATTATTATCTTTAAATAACTTTTGTTTTTTAATCATACAAAGGCATATCATAGGCAAACAAAATACTTAATTCATGTCAGCACTACCCATGGAAAATAGGGCTTGACCCTGTTGACCACTGTTTTGCCTCTTGATATTAGAATGTCTAGTTCTTGGCGAGGAAACCGATTATCGATATAAGTGTCCAATATAGCAATAGACGCTAAAATCCGAGTTGTTTATTGATTTTAGTTTGTGATGGGTCAGATCCCATACCTTAACACAAACAACAATAAACAACAATATATGTGTATACCATATTTCAAGGCTGTTCAAGGGTTTATCTATGCAACTCCTTTTATATCAGACAATAAATATGATCTATACATGTATATATAACATTAACAAGTAAGGTGGTGGGAACGCAAGTGAAAAAATGTTGGGAATACCGTATATACCCGTGTATAAGCCGGACCCCGAGTATTAGCCCACCCCGTTTATAAGCCGGGGGTTCAGCACCTGCTAACGTTAATATAAGCCGGGCCCCGTTTATAAGCCGGGTGCCTGTATTGCCATCAGGAAACAATAGTATTGAATTTGAGGTATTTATGAAAAAGCAAAAGTACAAGGTCATAGTAATAAATATGCATGTCGCACAAATAAAAGAACTCTAACAAATATTATGGTAGTGTTTTATGGTGTTAAATTGGAGTTTAAAACATGGAAACCAAAGTAATGAATGAAGATAATAATAAAAATGTGTTTCAGCTAAACTACTGGTTTTCAGTTATTGTAATATAAGCCGGGCCCCGAATATAAGCCCACCTCGAATATAAGCCGGGTCAATTCACCATTTGAAATTAATATAAACCGGGGCTTATACACGGGTATATACGGTATGTGTTTCAATGTTTATTTTGCTGTTAACGATCGTGACTCAATTCACCTTAATTGTCTTGCGGCTTTTACAGAGGATGGGAAATCGTTATTGTCTGTTGGTTTTGTTTTATACTAATTTTCAAAATGTGAATAATGATCTATATAAGTGTTATTGTGAAGCTTTTATGATCGACGAAAACAGTTCAACAGTTAGTTAATCACATTGATTTGATTATTGTTAGACCTTTTAACACTTCATCTTACAGGATGTTCCACAACAGTTGCAAATGGAGGTGCCAATATCGGGGGATGGGATACGGGTGATAACACTGACATAACGTGTAACAATGGCTACTACTACACAGGCATCAACCCTCTTGTCTGTCTTGAGAATGGCACATTGTCAGGCACCAAGGGAAGATGTATCAGTAAGTCTGTTTTCCTCAGCTCTCAGCTGTGTCTGTTGACACATCATAGATTTCATAGACTTTACATTAATGACCAGCCAGATTCGAGAGCCTATGTTTTATTTGGGGGTGACTTCTAATAACTAAATTAACGATACTTTTAGTTTATTCATTCAATTCATTTTGAAACTCATTTCGAGGTCCATATCTTGCCTAAAGTTCTCTCTTGTCTGAAAAGCCTATTATCTAATACAGTGTCTATGG
This sequence comes from Sthenelais limicola, assembly GCA_942159475.1. Lineage (NCBI taxonomy): Eukaryota > Metazoa > Annelida > Polychaeta > Phyllodocida > Sigalionidae > Sthenelais > Sthenelais limicola. Next base: position 106,003,815 of record OW804099.1, read on the forward strand.
TTTACTATCAATATTACCAAATTGGTTTACTGTTGTTAATATAGGGACCTAAATGATATCCTTGCGGTCCCTGACGTCTTTACTATAACATTGCATTGGGAATTATATAGCCAACTCCCTGCTAGTTCTCCCTGCTAATATCAATATAAGCTTATCTGAACATGGGAGTATGTTATCAATGATATCATAAAATTCAACTCAAATAAACTTCAGATCAATGAGATATCAAATGATAAATAACCAATCTAGGTTGTCCACACATGTTCCGATTTTAATTACACTTGACGTCAAACAATGTTACCATTCAGAGGAAGGTACAGTAGATTGTGGCGACCCTCCCCTGTCTCTGATAACACACGCAGTCACAACACGAAAGGAGCTAGGCGAGGAAGATAAGGCCATCGTTCAGTGTAATGCGGGCTACACACTTCGGGGTGCGAGCGAACTTGTGTGTCAAGACAATGGTACCTGGACAACTGATGTCAACTGCGCTGGTAAGATCCTCGCTTCCCATATTTTGTTACATCCACTGCATCTGGTCAGCAAACAATTTGGAACGTGTTTTAAATGTTTCTAATAGATTTGTATGACATCATGGGTTACTTAACCTGGGCACACTCAAACAAAATTAGTGTCATAGAGATTTGGCCATGAATCGGGAGCCAATTTGTAAGTTCAAAATTATGGAACTTCTGACCTATTTGAATTGTCGTACAATGAAGTGTTAAATATATGACATGAAAGCTATTTTTGTTGTCAATACATTATTTAATATAGACAAGGCAGTTGCATTAACATTCAGACCGTTAAGAAGATGTTAAAAAAGCGCCACCACTGATTCTGGCCAATTTTCCCTAATCCATATAATATAAGGGTAGAGGAATTTCTACGAAAAGAGGTAGAAAAAAAGGTAGAAAGAGGGGTTTCTTTATCCCGAATGTTCTCGGAATTTGTTGTTTTACAAACCACTTTACTCCTCTGTGGAGGTCTGCCCTCCCCCCTCTCTGGATGTCGTCGTATGTGGTTTGTGATTTGGGGTGGAAATGTGATTTTTTGAAGCCTTTTTTTTTTCGAAATACCCACACTCTATTTATAGCCTGGGAAAGCCCCTGTGAGATACTACGTCATTTTCCACAACCTACGTCCAGGGGGACCTAGGGGGAGCATGAGGAAGAGGGGAGGAAGAGTGTGGGGGGGGGGGGGGATCGGAGAGGGGAGGGAGAGCATGGTTTTCTAATCAAATTTGAATACATAATTAAAAAGGTTTCTACCACTCTACCAAATGTAAAACAAATGTAACATATGGAAAACATTATTATGTTTAAATACAGCGACTTCATCATAAAAAGTAAAACAAAATGTAATCCAAAATGTATCAGGAAATCGGGGAAGATCAACAAACTTCAGAGCAGTGCTGACAGATCATATGCTATCCACTTTTTCTCCTTTATGTAACTGTATGCTTAATGAGGAATAAAAGTTCTATAATGATATTAATGAGGAAGAGGGGAGGGAGATGGGGGAGGCAGAGGGGGGAAACAGAGTTGGGGTTGGGGAGAAAAACACGTATGAAAGATAGAGAAGAGGGGGAGGGAAACGACGGTGAGGGGGAAGTGTGGGGAGAGAGGGTGACCGTCCAGAGGACAATGTGATGAAGGTGTTACGCCAAAAGTCTAGTTATATTACAACAAACTTACATTGACAAATTGCTCCCTATTGCATGATATCATATTCCATCTTCTAATAATCTTCTCTATGATAAATGTACGTTCCGTATTAAGTTCATAGAGAAAGTAATTGTGCATACATTCACACCAGCTTTTCAATGCCCATCCACTCCCGTGCGGGCTGATTAGTACACCATTTGTCTTTGTCTATGTGTTTAGGATATCATAATTCACATTCTACTCTCTATACAAAATAATATGGACCCAACGAGAAATAACTTGTAATACTCTATCATCTGTCTAAAAGTTATTTTCCGTCCATTAATGTATCAAAAGATACAAGATTATTCTTTCCTATCTACCCTCAGTAACTATTGTAATATTATTTGATGAATCAATACATACTCAATCTAAAATATGTTATGAATTCCCTTAAGAAGTCTGTATTTGGGAACCGCCTTAAAATTGTGAACTTTCTAATATTTTGTTTAATATGTATAAGAACAGTTCATAAGGGATAGCAAATTTATTCCACAGAACTGCTGTAAATAGTTGTAAGCATGTTAACAAATGGCCGAGATGATCTACACAAATATTGTCTACGATTATTTTATTATCATGTATACATTGTCTGAAGGTTCAGGGCTAACATAAGCACTTATAACCCGCCCACACAAACCTGATTTCAAAAATGGCCCGATTTGGGGTGTACTGACCAATCAAGGCTGAAATTCTTGGAATTTCTAATGAATTTGGATATTTTTATTGGCCCACACAGGGCCGATTTGAGTCGCGATTATAGGATTTTGTGTCCCGACTTCTCCCCCAAACTAAAATCAGCTGTACTTGAAGTTTTAGCAGACAATTCTGACTCAAGGTTTCTTCTTGATTAGTTAATACACCCTACCTAAATAAGCATACGTTCTCCCTGCATTGCGAGTCGTAAAAAGATTATCAGATCAGGGCAGAACGAAAATCACCTGAATTTGTGAGACTGTTTCTCTGATGTCTTGTGAATAGAAATATTTTCCAAACGTGGAAAAAAAGGTTGAATAAACAATTACATTAAAAAGGTTCTACAAGCAATCCTATTATTATATTGCATTCCTTATTCCAGCCAGTTATCTAATACAGCTATGTATTACAGCAACTGGTATTATCATATCATCCAAACCGCTCTACATGAACGGCCACTTTAAAGTGTGAAATAATCTTTTGATATAAGTAATTTCAGATAATAAGCTCAAATACATTGTGATGTGCGACACAGTATCCCCACCAATTCTAACCTGCTTATGACTTCTTTACAGAAATACAATGCACCACATTAACAAGAACTGAAAATGGACGACTGACAGATAATGGACGGAGAGTAGGGCAGGAAGCAGAATTACAGTGCGATGTTGGCTATCACCCAGAAGGTCCTACCAAAATGATTTGTCAGTTAGGTGGCACTTGGACTCCAAAGGGCATTTGCAAAGGTACATTCAAATTATGTCCACTGTCATCGACTATTTATCATAATTAGATCGCCAAATGAAGATGCTATTACAATTTAAATTGAGGTGTCCTCAATTAATTTAATTCCATTCCTTCAATTGTGATTTCTTGTAATTGTCATTATTGGTATATAGTGACACTTTTCGAAGATCAATGAAACAAGTACCTCTATATAGTATCTCTAGTTATTTCCACTTTGCTTTGTCCTTCTTTAGTGAATACACTCGTGATCCCCTCCCCCCCCCCCCCCCACCACCAAACCAGCCATAAGTCACAGGAGCTACAACCACATTTCAGTTAGCTAACTACCCGCTTACTATTTTCTAGGGGTTATACAATCTTGGTCAAAATCTCTCCCTAAATACCTATTTTTTTCATTTTCCGAATACAGTTTAATAAGATTCAACTTACAGTCTATTTTATGACCTAATTAGAAATAATTAAAGAAGACAAGCTTCGGAGCACCAAGACAAAGGCCAATTTAGGCCCACTTTGTCCGTGCAGCAGTGCTTATTTGTATGGGGGAACCACTGTATCATTCCCTCTCTTGTAAATCGGGGGCTACTAGAAAGTGGAATGAGTACCAGAACGCAGATTACTACTTTACAACATGTCCGCTACATTACGACATGTCCGCTACATTACGACATGTCCCCTACATTACGACATGTCCCCTACATTACGACATGTCCCCTACATTACGACATGTCCCCTACATTACGACATGTCCCCTACATTACGACATGTCCCCTACATTACGACATGTCCCCTACATTACGACATGTCCCCTACATTACGACATGTCCCCTACATTACGACATGTCCCCTACATTACGACATGTCCCCTACATTACGACATGTCCCCTACATTACGACATGTCCCCTACATTACGACATGTCCCCTACATTACACCATAGAGCCGTGCTAAACTCAGTTATGCCCACCACATGTTGCTCCACTGCACCCAAAGCGATGGTGCATGCCGCAGAGTACCAATTCATATTTAGCAACCAACTTTTTCTATAGCAAGGTTAAAGGATACTATTTTAGACCCATCACTATGGGCCAAAATTATATTGTGAAATTGAAATATTGTGATATTGCCAAAAATATATGTGAATTTGTCAATCTAAACATGATTAGTTATAGGCTGCCTTTCCACAAGGAAGGAAATTTACCTTTTCGGGAACGGAGATTGGGGTCTATTTTAGGTCGGGATTCAGGATTTAAAAAGGCCTACTGCTACCTACTGCTCCTCCCAACAGAAAGATCCGTCTTAGACCCCCCGACTCGTCGTAAGTCGTACAGTTTAAGGTGGCCATTAGGCTACTCTGTCAGTCCCAAACATCCATTCCAAAACCTGAGCTACTAATCTTTAAAATCAGCTATGCCCAAACACATTCTTCAGGACGTTCAGCTTTAGAGTGCGCATCAATGTTCTTTTTTCCAGAAACACTATGTCCTGAATTTCCAAGTATAGAACATGGAAGCCTAAATCGCAGTGGTCAACGTGTCGGAGACTCGGCAAAAGTTAGATGTAGACCAGGCTACTCTATCCAGGGACGGGAGCAGATAGAATGTCAGGAGAATGGCAGTTGGTCAATGGCAGGAAAATGTTCTGGTAGGAATTCCTCAAATTTTTCTCAGAATGGTAGTGGTTTTCTTGTTTTATATCATGGAAAAAAAAAAATCTGTATAACATGTGTGAACATTTTTGTTCATCAAATATTAAAGTTAAATATTATAAATGACAAATATAAAATTGGAGAACGTAGAGAGTAAGTTTTAATTTACAAATTTACGACTTGATGATACTTTTTTAACCACACCTCTTTAACTACAACTCTTAAGTTTGTAATAATGCATTATGTTGTATGTGTCAGCTTATAGAAATTAAGTTGGTATACATTGCATTTTGTGACTGTATAGAACCCACTCACAAAGACTTATAATGTTACATGTTGATATCTTGGACTAACAAAGCGTTTTATGGGTTTTTTTTTTACAGAATCGTTTTGTATCTTTTTCCCACTAATACAAAATGGAGAACTAAGTCATAGCGGCCAAAGTGTAGGGCATACAGCGAAAGTTAATTGTAACCCTGGCTACCAACTACAAGGGCTAGGACAAATAACATGTCAAGACAACGGGGAATGGACTTTTCCTGGGAACTGTACGAGTAAGTGTTTGGTTCTTTTGATACATACATGCCTTATATTTTACATAAATGTTCATAAAATTAGTATACAAATCGATCCAGTCCTCTGAATGAATCATATGAACGTTTTCTTTGTGAAAATCTCACTTCCAGTCAACGTAAGTTTTCTCTTTGCGTTATCCTGATGGTAAGTCCCATATTATATATTGAAATATGGATGTATACAAACATGAGAGATTAAATATTTATGGCTTTTCGCTTTCCAACTGATCATGTATGGGTGAAATCGCCAGAAAATGAACAATTCACCTTCACCAATGCTCTAAAATATTCCAAATTTAAGGCAAAAGTGAGGTTCGAAATTCAGTTCAACATAAACTAACAGATTGTTTGAATCAAGGCAATATTAAATACAAGCAAGGTATAACGTCAACTATGAATATGATATGTACACATACATAGATCTTTTCTATTCGTATTCTAAACGATAGTACATTACAGTGGGCCCTGAAATGAAAACTAATCTGGAAACAATGTTTTTATTGGTTTCCCCATCCATGATCATTATATATACATATTAAGATTTTTATTCCGATTTTTGATCATACATATAACATTTGACATCATCTTACATATAGGATCAGAAAAGAAATCAGGAAATGGGCATTAACAATCATCTGAAATCAGGTCTTCCAGATCGCCCAACTAAATATAAATGAAGTACGAATAAATGTCCTAAGCGTTTATAAAGTGTCCGTTCGATGACTACTCTCAATAGCATTTGCTATAAGTTCATGTTTATATTCCTTATGTTGTGTCACAAGCTTTGGTTGTTAGCTGTCTTGTAAATAGTTGAATTCTGTTGAATTGACTTGTATCCGTAGCTTCGACCTGCTCTTATATATACAGTTTTAGTTATCAGATTGGCCCTTTGTAGTATTTAATGGAAATAGACAATTTGGCCAAACTTTTAAGAATATACTAGCGTGAATATCAAGCACAGACAAACTTTAACAAGTATGTAAGTGTAATTACAAGTATGAATATCACTTAACAGCCAGTTAATATGCACTATGATTTGGTAGCTGTACTGCTACATTTCATCTCTCCTTTGTTTTATTAACAAAGATTGATACTTTTGAACATTTCACTTATATGAGATTGGACATATTATACTAAAAAGTAACTAGAGAGGAAAACTCTAAATGTACATTATGACATTCAGCATTTAATAATAGGCTCAAATTAACCTATACTCTTGCAATTTATATTGCAGAGGTATTTCAAGCCCACTAGTGATACATAGATTACACAGTGTTTGCTTATTATCGGATTGACTAAATAGTCAATGAGGGCCCCCCTCCCTTTACAATGAATATCGCTATATCGATTTTAACTTTTCCTGGGTTCTACAACACCCAGATTAACCCCCTAAACAACGATTTCCTTCATTCTCAAGTCCCATTTTAAAACAAAATCCATGATTCCCTATTTCTTTAATTTAACGCTGGTATTTTAGCCCTGATGACATAAGTGGGAACGGCCTCGTTAGTATCTGTTCCCAAAGTAGAAAATTGGATGGTTAGAATCAATACAGCCCAACTAATCATAATCTATGATTTTCCCTTCAGAGTATTTGCCAAGAGACGATCCACAATCCGGAACACATTCTGCCACGACATACTGGGTGATTGGGAGCGTAGGAACAATCGTTTTGCTGATTGGCGTTGCTATCCTGATGTGAGTGTGATCATTCCTTATATTCATGAATGACCTTGTTTAAAAAATATTATCAAATACAGTCTAAAAATTAATTATCGATTAAAGGCCGGGGCTAAGGACGTACACCTTTATATTCTTCTAGTCATGGTTGATAAACGATATGGTCATTAATGATGTGGGATCTTAGAAACTAACATAGAATAAGTTAATTACTTCATCATTTTATAGTTTGGATAAATAAAATAAACAATATTCATTATTCCTTTTTTTATTTATCCATATTCACTTCAATCACAGTATTCATTTCATAGTAAACACCAATATATTGTAGTAATGGATGATCAGTTTACATTCAAAGAATATAGCAAAGTCCATGGAGGGATCTGTCAATTTAAGTACTGTGTTCTATCAATTGATACACAAGTATGTTCTCTTCCATAACAGTGTGAGGATGCGGAGAGGTATAGTTTGGCTTCAAAATAGTAATAAATAAACCCTACCAAAATGCTCATTCTCTGACAACCTTTTGCAGGAAAATATTGATATTTTATTTTTTCCATTGATTGTTACATTATGAACATTCAGTCATTGCTGCACAACTAGTGCAATATCCTAACGGACTGAAAATAACGAGTTATTTAAGTTACTCATTATATATGCCATTAATAAAGAATAAAGAAACCTTTTGAAGCCATTTTGTGGACCTTTCCAAAAGGTATTGACGGTGATTCATCTGCGGGTGTCGTATATACTATATTTAATGGGGGAGTTGCATAGCCGCCATTTTGAATCTTGATTCGCATGGAATTATGGGAGTAATGGTAAAGTATAATATCTTTAGAAAACATGTTATATTTAGCATGGAATGTTACCAGTGGTCTAATGTCAATATCCATGTGTTTTACATCTTTCCATGACACAAGAAATCATCTTTCCCACCATGCATTTGGTTTTCATTGATCATTTATACAAGCTATGATATTGGTGAAAACACTTTTGCATTTTTTTATGAAAATGTTGCTACATAATTGTATATCAGATTTCAACAGAATCCATCCCGGCATGCACTGCAGTAGACATGCGCAGTGACACATGCAACTCCCCTATTAATAACGTTGTGACATACCGTTTGTTGAGCAAGTTAAGTTTTTTCTGGTCGAATTTCCAACTATTTAATTTAAAATTTATTTAGGAATTGTCAGAGAAACATCATTAATAAGATAAATAATAAAGAAATAAAGATTTTTTTTAATTGAATTGAATTTAACAATATTTGTTAGGTAATCTGTCATTAGATTGATAGTTCTAATAAGAATATCATAAAGGCGTAGGGCTGTGCAGCCGAGTGGTGTAAGTGATTGAGTGGGAATGGATGTGAGTTGGTGAGAGTTGGTGTGGATGGACATGCCTGTTGTAGCGTCATAAAGCCTTTTTTTACAATAACTAGCCATGGTGCGATACCACAATTACTTCTCATTTATTTGGTAATCCTGCACCAAATTAAAATTTCTAACGCATCAATAACAGCCACCGGCTGCTGATCAAATAAATTGGTAACATCAGACTAGCAACATCACTAATCGCCTACGCCATCAATGCTTTATTCCTAACCAATGAGTGCATTCCCATTGATTTGTTGGCCTCTAACTGTATCTGACAAAAATTGTTTCCATTCCTTAGCCCAATATCAGCGAGCACTGGAAAAATATCGCTTGCTACGAGACCTGGATGAAGGACCAAGGCATGTGGTCAAGGCACTACTGCTCAAGAGATTCAAAGTACAATTGGGACGCATTATTGGTCAAGGTGAGCGTAATAAAAAAACTGTTGAAGATCCAAATCAAAGATGATATCATTAGAATGCGGGGAGTTCTTCAATATTGCACAAGAACGAATATGTTATTAAATCTTTGTGATATACAGAAGTAATCTGATACATATATATATATAGATGAAATTTATTTCATTCAAAATCATTTAACACCACGGGTACTAATGATGTTCAGATGCAAGCATTTGTTAGTATATAAATAATTGTTCTATTCAAAGTAGTAATCCCTGTACTGTACTATATCAGGACATTTCGCCTCTGTGCACATGGGCACCTACAAAGGAAAGAAGAAGAAATACCCGCCACTAGCACTGAAAACTTTACGAGGTCTGTAGTATATATTCTTGTTTATTGCTGAAGCGTAATTTACATTATTCTTACCATAACCATTAACGTCTGATATATAATGCCATCTATATTGACATTATCACCGATTGTTGGTAATAGAAACCATGATTTTGCATTTCATTGCGCTGTGAATGTTTACCTTTGTATGTACATAGTTGAATTATTCCATAACGAGTATAGGTCATCCAACGGAGCACACAACTCGACTAAATGATTTCATCAACGAGGCAGCCCTGATGAAGGACTTTAATCATCCTAACGTCCTCACCCTTTTCGGAATGATCATCCTTGGCAACCGTTTCTATGCCGTCCTGCCGTACATAGCTCATGGAGATCTCAAGTCATTTGTAGTACAAACAGTACGTATTTTGTATTCTAAAGATGTAGTGCACTGTGTCGGATATTAATCCTCAATGTATCATTATATTTATTAAGAACCACTACCCTAGTTTGTGATCATTTCCTTTAAATGTAATCAATACGTGTTTCTGGTTTTTTTGTGTGTTTTGACATCACGCATACAGTAACTAAGGATTCCTGATTGGTTCATTTGCACCTGACTCAGCTGTAATTAACATTCACTTAATTGATTGGCTAATTAGTGTTGATAACGCATATGTACGTAAGGGGCTGTACATTGTAGTTACATTATTTGATACAGTTCCAACCTAATCCTCCACCTTAAACTTTGTAAAATCGACCCCATTTCTTTATAGAAGATAATACAATGCTCCAAATTATGATGGTTTTATAACAACTAAAAAGTTGTATTTCGCGAAGAGCATCACTGACTCAGCACAACAGCTGATGGCAACAGTACCGTATCACTATCACATTGAGTAGAGGGTGTGTGGGTAACATAATTACCCACACACATTCCAACCCAAACAGTGACCATTAATGCCCCCAAAGTCATAAGTCACACACATACTGGAGAACCTCTAGAAATGTGGAGTAGGGGAACCTGGTTGGACTGGCTTAGCTTTAAAGTCCAAAATAAGTAGAAATCAAATTTGTTGAAGTGGTTTTGGAGTTTAGAAAGCGATGAATTGTTGATGTGGTGTTCTATCTGAACCTGCATTAGCGTTCTCGTTCTTCCAAAAGGGGCTAAAGGTAGGTGGTCATATATTTCCCACCAACCAAAGGATAGAATACTTCATCATACATAAGATAATAATCTTGTTTGTTCTTCTTCCAGCCGTTCTCAATGAAGCTCTTTACGAGGCTGGTCTATGACGTAGCTAAGGGGATGCAGTACTTGTTTCGACGTAAGTTCGTCCATAGAGACCTGGCCGCCAGAAACTGCATGTGAGTAGTTTATATTCTTGTGAAATGGATCACACAATTTCCAGCAGGTCGGCAACTATTGTTCGTATAAGTCGTTCAGTCCCGTTCACCTAGACTATCAAAATTACACTTCCGCCTAAAAAGGTGACAACTACGTCACATATAAATGTGTACTGAATCCTCAACAGTGTACAGCTCAAAAACTGAATTTAAACTGGATTCTGATAACTAACACAAATGCCAGGTAGGAAAGAAAAGTGAATATAACTATTACTTGCATAAAAGAGAAGACAAACAAGACTTTAGGTTCAAACGCTTGGAAATGTCACTAAGCTTGTCATTTTTTAACCAAAATGTTGGTCCAATTGTAGGAAAACTAAAACTTGCATTGACTGCTTTAATGACTGGCGACTTTGTCTTACTTGGGCCTGAATCAAAGGAAATTCAATGAAGGAAATTGCAATTTTCTGCTTGATTGATAACAATAACATAATATCATAAGTTAACACCATTATAAGATTATATAATCACAAGTATGAAGTCTGGTAATAGTTGAGATTGTCCAAGTAGATGAACAATTAATCAATGACATCAATTGGAAACATATGGCAAGGATTGTCTGTCCATGGTCTTTTACTTAATACCCAGATAACAAGGGAATTTATTGAAATTAATACCATCCTGCCATTATATTTTGATGTGATGACCATTTCGTACGCTAAATATTTTACATTGATCTTGAAACATTATTTGTTTACCAAAGCAGGAAATCATACTATTCCTATAGTCTGCTCGAACGCTTAGTTGAAAAATGTCTCACTTGATGGCAGCACCAATCAAGTGAGACCTGGTTTGCATACCTGTAGTTAGCTAGTTCATCCTGCGCAAAAGCTATGAACCTCAATGAGTTAATCAATGGTTGCCTACGATTCCTAGGGTTAATGTACACCAATTTAAACATATAGAACATTATCTCGTCCACCAATAGAAGCAAAAACTAAGATTTTCCTGTTACAGGTTTGAGGTGTGGTTGGCATATTTATCTTTAATTGGTTTACACTAGAATACAGCCTTGACCTGAGTCTATTGGCAAAATGTTACATTATATTTTTAATCATGTTTCATTATATAGTCTACTGCCTGTATTGTCTACCTTACTTTTCCAGGGACCTAAGCAACTTACGCTATTTCATGTTATGTTTGACTGCAGGGTTGACACTAACAACGTGGTCATCGTGGGAGACTTCGGGCTGGCCAAGGACCTCTACCACTCTGACTACTATTCGCCCAAGAACATCGGCCGACCTGTCCCAATCAAGTGGATGGCCCTAGAGAGTTTGGAGAGTGACGTCTATACCCTCAAGTCTGACGTTGTAAGTGGTTAGAGTTATATATAGTTATTCATATTTCGATTCTCTCTCTATATATAACTTTTATTCACGATTTTATATACAAAAATACATAATAATCGGGAAAAGGACACAATCCTTTCTCAAAATGACAATATCTGGAAAATGGCATAAACGTTTCTGTGGTCTTAGGTATTCTAAGATAGCTGTAACTTAAAAATTAGTACATCAGCCAAAATATATACATCGTCATAAGAGATGATCAATATTAAATTCAACATGATCACACCAAAAATTTCACTTTCACTGATTTTTCTAAGTATTGTTAAATGCCTTTTCCAAAGAAATTTGTCAAGGGATGTATTTAATTTGTTTGATATTTCAGTTATATTTGTTCTTTTGTCTAGATGTATATCAGACATAACACTTTTCACGAGGGTATTGTTGGACTTTGATGCCTATTGTAATACCCCATTTGCAATGTGCTCTGGCAACCTTTTTTTTATGCCATGTGCTCTTTTGTTGAAGCAAACCATGGGGATTGACCAATTCTACTGCTGCGTGCTTTTCTTCCATGTCACAAACATAAGCGGGTTGTGGCTTCAGTTTTAACATGGTAACACAATGCATAAGAGGATCAGCTCCCCTGACATTTAATTTCTCAATCACTTATATTAGGCTCTTAAAAATTAGTGGAAGGTAAATCCCAACAACTGGCCATCGACACATGAGAATAAACAAGTTGCAAGTTTATAGATATAAAGATTAATATGCTCTGCTAGCAATCATCTGCTACTATACAGATCTGAGTAACTTGTTACTAGTCTTTAGTTCTTGTTATTTGCAGTGGTCATACGGCGTGCTGCTATGGGAAGTGTACAGTAATGGAGCCCCACCCTACCCACACATAGACATGCTTGACATCCTGAGGTACCTCACTCGTGGAGACAGGCTGAAACAACCCAAACAGTGCCCCAACGATGTGTAAGTGGTAACTGTATTCAATATCAAAGCAGTTGGGTCATACTACAATCTCCTACCAACTTTCTAACCCATCTCCATTGTTGCAGGTCGTTCCAACTCCTTAAATCGTTTTAGATTGCCATCAGCTTATAGAAGTTGTGATCTTATATTGCCACTTATTTTGTACAATGACCTACACACAGTTTCAGAAATAAGGAAATCTACAGTTGGGTTGACAACGCCTATATCGCGGCACGTGGCTGTGTTTACTTCTCATCTATGACGTCACGGCGGGTTCGGCCAATCAGCATCGCCGAGCCCCGCCCACCTTGCCACGCCCATTCGATCTAGCCACTTTGAACTCAGCCGCGGAAACGCTCACATCGTTTCGCCTATCTTGAAAAAAAAATTTCTTTTATTCTATGTATTGTATTGGGTACTGAATAAATGTGCTTTGCTGCCCAAACGGCACTCCTGCCTCTGGTTATATATTCATATTAGATATATATGTCATCGTTCTTCCTTATACACCATCCGACACGGCCACGCCCCCCTGCGCATATTTATATACACTATATAACCAGTGGATTACTAAGCTTTAATCACCTTCCTGACCCAAGAAAACGCCTGAGTTTATGTAAGTTTCTATTGTATTCATGTTGTATGAGAGCTGCAAAAAAGGGGTGCGACAAAATAATTCTTAGTGACAAATCATTCATTGAACTTGATATCTCTGGTATTCAATAATGATGAACATCGTTATCATGAGTTGGTGCTTGAAGGGCAAAACTAGAAAATAAAAATATGTTCTTGTGTACTTGCATGAATTATAGGCGTTAGTTCAAACGAAATATATTACTCGCAGGTACACACTAGCGCAGGGATGCTGGCAGAAGGACCCAAACAAGCGGCCAATCTTCACGTCCATAGTGCAGAGCCTGGAGCTGATCATACAGTTACAGGAGGGACACAGTGATGAGGAGCTAATCACAATGGTTACTGCCTCCCAGCCTTCACCATACGCAGATAGACAACTGCTCAATGCAGCCACACCAGCTCCCTCAACCTCTACTGCAACAGGTTTGTGCTCCACCACTACCATGTCTGGCAATTGCATATCAATTAAGTTGCATGACATTGTACTAAGTTTGAAAGCTGTGACCATGGGTTGTACCTCCTCCTCTCTCGAGGCCTTGAAGGCCAGAAACTATATAAGTTGGAATAGCCTCCTAAAACAGTTCACATTTTGAACATATACATAAAAAGATAAAAAGAGTGGCCATACATTAAAGTTAAAGGGAACAAATGTTGCACTGAAGCAAAATATAAGGAGAATATAGCATTCTGGATATCTTATCTAGAAGGTATTACTAATCATTGATCTACGGATAAAGCTTTTATGTTCATGAAATGCAAATACGCTGAAACAGCTCAACTCAAACTGTCTGGGCAAGGGATTCAAAAAAAGAAGTGTTTGAATAGCCAGCATAATTGCTACGTTTTCCACTATATCCACAAACATCAATAAATGTTTTAAAAAGTGTTATTGAAATATGTCATGAATATTGATAAGTTGAAAACTTAGAACTTCCTTGTGCAGGAACCAAAATGCAATAACGAGCCAAGTTAGCCCTAAGCTCTGTGCACTAATGATCTATCTTTTCACTCTGGTGCTAAGCAAAGCATAGAAAACTAAAGAAAACTGTGATTAAATGTCTCCTTCCTCTTTGCATATATAAATTCCCCTAGAATGGGAATTGCAAAGCACAATTAAGTCAGTCCACTGCGGTTAACAACTGTCAATCCTGTTGACGATGAGTTGACGATGTACTTCCTGCCAATGAGGACTTATTGTATTCCTCTTTTCGTTTTATAAAAAGCAGTTACTGCTGCACCAGTTCCCTCCACCTGTGGCGCAGCAGCTATATTTCTGCATCTGATATCATTTTAGTAACACCAGTGCCTCCACCAGATGATGATTACTTCGTCCCTGTAGATCCACTCACCAAGCTTGCTACCACTCTAGCATTGGCGTTGCCTCCTTCATCCTCAGACCAAAAGTCTTCGGATGCAGCAGAAATTCGCCTACCAACAACCAAAGCACCGGCGTCAACATCCACAACAACTGCACCTGCACCAAATGCTGCATCAATATGTACAGTACCTGGATCAAACCCTGCACAAGCATCCACAACGTCTTCACCAAAGGCTGTAACAACATCAAACGCACCAAAGAATGCACCAAGGTCTACGGCACCTGCATTAAAACCTGCACCAAAGCATGTGCTAACATCCACTGCATCTGCATCTGTACCAAAACCTGTCCATAATCCTTTATCCAACCAAGAGCCCGATCTGACTATTTCATACTTGTAAATCCGTAGATAAATCTGCTGAATTACCACCTGGCATGATCAATAGATGCCTCACAGCCACATCAATCTAAATCCATCACCTTTGAAGTAGTGGCTATTATATCTTCCCTCATGATGGATCTAAAGTAGCAAAAGGTTTTTTCGGAATGTATGCGGGTACGGCCCCAGAAACAAAATTGTTAAGGATACTGTCGGTAATATATGGGATTCTTTAAATTGACATAAATGCGCCTGGTCAATCAATTTCTACAGTGATATTTTATATTACAAGCAAAACATTTGAGTAATCTAAAATAAGAAACGTCCAGAGATCGAATGACAAACATTTACACCATACCATAATTGGTAACTACTGAACCAGCCACCAATGCACCAACTGGTCGTTTTAGCCCTCAGCTAATTGATTCCAACTTCTTGTTAGTGCTCTTCTGATTCATGCAATTAGACTGCATATTTAATGATTTGTTCACAATGCAAACATTTTCAATTACTGATTGATTATGTAAGTTCTTCAACTTTTGATTCCCAAATGTAAAAATTTATATTTCTTTTCTAAATGAAGTAGGGTGTATATATATATGTAGCGTGTAGGATCAATAAGATTGACTGAATGTATTAAACCAATTGCTCAGATATCGATTCATTATGTTACCGAGGGAGACATTCTTTCCAACAAGCAGTGTGAAATACATTTAAAAGCACAGCATTACCAGGTGGAGATGGATTCATATTTTTGTCAAATGTAAAAATTCATGTTAGCTTCATATAATATCCATGTCTATTGCGTAGGGGCCTTGTCACACGTTAAATTATTCAAATAGTGTCATATGTGAGCCCCTATAGAAGCATATGACAATAGACGGACCAAATGTGTTCTTGTAGGAAATGTCGAAACCGATAATGATACATATTATACATATAATTACATTTCTTATAATAGGCCTTGACACAATGTATTGTAGAGTTGTGTGCGCATCATACTCTACACTCTGTATTGACAGTAACATGTGACAGTGAGTAGAAGGCCACACAGTTGCGACAAGTAATCATGAATTATAAATCTTGCCAGAATTAACACGGACCAGAATCAAAATGCCCTGTACAATGTGATTTCCTAATACTTTTTTCTGAAAGAGTGCTGTAAAATCCGAAGTTATAGCTGTAGGGCTCCAATTATAGGCCCTTTTGGTATAGGCCTGCTGACATGTCACAACATAATTGGCGTAACTGTCAACGCAGGTAGAACACAAAAATATCTATCTAATAGAAGAAACTAACATTCTTTATTCTTTAGTCCACCTTTGTTAAAGTAGTATTTTGGGTTTTAGAAATTTTAAAGTGGAGACAGGGACATACATCTATTTGAAAATGTGAGTTCTGAGGCCAAGAAAAAAAATAGGTGTGTTTCCGATTCCCCCCCCCCCCCCCCTACCTAGAAAAACCTTACCCTACCAAATTTTTGTTTTACCATATCAGATTTTTTTTTCATCATATCTTACTTTTTTTGGATTTTTTGACAAAAAAAGCTTATAATAGCTGGATAACGGGTTTCCTAACCTGAAACTGTCAAAAAGTACATTTCCCATGTTTAAAACAACTATTCTTATGAAATAGACATTTTTTTCAGTTCCTGGGAGGTGGTTTTAAAAAAAAATAAAAAATAAAAGTTACCACCCCACCCCTACCTAGTTTTCAGCCAGATAAATCGGAAACACACCTATATTTATTTTTGGCCTGAGTACAGACAAACTGTCTCCGTCTGTCAACGCCTACCCAATAGAACTATACTGTGTAATATACAGCATAGCTCTATTGGGTAGGCGTTGACAGACGGGGACAGTTAGTCTGTATGTGTAGAGATACAGACAAATCAAGATTATAAATGTCAGTGTTACTTAAGTTTGTAGTTTGTTATATTTCTTATTTCGAAGTTCCACCCTATTTACAGCATTCATAATAAACCAGGTAACTACTTTGTTGGTTTCAGGAGCTCAGAAAATTATATTTGTTACACTTGTTACTGTACAATGTATGCGATATTCACAATGTATGCGATATTCATGCACTATGCATGGAGAAAATATGTCAATAAATTTGTGAAAGTAGTTCAAATGTCATTGATTCTAGTTGCATGATACATATAATATATTGTGAGAATGCAATGGCAATTTGCCCAGAGATTCGGTATGTAAAATGATGAAGTCAGAGAAGTCGGATGATAGTAGTCTTCGGCCAGGCAGCAAGGTGTGTCCAAGCTTACTCTGTCCTCTTTATTTATAGTCACACGTTAATTATTCATTAGCATCAAATGGGTATAGCAAAGTGCGCTCCCGGCGATCCACCCTTATGATTGGCTGAGGGGGATCCTCCTCCGCATGATCATGACCCCCAGCGCTCTCCCACGCCAAGGTCATGCGCTGTGCGCCTGCGCGGAGGATCCCTTGCCCTCAACCCCCCCTCCCCTCCCATTATCCCTGACCCAAGCATGTAGCGTCCCCTCCCTCCCCCAGTCCCTTCCCCCCACCCCGTAATGAGAGTCACGCCGGAGAACAATTGGCGATGCTATTTCGGTTGCTAAGACAATCAAACAGGTAGACACATAACAACAGATGTCCAGTGCCCCGCTCTCCCCCGCTCCACCCAGGTCCCGCGTGGCGGTCGAGGCCCAGGCGGAGGGGAGGGGGGGGAAGAGGGGGAGGGGGGGGGGGACGGCCACTCTATGGGTAAATTCCGCTCGCAAGAATTGCAATTCTTTACATTCGTCCAATATTTTTCTTTTGATTGAAAACACAGTCTTTCAAACAAAATACTAGCCGTCCGCCCCATCAATACAAGTAACATTACTAAAAACATACATGTTAAAGCAGTAAGATAAGAAGATAGATATAATACGAGTCAAAGGTAAAAATGTCTCTTTGGGACCTTAATCGGTCAGAAAAATGTCTCTGGAGATGTCTCCTTAGGGGAAGGTTCATTGTCGTATGATGCCTTCATTCAATTACTAAAAAGTCTTTTAGTCAACATGGGTAAGAGAAGTCTTTGTGTATATAAGTGTGCTTCTGAACACTTCTACAAATGTCTGTCTCCCTCTGGGGGTTCTACTACACAAATTCCTCTAGTGCGGTCGTCACCGACGTCTCCTCTGCCCGCCTGACCAGCCGAGGCCCCCGCTGGACCTCGTCGCTGGCCGACTGGGCGCCCGTCTCTCTCTCTCTCTCTCTCCTGGCCTTTGAGAGCGAGAACGGTTGGGTAGTCAACACTACCGTATTTTCATTATTAAAAACCCTAAAATAACTGCAGAGCACATGTTTTCTCCTGCAGTTTGGCTTATAAAACTCCTCAATGAAAAATACACTTCAAAGCAGAATGGTTTGGAGATAGACAAGAAGCTCTGGTCCTGTGGTGCTTCTTCTCAGACTCCTCTTACTCGCCCCATTCTGTCTGCATAAAACAACTTCTCATAGCGAGAGTTGGATAAAATACCTTTGGGCTGGATCCTTGTCCGTGGATTCCACCATTTTCTCCTGAGAGAGAAATGGATTTCACCCAGGTATATTACTCTTTGCTCTGCGGTCTCTCTCTCGCACCCGAGAGAGGGCAAAACAGCATTAATAGTAAAATATTAAAAGAGTACAAAGAAAAGACAAGTTCATAAAGTGATTAAAGTACTACCCAGAAAACCAAACAAAATAGCTGAAACTTATTACTTCATCCTGGTCAGTCCGAGATTGGCAGCGTAATATGGTGAGGTAGAGGGGTGGGCGGGGAGGTGTTCAAAGGGGCGGGAATCAGCCCTGGCGCCAGGGTCAGATTCTCCATCCTCTCGATCTTCGTCTTGGGGGGGTAGGATTTCCAGGGTGAGGGTTGGGGGTTCTTCGGGGGCGTTCTCTCGGGGCCTATGGTTCCTTTGGCAACACTGGAGGTTGACCATGCCTCTGGGGGCAAGCCCCTTTCGGCGGCGGAGGTAGAGGATTCCCAGGGTCATGACTCCTAGGAGGGTGGGGATGAGAGTGGCTATACCCCAGATAGAACTTTCAGACCAGGGGCTAGGGATAGGTGTGGGGGAAAGGGGCTTAGGAAAATCGGTGAGAGAGAGTAAGGGTATCTCGGCTCTCTGTAAAAGGGTCAATTGTTGGGTTAATTGGGGGTAAAGGGAGAAATTTCCATAAGTCAGATTAAACCCGGGGAGGGGCATAATCGTGGGGGTGGGGAGAATTATATGGGACTTATGGCGTTTGATGCTACTCACACGCCAATCCTTTCCAACCAGGAGAAACCGTCTTCTAATATTACCCTAGTATGCTGGCGATACGTTTTAATTACTGGCTTCTGCCCAGGACACCTCAGGATGGTCTCTAGGGGTTGATATACTGTTAAAATTATAGAAGAAATGGACTCTCCCTCTCTAAATACTTGATTGGTCAAATTACCTCTCTTCAAAATCTGGGCCTTACAAAGATCGGGTCTTTTACCCATGATGATATTGGTCTCACAAGTTGGGGTTAGATGTTCAATTGCAGCTGAGCAAATTTGTGGTTTAAACCCAATACAGTGCTGTGGGAGGAAAGATGCACTTGACACGCTGTCTAGGGCCACTTCTTCCTCTCCCATTAACTTTCTGAGGTGGTCAGCACCATACGGGACGGGGAAATATTTTAGTCTATAATGTAGAAATTGGGTGCCTGAAACAGCCGGAATTACCGTCTGATATACCAACTCCTGCTCGCCATCTAGTAATAGTTGGACGTTCAGGTGCCTGTAATACCAGCGGTTATCTTGTGGGGTATAATGCTTCCCTTCTTGTAATTTAGACAGAATTTCTGATAAATATGCCAGTGGTAAAATCTGGTCAGTTAAGAATCCCCTTTCCAGCTGAATTCGCTGGCGATAGAACAATTCGTTCTGACGGTAGTAATTTTCTACCGCTCTACCTACTTGTTGCAATAGAACATCCACTTCCCTTCGCATGTGGATTCGGTGAATTTCTATACTAAAACCATTCAAATGTGTTAAGATATCAGCCACCTGACGGGAGATGTTATTGGCTGCAGCTTGGAGCGCAGCAATGTCCATACGGTTTTCTCTCATATAGAGTCTAGTTTGGTTCAGCACAGACACCATCTCCTCTTGACAATGGGCTAATATTTCCTCACTATTGTGGGTCGCTTGAACTGCAGCTTGCAATTCCTCGACCTGTCCAACCGTAGCCGTGCCAAACAGGGCACGGCTCAACGAACCCACAAAATTAAATAGGCCCCTCTTCTTCCTGTTTTTGAGGTGGGCCTGTGCTGGTATCTCTGTCCGGAGGAACTCCATGTGCTCCTCCCAGTGGAGAACATCTTGGTCTCCCACAACCTCCGCCTGTCTGAGCTCTGCAATCCTTCGTTTAAGAACTGAGATCCAAGTTTTGACAGGAGGGGGTGTGGGAGGGTGTAGTACAATCACAGTCGTCCAAGTCGCGGTCAGGGCTCTGACCTCCCCTTCCTCATACACTAACACCCCTTCCTCCTCAAACAGACCGCCTCTAACCATCGTGGTTAAGACGATCATCAGGAGGGTTTTTAGGGTGAAGTGGGAGAGAAATCCGTCACTGGTGGTGCCACTGGATCGAACTCCCATGGCTGGGGCTGTGGTGGGGGTGACGGTGGGGGTGATGGTGATGGTGGTGGCGGTGGCGATGGGGGTGGTGATGGTGGTGGTATGCAGGGCAGCTTCCTAGGCCTCTGCACAGGTGAAGAAGGTGAGACTGGGTTGGGGGAGGAGTCAGGCCTCTCTCTCTTTGTAGATCCCAAAGAGTGGAAAACCTTAATCCTCTTCTCGGTGCCTTCAGATGTAGTGCTCAGGGCTTTGGGTAGAGGGTTTGTAGTTGGAGTCTCAACTCTCCCTCTCTTAGCCCTTGATCTTGTGACTGGACCTGGAGGTGGTGTGCGCTGAGGGGCTCCACAGCAACGGCGGGTGGTAGGAGTGGGCGCACTGTGACTGGCTTAGGTGTAGCCAGTACTAGTACTTTCTCCTTTGGCGGTCGCGGCTGGGGTGGGCGTGGCACTTGTTGTGGTCGTTGGGGGCGTGGCACTTGGTCCTCGTCCTCCACTAGCATGTGCTCTTCCTCTGGTTGATTTGCGGGCGCGTCTTCCTCCTGTGGCTCTACCTGAATTATACGAGGCATGTGAGGTATGGGTATGAATACAGGGTCAGGCTCTGCCTGAGGCTCGGGCCTTTGTGGGGGTGGTGGTCTGACTCGATTAGCTTGTTGGGCCTGTCTCCGAGCCCTATTACGTTTACCTTGACCCGCCCTTGGTTGCCTAGTTCTCAGTACATCCCATTCTATTTCCCCTGATACCAACTTAAGTCTATTTCTATTAATACGTTTTTGTTCACCTTGGGGTCCTCTCAGAGTTATGACGGTACCCCTGATACCAGTTATCATGTAACCATGATCCCATTTCGGGTCCAGTGGAGTGCTGGTACCCGATAACACCACTACGTGATCCCCTATGTTTAGATCTTTTGCGTTCGCTCTGGCTCTCAATCTTTCGTAATTAGCCACCCTACTAGCCTCAGTGCGCTCAGCAGCCTCTCTGAACGCACTTGTCAAGGCCTGTAGGCGCTCACTTAGCACGGCATCCTCTGTTCCCTCTGGAGTAGGGAATATTTTAGAAAAAGGGTATTTTGGTTTGGTGCCGAAAGTTAGAAAATATGGTGTGAAACCAGTTACACAAGAGGTGGAGACTCTTTGTGCCCAGAGGGTAGGGCCTAAATGGCTCTCCCACTCTGCTGGTCTGGGGTTTATGAATTTTCTGAGTATTCCTTTAAATGTTTTGTGGAATCTCTCTATTTTACCGTTTGTGGTAGGGTGGAAACTTGTGGAGTGCCTTACTTCAGTGCCTATTGATTTGAGATACCCTTCTACCTGTTGGTTCATGAATTCTAGCCCCCTGTCGGTGATGACTACCTCTGGAGGGCCATACCTGGGGACGTATTCATTTGCCAAATAGTCAGCTATATTCTTAGCTGCTTTGGTGGGTATGGGTTTAACTTCTACCCAGCCAGTAGCGTGATCTATTACAGTTATTATATACCTGTTCCCTTGTTCAGAAACGGGGAAGGGACCACACAGATCCATCCCTAGTATCTGGCCAGGGTATTTTGCCAGAGGCATAGCTGTAGGAGGTACACGCGCCTGCCCGACTCGGTTCACTGCACACCTAGCGCATTTGGTCAAAACACGGAAAGTATCCCTTCGCATTGTGGGCCATTTATAGGCCTCTTGAATTCTATCCAATGTTTTTCGCATACCCTGGTGGCCTACCTCAGTGTGGGCGCGCCTCACTACTCTATACCTGGCTGAGGGTGGTAATACCAACCGGGGGTAGGCTGGCTTACCTGGGGGAGGAATCAGAGTAAAGAGCATTCCATCAATTATGGTATAGTCTCCCTCCTCTTCCACCCCTTGTTGGAACTCATCCATTTCCCTCTGTTCTAACCTTATTTGCTCTTTCTCGAGTTTATCAAATTCCCAAGGAATTTCATCTATTTCTTCTAAAGCGCAGACTTCAAATTGACTGAGAGTCGGCTCTTTTCCCTTGGTTTTTATTCGAGAGAGCATATCCGCCCTAATGTTGTTGGCCCCTTTTCTATACTCAATGGGAGCCCCATATTCTGCTATAAGTACTGCCCACCTCTGAATTTTTGTGTTTTTGACTTCACCTACAAATAGCGATTTTAAGCTTGTGATCCGTATAAATTTTGAACTCGCTACCTTGAAGATAGGGCCTAAGTTTGTTTAGCGCATAAACAATAGCATATGCCTCTTTCTCAATCGTAGCCCAATTTAGCTGTGGTCCGGAGAGTTGTTTAGAGATATATTGAACAGGTCTCTCCACACCCTGACTATCAGTCTGGACCAATATGGCCCCTATTGCGTAATCACAGGCATCTGTATAAAGGCGGTAGGCCTTATTTAGCTGGGGATGTGCCATTACTCTGTCTGAAGTAAGTAGCTCCTTCAGCATTTCAAAAGAATTTTGTTGTTCTTCCAACCATTCAAACCTAGCGTACTTTTTGGTAAGTTTTACTAGGGGATAAGCTACCTTAGCATAATCTGGAATACATTGACGGTAATACCCAGTCATCCCTAGAAAGGAGCGAATTCCGCTCACGTCTTCTGGGGGTAGCATATCCCTGATTGCACTACATTTATCTGGGTGGGAGTTAATCCCATCCTTGGAAACCTGGTAGCCGAGGAGATCTACCTTTTCCTGTTTGAAAATACATTTACTCTTTTTGATTGTAATTCCGAACTCTTCTAATTTATCAAACACCAGAGTCAAATGGTGGTCGTGCTCCTCTTCAGATTTGGAATAGATTACAATATCGTCTATAAAAGTCATGCAAAATTTTCCAATAAATTCCGAAAACATTTTATTCATGGCCCGTTGAAAGACAGCTGGTGCATTAGTGAGACCAAAAGGCATTCTCCTGAAGTGAAAAAGTCCTCTGTGACACACAAATGCAGTCTTTTCAATACTCTCTGGGTCCATTTCTACCTGCCAGTACCCGCTTTTTAGGTCAATGGTGGAAAAGACAGTTGATCCTGCCATGCTATCGAATATGTCCTGAATATTTGGGAGAGGGTGAGCGTCCTTTTTAGTCACAGAATTGAGTCTTCTAAAATCTACACAAGGTCTATTACTCCCATCTTTCTTAGGAACCAACAATATTGGGCTCCCCCATGCTGAGGTGCTGGGCTCAATTACTCCCAGTTCCAGCATTTCATCTAATTCCTTATCAACTAGTTTTCTTTTAATCAGGGGCAAGCGATATGGCCGTTGATTAATGGGGCGCGCATTTCCAGTATCTATGTGCATTGTCACATCTTTAAATTTTCCAAGATTACCCTTTTTGCCTTCTCCAAAAACAGCCGGGTATTTTACTTCCCAAGCTTCTGCTTCAGTGTGGATGGAGGCAAATTCTAAATCAGAGTCACCCACCCACCCACTCTTATAGCTTTTCCCTTCTAAAATGATTTTTCTTTTTTTGAATACAATGTGGGCGTCTAGAATGTCTAGCGCGTCGTCCCCTAAAAGCATTTCATGGTGGAGTTTTTTAACAACATAAACTGGAAATGAGCTACCTCCCAAGTTAATAATCGCCTGTCCCTCTGTTACAAGTTCATGACCAGAGAGGGATTTTAAGGTCTCTCCCTTTGTTAGTATGAGTGGACGGTGATAGGCTTTACAGAAAGCCTTCCACATATCCTCTCTCATCAAACTTCTAGACGCGCCGGTATCAATGAGAGCCCGCATTCCCATCCCCGCCACTGGGATAGAAATACAAAATCTCCTGTCCGGCCTGCCTATTCCCCCTGGTTCCCGATCTTGGGGGTGGCGGCAGCCATCTGCATGGCCGCTACCACCGCCGCTTGTACATGAGCATATCTTTGAGAGCATTCTCTCGCAAAATGTCCCTCTTCCCCACATTCATAGCAAACACCCTTGCCCCTAAACCTCTTCCCTCCTCCCTGTTTATTCTTTTCAGGACCTGCGTCCCCTTTACCTTTTCCCTTCCCTTTCCCTGAGTTATTAACAGCTTGAGAACTGGCAACCGGAGGGGGTGGGTAGGATGGATTGTAATAAGGTGGATACATAGGCAACATGGGTGGTTGAAAAGGGTACTGGGTGGCTGTACTTGGTTGGGGCATGATCACAGTTGGGTTAGGGGTTTTTATGTTCTCCCATTTTTCTATTACTTTGGTCAACATATTTATTCTAGCCTCTAATTCAGAAAAAGGTACCCAATTTGCTGGGGGTTTTGGAATTTCGGGTTTTAGTTGATTTAGGACGGCCCCTATCTCCATTGGCTCGTCCTTTCTC
Organism: Sthenelais limicola; assembly: GCA_942159475.1. Taxonomy (NCBI): domain Eukaryota; kingdom Metazoa; phylum Annelida; class Polychaeta; order Phyllodocida; family Sigalionidae; genus Sthenelais; species Sthenelais limicola. The sequence continues at coordinate 106,028,888 of OW804099.1, forward strand.
TCACCTCTGGCAGGCTGGCCTGCCAATGCGAAGGTGTGAGCGGCAGCTGAGGCTTGAGTGATAGCCTCAGCCAGAGTCTGAGGACGAGCGGCAAATACGTCATGACGTATCTGCTCGTCCCTCAGTCCTCCCACAAAATTCCTTACTAGCGTCTCTTGGACAATATCATGATTTAAATCATCAATGCTATATGCCCTTTGAGACGCCAGCTGGAATTTGCGTCCATACTGCTTAGCATCCTCGTACGGGAGTTGATAAAGATCAGTGAGGCGTGCCCTGAGCTGTTGTTCCTCCTCTTCATTCATGAAGAGTCGGAAAATCTCTGCCCTTGCCAGATCCCAGGTTCTGTTCTCTGCTATCTGCAGGAACGCTGCCACACACCTCGCTAGAGGCCCACTAGCAAGCGTCCCCAAAAGCTCTAAAGTGAGGTCATCATTGGCCGCACAATAGGCTTTTGCCCTGCTGATCCCATCCAGCCACTCTCTCAAGGTGTCCTTGTTGGAACCATCATTGGCTCCCAACATAGATCCATGGCGTTCCAAACGCCTTCGGATCTCTTTGATTGCCGCAAACCTTGCCCTTCTTTGATTGACATCTAGAGCAGCAACCGCCTCTGCATCTAGCGCCCAATCAACCTCCATTGCGGTTTTTAGAGAGAGTAACTAGACAGTACAAGGTACAGATCTAAACATACAGAACCCAAGGACCTAGCGAAATAAAAGCTCTAGGCATTTCTCACGCACTCTCCAAGTATTATGAGTGGTTAAGTGTGATCATTGCACCCAATTTTGTACAGTGTCCCCAGATCCGCTTCCCACACATTCCACAATAATATACAAGCAAAATCAGAGTTCAGATTTCCACTCACCCAGTCCTGTTCTTCATTTGCTCGCCTGGTTTTTCTCTGACTTCACGATGAGGGTTTTGCTATTTTAGCAAGTCGTCTCTTCGAATGGTCGCCAGTGTGAGAATGCAATGGCAATTTGCCCAGAGATTCGGTATGTAAAATGATGAAGTCAGAGAAGTCGGATGATAGTAGTCTTCGGCCAGGCAGCAAGGTGTGTCCAAGCTTACTCTGTCCTCTTTATTTATAGTCACACGTTAATTATTCATTAGCATCAAATGGGTATAGCAAAGTGCGCTCCCGGCGATCCACCCTTATGATTGGCTGAGGGGGATCCTCCTCCGCATGATCATGACCCCCAGCGCTCTCCCACGCCAAGGTCATGCGCTGTGCGCCTGCGCGGAGGATCCCTTGCCCTCAACCCCCCCTCCCCTCCCATTATCCCTGACCCAAGCATGTAGCGTCCCCTCCCTCCCCCAGTCCCTTCCCCCCACCCCGTAATGAGAGTCACGCCGGAGAACAATTGGCGATGCTATTTTGGTTGCTAAGACAATCAAACAGGTAGACACATAACAACAGATGTCCAGTGCCCCGCTCTCCCCCGCTCCACCCAGGTCCCGCGTGGCGGTCGAGGCCCAGGCGGAGGGGAGGGGGGGGAAGAGGGGGAGGGGGGGGGGACGGCCACTCTATGGGTAAATTCCGCTCGCAAGAATTGCAATTCTTTACAATATAGAATATTGATGAAGTCATACAGTTTCAAAGTGATTACATAAACATTACCCTTAGGTATCTGTTTCCATAATTGTATTGGTGGACCTATATGTACATGGTTTAATAGGCAAAACGACTGCAAAACAACGCATCTTAGAGTATAGGTATTTTCAGTTATTTCTAAGTTGTTTAAAACGATCCATGACAGTTGTTGGTCTGAAAATGATATGTTTTTCTAGTCACTCATCCACTGTAGTAGTTTGGTACAATAACCAGCCTACTAATCAGGGCCGCGTTTCAAAAGTAACGCAACGCGCATTATAGGATTTAATGACAGTCGTTAGCAAATGAAGAACGACATATTTTAACATAGCGCGTGGTAAGGGCCAAAATTGACGTCAACTAGCATTGCGTTAGCTTGCGTTACTATAACGAACGCGCACTGCGTTACTTATGAAACGCCCTACAGACCAATAGAAATGTGTTTCATTGCATCCTAGTTTTAGCCACATCATGCATTTCAATCGTTTATATATATATTTAATTCTGTAGGATCAATGATACAATTCGCAATAAAGAGAAAAAATAATCGATATAATGCATTCTTGTCAAGATTGCTTTTTTTTATTTCTTCACTGATTTACTCAGGACTTTATTGGAGAATGGATGGGTCTAGTTAATTCCAGTATTTAAATAGGTTGTAAAGAATTGCATTCTTTGGGTGTATCATTAACCCAATTAGCTCATTGACCATGGCTGGATCATGTTACAAGTTAGCTTAGCTACATCCTATCTTTTTCGCATCTGTTAATACAATGATCTGCGTTCAGTTAGGCATTTAACCCGGGCATTTAACACATTCAGACTGGAGCACCAATGCTTGGTGTAATAGTTTGCGTAGGCAAACTTATTAAAGGATTAGTAACCAACATTGAGGGACTGCTGGTGCACTATTTGGTGCATAATGCTGAGGCCGAGAGATTATAGACAAGCAGTAAACCAATGCAAGTTATTAATCATTTTAATAACTTGCTTAGGTTGTGCACGTGAATATATAAAGAAAGACCCTTGGGCATGTCGCCAAATTTATGGAGGGACATTCGCAAATACTTGCCCTATTGTCTGTCAATTTCATGAATAGGATTTTGCTCTCATATGTCATATCTACAGCTTTTGAATTTACCAATAGTTGCACTTAATCATAGGGACTACAGTACCTGGGGTGGGTTACATAATCGAAGAGACGCAATATTGCGTCTCCAATATCGGGTCAAAATATTTTTCTCTTGGGTTGAGTATTTTAAAAATGTTTTGGGTACTAAATTTGAATATTGCGTCCCCACTAAATATTGCGTCCCCACTAAAATATTGCGTCCCCACTAAAATATTGCGTCCCCACTAAAATATTGCGTCCCCACTCAAATATTGCGTCCCCACTTAAATATTGCGTCCCCACTCAAAATATTGCGTCCCCACTCAAAATATTGCGTCCCCACTTAAATATTGCATCCCGACTAAGTCACAATGAAGTCACAAGAAGAGGCAGAGGAAGGAGAGGAAAGAACAGGGAAGAGAGACAGGAGAGTCAGGAGAAAGTAATGGTGAGGAGAAACGATCAGCAAACAACTGAATAATCTAAATGCAAGGTCTGTAAAGGTACTTATAGAAGCCACAAGCATAAACTGTATGTCGCCGTAACGGGTGTCTCAAGGGGGGCGGGGTCTGGAGAGGTGAGGTGGGGGTGGAAACTATTTTTTCTAACTATTTCCCTATTAATTTTGCCTCTAAATACTCTAAACATGACTTATAAATATTTACCTCCATAAAAAACCGAAACAGGTATTCAAGTCAATTCAACAGGAAAATATATAGCTATAAATATTTTGTATTATTCTAAATATAATGGGTTATTATGATAGTACCACACGGTATGTACCACACGCCTCTACATACAAATGTTGTGTGATACACACTTCACCGTGTAGTAAATGAGTATAATGGGCGACCAGTCAATGACCTGTGACCTGTACACTGTAAGCGCTCCTTCAGTCAAATCCGTGTAATTTTACACGGATTCCACTGCGTTTTTGGATGACGGTTTTTCCCGGTGAAATTACACTTTCGTGTAAAATTACATGGATCCCATGTAAAAACTTATTCTGAATCCTTGTAAAACCCGGCTCGAAATTACAGTAGATCCGTGTAAAAACTTACTCTGAATCCATGTAAAACCCAGTTCAAAATTACAGTAGATCCGTGTAAAAATTTACTCTGAATCCATGTAAAACCCAGCTCAAAATTACAGTAGATCCGTGTAAAAATTTACTCTGAATCCATGTAAAACCCAGCTCAAAATTACAGTAGATCCGTATACAAATTTGCTAGTCTATAATATTTGTATTTACACATTGTTTTTAGAGGGTTGGGTGCTAATCCCCCTGCCCCACCCCACCTGACCCCTGTCCCTACCCACCCCCTACTACATACACTTAGATCACTATACCTTCGATACAATATGTTCTACCCATCCACAAAAATCTATTGTAAAGAAGTCTAAAGGTTTTTAGCCCATAGGTTCAGTAAGATGAAGAAGTGAGACAAGAAGTCCGAAGTTGTAGTTCGTCTGGATTCGGCCTAGGCGGTGGTGACTCAGCGAGTACCTAGGTCCGAGTCTTTCACTTTATTTTATACTCCAAAATCATGAATTATTCATATAATCAAACCCAGGAAATATTCCACTGGCTCTTCCCCTTCCCTCTAATTGGTTGAGGGAGAGAGGATCTTCCTTGCCCACACGCCGACCTCTGCTCCCCAGGCAGAGACCATAAATGGAGTGCATGCAAGTTGGATCCCTCTCCTCAGCCTTCCCCCTCCCACCCCTTACTCATAGATCCCAAGGCTCGTGCCGGCCCCCCTCCCTCTTAGCCCTTCCCCCCTCTTGATAAACCCAGAGCAGTGTATACAGTAATTAGGTCGGGCTGGGGGAGGCGGGGTGAGCCCTGAGTGGCTCATCTCCCCCTCCCTCCTGGCCAGGCCATGTGTGGCGTGCATGCCCCGACCATGATCAGGGCTAAATAGGTCGGATCTTGAGCCTAAAGATTTCAGTTCTTTACATTCGTCCCATATTTTATTTTTGTTGAAAGCTTTCTTTCGAACAAAATATTTAGCCACTGATCAACCCAGTCCAACCAAACAAGAGAAATAGAAATAAGGTTACATAATTCACACACACAAAATCATAAAAAAAAACAGGGTAAGGTAAAAGTATTATAAATTATTATATCTGTAGACCTAACGGGTCAAGATGGAAAGTTTCCAAAAGGGAGTGGCTCTATTAAAAGGAGTGTTCATTTATATCAGAGACCATCACCCTGCACTAAAAAGTCTTTTAGTCGAATATTATGTAAGAGAAGTCTCTGTGTTTTTAAGTGTGCTTCTGAACACTGTTAAATGTCTTCCTTTGTACGGAGCTAGTACACACAAAGTTCTCAAGTACGGTTGTCACCGCCGTCTCCTCTGCCCGGCCGGTCAGCCGAGGCCCCCGCTGGACCTCGTCGCTGACCGACAGGACGCCCGTCTCTTTCTCTCTCCTCCTTTGGCCATGGAGAGTGAGAGCGGTTGGGTAGTCAACACTACAATATTTCCACTTTTAACCTCAAACACTACAGAACACATGTCGACTTTACTGTAGCATCACGTATAAACTCTTATTACTTGGAAAAATACCTCTTCAAAGCAGAATGGTCGGGGACAAGGTGAGGGCTTCGATTCCATGGTGCTTCCTCTCAGGCTCCTCTGTCTCGACCGATTCTGTTTGTGTAAAAACAACTTCTCACAATGAGAGTTGAAATAAAAATACCTTTTTGGCCTGGATCCTTGTCCACGGATTCCACCATTTCCTCCCGAGGGAGAAAATGGATTTCACCCAGGTATACTACTCTGTGTTCTGTGATCTCCCTCGCACCCGAGAAGAGGACAGAACAAATATTAATAGTAAATATTAAACAAGAGTAAGTTACAGACAAGTTCAAAAAGTGTTTGTTACCCCAGAGAAACCAAATAAACATTGGTAGACTAATTATTTCATCCTGGTCAGTCCGAAATTGGCAGCGTAATATGGTGAGGCGGGGGAGGGGGCAGGGATATGCTCGAGGGAACGAGAGCCAGTCCTAGCGCCTGGAGTGGCCTCTCCCTCCTCTCGATCTAGGTCTTGGAGGGCTAGGGCTACAGGGTGGTGGGTTGGGGGTCCTATTGGGATATTCTCTCGGGGCTTAAGGTTCCTCAGACAACACAAAAGGCTGACTTTACCTCTTGGGGCGAGCCCCTTTCGGCGGAGGTAGATTATTCCCAGGGTCATGACTCCTAGGAGAGTGGGGATGAGAGTGGCTATACCCCAGATAGAACTTTCAGACCAAGGGGTGGAGGAAATCAGGGGGGAAACGGGTTTAGGGAAATCTGTCAGGGCGAGTAAGGGTATTTCAGCTCTTGGCAGGAAAGTCAATTGCTGATCTAAATGGGGGTAAAGGGATAATTTGCCATAAGTCAGATTAAACCCAGGGAGGGGCATAATCTTGGGGATGGGGAGTGTTATATGGGACTCATGGCGTTGGATGCTACTTACACGCCAATCCTTTCCAACCAGGAGACAACCGCCTTCTAAAATCACCCTGGCATGCCAATGATACGTTTGTATCACTGGTTTCTGCCCAGGGCACCTCAAGATTGTTTCCAGAGGTTCATAAATAGCCAGAATTACAGAAGAAATGGACTCTCCCTCTCTAAACACTTGGTTTGTTAAGTTATTTCTTTTTACAATCTGCGCCTTACAAAGGTCTGGCTTTTTACCTAAAATAATATTTGTTTCGCAGGTCGGGGTTAGATGCTCTATTGCAGCTGAGCAAATCTGGGGTTCAAACCCGATACAGTGCTGAGGAAGAAATGACGCGCTGGATATGCTATCTAGGGCCACCTCCTCCTCTCCTACCAACTTTCTCAGGTGGTCAGCACCATATGGGACCGGAAAATACTTTAATCTATAGTGTAAAAATTGAGTGCCTGAAACTGCCGGAATTACTGTCTGGTATATCAGCTCCTGTTCGCCGTCTAATAATAGTCGAACGTTCAGGTGTCTATAATACCAGCGGTTATCTTGTGGGGTGTAATGTTTCCCTTCTTGTAATTTAGACAATATTTCTGATAAGTAGGCCAGTGGTAAAATCTGGTCTGTTAAGAATCCCCTTTCCAGCTGAATGCGCTGGCGATAAAATAATTCGTTTTGACGGTGGTAATTTTCCACCGCCCTACTCACTCGCTGCAATAGAATATCCACTTCCCTTTTCATATGAATCCTGTGAATATCTTTACTGAAACCATTTAACTGTGTTAGAATGTCTGCCACTTGGCGGGAGATGTTACTTGCTGCAGCTTGGAGCTGCGCGATGTCCAAGCGGTTCTCTGTCATGTAGAGCCTTGTCTGATTCAACACCGACACCATCTCTTCCTGACAATGGGCCAATGCGCTCTCGCTAGCCTGAGCTTCTTGTACTGCAGATCTTAATTCGTTCACCTGTCCTACAGTAGCGGTGCCAAACAAGGCACGGCTTAGCGAGCCCACAAAATTGAATAGGCCTCTCTTCCTTCGGGTGTCTTGTTGGACTGGTGTTGGAATCTCTGCCTGGAGGGAAACCCATGTGCTCCTCCCAGGCACTGACATCTCTGTCTCCCACAACCTCCGCCTGCCTGAGTTCTCCAATTCGTCTTCTTAGGACGGAGACCCAAGCACTGACAGGAGGGGGCGTGGGGGGGTGTAGAACGATCACTGTTGTCCAAGTCGCGGTCAGGGCTCTGACCTCCCCCTCCTCATACACCAACTCCCCCTCCTCCTCAAACAAATCGCCATTAGCCATCATAGCCAGGGTGATTATGAGGAGGGACTGGAAGGTGTAGGTTGAGAGAAGTCCGTCACTGGTGGTGCCCCTGGGTCGAACTCCCATGGTTGGGGCTGTGGTGGGGGTGACGGTGGGGGTGGGGGTGTAGGTGGTGGTGATGGTGGTGGCGATGGTGGGGGTATACAGGGCAGCTTCCTCGGCCTCTGCACGGGTGAAGTGGGCGTGGCTGGGTTTGGTGAGGAGTCAGGCCTTTCCCTCTTAGTAGAGCCTAGAGGGTGGAACACTTTGATCCTCTTTTCAGTGCATTCAGAGGTGGTGGTCAAAGCCTTGGGTTTAGGGCACTTGGTTGGGGTCTCTATCCTCCCTCTTTTTGCCCTTGACCTTGTAACAGGACCTGGTGGTGGTGTGCGCGGGGGAGCAGTCTCCACAGCAACGGCTGGTGGCAGGGTTCGGCGCAATGTAACTGGCTTAGGTGAAGCTAGTACTAGCACCTTCTCCCTCGGCGGTCGCTGCTGGGGTGGGCGTGGCACTTGTTGTGGTTGAGGTGGGCGTGGCACTTGGTCCTCGTCCTCCACATGCATGTGCTCGTCCTCTGGTTGCTCTGCTCTCGCTTGGTCTTCCTGTTCTATCTGAATTGGAGGAGGCATGTTTGGTATGGGTAAATAAACAGTGTCGGGCACTGCCCTAGGCTGGGGTGGGGGAGGTGGTGGAACATGAACTTGTTGAGCTTTTTGGGCTTGTCTCCGAGCCTTATTTCTCTTTCCTTGACCCGCCCTCGGTTGCCTAGTTCTCAGTACATCCCATTCTATTTCCCCAGGTACCATTTTTACCCTATCCCTATTTATACGCCTGCGTTCACCCTGGGGTCCCCTCATAGTTAGGGTGGTACCCCTTATCCCCGTTATTACATAACCATGATCCCACTTGGGATCCAATGGAGCGCTGGTGCCTGATAGCACCACCACATGATCCCCTATTTTTAGATCCTTTGCATTTGCTCTGGCCCTTAATCTCTCATAATTAGCCACTCTACTGGCCTCAGTGCGCTCAGCAGCTTTTCTGAACGCATCTGTTAAGGCCTGTAGGCGCTCACTGAGTACGGCATCTTCTGTTCCCTCGGGAGTGGGGAATATTTTGGAAAAGGGATATCTTGGATTGGTGCCGAAAGTTAAAAAATATGGTGTAAAACCAGTTACACAAGAAGTGGAGACTCTATGTGCCCAGAGGGTTGGACCTAAATGGCTCTCCCACTCTGCTGGTCTTGCATTGATGAATTTTCTTAGTATATTTTTAAAAGTTTTGTTGAATCTTTCAATTTTACCATTTGTCTGGGGGTGAAAAGCTGTAGAATGCCTTACTTCAGTGCCTATGGATTTAAGGTACCCTTCCACTTGCTGGTTCATAAATTCGAGTCCCCGGTCGGTGATGAGCACCTCTGGGGGGCCATACCTAGGGACATATTCATTAGCCAGATAATCAGCAATGTTTTTAGCTGCTTTGGAGGGTATGGGTTTGACTTCTACCCAGCCAGTTGCGTGATCTATTACAGTCAAGATGTATCTATTACCTTTATCAGAGATTGGGAAGGGACCACAGAGATCCATTCCCAGTATCTGACCAGGATATTTTGCTATTGGCATCGCAGTAGGAGGTACACGCGCCCTACCCACTCTGTTTACAGCACACCTAGCGCATCGGATTAAGACATTATAGGTATCTCTTCTCATGGTGGGCCATTTATAAGCCTCTTGGATCCTATCTAGGGTCTTCCTCATGCCCTGGTGGCCTACTTCAGTGTGGGCGCGCCTCACTACTCTATGCCTAGCTGAGGGTGGCAGGACCAGGCGGGGGTAGGCTGGCTTGCCTGGGGGAGGGGTGAGAATGAAAAGCATGCCATCAATTATGGTGTAATCCCCCTCATCCTCCATCCCCTGTTGAAATTGTTCCAACTCCCTCTGTTCTAAACGTATTTTGTCTTTCTCGAGTTTATCAAATTCCCAAGGAATTTCATCTATCTCCTCCAAGGCACAGACTTCAAGAGAACTGAGAGTCGGCCCTTCCTTCTTGGGGTTTGTTTTTATTCGAGAAAGCATGTCTGCCCTGATATTGTTTGCCCCTTTTCTATATTCAATGGGAGCTATTAATACCGCCCATCTTTGAATTTTGGTGTTTTTAACTTCTCCCACAAACAGAGACTTTAAAGGCTTGTGGTCAGTGTAAATTTTGAATTCGCTACCCTGTAGATAAGGTCTGAGCTTATTTAAGGCATACACGATTGCATAAGCTTCCTTTTCAATCGTAGCCCAATTGAGTTGTGGCCCAGAGAGTTGTTTAGAGATATACTGAACTGGCCTCTCTATGCCTTCACTATCAGACTGGACCAATATGGCCCCAATTGCGTAATCACACGCTTCGCTATAGAGACGATAAGGCTTATCCAACTGGGGGTGCGCCATTACTCTATCTGAAGTTAGTAATTCCTTCAGAGTTTCAAATGAGCTTTGCTGCTCTTCCAACCATTCGAACCTGGCATACTTTTTGGTAAGTTTGACCAAAGGATGAGCTACCTTAGCATAATCTGGGATACATTGACAGTAATACCCAGTCATTCCTAGGAAGGAGCGAATTCCGCTCACATCCTCTGGAGGTAGCATATCCCTGATAGCACTACATTTATCTGGGTGGGAATTAATTCCATCTTTTGAAACTTGGTAGCCGAGGAGATCTACCTTCTCTTGTTTGAAAATACATTTACTCTTTTTGACTGTAATTCCGTATTCTTCTAATTTATCAAACACCAGAGCCAAATGGTGATCATGCTCCTCTTCAGATTTGGAATAGATTACAATATCATCTATGAAAGTCATGCAAAATTTGCCAATAAATTCCGAAAACATTTTGTTCATGGCCCGTTGAAAGACGGCTGGTGCGTTAGTGAGTCCAAAAGGCATCCTACGGAATTGAAATAGGCCCCTATGGCACACAAACGCTGTCTTTTCCATGCTATCCGGGTCCATCTCTACTTGCCAGTAGCCGCTTTTTAGTTTGATGGTGGAAAAGACAGTTGATCCTGCTAAACTGTCAAAAATATCTTGAATATTTGGAAGTGGATGAGCATCCTTTTTGCTTACAGAGTTTAGTTTTCTGAAGTCGACACAAGGTCTATTGCTCCCATCTTTCTTTGGGACCAACAATATCGGGCTTCCCCATGCTGAGCTGCTGGGTTCTATTACTCCCAGCTCCAGCATTTCATCTAATTCTTTATCTACAAGTTTTCTCTTGGCCAGGGGCAAACGATAGGGGCGTTGATTAATTGGGCGCGCATTTCCAGTATCTATGTGCATTTTCACATCTTTAAAGGTACCTAATTTTCCCTGTTTTCCTATGCCAAAAACAGCGGGGTATTTTTCTTCCCATGCTTCTGCCTCTGTGTGGATAGAGGCGAATTCTTGATCTGCACTACCCACTTGTTGCCTTCTGTAACTTTTTCCTTCCAAAATTACCTTTCTTTTTCTGAAGCTAATTTGGGCATCTAATATAAATAAGGCATCATCCCCCAGAAGCAGTTCATGGTGAAGTCTTCTTACAATATAAACTGGAAATGAGCTACCCCCCAAGTTAACTATCGCCTGCCCTTCAGTTTTGAGATCATGACCAGAGAGTGATTTAAGAGATTCCCCCTTTGTCAATACGAGAGGCCGATGATGGGTTTTGCAAAAGGCTCTCCATACATCCTCTCGCATTAGACTCCTTGACGCGCCGGTATCAATGAGTGCACGCATCTCCATCCCCGCCACTGAGATGGAGAGACAGAACCTCTCATCCGGCGTTTCTATTCCCCCTGGTTAACATATTTGGCTGGCTTTTGAGTGGTAGAGGCCATCTGCATGGCCGCCACCACTGCAGCCTGTACATGTGCATAGCGGTGGGAACATTCTCTTGCGAAGTGTCCCTCCTCCCCACACTCATAACAGACGTTTTTACCCCTAAACCTCTTCCCTCCTCCCTGCTTATTTTTTTCCGGTCCTGGATTATCATTTCCCTTCCCCTTCCCTTTCCCTGGGTGGTTTCTACCTGAGAACTGGCAATCGGGGGTGGGGGATAGGACGTGTTGAAATATGGGGGATACATAGGCAACATGGGTGTCTGAAAGGGGTACTGGGGTGCTGCACCTGATTGGGGAACGATCACTGTGGGGTTGGATGGTTTCCCCGTCTCCATCCTTTCTACTAATTTTGTAAGGTAATTCACCTTTGACTCCAAATCAGCTATTAGCTTCCAATCTGAAGCATCTGTAGGATTTGGCCCAGAAGGGGCCATTCTCTTAGGGAGGATAGCCCCAATTTCCATTGGTTCATCCTTCCTATCCCCTCTGGTAGGTTGCCCTGCCAGAGCGAAGGTGTGAGCAGCAGCTGAGGCTTGTCTTATTGCCTCAGCCAGGGTATCAGGGCGAGCAGCAAATACGTCATGACGTATTTGCTCATCCCTGAGTCCCAACACAAAATTCCTGACCAACGTCTCTTGGACTATCTCGTGGTCAAGGTTATCCACGCTGTAAGCCCTCTGAGACGCTAGCTGGAACTTGCGTCCGTATTGCTTCGCATCCTCATATGGGAGCTGATAGAGGTCGGTGAGCCTTGCTCGCAGCTGCTGTTCCTCCTCTTCATTCATGAAGAGGCGGAAAATCTCAGCCCTCGCCAGATCCCATGTCCTATTGGCCGGTACCTGTAGGAATCCTGCCACGCACCTCGCTAGAGGCCCGCTGGCAAGAGTTCCCAAAAGCTCTAGAGTGAGCGTATCATTCGCTACACAATAGGCCTTTGCCCTGCTTATCCCATCTAGCCACTCTCTCAAAGTGTCCTTATTGGACCCATCATTTACTCCTAGCATGGCGCCATGGCGTTCCATGCACCTTCTGACCTCTTTGATAGCTGCAAACCTGGCCCTCCTTTGACCCTCGTCAAGCATGGCCAAGTCCGCGGCATTGAGATCCCAATTGATGTCCGCCATGTTTTACACTTTGATGAGAGAGAGAGAGAGTAAAGAAAAAAAAGAAAACTAGATGGCACAAGGTACAGAGTTATAACCAACAGAACCCAGAACCTAGCAAAGTTTTTACCCCGAACATTGCTCACCCACTCTCCTTGTATTATGAGTGTTTGAGTGTGATCATTCTCCCAACCCTATACAGTGGCCCAGATCCACCCTCCACACATCCCATAAGTATAATTTATAAGCTCAATCAGAGTTTTAGAGTTCCACTCACCTACTCTTCCAGCTCATCTTGCCTCTCCTAGGCTATGTCTCACTTCCAGTCAGAAGATTGGGTTGTTGCTCAACTTAGCAACAAGTCTCTTAGTGGTTAGCCAGTGTAAAGAAGTCTAAAGGTTTTTAGCCCATAGGTTCAGTAAGATGAAGAAGTGAGACAAGAAGTCCGAAGTTGTAGTTCGTCTGGATTCGGCCTAGGCGGTGGTGACTCAGCGAGTACCTAGGTCCGAGTCTTTCACTTTATTTTATACTCCAAAATCATGAATTATTCATATAATCAAACCCAGGAAATATTCCACTGGCTCTTCCCCTTCCCTCTAATTGGTTGAGGGAGAGAGGATCTTCCTTGCCCACACGCCGACCTCTGCTCCCCAGGCAGAGACCATAAATGGTCGGGGCATGCAAGTTGGATCCCTCTCCTCAGCCTTCCCCCTCCCACCCCTTACTCATAGATCCCAAGGCTCGTGCCGGCCCCCCTCCCTCTTAGCCCTTCCCCCCTCTTGATAAACCCAGAGCAGTGTATACAGTAATTAGGTCGGGCTGGGGGAGGCGGGGTGAGCCCTGAGTGGCTCATCTCCCCCTCCCTCCTGGCCAGGCCATGTGTGGCGTGCATGCCCCGACCATGATCAGGGCTAAATAGGTCGGATCTTGAGCCTAAAGATTTCAGTTCTTTACACTATATCAATTAATAGTTGAAAACTTTCCCCTCTAAATTCGATCATAAACAGACGAATAATATAATCATTGATTAATCATTTTTTTTACTCTTCGTCCCCCTCCCTCTCTCCCCCTCCCCGAATAACTGTATACATCCCTTCCTCTTCTTCCACCCGCTACTCTTCCTCCACCTCCCCACTATACCTATAAGTATTACATAACCCATCGCTTTGGGTGCAGTGGAGCGAGGAAAGATAAACAACATTAGTTGGGTGTTGGGAGGGTGGAGATATGTCCGAGTGGCCGGGCCGAGTGGTTTGAAGAAACAATGTGACGACGGAAATAATTACAAAGGCATAATTAGGCTAGTATTAATATATGCTAGGGAGAGAAAAACATGAGCAACTGATTATAATGTTCATAGAGAGTTTTGCAGAAAGATATTGCGGAAAGCCTCAGAGCACGAGTATCACCAAGCCTCTGAGTGCGAGCTTACCCCAGGTTGGGGTAGTGAGGCGTGACGACCTCAGCTTGACCAAAACATACACTTGCTGGGTGGTAAAGGAATTCGAAATAGTTTGTTGTAGGGGGAGAGGATGGAGAAAGAAAGGAGATATTAGGAAGAGGGAGGGGTGTAACAGCTAGTCAGAGGGGGAAAGGGAGGGGAACGAAAGGGGAGGAAGAGTAAAAAAAAGATTAATTAATGATTATATTATTTTGATATATATCTATTTCTCACTTGCCTCTCGCCCCCACTGCCCCCCCCCCCCCTCTCTGTGCCTCTCCCTCACACATTCTCTCTCTCCGAGTCTCCGAGGTGGATGGCCCTTATTGGAAACACAGAGAAAAGATATAGACTTCCCATTATCAATGTTATTACATAACAGGCGCCTGTCTAAGTCATGCCTGAATGTGCAGAAACTGGCCCCAGTAGAAACATCTCTTATCAGTTGTTACGTAACTTGCAAAGCGAACATGTTCCTCTCTCAGGTGCACATCAAGCACAGCTGAGGGTAAACTAGTAGGTCTATAGTATAGGGGTGTGACTTGGGAGGATATCCATTATAGGCGTTGTGTTATTATGTTTACATTGGGGTTCAGTGACCCGTGACATGGCTAAGTATAAAGGTTTAGCTATACAGGCCAGGGGACGGCAGTGGTAAGCGCCAAGCACTAAGCCTGAATAAACACAAACTGCCATGGCAATCAAATTCAGAGTGTCATTGAACATCCGGTAGCATCGGAAGATCACCGTTCATAAACAGCAATCTGATTATCAAGTATAAATTACAATAGTGTACTAGCAACGATTATGAAAATTAAAAAAGCATATGATATTAAAATGTATCTAGAAATACAGGGAATGTTCCTAGGAATACATATACCATATGTAGGCTTATACGATCGGAATCTAAAAAATATGATCACCACAGATATAATAATTAGAATATGATTTATTATCTTATATGATGCCCCTCCCGCACCCATACATCATATAGGCCTATATAAGTATAGAAACGGCGATCTATATGATATAGAGCCATGCTACTCTTTCATTTCATCAATATTAGTGGGGCCATTTACCTATATCTAATATCATTTTGTTAGCGAAAGTATTACATAAAATAACATTTATGTGATATAGGCCTATGTGGGATCAAGAGGCGAAGCCTCTTGTACTATTTTAACAATATCTCTCCCCACCTATCTATCTCTCTCTTGCCTCTCGTCCCAGCCCCCCCCCCCCCCCCCCCTTCCGCTCTGTACTTGTACTATTTTAACAATATCTCTCCCCACCTATCTATCTCTCTCTTGCCTCTTGTCCCCCCCCCCCCCCCCCCCCCCCCGGGTCCTATACCTTGTCGCGCCAATCCCTTACCGTGACGTCCTCTTCGCGCCCACTGCGCGCTCGATGGGCTTGGGTGGCCTGACCTGACCGCGACCCGGCCTCACTACCCATCAGCACCTATATCTGTGTCCCTCGGAGCGCTGTCTGCCCGTCTAAACCTCTGATATACCTGTTATAGACTTTACCTGTGAAAATCCCCACTTAAAATCATCCGATCTGAATAAATCTTGATTTTAATAAAAGAGCAAAATCACCTTGCTATGTCCATCTATGCAGGTAGATCGCCCCATCGTAATAAGGGTGGTTATCAGGGGAAACGCATGGGTGGTAAGTTTGACCAGAGTTATACATATGATAAAACTATCTTAGAATATAATTTGAAACGTTTATGTTTAATTAAAAGAAAAATTGCTTTCATCATGATTAAGCAAGCTTTAAGAGGTTCCTTAACAGATGCTATAGTAAATGCCAGTTTAGCTTGATATACTCTATAACAAGTAATGTAAGTGTCTAATTTAAATCCTCATATTGGTTGGACGGGAGCATACCATAACCCAACGTCACAACAAATATAGAAATAGTGAACAATAAACATTTATATATGGTCAATTCTATTTTTGTGTCGAATATTTTATTATATCATCAATGTTTTTAAATATATGAACATATTGGTTTCCCATCCACTCTCCCTGCAGCCTCCTCTTGTCCTCTGTCATTCTTTAAAGTTCGCTTTTATTCAGGTTACAAATACATACATATATATTACACTAATTGGGTAATTGATCTTGTATTGTATTGAACTATTTGTAGAAGTTTGAAAATACCTATTTTGCAATAGCAAAACATTCAACTTTTAATTTAGCTGTTAATATAAGCCTAAAAATTAGAAGGATATGTGTGAATATCATAGAACATAACCAGTTAGAATATAACTGTGAGGGAGAATGCTTGGTTCCCCAGTGAAGGCCTGCAGAAGCTTGTTTGTATCTATGACAAGGTGTGAAAAAGGGACGCAATATTTGTGCGGAGACAGACGCAATATTTGTGCGGAGACAGATGCAATATTTTGGTGGGGACGCAATATTTTGGTAGGGACGCAATATTTTGGTCGGGACGCAATATTTTGGTCGGGACGCTATATTTGGGTGGGGACGCAGGTGGAGACCCAATACCACCCGATATTACCTTGGACAGTTTGGTACGCAATATTTGTGTTGCATACCCATTTAGACTATTGGAGACGCAATATTGCGTGAACTTGATTATGTAACCCACCCCAGAAATATATTATATTTACATATTATCTACATCTATAATTATTATTTGTGACAGTTCACTAGTGACACTATTATATTATTTGAACGTATAAGGCACTCATCATCAATCTAAACAATCAGTTTTAAATACAATCATTGATACATTGTATCATTAGCATTGTAATCGAACACCAACATTACATCGGCAGGTGTGTTTCAGGTCTCTAATGGAGATTCATAGACAAATATAGACACATATTTTGTTCTTATTATGACCGTTGCAGCATAGTAACTTGGAATAACCTAAGAACGCAAGAGAACATTTAAGGTATTACTGTACAGCACTATCTACAGTGAGTCGGAGTTAAATATATCAATACTCGAGAATGATTAGGAGTGATACTACACTCGTCCTGTCGGCAGGATGGGAACACAACTTAGTTGTTTGTCTCTCTGTCATACTCTTAGGGCTTCGATACACTACTGCCCTGTCCTCTCTCTCATTAAATACAACTGCTACATCAACATAGTTTGTTTGTCTCTGTTACAATGAAGAGAAGATACTGCCTATCCTGCGGAGTGATACAAAACTCAGCCTTGGCTTAACTCGTTTTTTATCACTCTGCCTCCAAACTAGGCTGGTAGTAAATTGTTTTCATTGATTCCATTGATGTTTCCTTGTGGTCCATGGCCTTTTCTACGACCTGAAGAAGAACAAGCAGATGATTATTCATGTATAATATACTAGCAGTGTACCCTTCTCAGGGGTCAGTCAAGTACATATTTTGTGCATTGCAATCTTTAAGCATATACGTTTTCCAAGGCCTATACCCATCTCTCACCCTCTCCCGCCCATCCTTCCCCCACATATACCCTTTTGGTTTCTCCAACCTTTCAGTCAAATCTCTCTGCCTCTCCCGCCATATATATACCCTTTTGGTTTCTCCAACTTTTCGCCCTGTGTCTTTCTCTCTTCCTCTCCTTCTACCTCTTGTAGTCTTATGGCCTCCCTCTCTATTGATAAATAGCTTCTCATCATCCCTTTCTCTCTCCCTTTTTTTTGTATTTAAATATTTTATTCAGCTACTACATTTTGTAAGAAGTACAATATTCTCAGCCGGTGCTGAAGAGAGGCAAAAATATTTAACACAATCGGAAACTTGATTAGGCATGGGACCTAAATTTTGATATAATATCGAAAATAATACTCATGATCTAGACAAAGACAATAATAGAAAACACTTAAAAACCATTCACACGCAGTGTGAATTTTATTTATTATTTATTATTTATTGTTTTATTATTTATTTATTATTTATTATTATTTATTTTATTTATTATTTATTATAATTTTATTTATTATTTATTGTTTATTGTATTGTCTAATCTGTGTTGTTATTACTGCCATATTAGTTTATCACATTAATGTAGTCGCTGTATCTACCTATCTATCTATCTATCAAATACTACTGTATCTATTTAATAGCGTAACTCCATTTTCTCCAAAGGGGGCTCTCAGGAAGATCTATGGTTTCATAGAGGAGACCCACCCCCTTTTTCGGTGTCAAAATTTGATATGTTATTGAAAAGTGTAAGCTTCCGAAAATAAAAACATATACATACATACATACAGTGACTTTATCATGGCAGTCCTAATAAATTCAACTCCCCGTACTTCATATCAAATAATTAATCCATAATCCCATTAAACATACATATGATATGATTGCTCAAGGTTACATGTTGCCATTCTCTTACTTTTAGGAACTAGCAGGTCGTCCAGATCCAAATAATTCAAGGGCTACAAGATTGACAATTTAATTGAAAAATGTTGAGATTCTTGTTTCTTGATTTTGTGTTTCACCCATCCATGTACTTTATTGAGACCAAGTTTGAAAATAGAATTGTGACTTTTTCTCGTTCATGCTTTGGTTCCTTTACCTCTGGCCTGCGGCAGAATGACGGTGGTGTATCCTAAATAAAACATGCCAGGTCCTATCAAAATTAGCGAAATGTCATTGATATTCAAAAGCATAATATTTGTTCACCCCCTAATGAGTTGTTTTATGAACGTGTGTTTTTATGAGATAGATGTGGGCGGGATTAATGAGAGAAATTTAATTCTTAGATGTCTTAGAACTTTTCAGGAAGACCTTGCCTCTCACAAAATTAACAGACTGGGATCAGGAACACAATGGGATCACGGAACCTAACTTTTCATGTTAGCAATATTTTCATGCATTTGTTTGTTGTTTTCTTGGTCCTCTGAATTCAAAACCATGCTATAAAGCCATAATTGTCAAAATAGCAATATTCTCCATAATATCCTTTCATCTTGTTATGAGTGAGCCTTACTGGCAACATGTGGAACCTTGATATCTAATTCACAGTGAGTTAGATCTAAATGAAAGCAATTCCCCACCCCTTTTACCAGTCATGAATATCATCTAATGATTAACATGCAATGACAAACTAGGTGACAACTTGTATTCAGAAACACTGGAAATCAAAATGTAGATTTATACTTACAACAGAACGTTCGGATTTTCCTGGAAAAAGTGAAAATATGAACAGGTCAGATCTTAAAAATAAATGTCTAAGAAACCTATGACAGTATTGCTTATAGCGGCAAGTCCCTTTAAATTGTTCCACAAATTATAGCAGAGGATAAAACATCTACATAGTGATGTGTATCTTCAAATTACATTTACAAAAATGCGTTTGAAAACGAAATGTTATGAAGGTAACTTACTTGCGAAAGATAAGATACACAATAAAAGCAACAACTGCGAGTACAGCCACTGGAACACCTAGCCATCCAAGGCTCCCTTTGGCATCAACTTCTAAAAACAATGTTTAATTGAAACATATTACCGAGGTTATTATTTTGCTTTTCATCTTTCCAGGTTATTTTAGAAATAAAGTAAAAATAAGTTACTATTTCGTACAGGTAATTTGAATACTAAACCATCTATCAAAATCTAGAAATAACCGTCATAATTGTAAAGATTAAAAATAACAGATGAGGCATCTGATTCTCTATTTTTACTTTCTTTAGGATATAATATTACGGAAAGGATAACCTACCAACACATCTGCCTGTTCGTCCTGACCATGTTCCATCGAACTGACATGCTCTTGTTACATTTTCACTGTAGGAATAACCCTTAATGCATTTTATTTCAACTTCACTGTTATAAGTCACATTCTTGTTGCCATAATCAGGAAACAGGGATGCATTAGGTATTTCAAAAGGCTTGCAGCTTATTGTCTTCAGGTCTGTTGAACATAAAGATATTTCGTCAGATTCAGGAGCCAACTATCCTAGTAAAAAGTTCATTTCTCGCCTCTTATTGAGTACCCATGGAAAACTTCTGTAGGTTTCTAAAACTTCCCTCCACATCTAAAAGAAACACTCGGACCAAACGATATCTTCCCATTATCATTTTCATTTTAAACTAATCACATTTGCATTCATATGAAAGTAAGTATAATGTATTAGCTTCAACTCCTCTAATTTAGAAGTTTCCAACATTCATACTTGCCAATGCATTCGCCAAATGCGTCACTCCATGTCTCATCTTGTATACATCTTAGATCATGTTTCCCATTGTAGGAAAAGCCTTCTTTGCAGCAGATACTTATGGTTGTGTTATATTTCATAGTAAGGTCATCTTTCGCTATAGTTGCATGAGGTATATCAGGTAGCTTGCATGTAATATCTAAACACAGTAAATGCAGAGAACACTGATATATAACTGTTCCAAATAATCTGATGTGGGAACAAGTTATTGATTGATACTAAGAAAGCGAAACAATGATTTCTGGACCAAAGAATATGATAGATAAACACATTGTAAATTAAAACTGGATGATAAATATGAGTACATATATATGTGTATCTTGGCGTTACACTTAAACCATCAATATCTATGTCTCTCCAATCGTCAATAAAAGTTAACTAAGTTAACTAAATTTGCTGCAATTGCTAAATTTGTTACTATTGCAAAATCAAATCATTATCACTTTTTGCTTATAGCTTTTTTCTTATACATGTATTTTGTATTCAGGTTTCATGGGTGTACATTTACTGATAGAAAATAGTTATTAGGACAATAACATTTCATGTATCAACAGATGTTCTCATGACATGGCAATAAAACTCCAGTTCTACGTAGAGTGGATACCCTACGTCATTGGTCCTGTTAATGAAGAATCACTAGTAGCGTTCACAAATTGGGGAATTTTATCCAAAACTGGTAGGAATTGAAAGTCTGCATCTGTCTGGTCGTCCAGTTAGAGATTTTAGCCGCCTATTTATACTTAGATATAAAATGTGGTACCTATGTCTGCTTCACGAAATAAAACAAATCTCCCCCCCCCCCCCCAGAAAAGAAGAAAATACACAGCTCTGCAGCATCCTCCCACTTCTACCTCCTGCTGCACAATGCCAATTTAAATTGAACTTATATGTATATCTATAACGTATATGTTGAAACTGCTCTCTCCTACCTACCCTGGTGACCTTATAATCTTACCCTCAGTTTCCTTGTCCCCTAACAACTCCTTCTTCTCTCTCCATTACATCAGGATCTCAGCCAGTTATCATGTTAATTACTAATTGCTTGTTGGAATGTTATGCTTCATAACAACATATACTTAATTTAAAAAGTTACTCAATGAACTTTTAACTGCTCCACACCTCCTTTTCTTTCCTATCTTGATACAGGCATTTTCCAGTAGTGTAGAATAAATGAAAGCCACTTGCCTGAACAGTTTCCTATGGGAGGGGCCCAGGATCCATTTGGCCAGCAGTACATTACATTATTCCCATCAAGGAAATATCCTTCTTTGCACGAGTAAGTTGCGTTATCGTATGTTTCCCACCCTGCAACATCTGACTTCCCATGTAGTAATCTTGGTGCAATGGGACAAATTTTCCCTGAAATTTTATACATTATTAGATTGTGTGTACATGAAAAATATTTACCACTTATTGGACGAGTTGATGCATGGCATGTAAATAAAGAACAAGATTGTAGATCGAGTTCTTTATTTATGCATCCATGCAGAAACAAGTCCTATAAGTTGATTATTATACATGTCTAGTTTTGCATGTAAAGCGTGCTTAATTAAAAAGATGATAACATTATTTTCGTACAAGAGGAATATAGGTAGAAATATGGCTGAAACAATCGGGGAAGAAAGCACTCGCTCGAGTAAACTTGCGTCGGCAACCTTGCGTAAGCAAACGTGCGCCACCAAACTTGCGTAAGCATTACGCTTGCACCAGACATTTTGGCCTTAGCACAGCACACTTGAAAAAAAGTTTTGAATTCATCATAAGAGGGATTGTCCCTGGCACGAGTTGAGAAGAATAGAGAGTTCAACGATAACTTTGCAGACAACAGATACTTCTCCAGCCAAAAAAACCCACACAGGGCGCGATCTTTTAGTTTCACAATGGGTATCCTAAATGGAGAAGCTGATGTCTTGGACGTGTTGACCGTCACTACCAATCCGCATGATGTGAGGCATATGTCTTGCCGGCGCAGGACGTCGGGGGACGGGACTATGTAGCCTACTCTTAGGAGCGACCTAAAAAGAAACAGTATCAGTGTCCATAACACACACTGACGCGTAGAAGAAAAGTCTACCCGTTGAGACATCTTTAACAAGTGGACAGGTGGCCGAGGGTCTGATGGAGAAGGTGAAGATCCTGGTAGACGACTAATACCTTGGAGCACACACTTTATGGACAGGTGTGAGAGGGCGGCGCACTCAATCAGGCGCAACCTGGCTCCAAACAGCACGCCTCAGAGGTATGTCATCACTGAAGAGCACTTCATGAATGTTGAAAGAAAAGCTGCATACATGCATACAGCTTCTACTGATATCGGAGCCCTAGGAATGTTGTTCTTAAACAGAAAGTCTGTGAATGCCCTCCACTGGCGATGGCACTGACCACTGACTCAGAGTGGATGGGGTGACTGATTGAGCCTGTAGCATAGCAACTCTCTTCATCCACTTGTCCATGCCTATATACAGCAGATGAAACAAACATATGACGAAAATTAGCACAAACCAGCTTCAATTAGTGTAGAAAAGTCACACGCCTCGTCCATATAAGGGAGACGAGAAAAATAGTCAGCTACCACTTTATTGTTTGTATTATTATAAGAGGGACACAGTTCTATTTTGTATATAAATGTAATCCAGAAAAGTTCATATAGCCACTGCATACATGTTTTGTTGCAACTGATACCATTCGTTAACATGGCTATCACCTGAGTATTGTCAATAAAGCACTTTACACGACAACCTCTCAGTTTATCTTTCCCCCTCTTCACGCCCAGGAGAATGGGAAATAGCTCCTGGACATTGATATTATCATGCTTTAAATTCTCTTGTGGGCCAGAAGATAAATGGTGTGTTGCTGAAAGGGGCCTGCAATCCAATCCCTACCCAGAAAGACGCCAAACCCTCTGCTTGAGGCATCAGAAATCATGGGC
The DNA here is from genome assembly GCA_942159475.1 of Sthenelais limicola. Lineage (NCBI taxonomy): Eukaryota > Metazoa > Annelida > Polychaeta > Phyllodocida > Sigalionidae > Sthenelais > Sthenelais limicola. The sequence goes on from OW804099.1 coordinate 106,051,873, forward strand.
AACTCATATTCTGGCTTGATAAGGAAGCCTACCCCGTTGAACACCTTACAGAAAGCGTTCCACCATCTGATATCTTCCCTGAACGCTTCTGAAAAAGGGGTATGGCTTAGACGTTTTGACAACAATACTTTATACAAGTCAAACAGGCGGCGACAGAATATACGCCCACCCTTGAATACAGATGAGCACTGTGCCAGATAACCACACAACCTTTCTAAATCTTTCTTTGAGATGAACTTGGTGTCTTGTACACTTTGTAGAAGGACCCGAAGCTTTTCCAATTTTCCTGGAGGAAGGCTTAGAGTCATGTATGAAACCCAGGAAGCGTAGAAGGGCAATGAGAGAATCACGGGCTAGGGTACAGGAGGGCAAGTCATGGGTACATAGGAAGAAATCATCTAAATAATTTGCCACACATACATTTAACAGGTTAAACATACATTCAGCAATCATAGTAGAAATACGATAAAAAATGCACGGACCAATTCTGAGGCTGAATCATAGTCTGTTGTCTGTTAAATATTGTTCTTTGCCGTCTATAATCCATCTGAATCCACAAAGAGTTCTATGATCCGGGTCTATAGCTACTGCCCTATAAGCAGATTTAATGTTGACGACGCTCATATACAAGCCTGCCTTAACCATGTCAGTTGCCATGTCAATGTTATTGTATGAGAAACTTCGCACTAGTGAGTCACAATGGAAGTTAACCGAATCTTTATCAGGCTGAGAACAGTTGGTGATCAGCCTAATTCTGCCATCAGGCTTAAAAATAGCTCCTAGGGAGTGAATACATTTAGGTTTTGTCTCAACAATAGAAACACAACCGACAAAAAGCTTGTTTTTAACAATTTTGTCCATTTTGACACATGCAATATCTTTCAAAATGGAAGAGTAATTTATGCAATCATACACCTGTACTGGCATATCCACCATGTCTACACAGTCAATGACACCGTCAAAAACATCTACATAGCGTTAAAAAATAGAACATCCCTGGTGAAATAAAATGGCCGCAAAACAGCAAGGTTTAAGATGAACAGATAAGTTATCAAGTTTGTGTACACAGTCGCAATTACCAAGAAAACAACTGCTAAATACATCAACGGAACGACCGTTCCTAGACATTGGAGTAGAGAAAATACCCATATCAGGCAATACATCATTGTTACCACAACAACAATTTCTAACAGCATTGCAAATATTAACTTACTTACAGTTCCCGTCACACATCATAATAAAGTCATCCAAGAGGGGAGAATCAGGTGGAATACTATTTGTTGAGCCTTCCGACTCAGATGTAACATCACCTCCACGTTGCCATCACTTACAGCCTCTTTTATAGGAGAGTCACCAGCCTTAGCGACCAACTTGTACGATAAACTGTAGATGTCACCACTCGCGCCAACCTGATTCTTGACCTCATCCTATTCACTAACTTTGCTCGACCTACATGCCTTGGCACCATGATCAGCTGACGAGCATGTCAAGCAATGATGGGGATAATCACATTGCGATTCAGTATAACCTCCTGCGTTGAACTTGAAACAAGTCTTGGTGTTTGAAGAAATCTTGCCTTTATTCGAAGATGTAGACTTGGACGCCACTGCCTTTCTGGAGTTCTCGTAAGAATAATACCGTAGAACTTCTTCTTGCTTTACATCACTAAACACCGAAAGCCCTTTTTTATTAGCACAGGTCCTCACCGCCTGATCATACAGCCTTGAGGCTTTCAATGTATACATCTGAGAGGCATTTTTCTCGGACATGGTGATTACATGGGACAACACACCCGACAACCAACATTTTCTCCAACATATGAAGAGATAGCAATAGGAGATTGTCAAAAGTTTGAATGCCCTCACCCTTGTCTAAGTCTTGATCACGATCAAATGGGCCTGAGCGCTTCCTCGACGAGCTTCTATGAAGACGGCTGGAAGTCAAGGCATTATAGATTGAACTCTCCCGACTTGGGCATCTATCCTCATGGACAGTATCACAATGAGAAGGTCTGGAACTACAAACTTTTACCTCAGAAGGCTCAGGAGTAATGTTCTTCTCATTGGACTTCTTCTCGAGGCTCTCAACGGCCGACAAAATCTTCGTAACCATACCCTCAAGGCCTGTTACTCTTTCGGTGAGTGCCGCACTTTTCTCTCCTTCAACCGCTTTCACTTCAGCAATTGACCTCCTAGTGCATAACTGTCCAGTTGGAGGTTAATTGGCATAACCACAAGGTTCACACTGTTTAGCTTTTCCCATCTTGAAGTAATTTCAAATAAACGACTCAAATTCACCATGACAAATTTTCAAGGTATGTGCAGTCAGGTTGGGATAAGGAGAGCAAGTGAGGGGAAGGAACATTATTGTTGTGGGCATGGAAGGGGATCCATTAGGGGATGTTACATTATGACGTTGCTCTGTTGCTGGGTGTGCGAGGAGGGGGAACGTGGCCTGGTGGGCGTTGCCTAGTGCCATTTCAAATATACCCGGTGATGCTTCACCTACACATATGTTATATTACCTGCAAATAACAATGCTAAATATTCTGAATGTTGGCAATAATGGCCTGAGCCAGGTTTTTTCCCATTGAGACCAATGCTATTTTGTGGAAAATGTCACAAAAACGTCAAAATCTCAAAAAGCACACAGTCCCTAGTTGGGGACGTTTCAGGGAATGATCCCCCATGTGTCCCGCATCATTATATCCAAAAATAGCGTTACAATATTTTATTCCAGATTCCATGCTAAAATGCCTGTACTATAGGTGGTTATCACCGGAAGCAGTGATTAACAGTACGATTTGTTGAAACCTTAGTAGTCTAAATAATGAATTAATACAAAAAAATGAATACAAACTACATTCGAAGTTATCAACATTATATATATGTAGTGGGTCTGGTTATAATACCAATATTCTATTCTATTGTGTGGTGGTGCTGTCCGCTGTGGGTTAGTACACCTGAACTACCCCAGTGGGCAGTACCAGTGAACATGTCCACTCATCAGTATATGTGTGGGGACTTTTACCATTATATTGGTTGTTATGCTCTTTTAAGCTTATCTTGTGTTCATAACCTTTCTACCAATGTATTTCTATGTGATATTTATATCCACGGACGTCAGTCCGAGAGTCTTCAGTAACGTAGTGCCTGAGTGCATCTTACCTTTATTATCTATATTGAATGTCTACTCACACCAGTTTTGTATGAGTCGAGAATAAGGGAGAACCCCAGCTCGAGTTGTGTGAGTCAGGACAAGTGTGTCCCAAGTGATTGAATAAAGTCCGTAGAAAGGTTAAGCCTTGTTCTGTCTTTATTTAACGTGCAAGCGGATTGGATCCAAAGATCACTACAATTGGTGCCGTGACCAAAGCTTGCCTTGGGATATACTTTATGATAGAGAACTAGATTTATCTAGGTTCCAAGTGGTTTCTATTAATTGGAAAATAAAAGAAACAAGAAAGATGGGTGACAATCAATCGTGGTGGACGTTGCAACTCAGATTGCGGACAATCTGCAACGGACCAAAGCCGTGACACCTCCGAAAGGTGGTGAAATGGTTGGCATTGGTGCGAGAGCGAAGTTAAAGTTGACACCTTTACCAAATCCTGCTCCTGTTTTTGGAACTGCGAATGTGGTTCCTTTGACTTTGGACCAACCTTTGGTACCGCTTGGCGGTCTAAGTTTGGATAATCCGACAGGGGGTCTTGGTTTAGACAATCCGGAAGGGGGTCTCGCTGGTACGGACCTCTGGATGGATTATAGACAACCTCTCCGTAATACGGAATCCGAGGATGAAATAGAGTTAGCAACTCTTAGGGAGCAGGCGAAGAGTTGGCGGAAGGCTTACGCCAGCTCTCACCAGCAAATCATTGATCAGCGGAATTCGATGGAGCAACTTGCTCAGCAAAACGCGGATTTGCAGGCGACATTGCATGATGTGTCCAAAGATGCGCAAGCTACCATGAAAAGACTCATGATTGAGAATGACAAGCTGAGGACAGAGGCCTCAAGAGTGGATGACTATTCTAGGCTCCACAATGAGTTATTGGAAGAGACGAATGCTGCGGAAAGGATTGCTCGGACTCCTCTTAAGCTTAGGCAACCTGTAACGTCCACGTTTGCGGACACACAGGGAGCTGTAGCTTATCAAGAGGGAGACTCGTTCAAGCTTATGACTCCAAGACATTTTGGAGGCCTTAGGCATGTAACGATCCGGGAGCCCTCTGCTGTTGCTGTTTCCTCTCCAGGAAGTTCAGGAAGTTGAGAAGAAGGTAGAACTAGCCACCATGTCTAGTATTAAGAAGCCTGCCATTACTGGAAATGATTCTTACATACGCGGACAGGTGGTGAATGAGACATATGTCCGAAAGGATAGTGGTAGGACTACTACCATCACTGGGATACCCACACCAACTGTTAATCCGGTTGTGGATACTGCTGGTGCTGGTACTACCACTGTGAGTTTGTCTCAGGATGTTCTGTCCTCCTCAATCAACTTACCTCAACTGGATCCGGGCGTTGCTTATGCCAATAAGTCCCTAGTTCAGGGGTTGACATATGTTGGTCCGGACCCAACCCGTGCTCGGTTCAGCTACACGTTCTACAATGATGAGGACCATGTTGAACCACGATTAGGTACCATCAGACTATGGGATTCTACGAAGGATTCGTGGCAGCATCATCTGGCAGAGATGAAAGTATTGGCTGAAGCCCATAATTGGACGGATGCAATGTTTTTGAGGCAACTCAAGAGCAGTTGTAGACGTCAAATTGAGCTTTGGGGGAATTGCCCCAGGGGACAAAATTGCCGGACTTGGTAGCTCATTTGGAGACCAACTATGGTGATTATTGTCAGGAAAAAAGAGAAGCTGAGTTCTATGCTTCCAGACAAACCCCTGGTCAAAATGCTAGGCATTTTGCCAATGATGTAGCAAAGGCTGCACGCTATGCTTTTGGTATCCATTTGGACAGCACTATGCGGACTTTGTGTATCCGGACATTCTTGAAAGGTTTAACTGACCTTAAGATGGCGGAATTTGTGAGGTTCAAGCAACCATATGACTTGAACCAAGCTGCACATTGGGCTGTAGTGTTCGAAAGCTGCACTATGGATTTGGCCACGGTCCAGACAACAACAGTAGAACCAAAGAACTCCTCGAACCTTGCCATATCCGCACCTCCTGGTGGTGTGGCAAGTAAAAAAGCTCAGAAAGCCATTGCCCAGATGATGGAGTTGCTTGATAAACCGTCGGAAGTACAGCCTGAAGTATCAGCTTCGGACGATATTTCTGATTGTATTATTCAGGCAATGCAGGCATGGCAGATGAACAGAAAGTCCGCTCCTAAGCCTGGACCAGCTGCTCCCTCTACAGGAGGTGGGCAGAGAAGGTTCAGACGATGGAAGCCGAACAACGGATGCTGGTTTTGTGGTGAGGACGGACACATCGCTTCAGTGTGTCCAACGAAACAGATCATCCTTGGGCTAGCTCCCAAGTCCGGTGCATCAGCTAAGGACTCGGGAAACGCGGACAGACCCTCATAAGGAGCGTGATGGGGGTCGGGGAAAAGACGCTTCACAGTGCCACAGTCCGAAGTGAAGCTGAGAGTAGTATAGGAACTGGAGGACATGCCCAGGCACCAGCTAGTACGCCGGAGATTACACACCAAGGTGATCCCCGTCCGAAGACTGGAGATTCTAGATCGCTGCCGGAAGGAAAGCTCCTACCTCAACCTACCTTGTGGTAATTCGGACTCTGCCTCTGAAGTGAGGTGGGGACAGTCCGGATTCCAAGCTGAACGAGATCAGTTGGTGTTGGTCAAAAGTGGATCAACTGAACCTGCTCAAGTTCAGAAAGTTTCTGTACACAATCAGGGAACTTTGGAGATCCCTGCTAAATTGCTAGTACGGGAGAGATGGTATGCCCCTGTGACAGTAGGTGGGGGAAGTGGACCTTTTTTAGTTGATCCGGGTGCTACTACTAGCTTGATCACTAAGAAGTTCTACGATTCCCTTCCAAATCCACCACCAATGACTTCGGTACGGATGATGTGTGTGATGGGTAATGGGACACCGATAGTTACATATGGGAGCGTGCTTTGTCCCTTGAAATTAGGCGACCAGACTTACATGATTACTTGTCTTGTAGTCAGTGGTCTACGTGGTCCTGAACGCGGGATACTTGGTGCGGATTTCTATTTTGTGCACCAATGTAATCTGGATTGGTCAGGGACTTTCTAAATTTCGGGTATTCTGTACCGTGTACGTTATGGAAGAAACCTGTTAGCGGTATTGAAAGTCCCTCTGTGAAGGCAATGGAAGTGGAAGACGTAATTGTTGGGAGAGAGGTGAAACTTCTTAAGGCAGTTGTCCTCAAACCTAGATCAGTTACTATGGCCAGACTTGACCTTGGCAGTGGCTCAGTCACATCGGGTGGATTGATGTTCGAGCCAGACCAAAGATTGTTGAAAGATTTAGCCTTGGGCAGCCTGAATACTTATGTAGCAGGCAACGGTTCTCCGGCCGTGGTAGCTTTCTCCAATCCGACCGGTCGCACCTTGAAGATAAAACGACATAGGGTGGTTGGTAAAGTGTTTAGAGTTGATTTATTAGCTCAAGACTCTTTGTCAGATGTTGGGGAGAATGAGGAAGTGATCAGGGAAGCAATCATCAACTCTATACAGTTGCTGGAGTCTCCTATAGCGGATGATGATCTGATCGCTCCTACTCTTCCCATTCCGCCCGCTGCAGAGTGTCCGTTGGCTAAGATGATCAAAGAATCGGATTTGTCCGGAGTCCAAGATACTCGAAATGCTCTGAATCTCTTAGAGGAGTTCCGAGGCTGCTTTTCTCTTCCGGGAGATAAGGCTTTGGGATGTACTCATAAGGTCCGCCATGTTATCAATACAGGTGATGCTTGTCCGATCAAACAAGCATACAGGCGGATTCCAGTTGCTAAACGTGATAAGGCGGAAGCAGAGATCTGGAAGATGTATAGAGAAGGCCGAATTGAGCATAGCAATAGCCCTTGGGGAGCTCCTATTGTTATGGTGGCCAAGAAGGACGGGACACAGAGGTTCTGTGTAGATTATCGCCAGTTGAACTCTGTCACGATAAAAGATAGTTTTCCTCTGCCTAGGATTGACGAGTGTGTGGAAGCTCTTGGTGGAAATCAATGGTTTTGCACACTAGACCTTGAAAGTGGATATTGGCAGGTGGCTATGGATGAGGAGAGTAAGGAAAAAACTGCTTTTCTCTCTAGTGTGGGCTTATTTCAGTTCAAAGTTATGGCTTTCGGACTGTGTAATGCCCCGGCTACCTTCCAACGTATGATGCACAATATGTTGGACGGACTCAAATGGAAGTCATGTTTGGTTTATCTAGACGACATTGTTGTTTTTGGAAAGACGCTGGATGAGTGTCTCCAAAACCTCAGGCTTGTCCTAGAACGAATCAAGGACTACGGATTAAGATTGAAGCCGAAGAAGTGTGAATTCTTCCGTCGGCAAGTTGAATACCTGGGCCGGATTGTTTCTGGTAAGGGAATTCAAGCTAATCCGAAACAGATTGAGAAAGTCCAGGATTGGCCAGTCCCTACGAATGCTAAGGAGATTAGACAGTTCATAGGGTTTGCTTCCTATTATAGGGAGTTTCAACCTAACTTTGGTGAAATTGTCTCCCCTTTGCAAGACATTGTGACGGCGGCATGCAAGGATAAACGCTATACCAGACCTATAGTGTGGACTCCTCAGTGTCAGGCTGCGTTTAGCAAGGTCAAGGAATTGCTGACCACATCGCCAGTACTGGGATACCCCCGGAAGGTGGGAGATTTCATCCTAGATACGGATGCAAGTGGTTTCGGAATGGCTGGTATCCTCTCACAGATTCAGGACGGACGGGAAGTAGTCTTGGGCTATGCTAGCAATAGTTTGTCTAAATCTCAGAAAAACTATTGTGCTACTAAGCGCGAGTTGCTTGCTGTTTTGACTTATCTGAAGAAGTTTAGACATTACCTTCTGGGTAACAGAAACTTCTATGTGAGGACGGACCATGCCTCTCTCCGTTGGTTGCTAAACTTCAAAGATCCAACTGATATGCTTGCTAGGTGGTTAACTACCATGCAGGAATACGGACTGGATCAGGGCATGATTCTGCACCGGGCTGGGCGCAGGCATGAAAATGCCGATGCGCTTTCTCACTTGCCAACACGTAAGTGTGGGAGATTGGATTGTCATGATTGCGGACAACATGACGCTGTGTTAGCTGCTGTTACCACTGATGTCCCTTCGGACTCGGATGTCCCCACGGACTCCGGGAGTAACAAGCTACAAGATGCTCAACAGTCTGATCCCATGATCAAGAGGTTGATTGGTATGTTGGACAGCTCAGTAGAAATTCCTTCTAGGGAAGATCTTGCTGGTGAGTCCGATGAATTTCGGACTTATGTTCAACACCTAGGTGAAATGGAAATGAGGGACGGTCTGCTATGCCTCGGATGGGTCCGGCTAGCCACCGGTAGGAAGTATTGGAGGAAGGTGATCCCAGCTTCCATGAGGAAAGAAATTTTCATGGGCATGCATGGGCCTAAGACTTCAGGACATTTTGGTGTTTTTAAGAACACTTGGTCGGCCAAGATGAGATATTATTGGCCGGGCCAAAGATATGACCTGAAGAGATGGAATAAGGCTTGCCCTGAATGTTGTACCAGAAAGACCCGTGGGGGAGGAGGAATTTCTCTCCTAAAGAAAGAGAAGCATGGTGACAGGTGGAACCGGATATCATTGGATATTCTAGGTCCCTTTAGGGAGACACCTAGAAAGAACAATTATATCATGGTGGTTACGGACCATTTTTCTAAGTGGGCCGAAGCCTATCCCATGCGAGACCATACTGCAGAAAGCTGTGCAGAAGTCCTTTTCAAGGAATGGATTCTGAGGTTCGGATGCCCGGTGGCTTTACAGACCGATGGGGCCCCTGAATTCCGATCACAGCTATTGAGATGTCTTTTGGACATAGGGATTGAGGGATTGAGAAACTGATTACTCTTCCCTATAGGCCTCAGTCCAACGGACAGAGCGAGCGGCTTAACAGAGTACTTGTTGAGCAGCTCTCTTGTCTGACAGACTATCATAAAGATGACTGGGATATGCTTGCTCCGTGTATAGCTCACGCGTATCGAGCTACTGTGCATGCCAGCACTTTATGTACACCAAATTCTGTAGTCTTTGGGACGGAACTCGTAGCTCCTATGGATATAGTCCATGGAGTGGGATCTGACGGGTTGGACTTTCCTTGTAAGGTTTCTTATGTGGAGAACCTGAAGCAATGGATGCGGAGAGGACACCAGTATGTGCGGGAAAATCTTGGAGTCTCTGCTATAAATCAGAGACGAGATTATAACAAACGTACTAGGCCTCCAAAGTTTGCTGTGGGGGATGTTGTCTATAGATATTGCCCTCCTAAAGCAAACAAGAAATTGGGACAGAAATGGGATGGCCCATTTAAGATCCGCAGGTTCATAGGCGGTACCACCTGTGAACTTGAAACAGCAGAAGGCTTGTTGAGATACCACATTGATTATCTCAAGCCTGCTTTTGATGAAGATGGTCCTATCCATGCTAGAAACCTTCATAGGGCTCCAGAATTTCAGAAACTGGAAAAGGCAGGTAGAGATATTCTCAGGCTGGAAGCTGGGAAAGTTGTAGCAGGAGTTGAATGTCCGGCTAAGTCCGTGAAGGAGAAGGTTACTATAGGCGTCAAGCCTAGAGGTAGGCCGAAAAAGAGGAAGTCCGTTTCGGCCACAGATCTTCCTCCACTGACTAAAGGAAAAAAGAAGAAGGGTCCTGTTAAAGTAGGAAACCAAGTGTTGCCTACTAAGAAACAGACTCTAGGGGAAATGAAACGAAGGCCTGGTAGACCAAAGAAAGGGGGGACGGGGGCAGGAACAGCAGTAGTTGTTCCTCCAGTTCCGCCTAGTATTTGTGTAAAAACCAAGAGGAAACGCGGTAGACCGAAGAAACAACTTACGGACTTGCCTGCTGTTCCTTTAGTGCCTGTGAAAAGAAAGGTTGGGCGTCCAAGGAAAGAACCAGCTCCAGTGGTTTCCTTGCCAACCTCTCTACCCCAGAAAAGGGCACAAAGAAATTTGTTGCCTAGTGTAAGGGACACCTCCCCAGCGCTGGTAAGGGCTCAACGCTTGCGTAAAGCCCCAGTTCGGTTTAATCAGTAAGAAAATTGGTATCCGGGGGGAGAATTTCTGAACTGGTTCTCTCCCACTTCAAAAAAAGTACACAACGAGAAGTCAGACTTGCAGTTTATTTGTACCGAATATTAATTGCTTGTCACCATTCGGCAATGTAGACTCAGTTCTATTTATGACTGGGAAACAAACATGTGTCTTGGAAAGTATTTGGTTTGAACGATAGAGAAAAGCTAGGCCCAGGCTTGCCCTGCGAGCAATTGTGGCTTGGAACTTGCTGTAAGGCCGGAATCTATTTATAGTGAATAGGTGGTTGCTTGAATCTGTCCTGAGAACCAGAGCAATTTGAGGTAAACACCCTGTGTAGTCTCAACAGGGGAGTACAGGTTAGCCGGACTGGTCAAACATGTCCGCGCTATGGCTCAGAAGGAGCGCAGGAAGTGATTGGCGCTGCCAACAGCGGTGGCGGACTGAAGCACTAAGCGTGGCCACGGGTCTCGCCGGTGTGTTTCACTCCTTTCAGTTGACTTCCGGATTCTGAGTGTGCGACACGCTCTTCACAAAGGAAAAGTAAACTGTAAGTTTTCCAAAAAGATGAACTTATTGTTTTACATCTGTATGTGTTGATATGTAGTTGCAAGAAGGCGACAAGAGTTTCTGGACCAATGTGTACTGTATTCGCTGAGAAATACTAGTCAGAAATGACTCGGCGGACTGGCGCCGAACACGTTGTGGCCATTTTGGTATGTTTTGTATAGCGAATGAATGGACAAGGGGTGTCTCTATGCTAAACAGACCATTTCTTGTCAGGTCCCGGTGATATTAGCAGGTTACACTCTGAATGCATGTTGGTTGACGAATTAATGTGTTGTTTAGAACTTGGCTTGTTGTAAATGTATACCGGTGGTAGATTTTTAGACCAGCCACGCCCGTGCCACGTCCGTGGTCAGAAACCAGTTCTGTCTAGGTCTAAAAATATTGTCCCTGAACTGTGCCCTTATTTTTGCTGTTGCTACATGTCGTTATTTTTCTATCTATCAGAACTAGGTTGAGATTCAGTCCAACATGTCTGACCGAGAAAATGACTTGGACCTGTCGGCGTCTGACGGCGAGTTGTTGACCGACGACCAGGCGGCCAAGGTGCTGGATTCGATCATGACAGCAGCGGAGAAGGAGGAGTCAGAGGACACGACGTTCTGGGAACAGAAGGTCCCTACCCCTGCCGCGTTCGAAGTGGACTTGGAGGAGGAAATGGAGGTTGAGGTAAGCGTTGCTCCCTCCAAATCCTCGGACAAGCCGGACAGGTCCGGACGGACCACCCACCAGTCAGCAGACAAGTCCCCGGACCAGTCTGCGGACAAAGCCCGGACTTCCAGGTCTTCGGACAGGAAAGCCGGAACCACAGGGACAAAGGGTCCCAAGCAAAGTCCTGCAGAGGACAAGTCCGAAAGGAGACAGGTGGAGGTGACACCTAGAAGATCACCACGTAAGCAGGCCGACCCGGGGAAGGTCTTGAGGGGCAAGGACGCGGACACCATCCGGACCCGTTCCCAGTCTGACTCTCCAGGCAAGAAGAGTTCAGATCACGATCGGAGCGCTTCCTCAAACCCCAAGGCTAAGCCTGCAGCCGCCTCTCGGCCCAAGGGAGCTGAGTTGGCGAAAGCTCTGCAAAAACTTGCCCAGAACACTGCTAGCACTAGCAGTACGAAGACGTCCCTTCCTAAGCTTCCCAAAATCCGGAAGCTGAAGAAGGTACATGTGTACCGATCCGAGGCTAGGCGGGTGCAACTGGCCAAATTTGGTTCTTTAACCAAGTTCAAGGCTGAATTGGACTCAGCAGCTCTGGTTCCCCTGAATCCGAGCATGGATCAGCCCGGATCCGTTCCTCCTCAAGCTCCGGAATCGGACGATGAGTCGAAGGAATTTGACGATGACCAAATGACCCGGTACGAACAGGTTATTTGGCCAGAAGTGGTCCGAGAGGACAGCCTTGACGCGGGCACGTTTGGGAAACTCACAGGAGTTCACAAACTGTGGCAGCCCGGGTTTAGGTGCCCTTTCATGGTTTGCAGGTACCTTCCTGTAAACGAAGGTGGCATCAAGAGGTACCAAACCAGAGAGCGCTTCTTTAGGCATCTCTGTGAGGTACATGCCCCCTATTCACAGGTGTGGGTGTGCTCCCACGACCAGTGTGCCCAGGTTTTAGACCGCCGTGTGGAGTTGGTGCAACACTTCATGAACGGCGAAGTCAAGCAGCACCACCTGAATAGGGAGATTGCCTTGGAGAAAACCAGAGCTGTGATGCCAGTCATCCGGAACAACTCTGCCTTCCTCCGTATGACCCACATGTCGGCCCAGCACTTGAGGGTTACACGCAGGATGAGGTCGGTTGCGAAACCATCCAAGTCCAGCGCTTCCTCCTCTGCTGCTGGACAGTCCGGGTCAGCCAGTTCTTCCTCTAGCAGCCAAAAAGGGAAGTCTGGAGACAAATCTGTGGCAAAGAATGCCTCCTCCAGCAAGGAGACCACTGGAGGCACTGAGGGTGCCCAGAAACGCGGCCGGACTAGCTCCGGAGGTGGAATGCTTTCACCATCCCTTCCTGCAGCCAAGAAGCAGAAGGGCCGCAAGGCGCAGGTGGAGACAGACACCTTGTCTGCCCAGCTGCCTGAAAAGGTAGAAACGGAGCAGCTGGTCCGGGCAGCGGAAACCGAAGTTCAACGCTGTTTGTTGACCCTCCGGGCTGCTGCTGACGCTGCTCAGCAACAAGTTTCTACCTCAATGGCGACACTGACTGTCCCATTGCAAAAGCTTGAGGCTGTGCAGGGCCAGATTGGAGAGAATGCCGCACAGAAGGAGACAATCCGGACGCAGGCGAAGATCATCCAAACCCTGCGCTTGGCTGTGGCCAAGAAGGATAGCGAGATCCTCAATCTCACTGAGGAAAATGCCAGTCTGCGTAGGGAACTCACAGAATTCGGCCGCAGCTCCTCTCCTGAAAGTCAGGTGGAAGCGTCCACCCAGTCCGCTACAGTGACTACTGCCCGTGCCCCTCAGTCAACTGCTGTTGCTGGCCCGAGTACAGGTACTGTGGTGTCAGAGTCCGGAGACTCTGTCAATGTGAGTATGGACTTGGCTCAGTTTAACCTGCTGTCAAGTCTGATGGCCAAGTTCCAGCCTGTGTTGGCCCCGCGGACTGCTCCCCCGCCAGTGCAGCAAACAGCTCAAGCGAGTCAAGGAGGCCAAGATCCTTTTGGTCTAGTGAGAATGTTTGGCTCACCGGGAAATGCCCTTTCTCCTCTATCCGGGGGAGAAAGCGCAACGGCTGTTGGTCCTGAAGACGGGCGAAAGCCTGCGGACCAACAGGACGGATCCACGGATCAGCAGGAAACTGATGAAGGTGTCCCGGACACTGAGAACACTCCCATGGACTCCCACTGATGCCTGGACCTACCTAGCCTCCGCCGGATGTGGCGTCGAGCATTTTTCCAGTTCAAGCCTCCGTCGGATGTGACGTGGAGCGTTTCCTTGCCTTGCCTTGCCTTGTTGGCTCGCCCACGAATCGTTTCTTTCGGATCCGGACCATGTTCTACCACCCCGCGGACTCCCTTTTCGGATTGATGACACATCAACTAAGACTTTTAATGTGAGACTACTCTTTTTTACTGTCGGTTCACTCAGAAGGAGGAACTTCAGTCAGATTTTATAAAAATTTTCTACACTGGATTCTGTAAGTTAGTGAGGACACTTTATGCTCCTGAATGTATTTGGTGTTTACTATTACTACTTTCTTCAGATGTGTGTATTGAACTTTTTATTTGGATTTTTATGTCCGTAATCTCTTTTTGCATGTGTGCTTGACATGTTTGTCACTAGAAATGTGAATTTTACTGCTTTTTACCGAGTTTGTAATGTGTTAAAACTCTTTTTCGAAGAGGGGGAGTATTGTAGTGGGTCTGGTTATAATACCAATATTCTATTCTATTGTGTGGTGGTGCTGTCCGCTGTGGGTTAGTACACCTGAACTACCCCAGTGGGCAGTACCAGTGAACATGTCCACTCATCAGTATATGTGTGGGGACTTTTACCATTATATTGGTTGTTATGCTCTTTTAAGCTTATCTTGTGTTCATAACCTTTCTACCAATGTATTTCTATGTGATATTTATATCCACGGACGTCAGTCCGAGAGTCTTCAGTAACGTAGTGCCTGAGTGCATCTTACCTTTATTATCTATATTGAATGTCTACTCACACCAGTTTTGTATGAGTCGAGAATAAGGGAGAACCCCAGCTCGAGTTGTGTGAGTCAGGACAAGTGTGTCCCAAGTGATTGAATAAAGTCCGTAGAAAGGTTAAGCCTTGTTCTGTCTTTATTTAACGTGCAAGCGGATCGGATCCGAAGATCACTACATATATATGCATATGAACAATGCCATTTGCTGTAACTTAGATATTCGTTGATCATTTGTTAATACATGCATGTTAATACATACATGAATGATTTAGAGATCAATTGGGACGACAACGAATGGTATTTAATATACTAATGAAAATAATAATAATCATCTTACCTTTGGGAGAACTTACTTGAGGAGTTGTTGTCCACTCATGGTCATTGCTGTGCTTAAACGATTTCCCTAATGCCAATAGGATAAAGCTTGCTAGTAATAGCAGATATCCTGTTTCATACTTCCTACTACATCCTGAAAGCATATTGAGTTTCAAGTCAATAGCATACCACCGTTTCCACGAATATACTATTGATCATACATATCTTGCCCGAACATGTGATGAGAAAGATCCCTTCATCCGGCTTTTGGTGAATTACTTTTGTTGTCTATTTAAGTTTATATCTCATGTTAGCCAAGGGTTTTAGCACGTGATATACAATCCAATGCTAAATAACAGGTTTCATATCTATGTTGCGAATAGTCTCTCAGATGAAGCAGGGATGTGCTATGTGAGTGGTATTATCTATCTTTGGCTTGTATGAATCAGATTAGATAAGAAGACCCTTGAAGTTACCTCAAATTATTAAGCAAATATTGTTGAAACAAACAAGTTAGTTAACAATAATGAAAATAGAAAACAAAATGAGTCATAAATTTGAATTTTAACTTGTAATTTTATTTTAAAAAACAGGTTGGTTGCCATGACGACCCCACCTAAATCACAGTGAAATAAGCACTGTGCGTAAATCACTCTAGATCCATTGTTTTCAGAGCAATGCGTGTATAATATATATATTATATATATTCCTTATCTATATACATTAATGTTCATATAATGTATAAATAATGTTCTGAAGCTAAAAGACAGATTGTTCCCAATCTATATCCATACATCTAATCAACTGTCGGTATTTGAGGTAGGACTTTGCTTCTTTTTTTTGTTACAAACAAAGGCCATTGTAATTTAATCACAAATAGATAGATAAAACACATGTCGACCTTTTTAATTTGTATGGCGTTGCCTGACAGCAATAAATCTAAAGCTAATAATATATCAAAACAGTCCTTATTCCTTGTCGTTATTCCTACTTATAGGGATATCAATACAATAATTTCATTTTTACATACAAATATAATTACCAATCATCCACTATTTAATACACAATAGTTATGATATCCTTCATATTCTACTACAGTGAGGTCCTATTCTATCAATATTGATCACACATGTACTACAAACTCTATAGCATACTGCTTATCTCCACATAGTCTCACATCAAGGCGATGTGTATCACTCTTATCATCTCTTTGTCTTTCCCAACCATCCATAACATAACCCCAATTCAAATGTGGTATTCAATACCTTCTTTAATCATCGCCCAACAAAGTACTTGATCTATATATGAAAATGTCTAGTGAACTCCTCTCCACAGCAGGGGGCTGAATAAAATACTTTGTAGGCTATTGAAGTTGTATTGATGTTGCCCATTTTCTCTACCACTTCCGAAAGAAGACAGAAAAATAGCACAAAATTAATATGGAATAATATGTGCAGCCAAATAAAGAAAACGTATGCTTGTAATAACTGATACAATTCACTGGTATTATATTTGTATCAAAACGAATCATTGCATATAACCTCATGAATACAAATATTTAATTTTGATGTAAGTTATCATAGGTTCATTAAACAAATGGAATCTAAGATTTCATCCCCAACAATGTATGATTAAATATGTATTCAAACCCACAAGAAGTATTGACTATTCATAATGTGATATTCTTGGTTCGTTCCTTGAACTAATAAAATAACACTTCATGAAACCCTAAAAGATGATGTATAACTCAGAGTTATTAATTTGGTTTTTGATAGAGATTCGATAGAGATGTTTTACTATTGATTAAATTAATAACTGCCTTTCGTTATAATTATGTTTCATCAAAGTTCAGTGGTCTACTTATTTGGTTGAATAACCTATAATAAAAGGTCAATTTTCCGTTATGTTTCCAATAGATCGTCAGCTACTGGTATCATGAGTGGTGCTTAAGTTGATTAATTGAGGCACTCTCGCCTCCATTTTGTGGTCTTTGTCTGGTTTGTGAGGCCGCGAAAAAGATATTAGTTGAGGACTTTGTTGAATAGTTCATCTGATAGTTCTATACTGTGATCTATCTAGCCGACCCATATACAAGCTTTAAGATGAAAGATAAGAGGTTAGAATTTGGAACGGATATCCCCTGATATCAGAAACAATTTGATTGGATGCATTCAATAAAAACGTTAGCTCAAGCTGCCAGCATTCCTTTTTCAAGCGCCATTTTGTTTGGACAATATATTGTTTGAACACAATTTTGGGGTATATTTGAGAGAAAATGCGCAAATGGCTGGCACCAGTTACCTCTGTGCTGGAAGTCTTTTGACAACAGTGTTGTTATTAAGCATTTTGACACTATCAACAGCAGGCAAACGTATCCCAATATGTAAGTATGCCGTTTTGTTATCGAATGTGTGGACATTCATAGATATCAGTAACGAGAAAGCCAGTTAAAGTGTAGGTCACAATCTTTGCAGCATATCAGGGTCAGTAATTAGAATTTCGTGTTGAAACTCAAAATTAAAGTGTGGTGTTTAAGGTATAACTAGGGATCTTGTTCTAAATAAATTAAGTGGACCAAGCAATGCTATGTGAAACGACATCCTAGGCAGCCAATCAGGTTCAATGTCACAAGTAATTCTGGAGATGTACGATTAGCTTACTGGGAGTCAGTTAATTAATGGTCTATCTGGGAAAACAAACCGTTTATGTACTGCCTAGCCCTAGCAGGCTCACAGTTGTGACACATACAATTACAGTAGTCCTTAAACAGGCTACTAGTACACATGTATGATGTTATACGATTATGCAGGCATCAAAAACATTGGTACAATAAAACAATAAAACATTAAAACGTAAGCCAAGCCCCATCAGCGCCCCATCTTTGTTGTTTTCCCTATCACTGGTCAACAAGCTGTACATGTATGCTACCCGGCCACACCCTTGGCGCTCATCAATTAATATTTAAATACTTAAGTGGGAAATCAACAGCCCATTAAGGGAACCTAGAAAAGCTTCGGAATTATCCTGAAAATAAAACCTTATTTCAAAAAATACAAAAGTCTTTGCCATTAAAACACAAATATAAACCCCAAAGGAAAGTGCACTTTTTGAGATTTCAAACAAAAATATTTAAGTGGGATAGAATATATTGAGTGAAAAGTGGCTGAAGAAATGCATGAGAGAAACCCTCCTCATATAATTAGTGTCAAAATACTATAAAAGATGTAAAGCTGCGAAAAGGCAACAAATTGATTAAAAAACGGGAGCGATTTTCCTGCACAGCACATATTTTGATTTTGCGAAGCTTAGCCTAAGGGATCCCTAGGTCCACTCGGTAAACCGTCGATCGTTTTCCCGATTTTATCTCGAAATAATAATGCTAGGTACACCAAATGAAAATTTCAACAGAGGAATCATATGTAAAAATGCGATTTTGCTAAAGAATATCAACGATTTAAAGCTGTGGAATTGATTCGAGGTGCCTATGACTTAGTGTGGCTGACAACATGATCGGAGACGTGTTGATGATAGTGGCGAAAAACGCCGAGTTCAAACGCAAAAAGTAAAGGAATTTGAATATTAAACTGAACGACATTTATCTTATTAAGTAATTTAAATCATATCCATGTCTTAATAATAGTAATACACCGAAAATTAACCGAAATAACGATTCAAAATAGAACTACATTCTGCAGGACTTCTCACAACCCGGCAGGTCAAGCGCGCATTGATATGTACTTATAGCAAAGAGCCGGAACTATAGGTGGGAGGGGCAGCGTAAGTGGACGTTTTGCCATCGGGCCCTTGGGCTACGTGATCTCAGTTTGTGCGCTCACGCGCACTCACTGAGATCACTACGCCCGCAGGAAATATGGAATGACAGATCGTCCCTCATGCGCTTTTGCCTATATATTTGAGCTGGCAAAATATAATAATATGGGCTTTGCAATTATTTTTCACAATAGAATCACTATCACTAACAGTGCAGTTAGTGCCCGTTTCCCATAGGTGTTGCATCGTGATTTGTAAACAAATTTTGGCATGCATAATTGGTCTTGCCATTTACTGTTTTTTCATAATATTATATAGTATTGTTTCAATGAGAGTGAGATACTAGAAACGTTTAGTAGAAATGGTGTACACACGGGGAAAATGTTGGCATGATTCCATGTGGCTATTAAATTTCAGATCAACGACGGGACCCGAATCAGTACTGTTATATATTATGTTTTATATGTCGCATCAATTGATGAATGATATATAGCAAAAAACATGGTTATTGTGATTTTCATGTCAAAGTGAGTTAAGCCCAATCCCCAAAGATCAGTTTTTAAATCAAAGCTCTAAATGATGAATTGTATTTTAACTGATGTGGTATATACTTTAATCCTATGATGACTAACAATCGATAATTAAAAGGTTTTGCGAGAACCAAACTAATATTAAGTTATATTTTTAGTCTGTACTGTTGAAGACTTGCCAAGAGGGTTCAAGTACAATGGCAATGGTCCCTGGAACAACCAAGCGTATCTTGGATTCCGGCAACACTTCTTGTGTTACGACATTTACCATCCAAGCAAAACAACATTGACTTGTATTGGGAAAAAAAAATGGTCCCAGCCAAATCCACCTTGTGAATGTAAGTATTATGGCCTGCTGTTCTTTGTGCCTGTGCCCATATATGTTCATAAGTAGAGCAGAAATTTCATGAATAGAATGACGTAATTCTGTTCTAGATATCCTTTGTCCCTCACTACCTCACTGTCCCCGTGGTAAGGCGGAGGTAGGAGGCTGGGAAGTGGATGATAAAGCACGATACACATGTAAAGAAGGATACTCTTATAATGGCACCAACCCTCGGGTCTGCCAGAGGAACCAGACATGGTCTGGTGGTCTCGGCTCATGTCAGGGTGAGTAGGACTCGTTTTGCATCTTTGTTTTCTTTAAATGTTTTTGTTTTTTTTTCATTATAAATATGGCCATGTGGTGTCTATGTATGTATACATGTATGTATGTATTTATATCACAATTGAGGGTTTACAATCTGCAAATGAGTGGATACCTACCATTGTATGTTGTTGGATGGATCTACGCGCGAAAATATGACCCTTATTTTAGCTTGCGTCTACAAAGTATTCAAATTATGGAAGGTTGTGGATAGGAGGGAGGAGACTTATGGCATGTGATAGAGGACGAGCGATAGCGAGTTCTCTATCACATGTCCATAAGGCTATTCCCTCCTAACCACAACCTTACAAGTCCTTTAGAAGTTGACCACAGACTCTATCCGCTGGTAGCATTGTGCGTTACAAGGGTTATTTAGGGACAAAACCGGACCTAAGACCCCTAATGGTTGATATGATGCTCGCTCATGAGGTCACACCTATTTAAGACGTCATAAGGCGTCAGTGCGTTCTTTGATTAGCCAATCAGTTATACACTTGTCTATCACTTTGGTATCAAAAATCAATATGGCGGGTCATTGGAGAAAAGCAAGGTAAATAAATAGTCTTAGATATGAGGTTGTGGTATAAAAATAGGATGTAACTTGGTTAGTTTCAGACTTAAACTGTACACAATTTTTGACCAGCGATATCACTCCAAGCCTGCGGCTTCTTGTGACATCCCTGGTTGAAAGAAACTCTGGGCATTGTATACAGTAAGTTAGAAACCAGGCATGTTACATCCTATAATAGTACAATATCTATTTCCGTAAGTGGGTACACATATATAACAATTATAAAGTAATTATACACCAGATATTCTAATTGCGATGATACAATAAATAGAAAGATCTATAGAAAAATAGAAAAAAAATCCTAATAAGTTAGTACTTGACATAAATCATACAATCTTAACAGATCATATTTAGTACATTCAACTTGGGACCAAGTCAACAATAGATAAAGTCCATTTAGTTAATTTTTTAAAAATTCCATTTACAGGCCAAATCATTAAAATGCATTTGATCGTTACACAAAAACGTGATTGCCATTTGAAAACGTATTTTGAGCGTTGCCTAGTATAATATCCATTACCTTGTGATCACCGATATCAACAACGCGAAAACGATACAAATATGAGAATGAAAATACTTCTACCATTATTTCTTACTATTGAGTTGTATGGATTTATCATCCCAACGGTCTACTTTACGCTAATTATACAATCAAATCAAGAACGTATTAAAAAATCATGCCAAGTCTGGCTTTTACAATAAAACAAAAGGTGTTGAATGGGATTAGCCAGGCGTGATACTAATAACTCTAGCCTCGTATCCAAAATGTTAATTATTATTAACCTGTGGCTTATTGGATCCTCCATCTATCAAGGTAATTAGTTGGTCCAGTCAGGATCAGCCCAGGCTCTGTGCAATCTGTCTAGTATTTAAAGTGGCTAAGGACACTGTTTGACTATATATCATTTAGAAATATGTTTGTAGTTTTCGATGACATGCATAAGTAGGAACATTTGTGTGGAATACCAACGCTATATATTCCTTAGATTAATTGATATTTGTTAATGAAGAATGTGGCAGAGGTTCCATTGGGGAATTCAAATCTGAGAGAGCAGTAACTAGACCATAAGGTGCTGACCTCAGTGTATGGTAAAGGGATGTGAACTAAGAGCGAGGCAGGAGGTACATAGTGACTTATATACCCTGTCCCATCCAGCTGGTATCACTTAACTCATTAAGATAACAGGCATACAGGCGGCGAGACCTCTTCCAACTGCCATGTCTGAGAGACTATAGTGTGATGGAGGCACCCCACGAAATTTGAAGTTTTAAACTCTTATATATTCCAAATACTTGTATTTCATACATTAATGCTCCCAGGTATTGGTTAATGGCATAATGATCCAGAACATTGTTGAAATTCAAGCATATGTCAAAAAAATCAGCTGCTCAGCGGCAAGTGTCACTTTAAGAGAATAAACCCTTGAACAGGCCCTCTGCTACTTAGTTTGGTTCTGGCTTTAAAACATACTACTCGGTGTGTTGCGTTGATTAATTTCTCACCCAACTACTGACCCTAAATTTATATTGAAGAACAGCATGCCTTTCTTCACCCTATTTGATGCTCATCTAGGGCCCATCTATGTTGGGCCCTAGCATCCGAGGAAACATGGGCCCTATTATCTGAAATATTTACTTGGAGACGTGTAGCATTTTTAGCTTTTAAATCAAGATGCTAGGTCCCACCCAGAATTGGCCGTTGGCCCTAGTGTTGTTGTGGCCTAACGTCTGGAGCCCAATAATAGCCCTGCTGTGGAACATACAATGTTATACAAGGGACGATAAGCAGACGTTTAGTTTATCATTTTCATTACTGGTTGCTGTTTAAGTATCCTTACTGATTAAGATGAATATAACGGTGAAGTATGGAAAAGGAAATGGACTAATCAAAGGGTCTGTTACAATGGAAACAAGCTTACTGCCAAGAATTAGGTCATCATTTTAATGTGTTAGGTTTAAATTGAATTGATCAACGATTTAATAGAAAATCTATGTCCATTTCATGTAGAGGGCAATGCTTCTTCCATGGTCGATAAGTTTTTGATTATTGTATCTAAGTATATGATATTGGCCTTTAATGAAATAAGAAAATGTATGCTAACCTACCCACCGTTGTCAAAAAGAGAAAAGCCATGAACCAGATTATATACTGAGGACTCATCAGAAGGGTAACTTGGTATGAACAAAATCTACAACTTTTGCAGAAATAAGATGCCCCCCTCCTCTCACACCACCAGATGGGGAGATCCGACCTCCACCACCATATAAATTTAACACAAATGTTGTGATTTCATGCAAGAGGGGACTGATGTACACAGGATCTCCACAGCTAACTTGCGGAAAGGACAATACCTGGAATGGGGTCATTGGAGAATGTAAAGGCAAGGATGTGTTCATTGTTGACCTATTGTTTATCTCATTAAAATTAGCTATTACATAATTGACTTGCTTACTGTTCACACAGGAGAAATAAGTATCCCGACGTCATACTCTAAGATGGGTTCAAGAAACTGCAACTACACCTATCACATAAAAACCTATACAAGCTATAGATATAGAGGCTATAATTTGTGGGAGCTCAGTCAATATTAATCAGTAGTTGTATGAATAAACTAGTTTTGCAGCAGCATCGTACAATGAGATAGTGCAATGTTCTTTATAATATGTTTGTTTTCAAGAAGTAACCTGTGAAAAGGAATTTGTAATTCAAAATGGAACTCTTGAGGCATCTACAATTACATACAAGTCAGTTGGTACCATCAAATGTGATGAGGGATTTAGATGGACAGGTCCAACAAATGAGATCACATGCAATGCCAATGGGACTTGGACATTTGATGGCGCCTGTAAAGGTAACTGAACTTTATACATCCTACTCAATGTACTTTTGTTATCATTGTTATAGCTCGTTCTGTCATACGACTAATTTTCAATTATCATAGCTAGCTCCTTCTCCTACGAAGGCTATAGTCCACTACTGATTAATACAGGACTTCTATTTGTCTGGTCGTAATCCTTTCAGGTACTTCACACGTGACTCACGCACCAACTTAATGCAACTCTTGCCAGGCTTTAATTGTTAATATTCTGTCCTATAACGATTCTCAGAACTAAGTTGTAGTTCCTTTTCTACCTGAATTATGCCTGAATTGGGGGCGTAGGTGAACACTTACCTTAGTTCACATTGACTGTACCGCCTGTGACTGAATCCTCCTTTTTAGGAATCCCTCGTGATATTTGGACTACACCTCTTACAACGATATCAATATGCATAGCAGCTATCTTTATAGTCGGCGTGAATTGCTATTTCTTACGGTAGGGATATTCAACCATCATCTATTACCATTGAAATTGTTACATAATGCATTCCTATTGAGATATCATCATTATAGTTATTTGCTTTACTACAAATGCAAAGGTTAACTAAGTGCAGATTATCTCGTCCTTGTCACTCCAGTCTTTGAAGGAACATGTATGTAACAATAGTATGATTATTTAATTAGCTTTAGAATTTTATGTTTCTTAATATATGAAGGCAATTAAGACTGAAGTAGACAATATTCAGGAAGATCTCTAATTAATTATCTCACTCATTGTATCAGACATTTCAGAGTTGGAAATATACTGAGGTATTTATTAAACAGAAATAATGATCACCAAGCTGGAGATATGGAAGAAACTATAAAACTATTGGAAACCACAGGTAAGACAAACCATTTATACAACATTTTAATTTTTAAAGGTAAAGAAAAAAACAAAATATCAGTGTCTGTATTCCTAATTGTCTAATTATATCTTGGGTGACACATTAATATTGTGTTTGCGAAATGCTATGGGGACTTTCATAGACAGATAAGTTTGTAGAAAGGGAAAATATTCTTTACTTATATTAAGTTGCATCCCTTTTTTATACAAGTCAACATACCCGCATTGTGACATATCCGCATTGTTTTGTTCAAAGGCTATGAATTCCTAGCCACATACCCAAATATATTCTACTTGTTGGCTCTGCTGTTGGAATCAACTATAGATATGCACAACAGTTTTTTCCCCATCAAACAACCCAGTGAGATAAGGCTTAAGATCCTCTTGCAATGATCAATAGTCATATAGTTTGTTGTACACATATCCGATTATTTTGTACAAAGTGAAAGATTATATATTTGTGAAGAAGCATCAAGGGGTCAAAGCTGAAGGACATTTGTTACGCCATCACTCACTATGCAAGCTCCTGACTGATGAACAGTTGTGGCCTGGCTCATATCTTTTGTTATCTGGGGAAGGAGGGTAAAGAAGGTGGCTAAGGGGATACAGGTTGAGGGCATCAGGCGAGGGAGGGAAAATCCTGGAAGCTGACCTGTGTTACTCAGATATGACTTGTGAATAATTAATTAAGGTTTCTGTCTCATTTCCATTGTCCCTGATTGGATCCCTGCTGTGTAGGCACTGACCAGTGTTCAACAAGTGTAACCCAATCAGGGCAGTTATTGTTTGGATCATTTTATATCTGCATGCATAAGTAGACACAAATAAACTGAATCATCCTCATCTTTTGTTTTCGATCAAATCATGTATACTTGTTGTGTTGATCACTCAAGATATGCTTCATCTTTATAGATTCAGATGATCCACTGAAAACTGCAGTGTTGGAAGTAGGACATGTGACAAACCGGAACCCTGATAAGAAGATCAACCTAGACACTCAATTTGTGAAGATCAGACTGGTGACTGGAGGTGGATATAAAAGAATGAATGAGATCAATGATTCCCTACCACATCACTACCAGGACTACCTAGAGAGAGCAGGTGCTCAGAATATAGAGATCGATGACATCCTGAACTATGTGACAGACGTCACAAGCTCCACAGGGGACAGTAAAAGGAAACCACTGTTAGTCGAGGGTCGAGCTGGCGTGGGGAAGTCAACAATGGTGCATAAGTTAATGAGGCTCTGGGCGCAGAATGTGTGGGCTAAAAACATCAAGGCAGCGTTTCTCTTTAATTTAAGGAACCTTATTGTAATTGATAAGAGACAGATTTCTATAGATGAACTTTTCAACAATTTTAGTGTTCATCCAACACCTGACAAGTGCAACAATTTGACAAAGGGATTTCTGAGGGACCATGAAGATGCCATCCTGATGTTCATCGGTGAATTTCTCTTATGTCTAGAGGTTTTTTACTGCTTTTTCATAGTTGCCAGCATACAGCTCTGCACTATTAATTATGATGGGTTGCATCTTCATTTAATAGTTTTCATTTTTTTAACAGATGGTCTCGACGAATTCCCTGGATTGGCAAACAATTTGAAACATCTGAAAAAAATCTGCACGGGAGATAAAGCAGAGCCAATTGAATGGTGTGTGAATATTCTTCGAAGAGATGTTCTAGGAAAGTCAACTATGATCGTTGTCTCAAGGTACTGATTTTATTACAATGACCCTCACCCAGTATGAGTCTCCTACTATTGGTAATTTCAAGCAAGACGCCTTTGAAAGGAAGGCTATATTTAGAGCTGTGTCTTACGTTGTATTTGTGTTCCTGAACTGCAAGATCATAATTATTATCTCACAGACCATTTGAGGACTTAGAACACCTACAATGTGAGCCCGTTGTGGAAGCGGTTGGACTCACACAAGAGAACATACTCCATTTCATTGACCATCACGTAAGGGCCGAAAATATTGCTAGAGTAAGAGCTGCAATGTTGGGCAACAATCTGCTTATGTCTGTGTCAGCAATTACATATTTCTGCATGATGTTTTGCATGGTTTTTGAAGAAAATGAAAGTATCACAACAACAGACTTGACAACTTTCACACGCATTGGAGCTTTTATTGTTGATGTGAGTATTATCCTGATTGAATCTCCTGTATGACAAAATGTTATCGCTATTAATCTGTATTGCTTTGGTATTACTGCAATTTAGTTTGAAATCCGATTTTAAATGTAAGTGACTAAACATACCACATAGTTTGCTTTGATTCTGATTCACAACATTCCATTTGACAGCCCATCTGACCAATGCTTAGCCAGCCGTTGACTTGAGGTCTAAGGCTCATTTTACAAGAGAATGCTAAGACATTCTCAACAAAGTCAAAGAATATCTTTTTTGCTTTCCACCAGAGCTACATGAAAAGGTGTCCAACTACTGTGAGCCATGATCCAACTGGTTGCCTCCCCAATTTAGCCAAGCTAGCATACAAAGGAATGGTGGATAGACAATACTTAAAGGCATTTGCTAGACTTGTCTTTGATGTGGATGACCTGGAAGAGAACGGACTTACCGGACATCTAAGTAATACAAAATAATATCAATGGCTTTTAATTTCACTAGTTATTGGAATGGAGATTGTTAATTCATTTTAACTATTAAGCCTAAATTAATTGCTGGGATTTGCTAGTATTTTAATTTCCACCATTTCAATTACAAGGTCAATAACATTCTCAATTCATAGGAAATATACGGTTGCTGTTATGAATATGACTATTTCGAAATTGGTGAATAACTTTTGTTGGGAAATACACATACTACAACACATGCTATTGGTCACACACTTTAGGGACACAAGCTGAGACGTCGGGTATGCTGGTTACAGGACAGGCTCCATTCACTTCATCTCTTCCTCCAACCACAGAGTTTGTGCACCTCTCTGTACAGGAGCTACTCAGCATGTGTGAGCTTTTGCACATGAGACAGACCTTAACTGTAGAGATCGTCTCACAGATCCTCAACTCAGGCAGTTTCATGATGGCCCAGCAGTACCTATTTGGTTTGCGCTATGACAAAAAGAATGAACACATCTCTAGCCTGCTTAATGCTGTCTCGAAGCAACAACCTGGCGTGCATGACATCCACACAGACCCTGACCTTGTTGCTATTGTCACAGAACAGCTATCATCAAAGGTATGGCTTCCTTGATTGAAAATATATAGTACTAATCTAAAACAAACAATATTTGTAGAAAATATCACCCTCTCAGAATGATAGAAGTTGGAATATTGTTATTTCTGCTGGGAATTGCTTGATATTAATACAGAAAGAATAGAGAAAGAAGTAATGCAATCCATTATTGCTGAGCATAGGTTTGGGAAGACGTGGTGGCATACATTTCTGAGATGTCTTTTTTGAAAATGCAATATTGTCAGTGCAGATCACTACTTAATTTATTATGTTTAAAGATGAGTTCCAAGGAATTTATTATCTTCATGAATGCATTTATTCAACTCTTCTCTAACCAGACCTGCAATGACAGATTAAGGCTCATTGCTGTTCAGATGGCATATGAAAGTCAAGACCAACATGTGGCTACCAGGCTATCAGATGTTGTTTTCGATGAAAAAGACACTCTGTACTTCCATGATGTGTTGCTCACAGCAGTAGACATGACAGCTATCATCTTTATGTTACAGTACACCAGGAGAAGGTGCAGGCTCAGGTGATTATATGTAACTAAATCTTCAAATAATTTCCTTTTACCCTACTCTTCAACAATGAAACTCAATGATCTGGACACCAGTGATTAGATGTTACTTCTGGGATATACAACTACTTGTATAATGGTACAAGAGCTGTCTAGGCAGTGAGTAATATTGTTTCTAATATCAGACG
This sequence comes from Sthenelais limicola, assembly GCA_942159475.1. Taxonomy (NCBI): domain Eukaryota; kingdom Metazoa; phylum Annelida; class Polychaeta; order Phyllodocida; family Sigalionidae; genus Sthenelais; species Sthenelais limicola. Next base: position 106,079,753 of record OW804099.1, read on the forward strand.
TATTTACAATACATTTACAATATATCTGGTACAACTGAAGATATTAGATTGATGGTACTCTTTATATTTGGGGCCGCAAATTGGCGCACTGATAATTTATCAATAATTCTGAATACACCCATCTTATTGTAAAACAAGATTAAGTGTTGTAAACTATAGAGATTACAGCCGATTATTGAGTTTCATTGAGTTTCATTGAGATAGTTCATATCATCAAAATCGATGTTAATTTAACTACCATTAATTTTGTCTTTCATCTAACTGTGAATCAAAATCTTATCTATGTATTGCTTGTAGAGGCTCAAAAGTAAAAAAAAAATCGATTGATGTAGAACATAGATATATGTATTGAGGAATATTCGTAAATTTATAGTATGTTACAATTAAAATTGAATGATCATCATGAAATTAATAAAGTTAACTGTTCAATATGTATACCTTGATTGGAGATGAGACGTATCGCATTAGTGATAAAATGTTTAAAAAACAAAACAATTACAATTAAAGGAACAAATATGCTTTTATCAAGATGATTGAACTATGGCATGCTCCTTAAATTCGTACTAAAGTTGATTTTATTTTTTTCTATGGGCTTTTTGAAAATGTTGATAAATGTGATAGTGGTATCACATATTGTCTTTACACCATTATGACATGGATTTTATCACTTACAGCCTTGAGAATGTATCAACCGATGCAACAAGTGAAAAGGTTCTGGCTGCAGGGCTCAATAAATGCACGTCCCTTGAAGGTTTACTGTATGTAATATTGTGTATTGTGTTGTTGAAGTATCTTACTATAGTTTGAATATGTAAATCGGTCTGGCCACTGTCAACGAAATGGTGTTGATGCAAAGACAGATACAGATACAACTCTTTGCAGACGACACAGTAATGTTCCACTCACGTCCACAGGGCGAAGCCTTATACAAGGAACACCAAGAGGACCTAGATGCAGTGGGAAAATGGTGCACGCCGAAAAAAATCTCAGTAAATGTACAAAAAAGCAAAGCCATGAGCATAGCCCTGCGTAAAACAAATACAAACACAAACAGAAACGCATTGAGCCTTAACAACGCTGCCTTGGAGCACGTCACACAATACAAGTACCTTGGCCTAGAAATCGATGATGGTCTAACATTCAACCTACACCTAACCTCAAAAATCAAACAGGGAATACAGAGACTTACAGCCACTGCCAGAATCAATCAGGCCCTCTCTAGTAAAAACACAATACTAATCTATCAGACCATGGTTCGCCCTGTATTTGACTTTTGTGGTATATTCTATACCCCAGCTCCCCTTACCGATGCAACTTTCAGATCACTCACTCACGACTGGTCATCGATGGCTATTGCCAAAGGCATGGCGATGACAAGTTGATTCAAAGATGATGAAATAAATTTCAGAAAATCTTATGGACTACCTACGACTACTATCACCAACACATCGCAAACGATTTTGTCAACAGTGGCCAAACCGCTTATGAAAGATTAAAATATTCTGGTACATGTATTGGATATTAGTATTTCTGAAACTGTATTTTTCTATATGTGATAGTACAAATGTTTCCTCCTACTTTTTAAAACATCCATGCGCCATTTTAAACAATGTATCTCAAATGATTTAACCATTAGTTAATAAGAAAACATCCAAACATCTATATACTATAACAACGATGTTTATTTTCTAAGGTGATTAATTAGGATGAATTCAACTTTCACAATAATTTCTATAATTGTATATAATATTATATATATGAAAGGCGACACTACACTAGAAACCTCTAAAATCCGCTTTGATCAGCATTTTACTGATCAGAGATGTAAGGTTCAGATCGGCTACAAACTTGACAACACGCTAATATGTTTTTTACACATTAATATTAATATATAGAATTTAATTATGGATTGCTTATGGAAATCATGTCACGTTTCAACTGCTAAATTTGGAAATATTAATAGTTATAGGATGTGTAAGAGTCAGGGTAGCAAGTGCTATCCCAGGTTCACTATGAATATAAATAATTGTATGTTTACAGACTCAGGTCGATGGAATTAATTGAATATGGTCCAGAAAGCATATTCAAGAAGTTAACCCATGGCCTAAAACTCACAGAATTGCGGTATGTTACATAATATATTTAGGATCGGTCAAATATATTGTCCTGTCTTTCTTGTAATCGTTAAAATGTGATGTGTTATAGGAAAATGAGTTACAAGTAGCGGCAATTATATTTATCGAAGTAATTAATTCACAAGATATCTTGGAATGTTCTGATTTTGTTCGGGTTTAGAACTTATAAGGTTAGTCATATGAACCTATGTACCAGGTGTCAGGACATTGTATTGAAGATATCTTTGCGTTTTTGTAAGGTCATTCTATGGAGTATATTAACTTCTTTTCTAACATAGATAAATCAAACTTGAAATAGAGAAATACTTCCTAAATGCCCTTAATGTTTACCATCATTACCGCTTGATTGCGTCTGTTCAGATATACTGGTATCTCAAAATGTATTTTTCAAATATTTGTGTAGGTTTGATGACATAGGGTTGGGCAAAAACAATGAGAGCGATCTTGCAGAATCACTTAAACAAATGGTTAACCTGTTGCAGCTAAGGTGATCATTTTCATATTACATCACTACAGACATATGACAATTTAAATACGGTGCAACGCCCCTCCCCCCTGACTATTTAGCAAATTGAAAGTATTTTAAATAATAATCTGTGACCACCTAAAGTAGTATCCATGTAGAGATTGCCGTGTTCACTTCTTTTTTACTAACAAGAACATCATACTATAAGGATATGTACATTAATATCATATTTTATTGAAATCTACAGCGTGAGGAAAGCATCGTTTTCGGAGGAGGGTGTCAGAAACGTTACAAAATCTCTGGTTGGCCTTTCAAAACTAAAGGACTTGAGGTATTACTGGATTATGTAGATCCCATTTAATTGCAAGGTTATGTACCTCATACTTCGCTTTCCAGCATTTGCGATTAACTGGCATTACTATACGGATAATACACATCATTTGGTGTTTTAATGTTTCAATGGTTTCCTTACTTTACAAGCTTGGAATCAGTTGGTCTGACTGAAAGAACGATAGATGGCTTGCTGAATGCACTTGGCTCCATGAAGGTCACAAATCTCAAGTATGTTCTGTGAACTAGTGAACATCAATAATTAGCACTTATTGGGCGAGTTGACGCATGGCGCGTAAGTAAAAAACAAGATCGTAGATCGAGATATTTACTTACGCGTCTGTGAGTCCTATAAGTTGATTATTATGCATGCCTAATTTTGCATGTAAAACGTGGTTAATTAAAAAGATACTTATATAATTTACCATATCGGGTTTTCGTACAAGAGGAATATAACTAGAAACAGGTGAAACGATCGAGGGAGAAAGCCCATGCTCCAGCAAACTCCATGGACTTATAATAATTATGCTTTTGTCAAATTGTGCTTTAGTAAATCAAATATTATACCATTTCAGTATCAATAATAATCCACTGGGGAAGGGAGGTATTGTGAAGTTGATGAAGTGGATAGAAAAAGACAAACATTTACATCGTCTCAGGTAAGTATAATTTCACATTAAGAGGAATTAAGAACAGAAGCCATCTTAGATATAAATGATACATTTGCTTGTCTTAAGAAACTCGAGCTCAAGTATTTTGAATTTTGTCGCGAATTATACTTCTATATATTCAAGGAATCTGTTGCAGATCTCAACGATTTATAATTATAATTGCCTTTGATTTATTAGAACATTCGCAGGTTTTCAGTATGCCACAAAAATTGAACAGGCTATAGATATAATTTATCTTATTGTTAAATTTAATTCAAATTGGCACCAGCTGTAGAGTTGAACCCATATATTTTCCTTTTTTTATGCTGTATTATTGATAGTATCCACGTCTTGAGGCTTATTTAAGATATTTACCATGCTTTTCCCATTTTGACACTCACTTCGCACCTTTTGCTACCAGATCGCTTCATCTCCTTGAATGGTATATCTAACAAGACTAAATACATATAGAAATAAAGACTAGACTAATTATGATATCTACAATAAAGAGGATGTTAGATGAATGTTTTAAAAGGCAAAAGGAGAAAAAACCTAGTGAACATTTATGATTTTTGATATTTCTGATTATGAATTTCCGGGCTATGATGCCCTTCGTCATGGCCAAACATGTAAATGTTTTAGTTGGTCATGGTTCTAAAATCAGGAGACAGAAAACGAACAGAAAGAAATAGTGAAAAAAGGAAGGAGTGAGTAAGAGAGGAGAATCAGGGAGGAAATAGACAGGAGAGAGATATTGAGAGAGGAAGGAAAGAGAAGGAGAAACAGGAGAGCAATAGCAGAGTATAAGAGGATTAGAGAACAGAAAGCGTTATGGTCAGTTCTACCATTGGGGATAATTTACCCCAAATTTAGCGCAAACTAAAATGATACATATAGTGAGGCAGATATGTATAACAATCGTGCATTTTGTCATAAAAGCATGAAACTTGGTAGAATTGTAGATTAGGGTCCCAGGATTAATTTCAGATATGGCGCCATCTTGAATTATTATTATTACGGCCGTGGCGGCCATTTTCAAAATGGCTGCCACCAAATAGTCTGGCAATGGGGAAACCTAACTAAAAAATCCCAGAAAAGTCTTTTTCTCTCTTGATTTATTATCTATTGGGTCACTAAATAACATTACTGTGCAGTCTGAAGTTCCTGGCATTGAATGACACGAGATATTCAAAATGGCCGCCGCTGAACCCCATAAATCTACAAATAGACATATCTCTGCTTCCAATGGGACTAGAATCATGTTCTACATGTCTAAATATATGTTAATTTAGTCTAGGAATTCAATGAAGACATTCAATAACTCATTGGAGCAATAATTTCTAGTAAAAATTCCATTTTATTATGAAATAATTCAAGATGGCCGCACCACAGAGCCCTGCAAATCTTTATACCAGCATATCTCAGCTCCTCATGGAGCTAGAAATACATTCCAAATGTCTACATATATGTTTATGGAGCCTAGAAATTCGATGGAGCCATTAGATAAGTCATTGGACCAACATTTCCCAGTGAAAATAGTTTCCTGGTATAAAATAATATATCATTTGTATCAGGTTACCCTATACCATTTCTCCTTCTGGTTATCTACATGTCACAGTCCCTACCACTGCAATCACATAATGCAGTGCATTTCATTCCACTTTTCTTGCATTTACAACATCCTCTGCATCACTTTTTGCATCGACAGCGTACAAGCTCCCTTGATGAAGTAGTAGCCTCAGGCAAAGCAGTCCAAAATGGCTTCCAGTCACTTTGGTCTATCCATCCCCAGTCTCCTGGAGTAAATCTGGAAATATTTCAAGAGCTTTTCCCCAACAGTGTCCTCCTTGGTACACAGCCCTCTTGATATATGCTGCAACAATGCTGCCTGACTTGTAGGGATAGCTTCCATAGAATGCCCTTTCTTGGCAAACAACTCTTGCCTAGCCTCACTGATGTCCTTCTTGCTACTTGTATGGTCATAGAGCAGGATTATGAACTGTGCCAGCACAGCCATTTGAGCATCCAATATATGAGATGGTCCAGTTGACATAATAGAATATCAGCCCTAGGTATATCCCAATAGTTTAGGACGGATATTTCCATTATCTGGAAAAAAGTGGCTGCTAACATCTGATACCAAAATTCCCATAGGGACCATACAAATGAATATTGTTGTATTAATTATAAGCATTTACAATCATTTTTAGAACATTATGTATTTAAGAACAATGGATTTCCGTGCATTGTACTTCTAGTAATCTATGAAAACATGGGTCGAATGGCAAAAGTATACCGATTGGCAAGTTTTCTTTCATTTCTGGTCACATCAAAGCCATTTCATGTATTACAAAAACCGTATTGCAGTTTATGATAGGGCTCATGGCAGATGTAACATAGATACCGATTATCATTATCATATTCTGAGAAGGATGAACAGCAATTTAGTCCTCCTCGATAATGACAAATAATTACATTCTGTTTATTATTATCTTTCTGAGACTCACCAAAGTGTAAAAGGCCGCACACACTTGGCTGATTTAGCGCCGATTTGGGCCTCTCGACTAGTCATAGGATTTCATTTCAAATCCTAGAATACATTTTTGAGTGTGGGTCTGCCCCCGACTTTTTTAGCCAAAAAATCCATTTGTTATTGATGAAATATTGTAAAAGGATTGTATCAAAAGATATTTCGCATTATGTAAAATTTTCCCGACAGTAGAATAAACCATATATGAGCAATTCCACCAATTGGTCGTCATTTAGCCATCCACGACTGAAAATTCTTAATTTTTTAGAATTGCTTCTATTGATTTATTCTTTTTCGTATATAAACTACATATATTGCTGATGTTATAGACGAAATTGGGAAGGTTAATGATGAATATTGTAGTCAGGGCAGCCTGATAGAATCTGTGATTAGAATTCTGATAATAATGGCACCAAAGATTGGTACATATTTGTACATAAATGAGGATTTAAATTAAAAATAAATAAATAGAATATGCAAATAATGTTTTGAACTATTGTGTACCCGATAGGTCTAAACATAAGGGTGCCAACACTTTTTTTTTGTTTGTGAAAATATTCCAATTAGAAGGAAAGTTATAGCCAAATAACCATTCCAATAATGGTAATTATAATGGCAGCGGCAAGGGTGACAGGACATTGACCCTCTGCCTCTACATATATATAACCGATTATGTTTGGAATATATACACAAATATATAATATTCATTCCTCTTTGTTTTCTTTTTAAGTTGACTTGAATGAATAAATGTATTGGTTGTTCATGAAAGATGTATGTGAGTTATGTTTGAGTATTTAGAGGTAAAATCTTTAGAGATTTATGTATAGATTCTCTGTATGTCCCAACAACACAGTGTCAGTATCAGTGTCAGCGTCAGTGTCAGCGTCACGTGTGGAATACTCACATGACGCTGACACATTTCTCATCCTACCTTCTGATTGCAGAGAACCTGGGTGGATTTTTTGTATTTGAAATGAAGTATGTGCATCGACTCATTTATATGAATATTATAAATTATTAATTCATAATATTTATTAAATGAGGTAGAATAACAATACACACATGACGCTGACAGAAGAGCTGCCCAACCCCTATGTTAGTCCCTATTACTCCAAAATATGAACATATAGCTGAACAGATTTGTTCTAAATATATCAAGTTCATGTAGAATGGCCCAAATTAGTATATATTGTTCACCCAATTTTTTAATTTTTTTTCTAATTTTGGATTTTATTTTCCACACGTGACGCTGACATTTAGACTTCCCAACATATTTTTAGATTTTTGTTATACCAAAGAGCCATTGGAAACAAATAAAAAACAGATCATGTAGTAGCTAGGGTCAAGGTGCAATGGTAAAATAAGTTTAAACTATGTTTGACTAAACATTTTTATTTATTTTCATAATTTTATTTGGTCTCCCCTAATTTTTCTTCATTTTTAAGGCCCTAAAATCTAGTTTTTCGACCCCCATGCATAAATTCTTAGGAAGATTTATGTAAATGGGGGGTATTTCTGATGTATTTCGGGCGGGCGGATACGATAAAACTATTGAAAAATGTCTCCAATCATTTTTTTCCATTCAAATACGCAAAAGATGATTTTAGGGTCAAATGACGACCAAATGGTGGATTTGCTCATATAGAGAGAATGGAACAACATGATATAGTAATCAAGTCCAATAGATATTCAATTACTAGTACCGCGTTGCATTCACTATTTATTGTATGCCCCTAGCATAGACAAATGTTGATAAATCAACTTTTCATTTTGGTTTAAATACATACAAGCGATTCCACCAAATCTCCCATGGTGAAAATACATCAGAAATACGCCACTTTTCCATATATTGCATCAATATTTGTTATCCTAGAGCAAGGAATCACTGCTTTGAATTTTAACTTCACGTTTCCTGAGTGTCTACATTGGCGTAAGCCTTGTTGATTTATCGGCTAAAGCTGTGAGGAATTAATATGGGATTCATGTCGCGAGGTTTGGTGTCTCAGGATTCGTTGGCTATCCCAAGGCCTGTTAGGGCTGAGGCAATTAATCACTTTAGTAGCCAACTTTTGGATTCAATACTACTGTTTAAACACATATTAACAAATATTAGACTTTTTAAAACATATTTTAGATGTACTTACAGCATGATGATCTGCAATAATTTAGCTCTTCCACTCGACCACAAGGATTACGATTTTACTTCTTACATGGAAGGATCAAGTCCAAACCCCGCCTTTATAATGTCCAAATCAGCATGTTTTCCACACTTTAAACGATCACATTCAGGTCTTTAGTTTAATTTACCTCGGTCAAACCAATATCACATATGTACACATAATTATAACTTCACAATGTCGGCTATGTTGGCCGCACTCTCCGTTCCATGAACAAACAAAGCTTCCATTTTTTACATGCAACCAGCGGAGGGTGGACACCGACGCCCAAAAATCAGACGTTAGGGCCCACACTACTAGTAGCTCCCGCTGCTTGGGTAATACGGTCCAAAGGCCCAAGTGTCCAGGGCTCTAATGTTGCGCGCCCACATTGCGACCTTTTCTATAAAGAAATAAATGAAAAATCTGAATTAGTAAAAATGTTTGTTATATTGTTTTACCCCCAATAGCGAAGTGTGAATCAATGATTCAGGTGTTTACGTCGGAGCGAGGAGGGTAGACCGGAAGAGATGTGGAGACTATCGGCATAGTCACTCCACTCTGTGCACTGTGCACTTGGTGTTGCATTGTGTACGGTAGTCTGTATAGTGCACAGAGGATTTTATTACATAAAAATGGCTAATATTTCCTTTGGAAACAGTGGAGGAAACACTTTTGGGTGACCAGGATTTCATGCATGTTATAAACGAAACGCGGAAGCGATGACAAACAACTAGGCCATGAGGTAACCAATGAGTGGAAACACCGGAACCACTGCCAGCTACTTTATTATACTTGATCCGCTCAAATAAGTTTCCTGATGTGGTTGATCCGGTCACATAATTTACTAGATCCACTCAAAACAGTGAATTAACATTATCCACAACGCCAGCAGAATCCAAAGATTGGCTACTGATGCACAATAAGGGTTTGCTTTGACCATTGTACAAATCCTAACATATTTGATGACATATTTAATGAGTTTTGAGAGGGTGAGTAGTATGTAAAGATGTGAAAAAATTAAAAGAAACTTCTCTGACATAGGCACCTCCACCCCGACCTAGGATCCCTGCTCCAATCATTCTCAAAGACTACTTGAAAACATTTAGTTATTTGTCTACACACCTTGAAATCATCACACTGAGGATCACATCTGAATCTTAAGTTTTTCTGGCCATTCCTTTAAATATTTTCCACATATTTGTTCATAATGCTCAGAATAGCCCACCTGCGCTGGCATATGCGCATGTCCGAACGTGGGCGCGGTGCAGAGTATTATGGGATAGATTGTAGTATAGCTGGGCGGCCAGGTACAGGGGCACCATAACCCGGGTACTGTGGCTAGTGCGCACCGTGACCAAACCACCGAGCAAGGAACAGCGGCCGCCGAGCGCAAATTTTAAAATGATGATAGTAATTCTAAGATCCTGACGTCTGTCCTGCCGACGTCTGCTCCTTTTTATTTAAATAAATATGCTTATAGACATAGGTTTACCATACACAATATTAAGCAGCAAATATGATAAGAATGTTTTATTAAAGTTGTCTGCTATAGTGTTCACATCAATGTATTCTCGTGAATGATCCTCTGTGTATAATATGGTGGACGCTATTTGGGGGTACCTCTCTGCCTTACTTTCACTCTCTCTCAATCCTCTATCTCTCTCTTACATGCATACACATACAGGTGTGTATAATTATCCGCATACATTTCGTACACTGGACTGACCCTGAAGAAGGACTGCAAAGTCCGAAACGTCGACCAGTTAAGGTCTAAATAAAAAGTGCAATATTCAACCCAACAGCCCTCTCTTTTCAACAAAGTAGCAAACTCATCTATTTGAAACTCAAACGGTTGGCAGCTGCCCTCCCAACATCATTTCCTACAATAATTCTACAACTACATATACATATACCATATACATACCATATCATATATACATATCATATCCGATATATACATATATACCATATCATATATGGTATGTATATATTATATACATACCATATGAGCAAATCCACTTTTGCATATTTGAATGGACAAAAACGATTGGAGACATTTTTCAATAGTTTTAACGTACCCACGCGCCCGAAATACATCAGAAATACCCCCTATTCACATACATTTTCATAAGAATTTAGGCATGGGGGTCGAAAAACTGGATTTTAGGGCCTTAAAAATGAAGACAAATTAGGCGAGACCCAATGAAATGCTGAAAATAAATAAATTATATTTAGTTGAACTTATTTTACCATTGCGCCTTGGCCCTAGCTACTAAATGATCTGTTTTTTATTTGTTTCTAATGGCTCTTTGGTATAATAAGAATGTAAAAATATGTTGGGAAGTCTAAATGTCAGCGTCACATGTGGAAAATAAAATCCAGGCCTTGAAAAAATGTAAGAGCCAGGAATGGATAATATATACTAATTTTACTAAGGGTCAATTAATAAAAACAAGAAATTCCAATTTCACGAATCACTTGTTCTTCAACAAAAACCAACCAGTCAACAATGGTTTTCTGAATACAGTTAGTAGTGACAAATCCATCCATATACTAATTTTGTTAATTCTACATGGGCTTGAAATATTAAGAATACATTTGTTCAGATATCTGTTCATACTTTGGAATAATAGCTACTAACATAGGAATTGGGCAGCTCTTTCACGTGTGTATTGTAATTCTACCACATTTAATAAATATTAGGAATTAATAAATAATAATATCCATATGCATAAGACAATGCACATTCTTCATTACAAATACCAAAAATCCACCCAGATTCTCTTTAATCGGAAGGTAGGATGAAAAATGTGTCAGCATCACGTGAGTATTCGACACATGACGCTGACACTGACGCTGGAACTGACGCTGACATGTGTTGTTCAAAAGTAGCAATTTGAAAAAATTAAGAATTTTCAGCTGTGAATGGCCAAATGACAACCAATTGGTAGAATTGCTCATATATGCATACCATATATACATACATTAATGGCTTATACATACCGCATACCATATGTATACATACTGCATACCATATACTTAACATATAGTATACATGTATACAGTATACAACACATTCAGTATAAATATGCACATATAACAAGTCTCTGTTTTTCTCTCTGTCTGTGTCTCTCTCTCTCCATGTTGGACAATACTCCCATCCCACTCCACCTCCCATAATCCTTTGCGTGAACGAAATCCAAGATGGCCGCCGCGCAGGTGGGCTGTTGTAAGTCGGTAATAGTACACATTCCTTAATAGGCGCTAAGAGTTAGAAAGATGAATAATGATATAGCCTATAACAGAATAATTGAAAAGGTCCCCCAACGTAGGCACAAGCACATTTTAGCTAAGTTCATTCCTGTTAAAAAAAATGTACCTGCAATAAACACATTAGAGGGGTAGCCCCACAGGTTTGATTGTTTTCTTTCATGCGCATTACACATTTATATCACGCGAACAGAAGAGTCTGCAAGGAATTAGAGTAATATATCTATTTGGCTTGGACATATTTATTTTCTGTAGACAATTCCTCCATAAGGAGAAAAAGAAAAAAAAACCCAACATGGATCCGACTGTTGAAAAAGCTATGCTTTGAATGTTCAAACGGGAGAAGTTACACTTCTTCCTTCCGATTAGCCAAGGTCATGGTGATCATTCTGCCGCTTCGATATAGAAGCATAACAAATGTACCATATCGCTCAAACACCCGTTGGGCACATTCGCACTGGGCCACTAGATTTTAATGCACAACTTGTTGCGCATGAAAATGCACACCTTCACAAGTTGTTTTGATTGCAACTTGTCGCGCTGTTTCAGAGGCAACAGTGTAGCAGGTCAGAAAGCACTACATTGTAGCGCATCAAAACACAGTTCTAATAAGTAATATGCATACCATAAAGCTTTATATAGCAATCTTATTCAATACAGTATATTATAAGCGCATCAATATGCTCATTTGTGTGCATGATATTTAGCTCGTTTTAGGGGAACTTTTCATTAGGTTATGAATAGTTCTTTATGAACATTCAGGTGAAATGATTATCCAATTAGAGTTGCTGAGGAACCCAATAATTGACAATAATCACCAATAGAGCATCCTTAGAAAGACATCCATTTATTCATCATTTTGCCACAGACAGTGAACAGTGTCCACATGAGTGTAGATGTCTATCATTTTCCCTTTGTGTGGTGTAGGTTGTAGGTTGTGGAGTGGAGTAGACTGACTGGGGTAGAGTACATACATGTGTAAATGATTGGGGGTGTTTTGATTACACAACCTCTACAATTGCCCACAAATGATTACACAGACAAAATATAGAAGGATATCACCGAAAACAGTTCAAGATATATAATGGCTAATTCCAATAGTGCATATATGTCAAAATACTACATTGGTTGTGCTTTTAATATAGAAGAATTCGTAATAATGACAGGCTTGCCTGTAGCGCCCTCTAGTGCTAAAAATGCACAATTGACACTGTTTGGTTTAGCACAGTGGGGTTTATGAATACAGGGAGGGAGGGGTGGGTGTAATGAGCGACAGGTGAGTGTGAAATGCCAGTTATAGGTGAGTGAAGTGTCAGATATGTGGCTTTTCATGGCTCTTGTAAGTTCATAGTTTCTTATAATTTATTTCATCTTAGTATGCTGTGTGTTAATTACAGGCATAACACAAGATGCACACTTATATTAAATACCTCCATGCTGCGAATAATAATGAAAAAAAATAAAGCCTTTTGAAACATTTAAATCTGAAGTCTTCACACTTAAGTCAATCGTTTTTGTATCACATCACATTACATTTTGTACCACATTTTGTATTGTATGTGGGGAAGGGGTATCATCCAATAATGGGTAGCTTAAAGTAGCCTAGCTAGATGCTTGAGGGTAGTTTTGTGGTGTGTTTTCACGCACTGTTAAGGAAGCAGTGGGAACTTATATTATGCTAAATATAATATCTGAGTGACCACACATTGACAATTGTTGAATTAATTAAAGATACCATTTATTTTTTACAACCTAATTCTTTCTATTGTAATTTTTTAGAATTGCACTGTAAGATGTAAATTATATATATATGTTTTACCATTGGTAATGTACAGTAGAACAACTGCTCTATGTAAAGATTATTTTCATAATGAAGATAGTAATTTACAGTTCTTAAAAGTCCTTATTGCATGAATGTCCAAGATATGTTGGTACATAAGCCGTATATGCCTTTATATAGCTTTACTTATCAAATTAAAATCTATGGTGGTTGACAGTGTGTGTAGCATGCAGTCGCGCACTATTTAAGGAATAATTTCCGAGGTTTTTTCTGCTCGAGGTGTCTATAGCGTCAGGGAAGTTCGAGGGCGAAGCCCGAGAACTTCACTGATGCTATAGACACCTCGAGCAGAAAAATCCGAGGAAATTATTGCTTTTAGAAGAGAATTGATGAGATTCCCTTAATGTTAGAGCAAAAAAGATAGACAAACCTTCTTTATTCCGTCCAAAAACATCCAAAAACATCCAAAATATCATGCAATCTCATGCGAGTCGTCAGCCTTTCTATGAGACCGGAAGTGATTGCACTGCTTTAATCGGAACCTATATAATACCGCGACGGCTGACCGAATGAAGCTTCAGCCACAACAGCTAATCAGAGGAGCGTATTCACTAATGTTTATGTTCAGCTAGCCGGCCTGTTTTCGCAAGGTTCCGCTGCTTGCTATCCAAAGCATCGGACACCGCGTTAGTCGAAATCTAAATGATACCGCGACGGCTGGCCAAGTGAAGTGGGCGGGGCTTAGCGGAGAAACAGCCAATCAGAGGTGCGTATTCGCTAATGTTTATGTTCAGCCAGCCGGCCTGTTTTCGTAAGGTTCCGCTGCTTGCTACCCAAAGCATCGGACACTTCCGGTTCTCGAATGCCGTGTTGCGTGTGTATAGGGACTTAAAATAGAAATAAATAAAAGATTTGAATTGGTAGAAATGTTTTAAATAGTGTTTGAGCCCGATAGCGAAGATTTAGTCGACGGGAATCGAGTAATAAATGAATGGCGGCTTCAGAAGCTATACGTGCTTACGTTATAGACTGGAAGAGATGTGGAGACCCTTCGGCATACCCACTCATGTGCATGTTCACTTGGCGTTGCATTGTGTACGGTAGTCTATATAGCGCACAGAGGATTTCATTCGAAAGTCCCCGGTCCGGGTGCGCGCAAGCGGCTGTGTATGTATACTTGACTGGGTTGGGTTGATCTATGGAGACGAAAGTATTGATCTATGGAGACGGAAGTATTGATCTATGGAGACGGAAGTATTGATCTATGGAGACGGAAATTGATCTATGGAGACGGAAGTCTTGATCTATGGAGACGGAAGTCTTGATCTATGGAGACGGAAGTCTTGATACTGATCTATAGGCTTGATACTGATCTATAGGGAGTCTTGAGACTGAACTATAGGCTTGATACTGATCTATAGGGACGGATCTATGGGGACGGAAGTGGTTTAGAGGGAATCTATAGAGAAAAAAAACCTCCCAGAATCTCATCAGATCCATTCTAAGCCACTTTAGAGCTCTTTAGGGAAGTTTGTAGCTTGACCAGTGAGTGGACTGCTTTTTATTTGCGGGTCGCACTGGGGCATACACTTTATATAGAGCTAAAAAGCTGTGAAGCAGAATGGGTGTGCGCATAGGGCAGAAGAGTCAGCAAGTAATTATAGTAATATATTAATTTTGCTCGGTCATGTTTTTTTTTTCTGTAGCCGGTTCTCCAAGCCAGAAGTAGTAGAATAAGTATAGTAAAAAAAACGAAAGCAACATTTGACTAGGAGAAATATCGAGCCAATCTGACAACTGCGATCCAACAACGGGGGCAATCTGCTAATGGTGTGAAGACCAACGTTGGAGGGTGACAGGCCAATCCTAGAAACTAAGGACTTAAGGAAAGCCAGCACATCCCTGTAGAGGACTAGTCACACACTGCCACCCAGGTGACAGAGGAAAATTGGAGATGAAGGTGCATGTGGAAACTGAAGAAAATTCCCCCCATGAGACTTGTGAATTGAAGCAGGGACTGGGCACAGGCCATGACTGTTGCAAAAGGGGATAAACTTCTTTCATTGGGCTGACCTAGTTGATAATGTATTAGCAGCCCAGGCGCTGCTGATGTTAAGGGAGACTTGGTCGTCAATATCACGCAGGGTAGCACCTGGAACGGCATAAGGACAAGTCAGATAGGTGAACAGACTCAAATGAAGCAAGGTGAGATAGTACTGGAATTACATTCAAATGGCCAACGATATGGGTAGAAGTCAGATGAAAGTTACAGCTAGCGGAGGCCCAGAAGATATCTCTGAGTAGGTCCATACAGTAGGAGTTTGAAATGCGGCCAGAACTTATCCACACTACCACTTGCGTATTGTCGGTTACACAAGCAATCCTGGAACATTGCCACTCCGTGCCAAGTCTGTAACAGGCCAACCAGATGGGCAGAAGCTCAAGATAGTTGATGTTGCACAATTTAGGGACTAAGTTGATCCAGTGGCAGTGTTCAGGAGGCACAGACGATAGCTGAGGCAGAGGGCTGGCACCAACAAAGGAACTGGCGACCCAATCACCAGCCCATACAAGGCCAAACCCCTGACAAACAGGCATCAGTGTGTAGAGACATGTTATCATGAAAATGATGCTTGATCATGCAGGCATGCCTGTTAAATATAGTAGCATAACAAGACCATCACATTAAGTCTTCTCGGAATTCCAATGAAAACATGAGTTGCTTGGTGGAGTTATCCGAACCCTTCAGTAAGTCAATGATGCGTCTAGAAAAGGTGCCACCACCCCTGATAAGGCCTACCATATAATTATATACACTGTCTTATTTATCAAATTTAAAATAAGTTGGAGGAAGAACTTGAATCTGATGGAATACAATTTGCATTGGACAAGTATGTATGTGGAAATAAGCCTTTGTTGTATTGAATTGAATACATCTAGGAGGATGGCCAAATTGGTGAACTGGCCTCTGGATAAGATCAATGTCTTCCGGCTGTTATAAATGTAAAGTAAATATTTCTGAGATGAATTATAAAATATGCTCTCACAGTGTATGTGGACCTAAGAAGATTCCCTTTCAAATGAGGCAAGTTGGAGGACTGTGTGACAACATTAATTTTCTTCTAGTATGCAATAAAAACCGATTACACTGTCACGAAATACAGACATTGGATATTGAATACAAACTGTTTTTGAGTATTGCTATTAAAATTGGCTTTAGAACGAGCCCAGTTGGACTTAAGCTTCTGTGACCATTTTTAAACAAATGACAATCAAAATATATTTGGCTTCCGCATTTACCATCCACCATACCTATTTGCCCATTAGGAGCCACCATACCAAGACTTCACTTTTAAATTTAATGATGGATTGTATTGAATAGGAAATTCAAAAACGGTTCTAATGACAGTAGCCCTGAGTCTCTATGATGAATATAACTTGTGTACCCGATGTGCAGGATTGCATGTCTGAACGAGTCTTGACCTGGAAAGTTTGACCTGATTCTGACCTGGTGCTTTACTGGTGGAAAACGTAAACGGTTGTGAGGCTCAAACTTGATATTACAATGCTCTATGGACCCGATTTATAAATGCAGTCAAAATGCTCTCAACAATGCTCTCAGAACCAGGTGTAATTATGCACTTTTTATGCACTCAGAGCAGCACTTTTGTTGCTACTCTCAAGTGTGTTTCTCCCGCCAACATTTCTAGGATAGAACTATTAAGATGTATGAGGGACAATATATGTGGTCAGTCACATGGGTGGTGTGAATGTGTCTGCATGTGTAGGACGGCAGCATTCAATTTGGTTGTTGAATTATCCTGGGTCTCCCAGCCGACTAGGCATAATCACATGTACATTTAAGTGGGTGTTTTGATCAAGACATTTCCCACATCAAACAAATAAAATATAACTATTGAAGAATATCACTTATAATACTCCTAAGTATATGATGGGCTATATCTATACTGTATAAATGCCACATAAGTGTAGTAGCGGTGCTTTTATTGTCAAACAAACTGTAAATGCAATGCGGTGACCTGTCAAGCCACCTAGCGAAAAACAAGTGGCGCCCCCTGGTCACACCAAATCGCACAAGCCTATGAAGAGATGCATCATATATTGAGGATGGTTATTGGTATTATTTTCAAGTCTACCATCGTTCAAGCTTCATTAATTATTCATATAGTTTCCACATATAAAAACGGAAACTATTTGAATAATTAATGCAGGTTGAACGATTGTACACTTGAAAATAATACCAATAACTATCCTCAATACATGGTATTTAATACATTGCACTGAAATTTTGTACATGTACAATAAGCAAATATATAAACAAAGAATCTTGTGAAGAACGGGGTGGGAATTAGGAGTGCTATGTCAATATCATTTCTATTGAACATATCTTTTATTCAGGATTATTATTTACATTCTGACACTCTTACCCCAGGGGTGGTTTTTTGATGTGCCATGATTTTTTTTTCACGTTTTAAGAAATCTTTTATTCAGGAAACATCAGCAGTCTCACAAATTCAGGTGATTTTCGTACTGCCCTGATGTCGACGGTCATTTAACAATTCATTTCAGGGAGAACGTATATTTATATATAGAAAAATTTAACTAATAGAGAGCGGTACATTCAGTTTATGACCGTATATAATACACAATATATATGATGATAACTTGGCGATATTTGATGAGTTTTTTTTTAATGGGATGAAATGGGGGTTGATAGCTACAGCCTATTTATACAGTATCATCTTTTAAGGGAGAGGGAGTATGGTGAGGTTGGATTAATGACGACAGGAACCTTGACAAATTTATCATTTCCATGAGATTATTAAGATATATACAACGACATATAACAGATGGAGAGAAAGAGAGAGAAAAGTACTATAAGTATAAGTATTTGTATACGGAAGGACTTGCTATGACAGGAGATGGGGAATTACAAGATTAATGATATTCCCCAAAAAATAGCAAATTTTACAATAAGTATATCATCAAAGAGGAGCAGTAACAAAAAAACGTCACATCACAAAATTCGTAGAGTCGCTAACCTATAAGATTATTATACAGCATTGTTACAAGTCACCCGACTGGTGGGGTATATAGTCAGAGCAATCTAAATGTACAGAACATACAAAATATACAATCAAGAGCGAGGATTTATACATCAGTATTCAAGAGGTATCCCAAGGCACAATTTAATTATATTATTTTGGTCTATCTATTTACCCTACATGTATTATTGAATAAGAAAAGAGAAGAATACACTATATAGCAGTTTCAACTCCATTGTAGCGACGGGCTTCTTTAAGGTGTTAAAGCTTTGCTAAGAATTTGTGAGTTGGCATTATGTGTGGGTGAGGGTTACTCTGGGAGTGGCATCGCACTAGACTGACACCCCCACCTCACCAGGTATGGTCAGTAATAAAAAATTATAATATAATGCCTACAACATTGAATATATCATAGGCCTTTGAACGAAATAAAAAAGAATACTACTCACATATTATGTGTTATTTGGAAAGTATGAATTTTCCAACATGTGACTCGTTTTCCTGTGACACATCACATAATGGAATATATGCAGTACAGGCCAAAATATTCTTCATCAGTACAAATATTTACATGTTCATCACTTGATAAAATAATTCAACTGCATGCCGCTTGTGCATTAACACCCGATTAAGATACATAATCTTGATATGCATTTTGAAGTGCATTAGATGATGCACGTTTCACCAGGTGCATAATCAGGTGCAAAACTGCTTTATTGAGCGGATTGCACTTTTGACTGGTCAGATGCACTTTTGCATGCACTGGCAGATTTTCCAATGCACATCGGGTAGAGCCTTGCTATACTTGCTGTCAATCATAACGAAAAATTATGGCATGTTGCTGATGTGCCATAGAGATGAAATATCATTTTAAATGACAGAATGGCCTATTGCGGTTCTTTTGGAGGTATTTGCGAGTCGATACAATGAATATTAGCATAGTTAGGGGTGAAAACATGTGACCACGTCTGGCACTTTTACCGGTTGAAGAGCTGCTATGAACTGACAGTAGGCCTAGCTGAAAATATGTCTCTCCTTGAATGTTATTGGGCAAAATGCTTCTGTGGAGAATAATGCTGCCCTAACACTGAGCACAAATCTGCTGTTAAGGACTAGTAGTGCCATAGCTCAGTCTAGATACAACAAATATCTCTACTCAGAATTAATATTGTGAAAAACATACAATTTTATAGACGCCAAATTAACATTCATTTAACCATCAGGGAAAAGGTTATTTTGATGTTATTTCAACATTCATTTAGCAGGTTATTTAGATGTTATTTCAACGTTCATTAAACGTTGGTAATAAAAGCTTTCATAAACATTAAGAGAATTCATACGTTAGTGGTTAACGTTCATTTGAGGCTGATTTGAGTCCACACTTTTTGATCAACGCTCATGCTGAAAGTTAGTTTGATGGGTCATGGAGGTTAATTTAACATTAAAGTAGAGTCATTTTGTCCACTGGGGAGCGCCTGTTCTCGCGCTTCTAACTACTATGGCACTTTGTATTATGCATTAGGCTGCATTTTGTTTGATCGGTTGGTGGATTAGCTCTCCCCATTTAGGCTACCGTTGACGAAAGTTGTCATTTACTGGTGTGCGTTTTGGTTAATTGGACTTGACTAAGGTATTGCTTTACTATTTTGCTGGCTATTCATGGCAATAAGTAGGAGAATAAGTGCAAGAATGTTCTCCACCAAGTGTTAGTGTGTTCTGGAGTTAATTAGATAGTCAATTAATTAGTCAATTAGTCTGGATTGCTTATTATAGGAAAGAGGATACTCCCCCTATTGTCAATGGTTTAGATCTATTTGGGTTGCTTCGCTTTGCTCGCTGTAAGGAGTAGATGGTTGTCTGGTACTGCTGCATCTGCTTCCCTCTATAGTCTATAGATCTATCTCCTGCAGTCATAGTCCTTACCCATTGCTTTCCCAATAAAAACACAATTCCTGTACCATAAAATAGAATCTTAACCAGCTCTTGTGTGTTTTGCAATACTAGGTTTATTATTGATATAAAGTGCCTTGAATACAATGCCTTTCTTCCTTCAGGTCAGTGAGACTCCTACTCACACACATGTTCAGGTTGGATATAATTACATACATGTATACCTCTTAATAGAGTCACAGATCAAACCCAATTATCAATGTTCAGGTGTATCCAGTAATACAGTTTTACAGTGGTACAATCATACAGTTATACAGTTCATACTTATAAACAGGTAGATGTACTTATCTATTGTTCTGAAGACTGAATCAGGAGATCCCAGGAGAATCCCAGGAGAATCCCAGGAGAATCCCAGGAGAATCCCAGGAGAATCCCAGGAGAATCCCAGGAGAATCCCAGGAGATTCCCATATTAGCTAGTTCTAGCTATATGTAGTTAGATAGATATTTAATATTTATCAATAGGTCTCCAATGGGGGTTTTCACCCATACTCCTGGATTTGTCAATCTGTCTCTATCTCTTAGGCAAACAGGCCTAAAGGGCAATGGCTCCTCCTAACTGATATAGAGTGGTGTCGAAGACTAAATCAGTAGATTGCAGAAGATGACGATGGTGGAAGAAGATGAAGATAGTCTCTGCACCTCTCATATATATGCCCACATATGTTTGGTTCCACTATATGGCCTGACTTACACTATCCAATCCCTGCTGTCCTGTAAACATGTGTTTGCCTGCGCGAGGATCGCATGATTCAATCTAAACCAATCACTCCTTGATACACGCAACACACGTCACGAGGCAATGCTTTATCATCTCAAACCCCAGAGGAATATCCCCCTGTCACCAAATCGGAAGTAGCTATTGATTATTCCCAGGGCTGTCAGGTCTCACAATAAATACAGGTGAACTATTCAATTGACCTACACTCTTGACCAAGCGCAACCGACCCCGCCCCCTATAGGGCGGATTTAGACCACCTTTAAACCTCCTTTCGTTGCTCCATTACCCCTGGTATTCTCAGTTAGACAGAACTCACACCCATCGACCTGTTTTTTATGTTTTCCCATCTAAATGGGTACCATTACATCATCTGAATGGCAAGTTTTGTTCCTCTTCATGCCTTTTTAGGGGACGACTTATGTATAATCTGGTACAGGAAAGTTGCAATTTTAAATATAAAGATTGGTTTAGTCTCCCACCCCTGTCGGAGCTTTCACACACACTGCACCTTCACTCACACACTACACTCACTCACCAGCCACTGCCCCTCCCGCTGCCTGCCACTGCCTACCACTGCCTACCACTGCCTGCCACTAGTGTGTGTGTAGCATTGCCTCAAGGCTACACACACACTAGGCAGGTAGGCAGTCAGGTATCAAACACTAACACATGGGAGGAGTGAAGGATGGGTGGTTGGTGGGCATGCAGTGTCATTCAAGGTGAGAAAAATGACAACTATAAGAACAAAAACAGACAATAAAATAAGTAGAGCAAGCAAAAGTACTAGCGGGTAGAATTTCTGGACCTATGCTTGCTCCCTAGGCTTGGTAACATGCCGTTTACGGGTCTTACACACCAACATATAGGGAGGTGTATACTAGTAATCATGTCTTCAGTTATGGGGAGGCGTTCGCAATGTTTCGGGCATTGCATGCGGTTTTGACGCAAATCATCTAGATCAACTGCTGAGGTGCTTGCAGTACAGCGAGTTGTCCTTTCACACTTGGAGTTCTCCACGGACAACTGCTTGCCCAGAGGATACTTCTTTTTCTAGCGTGCCATTGGATTAAGCTTATACATTATAGGTTCACTACATGTATATATATAGTTGACTACTAACATAACAAGTATATTTTCAGCCTGGTTGAGTCAGGGGTTAGAGATGACTGCATTGAACCTATTGGGGATGCTCTGGTCAAGAACAAAACCTTAAAGCACCTTGAGTAAGTAACTCAGTCAACTTAATAAATTTACTGACACTAGAGAAAGAATATCTATTCCAATCATTGTTAATTTACTGTAAATTATTCCATAACTGAAGTTATGTACCATGGTAACGACCGCACATCAAAAGATGCAAGGTCTCTTTCAGTATAAGTGTCTCCTAGGGGTGGGTTGCATTGACATGCTACTACTCCTCCCGTTTCTTTAGTCCCGCTACTTTAGAAGCAGGAGCAAGTTAACCTTGACCTTGATGAAGGTCATTGATCTGATGAATGCGCTCATATGCAACACTCATTATTCCCAATTTTGGTCACATTTCTGATAACTATGAACAGAATGGGACACTGAAAGCCCAATTTTTCTTGAAATACTAACACATCACTAGTTAACATGGAACAAACGAGTTTTGACAATGTTTGTGACCATTTCGGCAATTTTAACTTCAGATTCTAAATATTTATGAAATGTACCCAAATACCTGAAATCTAGCTTTTTATACAGTGGTTAGGGGTAACATCTTAAATAATGGCGTTTTTGATCCTTATCCTATTAGTTTTACTATTACATACATGTTTTCTAATAAAAGTGGTCTTTAAAGTATGCGAAGAAAATCATGCAAATTGATACAAACTAATAAATCTCATGAACATTATTGTACAGTGTGCGAGGTGCGAGGCTGAGAGAAGAGGTTATTAGTATTGACCAAATACAAAAAGTAAAGGACATCACCCTTGAGGCTCTTTGGTAAGTAAATTTAATATTCATCGACCGGAAAACATATATTCAAAATAGAGAGGAAGAAACTTTACATGAATTTGGGAAATAATGGGTCAAGATCTCATCAGAGTTATCGAAAGGACTTGCATTACAATTATCAAACTAGAACCGGAAGTATTAGCAACAGATTCCTAAACATATATTGGCATTTCGGTTTTATGATAATTTACTACCTCTTTCTAGTGGTGAATTCTCAAAATATGTGCCAATTACCCATTCTACATGTTTAGCATGCAATAAGTTTGTGGGTTTTAAGAATAGAGACAATTTACATATGAGGCGGGGGGCACTTGATGAAGTTCCCTTGGTAACCTTCTTGCTTTATATTAGTGAGATAAAGTGGCGATGGGGACTTCATGACCTGAGTTTCTACACATTATTCTATGAGAAATAGTCAATTAATGTTTGATATTGGAAAGATATTTCCTGTTTGTAAGAAAATGCGGATGTGTGAAGTGGTTGCACACAGTTTGCCGCCATATTCTTTCCATTGTACACACCCAATTAAGACCTGTTGAAATCCTGGAAGCTAGATGTACTGCAATCCTCTCCAGTGGTATTAGGTAAAATAGGGTGAAGCTTACCTTGCTGTGTATTTGGATAATTTGTGAGTATGGATAGATGTGGAGCTTGTGAATATTTGCATCCCAGGACAGGGGTTAAGTCTTGTAGATACAGTGACCAGGCCATAATAGCTGCCAAGGCGGCCAGATCTACCGGTGATTCAGATTGGCAATTGTACTACCTACCTATTCTACACCTATGCCTTCAAGGCCTTTGTCTAGGCAGAGGAGATGGGCGCTGAAGGCGGCGCCAAGGGGGATGAGAGCACTGTCACTCCTGTTATTTCTCCTGAAACATATGAAAGTTATTTGATATTGCAAGGATGATCGCTGGCTTTCAAGGAAAGCAGACATGGACCCATAGGCTCCAATATTTTTACTTGATTACTACAATTTGAGACCTACAAGTTCCACGAAAAGTAAAAGACTGTTGAGGCTATGTGCCTGGAACACATAGGTTGGATAATTTGTTTGACATTGTATATATTGATACGGTTTCGCCTTTCGTCGATTCGCTGGCCCATGAGTAGATGGGGGTCTTCCCCCATTGGCTGGTCATCCCAGAGATGCTCAAGTGATGGAGAAGTCGAGTATGCCATATTACTGTAGGTTATTGTATACTATTACTATTCGTCTAAATAAAGATGATTCGCCTGTTCGCCAGCTCAGTCTTGTTGCTTCGCCAATCGCTCTATTCTTCGCGCCAGTAGATGAATAACTTAATCGACTAGGATCAATACTTGTGGTAGGTTATATTCGAGTAGAATCAACGTAACAACCTTCTAGTATCGTAGCCAGGTTTATTCTCTCTCTCATTTCACAAACTCATGCTTTTATAACATTAACGCGGACCTCAAGCAGGCCAATTCACAGGGTACAAGACATATGAGGAAATCGCCCCCAGTACAGTCGTCAATCGTCTCAGAAGTACATTCGTCCAGTTTATAGAGGAATACAAAGACGATTCGCCAGAGGGGCGAATC
This sequence comes from Sthenelais limicola, assembly GCA_942159475.1. NCBI lineage: Eukaryota > Metazoa > Annelida > Polychaeta > Phyllodocida > Sigalionidae > Sthenelais > Sthenelais limicola. The sequence goes on from OW804099.1 coordinate 106,104,356, forward strand.
GTCACCTGATATGACATGTCTGTAATGAATAATTAGTGGAATAACGAATCGTCAAAAAGGACGAACTAGCTAGAGATATCACTTTTTAACTCTATAACAATATATTGACTGTTGTTTGCACTCTACACTCTACATTTTTTCGTGTCAAATCTAAATGATTGAAACACCCAAACATGGGCGACAATGCGTTCACAACCCCAGCGCTAGCTAAACAGAGAATCCTGACAGCAGTCAAATTGCCAGGGATTATGAATCAAATCTGTAAAATTGATTTGAAAAAGCTGTCAGATGAGAGGAACGGTGACCAGAGAAATAATCCTCGCAACCAAGGCACACTAGAGGACGTATGTGCGTCAAATGAAATTGCTCATGCAGCAATTAAAGAAATCGCTTGCCAGGTAAATGCGCAAATTGAGTTAACTGCTGCTAATAGTAAAAAGATCAGTAATCTGAAGAGCTAGAACGTTCTGAGATTTCCTGAGTAAGGATTGGATCAGGATAGTCTGATCTCAAGTAAGAAAACCCTGTCTGGCAAAGAATAAGGACAAAAACGCATTTCCATAAATGACGACCTACCAGAAATTACCCGGCGCCGACGATATGACATGCTGTCAATTGTACATAAGGTGAAAAATCTGTGTTATCCAGAAGCCCGATTGAATTGAATGACCAGATATCGCTGGAGAACATTAAAACCAAGGATTTGAACGAAATTTTCCTATTTCAGAGCGAACACTCTAAACTATCTAACTTTTCGCCCTGTGAGTGCAAAATTAACAACATACCATTTAAATCCACAGAACAGGCGTATCAGTACACCAGGGCTAATGTAAATAAACGCCCCATTGTAGCAAACATGATTATGCATACAACTTTGGCATGAGATGCGAAACAGCTAGAAAAAGCCATCCCAAAAGATTACCAAGAATGGGAAAAAACCAAGATCGAGATTTATGCTTGATTTGTTTCGAGAAATTCTCTCAATCAAGGGAACATTAGGAGGCATTGAACAAAACTGATAAGAAACACTCGTTGAAGCAACCAGAAACAAATTCTGCAAATCAATGCCACACTGGAGTCGGTGCCACTAAAGAAAGGGCAGTATAATGGTAATAACTACCTAGGGCAAATTCTTTTTTTTTTTTAATCTTAGTTGAAATGTTGAAAACATTAGTTGAAAAGTACATCGAGGATAATTTAAATATTTAAGTTCATTAAGCAATCTCATATAATCAGTAGAATTAACATCTTTCTCTATAAATCTATCCAAAACGTATGCGCGTATGGTTCCATCTGGTGTTAAATTTATTAAATTCTTGAAGCAAAAAGGGAGGCTATCCGCTTGGGACAGCATTGGCAAACTGTCCCATATAACCCCAGACAAAATCCAGGCAGACATTATAGAAATGATTCCCAAGGTTTTTTCTGCTTGCGGGTACTGTAGCCTGAGGGATGTTTGAGGGCTTGCCCGAGAACTTGCCTCAGAAGTCTGTGCATGGATCCATATTTTACTGGACACGCAAAGAAGATGGAGCAACTCTCGCTGCACGGAACTGACATTAACCTCCCTATTGACAATATACATACACCAAAACCTCGGAATTATTGCTTTTAGATGAGAGTTGATGAGATTCACTTCATGGGAGAGAAAAAAAGACAAACCTTCTTTATTCCGTTGAAAAACATCAGCACACACCATGATAGTCGCCATACTATTTACGTGACCTGACCCGGAAGTCTGTGCATGGATCCATATTTTACTGGACACGCAAAGAAGATGGGACAACTCTTGCTGCACGAAACTGACATTAACCTCCCTATAGACAATATACATACACCAACTACTTCTTTAGCCGTCTCAAACTAGTATTTGATTAAGAACTATCTAAATTCTAGACTACAATACATTATCACCTTTGGCCCCGTTTATCCAAATATAAGAGTTCACATACCCGTTCCGTTTTGAAAAATTCCTTCCACTTTTACCGCGGTTCCGGGTGCAAACTTCCGCCTTGCTCACTTGTCAACAGACATCATTGGGGAGGCTAGGGCTTTCACTCAAGGCGACCGTTTGTTTATAAACTGTCCAAATTATCCCCGGTAAGCATTAAATCATTCTAATGCCTTGTTTTCAACACGTTCACAATTTTTAACGAACAGATCGATTTAAATAGCAGTACCAACACTACACGTTGTGCCTCGACGAGATGAGAATCGCCGGAAATGACAGGGAACTATAGATCCCGGCTGATCAGTGTGCATCTCAGACCCAACAGATGAGGCAATGTCTAATGACATAATTGGCAAAATTTAAAGGGGATATGACGAAGGACAGATACCCAGACGTCTTGATTATAATCACAGAGATCATCCTGGTATATATAAGTAAATATAACCTTGTCGAGGAACGTGATCCAGGCCAGATGAAAATGGAAGTGGAACTGGCGATTAAAAATGAATACATATTCAAACTTAATGCTGATCACATAAACATTTGCTTGTGACAATGAAGGGGAGCAATTGACACCACAAACTTCTGAAGCTTGACTGCCCCACAATTTGTCTATCTGGAATAAAAAGCATTATAAATTGGTTTAAATTATCCCAGAATAAATCAATGTTCAAAATTAATTGAAGAGGATAATATACAAAATCAACACTAAATATTAAAAGTTGTCAATACTTGAAACTACCTTTAGTTAGTACACATACACAAAGAGAGGGTGTGGGGCGTATGTATATCCTACATAAATACATGTACATATTAGATAATAGAAATATCTTAGAAATATTTTATTTTCAAAGGAAGTTGGGTTGAGGTAAGGGATAGGAAGAGGGGAGAAGAGGTGTGGGATGAGATAGGAATAGGGAGTGAGAAAGGAGGGGATGGAAGGATGAGGTTATGGGAGACTGAGCATTCCCATCCCCCCACCCGGGAAAATTTGAGAAAAATGACAGCTATTTCGGGGCATTCTGATGATTTTAAGGAGAGTCAGGGCTAAAGTATAACCAACAAATGCTTAATCTTATCTGTTTCAACTATGTTTTCGAAATACAAACTGAGCAAGTCGAGCTAAGAAATACGGAGGTAATGCACTTATAATGAGTATTTATTCTAAAATTGGCCCCTATTTAGAATAAGAAATGGTAGGTTTGGTCGGTGACACTGGAGCCATAGGTTTGACATAGACACATCCCCCAAGGAGTCAAACTTTGGAATTAGTGATTAATATTTCTGTCCTTGATACCTATGAATAGTGTCTTCCCATGGTCAAATTATCATGCATTTAAACCACATTTGTTTTTGGCCTCCTTTGTACCACTTTCGTGATAACACTGTAAAATGCTGTCAGAGAATAATAAGAGACTTCTAAACTCAGTAGGCCATTTCCACCAATTTGATCACATTAGGGCCCTAGCCCCCCCCCCCCCCCCCCCCTCAGTGCCCCCAAATAAAATCTTGCATTAATCAGATGAGTTGTTATTTTTTATGAACCTTATATATATGTGTATTGAACTGCCAAGTATGCTAGGGTCCAAGAAAAACTCTAAACAATACTTTTAATGACCATTTCCTATCAAATCCTGTGAGTTTTATCATTATTCGTGATTATTGGATAATTTTCATTTTTTTTTTTTTCAAATTCCACCTTATTTGACAGGGATGTCGTTAATCTTCACCAGGGGTACCCACATTTTTTTTTCATTATTTTGATGGCTTTTGGCCAAAAACATTTTTTTTTTCAATTTGTTTTTACAAAGATCATATTCACGTAACCTAGTATCACAACATATAAAAAAAAGGTCAATTTTGAAGATTATGTAGAAATTTAGTAATTCCACAGACCAATGGCAGTTAAAAAAAACGATTTTTGACCCCAAAATGGAATTTTGAAATAAAGAAAAAATAAAAATTGGGCTACAATGCCAAAAAGGTTGTTCCACAGGTTGGTAGAACCATCCAATCAAAAAAAATAATCAAATTAATGGTAATCAATTTGATTCAAGCCCATTTTATCCCTTTCCACGGTTGGGGGCCAAATGTTGTCAAATGGGTGGAATTGGCCAGTAATATGACTTAGAAATAGCCCACAGTGGTAATTGCACTTGGTGCTTCGGAGAGAAAGTAACTAATACCACTAAAGTAGTTTCATAATGTTTATGTGGTTAGGTAATATTACAAAAAGCTGTGAACAAATTCCTTACAAAAAGCTGTGAACAATTTCCTTACGATTTCTTCACCGATGAGTTGGTAAAGGTGTCTATTAACATATTTCAAAACATTTAAATTCAACCCTCGTTGGAAAACCTGTAACAGCTGAAAACAAAAATTGCCGCCACTAAAACTCTGAAACTCCATAACTTGGGGTAGAATAAACATACAATGTTTATTGTTTATTTAGTGTGAACACACTTTTCCTAGATTTTAAGGTGAATCCATTGGAACATGAAAAAGGTTGATACAGGCAATATTTAGCAATATTTAGCAAGCTAATGTACTGATACTGGGAAAAAATGAACAAAAGATGCTAAAAAAATCCTCATGAATGTACCCTCGGAAGTAAAAAGTATATAATTATTTCATAACTTGGGCTAGAATAAATGTGTAATCAAGTGTTAATACACTTTTTCAATGTTGTAAGGCTTGAGGAATCCATCGAAATAGGAATACATTGTATATAGATAAGATTTAGCAAGATATTCTACTAAAACTCAAAAGAAAAAAACAACAAAATACTGGGAAATGAAGTGAAAAATCTAATTCAGATTTATAAAAGCATTCATGATCAATGCCAATGAAAACGTAATGCTATGATGCTATGGCATTACATTGTTTATGGTCCAGCATTGACAATTCATCCAGACATTGAAAACCTCAAATCCTAAATGAGATGTTGGGAAACGCATAAAAAAGTAAATTGAATGATACATGTTAAGATTCTGGAAAACTGCCAGGAAAACTGGCAAGAGCGTGATGTAAAGCAAGCTTGTTTATGTCTGGATAAATAAAATGTATGTCATTTTCACATGCAGGACTTATAGGAGTTGAGACTAAAGGTCAGTGTGTCTTGTTTCTACAGGTACACAGACAGTGATGGAACCACCCGCACATGGTTACCTGTACCTGGTACACACAGGAGGATGGAGGTGTCAGCAGCAACTAATGGTACACACTTCCAGGCCTGGTGCCTCCAGGATATTATCACCGCCTCCAGCATCCACCACCCTCAAGTGTTGTGGTCCCATACAAGAAAAGATGTATTCCTGATGCTAAATAATAGATACACAGGCCTCTATGTTGATGAGCGCCCTGCAGTCAATGCAGCTTCTTGGTGGCAGGTGATGAATGACATTACATCCATCACACATAGCATTGACACCCTCTGGGTGTACCTTTCTGCCTCAACCAGTCTCTCTCCTCTCCTCTCTGCACTCACACATGACACTCTACACTCACTCACACACAAGCTAAATAAGCTTGTGGTGTATTATGGAGAGGTGGAGTGTAGCGACCTCAGCTCATGGTACACCAGTCTCACCTCACAGCCAGGCTGGTCTGTCTCTACTGCTACTACTGAGTCTAAAATTACTAGCCCTGAGGCTCAGTCTCTACGGATTGGGCTATGGTATACAAAAGCTGTGAGCAATGTAAGGAATAAGCAACATTATTTGGCGACCCTTGGCAATAAGCTATTGAACAAACCTGACTGGTGCTTACAGTAATAACGCATCCACAAAGTGCATCTTATATACACCAATGACCATCGGTGGCGAAAGGAAGTGATTATGCAATATATTTATGATTGGTTATAATTGACGGGTCGCCACGGTGCCACGCCCCCTAACAACGGTGTCCAAGCATCAATAGGCCCGACATCTGGAGCACTAAACGACGTCCTCGAAAGCTGCACTCTCACGTTTTGCGTGACATTCACCGATGGGCGCCAACACAATAACATCTGTATAATCTGCGTATATGACTCATGTTGACATCAAAAACTATGCCAAACTATAGTTTATGAACATATTAAGGTCTGATGATATTCCTTTTGGTGGAAATATTGTGTAATATATCAACAGAACTGAATAAAAAGTCCATGCAATCACCACGGAAGGACGTCTCTTTCAATGCAAAAATCTGCTGCTTCAAAGTCTATTTCAGACGGCCACAATTATTTTTTTAGCGCGATGACATGCATTTTTTTCTCTATATATTTGTAGAATACTACCTGCACTATTTGAGTAGAAAGTTTTGGGACATTAGGAGCATTGATTTTCATTTTATTCCCAAAACCGTGAAAGAAAAATGTAACGCAATGTGCCATAACCCGACAATGGCGTCATGTCGGGCCAAATGTAGCCGCTCCCTTAGTGACGCCAAGTGGAGACAATGTGGCGTCATACACTGAAATTTAATTGGATGATGCGTCATAGGGGGCATGGCCCGCGATCGGTCAATTCCTTTGCAAACAATGCTCCCATTGCGTAACAATCGGCGAGCTCGATAGTAGCATTGAAAAAGCTATTCGCAGATTGTTATGCGATTGGGACAATCTCTCTGGAAAACTAAATACCTGTGTTCATGAAAGAGTGGTTTTCTCATGAATTACATTATGGGATAAAAGTCATGAATACGTCATGAATTTGTTATTAGTCACCATGATGTTGAGGTGATAGTGTGAAATAAATAATGTGGTTAACATACATTTTGTGTAGTGTACTTTTTTGTTTTGGATTCTCTAGATTTTAGAAATCTGCCATAAGCATCATGCAATTGCTATATTGGCAAATATACAATTGAGTACCCTGTATAAAAGTGAGGGTTGTTTTATCATTACCATACAGGCGTCTTGCTTCTTTCTTTAGTTATTGATGGCTATAATTATTATTCATAATCATGAAAATTACATGACGAAAGAACTACAGAAGCTGCAGTATTTCCTATCAATGTATCAACTTCCTCTCACAACTTCAAAGTTCATTTGATATTTTTATATAAAGATAACCAATTAAAGTGATACGGGTGAACAATCACAGCAGGGTGCCACTGGAACTAGATCCAAGGAAAAACGGTGGTTTGTGACGTCAGCAGAGGGACGGTACACTTGGTCTTGAATGGGTCCAGTGTTACATACACTGAGAAGCCACTTAGAATAGCAAAACCCTTCATTTCCCAAGGAAAGCCTTCATGTTTTGCTCTCCAATATGTACAGTATTGTAAGCAGAAGTGTAGCTTCCTCTCATATAAATTGGTAATTCATATGCGAATTGTAGACATGATTTCTAGGGTAAAGAAAAAGTTATTTCCATGTGCACTCACAACTGTCAAGCCAGTTCTCATCATATGAAATTCTTAATTGGGACTAACCACAACTATGGGACAGCTCTGCATGGTGCCACGTGACCAAACCCCCTCAGGTGAGCTAAGTGGGGGGTGAAACCACAACATCCTTCTGTATTCCTCCAAAAGGGGGAAGGAAGTGACTTGAAGGAGTGATGCAGGCCCTTGACCTTGATAAGCTCCCTATGTGTTATTAATTAGTCAGGTCACTCTGTCTTTGAGCCAAATGTTGTTATCCCTCTCATGACATCATAGATTTGGAGGAATGAGGGTGTGGGGACGTTGGCTTTCTGCTCATATCTGCTCATATGAATTGTGTTTTTTAGTGTTGTATTAGCATCAACATCAAATTGAGACTGGGAAATACATATGGAATTATGAGCAGATGAAGAAATTAAAATAAAAATAACCTCTAATAATCATGAGACATACCCTTTAAGAAGCATGGATACAAATGCTATAGAAAGTAACAAAGGAATTTTGGGCTAAGATACTCCTGCCCTACTCTACTATTGGCGGACACGGGCGAGGCCTTGGAACAAGTCCGGCAGACCATCTGTCAGACCACCCCTCAAAACCTGCCTCCACCAATAATAATGTTTAGTACAACAGTTGGAGTCAATTTAGTAAAAGTAAACATACATAACTCGGAGTCCTCCTGGAGACTTCAGAAAATTCTAACTGCCCCTAAAATCAGGGCAATCGGTGAAGATCAAGACCTAATGAATAAGTTTGTTGTCTCGTACAACAACACAGTAAAAAACAACAACTTCTCTCATCAAGTACAAACACCTTACGTAAGTCAGATAGCACACAAAAACAGAGCAAGACGTCATCAGACAACTAAACATCTGATATATACACATAATTATACAAAGATGGCAGAAGACGGATGCCACTACTCTGATGACCTTAAAGAAGGAGTGGTTAATCAACTCATCAGAGCATATAGAGAAATATAGCACCATTTCTTCAAAAAGAAAAACTGTTCCAAGTGTGTCTTAGAAAATGAGTGATACTAAATAAATTTCTGAAGGGTCAAGCACAGTATATACAAGAGAATACGTAGATTAAATCTAAGAATCAGTAGGTCCTCTCCCAACGCCTGGTTCCATTAAAGTGTAACAGTGTGTTTTCCTGAACCCGATCTCACTAATTATGGACTAGGTTTAGGGGGTGGCCACAACAGTTTACCATAAATCACAACGAGGTGTGTCAAAATTATAATTAATCTATGTTAGACAAATATGTTCATTTTTATACAGATGATGAACCCTTATAATGGTCAGAATCTATTGTAATCTATAGTAATTACAGACAACATGACAACCATTACACCCTAAGAATAGGGGTAGGTAACATGGAGTCTCAATATTTTAACTGGAAACAAAGGTGGCGTAGAGAATAGCTGTAAAATACTATACAAGCAAAACATTGTCAAATATTATACAGTTAAAAAAAAATGTATATCCAATGGCACTCCCTATACATCCAAGTAGAATTTGAAACGACAACTATAATAATGTAATGTAATGTAACCATCTATGTATGAGAATTTGTAAGCTTGAGATTATACATCATTTTCTATTGTTTAGGGCTCGGCGGAATATCAATCTTTTGAGGCTTTTGTCCTGTTCTGTATATTCTTATGGAATAAAAATTCAATATATATATATCATAGTACCTAATACAGTGACACTCCTTTGTTAACATTTTTGAACATCATCCGTTTGTTAAGGCTCATTTTTATCAGAGCATTATTCATCTGAAAATTTACCTTATTTATCGATCCGATTTAGTACCCTGCATTTCGCACCCTATCTCTCATCGATAGAATGTCTGCAAGTGTCAAATAAAGATGTTGAAATACAGGTTATGGAAATTATCAAAAGTTATATGAAAACTAAGGTCGTTTTTTAATGTTTATAAGCCACCACAGGCTTGTATGGCGGAAACTTTAGCTCATTTGGAACAAGCATTGAATTCGGTGGACACCACCAAAGATATTATAGTCACGGGAGATTTTAATTATGACACTGATGTTATTGAATCAGGGAAAACAAAGCATGCTGACAGATTTAATATTTTACTTAGTAAGTACAATTTACAGCAAGTTATTAAAGTTCACTCCAGAATTAGAAAAAAATCCAAATCGAAAATAGATCATATAATACACTAACCTAAAAGATACTAATGAAAGCGGGAAAATAAATTATAATCTTAGCGATCACCTCCCAGTTTTTCTTCAAGTAAAAAAGGAAAGGAATAGGTATGTCCAGACGACTTTCGAAGCCAGAAATACTAAAAATTTGGATATAAAAATACGGCAAGAAATCCTTAAAGATTTAGACTGGACGGAATTTTACTCGACTAGGGACGTTGATAAGGCTTGGGAATTATTGTTTTCACATATATAATTCTATCTTATCAGGATGTGTCCTGTTAAAAAATTCAATAATGTTAATAGGTATCCTGATTGGTATACGAAAGAAATTATAAAAATGACAAAAAATATGGATAAAGCATACAAGAAAGCTAAAAACACAGGATCTGATACTGATTGGGCAGAAGCGAGGAGACAGAGATGTCGCCTAAACGAGGAAATTAGGAGATCGAAAAGTAATTTGAAGGGCCAGATCGAGATGTCCAGATCGGAACCTCACAAAAAATGTATTCTGCTTAATATATCGAGCGCTGATTAGGCTATCCAGGAAATAATTCAAGTCCAGAGCTTGTATATAAGTAATTAACAAAGACAAAAGAAAACCCGGCGGGAAACAGCTTAGGAGAACCAGGCCCCAAGGAAACGGTTACAGACTGAAACAACCATCTGCTCAGTCCCCTGCCTGTCCCCTAACGTCTGGAAACGGATTAATTAACTGAAACCCACTCTTTTACAAATATATCTTACTTAGAGAAATGATCGAAACCCTTATAAAGTAACCCAAACGTTTATAATATTGAGCGGAATATAAACCTTATTTTAACAAATACATAACACATATATTTCACTACACATTCATATTCTTTATACTCGCATTACAAATCGATATAACACTATTCTTTTTCCACAGATCAACTACTATTATATTATATACTTCCAATTCCTCGATCATTTTTGTCTGACACTGGTAATCGCCTAGCCCTTATATAAGGGCTTTAAGAACTTAAAAACAGGGGAGCATATATAGACTATCTTTCTCGCAGAGATAAGAATGGTCATAGCTCTTCTATGTCACGAATATCTTTCCAATAATTTTCCTTTATCGGTATTGCGAATGAATCTAAGTTATCACAACTTCTAATACTTTCTGATAGGTTATTCCATAGCATACTAAAGGCACTCCTTCTCATACGCTCAGATTTGGGTCTAATAGTTTTGATGATGCCATGGGGTATACCCGGTATATTGAGGGATACCCGGTATGGCAGGAGAGGAACAACTAGTACATACATTCAAAGTGTTTTTATATGAGCAGGCCTCTGTTTCTTTCTTTTGGAAACCAAGACAACCGCCATATAAAGTTATTGTGTAGGTTTTCCTGTGATTTCTTGGACAGTGACCAAACATTATACATGCCCATGTATGGTGTGGAATTATTGTTAAGATGTTTAGGCATCAACCATCTGTGTGCTATTCATCAGTCTAATCATTATAAATTTATATGTTTAAAAAGTTGTTTTCAACAATTCTTAGTGAAGCATTATCCTGTCCTATGTTACGGGAAAGATTAATATAGCCTCACAGATAACAAGAATGCAAGAGGGTATGCCCGGTACCATCATTATATTTAACATGAATTCTATGCACATTTAACAATTATTTCTCAATGGGGATCATGTTAAGTTAGTTTTTATTAATCAGAAATGTCATAATTCGACATACTTTTAGGACTATCAGGGCAGGCATATTAAATGGGAAGGGAGGCCGTCACATGAGGCCTTGGCATGGGCCTCTTTCCAGCGCGAATACATTGACGGGAGCGGGTCGGCCGTCGGCCGGGAGCGCGAAGCTTTAGTGCGGTAGGCAGGTAAGCGGTATGCATGGGAGCGGTATGGGAGGGGAGCGGTAGACATGAGCGCGAAAATGCAGGTGCGCGGTATACAGGAGCGCGGTAAGGTATGGAACCCTTTTAGTGTATGTGAAAGACTTACTTCTTATTACTTGCATTGGTGCTTATTGTCTTGTCAATCCTATTTTATGAATGTTGTCTTGCCCTTTTACCTGTTATGTGGCTGGTCCACAAGGGTTGGTTTTATAAGTGAGTTTTGTGCAATAAATCTGTTGCAATGAGAGTTATATCTTGTTCCGTGTTTATTCCGCTAAGAGTCCGAACCAAGTTCACTACACAGTTATATTTCTTAGGTATTCGTTACATTTGATTGTTCAATTTAATATCCTTTACTGAAGGATATATAATGTAGCTTTGTCCGATATTTTATATGATAGTGTAGTGGTCGTGTATTTTACGGGTTCCGAAATAGTACAGTCCGGGAGTCCGAGACTGTCCGCCGGTTGATTCCAGTCCTTTCGGACTGACGCCAGGGGGCAGTCAAGGGCTCTCGGATCTATCCGAAGCACAGACCCTGGAAGAGTGGTCTGTGGCTTATTACGATTATTTGTATTTATCTCTTTATATTGTGTCTTCTCCTTGTATATTGCCATTTTATGCTATGCAAATGTTCCTTTATGTGTTCTTACCCAATCTCTGGTTTTACTTATTGTTAACTTCGCTTTTATGAGAATATGTGATATGTGAATATTCTCCACACCCTGTTTTATACCATTTTACGATGTATATGTTTCCTTTCTGGCTGGTCCAGAAAGGTTGGTCTGTTAGGGTTGTGTGGCAATAAAACCAGAGTACGAGAGTAATCCTTGTTCCGTTTTATTCCTAAGCTAAGAGTCCCGAACCGAGTTCACTACAATTGGTACCATGACCAGTTCTTAGCCACAACCAGAAGTTAGCTTTTCAAAAAGCCTGAAAAGTGTTCGGATCCATCCAGGTAGAATTCTATGAAATAAAAAAAAAAGAGAAAGAGGTCAGTAGAAATGGCAGACCTAGATAGAGCGAGTCAGACGGAACAGCCGGTCGGGGCTACTGGAGGTGCGGGCAGAGGTAGAGGTAGAGGTACAGGTGCTGTACCGAAGGTCCGAACCGCAGTGCCTAGACCGAGTCCAAGCACGAAGAAAATCGTACAAGATGTTTGGGCATTCCGCGATCCTCGCGAAAGATTTTATTCGGACGATACGGATGAGGGTTTCCCACAGAAACAGGGAAAGGAGTGTACTCCACCTCTGCAGTCTCAGGTGGGATGCTTGGCGCAAAGCCTATGGGCGGGCGCACAAGTTCAGCTTGGGCCAGAGGAATCAAGTGGTGATGCTGGAAGACCAAAATGCAGAGCTCCAGAGAACTCTACAAGATATAGCTGAGAGGAGTGACAGTTCAACAGCCAGATTAATGGCTGAAAACGAAAAACTCCGGGCCGAAGCTTCTAGGGTCGATGATCTGTCCAGATTAATAAATCAGGCAGATCAGACAGCAGAATCTCCAAAAGCACAGCCAACGCTGGAGCAAGTGGCTGCTATTTTCGGATTGGGGTCGGGCACTGGACCCGAATCCCCGATAGATAACCCAACACCCGAAGAAACTGGCAATGTGAGGAACGAAGGACAGGGGGAGTCTTATGTACTTAGGACTCCTGCTTCCTTTGTTAGGGGATCCGAAAAGAAGGTCCAGATTATGACCCCGGAAATCCCCCAAACTTCCTCACCAAACCAGGGAGTAGTCACTCCACCCACTGGTACAGCGGGTAGACCGGGCATAGGCGCTGGCATCTCCACCATGAAGAAACTTTCGGATAATACCATTGGTTATCCGGGTGGACATGTCACGGATGGAACCTACGTCCGCCATAATGTTGTTGGTACTGCAGGTGCTGATTCCTCTCGGAGTTATGCTCCTGTGGCTCACAGTACAACAATGAGGAGAGAAACCCACTCATTCAAAGATAAATCCATGACACAAGGATTAAGATATGACGGGCCCGAGCCAGCAGCAAGCTCATTTCATTATTAGTTTATGCGGGATGCGGCGAGTCATGTCCCGAAAATGTCTTTCTTGAAACAATGGGATTCTTCCAAAGACAGTTGGAGCATCCATTTGGGAGAAATGAGGGTGATGGCAGAAGCTCAGAATTGGTCAGATGATATTTTCTTGATGTTTCTGAAGTGTACCTGCCGCCGCCAAGTTCAAGAGCTGGGGGAGCTACCCCCTGGACTGAAACTCCCAGAGTTTGTCCAGCATATAGAGGCAAATTTCGGGGAACACAACTCCCGGAAGAAGCAGGCCATCTTCTATGCTTCGCGACAGACGATGAACCAGACCAGCCGCAACTTCGCAAATGAAGTTGTGAAGAAAGCCCGAATTGCTTTCGGCAATGTAATAGATTATACCGGACGCACACTATGTTTGAAGGTATATCTAGATGGCCTGTCCAACGCCAAGGAAGCCTGGTGGATACGACTCCAGGAACCTTATGATTTGGAACAGGCCGTCCATTGGTCCGAGGTGTTCAAGGGAGCTGATTTGGATGCTGTAAATACTGTATCCATACAGAACACTACCGCTAGCTCAGCGCCGGACTTTTTCGGACCGCCTGAAGCTAGCGGAGGGCATAAGAGCAAGACCGCGAAGAAGTCTGTCATTGCCCAGATTACTGAGGCATTGCACGCCAGTGATAAAGTGGAGTCAGAAGAAGAAGACTCTGGCATTGGCGCAATGGTACAGGCCATTCAGTCATGGCAGGCTCACAAGAAACCAACCCCGGATGCCCCGAAAACATCTTATTATGAGAGATCTGGGTATAGGGGAAAGAAAGAGTTTCCGAAGAATAAACCCTGCTACTTCTGTGGTGAATTTGGACATAGGATCTCTGAATGTTCAAAGAAGAAGGGGCTGTTCAAACTCCTTGCGGCATCCGAAGCAAGGGCAGCCGCAGCAGGGAATCCGGAAAACTAGAAGGGGCCCTCACGAGAAGCGTAGTGAGGGTCGACGGCAAGGCGCTTCATAATACCGCAATCCGAGAGAAGTATGAGAGTAGTGTAGAGATTGGGAGTAAAGCCCAGGCACCGCTTAGTACGCTCGAACGAATCCCAGGTGTGGACAACTCCGAGTCGAAAGGTGGAGAATCTAGATCGTTGCAGGACGGTAAAGCTCTTTCAAAGGTCTGTACTCCTTTGAGAAGTCCGGAGGATGACCCTAACATACGATGGGGGGAATCCGGATTCCAAGCTGAAAAAGGGCAGATTTTAATGGTCAAGAAGAACCGTAATAAACCTGCCAAGATTCAGAAGGTTTCTGTGCTATGAAAGGAAACTCTGGAGATCCCGTCTAAGTTATTAGTTCGGGAGAGATGGTATGCCCCAGTACTAGTAGGTGGGATGAATGGATTCTTTTTGGTTGATCCTGGTGCTACTACCAGTTTGATCACTAAGAAGTTCTATGATTCCCTTCCACATCCACCACCAATGGTTTCGGTCCGAACGGTGTGTGCGATGGGAGATGGAACACCTATTAATACTTATGGTAGCGTGCTACGTCCGTGGAATATAGGTGGACGGACCTATACGATTACATGTCTCGTTGTCAGTGGTCTACAAGGCCCTGAGGATGGGATACTCGGTGCAGATTTTTATTATGTGCATCGATGTAGTCTTGATTGGTCAGGATTACTTTACTTGGATAACTACGGTCATTCCGTGAGTTGTAAACTCTGGAAGAGACAAGGTAGTGGTAAAGAAAAATCCTCTGTGAAGGCGGTGCAGGTCGGAAACTCACTTGCAGGTATAGAGGTGACACTCAAAAGAGGGGTAACCCTTGTAACCGGCAAAGTGACTCTGGCCGAATTAAACATTCACGGTGGCTCAGACACATCGGATGGATTGATGTTCGAGCCAGACCAAAAATTACTAAGTGACTATGCCTTGGGAAGCTTGAATACATACGTATCAGGTGACGGGAAACCGGCTGTGGTAGCATTTAGTAATCCGTCCGGGCGAGCTATTAAGCTCGGAAAGAGGAGAATGGTAGGCAGATTGTATAGTGTGACTTTACTTTCACAAGATTCAGTCATGTCTGGGGAGGAGGATGACGGTGTGATCGAAGAGGTAATCATCAATTCAATACAGGTTATGGAATCACCTGTGGCGGATGATGATTTGATCTCACCTGAAATGCCCGAGAAAATGCCCCCCACTGTGTGTCCGCTGGCTAAGTTAATAGCGGACTCAGATCTACGGGACCAAAAAGAAATAAAAAGTGCAACAGATCTACTGAAAGAATATCAGGACTGTTTCTCCATTCCAGGGTCCGGGAAACTACTGGGATGTACACATAAAGTCCGACACGCTATTAATACGGGTGATGCAGCCCCTATTAAGCAAGCGTATCATCGGATACCAGTGGCAAAGAGAGACAAGGCCGAAGCAGAGATCTGGAAAATGTACAAAGAAGGCCGGATTGAACATAGCAGCAGTCCTTGGGGTGCTCCTATAGTTATGGTGGCCAAGAAAGATGGGACCCAGAGGTTTTGTGTCGACTATCGTCAGCTAAATGCAGTGACCATAAAAGATAGTTTTCCATTACCTCGGATAGATGACTGTGTAGAAGCCCTTGGAGGGAACAAGTGGTTTTGCACCCTAGATCTAGAGAGTGGATATTGGCAGGTAGCCATGGATGAGGAAAGTAAACACAAAACTGCTTTTCTGTCCACTGTGGGCTTATTTCAATTCAAAGTCATGGCTTTCGGATTGTGTAATGCCCCGGCTACTTTCCAACGCATGATGGATCAGATGTTAGACGGACTCAGATGGAAGTCCTGTCTGGTCTATTTGGATGATATTGTGGTTTTCGGAGAGACTTATGATCAGTGTCAAAGTAACCTCAGACTCGTCCTAGACCGAATCCAAGACTATGGTCTGAAACTAAAACCGAAGAAATGCGATTTCTTTCGGCAAAGAGTGGAATATTTGGGAAGAATTGTATCTCCGGATGGCATTCAAGCCGATCCGAAGAAGGTACAGAGGGTCAAGGACTGGCCTATTCCCAAGAACGCCAGAGAGGTGAGGCAATTCCTTGGTTTTGCTTCTTATTACCGAGAATTCCAAAAGGGTTTCGGAATAATAGCAGCCCCTCTGCAAGATGTAGTGACCGCGGCAGAGAAAGAGAAGCGCTATAGCAAGCCTATAGTGTGGACGCCACGGTGTGACGATGCCTTTAGCAAACTGAAAGAGGCCCTAGTAACTTCTCCAGTGTTGGGTTTTCCCCGAAAGGTGGGAGACTTCATTCTGGATACGGATGCTAGCGGTTTCGGGATGGCTGGAATCCTGTCTCAGATCCAGGATGGGAGAGAAGTGGTATTGAGCTATGCTAGCAATAGTTTTTCTAAATCACAGAAGAATTATTGTGCTACTAAATGCGAGCTCTTAGCCGTTCTGACCTATCTGAAAAAGTTTCGACATTACCTATTGGGAAATCGGAACTTTGTGGTTCGGACAGATCATGCATCCTTACGTTGGTTGCTGAACTTTAAGGATCCAACTGATATGCTCGCGCGGTGGTTATTGACGCTGCAAGAGTATGGTCTGGATCAGAATATGATTGTCCATCGTGCTGGGAAGAAGCATGAAAATGCTGACGCGTTGTCACGACTTCCCACTCGGAAATGTGGAAGACTAGATTGCTCGGATTGTGGTATTCATGATGCTGTGGCAGCCCCCACTACTGTGGCTATAGGTACACAGGAGCAAGTGTTGCGGGAGGCTCAGCAGGAAGATCCACTCATCAAAAGATTACTGGCTATTGTCGCGGGTACAGAGGATATCCCTAGCAGAGAAGATCTAGCTGGAGAATCCAATGAATTCCGTACATTTGTCCAGCATCTGGGTAATATGGAAATGAGAGAGGGTGTGCTATGTCTGGGTTGGACAAGACTAACCACAGGAAGGAAGTATTGGAGGAAACTCATTCCTGCCTCTTTGAGAAAGGAAATATTCCAAGGGATGCATGGTCCAAAGATCTCGGGTCATTTCGGTACTTTTAAAAATTCTTGGTCAGCAAAAATGAAATATTACTGGCCAGGGATGAGGTACGATTTGAAACGATGGATCCGGGCCTGTCCGGAATGTAGTATGAGGAAATCCAGACAAGGAGGAGGGACTTCTCTCCTTAAAAAAGAAAAACATGGGGATAGGTGGAATCGGATAGGATTGGACATCTTGGGACCTCTTCGGACAACTCCCAGGGGAAACAATTATATCATGGTGGTAACGGATCATTTTTCAAAATGGGCCGAAGCCTATCCCATGGCAGATCACACTGCAGAAAGTTGTGCAGATGTACTCTTCAGAGAATGGATCCTACGATTCGGGTGCCCTGTTGCTTTGCAAACTGATGGAGCTCCCGAATTTAGGTCTCAGCTCCTAAGATCCTTGTTAGAAATGTTGGAGAAATTAATTACTCTTCCCTACAGACCCATGAGCAATGGTCAAAGCGAGAGACTCAATCGTGTCCTTGTGGAGCAATTGTCATGTCTAACAGATGGAACTGAAGATAACTGGGATATACTAGCGCCCTGTATTGCTCACGCTTATCGGGCCACGGTACATGCCAGTACACTCTGTACTCCGAATTCCGTAGTCTTCGGAACGGAGCTGGTGGCACCAATGGATTTAGTCTATGGTGTGACACCAGGTGAGTTGGATTTCCCATGCAAAGTGGGATATGTGGAACACTTGAGACAGTGTATGAGAAAGGGGCACCAGTACGTAAGGAATAATCTCGGAATTTCTGCAGTCCACTAGAAAAGGGATTATGACAAACGTTCTCGTCCTCCGAGGTATACCGATTCTGTCCCCCGAAGGCCTCTAAAAAGATCGGACCCAAATGGGATGGGCCTTATGTCATCAAAAGATTCATAGGAGGTACCACCTGATAATTAGAAACCTCGGAAGGTCTGATGAGATATCATATAGACTACTTGAAGCCAGCCTTTGACGAAAATGGACCCATATAGGCGGCGAACCTGCATCGGGCGTCCGAATTTCAAAAGCAGGCTAGAACAGGTAGAGATATTCTCCGACTTATCGATGGAAAAATAGTAGCTGGGAAAGATTGTATAGTTCCTGCGGCGAAAGCTAAAATAACTATAGGGGCCAAGCCGAGAGGCAGACCCCGAAAAGTTAAACTAGCAGGACAGGACAAGCCCGTCCGAAAGAGGGGAAGGAAGACAAAGAAAACGGATACTGTAAAAACTACAGCTCCTGTGTCAACTACTCCTCCTCCTGTGACAGCGAGAGGCCGAGGCAGATTGAAAAAGAATGTATTAGTGGCTCAACCTGCTATACAGGAGAAGAAAAAGACGAGGGCTAGAAGGAAACCGGGTAGACCTAGGAAAACAGTAGTACCGGATAAACCCGAGGCTCCCATAGCTCCGAAGAAAAGAGTTGGGAGTCCTAGGAAGTTACCAAGTGCTGCTGTTCCACCAGTCTTACCGGGTATTAGGCGGACAAGAAATAATCCGGGTCCTGATACTAGCAACCCTTCCCCAGCTCTGACAAGGGCTAGGCGCACGCGTAATGCCCCAGCTCAGTTGCAAATTAAATAGAATTTGGTATCAAATGAGTTAAAATTACCGGACTGGTTTTGACTCAAACAAAAAAGTACACAACGAGAAGTCCGACTAGCAGTAGACCGGAAAATTACTGCTGTGTCCCCTACCGGCGTAATAGATTCATTTCTATTGTGACTGGGAGACGAATCTTTGCCTTGATAAGTATTTGTTTGAACGATAGGTATTGACATGATCTAGGCTTGCACTGCGGGTCAATGAGACCTGGAACTTGCTGTAAGATCGGAATCTATTTATAGCAGGTAGAATGTAGCAATTAGACCTATCCTGATGACAAAGAAAGTGGAGATTAAAAGGGTCCTGTCATGTCTCAGCAGGCAGATCAGAATAGCTATTGGATTAGCACCCAATCATGCTATGTGAGCGTGCTCGGAGAAGGAGCGCGGGAAGCGTTGGCGCTACCATCGCGGTGTCGGGTTGGAGTACTAGCGTTGCATCAGGTGCGGCGAGAGTGTTCTACCCTTCGCCATTCTGCTTCCGGAACTCGTATGAGTAAGCAACTGACAGACTTTCGCCGACAGTACAGTAAGTTTATCAAGTGATGATTTACATAAAGGACTTGTCATGTTGTTGATCTTGTATGAATGTAAGATGTCTAGAGATTTGAACGTATGGTACCCTGTATTTTGTTGCCGATTGGCATTTCTGTACTTGGCGGGCTGGTGCCTGGTACCGCTATGTCCATTTTGATATACACACTGTTAGAAATACTGGCTACGGGTATGTGTGTTGTATGTTGTTCTCTAGCATAGAAGTGAATCATCATGCCCTGTTAACTTATTCCATTATGATGTTTGGACGTAATTAACCCTTTCGGATTGGTGGGAGATGTGGCGACGGTTTGATGGCTCGCTAGAAACCTAGTTCGGATCGACCCACGCTAAAGGAGTGGGGGACTGACAGCACAGTTCGGATCCGAAGGGCCATCCGAAGCTCAGTCCGAGAATCGACAAGGCTCAGAAACCGGGCTTTGTTATTCCATGAAGTCTTGTCATTGATATGCTTTGTTTTTGTTCCTTTTCTAGCAAAGTAATCGAAGATGGAGAAGGCTATGGCGGAGCAAGTCGAGAAGGAGTTGGCCGAGGCAGAGAGGTCGATGTCCGAGGGCATTGAGACTGAGCTCCCTGCCATGACAGAGGCAGAGGAGCAACAGCTGCTCGAGGAAGGGGCTGCTAATCTCATGGGGTTAGCAGCCGAAGGCAGTGAAGTGGTGGAGGACGAAGGACACGACCGTTCTGAGTCCGAAGCCATGGAAACTGAAGCTTCCGAGGAAGTGGTGAAGGAGGAGCTGAAGCTTCGGGAGAAGGCCAAACCCGCAGCTGAGGCAAGTCCGAAGGACAAAGGGGAGACTGCTGTCGACCCTGATGTCCTACGCCGCTCTCCGAGGAAGCAGTCAGCACCCCGGAAAAGCGAGGATGGATCCCAGTCTCCATCGAGCCCTAAAAAGGCTGACGATGAGGACATGGAATCCCGGGGCAGATCCCGAAGCCGCAGATATCCCGTCGGTGGCAAGTCGGGATCCGCATCCATGACCCGAGGCGGGTCAAGCAGATCGGAGGAGGAAAAGAGGAGCAAGAGCGCGGTGCCACCACCAAGCACCAGTTCTGCTTCTGCTGGGACCACCTCTTCCAAAAAGAAACAGAATCCGAAGCTGTCCTTCAAGAAATTGAGGAGGGTTCACAGCGCTCGGATGTCTGTGTGGAGAGCTAGGGTTGGTGAGATTGGCGGAAGTTTGGAACACTTCAAGGCTGTGATGGACAAACCCGAAAACACAGCACCAATCAACCCTAGTTTGGACAAGCCAGGATTCCGGTTCCCATCTGATGGTCCGGAATCAGACTCGGATGACGTTGACTTCCCCAGGACGATGAAACGTTACGAGTCCGAGATCTGGCCCGAGCTGTTGCAGGAGGACAGCTTGGATGAGGGCACCTTGGGGAAACTCAAGATGTCTCCCATGCTCTGGAAGCCGGGACACCGTTGCCCCTTCCTGGTGTGCCGGTACGCTGGCTTCCGAGATGTGGGTGTAAAAATTTACACCACCCGGGAGAGAATCTTCCGCCATTTGTGCGAGTGCCACGCCCCCCTCCGTCAAGCCTGGACTTGTCCGTACACCAGTTGTGCACAGGTCCTGGATCGGAAGGGAGAGCTCATTCAGCACCTGATGAATGGCGAGGTGAAGCAACACAACCTCAGTCGGGAGAAGGCCCAGGCCAGAATGACCGCCGGAAAGAAGGAGAATCCTCTCTTCTATAAAATGGTTTACCTGTCCTTCAATCACCTGAAGGTTCTAAGAAGGGCACAGGCTGCAGTCCAGACCCGGCTAAAGGCTGCAGAGAAGGCCGAAGCAAGGAAAGCCTCCTCTTCCTCCAGCTCTGGGCCTAGCAAACCCGCAACTGGACATCAGGACTCAGTGTCAGTGAGCTCTGCATCCAGTAGCGTTGGCCCCGAGTCCGGAAGTAGGTCTGCTTCGGACAAAAAGACCTCCAAGAAGACGCACAAACGGCAGTCTTTGAGCCATCCGGAGGCACCAATCACTAAGAAGGGCCGCAAAACCCAACAATGGGTAGAGCAGGCCAAGGAAGACCTGCCTTCTCGACACGATACTCAGGAGCTGGTCCGGGCAGTGGATGTGAACGTTGAAGCTGCCCTGACAGATCTAGAGAAGGCAGCCATAGCTCTAAGCGAGGGGGTACGTCGGTCAATCGCTTCGTTGACCACGCCCCTTCAACGTTTGGAGACTGTGGAAAGCAAGATAGATGAGGTCGCCAATCTCCGAGAGGAGAACAACCAACAGGCGGTCATCATCAAGACCCAGCGCGCGTCCCTAGCCCAGAAGGACAATCAAATCCGAGATTTGATGGAGGCTAACGCGCGGCTGAAGTCAAGGTTGGAGTCCGCGGAGTCCAGTTCTCCGCCGGAGCAGGACCCAACAGAGAGTGTGGGAGGTATGGATCCATCTGCCCCCACTCTACATGTGGATGGTGGTCAAGCTGGGGCGATCCAGGTCAACGCCCTCCAACTGGATGTGCTATCACAGTTGTTGGGACAGATCGGGAAACTCCCCCAGATGGCCCAGATGGGTGTTAAAACACCTAGCCATCCCTCAGCATCCCCCTTTCGGATGATGGTGTCCCCCGAGACTTCTCGGATAAACCCCACTGCTGCTGCTGGATCAGCAGCTCAAGCTGCAAGGCAGCAGCAAATGCAGAGGTCCGCGCCCCGACAACGCTCACAGAGCAGGGCCCGGGCTTGGCATGAGGGAAGTGGTCTGGGACAGGGAGGAGTGGGAGAATCAGATCTCAGTATCCACCAGTTGTTCGGATCTGAGAAAATGATCTCCCCTCTAAAGTCGTCGCCTGGCTCTGGTATGCAGCCGCCCCCCACTCCTGGTGCCAAGACTGGTCACAGTGACGTGGAGGATGATGCAGACATGGATACCATGGAGCGGGATGACAAGAAGGATGCTCCCCACCAGTGAAAGGATGGAGGATGACCATAGGACAGACCAGATGACAACGCGGATCGCCCACGAATGACGTTCGGACCCGGAATGGAACGACCTGTGTGAATAATGATGACTGGAATGACCTATGGACTTGGAAATGGATATGGACACATTTGGATGGACACAGAGATGAATCGGCATGACCCACGGATATTGACCACTTGAACTTTTTAAAGTAACAAATTTTTCTCTCTATTTTTTTATACTACAGAATGTAGTAGTGAGATTTGCTTTTCTCACAGAGAGCTGGAGGAATTTTTACTTTTATTTCAGGGGTACGAAGTCCGAGACGGTACGCCGGTTGATTCCAGTCCTTTCGGACTGACGCCAGGGGGCAGTCAAGGGCTCTCGGATCTATCCGAAGCACAGACCCTGGAAGAGTGGTCTGTGGCTTATTACTATTATTTGTATTTATCTCTTTATATTGTGTCTTCTCCTTGTATATTGCCATTTTATGCTATGCAAATGTTCCTTTATGTGTTCTTACCCAATCTCTGGTTTTACTTATTGTTAACTTCGCTTTTATGAGAATATGTGATATATGAATATTCTCCACACCCTGTTTTATACCATTTTACGATGTATATGTTTCCTTTCTGGCTGGTCCAGAAAGGTTGGTCTGTTAGGGTTGTGTGGCAATAAAACCAGAGTACGAGAGTAATCCTTGTTCCGTTTTATTCCTAAGCTAAGAGTCCCGAACCGAGTTCACTACAATAGTTAAAATGCTGTGTTCCAGTTGATCTGATCAACTTTGGTGTCAAGTGTGGGGCAAATCCAGTTTTGATTTCACAAGATTAATCTGATATAGGAATGTGTGGTATCAAGGGCAAGGGTAACGTGAAGCATATTAACAAATATAAATTGATTTCCCATTGGGCCGTTGCCTGGCCAAAGATGCTGCCATTCCCACCAAAACTTCTTAAACTCCTTCATTCTAGAAATCAACATATTAGGGTTTTGCGTTTGGTTGCCATGATACCAGCCAGATAGAACTTTGTGAAACAAATTTAAATTAAGAGGTGAATATCATGAAAAGGTAAAGTTCCTATTCCTATTTGTAAAAGAATATTTATTCTAATATAAACTAATTTATATTAAATTATTAAAAACATAATAATGTTGCCATGGTAACAGATGCTTAGTGCATAACTTTTTCATAATTGGAATCTCTAATGTCAGTTGCATTAAACTGTTATACAGATTTTATGATAAATGACAGTGTACAGTTGTAGCTTTTATTTGATTTCCCCGTCATTTAACGTTTGTCCCAAATTAAACAAGGGTGAAGGGTTTAAAAATGAGAAGTGTAGTAATAATATGGGCGATGTTGCCCTTGCCTCAGTATTTATTATTACCTTCCCGATTTTGCCGGAATTAGCAGCAACACGTCTGTCTAGTTCATGTATGGAAAGGTTTAAAACAATTGAGTCAATCTATAATTTAAAGAAATAAAACTGAAACCAATCATCATTCTGCTGCTTGTTAGGTCTGAAAACTAGATTATCATTACTTACTAAATTATATTCTCTTCCTTTGAAGGTATACCAATGCTGTTGACAAAACATTGGCACTTCTTGCTGTACCGAACATAGGGCGCTGGGTGCATGTGAGAGCTGAAGATAATGGCACACACATCCAGGCCTGGTGCCTCCAGGATATCACCTCCTCATCCAGCCTCCTCCTTACACACACTGTGTGGGCACACCAGGGAGGGCATTTAATTTTAGATATAGATGATCAAAATCCATTCAAAGTCCTGTATGGTCGTGATAGACCAGCCGTCAGTACTGAAACCTGGAGGCTTGTACAAAACCATGCTACTCCCAGTCCCCACACAATGGATAAACTGACTGTGTTCCTGTCAGATTCTGCGTCCCTCTCTCCTCTCCTCGCCTCACTCACACCTGCCACAATAACCTCACTCACAGTCAAGTTCAAGTTTATAGAGGTATACCAGGGAGAGGTGACATGTAGAGAGCTCATCTCCTGGCTCTCCTCCATCAACAAACAGCCAGGCTGGACTGTCATGCCCCATGTAGAGGGAGCTGAAATAACCACCTCACACAGCCAAACTCTGGCAATGAGGCTGTATTACACCAAAGTAAGAACCTCACTACAGGAGCAGGGTCAACATAAGCAGCAGTGCCTGGAGTTGAGAGAGAAGAGGTTGTTAGAGGAACCAGAGTGGATAAATGAATGAATAGGTGATGAGGGTTTCGTTAAACAATGAATGTCGACAAAGGTACAGCCGAGGAATTAAATTGTGGTTGATCTGTGGATAAGAACGACAAGTTATAAAAAAGAGGAGGTTCTGTTCCTAATTTTCCACACTTGTACGAGTTCTGAAGCATTGCACTTCTGCACATACTAGATACACAGAGTTGATATATGGTATCAACCAAGGAATCTAAATATTTTAATTCTGTTTCATGACATCACTACCTGGAGTTGTGTTGCCAAGGAAATTCAATGAACGAACGGGATTCCGTCCTCATTGGGGCATGCAAATGTATAGAAATAGCCAAGACTGAGGTGACTGGTCAGTGCACCGGCCAAATCATATGATTAAAAAGTAAATGCAATGATAATGTTATTTCAGTGAGCTAATTACACTGCTCCTGTAGCAGGCGACCAGACACTAGCCGTGTGCTTGTCTACCAAGTGGCAATGGGCCTGTTGTATAATAAAGTGCACATAGGTGGCATACATACCTTTATTACCTATCACATTTCTTTTGCTTACACTGTAACGGTGTGGCCGGTGGTGATCCGCATTATACCGGAACAGTACCGGACGCATATATGCCTGCACTGTTCCGTCCTATTGTTCCGGTATGTGCGTGCAGGTAATACACAGGCTTGTGCCGTTGCCGCGTCCAGGTAGCGGGCGGCACTGTGCTGGTGTTACAGTAGCTTTGGGCGCTTGCCGGGTGCAGGTAGAAGACGTCACTGTGCCGGTGGGGGGGGGATGTTAAAGTAGCTAAGCTTGTACTGTGCTCAGCTTGAGAGTGAGAAAACAATGATCGTGGCATATCAGTTTTACTGGTAATGGTGATTATGTTGGTCATCAATGATTGGAAATAAACCTTGTGCTTGGTAGTTATTGTTGCGATTCTTGCCTATGTTCTTTCCAGTGTATGAATGGCCATCGTTGCACATCTGTGTTTCTTCTCCGGACTTAATGTTAATAGATATTTAAATAATAATGTTTCGTGATTGTATAGGTTTACTTCTGCGAAATGAAATATATTACCAATATCGATAGCAGGAGATGGGAGGAAAGGAACTATAGTGGCCAGATTAAATTAAAGTTCCAAAGGACCAAGGGTTGAAATATTCTATGTTTCAGAAGCGGCTCCGAGCTATAACATCAAGAGTGAAATACTTCTTTCATATGTTCTCTTTATTCCTCCTTGTGTGTTGGGTTGAAGACCTTGCTCCTCAACCCGATTAGTGAACAAATACATTGGATATATCAATAATATTCAACACAAGAACAGACTATGTTTGCAATACAAATCAGGAATAATTAAATAAATATAATGATGAAACAAGTACAAACTTGTACATAAATAGAGAAATATGTGATAACCATCATGGTTAAAATCCGGATGGAATAATATGAATGGTTAATTAATAATAAATTAATCAAATAATACAAAGTATAAATATCATAATGAGTTGAAATGTAGACTCCTAGTGGCGTCGGGAGGTACTACCCGGAGGTGGCCGGATCAGGAGGTGTCCGGATCTGGAGCTACCCGGAGCTCGATGGAAATGTTCATATAGTATAGTAGAATCGTTACACTCCTCCCCAACCAACAAAAATAAAATTTTAAAAGGAGATGAACATATTCAATGACTGGAGAATATATTGAAAAATTCCAACAGGTCAGATCTAACCAAATCTTTCTCCCTCTCAGTGGTTATGTCACTCTGAGAAACCAGCTGTTCCAGGTATTGAGGCAAATTATATTCAGTCATTGCCGGATCATGAGCAATTGTTTCCAATAATACATCTATACGCTCATCCTCCAAGGTAGAATTTTCAGGCTCAGCGATGTCTATCGACTCATCATTCCCAGTGTTCTCTATTTGAGAAACCACTTCAGCAACGCCTAATATTTCACCCTATTCAATGAATTGTGCCTGGCTGGTGATATTCATCACAGGCAACCCATACAATTCCTCCTCTTCTCTATATCCTATCATGGTAGGAAAATTCACTAATCCTCTGTCATCGTCTATGTATATAGGAGGCTCCACAAGGAAATCACATTTACTCATGCCATTCCTAGGGCCAGTCCAGATTGCTTCTACCATCGTCACTGAATTCTTCCTAATTTTAGTTCTCTCCTTAACTCTCAGGGCTCCATTATTCTATACAAATTCACAAAAAGTTTTCTTTCCATTTATATCAATCTCCCCAGATTTGCTTCTAAACACCATGTCCCCTGCCATCTGGAAATTTAAGCCTAATATTTCGGATTCTCTATGGATATGTCCAACGAAAAATCTCCAGACATGCAACTTTCCTCCAAGATCAAAGTGGAAGTTAGCAACACCTAACAGGGTTATATCACTGCCATTAGCAGCAACAACCTTATCCGAAGTGGGTAACAATGAAGGTGGGTTGATCATAGAGGAATATATACCCTCATCGATCAAGCTGATGGAGGCTCCAGTGTTCACTAATAGGTGATACAAATATCTTCCAAAAGTAGCTGGTACATACCATCTTGCTCCTTTTAAGTTAGGCAGACAATAAATATTTTCCTCAGGCCTGGTCACCAGTAATAAATCAGGAGCTTCAGGGGCCGTACCCTCCCCTAATAAAGAAGGTCCTGAAGAATCATTCATTGCTGTAATTGTCTGGTTGGAAAAGCCACTTTGAGATAGGGTGGTTGAGTTGATGGCCTTATCCAACACAACCACTAGTCGTTTCCCTCAAGACCAGCCATGCTTTTACCAGATTTCTGATCTAAGATTCCGGATTTATTCTTAGCATCAAGAAAACCTTTACATGAAAAGGTAGAGTGTCTGGCTGTATCACACCACTTGCAATAAGGAGTCTGAGATGATTTATTCCTCCAGGGTCCACTTTTCCTGTAGCCCGACCACTTTGTTCTCTCTCCCAAAGCATTTATCACATATTCTTCCTCATCTGATTCGTCAAACTCGGCCTCAGTTGTGTGAGAAACAGCAGCCACTGTAGTCAACACATCAGAGCTGGCATTAACTCCAAAAAGTGTTTTTATTCCACTTTTATAATGAATTGCCAAGCCCAGGGCATCAAATAAATGACTTCGGCTGACGAGCATGAACCTCCAATGCAATCTTCTTGTCCAACATGCCTTTAATGAATTGTTGAATCAGCAGCCGAGTATGAAAATTATGTCTTTCACCCGGAAAGGCCCAGATCATCAAAGATCTAAGATGAACTGCAAAGGCATTCAGATCTTCGCCAGGAATTTGCTTTCTTGAATAGAAGGTATTTTCTCGGTCTTCAGGAGTACCTCCTCCCTATATCCTACATAATACGGTGACTAAGTCCTGATATGATCCTTCAGAGATGTCAAAATCATTAACAATGCTTGCAGCCTCACCTTTACATTTGGAGAAAAGTGCCTTCATCCTTGTTTCCTGAGACCAATTGTTAGCAAAGCTAATATTCTCAAATTGAACAAGATATTGGTACCAATCCTTTCCCTCGAAAGCAGGGGGCATAGAGCATTTGGGCTTCTCTGACCATTGAGTCGCAGCTTGATTTGTGGAAGAATCCTTGATCTTGACCGGACAAATATTTTCTTCCTCCTCAAACTCCACAGCATCAAACAATGACAGAAATCCTCTTGATTTTCTCTGAAAAGAAACCTTTTTCACTCCTTGGCGTGTTCCAATATGGCCAGAATACAAGGGATTGGAATCCAATGATTTCCAAAATTCAGTGTCTCTCACATCAGATCCATCTTTCATTTTAAATAAACTTTTGGTTTCATTCAACTCAGCTTTATGAACTCGAGCTTCACTCTTCCAATAGTCTACATTTTTCACTGCATCAGCGACATTAGCTTTAGCCAATTGCAGTTCCGTGTTAATCTTCTTCAAGGCATTTTCCTTCGAAGTAACCTCTTTATGCAGTAAATCTGTATCTTTAGTAGCTTGATCTAAAGCAGCTTGTTGACGAACAAGATCCTCCTGGAGCTGATCCGTAGTATTCATGGCAGCATCACGTTCACCGGCTACATCCTGAAATTCACTCTTCGTCAAAGTCAATACTTTATCAACATCTTCCTTGTCGTTATCAGCTTGCAAGATGTAATCCCTGATCTTAGGATCCACGTCTTTGAGCTCTAGGCCAGCTACTAACCCCTTTGTTAAATCAGTAGCCATGTTTAATCTTTTCTGAGACTTCAAGTCCTTTTATTCTGAGCAGAAATACAAAAATATACCAAGTAAAAAAAACAAATAAAAAGCAGTCCAATCGTGTTTGATCCCTTCAGGAGAAGAAAATCAAAAATCTCTCCACAGCAACAGCAAGGCGAAGCAGTGTCCACACCATCCAGGAGTCTAACCAGTGAACATAAGTCATAGATAGCTTCCTAGAACAGGCTATAGTCAGGTAGATTGGTGCAAAAAAATGCAAGAATTGTTCAAATTGGTATGAAAGCATGAAATTTGGTGCAGTGATAAATTTGGGTATGCTGATTAATTTTGGATATTGACCCATTCTGAAATATTGTTTTCTTGGGTTCTGTTGCCATGGAAACATTTTTTCAGTGAAATTTTGGCCATTCCCTGGAAATACTGAATTCTAACCGATAATTTGATATGGTATACCCACATAAAGTAGTCTATGGAATAGTTCTCTAATTTTTCAAACTATTTCAGCTAATTATATGGTTGCTAGGCTATGTATGGTTGCTAAGCAACTGATAATATACTGAAATTTCTCCAAAATGGCTCATTTTATGTATATTTTATGGGGTAAGGCAATTATTTATGTTCTAAAATGTAACATTTATTTTTAGCCCATTTCAACACCCCCTTCTGTTGCCCAAAGAATCATGGTCCATTCTCTAATAGAGAAGACCTGTACAAATGGCCTTGTTTTCTATGTATTCCCATGTAAATGCCCACCATAACATTGTCTGAATGGCAAGTTTTGTTCCTCATGAGGCTTTTTCAGGGGACAACTTATGTATAATATGGTACAGGAAAGTAGCAATTTTAAATATAAAAAGTGGCACCCAATTTGTTGAGTCCCAGCTAGCCCTTTCGGACCTCCTCCCCTCTAGTACACATGCACTGTGTTTACATAGCTTTAGCACTTAACTGGTCACTGCTACCATTACATAACACCCACGCTCACTGAGGCATGTTCACTCACAGTAGGCCTATTTATAGGGTGGCTTGTGGAAGATGGCTTGTGAAGCCTAGTCACCACCATGTGGACTAGACTCTGAGCAGTCTTTATTAACACTAAATCAAATGGATATTGTAGGTAGGAGGGGTAGAGACAGGGTGGGTGGGTGGATGGGTTCTATTTCCGTCAAAATAACAAACCCCAACACCCAAAAACAGACACAAAATCAATAAGTAACACCACCAAAAAATACTCGCGGGCAAAATTTCTGGATTCATAAGTAACATCAGTTACAAAAGCTCCTATTTTCAAAACAAATAGGAGAGCTAAAAGTTAAAATAGATCATGATTGGACTATGGTGCTTTGTTTTAGTTGTTGGGGGCATTTTCAAAGCGGTCCTTGAATACTCCCCAATGTGTGTTATTAACTATCTTAGCCACTTTAAAATAGATCTGAGAACCTGAATTTTGGTACATAAATTATATTAAAATAAATTATGGGATATATTATATGAACTTTTTTCTCTCTTGATATATATATATAAGAGGATATGTTTTGGTTGCAGTTTTGAGGCTATTGAAGGTCTAGCATAGACTGTTGCTAGGTAACCATATATCAAACTGGAACTGGGAACGGGGAAATAACCAGCTGCCTCCCACTGGAGTGTAGGAGCAGTGTTCTCTAATGAGTTGCACATGCACACAGAGAGGTTAACTCCACACTCCCTGATTACCAAATATCTGATGTGGCCTATCCATACTATATTAGTTGTGGATTTATGACAATGGACCCTGTATTTCACAGTGGTTTCCATTACACTGTACACAAATCCTTGTAAGACTTTTTACTTGCTGCATGTACAGGGCTCTAACTTTCACAGTGGTTTCGTTTGGTATCGAGAAAAGTTACCTTGCTATTGGTTTCCCCAAAATCACTTTTTTCAAGGGAGGTGATTTTGAAGATTTTCAACAACCGATTTTGGTCAAATACACTTCAGGATAACCTGGCTTAAAAATACCTTAAAAGTGAGGCTCACACATTGTAAGATTTTTACAGACATTAGTACTCTGACAATACAATTCATGTTCGATGTCAATAATCATGTTTAAAGGAGAAAGATACAATCTACTGAACCCATCCCCAATTTGGGCAGCGTTGGCACAGTTCTTTTGTTAGTTTAGCTTTGATCCAGCCGCCCGCAGGTTGTTGTCGAAACAATCTTGTGGTTTTCCGTTGATCTGGTGGACTTGACTAGGACAAACAGGAAAATTTAAAAATCAAAATGATCACTTTCTTCACCCATCGTTACTCAGTTCTAATATAAGACCACATTCTAATCTGAGAAAACACATTGGTAATGAGAATATGAGTAGCCCTGCTGGACCTACTGATTCTACCTCTACAGTGATAGTTAATATTGGTTTGATGTTTATAAACAATAGAATGCAGACTATTAGCTTAGCACGTCTACCCAATAAATAATCCTTTAACTTGTCACTCATATTACATTATATAGTACTCACATTACATCTTACATCTTATCACATATGTACATGATTTTGAGTGCGTGATTCGGGGGTGCCATTAGAAATCTCGTATCACATACATATATGTGATTTGGGTTGTCATGGAAGCATGTGACCCAAATAACGTAATATCATTGGTTCATGATGTTGCGCTTCTTAGCGGCTGAAGCGTAGCGCAGCCTTGCATGTTTCAAAAGTTTTCATTGTGTCGTCAAGAAAAACGGTCATATGAAGGTAAATACAACAAATAAATTGGTAACTCAGTATGTAATAAATATCTAATAGCCCTCTGTTCGATGTCAAATCGATCTCGACGTCGGATCAAATCGCACTCAACCCCTTCGGTGTTTCGTGCGATTTGATCCTCCGTCTCGATCGATTTGACATCTCCATCGGGCTATTAGATATAAGTATATTACATTATATTGGAAACTTCATTATAAAATGTAAATATAGGGAATTATATATATTAATTAATTCAGAAACCCATATAGGATAAACCATTATTATGACAACTTACCAAAAACTGCACAATAGAGCTGTTAAGACACCTTCCCAGAGGCGTCGCTGGCAATTTCCAAGTGGGGGGAACATATTTTGGTATCTTGGACCTTTTTCCCATATTTATGTATGCAGTGTACAACAATATGTATACGTTTTCAATCAATACTGCCACTTTGTAGTTACTTACATCAATATGTGCACAGCATACATCAGGGGAAGACTCAGAGACTTTTAGTGTTTTAAAGGGGAACTCTGGACTGCATATAATAGCATTTCAGACGTTGGAAAAAACTTCAATTTGATCTTCTGTACATTGTACTATGTAATTCAATCATTTATAAGTAATTGGGGAGTGATTTCGTCTTGTTCTAACTGGCTATTATCCGGTATGTTGGCGGGAACAATATTCCCAGAATGCTATGGGAACATGACGTCAGCAGAGCACTAGCACACTTCCGTCTTCTGTTGGCCTAAGGTGTTTGGCCAAACCCTTTTTTTGATTGATTGATTTTTTGATTGATCTATGAGGCATATGGGTGTTACACCTGAACTTCTGGCAAAGGAAAGACTCCATGGATTTCATTCTTTGCTCAAATTGGTAGCCTTCAACCCCTACGAGAGGATTGGAATAAATTTCCTCTTCCTCATTCTCAGTACCACCTTGTTGACTAGCCATGTTGACTGCGCGGCACAGCCACGTGTACTACAGGCACGGCATCCATGCTGGTCATCATGTATAGGGAGGGGAGGGCTAATTATGCCAAAATCACCCATTTTAAGTTGATAATTTATTCGGATTTCATTCCACATTTGTAATTCTTCAGTATTTCGTACCTTGAAAAATATTGAAAAATATATAAAAAAAAAATCATTTTAATGCAAAAAAAACATATCTTATGTTGGAAAATAGCCCTAAATGCATGTCCCTGGGTTTATTTTTTTTTTGTTTCATTGAAAAACTATATGTAAACCTGATTAATTGGCTATTTGCTTTCGATTCTCCATGCAGCATATGTAAGAACCTCCTTCAGAGTTTATTTTAAACATTTATTTTGTTTTATTTATTTCATTTTTTTCTGTCCTTTCATTCACAACTCTTGAAATAGCTTATGAAGATCATTGATAAGGTTGATAAATTGATAAATTCAACAATAAAGCTTCTACCTAGGAAATGTTTTACATCCAGCCTTGTGTTATTCAAAAAGTCCCATATCACATAAAACTTTTATTTTTTTATTTTTACCAACTTTGACCATACTCATGGTTCCATAAAGTTGAGACATAGAAATTCCGAGTTTGACTGCCTTTTCTTCTCACAGTGATAAAGGGCATTTTTATTCAAATATTCATGAAAATACATTTGTGATAATGCACATTTATTTAATATTTACCCATCTTATATGTTGACTTTGAATATATTAGCAGAGAACCCACCTTCTGAGTATGTGTTGTGTTCGGGGACAGGGGTGTTGTGTTCGGGGACAGGGGAGATTATGACCAAAAAGTAATGAAATTGAAAAGTAATGGGAAAATCGACTAAACCCTTCATTTATGCATGCAATTTTGTATATAACCCATTGGTTATATTTCCAACGACTGCCTATCTTCCCTTAGAAAAAGGGGTTGTTGTGTCTGGGGAAGGGGTGTTATGTTCAGGGAGGGGATGTTATATTCAAGGAGGGAGGTGTTATGTTCGGGTCCATATATATGCTATGACGAAAAAATGATAAAATTGAACAATAACGAAAAAGTACACAATGCTATTCAATTGTGTATGCAATTTTGAACTTATATTATTGGTCATCTTTCAAGTGAATGGTTACTTTCTCATAAATTAAGGGGGTGTTATGTTCGGGGACAGGGTGGGGTGTTGTGTTCGGGGACAGGGTATGTGTTATGTTTGGGTACAAATATGCTATGACGAAAAAATGATAAAATTGAAAACTAAAGTATTCTATTCAAATGTGTATGTAATTCTGAACATTAATCATTGGTTATATTCCAAGTAAC
Source organism: Sthenelais limicola (assembly GCA_942159475.1). NCBI lineage: Eukaryota > Metazoa > Annelida > Polychaeta > Phyllodocida > Sigalionidae > Sthenelais > Sthenelais limicola. The sequence continues at coordinate 106,138,303 of OW804099.1, forward strand.
TGCTTAATTTCCCTTGAATTAAGGGGGTGTTATTTTCGGGGACAGGGTGGTAGCCCCGCCCACCTCATAACCCATCCCACCCACACCCCATATACAACTACGGTATTACAAATTTGCATCTCCCCTAGCCACACATAATTAATGGTCCCGCTACACTCTCCAAGGGTCCGCCCAGAGTGCGCTCTTTGTGTGAATCATTTTGTCACTTATAATTGGTTGTGTTTGGAACTGGATGGGAGTTCCACAGACACTCAATTCTTAGTTTTAAATATGGTTATTTGCTGGCAACATCAATTTGTTTGATGTTGACTTCAATGTCAGACATGTTTCCTTCTAGTTTCTAATGATAAAATGTTAAAATAACGATGGAAACAAATTATTAAATGTCCTTCAGGAAGTGCTGGTATATGAACACAACCAGCCGCTCAGTCACACTCAAGTTCACCAGTGGGGAACACATACATACCGGTAATGAACAGGCCCGAGTTAGTGTCATACACAGGGCAATATGGCAGCACCCAGGACAGGGTTTGGAGAGAGCGGGAAAGAAATTACTTGATTGATTCTGGCAATATCATTGCCCAGAAACCAGTATTATAATGTGGGTGCTCAGTTATCAACCATAATTGAGCTGTATGACCAGCAAGTGTTCCAACCCAGAGTTTTACTTTAAAATATGAGCTAAACAGGGAAGGCATAAATTATAGGTATTCTTAAATGGCTAAAATGCATACCACAAGAAAAGGAAATCAATACATTCATCACATTCTGATGTCGTTCTGAAAAAAATTGTCAGGCTTGTATATGCAGTAGGTATAAGTGATGTTGAGATATGGTGAATATGCGGGCAGGGCCCGTGTAAGATGGGTATGACCCATTTAGATTACGATATTCGCCAGAGTGGCGGTTTGATGATTGACGCAATGGTGCGTGATAAAAGTTATTGATAATTTTATAAAGAGGGCGAGGCCCTATAGTTGTTAGCGATAATGTGTAAGTTGCAAGGGCGAGACCCGAGTCTTTGAGAATTAGAAAAGTGCAGGGCTGATAGCCGAGTCTTTGGTATTTGTAATTTTGCAGGGCAAATAGCCGAGTCTATAGGAGTGGTATGCAGGGCTGATAGCCGAGTCTTTGGTTTATATGACACTGTTGATAGTGGATCCTGTATCCTGAGTAGTTAGATTCTTATTTCGGCGATGCTTGAAACTAGTTTGGCGGTGACTTTTGATGCCAATTTTGATGTTATATAGTTCTTATATGCTGAGCTCGACCAGGAGCCAAACCTTTGTATTTCAGCCTCTGACATGTTCATGTCGAAAGCTTGAGTGGCTGCTGATCGTCTTAATGAATGAAGCGAGTATTGTTGTGGTTGCAGACCTAAGTTGTTGAGGGACCATCTAAAGTGTCTTGTGATGTCCGATGTCTCAATGATTGCATATGTCTCGGGGAAGACAAACAGGGGCTGATGCTGATATCGGGTTGGTGCCTCTGTCAGCACTCGGCGGTATGCCCTTACAGGGCATGTATGCGGGTCGAGGGCCGCTGGCAATGCGACTGTTCTCCTTTGGTCAAAGCGCTGTAAATTTTTCGACCACTTCTGTGTGATGTATAAGGTGTTTCATTCTATGGACATGTCCTGTCTCGTGGTGTGTCTGAGGTGGTCAAATTTGCGTGGGGTGTGCGGTGCCACCTCTGACTGTCTGAATCCTGCACAATACATTATTATTAGCGCCATTCTATATTGCGCCGGGGCTGGGAATGAGCTTGCATCGTTGAGTATCATTCTTATTTGTAGTGGATCCAGTGGTCTCTTTTGGTGTATTATGTGCGATTTGTCCCTTAGTGTTGCATCCATTGCTAGTTTAAGCCTATGTGAATGCATTGCTGGTACTGTCATGTCCCTTCTTCTATAATATTCGCGTACAGCTGCTACGTAGTTAGTTACTGACTTAGGTGAGTTTAGATATGAACAAAGATATTCGACATAGGCGCACATCTGTGGTGGTGTGATAAGGTCTGGTCGTATGTCATACCTATGTGCAAACGCAAAGAAAGACTTGAGGGCCGTTCTGTGATTAGCATTTGTCCCAGGTGCACAAGCGTTGGTTTGTGACTCCTCTGCTGCCATGAGTAGTTTGCGTAGCTCTGGGTCTGTGAATATAATATGAGATAACATGATTATATTTTGTACATTTTTGCCTCGACTAGCGGGGTAAAGGCATTGTTTCTTTTGATTTTCTTTTCTACATCCTTCTCGTCAACTTTAAATACAATTCTGATGTGTTTTATGGCCTGTATAAGCCATAATTGCCTGGGGCCCCCCATATTTCGTTCATTTCGAGAGCCCTGGGCCAGGAGGTGCGCTGTGTCACTGTGATTAGTTGTGATCAGAATGGTTTTTGCGTGGTTGGCCTCGTTGATTAATGTGTTTATTAAGTCGGGGGCTGCGTTGGCTAGTATGTCTTGCCTCTGATCCTTCTGTTCCGTAGGTGATACTAACGTGTAGCATTTTTCATCAGCAGCTGTTGGTTCTTCTCCTATCATCGTTATGTGTATTATTTTGTCGACTGTCCTTGTGGGGATCATGCTTATCCCGTTCCATCCTTCCACGCTCGCGTCCACCCATTCCAGATCCTTCTTCATGGACTCTGTTATGTACATATGTTGTTTGTGGGTGTTTTCCCGTAGGGCCTCGAGGAGTCGCCTGACAAATATCTTGGCAGGCGGGATACATTTGGATAGATGTAATACCTTCCCTATAATGGACTGTAGTTTCTTTCTGTTTGTGGTCTTCTTCTTGCTGAATGCCTTTACATCCTCTCTGACTTCTCTTAGCTTCTCTATTGGGATTTGCAGTGACATCCGTTTGGTATTGATGACTATGCCTAGCCATTTTACTTCTACTGCCGGTGTTTGCGTTTTTGTGTCTGCTATTGGGAGTCCGAGCTCTTTGAGTAGGCGCAGGGCATCGTTGTAGCTCTTTGTTGTGTCCTCTAGGTTACTGGCCCATCCCAACATATCGTCAAGATACATTAGTCCTGAGTGTCCCTTTATTTTCATTATCTCCATTATTGCTGACGCTACACGCTGCATGCTGAGGCTGCTCTGGTGTGCCCCGAACGGTAAACTGGTGTCAATGTAGTACCTTCCTTGCCACTTGAAGGTTAACAAGGGCCAGTCGCCGGGGCACGCCCTGAAATTTTTATACGCCCTTTCTATGTTCAAGGTGTATAAAAATACAGTTTGGCTTTGTGTCACCATGTGTGACACGAGGTCGTCAATGGTTGGCAGTGTGTGTCTCCTAGTTGTTCCCAGCCCGAAATTCTGCTTAATGTACGCGTTCACCGAGGCATGTGTGGGGAACGAGAGGTCAAGTATTATTCTTCTCTTCTCACCAGATCCTTTCGGGCGCGACATCATTGGGTTTACGTGCACCCACTCACAGAATGGTATGTCGTCATAGGGCCTGTACACTGCATCTTTGTTGATTTCTATGTCGATATACTTTTGCACCTGTTCAGGAAACTCAAGCGCTGAGGTGTGATTGTCAATATCAGTCGTGTCGGAGGTCGGGCCTAAATACCCGAGCGGGAACCCATACTTTATGGCATCTAAGAGTTCATGTTTCGTAATTACATTTGTCAGATAGAACTCCCACATTGGTATGTTAAGGTAAGAGGGGACTGTATTCCTTGCGTATAACTTGTTTGGCAGTCCCGACACTCGTGTGTTTTCATAGATATCGATTAACTCACAGTCAATAACACTCATGTTTGGCCTTGGCCAGTTAGCTGCACGGTATGTGGCGATATCATATGGGCTCGGTGGTACCTTTACTTAAATATACGCTCTGTATTAAATAAATGGCCTGAGCTTAAAAAGGACCTACTTCAAATAGGTGCAGATATTATTTGCAACCATAAATCTCAAGTAATAATATAGATTTACAAGATTATAACCTTGAACGACTTGATAGAACTACCTAGGACTCCTCTTACCAATGAGTCACTTATAGAATTGATTAATAATATAGATATATCTAAATCATCCGGCTGTGATGAGGTTTCTATGTATATGTACCACCGACTATTTGTTTCTATGAAAAATTGAATTGTTTGTTTATTAAATTTAACTGTTACAAGAGGCATTGTACTATCAGCTTGGAAAAAGGCAACTGTAGTCCCAATTCCTAAAAAAGTTAACCCAACCTCAGTCGCAAACCTACAACCCATTTCAGTAACACATGTTGCCATAAAACATATCAACTGCCACAAAGCATATCAACTGTCATATGATAGAACCTCACGAGTAGGTATTATTAGCAATAGGATTACATGGGTCAGAGTCAAATCTTTTCCATGGCGCACGAGCCCAATAGGCCGAGTGCTGTTATGTGAAAAGATTTGATGCAGACCTATAACAGACCTATAACATTGAGAGTGAAATACTTCTTTTATATGTTCCCTTTATTCCTCTTTGTGTGCTGGCTTGAGGACTTTGCTCCGCAACCCAATTATGAACAGGCACATTGAGATAATCAATGACTTCCAACACATCACAGGGCCATACAAAACAGGCATAACTACATAAATATAATAATGAAATAAGTACAAACCTCAACATATATAGTGGAATATGTGACAAGTACCATGGTTAAAGTCTGGATGGTATCATATGAGTGGTTAATTATTAATGATAAATTACTCAAACGTTATAAACTGCAAATATCACCATGACCCCTAGTTGGGTGTGGAGGTATTACACGGAGGTACCCAGACCCGGAGCTGGTGATGGAGCTGCCTGGGGCTCAGTAGAAACATTGCAATATATATGCATCTCTCAGGATGGTTAAACGCCTCCCCAACCAACGAAAATAAGATTTTTGAAGGAGGTGAACATATTCAATGACTGAAGAAATGGGTATACAATAATAATAACTTATAATAACGATCCAAGTATAACAGCAAGAGGTCTGGATGAACCATTCACGGAATCAGCTCAAGGACTGTCTATTGTAGGAGAATTTTGCAGTACACCGCTGTCTTTTTCCTGATTCTTCTTGTTAGTTGATAATCATACAATTGATCTCTAATGTTGTACCATCTTCTTACAACCAACCTTACCATGTCTTTAAATTTCCCCAAAACTTTTAAAAAAATCCAACAAGTCACTGTATAACAAATATGTGCGCTGATCATTTTCCAATAGTTTGAAAAATAAGGGCTCATCAGGAGAGGCAGGTAATTTCATGAAGTGACAGCCAAGGTTGGATACAACATCAAACAGGGAGTTACTACACCTGTTGATGGGACTAGTTAACTTATCACAACGGTGACAAAGTGTCTTAGATGACCTGACAGTAATAGAGATTTCTTCGTCAGTGAAGACTACATCTGAGCGACGGAGTACATGTCCAAGGACAGAGGACAAAGATGGTACAACATTCAAATTTCGTAGCAACGTCCGAAAACTGAGTAAGATGGCAGTGCTACAGGTCTGTTCATTGACATCTGACAAGCCAACAGATTTGAAGATAGCAGTGAAATCATTGACTGAAAGGCAAAGTTTCTGTTTTACTTCCTTCCCAAGCTGGTTGGCAAGTCCCATGAGGACTAACTTAATAGAATGAAGGGCGATTATGGTAGAGAGATAATTATTACATGTGCTATAACAAGCTGTCCTGGCTAAGAAGGATAGGAAAAAACATACAGTCCTTGGTTGAGCAGGCACCAATTGCAAATCATTATCCAGACAAAATTGCAGGAATTTTCCCCATTGTGCGTTCCTAGTTTTGAGGGTATTCTTTGACCAGCCAGTAGAGATTGCAGCTGAAACTTCATCGTCAAGGAGGGCTAGTTCAACCTTCAACTTGGGAGCTGCAACAGAGAGAAAAGAATTTCAAACTGTTAAGATCTGACTCTTTGGAGACACGAGACAAGAAATCAGCAGTCACATTTAAATGGCCTGGTATGTGACAAGCAGTTAGGTAAATATTCCTACTAACACAGAGCCAACAAAGTTCCCGTATGGGGCCAGAAAGTCGTTGCAGTTTTCTTCTAGTAGCCCTAGACTTATCCAAAAAGAATTTTAGTTCTAGCAGAAGGCGATCTAGTTTCGTTGAGGGAAGAGAAACAACCATGTTAACTGAATCAAATTCAATACCTAGGTACACTGCTTTTTGGGAGGGTGAAGTGGACTTTTTCCAAGCAATTCCAAAGCCTAAAGATCGTAGAATGGCCACCAGTAAATGCTGGGTGGCAAGGCAGCTCTTGTAACAGTCAGAAACGATGAGGTAATGATCAATATAGTTAATACATTTGCAATGGCCACGTCGTTGAAGGCACCTTATGGTAAAGTTGACTGTGTGTAAATATATGGGGCGCATTTTAAACCAAAACACAATCTGGTGTCAGTGAGCGGAGTCTGACCATTGATTACCCACTTTATACCTTGGTATGTCCTTGATCAGGCCTGACAGGGTGAGTTCTGTATGCTGCCGACATATCCAAGGAAGACATATAAGAGCCTGGGGTTATTAACTCAATTACATCATCGACAGACTTATAACAGAATTTTTGAGCTGTGGTAACCATGAAGTTATTGATGGAGGTTCCTAATGGCTGTTTACAATCCGTTATTGGGCGCCAACAGCCATCTGTTTTTTTTTTGTTTTTTTATATTGAAAACTTTTATTGCTACTAAGTAGCCATATGGAAGGGAGGTATTCTCCGGCATTTGGGAGGTGTTCCGGCCACTTATATGATTTTACATTTGTTTTAGTAGAGTAACAATACCGTCTCAGTCATAGACTGGTGATGGTTCTCCACAAAATTCAGTTTCAGTTTCCAATTATAGTTTTAAGGTAATGATGTGCCGTAAATTTAACATTGGAATTTGCTCGATGATAAAATCAATGATACAAGGTTTTAACATATGACTAATACATTCGTATAAATAAAATATTACAGTTGTTTACATTTCAATACTTAATTTACATAACGCATTTTCAGGAGGGCTTCACATACTAGGTTCATTATATAGAATAATCGTCGTGCCAAATATAGGTTGACATGGCTTGAGATTTAAATAGTTTAGGTTCAAGGATTTGGTGGGCCACCGTAGGTAATCTATTCCAAGATGTTGTGATTCTATTAAAAACTGATTTTCTGATTTGTTCGGTTTTCAGGATAATTTGTTTTAGTAGTTTTCTTCCATTTTCAAAATTTCTTGTGTTTATTTGCCTTAGATCTATGTTTATTGGATTTTGGGCGCTACGGTGGCCCGCCTGAAGTAGATGAAGCCTTCTACGGTACTTCAAGGGCAGGAGTCTTTTATTTACATGTATTTCATCCACATTTGTGCGTGGCGGTAACCTGTATATAGTTCTCAATATTCGATTCTGAAGGATTTGAAGTTTATGGACATTAGTGGTGCTATGGGAATCTAATAGTATGTCGGCCTGATCATTAATGGGCAGAATCATTACTTTGTAGATTAGTAGTAAAACATATTGAGGTATTTTTTCTTTCAGTTTAGAGATCTGCCAACTTTTATAGTTTAAAAATTTGGTTGTTTTGGCTACTTGCTCTGTAAATTTCAAAGCACTGTCTATTTCCGTTCCCAAGTACTTATAATTAGATACATTTTCAAGGGCTATTCCATTCAAGGTTAATACATGTTCGGTAGTGTGTGCTTGGTTGTGGGCTACCCAGCTTGACCCAAGCGAAGGGCGGGGAAAGATGGTTTGAATTTTGGACTTGTCTAGATTTAAAGAAATTCTGTTCAATTCGCACCATGTACTCAAGCTATTCAGATCTATCTGTAGTTGTGAAGTTATATTGGTAAGATTATGGCCGGAGGTGTAAATAATGGTATCGTCAGCGAACATTTGAATAGTGGAATTATTGATTATTTGGGGGAGGTTGTTAATATAGAGGTTAAATAATACAGGTCCCAAGGTTGTCCCTTGAGGTACCCCGCATTCTACTGGTTTTGGGGTTGATAGTTTGCTATTAGCGAATACTTGTTGGTTGCAATCAGTTAAGTAATTTTTAAACCATTCGAGTTCTTTCCCATCAATGCCATAATTCTTTAATTTTAGGATTAGTCGAGTGTGATTGACTGTGTCAAAAGCTTTTCTTAGGTCAAGATAGGCAGCCCTTACAATATCGCCTTCATTGAGGGTACGATAAACATTTGAGAGATAGGTGACTAGTGCGTCTTGGGTTGACCTGCCTGCCCTGAAGCTGTATTGGTGGTTATAAAGTAGGTTGTAATCTTCAAGATTTATTGTCAATTGTTTATGCATAACCTTCTCTAGTATTTTGGCTGGTAATTGTATCATGGAGACTGGACGATAATTACCAGGGTTGGTGGTGACTCCTGCCTTAAATAACGGGGTGACTCTAGACTGTTTCCAAACCTTAGGGATTTTTGATGTATCGAAGGTCTGGTCAATTATTAACTTAAATTGTGGGGCTAAAGCTTGCAATGCTATTTTCAGTAACCAGGCAGGTAAGTCATCTATTCCTGAGGATTTGCCAGATGGAATACTCTTAATACTTTCTATAAGGTCAGATAATTCCACTGGCTGATACTTGAATTTTGGAAAATTGTGTTGGTTGGCAATTTGTAGGCGTTCATCGTTTTCTACTGCTAGGTTTGATGGGTTTGGGATTTTCTTTGCCAGTCTGTTGCCAATTGATGTAAAGTATTCCTTAAATATGTCAGCTGTTTCAGGTGGATTGATTGTGGGGGTCTCTGGTATAAGTATGATTTCTTTATTCGTTTTTGTTTGTTTACTATCTATTAAGGGGGCTAGATTCTTCCAGAATTTTCTGGGGTTCTGTCTATTGAGTTCAATTTGTTCCTGGATAAAATTGTTTTTTAAATTTCTAGCTTGGTGGTTCACTGTGTGACGCAGTGCTTTCGCTCTGTCAAGTAGAATAGGATTTTTTAAGCGCTTAGCTGCCTTGAATAGATTGTCTCTGGTTTTCATTTGGGCAAAGAGGTCTCCCGTTATCCATTCCTTACGAGCTTTAACGTTGGTAAAGGATCTTAATGGGCAGGTTTTGTTTACTAAGTTGGTTATTTGATGTAACATTCTATTCCAGTTTGTTTCGGGATCAGGGGATACTAGTATGTTGTTCCAGTCCTGTTGTTTTAACTTATTTTCAAATTCTTCTTGATTGTAGCGAGTATAGGATCTGCATTTGAATGAAATTCTACGATATTGTTCTTTTGCTTTTTTTATAATTACATAGGTAGGTTTGTGATCGCTTATATTTACATCTACTACACCACGGTGACTGTTTAGGAACAGCACCTAAACTATGCACACAGAAAGGGTGAACATTGGCGACAATATACTTCGCCCCCTTCAGTTCAGATGTGATCAGGTTATCAATAAAGACATTTGCAGGGCCAGACAATACTGACTTATAATTCTCACATTTGTAGCTAGAGATATCATTGTTAACATCCACAATGGTAAAACCATTCAATACACCATCATAAATATAATCTCGCAGAGCAACATCATTTTCATAGCCTAATTCATATTCCCAAGCTAAGACATTCCAGTCTGTGCGAACATCTCAGACAATAAGATCAAAAGATTTTAACAAACAGACCGGTAAGTCGTAGACAACACAAACAGGCATATAATTTGCATAACGATCAAAAGCATTTACGATTTTGTACATATAGGTAGCAGATTCAACATCAACATCTCCTTCATTACAATCGGCATAAGTTACAACATCATCAGTAGCATTTAGTAGAAATCAGGACGATCGGAAAGACCTCTTTTGAGATGATCACAACCTGTTTGTCGAAACATTCTTATGGCAAATGAAGAATTATCTTATCTCATCTTATCTTAAATGCGTTTGATTTACCAGAAAGTTCAATGTTCGAAAGGCTGTTTTGAGTCGACAAACATTCCTGCACACCATCTTGGGAAAACACCGGAAGTGACAGTGTCACAAGAAAAAATGTGCTGACCTGATTTAATTTTGCCTTCGGTATGGATTCTCCGCAACCTTGGGCATGATGTTTACCTGAACAATTGCGGCAAACATGTGATTTTCCACATTTGGAATTATTGCAGACTCTATAGTTGTAGTAGAAGCAAATATCCTTGGGGAAATCAGATTGTACTTGAGAATTGGTTTTCTGCCGAGACTTTTTCCGTTTGGACTGGCCTTGTCATTGACTTCCGGCAAGGCAACAACAACATTTGAAGAGAAACATATTGACACCCCCAAACCATGTTTGTTAGGGTCGAAATCAGTAGCCTTGCTATCCACCACACAATCTATAACATATTTGTCATATGCAATAGCCGCACATTTATTAAATTTACGAGTGGCGTGCATCTCCGTGACGAAAGCCTGATGAGCGATATAGGAGGCAAGTCTCTTGTCAGAAACCGAATGGAGGTGAGACAAAACAGCAGACATCCCATGAACAAGACTGACATAGTCCAATTTGGAATGATCAGTTATTCTGTTTTTTTACAATCCGGAATGGCATGTATCTCAGGTCTCAGGACTTGACCTTTCTCGTTGATAGTCCCTGCAAGTTTTTCCAGGGCCTTGGTCAGTGGTCTGTTGACAAGATCAGACTTAGCACCGGAGGCATCAGTCGATTCACCCGACAGAGTCTTGGTACTCTTGGTGCAGCCATTATGATCTTCCAAAGCATCACGTCAGGCATTTATCTTGCTCAGCATGGCAAGAACAGGATCCTTTACCTCGGACAAACTAGAAGAAGATGCATTCTCAGTAGAATCATGGACTCGTTTTTGTGGATCGTCATACTCCTGGATAGCAGCAGTATAAGCATCTTCAAAGCTTCTTCTGATAGTCCGGATCAGATATATCGACACCCGCCAACACGGAAGCCATATCTCTTTTGCAATAACCTCCAAAGGGTGGACAATGTAATCTTATGCAGGCAGAGCAGCGTTTGTGCATCAGTACAGGTAGGAACAAGTCTTTTAGCATGATTAAAAAATCATTAGCTAAGATTTTTTCGCCACCAAAAATTGTCCGTTTCAGACCATGGTCGCCTGCAGAGTGAAGGAATAACAAAGGGGGTTGCCACTTAGCAACCAAACTCACCGATTCAGGACTCACTACAATATTCATATCTGTATTGCTAGTCACCAATACACAATATTTCCATCAAAAGGAATATCGTCAGACTTGAATATGTTCATAAACTATAGTTTGGGAAAGTTTTTGAAGTTGGCACGACTCATTTAAGCAGATTATACTGATATTATGGTGACGGTGGAAGACCACCTGAGGGTGAACCGATTTTATGTTAATAAATCTGAGTATGAAACGGATGTACAAACAATGTTACTTGAATAAAGATCTTGAAGAAAAAAAATGTGTGTCTTTTCTCCATCATGGCTGCCTGTCCCATTGTTGTAGCAGACAGGACATTTACAGATTTTACCCGAAAACAGTGAAAAGAGGTCAAACATTAACATTATTGGGGGCCCACACTGATGGTGATGGGCTTTGTGATAGACTTTGGGGGTAACCTTTGCATTGGGTATGGAAATAACTTGTTATAAATTGCGTCGCAATAGACTCTTGTGATGACATGACTTTAGCAGACGATTTTGAGTTCTATATCGCAAAAAGCTATCACAAAACCCATCACAAAGCAGAACACTATTTTGCGATCAATCACTAAGCATATTAACCTCTCCCGATAGACTATATATCGCAAACAAATACTAAACATTTCAAATAGTTTTGCAATAAACTCCGTGACTGTTTCTGTCGCAAAACACGTTGCAAAACCTATTGGGAAGTAGCACTAACTGCTGTGACAGGATTATGTTTGTGGTAGAAAACATTCCATTTTATTGTGAAACTTATTGCTTAAGCTTACCACAAAGCCCATCGCCGTCAGTGTGGGCCCCCTATTTTTCTTAGATTTTTTTATGCTATGAAAATATGTGAAACGCTCCAGAATACATACACAGAACTACCTTGAATTTGAGGCGGGAGTGAATATCCACCAATGATAAGGGACGGAAGCCCTGCGACCGCCTTCTGTCAATATTCATGATGCCAAGAATCCAAGGGTTGTTTTGTGTTTATTTCACCCCACACACTTTAAAAATGTTAAAAAATAATAATTTATTCCCAAAAGTCATGTTAATTTACCACTATTTAAGTATGCGGCGTTAAATAAAAATAGAAAACAAGTCAGGCCTAGGCAAGTGATCTATCTCATGTGCGGGGTTGTCAGGCTGCTTCACATCAGTGGCGTATGAATACATCAGCTTGAGGCTCAAAGCAAATCAAATGGCAAAATATGATTGATTGATTGATGTTGTTTATTTCCAGATCATCTGTTACATAAATTCAAAGTATACAATAATACTATGACTGGAGGTAGGAACTCGCATCTATGCTAGCCATAGATCTTCCAGAGAGGCCTGTGGTATGAAGGTAATGCATTCATAAAAATTATTTATTCCTAAAAATGGCGGTAGAATATTTATTTAGCCTGAATCGCTTTGAAAACATGCCTGACAAAAAGGTTTGGAAGACCGGAAACCAGACATGCGCACAGTTGTACCAAGAGCTGGTTCCATCCGCTTTCTGCACGCTTACCGATGGGGGAACATGGCTATTTAAATCATTTACATAGTTTGTCAGCTGATAAATCCACATAAACGTCCAAGAATAGAACATGGAGGTTCTATTATATGAAGATTTGACTGATGAAGAGTCAGAAATATTTTGGATTGTTGATTTGAAATGCAAAACATTTGCCGGCTGTGAAGCAAGATGCCGGCCTCGCCCAAGCCAAGGCAAGGATCTCCAGAAGGAAATATGGACGTAGGAAGTTATTTTAGTAATTTATGATTTCCTGGATTTTACCTAAAGGATATTATTCACAGAGTTTTGTGTTTTGTAGATTATTTTACCTGTGGATCTTAACTGGAGTTAAGTCAACTTTCTACGAACATTGACGGACATGACAGGATGGGACCCGCCTTGATCTTCTCTTTGTCTGCATGTTTCAATATTAACCTGGGCAGCAAATGGAATATTGAGTCAAGGTCTCAGTCTTTAATTCAAATTGTTTTAATCAATGGCTATATCTGCTTGGGGACAATGTTTTATTTCTCCATGTTGATCTCTATCAGAATTTTGCTTTGTGTCGGAACTATTTTCAGTCTGACCCAGAAATCTGATTTTATACAATCAAAACAATAGAAACTAGGTTGACTGTGTATTGCCCGTGAGTAATATCACATCAGTTACTGACCAGCTAAACAATATTCAGAGCCTGTGTTATTTCAAAAGGCTGAGCATATCGAGGGTGAAATAAATGAATAAATTACCTGACTTTTAGGACAGATATACTTGGTTTGATATTTTCTTTACCTGATTATTTTATCTATTTTTTGTCACACACAATCAATGATAGGTTTTTTTTTATTTAGCAACTGCATGAAAACCATTTTCTAGCGATAACATTCATATATTCAATCACAAAACGTCACTTACACTTAAATAAAAGAATGAACATAATCTTGTTCTTCATTGTATTTCGCAATGGTTTTTTTTCTTTTTGGGGGGAATATCAAAAAAATCATGAAATCTTTTGAGTTCGTCTATCTTGAATTGATGGCTTGAGGTTATATATATTAATCTCGTCATGAAACATTGCATTTCTGGCATTTCATTATATATGCTCTCTGCAATATATCGTGAGTGTGGGTATTTAGTTTTTAGTTCGGAAAAATCCATTATCTTCTTGGAAATATGAGTTTCATCATCAGTTGTTTCATTATTGTTAGCAGATGCACTCTTCCTCCCCCTGGAATCATGATGAAGGCTACTGAAGGACTGAAAAGAAAGAATTTCACATGGAAATATGATAATGCTGAAATGCCTTCAACAAGGATATGCATGGAATATTACTACATTGAATAACACATATTCAGCCGGGGCTTCCCTGGTTATTTCATGCTCACGCTCAAAGTTACAGAGCTAATATCCATTACTTATTCATTTGTATATCAATTCATTGAACAGTGAAGATAAAAGTGGTGTCCATGTCACAGAAAGAGACCCTATCATATAAAAGAGCCTTTATCTATGAACCATTTAGTTTCAGTATCAATACGTTTCTGGTATATGTTAAGCATATTGGGGGTTAAGACTGAGGTGATATGTAGACAAAGGGGGATCGCTGAGATGCATATTGTCTAAGGGCATAGCAATGTCAGTGAGTGTGTGTAGCACACAAGCTAAAATCGCATAGCCTAAGGGCAACATGTATTGGCGGGATTGCCTAAGATCACTTTTGTGTTTATTATACATTTTTCCGACATTCTACGGAAAAAAACAGTGGGAATCGATGCAGAATTGCCTACTTGTCAAACCCCTTGGCAACTCAGTGGCCCCTCCCACCCGTCCCACTTCACTTTCTTTACATCCACCAATGTTGTGTCATTGTTTTTGTGTGATCAGTTGTGTATATTTTCCAAGCATGGATGGATTACCATAACTATTTTTCGAATCTCTTTCAGTCCTGTTTTCATCTTTTAAATCTGTAAAATGAAGTAACTCTTTGACAACAGGTCAGCTTTGATTAAACATGAAAGGATTTTAGCTTATTATTTCATTTGATCTATAATTCACCACCCTTTCTGCATTGACACACACACTAATCTCGCTATGCTACACCAATCAGTTTGTCAGTGAGTTGCTGCAGGAAAATCATTCACGTTTTTTAATCGATTTGCTGCCTTTTCACTTCTTTAAATTGTTTAAATACTCAACTAATGATTTGGTAACGGTTAGACTTTAATAAACATGAAAGTATTTTAGTGTATTTCCTTTATTCCTTTTTCTGCATTGACATGCATGCCCGCCATACAGATGATTTTGTTGTCAGTAGCCTACAGGCTGAATATAGCCACACTGTCACAGCCACAGGTGCTTTCGGAATGTGATTAAAGCACCAATGGAATTAGTTTTTTTTTCAAAATACCTTCATCTATGATCAATGTAGGTTATGTCAGGCCATGGGGAGTATCACACCAACTCCACCAAAGGTATAATGAAAAGATGGATTCGGGTATACAACTTGAAGATATAAGGTACTCTGGTATTTCAAGTCTTGTTGCATCATTAGTTAATTAATGAATGTCCATTAATCCTCCAATAAACTGTGAAATTCCTGAAATGATATTTAAATAGATACTTTCAGGACACCAGTATCTTCACTTACCATACGTTTGTCAGGTGTATTGTCATTGCCTTGATCATTGGGACCTTCATCCAGAGCAGCTTCTGAACAACTGTCATTTCTCACTTTGTCTGTGCCTATGGTTTCCCCTCCCTACAAATGAATGGAAATGTAGAGATTCCAGGTATAAATTACTAAAGGCAATTAAATTAATGTAACAAACATCAATATACACTTACAAAAAGAAATTTAAATACATCTAAAAGGATCAGTAAATGCAACCAATATGACCCTTGGAATCATGTTCAAAGTATTCTACAGAATCAAAGTAATTAAACCAAGTGCAAAATTCGGCAATCAAATCATTGTACTTTTATATCAACATAACGTTTCTAATTATCATAATATATTATACTAGCAAATACCCATGCTACGCACAGGATTAGCTAGTGGGACAGTGGGGCCTACATCCTCATCTCTCCTGGTTCCCTCTCCCACTATCTTTCTCTTTTAAGTTGTGTCTATAACTTAGTATCTTCATACCACAAATGGAACCCTCTTTAGATGCTTTTTTTGGTCACTGTTCAGTTTTGTGCTGTTGTTGTGTTGCCTGTCCCTGTCCCTGTCCCAATCCCTCTCACTCTCCCTCTCCCATTCCCTCTTTCATTGTGAGGTAATTAGTTGGTGGGTTCTCCCTGTTCAACTTCAAAATCCATCACAAACAATAGTTATAACTCTGACGATGCTCCTTTCAGTGGAAATATATCAACTCCCGTCCCGGAGTGAAGCAATGATGTGCCCATCCTTGACGTCATGCTTTGGGTGAACCAGAAACCTGGTGTAGGGGCACTGATAGGTTTGTTTTCAGGCAGCGCCTGGCACAATTTTTGGCAATGTGCATGTTAAATATAATGGAGATCTGGCCAGCGGTTTCAGAGATATATATATTACATATTACTATTATATTATGTATTCTAAAGGTGCTAGATATAGCAAAGGGTGGCCTTGGCGCAGGAAAAGGGGATCACAACTCCTACCCATTGTAGACTTCAAATGGCAAAGAAGCAAGGTATAAGCACAAATCAAACAAAGATTTTTCTCTGACTTTCTTGCGATAATAACCACTCAAATAGATGCCGGGGGCAAACAGATCAGGGGTACCAAATGAACTATTGCCAGCAATGACATGATCGACTACATGGAGATCATATGAAGCAAATCAAAGGACTGAAAAGTTGACATCAATCACATGGCGACCCACATAAAGCATATGCTTCAGATATGCCTGGCTATAACCATTCACAGAAACATATTCCAAAACTTTGGTCATACTGTATATTAGCTCCAATGCGGACAATTTTGTATGGTCCATTTGTTTAACCGTCATCTGATTAGCCTTTACCTGGACATAATACGCAGGCCTAGGATCGATTGTTTTCTTTGGTGGTACGCCATCATTCACATTCAAGGATAACTGCTGAAAACTCTTGACAAGATGTTTTAGATGGCCGTCTTCTTTGTGACTGCCAGCCGGTGGGGAGCCTGACACACCCAAGGTACCACTTTTCTTCTCAATATTATCAAGACGCTGGAGAATCATGGCCGAGGCGTCAGGAGCTGGGGTAGTTGAGCCAGAAGCACCTTGTTTCCCACCCAATTTTTTTGATGACTCATATGTAGTCTGAAATTAAAATGACCCGCATAGACTATGGGAGATAGTCAAACCACTTAGATCAGAAAACAAAGGTAAAGGTAGCGAGGACATTTGTATTGAACAGGATAATTCATTGAAAAACGGGAAAGATGCTGCAGAAATAATAAATGACTTCTTTATTAACACTGGTCCTGAACTTGCAAACAAAATAAAGATAGACAATGAGGAATCTGTTAAAGACATGGTAAGGTTGGTTGTAAATCACAAAGAAACCTTGTATGAAGGTGCTGAGCGAACAATTTGCTTTTCTCTATAATCTTAGCTTAGATAATGCCGAAGTACCAATGAAAATTAAAAACTTGTTATCCGAATTTCAATTTGGTTTTAGAAAAGGATGATCCATAGTTGAAGCGCATGAACTTTTGGGGAATATTTATAACAATATAATAACTAATTGGCAACTGATTTAATATTTTTAGACTTAAAAAAAGCATTTGATACTGTTAATCACAAATTCAACTTACAAAATTACAAAATTATTGGGTTGAGGGGAAACCACTACATTGGTTTACAGATAGATCACAAAGAGTGCTTATGAATGGAAAGTCCTCTTTGCTTAAACCAATAACATGTGGAGTACCACAACGGAGTACTTTAGGTCCTCTACTCTTCTGTATTTACATGAATGATTTACCAACTATAGTAAATCACAGCAATATTCAATTATTTGCAGATGACACTGTGTTATACTCTGAAAGATCTCAGCAAGGGCAAAACGTTAGTACATTACAAAATGATTTAAAAAGCATTGTATTCTAACAAAATTTCACTGAATATTAGTAAATTTACATTGTCTCTCGACCTTGAGCACAAATGCAAGAGCCTCACTATTAGGTCGAGAGACAATGTAAAATACTCTACTCAATACCTAATAATAGGTCAAGAATTAGAGAATGTGGACTCATATGAATACCTTGGAATTGAAATCGATAAAAAATTGAATTTTAATAAGTTCCTTCTCTTCCCTTCAAACAAGGAGCGACACCCATATTTTGGATAGGGCGTTTATGGGATCAAGAGTACAAGAAAAAATCCTATTGGTGACGAGGGTTAAGCCCAAAACGAAGATGGACAGGAGAACAAGAACATGTTGATAATCGGAAAGTATGTCTGAGGGGACTCTCAAATGGTAAAAAACTTCTGTTTGCTTCGCCTAGGAATGAGACTTTGTAGAAAGTTGTGTCTTTATTCCATTCCTACATTATGGAATAAGCTTGAACCAAATTTATAATTAACTAAAACAAGAAAGGAATTCAAAGGATATTTGAGACACAAATACCACTTGGATTTTTATACCTTCTTTAAGTCTGATGGTAGTGCAGATCATAATCTGAACAACAATTTCATTGCAGGGGATAATACCATGTAGGGGGGGTGATCTGGGAATTGTATAACCCAGAAAAAGTTATGATCATTATAACGATGGTTTTCAATACGGGAGAGGGCCCGAAATTGACTTTTTAGTCAATCCAAATGATTGTACACAGTGATGGTTTAGACTTCACTTGTGGATTACAGACACCTGAAAACGTATCTACAGATATCTTCTTAATTTATAAATATTGTTATTGTACTTAATTTTGTCAACATAGTACAATGTTCTTAGAATAGAACTAAGAATTTTTGTCATGAAACATAACTGAGATGTACTGGTAGCGGTACAGCTATGATGAAAGAAACCTTTTTGTTTGACTATGAATGTTTTCAACGATGTCTTTACTCTGTGCCGTACATTGCTTAACTAGTAATTCTATACACTTAAATGACAATACATTTCATGAAAAGAAGAGTAAACATCAATACAAGTCAACTCAAGTCAACATGATTCAAGAAAGTCTACAACGTGTGAAACAAAATTAAAGAACAATGACAATAGTCTATAATCTCTGAACAGATACTATGAAACTTCACTCCTTATTACATATAACTTTCTTTGGTTTGGTTGATCTGGAAGACCTGGCTAGAGATGATAATTAATGCCCATCAAAGGATGCACATTATATAGACCTTTCATGCGATATATACTTTTGTAGAGCTAAAAAAAAATGGCTGCCCTGTAGGCTGAAAATGGCCTAAATTACACATGTTTCTAAAGAGAATTTTTTTTTGTCAAATAATGTTTACCCAACATTGTACAAAACATCAAATGATTATAACATGTGTCTACAATAATGCTCCCACCTGTTGGCTATACATCCATGACCAAAATATATTGTTTCAAAATATTTCTCTTACTTTACTTTTTGTATTGGGGAATTTTAATGTTGCCATCCCGATGCTGTTTTATAGAGGTTGCCAAGGGATCAACAATAAATATTTAGTGAAAAATGTGTTCATGGAATGTAATCTCCAACAACTTTGAATTCAAACATTGACTAATCATATACTCGAAACTCTGCTTCAATGAGAACTGAATCATTAAAAAAAGTCATGTTAGGGAATTCTTAACATTGACAACCAAACAACATTCATTTTGAACCTGTGTCTACACAATTATAGATTGTCAAATACAAATTTGTCATTTTAAGGCACCTATAAAGAGGTTTATGCCATATAATTTTAAATTTCAACCTGATTTCAAATTGTTCAGCTAATGTTGGACCAAATTAAGTTGGTGTTGCCACGCCGATGCAGCATTGGGGTGGCAACACAAAATAATGGTACAGAATAGTTTAGTTGAGACCAATGAAATGTAATATAATGGGAAAGCTATGTCATTTTGTCATGTGAATCACAAAAAAAATATTGATTTTGAGAAATCATGAATATCTGACAAGGTATAGAACAAGGCCATGTCCTTTGAATTTAAGTGGCAACAAAATAATATGATTTTCCAATGAAGTTCCTAAAAATAGAAAAATGAAAACAAATTCCTAATTTCAACTATTAATTTTTCAGTTGAAATGTAAGCTTAACGATAGAATAATGAACAAAAAAATTGAAAAATGGTCCTTATTACCACTACAATGTTTCTATCTAAAAGCATCAGGATATGGCAACGTTAGAAAATGAATATCCCACCAAATGCACAGTTTTTAAAACAAGTGTTCCCAATTTCTGTTTTGAACCCTTCATTACATGTGCAATGATATGTGCAAATGGCAAGAAGTTTCAATGCATTTGGATTTTTAGCTAAAAATACCGCCTGTGTACTCACTTGAGACGTGAGAACTGACCATCATTACAAAAAACACAGAATTAGATTGCAGATGTTTAATACACAATGTTGGCTTTTACATCAAAATCCGTCAAAGCTGGATGTTGAATACATGATTTTTGTATAAAGACATTGAAGAAGTATTGACATTAAAGACAATACAAGGATTAAGATATTAATACATATATATAAAGGTGAAAGTTATATATAGTATAAAAAAGCCCAAACCGGAGGATATTATATATGATTATTTAAATCTTGAAGGTCAAAATGGACTGAGTTTGATGGACCTGGCTGAGGTCTAACATAAGCAAGAACGGAGTCCGATGCCCAGGTGCCATGAGCATGAACGTCATTAAGGGCAGCACCACCTTTAAAATACGTGTAAGAAACCCCACCTCTGCGGAGACTATGAAGCGAGTACATTTTAGAGTCAAGTCCGAGGATGGAGAGGGCATGAGCCCATCTTTGAGATATAATACTCACAGGTATAGGGGCACCATCAGGAAAGGTAAGAAGTGGAGAAGAAGGCGAGCCTTCCACAGTCATTAAGAGTTGGGAGAGGGCGATAAGGGGGCACACAATGATGTCTTGCACGGCTGGCAGGAAGAAGCGCGCTGGGTTAGTGCCTGCTTGGAGCGACTTGGTCCACTTGACGTTGACTTCGATGCCCTGAGGGGACAGGGTGATGTCACGCCTTATAAGCTGCCTTGTTGGGTCTAATGTAGAGACTGTCTTTGGGCGAAGGTTGCTTTGCCGAAGGAAACCCTCAAACATGAGGATCAGGGCTGCACAAAGCTGTAGGAAGAGGTGATCATGCTGTAAGGTAGCGATGACACAGGCTAACAACTCTGGTGTGGCTGGCAGCTTTCGTAGGGGAACATGCCTATGAAAAAGATCCAGGGCACTCAGAGCTGTAGCAATGAGTTGCGACTCGAAGGAGTTGCAAGGAAGAAGAGAAATCCGGTAGTAGGTTCTGAGGCTGGACACAATATTCCTTATTGTAGTTGAGGCTGTTGTTGCTTATTGTTTTGAGCAAGGTATTCGATAAACCAACATATATCAGATGCTGATGGAGAGAAGAAGTCCAAGGACACTAGGTTGCAGAAACCTCTGTATAGCACTATTGCTGATCTCCTGTTGGAATCAGTACCGGGCCGAAATGCAAGTCTTTGGCGGGATGCAGCCGCCTCTGCCAGGGAATCCTGCACTGGGCCTATACGAAAGAGGAAACATTGTATAGTTTAGCCAGCATGTCAATTGATATGAGATTATTTTGTGATATGATTTGAGAAGCCTTAAGCTTAGCACTGTCATCTGAAAATGCTTGAGATAGGGCATCTGGAAGGGTCATAAACATCCCTGGGACATGCACAAACACAAATTGAATATCAAGGCTAGCAGAGAGGAACCAGAAGGCCCTGCAACACGCTGCGAGGGTATTATCCCTTGCTCTGACCCCTGACATTGATTGTACTGATGCAGTATTATCACAGCAGATGCGGACTATTGAGCCACCGTCTTGATTTGAACACAGAAGTCTGGCAGCTGCCAAACAATTGGTGGCCTCTAACACATTTATGTCATCACAGATGTAGTCCTTGGAATATTGGTAGGCAAACCACCTTTTTCCATCAGTGCCTCCTGCGCCCTTAATGGATGAGTCAACGCATATGGTCTTAGAGATGACTCTGGAGGGGAAAATTGCCTTGCCATTAAAGTCCACTAGTAATCGGTCAAACCAGGCCAGGTCCGCCTTAATTTGGGGGGTTATAGCGACATTTATTCCTTTCGCTGCCCGTAAGCCAATAAGAAGTCTATTGATGAACACTCATGCTGGAGGAACCACCTTTGCTAGGTGGTTGATCTTTCCTATGCCACTCTGCATCTGTTTGGTGGTAGCCACTTTTGAGGAAGCAAGGGAGGCCAGACAAGACAGAATGTCTTGAACCTTCCTCAGAGGTATAGAAATAGAATTCTCAGTTAGGTCGATAGTCACCCCTAGCCAGGTCACACAAGGGGAGGGGTGCTGCAGCTTGGAATCTGCCACATGCAGGCCTACTCTATAGATAAGGTCTGTGGTAATCTTGAAGTGGGCCTTAGCCTAGTCAATGTTTGGGGAAATGATGAGAACATCGTCAAGGTATATGTGGGACTTGACGCCTCTGCTTTCAAGGGCTCAAAGAATGAAGTTTGATATACTGAGATTGAGATTAGTCGGAAGCAGTATTCTAGCTCCGAACATGTTTGGTTTTGCATGGCTACAAACCTTCTCAAACAAATGTACAAAGTCACTATTCACTAGGGCTGGGAAAGGCCAATGAGCCCTTTGAGACTAATCACCTGAGTTAGCAAGTAAGGCAGGGTCAGGGAGTTGGAGGTCATCATCAAGGTCATTAACGTAATCAACCAAGGGGTCGAACAAATCTGGTTTAACATCCAAATTTATAGAATCTAACACAAGTCTGTTCTGGCCTACGTCAGGCGTGGAAGGCTGAGCGAAGCGGGGTGAGGAAGAAATAGCAGAAGTTTCACATAAATCACTGTGATCTCGACAAACTAACACATGACGAGAGTCACTAAACATGTTGTGGACCGTTTGCAGAGGAGCAGCAGCAGCAGAATGTTTGTTGTTATTATTTACAAGCAAAAGTTTACCTTGCACAAGGTTGTTGACGTGCTGGGCGGACGTGCCGCCATCTTGATAAACGCTCTCCGTGAGCTGAGGTGGAGAAGGCAGAGCGAGAGTTGAACTCTCCGTAATGGAGGGGAGAACGTTATCACACACTTCCGTTGTAAACACTGGGCCTTCGACTAGACATAAGGCATGTTGATGCTCGTAAGAATGCTGCCTATTAGTCCTTAGTTCTTTGAATCCGAGTTAGAACTTGCTACTTGAGCACCCTTATTCTTCTGCCACTGGCTAATAGATTTGTTTCCCTCCTTATTTGTTGACTTCTCTGGCATACATGACTTGTTGTTGCATGCTTTAGACGTATGCGGATATTCCGTACCACGGGTAAGGTAAAAGCAGAAGCCACAGGAGTGCACAAGAGACACACTTCCAGACACATGAGTGGCATTTTCATTACATTCATCCATGTTATATGCAGGGCAAGGCATAGTAAACTTAGTGTTAGACGACAAAGCCTTGCTTTGAGAGGAGTTAGCCTTGGCCCAACACAATCTAGATCTTTCAAATTGGAAGTGGTCTCCCCACTAGGCCTGATTTTCATTTATCTGTGCCATGCAAGTCTGGGACCATGACCTAATGCCTGGCCATTCAAAGTTACATGCATCTTGGGTGAGAGCCTCCAGGTGCTTCATCATATGGTGAGGCGTAGTATTCTTAGTTATCAGCTGGTTCACCATGCAGGCGAACCCACAGA
This sequence comes from Sthenelais limicola, assembly GCA_942159475.1. Taxonomy (NCBI): domain Eukaryota; kingdom Metazoa; phylum Annelida; class Polychaeta; order Phyllodocida; family Sigalionidae; genus Sthenelais; species Sthenelais limicola. The sequence continues at coordinate 106,161,800 of OW804099.1, forward strand.
CATATTAAGGGAGAGTCAGATCGCGCTTATCTTTTCTCACTACACTGTACATATCTGGGGCCAGGCTAGACTTGGGTGTTGAGAATGCAGTAACAAACTTAAGCATACCGTGTGGCTTCATCGTGACAGTAGGCTGAACGAATGAAAATGGAGGCTGCGGTGCGCTGGCGGGAGGAGTCTGGCATGTCGTTTCACTCCAAGGCTGGTCCGACCCTGACTTTGCATTGCTAGCCTTCACTTCATCAACAGCCTTGAGAATCCTTCCCATCATGTTATCAAACTCTCCTTACGTCACATATTGTGGAGCTGGACCTGTACAAGCCTTCTTAGAAGGCGGCTTCTTGAATGGCTGCGTAACTTCCGTTTCCACAACATCATCCCCGCTCTCTGTCTCCGGGCCTATGTCTTCTGACTCAGCAAGGGGGGCCGACTTCTTTCGAATCCGTCCAGATCTATTGACGGAGTTAGGAGTCTCTTCCTCGCCAGTTTTTTCACTCTCGCTCATCTTGTAGTGTAATGAGCTTCTGGGACCAATTTTGGGGCCGGTGCCCGAAAATTGAGAGAAGAAATGGCCAAAGGTTGTAGACCACAACTTTAAGCACCAACCAAGACCTTTCTGGTCTGCGAGGAAAAGAGAACGCCCGGCGACGGGTCATTTGTGACCTCCAGGGCCGGAAGATGCGTCATTCTTTGATGTAATGCCGAGGACTTCCAACAACTCGCAAGCCTCGAGAATTATAATTATATGGTTTCCTCTCCCTACAAAGGAATGAAAATATAGAAATTCCAGGTATAAATTGCTAAAGGCAAGTAAACAGATCACAGTAAACAGATACAAGAATGAATGTAAATTAGCATGGATGGATTATTGAGAGCAACCAATTACAAGTGGCTTTTGGTGAGTGACAATCACCAAAAGCCACAAGCATTTTGTGAATGCGTTGCCGCATATGCAGCTCAGCTTTAGTTATATTTTCATGCCATTATATATATTTAAGAGTTATTTAATTATTATTTACCGTCATTGCATATCTTGCAACCGTCAGACTCTGCAAAAACAAGCGCCTACAATGTTGCATCATCAACTGAGCATCATGAAATGAGCGTCATTGATTGGCGCAATTAAATTTACGCAACCAATCAAAATAAGTTGTAGATTGGTTGCATTCAAAAAGCAGCCTGTGCTAGCGCAATCCAGGCATGCATATGCCATGGGCTAATCTGGCCATGTTTTTGTGAATACGCACACCTATCATGGCATAATAGACTTTACTCACATTTATTTCATCAGTAGCTTCACTAACCACAGGTTTCTTAGGTGTATTGTCACTGCCTTGATCATTGGGACCTTCATCCAGAGCAGCTTCTGAACAACTATCATTTCTCACTTTGTCTGTGTCTATGGTTTCCCCTCCCTACAAATGAATGGAAATGTAGAAATTCCAGGTATAAATTACTAAAGGCAAATAAATTGATGTAATAAACATCAGTAAACAGATACAAGAAGGAATGTAAATTAGCATAAATGGATTAGTGAGAGCAACCAATACAACCCTTGGAATCATGTTCAAATTATACTACAGAATCAAAGGAATTAAACCAAGTGCAAAATTTGTCAATCAAATCATTTTAATGATATTTCAAGAATGGCTGATTGTTCACTTAGTGTTTCTAATCATCAGCTCAATATCATAACATAATATGAGACTATGGACAATATCAGCTCCAAGTATTCTGTTCAACACTGGATAATAAAGACCAAATATATTCAGCAAGAGGCACTCCTATTTGGTTTCAATGGCGGCCATCTTGAATGTGAGTTTTCAGGCAATTTCTACCATTTGTTTAAGTGTCATCACAACATTGGGCATACCTGAAAACCCCATACAATACACAAACATTGTTTAATATCATATTTCTCTCAACATTTTTCAACTTTTCCAAAAATGTCAGATTTTCGGTGGCAGCCATTATGGATATTGGTTATTAAGAAATGTTTAACAGGATTTTGAATATCACCATTGTGTTGGGCATACCTGAAAACCCCATTATAGGCACCAAATCCATCCATTTACTATGTTTTCTTTGTAAGTTACACTGATTATTTTCCGGGCATGACTCTTTTCCCCTATTTCCCTTTTAATACATTTCTAGTTCATTAATACAGGGCCCCAATTAAGTACATTGGGAAAACCATATTTCTGTTCTAGTTACTTTTAACCTTTTAGGTTTTTTGAACTAGATTGCCTGGAAAAAATGGTATGAAAGCATTGATAGGATTGAAAGAAAATTATTCTTATCCTTCTGAGGTAATTCATCGCCTGTCCTCATTACAGGCATGGGATAATCTCTCCTATTCAGGCAAACAGAGATATGGAGATATTCTGTTTCGATTTTAGGGCCAAAAAAGCAGCTTGTTTACATTTTAAATCTAGACTTTGCCACATATTTTTTAATCCTTCAGTCCAAATCTCAATCCCAACAACTCTGTCTCAAGTTGAATAGTTTTTGCCCAGGCCAGTAGCATTTACTGAAAGGAGTCTTAATGAGGCCAAGAAAAAATCTTTGACTTGCAACAGACAATTATTGGTATTGGGAGGTGAGAATGACAATGAACATAGGCAATGTTTGGAAACAATATGTGATGTGTTTCAGGAAAATGAGTCATAAGTCGCAAAAAATAGATTTTGAGATTCCATTATATTTAAAAAGATGAGATCAAGCCAATTCCAATGATAGTAAACAGTCTATTGTGGACAGCATTGCATGTAGCAATGCATTGGCATTATGGATTACCCCCTCCCCTCCTTGATCACTACTAACCAATCTATTTATATCCTACCGGCGCTTCGCCACCGACCCTCACTCAACACTCACTTCGCTCCCAGCAGTCACCCAAATCCCCAACCTGCCCAACCTGATGGTCAACAAAAGAAACATCAAAAAACAAATAGGCAGGACAATAACAGAAAAGAGAAGAAAAAATCGACCTATGACAATACGATTATCATACTAGAAAACTTCACTGAGTATGACAATGAGAATGTACTAGAGGAAATGTTAGCATTAGTCCAAGTGATACGGCCGCAGATCACCAAGGAGGATGTAGTTGAAGCGTACAGAATGGGTACCTCGACTACCAAAACAAGGCCAATCTTCATGAAACTTAGTGATCAGGTGCTACGAAAGGCTGTTGTTGATAACCTACGTACAATTCAGAATTATAATGAGGAATTCAAGGAGTTAGATATAAACCCCTCTGGCTTACAAATATTTCCACACGAAAAGGATTTGCTTGCAAATTGCCTAACCCTGCTTAGCAAGGAAGGACATGACGCGCAAATTTGCTTTAATCACATCAGAATGAACGATAAATCATATATGATGGCAGATTTATATGAGTTGCCGGATCGCTGCACGCCGGATTTCGCCTCAAGGATCTCCATTGACAATGACAAAGGGGTGGGATACTACGGTGAACACAGCTATCTGTCCAACTTTTTCGCAGCCCCAGTCAAACATAACGACACAAAATACCACAGCGTTGAACACGCCTATCAGGCTATGAAGGCGGTCAGCGCGGGAAAAGCCGAAGTGGCTTGTAAGATCAAATCGGCCACTTCGGCATACGAGGCCAAATATATGGCTAGAAACCTAGTCCCTACGGATGACTTCACTAAAAACGAGGAGAAGTTACTAAATGAATTAATCAGACTAAAATTTGATCAAAATGACGAACTAGCTAAAGCCTTGGTAGAAGAAAACAAGGAGTGTTTCTACGAGGTCACTTCCAGCAGGAAGTGGGGAGCCGGCATTAGGTTCCCTCGCCTCCGAAATGGAAACAACACCATTCTGTCAAGACACTTCCCGGGAAAGAACATACAGGGACAAATGATTACTAAACTCAGGAAGGACCTCATCGAGAAGGCCTGAACTCGTGTGTATTCTCTTTGATTTATATTACGATTCAATACCTTTTTGGAGGAAAAATACCTTTCTCTCCCTAATATCGCTCAATGCTACCGAACAATGACAAATCGTCTCGATACAGTCAAGCGCTTAGCATTATTTACAACACTCACCTAACGATGAACTCACTGATAAGTATCACTTGCATTATTATTCTAAGTACTGTATAACCACTCTTATTATTATATGTAAGTCAAGGAACTATGTTAGCTGTTATTACTTGCATCATTATTCTAAGTACTGTATAACCACTCTTATTATTATATGTAAGTCAAGAAAACTATGTTAGCTGTTTGTTACCGCACGCTCCATCGAAATTTAGTGAATACTAAATACAGACCATGTCAGAAATCTTGACCTCTTTTAAAGATGTCTCAAACATTAAGGGCCTTTCAATAATAAATTGGAATGTAAGGAGCCTACAAAAGAATCTTGAAAATGTACAACTATGCCTAGAAGAGTCTAATAATAAGCTTGGAATCGTCTGCCTCACAGAGTCATGGCTGAACGATAATAATCATTCAAACTCATTTAAAATGGACGGTTATGAATTTGTTAGACTCGACAGAAAACTAAAAAAGAGAGGTGGTGGTCTTTGCTTGTACGTGAACACAAAATATGAACTTGATGCTGATAAATATTCTAGTCACTCTGTAAGTGGCAAGGACATTGAGTTACTGATTGTAGAAGTGAAGGTTAAACACACCACGCCCTATATCGTTGCACTGGTCTACAGACCTCCAGGGGGGATGACTGCTCCTTTCCTAGAAATACTAGATGAAAAATTATCCTCTTTAAACAATAAACACCAACTAATAGTAGCTGGCGACTTTAATATAGATATATTAGAGTCAAAAACTCAGGCATCTGATCTGCAATCCTTAATGGATAAATTTAACCTGATTCAACAAATTAAAACACCAACTAGGACAACTCTTACTTCAAAATCTATAATCGACCATATCTATACTTCTTCAGGGAATGTGCAGTCATCCGGTGTTATCGAGAATTCCTCGTCTGATCATTTCCCTACCTACATTATTATCAAGAAAGCTAAAACGAAATATGAAAATGCTCAATATTATGCCAGAAATATGAAAGGGTTTGACCAACGTATTTTAAATGAAATACTACAAAATCTTGACTGGGATAGCTTCTACCAAGTCAGGGACCCTGGAATCTGCTGGAACATAATACTTGAGAGAATAACTATGTATATGGATCGCATGTGCCCCATGAAACATTTTAACAATATCAGAAAAAAGCCTGAGTGGCTCACAAAAGAAATAACCACACTTATGAACGATAGGGATAAAAAATTTAGACTAGCTAAATTGAACAATGACAGAGACCTGCTGATTGAGGCAAAAACAATTAGAAACAAAGTTAATAATTTATGTAGAAAAGGGAAAAATTCGGCCCTATCTGATAAATTAAAAGCCAATGTACATGATCCTCGTGCTCTGTGGGGTTCGATACAACCGATACTTTGTCCGGAAAAGATCAAAACTAATAACCAGATTTATTTGTCAGACAGTAATGGAGACCAGGTCGATCAAGAAAGGGTTGCTGATGAGTTCAACCAATTCTTCACGAATATTGGACCATCGCTTGCCAAAAAGATCCCTGACCCCTCCCCGCTTGAATCTGAGAAACTTAAGAAAATCGCTGAACAACAAGGTAAAACAAATAATATTTCACTCGAACATACTGAACTTAATTTCAAGGAAGTTACACCAAATGAAATCCTTGAAGCCCTGAACAGTATCGACCCCCACAAGAGCTCTGGAATTGAAAACATCTCAGGTAAAATTCTAAAAAATTGCCTGACAGCTCTTCTCTTCCAGTTCACACATATTGTGAACCTGTCAATCACTACAGCTACTGTACCCGATTTATTCAAAACTGCAGTAGTTACCCCTCTTTTTAAGAGTGGTTCAAAAAAATCGACAAATAATTATAGACCGATATCTGGGATTTCAATGCCTGCAAAAATTCTAGAAAAAATTATACAAAAACAACTCTCGAATTATTTTGAATCGAAAAATCTATACTATGATAAACAATATGGCTTTAGGAAGGGTCGTTCTGTATCTCAAGCACACACTGATCTTCTTCAGGAAATATATGATAATATTAACGATTCGAAATCTTGTATGGCGGTCTTCTTGGACTTCAAGAAGGCCTTTGATACCGTGCATCACGAAAAACTATTGACAAAACTTGAATTATATGGAATTAAGGGTCGTTCGAATGAATGGTTCCGAGATTACCTAAAAAATAGAAAGCAATCTGTAAGAGTTAATGGTCTCACCTCCAGCCAAGAAACAATAACCTTTGGCGTTCCTCAAGGAACAATACTAGGACCGATCCTCTTCTCTATCTATATAAATGATTTAAACAAAACTGTCGAAAACTCTATCATCCAACACTATGCGGATGATACAGTCCTTCTTTACAGCAACAAGGATCAGGAAAAGCTAGTAACACAGTTACAGCGAAACCTGGATTGTATCCACCTGTGGTGTAAAGTAAACAAAATTTCAATGAATGTAAGCAAGACCCAGTACATCAATTTCAATATTGGGCGCCAAAAAGCAAAACCAACGGCTACAAAAAAATTGACTCTAGGAGATGAGACCTTAACTCAGGTAGAACAATATAAATACCTAGGATTAATCATAGATGAAAGACTAACTTTCAACCATCACCTCCAGGGAGTAATAAACAAAGTCCGCTGGAAAGTGAGTCTTCTTAGAAAGACAAACACAATTCTCAGTAAAAAGTTAAAGACCACCATCATAAAAATGTTGATCTTGCCAATCATGGACTATGGTGATGTATTCTACAGATCCGCCTCCAAAAAACTATTAGAAAAGATACATACTCAACTAAATTCATGCATTAGATTCGTTATGGGTGTCCACAAAAGAACAAATGTGGACAACGCCTATAAAGAATTACAGATTTTAACATGCAGCCAGAGGTCTGAAATCCATTTAATGGAGAGTGCCTTCTACCTCTCACAAAAATCAAAAAATCAAGATAACAGAGGCCTGAACACAAGAAGTCATGCCAAAAACAGAAGGAATCTTAAAGTACTCATTCCAAAAACCTCTGTATATAAAAATAGTTTCATCTATAGAGCCAGGACAGGGTGGAACGCACTCCCCACCATAGTCCATGAATTAAGCACTCCAAAAGAAGTTCGAACACACTTGGAACGAACACTGTAAACTATACCCCTGTGATAACCTTTTGGGATTTGTAAAGATTTATTAATTGTTTATAAATTTAAAAATGTAAACCACTTTCAGTCTCTAGGAGTACACCTAGACATTCCATTGCACAAAACGTAAATGTCATTCTCAGTATGTTCTCTGAGACCACTACGCAGCTTGTCTTAGCTGAATAAACAAATTGTATACCTTCACTGATATTAATTGATGCGTAAGAATGAGGCACTGTATAAAGACCTCTTTTATCTGAATTGTTTATGTATGACTCTAGAAGTACACCTAGATGTTTCATCTGACAAAATGTTTATATCACTCCCAACATAAATCTGGGACGACGACGCAACTTGCTAAACTGAGTACTGGGTATATACCTGTACTGGTATTATAAATATCGACTTGAAAAAGGGAAAGTATTTAATACTTCTCTGCTCCTTCTTACTAATATGTCTTATATTTTAACATTTTAACTGTTGTACCACTGTCACTTAAATGTACACTAGATTAGCTAAAAGTCATGTAAAAACAAAGTTTTAGGCCTAAAGGTAACGTCAGGGAGAACTGGAGGTAATCTAGATGTCTGTATACCTGTTTATCGTGTAATTTATACCAATTTGATGAATAAAGTAGTTCTTATCTTATCTTATCTTATCTTATCTTTGGCGAGCAGAGTTTTGCATAGGGGCACCCTCTATCAAAACTCCTATCTCTACTACATGAGACAAAGGCTGTTTCCAAAGTCTGGTAGGAATAGACTCATATTACATCGTCAGACGTTACCTGCCAATATGCCTAGACAGAAGACGGAAAAGGCCAGTTAGCCAGCGAAAGCCAGTGCCTGTACTAAAGATAAGGCCTCAGCTAGATCCGAGCGCTCTAAGAAGGTGGTCGTTTCATCCTCAGAGCCTGAGGATGATTCAAGCTTTGACACGGAAGATATACCACAACCCAAGACAAAGACAAGTGCCAAGCGAGTGACTAATATGGCCCTTGAAGCGAGGATTAATTCCATTGAATCCAACATGACGAGTCTGGCCGCCAGCCTTGCAGGCATTAACTTGAAACTGGACAGCATTGGTGGGAATCAACAGGACGGTGACAGTGACACTAGTTCCCATAGCTCAGACTCAGACAGTGAGGAGGAGCATTGGCGCTACCGCAAACGTGACCGTAAGGGGTCAAAGAGACGCTTGAAGGCACCCTACATACTACGTCATCAGCTACAGGCTGATGATTTCATCGACAGACAGATGGAGAGAGAGCACTTCTCATACAGCTTTGGTGGTAAGATGAACATTTTGAATGATATACATGCCTCCAATATTATGGCCAAGCCGTATATATGTATATATGTTGGGAAGGCTTACAAACTAGGAGCCAGGAGCTCTCTCTCTCTGCCCTTGAACATATTGATGCAATGCTAGCCTTATTAGATAATCCCTGTGCTACTCATAGGGAAGATTGCAAACATATTATGCACCACCTGAGAAAAGTGTCAAGAGACGCACTCGAGAGGCCATGGTAGGCTGTGCGCCGCTGGTCACAATTTGTGTGGGACAGCATGGAAAATGACCGCCCTATAAATCAATTAATGTCTTTATATGTAAGAATGACTTGTGGGGAGTTGAGCGCACACACAGCTTGCCAACCGTGGATCAGCTAGTATAGGAGCTGATTCAATTCGGCCCATCTGCAGTACTCTCGACTATAGATATATCAAGGGCTTACAAAAACTTTTCTACAGATCCACTAGACTTGCCCCTCCTATTTTTGGCTTGGAAGAACAAACACTACCTCAATGTCCCCATGCCCTTTGGGAGTAGGGCATCAAATTTCCATATGAAGAGGGTGGCGAATGCAATAGTTAAAATATTATCTGACAACAGGTTTGTTAGTATGATACACCTTGACAATTTGGTTCTTATTTCTCCCAACAGGCAGACCGCGGACGTGCTCATGAATTCGCCACACAGCTCTTCCATGAACTAGGACTCCCTAGAGCCAGCGAGAAAGACCAGGCCCCAGCTACTAAAGTGAGATGGCTTGGCATCAATATTGATGCCCCAGCCATGGAACTGTCAGTGCCTCCTGACAAAATAGCCCAGACCCTCGATACTGTTAGAAAATATCTCCGCAGTTGGTCAATGAGTAGGAAGGAGCTGCAGTCGGTCATAGGACGTCTGATCCACATAGCAAAGTGCGTAAAGCCTGCAGGTCTCTTTATCTCGCGCCTCCTAGATGCCCTACATGAGATGCAAGGTAAATACGTGAACATTGTTTCCTCTATGAAGGCCGACCTGGTTTGGTTTGACAATTTTTGTAAAACCAGGAATGGCGTTTCAGTTATACCAAACTCTCAGCCCACTCGCACCATAACAGTTGACGCTTGCCTGAGCAGAGTGGGAGTATCGGATGGTGTGCACAAGTACGGCGCCCAGGTTGCCCCAGTCAGTGATGGCTCAGATAATATTTCAGAGCTGGAGGCAATAAACATAGCAGTGGCCCTTCATACCTTTGTTGATGAATCTGATAGGGGCACCCATATTAATATACTGTGCGACAATGAGGCTGCAGTCTTTACTACAGGCAAAGGACGCAATAAAACCATATTCAAATCAGCAAGGATGGCGTGATGGTCCAGGCTCTCTTTGACCTAAACATCACCTACAAGCACATCGCAGGGGTCGACAATTGCATTGCAGATGCTCTCAGTCATAGACATTTAGCAAAGAAATATGTTGATGAAGTTGATAAAATTAATAACGAATGCCACTTGTCTGAAGTAGAACCATGCCTGTATGCAATTGACTTAATGCAAAATAACTCTAATTCCAGACAGCAAAATGGGAAGGCTCATGGACATGGCTGCACAGCGCCAAGACAAGGCATGGGCACAAGGAACCCTAGCCAACTATCGCACTGCAGTGACAACCTACCTAGCATTCTGCAAACACACGTGTCCGCCTATATTGAGTACCTGGCCATGTATATAAAGTCACCAAGGTCGGTCAAAAATTATGTTTCTCACCTCAGGACATACCTTAAAAACTGCGATGTAGACACTCGTCCCACACTCCACCCACACATAATGTGGGCACTAAAGGCACTGGAAAACGATAAATCTTTCATCCCTAGAGCTAAAAAGCCCATCGATGTTTAATTCCTAAAGACAGTCATAACACGTATGGGAGACTCGTACAATGAAGTGATCGTTAAAACGCCTGTTAAAACGCTCATGTTTTACGGGCGCTATGAAAAATCTGAGGTCATAGCACTGAGCGTAGCTCGCTTTGACCCTCTGAAGCACCTAACGCGAAATGATGTCAAAATCCTCAACAACTTTATAGTGGTCACAGTGAAATGGGCCAAAAACATACAATCTACGTATCAGTGAAAGTCAATAACACTTCAGGCTGGACCTGACCCGACGCTGTGCATCGTGAAACTGATCCAGAAGCTAGTTAAAAGGCTTCCGAGCAAGGCACAAGATGAGCCCTTCTTCATGTTCAAAGATTGGAGCCCTGTGCCGGTCTCATATGTGGCGAAACACTGGAAGTCGCAACTACGACGCCACAACGTTGACACCACCACACTGTCTCTGCACAGCCTACGCAAGGCAGCCGCAACTACTGCATTTGCTAAAGGATGTTCAGAGCTTGACATTCAACGATTTGGGGGCTGGCACTCCACCGCCTACCAGCAGTCTATCGAAACAAGCAACAACTCAGTCAACAACGCCCTTATCCAAGGCATCAGCAACCCCACCGCACCCACTGGCGCCAACTCACGCATCATCAGGACGCAAACATACCCAGCGACTTGAAAACCAACTACTGAACCCATGAACGTACCAATCCTCGCTGAACTTGCTGACCCGCACTCAAAGACTCGGGCAACAGCCCCATATATCATAATCAAGGACTCACAGAGCCTCATTTTAACAAAACCTCAACGCCTTCTACAGGCCTTTTATTTATCAAATTACAACCAATTTCTTGAAAACTTTTATCTCATCATACCCCATAAAATCCATCCCATACATTCCATCCAATAACCTTCCCCTTTCATATCTTGGTAGGTTTGGCATTATATCTATTCAATCTCTCAAAAATTTACAATTTTATCACTCATTTTATGTAAATTTCATCTTTTAATCAAACTTTACATTTATACTCAACTTTAATTAAAACATTTTTATACTTCAAACTTTTATAAATAAAAAGTTAATGTCCCAAGCTTGCCTTTCACTCCTTACTTAATTAATGGGGGGAATACTAGCATAATGATCCATTAAGTATTTCTAGATTTTAAGTTTGATATTTCTATTTTGGAAAAAAATTTGCAATATTTCTGGGGGAAATAAACAGTAAAGTAACTAAATAAACTCCATGTAAAGACCTTTAAAACGGAAGGATATATATTACATACATTGTCCTGAAATTTGATACATAGATTGATATATATATAAGTGATAAGCTATCCAAAAATCAGAATGTTCCAATAAAGTGATCGTGGAAAAATGTACAGGTCAAAAGTTCTCCTTGGTGCAGCTTCTGCAGAAAGGAGGATAATCCGATACACTTTCTGGTTACGTGCCCGAAAACCAAAGATCTATGGGCAAGCCTTTTTATGTGGATTTGTAATACTGATTATCTTAACAGAAGTATTAACGATGAAGAGATTTTTAGAAAGACCCAATGAAGATACTTTTTGGGTTAAAGATTGTTAATGAAAACACGAAAAACCATCAATTGGAAAATCATTTATACTTAGGCAAAAATCATTTATACTTAGGCAAAAACTCTTTCATGAAGGTCAAATGTCAATGAGTCTCCTCATGCATGATTTCCGCTTCAGATGGGACATAGCTATTAGAGCTGCTACAATTGATCTAAGCAAGAAGGTTAATTCCCTTCCCTGGAGAAGGCTTAAGGAGTTCATTTTGGAATACATCCAAAATCTATAGTCATTTTCTCTGGTACCGTTATAATATGGATAGAAAAGCTAGTTCTCCTAGCTAGATTTTGCAAACATATTGATCAGCTGTGTTAAAATATATGTAATGTTTCGATTTCAGAGTGTGCGTAAGATGAGGTGAGAGATGAACGGGTGTATCCTCGATGTTAACCGTTCGGTTGGATTTCTTGAGAGATTGAATAAAATTTGTAAAAAAAATATAAAAAAATGAAGTGGTCGTGTAAAATAAACACTTTGAAAAATAGCATTTTTGTGACTTACGACTTATTTTCTCGGAACACATCACATATTGTTACTCCTTTATTGTCATGCATTAGTCCCCTGAATGCCTGCATACTGCAATGCTGATGACACTGGTATTTACCTTCCAATCATTTCCTAATTGAATCAAATAATGCATTGTCTGTCTACCAGACATTGTTTTAGTATACAACTGGAGTCTTCCACATTGTTCCTTTAGTGTTTTATGTTGTGGAGTATATGTTGCATGCATTCACTCACAATGCATCTGTTGCATATAATAATACAGTGCAAACTATGTATCTAAACATATATATTAAGGAGCGTCATTACCTTATATGATTCGCCATGTGCATACATTAGAACACAGTTCATCAAGTGCCCTGGGCCCTATTGTATAAGCTAAGGAAGGATTTTTTTTGTGAGAATTCCTACATGTTTTTCTTTTTCTTCTTTAAATTACTACGCTTAAAAGCATTGGAAGCATAGGCTATTCCTTCCCTGAACTATTCCTTCCCAGCTGCTAAGTAAGGAATTCCTTCAGTCCCATACAGTTTCAATTATGTTTATATGGGAATTTTCCTACGACTTTTCCTTCCCACCAAGTGCAGGTAATAACGTCGGAATTTACTACAGCATTTCCCTCCTTGAACCACTCAATATCCAAACTTCAAACTACTTCAAACAGCAGTCTTCAAGGTACATGATCAATGACGGGACATGCCTTGTTCTCACTAGAAATCAATACTCCTGAGTCACAAACAATTGAGACAAACTTTGATTGGCAATGTTTTGATTGGTAATAATGTAACTCTCAGGTCGGTGGTTCAATCCCCATCCAGTGCTGCTTGTTTTTTCCCAGACAGGCTCACCTCTCAAACCCATTGTTCAAATTCCAGCTTGGGAGGCTTGTTTTTTCGAGCCAGGTTCATTCTAATTATGTTAATAATCAGCTCCTAACAGCAGAAACTTTGTACTTTGATAAAAGCAGATATATATGGCTAGTAAAATTATTTTCTGCAGTCACTAAGTCCTAAGGAATTCCTGAGGGAACAACTAAAAAGTATTCCGTAGTTTTCCAGTCTTTTCATGTTTAACTCGGAGGAAAGAATGAGGGAAATTCCTTTAGTAGGAAAACTTCTGAGGGAAATTCCTACATAGGGAACAACTACAAGTATCAATGTAGAAAATTCCCACAGTAAAATGGGTCCGTCTCTAGGTCATGCCTGTGGATCTAGATTTGAATCCATTCTGGATATTTTACCAACATTGTCACTTCAAATTGTAAGAAATGTGTTATATTAGTATGAATGAGTGAATGAGAATGAATGAGTGAATCTTATGCCTCCTATTTACCTGCTACCTTGCTGACCCACATCTGTACAGCAAGGAATATTCTTACGAGCTGGGAATTGTATGTAGGAATGAATGTAGGGAGGGAAACATTCTTACAGAAAAACATCCTTGTTTAGCTTATACAACAGGGCCCAGGAAAGACTGTATAGGTACTGTAAATATATATAGTCATGGGTATTAGTGTATATTTAACTTGGTGTATCTTACCGTTAGTGGTAACCTACATTATGTCAACACCAATCTGTATCGGTAACAAAGTTATCATTATAGTTATGCTCCACTATTATGCATGTATAATAGATACGATCCATTGACACTTCAGGGCGCACAATTGGCCATGAGCAGTGCTGGGCCTCAGAACCTTATCATTTGAGCAGTTTGGACATAGAGTCGCATACATTCATTGCACATATAGTTCCCCTTTCACTTTGTGTATTGGCATGGTAACAACATTAGTAATACTACGACAGTGTCCGACAAGTGTAAACTACTTACAGTGGTATTGCTGTTCTCGACGTCATTTGCCATGTTAACATCTTTACCAACTTCATAAAATAATGTTGCAGCCCTTTTAGTCAGTCGCTCTGGGAGCTAGGCAAGGTAACAATATATGTAACAATGTTCAATTGAAATGCACATGTGTATAATAGTTAATGAATTGTAAAACATATGAGCACCATTCTGACACTCCAATCTGGATGTGGTGTTGGAGGTCTTGATTTTCGCCTGATCACGCAAATATTCATACAAGTTCCCAACTAAAGGTACATGGGGTTTTGCGGTCCTAGCTACAAAATCAGTTTTTAATAAATTCATAATTTTAATCAAATTTACATTTTCAAGGATCCAAATACATTTACGTCATGTTCTACCTTCACCTTCCAGCCTATTTCATAACATTTCAACTTGTACGTCAACTTTTACCTGCCAGTTCCAATTAAAGGTACATGGGGGTGTGTGCGGCCCCCGCTACAAAGTCAATTTTTAAATGTTAATAAAATTCAAATTTGATTGTGTGTGTGTGTATGGGGGGGGGGGGGGGGCAGAGTATAGTTTGCCCCCCCCCTCCCACCGCAGGTACCATTTTACCTTCATATATATTTTTTTTAAATGCTCTCAGTACTATAAAATGCGACAAAGTTGACCAAGGGGACTGTACAGAACATGCATTTAAACACAGGGCATTGATGCATTATATTTTAAGTTTCATTGTCCTCATGATGATTGAGGAAAATTGACAAAATAAATCATCTATGAGGTTTCCTGTGTGAGCTGCTGGCGGTTCAATGATTCAAATTGTCATAAAAGTATATATTGCATCTGTAAACTATTTATATAATGTGCAGGGAGTTCTATGTCTGCACGCTCTGTGGACAGTTTCAACCATTTACCAATTCAAGTGTGCATATTCAAAACGTTCTTTTTTTTTTCACCCAATGAAGACCACTCATTTACCATCTCAGTCATTTTATAAGTATATACTAGCCTTAGAAAACCTTAGAAATATGTAAGACAAGTAAAGTTCAAACAATATTCAGGCACCTATGCAGCGGAAGACCTACCTAGACAACTGTCAATTTAGAATGTTGGATCACCTCACTGTAAATAGCATCTATTGCAATAAAGACTTCTTGAATTGAGTTGAATACTTTCCTTGGGCTTCATTTAACCTGTTTCCTACAGCTCAGCTAATATTCAGAGATAACCTTTTCAATTTATGTACAAAAATGCTTCAGAATATCTAGTTTCATGATATATAAAAAAAACCCTTTAAATGAGACCCATTTGAAAATTGACCAATTTTCAGATCTTGGACGCGCAAAAATTGGAATTGACCATATATCCCAACATATAAGATCCCAAAAGATAGCCAGGGATTCTGTGATGATCGATTAGCATGTCAATCCATTAGGAATTACATTATAAAATTAAGTAAAGCAACATACCCATCGGATTTGGTCCCTTTAAGTCACAAAATTTATATTCCTACTGCACTTCCAGGTTCATTAGCCTACATATATGATTCTTTAAGGAACAATAAGAGACTAACTAGTGCACATACATACCTCAAAAATATAACCGTATGGTCTTGGAAGATAAATTTATCCAAAACTCTGCTATTACTTGGAGTTAGATACCAAACGTGCACCATCAGTCCTTTGATGTCTTAGTTATTTATCGGATAGTTATCAGTTGAATATTAGCGTTATACATGTGATTATTGTTCATACCTTAAGTTTTTCAACTGCTTTCAAATGGGTCTTGTAGTCACGATAGTTTGCAAGAGGATAAAGCAGTACAACAGCATCTATGTTCTGGAGACGTTTACTATCCTGCAATACCAAATAAAGAAACCATGATTCAATTATTTTCAATAAAACATACCCGCCACAATGCAACCTTTAATAGTGATTGGAAGAATTGTTAAAAACGTTCTGAAATATTTTTTTTCAATACAAGTTAGCTATTTGTGAAGTGGGTTGTTTGAACGATGCTACGTGCCTCCTACTCCGACCAGTGCTACCATGCTACTGAGGACTTGGAAGGTCCTCAGACGTGGGTAACCAATACCTCACTGTTCCCTTAGTGATGTTGACATTATGACATCACAAGAGGTGCTCATGTGTCCAGGTGATGATACCTGGGGATCGATGCAGGTATCAGTTAATGATATCTGCATGGATGAGTATTGTTGAATTTTAAGGCTTGGAGCTACACTATATGTGTAGATACATGCATTTGATTCAAAAACTCCTTCCATTATATATTATAATGTTTGGCACAACATGGTTTCGCTTGTTAAAGCTCATCAGGCACAATATGTGGGCCCTGTGAGGGCCTATATTGTTAGGTGGGGGGATGGGATAAATAGTCCCAAGACAATTGATGTATTTTAGGTCCATATAGGACTCAAGGAATAAAAATTACTTTAATATTATTATTATGGAATAAAATAATAAAGGTTTTTATCCTAATGGGTTTAGGGTGTTGGGTGTAGGAATCCCATCACCAAACCATTTTGTATGTGTGGAACTGCGAGGCAGTTCACACTCCACTAGTGTTATTGGGAGTGTCATGCACTACCAAATTCGTATTGGTTTGTCAAGATTTATAACAGGTGTTTATAAAATGGTGACATTTGTTGATATGACTGAATGAGAAATCCCTACTTCGGGGATATCACACTCTGGGATATCGCATAGACGCAATAGGGAAAAGGGGGCCCATCGTGTGGGCAAGGGTCACATCAGGACAAGCTATCGATGTTGAAAATTTGTTCTACGTAGCTAGATAGCTGTTGATGTGTCTTGCCATAACGAGTGGTTACTGGGCCGATTTCCAGGTTATTGCATCCATGATGTTAAGGCCCTTAGGTGACATTGACTTAAGGCGGTGGATCCATTTCAGTTCCAACTCATTGCGGATGTCTTCTGAGATTGCTCTGTCGATGCTGCAACCGACAAATTCCAGGACATGGAATATGATGTCTTTAGCCCCATTGTGATTGGGCGAATTGAAGTGTCGCGACACCGAGGTGTCGTGAAGAGGCAAGTCAGGACGTTGGATAGTCCTGAAGTGCTGGTACATCCTCCTCATCAGGAGTTGTTTGGTTTTCCCTACATATTGTTTGTTGCAGTTTTTGCAGGTAATGCAATAAATCAAATTGTTTCATTTGCAATCAATGTTTTGGCGGGTTATGTATGACCTGCCAGTGACATTCGAAGTGATGCGGCCAGACTTGTCAAGTACCGGACAATATTTACAAGATTTTGTGCGGCATTTGACTCTCGCTGGTGCTGGGGATTGTGGGCTATTGGAGTTGTTCTCCTTGACAGGCGCTAATTTAGCCCTTGTCAGGATATCTCCAATGTTTTTTGGGCGTCTGAAAGCCACAGTTAATTTCCTCTCATGGAGGTGTTTTGTGGTTGTCGAACGACCCAGGACGTCCCAGTTGTCCTTAATGCCCTTGATGAACACATTGCATGAAGGGTGGAAGGTGGTCAATGCTAAAAGCTGTTTTGTCTCCCCTAGGTCAATAGAATTTTTGTCCTTGGGAGTCAGAAGTGTCAGTCTGTCTGCTTGCCGTGCCCTGATGTAAGCATCAGCTATGACATCAATAGGGTAAGACCTTCGTAGGAAATGTTTGGCTTTCTTCAAACAATGTTCGTCGAAATCCCTGATCCTGGCACAGATCCGGCGAATGCGTATGAACTGGCTGTAGACTATGCTGTCTTTGCATTTCCTCCAATGGGAAGAATTTGTGAAGTGGGTCCAACATTACACAGCATCCCCATTGCCTATGACACCAACACCATGCTGCGGCAACAGGAAGAACAACTACCAGAATCGGAAGTGACACGCGATACCGGCCTGTTCCAGCAGGGGGACACACTGTACAAACTGGCATATACCTATAAAGACACGTTCCTGCAGACGCTAGTAGGATTAGTAGCCGTAGAAGCAGTAGCCCCTCCCCATGTCCTTCACCTGATTCCGATCCAAGGTCCTCCAACTTCACAAAGGCCTCCCAGCTGTCAGTATCTAGGAATAATTTCCAATCACCCTTACCTGTGCTACCTGCAGCTTTGGCAGCAGCCACGGTGGCGTCCTTCAGGGGCAGATCCACAGGGGGGTCGAACCCCCCCCCACACCCTTGGGCCCCATGATGCCTTTTTTGCCCTGCCCTAAAGTGGCCTTTTTCCCGCCTCACAGCGCCTTTTTTCCCTCCACATATGACCCTTTTTCCCATCCAAAATTGCCCTTTTTCCCTCCCCAAAATGCCTTTTTTCCCACACCAAAGTGCCCTTTTTTCCCACCTCAAATTGCCTTTGTTCACGCCCCAAATTGCCTTTTATTCCCACCATAATTTGCCTTTTAGCCCACCCTTATTAGTAGTCCTATTTACTCTTTAGTTCTGTGGATCCTGTCCCTTTTTGCTATATCAAATTATGATTATGATATCTTTGTCCAAATGCAGTGAACTTCCAATCATGAACACCACTTGGCTTTCAACAGTCGTGTCTCAGGGGACACCTGTGGCATCTGCATATATAATATACCGGCTGGTTATTCATCTGCAAATGTAGTGAACGGCAGATTCGTGGGCACAAGTTTACGAAATTTGGAAAAGAATCACGAATATGAGGACATTCGTTTGAACCATTTTTTATTACCCAAAGGTATACAGTTACAAAGGTATTGTCACTGAGCAAAGGATGCTTAATTTGAGCAACAGAAGTATCTCGGTCCGCGGCGCGGCCGAGTCCATAGTGTTAAGCGAAGCAGTCTGCAGTGCTGTCGGCACAATGACGTATGTCTCCCTCTGACGGAAGTGGCCGGAACTGATGATCGTCTCACGCTCCAGTAGAAGTGCCCCTGCTGTCATAGCCTGGTTGGTGGTTGGCGATGATCGGCAGCGTCGATGTTTTCCAGGTGGCGGTGGACCCACTACACATATAATATTGCTGGCTGGTTATTCTGGTGACCTGGCATTGTTCGCTCGTTTTGCAGAATAAGAATGACTTACCCTCTGGGGGCAGTCACATGGCTACCTCCAGGAAGGAAGCCACAAGTGAGAACATTCTAGAACAGGAGGATATTATAGCATATTATACATACACGTACTTAATCACCATTAAATTCTCTAGCAAGGCTAAACTGTTATACCTCAATCTAAAGTCAAGCTGAACAGCTCCTGCCTCTCCGAGTCTCTCTCTCAGGGAAGGAGTATTAGGCTATATTTAATTAGCCAATGGGAGAGCTCAACTGGTGGAGCAGGTACAAAAGCTGGAATTTCAATAACTGAGTAATTCTCCCAAACAGGCAGCATTTGATTTCAGAAGGCCATTTTATCAAAAAAATAAAATTCGTTGAATCTCTATAATCTTTGGTATATATATATATATTCGTTTTTATTTCCATAATACATGACAGAAATATGGCAAGCACCGTCTGGAAACCAGATCTTCCGGGTGAGCCCAAAGTATGATACATTAAAAAGTCATAGGAAGAATATGACACGACAAATCATTGGAAAAACATAGGTTATACCGTTCAGTTTGGAGGTACTGCAGCTGAGTTTAGCATGCTAAGCATGGCATGTAGGCTTTATGTGCCTTATGATAAGAGTACAAAGTAATACAATATGTGCCTTATGACCGACACCATACATAGTACATAGACAAGTGTACAAGATTATGCATATGAAAGAAGAAGAATAGGAAGAAAATCTTTACAATTCTGACGTTCACGGTTCCTTAAACCAGTAAAATCATTTGTGCCCATCCCAAGCCTCCTGTAGGAATACAGTTCTTAAGAAGGTTCTATAGTCCTTCCTATTCTTGCATTGGTGGCCTCTGATCTCAAGGCTATTCCAGGCCTCTGGAATTCTATATATAAGAGACTTTTTTACTTTATCAGTTCTTGGTGTGATGGTTTTTAGAATCCTTTTCCCCACGTGATTTCTTAATGGAACGTGTTTGTTTTCGAGGTGCTGTTCTTTCAGGCTTAGCGGGTACGCTAAGTCCAAAAGATGAGCTTCCCTACGAATATAGAATGGGGCAAGTTTTAGATCTCTTTGCTGTTCATCAACATTGGTGTATTTATTCAATTTTAATATTATTCTAACAGCAGAATTCTGGTGTACACATAGCAGGGAATATCAGCATAATGCAGGTGAAGTTTGGGAAGCTGGGGCCAATATTTTGATTCCTACATCTATGCTTCAGAAACCCCAATTTTTGCCTTATTTCGGCTATATTAAGCCAGATTTATCAAAGGTGCACCCATATTGTGTACATTTGAGATGAGATATCCAGTGATTATGCCAGCAATATTAAATAACAAAGTAAGAGCTAGGAAATCGATGATGGCCGCCAACATGGGACCTGGCTGTAACCAAAGTTTGAATAACTTTTTTCAAAATATCCGTTTTATTTCTGTACAGTACTGTGCTAAATATAGAAGGGTCTGTATATTACTATTATTATGGCGTAACAGCAACGCTATGGTGTAATGGCAACATTGGTACACATTGGCCACAACGCACCTATTGACGCACTGTTTGACTCTGACACATTTCATGAATGACTCTAATTGTGTATAATGTGTATAATAATTGACAGGGAGGGCAGTTGACCCATCAAAATATGAAAATCTAAACGTATGATATAAGAACCTAGAGACACAATTGATCTTGTGTTATAGAGGTTTCCTAAAGAAAAGTAGTGGTCGTTAATGCCTACGAACCACCCAGGGGAGAGCTGGGAGCCGCTAGTGAATCTTTGAGGCACACTCTGTCAAACATAAATAAAAATAATGAGATATTATATTATGGGGGATTTTAACATAGACTATAAGAAAGCTAATGGGACTAATTCCACTAAGACAATGGAGTTCTTCAATGTGTTTAATGGCAATAACATGACGCAATACATGAAAGGCACACTAGGTCATCAAAAAGGTTGTCAACGACCATAGATCATATATACTCAAACAGTAACCATATATCATGCTGTGGAACTATAAACGATAACTCCACCGATCATATCCCAGAATTTATTGTCAAGAAGAAATGTGGAACTAACTATAAGAGAATCTCCTTTAAAGCCAGAAACACAAAAAAAACTGGATATCAAAGTACTACAGGTAATACTCAGAAATGAAAACTGGATGGATCTTTATAGTAATGAATCATGGGAACTAATATACAATAGAATCACCAGATTCCTTGACAGAATGTGTCCCATCAAGGAGTTCAAAGAGATAAAGGCTAACCCACCCTGGTACCAGTAGGCGCTTATCAATCTATCTAAACAAAGGGATACAGCATTTCTCAGGGCAAAAAAATTTAGTATGAGCGAGGACTGGGACATGGCCAACATTATAAGAAATAAAATGAACTATACACTGATAAAATCTAAAAAAGAATACACAAAAACACAATTAAGAGAACACTTCAGGGACCCTAAAAAACTATGGGAAATCCTACAGCCCATTCTAAACCCAGGGAAATCCAAATCCTCCAAAATCATTAGACTAAGGGAAGAAGACAGCAGAGATACTGGGAATAAAGAAAACAAAGCAAGGCAGGAAATCAAACATTAGATGAAACTAGAGCCCCTGATATCTTTGAATTGAATTGAATTGATAAATACTTTTATCTATCATAAAACAGTCACATGAGTATGTAGAGATGAGTAAATTGGGTATAATATGTATGTCCAGGTTTGTTAACACCCAGTTCTTCCTACAGAACTACTTTACGCTTTAGAAAGAGATAGATTTCTAATTTATTTATAAGGCGTTTCTACTAATAAAAAGTATATAACATAACATAACATTTCAGACAAGTTTTCATATGAGAATGTGAGTGTGTGACCCTTTGTACTCAGGGTAGGCGTTAATTAGACTTTTCTTTTTCTTTTAACATACCTTTATTCAGGTAAATAAGTGCTGGCATATGCCATAGCAATACGTTGTAAGGCTGGGGTAAAGCTGGTATTCCGCCTTACCCTGAATTGTCGCGGTTTTCAATCAATCAACAAATATGACAAATCAAATAAGTGGAGGTGGTAGTAATAATGAGATAAGATGGTGGTGATAGTGAGTTGAGTTGGGTGGTCAGATATGTAAGCATAACGATGACGATAGGTGGATACAATTTGGTGTACAACACAAGATTCTAAGTAGAAGTCAATTTAAGCAGGAAATAACAGTACGATTAGAAATCAGGTATATTTATGACATTTGCAAGAATATCATGTTTTAGCTTTCTTTTGAAAATAAATTTGTCATCAATATATTTCAAGTTGTCATTCAGATTATTCCACATGACTCTTTTAATAACATCACTCTTAGCAATAAGATATTTAGTCACTGGTCGTACAAAACGTTCCTATTGTTAAGGTAAAAAATGTGTACTTACTACTACACAAGTGTACTTTGATCGTCCCATTTCACTGTGTTCATATGGATACACGGCCAAGTCTGGAATAAGCTGGAATTCTAACAACTTAGGTCCATCGCCTGCATCAATCTCCATCATAAGGTTATTTTTGATCTGCTCTAGAACCAGTCCACCGTTCCCCAATAATAAAATTGATGAAGGGGCATTACTTTCCATCATAACCTCTTAATGTAACTCAAAACGTCGGGTGAGTCTCTACCATGAAGATTCCTTGATGAATGAATCAGTATAGAGCTATGGCCCTTGCAGCGAATGTGTTGAGAGTCAAGCTTATCTATCCATGCAAAGCTGTTTACACGTTTCTCAGAAGATGTGACCCAGCTTTTGGTTTTGAGGGGGGTGAACCGTCAGTGGACGTTGAGTGAGAATTGTATCTGCCCCAAAAACGAGGAAATTTCAAATCATCCTGCACGACCACACATATCACTAGCAATGTGATTATTTATTTAGCACTAGTTTTAGACATCTTCACAGCCGGAAAATATTAACTGTTGTCAAAGTATATTTATATATATAAATAGAATTTTTATTCACGTTTGTCAGGTACAAGAAGAGGACACAAAATCTAAAATTAGCAAGCTAAGATTAGTTCTTCCATCTAGCCCTAGACCGTCTCTGACACATACTGAAATAAAGTTTTGACATCTTAGTTAATTAATTAATCTATACAGAACCTCATATTGCGGTCTCCATTGAATATATCACTAAACAATTCCTTTATAAGATGGAAGAATCTTAGAGCTTTCATGACAACATTAAAATCTTAGTCTAACATCTTATTATCATATTACAAGTACTTGGGGCGTATTACCCTTATGTTACTGCAGATTATCTTTGTAATTAACTGAGTTACAGATCCGATATAATTTCTACATGGTGTACTTACAATAGAATGGTTGCATAGTAATAATGGATTAACAATGGATTAACAATGAAATAACATGGATTACAATGGAATAACATTGGCATTATATGCTGCTCTTAAAAAAGAGTACCCAATCCAGCCTGTCCTACCCACATGAACTCCCATTGATACCTCAATCTTATAGAATGGCATTATACGCCATAGATGGTAAGTAGTACATATATACAACAGCATTGAATCATTGCAGTTTGATATGTCAGTAATATTTCGAACACTTCTCTTTCTTTACATTCGAATAAGATCCTTATTCTAACATTTATACATTCCGTTATCACTTTTCAGGTTCATTACTGTCACTGCAACTCTGGTCTCTTAGATTTTCATCAAATTCATTGACATATACTTGTCTTAGAAATTTCTGAAAGTCTTTTTTGTTGTATATTAATTGGGAGCTATCTGGTAGCTGATTCCATGAAATTGGCATTTCATACAAATACGATTTTTTATATAGTTCACTCCGAGGTAGTGGTATTTCCATTTTTCTACCTTTCGTTAGACTTCTTAAACAGATCTTTCTTTCATCAACATTCTTTTCCTTCCCAACTCTTGTAAACGCCCTCCCCAATACATGCATGTTCCTTCTTGTTTTTAATGTTGGCATATTCAAATCTACATGGATTTGTCTGGTACTCGTCATTCTAGGCAGTCTTATTATTATTTTAAATGCTGCATTCTGCAGACATTGTAATCTTTTCAAATATCCTTTTGTTGATGATCCATAAAATACATCTCGGTAGTGTATGTGTGGTAATATTGTCGTTTTGTACAACATTAACATTGTGTCTTTTTGGCAAACACTATGTCGACAACTAGCTTTTTGATCTCGGAGGAGGACAGCAACATATCTCAGCTATGCTCAAAAAGATGTAAAACACACAAATCGTTTTGAGTGTTTGTTTCTTTTCATGCAACCATGTTCCTTTACAAGAGAAAGTTTGAAAAAGTTATTGTAGCTCCGCTTTGCATATATTAGTCCCTTTAATTCCCGTCACCACGAGGAGAATGGGAGGTTTATAATATGCATGATCTCTAGAGTCCGCTATGGTTACGTGGTTAGCATCTAAGAATGCCTATCTGGATATTGTGAGTATGAATCGCAGTGCAGGCAGCTTTTTTATATTTGTCTCATTTTCGAGTCATTTCATATTTTTAATTGAACTAATATCTTCAAATCTGGGACTTGACTCAGATACCTGTTTAACTCACACATGTAGTTATTGATGCAATTCCCTTCCGATTGGTGAAAGATTAAGGGAGAAAGGTCCGTTGGATTGGGTTTGGAGATACATAGGTTCTCTGTTACAGAGGCATGGGTGGCGGTCATAAGCTGGTGTTTATTTTTGGCGAAAATGGTTTTCACACAAGTCCACGATCCGTGGAGCTATTTCCAATGATAATAAACGGTGGGACACCTAATAAATGTTTCTACATTCTAAGTTTCAAATTTTTAGTTTTGAAAACAAAGTTTGAAATATTTCTGGGTGGACGATTTACTACTAATGTAGCTATATATACTCTATAAGTTGATAAGTTGATCTTCAAAATGCATAGATATATTTCATACACTGTCTTGAAATTTGGTAAAATGACTTGGAAAGGTACATACTTCAAAGATGAAAATAATCCTACAAAGAGATCTCGTGAACAAATCACTTGGAAACATGAATCTCTCAACATGAAACACCAAAAACGAGCTAAAGTTAACGGTAAACAACTGTAACCGTTAAAAGTAATCTGAAACACTGTTACCAGTGACAGTTACTTTAACTTGTTCTTAATTTGCCTTTCGTTACACACTGCCGTGTGTATAGAGTCACTGATAATGTGCTTATAAAGCTTTCCATATATTGTTAAGCATGCATACATATTATACTTAGGATCACAAGTCCTATCCGAACCATAGCCGAACCATTTGGGAGGGAATGGCGGTAAGTATACAACTGTCAAGTTGTCTTATTTGATACATACATGTTTCTTTATGGCATTGATCCCTATATTTAATTGCAATAGATTCTGTTATTGCTAAAGTGGCATAATTCACTATTTTTTCCTAAGTAAAAAACAGGCTACATATGGATGTCTATGCCAGTCTATGCGTGTGTCTGTCTCTCTGTCGTATTACTCATGAACCTACCTAACATTGCTATTTCCAAATGCTAGCTCTCACCTCAAAAATAGTGATGTAGCGGTGTACTCTGAAGCAATGAAAAGGGAAAAAATATAATTTGAATTATAAGAATGTAACATAAATTAAACAAACCTAAATATTTACAATACATCACAATACACTGAGCATCGCAGTACATAGAAGAATTCAATACACAATAATGTGAAAGTCCATCATAGCAAATATTACAAATAAGTATGTATTGAACAAGTTTGGGTCTGGATTCATTCCTTCTTCCATCTTCTTTATTGTGTATTTACATAGTATAATCCGGGTTGGAAACTTCGTAATGAATTCCTTTGATATATATATATATTTATGTATGCTATCATACTGTCTTACTTTCAGTCGTCTCAAATATACCAAGGACTTGACCATATCTTAGGGACACGGCCAATAAAACCGGATCTCAATGTTATCATAATTGGGTGTGTTGGTGTCGGCAAAAGTGCATTAGGAAATCTTTTGCTGGGTAGACAGGAATTCTTAGAAAGCGACACATACAGCCAAATGCCAGGTCGCTCTCTCAGGGGTGAACTTGGTGAATTTAACCTTAATGTTATCGACACAAAGGGTCTTGACATGATAGATGACCTAAAGAGTGAAGCGGCAAAAGAATACATCGAGGACTTTCTCAGGGTACGTCTTCTGTGAATTTTTGTCAGTTCATCTAGATTGTAATACAATTCAATTGAATAATCACTCATTGAATGTCATCTTTCTATATAGGTTATTAACCAGTGTCAGGCAATGCAACAGATCGATGTCATCATCTACGTTTGCAGCTTCAGACTGCTAGGCCGCTTAGCGTCGGAAATTTACAGCATTGGAATGATCATGGTAGGCAATAACTGAAATCTTCATATTAAAGTACACACACCTTTCATAGTGTTTATCTGTTGTTTGTTTGTTTAAAGCGTTTATCCTGCGATAACATTACGTTCTATCGGACGTTATTCTCAACCGTGCAGTATTACATTTACTTGAATTAGGTAAATACTGATAATGAAATATTAACGAAAAAAAAAGAAAGCTTCTTCAGAATCATTTTACATAATGCAAAATGTTAGAAAAATCAGAATGAAACTCTGGTACTAGCTAGGTACAGATAGGCCTTAAGACCACCATCCAATAGAAATACAGTGAAGACAAAAGAAGGTGAATGGCTAAAAACATGCATACTTTACAAATATTCCCTTTAAACAAGTTTGTCACTCCACAGGAAAAGACAGGAAAAGCACTTCAATATTTCCCTTGCCCCGCATAAAAAAAGTACCACAAGAGGTTAGAAAAATATATGACTGTTACTTTATCACATGAACAGTTTTTAATATTAGTAGGAAAACCTATTTAGGATTTGATAAATTGAAATGTTACCCTTCTAACTCATACATTTAAAGCTATTCTACATGGTAATAAATTAATACCTAGTTCATGGCTTCAGGCTTGTACAGCCAGACAAATAGGTACTGACCTTTTGTGATCTCTCTTAGAAGATGTGTCTGTCAATAGTAATATAGTAAATTAAATATCTTTTTGTTTGAGGATGGTATAATAATATAGTTAAGAAAAACGTTAATTCCACGTTGGGGCGGAAAGCATCATATATCAGAGGAACTCTAGAGAAACTTTAGTCCTGGAACGAATATAATGGTCATGACAGTATCAGATGAATCCTGTTCTATGAAAATCTTTTCAGATTAAATGTGATGAACTAAATATACAATCTGATGTGAATGTTTGTACAATTCTACAAATTCCTTGGTCATTGTTGGTGAACCATTTAAGTGACAAATAAGGAGTGAAGCGGCAGCTTGGGAAATTAAATATTTTATTTAATTTGTAATAATTTATATAAATGTATATATTAAATTGATGAATAAAATTGATTGAATTTTGGTATAAAATTGGTAAAAGTTGATGTTATTTAAGTTTAAAATTGAAGTGATAAAATTGATAAATTAATAATATAAGATAATTAGCCAAGACAAGCCAATTTTTTGTATGAGGGGTGAGTAATGAGAATAGGTGTCGGTGGGATGGGTGTAAGATAATAAGTAGGTAAATAGATTATGATAATAAAGCATGCATTTTGCTGGCATGTTGTATATTTTAACCCAGATGGGGTAGTTTGTTGGCCACTGAGTGACTGTCCTTTTGCCTGAGGGCTGAGTCTTTAGGCCGAGTGGCCGAATATGTTGGAGGGTGGTGGAGGGTGTTTTTAGATTTAGATTCTATTGCTCTGCAAGCTGATATTACTAGGGATTGGGTCAGCTTAGGGCTCTCCTAAGGGCTTGGTTCACTGGATTATCATCCGTACGTATGTATGCACGGTACGTGTCTGAAGACCAGCCGATGTAGTTTTGGATTTGCAGTGAGCTACACCCGGCTGCGAATGCCTCTGTTGCGGCCACCTTTCGGAGGCTGTGCTGTGTGTATGACTTGTGGGAAGCGCCCAGTGATATGAGGATCTCCTTCCACTGGTTGGCGACGTATGTGGCCGTGAGTGGCTGGCGTGTTGCAGGGAACATGAAGCATTACTTGCTTCGACTGATATAATGACTGCAAGTTTTTGCTGACTTGATTGTTACTATGACTTGGTCGGCGGTGACCTTGGCGTCTGCTCGTGTGAGATGAATAAGTGGGTCGTATTTTCTAGCGGTTGGTGTAAGTATCTCCGATTGTCGCAGTCCCCTGTAATATATGGTCAGGAGGGCTGCCTTGACCGTCTGCATCATGCAATCACGGGGGATGCTGATGATGGCACGTCTTAGTAGGTCTATTGGGACTGGTAGCTTTGCGCGGGGAGTGAATGATTTGACGCGATCTATAGCCTGCAGGGCCCACCTGACCCTTTGACGGTCCAGTGGGTCGGTAGGAAGGTGGTTCAGCTTGAATGTTGTCCTTATGTGTGATATATGATTTCTTATGGTACGTGGTGATGCTATGGTTTCACGGAGGAATTCGATGTAGGTGCAGATCATAATGTATGAGGGGTTGGCTGGATCCATTCCGACCCTATTATAGCGAATTGGATGTATTGCCGTGTTGCTGCTTGCCTATTCTCCGTTGTGCCTGTGGCCCATGCCTGTGTTTGCCGTCGTGCTGCTCTTGACATCAGCCTTGTGACAAGTAGCCCTGTGGGGAGACGAGAAGTTAGCATTATCGATAGCAAAAAGACATGGTTGTATCATTTTAAGGCCTCTTTCTCTAACATTTTCATTAGCTGCTTGTTGGTGTTTCTTTTCTAGGTGGGCTTGACTAAGATTATCGGCAATAACGTTATCTAGGCCTGCTATATGTTCATATGATATTCGTATGTCAAATATGGCCTGTGCCATCCAGGCTAGTCTAGCTGATTCCAGAATGGTGGGGTTTTTGCCTTTGCCAGTATTAAAGACGGAGACGCTAGCCATATTATCACAACGTATGAGGACATGTCCTCCTCGGTCCGCTTCAGTGAGGAGCGTATGTAATGCTACAGGTATATTCGCGGCCTCTAATTCTGAAATGTTATTTATGCCTTGGTGTATGGGTGCTACCTGTGCTGCGTAAGCGTGTTTATCATGGGCCCTGCCTATGCCAGACAGGCAGGCGTCCACTTCTATTTCTTTAGTATATTCGCGTGATGGAATTACAGACTTCCCATTCCTTTGGGTGCAAAACTCTGAGAACCATCTGAGGTCTTTTCGCATTCCCGCCGATATGTTAATGTACTTTTTGTTCATACTCCTCAGTCCGTCTACTCACGAACAGTCGTGCGGGGCCAACGCACTTGGCTATGTGAATCAACGATCCGATGAGTGATTGGAGTTCACGTTTGGACATCAAGCGCCTCTTAGTATACTTTTTGACTAGCTCGAGCGTTTGTTGAACTTTGTCGTGGGGAATGCTAAGCGTCATGGATGGTGCATCTATGTTAATACCTAGCCATCGCACTGCGGTGGCGGGGGGCTGGTGGCGGGGGGCTGTCGTTTTTTGGCAGCTTCCGGAAGACCAAGTTCTTCGAATAGAGCTATAGCCCTTTTATAGTGTTGTTGTGTGCTTTGCTGGTCTGGGGAAATTATCACGAGGTCGTCTAAATACATCCTGCTAGATATGCCTTCTCTGCGGAGGATTTTAACGATTGACTTTGCCACACGCTGCATGTGGCATGATGACGATCCCGACCCGAACGGCATCGTGACATCTAAGTAATATTGTTGATTCCATTTCAGGCACAAGAGTGGCCAGTCGAGCGGGTCGCTCTTGAAATTATTGTACACTCTAGAAATGTCAATAGTGCTCATATATGCTCCGTCGCCTATTAGGACTAGTTCCTCAACGAGACTCCACTGTTGGCAATGAATGTTGTCGTTGTTTACCCCATACTGAGTTCTTCATCAAATATGCATTCACAGATTTTTCTTCCGGGAAGCTCAAATCGATTATAACTCTTCTGGCAGTAGATTCTCTTTTCTCACGCGACATGATGGGCGCGCAGTGATACCAAGTGTCGAACGGAGGCGTGTCTAGTGGGCCTACCAGTCCGCCGAGCCCTACTTCTTTATTGATAAAATCGTTTATTTTGTCAGCATAAGCGTTGGCGCTAGAAGGATTCTCCCCTGTGTTGTAGTGCGAGGCGGGGCCAAGGTAGCCCATTGGTAATCCATAAGTGACCATGTCACATAGTTCCCTTTCATCATCATCATTACACAAATATTTCTTCCAATTTTCAAGATGTAGTTTAGTGGGAAGTTGGACCCTCGCCCCTAATGCGTTTGGCATGCCAGTGTCACGCACTGTGTTATATATATCGCTGTGGGTAGTGTACTCTTCCCCTATATACATGTGCGGCCATTTTTCTTTCCGGTGATCGGCAAAGGCATGGGGCGCTAGGTCGATGCCGTCTTTGTCAAGCTTATCTGCGCAGATTAATCTTACATCGTGAAAGTATGCATTGGTACCTACTCGTCTATTGTCACCTGTGTGGCTGGTATTCGCTTGAGGGATGGCAGTCGGCCTTTCTCTCCTCGCATCATGAGCACCCAAGCCCTTTCTCGTGTTGTGGCCGCCATCTTGGGTCGCGCTCTCACCCCCGGCGAGACTTGGCGAGATCATAACAGAGCCTTGTGTAGTGGGCGTGGCGCTGTCATGGCGGCTGCTACCGCTGTCTTGCTGAGTCACACTTCTGGGTATGAATGGGGGCGCCTCTAAGTTCCAGTTGCTTGAGAGGCCAGTTACTCGTTTTTTGGCCCGTAGCTGGAATTGGACTGGGAAACAACATTAGCACGATTATTCAATCTATTAAAGCCTGCTTGGGTTGTACTACCCTGGCCATTCCTGTTGGCAATTCTATCGGAGGACTGAGCGTGTGTGATCTTACGCATACATTCGCCGATGGCGTGTTGACAGCTCTTACCGACCGAGTCGCAGTAAGAGCATATATGTAAGAGGTACATCAACCCTTCAGAATGACTAGAATTGTTCCTGCTTCCCCCCCGAGAGTTGAAAGCCCTGCATACAAGTTCAGTTTGATTAGAAGGGGACCTTTTGCTTAATTGTGGTTATGCCCTCCCTGTTGATGAACATATAAGGTTTAGCGAACACTCTGGATGATAATGCGTCAGAAATTATATTGTTCTTACAGTGGAGGCCCGAGGTTTGTTTCTCTCGCTCCATTTCTTTCTCCGACGGCGGTGCCTGGATTTCTTGGAATGCTTTCGGCCGTGGTGTGACTTCAGTAGCCGTTCCTCGGGCTCTGATTCGGTCTCTGACTCTGATGTCTCACTCTCCTCCTTGCTCGACTCGGACTCTGTTTCTGGCTCCCTTGTTTTCTTTTGTTTCGTCTTCGCCTTGCCGGCTGCATGCTGTACTACCGTGGCTAGTTGCTGTGCCATTTTATCTACTGTCCCCTTGAGGCTCTCGACCGACGCATCCATAGATTGAACTTGCTCGTCCAGTTTCTTGTTTGTCACTTTGGTCTTGGTGGCTTTCTTTGGAGGTGAGCGTTCGGGGTCACTGCTTTCTTCCATTATTTTCTCAGTGCCGGCGGCCGCAGGTATAGTCACCTGACTGGCGACCCTAGGCTCCGTTTGCTTGCTGCGTTTGGTACGGGTTTTTCTCCTTCCTCCAGTCATATTCAAGGATATGTGATATGGAGACGTTCTAGACCTTTCCCTCTGTTTTCTGGGTAGTAATATACGCATGGGTGTGGATGCTGCTGGCTAGTGTTGCGCAGGCAGCGAGTATCTCCACTCCGCCAAGAAAAAATTTGTGTGATAGGTATGGTGGCGAGAGGTGAAGTCATTGGAGGTAGGTTTGTGAATGAGTAGTGCAGCGCCTGGTTGATGTGTGGCGCTGCAGTAGGGTGGTGGTGATTGGTTCCCAACAATGCACACGCATTGCATAAAGCTATGCTATACACATTCCTCTAAAATGGGCACAGTAGCCTAAAACTATTGTGCCCCCCCCCCCCAAAATGTTTCAATGCTTTTTCATACTTCATACTTTTCATAACTTAAAGTCAAATAATGCAACCTTTTAAATTTAATAGGGTTTTCCATGTTTTTACGTCGCACATGAAATTGTTCAGCACAGCACATGGACGTCAAGAATTAATTTTGGGTTCGATTTGGCATTCTATTAGGAAAACATGTCCATTTCCACATATCAATAGTAACTTATGATAGAATAACTCTCTTATTCAGATTCAGGAAAGTAAGAATTAGAAAGTTTTATTTATTAGATATAGCCTTGGCCTGACCTGACATTTTTTCATTCATACCACTGTTATACCTTATGGTTACATAAGAGCACCTACCTAAAATTTTCATTTCCTTACATGTTACCTGCATGCTGGCACAATCCCTACTGAGTGTAATTAGGTATTGAGTGTAATTAGGTATTGATTGGGCAGTGAAGCCGCCCAATCAGAGAGCACCGTGCCTGCGTGCACATGCATATATGTGTGGGTTCTGTTGCCCCTGACACATCACTTAACAACAACCAGGAATACACACAACTACGATAATCAACGTTATTTCTCCTTCATCAATTTGTGTTACACTACGTATAACATAGTGGTGGAGTACCTGTGAAGTTATGTAAGGTTATATGATAAGACATGTTTTTTTGTTTTTTTACACAAATTTTATTCAGGAAGATAAGTGGCATGCGCCACAGGTTTTGAGTGGTTCGGGTAATCTCAGTGTTCCTCCATAATCTGAATTTTCACATATTTCATAATAAACATAATAATAGCTGACTTAATTAGCTATGAATTATAATAACGAGATTAGTATGGGTTGGTAATAGATGAGGATGATAATGCTGGGTATATAATGCTATCTTGCAAGTTATTGGATAATAATAATTATCATCAATCAATTAATCATTAGGCACACAAATGGTTCTTGTTAAAATGCCATTTCATAGTCTATACTTTAATCCGCAGAGCGATTCAATACTTTTAACATCTTCTTCCAGGGCGTTCCATTGCAAGATACTTGCATATGCTAGCGATTTTTTATATGAATTACAAAGAGGCCTATTTACCTCAAAGTTTAGTATCAAGTTTGTCTGTAGGTCATATGCCATATTACCTCTTGTGCCAATTGCCCAGTCAAGTCTACGGTGGTGCAGCTGCTTGTGATCTAAATATTAATAAAATAGTGTTTGGACCCTTAAAACCCCTACCTTGTCAGAAATCGCTGGCCAGATCTCTGATATATTTCAGGTGCACATTGCCAAAAATGGTGCGGAGCCATTCCACTATGTTTTATTAACACTATTGGAAGACATCAGGGTTATAAATGGGTTCGAAATGGGTTGAAATTGAAACCCCCATCCAGGGTTCCCACCAGTGCCTGAAAACAATCCCCTATCAGTGCCCCTACACCAGAACGAGGTGATTTGCATATTGGTTGGATTGAGGTCCTGATGCAACATTGTCTATTGCTAAGCAGCACCCAAATGTTTGCTCATCATTACCAGTGGGTTTTTTTCTTTTAATTGCATTCGTCTGTGTTTCAAGAGATTGGTTATCAAAATCATTTCATTAGAGAATACTTGGTGAGGTGGGAAAAGTGACAGGGCAGTTGTTGGGGGAAAAGGGGAGGGGGCGAGGGAGCAGGGGAAGGGGGGGGGGAGGAAGGAGAGTGGGAAGATGTGGGTTCCACTGTCCCACTGGAGGTGGGAGAAGGAGGGTAATGTCTCCCCCATTGCTACAATGGGGCGCCATTGACCGGAAGCCAAGCTCTCCTCCTTCCTCTTCCGGGAACCTCAGACCTCGGGTCACTCAATCCATGCTACTCCTCCAGAGGGGCAACAACTGTTAAAGGACTCTAGCTACTAACGCTACTAACACCACGATGCCAAGGCCAAAAGCAAAGAAGAAAACCCCAGTTAAGAGGAATAGAAGGGCAAATGCACCTCCTACCCCTTCTCCAGAGGGTCCGCCAGAAAAAGATGACCAAATGATACTACCTGAGAAACTTGCTGCGCTGGAGAAGAAGCTAGCCGCCATGGAGAAAGATGGCTGACAACCACATGCTGACCATCTCCCTCCATAGGAAATGAAGCAAATGGAGGAGAGAACAACTAACATAGAGAAGAATCTTGAAAGGTTACTTACCATCATGGATCAGAAGTAGTACTATAAGGTCCGGAAGGAACTCAATAGGAGCATAAGTCAATCTCCTATGCGCTCAGCATCATCACATAGATGACACCAGCGCTCATACTCACCTCCGGACGGACGTCAACGGTCCAGCAGTACTCCAGGGCGAAGGGATGACCTCAAATCATAGTTCCGAGGGGACGCAGGCTCCCATCTCCCGACCGCATCTCGTCCAGGTCTGACTCCCGCAGGCACTACCAGCAGGCGATAAGGGACCTAGGGGCATCATACAACAAAAGAGGAGGTAAGATAAATTGTGAATCATGCCCCTCAGACGCCAAAAAACCCCAAGGACCTTATCCACCACTTTTTGCCACGCTTAACTCAAAAACGTGCCCTTGAAAAGACTTATTCACTGACCATGGCTGAGCATATTACTGGAGTTACAGGCCTGGCCCTGGATTCACCAACTGGTGCTTGACTGGTCAGTTATAATAATGGATATGATGAAGGATGACAGACTAGCTTGGGACGACTCTCCCTTAATTCAGGCTGAGAGGATGAAACTGTTTTAGTCGGCATGCAGGCCCCAAGACACCACCGATGTATCTGTCATACCATGCATTAAATACAATAGAGGTAACTGTGAGAAGAAATCCCAATCCCACCTCTATAAACGGAGTCACTGTTACACACATGTGTGCTGTCTGTCTAATACTAAATGAGAGAGTGCATGCGCACCCGGGAGAGAAGTGTAACAGCCTGCGAAACCGTGAATGGCTGGATTTCAAAATTTGGATTTCAAAATAGTGGGAAACAGGGAGGATTCAAGAATAAAGGCAGATTCAATGGAATAAAGGATAAGCCCCCTAAGGAGGAGAGGTCTAGCGTCTTGGAGTCAGCAAAAAACTACTAGCAGCCGAGCACGACTCGGCCGCCTCCCCCGAGATAGGAGTGCCTCTGGAGGGAGAAAACGGTGGTGAAGTGTCCCCTAAAGCAATGGTGATTGATGTTACTCACCATGAACTGATACATATCGACTCGGATTTGCCTTTAATCGATGAGGGTTGTGACTTTACTTATAGTGACAGTGTTTACCATCATGACTGTGACTCAGCTTCACGGAATATAAACAAACTGGTTAGCGCATGCGCAGCTGGAGCCACCCTTACATCCGCTTCCTGCCTGTGCAAACATGCAACGTTCACAAACAGCATCATGTGCGAACACTCAGTCTCGCACCATGATGTAAACAACATCGGAACCTATCGCCACAAGTGCAACATCGCAGCTATGGCCGAGGAACGAAAGAAAATCATGCCAAATGTGAGTGACTATAACCAGTATTCTTGTGAACTATCTATATACGACAAAGTGAAAGCTATACTGGCCTCCCTAACATGCTGGGAAATAGGACTAAATTCATCTCGTCCCTTAACATCGCCCAATGGCGGGACATTGCGACAGGCCACCCAGACGACACATGGCTCACTGGGTGTCTGGAGTTTGGTTTCCCAATACAGTACACAGGAAATAGGCTAAAAAACAACACACCTAACAACCACCCATCAGCACTATTCAACGAAGCACACATAGACAAATACATCAACGTTGAGCTTCAGTGTGGTGCTATCATGGGCCCGTTCACACAGCCACCATTCACATGGTACCAGGTGAGCCCGCTCATGACTAGGGACAAGTCCAGCTCCTCATCAAAAAGAATTATCGTTGATCTATCCCACCCAAGGGCTATGAATTCTTGAATCCTCCCTGTCACCCAAGAGCCCCTCAGCTATAATAACGTCTGTGAGTCAGTTAATGATTTTGTGTTTAAGAACAACATTTTCGGTTTTACAATGTCCCATCAACTACCAACAATGGCAATGGCAGTAGAATGTATTAGGAGCCTCGACTACTCAGTTAAACCGGCCTCAATTGACATACAGAGGGCGTACAGAAACTTCAGGGTATGCCCCCTCGACTGGCACCTTCTCATTATCCAACACAAGGAGAAGTACTATGTTGACAAATCACTGCCATTTGGGACTAGAGCATCATCGTTCTACATGCAGAGACTTGCTCAGATGATCCTCAGACGTCTAAAGACAAAAGGGATAACAGCCCTTTTCTATCTGGATGACTTGCTGCTGATACACCGCAAGCAAGATGTTTTCGGACAGTTTGCCATGGCACACAAGATGTTTGGGGACCTGGGATTGCCTCTCAGCTATAATAACATCTGTGACCCCGCCCCCTCTATAATATGGCTGGGAATATGCTTTGATGTAGATGCACAACAAGTGGCAATCCCAGAGAAAAAACTGTCCCAATTTATAGCAATTGCACACCCTCTACTTGCGCAAGATAGCCTGATGATAAAAGAATTGCAGTCACTGATTGGAAAGATCAACTGTCTTGCGCAGGTAATCAGACCTGCGAGGCTCTTCATGGGAAGACTCCTCGCATCTCTTTTTTTTTTGGAAACGTTTTTATTCAATAGTTGGCCTGACGCCAGTCACAGTGTAGTGATTTTCTTAGGCATCAAGACCATGCATGTTACATATGGCCGTAGGGTAGTACATTACAAGTCAATTTTCCTTAATTAGGTTATATACTCGATCAATTCTTATATATCATCAGTTACCTCTTATTAAGGTGTATATTCAAGCTAAATTTAGCTTAGGAATGATATAATAATGAGATGAGATGAGGGTGAATGAATATGAATGTGGTTACTGACTAATTTACATACGTGTTATTGCCGCAGTGAGTGATTTGATTGAGATGGTAACACATTGTTACATTTGGTACGTCAGTTGCAGTATATACAAAGTACATGTAACACATATACATGTAAGGCGGAGAAGGCTGGAGACAATTCCAGCATTTATCTTACATGTTAGCGGGGGCGGGGGTACACTGAGTACAACATATATACAATTAGAGCATGGCAGTAAGTTTGTGATCATAATCATAATCATGATGATCTGATCTCGGAAGACTAGGGATATACATTATGGTACTGGTAATGGAGCGTTCTGAACACTTAAAATATGGTATTTCAATTTCGTTTTGAAACTAAGTGGATCTTCTACCATCCTTATAAACTGCGGCAGTTCGTCCCAAAGTTTAGCTTTACATGACAATATACATCTTTGATCTCTTACATTTTTAGGGCAAACAACTTCTAACGTTGGGGCATTGGCCTGTCTTGTTGGTCTAGGTGGGATAATGCCTTTGTTTTTTACGTATACATCAGTATGGGCTATTTTGCATAAGTTAAATCTTAGCCTACTTTCAATATTCATGGCTTTAGCCGAGATCCACAGCTCTCTGTTACTCTTAGTGTAGTTCTGGTCTATAGCGACCCTTAGTATACTATTCTGCGTCGTTTGTAATCTTCTCATTTGGGTTAGGTTCAGAGGCGTAAGTGCAAATAAACTGTAGTCAAATATTGACAATAACTTCGACTTGGCGATTGTTAAGGCTGCGCCTGAGGTGAGGTGAGGTCTCATTTTTCTAAATACAAATAGTTTGTTATACAACTGGCTTATCAAGCTATTAAATTGTGGGATCATGCCGATACATTGGTCTATGGTGAGACCCAGATATACATATTTTTCTACCTGTTCTATCTCTGCACCACCCATGTTTATTTTCAGTTTAATATTAGATACGTTCTTTTTTGGTCCAATTAACATACACTTGGTTTTTTTCACATTCACAAGGAGCTTGTTGCTCTTACTCCATACATGGAACCTTTCCAAGTCCCTATTCATATTCAGGGTACATTCATCAACATTATTTCCACTGTAATAGAATACGGTATCATCCGCGTATTGTATAAAGCTGCTGTGTAGGTCAAGGTATTTAAGGTCATTTACATATATAAGGTATAATATTGGCCCCAGGACTGATCCTTGGGGCACACCATAATCAATCGATCTCCAGTCACCATTCAATACCCTTTGCTTTCGGTCCTCGAGATATGATTGGAACCAACGACAGGCTAAATTACTTAGTCCACATTCTTGTAGTTTTTTATTCAATATGTCATGGTCTACCGAATTAAACGCCTTAGAGAAATCAAGCCACAGTGATTTTGTTAGAGTAAATTGTTAGATTAATATCTGATAAGAATTCTACGAGTGCCTCCGTTGTGGAGTGTCCACTCTGGAAGCCAAACTGCTTCTTACAGAGAATATCATTCCTATTTAAATGTGACATCAGTTGTTCAACTACGATTTTTTCGGTAACTTTACCTGCTAGATGGCATAGAGAGATCAGCCTTGTATCAGAGGGAGTGATAGGGTTTTTAATTTTTGGAATCAGTTTTACATTCACATATTTCCATTTGTCTGGGAAGATGCCTTGGGCAAGTGACTTTCTGATTATATGTAATAACTGCATTATGAGGATGCTAAATGCATCCTTATATATTCTAGTGTTTATATCGGTACATCCAGAGTTCTTATTTATATTAATATCTTTGATGAATTCAGCTAAAGGGCCTCTATCAATGTGGAAGTCCACCCAGACGAATGGAGTTAGTTCCTCCACAATAGTATGTGGTATATTATCTATTGCAGCATTAATTTTTTTCCCTATGTCACAATAAAAAGCATTCACACCTTGAACTAATTCTAATCCGACCTGATCCTTACCATCAATATTTAAGCTATTAATGATCGGGGTACTTTTGTTCTCAATGTTTTCTACTACCCTCCAAAATTTTTTGGAGTCCTTTCGATGTGTAAACAATAGATTTTTATAGTACTCAGATTTGGCCATTCTGATGCGGCGATTACATGCGTCTCTCATATTCCTAACGTCTGTCATACTTTTGGTCCTATTTGCTATCTTATACAGACGTTCTCTATCTTTATGTAATTCCTTTAGTTCACCTGTATACCATTCCGGTTTTACTACTATATTTTTAAATACCTTAATGGGGGCTACCTTGTCAGCTGCTGCATTTATTTCATTCTTCATGTAGTTCCAACAAATGTTTGGATTATCAGAGTCAAATAAAATATTCCAGTTAGCCTTAGCCAGGTTGTTCTCCAACCCTTCATATGAGTAGTTCCTGAAATCTCTACCTTTTACAGTAGTTTTGATCTTTTTAATAATTGATTTCTTAAATATGGCGTATATAGGATTGTGATCCGACAACAAATATTGAATAATGCCAGCGACAAATTCGGTCTTACCTCCTATAATAAAGAAGTCCAGTATAAAATTCTTATATAGACCATACCTTGTGATCTTGTTGTTGCTATAGTGAGATTTTTATAAACTACATAATTGCGTAGTGCTCTAGATCTATTGTCATTTACACTGTTATCAATATTAAAATCACCACACACGACTAGATTCCCTACAAGATTCATACCATTATTGAGAGACTTCCTGGCTAATTCCAGATCGGCCAGGAAACTTGATATATTGCCTGTCGGAGGCCTGTATGCAATAAGGAGGTTGTATGTCGGAGTTTTACCACGCTTTAGGACTACACTCATAATCTCACTGTTTTCATTCGATATCTGGTTGTCTGTAACATACGTGAAACTGTAGTCTGATCTAATGAAGCAGCATATGCCCCCACCTCTACTACCAGTCATTCTGTCTAGACGAATTAAATTATATTCTGGGCAATTAACCATATTATCCGGTATTTCCTTTTTGAGCCAACTCTCTGAAAAACTAACGACATCTAAGTTGTTGCACATAATCTCATTACGAATGGTATCTATCTTTGGTAACAATGATCTTATGTTATAATGTACCATCTTTACGCCCCTAATCTTTTTAAAGTCACTCCAAGCTTTGATTTTATTATTGTTGTTGGGAGACATCAAAAACCTCTAAGTTCACACCGTAGTAATCTATCATTATAGTAATTCACCTTATTCTCCCTTACAGACATAACTCTAGTAGTATGTGCTATATCTAGGTTATAAACAACAGATATACCGTATGGAAGAGAAAACCTGATTACGCGAGCGAGGTGTATACATTCAGATAGCTTTTGAAACATTGTCATACCGTCCCTTTTCACATGGCGAATGGAGAGCAATAACCTTAGTGACAGACAATAGGTGCAGGTCCAACCAATAATATCACTGATTATAAAATACAAATACAAATATGTACTCACTATTCTATCTTTGAGGCAGATATAAGTCCTAGTAATGCTCGGTTGAGAGCACCGGTACCGCTTCACCCATAGTGTGCGTCTAACACTACTCATACATGACCGAATGACCAATTGGACTAGTGCAAGCAGTGGTCTATAACGGGAGCCAACATAGCGAGGGAGTTTGGTGTTATTTAATTCTAGATAGGGTACCCTTTTCGCATGGCGAGCCGGGCCCATACTAGTTACATATAGGCAGGTAATAGGTGTACACAGTATACAAAACAGCTGATTCAGTAAATCATGCCCAACATTTGAAATAGCATAGGGGAATATCCATTGTGTGCTAAGCGTATAGATATCAATTAAAACAGGGAGACACAGGCAGTGCGACATACATAGGAGTTCAATTTTACTCAGATTGTCATTAGATATGATGATCTTCCCATTTCGCATGGCGAGCCGGGGAGTTGAGTCACTGTGTGGGATATCTCGGGTCATTATGAAATGCTGTAATACTATATTATCAAGATGGATTCCATCAGGCAGTCTCTGGTAGTGATGTATGAACGACCCCTTA
This sequence comes from Sthenelais limicola, assembly GCA_942159475.1. Lineage (NCBI taxonomy): Eukaryota > Metazoa > Annelida > Polychaeta > Phyllodocida > Sigalionidae > Sthenelais > Sthenelais limicola. The sequence continues at coordinate 106,202,953 of OW804099.1, forward strand.
CTCCTAGCATGTACTTTGTGAATTAAATTTAAATGTCTAGTATGCCTATTGTGGTTTTAGCTCTATAATTTTCTTATTAATGCACATCACAGAATTATCAGCTATACTTTGGAAGATGGAGGTTCCCTCCAAATGATTAGCGGTGTTTAAATTAGCACCGATCAAACCGCCCAAGCCTATATAACACTCCCTAGGCAGGGTTTCCAGTTTGAGTAAACACATTTCATATAGCTCTATCATATAGTTACTAAGCTCTTCTTCATCATTGATGGCTAGTTTGATTTCCTTTGTCTCCCGATCTTTTGAACACATATCACAGATGCCCCCAATAAGCATGATCCTATTGGGTCTGTGGACTCGGTACAGCTCTATGCATTTGTCTGCCAGGAAGTTGAGCTTGCCCCCACTATATGGGATGCAAGTTATATCTTCGCTGAGTGGTAAGTAAGAATTCAGATGTTTCCCCCTGGAATCAGTGATTATTAATGACTTATTCCTAGTAGCGGCCAAAGCCATGCTGATAGTAGACGCTACTGGCCGCTCGTTCACTAGAGTTGGAGAATATTGGAACATATGGGGCTGGCCGATTGTTATATTCAGCAATGATCCTTTGCATTTCCACTGGGTCTGGCGATTGACGATGGAAACAGATAGGGCTGTTAACTCTCTTGCTTGCTCTCAGACCTTCCTCACTGGAGAGAGTACGCCCTCCCTCTCTTTTCTTGGGTTTGGCGGGAACGGGCTGCACCTCTGCTTTTGTTCTTCTTTCCTCTACCACCGCCTCCACCCCTTCCTTCACCTCTAGGTGTATTCTGTCGTGATGTAGCGTCAGATGAGGGGCTAGCGGCCTCAGTGTCTAGCCTTGTGACTCGGGGGGGAGGATTGGGGCCTAATCCGTCATGGTCATGGAGTTTTCTGAAGGTTCATTCATTGTAAAGGCGTGATTGTTTATTTCCTCAGCATTCTCGGCTTGATCAGGTGCTGGGGTTTCTTCCTGATCTTCATTTTCAGCTTCGGGTACAATCACCTTCTGACGGGGGGATTTGCTAGTTGCTGGATTCCATTGTGCGCCCTTTGCTGTAATTATGTCCTTACGCTGGTAACCTACACAAGAAGTTAAAAACTCCCTGTAGTCTTCTAGGATAGCGCCAATGGCGTTGTTTCCGTTGTGCGTGCCTTCTGTGATGTGTTTTGAAGACAAGGAGGCACCACAGACCCAGTACCCATCATTAGTCGCCTCATACAGTTTCATTTCCCCGGTATCCAAAAGGATTTGTTTGAGGCTAGGATTTTGCTCAAATTTTGTTTCAATTAAAACTCTCATGACTTTGAATTTGTCCTGGTCCCAAGTAGGGGTCGATTTGGCCGCGTGAGATAGACCCTTTGCGGCTTTGGCATCCCTGCTGTCGTATAAGGGCAGCTAACGACAACAAAGTATTGCTGGACAGACATGCTAAGGCAGACATCAGGTGGCTACTTCGCTACACTAAATCATGTAATCACAACAGCATGATGGAGCCCTCAAGTGATGAGTCGGCAAATATTGTGACAGATGGGGGAGGCTCACACTGATGTCACCTATTGTGCTACAAGATACAGTGAAAAGGTGGCAGCAGCGTATCACATCACCCAGCTTGAGGCAATAAACTGCCTCATAGCTACTAGAACGCTGGCGGAAAATGTCCCACCAAAAACACACATTGAGATCTGTTGCGACAATCAGGCAGCAATAATGGCCTTTACACACTTGAGGGGAAAAGACGTAATTCTCAATGCAGTGGCCAGGGCAGTATGGTTCTGGTCATACAAAAAGGAGTGCCACCTCTCCTTCACCCACATCCCGGGTGTTAAAATGGTGCTCTCAGATGCGCTAAGGTGAAGGTGGCTGGATAAGGTCCATGAGGATATGGCAATGAAAATGGTGTCTGATCAATGCTTAACAGAAATTCCTGTCAATAATTCATCTCTTGACTTTAGTAAATTTATATAATTCCAGAACCATCATATATGAGTTCTTGGTGGACCGTGCTGAAGGGAGACAGGGCCTCACTGTGAGACCTGGTACCATGAACAACTACAGTATCGACTATAGACTACCTGGCCCTGATACTCTGTGCCTGTTCCTGGAGTACCTTGCAATACACTTCATCTCTCCAGCTTCAATCTCTAATTATCTTACAAACGTTAAGACCATGCTCATAAGGCTTGACCTCCCTGTCCACGCATTTGACAACTTCCGTTTTAAAGATGCATTGGCGGCACTATAAAAAAAACTAAGGCACACACCACACCAGGCCCCTTCTCTGCCTTTCGACCACATACTTCTGATCCTAAAATACATCACACACGACCCGGAGGGACCCAATCTCCGGTTCACCCTGATTGTCATGTACCTCACCCTCCTGAGACAGTCAAATGTTACCATCAGAATGGGGGACGCCTTTGACCCATCTAGACACCTGGTACACAATGATGTCACAATGACGGAGGATGGGCTCATCATGAAGTATAAGTGGGCAAAGAACCTGCAAAAAACAACATCCCAGGACACCCGTTCTATACCAGAACTCCCAGGCTCGGGGGCCTGTCCTGTAGCCGCATACATTGGGATGCTGAAACATCTTGCACCTGCCTCAGGTGGATCGCCACTCCTTATCATAGGCCATGGCGCCCCACTCACACTACACTATCTCCTGGGGGCGTGGCATGTAGCCATAAATGCCGCTGGCCTGGAGGGAAGGGGTTATACACTACACAGTATCAGGAGGGGCTCAGCTACTGCCCTCCAGCCCCTTATACCCTCAGATGAACAGGTCAGGGTGTATGGAAAGTGGCGCTCTTCTGCATATTGCCACTACATGCAGGACCAGGCTGCATCCTATTTATATCATTATCTATTTATATCATTCACCATTGAAAATTTACTTCAATATAGAAAATAAAAATCAGTTATGCTTCCAGCTGTGCGTTTGAGTCAATGGGAGGAGAGTGAATGGGAGGCAACAACAATACAACAGGGACAAAAAACATCTTAACAGGGTTCCATTTGAGGTATGAATGTTAATACAAATACTAACTTACAGAGACAACTTGAAAGAGAACGATGGTTGGAGAGGGAACAAGGAGAGTGTGAAGATGTTGGCAAATCCTATGCGCAGCACGGGTATTTGCTAGTAAAATTTAACATTATTAAAAAAGATACATTCTTGTATCATCATGGTATTTGATAGTCTATGTAGGTCCTCTACATTGTGCCTCCTGGGTTTTTTAAGAGCAAACCTTAGGGCCTTGTTTTGAAGCACTTGTAATTGTGATAGGAGGGCTTTATTGCTATTCATGTAGCATACATTGACATAATCCAAGTAGCTCAGCACGATTGACTTGATTAATAGCGTTCTAGTTCTAATATCTAAAGCATGACGAGTAATGTATAGGTAACTTAGCCTGGCTTTTGCCTGGCTAATTATAGTCTTGATCATTGACTAAAAATTTAACTTGTAGTCTAAAGTAAGACCCAGATACATGAAGGTATCAACCCATTCCAAATTGGTGTCATATATGACTATTCTTTTAAGATGGGGTATGGGCATTTCCCTGACTGTGTGAGGGATGAGCATGGTTTTTGTTTTAGGTTGACTTTGACACAGGTATTGCTTATATGCGGAATAAGGGTAAATGTGTCTGCTATCAACCTACGATGAATGAAATGATTCTGTGGCCCTAAAAGCTTATGTATATTCTCGTTATTTTGGGCCCACACAGTTTTAGCAGTCTGACAAGTCACAAGTGGAGTGTATGACTCGCTACAGGTCTGATCACTGCAATCAAATCGTTTTCATAGGATTCAATTCCTTAAAAGTAGGGCAATAAACGGTTCCTACTGGGGTTATTGATGGGAAAATACAATACAATTTCATGTTTCTTTGTGTTCTGTTAAATGTGATCAAGAATCAGCACTGAATCAAAGCATTGACAAGGAAAATATAGAACATACCTTGGGTGTATTCTCTCCAAGGGTTATGCATCTTAGTTGTGGCGGGAGACCAAGGCAACCTCAATGATAGCCCTTGAAGAGAATACAACCTCAGTATATTCCATATATATATACCAGCAATCAGGTTAATAATCGTTCTCTCATGGTGCAATATGGCACCAGGGGGACTCATTGATCGGTGCTCACCTACGTATCCCACATATCTACAAACCTTAAACCCTCTACTTCCTCTTCTGACCTTCAATCCTCACATAATATCAAAAATTGAACAGGCAATCAAGAGACTTAAAGCCACAGCCAAAATTAGCCGTGCCCTTACAAGTAAAAACACACTCTTGATATATAAAACCATGGTACGCCCAGTGTTCAACTTCTGTGACATATTTTACATCCCAGCCCAAAAAAGACATTTAGACAGACTACAAGCCGTTCAAAATTTCTTTCCTGCGTCTAGAATTTAAAATCAATAAAAGAGACAGCGTCAAGGATCTCCACCGTGAAATGAAAATACCATTCCTTGATGAGAGAAGAGACTCATGCCTTCTCCTCCTAGCCTATGAGATGAGCTGTGATGAGAAATACCTTGACAACAGGAAACTCAATCTTCGCAATCTTGCAAATGGTAAAACATTGAAAATACCTATGACGAAAATAGAGAGAATTAGAAAACCGTTTTTAGTCCAGGCACCATCCCTATTCAATAAACTACCACAAGCGGGTAGAAACTGCCCCATCGCCCCTGACCTCAAAGTATACCTTGAGGAAAACTTCTTCTCATACTCGAGAATAGAGGACCCAGCACAGCCAAATAACAAATAACAGTCAGAAACAAGGCGCTTGTATGATCTCTCTCTCTCCCCAAAAAACACATTATTATACTGTTATATTGTATTCTTATATAGATTGTTATTACCGCTGCTGTAATTATAAAAGCGGGCCAGTGTTTGCCAGAATGATACCCGCAACTGTAAACTGTAATACATAGAGGGGGTGTGGCTGGGAGGTGACACAGTGTTCGCCAGAATGCTACTCATCGACTGACAACAGCACCTCGGTATAACTGTAAACTGCAAGTACATAAAGGGAGTGCGGCCAGGGGGTGACACAGTGTTCTGCAGAATGCTACTCACCAACTGACTACAACACCTCTGTATATCAACAAAACATAAAGGTACTGTACTGTACCAGATGAGGTGGACAAACTACCAAGAAACTAGATTGTCATGGCACCAGCTTGCCCAACTTATTGTTTATCGTATCTCGTTTATGTTATTGTTATTGCCATATTAGTTTATCACATTAATGTAGTCCCTGCATCTATCTATCTATACTGTATCTGTTTAATAACGTAACTCCATTTTTTCCAAAGGGGGCCCTCAGGAAGATCTATGGTTTCATAGAGGAGATCCACCCCCTTTTCGGTGTCAAAATTTGATATGTTATTGAAAGTGTACCCTTGCCGAAATAAAAACCTATACATACATACATACATTCTGACTTCACTCTGCTACCGACTCACTCAGTCCTTGCTTTCCCTCCAAGCAGGACCTATCAAATTTATATTAAATCTAATTTATCACAATTATGAGTGGAGATATGCCAAAAACCATAATTTTGATGGCGGCCATTTTGAAATCCAAGATGGCCGCCGAATAAAAAACAATATGGCCGCCATCTGACAAAAAACTTTTCCATTGGCACAATCATCTCATTGCATAATAAGATTACATGCTTCTTTGTGAACAAAAAAGCTAAGCAGATAATACATTGGATCACACATGCTAACTTGTAGTTATTTTACAGTTATTTCACAGATTCTGAGATAAAGGAGCCAAAAAGATGAAATTTTGCAGATTATAGGGGCCGACTTCAAAATTCAACTGTGCCATAAAGCCAAATCGGATTTTTTTTGTAAGACCAAAAGTTTCTCTACAATAATCAACTCTCAAACCTTTTGGCCAAAAAAATAAAAAATAAACGGACTATAACCATGTTCTTTCACAAGATAACCTTAGAAAAGAATAGTATAACTCCTATTTTTTGCATGCATAAGTTCCTTGAATTGCCACCTGCAGCAGTGCTCACAACACTGGGATCCCCATTCCCATTAAAGCCCATTAATAGTTTCCTCCCTATGATGTATTTGCATTTTATTCCAAGATGTCTTACCTTTATTTTTTACATGTTACTTTCAGGATATCGCTAAGGGTCTTCAAGAACGATTTGTGATGATTGTCACTAACTGCATATACAATGATGTGCAACTCACAATAGGCGACTTTTGGAGCAGCTCTGAAATACTTTCAGAAAAAGAAATTATAGAAGAATTTGTTAGAATTCGAATGAATGGTCGTATGCTTTTAATGGACAACAAACATGCTGAGGGAAAGAAACTGTACAAAGGAATCATCCTGGAATTCTGCAGACAAATCAAGTATCATGAACAAAATTCATATCAAACAACTAGGGCAACGTTAATTGGCAATCTAGAAGAAATGAAAAAGCAGCAGCGCTATGTAGCCATGTATACTGGAACAGTTACACCAAAAACAGTGCAGATCTGGGGCTGTTTTCCAAAGTCAGCAACAATCAGGACCACTACGGGAATGAAAAAAATGGATGAGTTACAAATTGGCGATCAAGTTGAGACTTGGAATAAACATGGAAGGGTGAAGTTGCAGCCAGTCATGTTCCTGACCCATGCTGATCAGGATGTTGTGGCTGGGCACATAGAAGTCACAACAGAAGATGGCAAGTCGCTGAGGCTCACTCCAGGTCACTATGTTTCAAGCATGAGATTAGAAAAACTAGTTGCTGCACGTGATTTACGGGTTGGTGATGTTGTGTTCATGACAAATGAAGATGAGCAGAACTTGATTGGAAAGCACATATCATCAATTAAAAAAGTCTCTGATGTTGGACTTTACTGCCCGCACACAGCTGAGGGAACGCTTGTTGTTGATGGCGTGGCTGTCTCTTGCTACACTGACTTCATGCATCCACTACTTGCTCACAACCTCTTGAAGCCAGTTTTCTGGATCTGCGGACTCCTCCCAGTTTAACTCTTGCAGTGAATGCTTATGACTGATCTGGAATTAAAATTTGACACAAATGAGATAAAGGCACATTGTTAGAATATCTGCTCTGTTTTAGGAAAATGCATCATTTTTTCTTTTTTTCAATATTTTTATTGGCCAAAACATTCAACAAACGTTCATTTAATCAAGACAAAAAAACGCATGACTGACCATGCAGCTATCTTTCATGCTTTGCCTAATACATTTACATATGAGAATAATTACAAAATCAATGTTATATGAATTCACAAAGGTTACTCTAAATGAGCAAAAAATTGTCTACTGTTGTCAAACAGAGTTGGTGTTAATTTCATGTGGCAAGTCTCAAGGAAAACAAAACAATACAAAGCGCTATTGGATCCGATTACCAATACAATAGGCGCAATTTCCCAGTTCATATCTTGATACTGGAATACAAATATAGTCGGTGGCCGTAAGATTGGTAAGATTGTCTAACTCAAGAGCAATAGAGATATAAGAGCAACGTCGTTGGTGTATATAAACAATTTGCTATTGAAACCCATCTCAGAAATATCATTTAGATATGTCCTGTTGACCTAGCACTAATAATGATGGACGATATTAAAGTGCAAGCACAAGCACTATGATCGGCACTTCCACACGCCGAACATTTATGGGGGAAATCACAGGTTGTGGCGGTCTTCGGACATCCACTCGGATTGTTAAATTTAAAACAGACCTTGCCTTTTGCTGGTTTGACAGTCTTCGACACTCCAGCTTTCTTCGAATTCTCATAAGAGAAGTGCCTAAGTACCTCCTCCTGTCTCACTTCCGAGAAAGCAGACAAACCAACATTATTTGCCCGGGTTCTAACTGCCTGGTCGTAATTTATGCTGGCTTTCAGTGAGTACACATTAGAAGCAGATTTGTCACAGATCGTAATGCAATGGTTCAAAACCCCTAACAGTTCATGAGATGGACGATCATCAACAGCCAGTTTAGCCACAAGTTTCAGATTAATCGAGAGCAATTTTTCAATAGAGTCTATCGAGTCCTTCTTTGGGTCGAACGGCTGGAGACGAGCCCTAGATCTAGAGCGAGATCTGTCCCTTCTCGAGTGTCTTGCATGCACAACATCGTAAATGGATTCAGCAGGGCTAGAAGCACGTTTGGTATTAAACTGAACAGAGTCATTTGTGGACGTAGTCGAATCAGATGACTTGGCCTGCAAGGTCGACAAAATGGTTCCCACCATGGATTCTAAACTAGACATCCTAGTCTCGATAGTAGAATTATCCATACTTCCACTTGCAGCTGGCACTTTCTGGCAATTATCACCAACCGGAGGGTCATGAACAATGCCACACTTATCGCACATCTTTGCTTTACCCATCTTGAGCAAATACGATCACAACTACAACTTTCAAAATTTTTTCCCAACGGAAAACACCTCCGCACAGTGCGGAATCAGTAGAAAGTGTGGAATAGGAAGGTGTGCGGATGACGTAACAATTACATAAGAAGGTGAGGTGCCGCACAACCATTATAACGTCACAATAAGGGGGGCGTGGCTGTGGCGTGGACAGGCGAGGTCTCAGGAATATCTGTATCGATGGTTCGATGATATGAATAAAACAAACATAAGTGGACCCAATATACTACCTTGTGGGACACCTGCAGCTATATCGCAATCCTTGCTCAGGCCATAGCTGGATCTAATATATTGCCTCTGATCCATTAAAAAGCTTGATATCGATTTCAAAGAGGGCCTGTTGAAACCTAGGTTATGTAATTTGTTGCATCATTGGTAGACATTTCATTTCGAAAACCAAATTGGTATTTGTACAGATTGTTATTGGTTTCTATGTAATCGTATAACCTTGTATAAACGATTCTCTCTAGAATCTTGCTAGTTGAGGCTACAAGAGTAATTGTTCGGACATTCTCTATTCTTTTTTGGTTACCATTTTTTGCGATCAGGACAACTGGGGATCTCTTCCAAGCTGTTGGAAATATATCTTTCTTAAGAATCAGATTAATAGAAGCAGTGAAAAAACATATCGCACTAGTCAATGCTAGCTTCATGGTAAAGTTGTTCATTCCCTCAATACTATAATAGTCTACACCAAACATCAATCCTGTCTATATCATGTCGCAGGTTTTTGTTTGCTATGGAAATATCACTATCATGGTAGTACAGAATAGTGTCATCTGCATAGTGCTGAACTGTACATTTTTCCACGACCAAGTTTAGGTCATTAATATAAATAGAAAACAAGACTGGCCCCAGTATTGTACCTTGTGGTACAGCATATGTAATCCTGCCCTCAGTTGATTCTGCATTATTACTTTTGCCAGTTGTTTACGATTAGGTAGGTAGTTTCTAAACCATATTAATTTGGTATTGATTATACCATATTGCTGTAATTTCAGTAATAGTCTATAATAGTCTATCATGGTTAACAGTATCAAAAGCTTTCTTGAAGTCTAGGAAGACTGTGCCATTCAAAGATTTGTCATTTGAATTTTGATATTTTCATTCATAAAGCCTATGTCATGCTCGAGCATGATATTCTTCCCCTCGAAACAAGAAGAAATATCCAAATTCTTATGATAGCCCACAGGAGAGCCCATTCCCAAAACAAACACCCATTCCTTAAGCAAGAACCGCAACAAATCACCAGAAACCAATCTGCCCTGAATCTGCGGATCACAAGCCCAAACCTTGAGACTTTCAAACGCTCGCCCGGCTACCTAGGTGGAACCCTTTGGAATAACCTCCTGAAACCCATCAAAGAATTACAAGATAAAAAGTCCTTCAAATGAGCCCTCATGAAACACCTCCTTCAACACTAAGCCAGAACACACATACCCCATAGACTCCCCCTCACCCCCCGTAAAAAAACCCCAAAATCCCTAAAAATCCCCAAAATTCCGTCCAAACATCGCCCAATCATCCTGTGACTCTGCAAGCACTAGCAAACGAAAAACCAATCACCTCTCTCTGTTAAAATCGCCATATATGCCATTGATTCTTTTGTCTCACCTTGGTCATCTTTGCTCATCTATGTCTTGATGCCTTACTTGTTAGCTTGTTAGCCCATTTTAGCATAAGCCGTTTTTTATCATTTAAAGTTAGCCTTAGAAATTTACACATCATAGTTATAGCTCGCACCTCAGCAGCAAGTCGAAAACCTTGCTTTCAATGCATAAGAAACTTGTTCTCATGTTAACTCATTGGAGAAGCTGTCGAAATAAAGTCTTTAAAAAATGTGTCTCAGTCTCAGCTTACCCAGATCCAGGTGACGGGCGATAGAGGGGCCCGCCCGGCTATGTGAACGAGGAGAGCCGGCGTTGAAACCATGCAACCGTTGTTGCTTGTGACTAGGTGAAACAGACAAACCACGTAATGCCCATTCAGCCTCAGAAATCTTCCTGGATAGTTCTGCCTTCATCTCCGATTTTTGCTTTTGTTTAGTGACTACTTCCAAAGCCTTCTCCAACAAGTCTAGATATTTCGGAGAAGCAGGATCAGGCACATCAGACTCTTGCATTGCTAAAATCTTAGCGACTCAAGATGTCTCCATGATATTAGAAGTGGAACGACCCGCGTTGAAGGCAGCTTCTCTACGACGTTTTATGGTCTCGTAAAAAGTACAACTAGGCCTTGGATGTTTGATAGACAGGTGCTGCAATTAATCAACTGCAACTCCTTGGACATGACCAAAAAGTAAGTAGAACTCACAAAAAGAAATATTTTTCTCTTGTGTGTCTGGCCTGTTGCTGCCTCAATGCTGTCTGTCGTTGATCTGCCGGAGCTTCGATTCAAAAGTCCCGCGGTAACCCCTTGTTGCCTGAACAAACTTCCGGTCAGACAGACATGATCTGGATCCGTTCACCAATAATATCACAATTCAAAAAGAGAATATTAAAGTGATTCCAATGATAGTACACACTAGGAACCAAATAAGCATTTCTATATTTTAAGTTTGATATTTTTATTTGTTTAAAAAAATGTTAAGTGATCTTTCTAGATGGGTAATTACCAGTAAAGTAACTTAATATACTGCATACAAAGGTCTTCATAACAGAGATATATTAAATGCAATGTCCTGAAATTTGTTACATGGATTTATATGACTGTAAGTGCTAAACCATCTACATTTCAATGAAGATATATTGTTAAAAACACCTTGAAAAATATCAATTTTTGCGACATATGACTCATTGAAATTGGCATCATGGAATGTCAGAAGTTTAACCCAAAAGGTCAACGCAGTCTCAGATTTCCTAATACAGACAAACATAGATGTCTTAGCTATACAAGAGTCATGGCTGAACAACAGTATACATGACAACGTATTACAGATACAAAATTACAACACTTTTAGATCAGATCGCAGTCCCGAAAGAGAGGGGGAGGGCTAATTATATATGTAAACGATCAATATACTGTAGACGAAACCACTTATGGCCACCTAAATTTGTGCACAGAACATCTAGAAGCACAGGTGAGTAGAATAAACAAAGGTCGGGCAAAAGCGATGATCATTTGCAACATTTACAAACCTCCTAATGGAAAACTTGAGATGGCTCAGGAACAGCTGAAGACTGTGTTGACCACAATGGGTAAGAACCCAGACTTAGTAGTCCTGGGAGATTTTAACGTTGATTACCTGGGAGGGCAGTGGGGTGGGGGTGGGAGGGTCAATGGCTCGTCCTCATCACAGGCAACACTTCCACCAAACCCAGTGACCGATTTTATGTTCCCATTTGGACTACACCCCCAAATGCTAACACCAACAAGAGTCAACACAAGATCAGAAAGACTCATAGATCAAATATACACCAACATGAACAACATAACAAACAAAGGAGTAATTATAGATTTCACCAGTGACAATTTCCCTATATTTATCTCAAAAAAGAAGCCAAGAAATACATACATTAACAAAGACATCCCCTCACGATCTTGGAAAAACCTAGACGTAACATACTAAGGGACGAAAACTGGAGCAAACTATACCAGTCCAGTGACATAGACAAATGCTGGAACATTTTAGAAAACAAAGTCAACATATACTTAGACAGGATGTGTCCCAAAAAGACATTCCGAAACACTAAAATAAAACCAACATTGTACACCAAAGAATTGAGAGGTAATGCAAAACACAGGGATAAGGCTTTCCTGAAAGCAAGAAAGTCAAAGAAAAAGGTCGACTGGGACCAAGCAATACAACTATGCGACAAATTCAACTCTAAAATGTTACAATCAAAAAACGTATACCCTAAAAAGGAAATAGAAGAATGTGGGAAGGACAAAGCTAATTTCTGGGAGATAATCACACCCTTAATAAACCCAGACAAATTAAAAACAAAACAAAATGTCAAAATCAGTAAAGAAGATGGGAATTTCTCAACACCAGAGGAAACGCCAGATGTCATGAACAAATTCTTCTCTGAAATAGCCCCACAATTAGCAGAGTCCATATCAAAAATCACACCCCAAGAATCCCACTCAATAGAAAAGCTACACGATGGGGACGACCCACCACGATTCTCCTTTTCTCCCATCAGTAAGGCCCAGGTGATAAAACAAATAATATGATCAGGCTCCAGGAAGGCCTCTGGGATCCCACACATCCCAACAAAGGTGTTAAAACCCATAATGCTTACTCTATCACATAACCTATAACTAACCTATATATTCAACCTGTCGATCCAAAAGGCAATAGTGCCACAAACATTTAAGGTAGCCACCATCACCCCACTTTTCAAGTGGGGGAAGAAGGATGAGAGCACCAACTATAGACCTATTACAGTGGTAAAATACCAGCCAAAATACTCGAAAAATTAGTCCACGAACAATTGTATAACCATCTAGAAGAAAACAATCTGTTATACAAACACCAATACAGATTTAGGGCAAACAAATCAACAGAAATGGGCCACAACAGAATCTTGGAAACAGTGTACGGCAACTTGAACTCTGGGAAGGCAACAACGCTTGCCTTCCTGGATTTCAAGAAAGCCTTCAACACGGTTAACCATAAAATACTATTACAAAAGCTACAAGGGATGGGCTTGGCAGATTCCGCACTAGAATGGTTCACAACTTACCTGACCGACAGAAAGCTAAGGGTGACAGCAAATGGGTATACCTCTGATGAAAGGGGCATTGTGTGTGGGGTCCCACAGGGAACGGCCCTTGGCCCTCTTATGTTCCTGGTGTACATCAACGACCTATACAGGGGTGTACAGCACTGTGGTATCCAATATTTTGGGGATGACGCGGTGCTGTATGCGTTGGGGGTGGATGCCGTTGATAATCATGTGATGCTGGAAGGTGATCTCCACAGGGTGGGGATCTGGTGCAAGATGAATAAAATCTCCCTAAACATCAAAAACAGTCAAGTCATGACAATACACAACAAACTTAAAAACACCACAGAGATAAACACACCTAACATACACATAAACAAAGACAAACTAGAAAACACAACATCATACACATGCCTCAGTGTGGACATAGACAATACACTCTCATTTAAAAACTATGTAGACAGAAGGGTCTCACAAGCACAATCACGAGTTAAAGCCCTCACCAAAATATCAAGGGCACTATCAAAGGACACAATAATAATGTACACAGCCATTCCCACCCCTAAATCTGGTAATCTTCGACAATTGAATAACTTGCGACCAATTGCTATAGTGCCAATACCATCAAAAATACTTGAACATTTTATTTGCCTCTCATTAAAAAAATCATATGAACACGAACAACCTCTTCAGTAAATCACAAGGAGGTTTTAGAGGCGAGCACTCTACCAATCGATCGCTTTTGGAATTTTTAGATCCTTCATTAACAGGAACAGATCAAGGGAAGCTGAGTCTGGCAATGTACTTCGATGTAGCCAAAGCATTCAACAGCATTAATCATGAAATATTATTACAAAAATTGAAATACTACCAAGTTAACTTAAACATTATAAAGATAATTGAGAATTATCTTTCAGGCAGAAAACAAAAGACTTGCTTGAACAAAATAACATCTGATCCAGTAGACATAACTGTAGGAATCCCTCAAGGAAGTTTAATAGGACCCCTGATATTCATTATATATGTAAATGATTTGCCTAAATGTCTGACTAATGATCTTGCTAATAATACCCAGGCCAAGGTTAACATGACGATCTATGCTGATGATACTTCAGTGTCTATAACAGGCTCAAATTTTACAGATATCTTATGAGTGTCCAAGAATGCTGCCAATAATGTAATTAACTGGATGTATAAAAACAAGCTCAAGGTTAATGCAAAAAAATGCCAGGCCCAATTGATAGGATCAAAAATAAGGTTAAGACGAATAGGAATACATGGAGGTATAATGGGAAATATCTATGTTAATGGACTTCCAATGACATTAGAAAAAAAAGTATCTTGGATTTACAATTGACGATTCTCTCAGTTTTGCCAACCATTTTAAACAGATGAAAGGTAAACTGCAGGCAAAAATTAATCAATTCACTCGAGTGAGAAATTATCTCGATACTAATATTTGCTATGAGGATCTTTAAATCCCATGTACTATCGCTTAGCGAATATGGTTTAATTGTATACAAACTAGTAAATCACTCTGAAACCAGAAAACTACAGAGTGTAATTAATCGATGTATACAAGTCAGCTACCAGAATCGAAACCATGTACCTATATTAGACCTTTATAGAGAGCTTAACATTGATCCCATGTATAAAAGAGCAAAAGTATGTATATTGGGGCTAATGTTTATTCGCAAAAATGACATACAAAACATACAACAGATGCCCAGGACGACAATGCTCGCAGACGGTCTAAATTTAATAGTTCCTCAAAATAGATCTGAAAAATTAAGTAGAGCTCCTCATGTGCAGGGTCCTATTATTTGAAACAGGCTGCCTGCGAATGAAAAGGCAAAGACATGGGTTAATCTGAAGAAGTATCTAAAAATGTCAAACAACTGGCTGTAAACCTAGTAAATTATTCGAGTTAACAAGAATGACATGATAGATTATTTTTATGGTGTGATGGAGCTAATAGAAGACAGATTAGCAAAATCTAGATGTTTTTACACATGACGGATCAACCTTGTAAACTGTACCACGATATGTTTTTACCAGGGCATACAAAAAAATTATTGAGATAATGGTGAGAAGGTAACAGCTCGACGACATAATGAAGAAAAAGAAAAGGCAAATAAAATTGTCATAAAATTAGGACCAAAGATTGCCTAAGTCGAGAGTAGAATATTCTTATCATAAATTGTAAGATCGATAATTACTGGTGAATATTAGAAGTATTAGTATTGAAAGAAAGACATTGTTAATAAGCTATAAGCATAGGTAAATTAAAATTAGAAATGCTGTAATTGTTCATAATACTTAATTTGTATCTGATTCTATATTTGTATTAGAATCGATCTGATGAGATTCTGGGAGGGTTTTTTTCTCTATAGATTCCCTCAAACCACTTCCGTCCCCATAGATCAGTCCCTATAGATCAGTATCAAGCCTATAGATCAATATCAAGACTCCCTATAGATCAGTATCAAGCCTATAGATCAATATCAAGACTTCCGTCTGCATGGATCAAGACTTCCGTCTGCATAGATCAAGACTTCCGTCTGCATAGATCAAGACTTCCGTCCCGATAGATCAACCCAACCTTGTCAAGTATAGAATGAAAAAAAAGCTAAGGGACCTGACGAGGCTCGAACCCTCAACGTTCTCGCAGAAGTCAAACACTATAACCACTACACTACGGAACTGGTGGATAGGACGCGGCTAAATTTTGCTAGTGATACCATACACAGCCGCTTGCGAGCACCCGGACCGGGGACTTTCGAATGAAATCCTCTGTGCGCTATATAGACTACCATACACAATGCAACGCCAAGTGAACATGCACATGAGTGGGTATGCCGAAGGGTCTCCACATCTCTTCCGGTCTATAACGTAAGCACGTATAGCTTCTGAAGCCGCCATTCATTTATTACTCGATTCCCGTCGACTAAATCTTCGCTATCGGGCTCAAACCATATTTAAAACATATCTACCGATTCAAATCTTTTATTTATTTCTTTTTTAAGTCCCTAGACACACAGACACGGCAGTTTGTTGACGTGCGGGTCACTTTCGAATGAAATCCTCCGTGCGCTATATAGGCCACCGTACACAATGCAACGCCAAGTGAATGTGCACATGAGTGGCTATGCCGAAGGGTCTCCACATCTCTTCCGGTCGCACGTATAGCTTCTGAACTCGCCATTCATTTATTGCTTGATTCCCGTTGACTAAATCTTCGCTATCGGGCTCAAACACTATTTAAATCATTTCTACCGATTCAAATCTTTTATTTATTTCTTTTTTTAAGTCCCTAGACACACGCAACACGGCATTCGAGAACCGGAAGTGTCCGATGCTTTGGATAGCAAGCAGCGGAACCTTGCGAAAACAGGCCGGCTGGCTGAACATAAACATTAGCGAATACGCACCTCTGATTGGCTGTTGTAGCTGAAGCTTCATTCGGCCAGCCGTCGCGGTATCATGTAGGTTTCGATTAAAGCGGTGTCCGATGCTTTGGCTTCGCCCTTGAACTTCCCTGATGCTATAGACACCTCGAGCAGAAAAAACCTCGGAAATTATTCCTTAAATAATTTTCAACGACATGAAAAGTATCACAAATGTGAAATTGTCAATAAAATTTGTTTAAAAAAAAAGAAATGCTCTACAAAATGACCATAAGACCAATACTTGAATACAAAACCACACTATACAACGTCGCACCAAAACAGACTTTAAGCAGAATAACGACAATACAAAACCGAATCATCAGACTTGCACTCAGACTACACAAAAGAACAAACGTCGAACATCTACACAATGAAGTTGGCCTACAACCCCCACACATTAGAAGACAAATGCACCTGCTACATAAAGCATATAGACACACAGACAGATGAAAAACTCAACAATAGAAAAATGAATCTGAAAACACTATCCAAAGGTCCCACACTGATAGTCCCCACACCAAAATCTGAAAAATTCAGAAAGTTGTTTGTGTACCAGGCACCCACCTTGTGGAACAGCCTCGACGGTAAATTAAGAAGCATACCCGACTACAGGGCCTTCCAGCAATATCTAGGCACCCACTATACCATCAACAAGTAGGCAGTAAGCAAATGGTGAACATGTCTGCAATACCGCAAATGTTGTTACTGTTAACATATGGGTAGTGTTGTGATTTCATGGCGGACAGACGTGCCCTCACGGCGCTGCGCCTACCGTGAGTGGAACGTCTAAAATCCAAGGTACTTACTCATCCTACATCAACCCTTTCATCACATTTCATTCTACCATGGGGACGGATACATTCAATCTAATTTTGTTGTCTCACAAATGGCCGTGACAAATGTTATATGGACTTACAGTTTTGAAGGGAGGCACATACACTACCATTGCATACCTACCACCGGTGTATGCACCCTACCTCGCCACTGCTATTTATATCGCCTTTGTGTCCACACACAACATACCTGGCTGCCAGAACCTAGGACCCACTGTATGGTATTTACTGACTTTCTACCTGCATATGCATTTGTTTCACATTGTTCCTGTCTATATACTATATAATGGCTGGCACTGTAAAAGACCGATTGGGGACTCTGGAGGGGAATTGGGTTGAATTTCTCCCCACCGCCGCTAAGGTAGACCGTGTTCTAGAATACAATTGCCGGCTAGATAATCAAATTAAACAACTTGAGTTACAAATGTCACATGTTTACACTATCACTGATCACTTGGAGTGATACTGTCTGGACTTGGACCGTGGACAGCTTAGGAAACATATTATACTATCAGGTTTACCGGAGACTCGTGACGAGACCAGAGAAAGTAATATTACTCTGACTAGGGCTGCTAATCTATGCAGCGCCATTGATAACACCTTCGCTCTAGGTGAACTCGAGTTCGCCGCACATATAGGCCAGGTAAACAACCAAAGTAATGTCGTACCCCAACGCAATATAATAATGAAATTTAACAGTGAAGAGACCCGTAACAGGGTCTTTAGATGCAAGAACCGTCTCCGTACCTCACAAGGTCACAAATGTTGTTTTTTCAATCCTGACTTGCCTGAGAAAGTTACTAGACAGCAAGCGGATATGAGACAGGTAATTGTATATGCTAAAACGACAGATCTCAGGGATAAACCCACTCTATCTCGAGGAAAAATCAAAATTAATGAAGTCGATTACAATCATAGCCAGCTCAACCAGCTACCTTTGGGTATCAGAATCGCTGATATCAAAACCAAGCGTATCTCAGGAGCCACAGGCTACCAAAGCGAACATTCATTTCTCTCAAACTTTAGCCCGACCCTCTTTAAATACGAAGGTACTCATTATTGGAAGGCCGAACATGCATACCAGCACAACAGAGCGCTACGCACTAACAACTACATAGTTGCACAATCGGTCATGGCCACCCCATGTCCCAGAGCCGCAAAACAATTTGGCGATAGATGTGGAAACCACCCGAGATGGAACACCCTAAAAAATTGTATCATGAAGGAAATCCTTCTTTGTAAATTTAAACAAAATGCAAAAGCGCGGGAGGTTCTTCTGGGTACTGGGAATGATATGCTCGCAGAGTGCACACATGATAGGTGGTGGGGGACAGGAATTCCCCTCAACAACCCATCTCTGCTTGATGATACTACTGTCTCGCCTGGGGACAACAACCACGGTATTTTTCTCACTACCGTTAGAGAAGATATTCGCAGGGACGAAGCGGCCAATAATATGCGCCAGCAGAATGCAGCACAAAATGCAGCTACTTCTGACAGCTCATCCTCCTCCTCATCATCAGAGGGAGAGGATAATGATGAGATTGATGCTACTAATGAGAACGATGAACAGGAGGAAACAGAGGACGTTGAAATAGCCGATGCTGAGGTTGATGACATCAATAGGGCCCCCCCCCCTCCCACTGGTGCTTTGGTGGAAGCAATGATAGCCAGCATAACTCTGAAGCCGAAGAACAAGCTTTTGAGACGGCCCCCAACAACCACTTACACGCTGACCCGCAAGCTGATCTAAACCAGCCCCCACCCCTAGAGGAAGCTCCTAATAACACATTACTACCCCAACCCCACAACATGGCTCACATTCTAATGAACAGCCCCCCAGTTGATAATAAAATCAACAAACTAATTAATGATCAGAACGCCAAGGCCCCTACTTACAAACCGCCAGTTATAGATGAGTCCAAAACAATCGACCATCCCATTGACCTGAGCCCTACCCCCAATCAAATCTCCCCGTCCACCACCAATTTGAAAGCTATACCTAATCCTATGCCCATTGTAGTTAGCAAGTCTTCCCAATTAATGCTGACAGCCCTTCCTTCCAAACCTAGGACCTGCAGCACACCTGACGGCCCCTCACTTCACCACGAGCTTCACTCAAGTCCTGATCGCGCTACTACTGGCTCCCATCAGACTACTCCGGTCTCAAAGAAAAAGAAGAAACACAAGCGTACCAAATGAGAATGGCGTTTCCAGATTTGGAACAAGTTAAATCTCTTATCCTGGCCGACTCCCGAGGCATTTCTCAAGCACGAAGAGGTGAGATTACGGGTATTCTCAGGGGCGGGCCTTAGGAGAACTTTTGAACTGGGGCATGACACTATTCTCCAATGCCAGCCTCAAGTAGTGTATTTCTTTGCTGGTATATGCGACGTAACAGTTAAAGATAAAGGCTTCGCTTCCCAGACCAACAAGCAACTGAAAATTATGTCCTTGATCAAACTAATTGGGTTCAAAACGCTATGGCACATGCCTTCCCAACTATTACACCAATCTTCTGTGGCGTGTGCGGTATGTCGCTGCAAGTCTATAACCGCTCTCTACCCAGACCCAGAACAGTTCATACTTGACGCCGCCATCATCGATATAAATTATCTAATTAAAATGCGCAACCTCCAGAATGGAATGGTTCACCCTACCTTAGTTAGTAAAGTGCACCACCAGGATTATGGAGTGACCGACTTCAGTTACTACGCCCTCTACGACGGTCTGCACGCCCGCTGGTTTGTGGTACAAGACTGGGCCAAGCAGTTCATTAAGAACCACCTACATAATACACGATAATTCACTACGAACTATCTTTTTTCTTTCTCACTGGCACCTGCCTACATACATTTAAATTTATAAGTCTGGTATTTAACTCTTCATTGCTGAATCCCAAGTTAAACCCTCTGACTACTGCTTTATTGATAATATGTTTTTGGCCCACGTGTCGCGAACACCACTTGTTAACCTTGTCTCGGCTGTTATATAATTGCCACACCTGTACCACTCACTGGCACATGCCGCTGTGCGTAAATGCTCCGTGTCATGCTGACCGGCCCATTGCACCACCAACCCTAATATGGCCCAATAGATGTATTGTAAACACTATACTCAGATTACTGCCTGATACATTGCAGTCAGGTCGCCCTAGTGTTATACGTATACTACATGTATTGTCTTGTTGTCTCAGTACGTTTCTAGATGTTAAGTTCAGTAGCTATTGGGATCTGTGGCATATGTTTTACATAGCTAGACGTATACCCTTGCGCCTTGCTGATATAACTCTGATACATGCCAAGTATTCTCATACCAGTGAATCACCAAAAATGAAACCATGCTGCCGTATTACTGTTAAGCACACTAACCATTGGCTGCTCACCCATGAACAAACCCACTTGTATAGACCCCCTATACTTCACCTTGGGTCACCATACCGAATAGCTGCTACTTCTGTTACTGTTTGTACTAACAACCCAACGATGGCTATGACTAGGGTTAAACCAGTCACACACCACAACCACTGTTGTGCTGGTATTATTACTATATTTACTAAGGCTAGCTCTACTGCGTTTGCCTCACTATTAAAGTGGTGTTCACTGATGCCTATTGTCTTTGGAATTGTGCTCTGCTCTTACCTTTATATGTATTGTCTATTATCTCTGCCGGTCACCTTTGTTATTATTTGTACTAACAACCCAACGTTGTCTATGACTAGGGTTAAACCAGCCACACATCACAATCGCTGGTTGTGTGGACATTACTATACTTACCATGGCTACCTTTACTTTGTCCGCTCTTGTATTAAAGTGGCGGTCACTGATGCCTACTGTATTGAAATTGTGTTCTGCTTTTACATTCATGTGCACTGTCTAATATCAAGCTCGGTCATTATTCTTCATGTTAATTGCTCCATTATGTACCCTGGCAAATGCCTAATATCTAATACTCATGTCTTATTTTATGAACTGTTTAGCTATGTTTCCCTCATCTCCAATGACTGATACCTTAACCACTCCATGTATCCAAAGACACTCATTGTCCAACATTAATGATGTTAAAGGGTTCAAAATTTTTCCATTTAAATATTAGATCCATATTACATAAATGGCAACAACTTGAGTTGGACCTTGATCAACTCCAATTTGACATATTTCTCTTTAGTGAAACCTGGCTCAAACCAAGTATCTCTGATAATAATCTAAACTTGAAAGGATATATTCTAGAAAGATCTGACCGACTGGCCTCGACCGGAGGAGGTTTATGTGCTTTTATTAAAACTAGTATAGACTATTCCACACTAGATGATCTATCCCTATCACCATCACATAGAATTGCAGATTTTCTCCATTAAATTCACACACTCAAAAAATCTTATCCTAATTAATGCGTACAGACCTCCGGCAGGCCGCGCCACCTCCTTCTGTGATTCTCTCATTGATATTATTGACCAACTTAGAGAAAGATTCCCTAGTTCAGAGTTGCCAATTTTAGGAGACATCAATATTGATGTTCTCCCAAATAACCCTGTACCCTGTCCGGCGAAACAGGAACTTTTAAGACTAGCTAATGACAAATTTCTTAGATTACTTATTGACCAACCGACCCGCCTGGGCCTCAATGGCCGAGCAACTGCTATCGATCAAATTCTGACTGATGTTAAATATGTCTCTGAGTGTGGTGTAGTTGAATACAATCTCAGCGACCATTATATTATATATTACAAATTAGAATTAGAATCCTACACAAAAACCAACTTTACCGCCAGATCTTATATAAATCTCTCCCAACCCTTGATCGATCAAGAGTTGGCCCTAATTGATTATTGGCCACACTACTACAATCTAACCGATCCTGACCCAGCCTGGAAGTACTTACATTCTAAACTGTTAAAGATAGCAAATCGACTGTGCCCGAAAAAGAAATTCCGTGCAAAAAAAATCAAACCCCCATGGTACACCAATGAATTAATAAATCTTGCCCACAATAGAGATTTTTACTTCAGGAAATATAGAAAATCACATAAAGATGAACACTGAACCAGAGCCATATACTTTAGAAACTTAGCCAATTCCCAAACTAGAGCAGCTAGAAGTAATTTCTTTAAAGACCAGCTCGACCAGTATCGGTACGATTATAAAAAAATCTGGCATATTCTTAATAAATTCCTACCCTTCAAAAACAACACTGTTAGTGTTAATAAGATCATCAATCCTGATACCCAAACTATGGCACATGCCGATGAGGTTGCCCCTATAATTAACAAATTCTTTGCTAATATTGGCTCCAACATTGCAAGATCGCTACCCTACACTAATAATTCTCAATATAAGCTCAGCGACCTAAACCCCTTCCCCTTACCTCAAGTGGCACTTGACTATACCCCTCTTAGTATCGACTTGATTACAAAAATTATAGACAGACTGTCCCCACACAAATCTTCAGGATGCAGTGACATCCCAATGCACATTATTTTATAACTACCTGCTCAAGTCTATTAAACCCCAACTTGTATTTCTAATTAATCTCTCAGTTGATTCTGGAATTATACCCCAAAGATGGAAGATGGCCACAGTAATCCCAATCCCGAAAAAAGGCAACACCAAATTTGTTACTAACCTCAGACCCATCTCCCTAACCCACATTATCAGTAAAATTATGGAAAAACATGTGAATAATCAGATACAATCATACCTTGACGACCACGATATATTAACCACTTATCAAGGCGGGTTTAGAAAAAACGCCTCTACTACCGAAACTTTTTACCTTCTCCTCTATAAACTACTAAGTAACCGTAATGCCAAACAAACTAGTTCTCTTGTATTCTTTGATTTTCAAAAAGCCTTTGACTCTATAGTCCATGACATCCTTTTAAAGAAACTTACCTACTATCACTTCCCAGCTTGGTTCTATACTTGGACCAAAAATTAACTTAACAACCGCCAGCAACGCACCCATGCTAATAACCACGACTCAAATTATCTTCCTGTATCATATGGCGTACCCCAAGGCTCTATACTTGGGCCTTTACTGTTTAATATCTTTGTCAATGACCTGTGTACATTTAATATTAATGGGCATATGCTTTTATTCGCGGATGACATAGTACTTATCAATAACTCTGGTGACCCGAATCTCCTCTCAGCCCAATGCTTAGCGGATACCAAAACCATTGCTGACTGGAGTCTTAAAAATCACTTATCCATCAGTATACCGAAACCTAAAGCCCTCTTAATCCCGTCCAACCCCAACATTAATGTCTTACCAGGATGGACGAACAGTTTACTTATCTATGGTACCAAATTTGATTGGGTTGATTGTATGACATATTTGGGTATCACTATTGACTCCAAACTGAAGTTCAATACCATGGCGGAGAATATTATTAAAAAGCAAATGCCCGATTATGTAACCTCTATATTAACCGTCATGCACTTAATTTCAGAACACGTATTATGCTGGTCAAATCCATGATATTAACCTACCTTGATTATGGCAATGTCTGTTACCTTTGTTGCAACAAATCAACTTTAACCATACTCCAGGTACTTCAGAACAAGGCCCTATGATTCGCGCTGATGAAACCAAGACACTATAATACTGAACAACTTCATCTTGACGCATATGCAATGACTGTTCCTGAACGAATATTCTTCAATAATGCTAAATTCTTCCACAAACAATTACATTTATGTCGAATTGATTGGTTACCACATCGCCTACCAAATGAACATTATAGATTAAGAGAAAATTATTTATTGAACTTTCAAGTTGATCGACCTCTTAGTACGGCCTTTTCCAACTCACTAGCATATGCTGGAATCCTTTCCTGGAACAGGTTAGATGATAACCTAAAATCCAACCCTGACCCCCTCTCCTTGAAACAAATTCTGAAACACAACATCCTCAGCCACAGAATAAGACCTAACTTCAACCTTTAAGCCACCCCTCCCCCAACCCAACCCTACCAATAAATGCCTTTATTCCCCGGCCTATTTCTATACACATTCGAACAAAACAAACCACCCCCCATGTCCTCCTCACCCCATCCCATCCCATCTTCCCATCACCCTAATACGTTCACCCCACCCCACTGCCAATAGTTAATAGACTGCTCCCAAAAGGAATATTTGTTATAATTTGTAAGTTGCGTCAAATCAAGGTATGGCGGAATACCGGATTATCCGAGCCATATTTATATTTTTCTATATATTTCCCCTGGCGTATGCCTAGATGGAACCTGAACAAAAATCAGTTAAAAAAAACAAAAAACATATTGTCTTAATATCGGCGACAGTAACAGACAAATACGGGAAATCTTACTAGCCAGTATAGCTAAAGCTCCAAAACATTGTTACTACTATATGATAAGTTACTTGAAGCTACCAACAACAGTCGGATAGGGTGCTTGCACACCCGCCCATGTACACTTTTGTACGCCTTGCCTTGATTATTAATGTCTTATGTTATGCATAGTCCACTAGTCAACTGTTTTACTTAGAACATTTTTATTGTATCAAAACAATCGACGGGATATTCGGAAGAGCTGTGACTAGCACAGACAATATTCCAATTCCATTCTTCTTGTGACTTAACATGTATGTAATTGTGAAATGGAAATAAAATCTTATAATGATAATAATAACATTCACATCAACAAATGTTTTGTAATAACAAATAATACACAACAATTATCACCATACTATGTAAAATGTAACCTCCCTTCTGTATACAAGATTATTATACACGCATTCACTTACGAGGCCCTGACAGCCGCTCATTACTTCTAACGCGGTATTGGACTAGTACATTACAGGCGCGTTGTCATGGCGACGCAAGTTTGGTGGCGCAAGTTTGCCGACGCAAGGATGACGACGCAAGTTTGCCAGTGCGAGTGCTTTCTTTCTCCATGTTTCAACTGTTTCTAGTTACATTCCTATTATACGAAACCAGATATCATGGTAAATTATGTTATCATCTTTTTAATTAAGCACGTTTTACATGCAAATCTAGGCATGTGTAATAATCAACTTATAGGACTTGTTGCCTCACGGCCGCATAAATAATCCTTTATTTACGCGCCATGCGGCAACTCGTCCAATAAGTGCTAAATAATGTCCTCTGATTATTAACAATTACTCATTTTTTAGTGTTTGTGTAGTGTTTTTAATGTTGGTCACGCCAACTTTTGGTTGATAAGCCTTATTATCGTCAAAGGTCTATGCTTAGTACACGTTATCAACATGAGCCTGATAAGTAAGAGTTTTCATTGACAATGTGTTTGAATGTTTGCCTTCATACCAAATGGTCACCTGCTCCAATAATAAATAACTTACAATATTTAAAGCTATGAGCACTCTGTTTCTAGTTTGTTGTCACATTCTGGGATGTGATTTACAGTAGAACAAAAAATCATTGACTGAGCAAGCCATCTTGTAATCAAATTAATTTCCCTAAATACATGTGATGCCAGATTCATCAAGCCTCCCCTCCCATACAGGCCATTTCGAAATTAAACTTGAAAGGAATCCTACTTATATGTGTTAATTCTTTGCACCAGTCCGCCATTTTTGTTAATAGAAATATCATTACCAAATTGTCGGGATGTACTCAGGGCAAAGATCTGTATGTATATTATAGCACATTAATTCAACGGCATTTCAAGAAGTTAATTTAGTTTGTACCAATTCGTACAAAGTATAATACAATTGCCTTCCACTAATCCAAGAATATGGGCCCGATTTGTAATCCTAACATGCATACATCGCCATAATTATTGCCCTAATGAAGCAAGTATTATCTGAAAGATAGGGACATTTAGTTGAACAATCATTGTCATGCTCTCTGGGAAACCTGCCAGATATCGTTATCTCTATCCAAATGATTCATTTCTTCAAGGACCTTCACATTACTGATATCAGCATTCTAGAAAGGACTGATTAGCCATGAACTTTGTCTAAGTTATCTCTATTTATGACTGTACCATGTACGCAACAAAAGGTCAATACATTGAAAACTAGAATTAAGTAATATCATCGAATCAGGGTTTATGCAGTTTACAAATTAAGCTAAGCTAAGCTAATCTAAGCTCTCGCCCTTTTCCCTCCGCCTTTTCCCTTTTCCCAGCCCCATCTCCGATTCTCTGTCTCTCATGATTCTGTTGGAATTAAGTTTCCCCAGAAGTTAAAAGTCCATTTGTTTCAGTCAATCTGTCCAACAACAGATTGAGACATATACAACTTGTGGCAAAACAGGACATTTGACCAAGATGTGTCTACGCTATTCTAATCAGACTAAACTATAGTACACTCCTTTCATATTGTAGCCATATAACTGAAGTTTTATATTTTATGTGTCCCTCCAAATATTGACAGTTGGGTGATAAGGTTGTTCAAAGAGGGATGTCAGGATAAGGCTGTTTAAAGTAAAATGTGATAAGCCCTACTTCTGACAAGGCCCACGTGAACTTGACTGCCTGCCATATGGCGACTCGACAAACAATGGCAAATGCATAGGTGGGTCCAATAATCTAATTTGTGAAATATGTTTAATGTGTGATAATAACCACATGGATTCATGTTGCCAGACACCTTATCTAACACGCTAGCTTACAATCTAAGTCTTATTTGTCCGCAATCAACTTCTACTCATAATGATATTCTAATTATGTGCCATATAAATATAATAGTACACACTCTTCTGATGTTGATTTCGCCGAAAATTAAGCTAGTATTTTACATTCCTGGTATTGTGTGTTGTCCCGTATTCCCAGACATAGAGCAAGGACGTATTTGTATTTGTAGGATCAATATTTCGAGCATTTAAACCCCATCAACTGTATATTTCCGTGATCATGTCGCAGATATTTAGGACACTCTCAGATAAGAAAACATACACAACCAAACTTTGTTATGACACATACCAAAGAGGGCGCAACACTATTTTCAACAAGGCATTTGGTACTGTGTGCATCATTTTAAAGGCAACTATGGCCATTCATATATATAAATTCAATGAAACGTGGCTAGTTGCTAAATTGATCTCTTGTGCTTTTTTATAGAAAGTACCAACAGAAATTGATTATTCAAAATTATATTAAATTTCATTCAGTAAAGGCCTTGGCTTGCAACAGTTCCCCGATTATGTTTCTTGGATGTTGGGTGAAGTACTCATTGCGTGCAAGTGACTGGTGATAGCTTTCAGGCCATGTGTTGACTTTCTTATCCGAATTCAGCCACAAAGCACCTGCCTGTATGGGTGGCTTTGGTGAGCGAATCAATCTTTCAACCTTCATGTAAGTTTGGAAAATGAATATGGTTGGTAACAGGGGAGAAGGTCTGAACATATTAATGAGATGTACATGCTCCAGTATAACTGGGTTGTTTTGTTCATTAGTGAGCTAGATTACTAATCCCAAGTACATTCTTCTGAATCTGCACCCAAGTCATCTCAGGATGATTCACATACAACTGCACCACCCTCAATCCAACTTCTCCAAGGCAGTGACATCCTGCTCTGAGAAGGAGCCATCGCCTATCTCAACGCCCCAACCTGCTCTTGCTACTGAACCCAGTACAGAGGCACCACCTGGTGGATCAGCCACACACCAAGCCTGCAGTCAGTAGACTCAGACTACTTCAATCATGTAAATCCAAATGGGTCACATAGTCCTCTTTATATGTGATGTGTTCCAGGAAAATGAGCCATAAGTCTTTTTTTAACAAGATATCTTTATTGAAATGTTCTGATCTTTAGCATTTACAGTCATGTGAATCCGTGTAACAAGCTTCAGGACATTTTATTAAATATATCCATGCGTTTTAAAGCCCTTTGTATGAAGTATATATATTTTAGTTGCTTTACTGGAAATTACCCATCTAGAAACATTGCAAACTTCTTTTTTTTTTCAAAAATGAAGATATCATACTTAAAATATAGAAATACTTACTAGGTGTCCCAGTGTTTAATATCATTGGAATCACCTTCATCTCCTCTTTTCAAATATGGTGTTGTCTCAAAATCCATTCTTTGTGACTTATGATTTATTTTCCTAAAACGGATCACGATTAACACATTTATAAACGATTTAATGATTTGTTCCGAGGATAACTACATATTAGGGATTGAGTAAGGGAATTTTCCAAGTTTTGATTATCAAGTATAGTAATGTGTAGTGTTTTACTGGCCTTGCTTCAAGAAAATGAGTCGTAAGTTGCAAAATAAATATTTTTCAAAGTGATTTGTTTATAAGATACCTTTGTTAAAGTATTCTAATTCCTTGGGTGCTTAATGCTGCTAGTAATATTAATACATGTACGAAATGTCAAGCCAATGTATTAAATATATCTATGAATATCTTAGGTCACCTCAGAGAGTATATTTAGGTACTTGATTAGTAATTATCTACCACAAAATATCAATAACAGTTTTTCCCCCAAAAGATATCAAACTCATAATATAGAAACACTACTCAGATGTCCTTAATGTTTACCACCATTGGAATTGGCTTGATCCCCCCTACTCAAGTTTAGGGGTCTTTGGTCCAGTTTTGTCCCTAAATTGCCCTTGTAACGGACAATCCTACCAGCGGATAGAGTCTGTGGTCGACCCCTTAAGGACTTGGAAGGTTGTGGTTTGGAGGGAAGAGACTTATCCCATGTCCATAAGGCCATGTCCATAAGGCTCCATAAGTCCATAATAATGGTATCTCAAAATCTATTTTTTGCGACTTATGACTCATTTTCCTGAAACGCATTACATATTGAATTGAAGCATTGTTTAAAGGTAAAATGTCAGTATCAGCGGTCTGCTGTAGGTGGGACTTCAAGGAACTAATGCATGTAAGAATAGGAGTTACACTATTTTGTTAAAACTTCCTCCTGAGAAAGAAAATGGTTGGGCGAATACAAAAACAGAGATAAAGTATGTTATCACATTACTTTATATTTTTTTAGGGATGACTAAAGAATACTACCATTGACTATAGAGGTCAACGTGGAAAAACATAGATTCTCAATAAGTTTTATTTTTAGTTAAATGACTCCCTGTTTTTTTTCTAATTTAATGGGGGGGGGGGGGATAATATCTCAGCTATGTATGTGTATTCTAAAGGAAATCGCATGATTCAATCATTTGATATTCTGAAAAACCCCTTTTCCTCGTTGACTGATCAAGCTGAAAGGTGTTTAAAAACTGTAAACTCAGGCTTGAGTTGCTATTACATATTAAAACAAAATAGTGTGATAAAACGCAAATAATCTTTACGTCCCCATGCGATTCATGTATTACTTTGTTAGTGTTTCATGAACAAATCCTACGACCTAATCTTAAACATATGAGGGTTGTATATGGGTTTAGGATATTGTAATTATTTAGGAGAACATTACTTTTGTGTTCTCAGCCGAATAGATCCCTGTGTTAGTATTAAAGGTTCATCATATCTATTCAACTGAGAACACCAAAGTACACATTTAGTAAATTCTAAATACTAAATTAGGTTGAAATTGGTCAAAACTAGGTATATCTGAGTATATTGTTTTGCGTTGATTCAAACCATCTTTTTGATCATGTTCAACTGATTTTTGAACCTCACTTTTGTCTTAACTTTGGCTTATTTGTGAGGATTGGTAAAGGCGAATCATACATTTTTGTAACTGTTAGGCCCAAATCTGAGCGTATCTGAGAAGGAGTGCCTTTTTTACGGGCAGTATTTTATGGAATAATCTGACAGAAAATATCAGAAGTTGTGATAACTTGGACTCTTTTGGAATACAAATAAATGAAAACTATTGGAAAGATATTCGAAGATTTATGACCAATCTTATCTCTGCCAGAAAGATAGTCTATCTCTTCTTTTAAGCTCCCCTGTTTTTAATTTCTTAAAGCCCTCTTAAGGGCTAGGCGATTATTGTGAGAAACAGAATAGATCAATGAATAAGAAATTATATAAGAATAGCTGATCTGCGGAAAAGAATAGGGCTAAATTGCTATGTTATGTGAGGTTGAAGAAGATGACTGTACAATGAAAGTTTGATGTAATGTATTCGTGATAACTTCTCAATAGGTAGATAATTAAAATTGTAAGGCAACTCAGGAATATATCCACATCGTTGGTACGCGTATTTTGATGAAATTGTATTGTAAATAAGTGGCCATATTTGTAATAAGAAAAAAAAATTATTACCTGATTTTATGTAACCTATGATAATCATGGAAATGACAATTGCACTTCAGGTTTTAGTGATTCGGTGTTGAACAGTTTGATTTTATTGCAAAAGAATAGTCGGTAGAAATATAATCACTGCTGTTTAATTAACTTAAATAAGAAAGAACAAAAAACTATCCTAGTGACACAAATCTGATCTGAAATGAACATTGAACTACAACGAACATTGTCGTGACAGAAATGGAAATCAAGGACAAAGAAATAGATCGTATAGTATTCTTAAGAACAGTACAAATCATAAAACTTCAAAGTATTATTTACCTCCTTTTACCACGGGGTATATGGGTCAGATCGTCAGAAAATGTACAATTGGCAGCTCTACTTATTTAGGAAATTCTGCTAAATTAGGCTAAAAATGATGAATACAGCGTATATATCTGAGTATATTTGGTATCGCATTGATTTAAAGTATCACTTCTGTTATGCTAAACTGCATTTTGAAGCTCATTTCTGTCTGAAATGTGGGTTATTTGAGAGGATTGGTGAAGGTGAATTGTACATTTTCTGACGATCTGGCCCATATATCATATATAGTACAGGCATTTTAGCAGGGAACCCGGAATAAGATATTGTAAAGCTGATGGAGGATGGTCAAACGCAGGAAACTGTACCAG
Organism: Sthenelais limicola; assembly: GCA_942159475.1. NCBI lineage: Eukaryota > Metazoa > Annelida > Polychaeta > Phyllodocida > Sigalionidae > Sthenelais > Sthenelais limicola. The sequence continues at coordinate 106,234,214 of OW804099.1, forward strand.
TATTAGTATTGATAATAAATAATATAATATGGTTGTGTATGCATATTATGAATACGTCATGCAATTCATGTGTATTATAAACATCCTGTAGTCATACATTGTATTGCTTTGAAGGTATATGTTCTACTGGTGATTTTATTTTAATAATCTGGACTAGCAAATACCCGTGCTTCACCCAAGATTTGCTAGTGGGACAGTGAGGCCCACATCTTCCCACTCTCCTTGTTCCATCTCCAACCATCTTTCTCTTTTAAGTTGTCTCTGGAAGTTAGTATCTGTAGACATTCCAGTACCGCCAGAAATTCCTCCATTATCTTCCATTCCACCCGAGTCCCAGGGATGCCAAAGTTGTCTAGGACGATCGCTACTATGTCATATCTCCAGAGTGAGGCTTTTATATAAATATCGGCACTCCCAGCTTTGGAGGCGTCCATTTTCACAATCAAGGCATCATGCTTCACCGATGGAGAATCAAATTTAGCTAGCACCTTATCCATATCCGACCTTTGCTTCTCATTAAGATCCAATAGGCGCTGCATATCAGGTGACACAATAGCGGCAGCCTCAGCGATAACAGCGGGTTTAGACAAAGCCTCGAGTGCATCCGTGTCCAAGTATAATTGCCACTCCTCAGCAGTGGCACCGGCGGCCTTAGCAGCAATTACAGCTTCGTCCCTGTATCTGCAAGACTTTTTGCCAGGTCTCGTGTGCATGTACCCACACGCCAAACATTTCTCTAAAGCCATAACGAACTTAGGAGATAGACTACAGCAACGTGAGAAAAAAGTGAGTCAGTTCAGTCCAGTATGTGTTGCTGCGTCGGTGGCTGGAGCGTGAGTGACCACCCGAGGTGCGGCTGTAGGGGACTGGACACTACGCACTGCCCTCTGCTGACATTCACACATATAAATGCATATATCCGGCAGGGGATATATACACGCAATATAAATATTGGAGGATTGGCGAATCCTACGAGTCTTGATTTGATCAGCGACAAATAAACATTCCAGAGCTACATCCCAAATGATGCTGTGGAGGATGCCATTCTTATGGTCGCTTTGTTTTCCTTTACTACTGAAGAAAGTGTCAAATTGTTTTTCTTAGACAAATTAATCTCTCTCATTGTATAACTCAGTTTCAGCTGTTCTCAACTTAGGCAATATCCGCTTTTTGTTTGCTTCAAGGAATAAAGCTTGACAGGTATAAATCTGTCATCTTAGCGTTGATAAGCAAGGAGGAATAAGCAACCAGGAAAGTCAACCTATATTTCGATGCAAATCCTGAGATCCTTCTTCTTTCTTTCATTGAGTCATCAGGTAGCCAAAAGGCCCTTTATTCAACAAAAATAAAATTCTTCAAGAATGTCTCCTACTCTCACTTGTCCGAACCCGACTGACCAGTCATTCCACGAATAGCTGCTTCAGTCTTCAATTACTGTGGTGCCACCTGGTACTTCGATTAATAAACACATTACCTCCAGTAATATCCACCATAAATCTATAGCATGGTCTCAATAGCTTGGTTTATCAATGAATAGGCATTCATCAATCAGGATTATTTAGAAGTACAGTGAGTACCCAAAACGTGGAAGGTCGTCAGACATGGTCAGGTGTCATTCGTTTTTCATCATACATAATACAAGAACCCCCCAAATAAAGATAGTTATTAGCAATTACAAAGCCTCAGGTATAAGACTTATGCCTACCAAAATTTTAAAACATTGTATGTTAGCTCTTAAGAAACAGATGACGTACTTATTCAATCTTTCACTAGAAAACATAGAGATCCCAATTGATTTTAAGCAGACAAATGTGACGCCTTTATTTAAGGAGGGCGACAAAGGTCTGCCCGGAAACTATAGACCAAACTCTTGTATAGAATTACCTGCGAAATTATTAGAAATATGTGTACAGAAGCAACTGTCCCAGTATCTTGAAGGAAATGAATTATTATGTGAATGTCAGTTTGGTTTTAGAGGGGGAAAATCAATTAATAATGCGCTAGACAATCTATTGAAAAAGGTGTATAACAACTTGAATTTTTTTTTTTAAAGATTTTATTTATCCAGCATCTCAAGACATGATTAACAGTAAAACAGTCGAGAACAGGCAACATGAGAACATTTGTGGCCTTCTACCTGCTGCTGCATTCTACATTTTTTAACAGGTTCAAAAAAATTAACTAGCAAACTAACTAACACATTCAATAGGACATAATGATAATACACGTAAATAGCAAGGTGAGTATAATATAATAATACGATCAGCTTTTTAGATTCAGTTAGTTTAGTTTAGTTCACCCAGTTGTACTACTGGGTTAGTAGTTATGCGGATGTAATGTAGATAAGTTTTTATTGTCGTTCCATCTGACATTGTACTATGTCAGGATAATGGCAGAGGATATCACAGGTGGTGATTGACTGGCCAAGTGTACTGTTGGCGTAGATAAACATGACAAGTGTACATAAGATAGAGAGGTAAGCAAGGGTTGTAACATTGTAGCATTGGCGAGGTATGGTGTATCTCGGCCTGTTTATTACCAGGTGGTAGAAGGATTTCGGTAGATTAGGGGGATAGTACAGATTAGGGGATAGAGAGAAAGATGGACGCAGAGGATCTGGGTCATGTAGTTCGGGTTGGGGTTAGGTGGATACTTTGAGGTGTGCAAGGGCTTTGGTTTTAAATCTGATAATGTCCGGTTCTTCCTTTATTTTTTTCGGTAGAGCATTCCATCTGGAGCCACCTGAGTAGGCAGGGGCTCTTTTGCATACTTCTAGCCGGGGGCGTGAGACCGGGAGGTTGAGGACAGAGGAGGAGCGGGTTGAGCGACCCTGTGGCGGGACAGGAGAGGTCATGTAATGGGCTCTTCTGTGCATGAGGAGTAGGATCTGGGTGGTTCGACGGATTTGGAGGGGGAGAAAGTTGTGGGTCTCCATAAGATTGGAGATGCTGACATATCTGCCAGATAGGGTGGCAATGCGGAGACCTCGTTTCTGGACTCTCTCTAATTTATCCTTTAAAGTTACATTGGCTATATCCAGGAAGCAGGAGTTGAACTCCAGATGAGGGAGGACCATTGTTTTTAGAATGCGGATAGCGATAATTTTTTAATATAAAGGGACGGATACAAGCAAAAGTGGTAACGGCAGCATTAGCATTTCTTACCGAGAGTTTTACTTGATGATGGGCACTCAAGTGGGTGTCTAGCAGTGAACCTAAGTATTTAAATTCGGTCACCACTTTCAGTGGAGTGTTGTTAATGGATAGGTTGGGGATGGCAATAGTTTTTGAGGATGGAGGGAAGAAGACCATTACCTTAGTTTTTTGGGCATTAATGGTTAGTTTGTTCATCGCACACCAAGACTCTAAGTGTGGGATGGCAGAATTGAGGGAGGTAATTGAGTCCTTGAGGGATTTGGAGGAAGTGTAAATAATAGTTGGCATGAGACTGGGAGAGGGATGACTGAGTTGAGATAGTTTGGGAGTGTATTGATGTAGAGGTTAAAGAGTAGAGGGCCGAGAATGGATCCCTGCGGGACACCAGTGCTTAGGCGGACTTTGGGGGATAGGGAGTCAGCTATTTTTGTCTTTTGCGACCTTCCTTGGAGATAGCTTGAGAACCAGGCAATTGTGTGTGGGTGGAAGTTGATGGCCGCTAGTTTCTTAATAAGGATAGGGTGATCTATGGTGTCAAAGGCTTTTTTCAAGTCAATAAAGAGGGCCAGGGTGGATTGCTTGCTATTGTGGTTAAGGATGCTGTCGTCTAGAAATTCTGAGAGGGCTATTTGTGTTGATTTATTTCTTCGGAAGCCATGTTGTTTGGGGTGTAGGAGGCCATGGGACTCTATATGTTCATATGTTTGGGAATGAATTATTCTCTCTAGGATTTTTCCAGGAATGGGGAGAAGGGATATTGGTCTGAGGTCAGATGGTGATTTAGGTGATTTGATCTTGGGAAGTGGGACAACAGTTGCCTGCTTCCAGCCAGTAGGGAATGTGGCAGTACGGATGGATGAGGAAAAAAGATGTGTGAATTGGGGGAGAAGGGTGCTCATCGCTGTTTTTAGAAGCCTAGTGTTGAGGTTGGGGATACCTGAAGGTTTTTTTATGTCAATCTGATTAATCAGGACTGCTACCTCATTTGCTGGTAGGACGTTGAGCTCAAATAGGGGGGTGAGAGGACAGGTAGACATTTGTTGTTGTCTTTAATGCGTCTAACACCGCATAATCTAATCTATTAGCATCTGTTGTTTAAACATGTTTAAACATTAACAATATTCCCAGGTCTTTACGTAATATAAAATTTGCAAAAACCTCAAAATGAACATCTATGCGGACGACACTGCAGTCACCATAACTAATAGAACATTTTGAACTGTATAGAGGGTACACAAATAATTGCGAATAAGATTGCAGGATGGATGGGTTCTAACAAATTAGCTATTAATTCAAGAAAATGCATCCTACAGGTACTAGGGTCGAGGAGTCGCCTGAGCAAAATTAATTTTGCAAACCTGCCTAATATATACATTAAAGGTATAGCCATAAACAAGGTAGAGACAGCGAAATAGTTAGGTTTCACAATAGACTCACAAGTGTCCGTCAACAAGCACTTTGAAAGAATGAAAAATCTGTTGCAGATGAAAGTTAACAAATTCACTAGGATCAGATACAAAATTGATGAAAATATTGCTAGAATAATTCTGAAATCACATATAATGCCTCAAGTTGAATTTGGGATTTTCATGCACAGTTTAGCAAATAAGAATATTGTCAAAAAAGTGCAGACCACCCTCAACAGGGCCATACGTAAATAATAATCGATCAACAGCAGAATTAAAAAGACTACTGAATATTATAGATATCGACGTCAGAGGTCAAATTGCCCTGTTGGGACTGATGTATAGTAAAACCAAAGATTCAGGGTATCTAAAGGATATGCCAAGAAATACCAGACTGGCAGATGGCCCTAATCTTGTATGTAAAAATGCATTACACGAAAAATTCGCCAGATCACCCCATTTCCTTGAACCCACAGCCTGGAATAGGCTCCCAAACAACGTTAAGTGTTTGGATTGGTCAAGCATAAAGGTTTATCTAAAAACTTCCCTAAACTGATGGAACTGTATACAGGAATATGTACTTAATTTGTTTCACAGGATTGATATGTCACATGAACTACTATAGCCAACTGGTAAAGGAATGTCAAACTATGTGTTTTATTCTATAAGGATAGCTCCGATGTATTTTTTTTAATTAGCAGCAAAAAAACCAAAAAAACATGTATGTAATTTTAGAATCGATCTGATGAGATTCTGGGAGGTTTTTTTTCTCTATAGATTCCCTCAATCCACTTCCCTCCCCATAGATCAGTCCCTATAGATAAGTATCAAGCCTATAGATCAGTATCAAGACTTCCGTCTCCATAGATCAAGAGATCAGTATCAAGCCTATAGATCAGTATCAAGACTTCCGTCTCCATAGATCAAGACTTCCGTCTCCATAGATCAAGACTTCCGTCTCCATAGATCAACCCAACCCAGTCAACTTTCGAATGAAATCCTCTGTGCGCTATATAGACTACCGTACACAATGCAACGCCAAGTGAACATGCACATGAGTGGGTATGCCGAAGGATCTCCACATCTCTTCCGGTCTATAACGTAAGCACGTATAGCTTCTGAAGCCGCCATTCATTTATTACTCGATTCCCGTCGACTAAATCTTCGCTATCGGGCTCAAACACTATTTAAAACATTTCTACCGATTCAAATGTTTTATTTATTTCTTTTTTAAGTCCCTAGACACACGGACACGGCATTCGTAAATCGGAAGTCTGATGCCTCGTTTGTTGACGTGCAGGTCACTTTCGAATGAAATCCTCCGTGCGCTATATAGGCCACCGTACAAAATGCAACGCCAAGTGAATGTGCACATGAGTGGCTATGCCGAAGGATCTCCACATCTCTTCCGGTCGCACGTATAGCTTCTGAACTCGCCATTCATTTATTGCTTGATTCCCGTCGACTAAATCTTCGCTATCGGGCTGAAACACTATTTAAATCATTTCTACCGATTCAAATCTTTCATCTATTTCTTTTTTAAGTCCCTAGAGACACGCAACACGGCATTCGAGAACCGGAAGTGTCCGATGCTTGCCGCGTTAGTCGGAAACTGCATGATACCACAACGGCTGGCCAAGTGAAGTGGGCGGGGCTTAGCGGAGAAACAGCCAATCAGAGGTGCGTATTCGCTAATGTTTACGTTCAGCCAGCCGGCGTGTTTTCACAAGGTTCTGCTACTTGCTATCCAAAGCATCGTTTTCAGTAAAATAGGGAAATCACTTCCGGTCTCATAGAAAGGCTGACGACTTGCATGGCTTTGCATGATATTTTGGATGTTTTTGGATGTTTTTGGACGGAATAAAGAAGGTTTGTCTATCTTTTTTGCTCTAACATTAAGGGAATCTCATCAATTCTCTTCTAAAAGCAATAATTTTCTCGGATTTTTCTGGTCGCGGTCTCTATAGCGTCAGGGAATTCTCGGGCTTCGCCCTCGAACTCCCTGACGCTATAGAGACTGCGACCAGAAAAAACCTCGAAAATTATTCCTTAAATAGTGTATCGTAACAGATCATTTTGTATTTAGTAATGATTTAGTCCTCTTTATTTTTCATTCATGAGCATGAAACGTACCAACTTGTTGGAATTGTCTCTTGAAATAAAAATGTTTAAAAAAAACCCAAAGAAAAACCATGTAGATAAGACATTGTTCTATTTATGTGTCATAGGTAATTAGGTCAGAGTGTAACAGTTTTATTGGTCACATGATTATCATTATCTAACAAACACCTGAAACATGACTTGCTGTGCAACTCCCCCTCTACTACTGTTGTAGACAGACTAGACTGGAAAACCAAATTATACCCTATTGGGAGAATTACTCATATAAATATGTTTCGATAAACTGAATATAAACAAACACAAATCAAACTTGGTTGCAGTCGAAAACCTAGAGACCATATGGGCCACCTTTATTAAAGATTAGTTTATCTTTAAAAACAAACAAATGTTCTACAAACATTTATATTAATATTCAAATGAATATTGCCCATATATTTAGGCACACACAAAATCAATATTAACCTTACTTTAACTTTTTATAGGGAAATACAGACAGTGACTAAATAGCTTTCATCTCTGATTTCACTATTCAAAATAAAAAAATATATAGGTGTGTATGTTCATTAGTCCAATTTGGGTTAAGATTAGTTCATAGTTCTTATTATCAGGGAGCAATTGTTGTGGCAGCATTAAGGTATGCTGATCATCATCGATACTTTCTTAAGTGAGTACTCATAGGGCCTCCATGGATACCAGTTAATGCCTTTACCACGCACTGTATTGTTGTATTCGCCATTAAGGTCGGAGTAATGACAGTTTTTATACCACCAGGCTCCTTTGTTGTTATCACTGGCACAGTTTTTGGCCCACAAATCATTGTCTCGATCATAGGTACTGAATTTCATTCCATTGTGGTATGATAATTCATCACCTGGAAGCAAGCACAAGCATATACATAGGTACTGAACTTCATACAATTCCAGTAATATGAATCAAATTGGTATCAATTTATGAGATTTTGTTTCATGTACGAATATGATAAAATGAGAACATAATTTTTAGAAAACTGAGAATGAAATTGGAAAATGGTAATAAGGTAGAATGAATGAGGATATGGTATGAAGAATGAAACTGAGGAAAGTATAACTCATAATGAATGGATGGAGTGGAGGGTGGGGAATATTTAATGAAGTGTGAGGGTTGAAGGTTGGAGGTGGCAGCTGTGGGAGAAGCAGGTGAGAGTGGGTATGTGATTGTAAGGGTGGTATTTCATGCACAAATATGAGTAATGAGTGCAGTGAAGTGATTAATTGTTGTGTTTTGAAGTTAGCAGCATTCATAAGTAATGCAGGCACATTGACTCCTGCCAAGGCTGACTACATTCACCTACCAGGAGGTGTTGATCCAACAAAGCCTGATACAGTCAGCCTGTACTGGTCCTCTATTCCGGCCAAACTGAACATGTTGTAGTATATGGTGTGACTGTGGTTCTCCCAGTCCTCAAGGTCTATCCTGAGCTTGGTCAAACCAGCAGCAGTCAGACTGTGGATGTTCTTGTTGCCCAGCCAGTACTCTCCTGCCAGATCTCCAAACCCTTGGCTGTAATCTCTCCAGTTCCTGAAGAAGTTCACGCTTCCATCCTCTCTCTTTTGTATTACCTTATTACCAAAAAAGCAGAAGATGTAGATATAATTTGAAACAACTGCAGCCAATGGAATATACACTCTGTTCAAGACCTACTTAGAGTAAAAATCAAAGCAACTCAATGGTAACACTGCGGCAAGCCGCTCCAAGTAGATCTTGAATAGAGTGTACAAAACATGAAACAAGTAAAAGGTGTCAACTTGTTATGTTAATTCCACCTATTTTGGATGACAGGGTCTGAGAACCAACTGCCCCTAATATAATAAGTATTCCTTGTTAAGCACATTGCTGCAAAAAAGGATGGAGTGTATGAAGGAATATATAATAGTGAGAGAATAGTATGCTATACTGTATCTAGATTACAGCTAAATCAAATCATTTTAAAAGTGGTTGAACATCAACATAATGCTCACATGATATGGTCCTTTCCCTAAAAAGAAATAAACTGGAAAGGTGAGACAAGGCATGGCGGACACACTAACTCAGGTGCAAGTTGTTGGGAAATATGGAGTGAATTGGGCAGCTTGGGACAGGACAATAGAGGTACTGAGGTTGATGCGGCATTGATAGATAATGTGACCAACTCTCAACATGTCTTAAACACAACTCGTCCAGTTAAGATTAAGCTAGATTATATCATGTTCTTACATGGGCCAGAAGGTTGTTCTGTAATAGTGACTATAGGCCTATATTGTTGGAGCCTGCATTGGGAGGGTAGTTAATATAAATGTGATGCAACAAGGTGAGACCCAAGTCGCAAAGGATAATGATGAGATTAAGCTGATTCCAATGCTAGTAAACATTACGATATGAAATGAGTTTTTCTATAATTATTGTTTCATGCATGAAGAAAAGGTGATATTTCTTCATGGTCAGACGCTAGTAAAATAATTACATATATTCCTTAGGATAACCTCAGGTATGCATAAATATATTCAATACAAAGTTTTGAGATTTGGGACATGTAGCCTATTCATGACACTAACAGCGCAAAACACCCCTAAAACAAAAACTTTCTTAGCAATGATTCCTGTGGGAGGTATTTTTGCAAAAATATCCTTTTTTTGCATATTATAACTTATTTTCCTGTAACACATCACATATAAATGTTTAATGTTTATTTCCATACTCACTGTCCATTTTCCAGTCTCATCCACTTGGCAGTAGGCGCTGACTTCTAATCCAACTTTGGCAATAGTGTACACACCCGATATAGTTGCCTCAGAACAGTCAGCAACAATACCTGTTTGAAAGAATAATGTGGGTTACATTTTCAGAAAATGTACAATTCATTTCCACCAATCTTCTCAAATAACCCAAATTTCAGACGAAATTAAAGTTCAAAATACAGTTCAACCTAACCATACAGCCGAATATATTCAAATGTACATAGTATTGACCAAATTGACAAAAAATAGTATTGACCAAATTGACAAAAAATAGCCCAATTTAGCAGAACTTACTAAATTTGTACAGCTGCCAATTTAACATTTTCTGAAAATCTGACCCATGTATTGGACACCATAAGAAACTATAACTCATCACACTTCCATAATGAGCAATAACCTTTTTTTAATTGAGCTCCAACACTGGTGGGAAGTTTAGACTAGAGGCAGTTGTTCTCAGATTGTAAGTTTAAAGGTATAAAGTTGTGTCATCCAGGCAACTTATCTATATGGATATCTCTACAACTTTTCTGAGGAATCCACAGGTTTTTAAATGGCATAGCTTTTAGAAAAGAAGTGTTGTATTGGGGGGATCATGGTTGAAATATTTGCCGAATTACCTAGTCATTGGTGGGATTCTGTCCAGTTGCTTTTTCTATAAAAAGGCTTCTAAAACATCCTTTTTTTGTATTTCGATGAATTCATTTATTATCGCTCACCGCGGCTGTTCCTCGGTTGTCCTCTAGTTTTAACTTTGCAAGCTAAAGTACAGCTGTCCTTACAGCAATAGTACATTTCTAGGTGACCTGACATATATATAACATAATACTGATACAAACTGGAAAGCTTTTTGCACTAATCTATAGTGGGGGTAACTCCTGATATGGTTAAATAGAAAGATATGAAAGCACACACCCCTAACAAGAATCATCATTCGTCCCATTTGTGCCTCCAGCCAATTGTGCTTCTTCCTCAGTGCTCTGAAGTTCTGCAAATAAATAAGAAGCTTTACTACCAATGTGCCTAAATAATTGCCTTTGTGTTCACATGATAATTTGTGACTCACTTAATTATTCTTTAACAAACATGAAATGTATCATATAATAACCAACTTCACTTTGATCAGATTTCTTGTCTATAAGTACAGCCTAAGGGACTTAGTGCTAGTCTACTGGCCACTACTCAGACACTACATACTAGTGCTCATGTGAAAATGAGCAAGTGACTCAGTCACCAAATAAAGGAACATTTGAGGTATCTTGGTGTAAAAAAGAACATCCATAAAACATGATAGTTTGTGTCTTGGTAAAAAAATATCCATTAGTTCCGTTGAAAATGTGTTAAAAATGTCCTGGAAAAATAATAGATATCTTAACAAAAATATGTGGATATTTCCTATTACATATAGGTATCCCGACCTATTTGGAACAAAACAGAAAATGTTTAATTCCTGAGCATCATTAACTAAGACTGCAGCTTCAAGCCCCTGTACTAAATCGGTAGAGTTTATGATTATAAACATAACTATTTCTGATACACTCACCTCTTCCACCCAGGATACATTTCTTGGAGACAAACTTCCATCGGTGATCGACCATTCAATTTTTTTGTCTTGGTTTTCAAGGTTGCGTACGATCCCCTCCCTAAGGCTGCGAAACGCTATGCTAAGGTCATCAATAACTGCCACCTTAAAACATAACAATTGACAATTGAAGGTATTCTCTTGGATGATGTGTACTTCATTTATTTAAACATCAAACTAATAACGGGCCACCATTGAGGCGTTGACTTAATGGTGGCAACAAACTTAATTAAATATATGACTATGATATCTTACAGAAAATCGAGTCAAAACTGTGCAAAATTATACTTTTCACATGTTTTTCCCCGCAAGAACGCTTTGGAATGTTTGAGTTTTGGGGTGTTCAGTGGTGGTAGTCATATCAGTTCACCTCCCAAATTTCAAAACTTTGCGGTAAATATCCCAATGGGTTTCTAATGTCTGTATCTTACAATTTAAGATTGTCTCAATGAAACTGGTAATTAAAGTCTGAACAACAGGTTATTGAATTTATGAAAAATTGAATATTTTGAATATTTTCTCAGAGATTTTCATGAACAAGGTAATGCTTGTTAGGGAACTTATATATCACACAATTTCCTTTCATTTATGGGTCAGATTTTCAGAAAATGTACAATTGGCCGCTGTACATATTTAGTAAATACTGTTAAATTAAGCTGTATTTTGGTCAACACTAGGTAAATTCGAGTATATTTGTTATAGCATTGATTCTAGCAATCTGTTTGGTATGTATCTTAAATTTATTTTCGTCTGAAATTCGGGTTATTTGAGAAGATTGGTGAAGGAGAATTGTACATTTTCTGAAAATGTGACCCTTATACAAACCACTCACCAGATCCTTCAGTTGTGTCCCGTGAATTTTCAGATCATTAGCCAGTTTCTTAACCTCTCGACCCTGTGCCTTCAAGTTCTGACCTTGGGCTTTTAACTCTTCTCCCTGTTGTTTCATCTCTCGTCCCAGTTCCTTCATTTCATTGGTCTGATCGGTTAAATCTTCTGCAGCTTTAATTTTGGCAGCATATTGCGTCAAACTATCACCAAAGATTGTTGTTCCCTCAGTTATTCTCTTCATTTCGGATGTAAGTTTTGCAAGATCTTCCCTTGGGGAAGTCTGCTGTGCTCTGGTATCATTGCCAGCAGGGGTGACTGTTGAAACAGCTAGCATGGTCAGCCATGCTAGCCGTATAACGGTGCTATGACCCCACATACAGATAGATGAATAATTATTCCGTGCGAAAGTTTGAGCTTGTTTGTGTATAGCACACATATCCTGAATGGGTGGCTATGAAACACGCTTACATTATATATGCCCATCCAGGATGTTTTCTTAGATTGATGTTGAGATATAAATAGCGATTCGCCATGAAACGTGTCAATCATTGATAAAATCGGGTTCCCTCCCATCATCAAACCATCAGTTGTGGATTCTGATATCAGGAGATGAGATCAGTAGCATACTGGTAATTGCCAGGAGGGTGAGGGGATGGTGTATAGTTGTGAATTCAAGGGTAGGTGTGAATTAGAGGGACAAGTGGAGGAATTATTTTATCTTCCAGCAAAGATGTTACAGGTTCTAGTAATCAATGAATTGCTTACCCAAAAGAATTTCGTGGAGTAACCAGTGATATAACTACAGTTGACAGGACAACGCCCATATCGCGCCACATGGGTCTGTTTACCTCTCATCTATGACGTCACGGTGGGCTTGACTAATCACAAGCGTCGTGCCCCGCCCACCTTTGCCACGCCCACCTTCCAAGTCAGTTTGAACTCAGCAGCGGTATTACAACACAAACAATCTGACCACATTTACTCCGATTATATCATACATGATGTGTTTCAGGAAAATGAGTCACAAGTCGCAAAACATGGATTTTGAGATATAATTATATTTGAAAATTTGAGATCAATCCAATTCTAATGATAGTAAACCGTAGGATATCTCAAAGGTATTTTATATGTTAAGTGTGATAATTTTATTTTTGAAAACAAAAGTTATGCAATATATCTGGGTGGGTAATTACCAGTAAAGTAACAAAAATACTCCATACTAAGGCCTTAAAAACTCAAGCATATATTTAATACAGTGTCCTGGAATTCGTTACATGAATTGATAATGACCAAAAGTGCTAAACCCTCCAAAGATCAGAACATTTGAATAAAGCAATCTTGCGAATAAACACTTTGAAAAGTATCAATTTAACCATGTAATATGTTTGTGTGTGCTTTAATTGATTTTTGTTTTCATTTGTGTCTGTTACAGGCCAAACATTTATACTAATACTATTAAGTAAAGGGTCCTGTCGGTAGAACTGTCACCGACAGAGACATACAACCCATTCAATAATGTGGTAATCTGTTAGATATTTATTGTACAGAACTATGAAAACTTTGTAATATAGTATAAATTTCCATTTTAAACTATATTGACTTTATACGATTGTGTGCGAATAAGATTACTGTCGCACATAATTGCGCTCAGTAAATAACAAACAAGATTCATTCACGGTTTTTAGTTTACATTTACCTATATGTAGCACTTAGGAATTGCGTTTCAAAGGAAAACGAAGATTCATGTTAAATGTGAATGATGATCAATGTATATTTGCTTGATTTAACTTTAATGATATCCCCCATAAAGATGAACAAAATATCTAAATTGAATTGAATTAAAACAAATGAAAAAAGGAATTAACATAATAAAAGAAAATCAATAATCCCAAAGTGCTGCTTGGTAATGTTGGCTTTAGAATAATCCTGAAAAGGTGAGGGTAAGTAGGACGTTGAAAGAGAATTAGGCACATAAGAGTTTGTAGGCATTATAGCTATATATAATTTAACACTAAGAAATCTGTATCCCATATGCGCGGGGGACGTGGATCTGATATGACGATATATGTAATCTTGATATTATTTTCATCTGAAGAATAACCAGAGGCAGTAGTGCCGTTTGGGCATGCACAAGCACTTTATTAGCACCCAATAAATACATACATAAGTACAATAAAAGAAAAATATTTCACAAACGACGCGGGGGTGTGCGCATTTATAGTTGAGAATACGGCTTGTGTCCTAGATCCAGAACACAACCAATCCTTCATATCCTAGTGCAAGCTATTATTTGATCAGAAACCGACCTAAATAATATCTCTCTGTACCGAGAGAACCAAAACGATATAATTTGTAAATAATGAATCAGTGAAACAAAACCAAGTTAACCGATATATCTATATGTTTTTACTGTATTATATTTTGTTAATATTATTATTACTATCTTTAACCTTGCCATACTATGTATTTAATCGTACTGTATTGTATGATTAACATAGCAAACCTCGTAGTCATGCTAATAAGAAATGTTTACCTATCAGCAGTTAAGTATGTAATTAATTAACATAGAGTTTAACATTATTTGTACCGAATTGATGTCATAAAAGCACTAGCCTCTTTAGTTCATCTTCTAAAAACATGGGAACGACTGGAAGAACTGGGACCATCCCAGAAGTCTGTAGACCAATTCGCATTTTCAATGTAAACGTTGCCTTATTACTGACAAATAAAAGATTTCTCATAATTATAATATCATATTATTTCACCCATGACGTGTCCTGTGTAGCATAATACTGACATGTTTATTATAAACAATACTAACTGATTGATTCTCAATCCAGGTACCCACTGCGTAAGAAATCCTAACTTAAAATATTCCTTAAAACTGCAGAATTCTCCCATAAATTCCTGGTGTAGGAATTACATCTCATACAGAGTTCTGATACCTTTATTTTGTTATATTAATTAAGTAGCTACAGCAGGACTGAGAAAAGTCTAACGTGCCTAATGTTCTTGCGGAATAAACATCTTTAGATACAAAATATTAGGATTGTCTGTATAGATTTTCCTTACCAGCTATTTAGCAAAGATAACTAGATAAGGCAGGAAAAGTCCAAGTAAGGGTTTGACTGAAAGATACTAAGATTGCTGATGTGTGTTGCCCCCAGCCCGTGAATCTTAAGATCACAAAAGCAAAATATTTAGAACTAAACATTCAAGTGAACTCAGAGGGTACCCCAAGACTATTCACATGTTGAACTTAATATATGAAGTACAATAAATTGACAAATTATAAACTTGAATCCAGTGTAATGACAACATAATATTTACTGAGGTTGCTATGGATATACTCGAGACATTTGTGGAAAATCATTATGTTATTTATTGGCAATATCTATTATAAAAAAACCCAGATATGTGGATACTGCTATCAATAGACCTATTGATATGTGTTATTTATAAAATATGGTTATTAATTCACACATGTGTTATGTAACTTGGCCCGTTTTAAGAATACACGGCTCAGGGATCGGGGGAAAGACCCCCATCACGTGACCCAATGAGTTAACTGTTTAGAATTAAATGGATTAGTATTCATGTAGTTAAGCTTGAACCTGAATACAAATTATTTAAAAAAACACAAACACAAGTTGATTGCTCCTAAAAGGAAAGACTAAATTGGTATGCAAATACCTTATGTTAATTGAGGGCTCCCAGGAATAACTGCCGTTTACAGATGGGTTTAACAATTTTCCATAGGTTTTGAGTGTAAAGTGGAAAATGGACATAGAATACGTAAGGGTTTGTCATGCAACAGCCCCAATCACCATCCTCCACCATCCATGGGAGCTGTTCACATAAGTTAGTAGGTCAGATGCTCAGAAAATGTACAATTGGCAGCTCTACTTCGTTGGGACATTCTGCTAAATTAGGCTGAAAAATGAGGAATACCGAGTATATCTGAGTAAATTTAGTATCGCATTGATTTAAAGTATCAGTTCTGTTAAATTAAACTGCATTCTGAAGCTCATTTCTGTCTTAGATGTGGGTTATTTGACAAGATTGGTGAAGGCGAATTGTACATTTTCGGAAAATTTGACCCTAGTCTTACATCATTCAACACTGGTTCACGTTACCATGAACATGATATAAGCATCATGTGATGAGTTGGAACTGATTTTATTTCACAACATTTCATAGATTGGTATACTGTTATTGATAGATTAAATAAATAGAGCACGTGTTTCTCTACACAGTTGATCAACCACCACATATTTAACTACTTTTTAGTGCATTTGTCAAATTATTTGATTAAATCAACCAAGTACATCTTATCTCTCAAGTGACATTGAAACATTATCAAATTCTATATCCAGTTTTTTTTACTCAAGACTGCCCTGGTTCAGTTGCTCAATAGTGTGTGCAGGATATAGGATAGGTCGAAGCGACCATATAGTTGAATCAATTAGCTGTGGCTAGGAGTCTAGATAGGCTCTAAATACATTATGTCACATCATCAGATATAATCAAGCTTTATAAATGAAACAATAATCATTTGTAGTTAATCTTTTATAATATACATAATATATATTTGTTCTATTACTGTTTTGCCGTTTAAACTATTCACAACTAGTGTCAACCTAATTCAACTAATTTCTGTTTTGAAGGGAGACGTTTTCAGTTTTCAGTTACACGTAACCGATGGTCAAGTGGCAGTTATTGTCATGTATTGTCAATTCAATTTTCAGCCTATATGAATAGGTATTTATTATTTTGTCATGTTAAATTGCGACTTTGTTATTCAGAATTGTTATTGTTACTTGCAACATTGAAGCTATATGTAATACAACATTTTATCTTCTTCTCAACAAAACGTCAAGCTAGCAAGTCCATGCAGGTGTTGGTCCTGGGTAAGACCTTAAAGGGCCTTTCTGTCTCTTTTCTCTGTCTCTCTCTCCCTTCTTCTCTCTATCTCTATTTCCTGGGTATGATCATAAACTGCCTCCCTCTCAGCTCTCCCGCCCTTGATATAACACTTCAAAGTGTTGATAAGGGCGTAAAGCAACCAATCTCACTCACTCACTCCATGCAGGTGTAAACACACTGTAGTACAAATAGTCAGTTGAAAAGTTGAATAAGTCAGTCATAATGTGTAAAAAGAAAAAATCTTATCGTACAAGTAACTAAAAATAATGATTGTAAAAGATGAAAAAGTCAGTCATACAATTCAGATGTAAGATTTACAAAGTCAGTTGAAAACAAGTACTAAGTTAACTAATTATAAAGTTATGCACCGATTTGACCGAACTGTTAACATATTTAACTTTGTAATCAGTGTCAACTTAATTCATATACTTGGCGTTTCCACTGGAAACGATTTTCTCAGCTACAATCATTTGTGCCTGATGTCAACTTATAGTTTTCACACCTTCCTACAACCAGCTCTTTTTACAATCCGTGGAATCACTAATCATGTGTTCCCCTGAAGTTCAAAGGCTAGACTAATCCCCGAAATAATCTCCAATGATCCATCCCCTCATCTCTCCACAGGGGTCCACATATAACCACACCAAATGTTATTGGTGCATTGGTCCCCTATTGGTCAACCTAGACATACTAACTAGCTATTGTATTAGTGCGATCACTTTCGGAGTTCTGAGCACCTCAGAAGTAATGGGAGTGGGCCTATGTAATACTATTAGAAAGAACTCCGTGCTATTTGTCCGATGAAATGTAAGTGTACTCCACTATCTATCATGTGTATCTATCAACAGGTGAGCAGAACCACAGGATATCTTTGTAATGGTATACCTATACCTGTATTCTGCCGCCACTAGATATAATATGGGGATCAACTTCTAGTCTTTCTCTCTCTCTCTCTCTCTCTCTCTCTCTTTTCCCTCCCCCTGCCCCCCCCCCCCCCCCACCACTTCCGCCACACACACCTCATACACACACAACTACACACATATTGCATAGGTGGACGGGCGCGTGAGAGTGTATGCGATTTCACTCCTCCGTAGTGGAGAGTTCCTTGGACCACAATGTCCCCGGGCCATCCTACAGAGGCAGAATCGTCCACCTGCCACTCAGCGCGTGCACCCGTCCCGAGCCTGCGTGCGAGTGTGGAGATGCGCTTTGGGTGCAGTGGAGCAAGGAAAGATAAACAATGTGACCTCTCTCGCTGCTCACGGAAACACCCGAAGTAAGCTGAAGCAAAAAAACGGGCACCCTTGCCTCTTTTACTGGCACCGGGCCTCGCTAGCCTCGGGAGTGCTGACACTCAAACTCTCGAGATATCTTGCTCTCTACGTGCAGCCTGCCACTAACTTCCACAGCGTTTTTAAAGAGAGTTCAACTATTGTGATGTCACATATGCGCGCATCTGCCACGCCCACCTTCTTGGCGACAGTAGCACTGATATCATAGCACTGAGTGGTCACCTCATTAGGCCCTATGGTTGTGTGAGGGGTGCACAACATATCAGCGATTAGCGGATGGATTAGCGATCAGCGACTGGACTGGAAGCCATAGCCGTAGGTGCGAAGGCCTTACTAACAGCCAATCAGCTCCGTTGGCTGCAGCTCCCTTGTCTACAGCTAAACCTACACCCCTTGGCTACAGCTAAACCTACACCCATAGCGTTACTAACACTTACTAACAGCCAATCAGCTAAGAGCCAATCAGCTCCCTTGGCTGAGCTCCCTTGGCTATAGAAAAGCTGTCAATCAGTGTAACTATAACGACGAAGTGGGATAAATAACACCTGATCCAAAGGATTAGATAAGGCATGCTAAGGCATGCTTAACCACCTCACAGACAGCTAAAGAATATTATCAGATGTGATCCACTATTAGTGATTGGCGTATTTCATAGTAACACACTTGTTTCTCAGCTATAAATAGCAGAGAAACAAAAAGGTCAGAAAGATCAAATCAGTTGTAAATGCCAAAGTTAAACCTGCCAAACCTTGACAAGGTTAGTGTCAAAATGTTTGTACTCTTTCCATAAATACAAAGTTCAGCCTGGATTCATGTAAAATTAGGTGTACTAGTGTATACAACTGTTCCTCCAACCCCTAAACTATCATGGCTTCAACCAACCTCCGTATACAGTACATACCCAACTGATCATGAGATCCAAATCAATGATTGACATTTATATAGATAGGAATTTTATATCTTTTACAGATTACCATAGATCTGTAAATAAATAATTAAGGCGGTCAAATGAGTTAATGTATTGAAGCTTTCGTTATTGTACATATTATAGGTGGATTACTTTTACCCTCAGCCAATGACAGAGCAAAGACTCTAATGTGAACATTACACTCAGGGACACAGTCACACTCATACATCAACAGGTCTGCACTGCTCAGCTTCTTGCATTTCTTGTGTTTCAGAATTGGAGGACCTGGTGACGACTCTGTGCTGACAACGATGTGCTTCTTAGCTTTTTCAGTGACTGAGGCTGCCAGGGATATTGCTATAGTAAAGGGACTGGTTCCACCATGCACCAGCTGGAGAGTTGTTATGGGTAGATATGTCCATGCAGCTGATAGGTCCACGCAGGAGGTAGAGTTATTGTCAACCATCCTGTTCTCATTGATATGTGAGTAGTCCTCAAATGTGTCCTCTTTGAATTTAACATCAGCTTTCAAAGAAGAAGAGTCACACATTTAACTAGTCATTACACATGAATTGTTAAAGTTTTCACTTTTAATTGTCTTGGCCATAATGGAAATACAAAAAAAAAATTTGGTACAGTACATCACATTTTTATGCTTTATGTAGATATGTGGGAGTGTTTCAGCCTGTTGATTTCACCATCTGACCATCCTCCTTTTATGTATTTCCAGTTGCGGGTAGCATTCTGGCGAACACTGGCCCGTCTTTATAAGTACAGCAACAGTTATAACAGTAATATAATAACGATACAAGTACAATAAGCAACAGCAGTTTGTGTTGGGGAGAGAGAAAGAATAAACAAGCATCTTGTACCAATAACCAAATGACACCCGATTGGGAGAATTACTCCTATGCAACATGGGTGGGTTTTTACCTGGGTGGGTTTTGCACCTGGATGGGTTTTGCACCTGGGTGGGTCTTTACCAGGTGGCTTTTTACCAGGTGGCACTTTACCAGTGGCTTTTTACTGGGGGGCAATTCGCCTGCCACCGAATGGATCCACGTGCAAAAATATGACCCTTTCTTTAGCCTAAGTGTAAGAAGTATTCTTATTGGTTGATGTTGGGCTCGCTTGTGATGTCACGCCCATTTGTGCCGTCCATGCCGTCGTTGATTAGCCAATCAGTCATACGCTTGTCTAGCACTTTGGTATAAAAAAATCAATATGGCGGATCATTGGAGTGAAGCGGGGTAAATAAATAGTTTGTTTATTCATTTATTTTACAATATGAGATTGTGGTATAAAAATTGGCTTCTTGTGAAATCCCTGGTCGAAAAAAACTTGTGGGCAATGTGTACAAAAAGTCAAAAACCAACCTCGTTACATCCTATCATATAATATAATGACGTCTAAAATATCCCAGCCTTTACCGGGCCTTTGTACACCCTTACCCATACAAATATATCATGATGGAGGAAACTAGCCTCACACTAGCCTACTATAGCCTATTATGGGTTATTTGATATTGCCCATTAGGGATTATAACTGCATTGTTTCAATCATTATGGACTAACTGTTCTTAACACAGGAAAGGGGGCACAGCCTCAGAACTACAATGGTACATGTATGGGGTGGGGGTTAATATACAATTCTGCACAAACTTTCAAAGGGGGCCAATACATTTTGGACAAGACTTTAAGGGGGGGTCATATAATTTTGCACAAGAATTCTTCGCAAATTCTCCACCCCACCCCCCATGGTTTATCATGAACAGTCCCTACTATATACCTATAGGACCATTGATTACTCGACCATCCCACTATCTGGAGTGGCTGCATGCCTTTCATGGACTTTAGAATTAGGACGTATCTGTATAGGATACACTACAACAAAATGCTGACTAAGATGGGATTTTAGCACAATGCTGTGTAGTGCAAACACAACCACACCTCGTTTCTAACACGTTATCTGCTTTCGAGGAAATGTTAGAACTGTACGTGTAGAAAAGCCGTTTATTTGTAAACAAAATAAAGAGCTGGATCATTGCAATTTTGAAGATGTTTGAAGATTCTCTGTTTCTTACTGCATACTGTCGCCCTAATTCGCCACTCTTCTACCATATAACTGACTGACTAACAAGTAAAAGTTTATTAATAATAGTCGTGATAACAATCAATTGTGATTTATTTAAAATCTGAATATAAAGCTTCTCAAATATACATTATCGGGCGTTACAACTATAGTTACAGCCCTTAGGTCCTCTTATCAGGGGCCTGGGAAATCACTGAAAAGGACGATGAAAAGGGCCTTGAAAAGGGCCTTGACAATGTTTGAATTTCTTGTGACCGAAGTCATGGTAACCTCTTATATTGACTGACATCAATATGTATATATTGTTACAAGGACAATTATTTTCTCTAAGTCAAGACCGTGGGACAGTTAAATTAATTTAATTTGTCATATTATATAATATGTTTCATGAACAACACCCAATTACACACATATATATAGGAGTTGAATTTTAACATTGTCTTTACCTGTATGCGTTGGCTTTCACTATTATAGATGCTTCATGCTTGCCATATAACGCCTTCGGTTTGGGTATGGTTGGGTCCGGGCAATAGAAAATGTACAATTGGGAGTTGAACAATTGTATTTGGACAAATGCTGTTCAAGATAATCAGACAGATTTATTGAATGAATATGATACAGAATATACTCAGATACACCTATTATTCATCAGTTTTCATTCTAAATATTTTACAGAAATTGATAAATATGGATATGTAGTGGTATTGGTTTACTTCCTCTCCAAAGCACCAGCTGGAGCTACCACTGTGTGCTATTTCTCTGTGTCATATTACTGAGATTAGAAGTCATGCGTATTTCTATCTCCTATTGCTCTCTGGCAGCATTTTACAGTATTATTGTCTAACCTTAATGTATAAAGGACTGTGGCCTTAGTGCCCGTGTGACTGTAAAGTATTTCAAATCTTTTATTAATTAGTACTGATGTTCATGTACTCCGAGACACCATGTGGTACTGTGTACCTGGATTGGTGTACAGGTCCGAGAACCAGCTTCGGACAGGTCATGCTTACCTCTTGAGTCTGAATAAACAGAGAACGGTGTAGGAAATCACTCTTTTGCTTTATTCTTTGCTAAAAGAACTGGGTTGTAGTGAAGAACACTACAATTGGTGCCGTGATCCAGTTTTAGCCTCAATTGGAAAGTTTTTGGTGGTTTTTCCTCGGAATAACCCTGTTGTCCCTTTATTGGGAATTGGAAGCCTTCCTCGGAAGTGCTATGGCAGACGGTATTGATGCTGCTGCCCAGGCTGGTCCTGGGCTTGATAATGTTGCCCCTCCGAGGGTTCCAAACCCTGGAGGCATTACCTCTCCGAGGCTTCCGAGCCCGAGAGGCGCTGCTCCACCGAGGCCTCCGAGCCCGAAAGTCTTTGTTCCACCTAGGCTTCCTGATCCTAGAGTTGGTATCCGACCGGCGAATCCTAGGCCTGGATTCTCGTTGGATAACCCCACCTGGGGACAATATAGAGGTGGCGATGCGAGCTTGTTGGATGCAGATCCTGTGGATCTGGTTAATGAGATTCGAGCTTTGAAACTCAAAAATCAGAATTTGAAGACTTCTTATTCTGATGAACAGACTCGTTGTCATGAATTTGCAACTGAGATGAGGCAACTTGTGATTCAAAATCGCGAGTTGCATGATTGTTTGGACACTGTGTCTAAATCAGCGGCAGATACCACTAAAAATTTGATGATAGAAAATGAAAAGCTACGTAACGAAGTAGCTAGAGTGGATGATTTGTCGGCCGATTATAACAGAGTTCAGATGGCAAATCTCGGCTCGGATGTTGATAGTCAACGGGCTACTAGCATTACTAGTGAGGATCTCATTCCCCAGGTCCAAGGGATGTTTGATGCTGCACGTGCTGCGGTAGTAGAGGCGGAAAAGGCCGGAGAATCACAAGATGCTGGTGCGTCTTATGTGTTAGGAACTCCTAAACCTTTGGAGCCTGAGAAGAAGGTGACGATCCGATACCCCTCCTACGGGTTTAGCTGGTGCTGGTGCGCCTTCTAGTATGAAACGCCCTAAAGGGGAGAGTATTTATGCTAGGGGTAAGGTGTCCGACAGTACTTATACGGCTAAGCCAGGCGTGTGGACAGAAGGCCCTACCATGGCTGCTTCACAAACTCTAGTCAAATACACTAGAAAGCCTTTAAATGTAAAGGACAGATCCTTGGTGCAAGGTTTGCACTATGAAGGATCGGATGATTGTGATTTGGATGTTTTTGAGTACACTCACTTCGAGGAGGTAGAAACAATCGGTCCTAAACCCCCAGTCATGAGATTGTGGGATGGGAAAGATCCTTGGAGAGTGTACTTGGGAGAAATGCAAGTTGTGGCGGAGGCGCACAACTGGTCTGAAGCTCAATTTCTAAGGCAACTTAGATGTGGGGCTAGAAAGCAACTAGCTGATATGGGTGGTCTACCTACGGGTATTACCCTCACTCAATTTGTGGCCCACATGGACGCAAATTTTGGAGATCACTCTCGGGTGAAACGACAATCCGAGTTTTACTCTTGTCGTCAGACACCCAGGCAAACTAGCAGACAGTTTGCCAACGAAGTTGCTAGGCGGGGAAGGTATGCCTTTGGCACAGGTATTGATAATACCTTGAGAACCCTGTCGCTGAGAATATATCTGGGTGGCCTAAGTAACCAAGAGGAGGCTACCTGGGTACGTTTTAAGCAGCCCTTTGATCTGTTGGAAGCAGCTCACTACTCCGAAGTGTGGGAGAGCTGTACGTTGGAAACAAATTCTCTTGTTTCCATTCAGGCCGGTTCAGTGCAGCCAGCATTGCCAGCACTTGGTAGCCTTCCAAAGGCTAGGATTAAGGCCATCACTCAGGCCACAGATGTAGCTCAAGCTGAGAGCATTCCCGAGGACTCTGGGTCCGAGGAACTGCAGGAAGTTTTTGTGCAGGCAGTCCAGGCCTGGAGTGATGGTAGGAAGAAACCTTCCTCGGGTGCAACTGGTACTGATAAATCCAAGGCTCCTGGGCCTAGGAAATTTGTCAGAACCATGCCCAAGACGTGTCACTTGTGCGACCAAGACGGACATTTCTTGGCGAAATGCCCTAGGAAGTTGGAGTTGCTCGGACTCTTGAAGCAGGCTGAGGCCTCAATAGGCAAGCCGGCTTCGGGAAATGCCGACAGACCCTCATAAAGAGCGAGGTGGGGGTCGGGAATAAGTCGCTTTCAAGTACTGCAGTCCGAAGGGTGAGTAGCATAGGGACATTGTGAGTAGCATAGGGACTGAGGGTCAGGCCCAGGCACTGGGAAGTATGTCGGACGCGCTCTCAGTAGAGCAAAGCCTTCAGAAAGCCAGAGATTGCGCATCGTTGCCGGACGGTAAAGCCTCTCCAGGGGGTAATGGTCCCCTGGAGGATTCAGATGTGAGATGGGGTCAGTCTGGATTTCATGCTGAGGAAGGTCAGATTTTACTGGTGGGAAATCAGATTCCTAGAACTTCTGCCCAGATTCAGAAAGTTTCCGTGCACTTGCATAAAACTTTGGAGATTCCAACTAATGAAATATTGGTTCGGGAGAGATGGTACGCCCCAGTAGGATTAGGTGGAGGTCATGGACATTTCTTGGTAGACCCAGGTGCTACAACTTCCCTGGTCACTAAGGGTTTCTATGATTCCCTTCCAAATGCACCACCTTTGGTTTCGGTACATATGGTGTGTTCAACTGGAACGGGTACACCTATAATCACTTATGGAAGTGTGCTTTGCCCCATGATAATGGGTGGACGGACATACATGATTACATGTTTGGTCGTTAGTGGTCTGAAAGGACCCGAGGACGGCATTCTTGGAGCTGATTTTTATTGGGTCCATCGATGTAGTCTTGACTGGTCAGGATTGTTCTACTTAGAAAACCGAGGACATTCAGTGGAATGTAGGTTATGGAAAAGACCCACTGAGTACAACGTAAAAGAATCCTCTGTGAACACTATAGATGTAAGCGAGAACGATGGGGAACGGGCGGTGAAACTTCGGAAAGCAGTTGTCATCCTTCCGAAATCCGTTACTCTTGCTGAATTAGATGTTTGCAGTGACTCAGACACATCAACTGGTTTGATGTTCGAGCCAGACCAGGGATTGCTAAAGGACTATTCTATGGGGAGCTTGAACACTTATGTGTCAGGTGACGGGAAACCGGTCTTGGTAGCCTTTTGCAATCCGTCCGAAAACCCAGTAAGGTTGAAGAAGGGTATGGTGGTAGGGAAAGTGAATGAAGTGACTTTATTGACACCGCATTCAGATGATCCCAAGCAGGAGGAGGATCCAAGGATCCGAGAGGCGATAATTAACTCTATTCAGGTATTGGAGTCTCCAATTGCTGATGATGATTTGATTTGTCCCGAGATTCCTGTACCACCAAGTCCAGTATGTCCGCTGACTAAGTTGATAGGTGATTCACACCTAACTGAGGCCCGTGATAAAGAAAAAGCTCTGACACTTCTGCAGGATTTTGAGACTTGTTTTTCCTTGCCAGGGAATAAACTCGGATGCACACATAAGGTTCGTCATGTGATAAACACAGGGGATGCTAATCCGATTAAGCTCCCTTATAGACGAATACCTGTGTTCAAACGAGACAAGGCTGAAGAAGAGATCTGGAAGATGTACAGAGAAGGTAGAATCGAACATAGCAGTAGCCCTTGGGGAGCACCTATTGTTATGGTCGCAAAAAAAGATGGCACTCAGAGATTTTGTGTCGACTATCGTCAACTGAATTCTGTGACGATTAAGGACAGCTTTCCACTCCCAAGGATCGATGAGTGTTTAGAGGCATTGGGTGGCAACCAATGGTTCTGTACTCTTGATCTGGAAAGTGGGTATTGGCAGGTTGCTATGGACGAGGACAGCAAAGAGAAAACTGCTTTCTTGTCTAGCGTGGGATTATTCCAGTTCAAAGTGATGAGCTTTGGATTATGTAATGCCCCTGCCACATTCCAGCGTATGATGGACCAGATGTTGGATGGTCTCCGCTGGAAGTCGTGCTTGGTATACTTGGACGATGTGGTGGTTTTCGGAAAAACTTTTGATGAGTGTCTGAATAACCTCCGATTAGTCCTGGAAAGAATCCGAGAGTATGGCCTTAAGCTTAAGCCCAAGAAGTGTGAACTTTTCCGCCGACATGTGGAATACTTGGGCAGGATTGTGTCCAATGAAGGAATCTGTGCTAACCCAGAGAAGGTGCAGAAAGTCCGAGATTGGCCAATCCCGAAAAACGCAAAGGAGATTCGGCAATTCCTAGGTTTTGCTTCCTATTATCGGGAATTTCAGCCGGATTTTGGTTCGATCGTAATTCCTTTGCAGAAGGTGGTGACCGAGGCAGGGAGGGAGAAGCGCTATACTAAACCTATAGTGTGGAACTCTGACTGTGATAAAGCTTTCTCAAAGATGAAAGATTTACTGACTACTGCACCAGTGTTGGGTTATCCGAGAACAAAAGGGGATTTTATTCTTGATACTGATGCCAGTGGTTTTGGCATGGCTGGAATCCTGTCGCAGATACAGGATGGGAAGGAAGTAGTTCTTGGATATGCTAGCAATGGTTTCACTCATCCGCAGAGGAACTATTGTGCTACTAAACGGGAGCTGCTCGCAGTACTTACGTATCTGAATAAATTCCGACATTATCTGCTTGGTAATAGGAATTTTTGTGTCAGAACAGACCATGCCTCTTTGAGATGGTTGCTGAATTTTAGAGATCCTACTGACATGCTTGCCCGATGGCTAACTACCATCCAGGAGTATGGGTTAGATCAGTCTATGATTTTGCATCGTGCGGGGAAAAAGCATGAAAATGCCGACGCCCTTTCGAGGTTGCCCACTAGAAAATGTGCTAGGCTAGACTGTCCGGATTGTGGGTCTCATGATGCTGTCGTTGCAGAAACGGATGCACAGCAGATTGTTTCCCTCGGAGCTTTTGAAAATACCATTCAGAAAGCACAACAAGACGACCCAATCATTTCTCGGGTGATTGCATTGGTTAATGGTACGGAATCTGTTCCTAGCAAGGAAAATCTTGCTGGTGAATGTGATGAGTTCAGGAACTATGTACATCACCTAGGGAGTCTGTCAATGGTAGATGGTATTCTGTGTCTGGAATGGACCAGGCGGGGTACCAAGAAGTTGTATGTTCGGAAGGTGATTCCTACATCATTGAGGAGTGAGATATTTGCAGGCTTGCATGGTCCGAAGACCTCAGGTCATTTTGGTGTATTTAAGGTGTCCTGGTCGGCCAAGATGAAGTATTATTGGCCCGGGATGAAATACGACCTGACTAGGTGGGTTAAGGCTTGTCCTGAATGTGCAATGCGAAAGACCCGAGGAGGGGGAGGAATCTCTCTTCTCAAGAAGGAGAAACATGGTGAGAGGTGGAACCGGATATCTTTGGATATTCTAGGGCCGTTTCGAACGACCCCTAGAGGAAACAATTATGTCATGGTAGTAGCAGATCATTTTTCTAAGTGGTCTGAAGCCTATCCCATGCCGGATCACACAGCTGAGCGTTGTGCTGAGGTGCTCTTTAGAGAGTGGATTTTGCGGTTTGGCTGCCCTGTTTCTTTGTAGACTGATGGCGCACCCGAATTCCGTTCTGCACTAGTAAAGAGTTTGCTGGAGATGTTGGGGATTGAGAAATTAATCACCCTTCCCTACAGACCCCAATCAAATGGCCAATCAGAGAGATTTAATCGCGTCCTTGTGGAGCAGCTCTCTTGCTTTACTGACTACGATGGCGATGATTGGGATTTGTTGGTTCCCTGTATTGCTCATGCGTACAGAGGAACGGTACAGGCCAGTACCTTGTGCACTCCGAATGCAGTTGTATTTGGAACTGAACTGGTGACTCCATTGGACATTGTTCATGGTGTGTCACCTGGTGGTTTGGATTTTCCCTGTAGGGTTGCTTTTGTTGAAAATCTCAAGCAATGGATGAGGAAGGGTCACCAATTCGTTAGAAAGAATCTCTGAGTTTCTGCTGTTCATCAGAAAAGAGATTTTGACAAACGAAGTAATCCGAAATCATTTAAGGTGGGAGACATTGTTTACCGATTTTGTCCTCCCAAGGCCGGTAAGAAGGTTGGTCCAAAATGGGACGGCCCTTACAAGGTCAGACGGTTCATAGGGGGTACCACTTATGAACTAGAGACATCCGAAGGTCTTTTGAGATATCATGTTGATTATCTCAAGGCTGCTTTTGACGAAAATGGTCCGAGGCAAGTCATTAACTTGCATCGGGCTGATGAATTTCGTAAGCAAGAAAAAGCAGGCCGTGATATTTTGAGACTGAAAGATGGTAAGGTCCTGGCTGGGAAAGAATGCCCAGTGCAGAAGGAAAAGGACAAGGTTACCATAGGTGTGAAGCCTAGACGTAGACCTAAGGGTATAGCTGGTAAGGAAAAGAAAAATGCTAAGCGCCCAGCTGTTCCTCCAATTATTGATTCCCCTATTGTGAGGCGAAAACCTGGCAGGCCAAAGAAATTACCAGCTCAGGCTGATAATGTTGTCCTGTCTGTAGGCAAGAGGGGGCCGGGTAGACCAAAAGGTGTGTCAGTTGTTACTGCTACACCCCGGGTACCTGACCCTGTGAAAAGGAAACCTGGCCGTCCTAAGAAATTAGTTGTGATGACAATTTCGGACGATTCAGGCCCTGGAAAGAAGAGGGGGAGGGGGTTGGGGAAAATTCCTCAGGCTGGTAAAAACCCTATTCCAACTGCTACACGAACTTTGCGTTCTCGCACTGTTCAAGTTCGAGTGTAAGGTGGACCCGAATTGGTATCATTGAGGGAAATTTTCGAGCTGGTTTGCCTCAGACACAATAAAAGTACACAACGAGAAGTCGAGGAGTGGAAGACCGAATTTATCCACTCTGAAGCCCATTCGACAATATAGATTTATTTCTATTATTGCCCGAGAGGACGATCTGAGATTTTGGAAACATCTGATTTGACTGCGAGGAGTGCTTGTATCTAGGTTGGCCTGTTTTAAGTTATGGTAACTTGGGGCCAGCTGGAGGGTCAGAATCTATTTAGAAAGTAAATAGAGTGTTGCACAAAAGCCTGGTACGATGATCACTTGAATCTAAAATTAGCTAGCTCTGTACATGTCTCATACAGAGGATCAGAACAGCCGGTCAAGCATGATCCGAGCTGTAGTAGGCTCCGATACCAAACTGGTTTCTAGTCACCAGCGGAGCGCGGGAACTCGGGTGGCGCTGCACGCAGCGGTGGCGTGCTAACACACTAGCAGTCTCATCGGGTAGACACCGCGTGTTGCACCCTTTTCACTTGACTTCCTGACTCGAGAGAGAACTGTCATACAACGAGAAAGAAAACTCTAGAGTAAGTTCCCTTGATCCCGGACTGTCCGACTCGGAGGGTGAGGCGGTTTCGGACCAGGTGGCCGCTGAGGTCCTGCAAGGTGCAGAGGACCTGATTGGACTGTCCAAAGAGGACGAGCCCAGTAGTCCGGGGGTAACCTCGGAAGAAGAAATGGACTTTGAGGAAGTCCCGGAAAAGGCACTGTCCGAGGCTTCAGGTACCCCTGCCAAAGTTCCTCCACCGCCCCCTCCACCAGAGGTGAAGGAAGCTCCTCCTCGTAGGAGGTCTCCTCGGAAGGCTGTTAGCCCGGGGAAGTTGTCTCCACGAGATCGGACTGCTGCCTCCCTCTCTCCAAGGAGTGTACCCACCACTCGCTCTTTTTCCCTTTCTCCTGCCCGGAGTTCCAGGTTGCAGGAAAGAGGAAGAACTCGGGAGAAACGTTCTTCTCAATCCGAGAAGAGCACCTCCGAGATCAGGGCCGCTAGCTGCAAACCTAGCTTGCCCTCTGTTGAACCTAGTAAGGCGGTTGTCTCCAGACGACCTTCCACTACTAGGTATGATTCCAGTGGTAGAATGCCTCCACCTTCTTCTTCCCTCAAAAAGATTCCGAGGAGAACGAAGAAAGCTACCAAGAGCCATGTACACAGAGCTGAAGCCCGCAGGATCCAGCTATCAGGCCGTGGCTCACTGGATACCCTTCGGCTGGAACTAGATAGGGTGTCCGAGATTGCTCCCCTGGACCCATCTAAAGATCCGAAGGAAGGTGAGATTCCCCTAGCAGAGGAATCTGACGATGAGGACAGTGAGTTCTCGGGCGATCTCATGTCAACTTATGAGACCGAGGTCTGGCCCAAGCTCTGCCAGAAGAAGGACATGACCGTGGGAAACCACACAAAGCTGAAGGGCGTGTCCAAGCTTTGGCAGGCTGGCTGGAGGTGCCCCTTCCTGGTATGTCGCCATGTAGGTATCAATGCTACTGGCATCAGATCCTACCGGACCAGGGAGCGGTTCTTCCGCCACCTCTGTGAGGAACACGCGCCTCTCATCCAAGTTTGGAAGTGTCCTTACAAGAACTGCACTCAGGCTTGTGACAGACGCGGTGAGTTGATTCCTCACCTCATGACTGGTGGAGAAACTCTCCACAACCAGTCTAGAAAGGATTCTGTTTCTAAGGCGGGCAGAGCTGAGTCCGAGATTAGGTCCAACTCATCTTTTTTGCGGATGGTTTACCTATCGGGCCAGCATATGTCAGCCATGAGGCGAAACACGAACGGTCGCCCGGATTCCCGTGACCAGAAGGGAACTGCTCCTTCTACCTCGAAGGAGACAAGCAGTTCCCAGAAAAACGCAGAATCGGAAACGCCCTGCGTCGGATAGTCATACTCCCTCACCAGCCTCCAAGCGTCAGTCCAAGAAGGCTAGGATTTGGGAGGATGAACTCGTTGGTCAGCTACCCGAAGACACTAAGACCTTAGTAGCTGCCCAGGAGGCCATCATTAAGAAGGCCCTGAAGGACCTGACGGCTGCCTCCGAGACTGTAAATAAACAGGTGTTGGCCTCCATGGCTTCCCTGTCTGCTCCTCTGAGGCAAGTGGAGCTTGTGAAGCGTCAGGTCGCTGAATCTGCTTGTCTGCAGGAGCTGACGAAGACGCAGGAGCAGCTGATTAAACAGCTCCGGAAAGAGGGTGAGTCGAAGGATAAACGCATCCGAGACTTGATCGAGGCGAATGCTGTTCTCCAAGGCCTGCTGGACGATTCGGATAGAAGCGAGGGATGTCCTTCCGAGGGCTCTAGCCACCAGCAGTCGACGTCCTCGTCCCGGCAGCAGCATCAGTCTGATGTTGGCTCTGCTCCGATGCCTACTACCCCTTCTTCTGGCTCGCTGACGGTGGGCGGTGCTCCTTTGGAGATTGATCCCGCCCAAGCCATGATGTTAGCTGATCTCCTTAACAGAATGGCCCAGGCTCCTGCAACCCAAGCTGTGCCCCCGACACAGGCTGTGACGTCACCTGAGGACGCTATGGATGGCGCTGGCCGTCGTCTTTTCGAGGAGGAACCCGAGAAAGCACTACCCGACAAGCCATCAATGCCCATGGACTTTGACTCCTAGTGTGCCTGCGGACATTGTTTAAACTGTGAGGGTTACTTGTATATACGAACACTTTTTCAATTCCTCCCTCGGACCTTTTCAGATTTTTCCGAATAGGAATGTTTCTCAGCAGAGAATTTATTTTTCTACATTGTATATACCTCGTTATGTCATACTGTGTCTTGAGGTTTCAGATTTTTATATTTTTCTACTCTTGTGATTTTTGATGTGTTGTTGGACAGAAGGTCTGCTACACTTTACCTTTCTAAACGAAATAAGGTTTTCTACAAGAGTTTAACATATATTTTATAACTTCGGATTTGTTCTCATATATAGATAGGACACTATATGCTCCTACTTGTACACTGCCTTTAACTTCGGACATGTTTTCGTATGTAGTGAGGACTCTATAAGCTCCTTTTTGTACGATTCTTAACGTTTCCGATATGTTTTGTATGTAGAGAGGTCACTATATGCACCTATCTGTAACTGTATTTTATTATTTCCGAAGTTCGGATGTTTGTACTTTTATCGGTTTTTACCATTGAAACTGCTATCTTTATTACCCTTTTTGAAATTTTTCTCCTGTTCGGATTTTTCAATTTTGTTAAAAATCCTAAAAAAGGGAAAGGGGTATTGTAGTGGTATTGGTTTACTTCCTCTCCGAAGCACCAGCTGGAGCTACCACTGTGTGCTATTTCTCTGTGTCATATTACTGAGATTAGAAGTCACGCGTATTTCTATCTCCTATTGCTCTCTGGCAGCATTTTACAGTATTATTGTCTAACCTTAATGTATAAAGGACTGTGGCCTTAGTGCCCGTGTGACTGTAAAGTATTTCAAATCTTTTATTAATTAGTACTGATGTTCATGTACTCCGAGACACCATGTGGTACTGTGTACCTGGATTGGTGTACAGGTCCGAGAACCAGCTTCGGACAGGTCATGCTTACCTCTTGAGTCTGAATAAACAGAGAACGGTGTAGGAAATCACTCTTTTGCTTTATTCTTTGCTAAAAGAACTGGGTTGTAGTGAAGAACACTACAGATAATTGTAGATTGTGACCCATATATATCCAACCTAATTAAAGCTTAGAATAATGTGGCCCAAATTACAGTTCTACATAACCATAGAGACGTGTTGAGTCAACGCCATCCATGTATGGGTCAGATATTCAGAAAATGCACAATTGGCCTTCAACAATGCTCTCAAATAACCCAGATTTAAGACGAAAATCAGGTTCAAAATACAGTTCAACATAACCAGACGGATTTATTGAATGAACACAATACAAAATACGCTTAGATATACTCAGCATTTATCATTTTCCCCTCTAATTCAGAAGAATTTGATGGATGTGTACAACTGTAGATTGTGCATTTTCTGAAAATCTGACCCGTACAAAGTCACAGCTCCAGGTCGCAAGAGATATCATCATATTTAAAAAGATGGGGTCTAGGGGATTCCACCACCAATAGTAAACATATGGATATCTAATAGGTCACTTCTATATAAATTTGTCTGATGCATGAAAAGAAATTTAGCTATATTTCTATCTTCATTCACTGGTAAATTAGTTAAATATACTCCTTAATATATCATGGGATAGGCATACGTATATTATAGGGTTCTCAGTGTTAATCAGTGTTTTCAATCTTTTTATTATTCATTTCACACATTATACCAAATCAAAACATTCGACGAAAGTTTCCTGTGAAAAACAATGTAACAAATATAGTTTTTTACTGATATTCCTGTATCGCATCACATTTGTCAGCCTAATATTATAATTTGTTAAATTTGAAGAGCTGATTGTACAGTTTTCGTGTCCTGGACCACTATGAGTCACCTAACTCAATCACCATAGATTAAGGGTCGAGGTACATATCGCTCTGATCTATCAATATTGGCCCACTTCCAGACAGTCTGACCGATCAGACGGATCATACGCTGAACAAGATAATGGCGGTGAGTATACATCTCTTCATATTGTAATTATATGATGGGTTTCAAGGAACTAAGACATAAGTCGCAAAATGGATATTTTTCAAACTGTTTATTCCACAAAATCTCTTTATTGACATGTTCTGATTTTTAGAGGCTTCAGCATTTAGTGTCATGTCAATCCATGTGACAAATTCCAGGACATTGTATTAAATATATCTTTGTTTTGAAGGCCTTTATATGGAGTATATTTAGTTACTTTACTGATAATTACCCAACCAGAAACATTGCAAACTTTACTTTTCGAAAATAAAAATATCAAACTTAAAATATAGGTGTCATAGTGTTTACTGTCATTAGCATCACCTTGATCTCCCCTTTTCAAATATGGCGATATCTGCGACTTATGACCTATTTTCCTAAAAACTTATCACATAATTATATGGGTCAGATTTTCAGAAAATGTACAATTGGCCTTCACCAATCCTCTTAAATAAACCACATTTAAGAAGAAAATTAGGTTCAGAATAAAGTTCAATCCAACTAGACAGATTTATTGAATGAATACAATACGGAATATACTCAGATATACTCAGTATTTATAATTTTTCACTCTAATTTAGCCGAATTTGAGAGATGTGTAGAACTGTAGATTGTGCATTTTCTGAAAATCTGACCAATATATGTATTTATTATATGCGCATTGCTCTGAAAAAAACGAATCTAGAGATATGCGTATTTTACTAGTGATTTACATGGGGTTGTCATTGCAACCAATCTACTTTTTTAAAACTAAGATTAACGGTAAAATTCAAATTTATGAATGGATTTGTTTCTATTTTCATGATTGAAAGCATGTATACAAAATCTGTTAACTAATTTGTGGGTTTCAGTATTGGCTTAGAGTATTGCAGTTGTTGCTACGCAACTCGTGCATTATTCACACTCCTTCAACCAGCTCGTTAGTTAACCTGTATATATCTTCATCAAGTACAAAGATAATAGGGCTTTTTTGTCTCAGTTTGAATAATTGTATGACCATTAGATAAGAAGGCCGCGCTAGCTGTTCAAAACTTGTATTTACTTAACATGGGAGCACGATGAGACATAACAGTCGATGAAGTGACATAATAGTAGATACATAGTTATTCCCATCATGAGTGATGACAGATACATAGACATTGGGCCCATTGTATAAGGTTGCGAGAACATCGTATGTCGTCGTATGTCAGTAATAAGTGCCTCGTAAGTTGAATGCATGTGCATAAGCAACGAAATTCGTATCCCCTCGTAAATACACCCTCGCATCTCCCTCCAGCTGTGTATAAGGACTTTTTTCTCGTAAATATTTCGCAAATGTCTACGAGCATTTTTAAGGCTGCACATCTTTTCTGATCTCCTCTGATCTCCTCGTAACCTGATTTGTATTGAAATTAAGAAAGAGAGGGCGGCAGAGGGAAGGGAGGAAAGAGGGAATAATGGGCTATATATGAACATGTATACATGTACATGTGTATACATACATGTGTATGTGGGTCAGATTTTCAGAAAATGTACAATTCACCTTCACCAATCCTCTCAAATAGCCCATATTTAAGACCAAAATGAGCTTCAAAATGCAGTTTAACATGACATAACTGATACTTTTAATCAATGGGATACTAAATATACTCAGATATACCTGGTATTCATCATTTTTCAGCCTTCTTTAGGAGAATTTCCTACATAGCATGTGTAGAGCTGCCAATTGTGTATTGTATGAAAATCTGACCCATGTATGTATACATGTATGTATGTATGTATGTATGTACTTATATGTGTATGTATGTATTGTATGTGTGTATGCATGCATGCATGTACCGTATGTATGTATGTGGTCAAATCCGGAAATTTTGTAACATTTTTGGTTTGTTTTACAAAAACACCCACAGTTTTTGCAAAATATGTCCGAACCTTGATTTTTTTCTTGCATTGTATACGAAAATATGTATTATATGATGTTGGAAAATTTTATCACTGTAGTCCATGTCTTTAGTTATCAATTATAGCCCCTGATTCATGATATAAATAAGTTTTATACTACGAATCCATTTTCATGGCACAAGAATCAGTAAAATTATTTTAATTATAATTTAATTAATATATCTCTGAGATACCCATCACATGTCAGAATAAGTGTGGCATAAGATTTGTAACCTGGCTATAATATCTTAGGACTGAGCAGGGAAAGACAAAAAATGTCTAAAAATGGACCAAAAAAGCTTTTATCCCATTCACAGCTGAACGTCACAAAGTGTGTGTGTCTAAAAAACGTTATTGCATCGCTATGATTGACGTCATAGGACGACGTCATAGGACGACGTCACGTCCTATAAAAACGGGAGGTGGTGACATAGGCCTCACATAAAAATAACATTAATTTTTGTTTCTCATCTCCTCGATTTATTAATGCGTATATAGTGTTCAAACTACAGGCTTGCTTATAGAGGACATATAGGACTGAAGGCAGGCACTGGAAAAATCATTTCAAACGATTATATATAGCCAGAAATAAATGGCAAATCTTGCTGCATCTCGCTGCAGGGAAACAATATCAGACGTCATCATAAATGGGTGACAGCACGCACATGGGTATCAGAAGGAAAATCCTATTTATTCAATTTAAAATACAATGATTACATTGATGTGATACCACAGGATACTAAGAGGCATTGGATATCTAACTTTGACAGCTTATTTTGTGAATATCAACTCAATATCTTTAATTATGAGACCTGAATGGGTTACCATTATGAACTGAAGTCGTCTGCATTGTGACGTAATGTTTTCCCACCATGTGTAATCTAATGAATACATGGTATTTTGTGTTGCCATGGCAATGGTATTATTTTAAAACAATATCTTTTATGAAAAATGTAGTCAACATAGAAGATAATCCTGAAAGCAGATTTTGAATATGTAAAATAGTAAAAAAAATATAACTGTTTTTAGAATATAACATGCTCATAATGCCTGGAGGCATTATCCGTTTTTTCCCATGTATTGCAGGTAATGCCTGAAGGCATTATCCGTTTTTTCCCATGTATTGCAGGTAATGCCTGAAGGCATTATCCGTTTTTTCCAAGGGAATGCCTGAAGGCATTATTAGTATTTAATGGGTTATACTACGAATCCACTTCTAAATGAGATATCTAAAGAAATAAAAAAGAATAAGAATCCAGCTTTTCAAATTATCATTATTAGATTCTTGTGATTCTATGGGCAAAGTTATAAAGATTTAGTGTTTATGCATTTGGTGTGGTGGGAGCCAGTCTGAAAAAAGCCAAATGCCAAATATTTATACTACAAATCCACAATGTCATCTAGTGTTAGTTTGATGAACAGTGCCACCACCTACCATTTTACTGCTTAGCTGACTTATCCAGTGTCAATGACCATTCAAGCTTTGTGCCGTTGAAACCAATGTAAGTCTTATTTCTACTGGTTTTCTTGATAGATTGTCTTATAAAGTCAGAAATATTAAAGATCAGGACGATCAATTCAGCCATAATTTACGTTTTAGCCATATTTAAGTCAAATTTTCACAATGAATCCATTGGCCATACGGCCTGAGCAATAATAGGAGCTGTTCACCGCTTATTTGTAACTGGTTCTTTTGGTATTGATGGTTAACATAGGTGGATTTGTAGTATAAATGGATTTGTAGTATAAATGTAATTTATAGTTTAAGCGTTTTTCACTCAAATTCTTGGCATATTTACCATCATTTTGAAGGAAATGAACGTTGCTAGAGGTAATTTAGTCGATTGGATGCCAGTGGACATATCATATATGCTTTTTTATTTCTATTATTATTATAACTACCATTATGTCTGTCGGATTTAAATGCTTGCTGTGGGAAGAGAAATGCTTCTAGGACAATATGATAAAAAATACCTGAAACCATGCTACAATATCCCTGGTCACTAAGGATGAAGATTAAAATAATTTTAGAACGTACACATTAGATGAAAATCAAGCCATTCAATTTCAATAATTACTTTTATACTACGAATCCACTATGAGAATATTTATACTACGAATTCACTTAATTACATAGGAAATAATATTGTTTAACATCAATTTTTTTTGAGAAATGTTTTACAGATGCTGACAGCTTCCTCTACACACAGTTTCAGGAATTATACTTGATTGACATTGGAATCAGGAACGATACAACATTTCATATATTTCAAAATTAGAGATTCATTCCAGAAAAATTAATTGCTTTCGCATAGATGGATAAAAAATACCTGAAACCATGCTACAATATCCCTGGTCACCAAGGATGAAGATTAAAATAATTTTAGAACTTACATACAGGATGAAAATCAAGCCATTCAATTTCAATAATTAATTTTATACTACGAATCCACCATGAGAATATTTATACTACGAATCCACGTAATTACATAGGAAATAATATTGTTTAACATCAATTTTTTTTTAGAAATGTTTTACTGATGCTGACAGCTTCCTCTACACACAGTTTCAGGAATTATACTAGATTGATATTGGAATCAGGAACGATACAACATTTCATATATATATTTCAAAATTAGAGATTCATTCCAGAAAAATAAATTGCTTTCGCATAGATGGATAAAAAATACCTGAAACCATGCTACAATATCCCTGGTCACCAAGGATGAAGATTAAAATAATTTTAGAACTTACATACAGGATGAAAATCAAGCCATTCAATTTCAATAATTAATTTTATACTACAAATCCACTATGAGAATATTTATACTACAAATCCATGTAATTACATAGGAAATAATATCATTTAACATCAATTTTTGTTTAGAAATGTTTTACAGATGCTGACAGCTTCCTCTACACACAGTTTCAGGAATTATACTAGATTGATATTGGAATCAGGAACGATACAACATTTCATATATTTCAAAATTAGAGATTCATTGCTTTAAATTTATACTACGAATCCATTTCTTTGGTCTCTCATAGTGAATTTATTGATGATCTCAGCACCATGAAAAGTTTATGATACCATAGATACAACTCTCAGGTTGGACTAGCATGAAATCTTTATTATCTAACTCCTCTGTCCTATTATTTATTGGGTTTGCCACAACCTAATGTCAATTTCGACTGGTTCCAGGAGCTCCTGATTAAAAATGTCATGAGATGAAAAAATATGAAAGAATGAAGTTCATTAACTTTCTCACCTGTTTTTCAGGCCACCAAAACATTCCTTTTACTGGGACTAATCAATAAATAACCAGGATCAATTCATAGAGGGTAAAGAAAAGCATAAAAGCAGCATAAATCAATGGATTCGTAGTATAAAAGTATGAAATTCACTTTGTGTTTCAACCATCAACCCTCCTCTTAATATAGAAAAATAAGAAATGATATTTTCAGGGATTAATCTATATATTATCGACATTATATGGACAAAAGATGAAAATGATCAAAGAAAATATTTTTGAAAAAAAAAATGTTACAAAATTTCCGGATTTGACCATGTATGTATGTATGCATGTATATGTACATGTATATGTATATATATATTTATATAGCTCATATATATATGTGTGATGTATGCATGTATGTATGTGTGTATCTGTATGTATATAGTATGTATTGGCGTCAGACAATGCAGGTATAAATTATTAACATCCGATAATGATAATGGGTGGTCTTAGTGTGGGGGTGGTGGGAGGGTGGGGGTGATTGCCAATGATTTTCCTGGCCCTGAAGAAGTCACATTTTTTTTAAACTCAAGTTCCATGCTGCTGATTGGACAGGAAGGAGTACTGGAGGAGGGTACTGGAGGAGGTACTTGAGGGGGTTTTGAAGGAGGTTAATGGAGGAGGTTACTAGAGGAGTTTACTGGAGAAGCTTACTGATGGAGGCTACTGGAGGAGATACTAGAGAAGGTTACTGGAGGGGTTACTGGAGGAGGTTACTGGAGGAGATACTAGAGGATGTTACTGGAGGAGGTACTGGAGGAGGTTACTGGAGGAGGTTACTGGAAGAGGTTACTGGAGGAGGTATTGGAGGAGGTTAGTGGAAGAGGTTACTGGAGGAGGTACTGGAGGAGGTTACTGGAGGAGGTTACTGGAGGAGGTACTGGAGGAGGTTACTGGAGGAGGTTACTGGAAGAGGTTACTGGAGGAGGTACTGGAGGAGGTTAGTGGAAGAGGTTACTGGAGGAGGTACTGGAGGAGTTTACTGGAGGAGGTTACTGGAAGAGGTTACTGGAGGAGGTTACTGGAAGAGGTTACTGGAGGAGGTTACTGGAGGAGGTACTGGAGGGGGCACTGGAGGGGATACTGGAGGAGGTACTGGAGGGGGCATTGGAGGGGATACTGGAGGAGGCACTGGAGGGGATACTGAAGGGGGTACTGGACAGGGTATTGGAGGAGTACTCCTTCCAGTGCCTCCTCCAGTGCCTCCTCCAGTACCCCCAACCTTCTCCTGTACCTCTTCCAGTACCTCCTCCTCCACCAGTATACCTCGTCCAGTCCCTCGTCCAGTCCCTGCCCAGTTCCATCTGCTCCTGTGCCTCCTCCAGTACCTCAGGCAGTACCTGTTCCTGTACCCCCCCCCCCCCTCCCCCTCCTGTACCTCATCTAATACCTGCCCTTGTGTCTACTCCTGTGCCTGCTCCAGTACCTCATCCTCTATCTCCTCCAGCACCTAGTCCTCCATAACCCCCATAATGTCTACAGCTATGACTAACGTCATATAAAATTGCAATGTACTAATTGTAATGGTCTACATGCATGAACATCGAAGTATGAATTTATATGTATACACATACATACACATATTCATAGATATAGAATATGTATATTACATATATATATCATGTATATACCTAGACACACATGCATGCATATATGTACATGTATACATACACACACCTGTATACATGTGCACATACACACGTACGGAATATATACACGTATATTGTATGCGCATATATAATTGAATACATAATTAATACATGTAATGTATTATGTACATGTATAAATAATATATTGATATCCGAATTCATAACTAAATGAGACTACTCCTAAGTCTTATAATGTAACACATAAAATGGGGGTATTCTTCGGGCTCATTATATTATGTGGGTCAGATCTTCAGAAAATGTACAATCGGCAGATCAACATATTTAGTAAACTTTGTTAAGTTAGACTGAGAAATGGTCAATACTAGGTATATCTGCGTATATTTGATATTGCCTTAATTCAAACAATCTGTTTTGTTCTAATGGACTGAATTTTGAACCTCAATTTCGTCTTAAATTTGGATTATTTAAGAGAATTGGTGAAGGGGAATTGTACATTTTCTGGCGATTTCAGCCATGTATGTCCTCCTGTACTTCCTCCTGTACCATCCTCCTGTACCTCTGTCAGTACCTCCTCCTGTAATTTCTCCAGTACCTTCTTAAGTACTTCTATTCTAATAAACACCCCCTACCCCCAGCCCATGGTCACCCATGACAATTAGTATCCCAATTAATACACAATTAGTTTACATTAGATAGCAGTTCCAATACCGTTATAAACTCCTAAATGGTCAATACTTTGATACGAGAAGATACGAGGAGATGCGATGTGTTGATTAATAGAAGTTACGAAAATGTTGCGAGGGTTGTTATGCAAGCCACCCCTCGTATGTCTGTCATATCTCGCAAGTCCCTCGTAAAGCAAAAAGATGCGATACGAAACGAGGAGATATGAGCCACTTACGAGCCCTTTCTTATACAACAGGCCCATTGGGTCTGTTGTATAAATTGCGATGGCTGTTCGTAAATGCTTCGTAGTGCATTGCAAGTCCAATCTGCTTGTATAAGCTCAAGAAATCGTATGTCCTTCACATCCATATCGTACTATCTTCATTGTAAGTGTGTTTTGGCTTGCATAAGAAAATCGGCTGTGTATCTTTTTTGTAAGTATCAGTTAAAACCTGCGATCACCCTGAAGGGCTTCGTTTCTACTTTGCAGGAGACCCATCCCTCTCTCCCTCACTATTTCTCTCCCTCTTACTCTTTCTCCCCGTCCTCCCTCTTCCACCTCTGTCATTCTTCCTCTTCTCCCTCCCTCTCTCTGCTCTCCCCCTATGATCTCTCCCTGCCTCCCTCTCTCCCTTGCTCTCCCCTTCCCTCTCTCCGCCTCTCCGCCTCTCTACCTCCCTCTCATTCTCTCCCCCTCTACTATGTCCCTCCCCCTCCTCTCCCCCTTCTCCCACCCACTCTCTCCGCCATCTATCTCTCTACCTTGCTCTTTCTCCCCTCTCCCCTCTCTCTCCCACCATCCCCAGGATGTACAGGAGGATGTACAGGGGTATGTACAGGAGGATATACAGGGGAACATACAGGAGGACGTACAGGAGGAGGTACAGGGGGTCATACAAGGGGATGTACCGGGGGACATATAGGAGTAGGTACAGGGGTATGTACAGGAGGAGGTACAGGGGGACGTACAGGAGGAGGTACAGGGGTATGTACAGGAGGATTGTACAGGGGTATTACAGGAGGATGTACAGGAGGTGTACAGGGGTATTACAGGAGGATGTACAGGAGGATGTACAGGAGGATGTACAGGGGTATTACAGGAGGATGTACAGGAGGATGTACAGGAGGATGTACAGGGGTATTACAGGAGGACGTACAGGAGGATGTACAGGGGTATCACAGGAGGATGTACAGGAGGATGTACAAGAGGATGTACAGGAGGATGTACAGGAGGATGTACAGGAGGATGTACAGGAGGATGTACAGGAGGATGTACAGGGGTATGTACAGGAGGGGGTGTACAGGGGTATTACAGGAGGATGTACAGGAGGATGTACAGGGGTATTACAGGAGGATGTACAGGAGGATGTACAGGGTATTACAGGAGGATGTACAGGAGGATGTACAGGAGGATGTACAGGGGTATTACAGGAGGATGTACAGGAGGATGTACAGGGTATTACAGGAGGATGTACAGGAGGATGTACAGGAGGATGTACAGGGGTATTACAGGAGGATGTACAGGAGGATGTACAGGGTATTACAGGAGGATGTACAGGAGGATGTACAGGAGGATGTACAGGGGTATTACAGGAGGATGTACAGGGGTATGTACAGGAGGACGTACAGGAGGATGTACAGGAGGATGTACAGGAGGATGTACAGGAGGATGTACAGGGGTATTACAGGAG
Source organism: Sthenelais limicola (assembly GCA_942159475.1). Classification (NCBI taxonomy): domain Eukaryota; kingdom Metazoa; phylum Annelida; class Polychaeta; order Phyllodocida; family Sigalionidae; genus Sthenelais; species Sthenelais limicola. Next base: position 106,276,872 of record OW804099.1, read on the forward strand.
GATGTACAGGGGTATGTACAGGAGGACGTACAGGAGGATGTACAGGGGTATGTACAGGAGGACGTACAGGAGGATGTACAGGGGTATTACAGGAGGATGTACAGGAGGATGTACAGGAGGATGTACAGGGTATTACAGGAGGCAGTACAGGGGTATTACAGGAGGATGTACAGGGGTATGTACAGGAGGACGTACAGGAGAAGGTACAGGGGTATGTACAGGAGGAGGTACAGGGGTATGTACAGTTCTTCAGGAACTCTTTCAGTACCTCCTCCAGTAACTCCCCCATACCCCTTTCCCAGTACCCCCTCCAGTAACTTCCTCCAGTGACCTCCTCCAGTAACCTCCTCCAGTAACCTCCACCAGTACCTTTTTCAGTATCCTCCTCTAATACCTCCTCCAGTAACCAACTATACTGGAACCAACTATACTGGGACCTCCTCAGATAACTTCCTCCAGTAACCAATTATACCCCCTGTCCAGTACCTCCTCAGGTAACCTCCTCAGGTAACTTCCTCCAGTAACCTCCTCCAGTAACCAACCATACCCCTTTCCAGTAACTTCTCCTGTAACTTCCTCCAGTAACCTCCTCAGGTAACTTCCTCCAGTAACCTCCTCCAGTAACCAACTATGCCCCTTTCCAGTAACTTCTCCTGTAACCTCCTCCAGTAACCAACTATGCCCCTTTCCAGTAACTTCTCCTGTAACCTCCTCCAGTAACCTCCTCAGGTAACTTCCTCCAGTAACCCCCTATACCCCTTTCCAGTAACTCCTCCAGTAACCCCTCAAGTAACTTCCTCCAGTACCCACCTATATATATACATACCCATCTCCAGTAACTCCTCCAATACCTCCTTCAGTAACTATCTCTACCCATCTCCAGTAACTGCTGTCCCCCCACTTGTAACTCCTCCTGTACCTCATCATATACTGCCTCTTGTACCCCTCCCCCCCCAATGTATAACCCTACATTCTCCTGTACCTCATAGCTCCTGACATCACTGACTATTTAAAATTTCCATCTCCCTTCTCCCTCCCTCCCTCTGTCTCTCTCTCTATGTCTCTCCTATTCCCCTCCACCTCTTGGCCTCTCTCTCTCTTCCTCCTTCTTTCTCCATCTTGAGCTCTGCCAATCTCTCTCTCTCTCCCCCTCCCCCTCTCACTCTGCCTCCATCTCTCCTCCATCTCTATGATCCATCTCTCCCTCCATCACCTTCTCTCCCCCTCCGAATACCTCATTCTCCCTATCCCCCTCTTCCACCTCTGTCATTCTCTCCCTTTATCCCTCTCTTCCAGCAAGGTAAAGTCGCCCGCATTGGTAAAAGCCTTGCTCAGTCATAGCGGCTGGACCCGGCTGGGTGCTAAAAATAGCATAGGGGTCAAGTTGCCAGAAAATGTACAATTTGCCTTCACCAATCCTCTCAAATAATCCAAATTTAAGAAGAAAATCAGGTTCAAAATACAGTTCACCATAACCAGACAGATTCATCGAATGAATACAAAACAGAATACGCTCAGATATACCTAATATTTATCAATTTTCACTGTAATTTAGCAGAATTTGATTAATGTGTAGAACTGTAGATTGTGCATTTTCTGAAAATCAGACCCGTATATCATACGATAATCTGATGTTGAAATACAAAAACAGGTGTTGCCGGTAGTCTCTTTAGCTAGATGCGAGAAAGTTGTGAAATAATGTGATGAAGATACGTATCTCCTGCGACGAAGCTTATACAAGTGGTGTATCGTATGTCTCTCGCAGTTTGTATGCCCGTCGTTTCTCCCCAAGATGCGACTACTTGCGAGGCACTTGCAACTGTGATACGATGAGTTTATTATACAACGGGCCCATTGTAGATTGTATAACATAGATGGTATCTTCACCGGGGTCAATTAGTTTATTAGAAAATGGCAGCAAAAGTTTAATAAAAAACACTCCATCAACTGAATCCGAGTGGCAATTTGGTTGCTTAATGAACATAACATCTCTAAATTTCTGTAAATATGAATATATCTCCCCAATTATACTACCCCTACTTGCAACAAATGAAGCAACTAGGGGCGGATGAGAAACCCCGAAAAGGGGATACCTGTTGTACCTAGTGTAAATAAAATCTTTAAAAAAAAAGAGAAATGTAATCGAGATAATTAAGCCCTATTACCACGGATGTTATAATTGAAATAAGAACAAAAATTCAAGCTGGGGCAGGAGAGAGTGGTGCCTTATGGCCCTCCAGGGTGTCCAGGAATTCCTGTCAGAATTTCAGAAAATGTACAATTAGACGGAAATCAAGTTCACAATACAGTTCAACCTAAACAAACAGATTGCTAGAATCGATGCAATGCCAGATATACTCGAATTTAGATTGTGGCCAAATTGTGGCCAACTTGCAGCGTAATTTAGCAGAATTCACTAAATGTGTACCGCTGCCAATTGTACATTTTTTGAAAATCTGTCCCATATAGTAACGGAAAAGATCATAAAGATTGATGTATATTATTTCATTGATGAGACTTTTGCGGGTGTGTGAGTGTGTGTGTGTAGGGGGGGGGGGGCAGAAAGGTGCATTTGTTTAGATCATATTATTTCATCGTGTCATATTTAATTAGGTAGAATTTGATTAAGTTGTACAACCGGACTTTGGCAACACATGAACGTAATGACCATTGAGGTTATGTGTATTTCTGTAAAGAATTTAAATGTACAAGGCCAATACAATTTGTTCTTAAAGTATATTAATCGGTGAGAAATAGGTGAAACCTGTCTGCTGTCTGCTGTTCTCCCCAGGTCCCCTTGGCATATTGTATACACAAAACTTTTTCTTGCTTGGAGCCTACATCTAACATCTACAAATCCAATAAATACAGACTAGATTAGACACCAATCTGGTTGAAAATATATTACTTCAACCTTAGGAGATAACAGGTTGTGTAAAATATCTTTAGTTATACATTTCCAGCATCCTATACAGGAAAGAAACCGACGTAGACAATGAATACCAATTAAGCACTAAAGATAGGAGGTTGAGTGGGAATGAGAGAGTTTGGGAATTGTTATTATTATTAATGCGTGTGTTTCTCTCCATAAACATAGTACATAAACAATGGTCGGGGTTGTTCCAAATGAGCATAAAACATAAATGATCTATACAGATGTAGTGATTCGCTCTCAATATAAACAAGTGAACAAAGCCAAGTCTCTGTAGTTCTGTTTATTCTCTTAGACAGTCCGTGGAAACAGCCTCTTGACCCGGCAGGCCGGACAGAGTAGGTAACTCAGGTCCGCATTATCAACGGGTAGTATCACTTCAAGGATATGTGAAACATAGTGTATACAACATAATACACGGAAAAGAATAGTATTAGACAGAATAAACAGCAGAGATCTCTATAAGAGTAATATAAAGGGTTTACATAAGACATGGTAAAGGGTAATAGATATGAAATAGAGATGATGTATAGAAATACATCTCAACCAAGCGCAGGGCGCCTCTATAGGTAGAGTAGTAAGATAGAAGGCTTGACCTTTATGGTCAGACACCAAGTGTCATATACCAGAACTACTACACAGATACTCTTTATAATTGAACATGATATTAGTACAATCAGGTCGGATTGAACTCGTAATAATAATCAAATGTTTACATCAGCATGGTACATTTATTATTCCTCATTAATTATATAAGTAGAAATAATAACTATGAAATTTTAGGACATTCAAATAATTATATTATCTGGTTGATACATACCATAGGCGTTAGGGAAATTGGGATGTGTTTTCCCAGTTTATTTTCATGCAATATCTTTGTCAATTTTAATTGTATACAATTATACATGGTGTGGATGATTCTTTATGATGTGCTGCTTATTTATATATAACAAGTTTTATTCAGTTTTACAGCTTACATTCTTCTGTCATAACATCCTATCCCTGAATTGGAAGAAATACTCTGCGTGACAGATCTACCGCACATTCCAAAACTAATTTCCAATTCTTAATTGTTTGAGATTGGTTAATGTTCAATGTTTTTTCTTTGTGCATATCTCGATTTTCACGAGCAGTCCATATGTGACCATCATTTTATGGTCTTGTCTTCGCTGATAATGTGTTGAACATTACCTAGAGTCCTGTTTACCATCCATATTGTGATATGGTATATAGTTGTTTCTATATTTATATAACCGTCCTGATTTTCAAGAGAGTAAATTGTACTCGACCTTCATTGTATGAACTAACTGATTAAGCTTAAACATAGTCAATATTTGTAGATATTTCTAGACATTTTAGGATTATGTAAATATTATTTCTATCGATTTTCTTAATCATTGCAAGTACGATATTGTGACACATCACACATGTGAATAATATACAATATAAACATACTTTGAGCTAGCTGGTAGTAATTATGATATCAGGCTAATTAACCTAATATGCATATATATTACTCGATATTAACATATTATCTGATATGATTATGTAATAATTACTGAGGGTAATAGAGAGTAAAACGTATAGATATTAAAATATGACATTCCAGGATGATAGAGTAGTAATGATGATTCCAGGATGATAGAGATAATGTACAAAAGTTTTGAGAATTATAAGGAATACTGTGGCCTAACTTGCTCTGTTGATGTGAGTTAACATTACTTAGAATAATGCTAAGTTGGAATGATATAGTATATATTGTCTATATGGTACATATGGATACATATGGGATGTTGTGGTCTTGATACACTAGATGGTGCCACCGCTACCCTTTCTCCACTCCCGCTCCACTGACTAGGGTCAGTCATCGATCAGTTGCCAAACCGCAAAGAGGTCTTGCTCGAACTGATCTGTGCAGATATTTTTTCTTAAATTAAAAACCGGAGTATCTGAAGCAGAAACAAGTGCACTGATTTCACATGTGACTGAATGGACTGGATATTTTCAACTAAAGCCTGGGTTCGACTGCCCCGTTGCTTCTCCCGCTAAGTAGTGGGATCAAAGAAACAGGAGTAGTAGCGGGAAAAGTAGCGGGTCAGTGGAACCAGGGCCTAACACACATACTGTCGGCAATATGTGAAGCAAACCAACTACGATTACCAATGAAATACGTACTACACTATTTCTGTAGGCATCAAACAAATGTTCACAATAGGTCTTGAAGGTCAAACACTAGTAAAGAAGTTAAATATTCTCCTTTTATATATTTTTTTTTTTTTTTTTTTTTGGGTGGGGGGGGGGGGAGGGGGGGGAGGCGGTGAACTTCAGATATGCATAGATATATTTACTACACAATCCTGAACTTTGTATTTATGCCTATAGCTGCTCCACACTGTCCCAAAATGAATAGATTCTGACCAAAGTTTCCTGTGAAGAACATTATACATTACTAACATAACCTGACAATTATTTGTATATTGAATGTAATGCTGTGGCCCAACGCAAAATCGCATAAGAACCAGCTTCGAGGACCAGGTCCTATAGTATATTGCCACTCGATTCCATTGGTGAAATCAATGCTCCTGAATATACTGCTTGACGTAAACTAAAAACTAAACTATTGTAACATATATTATTGTCTTTTTTCAGGCTAGTAATACAATCGTCCACTCGGGACTACCAGAAGATGAGGGAGTGCAGTGTGTCAAACCCAAACTCAATGTTGTCATCGTTGGGTGCATCGGTGCTGGGAAAAGTACATTGGGGAACTTAATACTGAGCATAACCGAGGGTGGGTTCCCCGAGAGCGACACTCAACCACAGCAGACCAGTGGTACCTGCAGTGGTACTTGTGGGGAATTTGATACATCAATTGTTGAAACCCTCGGATTTGAGATGTTTGATAATGATACTCCGACGAGTGAAGCAGCAAAAGACTATGTCAAAGACCTCATAAGGGTGAGTATTTGTGATGTGTTTCAGGAAAATGAGTCATAAGTCGCATACAAATATATTTTGATATTCCATTATATTTGAAAAATGCGATCAAACCTATTCCAATGATAGCAAACAGTCTATAATCCAATACGTATTAATTTTATAGATTTTTAAGTTTGATATTTTCATTTTGGAACAGAAAGGTTTGCAATATTTTTGCGGGGAGGAGGGGGGGGGGTAGTAAACAACAAAGTAACTAAATATAGTCCATATAAGGACCTTTAAAACGAAAGGATATATTGCATATATTGTCCTGAAATTTGATACATCGATCAATATATAGAAGTGATAAGCTCTCCAAAAATCAGAACATTCCAAAAAAGTGATCTTGTGAAAAAAACACTTTGAAACTTATAATTTTTGCGACTTGTGACTCATTTTCCTGGAACACATAACATTTTTACTATTCAATAGGGGACTTGCAAGTGCTATTGGGCATGTGCGTTATAGTGCATCCTGGGATAGATTCTGTTGAAATCTGACATATACATATAATACACATATTTAGCAACATTTTGATAAACAAATTGCAAGAAAACTGTCACTGACATTGTAGCTTGTAAAAAGAATCTATGGAAACTAAATGCTTGATGTGGAAAATGGAGGCCTATTTTACTGAAACATGTATCCCATGCTGAACATGGCATAATTACTATGAATGTTATAGAGTGAGTAGTTTTATCATTCAATTAATATGTTGCTATGATATATATAGCTTGCAGTAGAAGAATACCATCAATCCCCAAGGGAATACTAATTTCGGATACCTAATATAAAGTGACAGTCGCTTTAAATTTCTTTTGACAGTCAGACAGACAGTGGCAGTATCTTTACTTTCGTGTACATTACTGTCACGTTTACAATATACCTTGTCCTCTTTCTATGAAAACCCATTTTGAGTTATATCATATTAATACCATAAACTACTATCTGCTTATGATATCGTTCCCATCAACCACCATATTTTTACAAGAATTATTCTTGTCCAATTTAGAAACCAAACATTATGTTTGCACTGAAAAAAATCAAAATTGTCTTATATGGGTCAGATTTTCAGAAAATGTACAATTCAACTTCGCCAATCTTCTCAAATAACCCGAATTTCAGACAAAAATAAAGTTAAAAATAGAGTTCAACCTAACCAAACAGATTGGTAGAATCAATGCAATACCGAATATACTTGAATTTACCAAGTATTGACCATATTGCAGCCTAATTCAGCAGAATTTACTAAATGTGTACAGCTGCCAATTGTACATTTTCTGAAAATCTGACCCATATACCAAGTCATAATATCATGAATTTAATAACTCTTATTCCAAACGCATTTCTCTGAAAACAATGTATCTAGAGTGAGTTATGCATAGTGCTTATTTCACTTATGAATTATGTAATGTTATCTGCGAGTCTGTTTTTTATGCTAAGATAACCGCTGAAATTCAAATTAATGACCCACTGTTTTTCTTTTTTTTTCTTTTTTTTCAAGCTTTTATTTTTACTGGGTAGATCAAGTCCCAGCAATATTGTAATGCTTGAAAGCATATATCATAAATCTGCTAACTAACTTCTTGTTGTCAGTCACTTAGAATATTGCATCTCAACTTGTGCAATATTCACTCTACGCAACACAACTCATGCAATATTCAAATTCCTTCAACCAACTTGTTACTTAACCACTATTTAATTCATCTCATGAACAGGTTTTAAAAGAGTGCCAAGAAATGAAGCATATTGATGTCATCATCTACACCTGTAGCTATAAGATCATGGAACGTCTGCCGCAGGATGTAACGTGCATTGAAACTTTCATGGTAGGTAATAGTTTCAGTCAAAGATCAAATAATCATCAAAATGATCAAATGATCAAAAAATGAGTCATAAGTCGCAGAATATGGATTTTGAGATTTCACCATATATGAAAAGAGGGGATCAAGCTGATTTTAATGATAGTAAACACTAGGACATCTAATAAATATTTCTATATTTTAAGTTTGATATTTTTATTTTGAAAAAACAAGTTTGCAATATTCCTGGGGGGCAATAACCAGTTAATTAACTTAAATATATTCCATATGAAGACCTTTAAAATGAAACGATATATTACCTACATTGTCTTGAAATTTGATACATAGATCGATATAACTATTAGTGATAAACCCCTAATGAATCAGAACATTCCAATAAAGGGATCTTGTAAAATTAACACTTAAAAAAATATCACAATTGATATATATTCAATTTGTATTCCGTTCTAAGATACAGAAAAAGACTTTAGCCTTTACATGGTATGAACTCCTGTAATGTCAATTCAAGCCTAAAAAAACTGAAACAATTGAATAAAAGAAAAGAAACATTATTTAAAGAGACTGTCATCTCTACTGGCTCAAAACCATCAAAAAAAGCATCACTCATAAACACTATGGATAACGATGACTATTATCAGCTGGGGCTTCACTGACATGCCCCCAGTCTCACACCTAGAATGGATATATCCATCTACCTTTGTGCTGAACAACGCAGTATTAAACATAACCTGCAATTATATATTTTAAACTGCGTAAACGTTTTTTCCTAGCATTCCAGTTACCCAATTAGCGAGATAATGCAAGCGTCATGGATCTCCCAATGCTAACCAAAAATCACCCTGCGTTAGGTTCGGACAGTGAGTCTCGGTAGAGGCCATCGGTGAACAGATAGCAGTAGTAAATTTAACATTGAACAAACTTATTTAACTAGGAATTTGATACTCATATACTTCGAAAACATGTTAAACTTTAAAATGGAACCATTATTTGCAGGATGAATTTGACAAGTTTGCCTAGAAGAGGATTGTATTGACGGCCCTTCTTACGTTCTATATGCAGGGTTTATCTTCATTACCTATGCATAACGTGACATAGTGACCTCTTTAGATGCGTTCACGTTAGCGTTGTACTCAATTCGTTACTTGCATTATCTCGCTATTATAATATGTTCCACCCCAATATCCCTCAAAGCAGTGCAAGCAAACCAAACCTCAACATCCACTACATTAACCATGGGCACCTATGAGACGATCTCATCAATCTCAATTAATTATACATTCTGCGATGTAATCACATAATTCAACTGTAAATAGTAACACTTTTAGTACAATAGTAATACTTGGGTACAATTGAATGAAAATCACCATTCAACACAAGTGTATCCTTGCTGATAATTCAACTTTCAAACTCACGAGTCAGTTGGTAGTAACTTCCCTTGTTCATTATTTTAAAATGTATTTTTCTTTATATAGTATTAAACCAGGTAGTAGGACAAAATTGAGAATAATTAAGACATTAAGAAACATTTAACCCATTCAGGACAGCGCCGCCAATTTTGCATCATGCTTGAGAAACAAAGTGCTGGAAAAGGAACATCAATTGATGACGTCCTGACTGAGATATACACCTCACATGACAACAACGCTTCACCTTGCCCACTGTTCTGTGGATGACGCACATTCTAATAACGTCATATATAAAACTATGCCCCATAGTGTATATATGTTGTACCTTGTGTACCCCTCTATCCATGTACCAATGACTTTATTCGACTCATGCTAATATGTAAGATAAATGCTGAAATTGTCTCCAGCCTTCTCCGTATATTTGTATATACCACAACTGAGATGCCAATTATGACTCTGTGTATACTGTCTCAACCAAATCACTCACCACGGCAATAGCACGTAATATGAATTAGTCAGTAACCACATTCATATTCAATCACCCTCATCTCATCTCATTATTACATCACTCTCTATGAGCTAACATAGCTCGAATGTACGCCTTAATATGAGATAATTATGATAATTTAGTTAAGGAACATGATTTGAAATGTACTACCATACAGCCATATGTAACATGCATGGTTTTGATGCCTACGAAAATCACTATCTTGTGAGAGGTGTCAGGCCAACTATTGAATAAATACGTTTCCAAAAAAATATATTAAGGATGTCCCATGACGCCACCACCACTGAATAATGTTGTTATTATGATGCTTTTTGGCAATACACATCCTTTCCCACAGGGTGTTTTATCGCATTATGCATCCTGCGCGTGGGAGTTTCCTTTACGCACTTTGCGTCCTACCTTATGGAGTGCTTTAAGGCAATACAAGCTCATATGCATGGGAATGCTTTAAGGCAATATGCGTCCTGAATGGGTTTAAAGACAGAATCCCTAGAATAAATGGTTGTATACAATTAGTTCCTGAGAATTGTGAATTCTCTGATAATTTTAATGACACGTTTGCAATGATTCCCACTTAAGTCAATGTCTAATGAATCTGATAAATATCTCATTACAAATCTGTGGTAATATGTACATAAGAGATGTCAAAACAATTCAATATCTCATTTCAAGTGTTATGTTAGCCATATGAGAAATACAGTCTGGAAAAACATAGAAATACAGTTTAACATTTGCAGTAATTATAAGTGGCACACATCGCCACTGTCTATCAGTGTAAGCGCAAGCTGCATGTGTTATTTAATATGTGAAACAAGATTTCAAAGGATATTGTGCAATATCATGGGATTAATGACCCGAGATTTGGTGGGTGAGGCTGTATGTCGTGAAATAACGGCCAAGGCCCGCCAGGGCCAAGGCCATTTAAAAAACGTTTTAGAGGTCCTTACAGCATGATGAACTGCATGATGAATTTAGGTCTTCCACTCGACCATATGGGTTACTATTTTACATCTTACGGTACATGGAAAGGACCGAGTCAAAACGCCGCCTTTATAACGTCCAAACAGGATTTTTCCACATTTCAACCGATCACATTCTAATATTTAGTTTATTTTACATCTCTCTTACCAATATCACACATGTACCTGTAAGTATAACTTCACAATGTCGGTTACGTCAGCCGCACTCTCCGTTCCGGATAGAAATAAACCTTCCACTTTTTGCATGCAACCAACGGAGCCTGGACACTAGCGCCCCTAGAGCTCTAGCGCCCAGACAGTACGGCTCACACTACTGGTAGCTCCCGCTGCGTGGGTATTACTGTCCAAAGGCCCAAGTGTCCGGGGCTCTAATGTTGCGCGATTTGGCTGTGTTAGCGTGTCTAGCGACTTAATAAAGAAATAAATAAAAAATCTGAATTGGTAGAAATGTTTGTAATATTGTTTTCTCCCCGATAGCGAAGTTTCCTCTATGGAAATCAAGGATTAGTCATTTTAGAAGCCATTAGTGTTTACTTTCAAGCAAGCAAGGCAAAAACAGTGTGGAGACTTTTGGCATAGCCACTATGTGCATGATGCACTTGGCGTTGCATTGTGTATGGTAGTCTATATAGCACAAGGAGGATTTCATTCGAAAGAGTAGAAAATGCTTCCGGGTTTAAGTTCCTTTATATTACGCCGGTCGTCACATATATAACAGGCTCGTTAATAACAGGCCCGTTAATAACAGGCCCGTTAATAACAGGCCCAGCATGAGCTGAAACTGGCCGGTTACAACTCTCCAACAAACCCCCAGAATCCAAAGATCAGCGACTAAACTAACACAATGAATAAAGTAGTACATAATAATATAAGCAAATATTAATGTTAGACGAGTGAACAGAGAAATGCATGAACTACTTTAGAGGACAAAATAGAGAAATAGTGAAATAAGGGTCACTTTGCCACTAAGTAATAAGAGTGGTCACACTCTATTTGAGTCCTGAATGTAAACGTCAGTGTATTGCACTTGTTACTACGAAACTCGTGCAATATTCTCGCTCCTTTCACCAACTTCACCTGAATGTATTCTATATGTAGGCACATCGGCAAATTTGTATATGTACCACATAATCTTTATATAAATGGAACTATTACTTTAAAGCCAGTTAAACATTTTAATTATGTTATTGCAATGAAACCAATCCATGCTTCTTTGAGATAAGTAAGATAATGAAAATGAGTTGACAGTTTGTCAACTAACTCCTAAGCATTAGTTAAATGTACTAAGTAAAACATAAAATTAACAGTCAACGTATTAATCCTATTAATTAATAATATATTTCTTAGTTTTCTCAGTACAGCTCCTGATACGAGAAGTCGCTGCACAACTATCACTTGTTTTTGTTTTAAATGTGTTTATTCAGCCAGAGACATTATGTTGTTATATACTATTCTCAGTTTTAGCTGATGGAAAAAGTTAATATTATAGGTTTGATACATCAAAATATAGCAAATGAATTCACGATATACAAACCCTATTACAAGACAGCCTCTGTGTATGGGTCAGAGCTTCAGAAATTGCACAATTGGTAGATGTATACATTTATTAAATTCTGCTAAATTAGGCTGTAAAATGATCAATACTAGGTATATCTGAGTGTATTTTGTATTGCCTTGATTCAAACAATCCGTATGGTTCTGTTGAGATGTATTTAATCTTATTCTTGTCTGAAATTCAGATTATTTAAGAACATTCATGGAGGGTAATTGTACATTTTCTGACAATTTGACCCATATCAAACCATATAAACCTGATATATGTTTTCGCATTGCTTTATCTTTGACCCTGGGCTTTTTGCAAAAGAAACTCATTTGGGGGGTGTCAGGCTCCGCTTTACCCTTTATCACTCAAACAATGAATAAAAGTTTATTACAGAGTAAAAAGCATTATCTATAACTACTGTGACATAGAAATTGGTGGTGACACTTGTCCCACTAGTGCTGTAACTAAGAATGAAAATAAAAGTTCATACATATATTTTGAAAAGCTTTAACTGAGTATGCATCGTGTAAGATTTGTGCCAGTTTCCGAGAATAGCTTTATTTTATTTCATGGATTTCTGGGAACAGTATGCATGTTTAAATGATGTATAGATTTGTGTATGTGTGTACCATCCTGTACCATCCACCGAATCGTCACACACCATTTTGCACCCATCCTCCATGCATGGTCTATCCTTGAGTATATATGGGTCTGATCTTCAGAAAATGCACAGTTGGCAGATCTACATATTTAGTAAATTCTGCTAAATTAGGCTGAATAATGATGAATATTGGGTATATCTGAGTACAGTTGGTATCACATTGATTTAAAGTATCAGTTCTGTTATGTTAAACTGTATTTTGAGGCTCATTTTTGTCTTAAATGTGAGTTATTTGAGAGGATTAGTGAAAGGGAATTGTATATTTTCTGAAAATCTGACCAATATGTAATTAATTTTATTTCTCATCATACATTCAAATACAAATTACAATTTTTTAGATTTCAGATATTACAACTTATATATGATAGGGTTCTAGGAAGAGTATATGCATAGATCTATAGATTATATGGATACCTGCATGCATGTATACACTCCTGTAGATCAACCTAATCAACCAGTTGGTCACACATCCTCCATCACAACCTACTGGTAATTCAGCTGTGCCTCAAGTCATACTTTCCCATAGAAAGCAATACAGCAGACATACAATCATCAAGATGAAGTTTTTGTTGGTCCTAGTGATGGTCAGCCTCCTTGTAACCATGACAACAGCAAAACCTATACATGAGCCTGAGGTATGTTTATTACACTCTCTAGTACAGGAAATTTATTTGTTTGCTATATTTTGGTAATGATATTCACTTAATGCCCTGATCTTTAAGTAGACCTGCATTTAGTTTTGTTGAATAACATCGTAGTCACAACTTCATAAGCCAGGGTTTATATTTCCATGGATCTTGCTTTAACCTTGGGTTGTAATTGGGATCTTAAGCAGACTTTTAACTAATTTAAACTAATTATGTCGCAAAATTAATATTTTTCAAATTGTTTTATTCCTGAAATGTCTCTGTGGTATTGTTCTCATCTGGGAGGCATCTAACCCCTAACATTGTATAAATACACATACACATTTTCAGGAAAGTGTAGTAAATACATCCATACATTTCTAAGACCATGCTATAGAGTACTGCTTTACTAGTAATTGCCCACACAAAATATTGCAAACTATTTTTCATGAAAAGAAATACAAATTTTAAATATAGAAATACTTAGCTCTTCTAAACATTAGTATCATTACAATTAGTTCATCTCATTGTTTCAAATAATGTGATATGTCAAAATATATTTGTGACTTGTGACTTATAATCACTAATGGGTGACTAAGGTATGCAGTGTTAAATGTGTTGCAAAATCAGAAGACTTGCTTCACATCTACTCAAACGATCTGGATGCTCAAACGTTGTGAAATGTTATATATCATATATAGAAATAACTGCAATTAGGGCACCACTCTCATAAGCTAGAAGTTAGCCCCTATTGCGATGTCATTATACCCTATCTGCGGATATATCTCTCATGCATATATACTATTACTGGGTCTCACTATTCATAATGGTTTTCCCACCCTACATTACAAGTTAATTATGTTTTCCAATCAACAATATGAAGACTATGTATAAATATATGTTCTTGTTAAAGATGGTTTCCGCCAGAACTTCCTACAACCCTGGGAGGTTCTGTACCCATTAGAAAAAACATTTGAAAAATAACCTGTCACTCTTCACCTTCTTCTTTATGATAATGTATCCTTATGCGTGTAATACTGATCATGTCTTGTAATGTAAGGAGCCAAACTGTTTGCACCTCCAAGCCCCTATTCTCCAAACCAGCATTTCCATCAATTAAATATTGGAGAAGTCATACAATAAAGACAGGAACCAAAAGGGATTGTTGCATTGCATTCGCCTCAGGTTTATTTTTATTTTATTTTCTTTCATTTTGTTAAGGCTGCAAACTACTGTTTGTTCAGCTGAGCCTCAGAATACGGCTAGAAAATGATTTTCGTTCTGGATTTTGGGCATTACTTTTTGACAACAGTTTCCAATTGCTAATACTATATATTATGATATTCCAAAAGCTCTCCATGTAATTCCTGCAAGTTGCTGATAAAATCGGCATTGATTCTGGCAGTGCAAAGCCTATGGGGCCAAAAGCCTCGTATAATATTTAATACATTACAACAAATTTGCCATGACATAAATCTAAGCCTTCTTTTTATCAATATTGTGATAGGGAAGTGCACATGATATGATAGCTATGACTAGGGCGAATATGAGTGAATGACAATTGCAGAATGTTGGGGAGTGAAGAACAAAGTTAGCAATATATTAATCTGGCCTTGTTTCTGTGGGTATGCCAACCTACGATTGCACAAATATGGAATGTATCTAGTGTTATGATTTAATAAACATAAATGGATTGTATCTAGTTTTATGATTTAATAAATATTAAAAAAGAAACAGTGACATTATTAAATGTTTTAATCATCTCTGTATTGCTGCAGGAACGAAAAGTTCATATTGACAATATAAGAGACGTGGCTGCAAACATTGGAGACAGGGAAGAAGAGGAGATACAGGCGGCACAGGAGGCACAGGCAGCACAGGAGGCACAGGCTAGGCGGTATTTTCGGGTACCACATGGTCGTTAATTAGCCATTGTCAATGCTGGAGCAACCTTTGTTGCTTGTTCATAGTAAACCAACACCAGGAACTCCCATATATCGCACCCTACTAAGGGAAAGGCAAATGAATAAAAGAATATTTTAGCAAATACTTTGCAGTCGAAATCTTTGCAACTGAAAGTCTCCCTTCTCAGACATAGCTATCTAACTTCAATCCTTCTTGATTTGCCAGTATCTAGGTAGACTTTCCATAACTATATTGTACAGTTATATCCCTCTAATATCACATGTTGGCCATCATTTGAAAAGAAACCAAACTGGTGAAATACAATCATGGAAGAGATTCTGAAATAATATGACCAACAACAAACTACTGTTTGATACATCTATTATATGTGTTTTCATCGGATATATACTTCCTCCCTCTTAGCCTTCAATATTTATTGTTTTAATTATTTCTATCACTCACTGATATAATGTGAGTATGCAGACCACAATTTTCTGAACATATGTTGAAGATATAAAGGAAGTTATCATTGAATATCATTTCTTGGCATATTCATCTTCCATTTTGTCACAAAAAAGGTCTAGTTCTGCCTTTCACATACTCTGCTAACTGTCTCACTTGATTTTGATTTTGATTTGAAAATACCTCAATTGCCAAGTTTTATGGAGGAGGATTAACAAATGGGTCAACATGTTTCTCGACTAATTTCCACTTCTTTCAGTTACCAAGAAAGGGGATAAATAGAGTCAAATAATGTAGAATAGTTTGTTCAACATACTCAATATAGATAATCCTTTATACCTTTATAAGTTGTAATGGATATAGAGAAAAAGTTGACATATAAGTCCTGGCAAAGTGTACTTTCTACCGGTATATATAAGAACTACAGAACCGCAGAGTAGAATAGAGTTAATAAAATAAAAAAATATACTAATAAACAAAGTTAAATAACATAGAGTATATATAAGTAGACACTGGGCTAAAAGTGTTGTCTTTATTTAAGTCAGGAGGCCATTAACTATGAACTTAACGGGATTAGAGATTGGAACACGCTGTATTCCCTTACAAGAGCGGATGAAGCCTGGGACTTTGTATTTAATAGATACACAATGGTCTCAGACAAACTTTGTCCAAAGAAAAAATATAAAGCCAAAAAAAATAAACCCCCTGGTATTCTAATGAGCTCCTAAATCTAGCCTATAATAGGGACTATAATTTCAGACGATTTAGAAAGACACGACGTGATGAATTCAGAGTTAGAGCAGTATATTTTAGAAATCAGGCCAATAATGAAACACGTATGGCCAGGAGTAGATACTTCCAGCACGAATTAGAGCGTTACAAATATGACTATAAAAAATTCTGGAAAATCCTGAATGAATATCTACCCTTTAAGAATAACCAATCCCAGATTAATAAGATCCTTGATCCAACTACATTATCAATGGCATATGCCGGGGATATACCACCGATTATTAATAAATATTTCTCTACCATCGGTGCAACAATAGCGTCAGACATGCCGACACAAGCTATTAACAACGACCAGGTACAACCCATTCGGGGTAATATAGACATGGCTAATGCCAATTATAAACCGATTGACATGGTGGTATCATTATCAAAAATCCTGGGTGACTTGGTTACATCCAAATCATCCGGGTGCGACGAAATATCAATGAAAATATACAAGATGCTCTTTAATGGTTCGAAACAACAACTCATATTCTTATATAACTTATCCATCAATACAGGCACCATGCCAACGAAATGGAAATCGGCAACAGCAATACCTATACCTAAGAAAGGAAATGCAACTCATGTTACCAATTTAAGACCAATTTCACTAACACATGTAGCTGGTAAGGTATTAGAGAAACATATTAATAACCAATTACAAGAATTAATTGAAAATAATGACGTCATCCTACCACAACAGGGAGGCTTTAGAAAGAACTCCTCTACCATAGAAACTATTTATCTACTATTGTACAAGCTAGTTAACAACAGAAATGACAAGAAAGATAGCACATTGGTCTTCTTTGACTATAAGAAGGCCTTTGACTCGATCGATCATAATTTACTATTAGGCAAACTATCGAAATATAACTTTCCAAATTGGCTTGTCAAATGGCTGACTAACTACTTGAATAAAAGAACGCAAAAGGTTAAGGTGGGGGAACATCAATCAAGGTACCTTCCTATTAGTCATGGCGTACCGCAGGGCTCCATACTCGGACCAATATTGTTTAATATATTTGTGAATGACATATGTACAATCCCCATTGAGGGAGACATGCTGATATTCGCAGATGATATTGTTCTAGTCAATAGTGCTAACAGTCGTAATGATCTAATTGGCCAATGCCAAAATGACACACAGTTAATAGCCGAATGGAGCCTGCGAAATAAGCTCTGCATCAGTCTACCAAAAAACAAAAACAATGCTAATTCCGAATAGTATTAGACTAACTGATCCACCAGTACGGAAAATAACCATAAATAATGTCGAACTGGACTGGGTGGAATCTTTCACCTACCTGGGTCTGACAATTGATGTGAAACTTAATTTTGATGATATGATTAGGTTGGTAATTAATAAGGCAAATGCCAGACTAAGTAATGTTTATACAAATAGACATGCATTAGATATTAGAACCAGAACCCTTCTAGTCAATTCAATGGTCCTGAGCTATTTGGACTATGCGACTGCCTGCTATATGAATAGTAGTCAAACCCTCCTAACGCAATTACAAGTAGTGCAGAACAAATCACTCAGGTTTGCATTAAAACAAACAAGAAGGCATAATGTTGATGACCTCCATAGACTCTCTAATACCATGACCATCGGAGAACGCATATATTTTAATAACTTAAAATTCTTCCATAAGCAATTACATCATTGTAGACTAGATTGGATAGAAAGGAGGAGACGGAATAGGCCATATGCCCTAAGGGAGAACTGGAGGCTGAATTTTGAGGTTAATAGACCATACTGCACCTCATATCAAAAGTCACTTGCTTATACTGGCATCCTACAGTGGAACAATTTGGAAGACGGAATCAAGAATATTGAATCCCTGTGCAGTTTCAAATATAAAGTTAAAAACGGGATATTAGCTAAAACTATCCGCATACCTATGTTATAGACGACTAATTATTATTATAATCCATTGCTAAATGACATACTGCATAAATATTATGCACCCAACATTTCATATATCACAGTATCACCTACATTTCATCTCATTATTTCTACTCACCTAAACATTCTCTCCATTGATTTAGACAATATGTTAACAAATAGCTAAATTAAGATAGCTACAATTGTCAATATTGAAAATGCGAAATTTCAGGATCCAGTGGAATACCGGGATTACCCGAACTGATTAAAAACTATGCCATCTATCCTCCTGAATAAAGATTTGTCAACAACAACAAAAAATGGTGTGTGATCTAAATGTAATGAACCTTTTGAGACAACCTGTAACAACATTATACAAATGGTCATGCCTAATTTTGAAGATGACATGTTTGACAAGGTGTACCGCATGGTGTCCAGAAACAAAGGTAAGTTCAGCAGATCTTCACCCAATCACGCCCTAAATGAATCTTCTGCCTCATTGAATGACTCTGAAAATTGCTACAAAACCTCTTGACATCGATACCCTGGTCAGTCAACATCTAATAAATCTAAAAAATATCTTATTACAAGTCTGTGGTAATATGTACATAAAAGATGTCAAAACAATTCAATATCTCATTTCAAGTGGTATGTTAGCCATATGAGAAATACAGTCTGGAAAAACATAGAAATACAGTTTAACATTTGCAATGATTACAAGTGCCACACAACGCCACTGTCTATGAGTGTAAGCGCAAGTTGTGTTATTTAATATGTGAAACAAGATTTCAAAGGAGATTGTGCAATATACTAACACAATGAATAAAATAGTACATAATAATATAAGCTAATATTAATGGTAGACGAGTGAACAGAGAAATGCATGAACTACTTTAGAGGACAAAGTAGAGAAATAGTGAAATAAAGGTCCCTTTGCCACTAGGTCATAGGAGTGTTAACGCCGTGTTCCACATACAAGGCAAACAACCAACAAAAGAAGACCGACAATCGGTCACCAGCTGTCACCGACAATCGTGTATGTGGATACCAGGGCACCGACAATCGGTGATCCCCTCAAGATTGTCAGTGGCTTGTCGCTGACCTGTCGTGGACCCCTCCCGACAAGTTCAACAATTTTAGAACTTGTCGGGAGGGGTGACCGATTGTTGTGACCCTAAATTTTTATCGGGACCCTGAATTAATTGGTTTTTTTCTGTTTTTTTCGCCAAACCAAAGGTGCTTATGATCTCGTTGACCCTCCTGTTCACTTCTATGAAGTTCAGAGTATATTTGTACATTTATTTCTATTGTTTAAATTGATTTATATAGAATTATTGCCATTTTTACCGAATATTTAGATTTGTGCATGGTAACGGGGTCCCTGATGTTGGTGAGTAGTGTTGAGTTAACTTGTACATTTATTTTTTCTATTTCTATTATTTATTATAATTATTCATTGGTATTTTTTTATGATTATTTCAACTATTTCGACTTCAAAAGTCTCCCAATCGTACAGTATATTACACCATGTTGTAGCATACTTATTTAAGTTAATATTTCTTAAATAAATAAATAACTATACCGAATATAGGTTTTAAAATATTTATATGTAAAAGGAGCAAATATATGAATTCAAAGCTATGTATGCTCATATTTAAAACGTACATACTTCCAATCTGTGAATATGCTTCTCCCTTCTTTGGGACCACCAATAAAGGTTTAACTCAGAAATTAGATAGATCCTATTAATATGCAATAAGAATAGCATATGGTCACAACGAATAAGGTATAGATTATAATGCTAAGATGAGAGAATCTAACCTCCTGCCATTACATCTTCGCAGGAAAGCAAATATGATAAGCATGTTACACAGATACAGAATAGAGCAAAATGTTTTAAATAAAGAGAGATTATTACGAAATGATATGAACACAAACATTGAACTGACCTTACCAAAGACAGAAAGATACAGAAGGTATGAGGGTAGATCCCTTTGGAACGAGTTACCAGGTAATTTAAAAACAATCGTTGAACACCAGCAATTGAAGTCTTCCTTATTAGATTTGTATAGAGAAAACATAGCAGAAGCATAAACATGAACAGGTTTTAATTGGCCTCACTGTTTTTAACCTTGCAAATTGACCAATGCCTAAGAATAGCCACGAGACTTTACCGGTGTAAGAACAGCTGGGAGATATTGAGATGAAATTTATATATCGCATAGAATGACAATTACGATAGCTTCTCAGACCTAGCAGCCCCCCCCCCACACACACACATATATATATTACCTTTTCAGAAATTTCATTTTTAGCTTTTTCAGACATAAGAGCGGCCGTTTTGACCCATATCAAACCATGAAAGGCAGATATATGATTTCGCATTGCTTTATCTTTGACCCTGGGCTTTTTGTAAAAGAAACTCATTTGGGGGGTGTCAGGCTCCACTTTACCCTTTATCACTCAAACAATGAATAAAAGTATATTTCAGAGTACAAAGAATTATCTATGACTACTATGAAATAGAAATTGGCACTTGTCCCACTAGTGCTGTAACTAAGAACAATAAATGTTCATACATATATTTTGAAAATCTTTAACTGAGTATGCATCGTGTAAGATTTAGCCAGTTTCTGAGAATAGCTTTATTTTATTTCATGGATTTCTGGGAACAGTATGCATGTTTAAATGATGTATAGATTTGTGTATATGTGTACCATCCTGTACCATCCACCGAATCGTCACACACCATTTTGCACCCATCCTCCCTGCATGGTCTATCCTTGAGTATATATGGGTCTGATCTTTAGAAAATGCACAGTTGGCAGATCTACATATTTAGTAAATTCTGCTAAATTAGGCTGGATAATGATGAATATTGGGTATATCTGAGTACAGTTGGTATCACATTGATTAAAGTATCAGTTCAGTTATGTTAAACTGTATTTTCAGGCTCATTTTGGTCTTAAATGTGAGTTATTTGAGAGGATTGGTGAAAGGGAATTGTATATTTTCTGAAAATCTGACCGATATGTAATTAATTTTATTTCTCATCATACATTCAAATACAAATTACAAAGAAAGAGGAGTAAAGGCATAGTCTAGATTTCAGATATTACAACTTATATATGATAGGGTTCTAGGAAGAGTATACGCATAGATATTTAGATTATATGGATACCTGCACGCGTATACACTCCTGTAGATCAACCTAATCAGCCAGTTTGTCACCCATCCTCCATCACAACCTACTGGTAATTCAGCTGGCCCTCAAGTCATACTTTCCCAAAGAAAGCAATACAGCAGACATACAATCATCAAGATGAAGGTTTTGTTGGTCCTAGTGATGGTCAGCCTCCTTGTAACCATGACAACAGCAAAACCTATACATGAGCCTGAGGTATGTATATTACACTCTCTAGTACAGGAAATTTATTTGTTTGCCATTTTTCGAAGTTTATAAGCCAGGGTTTATATTTCCTTGGATCTTGCTTCAACCTTGGGTTGTAATTGGGATCTTAAGCAGACTTTTAACTAATTTAAGCTAATTATGTCGCAAAATTGATATTTTTCAAATTGTTTTATTCCCGAAATCTCTCTGTGGTATTGTTCTCATCTGGGAGGCATCTAACCCCTAACATTGTATAAATACACATACACAATTTCAGGAAAGTGTAGTAAATACATCCATACATTTCTAAAACCATGCTATAGAGTCTGCTTTACTAGTAATTGCCCACACAAAGTATTGCAAACTATTTTTCATGAAAAGAAATACAAATTTTAAATAATTATAGAAATAACTAGCTCTTCTAAACCTTAGTATCATTAAAATTAGTTCATCTCATCGTTTCAAATAATATGTTATGTCAAAATCTATGTGTTGCAACTTGTGACTCATAATCTTCAATGGGTCAGTAAGGTATTCAATGTTAATAACTGTCAGTCCTCACATTTCTTTTTTATGATAATGTAAGCTCAAGCCTGTAATACATAGATGGAACCTAGCAAGGGGGAAGTCTGAACACTTGTTAGTGACCGAGGGAGTTAGAGGGCGTTAGTCCGAGATCTTCTCCTGAGGTCACTAATAAGCGTACAGATTCACCCAAGCTTTGTTCCATATTTATTACACCCTATTAATAAATAAAGAATATAAATAAATAAAATAATTGAAGTAATTTCAGTTTTTGGCAGACCTACTTGTTGCATGTGCCAGGGGTGGCATAATTTACATGTTATGCACCACGTTGACCAAGTGTGGCATACAATGCTCAAGGTGTAGGTAACTACACAGCACAGGGGTGTAATACCGATCAGGCCTTTTAATGAAAGGAGCTGAACTGTTTGCAGCTCCAAGCCCCTATTCTCCAAACCAACATTTTCACCAATTAAATATTGGGGAAGGCATGCAATATTGACTGGAACCAAAAGAAACTGTGGCTTTGCATAATTATTCCCCTCAGGTTTTTTTTTATTTTCTTTCTTTTTATTTTGTTAAGGTTAATATGAAATTTAATACATTACAGAAAATATGCCATGACATTCATCTAAACCTTTTTTGGGGAAGTAAATATGATATGATAGCTATGACCTGGGGGAATATGAGTGACTCCTCACACAATTACAGACTGTTGGGGAGTGAAGAACAAAGTTAACAATGTATTAATCTGGCCTTGTTTCTGTGGATATGCCCACCTAGGATTGCACAAATGTGATGTGTTCCAGGAAAATGAGTGACAAGTGTCAAAATTGTGTTTTTCAAAGTGATTTTTTCACAAGATCTTTTTTTTAAAATGTTCTGTTGTTTAGAGGGTTTAGCACATATTGTCATATAAATCCATGTTACAAATTCCGGGACATTGTACTAAACATATCTTTGTGTTTTGAAGGCGTCCACATGGAGAATATTTAATTGCTTTACTGGTTATTACCCATTCAGAAACATTGCAAACTATATAACAAAAAAATATTAAACTTGACATATAGAAATACTTCTTAAATGTTGCAATATTTACTATCATTGGAATCAGCTTGATCTCCTCTTCTCAAATATGGTGATATCTCAAAATTCATATTTTGCGACTTATGATTCCTTTTCCCAAAATGGATCACATTTGAATAAGAAACAGTTACATCAATCATATCTTAATCATCTGTGTATTGTTGCAGGAACGAAAAGAGCACATTGACAACAAAAGAGATGTGGCGGCAAACAATGGAGACCAGCACAGGCGGCACAGGCGGACCAGCACAGGCGGCACAGGTGGCACAGGCGGCACAGGGGGCACAGGCAGCACAGGCGGCACAGGCAGCACAGGCGGCACAGATGGCACAGGCGGCACAGGGGACACAGGCGGCACAGATGGCACAGATGGCACAGGCGGCACAGGGGACACAGGCGGCACAGGGGACACAGGCGGCACAGATGGCACAGATGGCACAGGCGGCACAGGGGACACAGGTGGCACAGGTGGCACAGAGGGCACAGGGGGCACAGGGGGCACAGGGGACACAGGCGGCACAGGTGGCACAGATGGCACAGGCGGCACAGGGGGCACAGGGGGCACAGGGGGCACAGGTGGCACAGATGGCACAGGGGGCACAGGGGACACAGGGGGCACAGGGGACACAGGCGGCACAGGTGGCACAGGTGGCACAGGGGGCACAGGGGACACAGGGGGCACAGGGGACACAGGCGGCACAGGGGACACAGGCGGCACAGGGGACACAGGTGGCACAGGGGACACAGGGGGTACAGGTGGCACAGGCGGCACAGGGGACACAGGCGGCACAGGGGACACGGGGGACACAGGGGACACAGGCGGCACAGGGGACACAGGCGGCACAGAGGGCACAGGGGACACAGGCGGCACAGGTGGCACAGATGGCACAGGCGGCACAGGGGGCACAGGGGGCACAGGGGACACAGGTGGCACAGGGGACACAGGCGGCACAGGCGGCACAGGCGGCACAGGTGGCACAGGTGGCACAGGTGGCACAGGGGACACAGGTGGCACAGGCGGCACAGATGGCACAGGTGGCACAGGGGGCACAGGCAGCACAGGCGGCACAGGCAGCACAGGCGGCACAGATGGCACAGGCGGCACAGGGGACACAGGCGGCACAGATGGCACAGATGGCACAGGCGGCACAGGGGACACAGGCGGCACAGGGGGCACAGGTGGCACAGAGGGCACAGGGGGCACAGGGGGCACAGGGGACACAGGCGGCACAGGTGGCACAGATGGCACAGGCGGCACAGGGGGCACAGGGGGCACAGGGGGCACAGGGGACACAGGGGGCACAGGGGACACAGGCGGCACAGGGGACACAGGCGGCACAGGGGACACAGGTGGCACAGGGGACACAGGGGGTACAGGTGGCACAGGCGGCACAGGGGACACAGGCGGCACAGGGGACACGGGGGACACAGGGGACACAGGCGGCACAGGGGACACAGGCGGCACAGAGGGCACAGGGGGTACAGGCGGCACAGGGGACACAGGCGGCACAGGTGGCACAGATGGCACAGGCGGCACAGGGGGCACAGGGGGCACAGGGGACACAGGGGGCACAGGCGGCACAGGCGGCACAGGTGGCACAGGTGGCACAGGTGGCACAGGGGACACAGGTGGTACAGGCGGCACAGATGGCACAGGTGGCACAGGTGGCACAGGCGGCACAGGGGGTACAGGTGGCACAGGGGACACAGAGGGCACAGGGGGCACAGGTGGCACAGGGGACACAGGTGGCACAGGTGGCACAGAGGGCACAGGGGGTACAGGTGGCACAGGGGACACAGGGGGCACAGGCGGCACAGGGGGCACAGGCGGCACAGGGGGCACAGGGGACACAGGGGACACAGGTGGCACAGGCGGCACAGGTGGCACAGGGGACACGGGGGACACAGGGGACACAGGGGACACAGGGGACATGGGGGACACAGGGGACACAGGGGACACAGAGGGCACAGGTGGCACAGGTGGCACAGGGGACACAGGGGACACAGGGGACACAGGGGGCACAGGGGACACAGGGGACACAGGTGGCACAGGGGACACGGGGGACACAGGGGACACAGGGGACACAGGTGGCACAGGCGGCACAGGGGACACAGGTGGCACAGGCGGCACAGGTGGCACAGGGGACACAGGTGGCACAGGCGGCACAGGGGACACAGGCGGCACAGGTGGCACAGGCGGCACAGGTGGCACAGGTGGCACAGGGGACACAGGTGGCACAGGCGGCACAGGTGGCACAGGCGGCACAGGTGGCACAGGTGGCACAGGTGGCACAGGGGACACAGGGGACACAGGGGACACAGGGGGCACAGGCGGCACAGGGGACACAGGTGGCACAGGGGACACAGGGGACACAGGGGACACAGGGGACACAGGCGGCACAGGTGGCACAGGGGACACAGGTGGCACAGGCGGCACAGGTGGCACAGGTGGCACAGGTGGCACAGGGGACACAGGGGACACAGGGGGCACAGGGGACACAGGCGGCACAGGTGGCACAGATGGCACAGATGGCACAGGCGGCACAGGGGACACAGGTGGCACAGGGGACACAGGGGACACAGGGGACACAGGGGACACAGGCGGCACAGGTGGCACAGGGGACACAGGTGGCACTTGATTCCAAATCTACCAAGTACCATTCTGTCACCCTTGAGGAGATTTAACTATCGACGTTTGATAAAAAAGTAAAAAATATATGATTCAATTGATAATAAAATATTTTGCTCAAAATATCCACTGTACTTGTATGATATTAATGGAAGATCAACTTTATGAGTGGAATAACATAATTATATAAAAATAGAGAATTTATTGTGACTGCTAAAGGTCATATTCAGAGGTCAAAAGTCAAGATCACAGGTACATTTTGAGGTCCGATTTTCGAGAATTTTGTCATTTTTGAGGCATAATTTCCTCTACCTGTAAAAAATAAACCAAACAAGACAATGGTTACAAGGCTCTCACAGCTGAAAAGTCGTCAAATTGGTGGATATGGCCATATATAGAATTAATTTTATTTCTCATCATACATCCCAATACAAATTACAAAGAAACAGGAGTAAAGGCATAGTCTAGGTTTAGGATATTACAACATATACAGATTTGGCCAGTTTCCAAGAATAGTATTGTTTTATTTCATTGATTTCTGGGAACACTATACATGTTTCAATGATATATAGATCTGTGTATGTGTGTACCATCCTGTACCATCCACCTTATCGTCACACACCATTTTGCATCCATCCTCCGTGCATGGTGTATTCATGAGTATATATGGGTGAAATCGCAAGAAAATGTACATTTGTCCTTCACCAAACCTCTCAAATAACCCAAACTTAAGACAAAAATCTGATTCAAAATACAGTTCAATATAACCAAACAGAGTGTTTGAATCAAGACAATACTAAATATACTCAGATATACCTAATATTGACCATTTTTTGGTCTAATTTAGCAGGAGTTACTAAATGTGTTGATCTGCCAATTGTACATTTTCTGAAAATCTTACCCCTATATATAGTTAAGTTTATTTCTCTTCATACATTCAAAACCAAATTACAAAGAAACAGGAGTAAAGGCATAGTCTAGGTATCAGATCTTACAACCTAAATACAATAGGGTTCTAGGAAGAGTATATATATAGAGCTTTAGATTATATAGATACCTGCATGTACTTATACACTCCTGTAGATCAACCTAATCAGCCAGTTTGTCACCCATCCTCCATCACAACCTACTGGTAATTCAGCTGTGCCTCAAGTCATACTTTCCCATAGAAAGCAATACAGCAGACATACAATCATCAAGATGAAGTTTTTGTTGGTCCTAGTGATGGTCAGCCTCCTTGTGACCATGACAACAGCAAAACCTATACATGAGCCTGAGGTATGTGTATTACACTCTCTACTACAGGAAATGTATTTGTTCGCCATTTTTCGAAAGTTTATAAGCCAGGGTTTCTATTTCCTTGAATCTTGCTTTAACCATGGCTTGTAATTGGAATCTTAAGTGGACTTTTAATTAATTCAAACTAATGAAGCCGCAAACAAATATTTTTCAATGTGTTTTATTCTTAAAATCCCCCTGTGGTAGGCCTATTGTTCTCATTTGGGAGGCATCTAACGCCAGACATTGTACACAATTTCAGGACAGTGTAGTAAATACATCAATGCATTTCTAAGGTCATGCTATATAGTACTACTTTACAAGTAATTGCCCACCCGAAATATTTGAAACTATATTTTCATGAATAGAAATATCAAATTTTGAATATAGAAATACTTAGCTCTTCTAAACCTTACTATCATTACAATTTGTTCATCTCATCGTTTCAAATAACATGATATGTCAAAATCTTTTTGTTGCAACTTGTGACTCATAATCACTAATGGGTCACCAGTGTCAATAACTATCACCTCAAGTATTCACCTCTATTCTTCATAAAACTGTAGTCTTATGCTTGTAATACTGATCATGCCTTTTAATGAAAGGAGCTGAACTGTTTGCACCTCCAAGCCCCTATTCTCCAAACCAACATTTTCAACAATTAAATATTGGGGAAGGCATGCAATATTGACTGGAACCAAAAGAGACTGTGGCATTGCATAATTATTCACCTCAGGTTTATTTTTCTTATGCCATGACATCAATCTAAGCCTTCTTTTTATCAATATTGTGATAGAGAAGTACACATGATATGATAGCTATGACTAGGGGGAATATGAGTGACTCCTCACACAACTGCAGAATGTTGGGGAGTGAAGAACAAAGTTAACAATGTATTAATCTAGCCTTGTTTCTGTGGGTATGCCAAGCTACGATTGGACAAATATGGATTGTATCTATTGTTATAATTTAATAAACATTGATGAATTGTATCTATTGTTATAATTTAATAACCATTTGAAAAAGAAACATTTACATTAATGATGTTTTGATCATCTCTGTATTGCTGCAGGAACGAAAACTTCACATTGACAATATGAGAGATGTGGCTGCAAACAATGGAGAGGAACGGGCGGCACAGGCGGCAAAGGCTAGGGGTTTTTGGATGCCAGTTGGTCGTTAATTAGCCATTGTGGATGCTGGAGCAGCCATTGTTGCTGGTTTATAGTAAACCAATGCCAGGAACTCCCATATATGGCACCCTACTAAGGAAAAGGCAAATGAATAAAAGAATATTTTAGCAAGTAATTTGCTGTCGAAATCATTGCTACTGAAAGTCTACCTTCCCAAACATAGCCATCTAACTTCAATTCTTAGTGATTTGAAAGTATCTAGGTACACTTTCTATAACCACATTGTAGTTACACCCCTCTAATATCACAGTTTGGCCATCATTTGAAAATAGACCATACTGCTCAAATTGGAATTGCTCAATCATGGAAGAGATACTGAAATAATATGACAAACAACAGAAACTACTGTTTGATACCATTGATCTATTACATGTGTTTTCATGGGACAATTCTTCCTCCTTTCTAGTCTTCAATATTTATTGTTTCAATTATTTATATCAATGACTAATATATTGTGAGTATGCAGACCACAATTGTCTGAACATATGTTGAACATATGAAGGAAATTAACATTGAATATCATTTCTTGGCATATTCATCTTCTATTTTGTCACAACAAGGTCTCCCTTTCACCTACTCTGCTTACTGTCTCACTTGATTTGGATTTTGATTTGAAAATACTATATTTGCGAAGGTTTATAGAGGAATATTAACAAATGGGTCAACATGCTTCTGGATTAATTTCCACGCCTTCCAGTAGTTGCCAAGAAAGGGGACAATCTAACAGAGGATAAAATACAGTCAAATAATGTAGAATACTTTTTTGAACATACTCAATATAGATAATCAAGTTTTAATGGATATAAAACATTTTGGGAAAAATAAGTTGAGATATTGGTCCTGGTAGAGTGTACTTTCTACTGGTTTATAAGAGAACTACAGAATATGCACTGGAGGTTCTTACAACAAAGTAGAATGAAGTTATTATAATAAAGTAATACAATATGAACAAAGTTAAATAACATAGAGTATATATAAGTAGACACTGGGCTAAAAGTGTTGTCTTAAATGGTGTGTGATATAATTTTAATGAACCTTCAGACAACCTGTAACAACAATATACAAATGGCCATGCCTAATTTGAAGATGGCATGTTTGACGAGGTCTACTGCATGGTCTCCTGAAACAAAGGTAATTTCAACAAATGCCCCAATCCTATTGTGGTATTCTTTAAATGTGTGAAAGACAAGACCGTATTCATTCACCTAATTGATTTCCCTACATCAAATACTTGAGTATTGTGAACCCCAAGGTTAGGAGGCCACGAGGAATCCTCCAACAGATGGTCAAAGAAGCCACTGAAAAATAGATAGATTTATGGGTAAGAAGGTGCAGTTGGAAGACCTACAAAAGCAGTAAATGTGACCATATCTCCAATTTGTATATTTGAAAATAGAATATATCATATTGAAGTGGTCTCCACTGAATATGCCTGACTTGGACTCCAGCAAGAACAATCCAAAACATAAGTAATACAAAGTCTTTGTTTATTCCATCATATCCAGCCATCCCTCTTCCCTGAACCATAGAAATAAGAATAAGACCAGTGTTATATTATGAATATAACTTATGAATGACTATCAATGTATGCTCGAAATAATAATGACTATTGTATTTAAAAAGGAATGAATTGAGACCGGAGGCTTTGATGTTAAAGATCCAACTGACTATCTTTTATTGTCCTTACATACATCACGGAGTAACTGCGTGGCTTATTATGATTGGCTATGCCTGCTCTGGTGTTACCTGATCCCTTTACTAGTGTTGCACAATCCTGCTGTTAATTTATTTAATGATAAGTAGTTATAGTAATTAAAGACCCTCATTGATTTATACTATTGATAACAATGTGGTTAATCACTATTACATTCTGATTATGTAATATAATATAACACAAGGTCGCCTCAATAAAACCCTATTCAAAAGAACAAGCAATTTGCTCTTCTCCTTTTTGGGCACAGAATAGGATGATAACATGGGAAATAACAGTAACAAAACAGAATGTTAGAGGCCATAGGTTTGCCTCATAAAATACCTTTTAACATAATGGAAATGTTAAGCTCAGTTCATACAACTGGCAGTAATCTCACATCTAGATCAACATAATCACTACGTTATTGGGTCACATTTTCGGAAATTGTACAATTGACAGATCTACACATTTAGGAAATTCTGCTAAATTAGGCTGAAAAATGATGAATACCGGGTATATCTGAGTATATTCAGTATCACATTGATTTAGAGTCTCAATTCTGTTATATTGATACTGCATTTTGAAGCTCATTTTTGTCTTAAAGGTAAATACCAGCGTTGTCAGCACTGTAGCAGGTGGGAATTTAAGGAACTAATGCATGAAACAATAGAAGTCAATATATTTTGTTCAACCTTTGTCTTGAGAAAGAACATGGTTGGGGGAATACAAAATGCAAAAAAAAACTGGATATTTTTTTGTGTTTTAGGGATGAGTGTAGTTTACTTCCATTCACTATTGATTTCAATGGGGGAAACTCATTGTGATACAAGTTTAGCTGAATAACTTTTCTTTTAGCTCAATGACCCCTCTTTTTGTATTGAGAGGGTAGAATAACATGTCAGCAATGTATATGCATATTTTAAAGAAAATCGTATGATTCATTCATATGCTATTGGGGAAAATGCAGAAAATACCCGTTTTCCCATAGACTTCCATAGTAAACAGTAGTAAATTTCAGTGGTCCCTGAAAAATAAACTAATCCAATGACATATGGTTTTGGGGGGCTTTTTGGGTTCCCACAACCATGTTTTTTCTAATTCCAAAGTTTAAAGAAAATTCTGTGATTCATTCCTTTTTGTATTAAATGCTGACATTTACCTTTAATTGTGGGTTATTTGAGGGGACTGGTGAAGGTGAATTGTACATTTTCGGAAAACCTGACCCTATTACTGAAGCACAGAATGCTGCAGGAACAGTGGCATAACAAATCCAAAATGTAGGCACCTATGGGCATCGTCATTTTGCCAGTGAGATCTCTTGAGATCTCTTCTTGTTTAAAATCTTGTTCCTACAGTAACAAGGTGTTAGTATTAACCTAAATACAGTGAAACCACAGTTTGTTCTTCACCACATAAATATATACTCTTCTTTTTCTAGCAAGGAGGTCGCTCATTTGCATATTCTATTTTTAAAATCAATTTGTATTGCTCACCTATATAAGTATGAACAAACAAATATCACTAACACTCCACAGAAGTCTGAGTGGCACAGTGAATATTGAAACCCCAAAATCATCAACGTAAATCTCATCTAAATATAATTTACTTCATCCCTAAATCTTCTTCTAAAAACTTTTGTATATATATGTTTATACGATGCTCAAAGGAAAATTATTGAATTATGTCTACACATTATCTTGGCCCTACAGAACCAACCCTGAAAAGGGGAGTCAACTATAAATAAAATCGTTAAAATATATATGTACCTGTAGATGTGTAATCCTCACCAGTGAGGGAGAATAAGTGAGTAGAAACAGGACGTTGGGCTTCAATATTTTATTAAGACTTCACACATTTGTGACAGTGCAATAGACATACAAGCTTATTTGAAAGAATACACGTGGTTTTGCTAAATTCACCCCAATGCTGGAATTAGCCATATGAGAACACTTTTATTTCAACTGAATTGGCTTATAATTTTACAGTTTTACACATTCTTATGCTAAGTATCCTATAGGCCTATTGCTCGACTATTATGAGCTGTATACATTTCCATTTATTTCTTAAAGTGTTGATAAAAAAGTGAGTGCAATCCCATCCTTCTTACTAAAGCTTGATATGCCTGAACAACTTCATATTGACTTGGAGAGCTGCATCTGGTCACGTAGACACTAGACAGGAATGTAAGTTTGTAAAACATCCAGGAACGCCTCACTTCATTCATTTCTTGTCAAACTTAAAGCTGCAGTCACAGTCAATGTTGGTAAAAAACTGAATATTTCTTGCGTTTTCTTCCATTTTCTTTTCCAACTCATCTAGAGGTCATTTGACCGAAATGTTGGAAGATGTCTGCCTGGTTGTCTTTGTTAACAAGCTTCTAAAACGTTCTTATTTGTGTTTGGAGGACCGGCCCAAATCCTCTCCTTTGATGACTTTGATTATTATCGCCGACCAGCAGCTGTTTTTGATCAGAAGTGTCTACAGCACCCCTCAGGACCACAACCTCATGAGCTTACGGCCCGGTAGTGTTCTCCGCTGAATATACGGGTCAGATTTTCAGAAAATGTACAATTGGCAGCTCTACACATTTAGGAACTTCTGCTTTATTGGGCTAAAAAATGATGAATACTGGATATATCTGAGTATATTTGATATCACATTGATTTAAAGTATCAGTTCTGTTAGGTTAAACTGCTTTTTAAAGCTCATTTTTGTCTGAAATTTGGACTATTTGAGGGGATTGGTGAAGGTGAATTGTACATTTTCTGGAAATCCGACCCATACCTGTTTTGGAGTTTTCTGGCACCAAGAGCACCAGTTGGTTTTTTTATCGTTGGAAGGGTAAGATTTCTATCATGAATTTATATAATACCTAATTTTTAAAGATCGAGACATCGATGTGTAGACATTTCAGGGTTGGGTGGCGGGGTGATCTTTGTTTAAAGATCTTATCAAAAATATCAATTGTATGTTAATGATGTTATATTGCTCTAAAAAAACTGTGACGATGCCTAGTAAATATTGGCAATGACTAAATTCCGTCCATATAGATTGTAGTACATAATATGTAGCCATATTATATTATAGGGATATCCCCCAGTAACTACTTCGGATATGTTGTCAATAATGAATTATGATATACCTGTTGTAAAAATGTATGAACATAATTGGAAAGGTCTTAGAGTATACTAAGACTTAACTATTGCCAAAGTACTCACTGTATGTAAATTAGAACCAATAGAGCGAAACTCAGATATAATTGTATATGTAAATCTCGAGACATGTAAGATATTTTATTTTATTTATTTTTAGGACTCAGTGGAAGACCTACTCTGTAGAATTGTACGCCCATTTCATGATTATGTAACTGTTGACAAACCATGAATAAAAATTCAATATATATATATATTGAATTTTTATTCAATATATATATATATATATATATAGCAAGGATATAAGGCACTAGAAAGGTATATACCTTAGTGAAATAGTAAAAGCTAACGGTGCAAAATTTCCTCAGAGTTAAGTTCACCAGTGTATACATTTTCATAAAAATCCATTTCTGTCCTTCTGGAAATAATCCAGAAGAATCCAGCTATTCCAGCCTGTACCTTTATGAAGAGAATATGAGTTTGCGAAGATATAAGAAAGAGTAACTACACAGAGTCAAATGTATGTTGACATAAGCCTAACATACAGTTCAGTGCACTAATAAGTACTTAATATAAATTGGTGTATCAAACGTCTCGTTTAAAACACCAATGTATATCTTGGTTTCGTAATTATAATACTTTCTGGTATCGCAAGTATAGCGAGTACGGTAGCTTTGATAAAAAGTTGTCATATTGGTTATTGCACGTTGGAACTCCACTTACACCTCCAACTCTCACTCCTCCAACTCATTCCAACAGCTGACTTGAAATTTAAAAAAAGCAATGTTTTCCTTAATAGTCCAGAAGGTAATTTTTCCATCAGAGTAGAACAGCCCTTTTAACCTCCAAGT
The DNA here is from genome assembly GCA_942159475.1 of Sthenelais limicola. Lineage (NCBI taxonomy): Eukaryota > Metazoa > Annelida > Polychaeta > Phyllodocida > Sigalionidae > Sthenelais > Sthenelais limicola. The sequence continues at coordinate 106,311,157 of OW804099.1, forward strand.
TGCAACAAATCTGCCATTATGTCTCTTGCCAAAATAAGGCATGCCAGAGTACTGACAAGTGATATATTGATATTTTTCAAAGTGTCTTTTTCAGAAGATTTCTCTATTGCAATGTTCTGATTTTAGAGGGTGTAAAGATTATAGAAATTCTAATAAATATATCCTTGAGTTTTGATGGCCTTCATATGGAGTATATTTAGTTACTTGTCTGGTAATTACCCACCCACAAACATTGCAAACCTTATTTTTTTTAAATAAAGATATCAAACATAAAATATAGAAACACTGTTTAGATGTGCTGGTGTTTCATACCATTAGAATCAGCTTGATTTCATCCTTTCAAATATGATGATATCTCAAAATCCATTTTTTGCGACTTATGACTCATTTTCCTGAAACGGATCACAAGTTGTAAGGCCAACTGGAGAGTTCAATATTTCCATGTCTACCGTTGTCGCAAGCCCGGGCTAATTTCGATGTCTTCATCAAGTGAACTCCAGGATCCAAGGACCTCGCGCATCTGGCTGTCTGCTGCTAGAAGCACAGGCGCCTTCGGTATTGGTATATTTGCAAATGAACATTAAATAGGGGATTTGCATAGCCGCCATTTTGAATCTCGATTTGCATGGAATTATTGGACAAATGGTATGATCTAAAATTAATAGAAATCCTGTCATGTTCAGCGTGGACTATTCATTAATCCTCCAAATGTCAATATCCATGTGTTATACATGTTTCCATGACAGATGCTCATCTTTCCCATCATGCATTTGGTTAACAGCGACCGTCTATTGAAAGAAAATAGATGGGATATTTCTTAAAACATAATTGCAATTTACGATTAAAATGTTGCTAAATATTGTGTATGTCAAATTTCAAAAGAATCCATCCCAGGAATTTCGACATATTTTTAAAAGTGATATCTTAAAGGTTAAAGAAAAAAACTAGCGATTTTTGGAAACTATTGCATAGGGCGGTCTACAGCCCAGTCACATGAATGGGTCGTATGCTAAGCTAGGTCGGAATATCCCCTATGCATGACGTCATGGTATGGGATACCCATTGGTACTGTGGGGGCTTTTCACTGGTCCTGCATTACAATATTGAGACGATATGACAGGGCATGGATATCCAGACTCTATGTTAGATGCCTACACCCACAACGCAGGAGTAGTTTGTCACCTGTAGAGTTTTTTTCTAATAGATTTTCATTTCATAAACTTTCGGGGAAAAGATCCGATATTCTCATGCGATACAAATAAATATTCAAAAAAGTGTATATCAAGTGTGTCTGAATATATTTGGTTTTCCGGTGATTTCAAAATTCAGATTGGTTATGTTGAACTGTAATTTAAAGCTTATTTCTGTCCTGAATTTAAGGGAATTGGGAGGATTGGGGAAGGCGATTTGTACATTTTCTGACGACCTCACTCGTATTTTATTTTCAGACCCACTCTAGTAAATGACATCCTCTCTCATCATGAGGGACAGGCATCGCTCTGAGAGGATGACTCAACAATTTATTTACCTAATGTTATATCCCAAATTTAGCCATACATGATAATAGACCATTGGCCAAGATCTACATAGCACAGTACTAGTATGTTAACTATAGAAATGTGGATTTAATAGTTCGTAGACAAAACATGAAACAGTAATTTAAGGTCATGAATATCTTCAGGCATACATATTCTATATATAGAATTGGACAAAAGAATCAAACAAATAGTTTTCTAGTTGTAAGTCCATTTTTATTGATTATGCGAATCAATCATTACAGTACAATATCTTCCATATATATGCCAATATAGTGGTTTATGTATGAAACTTGAACACACCACTGTCTTTATACAAGATGGGCTTGTATTTAAAACTGAAATCTTCATGTAACATATCATCACTTAATAGAAAACGGTCTTCTGTGTCTACTCGTTCTCTATAGTGATATCTGCATTAACAGAATATTTAAAACTTTTGACATAATTATTTGCCTGGATTGTACGCTTCTGTGGACATTACAATTATGTAATTACAATGTGAGTTGCTCCTTATCGTGACAACTCATTATGTCGTGTTGGTTTGATGACCTAATACAATATGAAAAAAAAATGGAATTTTGATAATTATAACATAATAAATAAATTGAATCTTTGTATCAATGGATCACGTACTGTAAGAATTAAATGAATTTTGTTGAAACTTTGTTGATTTACATACAGGGGGAGCATTTATATAATGTGTGATGTGTCAGACAAAAATGAGTCACAAAAAGTCACAATAATTGAGTACCATGATATTGGATAAGATGAGATCATACAAATGGTAATGGAAAACATTAGGGCATCTAATAAGTACTGCTATATGTTGTATGCATGAAAAAATGCTGACTATGTTTCTTGAAAACCTTTCTTTAAAAGGTTCTTGTGACTTAAGACTTGTGACTCATTTTTCTAACACATCATATCTTTTGTCCAAGTTCACTATTTCACAGTATTAGGTCTCATAAATCATGTAGACTTCAAAGGTATTACCTGAGGTTCCACCATTATATCTACTAACTGCCATGAATGTTTCCCCTTCATCATTATGTGTAACAGACAGAATAGTAATCTTATCAGTATTTGTATCATCATTAATATCCCCCTCTAGTGTGTGTATATTCCCCCTAAGGTAACCAGTTCTGATGAACCCATCCTCATGTACAGCCAATATGTTGTCATTATTCAGTATAGCAAAGGGGCCAACTTCAGTTGTTGGATATATATATTGAGGTGATCCATCATCATAAACGTAATTGTATACTTTGTTGAAAAAAAGTCGACTGTAGATCAGGGTAGATTTACCATTTACATCCTCTACAGACTTTCTACAAGCATCATCATAACTAAATGATACAGGTTCCATGTCAGATCTTCTGTACTTCTTCATTATGTTGTCGCTACTTGTATATAGAGAGTTAATATTAACAGCAATATGATCAACATTCCCTATATCATAAGTAGTTTTAGCATTGGTGAAATAATCAAACTTTACAAGTTCTTCACCCACGGAATCATAAACATAGACTTCAGCCCCAGTGCAAGCAACACTTCCAAAAGCATGGACAGTTGACATCATACTGGAAGTACACTCTCCAGTTAAACTATTAATAAAGTGTTTGTAAACTCCTTCATCCCCATATATCGCAACTAATGAATAATGTGTCACAAAACAGATGTCGAGAAATGGACGGCCGGTTCCTGCTTTGCACTGTGCCAATTTCATAGTAGCCACTGCAATACGAAATGGGGAACAATATAGTGAAAACTTGTATTGACATACAAGTTTAACATATTATTTAATTGAACCTAAACGCATTGTACAAAAACATACATACATACATACATTGTATAAAAGCATGCATCTGAAACATAGATATCATGTATACTCCTGGTATATGGAAAAAAATAAAACTAAAGTTTAAAGTAAAGAGGCCAAACCAGCTATTATTAACAACAGTGAAAGTATCATTCAGATGAATGAATCAAATAGTGACTTTCCAATGCCAAAGAATGGTACTGAGTACATTATTTTGTATGTATGGAAAGAAAGTTAAAGATTTTTCTTGAGGGAGGGCCAAACATTAGTGATTTTGTTGGATACACTTCTTAAGATGACCTCAGATAAACATAGATATATCTAACACACAATTTTAGACTTTGCTTATACTACGAACACTATAACCTATCAACAGGTATAAACATTCCTACAAAGTGTTCTCGTGATAAAAACTTGAGAAGTACCATTTGTGCAGATTATATCACATTTTTCTGTCCAGCATCACATATGATGCCTCATTTGCATCCATATAAAGATATCTGACATAGCTTGCAATGGAACAGAGCCATCAATACCTGTATCAGAAGAAATACCCTGGGGAAAAGGTATGACCTACTTGGAATAACGGCCTTATTGGTATTTGCCCTGTGTCTATGAGATTTTTTTTTTTTTGAAGATTTAATTTCCACTGAGTTAGCATTATCCCATTTGTCTGGGTTCTTCTAATGCGTCCAGTTTACATAGGATAAAGCCAGGATTACATATATGTACACAAATGGAAAAGTACTTTCAGTAGTAGCAGTTTAGAAGTGCTAATCATTCAGTAGCATGCCCACATATTCGCCTAGAACAGAATTGATTTCTAGAGCAGTATAACAGGTTACACAATACAAAAGGCAGTTTGTACTTAGTTTGGCTTTGCTATATCTATTGCTATATCGTACTCACTTTTAGGTGAGGTTGTCCTAGAATCATTATGAAGAGTCGTGGGGAGGTGTCCTGCCTGTTGAGTTCCATAGAAGGGATGGGGAGATCCTTCAGCTGAACGGTCATCTTGTAGGGGTACCGCTCTCACCTCTGGTGTAAGGGAAGATGATCAGGTCATTTTTCATGAATCTATAATCATTGGATGATAAGATTTGGAAAATGTATTTTCCCAAATTCTACTTTTATTTTTATTTTTTTTATAACTTATTTTATAAGAAAGATATTAAAGCAAATTACCCCAAAATCAGAACAAATCAGGAAATCTGTACATAACCGAATTACAACAAGCTGGAACAGGTTGCCCACGGTGGCCCATCGAGCAGTAGACCAACAAGCATTTAAAAATAATGCCAGAGCCATTTATATCTGGAATGACGACTATTTTATATAGTTACATATGTATAATCTATGTGGATTATTCAATTATTTGATATGTCACCTCCTACTGACTGATTTTTCTCCTTCATGAACATCTCTTCCCCTCAATTTGTTCCCCCCCGGGAAAATTTAAATCTGTTAATCCTCATCGAGCGAATGTTACTGTCATTATTGTTTTTTAATTGTCTAGGCACCCATATTGCTATAATATTGTATTCCAAAAACTATGACTGTATAAAGGTAGAGAACCATTGCCAGTCTATGACTGAAATGGAATTGTTACTCTACTCACATGTACTGTAATTACCACCAGGGGGGCTGGAATCCTCCCATTTGCTGGAGCGCTCCTCTGATTGGCTAATACATTAGCAATAAAAGTTTTCTAAATCTAAATCTAAATCTAAATAACTGTTTTTTTTTATAATTACATGCTTTTTGATTATTATGAACTGAAAACATTTTTGGGTCATAAACCTGAATTTTGGCCGTAAACTTGATAGAAAAAAGCACATTGGTTGCTACGGCTACCACAAGTATCTTACTAGTGAAATACACTGCGCACATAAATAACCCTAGATATGTTATTCTCAGAGCAATGTTTATATAACAAGGGATATAGAATATAGTAATCACGGTGTGGATGTACTCTTTAGGATCACCCCAGATATATATGTATATATTCAATATAGAGCCTTAAAATCTTGTTCATGTATTCATGTCACTAGCAGCACGACCCCAAAACATTCTGACCATCCTGAGAAAAAATATTTGAAAAATATTATGTGACTTTTGACTCATTTTCCTGCAACACATCATAAATGACTCTCACCCTCAGGAAGGAGGAGAATGCATGCTATTGCTATGACCAGTAGGCCCACAGGGGGAAGCTGCCCGCTAGCCATGTTTTGTGATCTGAAATACAATAATCAGTACCTAAATAACTATAACTTGTAAATTGAGTTAACAATATTGCAGTATTCCCCATTTAATGTTTATGTTGGTATGCTTATTTATAAGATTGTTTGTTTTAAATAGTTCTATTTAGCAATGGATATTATGCACAAATACAATATTCTCAGTTCAAGCTGATTTACGTTTCATATCAAAGGTTACCATATAACATACTTGAAAAGAATAGATAGCAAGAATATTGTAATTATCTATTAGAACACACACAACTAAAATATTCAAACAAATATATCGTACACACATAATAGTTAATATTCACTTTAGTTAATAAACTACATGCCCAGATGGCAGGATATTAATATATAGATTCATGTAAAACTACATGATAATGATTGTGTGTGTCCTAATTGATAATAACATCAACTGTTATATTCCTGTCTTTTCCTCCCTGTTGACACTTGAACAATATTATTTGGATTATGATCAGCGCTGAAAACAAAATCAGGGATAATATTGTCTGTACAGAATTGTGGTAAAATGTACTATCAAAATTGTATTATTTTAGTGGTTTTCGTCCTCACACCACTTTACCAGTTAGGCTTTCGAGTTCTAGCGCTAACAAAGAAAGACCCAACACAAACGTTTCTATGTTTCTCCTCTTTTATTAGATCCGGACAGGAAGCTGACCAGAAGCTTGATCATTACTAGTGTCCGAGAGCACTTCAGTCTCAAGGAGTACATATGTGATCCGTTTTAGGAAAATGAGTCACAAGTTGCAAAATGTGGATTTCAAGATATTATCATGTTCGAAAAGAGGAGATCAAGGTGATTCCAATGATAGTAAACACCAGGACACCTAATAGGTATTTCTATATTCTAAGTTTGATAAGTTTGAAAAACAAGGTTTGCGATGTTTCTGCCTGGGTAATTGCCAGTAAAGTAACTAAATATATTCCATACAAAGGCCTTCTAAACGCAAAGATATATTCAATACAATGTCCTGAAATTTGTTACATGGATGTATATGACTATAAGTGCTAAATCTTCTAAAAATCAGAATATTTCAATAAAGAGATCGTGTGAAAAAACACTTATTGATTGATAGAAATATCAATTTTGCGACTTGTGACTCATTTTCCTGGAACACATCATATAAAATAGTAGTGCCTGCACATACATGGACATGAAACAGTAATGATAATAAGAGAAGGAGAGATTCTACTATAACTAGAATCTAGAACAGTAAACCATAGATCCTGACATGTCTGTTAACAGTAAGCATAAAATACAATCAGGAGGCACAAGGCCTTTATGTAAAATATAAAGAGCAAACCAAGCATGGATTACCCTTGTGGCGCTTGCTGGTGTTCCTCACCAGAAGCGCACTATGAGTAAATCCCCTACAATTAGTACCTAAAAGGCTTATGAAAATCATTCATTTTTAAAATGCACAACCTGAATAAGAGTACATCAAACAAAAGAACTAGCACTCATACCTCTTACTGAAAGACCAGTCCGTATCTTTCACACCACACTTACCTGGCTGACTTGGGAAAGAGTGCGCAACTTGACTTGGAATAGAGATGCCCTTGAGAGTGTTGGTGTGGTTTGTGTAACACGCCACTCCTGGATTTAGTTTTATAGCTTGGATTGTACTTTAACAGCCGCTTATTCCCACACACAAATACTACAGCTTTATCAACTTTGTATTGATAAGTCTGCGCTTGTTGACAACAATGTACCTGTAAGTGGGTAAAGTTATTAGAAAATTTACAATTTCCCATCACCATATAACCCAAGTAACATACATTTAAGGTAGAAATTAAGCTCAAAATGCAGTTCAGTGTAATCAAATCCACTGTTTAAATCATTGCAATACCAATTATTCCAAGATATATATAATATCTATCATTTTGCAGCCTACATTAACAATATTTATTAAATGTCTAGAGCTGTAGATTGTACATATTCTGATGATTTGACCCAAGTGCAATATGGGTCGTAAGATTAACCAATTCAAAGGTGTTTCCAAGTCATGACTTTATCATGATAAATTATGATAACTATTCAGTGAGGTATAGTGAACTACTAGAACTATGGCAGATGTATTGTATTCATTCAATAGATCTGTCTGGTTATGTTGAACTGTATTTTGAACCTGGTTTTCGTTTTACATTTGGGTTATTTGAGAGGATTGGTGAAGGTGAATTGTACATTTTCTGGAGACTTGACCCAAAATAATCAGATATATATGTTGTTGAATGACGAATACATATTTTCTTAACTATTGTACTGTAATTTAAAAGGTAGGGAGAGCAAGGGGGAGAGAGAGGGGGAGTGAGAGGGGGAGAGAGGGGAGCGAGAGGAGGGAGAGACATTATGAGAGACGAGGATAGGGGAAAGAGAGGGAGAGAGAGGAGAGGGAGAGAGAGGAAGAAAGAGAGGGAGAGTGTGCGAAAAAAGTATTTAATACAATACTAGTAACAATTGCAAAAATAGGTAAAAATATAAGTCGAAAATAGTTTGTGAGTGACAAACATAAATTATTTCATTGAATGACAAATTCTGTCATGTTAGTTGAAATAGAATACCTTGCTTGCAATGATTGCTGAAATAGGTAGAAACAATACATATAAATGCATGGAATAACATAACTAAACAAAAGGGTGGCATGATAGCTGGCTGTCATATTGACCGCCCTTTAGTTTATTAAGTTTTTTTTCTGGCTGGGAAACAAAACAAAAGGTGTGTGATCATGTGTGGTGACGAGAAGAGTGACCAGTGACTAAGGTGAGAGCCAACTAGTTTGTATTTAAATATTTTTGTTTTCTCAGCTATTTATAGCTGAGAAAACAAATGAGTCACTATGAAATGTGCCAATCACTGATACTGCATCTACTGGGCAATTAGAGCCTGCGTTTATTGTCCTCGCTGGCCCTCTATGCCTGACGGGAATCCTGTTGAGGCTGGAGGCCGAGACAGGTTTCCGAAGACATAGAGGGCCAGCGAGGACAATAAACGAAGGCTCTAATGGCTTTAGTCCCCGTTGGTTGGGCTGTTTACCGGAAGTTCTTTAGGCATAGACCGGGACCGGTAGTGACCACTGGCCCTCTATGCGTCTATAACGGGCCAGGTCAGACCAACCAACGGGGACTAAATCTTGATAACTTGGTTAACTGTCTGTGAGGTGTTTCAGCTTAGATGTGACATCAGGCGAGGATGCCATATCTAATCCTTTCAATCTGTCATAGATTTCACACCTAGATGTTATTGAAGGCTGATTGAGAGCCTTTCTAGATTTAGCCAAGGGAGTTGATTGGCTGTTAGTTAGATGCTTCTCCAACCATGATAGGTCTGCAGAAGGCCCTCCCACCTCCCACACCATCCCTCTGCCGACCAACCCCCTCACCTGCCTCAGGTGCTCAAATGGACACTGCCAAACACATTTTCTAAATTTTAAAAGTAAGTTACAAACTATTTAGCCTAGCCTAGCCTAGCCTAGCCTAGCTTACTACTTTTTATACAACCAACTCTTTTTTTCAAGACCAACTTTTTTTTTTACGACCACCTTCTTTTTTACGACCATTTTTTTTCACGACCAACTTTTTTTAACGACCATTTTTTTACGACCAACTATTTTTTATCAATTTTTTTACGACCAACTATTTTTTAACGACAATTTTTTTTCAACAAACTTTTTACAACAAACTTTTTTTACCAACTTTTTTTAATGACAATTTTTTCACGACCAACTACTTTTTAACAACAATTTTTTTTTGACCAATTTTTTAACAACCAACTTTTTTTAACGACAATTTTTCCGACCAACTATTTTTCAACGATAATTTTTTTTCAACCAACTTTTTTTACAACCAACTTTTTTTTACAGCCTGGCTATTGCAGAGTTATTCATCATTGGTTACAGTTACTGAAGTGGAAATAAAAGTCAAGTGTATATAAACCCTAGTCTAGTTGACATTTGGATGTCGTTTGTGCCATATTAGATTTTACCTTCTGGTCTGTGAGGACTAGTGGAAACTCAGGAGGACTAGTGGATCTTATTTCAACGTAGGTATTTCCCTAAGTTTATCATTTTTCTCCCTTTCTCTACATGTTTCAGAGTTCATGATTTCAATGGTCCTCAGTGACTGGTCATAAATTCAATTCAATTCAATTCAAGAATTCTTTATTGCAATAGATGTTGTTTACAATGAGGTGGTCCAGCATTCTAAATAGACAGGTGTCTAGCGGGTCTGACTAAAAGACGCACAGCACCGAAAACCCGCACAGCATCCGCATAGCACCCGCACAGCACCGCCGCTACGTGTGCGACTAATATTGGACGCACACCTTTGCCATTTTATACAGGAAATATTCTTCTGATCACCATGATATTTAAGGATACAAATTATTGAATGCGGATCTCAAAAGGTGGTAAATATGGGTTTTATAACTGGTATAGTTTTACTGCAAATAGCTGTCGAACTTCGTGATATTTAGATTAATCTACTGTCATTAAATCACTGTCCCAGTCATATATATTGTAATATGCGAGAAAGGGCAACGTTATTAAATACCCAACTCAGGAGAATCAACGCAAATTAATGTCTTATGACATATATGGTCAATTCTATTTTTGGTGTCCATGAGGTTTTCACGTAATATCTGAAGGAATATTGATTTAGATATGATTTATGTGGTTCATTAAATCCGCCATCAAAAATGCAAAGATCCAAATCCTACTTGGGTGTGTGTGGGGGGGGGGGTCTAAAATAATATTGACAATTCTAGCTTTAAAAAAACCTCCTAAAATAGGCCGTTTACATTAAGGTACAAATAAATGTACATTACTCCTGTAAAAAATCATGATGAATGTAATGTATGTAGATCATATTTGTAATAACCTTTGCGTAATATATAATGTTTTTAGAGATTCTATTTGAATATTTTATGTATCTTTTATAGGCATACCATGCATAAACATAGATTTTGTATAGGCAAATATGTATCCATTTGACAGTAGAACTACTCTAATTTTGAAGGAAACCAGAACTAATTATCAATCTACAACCATTTTCTGCTTATCAATGGGGGCCCTTACCCCTTGATGGAATAATCGTGCAATAATCTTCCTGAAACATTCAACAATTCTGATGATATTGTATGGTTTGGCAAACAGTTAAAGGACTGGTACTGGTCAAGACTGTAGTTATTAATTGAAATTCCAAAGATCAACAATGGTAAAGATTGGATGAATAAGGATTAGAGGCGACGCAAGAAAACATCCACATGGTGGACAGGCGTTTTTTGTTAACCATTCATAATTGTACGGCCATATTGGTAAAAAAAAAAAAAAAAAAAAAATTGAAATAGTAAATTAGATAGTACCTAATGAGAATGTGGTACGAGGGACACTTTTACACTGGCCGAGATGTTTGTTTTTTCGTGGCCCACGAGCCGATAGGCGAGTGGGCCATCAGAATAATCAGAATAATCTTCCTGAAACATTCAACAATTCTGATGATATTGTATGGTTTGGCAAACAGTTAAAGGACTGGTACTGGTCAAGACTGTAGTTATTAATTGAAATTCTAAAGATCAACAATGGTAAAGATTGGATGAGTAAGGATTAGAGGCGACGCAAGAAAACATCCACATGGTGGACAGGCGTTTTTTGTTAACCATTCATAATTGTACGGCCATATTGGTAAAAAAAAAAAAAAAAAAAAAAAAATTGAAATAGTAAATAGATAGTACCTAATGAGAATGTGGTACGAGGGACACTTTTACACTGGCCTCGGTGTTTGTTTTTTCGTGGCCCACGAGCCGATAGGCGAGTGGGTTACGGAAAAAAACAAACACCGAGGCCAGTGTAAAAGTGTCCACACGCACTCCCGCCCATAGAAACAGCATGTGGTACATACATCAACGTGGAGTAAAGAAACAAACCAACGTTTCTGCATACCATGCGTATGCACTATGTATCCATATCTCAGCAAATTAACATATTAAACATGTACATACATAAGTTGGACCATTATTCAAGGTAATGAACAAGGTATCTCATGTTTATGTTGCTAAGGCATCCTAGCAACTTTAAGTTAGGACAGTCAGACCTTCTATTAGTGGTATTTTTTTCTATTTAATATCTCTCAGATATAGTTGTTTTGCTGTCCTCTTGCGCTTTACTTGTCCTGGCTTCTTTTTAAACATCACGGTAAGTGTTTGCAACTTCGACAGTTAATTACAGTACAACTATTCAGCTATTCAATCCCATATTTACTAGTGTTTGAGTTCCACCAATCATTATTGATATCCTAAAATTTCTCGGTTATAAATTGAATATTTCATGTGAAAATCTGTGAAGAGGTACGTCTAATATTAGTCGTGCAAGTAGCGACGGTGCTGTGCGAGTGCTGTGCGGATGCTGTACGGGTTTTCGGTGCTGTGCGTCTTTTAGTCATACCGGTGTCTAGCTAGGTCTTCTGCCTGACATCGGACATAAGTAATTGAGGCTGAGAAATCGTTTCCATTGGCAATGCCAGGAATGTAAATTAAGTTGACACTAATTGTAATATTAAATAGATAAACCAAACTTAACTTGATAATTTCTTAACTTAGTACTTGTTTTATTCAGCCAAACATTATGTATTTCCACACTATTCTCAGATACAGCTGTACATCTAAGTCATACGAAACAATAGATATTTTAGGAAAAAATAATAGATAAACAGATAATACTCAGCCATACTAAAACATACCAAGTTATATACATAGAAGTGGCAATCAATACTCGAAAACTTGATAGTCCAAGGAAAGGAGAAGAAAAATTGTTCACATGTAACATCATACAGTCAGAGAGAAAGAAAAAAAAAAATGTAGGTCACATCTCTAATCCGCCAGCAGGGGCAAAATGAACAAACAGAACCATCTCGAAAGGTATCAAACAATCCAAGCACAAACATAAATAAAATAAAAGTTGGGTAGTTTTAGATTCAGCCAAAGAGAGCATCTGGCAGCTCCCAAATATTCCCTTTTCTCTGAAATAATTCAAGAAAGATCTTCTTCAAGGAATTATTAAAGACATTTTTATCATCCAGAATAGTGTAGTGGGGAAACACAAGGGGGCGCCCAATGTGGCAACCCTCCCCAAATATTAATATGAAACATATAGGCAATGCATATATATTAACAGATAAAATGCGTGGAATAACATAACTAAACAACAGGGTGGCATGATGGCCGGCTGTCATATTGACTGCCAACCACCAACCAAAAATCAGACACATGTAGATCAAGTAAGTAATTCAATTCAATAGACCTGATACAACGTCTCGGGCCAAGAGGACTATATCGGGCTCTAAGCCCATAGTTAACAACAGCATCAACGAAAAGCCAAGGGAGGTGAAGAGAAAGAGGGCGGCCTCGCCGGATCAGAGCCAAAACAAATCAAACAAGCTGATTAAGACCAGGCAAGTGGGAAAAATATTAATCACCCCTGTTTTAATGGCTGATAAAGGAAAAGGAGCCTAAACAGGGCAGAAGCGGCAAACACTATGGAAGGCGCTTCAGCACCCATGGGGGAAAATAAATCGGCAGAGGAGGAGGATAATCAGTTAAGTGAGGACATGTTTGCTAATTTAGATGGGATGTCAAAAGACTCCAATACTAAATACAAAGCAGACCATGAGAAATTCAGGAGGCTTTTTGAGACGATGCAGCAAATAGAAACAGTTAAAGCAAGGGTCACCCAAACTTAAGCGGGGGTGTTAAACAACGAGTTGAGAATCACAACCCAGAAGATAGGGGCCTGGAGAAGAGGATCACAGTGGCTGAGGAGGTAGTGTCCGAACTAAAAGATGAAAGCATTGCTACCAACTCAGATGGGGACAATCTTCAGAAGAGGCTAGAGTTTGCCGAGCAACACATTCAGGTCTTCAAGGAGAAGTGGATGTTGATCAGATCAAACGTCAACATTCAGAGGAACAGAGAGAGCATGACTTTGTCAACAGTGAAATTAGAAATTAGAGAAGAACATACTAATTATGGGTCTGAAGAATGATGCCATCGAAAACAAGGAAATGCTCCAGACTAGAGTTGTGCACATTTTCTGGCCTAGCCATCAAAAAGATTTTTAGGCTATTGTTATGTGTGTATCACAGGTGAATGCATATAAGAGAGGGGTTCAGGGCAAACTAGGGCACACAACAGAATTAGAGCTGCTCCCTGCATAGATCTGCACTCGCATGCAACTAGCGGCCGAGTCCCTATCGTTTCCATGGCAACGAAGACGTAGTGCGAGAGCAAAGACTAAGAGATGATGTGGCAAACATGGCAGCCTTGCAGCCTCCCCTACACCTATAACCCTTGTCTTCAGAGCACATATATTATAATCATAATGTAAATGTTTGTTTAAATAATTCCAAACCCATGCTCCGTTTCCAATAGATATCCTGGAACATGAGTAGAGAAGCTATGTGCTCTATGTAGGAGGGCCAATGGCCCCCATCCACTTCTTAGTTTAAATCCAGTGAGTGTCTAAATATACATCCCCAAGCCAATACTCCTTTACTCAATTCATGAGCTGGTATCCTTGGGGTAAGGCTTGGGCCTATCCATGGCAGCGTCCTAGTTAGTGGAGCACCTCTTCAAATGCTCCTAACTCTGAATTTTGTAAATAATTTAGAATAAATATTGTACCAAAATGATGTTCATTAGTTCTCCACCAGTGTTACACCCTTGGGGGGGGTATAATCTATAAATGTTCCTAAATTATATCAAAGATCCTGGGGAGCTACAGTGAACACTTCCAAGTCAGTTTAGTCTTGAAACTAGAGTGTGTGACATTACCCATCACTCATTCTTTATTGCTCTTGCCTGTAGTGGGTGCTGCTCCACCTAGCGGTATAACACTATGCTGGAAGGATAAAGCCACGGTCAAGGTGGAATTCACATCTGCTGAAGATGCTAGCAAGGTGTTTCAGGGAAGGAAGGCCCTTGATGACAGCCAGGAGGGAACGGAGGAGGGTGATGAGATAAGAGTCAAAAAAGATCTCCCCCTCTTCATCTGCCAGAGGAATCAAAAGGCCAAGATGATTGAGAAAGCAGCCCTAGTCAAAGGATATAAGAACATCAAGGCAGTTTGGGGTGGTGGTTAACTATCCACACAAAATCATTTATACATAGGCAGAAGCTCTTCCACAAGGGAGAACTAGCTTTTGCCCACCTCCTGTACGACCTTAGACTCAGGTACGATATCACCATAAGGGCTACTACTATCAACACTAATAAGAGATCCAGCTCCCTCCCCTGGAGGAGGCTCAGAGATTCAATTCAATTCAAATTCAATTCAAAGCATTTTTTATTTATACAAGAAAGGTGTACAAAAAGGAGCCCCGCATCTGAAAGGTGACTTCCAGGTCTTCCAACGGATTCCTGACTAGTTCCTACCAAGAAAGAATAATTTTGATTTTACATTTCTACGCTAAAAATAAACTTTAGAGCTATTTTCTAATATCTAATCTAGTAGTATCTAGTTAATATAAGAAGCACTTCACATCTCAGAATACATTGAGCAAGCGAAGGACTGAAGACTAGTCCCTAAAAATTCTAAAAATTAAATAGATTATATTTCAAGTTAAGCCTTTGTGAACGCTATATTATTGTTCTATTAGCCCATTGGCGATGGTCTCCCATTATGGCATCGTGGCCGGGAGACTGCCTCCAGGCAGTTGTTGTAATTGGCGCAGAGGACGGGAGGCTGCCTCCAGGCAGTATTGGGTCGGTAATCACAAAAAATGTTATAACTCAGCTAAAAATCAATAGATTTGAATGAGATTTGGTATATATGAGGTAAAATATATGAAATAAAAATTAGTTGACATGTTTCCATGGTAGGTATAATTATTTTGTCATAATATACGTCATAAAACGCTGGAAATTGTCGCGCACACTAATCTGAGGACCATGGCGGCGTCCAGTGAAGACTGGTCAGATTGGTCAGACCTCCCATCGGATTGGGAGGACAATTTGCCCTTGGAGTCACAAAGAAGGAAGAGAAAAAGACATAAGTCAACATCATCTAGCTCGTCATCCAGCTCAAGTGATGATGAACCACTGGCGAATCAACAAACTGAAAAATCTGACGATCGACTCTGGCAAAGAGTAGGGAGGGATGTGCCTCGGCCTCCTCTGCACACCTTTGACGAAGAAATGGGGCCCCAAACATCTGAGAATTTGACGACGGGAATCTTTAATTTATTTATGACTCTAAACATGTTAATGACAATTGCTGACAACACAAATACATATGCCAACAACACGCCAAAAGACACAAAAAAGGCCAAGAAATGGACCCCACTTGACCTCCCGACCCTCCGAGGATTCCTCGGCATGACCCTCCTGATGGGAATTCTGCGCAAGCCAACATTAAAGCTCTATTGGTCAAACAAATCGTCGATCAGGACTGACTATATATCCAACATCATGTCAAGGGACCACTTTCATCATATTCTGAGGTAAATATATGAAATAAATCATATTCTTTTACTTTGAGATGCTTTTCTTACATGATCATTCAGAATCGATCATGGCATTACTAAACCCTGATCGCTTATCTCCGTGCTTAGGAGCAAACACAATTTTAAGTTTATAGAAACTAGTAGAAAATCAAACTCAAGTGAATATCAAATGTAGAATTAAATAAAATATCAAATAATGACATTTATTTATCTTTTATTTAGGTTTCTAAGCTTTGGTGAAGGCACCGCCGAGGACGCGTCAGACGATGGATGGTTTCTGGAACTTTCAACCCCTGGTCTTTTCCCACCTGGAACTTTCAACCCCTGGTCTTTTCCCCCCAGGTCTTTTCAACCCCTGGTTGTTTCAACCCCTGGTCGTTTCAACCCCAAGTCGTTTCAATCCCTGGTTGTTTCAACCCCAGGTTGTTTCAACCCCTGGTCGTTTCAACCCCAGTTTCTTTAATAGAAGAATAATACTTTGTATTTCACAGACGTTATCATAGACCAGAGTTTATAACAGGATGCAAAGCATCTTGTGGAGGTTTTCCCCCCAAAATGTATACCTGATTGTGGCGACTCAGAGGTGTAATGCTATATTGTTCATTTATCTACCCGGCAAACACAAGGTCAGCAGGGTAGCGTGACCAAATAGGAAACCTCAGCGGCGAGAATGCAGGCACTATCAGCCACTGCGTGCCCGCTCTTGGCCGCTGTGCTGTCCCCTGCTACCCTTGCTAATAGGTAGTAGCTGTAAGCAGGCATGCAGATTTGAATTAAAACTTTTACGTGACCTGGGGGCTGTTTCACTAGACGGTCGGCACCCTCCGCTTCTTCCTTGGAAGAAGTCAGAATGACTCTATTTACAATTTCGCACGGTGCACAGACTACTAGTGTCCAACGATATATACTCTTATTCCATGTGGTTACTTCTCTGCCTTCATTCAATAATTTCCCCGCTGAGAATGTCTATTGATGCATGGAATACTTAGTTTAGGCCTATACCTACAACCTAGCGTACTTACATTGTCGATTCAGGCACTCACACTTCCACAATCCATTTTCGTTTCAACCTCCACACTCAACCCACACAGCTACATCCACGCCATTGACCATTCCGATCCCTTGTTCCATTCCGTACGAGCCGGAAGTCACTTCAATGTAATCAACGTAACCGGCAAATGGGATTCGAAATGGATAGCGGACAGCTCAAAGCAAAACGTTTGCAGACGAAAACGGCCGAAGCCTTGCCTTCAAGGCTTCGGCAAGTCTCCCGGGACGGGCACTGATGGGGGGGGGGGGACGGGGGGCATATTCACGGGACGGTTGGGTGGACGGGGTTTCGTCGGCAACTGTTTTTCTTTATTTATACAAGCAATAAGCCTAAAAGTCAGACCCCCACACAACCCAATCCAGCGGTATGCTTCTGGACCTTAGAGTAAAACATATATGTTTTACTCTAAGTTTTACTCTAAGACTAGACCGCGTATATTAGGGCTATTTTAGCATATCGTGATATTTTCAACTGTTTCTTGAAATACTATGGAATGTAATGAAGGCAGAATGAATTTGTATACCTATATCATCATGACCTTGATTGACCTACAAATCCACATAACTAAATTAATTCCATATTTACTAATAAGCCCTTGAGGGCCGTCGCATATCGTGACATGCTTAAAAAATTGGCACTTTTGTCCCACCTTCAAGCCACTACCAGGCCTATGATAATATAAGAATTTTAAATGATCATAAATATACATTGATGTGAGGGCTATTAATAACGATATAGTCAATATAATCAATATTTAGCAAGTTAGTGTACTGATATATGAAAGATATTACAAGAAAACTGTCCTACAAATGCATCCTGTGAAGTGAAAAATCTAAGTCTCATTTAGTCAGATTTTACTTGACCAAAGCTATTAGCTAACATCTTTCCACTAAACATATTATCATAAGTACCACTGTGATACCTGAGATAAGGAACCTACCACAAGAAAAATCAATTTGCCATGTAATGTATATGGGACTTGAAATGTTGTCCTGACTTCATTAGTCTGGTACATGGTGCATGAGCAGTTTGCACATTCACCCCATCATGGCCACGACAGTGCATTCCATGATAATCTTACAGGAACACTTGACTTACAGGAACTACAGGACTGCTGCAGTTGCTCTCACAGCTGCAGCAAATGAATGTAATAGTTGGTTAGGGGTATTAGGCAGGCCAGTAGACTTCCATCCCCAATCCTCTTGATGGAAATAAACTCCCTTCCAAGTTTGTGCATTTTCAGAATACATTTTTTCTTCTGGTAGTTCTACTGTGTAGAATATGAATGTATAGTGCTAACTAAAAGGGGCTTAAAGAAACCAATCCCATCAATCAAATGGTTGTAGAATTTATAAGCCATATGAATCTAAGGGATCATTCCTTTCAGTTTAATTGATCCTGTTGCTCATGTATAGATCATTGAGGCTGGTATTTCTAAATGACCGCACATCAGTTTTTAGAGGAATGTGTCCAGCCAAGCAGAAAGGTAGCTCCCCATGGGAGTTATAGTTCCTTGGAAGTCCTGCTAGAAGTCATATCATATATAATGATGCCACCATCACACTTTTTCACATTTAAATCCCTGCATAAATCTTGTGTTAAACATACAAAACACAATAAAATCTGGAGAAAAGATGGTTAACAATGAATTATACTTAGAATATGTCTTGTTTCATCATTTGTCTAAATTATCAGAGGCATTATGCACATAGTTTTTATGATGTCATCATCAGACAATGTGTGGGATACCCCTATGTCATTGTGGGGGTGGGGGTTGTGACAAGGCAGCAAAGGCAGCAAATGTGGTTTTACTCAAAAAGGGACTGAGGACAAGAAAGAAGAAAAGATCATCAATCAAATTGTTAAGAAGAAATACCATTTTTAACATATGGATGATGGAAAAATATACATAAACATTTTATCCACCGGAATTTAGTGAAAAAAAAATACAATAATCATCACCCATCTTGACATGGCTGTACTCAGAAATCTGTCAGTACATTGACACAGAAGGTAGGCCTTATATCTACTTGTGTATATTTCTACTGCTTTTAGAGCTTGAAAAACCCCATGCTCAAAAGCCCAAGGCAACTAAAAAATGTCATTAGGCAAGTTAAATCCAGCCATTCCCATAGACTAGCCCTTGTCCCTAAGACTGCTGTTTATATGCATATCATAAACAGTTTTTTTTCTTTTCTGAAGTTCCATTTTAAAAAACAATCAAATCAAAGACTTGAGCAAGTCTACCAATCCCACTACAACAGAATCAGATCCCTGAAATGTTAAATATGTATCCCACTGTTGCTGTTGCCTGCTCTAGTTGTTCCAGCTTCTTACTGATCTATGTTAGACTTTAACTGGCAGAATTCTATTGCACATTGGTGGCAAAATCCCTAGTAGGCTCACTAAATTGTGTTCAAGACCATTTTAAGGATGTGCATCCAGCAGCTGAACACTCACATTCTTTATTATTATCATAAAATATTATTGTGAACAAAAACAAAAACAACCTCCACTCTCTGTAAACTGTGCGTCGGCCGTCACGGCCGTCATGCAGGGCGTGGGGAACAGGGGAAGATGCCCAAGGCATGCCCGGAGTGACGGCCAAGGGTTGCAGTTGGTACCCGTGGGTTCCCCCCCCCCCACCAAATGTGGCATCCCTGCAGCTCTTAATCTGCACTGGGAGCACCCACTTAAGCCCCTCATATGGTAACTTGGGACACGTCTATTGCCGAGTGGCACCAGTGTTGACTCCACAAAGAGAAACTTTTACAGTTACAGATTTAAAATATAAATAAACTCTTTACCTATTTTCATTTGTCTGGCCCCTTTGTCAGGTACACCTGTCACGTTTCTTACAGCTTCCAACTACACTAATGGTATTGCCTTTTTTAATTTCCCTTCTTTTGAAATAAATTGCATTTATGTTATAGGTAGATATATAATCCCATTGGCTGACATGAGCTGCCTCTTCCTGTTAATCAAATCACTTTATCGACTTACCTTTAAACCTTTATTGTCTCCTAAGAGCATCTTAGATTTCATCTTAATATTCCTATTATACCACAAGTATTATCTTCTTATGTGGGTGACACCTTTCTGGTTCTTACAGTAAAAATATCTATTCCAAAGATGGAACAAAGATATTTGTGCCTACCCATTTCTTAGTGTTCAAAATGAGTTTGATTATTTTCTCTTCACAGGATGCTTTTGCTGGTTGTTTTTTCCCATTTCTTCTCTATATCAGTACACTAGCTTACTAAATATTGATTATATGGACTTTATTCTTATTTCATTGCATTCCCCATGCCTGGAAACATTCAGAAAATGTACTCACATATGAATATATGTTGATTTTTCACTGAGTTATGGCATTTCATTGTTTTAGAAGCGGCCATTTTGTTTTTCTGCAATTTTGGGCATGTTCCCCTGCCTAGATTTTTCTAGACTTTTAGTATGTTAATAAGGGACACTCATACTACCTAAAACCGTTGAGAAACCTATTTTTCCTAGGTTCAGCCCTTTTTTTAGCTAGATTGCCTGGACTATTATCATTTATCATTAGAACCATAGCCCATGTAGATCTATTTTAAATCTAACAATTCATATTCTACCCACAATAGTCATTGTACATGAACCACCATTATATTATTATTCAAACTACTCTATGTATCAAACTTTTAGTGCACCAACCTTTGTGCGTGAAAATAAATCCTGCGCGAAAGGTATAATTATTGCATAAACAAGGTGTGAGGCTTCCTTGCTGTGTGAATTTAAATCCGCGCGAAAATGTGTAAGATTACTCAGTGCGCGAAAATGTATCTGCATGAAAATAAATACGTTTACAATAACATACCAGCTAGAGACCCCCATTACTTAGAAGAGTAGCACTATGTGAAATGAACTTTTTTCTCTATCCACCTAATTGGGAGGGCATACATGTGCGACATCACACATGATTATAAATGCAACATAGGCAATATCCGCAGTCAACACGGGTAGCGCCACCACATGGCAGGCGTACCTCTGGCAGCTTGGCTATATATGCATACATAGAGAAACAGTGGTACGCTCCAATGTTTATCGGGATTTGAGAGAAGGAATGACAATAAATCACCGTAAAACTTTCGTCCCCTGATGCAAACAACAGTTGGGGTGTTTTAGCTTGGTTCAGTGATCCTTCCCCTTACTATAATTCCATTCTTTTAGAGAGAAATCTATTACTCCACTGGTTACTTAGTACTATCGTCCCATTTTTATCTTTATTTTATGTTTGAGGAAAACTGTTTTCTGGTAGTGGTGGTGGCAGTTTATATTTGAATATTCACATTTATAATAGGAATATAAGACCTTAAATCATTTTAGAGAGGGATTGATTCGTTAAGAATTATTTCATCACAAACTATTAAAGTGGAATTAAAGTGACTGAGACTAACATTTTGTGATATTAGTTAAGTTATATCATCCTTTGCTAATTAAAATTAAAAGATGAGTAAATCAAATACATGAAATTCAATGCAATTTCGAATACATCCTCCCGACCCTAACCCCTCAGTATTTGTTATCCACATTTGGCAGAGGATGGTTGGGAATTAACTTTGCACACTGGTGTCTAAACAATCCCCTTTGAAGGATTTATTTTTAGCAATGCCATTTTGCTGGTTCTATAATACTAATTCTCTTTTCAAACGTTTTTAAATACAGCCAGGGCATAAACTTATATTTTGAAATCAATTAGCGTGAATTGTGCCTCTGTGTGGATTACCAGAACCAAAGCAAGTCAGCGGTGCTTTATGTGTGACCCCAACATGCCACAAATGCTCTGTGAACTCTAGAACCCGGCCTCGGTCTCCTAGACCATAGGCCCGGCCTCCTAGACCCGGTCCTGGGTAGTCTATTCCAATCGACCCGG
Organism: Sthenelais limicola; assembly: GCA_942159475.1. Classification (NCBI taxonomy): domain Eukaryota; kingdom Metazoa; phylum Annelida; class Polychaeta; order Phyllodocida; family Sigalionidae; genus Sthenelais; species Sthenelais limicola. The sequence continues at coordinate 106,333,232 of OW804099.1, forward strand.
GCATATGGGTAAGGCTCACGAAAACTACACCACCTTTTTTTATGCGTCCACTGGCTAATAAAATGGTTACTAATAGAAATAGATGAATTATGAAAGTCTCAAATGAAGGAGTATGATCTAAGCTTCTCAAAAATAATATATACTTTTATGGGGCTGTCACAAATATTTCTCCCACTAACAGTCCATTAAAATGAACCCAAACCTAACATTTCCCATTTTTTAGAATGTCCGCGGCCCCTATTTACTTGTTTCAACCTGATTATGTGCATTTTAATCATTAATCATGTATTATTTTCACTGTTTTCTCGGCCTCCTAGACCATAGGCCCGGCCTCCTAGACCCGATCCTGGGTAGTCTATTCCAATCGGCCCGCGCATATAGGGTCTGACCTGAAGAATGTTTGTTGAAGTATCTAGTAAAGTAAGAAGGGAAATACCCTGGTTTTAGAGATGCAAGTTTCTGATGTTGTTATTGGCTCATTATGTATGGGGAGCGGATTGGGTTGAAAAGACTAGGGGTTAAAATGACCCCGGGTTGAAACGACCTGGGGTTGAAACGACCTGGGGTTGAAATGACCTGGGGGGAAAAGACCAGGGGTTGAAAGTTCCAGGTGGGAAAATACCAGGGGTTGAAAGTTCCTGTTACCACGATGGATGCAGGGCCACACTACTGTAAGTGATTATCCCTAGCATGAATTGCTACCTGACATCATACGTGACATGTTTCAGGAAAATGCGTCATAAGTCGCAAAATTAATATTTTTCAAAGTGTTTTTTTCACAAGATCACATCATTGAAATGTTCTGATTTTTGAGGAGTTTATCACTTATAGCTATATCAGTTAATGTATCAAATTCCAGAAAGATCTATGTAATATATCCTTTAGTTTTACAGGTCCTCATATGGACTACATTTAGTTACTTTACTGTTTATTGACCCCCAGAAATATTGGAAACTTTTTTTCAAAAACGAAAGTATCAAACTTAAAATCTAGAAATACTTATGAGATTATTAAACTGTTTACTATCATTTGAATCGGCTTGATCTCATCTTTTCAAATATAATGATATCTCAAAATCCATTTTCCTATAACGGATCACATATGTATTAGTTGGTGAATCTGGAGAGACAGGGATTTTTTAAAATCCTGCAGTAGCGGGAAGGATCTCCTCAGTATAAATAATATCAATAAAGCTTCTACAATCGGAAGAAAACAGATAAATCCAAAGGTTCCGACTCCATCAAAACAACAAACAAACTTCTGATTGACTCAGGCGCACTCGGGAAGACACTTTGGGTGGTTCCGCTGTCATGCCCAACGATTGGCCGCAAGATATTTGTTTCAAATACAACTCAAATGGTTGCTTTGGTAAATGTTTGAGTCTCCATGTCTGCAGACATTGCAATTTGCGCCACTCAATGAAGACCTGCCGGATTAAAGACAAAAAAGAAGGCAAATCTGATTCATTGTGAAGCAAGATGTTGGACGAGAGTTCAAATGTGAGGTCGCTCCAAGATGGCGGCTGTCTTCTTGTAAACAGTGATTTCTACGACTTTGACGTTAACTTCTCGTCTTAGCATTTGGATCCCCCACATCCTTTTACGCCGGTGTTTACTGAGTTTGGCGACAATAGTGTTGAGGAATTGTCTGCTGAGTTTTCAAAGCCGGGGATGTTTCCTTTACCTGTGTTTCCACATGTTTTCAACAATGACCTTGCTCGTTTGGACGGCTTCCCTTACCAATCGGGTACCTACCAATCGTATCAGTGATTTGCACCTCATAGGCAACTGTCCATCCCAAATGAAGCTCATGGGTTGGGAGAATGAACTCCGGCTAGAGCCGAATATTGCCTTTCGTGACTATTTACATCAGGGTATACTCCACAGATTCCCCATTGTGGACCCTGGTGCTGACATTACATCGTATCGTATGAAAAATTACAACAGTGTCATGGAAATGGACGCTTTCAATTTTGTTGATCATCTTATGGCTCAAGAGATTGCTGAAGGGAAGTTTATTGCAGCGCATCGTGTCCCTCACTGTGTCCACGCTGTCGGAGCCATCCCCAAAAAAGGAGGCTCCTATAGACCCATCACGGATTGTAGCCGTCCAACTGGTATATCTATTAATAATCACATGTCCACCACAGCTTTGCCCTTCAGGTTCAGAACCATGGATGATGTGTGCGATCTGTTGACTTCTGGTTGTTTTATGGCCAGTGTTGACATTAAATCCGCCTATAGATCGATTAGCATTGCCTCCAACCACTGGACATATCAGAGCATCGATTGGCCTCAAAATGGAAAATCTAGGCTGCTATATGACACTCGACTATGTTTTGGCCTTAAATGGGCCCCTTTTGTCTTCTCGTCGATTAGTGAGTTTGTAGTGAGGGCCATGCTTCGCCAAGGCTACGTGATTGCTGCATATTTAGATGACTTTCTCCTAGTGGGTTCCTCGTTCAAGGAATGTCAACTAATTCAGTTTGAATTAATCACCTTGCTTGGTCTCTTGGGATTTGAAGTTAGCTGGAAGAAATGCACCAGCCCAAGCACCTCATGTACATATCTTGGCATTCACATTGATTCTACAACTATGACCCTATCTCTTCCTTGAGACAAACTTGAGAAACTCCACACTGAACTCGCCTTCTTCAAAGGTTGATCTCGAGCCACCAAGAAACAAGTTCAATGATTGTGCGGCATCCTATGTCACTGCAGTAAGGTTGTACATGGGGGTCGTACGTTCTCACACAGGATCATCAAACTTCTGCGTGGCCTCCCTGAAAGGAACATTCATATTCGCCTATCTAGTGATTTTAAACTTGATCTGGATTGGTGGATTAGTTTCCCCAGAATTTTCAACGGTACATCTTGTATTATCAACAGATCTCCAGAGTTGTGCCTTTCATTCTCCACCGATGCTTCTCTCTCCGGTTATGACTGGGTTGGGGGTTTCTTCTGTTCTGATGAGATTCCCTCCGACCACAGGATCTGTGATGTCTCCCACGCCCATTGGGCAAACATTGATGTCCCCGAATGTCACCGTCATGATAATAATGTTCTTGAGACAATTCCTGTACTTCTGGCTGCCTTGCGGTACAAAGACCTGTGGTGTGATCGTCGGGTCATTATTTTTTGTGACAACTCGCAGGCTACAGCCATTATTAATAAAGGTGGCAGTGCAAACAATTTCTGCATGGAAATTCTCAGGAAGTTGTTCTGGCTTAGTGTCACATACAACTTTCATTTGACCTCTCGTCATGTTCCAGGTGTTGAGAATTACTTCCCTGACCATTTGTCTTGTGTGAAACATTCTGGCCACATTTTCACAGATGATTTCAACTTTTGTTGCAGCCCAACTCAATGAGTTGGACACTGAAGTCTCTGCTGTGATATCGTTGGCGTGGGCGTCCAACACCAAAGCAACAAGATCTTCTCAGTGGTCGATTTTTTACACCTTCTGCTGTGATTTTGGTCTTCCAGATATCCATACCGTCGCCAGGTTCTTGGTGTTCAAAGCCAGGTCCTCTAAGTTCTCTACAGTGAATAATTACTTATCTGCTATAGTAACTCTACATAAATACTATGGGTATGATGCTACCTATCGTGATTCATACCTAATCAAAATGGTGCTAGACGGTTTGAAACACATTTTAGGCAGACCAGAGCAGAAAATGGCTCTTCTTCCATCCCAACTTCTACACATGTCAGATTTTGTACGATTTGGTGACTTGAAGGAGAGTGCAATGTGGTCATCCATCATTCTTTCCTTTTGTTCTTTCCTACATCCGTCAGCGACTCTGGCCATGTTGTTACCAGAGATGATGTGGAGTTCACCGCTTCGGGATTAATTCTTCATGTTTGTGCTACAAAGACCTTGAAACATAGATCTAGGGTGCTAGATATTCCGGTTGTGAAACTCTCTCGGAATTTTTGCTTATGTGCTGTTCATCTGTTAAAAACCCATCTACACTCCTCTTCAGGCGCTGGTTCGGATCCCCTGTTCCTCGTCCATGGAAAACCTCTCTTATACCGAGATGTCTTCACCTACATTAAAGATCTTGTCTCCAAGATTGGGCTTGACCCCTCAGCTGTGGGTTTCCACTCTCTCAGGAGGTTGGGTGCTCACTACCTTCATGCCATAGGCACCCCGCTGGAAGACATTAAAAAAATGGGAGACTGGGCAAGTTTTGCTGTCTTGTCTTATTTATCTACGTCCCCGTCCCGGAAATGGGAGCTCAACTCTTTCGCGGCTTCCCATCTATCAGCCTTGTGATACCATACAATCAAAAGTCAAGTCAAGGAATTTGTTTCCTTGTAGTATGCAGGATTTGTATGCCAAGTCTAGGAATTTGTTTCCTAAAAAATCCTGTTCCTGTTCCTGTTTTTTGTTGCCCGTTCGCCTCATATTGCGACACCTTCAGTATTCTGTGTGCGACATTCATTGCTGAACTGACATTCCAGATGTCACCTAAGTCGCAACCACCTTGTTCTTTTCTGTGAAGGATGGAGATATGTCGAACTATATGTTGCAGACCTATAGTGATATATGTACATGACCGGAAGTGACCCATGCCTCTGACCTTGGCGGGAGTCGCCTAGAAGACTGGTACAAGCCACCATATTGATTCTGGTCGTTGACACACACAGACCCAGAATGAATATGATTTTTTTTTTCCTTTTTCTTGTTTAATAAAGGGCGTTTTTTGGCTGCCACCTAAGTTGCAACCACCTTGTTCTTTTCTGTGAAGGATGGAGATATATGCTAAGGAAAGGGAAATTGTGTGGGGACATCCCCAATATTTACTCTCTTCAGTTGGTGGGACAACTTTTTCCTTCCTCCATGTCAAGAAATTCCCTATAAAATTCCCTTTCCTAAGCTTATACAACAGGCCCCTGGCCAGAATCCAATTTAAGTAACCTACATAAGCACTGGGGCATAATGATGTCTGTATAACACTGGGGCAGGGAGGAATCATTCGGGAGGAATCATCAGATCATCTCACAGGCAAATATGTCTGCCAAAAGTCTTTTCTTTGTATCATTTGTATCATTTGTATCATTTGTCATATTTGTACTGGCAGCAATGTATATTCTGGAAAGTGATTCTTTACCTTGGTCAACTGTACTTGGACGGGTTATGACTCCTGATACAAATACTACCCCATATGTTGTGGAAATTAAGAGAAAGAAAGTACAGATAATGCCCAGATATCATTCTCCAAGACAACAAGATGAACCCGAGTCAAAACTTTATAAGCGACGCATTCCACAAGCCATTCTACTTGGTGTAGCAAAAGCAGGAACCGGTAAGTTACATTGTATTACACATGTTTGTAAGGAAAGTTATCCATGAAACTAGACATAGACATAGACAAAAAAAGGAGGAGCTTTGAAAGTATTATTAGGAAAAACAACATGCATGATTATTTTCTCAGACTACGCCAAGAGACTAAAGAGAAACCACTTTCAAATGCATGTGGGTCAGATCTTCAGAAAATGTACACTTTACCTTCACCAATCCTCTGAAATAACTCACATTTAGGACAAAAATGAGCTTCAGAATGCAGTTTAACATAACAGAACAGATATATATTAAACCAACACAAAACCAAATATACTCAGATATACCCGGTATTCATAACTTTTCAGCCTAATTTATCAGAATATACTAAATAAGTAGAGAAGCCAATGGTACATTTTCTGCAAATCTGGCCACTTACTGTTTTAATCGCTACTAAAACCTACAGAGAAAGGAAAAATACTAAAGATTGTGCTGTCAAGACTATTGAAATTCATTATGCAATTGTGATAGTACATAAGAAAACGAGTAACTCTTGTATAAACATAATATATAACAGTGCTCAGCAGAATATTAATGAATCCAGTACTATAATCCATGAGTAACTCTCATATAAACATAACAGCAGCAGAATATTGAGACATTCAGTCCTATAAGTCATAATTATGTGATGGGTAATGGTTGAAGTTTCAAGAAAATGTACAATTCACCTTCGCCAATTTTCTTAAATAACCCAAATTTCACACAAAAATAAAATTCAAAATACAGTCCAATCTAACCAAACAGATCGCTAGAATAAATGCAATGCCCAATATACTCAAATTATCCTAGTATTGACTAAATTGTAGCCTAATTTAGCAGAATTTACTAAATGAACAGCTGCCAATTGTACATATTCTGAAAATCTGGCCCATATAACAGTAGCAGAATATTGATGCATTCCTGAAGTCTTATAACTTATAAGTCATGATATGAGGATATTGAAAGATATCTGCAGGGTTCTGATAGCTAAAAATGCAGCTTTAAAAATCTACTCCCCTTTCCCTCATTAGTAGAACGTGACATAGTGACCTAGTTAGACAGATCAGTAGGGAGAGGCAGGACATGTTTTCTTGCTAAACCTGGCCCGCACCAATTGGAGCATGGAAGTTGCATGGTTGAGTTGGCATTCATCCAACTCCACCTCCACCTGAATCGCTATATTCACAGCGGTCACATAAATATAGAACAACACATTTCATTATCAAGTTTAGTGCCAACATTAATCCGTTTACCATTGTTATTTATTTATTTATTTATTTATTTATTCATCATGGTGATTGTCTCATTATCTTTCTGCTTGTCTTTCAGCTACATTGAAACAATTCCTGCTAGAACACCCATATGTAGTGAGTCACAGTATCCCTGAGTGCAACTTCCACTGTAAGAATAATAGGAAGGAGAAAGAGTACCTCATGCAGATGCCATACTCATGGCCAAACCAGACAACATTTCAGGTGACCACAGGCTACTGGCAGTGTCCCCTGGATAGGAAACAATTAACATCAAAATATCCTGACATGAAATATTGTATAATAGTAAGAGACCCGATCAGCAGGATGACTTCTCATTTCTTGCAGCCATGGAGAAAGAAACCGATCTCTCCTGCTATTATTAAACAAGGACTGCAGCGTAGTTTAACTGCCAAGAATGGCAGCCTTATAAAATCATACATTTTTGTTCAGTTCTCTCTTTATTCACTAGTGATGAAAAAGTGGTTAAAAGTAGTTCCCAGAGAGAAAATGCATATAATTGATGGTGATGCGTTTGCTAAAAATCCTGTACCAGAGCTGCAACGTTTGGAGAAGTTCCTTGAACTGCCTCCTTATTTTACACAAGATAAGTTTATTTACTCCAAGAAAAAAGGATTCTACTGTCGGAGGAATAAAAATGGTTCTCCAAAATGTATGAATGCCGGAAAGGGGAGAAAGCATCCGAAATTAAGTGCTGATGTCATTGATAAACTGTGTGACTTTTTCAGACCATACAATCAGGCTTTCTTTAATCAAACAGGGCAACGATTTGATTGGAAAAAGTGCTATGCTTGATTTCACAGTATTGAGTTCATCTGCTAAAACTTCAAAGGACTTTTTGTGTGACAGCTATACTCCCAGGGACATCACCCAAAACCTTATTGTAGTAATGAAGCAAGGAAGATCTTCAAACACCCAAAATCAATTCTAATCAACATGAGTTGTTTTAACTTGAAAACTTTGTTAAAAAATGAGGCCTAAATCTGATCTAGAAAGTACCATCAAAAACATTGACAATATTGTTTTTAAGGGTGGATCTAAAATGATGGACAGGATGAATGACATCAATAGATAGATAACTTATGGGTCAGATTTTCGGAAAATGTACAGTTGACCTTCACCAATCCTCTCAAAGAACCCAAATGTCAGACGAAAATAAAGTTCAAAATATAGTTCAACTAACCAAACAGATTGCTAGAATCAATGCAATGCCAAATATACCCGAATTTACCTAGTATTGTCCAAATTACAGCCTAATTTTGCAGAATTTACTAAATGTGTACAGCTGCCAATTGTACATTTTCTGAAAATTTGACCCTTATGTTTAAATAGAGTGCCTTATGGTTGCTTATTGGGGACAGTGCTTATTGCAATACTGCAAAAAATACATATTCAGAAATAAATTGTTAATGATATTTATAATATTTTTTGTTTTATTTATGAGTCCTCTTCCTCATAATTATACACTGAGTGATATTGTTAACCCATTCAGGACGGCGCCGCCAACGTTGCATCATGCTTGACGACCAACCGCGGGAAAGGGAACATTCAATTGATGACGTCCTGAGTGAAATATACATGTCACATCAGGACGACGCTTCACCGCGTCTACTTTTCTCCGGATGAGACACATTCTAATAATGTCATGTAACTTCAGGACAGCCTGTTATGTCACAACCACTAAATAACGTTGTTATTATGATGTGATCATGATCAATTCATAAACATAATCATTAACATAATCATGAACATACACATAATCATGATCATAATCATAATCATAAACATAATCATAATCATAATCATAATCATAGTAGGTAGACTTGGCAGTATTCACCTAAACCTGTACAACCGTTGAATGCCAGTGCGTGGGATCTGTGCCTTTTTTATAGGTGTCCAGATTCCCGCCAAATTGGAAAATCCTTTGTCCAGTGGTAGATCCATGTCTTGGTCACTGTAGCTATTTCCGTCCTGAATGATATTTAAGAAATGATGAAGTCAGATTATACTAGAAAAATAATAAAATTTAGTTTCCCTCAGGTAACCTCCTTAATACTATATACATGTAGTGATCAGAAGGTTACCTGAGGGAATCTATACTTATGTAGTGAGTAGAAGGTTACCTGAGGGAACCTATACATGTATAGTGAGTAGGAGGTAACCTGAGGGAACCTATACTTATGTAGTATAGGAGGTTACCTGAGGGAACCTATACATATGTAGTAAGTATAAGGTTACCTGAGGGAACCTATACTTATGTAGTGAGTAGAAATTTACCTGAGGGAACCTATACTTATGTAGTATTGGAGGTTACCTGAGGGAACCTATGAATATATAATGTGTACCCAACGGGCAAATGAACGCGATTCTGTGCGATCTTTAATGCGCAATCATCTCGCCATAGTTCTGTGATGACAGTGGACGCTTTTCACGCAATAATTATTGCGCAATGATTGTGAGATGGTCACGCTGAAGATATAACGCAATATAAGTGCAAAAATCAGCAAATTCTTATGGCATTTGAGCGAGATATTTCATGAACAATTTTTACCTAATTGTATTGCTTTTATTTGCAGAATAATATTATTCATAATTACTCATAATTAATTCTTTATGGTAATACATCAATTATTTAATCATTATTTCCATCCTCTCTGACAGCCACATTGCTGGGAAGGGTTATTCCAGTTGTAATCGAAATCAGGGTGGCCCAGTCTACTTCAGCTAATGAAGTATGCAATGATGGGGGGTACTTTGATCAAAACTTTTTTTCACATCAAACAACGAAATTAAACAGATAAACTATAAAGGTATATCACTTATAGCATCCCAGTGTACTAGATGTGGAATATCTATGGTGGTATATGCCACACAAGTGTATTAGCTGCACTTTCATGGTAAAAGAAATTGTAAATGCACCCCAGTTACCAGTTGTGCCACCTGCTGACAATGAAATTTATATAATTAGTATTTAGACACGATTTTGAATGCGCATTTTATGTGCAATTGAGATCACACCCATAATAATAATGTAATCATGATAATGTAATCATTCCGCATCATGTTTTATTCCAGGTAGTGACTGAGAAATATGGGGAATAGTAGGAGAAAGAATTAATAAAGAAATAAATATGTAATAATGTGTTATGGAGTGGAAATATTATTAGGAAATAAGGACAAAATTCCAACTCATTTGTTTTGTATGGCTGAACAGAGATGGGTTACTGAATTTTGTGTAGGAGGAGCGCACTTACACAGCCAATAAATAAGAAACAAATTGCATTTGAGGATCAATACTTAAGCAAAATGTATCTGGGACATAGTGTGATTCAAATATGATATTCACGTTGCGTACATTTCTGCGTATTTTCTACGCACATTGGTGCAAAGAGTAATGGAGATAAGTATGAGAAAGTATACATTTCCTGAAAGAGGAATTTGTTTTCTTCGTAATGATACTAGAATAAAAGAAATGACATGATTGTACTGACACGGCAAACGACAGATTTCTACTGATTTTCTTAGTGGTGTCAGAGAGTGAGTATGCGTGTCAGAGAGTGAGTATGTGTGTCAGAGAATGGAGGGTCAGTTGAGCGACAGTGGGTGTGAATGCCAGGTGAGTGAGAAGTGGCAGGTATTGTGGCCCCTTGTGGCTTCATTATGATGAGTATTTAGACGTGATTTTGAATGCGCAATATATGCGCAATTAAGATCACATCCACATCATTGACTTTTATTTTGAAGAAAACATGTATTCATAGATAAAATTGGTTGAGTAACACATTTTTAATACAAACATAAATGAATATGAATGAGAAGTTGTTCCAACACAAGGGTGAGACCACCACCAACATGGGAGGAAATAGACGCAATGGATTTCACATAATGGTGGCTAATGGTATGTCCATTTCACTGTGATTCAATGCCATAAGTATCACATACACATCACACTTCACTAATTTGCGGCCAATCACAAAATGATCACAGTGCCATCACACTCAATTGCATTCAGTGCCCGCCGGGTAGGGGGTTACCTGAGGGAACCTATACTTATGTAGTGAGTAGAAGGTTACCTGAGGGAACCAATACTTATATAGTAAAGGAGTCAAAACAGCTACCTGACAAAGATATGGCCTTTGGTGTTCGAGCTAAAAAGATCTTGGACAGTTTGAAACCAAACAATCCTCTTCGAAATCTGTTCTATTCTTCAGTTAGAATTGCATACATTTCAACAGCAGAATTTTTCCTAAAGAATTTCATCAACAACAAGTTCTTATGTAGACTCTGGATCTCTGGATCCTAAGGCCACTGGTTTTAATGCAACGAAGACGAAGAAGGCACAACTTGGGCTTTTATTGAACGATTCCCCTCATCAGTGATGTGTTTCAGGAAAATGAGTCATAAGTCGCAAAACTGATATTTTTCAAAGTGTTTTTTTTACAAGATCACATTATTGGAATGTTCTAATTTTTAGAGGGTTCATCACTTATAGCTATATCAATCGATGTATCAAATTTCAGGACAATCTATGTAATATATTCTTTCGTTTTAAGGGTCCTCATATGGACTACATTTAGTTTCTTTACTGTTTATTGACCCTTAGAAATATTGAAAACTTTTTTTTTTCAAAAATAAAAATATCAAACTTAAAATCTAGAAATACTTATTAGATTATTAGACTGTTTACTATCATTAGCATCGGCTTGATCTCATCTTTTCAAATATAATGGCATCTCAAAATCTATTTTTTGCGACTTATGACTCATTTTCCTGAAACACATCATTTCTCTGAAGATGAGAAAGACCTTTTTCAGAATGAACTTGGGGCACTACATGTTGACACTAACATAAAATGTCATCAAGAAGGTGAAAGACTAGATATTTATTGGTCTGAAATTTTTGCAAAAGGATCATATCCTCTTGTAAGCAGGCTAGTCAAGGCCTGCTTGAGCATTTTCTGTAGTCCTTGTGTGGAGCATAGCTTCTCTTTGATGAACAATATCATAACATCCACAAGAAATCGGCTTAATGTTGAAACAGTTGACGCCATTCTATCTGTGAAAATGGATATTTTAAGTAAGAAGAATGTAGATTCACAGGGGAAATCAATTGTCTTGTCATTAATGAGGCGAGAGAATGTAAAGAAGTCTCCTGTAGATAAAACTGTTTGTTTGTCTATGCAAAAAGCACATAGCACATATGAAGCCAGGAAAAGCAGAAAGAAAAGAATAAAGAGAACAATACTTGTGAGCTTAACCCAGCTCCTGCAGCAGCCAAAAAGAGGGATAAATTAAGAAAAGAGCGAGAGCAAAGAGAGGAGGAAGAGAGAGCGGAAAGTAAGAAGAAAGAGATAGAGGAAAGAAACAAGTACTAAGTTAAGAAATTATCAAGTTAAGTTTGGTTTATCTATTTAACTTTACAATTAGTGTCAACTTAATTTATATACCTGGCGTTTCCAATGGAAACGATTCTCAGACCGAATTACTTGTGTCCGATGTCAATTTATTAACTTGTTGTCCAGGCGGAGAGCGTGAGGTCATTTGAATTTAGTTAGACATTATTAATGTGCATTCATAGCAGATTTGAAGGAGGCTTAATTTAAAATTTTCTCGGAGCCCCGGTCCTAATTTCCCGGTCATCGGAACTCGCCCTGATTTATGAGCAGGTATATAGGGTATATCAATGATTTTCAACTCAAGAGAACATTATGTTTGCAACAAGAATTACAAGCATAAGCTTGTGTAAAGCGAGTTTTTAATTATTCGAATTATATAGAATTGTAATTATAAGTAAAAATTAAGTATATTTTTGTACTATAAGTATAAATATAGGTCGATTACATAATAATAATTATAAGTATAATTATAATTAAAAATATGAATATATCAGACCAAGGGTGGAATGAAGGATGGAGTGAAGGGTGGATTGAAGGATGGACATTGTGTGCACACAAGTACATTGTGTGCACACAAGTACAGTGTGTGTACTTCAAGTACCCACCGTGTACCCTTCAAGTACCCTTCAAGTGCCCTTTAAGTACCCACCAAGTACCCTTCAAGTACCATTCAAGTACCATTCAAGTACCCACCAAGTACCATTCAAGTACCCTTTAAGTGCCCTTCAAGTGCCCACCAAGTACCCTTCAAGTACCCACCAAGTACCCTTCAAGTACTCACCAAGTACCACCAAGTACCCTTTAAGTGCCCTTCAAGTACCCTTCAAGTACTCACCAAGTACCCACCAAGTACCCTTCAAGTGCCCACCAAGTACCTCCAAGTACGGTACACTCCAAGTACGGTACACTCCAAGTACGGTACACTCCAAGTACGGTACACTCCAAGTACGGTACACTCCAAGTACGGTACACTCCAAGTACGGTACACTCCAAGTACGGTACACCCCAAGTACGGTACACTCCAAGTACGGTACACTCCAAGTACGGTACACTCCAAGTACGGTACACTCCAAGTACGGTACACTCCTAGTACACTCTACACTGACAAGTACTGTATGCACACACAAGTACAGCATAGACACAAGTACAGTATAGACAGAAGGGGAGAGAGAGGAGAGGGGGGGGAGAGAGAGAGAAGGGGAGAGAGAAGGAGGGAGAGAAGGGGGGGAGGGAAGGATGGAGTGAAGGATGGATGGAGTGATGGATGGATGGATGGAGTGATGGATGGATTGAAGGATGGATTGAAGGATGAATTGAAGGATGGACTGAAGGATGGACTGAAGGATGGACTGATGGACCGAATTGATTTTTTTTTTAAATTTTTCTTTTTTAATTTTTTTAATTTTTTTTAGTTTATTTTCACATGTCTTCAAGTACACTACATGTATACATACATGTATACATGTATACGCATACATACGTATGCATCCTTCAGTGCTCCCTGCCACCTAGTCCATGAGCTTGGATCCTCGCTCCGCAGACAGCTGAGTGGGCTGAAACCCCCATTATCGCCCACTCAGCTGGGCCAACGAAAACACCTTTAAAAGTTATCTAATGAATTATTTAAAGTAACTAAAGAGATAGGAAGCTTAATATGACTCTTATTAAAGATCCCAAATGAACGATTCTGTTTATAAATGAACATTTCTGTGAATTTGGATAACTTTATTTTCACTAGACTGATCGGTAAAGAGTGTGCTGTGTGTGTACGTGCACACTGCACTAGGTTTGTGTGGGCAATTTTCAACTAAGACGGACGGCCGAGCGGGTAAAGGCGTTGGTATTGAGTCTCCCTCGCACTACAACTTGTACGGCTTGTTTGTGGGCCGGTGCCCGAAAGTGGGTCACGTGACTGTGGAGGCGTGGCTACGGCCGCACTGGCGATACATTAATTCCCCCTTCTGTGTTGAGGGTGAGGCAGGAAGGTGGGGTGAGGGAGGGGGGGGGGGGATGAGGGGGGTGAAGAGGCTGAGGTGTTGGCATAACAGTGCATAACAGTGCATAACAGTGCATCTCAGACCTCTTAAAGAGGTCTGAGATCAAAAAGAAAGAGAGAGCGGAAAGTAAGAAGAAAGAGAGAGAGGAAAGAAAGAAGAAAGAGAGAGAGGAACGGAAGAAGAAAGAGAGAGAGAAAGGAAAAAACAGGAGAGTCCTGGAAGAGAGAAATGTGAGAAGAAGTGGAAAAGGGTAGAAGACAGTCATGAATATTCTGGTCTTTGTGATAAGCCTAGCAAAAAGAACAAAACTACAAAAGAATGTCTGCTCTCAGCTTCTCAGACTATTGCTTCAAGGAAGCAGTAGCTGTATATAGTGAAAGGAAGAACATTTATCTGCATTGTACATAATTCATTATAGTGGTAAGTATGGCCTTCTGCCTCTCTGGTTGTGGTCTAGCATTATAATATGACCAACTTCCCATGTTTGGGCTTGTACAAGTGGTGGGGTGGGGGGTATTTTTATTTTACAATCTATAGTATATATGTATACCCCCTTGTACCTCAGAAAATCTTCAGATTTTTTTGCCATACCCGACTTGCATCCCTGAGGAAGACAGCAGAGCGAGAGGGGAGGGAGAGGGGAGGGAAACAGATGAGGAGGACAGCAGAATGAGGGGGAGGGAGAGGGGAGGAAAACAGAAGAAAGAAAGGAGGGAGAGAGGGGGAGGGAGACCGGAGAGGGGAGGGAGAGAGAATGGAGGGAGGAGGGAGAGAGAGTGGCAGAAAAGAAAGAGGAGGGATAGAGAGAGGAGTGAGAGAAAAGGGAGAGAGAGATGAAGTAAAGAGGAGCCAGAAAGAAGCATGAGTAGAGAGCGGAGGAAGAGGAGAGGAGGGAGGAACTGGAGAGAGGAGGAGAGGAGAGACAGGGCGAGAGAGAGGGAGGGAGGGGGAGAGAGGAGAGGGAGGGAGAGAGGGGAGAGAGGAGGGGGAGAGAAGAGAGAGAGGGAGAGTGGTACATGTCTCCCCAGAAGAATAATTAGTAACAAATTTCCCTGAAGTGAACACAGAGCTGCCAATTTAGAAGTGGTAGAAAACAAAACAAAGAGATTCCGTTCTGGAAATGTGAGCGCCATTGGCATGAGTTGTTGCCACTGGGGGATGGTTGGAAGCCCCCAGATTTTTGTTTTTTGTGAAATTGTGCATTTTAGGGTCATTTTCACATAATATCCGAGCAATCAGGAGGTACATGATTGTGATTCCAGCATTTTGAGATGGAAACGGGAGGATGGGAGGAATTGCTAAATAGTAACAAAGAAACGTGAGATATCCCACCAAAATGGGAGGTTTGCTGGGATAAATATATGTTCAGAACGTATATTGATCTCAGCAAAACAAATGTTCTATTTAAACAGTTACATGAACATGTATATATTTATCTTAAAAATAGAAATAAAAGCTCAACTGACTGCTAGGCAGCTTTAATTGTCTGAGTTTGTGTTGCTGGCTGTTGCTAGGGAACCGCCAGTTCTGGTCATGTGAGGTCGGCTGATGAACTTTTGCCACCTTTGATATAGAAAATTTATAAATACTAATGGATCCTATGGAGAAAGGGGCAACATATGTCTATGTCTGACTAATTAATAATAAATATTCATGTTTTCCAGAGATGGCAAAGCCTGGACCTACTGCCGGGTGGAGGGCACCAGTAGATTTGCATGTGGGTCAGATTTTCAGAAAATGTACAATTATCAGCTGTACACATTTAGTAAATTCTGCCAAATTAGGCTGATATTTGGTCAATACTAGGTAAATTCGAGAACATTTGCCATTACATTGATTCTAGAAATCTGTTTGGTTAGGTTGAACTGCATTTTGAACTTTATTTTCGTCTGAAATTTGGGTTATTTGAGAAGATTGGATTACCCTTGTGGCGCTTGCTGGTGTTCCTCACCAGAAGCGCACTATGAGTAAATCCCCTACAATTAGTACCTAAAAGGCTTATGAAAATCATTCATTTTTAAAATGCACAACCTGAATAAGAGTACATCAAACAAAAGAACTAGCACTCATACCTCTTACTGAAAGACCAGTCCGTATCTTTCACACCACACTTACCTGGCTGACTTGGGAAAGAGTGCGCAACTTGATTTGGAATAGAGACGCCCTTGAGAGTGTTGGTGTGGTTTGTGTAACACGCCACTCCTGGATTTAGTTTTATAGCTTGGATTGTACTTTAACAGCCGCTTATTCCCACACACAAATAGCTTCATCAACATTTTATTGATAAGTCTGCGCTTGCAATGTACCTGTAAGTGGGTGAATTTATTAGAGAATTTACAATTTGCCATCACTATATATCCCAAATAAAAAACATTTAAGGTAGAAGTAAAGACCAAAATGCATTTCAGATTAACCAAACCCACTGTTTAAATCATTGCATTACCAATTATTCCAGCTATTTATAGTATCTATCATTTTACAGTCTACTTTAACATAATTCATTAAATTTCTAGATCTGTAGATTGTACATATTCTGACGATTTGACCCAAGTGCAATGTACGTCGTAAGATTAACCAATTGAAAGGTGTTCCCTAGTCCCGATTTTATCATGATTTAATAGTTGTGACACTATTTCCGTTTGAATTAAAAAGTGGCCTTTATTCTCTCCAATTCATAGGTTCACAAAGCATCCTAATTTCCAAATGTTTCACGCAAGGGAGAGAGTGACAACGAGGGGGAGACGGAGTGTGTGTGAGAGAGAGGGGAAGAGCAAGGAGAGAGAAGGGGATGGAGAGGGAGTGAGTGAGAGGGGGATTGAGAGGGAGTGAGTGATAGTGGGAGAGAGGGAGGAGAGAGGAGGGAGAGAGAGCAAGAAAGGGGAAAGAGAGAGAGAGGGAGGAGAGAGGGAGAGAGGAAGAAAGAGAGACAGAGTGACAGAGAGAGAGAGAGTGATAGAAAGAGTGGCATAAAGAAAGATAAAAGATAACGACAGATAGGCAGAGAGAGAGATGGTGAGAGAGACAATAGACAAGGGAGAGGGAGAGAGTAGGGAGCAGTGAGAGAGTGAGAGAGAGTATATCACTCATTTCCCATACAAGTATCCAACTCAATCAATGTATACAATTATACCAGCTTTCCATTTTTCAATTCTTATCAAAATATTTAATACCATAAGTAACAAAGAAGGACAGGCAGAGACAAAAGGAGGAGAGGCAGAGAGAAAGGAGGAGGGGAGAGAGAGTGGAGGAAGATGGTGACCGTACAAAGAACGGGTACTTTGCTAGTATTATCATGGATTGTATGACACTTGAATAGACATGTTGTGGTATTTAATTGAGATTACATTTTGTACAACTTTTAAATAGAATTGTCTCTGCAAACATTTCTCGGCGAGTATAATTTATAACCTAGTTCATAGGAGAGCTTTCATGTAGAGATTAAACATTATGATTTATGACTGTTCTTTATCATCAAAATCCAGATAGCAGAATACGGTGGAGGGACCTATGTGTTCAACTTTTAGTAACATCAAAATACTCATTGTGTAGGGGTCGGGGATGTGGATGTGGGTTGGTGTGAGGGGTGGTATACATATAATTATTGCATCTTAAAATAGTCCTGGCGATGTTAAATTAGTTGGGACAGAGAAATATTATATACATGTCTGCGTAACATTTATAAAGATGAGGTGAGAGAGATATAGGCCGACCGATCACCAATATGGCTACCATGTAATGACCCCAATTATTCGTGCCAATACTTCAAGCGAGGAGTTGTTGCCCCCAGCAACCATGCAACAACAGTATGGTGGACCAACAGTGGCCAACAGGAGAGGGTGAATGACAATGCCAACTAATAGAATTATACATACATTCACATGAATATAACATTATATAGGCCCTACCCATTCATTGGGATAGGCCTAATATTGAGTGGTAGGCCTAGGCCTAGGCACAGTCTTATGATTATGCGAAATAAATGACGATAACGATTTGTTACTATCAGATTTTGTACCATATTTTTCCTTAGCTAAAGCTGTAAAAGCTGGGGGGGGGGGGGGGTGAGTTTCTATGGCAAGGTATGACAATGGGGGGAGGGGGGTTCAAATCATGTATGACATCATGATTTTATATTTTTTCAATCGAAAGACTGTAATGGGGAAATTTGTGCTCTAAGAAAAATTCATTTGTAATTACACTTTAGAATAGAAGATTGCTGGACACATACTTCTATTGCCTCTATTTCTAGATATGTGAAGTGTTTCAGGGAAATGAGTCATAAGTCGCAAAATTGATTTTTTCTAAGCGTTTTGATCATAAGATTTCTTTATTGGGATGTTCTGATTTTTGGAGGGTTTAGCACTTATGGTCATATGGATCCATGTAACAAATATCAGGACATTGTATTAAATATATCCTAGCATTTTGAAGGCCTTTGTATGGAGTATATTTAGTTACTTTACTGGTAATGACCCAGACAGAAATATTGCAAACGCTTTTTTCAAAAATAAAATATAAAAATGTAATGTCTGCTATTCACTATCCCGGCGATCGATGGAAAATAACAACAATAGACAACACAGATCTCCGAGTCCTTGCTAGCTGGGTTTGCTTTATTGCCGCCAGGAATACTTCCTAAGTAGAAGATGGAACTCCACAGGAGAGAAGTATATGAATGCAGGAATAAAAGGCAAAAATGGTGTTTAAAAACTATAAGCAAACAGACAAATAACAGCTAGAAGTAAAATACAATACTATGACGAACATTGACCAGCTCGACCAGCAATGTCATGCTAGGAATGAAGGAAGTCAGAGATGGGTGATAGTGTTGTCAGCTCAGCCCAGGCAATGAGTGCTTTAGGCATCACATCAAGCTTTATTTACTCTTGAACATGAAAGCACATGATTAGCACAAGAACATATAACCTGCATATATATTCTGTTGCTCCTCCATGATTGGATGGACTGACTTCACCCCTATATCTCGCTAAAGTCAGGCGTTGTCCATGTGATAGTCCTGCCCCCTCCCCTTACTCCCAAACCTAAGCCAGCCCCTCCCACATACCCGCCCCCACCCCCGGAAGAGAGAAGCCAGACTAGGTAAGATTTTCAGTAAATGGACAATAATTATTCACCTTCTCATTTGTAAAAATAAAATGAAAATGAGCAAGTACCATAAAGTAATTTATTTGTTGACTAATTCTCAGTCAGTTTTTTCCATTTGATCATATCCAACGATTTGATTTGAAGCATATAAAATATATCAATGTGTAGCCTACTCATTTTTCCATTGATATGTCTCATGGTAATTTTTCAATTCAGATTGGACCAATGTTAAATGTAGGGATTTCCATTTCTCTGTATTAATTAATGAGTTGAAGCAGCAAAGCAGCCAAGTTATGGTGCATTTGGTTCTGATGTCAGCCATTTTTGCGGAAAGATCATTCATCATTGATATGGTAAAGCTAAATACAAAGTTCTTCTATTGGAGATTATCGAGACAATCTATCATCAAAATAGATGATGCCCACAAAAGAAACCATATTTCTAATTCATCAATATCATCCAATAATTTTGTAATAGAGCTTCTGTGTTTTAGAGACAAATTAATACAAATTTACCATATTATGAAAAGACATCCAAATACCTTTGAAAACATTTAGAAATACTCAATAGAAAAATATATACTCAATTGTGAACGGTGTATTGGCCTATGGTTAATTAGCTATGATAGTTTCATTTCCTCTGGTATTAAGCAGCCTTATTAAAGTTCTGGCAATGTGCCAGTTTATGTGAGAATCAATAACCGTTGTGTGTGTGTGTGTGTGTGGGGGGGGGGGGGGTAGGGGGCAGGGAAATGGGGGGGGGGGGGGGGGGGGAGGTGTTTGGGCAATGATAAGTTAGTAAGGGAAATACTTTCAAAATGTGAAAGGTTTAAACCAATTATAGAGACATAACAATTATGAGGGAGAGGGAAGTGACAGACAGAGAGGGAGAGAGCATGAGCCGAGGGGGTGATAGAAATTATGATCTTACAGGGGGAGTGAAGTAGAGAGCAAAGAGGGGACAACTGGGGAGATGGGGGGAGGAGAGGAGTCAGTGAGACAGCAGCTGAGATAGGGAGGGGAGAGGGAGATGTATATATAAATAAGCATAAATTGAGTAGCCATTAGAAAGTGGATAAAATAGGCAAATATTAAATGTATAGGGCTATGTAATCGGTTGGCTACCATCAACATTGGATACAAAATTATAGGCCTATAGGTCTACCCCAAAGGTAAGTCATCTGAGAAAGGATTGAATATCATTTCTGTTTTAAAACCATGTTTTCAGTAGGCCTAGGCCTAGGATATTTTCATTCTTTTTTGGACTATTGATCAGTTCTTTTGATAGGCCTACCGGTAATCATTCCGCTCAGTGGCGCCTTCTTAAGTATACAGGGTGAACTGCGGTAGGAGTTGCAACGGGGATCAGAAACGTGTTTTGCCTGGATATTTTTTTAACAACATCCTGTCTGAGTATTTCCGTGCGGGGAAGATCTACAAACGTTTCCAGTGAACCATTTCGTTAGTATCTGGGGAAATAACTTTGGATGCCTACGTAGATTAAGTTATCAAGCTCTGGCGTCGATCAGTTGCAAGTTGTGATTGAATGATCTTCATATAAAGGTAAGATTTTCAATAATTTACGCTTGCGAGCTAGCTGCCGACGTCATAGGCATAGCGAATCCGGTTACACTCCCCACTACTGGCACTAGGAGTTCCCCATGCAGGAATAGCTAGGATGGGCAGATGAAACTGTAATATTCCGTTCTTGTATCCTATAACTAAGTTAGATATATTGTAGGTATGTCCAGGCTAAAGGCAGAGCCTTAATTATTATAACATAACAAGTGAATAGTTTCCAAAGAAGAGCTCGAGCTCGAGCTGAATAGTGGTGGACTCAAAAGTAAAAATGATTAAAAAACCCACTATACATTATATTAATTCACATCGTCAGTTAATAGGGGAGTTGAATGTCTCACTGCGCATGTCTGTCACAGTGCATGCTATGGTGGATTCTGATGAAATCTGACGTACCGGTAGGCTACACATTGTAAATGATTGTTGGCAAATTTTACATCGAAAATTGCAATACCGTACGGTAAATGTTTTCACCAATATCTATTATTGGTAGGAAAACCAAATGCATGATGGGAAATATGGTTGCTTGTTTTTATGGAAACATGTATAACACATGGATATTGACATTAGAGCATTGATTAACTATTAATTCTATATGTTAGGCGGCGATCTTATGGGTCTTATGATTGGTGGTGATTCAGGTATAGGGAGATATCAATAGCTAGATATTATATTAATATAGGCTGTACACCACTGGAGTTACTCTCCTGTATATTCTGGTGTTCTCTATATTCTGTATTATATATCCTCTTAACATCACAAGCAAATAGTTTATTTAGTGAGTGTCCGAGCCCTCCCCCTAGCTCTATTGCGCCTCCCCTCAACCTATCATATCATGCGTCCTAGTGTTGGTCCCCTAGTGGCTGTTTATGTTAGCAATGTTATACCCTACCACCCTCTGGTGTGTAATACAGTTACCACAATTCCCTTTCACTTGATAAAATAAAAACCTGGTACCATCGAACATGTGTAAAACATACCAACAGAAAAGAAAACATTCAATAAAATTAACTTGGAATCCCACAAAATAAAAGAATATTATATCATAATTGCCACCAGGTGGTGTTTCATATCAATTCCTATCACTTTTATATTATTTCTAATTTACATCAATGTTATTCTTATAAACACCATATTTTGTTTCTAATGAATTTTAAAAGGTTCTAATCCTCAGGAGTAAAGCAATGACACACAAGTAACTATAATTGAGATTTTTTAATTTTTCTAAAAATAATTTTATTTGGGCTAAATTTAGACTGACATCATTCTCATGAAAACCAATGGTTGTCCTCGTTACTATTGCAGTACCTAATATTTCCATTTCTTGCTTTGCAGAATAGTCACAATGGCAAATGAGGATGAATCCAATATGGCAGATCAACCAGAAGTACACTCCTATACTGGCCATCCAATAGCCTCCATCAAGGAATCAGGAGCAGAGAACACAGCAAAAACTGCTGACGACTCAGATCTGAGTTTTGTTGGTTCTCGCCCTCCTCCTCCTTATCATAGTACCAAATATGTTCCTGCTCCTTCTGCTGCTCCTCCCCATTCATTACTAAAAGTCAAGGCTCCACAGCCATCCTACTGGGAGAAGGTGTTTATTTTGGTGAGCCTTGTCATCATTGCTCTATCAGCATACGTCATTTTTAAAGGTAGGTCATTTTTAATTTGTCACAGAAAATCAGCCATAAGTTTGTTTGATGCTATTATATTTAAAAGTTGAGATCAAGCAGATGATACTGTAAACGTATTTATTTTCGTGCAGATAAATTTCGCACACTAACTACTTTGACTCATTTTCGCGCGGATTTATATTCGCGCAGCAAGGAAGTCTCACACTTAGTTTATGCAATAATTATACCTTTCTCGGAGGATTTATTTTCGCGCACAAAAGTGGGTGCGCTAAAATAGCGTTAATAAATACTGTGCAAACATTAATACGTTAGTACATATTATGGCATCTAATGGGAACTTCTATATTTGTATGCATGACAAAAAAATAACAATATTTTCTGATGGTCATACACTAATAAAGTATTTGATTATACTCATTATGATAACCTCATATGTACATGGATTAATATAATATTCAATACAGTATTGATATTTAGCACAGTTATTTATGCCCCTAACAGCGCAAGCACCCCAAAAAAGAATTGTCCAACAAGGTATCTTGTGGAAAAATCCCATTGAAAAATACCCATTATGACTTATGACTCATTTTTCTGTCCACCATCAGTAACGGCTGGAAAGAGCAATGTAACTATTGTAATGCTAATCGCTGAATAAACATATCTTCAATCTTGATCATCACATATGTTGATGGTTATAAGAAAACAATATAGGACCGTATAATGAAACTGGTATCATAAATGTACGCACAACATGGATTTAATAATAATGTACTGAAACTGTTCTCTTATTATAAGTGCTAGACTTTATACAGTCCATAATATGAAAAGAAATTCTACTGCCAGAATATAATATAATTTAATCATGGTCCTGAGTATGGCCATAAAGTGCCTTCCTGTCTCTTTTTCTCTGTCTCTCTCTCCCTTCTTCTCTATCTCTATTTCCTGGGTATGATCATAAACTGCCTCCCTCTGAGCTCTCCCGCCCTTGATATAACCATATTAAATGTGTTGATAAGGGCGTAAAGCAACCAATCCCACTCACTCACTCTCAGCTCTCCCGCCCTTGATATAATCTTCAATGTGTTGATAAGGGCGTAAAGCAACCAATCTCACTCACTCATATTTAATCATTGTCATAATAATTACTTTTATTACAGGCGCCAGGCAGGCTACAGAAGAGGTGCCTGAAGAAGTTCTACCACATCCCCAGTCATCCATGCCTCACATCCCAGCCAAGAGTCCAAGATTGTGTGGGAAGACCTACGGTAAGTTTCAAAGTTTTATTATAATTGAACAAAAACACAGTGTGATGGCTACAAACATCTTTAAAAAGAACAGTAGAATTACTGCACTCTCAGGTAACCTCGGTAAAAAAACGCAAAATTTTCTACCGTATGGTCAGTTCTTTTCCAACTCATAAAAGTCATTTGGCACCAAAATACAGTACAGTTGTTTTTGATACATGGCTTCATAAACGTCCTTATTTATATTTGGATGACACACCCGAATCCATTCTTATGATGACTTCACTTATTGTTTTCGCTGGACCAATTATACTTTAAATTCTTGTATATACATAAACAACAGCAGCAGAAAATCTATTAATTCAAGTTTTATAGGTCATAATACGAGTAATGTGATAGGAATTTATGTGCCGTAATAGCTGAGAATGGAGCATTAATACCAACAAGTTTTAGAATTTGAACTCATTGTTATTGTTGAATCAAGTATGAATGTAGGTGCAACCAATGATACCGATAAACTTTTGTGTTCCACTGTTATATTTTATTGGACTCTTTACATTCAACATTCGAGCAGAAGATACCCATAACTCTGGGCACAAAAAAAATAAATAGTAAAGCCTGGGTTCCACTGTCCCGCTACTACACCCATTTTTTTGGTCCCGCTACATTAGAAGTAACAGGAAGAAACAATTTCAAATCAAACATGTTTGAATTGATGCGGCTACCTCTCGCTACTTGCTCCCACTTTTAAAAGTAGCGGGTACAAAGAAGCGAGAGAAGTAGCGGGGCAGTGAAACCCAGGCTTAAGTAGTAGTAACAATGCAAAAATATGGCCAAACAGATAAGATGATATTAGATAAGATGAGATTATTTTATTTAGCATCAGGTGAAGAGTAAAAAACTGTCACTTTGTTTAGGAAAATTGTTTACACTTTCATAAAAATGTACTAAATACTAAAATACTATGTGAAAATCGTCAGATAACTCTGAGTAAGTAGGCGACTATGTCCAAAAAAAGTGTAAACAATGTATATGTAACAGAGCTCAGGGCCATCTGAACTTGTGACACTATTTTTAGACAACTGTGTTTTTATTGTATGCGTATTCTGCCCCATTATTACCTCAATATTACTTTATTAAGAGTTTACCCAACATGATAATAAGTTGCTATATGCTTTTGTTTTGCAGTTGAAGAATTTGTGGCTTGTCCAATCTTTGCTCAAGATCCTTCTAATGGCCTTTGCATTCTCAATGCAACCACGGTCTTCATAATTGAGGAATTCTCAAGGAAAGCAGCATTCATCAAGGTTGACTTTCTAAAACATACTTGTAGTTACCAGTACATACGTTTGGACTTCACTCCTATAAAAGTTAGCTGTCCTGTTGATGGTCTCATATATATAACAGACAGGACCAATAAGATGTTTGTCATGTATGACACACATGGTACAAGGGTAGGGGAATGGAAACCTGTGGGACAGGGTTATGCCCTTCATGTTACAACATTTGGGGACGACCTGCTTGTGAGCGGCCATGACCCTAAAGGTCTGTTTGTGTACGGTAAAGATAGGTACCTCCTCCGAACCCTGCCTCACAGTGGAGAGTTTGACCCACTGTTTATGAAACATATTGGTGATAAGATTGTGGTCACTACTGGTACTCATGGTCAGCAGCTGGTCATCTATGATCCAGTCAATCAGACTTATACCTCACATGGGGGGAAGGGGCAGTTGTTCAGCCAACCTGTTGGTATCTGTCAAGGTCTAGCTGATACAATCCTTGTTAGTGATCCTCCTACCGGCATTATCAGTGTTTATACCACAGAAGGGGAGTTCCTCCAGCACTTGAGTACTAGTGGCAGTGGATTCCAATCCCCCTGGGACCTGGGTTTCATCCCCCATCCTCAATATGGGTATATAATCTTGATAAGTGACAACTCTGGATACAAATTTTACAGATTTTGTTGAGTCTTAATTCCTTAAGACTGGTGTAGCTGGGTTCATTGGCTGCTCTAAGTTGGAGCATATAATATAGTCACAGAATTAGTACGGACGATATTTAAATATTGACAACATTATGGTCCATTATCTTATCAATAAACTTACATAACCATGGGGGTTTGCTCAAAGGGCCTAGAAAGTCATTTCATGGGCTTTGAATTATGTTTGAATCTATTAAATGGCCTTGAAATTTTGGAAATGTTTCTCACTGTACACTTACCCATAAAGGCCCCTCTCACACTTTACAGTAAATGACTCACAAAAGTAAAAGTTGCAAAACGGTTATTGGTATACAATTTGAATATAAAACTTGTTAAATACATCATTGGTCTATGAACACCAATAACCACAACCCCCCTTGTCCCTTCATTAGGGGTCTGATAAATCACGGAAATGGGTTTGGGAAATAACTGAAATGGGTCTGGGAAATCATTGAAGTGGGCTGGGAAATCACTGAAATGGGCCTGGAAAGGCCTAGAATTTATTTTGGTAAATAGCAAGGTATTTTCACCATTTAAACATGGTAGTTGTGATATAAAAATGGAATGCATTCTCGTGGTTGTTCTGAAATAGTGTATCAGACAAACTTGCGTCTGCTTTATCCCTTGTGGCTTGGCCACTCTTGAAGATACGTACATTTAAACTGCTCATGTGTCTGATATGCTAATTCAGAACAACTTAAATCAGAACAAATACTCAGTGCATTCCATCTGATTGTATTTAAGGATTAGTAACTGACATTTAGAAGCTGCTGATGCTCTGTCTGCTTTAGTGTCTGCCCAACTGCAGGACAGTTAAAGGTGGAGCCTCAAATCTTTTTAGAAATTACCTGTTATGACCAGATACCAAACAACTAAGCATGAAATTCATTGTTCTACTCGTCCTTCAAGCTTAATGAAGGCATTCCTGGCGGGTGTGTGTGCCACCAAGTAGTTCTGTGATGTCATAATAATCAATTAATCAGCAAGAAAGTAGGGTTTTTATATAAAAGAACAATATTGTCATTGTTACATGTTCATGGCCACTCTAATATCTAATATTTCTAAATAAATTGTAATATGTCTATGGCCACTCTAATATCTAGTATTTCTGAATTGTCATTTTTACATGTATTCATGGCCCAATGTAACAACACAAAGTTTCATATTGTCATTTTAACAATATTTGAGCCAAAAGTAGTGCTTACATCTGAACAATTTTTAGTGAAAATAAGCAACTGTATACTTAAGACGGAGGTTTTTAATCAATGTAGTCTCTGCTAAATGTTGTTTTTTGGCCCTGGTAACTGGTAACATTTATATCTCAAGCCTTGATTAATCATTTTCTGTCATGATATGTTTCTGTCACTGTATGCTGTTACACGAAAATGAGTCATAAGCTGCAAGAAAATGGATTTTAGATGCCATCATATTTGAAAAATAAATGATATTAAGCAGATTCCAATCATGGTAAACATTAGAGCATCTAATAAGTACTTCTATATCTCATACTGCTCAGGATGACCTCAGAAAGCATACATACATTTAGCGCCGTCCAGGAATTCGGTACATGTATCGCTAGTATTAAGATCACAAACATTTCAAAATGGTGAGTACATTCCTAAAAAGCTAAACATTCGTTTTTTTAAATTTCATTACAGGCAAATGATAATATTTGAATACAAGTTACACAAACAAAACGCAGTATCATTCTCGGATGTTCTCACATGCTTCCTTCTTGTGATAAAGACATTTTGCCCCTTATGACTTGATTTTCTGCAAAGATCACAAATAATAAAGAAATCCTCTAGCTGTATCAACATATAGAGGATATCAGCATATAATATGTGTGCAGGTTGTGTATACAGTGCAGAATGACATATTTGTAGAATCTCATTTAACTGTATTGTCCATATATGCTGGTAGTGGATGTTACACTTCTAAGAATACTCTATCAATCATTTACCTGTCGTCTAACTTTAAATAAAATTGAACTAATACAGGTTGTTTTGTTTTGTTTTTTGTTGTCTTTCTTCACACACAGACATGACCACAAGCTACTAGTGGGACAGGGAGTGTGATCCTAAGATCGGTAATGCGAGTTGTGTCTAGGAGACAATGGCTACAAGTTTCATTACTAAAAACAAGTGGGAATTGGATACAGTCTCCTAGACACGACTGAAGTTAACTTACATTTTATCTTTATATCATGATCTCATATTTAGAAAAAAGTCAGAAACTATTTCTTTATTTACCTAGTTTGTACAACGATCCAACATATTGAGTGACCCTTCCTGAAGTGTATGACATACAAATTGGGGTGACATCAAGCGCAGTGCAATGTCGGCGGTTCATGTTTTACTAGGGGGAGTCATGAAACAATGCCCGCCTATTGAGATGTAAATTACGCAATTCACCTTGTCACAAGATGCTGCCAACTTATACCATTTTGCCGTAGTAACTACGATTTCAGCATCAAAATACAATGCCACGATCTGTATGACCCAAACTACGATTTGGGGTAAATTTAGCTTTAATCAATGTCAAACTACCTCCTTCTCCACACAAGAAGTGCTGGGAGCAAAATTATAATACTAGTTCAAACCTACAATCAGCCAAGATGAAAGTATGGTACTAAAGTATCTAAAGAATTCAGGTAAAAGGAAATGTTTCGCACTGTGCAAAATACTTTGCCAGAAATAATTTTTCAAACATTAGGGTTTGGGTTTTGAACTTTACTTGAGTAGTGTTTTAACAAACAAGTATAAAATCTTCTGACAAAAGATGGAAGTTAGATCAGCAAATAAAAACCCTGGGATTGGCCTTGCCAACACATTCATGGCGTGGCAATAATAGGGGATATTTGGTATGCCAAGTGTGGCTATATTTTCTCTTTGGCTGGCCAGACGTTCTTGAGGCAAACACAACTGACATAGGCTTGTAAATCGAATGAAACAAAGCATATCGAATGAAAAATAACTAACCTCTTTATTTGGAAAAATCAAAACCAGAATATCTTTCACGATTTCACCACCACGCCATGCATTGTGCCAATGTGAAAACGAAGCCATGGAAGTTGACATGAGTGGGACCGCTAGGCCTGTATGATATGGCCAACGGGAGATGCAGACATCTTCATGGAGAGATGTTTAAAATTGCATTATTGACAGGAAATAATTATTTAAAAATCTAAGTATAACATGTATTAAAGCTATCCGATCTTTGATTATTTTCCAGTCTTCAAAACTGTCATAATTCAGAGTTTATATCAATGATCCAGCCCAACAAGGGATAGACAAGTGGAAACGCTCTGCGCATGCTGGTCAAAATTTGCTCTTCCGGTGCCTACAGAGGGCGTTGATGGCTAACGATTACATTCTACAGATTTGATTTTTGAATCGGCTGAAAATGTCTTATTCATAGATATTTATGCCATATTTATACAATCTTAATCAAAGAAAAGTAGAGGCACCATTTTCTTCATTTGAGCGGAAAAAGGTAGTATATATACCCACAGAAAGGATTTAGGCTTATAGGGGGCCATCCACAAATGACGTCATGCTTTTTTTGGCCATTTTTTACCCCCCCTCCCCCCCATGTCATGTTTTGTCACACTGTGCCAGACCCCCCCTTAAAAATGATAAAAAATGACGTCATGTTTGCAGCACCCCCCCCCCTACAACCCAACTCCCCTTTTAAAAAAGCTTATAATCAATTAAGTATAACATTTCAATAAAATATGCAGACCCGATTATTAGAACTATGATCCACAACATTGAAATCTCCGTATTGAAAAACTAAGCCCCTGAACTTGAATAGGCTACTTCACAAATTCACTTAGCACCACAGCAACTATGGCGACCTCAATCCTAGCTTGGTGTGAAGGCTTGCACTTTTCCTGGGCCCTGATACTTTCACTATAGGTATCAAACTTTGCCAACTTATACCAGCAATAAATTTTGCATTGTGTCCAACAAATAAGGCAAGATTATTGACCACTATGTTATGATCAGTTTTCTACCCACCGATCCAGAGATAGGGGTTAATCACGCACTCACTGAATTATGTGAAGTGGCCTATTAATAACTGGGGCTGGACAAAATGTGACCAGATGGTGGCACTAGTTGCCATCAGGAAACCCCCTGGATTCTTAGGCTGTTACAAGGGTTTGGCAGTGGTATAATACCCAAACCCATTAAATCTGACTTGTATATTGTGCAAAGTTATGGAGGCTATAATTTAGTAATGGAACATACCACATCAAAGGCTTTTACACAAGATAAAGTCAGTGTAGTCCCACAGGGGTCAGTTCCATGACCACTTCTCTTCATAATATATATATTATTGACCTTAGTTCCTGGACCAAGTACCCCATCTACCTGTTCACTAACAACACCAAGTAATGTCATTCAGAATCTCTGCCTCAATAAAAAATGTTTCAACAAAAATCCATGAATGGAGCGATTGAGTGTCATGCATCAGGGAAACTCACCCTTGTGCCAGGCTTTCACCATTGCAAGTGGGAACATGAGAGTACCAGAGGAAATCACCATGGAAAAAGATTTAGGTGCCTCATTGGTAACTATCTGAAACTTACGGAAGAGGTAAATGTTCATGTAGCCAAATTTAACAGGAATATGGGCATAATCAGAAGGACTGGGACACAGGTAATTCCAGCAACCTTTTCAAAGGGTTGATCAGGCCACACTTAGAACATGGTGCACCAGTCTGGAACCCTGAGTATATGGTTAATATCAATACTCTGGAGAACCTTCAAAGGAGAGTGACAAAGTCCTTACATATATATATACATAAGGGAACTTGACTTGCCTACCCTTCACTTTGAAAGATTAACCCTATCCATACTGCACAATGCCTTGAGTCATTCCCAGGTGAAGAACGCCGCAGTGCCTTGAGGCACTCCCAGGTCAAGTGCGCCACAACCCCGGCTCACAACACCATGATGCCTCAGGTCATTCCCCTTGAATAACGCCACAATGCCTTGAAGCATCTTTTTACTTCTTATTATTCAAAACCACTTTTCTATAGAAAATAATAACTTGTTTACATTTTTTTGTTCATATATTAAATAAAGAATATTTCTCACCATATTTTTGCAACATTCTAATTTGATATCCATAGCAACATACATCAAAAAAATCATTGATACAAATAACTACGTAAAAGTTATGTGTTTTTCCAGGAATCAAGCAAACCCTACATGTACAAATGTTATTTTTTAAGTCTTGGACCGACAGAACCAACCCCGAAAAGGGGAGCCGGGATCCCAAGTCTAAATAAAATCTTTAAAAAAAACCCATTGACATTATGCCTCAAAACATGGCCTAGTACCCCCCAATCAGCCCCACTCCAAGTGGGCTATTTTCCCTAAACATGTCAAATTCAGACTGCTGCAACTTTTGTTTCATCACGATGACATATGGTTTTTCTTCCTTTTATGTGTAGCAAATAACCTCCAGTATATGTGCAGAAAATCTTCTGATATTTGAGTCAGTTGTTTTTGTTTCATTCAGTAACATGTGAACAGATATAATATTTCCGTATGGACTTCCATATTAAAGTAGCGTCGTATTTGGCGGCACAACTTGGTATTGAGCAGCGGTTCTTCGCTGCGCTTATCCAAGCAACTGCACCATCATAAGAAATGCGCCCTACTGACAGGGCCAGCATAGTTGGGCCACGGTTTTCCAGTGCGCTTGGCGTATGGATAGGGTTAAGAGGTGATGTGTACACACTACTGGACTTGGTTGTTACAGCACCTAGTGTCAACTGCCTCAAGAACGGCACGGAAATACCAACCTTGGCATTGGGACTGGTGGGCCAAAGGGTGTGGTACCAGTCATTGTATTGCTACCTATGTATAAAATGCATGGGTCTATATCACGACAAGATTGCATGACGTCCAACACCAAGGAGGAAATGAATGCATAGAAATGAATGCTGAGATGAGATTTTGTTCTATATTACTTATTTAAAAAATGCAGTGTAAGGCTACCAATCAATTTACATTACACCTGTTTCTATGAATTCATTTATTTTTAAAGTTAAATTTTTCTTAGAGCACAAGTTTTCCAATTAGGGTAGTCTTTTGATTGAAAAAATATAAAAACATGATGTCATACATGAGTTGACCCCCCCTCCCCCCATTGTCATGCCTTGTCATAAAAACTCAACCCCCCCTCCCCCCCTAGGGCATGACGTCATTTGTGGATGGCCCCTAGCTGCAAGTTGGGCAGCGCTCGGGGCAGCAATCGGGATGATCGGGATGACAGGAATGATGAAGTAGGACAAATGAGGAAAGAGGAAATAGAGGAGGAGGAGCAAGCAAGCGTGGTATCTGCAGTTACGGGGATCAGGGTGTAGCACCAGTGAGAATACTGTGAGCAAATTTGAGCACGTAAATCGGGATCTGAGGCGGCGGGGACTAAGGGCTGGGCACTGTGGCAAATGGCAGGTTTGCTGGGAGCAGGAGCAAAGCCATAGTAAAAGTTAGATCAGCTCAGGGATATATCCAAAGCATTTGATCTTTTAAAAGCATCCACGTATTTTTTATAAGGCCCATTTTCATTATAGATTTTATAACCGATTTTAGATTTTAATTTGAAATAAAAGGGATGAAAACCTAACAATTAGAAACAGTCATGAATAGAAAAGTGCATAGCATTTTGAGTTATAGATCTAAAGGTAAAAAATGAGAGAATACTCATATAATGCTTTGTTCAGACCTTTGTGTCTCAGGAATAAAGAAATTACCAGCTGAGAATTTGTTAAGTTGTAAGGGGTTATAAAATATCAGAAAGTTGGTGCAGCATATTTATACATTAACGTTTCATGAAATAGTGCTATAAGTAATTTTGATATGTGAAGATGCTTTGATGTCATTAATTAATCAATCGATTTCATAACCTTTTTACAAAGTTGCTTTCAGTCGGCTGATTTACAATGAAATATTTTAGATAAAGACATCTTTTATGGAAAGTAATTGAGATTTCCGCCAATAAACGGTAAAATAGTATCTGATTTTTTATCTAAAAATATCAATCTGGTAGCTCTATTTACTATCACACCTGTGTGTATATTTAGGCTCTATACATGTATGTGGAAATTCAGGTTCAGGTACCCATCACTTAATGTTAATCGCTATGTTAATCGCTAAATTAGAGAATTTATGTAACTTTATATAAGGTGTGACTCAGGAAATCCTCACATTTCGAAAAGTCAATTATGAGGTAAAATTACCCCCAGAATGCACCAATTGACTCCTAATTTTAAAAGAATTCACGGGGGCATGCCCCCGGACCTCCTTGGGAGGGCAGACCTTGGCAGCTTTGCTTGAAGATGTGTGAAGGAGGTATTTAGCGATAAGATATGTGTTTAATGAATAAATATAAATCATGTAAGTATTATTGCGCCTTGGAATACAACCTATATTAGGTTTTTGTTTATTGTAATACATTTTGAATTTTGAAATTGAGAATATAAAGGACTGATAGGAATATACCAAAACCACTGGACCTTTATTGTTGAGTTCCACACTGACTCAGGGATGTCCTTACCACTTAACCCTATTTGCATATATACATAATAGGGGATTTGCATAGCCGCCATCTTGAATCTTGATTCTCATGGGATTATGGGACTAATGGTACCGTGTAAAATCTATAGAAAACATGTCATTTTTAGCATCTATAGAATGTTTATCAATCCTGTAATGTCAATATCCATGTGTTATACATACATACACAAGTCCCCATCTTTCCCATGATGCATTTGGTTTTTTATAAATCATTTATACAAGCTCTGATATTGGTGAAAACATTCTTGCCAAATATTTGTATTTCAGATTTCAACAAAATCTATACCATGATGCACTGTGATTGATATGCGCATTGGGACATGCAACTATTACCCTTATCTCGCAGTCATCCCCTACATAAGGACCCTGTCATCCTCCCCTTTTCTCCCCCTTCCCTCTCCTTCTTTCTCTCCCCCTCTCCCTAACCCCCCTTCCACGCTCAGCATCATTCCTTATTATGGTTAAGACGTTTGCAATAACAACAATTAGTCTCCATCGATCAATCAAAAGTATTCTTAGGTCAGTGACAAGGTCTTTGCATTCATTGTTTGCAAATACCGTGACTATAAAAGATCATGACAGGGTAGATAATATCCTACTTGTCAGGGAAAAATTCACGCCCCATTTATTTTGAAAGCCAACTTGTTAGGTGAGAGGAGTTTATGGATTTTGTTAAATGTCTCCAGGAGTGTTCAATGAAAATTAGAACGTCCACAAAGCTCTCAGGGATTATCTACAAATATATTGGAAATGAAGTAAATGTCACCAATGTAATGTTTCAACCGTCACTTGAAAATAACAGTGCTGTAGTAGGGGAGTCTAAGTAGTGGTATACTAATACATAATACTGAATTGTTTTACTGCAGGTTTCCTTAAGTTATATACACTTCCACTAAATATTATATACTACAGATTTGATAACAACAATGTATTATGCGGTGTCGAAAAAAGAAGTGATTATATGAAGTGGTCCATGTCACTCAAAGTCAGTAATTAAGCATCATCACATATAACAACATCTGAAAAGCATAACTCTGTAGAACAAAATAAACGAGATATTGAACATAGGGCACCAATACGTCTACATTTATAATTTAAAGGATGAAATAAGCTGCTAGGTAATGAACTTGATTCTTGCTAAGTGCTGAAATCCTCACTGGATAAAATTAGATTTCCTTGATGCAAATAATATACATCTTACCAAATATAGAAGCACTTAACTCCCCCTGACCCTCTTTCTTCAGCTCCCCACTTGCTTGGGTATTCAAAATCAAGATCTTGTATTTGCCCTATATATCGTTGTGAAATCAGTTGTACTTACAGTACAGTTGCAACAACCCTAACCCTGCAGGCCTAGTTGCTCGTGCATTCAGTCACACTACAGGAATACAAGGTAAAACACAACTCTTTCTGTTTAATAAGACAAACATAGCGATTAGCAGTAACAAAACAATGACTTTCCCATTGAAACAAGTTTATTAAGTTAATCAATGATTTAATCAACTATTTTTCTGTTTAACTTTATAATCAGTTTAACTTAATGTATATATTCTGCGTTTCCATAGGAAACAAATTCTCCGTTTCAATTACTTGTGTGCAAATTAATCAACTTTTTTTATTCAACTTTATAATAAGTTTAACTTAATGTATATTCTGTCATAGTCCTTCACATCCTCAAAAGTTAGTCGAAAAAAAGTAGTCGAAAAAAAAGTTGGTCGAAAAAAAAGTTAGTCGAAAAATTTGGTCGAAAAAAAAACTTGACCGAAAAAAAAGTTGGCTGAAAAAGTTGGGTCGAAAAAAAAAAGGAGTGATTATTACCTTTGCGGTTTGGAGCAATCAAATGACTTGGTCTCAGATTCATGAACTTTTAACAAAAATGCTCAACAAGGAAGGTTTTAAGTTTATAGGTTGAGAACGTTTATTTTTGATTAATCGACTAAAGTCTTCAGTAAAACTGAAGCAAACAGCTGAGCAAGAGAGGAGTTTAAAGGTTTATCGTTTAAAGATTATTTTTAACAGGGCAATACTATGGTATTTAGGTCTGCCAAGTGTGGCAATGTGTATAAGGCTTAGAATTAACCATCGCAAGGACATATCCAATGAAATAAAGCATACCTCCAATCCAAATCAGCAAATTTCTCACGATTCCAACCATATTTGTTCATTTATTAACATGACAGAATTACGCACTGTTGGTCGGAAAAAAGTTGGTCGGAAAAAAAGTTGGTCGAAAAAAAAGTTGGTTGGGAAAAAATAGCCTAGTTGGTCGAAAAAAAAGTTGGTCGAAAAAAAAACTTGGTCCCCCATCCTCTACCTCCCATTTCTTTCTCTCCCCCTCCCCCTCTTCTCTCTATCCTCTTCTCCCTCTCCCTATCTGAATTCACCACTTTCTCTTTCACTTTGCTCTGCCCTCCCTCTGATCTCTCTCTCATCATCTCCCCCTCTATCTTTTTCCTCGCTCTCCCCCTCCCTGTCTGATTACTCCCCCTCTTCCTCCCTGTTTTTTTCTTATTTGCCACTCCCCTCTGGTCTCTCCTCTTCCCCCCTTTTTTTCTGCCCTTCATCTTCTTTCTTTCCCTCTCCCTCTCTCTCTTCTTCTTCCCCCTCCCCTCTACCATATGTACTCTCCCATTGCATCTCTAGGTCACATGATCAATTGGCTAAAGAGCTCATTGATCATTACCTCTAGGACACATGATCATTGGTTTGACCATACTTGCTTCCCAGGCTACAAATAGAGTGTGGATATCCTGATTTAAAAAAGGCTTTAAAATCAAATTTTCACCCCCAGAGACCTTCACAAAGCACATATATTGCCCCCGGAAAGGGATGATGGAATTGTACAGGGCAGCAAAATGACTGGTAACATCACAGATTCCCAGAACATGCCGGACAAAAAATCACCGTTTGCCTTATATATAGTGAATATTTATTCAGCAGACAGAGTTACACATTTACATTGCTATTCTCAGCCATCACTGATGGAGACAGATATGAATATAAGAATCAGAATTTCCGTTTATAGTCATATATACGGACAAATCTAGTAATATTCAATTCATCGGGTACAATCCTGGCCCCTCATGGAAACATGTTATTAATGAAAAATAAAATACAATACGTATACACAACAAATTACACAATCAACAAAATACATATCACAAAAGATTAAGAAATTGAAATAATAGCCCCCTTTACAAATTCTGTCGCCAGTGCGTACCAGTGACTGCGGGATTAACTTTTACCATTGTGCGCATGCCCAGTCCAGTTGACTCACCTAGCTATGCGGGCCAAACCGTGCCCCCATCTGCCAGTGGACGTGCAGGGGTGTGTGATGCCTAGGAGCACATGGCCTCTGACCCACTGCAGGCCGTACATCTACGCTTACTTGTTTTTGTTGATACACTCTTACAAAAGTTGCCATATACTAAAATCTAGCGGATAAAATGTTCTCTTATTAAGCATGACCAATCTTAACATGTCATTTAATAATATTGGATAGCTTACAGTATTATGCAATAACTCAAATTCTGAGAGAAAAAGGAGAAAGTTAGAAGCCTATGGTTAATACATAAGGCTTGTGTGTGCCTGCCCGCCTAGCTCATAGTTTGGGCCGTTTCCGCCGCTCTCTGTATGGCGCTGCTGTTAATATGTAAAATGCCCTATTCCTTCACACAGCAGTAGTCGAATTTTGGTGCATTATAGTAGAATTCCCCTTTTTCAATGCAGAATATTGCCAATGCCTAGAATGGAAAATTCCGACGATCCAGGGCATACAGAAAGGCACTCCTATGTGGAACTTAATGACGTTGCGGTCAATGAGAGAAAAAAACCAGGTACATCTAGCTTACCTGCCACCGCAAGACCACTTCCCAGACCTCCTGATAGCACTTATTTGACTCCAGCCACTGATCCTACTTCCAATTCAAGCTTGTGCAGAAAACCTCCATGCTGGGGAAAGCTACTG
Source organism: Sthenelais limicola (assembly GCA_942159475.1). Taxonomy (NCBI): domain Eukaryota; kingdom Metazoa; phylum Annelida; class Polychaeta; order Phyllodocida; family Sigalionidae; genus Sthenelais; species Sthenelais limicola. Next base: position 106,370,326 of record OW804099.1, read on the forward strand.
TTTGCTCTCCTAGGAATTCTCATCATCCTAGTAGCTGTCCTCATCACTCTTGTACTCAAAGGTGGGTGTATATAATCTTTGTAAAGTACACATTAAAATTGACTCATACAAATGAATGTATATATCCAATTTCAGCAAATTAGTCCCACCCAGACCCACCCACTGGTTTGGGTCTTGGTAAAAAAATCTCTAAAATCTCTAAGTGATCATGTACAGAAATAAACCCAGGACCAGATACAGCTTTAGATGGTACATAATCCAAAGATGAGAACATTCCTACAAATAGATCTGGTGAATAAATCACTTTGAAAAATATCAATTTTGTGACTTGTGACTTATTTTCCTATAACACATCACAAATGGGAGATTTTCAAGAACTATCTCTAAAGCAGATTCTAAACTCCAAAATGTTTCTATCACAGGGTTGATCATAACCACAACTGAACGTGTCACAACTCAGCCTCCATCCACTCCATCCACTCCAACCACTCATGAAGTCAACTTTCTGAGGGTACCTGTAAAGTCGTCAGGTAACATTTAAACTTTAATTTTAACAGTATGGAGGATAGCAATTCATTTGAGTCATTTAAGTGTCTGTGAATGAGTTGATACAATGTTAATGTCAATCCTATCTATAACAAGTACATCCAATGTGTATCAATCAATTTTCCAATGACAAATGAGTTTTGGGTTGCCTTTTTATTTTGTAGGACTACGTTTGATGTCATGTCTGCTGGGGAAGCCACTTAACCCTGAGGGTCTGTGCATTCTCAATGCAACCACACTCTTCATGGTAGACTCTTACTATAATATAACAGCATTTGTCAATATTGATACCATACACCACACTTGTGATTACCAGTATAGGGATGTAAACTTTAGCCCTCTACGAGTCAGTTGTCCTGCCAATGGACTCATGTATGTAAGTGACCGACACAATGGTCGCTTTGTAATATATGACAAACATGGTGTAGTGGTTGACACTTGGCAAACCAAGGGGCAAGCAGGTCCTAACGAAGTCATAGATTACAATGGTGACCTGCTGGTTAGTGGGATCGATCCTATTGGTTTATTTCTGTATAATAAAGATGGAAAGCTTCTACAAATATTTCCTAACAGTGGAGAGTTTAGTCCAAGGTTTATGACACCTATAGGGAGCATGGTTGCAATTACGACATGGAGCTATGGGCACAAACTGATTATTTATGACCCAGTCACTTATAGCTACACCTCACATGGGGGATATGGGACAAGAGATGGGTTGTTGAACAGGCCTTCCGGTATATGTCAGGGTCTTGGGGACACTGTCATTGTTAATGATAGTGTTAACCATCGCATCAGTGTGTTCACTACCAAAGGCTCATTCCTTTACCAGCTTCAAACAGGTGGCAGTGTGTTAAGCTACCCATTTGCACTGGGTTTGATGACTCATGCTGCTGATGAAAATATATTAGTTGTTGGAAATACAGGTGAAATAATTTTCTTCAAACTTGGGTGATGCCTCAGACAGCTGTTGCACAATGCCTGTTTGTTTCAAATTAGCTGTCAAGACTAGAAGACTGCATAAGGTAATATCAACCTGGGAATAGATATAATAAGAAACAGTGACAATTTATAGTGACCCGCTTTTCTATTCAACTACTCAAAAGGTATATTATGCAGCACTGTGAATATCCAGTGTCTTACAATACTATTCTGTCATCCCCGGCCTTGTATTATTATGTAACAAGGCATAACCTAATTAATATGTTATGAATATGAATGATTATTATTATAATGATAATGATAGTAGTGACGGTTTATTAATTCTTTTGATATATACATAGCATGTAACCTGCGGGTAACCTTCGACCTAGCATTATCTAGAACCTTCAGGAACATTATATCATCAGGGATCCAGAATATTCATGAACATTGCATCATCTATCATGTGGATCTATCCATCTAAAAGGATCCCCATGACAGACCCAGATCCCTGTAGAACATTCCAAAACGCTACATGTACGTTGTACACATACCACACAGTACCACAGTATAAAAGCTTCACATGTACCCATGTTCATCAGACTTCACATACTGCATTCATCAATAAACTACGGAATCGTCAATCACGAGTTCTCTTTTTCTTCATATCTATGAATTCTACCATTGTGAGATTTTTTGCAAGATGAGACACATTACTATATTTGATTAGATAATGAACTTATCACTTTAGAGCACTTTAGACATCGAAAATGGATTACATCTTTGTAACCGCACTTAGATGTGTGTAGAATAAATATTAACAAAATTACGGCATGAAAAGTGGGTTCCCTTAGTTTTGTCCTATTTCTTTTAGTGGACGCTTGTAATCCTTCCTCTGCAGGTTGTTACATTATATAAATTTATAAAATCTTATATTATGCATGTCTTAATCTTGATAATTTGGCCATAAATAATAATTATCAGTCAATATTATATTATGTGAGGCCAAAAATGCTTTGGTGTAGGAAATATATTGCCATTGCACATATATGTATCTAAGGCGTTCTAAAAATCGATAAATGACTTATATATGTTATACTTCTTTCTCATGATAAAGAATGAACCCAAATCTGAGTAATAAAGAAAAAAAATCTTTAATAATCTAGACAATCCAGTACAAATAAAAGTATAACAAGTTGTGTAGGTAAGTCTATCATTGTTTAACATTTTTATTAACAATTTCTCAGATATGATAAATGTATGATAATAGTTGTTATTTATGTTTTACCTATCACCTCTCCATCATTGTTTTTGTAATGGATTTCACACACTGAGTAAAATGAGGGACAAACAAGTTCTGAACATATAAAAGTGATCCCAGTCATGTATATAGACCTACTTAAACATATATCCAACATAGGCTACCATTGGTATATAGGTTCGCCTAACCTTGTATCATTTGTATCAATCTTCTCAAGTGATACTATAGATTCTTTCATAGCCAGTATCATGACTATACCAGATTTATGGTCATGACAGGGTAGATGATATCTCATTTTTCAGCGGGAGAAGTCATGCCCCATTTATTTTGAAAGCCAAGTCATGAAGTGAGGTGAGTCGGAGGGGTTCCTTCAAGGTATACATGGGTGTTTGAAAACACAAATGTTCGCTCAGATTTTCACAATATTTTTAGGAATTATTTCTAGGACTTATCTATGAATGAATTGAAAATGAAGTAAATGTCACCAACTTAGTGTTTTCTTTACTAGAAAATAATTGTGTTTTAGCATGGGAGCCTATAGGAAAATGTGTATATTTTCACATTTTACTTAATACAACAAACAAGAAGCAGTTCCAGTTTATATTTTGTTATTTTATTACCGTTTTGCAGTGTTCACAACTTGTGTGATTAAGTCAATCAATTTCCGTTTCCAAGGTAAACGTTTGCAGATTTCAGGTACATGTAACCCATGGTCAAGTGACAACTATTGTCATGTATTGAGAAGAATATAATATCCTGACTCTAATTCATGTACCACTTTTACTCTAATTCATGTACCACTTTTATTGGAGGTTATACGATAATCAGACAGACAGTTGATGGTCTTATGGGCAGAGGTGTTCCATAATTCATGAAGAGTTGGTGATGTATTACTAGAGAAGCAAGATGCTAAGCGAGATAATCAGAGATTTTATCTTAAAGCCACGCTGTCCTGCCGATCTGTTCTGAAGATTTATCTGAGATCACCAATGGCAATCATATCAGATATCACATGGATGGGTTCAGAGCCCCCCCAAAGATCTGATTTTAATCAATGATTGACATTTGTCTACCCAAACCGCATATTTGCAGCTATGTAAGTCTGCAAATAAAAACATTTCCACAAAATCTCTACAGATCCATTGGAGGTCTTTTGCAACAGATTTAATGAAAGAACAACATTTGTTGGTCATCTGAAGTTCTGTCATGCAATTTCCTCACTGGATGAAACAAAAAAAAATAAAAAAGATAGGAGCACACTCCAACCTACCTTGTCACTTCAAACAAGTCCAACACTTCCCTAAAAATTCCCTAAATTACACTACTATGCTTGCATCCATTATTAAACAATGTCTAGCAATACCATAAATAATGGAAACCTTCATATATCCTGCGAAATTATTGAACTAATATCTATGAACAATATTAATTTTTAAAAAATATGAAACAAAATTGAATTAAAAAAAAAAATTACATATCAATCCAGTAGACTATACTTCTCTTCAGTTACCGCTCGTAGTTATGGTGTTGTTGGTGCTGCGTTCAGTCCCCACATTGCACTTGCCCTTTCAGCCCTGGATTCATCCACTTCTGGCGGCTTAGTGGAATCGGCCTTGTCTTTACTAGTCATGTAATTAGTTTTATTAGTCATTTTTACTAGGGACAGTTCAATACCCGCTTTACTGACTTAGGACCACAGGTTTAAGGTTAGGTATAGGGTTAGTTCTAGTATTAATTTCTGTTAAGTAACATTTGACAGCACGTATTCCCGCCTACTCAAGCCAGCTCCAGGAAGAGTGGCAATATACTAACACTGGCCTGAACGCCTATTTTTTCCTTTAATAGAATTGATAGCCTGTTGATTATCGATGGGTAATTATGTGTGAAACATTATATGGATATATACTTTTTCCTGCCTTTCCCATCACCACTAAACCTCACCAACCACGCCAACCCACCCGCCGTCCCTTTTTCCACCGAACTCCAAGGTCTCTGGAGTTCTGTGGAATAACATAGCACCTATGCAACCCAGAGAATAAAGAGAGACTAATGCCTGACCAAGGCTTGAACTCAGAATCTTCCACTCTCTGTGCCAGTGACCTACCACTGTGCTATGAACCTTGGGTGGAGCAGTGAGGGTAAATGTTGCTAGTGTAGGTTAGTGGTATGAGAATGGCCAACACATGGTGTCATATATAGGTATGTAATCTGGATTTGGATAGTAACCCCCCTCATACAGTGACCCCCACTACCCTATGATGTAACCTTGGTAGCATGGGATGGTCACGTGGTCAAGCCACGCTTGACCACACAATAGCTTCAATAAAGTCATTCTGAACTAAGGCTCTGACTGGCGTGCATCTCATTTATGTTAAGCTCTACAAAATAGCTATAATATAACATCTGGTGGAGACCCTAAACGATTCCTTAAAAACCAAAGGATTGGATAAATTATTTTGCAACACTGTTGCAAGGATGCAACGTCTATAGACAGAAAGAGCTAGTCATGGAGGAAGATGTGAATAATCATGTGGAAGAGGCTATAAATGTAGCCTAATGCCTTAGGATGGAACTCAAGCCGGACTATAGAGAGAAGGACTGGAAACGGAACCTATATCTTTACACCTACTACATATCTAGACAGTGAAAAATAGCCTATTCCAAGGACAATATTAATAGACAATAGGTAACCTACAAGATTGTTTCGGATTTGTGTGAGTCTTGTACAGAAAGTCTACACAAAGGGTAGGACGAAGATCACTTTGATGCACTCTACTTTATTTTATTCACATATTTTCCCCAGCTATCAAACGCCCACACGAGTGGAATTTACAGTTAAACAGTTTCTACAACTCCCTATATTTATTCCTATGGACGATGGGACTCAGCAAGGCATCGATAGAGGTTCATAAGATACATATACTCCCAAAACCAGCCTTAGCATACATGTACCCACGCCATGAAAATGGACAAAGGTCGATGGCAATTAACCTGGCGACGTTGGAGCGATTCTCTTTGTTGCTGTTCATTGGGATGCAAGCCTCTACATGCACACCGCACGGCTAGAAACAAAGGCCGACGGCTAGCGTGGCGTCCTATAAAGCCGGGAATCCACACGGCGACTTCAGGGCCAAGTCGCCCATATTTTCCACCCAAGTCGCCCAAGTTGTCAGTCTCTCTCTGTCGCCCGTTGTGTCGCTCATGTTGGCTGCTGTGTGGATTCCCAAACTGAGAACATCTTCTGGCGACATCACTAATTACCTCGGCGACTTGGACAGGCGACACAACATGAGCGACTAGATTAAACATTTTCATTCCAGTCGCTCAAATGGTGAGCGACACGGGGGTCATAAACGTGAAGTCGCCCGTCGGGAGGTCGCTCAAGTGGGTCTGAGATGGTACACAATGTGTGTGGATTCGGGTCAGTGTAACACCTTTGAGCGACTTGGCCTCTTTCAGCCAATCACAAGCCAGGAAAGCTGTGATGTCGCTCTACCTCTATGTAGCTGTACTTGTTACAGCGACTTATTTAAGCTCTGAAAGTTGGGCGACTTTACAATGTAGCCACATATAAATCACTAGTGGATTCCCATTCAGACAGGCGACTTTCATGATGTCGCCCATCCTGAATCCTACCATAATGCGCCAAGTCGCCACACTTTAATGCATGTCGCTCAATTAAAAAGATATTAAATGATTTCTAGAATTGTGTAAAGTCGCTCACCATTTTTAGGCGTCAATGGATTTAGGCCTTTACGCAACCAGCGTCCCTTCCAACAAGTGCCTAATACCGCCATTCATATGCTACTTTTACTGATCAATTGAGGCATGTTAAATCGGATAATTCCCCTGGAAGAACACTACAAAAATATACATGTTATACCTCATTTTAAAGCACTTTTCCGCCGTTTATATGGCATACCTATATATCAGGGATAATGGGTAAATGGTAATCCGTTAGAGTCACGTATTTCAATTCAATACTTCATTAAGAAATTCGAATCCACCCCAACGCACATTGTTGCTGCTGTTTCAAACAACGTTTTGTCTGACATCATTTACAATGGTTCTGAACAGTGAAACACAATTCAATGGACAAATATCTATGTCGGATTTTGAAGTCTATGTGACGCCTAAGAAGAAAATTGGGAACTTTTATGTGCTCATCCTATCGCTACGATATATCATATCGCTGCCCATTTGTGTTACATACATTCGAAAATTCTACTGCTTTTAAAATGGAATTTATAGATCTACAATTCTACAATGTGAACTCCCAATTACAGACGTTGAAGCGATTCTATTTGTTACCGTTCATTAGGACGCAAGCCTCTACATGCACACCCCACAGGTAGAAACAAAGGCAGACGGCCGGCGTGGCGTCCTACTACATAACCAGTGTCCCTTTCAAGGAGCGCCTAGCGCTGCATACATGTGCATGATATTTTTGCTGAACATTGTAACCTGTTTTATTTGAACAATTCCCTCGAAGGAACCTGACATATTATATCCCAATTTGAAGTTGTTTTTTCCCCTCTGTTTCGTCGTCATGTATATGACATATCATGAATAATGGGTAAACATCGATCACTTAATACTTCAATAGGAAATTTGAATCCTCTCCAACGGACATTGTTGCAGCTGTTTCAAACAACTTTTATCTAGAATATAATTATGAATAATTAGTGTTTACTGTTTACTACCAACTTACAATCAAACTATGAGGATATCTGTTTACTTAATTAACCACTTCTGAAATCGATTTGTGAGTGATGGTCAGATCTGTGAAGGCAACCTTGTTCACTTCATATCTTACTTGCTGAAGTCGGACAACTTATTGAGTTACTCTTCTCTAGTTATAAATGGATCATGTACATCTAGATCCTACCACACCACGTGGGTCAGATTTTTCAATTGTGCTATTTTGCCATTATAACATGTTTTGCCAAGTACATTTTGTATTATTAAGAGAACCTATTTCTGCTCTATACGTCTGTATTCCCCTCACTGAGAGCTTTCATTCCATATAAACTTTTCTATACCTACAGTCACATTTTACCTCAATATATGGCAAAAACCAATTTTTAACCCCCAATTTCACAAGGATTCAATAAATAAAAAATATTCATTCCCTTATATTTCATTTCATGCAACACAAACCTCACTGTTTCTTAACTTTCAAATAAATCCAACCTTATTCCTAATCTAAACACACATTCTGCAACTGTAATTCATTTTATTTCAATCTATTATGCCCTTTTATATTTTTCCAACTACTGCACTAACGATAGCACCCCCTTTTTTATAGTTCCAAAATCTTTGTCCTTTTAATTCTTTTATTTGTCTACAGCCTACTAAACTACTGACCAACATCTCCCCAATCACCCCATTATCAATCTTTATGAAAAAAGAATTATTTCCTACCTTTCTATGAATTTAATCATTATGTCCCCTTTTTCCAACTCTGAGGGGGTGCTATCGTTAGTGCTAATAAAATGTGTCTAGTTGCTTTTCAAAAATATATTTGCACTATATTTCTATCATTGCATATTCCAACTCAGTCCCTTATTACATATATGTCACAAATATATAATATTTCTTTATATTCCCACCAAAACAGCCTCTAGAGATGATTTATCCTATTGGCTAACGATAGCATCCCCTAGAATAAAAAGGAATTGGATGAAACTTTTGGCCATTTTGAATTAATTATGTTATTTCCTGCTTGATTTGTTATACCTGCTTGTGTTCCCACCCATTAATAAGTCTGGAAAAAGCTTTTTCCTGACCTAGAATTGGTAAATTATTTCTTTTTAGATGACGAAAGTGTGAAAATCAAAAAAATATATGGCTGCTTAAATAATAATATACATCAGTACGGTAAACTAACATGTGTACAATCCCTTTTCTCTCAGTTATTCATTTCATCAATGATATTTCTTAAGATTAAATTTTAAAAAAACCAGTTCAATTGATGGTGTGGCTGCCTCCCACTAGCCCAAAGAATCAAGTTACATTGGGGGTGCTATCGTTAGCCCTAGATGAATATTGCTTCATTTATATTATATTTATGTCAATTTAACCCAAAACTATTTTATCCCATATTATTGACTATATCTGTGTGTGCTTGACCATGATCATTAGAATTTTCACATAAAAAATAACTTTATTATATTGTTTGATTATCTGACTCTTTACTGTAGGGGGTGCTATCGTTAGCTATATTTTCATCCAGTTTGTGGTCACCAGGAGCATAGATACTGAATAAAAGAATAAATTTCTACTAAATTCCAACATTCATCTGTCATATGCTATCTGCTAGAAGCAGCTTTACTATAAAAAGTGTTGGAATTTGCTAAATATATTTTTTGATTATCGCCTCCTTTGGTTGGGGGGTGCTATCGTTAGCCATTTTGATATTGTCCAAATAATGGCATAAGAACCTATATACCAGCCTAAATCATATTGGAAAACTTAAAATTAACAATTATCTCATATATCCAATTTGATTGGAAAGATTTCTTAAAAGAATTCAAGTGAAATATACACAATATCTATTTCCTGATTGCCTCTTTGAGCTAAAGGGGGTGCTATCGTTAGCCATTCCAACATTGATTTTGTGGTGCCATGTGCACATACTGAGGCTTAAATCATGTTACATCACTTATCATTAATGTTGACCTGTAACATTTACTCTATTTCAAAAGATTTTATGTAGAAATTGAGCTGAAATATACAAAATAATTATGTTGTTATTAGCTTAATTTGCTTGAGTTGGGGGTGCTATCGTTAGCCATTCCAAAATTAGCTTTGAGGCCACATAAAAATAAATGCATACTGAAATCATGTCAAGTTTTTTCAGGCAAACCATGACATATAATAGCATATCTGATCAAAATGATTTTGACAAATATTATGACTGATATTATGGAAGTTATCCATTTCTAAGGTTCTAAGGATAGGGGGTGCTATCGTTAGCCATTCCAAAATTAAATTTCTGGTCCCATGTGAACCAGTAATAGCTTCTTTTTTGGGTAGTCATATGAATTAAATACTCATCTATGATATCTTATATTATTAAATGATTTGATTAAAGAATTAGGTAGAAATATGATAAATTTCATTTTGATTACTGCCTCAATTCATTGGGGGTGCTATCGTTAGCTATTCCAAAATTGACTTTGAGACCACATACAAATAAATGCAGGTTGAAATCTTGTTAGATCATTTCAAATAAACAACAACCTATGTCCTCTAATCTGATCGAAATGATTTTGACATAAGATTAGACTACTATTATAAGAATTATCCGTTTTGTTCCTACTTCAGTTTGATTTTGCTGAGGGGGTGCTATCGTTAGCCATTCCAAAATTAACTTTCTGGTGCCATGTGAACCAGTAATAGTTTCTATTTTGGGGTAGTCATATGAATTAAATACTCATCTATGATATCTTATCCAACTATAAGATTTGATTAAAGAATTGGGTAGAAGTATGATGAATTTCCTATTGACTACTGCCTCAATTCATTAGGGGGTGCTATCGTTAGCCATGTAGACATTGTCTTTGTGGTCCTGTGTGATCATATACTGGCTGATACCATATTTAGTCATTAAAAATAAACAATTATCAATGATATCCAATCAAATTGAACATATTTGAATAACAAATGTAGCTGAAATGTGTATATTATCTATTTGATTACTGCTGCATTTAGTTCGCAAGGAGTAATATTATTATAAGTCCCACTGTAGTGGGTCATGGAATGATGAGACAACATGAATTCACTATTATCAGTTGCAATTATGAAATGTATGAAATACAAAATTATGAAAACACTCTTTATGTGATATTAAAATAATTTGGTGGATTTGAATTATGTTGGAATTTTTTCTGATTGCACTAACGATAGCACCCCCTAAAAGAGGTATCATTTAAGCCCACTGGGAATGGAAGAAACAGGAATAAATTAGAAAATAAAGATATTTTCTGATAGGAAATCTGTTAACCTATGCATACTAAAGCATTGAAAGACATCTAAGCTTTGATCTTTACATGAAGACAAAGTAAAAGATATAAATAATGGAATAGCCCAAAATGTGGAAAAAAGTAGACATTGGTAGTTGAAGAAATAATGTTTAGAAATCAAACCATTTAAAGAAAAAATACCAAAATTTTAGATATTAACTGGTGATAAGATATAGAATGCATGTGCATGGAATAAAATGCAAATATTAATAATTGAAGTAAAAAGAGGTAAGAAAATAAAATTCCAATATGATAGGGGGTGCTAACGTTAGCCTCTCGGGTAGAACATTTTTCAGAGGCCCTATCTTGGCTTCTGATGGGTCGATATTGTTGGAATAAACATTTCCAAGATCCTCATGGTCTATAGTAATAGCATCAAAAGTTCAATTAATATATTAAAAGAAGAACAAAAATCACCCCCATGAGGAACAGCTTATAGGCAAAACAGCACAATTGGAAAATCTGACCCACATACCAGTGATTGTTTCTTTTGAATGATTATGGACGCATACAGACTTTAATCATTTTCATTTACTTTTATTACCATTTTTACATTAATCATATGGACTTTATGTGTGAGAGATATGTAATATTTGTTGCACCACCTCCAAGATGGTATACAGTCGACGTAGAGGACCTGTAATGATTAGTAATTCACTTTACATCGCACCTGAATCTTAACTGTTTATATTATCTGGGCTGCTGTTCCTGATGTACAAATTTTCCATTATGCATAATCGAATAGTGTATTATGTTTGCTATGATTTACAGAGTTATTGTGTTGTCTATGGCTAATGGCTAAGCCCACAGGTGGTACATATCAATTTACCCATGCAGACACTTTCAGTCTTCGAAATGCAGGATGACCTGGACTTCCCATATTAAGTGAAGCAGTATATCTAGGAGGACGGGGCCCACAGTGAGTCTATGCCAGTGAGTTTGGGAGGAGTGTTTCTATGCATAACATAAGGTAGTTGCTAGTAGGGGCATGATCAGCTGGATAATTAAGCTAGGACTGATAAAATAGGGGGAGTATCTTCTAGCCTATGTGCCTCTCTACATGTCCCAATACTAGGTATATATATATAGGTTGGCCCTAGGGCTTGGAGGTTAGGGAGGTTGCGTGGGTACTTACACTTGGGAGGGGGTGGTGTCACCATAAGTTAGCTAGGCCTTTACACCTAGGACTAACGCTTAAAGAGGCGCGAACCATAGCCATTGGTCGCCCCACTTGGTCAAGCCACACCCCTACGTAGGTCACCTCAGGCCTGGGGTGACGCTAACCCTAAGTACAGCACTTCCATCTTAGCCGACAACCCCTAGGTGTCATCGCTATCCCTTGTGCACCAGATAATGTTCTGACCATTTAAGCAAACTGGGGTAGGACTTTTGCCCACAAACTCAACATGGCACTATTGTCATGAACTAGTATTCCTGTATTGCTAATATTATATATATTAGTTACTGAATTTCCTTATGTATGAGACCAATTCCTTTAATTGGCAAGGTTCATTATCATGTTAGCCTTAATTTCATTACCTGTGCTTATGTTTACTGCCAGGATAGCTCACAGACAAAGTAATCTGCCCAAACTACCGATATTTTGTTCTATTCATTGCTACGGGTGATTTGGTGTACTGAATTATTTAAAACAGGTGTACTAAGTTGGTTTGGTAGATATGTATGTCAAAATATTATTGTTGATGGGATATGGTTGTATTTTGAGGTATTCCCCCATTTGGCTGTATTGTTATAGAGGTGAGGTTGAGTATCCAGATGTATTCCCCCTCTTGGCTATATTAGTGGTTAGGTTGAGTGTTTCTGAGTATTCCATTCTGTTGGTAATTTTAGGGAGACTTTCATTTTTATACAACGCTAAATTGTTGCCAGTATCTGATATTCAGTATAGTTATATCATCTATAGCTTACACTTTATCATTCACTTTATCATCTTGATGTGGTATTTTTTGTTTTAATCTGTTTTAATTATCTACTCTATCAGAGTTCCTCTCAGAGTATATAATCAGGGGGAGAACTCACCAGATTAAATATTATAGTCTTTAATTCAGTTTCTGTCACGATTCATGCATGTATTAGATTGATTTTGAGCAGATGGTTGTTCATTTATAGATGTGATTGTCCTCTAAGATATATACAGCATGATATGTAATTATCGGTTTTCTCATTAAGTAGATTTAAGGAAATCAAACCTGTGTTTGATTTAGAAAGAGGGGAGGGAGTGATGTCATATATAGGTATGTAATCTGGATTTGGATAGTAACCCCCCTCATACAGTGACCCCCGCTACCCTATGATGTAACCTTGGTAGCATGGGATGGTCACGTGGTCAAGCCACGCTTGACCACACAATAGCTTCAATAAAGTCATTCTGAACTAAGGCTCTGACTGGCGTGCATCTCATTTATGTTAAGCTCTACAAAATAGCTATAATATAACAATGGCAGAGGAAGGGAAACATCCATTACTCCTTTATTCATGCTATGATGACTGTGTTACTTTAAAACATCGATTTAGAGATGTTGAGGGGCAACGGAAATGACTAGATATATCAGATCACTGTAAACAGGTGTTTGTGTGCCGTTTTGAGCATATATCCTTTCTCTGAAAGTAAGAGAGACAGGGGCGACACCTGCAGGGAATTGATTGCAACCTGTGGTACCTTTGGTAGCCACAACTGAGTCGTGCCACATCTAGTTACAACAGCCAATCGCGTCACTGATGCCCCATTCGGTCAGCCACTCAACCCGGCCTGTAGACTGAGTGACTTCATCACCCGAATAGGGTCCCGCGCGTTGTGGTTAGGGGAATCCCCGCAAACTAGCGGCTAAAATAGATACACAGTGAATAGTGGGCAATGGGCCACGTCTACCTGCAACCTCGTAACTAAAAGTCGGCTCTGTGATGCAGTGTGGGACCACGGTACCCAAATAGGCATATACCCAGTTCTATCAATTCCAATGATATAAGAGAAAAGATTTGTAGCTGACATATAGCAACATTAAAAAATACATTAAATTTACGTCACTAATATTCACTAACTGAAACATACAAGGATGGTCAAATATGAAATTATAACCTGCTTCTATCTTGTGCATTTAATTCTGATTGGTTAGCTTTTATAATACTTGGCTTCACTGAGCAACTATAGCCCTAAATCATACCAAATACTAAACTACTAAAAGACTAAAACGACTGTATATAGATCTCTGTGGTGCAGTAACAAATAGACATCCCATACTGGTATTCTCTGGGTCATTGCTTCATGCATAAAGCTGAGTACTGTTACCCAGATATGCCACATTATTATTGTTCTTCTTCTTTAAATCAGACATTTCATGAAAAAATTGAAGAAAAAACAAAAAAGGTGAACCATCTGGTGGATGAGTCATTTCAATCATACAACATAGCCCTTTACAACCAAATACATTTACTAGGTCAAACGTTTTGCTTCACTGACCCATTCTTCAGACTACAAGGGTGGGTATAAGACAACAAGTAAGCTGAGTCTTAGCTTGTGCTTTGTTTGTTTTAGTCAGTACATACCACACACAGCTCATTATTTAATTATGCACCTGCTTTAACCTCATGGTTAGTTGATGTTTATGTATTATATTTTGGGATGATATTTGTATTGATGCGCAAATTGGAAGTTCTGATAATTTTTTCAATTGCGTTCACAGTTTTCCATTACATTATATAATCTATTACATTATATAATCAATATTATTATGGTTTCACTAGCAATATTTGGTCATATTTTCAGTTTTCTGGAAATTGCGAAATTTATAGATCTTTCACTCTTTCTGTTGTGTGACAAATCTAACTTACTTTGCCCCCCTCTTCCTGCTTTGTGTCTACCCCGTTACCCTACACCCTCTGCACACATGAACAACACTACTAATATACACCACCCCCCAATGGTACAATCTGCATACACATGCCCTACATATCATTGTAACACTAGGAAGTGGATCAGGTGCCCTCTACTCTCAAGGTTAAAGACGTTAACCTACCATCCAGTGGAACCTCCGGGAAAACAAGTAAAACGTGAGTATCATTAAACATTTCAGAAGTAGCATTTCTTCGTATGAATTGTGAGCATGTGGTTTTCCTATATATGGGACAGATTTTTAGAAAATGTACAATTCAACTGCGCCAATCTTCTCAAATAACCCAAAATTCAGATGAAAATAAAGTTCAAAATACAGTTCAACCTAGCTAAACAGATTGCTAGAACCAATGCAATGATGAAAATACTTGAATATATCTAGTATTGACCAAATTGCAGCCTAATTTAGCAGAATTTTCTTAATGTGTACAGCTGCCAATTGTACATTTTCTGAAAATCTGACCCATATTCATTCTTGTTGTGTTCCTGAATGAAAGTCTTGGAAAGATAAATGAAGCCGCATAGTAATAACCCACCCATTCATTAGATCAGTTAGACTGTGACTACCAGAAATAAATTATTAATAGAGAAAATAAACCAGATGCAATCCTCAGAAATCTTGGTCAAATGACAGTTTTTGATTTACGTTTATAAATGTTGACCATTTTTTTTACCAACATTAACACGTTACAGCTACAGCTTACAGCTTTACAGTACAGCTTTAAAGTGACACATACCACTTAACTCCAGATATTGGGAAAGTTTGCCTGGATTTCAAATTATATTTGGAAATCCGCAATTATATTATAATTGACAAGCCACTTTAAGATAAGTTGTTTGTAGCATCAATGAAACATCAGATGACCCAGACAGATGGTCTCCATTGACTCTAGTCAATAGAGCGTTACAGATGTTAGGTAATGGTGGTTTCTGTATAGTTCAGACATTGTACAATACTCAGACAAAAATACAATAGTCACTGACATGGTCTACTTAGTAATTTGGTTAGCAGGTCATAACTGGAGCACTTTTTCTAAAACTTGATATCACTAGAAGGAGAATTTCTAATGAAGCTATCTAAGTTTATTGTATGATTATTATGGTATTAATTCCCTGAAGTTTGGTGAGGCTGGTTATGGTGAAATAATGGCCAAGCCAGGGGCAAGGCGGTTATTTCACCATGACCAGCCAAAGCCACCAAACTGAGGGAATTAATACCTTTAGTCGCCAATCTTTGGATTCAACCTATTCAACCTCTGAATTCAGCCAGATATATTAAGTAATCTAACCTGCTCAAGTAACATGGAATGAATGATCCAAATCACCAGAATAAAGAGAGAAAAATCAGTGCTAAACCCAAGAGCTTGGGCGGTAACCTTAGTTCACTTCAAACACGCGGAGCCACCAGTTCCATAAACATGATAACAGGCCAGTCTGAAATTCCCACTCTTATAATGGCCCAGCATGGTGCAAACCAGGGCGGTTACATTGATCCAGCAAACCCCCAGAATCCAAAGAACGGCGACTAAAATAACCTAATCGCGGGTTGTTCACACAGCACTCACTGCGGCCACAAACTTTCAAGGCTAGTAGAATGGTTAAATATCCCTTAAATGAAAGAAATAAACCTACACTTGTTGCTTCTAGTTGCTTAGAATTTGTAACTTTTTGCTGCACAACTCATGCACCAGTGCTTAATGACGGCAAAAGTGCAGAAATATATTGAAAAAGAAGCCAGCCACAAGCATACAACCAGTTATATTTGTTTCTCTCATGCAGCAAAGACATAATGGCAACAAACGAAGGTTATGAGTACCCGGCGCACACAGAAGGAGAATACATGGAACTTCACTCACAGTCCAAGAAGGCAAGAAAGCCAAACACCAACAGATACCCTGCCTCAAGAGGACCTGCTCCACCCCCTTATGTACCCTCTCTACCTACTCCTGCTGCAGCCCGTCCTGCTGGTCCTCCTCCACTCAGCACTGGCTGCAGGAAACCTCCATGCTGGGGGATGTTGTTATTTGCTCTGTTGGCAATTCTACTTGTTGGTGGAGCTGTTGTTGTCGCACTTATATTGACAGGTAGGTCAGGATGGTTGCCTGTAGTAACCTTACCTTAAGTAAAGTAAAGTAATCTTCAGTTAAGTAAATTCATCTTCAGTAAAGTTAAGGTATCATAAGTGAACTGAAGTTATCTTAAATGAAGTAAAGTCATTTCAAGTACAGTTATTTTAAGTAAAGTTATTCTATATTTTAGTTTTAATTTATATTTTGTAAATAATGAGGGCTTTCTGTAACTGCTAGATTCATAAATGATAGCCATATGATATAACTAGTAGCATATAAATCTGAGGTATTCCTACAACACTTTAATCTTAATTTTAGGAGTGATAGCATCTCCCCACCCAGACAAGAACAGTCCAACTACTTCTTCTATTCATGAATCCAAGTTCATCAGGGTGCCTAAAAAGACATTAGGTAATTTGCATATCTTTGTCCTATTTCTGTATAACCCTTTTTTTGAATGACAACTTTAATACATCTTTGGTACAAACTGAAAGGGCTATTGTGAATATTTTGATTTTTTTTTGGGTGTTGCCACAACAACAACCACACTCACACAAAGAACACCCATTCACAACACATCTATGACCTCCCTCGCCCACTACCAAAAGCTGAGACTATAAAGAATGCCCCATGCTATAAACGGGCAAAGCCCTCAAGTTCCTTCCCCTTTGACCACACTAGATAAACAGTCAATATGCCAACCTGATCACAAGTCATATACATGTTCAAAGCAAACATTCCCCAAACAAATAGTGTCATGCAGAAACTTCCCGCTGACCTACACCAACTATACAGTCCAACCAATACTCCCTAAGAAAGATCACCCACACGCTTGAAAGCAGACTCAGCAAAACCAACCTACCTTATTACCATTTCATCTCATCCTTCCATCCAATCCCTTGCCGCCAATCTCCCCATGCACTCAGTGGTTACATACATGGCAATGTCCGCCCTGTTCCGATGCACCATCCCTGCACTTACTTACTGTCTATCTGTATGAGTAGATGTATTGTGTAGCCTATTTCTTTCCTGAGTATTAGGTTTTGTTGTTTTTTATTTAACATATTTATACAGCCATTAGTGATAAGGATATACAAGGCTGACAGGGGCTATTATTTAGCATTGTCCATGATTTTCCGCCGGGGGCTGTTAGGGGGCCATCCACAAATGACGTCATGCTTTTTTTGGCCATTTTTGACCCCCCCCTCCCCCCTATGTCATGTTTCGTCACACTGTGCCAGACCCCCCCTTAAAACTGATAAAAAATGACGTCATGTTTGCAGCACCCCCCCCCCAGCCCAACTCCCCCTTTTAAAAAAGGTTATCATTAATTAGGTATAACATCATAATTAAATATCCAGACCCCATTATTAGAACTATGATCCACAACATTGAAATCTCTGTATTAAAAAAACCCTGAAGTCCACGAATGTGAATAGGCTACTTTACAAATTCATTTAGTACCACAGCAACTATGGTGACCTCAATCCTAGCTCAGAGTCAAGGCAGGCACTTTTCCAGGGCCCTGATACTTTCACTATAGGTGTCAAATTTTGCCAACATATACCAGCAATAAATTTTGCTTTGTGTCCAAAAAATAAGGCAAGATTATCAACCACTATGTTAAGGTTAGTTTTCTGCCTGCCAATGGATGTGGGTCTAATGAGTTGCACATGTGCAGAGAGGTTTGGCAGTGGTATAATACCCAAACGCATTAAGCCTGATTTGCATATTGTGCACAGTTATGGAGGCTATAGTTTAGGATGTAGTAATGGAACATATCACATAAAAGGCTTTTACACAAGATCAAGTCCGTGTAGTCCCACAGAGGTCAGTTCCATGACCACTTCTCTTCATAATATATATGGTCACAAATCAGGTACACAGAGGGTATTTTGGGCTAAAATTTTAAATGCATTGAAACTACTTGCCATTTACAGATATCATTGTACATATAATGAAGGGTTCATAACAAAAATTGGGCACACTAATCTTAAAAACTGCATTTTCTAACGTTGCCACCCCAATGCTTTTGGATAGAAATATTGTAGAGGTAATGAAGGTTATTTTTTAAATTTCAATAATTTTGTTTATTATTGTATCATTAAGCTAACGTTTCAAGCTATAGAATAAGATCAAAATTGATTTTATTTTGAATTTTTACTATTTCAAGGCACTTTATTTGAAAATCATCTTAACTCTTTGACACCCAAAGTTTAAGGGCATGGCCTTGTTCTAATCCTTGTCAAATATTCTTGTTTTCTCAAAATCAATATTTTGGTATTCTTGTAGCAAAAATACATTATTCTCATTATATCCAATTTCATTATCTCAACTGAAATTGTTCTCTTCCAATGTTTTATGTTGCCAGCCCATTAGTGCATCCGGGCCAATCCCAGCTTAAATCAGTCCAAAAATAACAGAAAAAATGTTAGGTTGAAATTAAAAATTCTATGACATGAACATCTTATTAGATGCTTTAAATTGACAAAGTTTCATTTGATAATCAATAATTGTGTAGACACATTTTTAAAATGAATGTCATTAGGTTGGCAATGTTTAAACTTCCCCAACATGACCTTTTTTTAATGATTCAGATCTCATTGAAACAGTTTTTCTGATATGCAATTATTCAATGTTTGTATTCAGAAAAAAGTTGTTTGAGATTACATATCAGAAATAAAATCTCACTAGATAATTATTTTTGATCCCTAGCTGAACCCTTTAATAGTGCATCGGGATGGTAATGTTAAAATTTCCCATAAGAAAAAATGAATTAAAAGAAATTAGCAATATTTCCAAACACTATATTTTTTATGTATTTATAGCCAATAGATAGGAGCATTATTTCAGACACATGTTATGATAATTTGATGTTTTGTACAATGCTGAGTAAACTCTATTTGACAAAATTATTTTTTCCTCTGCATAAAAGTGGGTTATGTGGGTGGATTTCTGTCCATAGGGTGGCCATTTTGTGTTTTAGCTATATAAAAGTATATGTCCCATGAAAGGTCTATCTAAGCTGCATCGATTAGTTTAAAATGTATTCATATATAATGAACTGGTTTCCATGAGGGGTTCAGAACCCTGAGTACATGGTTAATATCAATACTCTGAAGAACCTTCAAAGGTGAGTGACAAAGTCCTTAGATATGTATAAGGAACTTGACTTGCCTACCCTTCATTTTAAAAGATTAAGAGGTGACGTTTACATGCTACTGGACTTGGTTGTAACAGGACATAATGTCAACTGCCTCAAGAACGATCTTGTGGACATGGAAATACCGTCCTTGTCATTGGGACTGGTCGGGCAATGGGTGTGGTACCAGTCATTGTATTGCTACCTCTGTGTAAAATGCATGGGTCTATATCAGGAAAAAATTGCATGACCTCCAACACCAATGGTGCGTAAAGATGAATGGCTGGAATCCATATTAGCAGACATTTCCTATACCAACAGACATGCTGCTAGAGATTTTGTTATATATTATTTATTTAATAAAGGCAGTGTTAGGCTGCCACTCAAGTTACATGACACCAGTTCCTATTGATTTTTTTTTTTTTTAATTCAGTTTAAGGCCAATACATTATTTAAATTATTATATAAAAAACACAATATTCCTCAGGGATGTTTTCACACAGTGCCATTGTTGAAGTTTGATTTGCAAGAAAACTAGAATAATCTGGATATATCTAGATATAGAGGCCAGAGAAGCATGTCCAGTAGCCTGTTATTCTAAGGTGTATTTCAAATGAATTTTAGTTAGAGCACAAGTTTCCCTGTTATGGTAGTCTTTTTATCAAAAATATAAAAACATGATGTCATACATGAGGTGACCCCCCCTCCCCCCATTGTCATACCTTGTCATGAAAACTCAACCCCCCCTCCCCCCCTAGGGCATGACGTCATTTGTGGATGGCCCCTAGGTGCAGTGCTACTACTATAGGAGGAAAGGAGTGGTGCATAAGTAAAGGTAATTAGTAATTAGTGTAGAAGGAAAAATGATAGTTGTTAATTTACATGATAGGATCAGTTATTCTGTCCGTCTGTAGCAGTGTGTTTTAATCGTCTGTCATATTGTGTTCAGTCCTGGGGAGTTCCTGTGGTCATGGGATGTTTATTCATTTTGTGGGTTTCCCCCTTGGGTAAGGTTGTGTGTGATTTGATTTTGTGACTGAAATGTTTGCGGTTGTCTATGTTTTTTATGTCTGGGGGTAGTTTGTTCCATGCCAGGGCACCATAGTCCTTAGGGACTCTCTTAAGTGACCAAGTTTTTGGTCTGGGCAGAGGAAAGTTGCATTGTGAGGAAGACCTTGTTTGTCGCCGGGATGGGTTAACAGGCTTGTGGGAGAGTTGTTCTTGAGACCTGCTATGCATAATTCCCAGAATGAGGTGGTCTCTACAGTCTTGTAGGGGTAGTAGCCCCAGGGATGACCTTATTCAGGACACACTGTCAAACTTCCCAGCATGCGAAATAATGCGAATAGCCCTGTTCTGAAGTCTTTCTAGCTTATCTCGGTTCTGTTGGGTAGCAAATTGATAAACGGCCAAATTGTAGTCAAAATGTGGTATTATCATGGTTTTTTAGATTTGGATCTATAGCCTATGTCTAAGAAGCTTTCTTATTGGTTCATGTTATGCTCACTCATGATGTCACTCCTATTTGTGATGTTATATACCGTCTGTGCTGTTGTTGATTATGATAGTACTGCACGAGTTGGTGGTCTGGCATCAAGGATCGCATGGACCCAAGATGATTCTTTTCACATGGCCCACGAGCCGATAGGCGAGTGGGTTATTATTGAAAAGAATTGTCGAGGGTCCATGCGATCCTTGATGCCAGACCACCTACGAGATGCAGTACTATTTTTACTCCACGGTGGTAATAGATTATTTATAAATTACCACAAAAAGTCCTTTATTTACTTACAAAGTTTCTGCCATTCTTCTCTCACTGATGCCGGCGACGACGCAATCGTAACGTCGCGACGTTAGTAACGCTAGTAAGAGTCGTTGACAATGCATTTTCCCGCGTGGACGGGAACCAATGAAATGAGTTTATTTTGCGTTTATCATTAGGCCCCGCCCATGTGGTACAAAACAATGTACCACATGGTATGTACCACACGCCTCTACATACAAATGTTATGTGATACACAATTCACCGGGGAGTAAAAAAAGAGGATGTAACTCGGTTAGTTTCTGACTTACTGTACACAATGCCCACTTGTTTTTTTTCGACCAGAGATGTTACTCAAAGCTTGCAGCTTCTTGTGACATCCCTGGTCGAAAAAAACTTGTGTACATTAAGTCAGAAACCAACCTTGTTACATCCTATCATATTATATCTAAAGAGGTACTTAGTCTTAGCATATATACCCTATTGAGTATGTTATAATATTGATTATTAATAGCTGATGTTGCACAATGAAAGATAAGAAATAGGACATACAATAGAATAAGTACATGAATTCAGATACTTTCTTTTTACAGCACAACACTTGGTCTCATGTGTACTCCGGAACAACATCAATCCTGATGGTCTTTGTATCCTCAATGCAACCACTGTCTTCATAGTGAACAGTCAAACTAACACTACAGCATTTGTTAAAATTGATATCATAAAACATACATGTACTTACAAGTATATAAATGTGGACTTCTCTCCTCTACGAGCAAGCTGTCCGATCAATGGCCTTATTTATGTATGTGACGACACCAATACCTTTGCTGTATACAACAACAAGGGATCAATGGTAGCTAAATGGCAGCCTGAAGGACAGCGGAAACCATTTGAAATTATTAATTTTGGGGAGGATCTGTTGGTTAGTGGAGGGGGACCACAAGGTTTATTTCTGTACAATAAACAGAGCAAAATTCCCAATGTATTTCCCAACAGTGGAGAATTTGTTCCACAGTTTATCAAAGTTATAGGCAACAAGATTGTAATTACTACAACTAAGCATGGACACAACCTAATTATTTACGACCCAATCACCCATAGCTATTCCAAACATGGAGGGGAAGGGACAAGGGATGGATTGTTCATGTGGCCTGCTGGTATATGTCAGGGTCTTGGTGATACAGTCCTTGTTAGTGACCACCTTAATGATCGCATCAGTGTCTTCAGCACAGAAGGTGCATTCCTTCACCAGCTCACAACAGGTGCCAGTGAGTTAAATCGTCCATTTGCTCTGGGTTTGATCCCTCATGTAGACGGGAATATATTAGTTGTAGGGAACCCAGGTCAACTGATATTCTACAGACTTGATTGATTGTAACATGTTACTCATTGTAATGTTCTTGCTGTAGCAAAAACATGTTTGAAACTCCCAAATCTTGGATACAGTAGGAAAGTTTGTACTTTGATTTCATTGATGATTCCTCAATCACAAATGGATCCATGCTAATCTAAACAAAGTTTAGTACTTCAATTTACGATTACTAGATGTATATTATATTATAATATATATCTAGTAATCGAAAATTACAACATATAGTTCTTGATGAGTAAATTTGTACGTACACTTACAATCCTATCCCAATTAAAGTGGTCTAGATTATTCTTATTGCCAACATTTACTGGTTATGATGCTGAGATTCTGGGCGCAATGCCTACAATAGGGCTTGTAAGAATCGTGGCTGCAGTTGGTAATTTAACATGAATAAGTGATAAAATTGTACCGATGTGTCTGCAGGAAATATAATATCCCCGTATACTTCATACATCGCCCCATCAGACGTTTAAAGATTCCGGTAAACATAAATGAAATATTTTTGTCCTATTCATAGATATCTGAACTTCAAAGATTTCTTAAAATGATGAAAGTACAGGGAATAATTATGTCTGCAATGCTGAGCCTATGGGGTTTTGCACGACATGTCCACAACGTGTCAACAAACTGCTCCTGTGGTGCGACTGAAAAGATAGCGGATGTGGACTACTTACGCTTGCTATCCAAAACTTGTTATGAAGGAGATAATTCTCCATTTGTGTGTAAATAATATGTACTAATTGTGTTTATCATGCAGACAGCTGGTGGTTATATACTGGCCTAAACAAATCTAATTGCTTGATCTTGATACCACAAGGACACAATGTATTCTAGAGGAAAGTTTGGGAAATTAAAGTTTTGAAGGTGGATTTTGAACTTGTGTAAAGTAGCAAACCATCATGTAGGGAATATAAATTTACTAAAATAACAAGATGCTCTTAAAGGGTTATGAATATATTCTGATGATGGAAAATATCACTATAATAAATCAAAGTTGAATAATAATCAGAATAAAATTAATATATCATCCATTGTCTGACTATTAATCTAGAACGGAGTGGAATGTGTACTCAAATTAGATTAAGGTACCCTCAACATATATTCTAAACCATTTCAAGGATACAAATTATTGATGTGAAATTCAAGGCAAATATAAAACCAATAATGCATATCATAACAGATACATGTAGCCTGTGGCCATCAATATATCATTGTATTAGAATATAATTGAAACTAAAACTTCATCAACAGATTCTGTCATGAGTTTGACATCAGTGATGGTTTCAACATCATTTTACCTTTGGAATTGCGTGTCCATAGACTTTGTATAGACTCGCTATATGCATTTAAGCGGGAAGAAACAATTTCCATTTCTCCCTAGGGAAGAAACAGCTGACCCAGTTATCCCTTTTTATTGGCCTACTGTGAAACTAGGCCATCATTGTCATAGTGATGTGTCATGCCATAACACAACATCGTCTCCTATCGGCATACATTACTGCGGCCGCCATAAACTCAAGCGCTAAGGGACCCATGCCGTTTCCTCGCTGTGTTTCATGCAACATGTTACCGTAATTATAAGCAATCCAGGATATTTAAAATCATTTGGATTATTTTGTGTATCATTTAATAAACCTTTCTAATAAAAAAAATTAAAAAAAGCAGCAATCAGTCTTATTTTATACCTGCCTGTGGTTTCAAAATCCTTTGTTGAGTGCTTGATCCACTCTATTTCCAACTGAGCCTATAATTGTTTATCTGTCTTTTCGTCCCTTTGTCATATACCAACTAAGAAAAATACATTTTAAAATGATTTATTGCTTTTATTATTGTTTTAACAGTTGCATTTCCCCAGTTTCATTCACATTTGAGATCCGCTCCATCAAAATGAGTCCCATGTCGGCCAAATCGATTTTGGAGTTAGCTATTGGATGGGTAAGCAGCAGGAAAGAGCTTTCCAATGATGTATAGAGCTTAATTTTAGGCCTATTGGGTATAATTCTATGGTTGCGGTGAGTATTTAAGGGACGCGGTTACTGGAGGAGCCGGAAACTGAGATACAGCCTGTTTAAGTTCGGCGAGTGACCTTCGGCGCGCCATCCTTGGTTACGGGCATTTGTTATCAAGCGATTTCTATGAAATTTGGGACACACTTTACTAACTGCCATAGCCATAACATATACCAAATTCAGTTCATTTACTTAGTAACTTATCATTTTATCGCGCGATGAAAATTGGGTGAAATTTGGGCAAAATACATTTCTAGGAGACTTTTGTGGGATTTATGTCGGACGCGTCGTCATGCAAAATGACCAGTTCATATGATTGGATTTTTCTCAGATTTGGGGCAGGTATTATAGACTAGTAGGGCCACAATATATAAAAAAATCAGTGCATTTCATTTAATATTTTTTATTTTATTACCCTGTTAACACGAGTATAATAATTCTGTACAAAATTCTTTGGTGCAGTGCTTGCAATATATACATGATAACACACCTATTCATTCTAACAAAACAAAATGTACAACAGTATTCACCAGTAATAAAATCAGTAATAAAATCAGTAATAAAATCAATAAAATAGCAGTCAGCCCCTACCCCTACCCCTACCCCTACCCCTCCCTGGCCGGCGTTGCTCAACATTTCCCCTCCCCCTCCCCCTACCTCTCTTTGCTGGAGGAGGTGCAACCTCCCCATCCGAAGAAGATTCTGAAGATTCCCTTACCCTGCCCCTTCCCCTTACTGTTCCTCTACCCCTACCCCTACCCCTACCCCTACCCCTACCCCTAGCTTGAGGTTCCTCTTGAGGTTCCTCCTCCTCCTCCTCCTCAGACGATTCATCACCACCTAATTCTAATGATTCATCAGAAGAAGATTCCCTCTCCCTTCCCCTTCCCCTTCCCCTTCCTCTACCCCTCCCTCTTCCTCTAGCCCTTCCACTTCCCCTCCCTCTACCTCTTACTGGGGCGACTGCAGGAGCCTGTACAATGTAGCCATCCCCCCCCCCTCCCTGGCCCTTCTTCAGGTACAGTTGGTTTGGGGCACATAATGTCTTTGGTTTCTTCGGTACAAAAATCACGAATAGAATTAAAAAGATACCACTGTCTGTATGCAGACAGTCCAGGAGAAGGTACAATGGGTGGGTTGTCCTGAGGGACATCACCCACATCAACAGTAAGCATTTTAAAAGTACCACTATCTTCAGGGCCTACAAATGGCCTGAAAGAAATAACACCAGGTTTGTCACTAGAAAATTCAAAATGATGATACCCTTTGATACCTGGAAAAGATTTGGAGAAAGGTGACAGGAATGCCTGCCAGTCGTACAATGGAACAAAAACAGTACCCCTTTCATCACCTACAAGTTGGGCCTGGTTGACCCCCCCTGGCGTACTGCGCTGCACACTGGCTTTTAATTGCTGAAGAGAAGAAACGTTGTCCCGACGAAATTGTTTTTTCAAGAGACCAAAGCACCAGTCGGGGGCAAACTTAGTGTGCCCAGTAATCAAAAAGTTAAGTGTAATAGACCTGTGCCTTCCAGTAAGGACACGCCACATCAAATAGGCCAAAACATACCGGTTCTTGTTCTGGCCACTACAATTGTCACAGTTAAGATCTAAATCTTTCTCCCCCAGACCATAGTTTTCAAAGTAATGATTCAGATAAGAAATAACTGCATTTGACCCCTTACTGGTGCAATGGCTCTCATCTATAAGGTAGTTAACTTGTCTAGGCATTCCTTCCATGCAAATACCGAACAGGCCTACCTTCCTCGGGGTGAGAAAATAAAGGGGACCTGGTTGCATCGGGTAAGAAGGTAAATGCACTTGTTGTGCAAAGTCAAAACTGAGATGTACTCGAATGTCACATGAGCAAGGGGCATGTTTGCCAAGGGGGGGTTCACCATTGTCTCTGTACGCTTCTTTTGCATCAGCACAAAATTTCTGATAAAGAGTTCTTTCGGCGGTTACACTGTCTAAATGTTTCTGCTGTTTCTTTAACTTGGCAGCTTTCACAACATCAGGTAAATTACTACTACAGGAAATGTCTCTGTTATTACGCTGGCACTCCCAGCAGAGGTCTGTCATGGGACGACTTGTGACTATTTTAGGAAGATACTTGCGCCATAAATGACCAAAAGTGGAGTAGGCAACAGCCCTATTGCCAGTCTCTTGCATGGCTTGTGTGTAAAGACGATGAACTTCAGCTTTTGTAGAACGGCAGGGGAGAATTAAGATGTCGTCTCTGTGGTGAGAAGATACTCTGCCTGGCAAGACAAGAGCATGTGTTTCGGCATAAGATGTGATGAAGTTGATAGTGTTCTTCAGGTCATCTATTGGCAAAGACCTCACAGCACGGTGACCACCACCCTGTCGTGAACGAGTGACCAGACCATCCTCAGCGAAGGATTTTAGCAAAACTGTCAGCAAGTTTTGGCTAATCCTAGAAGTGAAGGGAGAGAAAAGAAATAGAAAAAATAATTAATAATAATTTAATCGTTGACAAAGGAAGAAATTGAACATAATGCAGGATCTTAAAATGACAATACCAAAATATTGATTCTTAGCAAATAATCATGTTATTATGAATAGCTATCTAATGTTCAGTATTAATGGGCACCACAAGATTCATGATAACACTCACTTGTAAAGGAATTTAAAGGTAGCTTTGCAAATAGGCTTGTTATGCATCCTGTAGTGGCTCTTTGGGTGTTTTCTCTCTCCCTTCCACTGGCGCCCCTTCTTGGTTGGACTGCATCGATCACTGTTGTCAGTAACAGTATTGAAAACGCCAAAGAGTGCCATGTCGAGCTCATCTGAAACGACAGTATAACAATAATGTAAAAATGAATTTGTGACTGACTAATATCACCGACACCAATCTTAGTCTGAGTCCCTACAGTTATCCTACGTAATTAGTTATCCTATGTAATTGGGTAGGACGTGTCCTCATTATTTAACAAGCTAGAGCTTAAAATACTGATTAAAATACTGAATGAGTATTATACAGGCATGTATGGGCAATGAGGCAATAGAGAAAAACATTATTTTGAAATTACCTCGATGGATTTGGTCATGTTCCGACCGATGAGAGATGCGCTGTTCCACAGTGAACTGGTCTATGCATGGCCCGCCGTTAAACAATCGGCAGTTACATCTGAAATGGACAAAATCCTAGATTTTAATTTGCCCATAATGACACAAACAAACAATGTATTTTTAACCCTACATTCCACACGAGACGAGTAAGGAATCTCAGACGTCCCAAGTAAATAGCTACTCCCCAGATCTCGAGGGCCTTAAACTCCCCACGCACGAACAACACCATGCGACTTAAAACATACACCAATTAAATTTTAGAACCTCTAAATATACCCACAAGGTATCTAGCACATATAACAGCATTGGATTATAGATTTGGAATGATTTCCAGGGATGTACATAGCATAGTTTTCAGATCGCGTCCCCCAGCATGTCAACACACACGATAGAAAAGATGGCTGCAGAGCACCAACACTTACCGAAACGTGGAGCACTTTTCCCGTTCCTTGTCCACGACTGCCTGCATGTGATCAATAATAAGAATAGGTTCTGATGCTTCCTCAACTTCTTCTTCGTTCGTCTCCGGAGTTTCAGGCTGATCAGGGACGTCTGGTTCTCCATCTGAGTCAGATTCCACCGTCTCTGTTTCCTCGTTGAACACAAAATACTCTTCGATGAGGTTACGCCATTCGGCGTTGTCGACAACACCTCCCAAATTGGCTCGAGCGATGCCATTAAGAGCTTCTGCGACGGTGGCCTCAGCTTCCATGTTTAAATAATAAACCTTGGTCCATTTAAAACTTTGTTGGAGAGTAAAACACGTCTTGTATCGTCTGGAATCGAGGAATAACTGGTCGCTTCGATTCAAATCCAAGACCACGCTAGAAGATGGCGTCAGCCGGAAGTTGATCTTTCGGAGCGGCTGGACCAATCACAGGGCTGTATCGACCCCTCGTGGGCTCCCTTGACGACCCTAGCAACCATTGTTTACGCCGAATGCACTTGGAGAGAGCTCTGTGATTGGTTTACTTACGCGGCGATTCAAAAGGGAAGAATCCCATTGGCTAGAGGAGATTCGCGGCTTTCCGAGGATACCAAATGTGCTGGGGTACCCTACGATCAAATGTCCACGGCGTACGAGTGAATTTAGTGAAAAATAGCCTTCGGCTCCTTTGTTTAAACCCATCCAACCATGTTAGGAAAATGTTTACCGGCCGTTATGAAGCGTAAATAATTGTTTTTGGTACAAAATATTTTCCAGTCTAAAAAAAAACATAATAAAGATTAATATTACGGGAAAAAAAGTTTTCGACCGAAAAAGTCCTATACCACCTTTGGAGCCCTATATCTCAAAATGAAAGTTGCCGACATGGGACTCTTTTTGATGAATCGCCTCACATTTTGTTTTCTCTGGTGGTTTGGCCGAGGCCACTTTAAGGATAATATACAATATTCAACATAAGTCATCAAGACTCCCTCCTGATAAATTCATTATGAATGAAGTCAGAAAGTGTACAATTCGCCTTAAAAGATCATCCTATCAAATAACCCAAAATAACAAGTTAACAACAATTACCAAAATAATAAAAGAACAATTGTCATTATAATAATTATTTTTCAGTCTAATTTTGCACTATGTATTAAATAGTTATGTAGAGCTAGCGATTGTACATATTGATGCTACCAGTTACTTAGATGTAGCACATTTGTGATGTGTTCCAGGAAAACGAGTCACAAAACGGGAAACATGGATTTTGAGATATCATCATAATTTGAACAGATGAGAACAAGTGGTTTCCACCAATAGTTAAGCTTAAGGACATCTAAGAAGTGTTTCTATACTTTATCTTTGATATTTTTGGTTTTGAAAAATAGTTTGCAATATTTCTTGGTGGACAATTACTAGTAAAGTAGTTAAATATTCTCAATAAGATCAGCTTAGAATTGTAGTGACACATTTAATACACGGTCTTGTAATTTGGTACACATTCAAAGTAAATGATGACGTACCCACAAAGTGAAAACATGCCAACAAAGAGATCTTGTGAATAAATGACTTTGAAAAATATCAATTTTGTGACTTGTGGCTAGTTTTCCTGAAACATATCACACACATGTTTGGGTTGTGCTATCAATTGTGGTTTTCATGTCAGTTCATGAGGACTTGCCCCCCGTCCATTGTGGCTAGTCAGGGACTGCCCCTCTTTGATCTAACCCCAATTATCAAAATACAAATTAACTACAATAACCTCCAGTAGACGGAGAATTATTACTACGTCCAGTCCGGTAGAGGCATTCTGAATCCGTCTTTTCCCTGCAGCCAATATGTGGTTTGTAGTCCTTTGCCCTGTTTGAAAGAAACACAATCATTAGACGACAGGTAGGGGAGAGCGGGGTAAGTTAAAGCCATTTTGTCCCATGCAAATTCTGGAGGGTATATATATGATAGACAAATGAAATATAGTGGAGATAAAACTTATTATGATGTAGATTGTCGGGTTAACATTTTATAGAAATTCCTTCAATAGGTTATCTGCACATTGCAAAGAAATTACTTTAAATTAAATTGAATTAAATTACATTACATTTCAATTCATATTTGTTATTTTAACTAGGAAACATATCAGTAATAGCCATCATGGTAGTTCTCAGGTTCCGGGAATTATGTGTATAGACAGTCCCTCCTAAAGGCACTTCTTTGAGTTGTACAATGCTGTTACCTTGAAGTTAACATTTGGAAGGGGTCCCAATAAACCCGATATGTTTCAAATAGACTCTGAAGCCAGTTTGGACAATATAATGCCAGTGCATGAAATAAGTATAAGCTACTTTGCCTTACTAAATAGCTGGTAAGGAACATTTAGTGAAGGATTTTGCTTGACAGGTTATTCTAATTTTAATTCCTGCAAGAAGAATTTCCTACATAAGTAAGCCAAGTCAATTGTGATTTCTATTCAGGATATTCTAATTTTAATTCTGACTGTAGGAGTTTCCTATGCAAGTAAGCCAAATAGCCAATTGTGATTTCTATAATACCTTCATTTCTATTTGTCCTCGTTCAACCACTTTAAAGCCTCCTAGTTTATCCAGTAGGTGTTGCGTTACCCCACTCACATGTATATATAGCGCTGGAAATAGAGAAGTGTGTGTAACACAGCGATTAACAATGTGGCATTATAATCAATGATAATTGGGTTATATCATCTTCATTTTGAGTTTATTATTTAGGAAACAATGTAGAGTTTGGATGTATAGGGGACTTTTCTTTTTAAAGGTAAATGCCAGTGTTCAATCAAAAAAGAAGGAATCATGGATTTCTTTTTAAACTGTGGATTTAGGAAGAACATGAAGCCAAAACAGAAAGCCAATGAAAACCAAACCAAAGTTTGAAAAGAACATTGTTTCTCCTACTTGTTCATGCATTATTTCCTTGAACTCCCGAATGCAGCAGTGCTGACGACGATAACATTTACCTTTAATCTGACTGATGTTTCTGTGGCACATGCCAGCAGCAGTATGTAGCAGCTATAATAGGGAGGTTCAGCAAGTCTAACGTATATCTAAACCTAAACGTATCCATATCTCTCATGATACAAACACATGTTAAAGGCAGAAAGAGGTTCAGCAAGACATGGCGGGGGAAACGCAACATATCAAGCAACATATTGCATCTAACAATTCATTTTTTAAGCATTTAATGTGACGTAATTCACATAAAAGATATGGGTAGGGTTGTGTGATTGCTTGTGGAACCTCCCTATTGAATGTATTAGTGTGCGCACATGTTCTTACCTAGTCCGTTGGACTCCATCCTGGAGGCAGTGTTGACCGTATCACCAAACAAACAGTACCGCGGCATCTTCAGTCCCACCACGCCTGCAACGCATGGTCCTGAAACAAAAAATAACAATAATAACAAAATAAGAACAATAATGGTGCAGTAGTCTATTTCATTCATTTTGAAGTTCCAAGGTCTTCCTTCATTTTTCAATATTCAATGGTAACCCACCTGTGTGAATGCCTATCCTGAGCTTCAGTTTTCTGTCAGCCCTGTGCCTGATTTTGAATGAGAGGACACTGGAGAGGAGGTGTAGCGAGACCATGGCTATCTCTCCTGCATGCTGGTCACCGTTACGTATGGGTAGACCTGACACCACCATGTATGCATCCCCTATAGTCTCTACCTTTAAAAACAATCATAAATGTGATGTGTTTCAGGAGAATGATTCACACGTCACAAAACTGATATTTTTCAAAGTGTTTTTTGCATGATATCTTTATTGAAATGTTCTGAACTTAAGATGGTTTACCATTTACAGTCACATGAATCCATGTTACAAATTTCAGGACATTGTATTAAAGATATCGCTGTGTTTTGAAGACCTTTATATGGAGTATATTTAGTTACTTTACTGGTAATTCTAGACACTTTTTTTTTTCAAAAATGAAAAAATATCAAACTTAAAATATAGAAATACTTATTAATTATCCTACTGTTTACTATCATTAGAATCACCCTGATTTCCTCTTTTCAAATATGGTGATATCTCAAAATCCATTTTTTGCGACTTATGACACATTTATCTAAAACGGATCATAAATGATGTATCTCTCCGAATTGGATGTCAAATTTCAAAGAAAGTAATCTTCATTCAACTCCTCCCAGACTCTCAACACTGGTATCCAATATATATATAATATTTGTGCTGTGTTTTAGGAAAATGAGTCACAAATCGTAAAATTGATATTTTTCAAAGTGATTTGGATTTTTAATCACAAGATCTCTTTATTGAAATGTTCTGATCTTTAGGAAGTTTAGCATTTATAGTCATATAAATCCATGTAGCAAATTTCGGGAGATTGTATTAAATGTATCCTTGTGTTTTGAAGGCTTTTGGATGGAGTATATTTAGTTACTTGACTGGTAATTAATCCACGTTTATAAATAATCCTCTTTAATCAAATTCTTGTTAGCCTCAATTAATGAGTTAATAGTTTGGTATTCTTGATCAGTCACGGTGAGGTATATGATACTGTTCAGGGTTATAAGCTTACCTTGTAAACGTCATATTCTTCTAAAATGGAGTCAAATAATGTATAGAGATCGTTGAGTAGATTTACCACCTGAAATGACAAGGAATGTATCTTGTCACAGCAACTTGTTGTTAATTACTAACAGCAGCTAATATAAACGATCATCCAATAAATAACTCCATTGATCAAAATAGCTTATATAAGAGCTGGTTATAGTTAATGTGACATCAGTGATAATACAAGCCTTATATCTGTTTATAATTATGTCTTTTATTATGGTATGAATGTATTTTGTACGTAGTAATATTACGAAGCTGAAAGCTTCTACAATATTTTGAGAAAACTTCTTAAATATCAAATATTGCATCAATTGTCATAACTTTTCAGCTCATGAAACCTGAATATTAACTCATGGGGTTCCAACCTCAAGACTAAACTACGTTGCTTTCCCTCATATACCAACCAAGCAAAATAAACTATTCTATTAGATATATGAGATATTTTATTGCATTTATGTAAGATCCTTCTTCCCTCGTGAAAGCACTTACCTCGATTGGTGTGCTCTCGGCAGATAGAGATGTGAACCCAACAATATCAGAAAAGAATATTGTCACATTCTCAAAAGTCTCTGGGTCAATCGTCTCTCCTATCTTCAGGGCCTCAGCTACAGTCCTATCATGAAAACAAAATAGATGGTGCAATATGTGATCCATTTTAGGAAAATGAGTCATAAGTCCCAAAATATGGATTTTGAGATATTACCATAATTTGAAAAGAGGAGATTAAGGTGATTCCAATGAGGGTAAACACTAGGACACCTAATAAGTATTGATGTATTTTAAGTTTGATATTTATATTTTTGAAAAAACAAGTTTGCAATGTTTCTGGATGGGTAATTACCATTAATTACCAGTAACTAAATATACTCCATACAAAGGCCTTCAAAACGCCAGGATATATTTAATACAATGTCCCAAAATTTCTTACAGGGATATATGTCTATAAGTGGTGAACCCTCTAAAAATCAGAACATTTCAACAAAGAGATCTTGTGAAAAAAACACTTTGAAAAATATCAATTTTGCAACTTGTGACTCATTTTACTGGAACACATCACATATGGAAAGAACAATAGATGGTGCACTATAAGAAATACTTTTTCTTTTATTGATAATCCTTTCATTTTGATGTCTTACAATTCAGATCCTTGGTATCCATGTCAATACTTGACAATAGATCTTTGGGGTGTCAGACATGGAATGACTAATTATGATTATGCCATTTGACTTTTATTTCTAGAGTATTTGTGACATAATAGGACAATGTGGATGATCATTTACACACATGTGCCTTCTAATTGGCAATCAACCTCACACATGTGCATTGATTGCGATGGCATCTAGGCGATATCTAGGAAAGAGTGTCATGCATTTGCACATGTTCTGAGCACATGCCATCCCTTTCTTACAGGAGTCTTGTTTGTGAATTAGTTGATAATGCAAATCATAAATTTGTCTCTTAACCCAGTGTATACATGGTAGTACTCTGATCGAACGGTATTTAGTATTTGAACATTGAACTTTCAGTAACACTTCTACCCTCAGAAACATGTTACACGATTTACTGCGGTTGTTCAAATGAGGGTTTACCCCACTGAAATGAAAAATGAAAGAGCAGCACAATCTTCAGACTCACTTGGGCAACATTTGGTGCAGCAAGAGGTCTGTCTTCTTCTTCTCCTCCACGAGTTGTTCAGTCCTGTCTGCCACAATGTCCTCTAGGTTACTGGCATATTTCTCCAGCATAGACACCATGTTGTCCATTATGTTGATGGACCTACAAACATACAGAAGTACATGTTAGAGTAGGTAATAATGGAGAAGGTTATCACACAGTAATATATCAACAGTACAGGATTATTGACAGTACAGGAGAGGACAGTTCAATGAATTTCTTGAGTTTCAATGAAGTAACTGAGTTACATATCATCTTTGACTTTTGTCATATATAATATTATTATAGTAATAGTCAACATAAAAAACACAAGAATGACACTGGAAAGTGACGGTCGGGTGACTGCCCCAAGTTTATTCAAAGGAAAAGAAAAATATTTCATGGTCCATAGCGTTTGGCGCCAGGTAAGAGAGTGCCTGGTTGCCAGGAACGCAGAACCCTTAGCTACAGTGAACAACAATCAGGTGTTAGGACAATGAATATATATATTTATTATATATTTAGAGGAACCTATGAGGATACATATAACAATACAACTATTGGGTTGAATTGATCAAAGTTGAGCATGTGATAAGATTTAAGATTTGATATGATAAACAATAACCTAATTATGGAAAGATTTTTAAAACGAAAGTATGAGAAAAAGGGATGTGGAGGGTGGGGAAAAGTAACACTGATACCTGTGAGGTCGGCTGAGAGAAAGTGGTTGTGTAATAGTGAGGGTAGGTTAGTGAGAGGTAGGTGGACTTCAGGTGTGTGTTAAGGGTGGTCTCCACTGGCTGCGGTAAGCTCTGCGATAAGCCTTGCGATGGTGTGTGGTGATTCTGTAGGTGGAGAGAAATGATGAGATCCTGCCTACATGGTTCCCTGGCCATGTAGGCAAGACCTCGCCACTTCTCACCATCACCGCACCATCGCAAGGCTTACCGCAGAGCTTACCACAGCCAGTGGAGACCCCCCTTTAGAGGACACATAACTCCTAATAATTATCACAATAATTGAGTTACCCATTATTATGTGTGACTTACTTTCCACCGTTGAGTATCCTCAGCTCTCTGCTGATCTCACTATAGTCAGGCCTGTGTGATGGTGTCTCTGCCCAGCATCTCATCATCAGTTTCTGCATGACCTCAGCACATGAGTCTTTAGGTATGACTGGTCTGTATGGCTCACTGTTGCCTTTCTTTACTCTCTCTATTATTTCTGTGATCAATAGAAATGGACCTGGTCAGGGACAGAGTATTTTGGGGCTTTGCACATCCACCCAAATAACCCAAATCTAGAGATATTGTACCCTATAAATGTGACCAATTGATTCTCTGAATCATTGCCAATTACCAAATACATATATCATGGTCAGATTTTCTGAAAATGTACAATTGACAGATCAAAACATTTAGTACATTCTGCTACATTTGGATGAGAAATCGTCAACACTAGATACATCTGGGTATATTCGGTATTGCTCTGATTCAAGCAGTCTGTCTGGTTATGTTGAACTGTATTTTGAACCTGATTTCTGTCTTAAATTCGGGTTATTTGAGAGGATTATTGAAGACCAATTGTACATTTCCTGGCGATTTCACCAATAAATGTACTACTCTATATCTATATCAAGGACACCTAGCTCCACCTGGATTGTGTACCTGGCTACTCCTGCCAGCACACAGATTAGAAAGCTTATCCCCAGAAGAACTGGATGGTGCCTGATCATTTTTATGATGTCAAAAATATAAAAAAAAACAACAAAAAAAGAACAAAATGTAATAGCAAACCTTTTGGTGCAAGGTCACCGTTCTCTGAGTAGGGTCCTAGCCTGAGCGCGATCTCCTGTAGTACAATTCCTAGACTATAGATGTCGCCTTTGTGTGAGGGACTGAGCTCTGCACGCAGGTACTCAGGGGCAGTCCATAACAGAGCTGTAACATTAACAATATGTATTTATTAGGACTTAGTATAAATAGTATCTGGCTTGAACTGTCCAAGGTCAAGCATAGGAGATGCGACTATGGTCACACAAATAATTTTTACACATATATAATATCCCTCCCCTTTTAGTAATCATATGCAAGATGGTCTCACAGATGTGTTTAAGATTGTAAATGAGTGTGTTAATATAACACTCATAATATAACAATATGCTAATTATACATCATTATGGACAAGGAAGACTGAAACTTAAGTTGAACTGTTTTATTATTCTTTGGGGAATAAACATTTTATATATTCCACAGGTGAATAGATGTGAGCAGATTGTCTTTGTTAAGTAGAGGTAATATCCGGGTAATGTGAGTTCTCAGGAATCTGGTGTTCAGAGTCACATATATGTCCCAAACCGTCCTCGATGGCAGCGAGGGCGCGATGGACGGAGGTAGTGTTGTGTGGGGCTGGCACCAGGTAGGTGCTAACCGCGTCTGACCTCCAGGTCCCGTGATTCTTGACATCTTGTAGGTTTGCCCCTTAAGGATGGAACACAAACTGGGTGCCACCACGCCTAAGGCCGTGAAGGGAATGGGAGGAAGGATCATCACCTGAACGCTTAGTAAGGCTGGCCCACTCTTTAGACACATATGAAGATGTCATTGGGTTTCCATCGACAAACGAAAAGAGGGGACCTCTATGTCTCCTATAAGACATGGCCTTAAAATGATTATTAAAAGCACTTAGCAGACAGAAAATGCTCCCAGGTATGGCCTTAAGCGAGATGTAGGTTGGAGCTGCCGAGGATTGCATGGACTTTGTCCATTTCACTGCAATCCCCAGCATGTGATGAGAGATGCTGAGGTCTTGGTATGTCAGTTGTCTCATTGGGTCATATTCTGAAAGGGATTTCGGGAAGAGGTTGGATTGATGAAGAAATCCCTCAAACATCAGAACGACCGCTAATATCAGCCCTTGATCTTCGGCCGTGGCAAGTTTAACAACTTTCTTTCCCGTCTGTCCACAAGTCCCTATGATCCTAGGCTCTGGAATCTTGGGCTTCTTCCTTCAACCAGACTTTGCCCGAGGCATCTTGATAGAAACAGGACTACTGTGGAGGGTTACCAGGATGTTATTGGCAAAACCCTAAGACAAAAAATGTCTATCGACTGTCTTTAACGGTAAGAGAAGTTGAGAGGATGATCGAACGTGCGGGGAGTGACGTCACACAACGTAGGCTCACTGTAAGCTCCGCTTCCCGCCACAATGACCTGATGTTGATCATAGGAACAACATCGAACAAATTATTTTATTTGCCCAACGATCTCGGTAAATTCTGAGTCGGGTCTTTCTTGTAAAGTTAAAATTAGATTCAAAATTCCGTTACCAGTGTATACTGCTGGGTTTGAGGTTTTTTCCTACTACTGCTGTGGTCGGAGGCATAAGCCACTCTCATCAATACTCATCATAAACAAATCTTGAGTTGTTTATTGTCTAATTTACCTCTATATTTGGGATATTCGTCCATGTCTCTGTTCTGGTCGGGTTTAGAGAACTCACTGAGCCCAAAGTCTGACAGTTTGATGGTCCAGCGATTGTCTACTAGACAATTGGAGGACTTCAGGTTACCATGCCAACGCATCTCAGACTTCTGGAGATGCTTCAGACCCTGAAATATAATGTAATAATACTAGATAGTTATATCCATGTAAGTAGAA
Organism: Sthenelais limicola; assembly: GCA_942159475.1. Taxonomy (NCBI): domain Eukaryota; kingdom Metazoa; phylum Annelida; class Polychaeta; order Phyllodocida; family Sigalionidae; genus Sthenelais; species Sthenelais limicola. The sequence goes on from OW804099.1 coordinate 106,408,785, forward strand.
AAGCCAGAGTTAGAGCCGCAAATGAAAAGGCTTCATTCCACATACAACATCAAACAGAGTTGCAGGTATATACTGCCATTTGCTTTATTCATAAAGGACTAGAAAGCTCCAAAAATGAGTGTTTTTTGAAATTAATTTTGAACCTGGCCATTTCCACCAATTTGACGACAATTCTGATTTAGGTAAAAAATCTAAAAAAAACTAGAATTTGTATTTCTATCAAATCTAGTCACAAATTTTCACTTTAGATATATTGATATACTTCGGCAAGGTGTGGAACCATTTACTCCAGAAGTTTCACTCTAATTTAGGAGAATTTGCTTGAGTAAGGGTCTAAAGGATTTCATACCAAAGTGTTATTTTTATTCTTAATATCTTCTAATTAAATATATATGTGTCCGTATAGCTTTAGCTATGGGGTTATAAATAGCAAGGGTACACCTGACCAGCAGACCACCAACCCCGCAAAGTTCAAACAGAGAGACAGTTGCCGCACAGATTCGAACAAAAGAACATGGACATTTTTTCTTGCTACTTTTACATTTACGAATTTCACTATGATTAGTGACAAGTGACAGTGAGGATGCTACTCACATTGACAATATCCATTGCCATGGAGACCCTGAAGAGGAGGTCAAGCTGTATGTCAGCGTTCTCCAGTACATCATCCAGGCTGCCCTTGGCACAGTAGCGGGTCAGCACCGCCACCTTACCTGCCTCCACGCATGCGCCAACAAACACATTCAGGTTCTCATGCCGCACATCACGCATCTGGGTGAAGAATAAAGACAGGAGTTTTTATTGGCGGATTTACGGTTATCTATCTATCAATGATGGTGGTCTAAATGTATGAAATATACCTACCATTTTCAGCTCTAAAAGTATGGATCGTTTCTTCCAGTCCACACTTGCCTTTGCTATCTGTTTTACGTACACTGTCTCGTTCTGTAGAGAGAAAATATATTTAAAATTTTTGGCATCGAAAGAATGTCATTAAAATGCATGTGATCAAACTTATTATTCATATTATGGACACATGTGCATAAATATCTAAAGTATATGATCACATAGTTTTGCTAGCATTCAATAACTGCCTTCTGGTAAAAACTGCATTCTCCCTCTTTATACTATGACTGAATGGGTCATTCACTTTGAGGAAGAATATGCCCATTTTGTAGCACATGGAATGTGTTGAATAAAAAGATGCAACAAAAAAGCGTGGCCCCCGATGTAACTGCAATGTAAGCATGTCTATGATTGGTGTATATCCCAATCATTGATGATGTCAGACCAATCAGAGATGGGCTTACTCAGCCCAGGGCACATAGAGTAAAACTTGGCCTTCATTAACTCCTTCTGCCAACCTAATTCAAGCATCAGAATGATTAGTTTCTATTATTTTCAAGTTATAGCATATAAACAGAACTGTAATCAAGGTTAGGAACTACTTCTGTAATTCAATGGCTCTTGTTTATGCTTAATTTCTTTATCCAACTTGTAACCAGTGTAAACTTGAGCCATTGAATCACACTTGTAGTTCACACCTCTCATTCAGTTCTATCTAATTATAGAGAAATTCAGGATAAAGGATTTTATGAAGCCATGCAGGTAAGACAATTAGTCAAATTAACCTTAATGTAAGTGTTTCAGATGCCTATGTTTTTTATCAGTTCAACCTGAGAATGCAGCTTTAATCAAGGAACAATGTTTACGGTCTACGTTTACTTGATTGATATACAAGTCATTGAGTCACATCTATTCATAGACAAAGGCAATGTAATGATGGAAATTTCAATGTATTAGTATTGTTGGAAGGGTTAAGGGTAAGATGCAGTGTTTAATTATATTGGCTGAAATAATTGAAATATACAAAAGTACCTTTAATAAAGAGAAAAAGATGTTAAACAAGAAGAATTTGTATGAACGAGACTTAAACATCTCACGGGAACTGACTTCTGTTATATTAGACAGAAAAATATAAATAATTGGTATATCAGAGTATCTTTGGCAATGTGTTGATTAGAAATATGTCTTTCATTGTGTTAAACTGCATTTTGAACGTCACCTTTCACTTAAATTTAGGTTATTTGAAAGGATTAGTGAAGGTGAATTGTACATTTTTTCATAAATTTCGCCCAAATCGATGGGCTCACAAATTCAATTTAATTCAATTCAGAGATTCTTTGTTTGCAGATCTTGTTTACAAAGGTTATTCGATGTCTGGTTACAGAAAGTGAAATCCCTGATAGGGTCTTCCAATGAGTGCCTGGAATCTTGATTTTCTTTGAATTTGTTTCAATGCTAACAGCAATGATATTGAAAATTAATCATGATTTACAAAATGCAAATTAGAATGTAATGTGATGAGGTATGAGTTAACAGTGAACAAAACAAGAGAGTCGAAGTTCGATGGGGAGTGATATTCACTCCAGAAAATTGTATCACTAAGAAAGATAGCAGGATATAACACATTTTTCATGAAATTGTGCATGAACCTTTAATTCTTCTCACCTTAAAGCTGCCCACATTTGGGGAGGCGATGGGTTGTGACCTGTGACTGTTTCTGCTCCCTATAGACACCGTGGACCGCTTCAGTCTCTACAAACAGCAATAAGTATTAAAGGGTCTAATCCACTAATCCCTTTTACCTTAATTCATTATACATGCTACAAATACCAATGTGTATTTAAGGGGCTGCTCCACTAATCCCTTTTACCTTAATTCATTATACATGCATTGCTCTAAAAACAATGTATTCAGAGTGAGTTAGGCATTAGTTACGCTATTTCACTAGTGAGTTATGGGGTTTGTCATGGCAACCAATCTGTATTTTTCACTAAGATTACCGCTGAAGTTCAAATTGATGACCAATTATGTTTTTATTTTCATGATCATACTACTACTTGATTCCCTCTGGAATGAGGAATTCAAGACGCCTACTTAAAAACGAAAGAATAATATCAAAAGAATAATAATGGAAGAATAATAACGGGAGAATAATAATGGAAGAATAATAACGGAAGAATGATTATGGGAGAATGATAACAGAAGACTGATAACAAGAATGATAACAAAAACAAATCAAGAAGCCAACTTACATTATCTGTAGAGAAGGAGATATCCTTCCACTCAATCTTCCAGTTGGCAGAGCTGAGTTCTGCCTCAAACTGGTTCTTCCTGTAGAAGAAGACGCCCACGCCTGCGCAGAGGATGAGTAGCACCCCTAGTGACGTGCCCGTAACCATCACTACCAGGTTATCTGTGTGGTAAGATTCTTATTAGCTGCCATAACTATTTTTTTTTTTTTTTTTTTTTTTTATTTGGTATTTTTACACAGCTCATCTTCTGTAATATTGAGAGTTGAGTTATGAACTAACAAGTACATCATTGTACAATGAAGTGCTTATAATCAATTGAGGACATTAACATTGAGATATGGGCTCACAGATGATAATCCAATACAGAATAAGTATGGTCTTCTGCCCACTGCTGTGTCTATCTAGACGTAACTCTATTGAACAAAGGTCAAAGTAAGACCAAAGGTCAGGATCAGAAACAAAATTAAAGGAGATAAATTTAGAAATTAATAGTTCGGAAAATCTAGTGGCAGCGTGAAGGTACAGCATGCTCTTAGTTTGTGTATGATTGGGGTATTTTGTGGCAGCGTGGAAGTACAGCCTGCACTTTGTCTGTATTAGGGAAGTTGGTCTGTGGATGTAGCGGCAGCGTGAAGGTACAGCATGCCCTTTTAAAATCTGTTGGTTTTGGGCTATATGGCCAGGGGATCTAATTGTATTTAGTCATGTTTTAGGAGGTTTTTGAACTGTTCAAGAGGGCGTGTTTTTTTGTTATGTGTTTCAGGAAAATGTGTCACATGTTGCATGTTTTTTATTCACAAGTTCACTTTGTTTGAAGTATCTCATTCAGGGAGGCTTATTTGGTGTCCCAAATCTCAAGATTGGATGGAATATATTCTATGCTTTTCAAAGGTCCTCCTATGGAATACATTTAGTTACTTTACTAGATATTGTCCACCCAAAAATAAAAATGCCAAACTTGAAATATAGAAATAGGGAAGGTGTAAGGCCTTCATAAACTGGTTTCTTCGACTTCCAAAGAAAATATATTATTGACAGAACTTGTTTTACAATAATTCTATTTGTGTTGAAGTGTTCATTAATGAAGTATAATGTCAAATATAAGGCCATCTGCTATAACGCGACATTTCATATGTCCAGTGGTAATTGGCTTTTGAAAGTTTAGATAAGAAATCTGTTTAATGCAAAGTAGGATGTAAAACGTCAGGCTCTTATTTTAAAGTATGGTTTTTAATGAGTCATCTTGATCACGTTGATGAAAGTAATGTGGTAAATAAAGTAGGTTAGGAAGTTTGTAAACCGACCGTCCCCCCAAAAAATTACATATAAGAGTTTAAATGCCAGTCATCCATAAAGAAGAAAACTTTGAGATATTCTAGGCATCACGGTATGTGTTAGGAATGTATAAAAGTCAAGATGGCAGGCATCTTAAATAAAGATTTATCATTTTCAACAAAAAAAAACACAAACAAATATAGAAATACATATCAAATGTCCTTCTATGATTGGAATCGGCTCGATCTAATTTTTTCAGATATGATAATAACTCAAAATCCATTTTCTATGACTTCTGACTCATTTCCCTGTAACATCACAATTGGTACAATGTTACAAATGGAATCTTGGAAGCTTGACATGAAATGTATCACCAATGTGAAATTGTCAATGAAATTTGTTTAATAAAAAAGTATCAAAGACACCATCCGTTTGGATGGAGTTTAACTCAAATATTAATCATTTCACTTTGTGCCAGAATAGGGGATTTGCATTTCTCACTGCGCATGTCTATTAAAGTGCATGCTGGGATGGCTTTAGTTCAAATGTAAGTATTTAGCAACATTTTGATCAGAAGTGCAAAAATGATTTCTTCAATATCATAGGTTGTGTAAAATGATCTATAAAAGACACATGTATGATGGGAAAGATGAAATCTTCTCTTATAGAAACATGTAAAACACATGATTATTTACATGAGATCACTCTTAAAAATTCTATGCTAAACATAACATATTTTTTATAGCTTTAACACTGTACCATTATTTCCACAATCGAGAATCGAGATTCAAGATGGCAGACATGCAAATCCGCTATTTTAATTTGATGGTTTGTTAGTAACAAGTGCCTACTGGGTAGTCAGAACAACAGAGTTAGGAAATAAAAAGATTAATGACATTGTCACTTTCATAACTCTCAGAAGTGACAAACAAAGCAATTTTAGTGGTATTATTTTGTTTTGTTTAATTTAGTTTCAGGCCAATAAAAATATTTAAAGCAAAAATCATTCAGTAGAACAAACTCAATATCCCTCAGGGAAATGCTGATGAAAACGAAGTGCAAGATATTATGTCTATTCACACAAACTACCGGTAGTAGCTACTTCTAAAAACATTCAGGTCATCCAGAATGATACTAAGTTATCTACAGGAAATATTGTGTTATCTAAAAGTGATTGACTTACCAGGCTCCTCCACAATGCAGAGTTCCCCGTCAAAGCCACACAGTGGGGTGTCTGCAGGTACTGTGTCTACCTCATCAGGCCCCCACAGGATCTGCAACATAGGTTGGATTTCAGGCTTTTAGGCTCTAGTGTCATATCATGACTAACTTTGCTTTACTCTGAAAAGTGTATGGGCAATACATTGACAATAACTGTCCCTTGACCATCAGCTAATTACATGTAACTGAAATCGGAAAACGTTTCCCTTGGAAACGGAAATAAATTGAATTAAACTGACACAAGTTGTGAATACTTTAAAGTCGCAAAACAGTAATATAATTAAAACCGCAACTTTTTATTTTTTTAAACATATTTTATTTCGACAAACAATTCCACAAAAGTGGTACGTTTCAAGTCATCGGAACAACAAAATATTTAAGCAATTTATAAGTGAGAAACGATATAATATATAAGCTAACTCATTTACCTTTAAGTTTACACAATTAGGACAATCAGCTACATTTAGTTCAATAATGATATAATAACCTGACATAAAATAGTGAACTGATAGCGATCTGATAGTGAACTGATTCTTTTTTCTAATGTGTCTGTCCAGTAAAGTATACCGCCAAGTTGGTTTTTAAGTACTAATATGAACGTATGTCCCTCCACTAGTTCCTCTCTCAACGAGAATAAAATATTCAAAGCAAACAAAACTCACCTTATCTAGGGTGACATATTTCCTTGCAAAGCCATCATATATTGCCACCTTTTGGAAGGTTCCATTGCGCAGGTCAAATATTGCATAGTCATCATTCCTGTCGCCCACCTCATTGACACTCACTGCACCTGTCTTACCTGTTACATAGACCATACAATGTGAGATAAAGTACCTTTAAGGTTATGCATGAAGGGAAATCAGGACTATAGTATGTGTTGTGTTCCAGGAAAATGAGTCACAAGTCGCAAAATTGATATTTTTCAACGCATTTTTATCACAAGATCTCTTTATTGGAATGTTCTGATCTTTTAAGGGTTTAGCAGTTATAGTCATATGAATCCATGTAACGAATTTCAGGACATTGTATCAAATATATCTTTGTTTTTTGAAGGCCTTTGTATGGAGTATATTTAGTTACTTTACCAGTAATTACCCAGCCAGAAACATTGCAAACCTTTTTTTTTTTAAATAAAAATATCAAACTTATAACATAGAAATAGGTATAAGGTATCCTAGTGTTTACTATCATTGGAATCCCCTTGATCTCCTCTTTTCAAACATGATCATATCTCAAAATCCCGATTTTGCGACTTATGATTTTCCTAAAACAGATCACATATGTGTTATTACATGACTAATTTTAAGGCACAATCCCCTTCATAGATCAACTGCCAAGTATATGACATAAAGCTTTATGCCAAGATCGACGTTTCAAGACAATTTGTCTGTCTCTAAGATCAAAAGCTAAGAAGTTATTTTGTGTGATTTGACCCTGCGCCTTGATTGATTTCAAACCTTCAAAACCATGGCATTGGTTTGAATTACATGTACTGATTTGAAGAAGGGAAAAGGACATGGTTTGTGTAATACAATTGATGCTAATTTAGTATCATATGGTAGACATTTCTCACTTAAAGCTGCAATCAATCAACGTAGGTAAAAAACTAAAGGTACTTTCCACTCTTTTCCAACCCATCTGATAGTGATTTGACCAAAGTTTTACATGATAGTTCGGACAGGGCTACAGGACTTCCAAAGTGTCCTCATTCGTATGTGGAGGACCAGAATCTTTTCCAATGATGATTTATTTATTATTGCTCACCGTTTTCTATTGGCAGATTTACCTTCAAATTGTTGTATAAGCATATAACAGCAACATAATCTTGATGAATGCAGTCTTATAAGTCATAATATAATAGTAAACTTAGTAAGATTTGTTTGGTCATAATAGATGAAAATACATTTTTAAGCAAGGAAAACTATATTGACAAGGAGCATTTCATGAAAGAATGTATTATTGACAACCACTAAAATTGAATAATTTTGTACTCTGCTAAATAGCAAACTTGAATAAAACCCAAATAAATAGTTAAGATATGTCACATAACTCACCAAGAAAGTTAATAGTTTTTGCAAACTTGGTGAAGTTTCTTCCATCATGGGGGTCGAGTCCCTCCTTTATCATGCTGTCAGCCGTAAGTGCATAAAGCATAACGGCATCATAAACATAACCAGCAGAGTTGCTCACCTATTAACATCGAAACAATTACGTCATGTTAATCACAACGATTTATATCTCTTAACTATATAGAATAGAATAGAATAGAAAAACATTTTATTCAGTCTTTAGACTTTGTTGAGTAAACTTCTGATGTTTAAACTCATTATCTTGATACCTTTAAGTTCTTTAAAAAAGTCATCTTGGTCGAGTGTTACTTTTACATTTCTTATTGGATTTTGGTTGTTTTCGCTCGTGCCTTATATGTATAGGCAAGACCTTGCCGCCACATAGCTGCGACGAGGCCACGCCCACTTGTTGTTTGTGTACGGTCGTCAACCATGTGATAAGGATCGACCAATAAGAGCGCAGGAACATTGGAACATTTCGTATAACTGCCACACCTTCATCCTCGCTCGGGTCGATCAGACCTATTGGATGTGTCAACATTGGAAAATTTGAACTTTAGTTGTTCTAACCTTATTTCCTTCGTGATGAATCCTAGGAATTGCAAGACGTGTGGGCAGTTCCATGATCCGCCGACTGGCAAGAAATGTAAAGGAACTAAAGTTGACGGCAAAGGCAGCGAGAAGGAAGGGGGCGGGTCTGCCTCTGGCTCTGGTGGAGCGGTGGGCGGTGACGACATGGCCGTACAAATGACTGCATTGGAAGATATTGTGAAGGCTTTCATATCGTCCAACGAGAAGAAGTCTCAAGAGTCTGGGGGCGGCAACCATAAATCCGAGTCGGACCAATCACGTTCTTCTTTGGTTGACAGTGATATATACCGAATTAGCGATGGGCGAGGCCCTCGCCGGAGAGTCAGGTCGTACAGCCGGGGGAAGAGACCGTGCATCTAAACCTTTCGATCATAGTCATGAGGTTCCTAAAGGTGAGACTGTGGATTGTATAGAGAAACTCTTATCGATTACCATTAGACTTGCTATCAAATTGCTCGATGATAATCGCCCAGAAGAAGAAATCGAGGGTGTTCTCCGCCATTGTTTGTTATTGTCTGACAAGGCGGCAAGTGGTGTTTACTCCTTGAAGGCAAGCCTAGATTATGACACTTCTGTTTGTGATCGTGCAAACAGAGTAGGATTATCGGCATTTGAAGACATTCGTCAAGATGATATACTGAGATATTTCTCCTTTGAGAACTCGAAGCATTCAGCAAAAGTTGATTCTAAGGCTAAAGTTGTGAAGAAGGGGATCTGTTTTAATTTCAACTCAGAAAATGGATGTGCTATGCAGAGTTGCCGTTACGTTCACAAATGTCAGAAATGTGGTGCATTCGAACATGGTTCTAAATCTTGTTCGAGCAAATCATCAATTTCAAAATAGGATGAGGCTCTTCGTGAGAATAGTGACATAAATTGTGTGGTTCCAGATGGTGTTTTTAATGATACGAATTCTTGTGTTTATGGCCGTTGCCATGGTGAATTCGAAACTATTGCTTCGGCTGAGTCCGGAGATGAGAACTCTCCTGTGCTTGCATATGTATGACATATGTATCTGACGACGGAACCAATATGGCGGACATGGATTCACGTGTGAAGTCTACGGAGTGTTCGCAGGACAATTTTACTCTCACGGAGAACAATGAAAGATATTTAAATGACAATTCTGGTGAAATTGGTGACTGTTTACATGTATTGAATGATTTTGATATTGATGACAGATTGTCACATATTTGTTCCGACAAAAAATTACTTTTTAGCACGGCTTGTACGCCGGCCGGTCATGTCATTGATGTGTACGTATGCTGCAGTCTTGGTTGTTGTGACTATATATTTATGCTTGAAGGTGTTGCTTCTCAACTGAAATTGTGCAGATTTGCCTATATTAATAGTATTGTTGATGACTCAAATGTTAATTCTCATCAAAATGTATTTGTAGGTATTACAGATGGTTTTCCAATTGTAGATTCCCTCCCACCCGGGTACCATTGTGATAATTATTCCTCTATTCTTCAACCGGGGGCTCCTGAGAAGATGGATATTATTATTAGGGATGAATTTGCAGAAGGTATGGTCTCCCAAGTAAATAGTAAACCTCGTTGTATTCATGCTTTAGGGGCGGTGCCCAAGCCTGATGGTATTATTAGGCCAATCACAGATTGTAGTTTACCTGTGGATATGTCAGTCAATTATTTTTGTGACTCTTTGGTAAGAGAATTTAGCTACAAAAGCCTAGACGATGTGGTGGCTATGCTTGATAGAGGTGATTATATGGCCACTATTGATATTAAATCAGCTTATAGAGCTGTTCCCATTGCCCCAGAGCATAGACAGTTATGTGGTTTTATATGGGATGTGAATGGAAAGGAAACATATTTTTGTGACAACAGGTTGTGTTTTGGTCTTAGAACTGGACCCTGCTATTTTGACAAAATATCTAATTTTATTGCAGATGCATGCAAATCCTTATATGGGGTCACTGTAGTAAATTATTTGGATGATTTCTTCATCAACTACTACTCATATGAAGGTTGTGTCGCTCAACAGAATTTAGTGATTGGCCTCCTTAGGTACCTAGGTTTTTACATAGCATGGAAAAAGGTTTCCCCTCCTGCTCGTGAATGTGTATTTCTGGGCATAGAAATTAATTCTAATGATATGACCCTATCTCTTCCTCCTGGCAAGTTAGCTAAGCTTAGGGACTTAATCCAGAAAGTTAGCAAATTCACTTACATTTCTAAAAAAGATTTAGAAAGAATGAATGGCTATATGGCTCATTGTGCAACTGTCTACCCTGGAGGTAGGACTTTTTGTTGTCGATTTTTCGATCTATACAAAAATATGCTAGAAAGAAAGGTAAAATCCTTAGCTATTGACGATGGTTTCAGGAAGGATTTAGACTGGTGGAGGGCCTTTGCCAGTATTTTTAATGGAATTCGCCACTTAGATAGGCCTAGTTTTCCCCACCCTATTATTACAGATTCCTCCAAGAAAGGGTATGGTGCTGTACTTGATCAGGATTGGGTTGGTGGAATTTGGAGAGGGGTAGAAAACCCTTTTATTGACACTGAATGTGTCCATTTAGGCCCCACTTCTGAATTTTTGGATAGTGAAGATAGCATCAATGTATTAGAAATATTCCCTGTATTAGTGGGTTTGAAGTGTTGGTGTGATAGGCTAAGGGGGTACGATGTTACCTGCCTTATAGATAATACCCAAGTCATACATATGATTAGAAATGGTTGCAGTAGAAGTCCTATATGTATGGAGCTCATGTATGAGATTTTTTGGGTCTGTTTTATATATGATATTCATTTGATTCCATTATATATAAACACCAAGAGTAATATTGTGGCTGACACTATTTCCAGGCTTCCTTATCCAGCCACTTACAGGGAAGCTCATGCTATACTAGGGGCTGCTCACTTATGTTGTGCCTCTTATATTTTCTCTGATTATAGGACCCCAAGTGTGGAAAAATAGAGTATTATTCCTTCGTCAGTCTTCTGTGTGCCCCTCTACCCTGAAGCAAATGCAGCATCAATGGAGATTTTACCAAGACTTCATGTCTTCCATTGACATTCAAATGTTACCTGTTAGTGAGGAAAAAATTTGTATGTATGCTGCATATTCATCAACCTTCATGAAAGCCTCTTCAGTGGTATCCTACCTGTGTGGGGTGAATTTTCATCTTAAAATGATGGGCCTTCCGACTGTATCCCTGTCTAGTCCGTCTATTAAGGCTGTTATTCAGGGTATTTTTAAACTTCCAGGGTCGGCTCCATCTCCCTCTGATCCTCTCTTACCCAACCATTTAAAGAGAATGTATTTAGTGTTGGATAGATCCTCCCCATTGGAGATAGTAGTATGGTCTGCTATTGTTCTAATGTTTAGATCTCTGCTTAGGGTCTCTCATGTTACTATATCTAAGCATACTCTACTTAGGTCCCATATCAAATTTTATGAATGGGGACTGGAGGTAAAGGTAATGTCTTCAAAGACTTCTGATGTTCCCTTTATCATTCCTATTGCTAATACTAGCTGTAGAGCTTTATGTGCTGTACGTTGGCTGAGAAAATTATATTTCTCACATAGATCTCTTTCAAAGGCCCCCCTCTTCTCATGCCCTGCTTGCCCTCCTTTTACTTATGATAAATTCATGTCTGTTTTTAATAACTTGATTATTAGAGCAGGCTTAAAGGGTAATTTTTCCTCCCATGCCCTTCGTAGAGGTGGGGATAGCTTTATGGCTGCCTCAGGAGCCTCAATTAAATCGAGAGGTAATTGGAAATCATCTGTAGTATTCCAATATTTAACTCCTTCACATTTACGAATGTTAACTATTGACGCTCAGACTTCGTCAAAATTATAATAATTTATTTTGGTGGGTTTGGCATGGTTTTTGGTGGAATAAATATTCTATGTTCGCCAAACCTCTCCTTCATGTCATTATTAATAATTGTTCATATATTATAATCGTTCAAAATATATATCTATGTTTAAATGCCTCCCCGACAGACTATAATGAAGAGATATATATATCCCGATGGGCAAGGAGCGCAGAAATTGCGCAATATTTGTGCAAAATTGTGGAATTTTGTGCATATATTGCGCAATTTCTGCGCTCCTTGCCCATGTTAAATGAATCATATATAAAGATTGTAACGTAAACAACTTGAAATCAAAACAGAGTGAAAACTTCATCAGTGAAAATTATATATTATTATAACCTTAAACTGATCATTGATAATGAGGACACCCTGGCTGGAAGACCTACGAATGTGGATCCATAGAGGGAAATCCACTTTATATTAAATTGTAAAATGATTGTCCAGATTGTCCAGTGTCAGACCAACAAATGCTTAGTTGTCCTAATCTATTAATGCACAAAATGGTGAGAATCGTTCAGAAATCGGCTGGGATTCAGATGGCATCTAGAAATAAACCTACAAATGCCAGACGATAGGTATCTTTCAAGTGGGTGATAATGGGACATTGAGGGCATTGCAAAAAATTAAAACAAACTTTGTTCATCGCATATCTCAATCCATAAACTTTAGCAAAAATAGTTTTTTAAATGTCATTATACAGTAGAACTTTTCTTAAAGCTTTATATTTATTATTTCAAGAGAAATTAAGGTGAACGATAGACGATTTGATCGTCAAAAGTGGCAGCGCATTAATACATAACTTGACTTCCAGTGATTAGGCTTAGCTGGTGGACCTACTTGTTGTATGCACGTCCAGGTGCATAATTTACATGTTATGCACCTGCTTGTCCAGGTGGTGCATACAGTTATGAAGGTATAGGCAACTACAGCACAGGAAATTGATTAAATTGATTAATTCATTAATTAATTGCAAAGCCAAAGGTGATCCTATTGAGTACATCTACTGGTAAATGTCCACCAAAAAATATTATAAATAATCTTGTGATTTTGATGTGGGGGACTTGGGTTCGAATCCTGCATCTGGTGGAGTTTTTCAAGCCATGTCTACCAATATCCATATGTCCAAACATCACCTTGCTTTCAGAATGCCACGTCGGTCAATTGACCAAAATATATAATATATAATCTTGTGATTTCGGTCAATAAACTGCAGCCTGAAGGCTCCATGGAACAAACTAAAAAGAGAAATGTAATAAAGAATGACTAAAAAAGAAAATAAACATACCTCACTGATTGATGTTAGGTTTGAATCAAAAGGTGGTTCCAGAAGCCTGACGCGCACCTCCTGCAAGAACTTGTTGTACTCCTCGCCAAGGAAGTAAGGCACTTTAGTGGTGTGAATGAGAGACTTATACGCCACTTCCAGCTTCTTGTCTATAGCAGGGTCTCCTGTCCACCTCCACCCAAATGTCTGAAGTTGTTATGTTATATTGATATTGATATTAATGCACTAACTAAGGATACTTTGTACAAATCCCTTCAAATGAATAGATACTTATACTACTAAGTGAAACACAACACCAAAATATAAGCCATATTGTCAACAAGAATTCTATTTTAAACTGTAAACTGTTGCAAGAAGCCAACTAGCAGTCTTTTATGAATCTTTGATGAGTTGGATGAGTATCAAATTTCATGACCCAAGAATTAGAATATTCACACAAAAAGACCATATGCTATTACTTTAAGTTTGATATTTGTATTTTTGACTGCCTCAGAGTATCGGTTATAAGATAATGTTCATAGTTCAATTGAACAATTCTCGTTATACCAGTTAGGCCAATTTGAGCATTACGCCTCCTAGTGTTTCAAATATTACGTCATCCAGCAGAAAAATAAGATCCGCTCTCTGCCCCAGTGCACATAATCGACCTAGACATTATGTTTATTTAGTTGTTTTTAAAGTTTTAAAGAAGCCTTATTCATTAAGTTTCTCTCAAGAATTGATCAGATCTCTCATTCTGGTTTCATACCATCTATCCAGAATACCAAAAATTCATTCTATATGCGTTTTACATTGAATGATAATTCAAACCTACCACGCTGTTCTCATCACTGCGGGTATCAAGCGAGAGAAAGACATAGTCATTGTTGTTAAAGAGACCAAGGTCGTACGCTGCCAGCATCACATATGGGATCTCCTCGGGGTACACTAGCAACACTACCACTGCAAAATATCAAAAAACACTATTACAATGGAATCCAATATTTATTCACAAGATCTCATGGTGGGAATATTTTCATCTTTGGGATGTTTAGTGCTATTAGTAACATACATACATGTATCAAATTGGAAGACAGTGTATTGAATATATCTATGCATATCTGAGGTTACCCTATGGAGTATATTTAACTAGATTTACCTACTTTACTATTATATAGTGAGTTACTAATATAAAACTGAAATATCACTAACTTTCATTTCATGCATATAGAAATATAGAAATACTTATGAGATGTTTAAGTGTTGAACATAACTCGGCTTCATCTCAACTTTTCAAATAATGATAATATCTCAATTTGTGTGACTTGTGACTCATCTTCTTACTGTGATAGTTATGATACTATATTGCAGGTTCCCTCAATTGACATTACCCATTGCAGACCAATCAATGGCAGAATATCAAACAGCATAGACAAATATCAAGAACACGGAGACAGGTCATTGATGAATCCTGACCTCAGAATTATTTTTTTAAATTAAAAACATATTTTATCCCGGCAATTCTGGTTTCTTTATTACCAGTAGACAACACAATAGTTTTAGATATATAATGACCCATTCTCACGAAAATGGTGCAGCCCATCCTATAAGAATCAAAATTATATTTTGCTTGATCGATCTGAGGATTGGTAGGTTGCAAGGTAATATACAAGTGGTAATATATCTGAGTTTGCCATTAAATTAGACCATTATTCTTTGTACAGGAGGTTATCTAAGATTGGCATAGAAAACGTCGCACACCCCTATTTCCCTTAGTAATGAACATTACTCTTATTTAATGTGTATATCATCAATTATTTCTATCACCATTCTCTAACTAAATGTTTTATTGATGTAATAGCCATGTTATAATATACTCAAATATCAGCTTTTACCCCTGAGTATGATTAGTTACCCAGATTCTTGGTAATCATCCACATATTAGGACTTTGGACTATTAGGAATTTGGGCGACGTTTTTTCTAAGTGAAAAAACGTCGCTTAATCTATGTCAAATTTAGTTAATTATATAAAGCTTGATTGTTATTTTTGACTTTTTTAATACATGACTGACTTCATTTTAAACCATTTTAGTATTATTTATTGAAAGTTTGTCATTCATAACAATATCCACTCAAGGACGGTGACGTTTTCATGCAGTAGAGTCATATATGATGTGTCACAGGAAAATGAGTCAAAATAAAAATAAATGATGTTTTTGAAAGTGATTAAATCATCAGATCTTGATGTTGGAATATTCTCATTTTTGCAGTGCCTTGTGCTAATGATCATAGCAATATGTGTACCAAATTTCAGGACGGTGTATGAAATATATCTTTAATATATCCTTGTATTCTTGTCAAAGAATTGTAACAAGAATATATGTTGCATCCTGTGAGGTCCATACCTCTTCCATGCAATGTATTATAATCACTCATCTACATAAATATATAGATCAATCTTTTTTATTTTGTTATTTGAAGCTACCTAAGGACCTGTTCCTTAAAACTGAGCAGGATATAAACATCAAAAACAAATTATTTCTTGAGTACAAGGATTCAAATAGGGGCGACGTTTTTATGCTGCCAAGTCATATATTGAGTGAAAATTGTAAAAACGTCGCCCAATCTACAATCTAAATAACTCACTCATTGAAATCTTGACAGTTACTGGAGATCATTTTCAACAAAGTTTAAGATCATATAATGGTAAATAAATGAAAAATTATTTAATTTGGCCACTATTTAGCTCATATTCTTATGTAAAAACGGCCCCATAATGTGGAAAAAACGTCGCCCGGTGGCGACGTTTTTTCCACCAATTATTATAATCAGAGTCACCTAAGGTCTGAGAAACTTCCAATGATGGTATACATGTGCCTGCCAACCTATGCCTGTGAAATAAGACTTCTTAGACAAAATTGATTCAATTATTTTAGAAAGCATAGCTATTTTGTCTGGCGACGTTTTTACACCTCAATTTAGCCTTTTCATATTAATGACTTAGGAGCATGAATTCTGCTGATATATTCAACCTTAATATATCATTTTATTTGGTTTTCATCCTCCATTCTATGGCACAAATTTTATTTATGCATATGGATTCAACTATATTTTTTTCCAACATAACTCTGAGTTTGGCAGTGACTAATGGGTTCTTTTACTTGATTTGATAGTACATAAATAAAAACATATATATCACAGATACACAAAAGTATATACTTTCATAATGCTTATGCCAAGACGGATCTAGTTAATCAATTCCTATGTATTTAACATCAATATTGACCAAGATATTGACCAATAAATGAAAAAAATGGGGGGTTGCACTACTTTCGTGAGAATGGGCCATATATATATATGGTATTGTTGCATTATATTTTATTACACACTTACATACATTACATATTATTGCATTATATTTATTACATCCTGTACTTCCATCATTTATGAAAATAGTTCTAACGTTTTTCTCCTTAACATGTTTGATTTGAAGCGCCGCTACTTAGCAGGAGCAGGAGGTAGTGGGAAGTAGCAGGGGCTGAAGCAGGACAATGGCACCACCCTACGCTACTTCTCATGCTACTTGATGCATCAATTTCTATGTGAAAATAAAGTAGCCATAGTAGCAATAGCACCCATTCCGGTATACCTTCAGTTGCTTGCTCCCGCTTCTAAAGAAGCAGGAGCAAAGAAATGGGACGAGTAGTGGGAGTAGTAGCCGGCCAATGGAACTCAGCCTTAACACCTCAATGTCAAATAGCAAGAAGTAGTAGGGCAGTGGAACCCAGGCTTTAGTTAGATAACGGTGCATGCTGGAAGACCTGGAAAACCTTTTCATGACCATGTATTCTTTTTGAGTGGTCTCAAATAAAGAATTCATTCATTCATTCTTTCATATTGTATGATGATATCAAATGCTATAAAGAGGTGAATGGTGAAAAATGGTGAAAGATGGCTGTGGTAGGGTTCAGTAAGCCTACGTTGATAAGCTACGATGGCTTTGCGCACAGTCAGTTCAGTCCCAAGGGCGGTCACAATACAGAGGTTTCACTGTATTTGATGTTTCTCTCCAATCAGCAACCATTTCTTAATAAGACAACTATTTACCATATTCCTGATCTAGTGATATAAGTATGTCCATCAACAGTAATCCTTCATGCCATCAGTTCTCCCCAGAAATAAGACAAGACATGAAATGGCTTTTTCGCTCACTCTCAGGAATAGACTTGGCATTATGGTTTCCATGAACAAGCCTTTCTAGAGGAGACAGAATGTTTTCTTGAAACATCTGTACAAAAATCATTTATTTAATAGTTAGTGTTTTTGTGCTAACTGTGAATATCCTATATCCGGACTTCAAAGTATAGATCTTTAATTATTTATTCTGATACAATATTATATATAACCAATATATTGTTAAGACTACCACAAGTCCGTTATTAAACCTTAACAAAGTCACATTAAGAAATTTGTCTTGCATTCTTTTTAAGAGTTCCTTCAATCTCCCTCCCTCACACATCATCTACACATATTCGTCTATGAATCAGCGATTTCTTCCGACACATCCCTGACGAAGCCCCTGAATATTGGACAAAAGATACACATGGAAAGAGTTGAAGATGACGGTTTGAGTGTACTGTTTTCAAACGGATCATTTGTGAGTATCTGTAACATATTCTAGTGCTATTAGTTTATCTTCAACTAATAAAAACAACCGTCATTATGGCGATGCTACTTACTTCCTAATTCTATGAAACAATATGCCATTATATTTATAGAGCAAAATTTGTAATACATGTCTGTTCATATCTGGTTCCAGAGGAATATAACTAAAACTAGGTGAAATGAGTGATCGTGGAAGAAAGAACTAGCTCCAGCAAACTTACGTTCCAAACTTGCATGACAACTTGAAATAGTTCCGTTAGTAAAGTAGTCATTTGCCGCTTCACAAGTAAGGAACGGCTGTTATGTCCTCAATAGTGAACCAGTGTATAATAATTGGGTGAGATTTTCAGAAAATGTACAATTGGCAGATCACCATATTTAGTGAACTCTGCTATATTAGAGTGACAAATTGTAAATACTGGGTACATCTGAGTATATTTGGTATTGCCTTGATTTAAACATTCTGTCCAGTTATCTTTACCTGTGTATTGAATATCAATGTCGTCTGACATTTTGGTAATTGTAAAGGATTTTACAGGGAATTGTACATTTTCTGGTGATTTCATCCAATTGTGGATGTTGTCTTGGACAAATGTGATTAGACACTTGCATGATAAAGGCAATAACATACACAATTATTTTCCAATTAACAGGTATGATAAACAGACGTGGCCGAGAATACTGCCCTGTGGTACACCTGATGAGAATTGTAAATTGAGAAAAAAACTGTAAACTCTCTCAACCTTGTTTTCAACAAACTGCGTTCTTCCTGATAGAAATAAATTCTTTGGGCCAAAACTAAATTTTTCAGACCAAATTCATTCCTTCTCCAGTGTCCCTGCACTAAGTCATTGGCAATCAAAATGAAGGCGTTTTTGATAGGAATAGTCAGGCAAAGTGACAGATCTGGGCTGAGATATATTGAGAAAATGATGCCCTCGATTTCCCACTTCAAGACTTTTGATAAGTTGCAGAGAGATGAGTCACAATTCGTAAAAAAAAAAAAGGGGGGATTTTGAAGTATTATCATCATATTTGAGAAAATTAGATCAAGCCGATTCCAATAATAGTACACATTAGGGGAGATATTAGTTTTGTATATGAATATAAATTATATTGGTCATATCGATCTGCAGCAAATGTGACGTCACCTAGGATATATATATAGAGGCTCACAGGCCACGACCGGCAGTGAGTACGAGACCTTTGAACGAATCGGACCAGTGGAAAACCTTTGACTTGGATTTTTCTTTTTTTTTCTTTTTTAATATTATTCCTTGGCCTGGGCTGAAATCAAATAGGCTCCCACGAAGTTGTGCTGCACTCTCTCTCATAGTTGTTCATTCACCTGACTTGTCGATCAACTCATATAAAAGGCCTGAAGTAATTTATGGGAGATATTAATTTAATATGAATATAAATTATATTAGGCCTTTTATATGAGTTGATCGATTTGGTTCATCCAATAATAGTACACATTAGGACAGCTATTAAGTGTTTTCATATTTCAACTTTGATACTTTTATTATAAAAAATAAGTTTGCAATATTTCTGGGTGGACCATTACTGCTATAGTAGCCAAATATACTCCAGGGGATAATCTTAGAAACGCAATGATATATTTAATAAACTGTTTTGAAATGTTATACATGTATGTATACAACCTCAAGAACGTCAATAGACCCCGAAATAAAAAAAATTCAACAAAGAATTTGTGTAAATGAATAACTTTAAGAAATATCAATTTTGCTACTTGTAACTCATTTTCCAGTTCTAAACATTCCACCGCGGACAAGTCTGTGATGCCACATGGTCTAAAGATTCAGGTGGGAGAGATTGTTAGAAAATGTACAACTTATCTCAAATAAGCCAAAGTTAAGAGAAAAGTGACGTTTAAAATACAGTTTAACACAATGAAGGAGTTTTTTCAACAGCATGCCAAAGATACTTTAATATACCAATTATTCATATTTGTTCAGTATAATTTAGCAGAAGTTACCAAATTTGTAGACTTGCCAAATACGCATTTTCTAAAAATCTGACCCAGGCACTTTACCTGCTGCAAGGCCTGTGATTCTATCTTGTAGGTAGAAAGTAGAGAAGTAGGTGGAAGACATATGAGGCCATTTTATCCCTTTAATTGAAATGCCAGTCACATACAGTAACTACCTGTATATCTCTTGGCAACTGAGTTAAAAAGGCCTTAGATTCTTTTCAAACTGACAACTAGTAACTAGTAACTAAGTATATCGGATGACCTCTGAAATGTGAGGATATATTTAATTAATGGTCTGGAAATTTGTTAGCTATCTGTTGGTTAGTTAGGCGATGAAAACGTACCACTTTTTTCATGGACTCCCATAGTAAACCTCTGATTTTTTTGTGTGACTCTACAAACAAAATAATGGGGCAACATATATTTTTGGTTCATTCATGAGTTCGTTATGTACTGAGAAACGATGCCTGAAACCTTTGTGACAATTGTATGGGTCAATATTTTTTAATTCAACTGTCCTCTATACCTTTAAGAGCATATATGTCTCAGATCGGTTACTGCCACTGGTAGAAATCTATGTCGACATGTAAATGTATAAAGGCATTGACAAATATGAATCCCATCTCAGCTATATCAATGCTATTATATGCTGCCAATGGCAGGCAAGTCGATTAGGAAAACCTCAATCCTGTAATTGGTTTGTGTTTGCCTCGACATCCTGGCATCCAATGCAAACCAAGTGCCTTTGTCTGGAGAATCTTAGCGATAGGATTCTCATATGAATTATTAACCCCTTGCCCTGTGTATATGCTTTAATTCAAACGGTTGTTTGCTAATATGCCATGTGTTCTTCAGTTTCTTTATTTCTATCTACTGAGTTTGCCAGCATGAAAGAGAATAAATGTCAGAATTAGCCCCTAAATATTGATTTAGATTGGGTCTTGACCTCTGATTGCACTGGGCCATGCTGTATGTTTGGCTGATGGTTTGCGCTTTTCTGTTGAAATATTAAGCACATAAGAAAAGGAAAATAAAACCAGATATATATTAATTAATATACATTAACTTAGACCCTTTAACCATCAAGGTTGTACTTAAATGATTGTATTGATTTGGTGATGCAACAACTGAACATGTCGGGAATTTATCCCACAAAAAGTAGACGTTGCGGTAAATGATATAGAAATAATGTAATATAGATTTAATGAAACATTCAGTAATATAAAACGAATATGAATTAATGTTAAAACTAAGTTCCATGTGTGAAAGAACGAGCATTTTTGAGAATGGCAAACGAGAATTTTTGCATTTGATGTAAAACTTGTCCAAAAAAAAATGCTAGGGCCCGAATTCTAAAACGAAAAAGAGAGCCTTTTGAGACCCCCAAACAGTCTCTAAGGTCTCTAATTTGAGTCAGTCTCTAAAAGTGCAATTCTGAAAGAGATTTGAGACCCTAGTTAAGTCTCAAAATGTCTCAAAAATAGATCCCTCAAAATGATGAACTTGAGAGGGTCTCAAGATACGAGAAGTCTCAAATGAGATAATATAGCGGACGTTGTGACATGGGAAATGTACTTAGAATAGGGGATTTGCATGTCTCACTGCGCATGTCTACTGCAGTGCATGCTGGGATGGATTCTGTTGAAATTTGACATACACATATCTAGTAACATTTTTATCGAAAATTGCAAGAATATTTTCACCAATATCATAGTTTGTAAAAACGATCTATGAAAACCAAATGCATGATGGGAAAGATGGGAACTTGTCTCATGAGAACATGTATAACACATGGATATTGACATTAGAGGATTGATTAAAAGTCCATGCTGAACATGGCATGTTTTCCACAGGTGTTAGACCGTATCCTTAGTCCCAAAATTCCATGCGAATCCAGATTCAAAATGGCGGCTATGCAAATCCCCTATTGGTTTTCATCTCACCAATTAACTAGAAACAAAGTACTACAAGTAGTACATGATAAATGCAGTGACAACTCTCTAAAAATCTCACAGTTTTAACATTTCACTTCCCGACCTACTTTCTGATAATTTAATTACTGAAATAAGGTTTAAATGTTAGCTGAAAAGTTGCCTAAACTTGTCTTCTAAGGGTCCCACAAACTCAAACCAACTTGTTAGAAATATAAGACAGGAAATCTCGGAGTCATTGGAGTGACTGGCTGCATGTCCTTCCTGTGGTCCTGACACCATGGCCGCACGTCATCAGGAGCTCATGTGTCAAGACTTCACAAAGGACATTTTCATATCTCTTTAATGAAAGAACTCCAAAACAAAAGAGGATTTTTTAACTAGGGAGTGGAAGACTTAGGCCCTGCCCACGCACAGCCGATTTGCCTCCCAATTGCCGCCCGATTCGGGTCTTCCGATGAATCCTAGGATTTAATTTCCAATCCTGGTTTATGTTATTTCAAAAACATAAACCAGGATTTGATATTTTTATTTTGTAATAAATTTTATTGACAAAGTTTCACATAGTGATAGTTCTCATTCGTCGAAAGATGCGCTTGTTATACTGTTACAATTTTAAGTTTTAACTTCATTCATAAATCCTCTACTACAATCAGCGAAAACATTTTGATGTTAAGTATTTAAGTACAATGTTATAATATGTTTACTTGATACACCGTTATCACTCATTTTGTACATTTGTTTTGCCAAAAAATTAAATATATACCCTTACGGGTCAGTCCACAGAGCATAAAAACATTCATAGTTAACAAACCCAAGTATTGTGGATGTATTTTTAGATGTACATATTTCGAACCTAGCATGAGTGCTTCATCTACACTCTATAGACATGTAAATGAGATCCTAGAATTCATCAGGGGACCTAAATAGGGCGGCAATCGGGAGGCAAATCGGCTGTGTGTGGGCAGCTATCGTGAGGTGGGTCTCAAGAGGTACTCAAGAAACAACTTTACTGAAACCGGTCTCAAGGCTTTAGAGTAGCAAATATTAGAGACTCAAAAGGACTCAGTCTAGTCTCAAGATATTTTGAGACTGTCTCAGTAATAGTGGAATTCCTCTTCAGAATGTTTGTTGAAAACATGTAAACGGGGCTGTTCTGTTTGAACAGGGCTGTCCTGTCTTTGGTCCCTTCTTCCCTTCAGAATAGTGGATTTGCATAGCTGCCATTTTGAATCTTGATTCGCTAGGAATTATGGGACTAATGGTACAGTGTAAAATCTATAGAAAATATGCCATGTTCAACATGGAATCGTTATCAAAGCTATAGTGTCAATATCCATGTGTTTTTCATGTTTCCATAACATTTCCTCCTTTTTTACTCCCCCTTTTCCTCTTCCTGCCTCCTCCACCTGCCTCTGCCCTCCTCATAATATAAACGTCACTATAATTAACAATCTTTACATCAAGACTTTCCCGGAAGACCTACGAATGTGAATTCTTAGAAGGAAATCTAATTTATATGAACTATTACAACAAAAAGTTGGAATTTAATTTTTAACTTTTCATGACATTCTCATCTCACTCCCTCTCCTTCCTCCTCTCCTGCGTCTTCCTTTGCCACCTCATCCTGCATCCTCCCTCTGCTCTTCATATATATATCGCTTTAATTAACAAACTTTAGCGTGGAGTTAAGTGCTTAAATAACAAGTATCAGGGACTGTTACAGGTATCAGTGGTTTACTGTTAACCATTGTGTCTTCAGTATTTGATTTCTAAATTTTCACAACATGTCTGTATCACTGTTGTAAAAAGAATTCATACATCATAGTATACCTTTTATGTAGTAGTTAGATGGTTTATCATATTGTAGTGAGTAACTATTCTCTTATCAGACACCGTGTGAAAACATACCTGAGGGATATTACGTTTTTTTTTATATGTAAGATTAAATATTCTATTGGCCTTCAATTGAATACAAAAAAATGAAATAATATGGAATATAATCTCTTGGTACATTTGCCTCCGTCTTGAGTACTCTGTATCTATCTCATGTTGCCTCTGTATCTTTCTCTTTTGCACAGCAGTGACCAAAAAAACATCTTAACAGGGTGTCATTCAAGGTATATATAGTAGTACAGGTGCTAAGTTACAGAGAGAGGTTGTAAGAGATAACTGGTGGGAGAGGGAATAAGAAGACATGAAGGTGTCGGCCCTACTTTCCAACTAGCAAATCTTGTGCATAGCACAGGTATTTACTAGTGTATTATACATACATAGAAAACATTTTTGACCTATTTCAAGGAGGCTGGCCACAATTTCGAAAAGTCAGGTGACCGCCAGAGTTTGATGGCACATTTCCAACAGTTTATAAAGCTTTTCAACTTTCCAACTTGTATACCTATGTGTATTTGTAAATGATAGTAGGCAGGCAGTGGAAACATCGTCACTGCGACGACGCTGAATGTCTATTCCTGCAATAACATGTTCTAAAAAAAACAAAAAAAACTGAATATCCATCATCTTAGAGGTATATGCTGGAAGACCAGATTAGTAATCTGAAGCATACTACTTACATTTTGTCTTGTTCTGTGTCTAAATGTACCCACTTGCCAAAGAATTCACTGTTATTATTATTATTTCTTACCTCTAGCCCGGCGTGCAGCCTCGGCCACTACTTCACTGTTTACAAACGAACCCCTCTGCTTCAACCTGTATGGTCCATTCATAGTCAGGTTTTCACTGACCAGTGACTCTATTCCTTCATAGGCATACTGAGGCGGTCCTCCGCTACGGGTTAGTATGAGCCCTATGTGCTTCCAACCATAGGTTCTAAATATAGCCCCAAACAGTCTCCGAGCAGCTCCAGCCAAGGGCGAAATGACCCTGAGGACCGTCGCATACTTGCTCTTGTCAGATAGATCTGCCCCAGACCCTGCAACTCCTATGACAGGGATATTCCAGTAGGAGGCTAGCAACCCCAGGCCTTCAAGTGAGCCAGAACATGCAGGGCCTATAAAAGCGCTGACATTGTATCTGACCTCTGCTATGACAGCTAGTGCTACATTATCCACACAGTCTGTTGGGGCGAGGAAGTATCTTAGGGTATGGTTGGGGAGTATATTGGGATTCTTGTTGATGTCCTCTACAGCCATTGGCATGGCAGAACCAAGCTGGTAATAGTGGTTGTGTGGCGCTCCATACCTGATGTGGTCACTCATCGCGGAAAATCCGAGCATGAGTTCATTGTCGGGCAAACCACGAGGTTTGCTTGTTGTAGATGAGAATAAAGACATGAATACAAGTAAAGTTAATAATGTTGCCATTGTCTTCTGCTATTGAGTCACTTGGGTATACACATTGCTTATGGCAACTTCAGTCTTGGTTATATGCAACCGTCATAAGCTAAAGCATCACTCTCAGCTAGAACTGAACATGTTCTACTTTATGTTCCATTGTTTTCCAAACCATCTAAACGTCATTGATCAAAATGTGATTTGGAGAATTCGTTCAGTTGTTTTTGCTAAAGGCCTTCTAAAACGTCCTCACTTGTATTTACAGGACCCGCCTAAATCCTTTAACGGGAAGATTTCACTTATTATCGCTCACCAGTGGCGGTTTTTGCTCAGCTTATCCAGCTTCAAATTCAGGTAACAAAAAAATAACAGCAGCAGAATATTGACAAATCCAGTCCTATAAGTTATGATATGTGAAAATTTGGTAAGATCTGATTTGATGTCTTAATGATTGGGAGAGCAACTTTAATATGTGTCCTGTTGTTTCAACAACCATTTAGCTGCTTATGAGACAAATTTGTCCAATACTACAAGTCCAGATAATATCGCCCTGTAACAAAGGATACATGTAATGTAGTTTCCACTTGTTGCAATACGATATGGGGATATCTTCAAGCTCTGGGGCTCCTCAGGAGCTGAGGATAATAAGGCATAAAAGCATTTGTCACAGATGTTTTGACTCCCAAATTGCCTACAAGTGAACAATTAACCTTATGCTCTAATAATTACATCTTCCATAACTGTTTCTAAAAGTAAAGGGTACAATCAATCAGTCAGTTAAATTGTATGCATGTATGATGTTATATCCTCATATCAAATATCAAATATAGTCTCATATCAAATATCCATGTGCGATTTCCCAATTAACAGAGGGTCAAATACCACACCCATATATGGTCCGAATTAATATGGATCTGCCAAACAAAACTAATCTAAATCTAATGTAATAATAATTAGAATTGCTTCATTTGACCGCATTAGCTTGATAATCCAGGGTCCAGCTATAAAAAGCATATAAATTGAACCTCTGAGTGGATTGTTTATCCAGTTATCCTCGTCTCTCTAATTGCAATGGAATGGATAACAAGTTATTTGTCCACTTGATTTGAAATGCTTAAATGTCTGAATTGATCAAAGAGAGGACACCGGTGAGTGAGTATTGATGATTAGATGAATCTTGATACCCCTTCCTAATGTGACTAAATAGTGGGAAGAAGAAGAGGTTGATTCCTTCCAAAGCTGTGTTTACTAGTCACTTGCTGCTCCTAGGTCAGGAAGCATGTATGATATGCTCACATCTGCTCCGTCCTGCTCACTCACCTCCACTGGGAGAATTAAACCTAGACTTCTTCACCAGGTGAGAGATGGCGCTGTACTTCATAGGCACTGTCTCACAGACATATTTATCTATAGATGGTGAGCTCAAGATAAGAGCAGAATATTTTCAAAAGGCATCAACATTTTCATTTCCTCACATTTTCATATTCTCAGTACTAGTCTTCCAATTAACCAATATAGCTATTCACTAGCAAAAGTAAAGCTTGGAAATTAAACAGTTTAAAGAGTCTTAATTCTCGATATTCTGGATAGGCGGTATGGTGTGCAAAATTAACAGCAGCGCCGCGTTTCATAAGTAACGCAGGGCGCGTTATAGGACCTAACAACAGTCATTACCAAATAAAGAACGACATATTTTAACATAGCGTGTGCTAAGGGCCAAAATTGACTGCAACTAATGTTGCGTTACTATAACAAACACACGTTAAATATATCGCTGTCTGACCCA
Organism: Sthenelais limicola; assembly: GCA_942159475.1. Classification (NCBI taxonomy): domain Eukaryota; kingdom Metazoa; phylum Annelida; class Polychaeta; order Phyllodocida; family Sigalionidae; genus Sthenelais; species Sthenelais limicola. The sequence goes on from OW804099.1 coordinate 106,435,826, forward strand.
TAGTTGTGCTACTATAACGAGCCCGCACTGCGTTACTGATGAAACGCCCTACAGGGGTATATATGACAAGCCTCAGGCTTGCTGCGCTAAGGCAGAAGCTTCCGGTGCAGCTGAAGTGTATGATAACAAACAATAACAACCGACATATCAAACTTTTCAGGGTCAGAAAACATAAAATAAAGTAATCATCTGGTTATACATACAACCAGAATGAGAGATCTGATCAATTCATGAGAGAACCTTAATGAATAAGGCTTCTTTAAAATTTTAAAAATAACTAAATAAACATTGTAATAAACAACGATTGTCACATTAAGGATGGCTGTTGCCAGATTATTTAACCTGAATAAAATTCGTCCAAAAAAAAATGTCTAGCTTGATTATGTGCACTGGGGCAGAGAGCGGATGTTATTTTCTCTGCTGGATGATGTCGTATTTGAAACACTAGGTGGCATGATGCTCAAATTGGCCTAACTAGGATAACGAGAATTATGATTGAGACATCTGGCCAAATAAGGACAAATCTTTGAAACACATCATGAGAGTTGGTGTTAGTTTTCATGTGCATGTGAAAAGTAGGCAAGTTTCACCTGATCCTCGTCAAGCTGAAATGATAAAAGCACCCACTTGTATATGGATGAAATGGCAAGGAAATTTATCGTCACCAATTCTCTTAAATAACCCAAATTTCAGATGAAAATAAAGTTCAAATTACAGTTGAACCTAACAAAACAGATTGCTAGAATGAATGCAATGCTGAATATGCCCAGATTTACCTAATATTGACCAAATTGCATCCTAAGTTAGCAGAACTTACTAAATGTGTAGATCTTCCGATTGTTCATTTTCTGAAAATCTGACATATTCCTACTTAAATAAATATTCAAAACACAAAAAAACCCATATCTGTTGAATACGCTTTGGAAAGGGACATTTTGTGTGGGAATTTCTAGGCTTTTCGAATATCTATATTTTTCAGCCAATTATACATTTTCTGAAACTCTGACCCACATACATGGTGTCTTTGGTGGACCGGCTCTAAGTGCTAAAGGTGACCTCTGGTGGTATATGCTCTCATTACTGTATTAGTAATGAGATGGGTCACCCGCGTCAATGATATTTTTCTTCCCATTTCTTGGATGACTTTTCTTCAGATGTTTTTTTTTGATGGAAGAAGTAGATGTAGCTTACCTGGATTCTTTATATCATCCTTTATATGAGTCAGATTTTCAGAAAATGACATTTGTTTGTAACTATTCTGGCTTAGCCGACCACATGTATTCAACAAGAAGATATATATATTGTTCCATGTTTATTTCATCTTCCCCTATTCATCTCCTAAAAAATGTCCAGATTGAAGTGATTTTATGAATAGGTTGTTTTTTAAATTCAACCTAAACAATATCTTAAATTTCAATAATTCTTTTAACAATTTTCAATCAATTTTTATTCTCCCCTATTTGATTTTGTGAACGGTTATCTAAGCGTCTTCTGATACGCTACTGAAGATGGTTTTTAATGCTTAGACAGTATTGAAGAGGCTAGACACTTTTGATTATGCAAACGGAGAAAAACATCTTCTTAAAGCGCACAAAAAAAACGTCTTCAATTAAGTTCAGTGCGAAGACGTTTTCATTTGCAGTGTAGGCCTACAAGTATCAAAAGCGAGTTTTCAATCTTCACTGTCCATTTCTCTCAGCATCTTTCCCATACATTCGTTCTCTTCTTACCTTTCCCTTAATTATCGTAATATATAGCTCTAAGATTTAATTAACCTGGCCTTTCTAATGTGAAAAAAATGTTTAAAAATATGTTTGCGACTTGTGACACATTTTCCTGAACTCCTGAAACACATCCCATCTGGTTTCCAGTTACCTAATGGGTGCGAGTGGCAGCAGACTATGGACCAGGTTCACAAGTGAACTTGCACACCTTTGAAATAACAATCTGTGAAGTGTTAGTAAGATGGATTGGTAGCACCCCGGCCATCCTGTGTGCCTTAGTTAGCTTTGTTATCAAGACTCAGCCTCCTCATCACAGGAATCATACATCTTCCTGTGCCTTTCATCCGTCATCATAGTCTATTGAGATTCTTGAAAAAGGACCTCTTGAAGGTAAGGCTTTATATTTCATTTTGGTAATGGGGATCAGGTTTATGATCGGGTTATCTAGTGTTTTTATCACATGTGCATGGTTTGGGTGATGGAAATGATGTTGCTTTCTTTATCACAATGTTTTTGGAAAAAAAGTGGTGCAGGTTCTGGAATTATCCTGAACAGTTGATTTGGGAATTAGTATAGTGGTATAAAAAGAAGTAGACATTATTTTGCATTGAAATACTATTGTCATGTTCTTGGCTTTGTGATATTGAATTGTCAGACAATTTTTCCCATTAATCATTTTCTGGTTATTTGACCCAGTTCTCAATTCAAAGTTGTAGTCCTAAGTTTTATAATTTTCTATAGTGTAGAAGAAAGAAAAAGATGAGAAAACTCTAAAGATGGATTAGAAGTGACGGATACTTGAAAGGGAAAAGGTGCAAGTACAAAATACCGCTCTCGTAAGACGTTTTGCATATGGATGTGAATCAGAATTTAGTAGATTTTAAGTCAATGTTTACAAATTATTCACTTAGTAGAATTGTTTTAAGATACTATAAAGTATGTTAGGTAACATAACTTACAGTAAGATAGAAGACCTGACAACAAGACAGGCGAACAGCATGAAATTTACATGAGATATCATGGAATAAGTGAGGTATCGCTACATTAGTTATATGCAGTGTAACATAATCATTCAGGCCTGTTATATCAATAGGGGATTTGCATAGCCGACATCTTGAATCTTGATTTGCATGGAATTATGGAACAAATGGTACAGTGTAATATTCATATAAAACATGTCATATTCAGCATGGTTTATTTATCAATGCTCTAATGTCAATATCCAGGTGTCACCAGTCCCCATCTTTTCCATCATGCATTTGGTTTCATAGACCAATTATACAAGCTGTGTCATTGGTGATAATATTCTTGCAAATTTCGATAAAAATGTTGCCAAATATTCTCATGTCAGATTTTAACTGAATCTGTCCCATCATGCTGTAAAATTGACAAGCCCAAATTGTCTAATTTTTAAGTTAAAGTTGTCTCATTCAGCCAGACATTCGTCGCGCCCCTACCGGCCAGAAGGCTACCCACACTTTCTTACCGCCACAACGCTCGCGGATTTCTTATCATCCCAAAGTCCAAAGGTACAGGTGAGGTCCAGGTCTGACCGTTATCTCAAAGTCAATCACGTGGGAAAGGAGGGGAGGGGCTGACCGCCAGGTCAGGGGAGGGGAGGGAATACTGATTAAAGAGTGGGAGGGAGAGGGGAGGGGAGATAACCCCGTGACCTGGTCACCACCCAAAGAGATTGGTCAGAGTGGCAGTGGTCACTCTGAGCCTCGTTTTAATAAGTGTCTGTCATTGTTATCCTGTGGCTGATTGGATCTCTAATCTAACCTGTCAATTAATTGGACCAACGGGACCAAAGCCAATCAGCGCAGGACCAGTGTATTTCGTCCTAATCTGTCTAGTATAAAAATAAAGGAAAGATGAAAATCGCTGGTACTGATTTGAAGCATACATCTCTGTGTGTTGCGTTGATTAATTTCTCGCCCAACTACTGACCCTGAATTATTACGAAGAATGACCCGCATTTCTTCAATGCACTGCAGTAGACATGCGCAGTGAGACATGCAAGTCCCCTATTCTAAGTACATTTCCCATGTCACAACGTCCGCTATATTATCTTATTTGAGACTTCTCGTCTCTTGAGACCCTCTCAAGTTCATCACTTTGAGGTCTATTCTCCATAATTAGACAGACCCTCTCACAGTCCCAGTGCAATATGAACCCACTATGCTCTGTTTCAGGTTTCAAAATGATGCCATGAACTCACTGCTTAGGGTAAACGACTTGAAAGTCTTACTAAAAGGTGCACAACACTGCAAAACTGCATGGCTTCCCCAGAGCATCCATTATGCTCCACTACTTCACTACTTGGGATATCATCATAATCTGTGACCCGCTCTGCATAAACAGGTCTTATATGTGATGTGTTTCAGGAAAATAAGTCATAATTCGCAAAAATTGATATTTTCAAAGTCTTTTCTTGCAAAATTTCTTCATTGAAATGTTCTGAACTTTATTTCAGGACATTGTATTAAATATATTCCTGTGTTTTTAAGACCTTTGTATGGAGTATATTTAGTTACTTTACTGGTAATTACCCATCTAGAAACATTGCAAACTTTTTTTTTTTTAAATACAAATATCAAACTTAAAATATAGAAATACGGAGGAAAGGGTAGCAGGTAGAGTGGAGCGGTGTCGCCTCCTCAATGTGCCACAATCCCACAGGCGCCCCCTGGCGATTGTCTACCTCATTATACCCCCTAAGTAAGACCCGTTTTTGCAGAGCAGGTCACAAATTTATTTTTAAAAAATGAGATCTTGATGATAAACATCACAATATCTAATAAGTACTCATATATCATTTTAATGGATGACGCTAGTAAAATAATTAAATATGTTCCTTAGGATAACTTGAGGTATGTGTAGATATCTTCAATAGGCAAGATTTGAATTACCCAGGTTGGCTTGAGATAGGTGCAGCTGACACTAAATTCATGGAGCAACCAAGGCCAGTCTGAGGGTGGATGGGGCTCTGACCATAGCTGTAGGAATGTACCTCCACACACCCACTCACACAAAACACAGGCGCATGCATCATGCACTCAAGCTGCACCTACATACAGCACATCCAATGACCTGTTGAGGATTTGTTCTGGCATTTGTTTTCCATGATTATTAAATGGAAATAAAATAGGATACAGTCATGGTGTTGTCCCATATACCCTCAAGGTTGGTGGTGATATTAGATTTTTTCTGTCTTTAAAATGACTTTTCATGAAGGGCCCTTTCTGTGTCCACTGGAACCTGTAGCCAGACCCAGGCCCCTCTCCCGGTCAAAACTACCCATGACCCTCTACTCGGGCCTCAGTTTCCCAGTCATAAATTCTATTTCAAATCGTCCCTATTCAGTCTTCAGATTTGATTCATCCATTTATATCCCTGGCACCGGTAAGCACAGTAAAATAAAAACCTATGTTCAATCGTTCTTGTAAATGAAACATTTTGAAGAATTTTGCCACTTGTGACTCATATTCCAGTAACAGATCCTAATTAATCTATGCCCTAAAATACAAACCTATAGCATTATTAAATGAGATTATGTAGGTAGAAGTGTTATATAACACTTGGTGTTCCTTCCATCACACCTTAACAAAGGTAAACACTTCCAAGGAAAGTAAACTTTCAGAATATTGGAGTTTTGAATTACAAACAAGTTCTCTCAAGGAAAACATGCTTCTTAAACATGGACTAATGGGACTTTCTGGTCATGGCAAATATTTCACAGCTGTCAAGCTGTGAGGTACTATTTAATTTGTGCTGATCGATTTAAACAAGGCACAGTTTCTTACATTGAATTCATCTGAGTTCTACCTTTGGGTCTAACAGTCCAGATGTAACTGACACTATTGAACATTAAGCACTCAACTTCTGGTAATGCAGAAAGTTTTAGAGTATGTTAAATACAGAGTAACTAACAAGGTGGTTGAAGGATTGTGAATATTGCACAAGTTGCGCAGCAACGAGTGCAATATTCACAATCCTTCAACCAACTCGTTAGTTATCTGATTTATTATATATGCTTTATATAAGGTAAACATTGTATATTTTGTAGAAATATTATCAAATTACAACCTTATAATGATGCTTGATCATGTATTTTTAGCTATTTTTGTGTGTGGGCGAGGCCTATCACTATGCATCACGCTGTTCTATGGGGCATCACAGAGAGGGAGACCAAGTTGAGAAAAATAGCTCAAATTTCCGAATCAATTTTACACACTTTCACAGCTTTAGATTCTTAAAAAATAAAGTTACACTGTGATAAAGGGTAGACCTTGATAGAGATGAAAGGATTTTAGTTTATTAATTCATTTGCATGAGATATTACACCTCAAGCTGTGTTGAAAGTTACGGCGATCTGCAGATCATTTTGTTGTCATTTGGCCACTGAGGGAAAATCACTCACATTTTCGAATCAATTTCCAACGTTTTCCAACGTTTAAATAGTTTTAAAACCACAGTAATGCCTTAACAAAAGGTAGATTACATAAATATGATAGTATTTTAGTTTATTTTTTTATTTTTGATCAAAATTTCACCGTTCTATCGCCCGTTCTGTCTGCATTGACAACTGATGAGTTCAATGGCGTGATTCCCTTCAGTTGGGCCTACGCTGCCATAGGCGCCTTTGGAATGCCACTCAGAGCGTGGAGTTGTATACGGTACAACTCAGAGCGTGGAGTTATATACGCACACAACGGACACAACTCTACAAACATTGTTTCAACGGCAACGTGTATATAATAATATGTAGAGACCGAAAATAATAATTATGGCAGCAGGGATCTGTAATATAACAAAGAGGTCAAAGAACAACCCCGCCAGGCAAATCTCCGTCAGAACACCAAATATAGCTCTGTTTGAAGTAAGAATCAGGCAAATTCTCAGTTCGGCCTTAACCTCCATGACACAACCAGTTGTGAACCCAGCAGAGAAACCAAAAATTGCCTTTGCTACCACAATCGGTATTCATCTGCATATATATAATCTAAAACTAGCCTCAGACCAGTCAGCCCAACTTGACACAACAAACATTCAAAGGGACCAGACACTTATAAATAAACAGATATATGCCTTCAACAAAATCGTTAAGGAAACCAACCATAGCAGCGGAGTACCAACCCCATATATTGGACAGTTAATACATCACCTAAGGTCGAGAAGGAGGAATCCTAGAACAGGAGAAAATACATACACAAATTCATATGGACAGCTAGCAGACGATGGTTGTCACTACACCCCAGCTTTAAAAGACAGAGTGGCGATCAAAATTAACGAAGCCTGCAATAAAATGTTATAAAAAGACAAGTGAGAAATTTAGGAGAAGCAAAGCGCAGCACTGTGTTCTATTGAATGCATGTTGTTAGCAATGCTAAACCTATTTATACTATTACTATTACTATAAGACAATGTTTAGAATAAGACAATGGGGACACGAAAAATAATTCTTCTACTTTCAGTTTTGATTGACAGTTCTTAATTATATTTACATTGCAGCTCCACGAATGCACGTATAGGAAACATACTCCATTACACTGCTATAGGTTCCTATTTTTATTTTTATCATGAATATTTTAATATATTGCTAAATGACTGCATAGCTAAATAATTCAGGGCCAAACATGGTTCAATGCTCGCGGCAGTGGGTGCTATTGATATTGATATTTGCATAGATTCACCAATAGGTCAGGCTAGTGGAGGGAGGGGCAAAACACTGCACTGTGATCTGATGAATACATGTAGCTGGATTGCAGCTCTTGAAACTAGCTTGACCAAATTTGTCTAATGACAGACACTTCATTTCTTACTGGTTTATGATTTTAATGTTTTTGAATTTGGTATTGATCACATTTATTGTTGTATTACATTTTGCCTTATTCATTCACCACTACAGTACAGTAGTGTACTAAAACAGATCTTATCTTATTATGTCATAGAATGAACTAAATTGAATAGATACTGGCTTATCCGTTAGGTGGCTTAGATACACAGCCCCCTAAAAGAAAAACCATGCAAGACATGGATAGTTGTATCAGAGTAATGAGCCCATCAGGGCTAAACTCAAAATTAGGTAGTAGATACTGGGCTATTTATTTTAGCATGTTCATATGCAAAGCAGTACATCAGAACATGAGCCCAGATCATTATTATTATTATTAAAATGGCTGTATCAGGTCAATTTGATGAAGGTGATGTAGGCTCCATGAGAGGATTTAAGATATCATCATGGAACGTAAGAAGTCTCCTCCCTAAGCTAGATCATATCTCATGTTTTATTGAACAGACAAAATTAGACATTTTGGCTGTCCAGGAATCTTGGTTAAAACCAAGGATTCATAATAACCAAATTAATGTCAAAGGTTACCAAATAGCAAGATTAGACAGAGGGAGAAAGAGAGGCGGGGGCCTTGTCACTTATGTAAGAGAAGAATTTTCCATCGATGCCCATACATACGGGAACCTAAACATCATAACAAAGGATTTGGAGGCACACGCCATTATCTGCAAAAAGCAACACAGAAAATCAATGATAATTATTAACACATACAGACCCCCAAATGCGAGTCTGTCTCATGCGCAGGAAGCAATCTCTAATATTCTTACACACATTGATCTCAGCCAGGAGGTTATAGTCTTAGGGGATTTTAATTTGGATACAGAACCAGGGGTGAAACAGACCGACAAGATCACATCTACCATGACCATGTACAGTCTAAAACCTCAAATAACAATAAACACAAGAATTATACACAAATCACAAAAAACTTTAGATCAAATTTATACCAACTGCATAAACATCCACAAACATGGAACAATTACAAATAATAGCAGTGACCACATCCCTATTCTTTTGATACTTAAAAAAAAGAGGAACAGCTATCAGAAAAAGACGTTCACAGCCAGGGACACAAGAGCCCTAAATATAAATGAATTAACTAGTGAACTATGGGAGGAGAACTGGGAACACTTCTTTAAATCCCAGGATGTAGATGAATGTTGGACCATCATGGGGAAAATAATCACTGACAAAATAGATAAAATGTGCCCCATGAAAAGTTTTAAAAATGTTAGAACAAAACCAGACTGGTTCACAAGTCAAATCATAAAGGAGAGGAAAGCTAGAGATAAGGCCTTCCGAAAAGCGCAGAAAACAAACTCTGAAGAGGACTGGCAAAGAGCAAAACAAATAAGAAATCAAATCAACTCAAAATTAAGGAAAATGAAAAATGAATATCTGAAAGAACAAATTAGAAATGCCAAAGGTGACAGCCAAAAGTTCTGGGATATTATTAAACCCCTCATAGCACCAGAAAAATTGAAAAAAACAAACCATCATTAGGACAAAATATAAAAATTGTTTAGTTGAAGACCAAACGGTTTCAGAGGTGTTCAATGACTTTTTTGCAGATATAGGCGCCACCTTATCCAAATCCATAACCCCACTAGATGCTGGGGAGGAGACTATGTTGAATGATCTGTGTATAAATAATGACACACAAGTAGGAGAGAAGTTTGCATTTCAACAGGTGACTCAGGGAGATGTGGTTAAACAAATACAAAAATCGAGTACCAACAAATCCTCTGGTATCCCACAGATGCCCACAAAAATTTTAAAACCATGCTTTCTGACTCTTTCATACCACTTCACACACCTCTGTAATGTTTCCATAAATTCAGGAAAATTCCCACAACAGTTTAAAGAAGCAATAATAACACCACTTTACAAAGGTGGTTCAAAAACAGAAACAACAAACTACAGACCAATCAGTGCCATCAAATTCCCAGCTAAAATCCTAGAAAGAGTAGTACAAAAACAGGTCTCTGACTATTTGGAAGAAGAAAATTTGCTGTATAAAAATCAATTTGGATTTAGGCCAAACAAGTCAATTTCAGATGCTCATAACCTACTCATGACTGACATCTACACAAATTTGAATGAGAAAAAAATCCCACACCTGGCATACTTAGACTTCAAAAAGGCTTTTGATACTGTAAATCATGAAATTCTATTGAAGAAAATGGCCGCAGTAGGCATAGATAATAAAGCACTTGATTGGTTTGGAGACTATCTGGACAACAGAAAACAGAGGGTGGTGGCAAATGGATATGTATCGGGGGAGAGAAGGGTCACATGTGGAGTGCCACAGGGGACAACATTAGGACCACTGTTGTTTATTATATATATCAATGATATTCACAAGGTTATTAAAAACTGTAGAATCCAACATTTTGCAGATGATACTGTAATATATACATCAGACAGAGATAGAGGAATTGCAGAAGAGAACTTGCAGACAGACCTTGTGGGTGTAGATTTATGGTGTAAGCAAAATAAGATTTCTTTAAATGTAGGAAAAAGCAAAATTATGTCCTTGACAACCTCAAGGAAAATAGACCAGAAATTAATGAAACCAATTTTTATAGGGAAAAATGAGATCGAACGAACAGAAAATTACATTTATTTAGGCATGAACATTGACCAGGAACTGTCGTTCAAAGATCATTTACAAGACAAATTAACAAAAGCTAAAAACAAAATTTATTATCTATCAAATTGAAAAGAATCGCTACACCAAATACCATAAGAATGTTATATAAGGTCACTATAAGCCCCATACTAGAAGATGGAGACACTTTGTATAATGCTGCTTCAAAGAAGATTTTAGACAAACTACAAGTACTCCAAAACACAGCTCTGAGGATATCTGAGGGTCTAGATAAAAGAACTAATGTACAAAAATTACATAAAGATCTGCAAATACCATTTCTTCATAAGAAAAGAGAAGCACATTTATTGGAATACGCTTTCAAATTAAGTCAAAATGAAGATAATATTGATAAACGGAAAATTTCCCTAAGAAATCTTGCATCAGGAAAATCACTTCTAGTACCAAACCCTAAAACTGAAAAAATAAAAAGATCCCTCATATACCAAGGACCAGTTCTTTGGAACAGCATCCCAAACCATCCCAAGAATTATGACCTTAGACAGTTTAGAACATTCCTTAGAGACTATATGCTAAGGGAATAGAGAGGACAACTACCCTGAGTCACTTCCCTTCCTCCTAGGTATGTTAATGTAACATTATTATTATGATAAGCACTTATACTTATGTAAGCATGTAAGTCTTACTCCAATACTTATTTACAAGATACTGCAAGGCTTACTAGCCCCCACCATGTTGGTGAAAGCAACTCAAGTATATTTTACTCATTGTTTTATTTTGTTCTATTTTTGCTATGTGTATTTATGAGTTAGATGTAGAAGGTCCCGGCGGAAGAACTGTCTCTGATGAGAGACAGAGCCGAGAGCCCTATTTTCATGTAGACCTTATGTGCAGCAAAATGAAAATAAAGTTTCAATATATATATATTATATACCCATACTATATGAGGAGTGCAATGAAGCGGGTGCAATAACACAGTGTTTATTATACACCCATGCTATATGACAGGTGCAATAACAGGGGTGCAATAATTCTTCACTGCTCATTCATCCGTCTGAGAGCTTATAATGATTCTAATAACCTGATCCATCCATACCACTTAAAGAGTTAACTAATCACAGTCAAAATCTCTAAACATCTAAAGGGGCGCTGAATGGCAATGGTAAGCCAATGGCGATTATTTATTTCCAGTCAACCGATTGGTGCAATGCGCACCCAATTACTTTAAATCGCTCAGCAATGCCATGATATTAGCCCACCTTATACAGGCTTGGTCCATCCATTGCAGCAGGGTTTGGAATGGTATGATTAATGGTTCACTCTAACAGCAGGAGGTACCCATCACTCATCTTACCCTCTCACAGGTGTTCCCCCAGGCAGAAGGATGATATTTACACAATAAGAAAAGGATCTAGGTGGTTTTACACCTTAAAGTTGCACTTGCCGATCGCAAAACACATTTATGAGAGTTTGGTCAAAATTACAGAAATGCAGTACAATTGAACCTCCTTTACCTGTGGCTTTCCGGATTTGATCATATGAACGCATATTTCTTTGCTATTTTCCCAATCTTCCTGTTGAAAATTATATTGGCCTGCTAGACCAAAATGACCTGGGTACAGCGCGGCCATTACGCAAGTAGCAATGACGCACATGCATGCTGTGACAGCCGTCATTGACGCATCGTTGGAGCAAACGTCATGATGTAAACAAAGCATAATACCGTAACTACTCTCTCTCACTGGATGTATATATAATGTGTATTTGATCTGTACAAAGCCTGTGGGATGCATACCTTGCTGAGAATAGACATATTGGAAGTATTTTATGGATGTTTAAATATAGGTTTAAAGATAGATACAAGCAAGGTTAGACACAGCAGTGGGCGAAAGACCATGGTTATTCTCTATTGGACTGTCATCTGTGAGCCCATATCTCAATGTAAATGCCATTTGATTATTGAGCTTTACTGTACAATGTACTTGTTTGTTGATAACTTAACTGTCGTTATTACAGAAGATGTGCTGTATAAGAATACTAAATAAAAAAAAAAAAAAGGTTCCACCCACAGAGGCCTGCGTCAATTTATTGATGTCCCATGTCAGTGCGTCATTCAGACCAAGTTCCTGCAGATTCAAAATAAAACCATGTCAGACCTTCGCCATGTTCATCTCGCATTGACTAATTGTAAATAAAAGCAATCCAGGAAAGATAGAAACATTTAGAACTAAGTTTGAGAAGGCCTGACAATTTTTGAATCAACCTCTTGTTATATTTTATACAAATCCTGATGTTCATTCTCAGCGATTTTAGCCACTTTAAGTTGCAGGGGTTATCGTTCATGAACATATTAAACTATCTTATCTTATATATGTGATCTGTAACATGGAAATGTGTCACAAGTCGAAAAAAAGGATTTTGAAAAATATATTATGACGGCATTCACAGGAAGACCTGGCTGTAAAGTCAGACCTGACAAACCAAGTTGTAACAACACCATCGATTACAATAAAAGAATTTTTGAATTTGAATATATCATTTTTTTAAAAGATGCGACCAAGCCGATTTTAATGATAGCAAACTAGCTAATAAGTACTTTATAACATATGTGATGTGTTTCAGGAAAATAAGTCATAAGTCGCAAAACATAGATTTTAAGATTCCATTATATCTGAAAAGATGATATCAAACCGATTCCAATGATAGTAAACAGTCTAATAATCTAATAAGTATTACTATATTTTGAGTTTGATATTTTCATTTTTGAAAAAAATGCTCTATTTCTGGGGGCATAAACAGTAAAGTAACTAAATATAGTCCATATAAGGACCTTTAAAACGAAGGAATAATGTTACATTCGTTCTCTTGAAATTTGATACATCAATCGATATATCATATCAACATTCCAATAAAGTGATCTTGTAAAATAAACACTTTGAAACACTTGTGACTCATTTTCCTCGAAGACATTACATTTTATAGGTATAGTTCAAAGTGCTTGTAATATAATGGCGCATGCCTATGTCAGGTTAGGAAAAGAGAGAAACGTTTTACTTTTTTTGGTAAGAGATCAAAATACATAGCTCTTGTTTACAGCTTGACATATTTTACCTGTTGCCTTCCTATAATATAATTGCATTCACATCAATGTATTGAAATGCTCGTACTTGTATTATCATAGGACAGGCAGGGGTGGGACATAAATACAGATTTTTTAAGCATGTCACAATATAACACAGCCCTTCAAGGTGTATTATTAAATATGGAGGATGTGTACGTCTATCAAGCCTATGACAAAACAAGAAATCATTAAACCCTTGGATACTAACTCCATAAGGTGTTAGTAAGGAAGCACATAGATGAATTTTAGCTAGAAATATATCACCTTATACACTTCTTCTCTCCCTCATTAAAGAAGGTGAGACTGAAATGGTCTCACCTTTTATATGAAGCTCATTTTCCTCTTGTGTGCCAAATGCTGGACTCATTTTATAAGAAAACCTTTCAATGTATGATACCAAATAACCTCTCAGTGTGTGCGAAATCCAACTATACTGAGACTGCATCTAGTACATTTTCATAATCATTAAACGTGTTTAAACCTACTGTATCTCCAATTACAAAGCTGTTTTTATATATAAATACAAAGGCATAGACAGTTGAGAGCCTATTTTGTGTAAAACAAAGATTTATTTAGTTTTCCATGGCACTGTACAGTGTATTGTGGTATATTGGCGGAAGTGGTCACATCCTATTGGCTGTAGGCTTTCACACATTTTGCCACTGCATCACACTACACGCTCCATTTTGTGGATTTTGTAATATTATTTCTATGCAGCATGAGGCATTGGGATAACACAATGCATGGATTACGCAATCAGTCAAGCGTACCCAAATGGGAAGGCTTGCCTTGGCTTTCTCTTAACTAACACCTCCCATAAGGCTTTCTCTACATAGCTATATATAACTAGGTGCGAATATGAATCCATATTCCCTTGTAGCATTGTTGCATGAAATAGAGGTGTATGGTGAGGAAGTATATCCTACCAGAAATAAACTCGAATTATTTTATTATTCTAAATTCCATGATTGATATATTTATGTTTGCAATATCTCTTGGTGGACAGTTACTAATAAAATAACTAAATATACTCTATGCGATAACCTTCAAAACACAAGAATATATTCAATGCAATATCTTGAGATTTAGTACACATATTTATATTACTAGAAGCAATAAACCCTAAAAAAAATGGAACCTTCCAATAAAGAGATCTTGGGATAAATCACTTTGAAAAACTTTAAAATTAAAAAAACATGTGAGGGTAATTTAAAGAGATAAACCACTGTCATATGCACTGCTGCAGGCGGGAGTTCAAGGAACTAATGCATGAAAAATAAGGAGTGACAATAATTTTTTCAAACTTCGTCTTGAGAAAAAACATGGTTGGGGGATAACAACAAGCAAAGAAAATGGATCTCAGCATATTTCTTTTCATTCTAGAGACCACCAAAGTTTATTATTGAACTATGTGGGGAAAATGGATGTTTTCTCAGTTTTTCCAAGATTTCAGACAGACAAATAACATTTTTCAGTTGAAATGTCTTCTAAACATAACCACTGTACAGGTTTACCCTCATGCATGAAAGAACATGGTATCAACATTTTTTGAAGGATATTATTTAGCATTGAAAATCTTCAATATTCCTGTTTTTAACTCATCAGGATGCAGATTCAGTTGAATAACTTTTTAAAAAAGTCAGCGACCCCCATTTTTTATTGCTTGAAAAGGTAAAGCTATATGTTAGCTATGTCTATAGAGAGTTTTAGTGAAAATTTATTTTCAATTTTTTTTTTATACTGAAAAAACGAACAAAAATTGTCCTTCTCTCATAGACTTCTATGTATGTATGTATATTGTTTATTTCCGAAGACAGTACATGATAAGGTATAAATAATTTACATCGGAAATGGGTCTGTCCTCTTCTGTGGCAGCCACAGCTCTTCCAGAGGGTCCCTTAGACTAGACTTTTAAGTTACAATTAAAGGTATACAGGGGTATAAAGTGACTAGTTACCTACACTACTGCAATGGGATGCACTAGCTATATCTTCATCAAGGTGTGAGTCATGGTATTGAGTTTCCTTGTGTATAATGTTTTGTGGACATCGTCCATTTGTTAAATTTGGGTTAATTAAGGTTTGATGGATAAAAATGAGAGAAAATGGGTTGTGTGCTTATACAGGTAGTGTATCCCATTTTCAAAATCAGCTAGGTCCTGGCATTCTTGCGAACATTTTCAGGGCTCCCTGAAATGAAAACTAACCCGGTGACATGTTGTTTTTATTGGCTTTTTGAATTTACATAACCTTGTTCTTTCACGAGGCAAAGTTTAAACAAAATGCTATTTTCAGTTTTTTTCCCAGTTAATCTCTTTAAGTCGGGTGATTTATACCGATTCGAACTACTTGATGCGGCCAACAAATAGAAATCATTACTGAGAAACTAACCATATGATTATAAATCTGAAAGCAGGACTGTCATCCTGACATCAATGGGGTTCTGGGATAGATGTTATGCTTAGATAAGAATTATTTCGAGGGACCTATGAGCTATCTAATGCGGAAAGCAATATTTTCTAGTTTTTTGAGTCTTGTGAAACATTTTCCTTTAACACATCACATGTATATACCTGGATATATTCAATATATATTCCTGAAAAAAAATGCCCTGCTCTTCCTCTCCTTTCCCGCTCATCCCTTTCTTACTTTCTTTCAATTGCAATCTCACTGTCTGCCTCTCCCCCTCTTTCTCTTTACGTTGTAGTGATTGTCCGCATTCAGCAGTATTGTTTCTATTACCTATTGCAGGTAAGGCAGGTAAGGCACTAATAGGTCAGATTTTCTGTATAATGTACAATCGGCAGATCTACACATTTAGTAAATTCTGCTAAATTAGACTGAAAAATGATCAATATTAGGTATATCTGAGTATATTCAATATTGCCTTGATTCAAACAATCTGTTTGGTTATGTTGAACTGAGATTTGCACATTTTTGTCGTATATTTGGGTTGTTTGAGAGAATTGGTGAAGGCGAATTGTACATTTCTGAAAATCTGACCCAAATGAATCATCCTTACCAGCTGAGAGCGGGTACTGTAGAGTGCCTCCACCTGGTGGAAAGATAATGCATCATACTGCTCTATGATTCACTGTCTCAGTACCAGGTGGTACCACTAATGCCACGTTAATTGTGATGTTATACAGGACAATGAGTCACAAGCCACAAAAGTGATATTGATATATAAGTGATTTAATCACCAGATCTCTTTATTGAAATGATTTGATTTTTTAGGGTTTAGCACTTACTGTCATATGAATCTAAGTGACAAATTTCAGGACATTATAGTAAATATATCCTTGCGATTTGAAGGCCTTCACATAGAGCATATTTAGTTACTTTACTGGTAATTACCCATCCTGAATAATTGGTATTTTGAAATGTATCTTATACACAAGATTTCTGTATGGGAATATGACAGTGTATTATTTATATCCCTCTATGCAGTATATTTAGGTACTTTACTATTAGCTGTCCACCCAAAGATATTGCAAACATGTTTTGAAACATAAAAAACAATGCTAACATAATGAAATAATCTTTAGACACTTCACTGTAAACATCGTGGATATTGCCCACCAGAAATATGACAATTTCTTTTTTCAAAAATAAAAATATCAAACTTAAAATCTAGAAATATTTATAAGATTATCAGATTATCAGATTACTGTCATTAGAATCGAGTTCAATCTATTACAGAATTCTTTTCAAGAAGAATCTTTTCAAATATAATGATGTCTCAAAATTCATTTTACAAAACACATCACATATTTTTTTAGCTCTTCTACTAGTAATTGACCATTAACAAATATTGTGAACATTGTTCAAAGCACAGGAAATAAGTTATAGAAGCACTTATTGGATCTTCTAATGTTTACCATTATTGGAATTGGCTTGATTTCATCTTTTCAAACAATGTCATGATGATATCTCAAAATCCATTTATTGCGACTTGTGACTCATTTGCCTGTGACACGTCACACATGTGAATAAGTGGAACCTTACGGCGGTTGACAAAGGTATGCAAACATCCTATTGAACCATTAGCATACAGGTAACACACACATTGAAGCGGTTGGTGTTCAACATAGAACCCATTCACTCCTGGGTGGGAAACACTAATAATTGATACATAAAGTGAACACATTTGTCCCCATTCGTCTCACCAGCTGCCTATCAATAGGGGATTTGCATGTCCGCCATCTTGTTTATACATACAATTATGTGATCCGTTTTAGGAAAATGAGTCATAAGTCGCAAAATATGGATTTTGAGATATCAACATATTTGAAAAGAGGAGATCAAGCCCATTCCAATGATAGTAAACACAAGGAAACCTTGTAGTTCTATACTTTAAGTTTGATACTTTTATTTTGAAAAGAAAAGTTTGCAATGTTTCTGGCTGGGTAATTACCAGTAAAGTAACTAAATATAGTCCATACAAAGGCCTTCAAAACGCATAGATATATCTAATACAATCTCCCGAAATGTGTTACATGGATTCATATGACTATGACTGAGTGCTACACCCACTAACAATCAGAACATTTCAATAAAAAGATCTTGCGAAAAAAAAACACTTTGAAAAATATCAATTTGGCGACTTGTGACTCATTTTCCTAAAACACATCACATATATTCGCATGGGATTATGGAAGTTGTATATGAGTGTATAGAAAACATGTTATGTTCAGCATAATATTAGTCTTAGGCCCGAAAGGAGCATGAACTCTTGTTATAGTATAGGCCATCATAAACTTGACTCCGTTGATTATTATAAATTCCTGGGGGTAGAGATCGACAGGCAATTAAACTTTAAGAATTTTCTAGATAAAAAGATAAATGTAGTACGGGCTAAAATTAAGTCACTGTCCAAACTCTATGGTATATGTGACAGAAACACCTTACTACTCATCTATAAGGTCACTATAATGCCACACCTGGATTATGGGGACATCTTTTACCAAACAGCCCCACAACGATATCTGGACAGGGTACAGTCGCTACAAAACGCGGCACTGAAAATTGTTTTAAAACTTCCAAAATTCACCAGCACAAGAGAAATCCATAGAGCGGTTAATTTGCCCACCTTAGACACGAGAAGGCAAAGCCACACTCTTGAGCTGGCATTTAGAAGGTCTCTCAATACTGATAACCTGGACAACAGAAATGTTGTACTGAGGGGACTGAGCAATGGGATAAAACTAAAAGTACCCCACCCGAAAAACGAAAGTTTCAAAAAGTCTTATATATTTAGAATGGCCTCCTTGTGGAACGGTCTTCCGTCCAAACCCAGATCTATAAAAACCAGAAAAGAATTTAAGGTATATTTAAAATCCTCTTACCCTCAGGAATATGATGTCCACCTGAGAGAACAAAACATTCCCCAGGGACAGGAAAATATTGTACAGTAATTTAGGTAAATTTATTACTTTTATGAACAGACACTGCGTGCCTGACATGAAATATAAGTAGTAAAGCATTACAGATTGTAAATGTAGTAAACCGTGAGGTATTGAAACCTAATGTAAATTCATGTAAACCAATAAAATATATATATATGTATATATATGTATATATATATATATATGGCCAAGGCCAGCGAACGGACTACATAAAAGTGACTTCTATTAGTCACGCTATAACTCCAGAATGACAAACCCAACCTATTTTCCTCTTATACCCACTTCTTCCAGACATATTGTTCTATGTATAAACAAGATTTCAAACATTTGGCACAATTCCTTATTTTGAAAATTGACTGATATTCATTTTAGTCATTTTTTGTGTCTCTACAACGCTTTTTTTCTCTAAGATGAAATCATATTAAAAAATATTAAATATAGAAATTTCAAATGCTGGGACATATCCTCAATATCTGTCCTACCATATCATCACAACAAAATGTGTATATTCCCACACCAAAACATATGGTTGTCCTTTCATCTTATCAAGGAAGCAAAAACATGACTTTGGCTAATCCTGTCATGTCCCTACAACGCTTTTAAAAACATCCACATTTTGAGGCAAATAAGCAAAAATTTTAGAAAATAACATTTTTGTAATCTTTAAATGAGTGATGATCCTACCAAAAAAAATTAGAATTTTGGATACATTTTTTGTTTTTATTTTTCTTTGAATTAAAAATGTCTCTACAACGCAACTTTACTGCCTTCTTCCATTAGCATGTAATAGCATTATTTCTGCTTGAATAAAGTCATGCCATCCAATATTCATAGATTCGGGCCTTTTCTTGATAAAAAATCAATATAAACACTTGAAAATAGGCAACATTGATATTCAATGTGTTCGCTATTTGTCTCTACGATGGGGGCGTCGTAGAGACATTTGTCTCTACGATGGGGGCGTTGTAGAGACACAAATGAGACAAATAAGACAATTATGGGATTGAATCCTGTTGATTTTGATGTATTGATGGTCTTAGATAGGTTTTATGGCTATATGGGGTGAAAAACGGGGTGGGGGCGGAGTGATTGGGCCTTTTTTAAAAGAATAAAAAATATTCGTTTTTCATTTCTTATGCTCTTCGTTTCTCCTACTTCTGTCCTCTCCCTTCCTTCTGACTATGTCTCTCATTCATACACCACCCCCCTCTTCCTCTCCAATCCCCTCAACAATCTTTCATCATATTTGATGTGTTTCAGGAACATGAGTCACAAGTCGCAAAATTGAAATTTTCCAGAGTTATTTATTCACATATTCTCAAGGGATCTCTTTGATGGAATGTTCTCCCCTTTGGGTGATTTAGCATGTTTGGTCATATGAATTAATGTACCAACTTTGCATGCATTCAATATATCCTTGTGTAAAACAACAATTCTTTACTCTAATGTTTACCTTCTCACACATATTGCAATGGCTTAAATGTGATTTGAAGATTTTTCTCACCTCTTTTTAGTTTAGCACTGTTTTTCCCAATGGTACGGTCCAAACAAGATATGACCTGTTTTTTCTCACTAATCTCAAGACAACATGTATCGTTTTAAACCCCTTTTTCATGCCTAATCAACTTTAACATTGATTTTGCCAATAGTTCAGTTCAAACAATATGAAGTCTCTCTCACTGCAAGAGGTTGTCTTCTACTTTCTACTTTGTATAGTGTTTCTCTACTACCTTATGTACATAATCAATTCTTAACCCAAGCTGGGTTCCACTGGAATATCCTACTCCTCTTGGAGGTGATGTACCCAGTGAAAATAAAATCTTTAAAAAAAAACAAAAAAAACGGCAAATACCTGGAATCAACTCTCACCCAGAACAAGAAATATAGGCAACATGGAGACATTTAAATCCCTACAGAAAGTATGGTTAAAACAGACGATGAATTAACTCAAATGTTCTTATATAATGTATAGTGTCCAGTCCAAACAATGAATGTAGATGGCGCTTGGGCATATTATGTTTGAACAGTACACATTCTCACTACACTGCCGACTATATAAAGAAAAAACAAACTGTTGCCAAATCATTTATAGCAATGCTGTGAACTAAGCATCATCAAACCATTGAAAGCGGCTCTCATTAGCTCTATTACACTTGCAAATGATCTGTATATTATACTGCTCCAGTATCATGTAAACATGAAATACAAATGTACTTTCCTGTACATATCAAAATATGGGTCTCACTATTAAAAGTGGTTATCCCTCATATCAAATTAAAATAATTATAACTCATATCAATTCATAATATTCATTTTTGTATATGAAGTGTCTGCCTGTAATGTAAATACATGTTCCCACAAGCTGGGTTCCAGCAGAATATCCTATTATCATTGGAGGTGTTGTACCCAGTGGAAATAAAATCTTTAAAAAAATTCTATGGGGTATATTTTTGTTACTTTGCTTGTAATTGCCCACCAAGAAATACTGCAAACTTTTTTTTTAAAAAATTAAGATATCAAACTTAAAATATAGAAACACTTGTTAGATGTCCTAATGTTTATGATACTTGGAATCGGCTTGATCTCATCTTTTCAAATATGATTGTTTCTCAAAGTCCATTTTTTGCGATTTGGGACTCATTTTTCTAAAACACATCACATATTTACTCTTTCTAGAAGGGCCTGCAACAATTAATATGTCAACATGTAAAATGCCATCAAGTAGTATCCTATAGTTCCCTCTCCGACTCCCTCTCTTACTCATCCTCCCTCTTCTCATCCTCCCTTCAACTCCCTCTCTTCATGGCTTTCTTTACAAAACATTAATTTATTCCTCTTTGCACAGGTTAAGTTTGATAATAGATTTTTCTTTTGGACTTTGCTTTTTACTCATGGTAGTGTTACACAGGGCGGGGGATACATATTGTAGTGTCATGCATGATGGCGTTACATATGTTGGTGTAACACATGGCAGTGTTACACATGACAGTGTTACACATGGTGGTGTAACAGATGACAGTGTGACACATGGTGGTGTAACACATGGCAGTGTTACACATGGTGGTGTTACACATGGTAGTGCTACACCTGGCAGTGTTACACATGGTGGTGTTACATATGGTAGTGCTACACAGGGTAGTGCTACACATGGTATTGTAACACATGGCAGTGTTACACATGGTGGTGTTACACAAGGTAGTGCTACACATGGTAGTGCTACACATGGCAGTGTTACACATGGTGGTGTTACACATGGTTGTGCTACACATGGTAGTGCTACACATGGTAGTGCTACACATGGCAGTGTTACACATGGCTGTGTAACATATTGCAGTGTTACACAAGGTGGTGTTACACCTAACAGTGTTACACAAGGTGGTGTTACACATGGTAGTGCTACATATGGTAGTGTTACACGTGGTGGTGTAACACATGACAGTGTTACACATGGTGGTGTTACACATTGTAGTGTGATACATGGTGGTGTTACACATGGTAGTGCTACACATGGCAGTGTTACACATGGTGGTGTTAAACATGGTAGTGCTACACATGGCAGTGTTACACATGGTAGTGCTACACATGGCAGTGTTACACATGGTGGTGTTACACATGGTGGTGTTACACATGGTAGTGGTACATATGGTAGTGTTACACATGGTGGTGTAACACATGGCAGTGTTACACATGGCAGTGTAACACATGGTGGTGTTACACATGGTGGTGTTACACATGGCAGTGTTACACATGGTGGTGTACCACATGGTGGTGTTACACATGGCAGTGTTACACATGGTGGTGTTACACATGGCAGTGTTACACATCACAGTGTTACAGATGGTTGTGTAACACATGGCAGAGTTACACATGGCAGTATTACACATTGTAGTGTTACACATGGTTGTGTTACACATGGTAGTGTTGCACATGGTATTGTTACATATTGCATGTCATGTTCTCAGTTCTTACATGTCTGAGGGAAAGCACAATCATTCCTGAACATTTCCAATCATTTCCTACCATTTAAGAGACATTGTAAAAACTGATTTCCAGCCAATGTCTCTACGATGGGAAGTGTCTCTACAACGCATTTTGAGTTATTGATTGGCTCCATGAGTAAATATTTTTTATGATTGTTTTTGTCATATAATCACTTGTGCCATGTCTGAGGTTGAGCAAAACCATTCCTGACCATTTCAAATCATATCTGACTATTTCAAAGACATTGTAAAAACTGTTTCCCAGGGAATGTCTCTACGATGGGATGTCTCTACAACGCATTTTTAGTTATTGATTGGCTCCAAGAGTAAATATTGTTTATGATTGTTTTTGTCATATGTTCACATCTGACATGTCTGAGGTTGAGCAAAACCATTCCTGACCATTTCCAATCATTTTCAACCATTTCAGAGAAATTATAAGAATTGCTTCCATGCCAATGTCTCTACGATGGCATGTGTCTCTACAACGCATTTTAAGTTATTGATTGATTCTAAGAGTTAAAATTGGTTGTCACTCCCAATATTTGCTGAAATTGTTGACTGTATGTGGGGCACTGTGCAGGTCTAGAATTAGTTAATTTTGAAGCTAATTTGTCTCCGAATAATAGAATTTGCATATTGAAATATTAATTGACCTTTCTTTGCTGACCCTGTCATAACAAATAAATATCTTTTATGATATATTAGGTCATGGAATCCCTCCTGACATGTCTGAGAGTGAGCACAATCATTTCTGACCATTTCCAATCATATTCAACCATTTCAGAGACATGTTAAAAACCGTTTTCCAGACAATGTCTCTACGATGGCAAGTGTCTCTACAACGCATTTTGAATTATTGATTGTATCAAAGAGTTAAAATTGATTTTCATTTCCAAAATGTTGTGAAATGGTTGACTGCATGTTGGGTAGTGTGCAGATCAGGAATTAGCTCATTTCAATGGTAATTTGTCTCCCCAAAATGTAATTTGAATATTGAAATATTAATTGACCTTTTATAGGTGACCCTGTCATAACAAATAAATATCCTTTATGACTCTTTTTGTAATTTAATCGTTTTTCACATGTTTGAGAGTGACCACAATCATTTCTGACCATTTCCAATCATATTCAACCATTTCAGAGACATGTCAATAACTCATTTCCAGGAAATGTCTCTACGATGGCATATGTCTCTACAACGCATTTTGAATTATTGATTGATTCAAAGAGTTAAAATGGATTTTCATTTCCGAAATTTTGTAAAATGGTTGATTGCATGTGGGGTCGTGTGCAGATCAGGAATTAGCTCATTTCAATGCTAATTTCTCTCTCAAGAATGAAATCTAAATATTGAAATATTGATTGACCTATTAAAGCTGACCCTGTCATAACAAATAAATATGGTTTATGACTTTTGTTGTCATGGTAACACTTTTTACATGTCTGAGAGTGAGCACAACCATTTTTGACCATTTCCAATCTTTTTTAACCATTTCAGAGACATGTCAATAACTCATTTCCAGACAATGTCTCTACGATGGCAAGTGTCTCTACAACGCATTTTGAGTAATTGATTGATTCATAGAGTTGAAATTGATTTTCACTCCCAATATTTTGTAAAATGGTTGATAGCATGTGGGGTAGTGTGCAGATCAGGAATTAGCTCATTTCAATGCTAATTTCTCTCTCAAGAATGAAATCTAAATATTGAATTATTTGTTGACCTATGAAAGCTGACCCTGTCATAACAAATAAATATGGTTTATGACTTTTGTTGTCATGGAATCACTTTTTACATGTTTGAGAGTGAGCACAACCATTTCTGACCATTTCCAATCTTTTTCAACCATTTCAGAGACATGTCAATAACTCATTTCCAGACAATGTCTCTACGATGGCAAGTGTCTCTACAACGGTTTTTGAGTAATTGATTGATTCCTAGAGTTGAAATTGATTTTCACTCCCAATATTTTGTAAAATGGTTGACTGTATGTGGATCAGTGTGCAGATCATGGATTAGCTCATTTCAATGCTAATTTTTCTCTCAAGAATGAAATCTAAATATTGAAATATTAATTGACCTATTATGGTTGACCCTGTCATAACAAATAAATAGGGTTAATGGTTCTTTTTGTCATAGAATCATTTGTCATCATGTCTGAGAGTGAGCACAACCATTTCTGACCATTTCCAATATTTTTCAACCATTTCAGAGATATCTTAAAAACCCATTCCCAGACAATGTCTCTACGATGGCAAGTGTCTCTACAACGCATTTTTGGTTATTGATTGATTCATAGAGTTGAAATTGATTTTCAGTCCCAACATTTTGTGAAATGATAGGTTTCATAGGGGGTAGTGTGCATGTTTGAAATTAGATCATTTCAATGGTAATTTGTCTCCAAATAAGGAAATATGCAAACTGATAAATTAATTAACCTATTATGATTGACCCTTTCATAACAAATAAATAAAATTAGTTTTTTTTTTGTCATGGAATTACTTGTCACATGTCTGCGAATGAGCACAGCTATTTCTGACCATTTCCAATCATTTTCAACCATTTAAGAGACATCTTAAAAACCCATTCCTAGACAATGTCTCTACGATGGCAAGTGTCTCTACAACGCATTTTGGGTTATTGATTGATTCATAGAGTTAAAATTGTTTTTTATTCCCAAAATTTTGTGAAATGGTTGACTGCATGTGGGATATCGTGCATGTTTGAAATTAGCTCATTTCAATGCTAATATGTCTCCAAATAATGAAATTTTCATATTGATATCTTTATTGACCTGTTAAGGCTGACCCTAACAAAACAAATAAATATGGTTCATGGTTTTTTTTGTTATGGTATCACTTCTCACATGTCTGAGAATGAGCACAACCATTTCTAACCATTTCCAATCATTTTCAACCATTTCAGAGACATGTCAATAACTCATTTCCAGGCAATGTCTCTACGATGGCATGTGTCTCTACAACGCATTTTGGATTATTGATTGATTCATAGAGTAAAAATTGTTTTTATTGCCAAAATTTTGTGAAACGGTTGCCTGCATGTGGGATATTGTGCATGCTTGAAATTAGCTCATTTCAATGTTATTTGTCTCTAAATAATGAAATTCGGATATTGATATATTAATTGACCTTTTATGGCTGACCCTGTCATAACAAATAAGTATGGTTTATGTTTTTTTTTGTCATGGAATCACTTTTCACATGTCTGAGAGTGAGCACAACCATTTCTAACCATTTCCAATCATTTTCAACCATTTCAGAGACATGCTAAAAACCCATACCCAGGCAATGTCTCTACGATGGCAAGTGTCTCTACAACGCATTTTGGGTTATTGATTGATTCATAGTTAAAATTGTTTTTCATTCCCAAAATTTTGTGAAATGGTTGACTGCATGCGAAATAGTGTGCATGTTTGGAATTAGCTCATTTCAATGTTAATATGTCTCCAAATAATGAAATTTGGATATTGATATATTAATTGACCTTTTATGGCTTACCCTGACATAACAAAAATATATGGTTTATGTTTTTTTTTGTTATGGTATCACTTCTCACATGTCTGAGAATGAGCACAACCATTTTGGACCATTTCCAAGCATTTGCATGGTTGTTAGAACTATTTCATTTGACATGGTACCATTGCCTAAATATGTCTCTACAACGCAGTGTCTCTACAACGCAGAATGTCTCTACAACGCATGCTGTGTCTCTACAACGCAACATTTTCATTTCTTTGATAATTCCTGTGTCAATTACTTTATCACTACAGTTTTGGGGGGATTGATAGACCATGGCCATACCTACACTTTAGAGGCAGAAACTTGATCATCAGCAATATTCAGATCTTGTTATTAAAAACAAATCAAGGTCTAATTTGGAACAGAGAAAAATGAAAAAGATGTGCAAAGTTCAATTGCTCCTAGTATTTTACCAAAAGTGCCTACATTCTTTATACTTGAGGATCATGCAGGTATAAGTGTCCACCTTTCGAAAATATATAAGGATCTTCGGTTTATTTAAGTTGTCTGGGGTAATTAGGGGTAATTAAACTACAAGGTAGGGTAGGCGTCGTAGAGACATTGATTTTGATAAGTAAGTTTGGACAGCCATAACTCAGTGGTTTTTAATTCAAAGTCTTGCCAAATTGAGAATCAATAGGCCCAAACTATCCACTTTAGACCTGCCAAAGGAGAACTGATTCTGACAACTTTGGTCCGACGGCTTTGACAGCATGAAATGTAGTCCGTTCGCTGGCCCTGGTCATATATATATATATAAGCCACATCTCATCTGTTGGAAACCGCATGGGGAAAGGGGGAAGGGGGGATGAAGACAGACATGTAAGATCTGTGTATCAAGACCAATACAATGGTGGATTGTGGGAAGGGAAAGGGGATATAAGTTGAAAATTCAGCTATATTGTTAGTATTAAGATTAATTCCAGTTCAATGTACTATTATTTAATTAATCTCGACCAATTTCTTCTAGTCCAATGTACTATTATGTAATCACTCTCGACCAGTTTAGGAAGAGACACAATACCTAATTTTCAGTTAAAAATATACTATTACCTAACTCTCGACCAGTTTAGGAAGAGACACATTGTTTACAGCAACCCACACTGCCAGTCCAGGCAGAGAGGAAACAAAAAACTAACTGCAGAAATAACGCGTCTTAACTAATATCTAAGACATAGATGTAGAAAGTAAAAACGGGACTGCAGCCATAAGCTAATAACGAACAAAATGTATTAATGTAAAACCACTACCGTCCAAATTATAATTGTTTAAATCATTGAATAGAAATTGTACCACTGTTACACTGTCAAACTACAATGTCATGTATACTTTGCAATCTATTTATTTTAAAAAGGGCTACTCGGAAGAACTCCATAGGAGACTGAACCTTGTCCTTTTCCTGCTTATATTACAACAAATGTACATGTTTTGCTGAATAAAAATTCTATATATATATAAGTGCCCTATTAGTGCTTTGACGCAACAATAGGGCAATAGGGGATTTGAATAGCCGCCATTTTGAATCTTGATTCGCATGGAATTATGGGACTTATGGTACAGTGTAGAATCTATAGAAAACAAGCCATTTTCAGGATGGGATATTTATCAATGCTCTAATGTCAATATTCATGTGTTATACATGTGTCTATGACACAAGTCCCCATCTTTCCCATCATGCATTTGGTTTTCATAGATCGTTTATAGAAGCTGGGATATTGGTGAAAACATTCTTGCAATTTTCGATAAAAATGTTGCCAATATTTGTATGTCAGATTTCATCAGAATCCATCCCAGAATGCACTGTTACAAACATGCGCAATGAGACATGCAACTCCCCTATTGTATGCTCCGCTGGGATGGATTCAGTTCAAATCTGACATGCACATATTTGTGATGTGTTTTAAGTCGCTAAAAATGGATTTTGAGAATACGTTTGCAATATTTCTGGGAGCATAATTACTAGTAAAGTAGACAAATACACTCTATAAGATGACCTTAGAAATGTAAGCATATATCTAATACACTGTCCTGAAATTTGGTAAATGCGTTCATACCTTCACATACCTCAGAAATGAGAAAATTCCTACAAAGACATCTTGTGAATAAATGACTTTGAAAAATATCAATTTAGCGACTTGAGACTCATTTTCCTGAAACACATCACATTTTGCAACATCCTAATCGGAATGCAAAGTTGCAAAGTTTTTGCTGTGATTCAAGGTCATTGTCAAAGATTACATCTTATTTTATAGGGTCATAATCCAATATAGCCATATGATGTGTGTCATTTCCTTATACTACTCACTATATTATACTACTGTAAAAGGTACACATTGGGCCACACTATATTGAAATATCTTTTATTGCTTGCTTATTTCATTTTATTTCCATCCGCAAGGTGGAGCCTCCATTCCTTAGCTCACATGTTTTGCCAGTAGTTTGTACCTCAGATTAATAAAACCGAGTAAAGGTGTGATTCCACTGGATCGCTTTTATACATGTGTTCATTGCTCGCTCTTGCTTTGCTTATTTATAGTGTGCATTTTGTTCGCTCTTCATCCGCTTTTATATTCAGCGCATTAGAAGCACAGGGCGATTCTACTGGTTTGCTTGTTTCCTCATGAAATCAATGGCTAGAGTGTTGGTCCGCTCTCAGTGCGCTATTGGCCCGCTTCTTTAACGGGCAGAAAGAGTGTTGTGTTGTTGCACTCAAATCAAACACGTCAGATATTAGCGCATCGTGCAAAAGAAGGCCCAACGTCAAATTTTAAGAGCGCATAGAAAGCGCAGTAACCTATTCTATTGGACTGCTCTGGGTTTGCTCAAACATCGCTAGTTAGGTGCTCTGGGAAAATAAAAGAGCGGATGAAGAGCAGGCCAAAAGAGCGATCAAGTGGAATTGCACCCTAAGAATATTAAGCGCTGTCTTCTGTTGTATCAACTTAAGAAATATGTTGCAATGATTGCGTAACAATGATTATCCACCATATTATCAATATTCCGAATTATCATCTATACTAATTATTACTTATTAAATCAATTAATCGCCGCAGTACTATGCAAGTTTAGTAACAGGATAAAGTAACATAAGAGTTCATATAGGAATGTACTAGCCAATCGCCAACAACAATGACCATTTTACCACTCATGTGTATCATTTGGATACTAAAAGAAGTATGATGTTCATTTATTGCGACTAATTAGACGATTTTTATGACTAATTTTCACATCATATATATGATGACGTAACGGATTTTAATGAGAAGAGCCACTTTAAGGCATTGCATTCAAACAGCTGGCCAAGATAATGGCCTTTACAAACCAGAAGAGTAAACACTCATGGTGGCACTCAAACGTCAACACTTGTTCAATGGCCATTGCTACAGTGATTACTCGCTAACACTAACCCAATAACACTCAATTCGTTAATCAATAGCATTATTAACTACCGCTCACATACTAATTGTACACACTGGAGTGCTAATGTAGTACCTTCTAGCAATGGTCGATTAATGTGTGTACTCATTGTGTCATCAATATCAGCAGCTTAGTGCGTCAACGTAGATCTCACAATAAATACATATGTGATGTGTTTCAGGAAAATGAGTCATAAGTCGCTAAATATAGATTTTGAGATATCATCATATCTGAAAAGAGGTGGTCAAACCGATTCCAATGAATATAAACATTAAGGGCATTAGGGAAGTATTTCTATCTTTTCAGTTTGGTATTTTTATTTTTGAAAAAAAAAAACGTTTGCAATATTTCAGGGTGGATATTTACTAGTAAAGTAGTTAGATATAGTCCATATCATGATCTTCGAAATGCACTAATATAATTAATAAACTGTCTTGAAATTTGGTAGATGTATTCATACGACCACTAGGACTCAACACTCCAAAAATGAAAATATTCCAACAAACAGATCTTGTAAATAAAACAATTTGAACAATATCAATTTTGCGACTTGTGACTCATTTTCCTGAAACACATCACATATGTAGTAGATTTAGATTGGATACAGAGTTGTCATTAGTGACTCTATTCTACACCAGACCGCCTACCTGTCTAGTGCTTGTATAATGTATACCAACTCACTCTACTAGAGGCACTGATGTAGATCATATCCTATGTTTTATCCAAGTCTATGTATCATCTTATTCCTGCTTTACAGGTTGCTGTTATATCTATTACAATTACTACAGATTGTATGTTATACCTTTTCTCTGTATGTACTACATTGCTTTTGTAACCTGTCTTATATATTAGATCATATTGCCATGTTACTCTTGTACTACCCTTTTGTACTGCTTGCCTTCAATGGTGAGTCTCCCAATGAAACTGACATTGATGACCGACTACTGCACACCACTGGTGTTACAGGGTTGTCCAAGAGGTGAATGAACCGGTGATGCTAACAGAACTGTGTCAGGTTTTACTTTGCCATGTCGAGATTGAACCTGAGTTTGGGTGAGACCTGATTCACTGCAACAGGTGAGGTGACAGGTTCACTACACATATATATGGGATTTGTTCCAGGAAAATGAGTCACAAGTCGCAAAATGGATATTTTTCAAAGTGTTTTTCTACAGGATTTCTTCGCTGAAATGTTGTAATTTTGTCAGGGTTTAGAACATAAAGTCATATAAATCCATGTACCAAATTTCATAGAGGATACTTAGTGACTTTACTGGTAATTATCCATCGAGAAACACTGTAAACCTTTTTTTTCAAAAAAAGAAATATCAAACTTAAAATATAGAAATACTTATTGCGTACCCTACTATCATGGAATTACCTTGATCTCCTCTTTTCAAATATGGTGATATCTCAAAATCCATATTTTGCAACGGATGTCATATGGTCAACAAAGATTAGGAACATGTATTACCTTTAGAATTAAATGTTTAATTGATCAAGGCGATATCTACAGTGCTCTAATCCTTAAAATTAAAGTCAATTTCAAAGTTTTCATTAGGGAATCATTAGATGAATGGACAGAGGAGAACAAACAAATCGAGGAAAACAAGATTTTTATTTATACTATTTAATACAGGTTAACTAACGCATTGGTTGAAGTATTACACGAGTTGCATATATGCAATATTCAACAGATTTATTATACATGCTTTCGATCATGAAAATAGAAACAAATCGAGTCATAAATTTGAATTTTACCGGTAATCTTACTTAAACCTCAGACTGGTTGCCATGACAACCCCACGTAAATCACTAGTAAAATATACACTATGCGTAAACGTTGTTTTCAGGGCAATGATTAGGATAATTTCTGACTTATACATGGTTTTATCCATAACAACAACAGCTGACCCCTTATCTGCTGGCTTGATAATAGGGGATTTGCATGTATCACTACGCATGTCTACTGTAGTGCATGCTGGGATTGATTGTGTAGTCGCCTAGAACCGGTTCAACATCACCAGACAGACTGCTTGAATCAAGGCAACACCAAATATACCCAGATATACTTAGTTTTAATTTAGCAGAATATACTAAATGTGTTGATCTGCCTATATTTCAGAAAATCTGACCCATAAGTATATATATGTGATCCATTGAAGGAAAATGAGTCATAAGTCGAGGAGATCAAGCCGATTCTAATGGTAGTAAACACTAGAACACAAATGTATTTCTATATGTTAATTTTGATATTTTTACTTTTGAAAAAAAAAGTTTGCAATGTTGGTTAATTACCAGTCAAGTAACTAAATATACTCCACACGAAGGCCTTCAAAACTCAAAGTTATATATAATACAATTATCTGAAATTTGGTATATGGATTCATAATAATTATTATGTCTATGATCCCTAAACCCTAAAAAATCAAAAGATTTCAATCGAGAAATCTTGTGAAAAAGACACTTTGAAAAATATCATTTATGCGACTTGCGACATATTTTCCTGAAACATATAACGTAAGAACAGAACAATAATATGGGTTGAGAGTTGACCGAGCGCATGTCAATATGCTCACAATTGCTCCCTCTGCTCACGTTTACATGTGTGGTCAAGGAATAATGTTGTTCCATTGTCAACACTGAGCCTCAGGCAAGACAACATGTCATCTACCACATTCTTAGTCCCCTGTTTCTCAGTCTTTGCCTGGGGAAGCTCGCAGGCTCCCAATATAGACAATATAATAGAATAGAACAATCTTTCATTCATCAAGTGTTTACAGATATGTGACGAAAAGGTCGACAGGCCTCTGGGTACCTTTAAGGATACACACCCAGATCTTCCGGCCGTTCCCTTTACATTTATGGGATAAATTGATACAAAGTACATAATAAAGCTGAGGTATATTCAACAATATAAGGTGTAGCACATATCAATAAATCATAAAGCTGGTGTTCAATGTTTTAATCCAGTACATGATTTCATCATGGCAAGCTATCGACGTAAACTTGATCGAAGTAAGTAACATTTTTGTCTATAACAATAGGACTTGAAGTTGTTGTTACTCTGCTATGATAATCTAAAAGATTTTTTTTCTTTCCTTGGAGAGAGGTTCAATTTTCTATTTATTTTTCTCTTTATGTGTGTTTTCTATTCCTTTTCTGAAATGTGTCTTATTTCTTTATTTCTTAGTTTGAAACGGAGACTCCTCTGTCCCAACAATTGGTCATCCAAGACCAAGATTTTGCATTAAATGTAATTTTAAAGTTTTTCGTAACAATATCATGCACAGAACGATAGGCTGCAATAAGTATTTAAAACAAATTAAATTTAGGAAGACAATGTGTTGTAATTGTTGCGAAGGTGTTGATTCAATTGATCATTCTTGTATTATTTTTTTAAAGTAACATTCTATATTCATTTTAGTGCCAACGAAGCCTCTACAATGCTAAAACATGTATATCAAAAACATTTTCTTGAACAAAATTCTGGCTTCATTCATTTTAATCTCTAATTTGTTTGTCGGATATGAGAAACACAATGCTTATGGAATAGGTTAAGAATCTGGGCAGGAAAAAGTTAAAGATAATAGCGGTGAAAGCAGCCAGAATAAAATTATCAACTGAATTCTAACAGCAGCAAAGAGCATTTATCAATGAAACGAAAATGAACTTAAGAATTTTAGAGAATAACGATGTTGTTCAGGGACATGGAAAAGAAAAAACTGATTTCCGTTGGAAAATGTTTGGAAAACTTGACAATGAAGCTACATTCAAATTATTTATTATTGTTGAAACTTTTGAGATATCTCAGTCGACACATATGTGATGTGTTTCAGGAAAAATAGTCATAAGTCGCAAAAATTAAATTTGTTGAGATGCCATTATATATTTGAAAAGATGAGATCAAGCTGATTCCATTGATAGTTCTAATAATCTAATAAGTATTTTTAGATTTTAAGTTTGAATTTTTCACTGTTGAAAAAAAAGTTTCCAATATTTCTGGGGGACGTCAACAGTAAAGTTAATGAAATTTAATACATCAATCGATGTAACTATGAGTGATAAATTCCCCATAAATCAGAACATTCCAATGAATTGATCTTGTAAAATAAACATTTTGAAAAATACCATTTTTGCGACTTGTGACTTGTGATTTTCCTGAAACACATCACACATTGAAATTGACGGAAGATTGATGGAAGATTGGAGACAATTTGAAGACCCCCAAAAGTACAAGATCTAAAGGATAACACTCACTTGTCATTAGAAATATAAGGGCCTCGATGGCAGGTTATGTCTAATAAAATCTTTTAAAACAAAAAAAAGTAAATTTAATGACGATGAACTGAATAATGATACAAAGGTTGACATGGCAACAGACCCTCGTTATAATGTCATCATTTAAAATCTTACAACAAAGCCATGCCATTGTTTATGATATGAGTAGAGATGTCTAAATCATGCTCGCACTAATAACTTTAAATATATCAACTTGCGTGAGCATGCTGTATTTGTAAGATTTACTCGTTGTACTCATAAGTGCACATATCATTGTTTAAATACTTTCCACAAGGTGGAGCTAGTCACAATAGTGTTGCATTTTTACTTCTTCTTTACCTCATTTATACCGGGTCATCAACAACACCCAATGATCTGCTTGTGTACTCTTATGAGATCTATCTCCAACGTCTGTAAAACATTGAGTAATACAGGTTTCAATAGTGTGTTGTTATTTCTCCTCCTCAACGGTTTCTAGGATCATTACACATATGGGTCAGATTTTCAAAAAATGTACAGCACTACACATTAAGGAAATTCCCTTAAATTAGGCTAAACATGGTCAATACCAGGTATATCTGAGTATATTTGGCATTGCATTGATTCTAGCAATCTGTTTGTTTAGGTTGAACTGTATTTTCAACTTTATTTTTGTCTGAAATATGGGTTATTTGCGGGGATTGGTGAAAGTGAATTATACATTTTCTGGCGATTTCACCCATGTATATAGTATCACAGGAGGCAATTGATTGCCAGCAGTACAGGCATTAATAGGGGATTTGAAAGTGACACTGCGCATGTCTGTTACAGTGCATCCTGGGAAGGACCCTGATGAAATCCTACATTAAAAATTTGCCCACTATTTATTGAAAGCTGCAAAAATGTGTTCCTATCATAGCTGTTAAGTTTTATAAATGACTAGCAAAGTACTCGTCCTCCGGACGGTCCCACTCTCAACATTTCCCCCTCCCAACATTTCCCCCTCCGCCTGTTCTCTGTCTCTCATACCTGTTTTTCTTTCCCAACCCCATCTCCGATTCTCTGTCTCTCATACCTGTTTTTCTCTCCCAACCCAATTTCCGATTCCCCCCTCTCCCTCCCTTCTTTCTCATGTTCCCCCTCCTCTCTTTTTCTCCCTCCGCTCTCTCCCTTCCACTACATCCTCTCCCTCTCTTCTTTTCCCTCTCCTTGATCTTTCCCTCCCCCTCCCCCTCTCCTATTTTCCCACCCTCTCCCTTTTCCTCACTCTCCCCTCCTACAACCTGTCCCTCCCTTCCCCCTCTCCAATACCCCCACCCCTCTTCTTCACTCTCCCACGGCTCTGCACATAGTGGCAAATAATTATGATGTAGTTTCTAACAAGGGTTTTCCCAACCTATAAATAGAGTGTGTAGATCCCAATTTAAAAAAGCCTTCAAAATCACCCCAGATACCTTCACAAACCATAATTATACAAGATCCTCCAGAGAGGGTGGACTGAACTCTACCGATGAGTAAAACGGTTTGTAAAGCAACAAATTCCGAGAACATGTGAGACAGGAAACTCCTCTTTTCTACCTCTTTTTGTAGAAATCGCTCTTCCCGTATACTATATGGATATATGATAGTCTGTATGACATTTTCTTCTTCCTAATCACATCAAACTCATATCAAATTTGGTAAGAACCAACAAAAAGATGCCAAACAAATTTCTAAGTTTTGATCTATGGAAACATTTTCTCAGTTCAAACCACTTCACCAATTGATTGTTTTTCCTTTGTGATGCTTAAAAATGCTAATAAGGACATTCTTTATGGGTCTTGCCTGGAGTGCGAGTACATAGTGACAGACTTGCGTATCAAAGCTAAAGAAGTAGGCGCATCAATATGGGATGCATATCTGTCAATGACTTCTTCAAAATCAAAGGCACTGTCTTCTTACAACAATCAATTAACTGATAAATCTGTCTGGTGCCGAGGGGATGGGTCATGGGGTTAGGCACTCTACACGTATCTCCTTTATTATTCCTCATAAAGGTTCTTTAAGAGGAATATGATGAGGAAATCAACTTCTTTGCTATTATTTAAAGCTGTATTTTCAGCTATTATTGCATACAGACTCTTAGCAAAATGACTTATATTATGACTTATAGGACTGGATTTATCAATGTTTTGGTGCTGTTGGATGTTTATACAAGTGTTTCTCATATTATGACTTATAGGACTGGATTCATCAATATTCTGTGGCTGTCATATGTTTATACAAGAGTTACTCATATTTAGCACTTTTGGACGAGATGCGCACGGCGTGTAAATAAAGAATGGGATCGTAGATCAAATTCTTTATTTTCACAGCTGCGAGTGACGAATAATAAGTGAAGTCATCATAGGAAAGGAAGCCTGTGAATACAAATGCTGTGATATGTGATTTCACTGCACTTTTATACCAACACTTGCTGTATATTGCTATATTGTCATTTAAAAATACTTGTGTAGTTATAAGTAAAATGGTAGAGTATAGCTCCTATGAAAGTAAAAGTATCGATAGAGAGATTGTAGTTTTATCTCTCGAACATAATAAGTAATTGACATGGAATAATTCAATGAAAATATTATGTATGTACCTCTTTGTAATATTTGTTGTTAGAAAAAGCTAACATTGTTTTATTGTACTGCTTTATGATCAGTTCCCTTATAGTATATGTCATGTGCCCTCATCAATGTTCTAATTATCCATAGAACAACATCTTACACTTGATAAAATCAAGATGAACATTGAGAACTATATACCACTCATGCATGTT
The DNA here is from genome assembly GCA_942159475.1 of Sthenelais limicola. Taxonomy (NCBI): domain Eukaryota; kingdom Metazoa; phylum Annelida; class Polychaeta; order Phyllodocida; family Sigalionidae; genus Sthenelais; species Sthenelais limicola. The sequence continues at coordinate 106,472,546 of OW804099.1, forward strand.
CCTTTTTCCGAGAATTGTAACTGTATTTACGGAAATAAAAGTAGTACATACATACATACATACATATATATATACATACATACAAACAAACAAATAAGCACGTTTTAGAAGCCCTGTACCAAAATCAGGCTGAAAGACTCCTTCCATATTTCGGTCAAATGACCTTTAGATGGGTTAGAAAATAAAGTAATACTGACTTCATGGCGACACCAAAATGTTTTTTTTTTCAGTAATTATTTTAGATGTTTCATTCATCATAGTTAATGATACAGTAGTTTGTAGGGGGTATTGTTGGAAGAACTAATTGTTTTCCCCAAAATATTTTGAAGCTATTTCAATGCTATTCTATTATTTCAATGCTATTGCGGCTACTTCTCCTCCTACTGCTCCTGCTTCTTGATGAAAGAAGCGGGAGCAGAAGCAGAAGAGTAAAGGGGATGGGTGCTATCGAGCCCTGCTACAAAGCCTTGTTACTTCCTGCTTGTTTTGGAGTGTTTTTGAAGTGTAGAGTTCTCTTGCGTCTATCAAACATGTTTGATTTGAAGCAGCAGTTACTTTGTAGCAGGAGGTAGCGGGAAATAGCAGGGACTGTCAAAGAAATGCGAGAAGTTGCGGGAGTAGTAGACAGCCAGTGGAACCCAGCCTTTAGTCGTGTGGTGCCATGGAACCCCAACTTTATCGCGTGTGCAATTTGGATCAACTGAACTGCACCTTTTAACATATCGCATGCTTGCAAAACATACCTTTGTCCCTTAATCTTCTCAGTTGGCATCTGTATGTCAATATAAGTCAGTACAACATGACATGTTGATAATAGAATATCAGCTCACCATCAGAAACATTCAGAAAAGGACTTGTTGATTCTACTGTTTAATTCTATATCTTATGTTTCATATATTTATATTGAGAAAATGTTTTCAATATTTCTGGGAGGACAATTAACAGTACAATGAATGTACTCCAGAGGATGACTTTCAAATCCAAAGGATATATTCAATAAACTGTCTTGTGTAACTAAACATAGTAGATGTATTCATAAGACTCAAATCACTCAACCAAACAAACATCAGAACATTCTGACAGGGAGATCTTTAGAAAATATATACACTTTAGAAAATATATTTCTTGGGACTTGAGACTTATTTCACTGTAACACATCACATTTACATGTCTCACTCCCCTCGTCGCTTGTTATTGATCTATTCAAAAAACTCCCAAGTCTCAATTATCAAGAAGTCCGCGTGAGTCCAATCATAAATAAAATTATAACAGGTGTAATAAACTTTCAGAAGACACTTTTTAAAATGTCCTGAACGTTTACCATCATTGGCATCGGCTTGGTCCTCATCTTTTCAAATATGATGATATCTCAAAATTTATTTTTTGCGACTTATGACTCATTTCCCGCTAACACATCACACATTCCCTATTGCAATTCGTCACAAGCAATTTATCCATACAATGTCTCCCAAACTACATTGAAAAAATGTTTTCCCGCAGCGTAGAACAGGTAAAATTATTGGTCTTAGTAATCACAATGGCAGCATGTATCCCCAATAGAAGCGTGCCATTGTCTATTCTGTTCACTTGGAATATTGATGGCAAATGGTAACACATACAAACATGGGGGAAATTTAAGTCCTCACTCCAAGCAGCTTCCTCTGAATGAACAACTGTTCATGTTAAATCCAATTATTCCCTTGGCTACAAAAGATTTTTATAAAATACTCCTGTTACCCTCTATGTATATAATTTGAATTCATTCAACAGATTTGTTGGGTTATGCTTTTTTGTGTTTTTAACGGATTGCATTTCACTGCGATTTTGGTCATGATTGATTGGAGAGATTTTTGCAGTAGGCAGAGGGATTGACAATAGTTATGTTGAATAGGTATACATGTTGTTCGGTAAATGTGAAAATAAATGTTACCATAGACACCTATAATAAACAACTTTCCTCGTTCAAGTCGCTCTAGAAAAGGAATGACTGAAATGACATAGACTTTCAATTCAATTTTTCTCACATACTAGGGAACAATCCCTGTAAGGTTTATGAGTTTTCTGTCTTTGAAAGCTCTGGTATTCCATTAAAGTAGGGTAATCTAAAGAGTTGCGATAGGGTTAATTGTCACTTGTTATTGATGCATTCAAACCGTTCTAAAGTCTCAATTATCCAGATTTCTTGTGCGAGAAGCTATGCATTCCCAATTATATAATTTATGTTTTTTTTAGATTTAATTATGGTGCATACTTAGTGAATTCGGTGACATGACCAACCTCAGATGACCACAGCTTTTTTTAACCCTGAAACCTATGATTTTGTTCCATTAAATCTGAGCATATAACCTCGGATATATGTGGTAATTACCGTTGTGGTAAAAGAAATACCTCATGTTCCCATGTAGTCTCCAGTCACTATACAATTTGTTTGTATCTAGGCAACAATACTTATAACTTGCTTTAATCATGTATATTTGCCTTTGAATAGACTGTTTTAGCAACCATACCTATCGCGCCAACGCTAACCTAACCCTATCTTTTGAGCATACTACGTCATCACATCATGTGCAGCTGCTTAGGTAATGAGCTAGATACGTACGTCGGGACCCTATCAGAGCATGTTTCTACGTCGAAGACCTACGCATCGTTCTCAGCAACATATTGAATAAATTTGTTAAACTTAAATAATCTGGTTGCATGCGCAAAATAGTTTTTTCCCCTTAGTAGTGAAATTGAGGCTCAAAGCCCGTTTATTCAGCTCCAAACACCTGATTGTATGGACAATACCACGCTCGCTATGAGACCATCAGGCCGACGGGACTGGCTGACAGGACGTCCTTGGGTTGAGCCCGATGGAACACATCAAAGTTATCGCTATCATTTATCACAATGTGAAAAGGGTAAACATATGTATCAGTTTTGTCCAAAAAGCATTTCAACATATATGTTCTTGCGATTGACAGGAGAGGAAAGATGCGTTCAAGTGTGCGTGGGTTGGGCCATGCGCTAAAACTTTTTTGGTTGTGGGCGGTGCTAAGTTACAACGCATCCCTAAGCAATAGGGCTAGGTTAGCGTTGGGGCGATAGGTGTGGAGCACTAAAACAGCCTAATGAGTGACCCATTGCCCCGCATCTTATAGGGGAATACCAACTGTGCCTATTACAATCGTTTTATGTACATCATATAACACAAACGTATGATATGTAATCTCATCATACTGGTGCAGCTGAAAAACACTGGGAAGGGGAGGCGAACGGGAAGGGGAAGAAAGAAGGGAAGGGAGAGGTAGCTGGGAAGGGGAGAAGGAGGAGTACAGATGGGGGAGAAGGAGCTGAGAGGAGGAAAGGAGGAGAAGGGCGGAGGAAGGGAGGAGGAAGGGAGGAGGAAGGGAGGAGGAAGGGAGGGTGAAGGGGGGACTGGTGTGTCACAAGTATTGGGGAGTGGAGGAGGAGGAAAAGGAGATATGGTTGAAGTCTTCAGAAAATGCACAATTTGCCTTCACCAGTCCTCTCACATAACCCACATTTAAGACAAAAATGAGCTCCAGAATGCTGTTTAACATACTGATACTTTAAATCAATGTGATACTAAATATACTTACATATACTCTGTATTCATCATTTTTTAGCCTAATTCAGCAGAATTTCCTGAATGTGTAGAGCTGCCAATTGTAAATTTTTTGAAAATCTGAGCCATTTGTGTAATAGGTAGTGGGCAGTCATGGTAGCGGCTGGGAGAGCTGGGTTTTATCCAGATGTCTGCCTACCTGTTTGTCGTTTTTATCCTTTATATTTACATTGTCTGTTTATTATTATTACTATAGATGTGAATCTCGATAAATAAAGTAGTATCTTATCTTATCTTATGGTATCTTAGGATGTGGAGGAAGAGGAATGGGGTTAACAGGTAGTGGGGAGGCTGAGGGGTGAATGAATGAATGGAATTGGTTGCTTTACGCCCTTTTCAACACATTTAATATGGTTATATCAAGGGCGGGAGAGCTGAGAGGGAGGCAGTTTATGACCATACCCAGGAAATAGAGATAGAGAAGAAGGGAGAGGAAGATAGAGAAAAAGAGACAGAAAGGCACTTTATGGGGAGGCTGAGGGGAGTTTGTGACACATCACATGGAATACAATCTAAGACTTACCTCTAGCTTTCTCCATGAACCTCCTGAGTCCCCTCTTCAGTCCCTCCTGTCCACCAGCAGACGACAGCGACTCACGCAACACAGACGTTACGTTAATTCCCGCCAAAAGTATCTCAAGATCGTCTGCTACCGAGAGCATGTCATGTTTACCATGCTCGTGTATACTAGACTGTCCTATGGCTACCCTCGTCCACTTGTACCTCTCAATCACCGCCTTTAATCCATTTACTATATGTCTATAATTGGAAATCACACTGACAATTAAAGGCTCCTCTTCCTCACCCTCCTCGTCGTGGTGCTCCTCCTGCGCTGCGACCGCATACTTGAAACTGTTAATTAACACCAGACCAGCCTCTGTAGCTAGTTCTGTGATTGAAGTACCAGAGATTGTTGTTGTAGGTCCGAACACAGCCTGTAGGCCATCTTTTCTACCTTGTTCTATCATGTTTTCCACCAAAACCTCCACCCCGCATTCTTCTCCGTAGAGTTTTAAAGTGATTTCGTAGCCACCAGTCAACAGGTTGTTTTCCTGGACGTGTTCCAAGGCCATCTGTATGATATGGCTGAAGTTGAGACTCGTCACGAATGAGCCATCGTAAGTGATGTGTAACATTCCTAGCTTCAGTATAGGAGAGGTGCCATTTATGAGGGAGTTGGTTGGAGCAGGATATAGCCATAGACACAGTAATGATAGTACAATGGAGTAATAGTGTTTTTGTGCGTTTGCTGCCATTTCGGTAAAGTCTTGGTGTAAATGTAAAGTCTGTTGTAAATGTCCTTGTGTTTGTGTGATTAAATCCTTAGTAAGATTCAATCAACCTCTCGAAATATATATCTAATTAAAGGGAATAATATTTTCATGGGACGTTTTCCCGAATAAATACTAGTATCCACAAAAACATCCTGTGATAAAAGAAATTATAAAATACTCTAAAAATGTTGTTGTGGCTTTGGGCCAGGCTTAACTGCAGCTACCTCCTCCCGTCAGGTGGAAGAGAGCAGTTATGCTAAATGAATTAACAAAAATACATGCATTCCAAGATCTAGTTTTGGGGTATTCACTTTCCCCTAGATCTTTCGTTGTTCAGCATAAATTCCTTGTATACATCCAAGTCCAGAAAGTAATCCCCTGAAGGTATGAAGTGTCTGCCAGCGATGGCCTGGAACCATTGAGTCCCAGCAAGTATTTCCTCCCTTATGGTCAGTTGTCACGTTTTATACCTAACTTCCCAACACCTCAAATCAATCCATTGCAGTCCATTGTTCAGTTTTAGTTCAACAATGTGATTCTGTCCTGAATTACATTTGGTGGATACTTATTGTTACCATTTCCATATGACCAATCCACTAGGTTTAGAGTCTATATGTAGTGTTCATATTACCAATATTTACATATCAAAGTAATTCATACACATGAATGAGGGTGTGAGAAAGGCAGTCCCTGCATACACCTATGCATTCTGTCCCCTTGTCTCCGAGGAGAGAAGTGAAGGTATAAAGTATGCCTGCCTGATAGAATTATATCCGGTATGTTTGTAGTGTCGCCTAATGCATGCATGACATGTGGCTCCCAAATCCATTTATTGATAGAACTCTCCTGTCCAGTGGGGACATTTCATTGTCATCCGATGTAAGGCGCATTATGATTGGTCGCTTTAGTTTAGCCGCTTATCACACAGACAACATCTGGAGGGATTCTTTCGCATGCAAGCAGGCTTTGTATTGGCAGTTGGTTATCATGTGACACTGATATCGGAAAGAGGCTGGAATAAAGAGTTTCAATGATTCAACTCTTAAAGCAGTACGCTCAGTTAATATCAGTGAAACGCTAAACATCTTCTACTGTTTGTTTCCTTCCTTTCTAACCCATCTAAAAGTGTTCTAATAGGGGAGTTGCATGACTCACTGCGCTTGTCTACTGCAGTGCATGCTGGGATGGATTCTGTTGAAATCTGACATACAGATATTTGGCAACATTTTATCGAAAATTGCAAGAATGTTTTCACCAATATCATAGCTTGTATAAATCATCTATGAAAACCAAATGCATGATGGGAAAGATGGAGGCTCATGTTATGGAAACATGTATAACACATGGATATTGACGTTTGAACATGGATACCGGTACATATTACATGCAGAACATGACATGATTTCTATAGATTTTAGACTGTACTATTTAGACTGTATTATGTACTACCCATAATTCCATGCAAATCAAAATTAAAAAATGCGGCTATGCAACTCCCCTATTGTTTTTTTCTACAGGACTTTTTTGATGACCCATTATTTCTTACAGTGCTTTCATTTATTATCGCTCACCGCTATTCTCTCAGCAGATTCAAGTTATTCGTGTACAACCATACAATTGCAGTAGAATATTGATGAAGGCATTCTTATATGTAATAATATGAGTAATTGTGATTGTTACAGTAAAAGGAGTCACAAGTTACACAAAACATTTTAAATTTTGAATTTTGAGACATCATCAATCAAAAGATCCGACCAAGTTATTTCTCACAATGGTGAGAATTAACGATAGGCCAGCCCATAACTATTTCTATTTAGTAAATCTGATCAATACTTTTGTTTTGGGGTGGACCCTTACTAGCTAAGTACTTTCACTTCACGTTGATGCACATGCTATTTGTATGGGCGGGAGTAGTGTGGTAATTTGCACCAGTTCCAGCGTGTGCTATGACTTCCTGTCCCCAGTAAACATAGCCATATAAGGTAAGCATAGCAACATGGGACTAAATATAGAACCTAAATACAAATGTGGTACTCGGTACACTATTACACTGTCCTCAATGTTTGTTTTTTTCGTAACCCACTCGCCTAACGAAAAAACAAACATCTCGGACAGCGCAATACTGTCCCTTGTACCACATTCTCATCAGGTTCTATCTATAAATAGACTGCAAATTTGGTAAGATTTATTTGGTGGTAATGGTTGAGAATGCAGCCTTTTAATACAGGCTTTATATTTCAATCGACATTGGATTGTCATTTGTGTTTGTCGCTAGTCTGATGCAGAGTAAACAGGCTTCAGGGATTTGTTTGGCTGATGATGGAGTCTTGATCTACATAAGGAAGGAAACCTACCCTCTGCACCAATAGGGGACTTGCATAACCGCCATTTTGAGTTTAATTCACATGGAATTTTGGGACTAATGGTACAGTTACCGAATATACTACCGTGAGCCCATATCTCAATGCCCTCAACTGTATTATAACTGACATTGTACCTGCCTTATTGTAATATCTTTGTATTGTCGGATGATTGCAGTATAAATATACTAAATACAAGAAAATGAGACTTTTGACACAGTTTGAGACGTTCTGAACGTTAAGCAGCAAATCTATTCTTTTTTAATATATATGATATAGTTTAATTTCAAAGTATATGTACATCTGAATCAGAATACAATATCTGTAACCTGCAGCTCTTTCAATATATATACACATATCAAATATCATATTTGGAGATGGTCAACATCACACCTGTAGACACCATACATGTAGATGCTAAACAGTATGCCTGTAAAAGCTTAACGTCATGTTTAATTGAATATTTCTATTTCTATACAAATATTTAGATTATTTAGGTATAATACAAACTGATACACGCTCTCCTGTGTGAAGAGATTTTCATTGTGTTTTGAAGGTCATTCAAGTTCACAATAGTGAGGAATGCATTTTGGATTCGTTTTAAATTAACATTCATATTAAGGTATTTTAATTGTGGGTTAATAATGTTATATATATGGAATGAAGAGACATGATATGCAGAGATTATGGCGGCAAACTTGTAGTGATTTCACCTATCTAATAATATATAATAATAATAATAAAATTATAAGAAATGGTGAATAGGCAAGGTTTGTTCAATACTTGTGTTCAGATTCATACATTGATTTCATCTTGACATGCTCAAACAAAATAAATATTTTCTTGTTTTCACCGCAAGCAAGTTAAGGTGACTGTTAATTAGTTTACAATAAAGTGATGTGTTTCAGGAAAATGAGTCATAAGTCGCAAAATATATATTTTTCAAAGTGTTTTTTTCACACGATCACATTATTGGAATGTTCTAATTTTTGGGGAGTTTATCACTTATGGCTATATCGATCGATGTATCAAATTTCAGGACAATGTATGTATTATATCCTTTTCTTTTAAAGGCGCTCATATGGACTACATTTAGTTACTTTACTGTTTATTGACCCCCAGAAATATTGGAAACTTTTCTTTTCAAAAACGGAAATATCAATCTTAAAATCTAGAAATACTTAGATTATTAGACTGTTTACTATCATTGGAATCGGCTTGATCTCATCTTTTCAAATATAATGGTATCTCAAAATCTATTGTTTGCGACTTGTGACTCATTTTCCTGAAACACATCACAATTTGCATCGCTTGGGTATTCCATTAATACCCAGAGATACTTCTTAGGTAATAATATAACTTACAATAAGACAGGAGAGCAGTAGGAATAGAGAACAGCATGAGATCTGCATAAGATATCATGACATAAGGGGGTTATCGCTACATTAAAATACATTTTGTTATATTTGTTTGTTTTAATATTTTTATTCAGCAAATGCATTATTTAGATATATTATTCTCAGCACAGCTGACTCAATGATAAGCTATACAAAAATAGCATCTAGATGTTGCTACAATACGTTGAAGAGCATTATTCATATTTAGGAAATGAATTCTAATTTTAAGCACATCAAACAGATTATTCTCAGTCATTCAAAGAGAAATCACAAAAAGAAAAAACTAAAACAATGCCAATGTTAGAATACATATCAACCAAATACGATCAGATAACTAGAATTCTCATATCGGGGACTGTGTCCACAAAAACATGACAGACAATGATTATTCAATTAATCTCAAAAAGAAACATATTCCACAATAAAGGGTCTAAAACAACAGGCCCGGGGGGCGTTTCATAAGTAACGCAGCATGCATTATAGGATCTAACGACAGTCGTTACCAAATAAAGAATGACATTATTTTAACATAGCGAATAAGAATAGCATTCGTAGCAAGCCGTGTTCGTTATGTCGCTACCATAACGAACGAGCGCTGCATTAACTTATGAAACGCCCCCCCCCCCTGTACGGCGTTTCATAAGTAACACAGCACGCATTTGTTATGGAAGTGTAACTATGGGTCAGATAGCGATCAATTTAAGGCGCATTCATTATAGTAATGCAACGTTAGTTGCCTTCAATTTTGGCCCTTAGCGCGCTATGTTAAAATATGTCGTTCTTTATTTGGTAACGACTGTCGTTAGGTCCTATAACGCGTGCTGCGTTACTTATGAAAGGCGGCCCTGTTATTTCAATTAGTGAAACTCCATTACATTACCTCCTCAGTGTCACATTAGAGATCTGATATTTCCCTAATTGATTCTAATGAAACGGGAGATTTATTGCTCTTAATTAGACTCACCTGGTGACAGTCCCAGTGCATTTCCGGTTTCCGATTATCTAAAGTGCTAAAATGATCGCATATTCCCACTGCTATGGGTGAGTGAAATGATGTGTCATAACAGTTGGTAAAGCACCTCATTTCACTATATAGTAATAGTTAAACAACGAACACGAGAATGGCACTGGAGTGACGGTCGAGTGACCGCCCCTAATTTATTCAAGAAAGAAAAAAATTTCCTGGTCCGTAGCGTTCGGCGCCAGGTGAGAGAGTGCCTGGTTGCCGGGAACGCGAACTGTGGTTGCTAAGCAAACAATACAATCAGGTGTTAACACAATGAATATATATATTATATATTTGGGGAACATATAAAGATACATATAGTAATTGTTAAACAACGAACACGAGAATGGCACTGGAGTGACGGTCGAGTGACCGCCCAATAACCCAACATAAAAAAAAATAAAATTAGATATTAGCCAGACCACATGATACTCTTTTGTCGACGTCCATTAACCATTAATTAACCATTAATTCAAGGGAGTTGACAAATAAACCAAGACTGCTAGACTCTTCCAGTGGCCCATGAATTTGATGTCTTGTAAGGAAATGTACATAGCACCGCTGCGTCTAAGCGAGTGCAACCCGGTATATTTAGTAGCCAAGCCGGCAGAAGATAGCAGGCGCTTGAAAACTTTAAGCAACTCGGAGTATTCGATAGGCACTAATCCAGAACAAGAAGGACGTAGAAGTAGAGGCATATTCGGAGGGGCAGGGTATTCCAGCACATAATCCCGTAGTCGGTTGAAAACGTCAAACACATGATTATCACAAGGGTGTACAGGTAGATACAGAACTTTTGAGTCCAGACCATGCGTTTTTGAGGACCTGACTTTGAACAACACGTGATCAGAGTGAAAAATTACATCTGATCGAAGGAGAACATGTTGACTGTCCTTCCCGGTCGAAACAAGGTTGCTCTTACGAAGTAATTGTTCTAAAACAAATAATGATAGCTAGCCAGTAGATCTTGTGGAGAGGATCTTTAGGCAAATGGTGGTAGACTGACGAAAGATGCAAGGGGGTCAAATATAAACGTGGCACATAACCAGGGGCCAGCATTTTCCGAAGACCTGACAAGACCACTTTAATCAAATAAACCTCTCTGAATAATGTAGGATGACCCAACATATTATGGAGAGATATGATGGCACTCAAATAGTTATTAATGGTCGTAAAGGTACAGGTATCAGACAGATGAACAAGGAAGCAAGCGATGGTGGAGGAGTCAGCTGGGCAGGACACCAATCCCAGGTCTACACAGAATTGGGTGTATCGTCTCCATTGCGAGCCTCTAGTTGCCATTGTTTCACAGCCCAAGCTGAAGAAACAAGTTCAGTAACTTTCTGGTTGATCCTCGAGAGTCGGGTCACTACAACATAACAAGAAAGTCTTTAAGAACTTGAAGTCATCATGTCGATCAATCCTAGAAAGACGATCTGCACAAGAGTTATTAAGGCCTTTAACATGTCTGGCAGTGATATAAATGTTATGTACAACACAAGTCCAAAATATCAGTCTTATAAGCCTCATGCACGAGTTGTTGGAGCTCTTGCCTTTATTGATCATACACAGAACTTGGGTGTTGTCGGTGTACAAGACAATATGCAAATTCTGAAGCTGAGAGGCGAATATAGAGAGTCCTATCCACACAGGAACTAACTCCCACAAGTTGATGTTATTGTCTTCCTCATTTAGGCAAGGGATGGAGTGGTTGACCCAATGACCATGCTGATCAGATTTCTGTATAAAGTCAGGCACGACGTCAGAGTTGAAGTAACCAGCAACCCATTGATTCTGTAGCACAAAACGATAACCAGATTTACTAGCGTCAGTGTAGCAACTAGGACCTGCACCGAAGTTGTATCTGATTATAGTAGCCTGACCACTGAACACAGCAGCAAAACGCAGCCACCAGTCGATCAGGTAAATTCTTCAGAAGAGCGACGATCCTATGCGAAATGTACGACCACCACGTACTAGCCTGGAACAATGGGCTAAAATACCAGCTAAACGTTGGATCTGGGCTTTGGTGGCTCTCCTCTTGTCTTTGAAGAAAAGCAGTTCATTTTGGAAACGACTAAGTTTGTCATTTTGGAGTCGCAGAATCATAGCAGACGAGTCCAAGATAACTCCAAGATACTTGGTAGTAGTCGATGGAGAAGAGCATTTTTTCCATGAGAGGATGAAGCCCAAGGACTTAAGGAGGTTCACCAGTATCATTTGTGTGGTCTGACACTTCTCAAAGGACTCATCAACACATAAAAAATCATCAAGGTAATTAACAACTTTCAAACAACCAGGGCGATACATACATCGGACAACAAAGTTTGTGATGGTATTAAAAATAAAAAGGGGCACATTTTAAGCCGAAACACAATCTCATGTCGACTAGATAAGTGGGGACACCATTAATGTACCATTGTATACCTTGTACCTGACGGTGCAGGGGATTGACCGAAATACTACGGTATGCCGCGGAAATGTCAATAGTTGCACAGAAAGAGTTTGGATCCAACAAAGAAGACACATAATCAAGAGAGGTAAAACGAAAAGTTTTTGCAGTCGAGTCCATGTGATTATTGATTGAAGTACCCAATGGTCTTCGACAATCTGTGATTGAACGAAATGTGCCGTCAGATTTGGCACGGTGCCAAGCGCATGAACACATAAGGGTTGGTGGTTGATAACAATATATTTACCATCATCTACCTCTTGGCGAATCAATTTATCAATGAATTCAAAAGCAGGTCCATGCAAAACAGAATTGTAATTCACACAAGTGTATAGAGTAACATCATCAAGGTTATCTACAATGTCGAAACCGTGTACAATACCGTTACACAAAAATTCATGCAAGAAAACATCGTTTTCATAATGTAATTCATACAACCATATCTGAGAATACATTTGGTTGAGAATGCCACCCACTGTAGTATCATTACACAAAAGGCCTCTAAATAAAGGCAACTCAGTACACACACAAACAGTAACATAGTCAAAGTGAGATTCAGCAATGTATACATCGGCATCCAAAAATTCACAATAATCTTCAGCAAATACATCACAATTAGACAAATCGTTATAAGAACACATAACATGACCAGTTTCAGATTCAAAGAGACAATCGCTAGCTTCAGGGCCAACATCAGAATCAGTATAACCAACCTCAAAGTTAGCATCAAAACAGGTAGAGTGTTCATAATAATCAAAGTCGAAACCTTCAGGGGAATCGCATCGGTCCGAAGAATCACATATGTGGTGTGCCTGTAACAACGTGTCGGGGAAGGAATTTCCATCAAATACAGAAGGCATGTCAGCATTTCCACCAGAAAGAGCGAAGTCATCGCGTTGGTTGAACACAGTACTAATAGAATCTGGCATTGAAACAACATGTAAGCCATGATTATCAGCACAAGACGTGGAAACAGTAAAGTCACTAGATGAGATTGAAGCAACCGGTAGCTGACCACCGCCATTGATGTTTGGAGCGGAAGGGCTTCCCTCTATAGCATGACGTCAATTGGAAGTCCCCTTCTCTCAGGGGCACCCGATAGCCTTATGGCTCTGCTTACATAGACGACACACGTGAGCTTTTGGGCAGTTATCGGTAGAGCAATGCTTGTAGTTCCACCAGTAACAATTGTCAGCCGGGTAGTCGTCTGGTATCTTGTTCTTGGGTTTGGTTTTGTTAAACCCAGTAGCGGCAGTCGAAGTAGAAGCAGAAGGGTTACCCCGACGGCCTTGACCCTGTGGGTTGTTGTCACGATGTTTGGCCAAGACCGCCCCGTGGAAACAGTAATTGCATCCTCTGTTGTCGCAGTCAGGAAAGCCAGAACTAGGATTACGTAAGAACATATCAACTACGTGATGGTCGTAATTCGCATATGCCACATCTAAATAGTCTCCTTCGGAAGCATGGCGAGTGACAAATTCTAAGTGGGAAAGATATGATTTAATGTCGCCACCCGAGCCGAATAGATGTTGGGCCACCATGATCATACCATACATAAACTGGCGATATGAGAGTTTCTTGTGATCAAGATTCTTCAACGTAACTGAATTAAGCTGATGCTGATAAAAACTCTGGGCGATAGACCATAACTGCGTTGCGTTTAACAGTCTCTGGATCTACAGCTGCGTTGATTTGGTGGAGAGCTGAAGTAACTGGATCCGAAAGCCAAGTAGGTGTCAGGCTCGATGCTGTGTGCAGCGGGTTGGCGTATGTGAAGACCGGCGTGACAACAGGCGCGTTGACTCGGAGAAGTGTTGTGACCGGCCGATATGACAGGAGTTTGGGCGGCCAAAGTGACAGTAACAGTAGGCTTGATAACCGGAGGTGTGACAGTACCAGTAGGATTAAGCGGAGCTGTGACCGTAGGGGGAACCAGTGGCGGGAGAGACAAGGAGAACTTAGTCAACTTATCAAACATCACATCCATCTGTCGGCTCTGCTCCTCAAACTTCATTTGCCACTTAGTCAGCTGATCTGTCTGGGAACGATCAGGAGAAAAGCTTACTTCCTGGTACGAGCACAAGGAATCCAGATCAAGGTATACTTTCCAATCCTTTGTACTACCTGTAACCGCCTGACTTTTGTCGCATGCCTCTCTAAAATATCTACAAGTAGCTTTACTTGGCTCAGCAGTTGCCCCATGTTTATGACTGTAGCCGCAAGCAGTACATAAACACATCTTGTAGAAAATGTAGGAAGTCGGTGAACGAAATCCGAAAATTTTTCCTGGTCCGTAGCGTTCGGCGCCAGGTGAGAGAGTGCCTGGTTGCCGGGAATGCGAATTGTGGTTGCTAAGCAAACAATACAATCAGGTGTTAACACAATGAATATATATATATTATATATTTGGGGAACATATAAAGATACATATATGGGTCAGATTTTCAGAAAATCACAATCTACTAGGTATATATATGGATGTATTCTGTTTTGTATTCATCCAATAAAGGTGTCTGGTTATGTTGAACTGTATTTTGAACCTAATTTTTGTATTAAATTTGAGTTATTTGGAAGAATTGGTAAAGGTAAATGGTACACTTACAACAAAACTAACCCATTCCATAGGACACATGTGGTGTACTGGCTAAGTGGATTCACAAAAGCCCAATATGTTGCAGAGAAAAATAGTAGTATGTCAATAACTTATTTATTAGTGAGAATTGATCAGGAGAAAAGCCCTCCAAAAATGAGAATATTCCAACAAAGAGATCTTGTGAATAAATCACTTTGGAAAATATATATTTCGTGACTTGCAACCCATTTCCCTGCAATTTGGCCAATACTAGGCGAATTCGAGTATATTCAATATTGCATTGGTTCTAGCAATCTGTGTGGTTAGGTTGAACTGCATTTTAAACTTTATTTTCGTCTGAATTTAGGGTTATTTGAGAGGATTGGTGAAGACGAATTGTACATTTTCTGGAAATCTGACCCACATGTCGACATCTTGGACCCTAACCAAGCAGGTGTAGGTGTGATTGATGTGTCCTTTCGCTTCTTTCTCAAGAAATCTTAAATATGGGTCAGATTTTCAGAAAATATACAATTGGCCGCTCTACTTATTTAGGAAATTCTGACAAATTCTGCTAAAAAATTATGAATACCGGGTATATCTGAGTATATTTAGTACCACATTGATTTAAAGTATCAGTTCTGTTATGTTTAACTGCATTTTAAAGCTAATTTTTGTCTTTAATGTGAATTATTTGAGAGGAGTAGTGAAGGCGAATTGTACATTTTCTGATGATCTGACCAATATAGTTCCCTAGAAGATAGTACCTGACAGTGGCTCTGGGGCGTCAGAACCGAGGGAGACAGGGGGGACATGTCATCCCGTCCACTAACATCTCTATGGCATAAGAAAAGGTCAAACCCAGTGCTGAAATTGTCAAATATCAGAGGACTTATCTGAATTAAACCAACTTCTTCTGTAAATAATGTCTGTTGATGGTCTAATTCTGTCCCCTGTTTGTGCATTTCTGAGATTACTGTACATTTCTATAATAAGTGTTGATATCTGTATATATAATGGCTTATAACAAATCATTTTACTAGCCTGTATATAAGCATGGTGAATAACACTAGTATGTTGTTTGAAGTTGAATAAATATGGCAGTGGGGTGAGAAGTCGATCAAGGCAAGAAGTGGCTAAGTTTTAGCTCAGAGCGAGAGAAAAGGACAATTCAACTTTAACCATGATTATTTATACATCAAGCACACAACGTTCGGTTGAAAATTTTACAATATGATTAAGAGACAACAGATATGCACAATTTTATAGATCATCTTTTTTAGGTCTTAAACTGCCTTTAAACGTAAAAGGTCCAAATGATTACCACATTTTTACTGTGTAGTAGGGTACTAAAGGTCAAACATTGTTTGCATTGAAATAAGAAAACTTTATTCAGTGTCCCCGCAATCTTGGCACATCCAGTTCTATTGCTCTTGCGGGAGCCCAGAATGAACAGAGGATTATTCTCATTATAAAGTTTTTTCTGAATTTTCTTCAATTTTTTTGTCTACTGCTCCTACCACTTAACCCATATTATCTCATGAACATGTATAACCCTTAATAGAAATGCTCTAAACACTGTATTTTCTGAACCTGGCCTAAAAATCTCACATTCCCCCCCCCCCTATTCCCCATACCACACTTCAAATTAGCTTCCAGGTTCAAAATTCAGGTCAACATAACCTAACAGACTGTTTGAATCAACGCAATACTAAATATACTCAGATATGCCTAAATTAGCGCTCCGCCAAGCAAACGTCACAGGCAGCTACTTAATATTCATGAGGTACCGGTCCACGCTAGGGACAGCCAAACACACCCGCATGTGCGCGGGTCCCTATGCTTAGACATGGCAACCAACCCAAAACATACTCACACAAAACCTCCTTTTACACACTATCTTTTCGGAATTTTGCTTTGATTTTCACAGGTTGTCGAGAAAACATGTTGAACTTTAATCATATAGTTTTATAAAGTAAACTGCCAAGAATAATAGAGTATTTCATTGAAGAAAGTTATAGGTAAATGGTGGGTGTTGCATAGCCATTGCAGTCTACACACAGTGGAGCCTTACTGCTAAAGTAAAAGGTAACACAACTCAAATAGCCAATATCATATGAAAACTGTATTTCAGGTAAGAAATATAACCATGAAATCATTATCAGAGTCCAGAGTCAATCAAATATAGAGCACTGAGGTATTGGTGAAGTAGGTAGCAGGTAGTTCTGTGTCCAGAGCAGTTCTCCCTACCTTCACCAAATACCTGGCTTATATACCCCATGACCAATGGCTACAACATGGTTACAATACATTTGGTATATGAAATCAGTACATATAAACAAACAAGATATAGCTAAATCTAATAGAAACATGTTCAGATCATGTTTCTTCTACCAAGGATTAGCTCTGGTTGCTATCCCTAGTCGGGTAAGCAACCCTATGATAAAAACATCTTAGAATATAATTTGAAACGTTTGTGTTTAATTAAAAGAAAAATCGCTTTCATCATGATTAAGCCAGCTTTAAGAGGTTCCTACATTGAAAGCAAGAAAATGTCTTTATTCTTCATTTATTCCTTACCAAGTGATTGCCCAAAATGACTATTAGAATAGAGAAACCTATTCTAAAACCTACAAGCTTTTACACAAGAATTAGCCTAACCCAGTGCTAAGCCTCTGGGTAAAACATGTACACATGTAGGTTGGGGTTAAAGAGATCAAAATCATCAATTTCAATACTATATCAGTGATTCCTAAGAGAATATAGATGCAATTTCATATTGGGGTGCTAGCTCAGAGAATTTCAGCATGTCTTTAAAGTGTATACAAGGGACATGCACAGTACTGTAACTAGCTTTCTCCCCCTAGCTTCCTGGTAAGGAGCTCTTTTGGTGTTAATTTATTCCAATCAACAAATGCTAGAATGTTCAAGTCACATGCTATCACTGTTGCAGGTCCCATAGCAACACTGATACCCCTTTTAAAACGTTTAAATCTAAGAAATATTTACAAAACAGTACTGTGTGCTCCTCTTATTCTATAGCATTACATTGAGCATCCCAGACCAGCTGGTTTTGTTTGGCTGCACGAGGGGCGGGCCCTGGGTGACCCGTTGACCTAAATCTATAAATAGTTGGTTTACCCTTCGCTATTTTCGGTCTAATTTAGTAGAATTTACTAAATGGGATTATCTGCCAATTCTAGATTTTTTGAAAATCTGACCCTCCAACGCCTCTGTGGCTCCAATGTGGTACACATGTCTTAAGGTCACCCTATCACTATGGGTGGTCAGGTGTCAGTTGACTCCAGGAATACCAGCGGCTCCACTTCCAACGCTGTGTTAATTGTCCTGAAATGAGTGATGGATATCCTCCCTGTGTAACTTCTTTAATTAACAGCCCTGTCAGACTGATCCTATATCAGGAGGTCCCTTCAGTGGCCTGTGATGAAGATAGGCCTATCTGCTACTGATATGAGTCTCCACTCCATCACAAGGTTGGAGGCGACTTACTTACATGACAGTCAGATCTTGTTGGCTGACATCAAGGGCATTGGTGACTGGTGTAGTCTCTCACTACTGGCTTATTTAACTCTCTCTCTGGCTGGATAGACAGCCACAGATAGATCAATGCAACTTTCTTTTCTCACATTACTAATTGTGATGTGTTTAAGGAAAATGAGTCATAAGTCGCAAAATTCATATGTTTAAAAGTCATTTATTCACATAATCTCCTTTTTGGAATGTTTTCATTTTTGGATATCTAGTGAGATTTTATGAATACACGAACCAAATTTCAGGATATTGTATTAAATATATCCTTGCATTTTTAAGATCATCCTATGTAGTACATTTACCTATATTGCTAGTAATTGTTCACCCAAAAATAGTTAACATTTTGTTTTCAGAAATAAAGATATCAAACTTAAAATGCAGAAATACCTATTTAATGTCTTTCATGTTTACCATCATTAGAATCGGCTCGATCTCCTCTTTTCAAATACCATGGTATCTCAAAATCATTTTTTGCGACTAATGACTCATGTTCCTGAAACGCATCATAATTTTGTTTAATTTCTACTTGGATTTGGGAGGACTCTTTCATCGAGAAAATAAATTGATTTATTACACAGCCAAAAAAAATGTATTATCATAATAAATGACTCCGTATGTAGCCGCACTATGGTTTGTACATTCAGTTTGGCTATGCTACTATACCAGAGCAGCCATTGTACGTTGGTCAGACTTTCAGAAAATATTCAGATGTACACATTTAGTAAAGTCTGCTAAATTAGAGTGAAAAATGGTCAATACTAAGTGTATCTGAGTATATTCTGTATTGTATTCATTCAATAAATCTGTTTCACTATGTTGAACTGTATTTTGAACCTAATTTTCTTCTTGAGTTATTTGAGAGGATTTGTGGAGGTCAATTGTACATTTTCTGACGATCTAACCCATATGTTCTCACTTGACCTGGATTACCGGAAGTGGCCGTCTGTTTGTGGATACTACAAACGCATGCAACTCTACCCATTCAAAGCTGAAACCCAGTCAGTTCACCTCCACTTCCTCCTCCTCCACCTCCGCCACCACCTCCTCCTCCACCTCCTCCACCTCCTCCACCTCCGCCTCCACATCCTCCGCTTCCTCACCCCCCTCCGCCTCCACATCCTCCCTCCTCCACCTCCCCTCTACCTCCTCCTCCTCCCTCCTCCACTTCCTCCTCCTACTCTTCCCCTTTTCCTCCTCTCTCCTCCACTTCCTCCACCTCCTCCTCTACTCCTCCTCCCCCTCGTCCACCACCTCGTCCTCTTCCCCACCTCCCCCTCCTCTCCCTCCCCCTCCTCTCCCTCCTCCACTTCCTCCACCTCCTCCTCACCCTCCTCCACCACCTCGTCCTGTTCCCCTCCTCCCCCTTCTCTCCCTCTACTCTCAGCTCCGTTCTCCTCTCCATCCACCTCCACCTCCTTCTCTTCCCCTCCTCCTCCTCCTCGTCAACCTCTTCCTCCTCCTCCAGGTGTTTCTTCCCCATTTATTTCCCTCAGTGAGGACTAACTTTAGTGCATAGTTTCATCACTGCCACAATACATTTATAAATTAACATTTGTCCTGCATTGAATTCCTTTGTGCTCGCGCTAAAGTTACTGACAGTGGCTCCCATGTGATACACTGGTCAATGCAGAACAGTTAATGTTAGTATATATCGATGTATCAAATTTCAGGACAATCTATGTAATATATGCTTGCGTTTTGAAGGTCCTCATATGGAGTATATTTGGTTACTTTACTGTTTATTGACCCCCAGAAATATTGGAAACTTTTTTTTTCAAAAACGAAAATATCAAACTTTAAATCTAGAAATACTTAGATTAGATTAGATACTTAGATTAGATTAGATTATTAGACTGTTTACTATCATTGGAATCGGCTTGATCTCATCTTTTGAGATATAATGATATCTCAAAATCTATTTTTTGCGACTTATGACTCATTTTCCTATAACACATCATATATGTTTTCATACAAAGCTAGGATGAATACCAAGTATTAGAGGTATTTCTTTTTAACGAAATTTGATTGGGCACATTTTCATGGTACATGATAATCTGATGATACTCAAGGGAAAAACTGTTTTTGTATTTAGTAAACGAAAACGTAGTACAAATGTTAAATCGTTTAAACAATGATATCATAATGTTCTATTAGAGACAAGTAGTTTTTCAACTGCTTACTACATTAGACAAAAGTTCTTCAATACTAGGATTCGAAGAAACAAATCTTTATCAAAACTAGATATTTTGACGAAATACATATTTTATTTTTAGTATTCGTCCCTTTTAGGCAACTAATTTAGTCAAATGTCATGGATGTGTACAGTTGCCAGTTGTACATGTCAAGGTGACCTGTCCCACCATATACATGTTCAGTGGCACCTGTTACAAAAGGGTAGCATATATATAATGTATTTGGGTATATTGTGTTTTCATTTATTCCATAGTTAATGGACATCTGTATTCGCATTTCACACGCAATGGGGTCAAGTCTCTAGAAAATGTATAACTTCACCGATCTTCTCAGATAACCAAAATTATAGACAGAAATAAGGTTCAAAATACTGTTCAACATA
Organism: Sthenelais limicola; assembly: GCA_942159475.1. NCBI lineage: Eukaryota > Metazoa > Annelida > Polychaeta > Phyllodocida > Sigalionidae > Sthenelais > Sthenelais limicola. The sequence goes on from OW804099.1 coordinate 106,493,362, forward strand.
ACCGGACAGATTTATTGAATGACTACAATACAGAATATACTCAGATATACCTAGTATTTATCATTTTTCTCTCTAATTTAGCAGAATGTGATGGATGTGTAGAACTGTATAGATTGTGCATTTTCTTAAAATCTGTCCCAATGAGTTGCTATGCACCTGTTCTGTCAATCACTTACATTCAAAATGCTGAGAGCGCCGTAGGATTAATAGAAGATACTTTTCAATGCTTTGTTTTGATTTTGGAAAGTTTCATAGAATTTCTGAATCTTGTGCTATCATTATTTTGCTACTTTATTCTTCTATGTATCTCTCATATCTGGCTTAACTTCTATACATTTGTTCCGAAATGTTGAATATGATATATTCATTATACACGCATTGCTCTGAAAACAACGTATCTAGAGTGATTTACGCATAGTGCGTATTTCACTAGGGATTTACATGGGGTTGTCATGGCAACCAATCTGTTTGTTTTAGATTACCGGTGAAATTCAAATTCATGACTCGATTTTTTTCTATTTTCATGATTGAAAGCATGTATAATAAATCTGTTAACTAACTCGTCGGTTTCAGTAGCTTGTAATGTATTTGAGATGTAAATTATTTGTGATATTTCAATTCCTATTTCTCTCCATCACGGATGGCTGAGTCTGAGAGTTCAATTCATTTCAATGTACTTTTTATTTATACAAAAGATGTTTACCATAAGGAGACCAATATCTAAATTTTAATTACAAAATGACAAGTTGTTGTAATGCTGTCTGCTGAATTAATGGATCTTAAACTAAAGCTATCATATGTCTAAATCGCCATTGAACTTATCAATTATGTTTTCACGTAAAACCTCCCCCTTATCCCTCCAAACCAAGCCAGGCTCTGCATTCTGAAGAACACAACCCTTTCTATATTCCTTTCTCTCACTCTTCCTTTCTCTCTGCATTCACTCTCATAAGTAAAAACATTCCCACAAAGACATCTTGTGAATAAAACACAGTGAGAAATAGCAATTGTGTGATTTGTGACTCATTTTCGTAAAACGCAATACACAATGTCATGTTCTGTCATTGTGGTGTTCATGATTGTGTCCATTTCAGCCGCGCACATACTCAGTCAAATATATAGCTATAAGCGATAAACTCTAAAAAAATAGAACATTCCAATAATGTGATCTTGTGAAAAAACACTTTCTAAAATATCAATTTTGCGACTTATGACTCATTTTCCTGGAACACATCACATATGTTTGTTTATGTTTAACTGTATTGTGAGCCTCATGTTGCTCTTAACCCTGGGTTACGTGTTATTTGGTGAAGAAAATTGAGTTTTAAGTTTATAAAATTGGGTATTGAGATATTATCACATGAAAAGTTAAGGATATTTTTGATAAACTTGAAAATGAATTCGTAGAGTTTACAGCTGTAGATACTCTAATATGAAACCATTCATGTATAGAAATATGCCACTTTGAAAAATCTACATTTTCCTACCCCTTTTTCGTTGACACACCGCAAATTCAACATTTCTTGTTTCTAGTTGTACCTGTGTGCTTTACAGTGCTTACAGAGACTGGACAATGCCACCATTACTACCCCATCATACATACACTCATGGCTATCAATAATGCAAGCAAGGGGTTAATGCGATGTGTCACAGAAAGATGATTCTATAGACGCGCCAAAATGATACGTTCATATGTGGTCCTTGTAGGAATCCGCACTTATTGCGGGGGTGTTTAGTCTTCTTTGTCAAATCAGTAATTTCACGACTGTTTATCAATATGCTTGCCATGTTTCTGCCTTTCTAAGGTCATCCTAACAAAGCACATTTACCAACATTACCCATGATTGTCCATTAGAAATATTAGTAACAATTTTCTCAAACATGCAAGGATATTTATAAAGGTATGTATTAAATGTGCAAGTTAATGACGTAGAATCTGCTTTATCTCATGTTTTCAAATAGGATGATATCTCAGACACAATGTTTATCAACTTGTGACTCATTTGTGATGTGTCACAGGCAGATGAGTCACAGGTCGCATTCGATCGATTTGAGATATCATCATATCAGAAAAGATGAGATCAATCCGATTCCAATGATGGTAAACTTTTGAATTTAATATTATTTAATAAGTACTTCTATACATGTTCATGCATAAAACAGAATGACCTTAATGGTCAATCACTAATAAAACAATGAATCATACTCCAAAGGATGACCTCGGACAATCATAGATGTATTAAATACACAATCCTGAGATTTAGTACATGTATTCATAATAATATGAGCGCCAGACACGCCTAAACTGAAGACATTCTGAGCAATGAATTTTGTGGAAAAAATAGATATGAAAAATATAATTTCTTTGCGACTTGGGACTCATGCTTCTGTAGGACACCATATCACATCACATCACAATGTTTAACACACTCTCTAATCTAATCTGATATGTGATCCGTTTTAGGAAAATTAGTAACAAGTCGCAAAATATGGATTTCTAAATATCATCATAATATTTGAAAAGATGAGATCAAGGGGATTCCAATGATAGTAATCACTGAGACATGTATATGTAATATGTATTTCTATATTTGAAGTTTGATATTTCTATTTTTGAAAAAATGTTTGCTTTGTTTGTTTCTTTGTTTGTTTGAATATACTCAATATATATACATACAAAGGTCTTCAAAACGCAGGAATATATTTCATACAATGTCCCGAAATGTGTTACATTGATTTATATGTCTGCAAGTGCTCAACCATCTGAAGATCAGAACATTTCAATAAAAAGATCTGGCAAAAAAATACTTTGAAAGATATCAATTTTGCGACTTGTGACTCATGTACCTAGAACACATAACATATGGACTTGGCACTACAGATGGCTCCACCGTTGGTGAGATGGAGCCCAGACGTCAAGCAGTCGCAGTGAACCTCCCCACCTCCAGCAAGACAACCGTCAGCGGGTGTTTTATTTTACTTCAATTATCTATTCAGGCTTGGCTACATTTGTGTTGTATTTCAGGGAAATGAGTCACAAGTCACAAAAGAAAATATATTTTCCAACCACATTTCAAGACGGCTTATTTAATATATTTATGCATTTATAAAATCATCCTATAGTGTAGCTGAAACATTGCAAACTCATTTTTCAAAAATAAAATGATCAAACATGACAAATAGAGACGCTAATTACCTAGCCTAATTTTAACCTTCGTCTTGATCTCGTCTTTTCAAAGAATATTATGATATCTAAATAGGCCTGTTTTGCGACTTAAGACTCATTTTTCTCGGACACATCACTAAGCTATCATATATTTAGGCGTTTAGGACTTACATTTATATACAGAGATATCAGATTTAACATAGACATTTTACCAATAGTTGGAAAGAATACATATTCACGCTAAATTGAATTGGTCTTTGGCCTGAGCCTCAAATACACAATAACCATCATTAACCATCATTAACTACATATCCCTATTCCAAGGCATTCCAAGTATTGCAGGAATGGTAAACAATCATTTTGTTGATGTATTACTTTTCGAACGGGGAGGATTTAAGACTGTAGCACATAAAAACAAACTATGTTCAATTGATAGATACAAACTTTTAACTTTGTAAAATGATATATATTGTTGCAGGGACGACTCATAGGGAGTCCAAAAGGACCTGTCTCCAGATAGGGAAGGGGCTCGTCTTCTTCCCATGAGTGGTCAAGAGAGGGAGTAGATGAATAGCTCATGATATCTTATGGTGGTCTTGTGGATCTGAGTTGATTACCAGTTAAGCGTAGGCGATTCTGAGATATAGTTAGGCGACTCTGAGATATAGTTAGGCGACTTTGAGAGGTGTTTTACAGGTTAAGTCTCTGATTAAAGATAGTGACACAGACGTATCGATAATTCTCGTCTTCTACTGTAATAATCTTCTTCGAGCAAGAAACAAACAAGGTGCTTCACAGACAGCCAGGTTTTTTATAGACCAAATCACATAATCACTCATATTTATACATAAAACGCGGACCCAAAGCAGGCGAGAGTCTCAGACGACTAAAGAGAATCGTAAAGAGTCTCAGGCAACTCAGAACGAATCGTGAGGTGATTCGTTAACAAAGCAATAATTATGTTTGATAAAAACCCAAGTCTGAAAACGAGTCGCACCAGAATCGCAAAAAGGCGATTCGCTAGATGACCAAACTCTTATAATTGGAAGCAAGTTATGTAGAACTAATTTCCCCAGATAACCCCCTATTACGATTCTGCAGCAATATATATGAATTATGCTTAAAGCCTTCAGGCTACCTTTATATTTCAGAAATACATACATGATGAGCAGAGGGTACGATGTAAAAATGATGTGATCAACCCCGAGTTAAGAGTGTGGTTATTTGTTGACAGGCTGAATAAAAGTTTAAAAAAAAAGAAGACTGGGGCACAATCTCTGCATGCGCACATTTCCTCTGGGGAATTCAGGTCCACCCCGATTATATATAAGACACATTAGTGATGTATTCCTGGGAAATGAGTCACAACTCGCAAGATTGATATTTCCCAAAGTATCTTATTCACAAGATCTCTTTCGGATGTTTAGGGGGTTAAGTGATTTAAGTCATATGAATACTTTTACCAAATTTCAAGGCAGTGCACTAAATATTTCCTTGCTATTCGGAGGTCATCCTCTGAAGTGCATTTAGTTACTGGTAATTGTCCACCTGAAATATTGCCAACTTGTTTTCAAACATAAATATAAATCAATTTTGTTTCCTTAGAATAATAACAAATAATAACACTCAAGGGATGGGTCTTGAAGATGCGTCCGTTGAGGCCGCCTTTAATTAAAGATTTTTTCACCACCAAAAAACGGTATATTTATGACTATTTTAGATTGTGCGATAGGAATGATTCCACTTGCAGTTTTGCAAGGGAAAGAGCATTGAAAACCCCTCCCAAAGTTTGCAAGAATTGTTCTGGGTGCAACATTTTTTAAATTCAGCGATGTTTTCAGAGAATCATTTTTTCTGGGCAGGCTTTCTCTCGCAAACCTATTTCTGCGATGATTTTTCCTGCAACCTTTTTTTTTAGCCTAGCTAGATGTCAACCCACCTCATTGTCGTTGGCTGCAATAATCCCCAAATCTCTTGATCACATTGTAGCACCTCCACATGTTCAACTTCCTGCAAGCTGTTCTTTCCTGCTTTTGCACCTTATGGAGGTTTAGTGTTGGCTGCTGCCTCCATGTGAGGGAAATATGCAGAGATTAATTCCATGAGCTATTCAACTGACTCACTGCCCCATTGAAATAACTGCCAGTATGTCTCTTGTAACACAGCCCTCTTTAGACAATGCTGTTGTCATGTGATGACGAATATGATGTTCATCTGTCCACATCTGGAAGTCAAAATCTCCAGTCTCTTCATCTTGCCAATGGATTAGCTCTCACCACTCAAGCGACTGTTCTCTAAGGCAATCAGTGAGCATGATAATCCCTTATTGTTCCTTTGTCATCAATTTGATGTGGATTAGTATTAAAAAAAGATGGTTGAAAGGGGGTTTCATGAAATTTTGAACAAACTTTGAGGGGGGGGGGGGGCAAGTAATTTTGCACAAGAATTGTTCACAAATTCCCCTCTCTCCGCCCCCCAGGAGTTAATTATGAGCAGTCCCTTACTTGGTTTCATGTGATTGCGTCCATTTTTTAAGCCAGAGTAAGATGTTAGAAAAAAGGTATTTCGATGGGGGATGCCCAGTATTTATGTAAAGGGATGCCCGGTACCAAAGATGACTTTACATTACCTATTGTATCAGGGACACTGAACATGATAAATGGGTTATAAGTAGCTATACTGATGGAAAATATGTAATACGTTCCAAGAAAAAAAGTTTTCATTATCTTTATGACAACAACTGCAGCATTATTGAATTTATTTTGAACCATCTTCTTTCTGCTACAGTAGTGTGACTCAAAAAAATCGCTGCTGTGGACTACTTAGCTCCCTATAAGTGCTTGTATTTTTATGATTGTTTGCTTGAAGTTCACAAACAGGAAGGGCAGGACAGGATGCATTTCAATGAACTGAGTATGATACTTATGAACTGCCAAAAATACAGTAATTCTCAAATCGACAATATTACTAAATGCTCGTTGTATGGAAAGCCTTCATGTCCAAGTTTTGTTCTATAGAGTGTTTAGAATTTGACTTCATCCAGTTTTATTTCACTTGAAAAAGAGTCAGTAACAACGGTTCAGTGTTCTAGCTTTTGCTATTTTTTGTTGTTTTAAAACTAGCCTTGACCACAGTTTAAGTGCTAATATGATTTATGGTTGTCATGTTAAAGTTTATAGACAGGCAGGACACGTCAGGATCCTTTTCAATGGATTGAGTATGATATTTCTCAACTAACAAAAATACATCAAAACTCAAATCTAAAGATCTGTGACACAATTAGTTTCATATAGGAAGTTCTATAGAGTTCTATCAAGAATAGTTAGTTCTAGAGATTCAGTGTTCTGTTGTATAAAGTAGCCTTGAAGCATGAATGTAAACAGTATAAATGGTTAAATAAGCCATGTGTGTTTGGTTGCCGTTCGCAGGCAGACAGGACAGTACAAAATTCCCCTACTGCTAAACTTACATCAAAAGTCAATCTACAATAGTTATACACAATTACAATTGTAGCGGAATGTCCGAGTGTTGTTCAACAAATGTTCAACTCTCTCAGAATGAGAGATTTTTGTCAGTTTGTATTTCACTTAAACACAAGTTAGCTACTTGTGTCAGTGAGTTACTGTTCTGGCTTTTCATTGAGAACTCCTCCCTCTCCATTTTCTACAAAGCCAGCACTGAGTTGGGGGGATAGATGGTTGCGTAGCTCTCCACTACTGGTCTTCTTGGCTCTACGTCTGGAGCAGGGGCACATGCCATACAGGAAGAGATCACAGATCTCAATGAGGGTGATTAGAGAACCACCTAGCAGCAGCCCCATGAACCCTCCAACATCGCCTGCAGAAACAGAAACAAACAATTCATGAGGATGAGATGGAGATGAGATGGTGAGACTTTTTGCAATATAAAAAATACCTCATGAATCAAAATCTGTGAAAAATCAAAAGAACCAATGAAAATAAGGAAGTACTTCAACACAATTTAAAAAAGGGTTTAAATATCATTTACACCCATCTGCTTGCCAACCCATTTACGCCCTGATCCCAATCAGCAGGGCCTGTCAGTGCTTCCAGTGTCAGAAGGATGATTGTGTTTATATTAAGACAATCAAAGCACTTACTGAAGAATGAGCCTGCATCATAAGCTTTTATTTGTTCCACAGACTGGTACTTCAACTGTGCATAGTAAATGTCTAGGGCGATGAAATTGGACCTGAAAAAAAATATATCAATGTTTAAGTTTGTATGGAGTGTTCTACAGAAGTATGGAATCAGAACAAATCAGGACATCAAAACAAATGAATTCGCCGTCACAGATATCTTTTTAATTGAGATGTCATACACTTCAACATTAAGTAAAATGACAATAAATGTAACAGACACATCCATATACACTAGGTTGTGGTAAACAGGTGACTTATTTTGATATACAGTTAAATGGATGAACCAAAGTCATATGCACCCCTGCAGGCGGGAGTTAAAGGAACTAATGCATCAAATAGAAGGTGTCACAAAATGTTTTTCAAACTTTTTCCAGGGAAAGAACATGGTTGGATGAAAACGAAAAGCACCATAAAAAGGATCTCACCATATTTTTTTTCATTTTAGGGATAACTGAAATTGCAGTCTGTGGAAAGAAAGTATTTTTCTCAGCTTTTCAATGCTTTCTATAAAGACTTACGTGACAAACGCTTCATCAAACTTAAGGCTCTGTATCACACCTTGGTTCCACTCTATAGCACTGCTGATCTGCCCCTCTATTTCATCCACTCTCTTGTAGATATCTGCCCTCAGCTCTGTCAAGGCCTTTTCAAGTGGTTCTATATACCAGGAGACTAGTTTGGTCACAAGCACTGGCCCCCTCAACTCTGCAAATACTTTATCATTAACTATTCGGGTCGGTATAGTTTGCATTGTTATTGTTGATAGGTCCTGTTTGTGAGGCCTTGGCCATTTGAGCAATGTTATGTTGGATAGTGCCATACCTGGATTAGCGAGGTACTGACTAAGTTTGTGGTCTAGATGGATGAGCTTTGTGTAGCCTTTACTAGAAAGTGACTGAATTTCATTCACTTTACTCTTACTCCCATCAAGGATCTCGCTCTCTATATTATTCTGGAATGTTCTCAAATGTCCCTTGGACATTGTTAGTCTCTTTTCATCAAGATCTACCACCATTTGTTTTGCCGTTTTATCACCCCTTTGGAATTCTTTAATGGATTCTCTGACAAACCGGGCAAATGTGTTTAGATCTGCAGTTGCCTTATTGAAACTTAACATGTTGTCTACATCCTGTGGACCTTGGATCCAACTGAGGGATCTCACTTCACTCAACATTCCTGCTTCCCATGTCTTTATGTCTTGTAGAGTGTGGTAGTATTCATTAACACATTGTGTACTTTTTGGTAAAAGTAGCGTCTTCAGTACCAAAATAGAGCTTTGGAGTTTTTGGACTATAGCAGATACATTTGTGCTAGGATTAGGTTCCCCGAGTGATTGGTCCAGTTCTTTCATTGTGCCAGCAAAGGAAACAACTTCTTTTTGTAAAATCTCAATATCATCTTGACAGCTGTCATCCAGGAAATGTGTCTTAGGTAAGTCATCAACAATACCAGGCAAGAGATTGCTCAGAAAAGCAAGGGAGTCTGGTTTGAGGAGATGCAGATACTGCTCAACAGCAGTAGAGAAGGTTTCCACAAGGCTAACAGATTTAGCAAGCTGATCCTTAAGCCATTTTCTATCACGGCTGGTTCTGTTACTCATAACAGTCTGATAGTTAAACATCAGCATTTGTAGATCAACCATCATATCCTGTGATGTTGTTATGTAAGACCTTCGCACAGGTTCAAATGTACTTCCATATGCTTGTAGCACTCTCTGGAGTCTAAGTCCCAGCACTTTGTTGATATCTTCATCTAAGTTATTAGTGAGACCTTGTAAAGCTTTCTCAATCATGACTATAGATGACACTGGTCCCCATGCATTCTCCTTACTGAGACTTATGAACTTGTCATAGTTCTTGGCGATGCTTTCCCAGTCCTGAAGAAGCTTTCGGTAGAGCTGCGGATCTGTTTTGTAAGAAATGTCCAGAGCTTCTTCCCTGTCGGTTGATAGTTGATCAAAGTTGGTTGTCAGGATTTGGTTGACACTGAGACGGGATAAGGTGGCATAGGAAAGTTCATTCTCAAATATTTTTCTTTCACAAGGTTCAGTGCAACCACAAGTTGTTTTTATGGAGGAATCTAAAATCAATGATTAAAAATAAGTAAAAACAGCTTCATTTGGTGACTATCAAGGAAAAATGCTTGTTTTTATAGATTATACCATCATATAACTTCATGTTAAATCATTGTTTCATGGAAGGTTAACCTCAAATTGCTTTACCACTGTTAAAAATCATGAGAAATTTGTCATTGTTTCATGGTTGGTCTACATGGAAATTATTATAGAATGTTGTGTACCCTAGATAACCTGTTATGATGATATATGTTCACTAAATGGAGCCATCCATACTATTATAAAATTCACTTACTTTGAGAGGACCAGCAGTTCAGGAATTCATTTACAGTACATATTGGGGGGTCAACTGGAAATTTTGAAATGTATATATTATGTGTTAAAAAATGAAATGATACAGTCTGGATACAGGTATAAGTTTGCATATCATATGTTAAGATAATCGGAAAATGAAGAAAAACTACTGAAACACTGAATACAAAAAAAATGAAACAAAGACCAAAACACATTGCATCTTTGCCAACAATTTTGGAACTTATAGGGTTAGGGCTGGGTAAGCAGTCTAAAATACTGGGATGTCTCAGTGGTATTGGAACGTATCACATTTCTGAAAATAACAGGTCAAATTGGATTATTGATGGACTCATGCAGAGCAGGAAGAACCAGGTGAAAGCACACTTTCTAGATTAGAGTTTATTACTCTCACACACTTATTTACAACAAGGGATTGCAAATCAACATGGCTAATGCTAATACTTTTAGTCTAGCAACAAAGTTGTGGGTGGTAGTTTCATTTCTGCTACACCATTAAAAAAGGTGTCCCTAGGTCTAGCAACAACGTCACCTGTATATTGAACCAAAACCAAAAAATAATGTTTGTGATGAACCGAAAGGGTGTGTTTTGACACTCCTCCTTTTATACTACTGTTAACTTATTAAATTGGATACATATTATCAACTATAAATCTAGAACGAAGGAGAATTAATTGACCACTGTGTAGTCTTGTATTTTTCTATTATTATTACCTATGCTAAAATTAATGTAGTTTTGTTTGACTGAATGAAACGTATCGCATAGCAAAATTTTCAGCAAATAAAAAATGCGGATGCCCTTTGCCATGACTTGTCAATGACGTCCAAGCAATGATAGTGGTGTCTTGCACTTGTCATGTGACATGTCAGCAGCTTATCAAACATTGGAACATTGACATGAACTCACATTTACTATGGCCAGGCATGAAGGCCTCCCTACAGTCACATGCCTGCACACTTGTGTTAGTCTCACATTCACGTATACAGGCAGAGTAGGTGTAGTTAGCCAGACCATGGGTGTAGGCCAAACCTCTGTGACCACAGTCTCCCCACGGCCGAGCTAACCTCCTTGTCTGGAATGTAAACATCACTATTTTATTATGGCTATTAAAAGGTCCCTAATCGGGTTAATGGTCACTTTGGTCACTAGATGCCATTTGAGAAAGCTAAGGTGAAAAGCCCTGTTTTTTGCCCATAAGGATGACATCCTAAGAAAAGGAAAGATAAAACAAGACAAGGCCAAAGGTATTAGCATTACCAGGCAACTAGTCATAGTTCTGTTAGTACACTGCAACAGGTATATACAGGAGTGAATGTAGAGTCAAAGCCATGTGGTAATGATAACATCTCCATATGTTACACCACAGGCTCTCCAATGCATGACACAGCTGCACTGATGGCAATGTTTACACAATCTAACATCACTCACCTCACTTAGAGTCATGCCTACCAAGGCATGTTTACCTGGGGAAACAGCAAATCCAAGGTCTCTCACAAAAGGCACCTCTTTCTGGTCCGCCACAAAAACCTACATTAAGAGAATGTTACATAGGTTGATTAACCATTGGCAAAGTATGTTTTTACCAACCAACATTTACCTGACCCTAAAGGTCAATGCCCTAATTCCAATATTATTTCCAACCACCACCCGCTGTAGACCACTGGTCAGCATATTTTAATGAAAAGGTAATATTAATTCAATAGTAATCAAAAACATATCTACACAATTATTCCGATGGAGAGAAGACCATTCAAACTACGGCTGCTTCCACTATTTTCTTGCTTTCATAATACCATGTCTTCTAAGTTAATAACAAATCTTGATTGTTCAATATGAAGTATGAGTACAATCTGTTACTAGGAATGTTACTCGCTTCTTGTTTTTCTTGTCAAAAGGTGGAGGCTACACGTTTTGCCACCTACCAGGTCAATATACCTATAACAATTATATTCACAATGCTTCTCCACAACTATCAGGTTATATATTTGTTGTTCTGTAATCCGACTACATAGAGAACATATTAAAATATAATGTCTAGTTCATCACCAACCTTTATGCCAGCATCTGTTTGTGGACCGTCCATGTACTCATACTGCTCTATGTTGAGAATTAACTGCAGACCATGAGAGGCTCCTAATGCACATAAATTATGCTTGATATAATTTATCTGTTCATATATGTTTTTATTCAATGACTAGGTGTCTGTAGATACCATTTTCAGGGCTATCCCTGAACTATCGGGGCTATCCCTGAACACTCCTGTTCCAAAACGTTTGGTACTCAATAATAATGACAGATGTATTGAGGCTCACTATGTCAGATTAGTGGTGTTACTTCAGATTGATGATTAAATAAAGCATTGCATCGGACATTTCAATATGACAAAATAGTTCATAATTATTATGTACAGTTCATAATTTTTATCACTAAATCTTGTTTCCAAATACAACTTTACTGCTAACATATGTCTTATAAACTTCAGACATAATGATATTGCAATGCAGCCACACTAGTACACAAACCTGTGTAGTGGGATTTAATGGGTCCACTGGTCCCCCTGGCGGCATTGAAGGTATGGCAGAGGCCATAGTCAGTAATACTGGTGGAGAAATCTTCTGTAGAACACTTAATTCCCGCTATGCTGCATCTAATGTAAAGCATATTTTTCATGGTTGTATATGATATGGGATGTGTTTCAGGAAAATGAGTCATAAATGGCAAAATTGATATTTTTTGATTTTGGGGGAGTTTGTCACTTATAGTTATGTCAATCGATGTCCCAAATTTCAGGACAATATATGTAATATATCCTTTGGTTTTAAAGGTCCTCATATGGAGTATATTTAGTTGTTTTACTGTTTAGTGACCCCCAGAAATATTGGAAACTTTTTTTTTCAAAAATGAAAATATCAAACTTAAAATCTCGAAATACTTATTATTTTATTAGACTGTTTACTATCATTGGAATCGGCTTGATCTCATCTTTTAAAATATGATGGTATCTCAAAATCTATTTTTTGTGACTTATGACTCATTCTCTCCTGAAACACATCACATATAGAAATACATTATTTATGTTTAAGATACAGATTCTTAATTTTCTTCACTACTTCTCAGTGTGGTAGACTACATAAACAAGTTTTTTTTACCTTTTCAGAGATCTTTCTTTGAGAAAAGTTCTCATTATTTTTATTCAGTGAACATGATATCTTGACATGAAATAATGGCATCGTGGATATTGAGCACTATATCTGTATCAAATAATGACAAGATTACCTTTGATTAGACTGTAGGGCATATATGCTGGAATTTTAGAGAAATGTTCAATGTAATATTCCGAGTTGACAGCCAGCCTTACATACCTGTGCAACATTTTACTAATGTGATGTCCAGCTCTCCAATAAAATTCTGTCAGGTTTTCTGTAAGTTTACAAAAGCATCAATTTCATTCCAATGGAGCTTTCTAATATTTGGCAGATACTTCATACACAGCCCATTGCAGGTAACCTTGTGAAAAACTGATTGTATAAACAGTTGCACAGGCATCAATACAAGTTACTGTACAAAAATACTGAGGTTGTATCACCTTCTAATTATTATCTATTAAGATTTTCTGTAAGTTCACAAAACGCCAATGTTCATTCCAACGGATACTAACAATTGCTATTGCTGCTATACAAGTTACAAGACTGAAACAGTATTCAATCTCTTTATTCCTAATTATAACCCAAACTTAAGAGCATCCAAACATATGCCTAATCCTATTCATTCTTTTTCAAAGATCTTTTCTGACAAAATATAACATTAAACGAATAGATTATCGAATTTAAAGTTGAAAAATGAAATATCTTACCAGAAGGTCTAGGAATTTCTTGGACACCATCTGTGACAGTGGATGATGGTGATCCAATGCTTGAAGTGAGTGGAGTGAATGGAGTGGTTGACTCCAAGTTGCCGACCCCTGATCCTGTAGGTTCATCTACAACGTGAAACACAATGATTATCATCCACCATGTCAGATTAACATGATTCGATATTCTGAAACCCTTGATAAGCATATTTGAATCTTGGACCACTCAATTAAAGGCTTCAGATTGGCGAGTGGAGAATATACCCAGTCTGGATGATATGGTTGATTACATTAAGGTAAAAAGGCAAATTGTTGAATCAATAGTTGAATCCTAGTTCTGTTATTTTCATCCTGTAACCAATATATCTTCAAACAAGCACCTCAATGTTATAAAAGGGACACCAAGCAAACATTTTGATTAGTACTATCTTCATCAGACCTCAAGCAGATATTTGTGATGGACTAATTTATTTGATACGTTCAGACTTAATATCTAACATTGCTAGAGGCAAAAATAAATGAGAGCTGCATTAAATCAATTTAAGTTTTTAAACATAATCATACACCTTAAATAATCAAGGAGTGGAAGTGGGTAGCATTATGATGGGGACAGCATAGCCCTCATCATAGCTATCTGAAAAACAAAAATCTATTATAGTTGGCCTTCAAACAACTGTTTCCTTAAGTTAGCCACCAGTCACCAATTGAATAAAACCAGGAATTTATATGTGCAACAGAAAAGTCCACCCAGAAATATTGCAAAAGTTTCTTTCAAACCCAAACTATACCATACATAAAAAAGATACTAACTAAAAGTTAACATTGTTGAAGTTGACTTAATCTCATATCTTCTCAAACTCATTTGTTGTGACTTCACAGTTAAATGTGTTGCATTTCATGCCATAAAGTAATGTATACAAGATTGTTCACACTAACCTAATTTGTTGTCACTGACTTTTAGATGAAAAACACATTTGAAACAATTTAGCCATACATAGAACAATATGGAATGGCAAGTATCAAAGAGTTGGTTCTAAGATAAAACTAACTGTTCGACTACCTTGTAATCAGAGTATTTAGTTGTAGTAGATTACAGGAAAGCAATGATCCTGATGAGATTATTATGAAAATAGAAAGTTATAGAGAGATTGTGAAGTTATTCTACCAAGTTGTGTATACACTTTTTTATAGATTTGAGACAAAACAAAGAACCCCAAACACGTGATTAACCAACATAATGTTAATTTTAGATGTCAAAAGTTAAATGTGCGATTGACATTTTTGTGTAATAATATATCTGAGAACAATGTTAAACATTTTTCCTTCTTGAGTCACATAATTTTAAGATTTGCTCAATCAAAATATACATGGGAAACAAAAAATGATTTACATGTAATATCTGTAACAATGATCTGCATGTCTGCATGAATATTTTTTCTTCTTGGATCATATAGGAAATATTTTTATTATGCTACACATTGCTTAATAAAATGCTTCCTTGCTTTCTGAAAAACATCACATATAGGTCCCTCCCTTTAGAAATGAAGCACATCCAAGAACCTTCCTGACAACCTTGTGAGTGTTAATGGAGGAAGGCACAATTCAAACAATACTATTTTGATGGCTTCTCACCTGTTGGCACTTGACAGTTAATTTCATCCTCTGCACGTGGACAGTCCACATAGCCGTCACAGACAGCATCACTATCTATACACATGTTTGCATTACATCGGAAAGGACAGTCACCTACTGTGGAAATTGTAACAGGAATTGTGTAAATAGTGTATATATGTAAAAGCTTTTACTAGATAAAGTTCACTGAATATTGTTGAGGATAAGCTATACACTGTTGCACCCCTTGGAGTTGAGAGCCACAAACTCCAGGGGCTGTCACTTGAGGAGCAAACTGTAAATTGAACTCAGGACAGAATTTGTCAATAGGAAAGATGGAGTGTGTGGAGGTATCTATATTCACAAATTCACATACAAAGTACTGAGCTATAGGAAATAACAAATGGACAAAAAAACCTAATGTGAATTAATATGAAGCAATTATTGGAGGCAACATAGCATACCCATCGCACAGCTTCCATTGTTTTGATAAACCACTTCCACTAAGTTTAGTTGCATGTTGTCATCATTTCCAAGCCTTAAATCGAGATCAAAGTCTATGACAAAGGTAAGGGTGAGCCTATGCTTGCCTGGGAGCAACTCAATGTGACGTATGTGACTCCCCAGACTGCTCCTACTCATGGGTGACTCTGTATGTTGCACCTTTGTGTCTCCATCTGTTATTGTGAGTTCATCCACTAAATATTCAAGGTGTGTGAAGAATACCAGACCTATGCATGCTTCTGTGGTTAGGTTAAACCGTGGGGAAAGGATTGTGGCCACTGAGTTAGTTCCTGTCCACTGTGACTGCAATTTGGCTACCACCGACCATCCTACAGTCAAGGATAGTCATTAGAAATAATAAGTAAATCACCGCCACATAATGGTAACAAGAAGAGCAGAGCATTTAAGGTATCATTTAGCAAGTGCTCATCATCAATCATAATAAACTCTTCCTTTGGATGTCATACAATATTAAAGGGTAACATGCACGATTATTAGAGGTTATTTTTATTTTAATTTCTTCATCTACTCATATTTCCATATATATCTCTTGGTCTCAATTTAAGTTTGATGCGAATACAATGCTAGAATATCCCAATTTATATGAGCTAAAAGGCAACGCCCCCACACTCTGGAGAATCATCCTGGGTCCATATTTGTGACGTCATGTGGGGGATAATAAAATTTGGCTCACAGACAGAGTGGTCCACTAATTAATAACATATAGGGGTCAAGACCCTGTACAGAGGGATTTTGTGGTTTCATCCCCCTCTGAGCCCAGCTCCAGGGTGAGACCAACAGCTGCTACTCATATATATGCTTTGAACCACTGGAGATAAGGGGGATTTGGCAATGAGGCACCATGCAGAGGTGTCACATAATTGTGGTTAGTCCCAATTAAGATAGAATTCCATGTTGATAACTGACTTGAGAGTGGTCAGTGAATATGTAAATAACTTTTTCTTTACCCTAGAAATCATGTCTACAATTCGTTTATGAATAAGCCATTAATATGGGAGTAAGCTACACTTGTCCTCACCATACTGTAGGAATGGGCAATAAAAACATGGAGGCTTTCCTAGGGAAATTAAGGGTTTTCCTACCCTTAGTCTCCTGTCAGTGCGTATAGCACTGGACCCTTATAGGACCAGCTGTACAACTACCTCACATGACGTCACAAACTACCATGTTTTGCCTGGATGTAGCTCCAGTGGCACCCTGCTGTGATTATTCTCCCTTACCACTTTAACCGGCTATTTTGATATTAAATTATTAAATAAAGTTTTAAGTTGAAAGAGGACATTCATCACATTAATGGGAACTAATAGAAAGTGGAAAGTTGCCCAAAACTTGCGTGATACCCTTTAAGCCCTGTTACCTCCAGTCAGGACCAGAGTTAATCCACTATAAATACCGTTTGAATCTGTTTGATTTCAAATTATGCTGTGTATTGGGTTAAGGTTATCTAGCAGTGCTTTAATTTTGATCTAATCTTCATCAAGGGACAGCACTACAAGGACAAAAAGAAAATAGAGGAATAGAATGTATTTTTGTATATGCACTCAATCACTGTCACCCCTATTTTTGGACTTCAAAGTTTCCAATGACTAGTCAGATGATCATCTCATGTAATGACTCTACCAGGCATACCACACACATATCAATTGATTACTGAGAGCTTATAACAACTCACCTACAGAAGTATACAGCCAGTTGGCACCACTGGTTGAAACATCCAGGTACTTACAGTCTCCTTCACTGAGGAACTTACAGAAGAACTTCCCACCAGCAACTGAAAGCAGAGAATCATTAGTGAGTAAACATACTTTAAAAACCTAATTAAAATTGAATCACTTCCTTATACTCCTGGAGCTATAAACATGTAAGTCATTGATTAAAACTGATCACATGAAGTGTTGCTCTTCTTCTTAACCCTCTCTACAATTTACAACTTCAAGTACTCACATTTCTCTTCACATGTTACTGTGTCATCCAGCTCTATGTTACCCACGGCTGCTGTGATGCCACTCCAGGTAGTATCTGATGTACAGTTCACCTCAAATGCAAGCCGTGTTAGGAATTGGTTCTGGAGGGAGGTATGCGCTCTCCTCCATACAATTGACCCACTGTCTCCATGGTCTCCCAAAGTGTAAAGATGGTACCTGAAATGACAAAACTTATTATTTACTTTCAGTGAAATAGTCATTGTTTTACATGATTGATTTTGTGTTAGAAGTAATTATGGTAATAGCAAACATCATAATCAATAGGATCTCAATTTAAAATATTGCCAGCAAATGAAAATACTGATTTGTGAAACAAAGTTGAAACAGAAATATAATTTTAGATTGAAATAATCTTCCTTTTTAATGGAAGAAGAATGTCAAAGATGGTAACAAGTGCCCAAACCTAGCAGAGTCTTGCTCTTGGTAGATGTAGATAGCGCAGAAGCCTTGCTCACCACTCATGTAGTAGCTGAAGCTCAGACATTGGTGCTCTGTAGCAGTAAACACTGGTTGCCATGGTGATACCAAACGTTTTAAACTGTATTTGCCCATCCTACTGTCTGAGGTTTTCATATAATCTGGATAAGTAAATATTTCTCATATGAGAGACATTTGGCGGACAGAGTGTTATTCTCTACCTTAAAGAGTTAATGTGTGATAGTGACCTAAGCCTGGTATCCATTAATCCATTTTGCCATTCTTAGAGGGCTGCGGACTAACTTCTCACTGGCCAGTAGACATGCATGGCCTCCTAGCATCTGGCTAGTGTTTTCAGGCAGACTAGATCACCTGTGGTCAACCATCTCTTGGGCACTCAGTCCTTAATATGCCAGTGGACACCGGGATAAGAACACAGACTAATGCAAAGAATAACCTCCATTTCCAGGCTGATTGTGCATTAATGGTATGAACAGTTTGTGTTATGGCCATTGAAAATAATTCTCAACTGGAATAATTCTCAAACGTTTATCAATCCCAGTTGGTCACCAGAAAGGGACTCAACTGTATATGAAAAACTCTTCCTGAAATAATATAAGATGCTTGCAAAAGAAACTCTTAATTGATCAAGACTGAGAGATCTGTGAGATACCCTTGATATGCAATGCTGTGAGCAGTCACTAAATGAGTGAAGCTGAAATGTGCTTTATCACTAGGTTGAATCATTCATGTATTACATAAGTGCTAGTGTTGACTTACTTCCCTCCTTCCCCCACAGGTTGATGACCGGGTCTGATTCATCTATGTAGCCACAGTTGTAGCTGTCCAGGAACTCACATGCTACTGATACTTCTGTTTAAAAGAGGAAAACGTGAAGGCATAAATTGGTTGGGGAAATATCTGATATACAATTTATTCAAGGCTTTGGCACTGCAGGTCAATAAAACGAAATAGGTATAGAGTCTAGGAAAGGCAGACAATAAATCAAGCTACAATAATTATATCATACTTGATATAAGCTGCATAAGGTTATTCTTCACATATGATTTATTTGTGTTACTTACGCGGCCCACAGTTGGTATGGTATTCATCAGAGAAGTCTGGACACTGTGGTGTGCCATCACATAGTTGGTTAGTGGGGATGCATACACTGACTGTGTCACAAGGGTTGTCACCACGTCTACAAGCTGAAAAAGATTAAAACCATTATACATTACTAATGACATCAATGACATTTCCTCTCAAGTATCCCTTTTTTTCTCAGACTGTTATTTTATTGTAAGAACAAATCCATCTGCAGCGGCCCATTCCAAAGTCATTTGTGTACTCAACACTAGGGGAGATCATCAAAAGCCGGCCCCCTCATTTTGGTGGGGCTCAATTTATGACCTCCCTACCAGGAGCCTCTTCTATAAAGGTTTGTTGGAAGTTATTAGCACACAGAGGTCATATCATATATCTCTGACATTGACTCAAGATGCAAACCTTTATCAGAGGGCTTGATTCCTTGTGAAATGTAGAAATCAACATTATCTATGGCCATGTCACTCAAGTAGTTACCACCAAGAACACCCTCTAATCCAATGCGGAAATACAGTGGCACTGGTCCATTCAGGGGAGCCTTTGGGATCCTGTACAATAAAAATCATTGTATCATATACATATAGTTATGTTGAAAGTTTTTATTTATGTTGAGACATTCTTTTAATGCAGATCAAACCAAATCCCATTCATTCTTGCTTTCAGGGAAGTGATGATTGGAACACAAATAGTGAAGAAGTTAGGAGGCACATTGAAGGCATTTAGGCTGCATACAATAATACAATCATTTCTCTCTTGTCACCTTAACTGACAAGACGTGTTTTAGTTTTCAAAGTAAAGTGTCTAATTTGTAAACAATTGTTTATTTTATACAGAATTATACAAATATTAACTGTCAGCTTTCACTTTCTGTGACTATTTTAGGTTTTAACTATGTCAGTAGCAGTAATACACAATGATAACAGATTACTTTTGTTGAAATTGGATGATACCTAAGAAACAAATTTTAGGGGAACCAACACAAAGTATTATATGAACCTACATGAAGGTATGTCTGACCCACTCCTGCATGTCTGTGCCTACTATTTCACCTATAGGCAGCCGGTAGCGTACCCCTAAGTACAAGTATATGCGAATACGTCCAGCAGCCTCGGGGAAGAGATTGTTCCAGCCTGTAAAGACATACATCACTAGCATGGATGCAGACCCTGCAGGGGCCTGAATGAAGGGTACAGTGAGTATGGTAACACGTTGGTATGGATCAAGAAGTGTAGACCCTGAATCCAGATATAGGTAGTATCCTGGAAGGGGAATTTTCAGTGACAAAAAGATTAGTATTTGTCATTATGTCACAAAGTTTGGTGACAAAACTCTGCATTGAACTTCATGTATATTCAAACTCAAGAATGAGCAATCTTGAAACTGAATTAAATATATCATTGTAAAAATACATCTGAAGAATCTAAGAGTGGGATTCTGATTTTTGCTGATGCAATAATGAAATAATCATTGTTTCATGAACAGTAACAGTAAAGTTGATTTGCAGCATACCATTCTCTGAGCCAGTGTTTTGGTCTCTGGAGAGGTCCCCGTTTTTCATCTGTCCACTGTAGCGCACCCAGCCTACAGCACCCATGGCTGCCCGCAGTGGCTGCTGCTCATACCCACACAGGTTGATGGCCTCAAATGTACACTTGATATCTTTATCTGGAGAAGCAAGGTGGTTAATAATGTCTCAAATGTATACTTTGTCAGGGGCAGAATGTGGGGAGAAACGTTAAAGTTAGCTAGGGAACAAGTGGGGAAAGGGGTTATCCTCCTGTATCCACATTAATCTAGATAAGCCTAAAGCTGTTGTAATACCTGACCCCTATATGCCTGTAGCAGTTGTATTTGACCCCACCTGTATCTAAATAAGCCTCTGTTAGAAATTTAAAAAATGTTGACTCTTTTTTACTTTTTGATGGAAAACACATTTGATACAGTACTCAAATACACCACTAAACGTTATTATTTTGGCTAAACTTGTCCCTTTTACTTACGATTACAAATTATTCTCCAAATATTGACAGAAAATGGTATCAAATACTTTAAAAAAGTAAGGAATCACAGTAGATAACTTTGGGGCAGATTTAATTATAAAAGCAACAGTTGTTGGGTAAAATTAGTAATAACTGTAATGAAGCTTATAAAACCTACTGCATGCCTCCTTAGTTTCATCACTATCGTCAGGGCAGTCACTTCGTCCATCACAGAAATAGTTCCTCTTTATGCACAGACCATCTTTACATCTCAACTCATCTGCTCTGCATTCTGTATTTGTTTAAGATATTATTTAATTATATAATATTATATACTTAGAATATTAGGTTATTAATCAACTGAGAGAAACATTTCACTTTTGATATGTGATAATAAGTGACATTGTCAGAGAAGAGGATTTCTGGACGGATCCAAAATATAAATGTGGAATTCTATAAAGCAAAGACAATTGGACAAAATGATTCCAAATATTTAGATGGGTTGGAAAAGGACACAACAAATTAGCAGGTTTATTACAAACATTTAACATAGTGCAACTTTAAGGGAATAGGTATAGTCCTTTAATCGGCCCATAGCAGACAGGAACTTGGTGATGGTATAATTATACACCAAACACACAAGCTAATTTCACCAGTAAGTTAAATTGCATTCTCAGATATTGTGAAAACACAAATCTT
Organism: Sthenelais limicola; assembly: GCA_942159475.1. NCBI lineage: Eukaryota > Metazoa > Annelida > Polychaeta > Phyllodocida > Sigalionidae > Sthenelais > Sthenelais limicola. The sequence goes on from OW804099.1 coordinate 106,515,247, forward strand.
ACCAAATTTACTCATATTATGGATTATAAGATGGAATTCATCAATATGCTGCTGTTATATGTTAAAACATGAATTTGACGCTCAATCAGTCAAGCAAAATTGGCCACTGGAAAGTGATAATAATTCAATTGTTTGGAGAAAAGTAATTTGGGCTGGTCCTTCAAATACAAATGAGAACGTTTAAGGAGCTCTGTTGTAACGGGGCAAAATCCTCCAAAATGTTGGCGAAGGGAGTTATAAAACCATAGAACAAAAATTAGAAAACATCAGTTCTTGACTGATGTTTGCTGAGAGTTCAGCTTTAATTGGTTGTCCAAAAACCAGTGAATTGCTTCAACCTACCACAATAATTATTGAATTATGCACCAAATAGAGAACAGACAAACAGTACCTTTATATTGTTAAAAGTTAATCACTGCTGCCACCTACCACAATAACTGATATTACAGCTCTCCTTATAGGCCTCCCTATTGCTGCCAGTAGTGTTCCTCACATAACACCAGGGCCCACCACTGTCACGTGTGGGATTCCTACAGAAGTTGGCTGAGGACCATAATGAGCTCCCATCTGGGAAATGTCCCCTGGTGTTGGTGTGCCTATCCCAGGGCTCACAATCCTGCCCAGACTTGGATTGGGAGATATTACCCATGTAACTGATTCCCAGTGAGTCCCTCATACATTGTTCTCCTGTTGATTGGATGAAGCAGATGTCAGTAATGCATTTAACATTTGTACTATTTCAAATCATATCTGATGTGTTACCAAAAAATGTTGCACAAATCACAAGAAACTGTTTCAGAATGTTTTCATTTTGGGCGCCTTTTGCCCTTTTAGTCTCATGAATACAGTCATGTGCGAACTTTTAATATTGTGCATTGAATATGGGATGTGTTTTAGGAAAATGAGTCATATGTCACAAAATGGATATTTTCAAAGTGATTTATTTACATAATAATTATCCAGATGTCCTCCTGTTTACTACCATTAGAATCAACTTGATATCATCTTTTCAAATATAATAATATTTCAAAATCCATTTTTTGTTACTTATGACTCATTTTCCTTTAACACATCACATATAACTATGCATGTTAATATGAGATTATTCTAAAGTGTATATGAATCTACTTTACTAGTAGTTGGGCATCCAGAAGTATTACAAACTATTCATTCATCTATGCAAATTATTACTTAAGTACTTGAAACAAATCTTTACTCACTGAATGAATGGCAAGGTGCAATGGAAAGGTCATCAATCGCCACGTCTGCCTGATCATGCTCTGTATATACCTCCACTTTTATCCTCTGTATGCGATCTCCAAGGAAGAGGAATACTTCCTCCCATTCGAGCTCTGTCTCATATCTACTATTCCACACAAAATGGGAACCTTCGACGGGTGTTATTCCAAAGACCTGTAATAAATTGGTGTTATGTTCCAGTAAAACATTTGGTGGGATTGTATCATATTACATGTGGTGTGATGCATTTTACTGATTAGTCAATCCTGTTGGAATTATTTCTGTAGTGCCCAGATCGCTAATTGTGTACAACTGTATTGATGGAGGAGTACTTGGTATCTGGACTGAGTTCTAATCACTGCCTGGGAAGTCTTGGGGCATTACCTAAGGCTGGGATCAAACAGATTAATATCCTCCCTTTGGGGTCTAATGGTAAAACCAACAGTCTGCTAATGTCACTCACTAATCTCTTAGAATGTGCATTAGAGCTACACCATGTTCCCTTTAATAGGTATGAACTCACAGCTTAGAATAGTATACTGACCCATATAGTGGCTGGGTCGCCCTCAGCTTTGCTGCTGTAGAAGAACTGGAGACAGAGGTTATTGCCTCTAGGGTCTAAATATGAGGTGTAGAAAGTAGAGCCATGGTGTTTGGAGGAGTCCAGTAGATAGTAGTTCCCTGAGATACAAATGCATAGGTTAATGTGGAGGATAGTTGATCATTGTTTTTAAATAAGAAACAAACAAATTGTCATCAGGTTATTATTACATGTGTTGTACTCTCACCGTAACATGGGTATTATTGTTGTGCCCTGCTTTTATGACTTTAACAAATAGAAATAATTAAGAGATTATGGCCAGAACTAGACATTGCATATATAATACCTCATATTTCATTACATGTACATTGTATGACTAATTAACTATTTTTTGTATTATGCCAGGTGTGTATGCATACAAACAGGTTCATATTATCCCATTGCATATGCCCAGGTAGTTTTTATTAGAGAATCTTAGTTACTGCCTTGGACAAATCAGGGGGTATAACTACTTTAAGGCAGAGACTAAAGACCTCTATTTCGGGATTGCTGGTGTGCCTTATGTGTATAATTCCCTGAGTTTGCCTAAGGACTATGCATCAAACAGTATGTAAGTGGCCCATCAATGCGAGGCAATAATCCTTTACTACTTTGAAACAAGACTTAAGGTGCGATTCCACTGGATTGCTTGTATCTACGCTCAGGGCTTGCTCTTGCCAATCAGCGACTCAATTTTCAGTGGCAGACTTACCCCTTTGAATACTGAAGGAGCCTGCATTTTCAGAGTCAGAAGAATGTGCAATGCATATTTAAGGTAAAAAATATAAATAATAATATTATATCACAACCTAAAACATCTGAGAAAAGGTCGACCATAAGACTGAATAATAATAGATACATACCATGACCAAGAGTGTGGTCTCGGGTTGGACCAGTGCTACTGGAGCCTCTGGAGCCTGTGGCTATCTCCCACTCTGTATTGGAGAGGCCATCTTCAGTGTAAAGGGGACAATGTGAGTCATCCTCAAAGTTGCAGCGTATCCCTTCAATTCCTGCATCATATTCAAGGAAAAAAACGTGTAAGGATCATTAACAATTTTGATGAATACTTCTAAGAATAATTAAATATATTCAATATATCCAAAAGAAAGAAAGACAGAAGGACTAATTTATCGGACGAGATTCATCTGTACAAGCACAATACCGTAAGATTACTGAATGAATCCAATAAATCCAATAAGTTCAATATTTGTTTTATTACAATGGCGAGTTCCATTCTTTATTTATATTTGTGCACATAATTTTATCAAACATCATGGATAAATCATCAGATATCTCACCAACTGGGTGAAACATGTCTAAGACACAGTCCAAGCACATCCCAACTCTGTCTATGCCTATGGATTTGTTGACGTGCTTCGCAGAGAGCCAAGATGCTTGCCTAAGTTGTTAATTTACATAGTTAGCCTGCATAGAATTGTGAAATTAACAACTTGAATGAGCAGCTTCGGAACTCTCTGCGAAGCATGTCAACAAATCCCTAGGCATAGGCCTAAAGTGTGGAAGTAAAGTTAGGGCTATTTTAAGACAACTACATTTTTATTGTACGCATATGATAAAAATATGTTTATTGCGCCCCTCTCAAAAGGGATGCGCATATAATAAATCATTAAAAGGTATGCTTGGTGAGCTAAATGCCTACACATTGCATTGATTATGAAACATAGCCCTGAAGTCCTGAACCACATGCAACACATGTGTATGTCTAAAACCAATTTGCTGTGACCACTTACTAAAATATACCTCCATACAGCCATGACACGTCCACATGGCTATGTTGATTTTTTTCAATTCAGGTTCTAACCATATCATTGGCCAGTGAACCTTGTAGGTAGGACATTGTCACTCCACTCCACCTACAGAACCAACAACAACACACACAACAGCCATAATATAATAAATAGTTGAAATTCTTTAAGATAGAAATCTAACCATTGCATCTCCTGCGAAGATATGTGTCTACTTCATGGCTGATAACAACATACTCCTGACTATTATAGCTAGTAGGCTCTCTGATGGCCTGACTAACATAGCAGGTCAGACTACTGGTGTTGTAGATGACAGAGTTACACAGGGCATCCAGGTCCTGGGCACAGATCTGCTGACACACCCTGAGAGAGATTTGATTGAAGCGCTGCAAGATTCCCAGATACCTTAGGGTGGAGTCTGTTGCATCCTCTAGTGATATAACAGGGTCAATAGAGGTGATATATATAACGCCCTCCTCTCGTTCATAATGTTCACGGCAGTTATCAGCATCTGTGGAGGAAATATTAAAGAAATAATTCTTCTAGAAACAGTTGGTCAGACAGACAGGATGGATTTGGCAGTCGGACTGCTTGCTAATCTGGTTGTTGTCTGGTGGGATTGAACCAGGTAACAAAGCCTAAATGTTTGGTTATAGCCCGGATGCAGGAGGGTTGAACATAGCATTGTGCTCTAGAATTGATTCTATTTGACCTCAGATATCATGTATTACTTGCAATGAATCTCAAAAAGACCTTTGACCACTCAAGGTGACCTATACTGGTCACAAGAAATTGTGTAACTTTTTATATAACATTATGTAATCCCACTTATGAAGTCCATGTTTCATCAATATCATCAATAATTAAAGTGGATACTGAGGGTGATATAATTTGTTCATTGATTGTATTTGATATGTTTTACTTTTTTTAAAAAAAACATCGATAATTGATTTCCTCAACGGTTACAGAGTGGCACCCAGAAGATTTGGAATCAGGAGATTGCAGGGGTGTCTTTCAAGTAGAGGTGGATTCGACTGAAGGGGCAAGGTAAGACCATTTCAGGATAAAGGACATGATTAGACCATTTCAGGATAAAGGACATGATTATAAAAAGTGAGTGGTAAGTTTATTCTACCAAAACATAATCCCAGGAAGATACTGTTCTCAGTCTGATAGATACATCATGCAAGATCAATGCATTTAAAATAATAGATACAGAACCATCAATGGATTTTCCGAAATAATACTACAACAGTTTACAATAACATGCATAATACAATATGATACAGCATAATAATAATAATAATAATAATAATAATAACAATAATAATAATAATAGTAGGATGAAATGAATCATGTTGTCCTGTCGAAAATGGGCTCATCTAACCGCAGAGTTATCATTACACCCATAAATTGTCATAGACTGACTTGTGTGCATAAGAGTAACATGGAAAGCTAAGGTGGACAAAAAACAATAAAGAAAATTTAAATTAAAAATGTTACATAACCCCACCCGTAACCTATGGTGCTAACATGCATTAACAAAGTGTCTATATATATGATGAATCTTAATTAAATCATTGGTAAAGGACATGTAATATTAAATATACCATGTACAATGTCGTCTGAATTGGAGACGCCTTTCCTGTACCGCCTCTCAACATCATCATAGTGGCCACTATAGAATGCTTGGGACTTTCTTCAATAGATCGAATGTTAAAACATTAAGCATTATATCATGTGATCAAGGATTGTGGGTAAAGAGACTCACATAAACATGGAGACAAACACAGAATGAGCGAGGGAGCCATAAATAGAAAGAACTGAAATAAGAAATTAATTTGAGGTGACTAACATAGATCTATGCTTGCATTCTTGGTACCAGCATGTAGAAATATGACTCATTCTCAGGAAATTTTGCCCATAGAATTATGCAATAATGTATACTGGTAAAAAGTGAACTCTTGTCACATTGACTTTTCTATTTTTCACTTTTGAATGGTACTAACATGAAAGGGTAGAACATTTCTAATAGATAAAGTATACTTAGTAAATCTTTTAATGGACTATGCTTGCCCTAATAGCATGTAATTCAAATAAACAATGCCTTTACAAAATCAATCAGAATAGCTTCTTATATAGAATGGGTAAGATTTGAATCAAGAATCAAGCTTCAGAATATGGCTTCAGATTATACTGTACTTGAAGAAGTTCTGGTTGCATATAGTGACAGCGGGGAAGTCCAGGTTGGTGGCATAGATGATGTCGATATTGACTGCCTTAGGCCGAGTGTTCCAGTACTGTATCCTTGTCACTATAATGTAGGTGAAGCCAGCCACACAGGAGAGCACTATCAACAGCCATAACAACCTGCAGGTAACAGAGGGATGCAGGGTTAATTTAATATAATCATGTGAATGAAAAACAAATGTTGGCTGGTGTATTGTTTGTGGAGCTTTGCCTCAGTATCATACACAAAGCAGGGCACCACCAGTGCCCCAATGTCAGTAATTAATCTCAGGCTAGTCATATCATATTATTCCCTGGCTAAGTTTGTTATATCCCCAAGATATTGAAGTCTGTGCCTTAAGCCCAATATCCAGTCAAATTAAGTCATCAAAAGAGGTTTAATTACTGCATAGCACATCCCCAAATGCTGAGAGATTCAACTCGATGTTACAAGCACACAACCTTCATCAAATGATTAAAACTAAGACTAGAATTAGTAAATCGTCTTCCTCCATAATTGATCATGTTTATACAAACTGTAATATTATCAGCAGTAGTGGTACTATCGAGGTTAATATTAGCGACCATTTGCCAGTATTTGTTCAACTTAAGAAAGAGCGAAATAGATATGAGTATGGCACATTTCAAGCCAGAAATACTAAATGCCTTGATACAAAGATACTTAAGGAAATATTAAAAGATCTGGACTGGCAGTCGTTTTATAGTCAAAGAAGTGTGGAGAAGGCGTGGGAAATATTGTATCAAAACATCTTGACTTATGTGGACAGGATGTGTCCAGTTAAGACGTTTAAAAATGTAAAGAAGTTACCGGTATGGTATGGGAAGAACATTATAGAGTTAAGTAAGAAAAGGGATAAAGCCTTTAGAAGGGCTAAGGTTACTGAGAAAAGCGAGGACTGGGAAGCTGCGAGAAGGGCCAGATTCTTGGTAAATAAGATGGTAAAAGGAGCCAAAAATAAATATATAAAAACCCAAATCCAGGAAAATAAAAAGGACCCTCACAAATTATGGGACATTCTTAAGCCGTTAATGTCGCCCGAGAAAGCTAAGGGTGGTGACTCAGATATTAAAATAAAAAATAGTAATGGTGCCTCTCTGCGAGGTAAAGAGGCAGCCGATGAAATAAATAAATACTTTGTAGATATTGGCCCCACATTAGCTAGTAACATATTACAATATGAAGATGACACCCCAGCGGAAAATAATATTCCGTCAATTAATGAAAACTTTACATTTAGACCTATTACCAGAGCGTCAGTTGAACTATCCCTTCACAGAGTAGGAAACTACAAAGCCTCCGGGATTAAGTTGCTTCCTACTAAAATACTGAAACCCTGCATGATGGCCCTTAGTGAGCAGTTCGCTTTTTTGTTTAACCTTTCACTTGAGTACAATGAAATACCGGTGGCATTTAAAGATGCTATAGTTACCCCGCTTTATAAAGAGGGGGACAGGGCAAACCCGGGGAATTACAGGCCAATATCCTGTATAACTTTACCGTCAAAAATATTGGAAAGATGTATTCAGAATCAATTATCGGGATATTTTGAATCTAAGAATTTACTGAGCAATGGGCAATTTGGTTTTCGGTCGGGAAAATCGATAATTGATGCTCATGATAGGATGCTAGAAACGGTTTATGAGGGGCTAAATAATAAAAAAGCTACAGATTTGGTATTTTTAGACTTCCGCAAAGCCTTTGATACGGTTAATCACAAAATTCTACTACAAAAATTAAAAAAATATGGTATCAGAGATTCCCCTCATGAATGGTTTACAAATTATTTACAGAATAGGACCCAGAAGACTTCGGTGAATGGAATATTATCCTCATCACAGACAGTCAAGTGTGGGGTCCCCCAAGGCACCTGTTTAGGGCCGATTCTCTTTATTATTTACATTAATGACCTATTAGATGTTGTAAAATATAATAAGACACAATTATTTGCTGACGATACGGTGTTGTATGGTTGTAGGCCTGTGGTTTCCCGGGGGGTCGAAAACTTACAGATAGATCTTGATGCGATTGTAGAATGGTGCAGAGTGAACAAAATCTCTCTGAATATAAATAAGTGCAAAACTGTTTCCATCTGCACAAAACCTACTTCATTAAACAAGGCAAGTTATTCCATAGGAGAAAGCAAACTCGACTCTGTAGAGTCTTATAAATATTTGGGCATAGATATAGATAGAAGATTAAACTTCAAAAAGTTCCTAATCAAGAAGACAAATACTATAAGGACAAAGATTAAATCGATGTCTAAACTTTATGGTATCTGCACCAAACAAACCCTATTACTTATCTACAAAACAACAATTTTACCCCATATTGATTATGGTGATATTTTCTATAGTTCCGCACCCCAAAATAATCTAAATAGACTCCAATGCTTACAAAACTCGGCCCTAAAAATAACATTAGGACTTCCTAAACTTACTAGCACTAAAGAAATTCACACTAAGTTGAAAATTCCATCCCTTAAAGCAAGAAGAGAAAATCACATTCTAGATAGAACTTTCCTAAAGATGAGAAAAGAAGAGTATATTGACGCAAGAAAAATAAATATTAGAAGCCTAACAGAAGGCAGAAAGATGAAAGTCCCACACCCTAAAAACGAAACATTTAGAAATTCCTACTTGTTTCGTATGCCTAAACTCTGGAATGACTTGCCAGCAAAAGTTCAGTTAATCAATACCAGGAAGGAATTTCGAAGTTATTTAAAACATAAATTCTACCTGACCAATGATCAATACCTAAAAACCATCAATAACTGAATGCAAACTGTAATTGACTGTTATGTACTTTTGCGAAGTAAAACGGTGTATTGTAATTAGATGCACAAAAGATTCTCGAGATATTCCTGAATCCTACCAACTTAAGGCCTGTAATGCCTCACTTTATGTAAGATCGAGATATCGATATTGTCAAAAATTGTCAAAATTGTTGAATTTATGCTGTATAAGGGATTGTAAATATTTCTACGAATGTAGTCGGGGTGACTTTTCTTAAAAAGTCTTACATTAATACATTATAATATCTATCCAGATAAACATAATTTATTGGATCAGTACACAAGGTGCAAATCTCTAATGTTGTAAATCATAACTATCATATCAATTAAGTGTCATGACTATGTAATATCTAACAAAAAGACACATGTACGGACAACTGGAATAGTTGTTACTCAGAAATTCCAAATGTAGTATATGAATAACAGTAAAAATGAAGTGTATATATGACGAAACGGTCGACGAATGTATAACATAAAGGTAGCCTGTACTGGTTGCCTAAAATTAGAAATACTATATAGTGAACTCTGTATGTCTGTATATCTAAATCACTAGTAGAATAGTTCAAGCTTCTTAATACTCATGATATGGAAAAGATGTAAAATGATTGTAAATGACTCTAAGACAAGTGATGTAATTGGAATTGATTCAAATCAAAATTATTTTAAGGACTAGCCGGAAGAACTATACGCAGCCGCGTATAGACGTCGAAGCCCGATTCATATTTTCTGTAACTGTATAATGATTGATTGAATAAAAATTCTTATATATATATATATAGCAAGGATAATTTGTGTATCCGCCTCTTTGAATCTTGAATTGCATGGAATTATTGGACTACAGTGAGCATTATAAACTCTAATAAAAACATACCATGTTCAGCATGGGAAATTTATTATTGTTCTAATGTCAATATCCATGTGTTATAAGTGCTTCCATAACACAAGTCACATCTTCCCTATCATGTATTTGGTTTGCATAAATCATTCATAAAAGCTATGATGTTTGGGAAAACATTTTTGCAATTTTTTATAAGAATATTGCAAATTATTTTTATATCAGTTTTCACCAGAATCAATCACAAAGATGCACTGTAACAGACATGCTCAGTGGCATCGGTACAACCTTTATCAGCTAAGTGGTTAAGCCTACCTCCGTCCTAAAGGTGATGAGTCTTCTGTGATGAACCTCACACCGTGGAAGGTGGTGTCCTGGGTGTACTGGTAGGCCAAATCTCTCTTCCTCTCCCTGTCCACACTACCTGAAACAAAATAATTAATGACTCATTTTAAAGGGGAATTCCCATACAAATATTAATACCTTAGACAAAACAACTTTCTTCTATATATCACTCATACACATTATATATATATATATTGTAGTGTTCTTCCAACACAACCCAGGTTCAGACTTAGCCAAGAACAACCAGAACACAAGCTTAACTTCATGTTTGGTTTATTCACACAACCCTCCGCCGGCCTCTTGCCTGAAACTAGGCTCAGAGGGCTCCTAGGTAGTTTAGCTCCCTAAGAGTTCATGGTGTTTAATGGAAACATACAGCATACATACACAATGATATGATGAAATAGTACATGTTGAGGGATGAAGCATAAATCACAGACACTTAAACACATATTGAGACATTATGGTAAATAGTATTGAACTCCATACCTAAGTCTTGATAGGTAATAGTTACATTGATCATGTAGATTGATCAGATATAAAAGCAATGGCTTTAGCAGTACTACAAACGGTAGTGACCTCTGTTGTTATTCAGTGGAACTAAACAACAGGTCCAAATATAAGATACAATGACACCTATGAGTATTGAATATCACTACATATATAAAGATTTTTATTCAAGTTGATCAGTACAGTTACATGAAATGGACAGGAGCCACTGCGGACAGATCTTCCAGGTCCGCCCATCAGATATACCTACTCCAATCTCCAGAATAATTTGTTTGGGCTTTAGTGTATTGTACCTTGCACACACAATTATTTGTTATTTGTTGTCTTTGGATACTTCCATAAGGTGGAGCTGGTAGTCAGAGCTTTTTAGTTTTGATATTTCTGCCTTACTTCTTATGTTCTTCTCATCCACGTTCATAGATTTGTTGGTTTTTTTACTTTTTTACTGCAAGTTTCCTGTATCTTTTGATTTTATATACCTTGATTCCATTCATGCTTTTCTACCCATATACCATTCATGTTTTTCTATCTGGATACCCTTCGTCTAAGGAATGTTGGTTCTTCACCATGTAATACATGTGATTCTCAAAGTATCTGGTATAGCTAGATCATATCGGCTGGTTACCAATATGAATAATAATGATAATAATAGTAATAACCGATAGCAGTATTAATAAAGGGAATAGAGTCAGAAACATTAATTCAAATATAATTTACGCACATCCAATCGGATGTAGATCACGTGGATACAAGGAGGAGACAAGTAGGTGGTTATGTGACCAACCTGTTATTAATATAATTACGTAATAGCTGGACAGCTTGGCTGAGTCTGCAGGGCTCGCCAACTGCCAGTTCTTTCATGTTAATCTATTATGATACCATAATGTAGACTCACCTGGTAACATGTGAAATCTTAGAAAATGATCATGTCTGGTATGAATTCATCTTTAATAATTATTTATGACATGTTGCGTAAACTTAGATAATAATATTTAGAAATTTAATCATGGAAGTATGAGTATGACAGGTCTGTTTGATAAAACTATAATGGTGTAGTGATCTTTCGGATCCGATCCGCTCAACTACGCCGATAAAAGACTCAAACGAGGATAAACCTTCTGCACAGCTTTGATTAGCTTACACGGGGCAATCTCCCCAACGACTTGACCAGTGGAGATGGTCCGGCCACCTCGTTAAACCTACACCAACACAACTATGGTGTCTTATCCGCAGGTCGATGAACATATTCACAAGGATAATAACCTTTCTCACGGACGTTACATACAACAGCATGGTACAAGAGGTTTGTAATAGAAACATAACGAATGACATACATAAAGGGTGATATAAGAATAATAGGAAAACTTCTTCCTAGAAAGGTAAAACTGATAATATAAGCCGGTACTGCCCACTGGGTTAGTACAAGCGTACCAACCTCAGCGGACAGCACCACACAGCAGTAAAACTGGACACTAAATGTCCCAGACCTTCTTATATGATACCCAAACCCACTACAATACTCCCCCTTTAATAAAAAGAGTTTAACATCAATATAAACTCGGCAACAAGGCAGTAATAAACAGCATAAACACACCAGAGACAAATCCGTTGAAAACAGTAGACTTCGGACAAAATAAAAGGCACATCCGAACCACTCACACACATCCGCAGAAGTGAAGAAAAAAATTTTCAAATACATAAAGGAGCATTTGTGTCCTCACTATTCTACAGAATCCAGTGAAAGTAGTTAAATATAAAATATAGTCCGCAGAACGGATTCAGATCTCTCCTTCTGAGAGAATCAGAATAAAGTCACTGTTAAAAATATATATCAACGTCTCACTCTCTTTCTGGTGGTAACAAGTCCGGAGGGATGTCCGTGGGCAATGCAGTATGTCAGAGAAGCGTAGCTCGACGCTGACACAGCGGAGGGATGTCTTGAAATGCTCGACGCTGCGTCAGCGGAGGCTTACAACCGCGGAGAGCTCCTAGGCGACGTCCATGGCGTTGTCGTCGGCCTGGTCCGGGTCCTCGGGTTCCTTGGAGGGGTCCGCGGGGGCTGTTGGTTCGGCAGCTGGCTCCTTGGTTTTGAGGGGCGTGACAGCAGCCTCAGGAGTTCCGAAGATGCTCCCCAGGTAATAGGGTTCATCCGCCGTATCCTCAGCAACTGTCCTGCTTACCAAAGGTGGAGAAGACCGTGGAGCAGGGACAGAAGCGGGCTTAATCTGCGCCAGCAGCCTGGTCAGCAGCTCGTATTGAGCAGCGTCAACACTCACTGCCGCACCGCCGGACGCAGACACAACTGACGTGCTGGCAACAGCTCCGCCGGACTGGGTGGTCTGCTCCACCTCCTCGCTTCTCACTTCTTGATCCAAGTTCTCTGGAGTACTAGATCTCCCGCACTCTGCCAATTCGCCCTTGAGACTGGCGCTCTCCTCAGTCAAGCTGCGGATTACGCCGTCTTTCTTCTCAGCAGAAGTGCGGAGGACTTGAATCAACTTGGCCTGTGTCCTTATTGTCTCACGGAGAGAGGCCACCTCCCCGATCTGTTGCTGGACTCCTTGCAGCTGACGCAACGGAGTGGTCAGTGTCGCCAAGGAGGTCTGCACCTGCTGCTGTGCTGCGTCTGAAGCTGCCCGGAGGGTCAGCAAGCAGCGCTGCACTTCTTCCGTAGCAGTCTTCACCAGTTTGTCAGTGTCGACTGCTTCCGGCAACTTAGAGACCAGATCTTCCGTCTCCTTCTGAGCTTTACGCCCTCTCTTGGCAGCGGGTGGGGCAGGGGACACCAGTTCCGCGGATGCTGAGCGCCCGCGTTTCTGGGAATCACTTGCTCCACCTTTTGGAGCACTCCGGCTAGAGCTGCTGCTGGAGCCTTTCACGCGTCCGCCTCTACCTCCGGCCTTGCCCTTACTTCCACCAGAGCTTCCGGGAGCACTGGTTCCGGCAGTAGGGGAAGAAGAAGTTTCCTTCTCCTTGGCTGAAGCCGACTTAGTGGCAGTCTTGGTGACGGACTTCATACGGCGCATAACCCGAAGGTGCTGCGCCGAACAGTACGTCATCCTCAAGAACGCACTGTTGTTCACAATAGTGGGGATGACGCTCATCACCCTACCCACTGCTTTCTCCCGGGACTGGTTGTGAATGACCGACTCGCCATTCATCAGGTGTTTCACCAACTCGACCCTCCGATCAAGCACCTGGGAGCAGTTGGGGTAGGGACATATCCATGCCTGAGAGGAGGGGGCATGGACCTCACAGAGGTGGCGGAAGAATCGGGCCCGGGTGGAATAGGCCCTTACACCCTTCTCGTTCAAGCGAGGGTACCTACAAACCATGAAGGGGCAACGGAAGCCCGGCTGCCATAGTTTGTGTACCCTAGACAACTTCCCGTAGGTTCCGGAGTCTAGGCTATCCTCGCGGACGAGTTCCGGCCACAACACCTCCTCATACCTGGCCATTTGCTTGTCAGTGAAGTCCTTTTCCTCGGAATCGGACTCCGCTGGCGCCTGGTTACTGGATCCAGGTTGATCCAGTGCAGGGTTCATTGGCACCAGCTCTGCCAGGTCCATGTCTGCCTTGAACTTCGGGAAGGATCCCATGGAAGACAGCTGGATCCGGCGGGCCTCCGAGTGGTGCTCGTGTTCACACTTCAGCTTCCTGATCCGAGGAAGCTGAGAGATTCCTTGAGAGGCTTGACCTCTACCTCGTGAGACACTAGTCCGACTAGTGCCAGCTACTTGGGAGTCAGTACCCGCTTTGGATTTTGACTCCCTTGTCAAGCTGCGGCCTCTTGTCTCACTCGCCGGAGGAGGGTCTGGCCTGGGAGAGGGAGAGCGAGAACGGGAGCGGGACTTCCTGGTTGAGGAAGACCTACTCTCATCACTCTTCCTCGGGACAGACTGCTTTCTCGGACTCCGGCGCAATGGTGGCACTTCCACCTTGGAGCTAGGGTCTGAGTCCGAGGGCTTGCCGGACTGCTTGCCGGACCGCCGGGTGGCGGACTTGTCCTTGGACGGCTTGTCCTTGGACGTTGCGGATTCTTTGGCTACCTTGTCAGCCACCACCTTACAGATTTTCTCGACCTTGGACTGCTTGTCCTTAAAGGTCTCGGACTCATGGCCCACTGCAGGATTTTCACCTGTCTCCTTTTCCGTCTCGACTTCCATCATCTCCGCCTCACCGTCCGGGAACGGGGCTGGAGGTTGCACCTCGGGTGCGGATCCTGAGTGGAGTAGGCCGTCTAGCACTGCGGCCGCCTCCTCCTCCATCAGAGGCTCTCCCTCGGACTCAGACAGTCCGAGCTCTTCATGTTCGTATTCGCGGTCGGACATTGTTCAGAATGAACGATACACTTACTCTGCAACAATTAAGGAGAGAAACAATCAAACATAGAGTATAACAGAGCATAACTGGTCACACCCAACTCAACACCCCTTCCGGACAACGTCTCGGACTTAAAGAAAAAGCCTGGTCTTTCACTACCAATCTTAGATTCGGCAGTCCGAGACCTACTACCGGCGTAATTATAACTTGGTTTCTAGCTCTAATAACACACCACGTGCACTAGTATGTTACTTCGAGTTCCACCCACATAAAATACCGGGACTTGACAAGAAATGGCGTGTTTTAGTCTAGGAACACTACAGTCATTCATTCGCTAGACAAAACAACCAACATGGCGGCTACGTGTTTTAGCGCCAGACCGCTAAGTTACTTTCAACACTGATATTGCGATAAATACCGTACACAAAGTTACCAAAGTTCTTGTCACCTTCTTGCAACATGCTACAAACATTTCAAGGTACAAAGCAATAAGTTCATCCATTTGAAAGACTTACAGTTTGAACTTCTTTCGGTCGTAGCTTGTTACTCTCTTGAAAATCGGAAGCAGAGTGCAAATGGTAAAACACACCGGCGGAACCAGTGGTCACACCCGGTGTTTCCAACCGCCGCCGCTGTTAGCAGCGCCACCCGGCTCCCGCGCTCACACTGAGCCTTAGCGCAGACGTGTTTGACCAGTCTGGCTAACCTGTTCTTCCCTGCTGAGACTTACAGGGTGTTTCCTCAAATTTCCTTGCCTATCTGGACAGGTTCGAGCAACCATCTATTCACTATAAATAGATTCCGGCCTTACAGCAAGTTCCGAGCTACCATCACTCGCAGGGCAAGCCTGGGCCTAGCTTTTTCCTGTCGTTCAAAACAAGTACTCTCCGAGACCATATTCGTTTCCCAGTCATGTTGGAAAGCAATCCAATCTGCCGAAATGGGAGCAAACAATTGACATTCGGTACAAATAAACTGTCTGCTTGACTTCTCGTTGTGTACTTTTTTTTAGGGGAGGAAAACCAGTTCAGAAATTTCCCTCCTGGATACCATTTTTCTTACTGATTCAACCGAACTGGGGCCTTGCGCGTGCGCTGAGCCCTCACCAGTGGTGGGGAGGAGTCCCCCAAATTAGGAAACGGATTTCTCCGTACCCTCCTCTTAGGCAAAGGGGTTGGCAAGGTGACCACTGGAGCTGGTAACTTCCTGGGCCGACCCACTTTCCTTTTAACAGGCAACAAAGGAACAGCTGGTTGATCCGAAATCTGTTTTTTCGGCCTACCCCTGCCAATATCCGCTTTCAAGATCAAGTGTGCAAAACCATTGGTTTCCACCAAGAGCCTCGACACACTCATCAATCCTAGGCAGAGGAAAACTGTCTTTGATCGTGACGGAGTTCAACTGACGATAATCTACACAGAAACGCTGTGTCCCGTCCTTCTTGGCCACCATAACAATAGGAGCTCCCCAAGGGCTACTGCTATGCTCAATTCGGCCTTCTCTATACATCTTCCAGATTTCTGCCTCCGCTTTATCACGTTTAGCAACTGGAATCTGTCTATATGCTTGTTTGATCGGGCAAGCATCGCCAGTATCAATAACATGACGGACCTTATGAGTACATCCCAAAGCTTTATCTCCCGGCAGGGAGAAGCAGCAACGGAATTCCTCCAAAAGATCTAGAGCATTTCGTTTTTCTTGGACTTCGGACAAGTCAGAATCGTCAACCATCTTTGTCAGTGGACACTCCGGAGTTGCCGGAATAGGAAGAGTAGGAGCGATCAGGTCATCATCCGCAACAGGAGACTCCAGCACCTGTATTGAATTAATGATTGCTTCCCTAATCATCTCCTCATTCTCCCCATCGTCAGACAGAGAATCTTGAGCTACCAAACTTCAAATACTCTGCCAACCACCCTATTTCTCTTAATTTTCAACGTGCGACCGGTCGGATTGGAGAAAGCCACCACGGCCGGAGAACCGTCACCTGGTACATAAGTATTCAGGCTGCCCAAGGCTAGATCTTTCAACAATCGTTGGTCTGGCTCGAACATCATTCCTTCAACTGCGACTGAGCCACTGTCAATATCAAGTTTGGCCAACGTGACTGCTTTGGGTTTGAGGATAACTGTCTTAAGCAGCTTCACCTCTCTCCCCACAATTTCATCCTCAACTTGAACATTAACAGAGGAACTTTCAATTCTGCTAACGGGTTTTTTCCATAACTTACAAGTTACAGAAGACCCGTAATTGTCCAAGAAGAAAGTTCCTGACCAATCTAGATTACATCGGTGCACATAATAGAAATCCGCACCTAATATCCCGCTCTCAGGGCCTTTCAGACCACTGACCATGAGACAAGTAATCATATATGTCCGGTCGCCAACTAGCAACGGACAAAGCACGCTCCCATATGTAACAATGGGTGTTCCATCTCCCATCGCACACACCATTCGTACCGCCGTCATTGGTGGTGGATTTGGAAGGGATTCATAGAACCTTCTTGTGATCAAACTAGTAGTAGCACCAGGATCAACCAGAAAGCTGCCAGTTTCCCCATCCATCGTTACAGGGGCATACCATCTCTCCCGTACCAACAATTTGGTAGGGATCTCCAAAGTTCCCTGCTTGTGTACAGAAACCTTCTGAACTTGAGCTGATTTAGTTGCTCCGCCCTTGACCAACACAATCTGATCTTGTTCAGCTTGGAACCCGGACTGCCCCCACCTCACATCTGAGGTAGAATCCGAGTCATCACAAAGCACATGGCCTTGTGACAAGGCTTTACCGTCCGGCAACGATCGCGAATCTCCAGTTTTCGGAAGGGGTTCACCTTGTTGTGAAGCCTCCAACGTAATAGCTGGTGCCTGGGCCTGCCCGCCAATTTCTGTACTACTCACAGCTTCACGTCGGACTGTGGTACTGTGAAGCGCCCTTTTCCCGACCCCCACGTCTCGCCGCGTTTCCCGTTTTCCCATCTTCCTTCGGGACCAATCCGAGAAGAGCTAGTCTTCTGGGGCAAGCTGAGTTGAAATGCCCCTCCTCACTACAGAACCAGCATTCTCGACTTGGTTTCCAGCGCCTGAACCTACCACGTCCACCTCCATAGGAGGGAGTGGCCGAATCAGCACCCGGCGCGGCCGTTTTTTGTTGTTGCCAAGCCTGCAACGCCTGCACAATCACTTCACTGACGTCATCCGAAATTGGTCCGGACTCAACCAGTGAGGACTTCTCCAATAGCTCCGTTACCTGGGCTATGGCTCTGGCATTAACTTTCTTCTCACCAAGTCCGCTAGGAGCAGCAGACGCAGGTGAGGTCATAGAGTTATGGGACTCTACACTAATTTCTTGAAGGGTCACAGAATCCACATCCTGAGTGCAGCTCTCATAGACCTCTGACCAGTGAGCGCAATCATTTAGATCATTAGGCTGCTTGAACCTAATCCAAAGTGCCTGCTTCGGGTCAGAAAGTCCCTTCAAAAAGGTTCGGATACCCATGGTACGTGAGGTGCTATCCATCACTGTACCAAAGGCATACCTAGCCCTCTTTGCTACCTCATTAGCAAATGCGCGACCGTTCTGGCGAGGAGTTTGGCGACATTTAAATAATTCCGCCTCCCTCTTCTCCCTGGAGTGTTCACCGTAGTTGGCGTCCATATGCGCCACAAGTTCAGGGAGAGTAACCCCCTGGGGTAATTCTCCTAACTCCGCAATCTGATGCCTGCAACTACTCTTTAGCTGCCTCACGAACATAGCGTCCGTCCAGTTGTGAGCTTCGGCCACAACCTTCATCTCAGCCAAATGGTGAAGCCAAGTGTCTTTAGTGGAATCCCACAATCTGATTGTTCCCAGTCGTGGGCTGATATGTTCTTCGTCAGTATAGAACGTGTACGAGAAATGGGTATCAGCTGGGTCCGGTCCTGCATAAGTCAGGCCTTGCACCAATGACTTATTTCCATACGCAGATTTCTGGGGACCCGCCGGAAGCAAGGTCAATGACTGAGAGTGCATACCAGTTGGTACACACACAGTAGTAGTACGTAGACCATCCGGATCAGTCCCTGTAGTGGAGTGAACCGATGCTCTGGGCGTAACAACCACTGGAGGTGTAGTACCCACCGGATCTTTTCGGACATAGGTTTCGTTAACCACATGTCCGCGCACATAAGAGTTGCTTTTAGGAGTAGCAGGCCTCTTAATGCTAGACATACCACCTAGCTCAACTATCTTCTCCCCCTCATCTTTAGGAGAGGACTCGGCTACAGCTGCAGGCTCTCTTATAGTAACCTGCCTTTGAGCTCCGAAATGTCTCGGAGTCAAGAGTTTGTAGGAGTCTCCTTCCTGGTAACCCGGGCCAGCACCCGCATCATGAAACGTCGAGGTTGCTGGCTGGATTATCTTTAGAGGTGTCATAGACAGAGCAAGCTTCTCTGCTAAATCCGCTTCGGAATCTAGCAGATGGTTGTGCAGCCTTGACAAATCGTCTACCCGCGATGCCTCTGTTCTTAATTTCTCATTCTCCGTTCTTAGCTCCCTAGTGGTAGCAGAAGCATCCCTCGAAACTTCATCTAGGGTTCCCTGTAAATCCGCGTTCTGATCAGTCAACTGATCAACAGACTTACGCATCATAACAAGCTGCTGATGAGAGTTGGAGTAGGCTCTTTTCCAACTCATCACCTGAGCTCTCAACGTAGATATTTCTATCTCGTCTTCTGACTCCGTATTTCTAGGCGGATCACGGTAACCCCATAGGTCAAGCCCAGCATCACCTTGAGCTCCTGGTCCTTTCGGAACAGAATCAGGCGATTTCACACTTGGCGGAGCGGTTTTCCGCCTTGCTCCAAAGCCAACTAGATCACCTCCCTACGGGGAAGCAATCCGAGATCTAGCCAGGTTGTCCTGAATCTGGGTAGCAACGTCTACCAAAGGTTTAGCGGCTGCCATACTGTTTATTTTACTCGGAAAATATATCTTGGAACTCAGAAATGAATCTAGTTCACCTACAGAAGTTTTGCCCCGCGGCGAGCTTTGGTCACGGCACCAATTGTAGTGATCTTTCGGATCCGATCCGCTCAACTACGCCGATAAAAGACTCAAACGAGGATAAACCTTCTGCACAGCTTTGATTAGCTTACACGGGGCAATCTCCCCAACGACTTGACCAGTGGAGATGGTCCGGCCACCTCGTTAAACCTACACCAACACAACTATGGTGTCTTATCCGCAGGTCGATGAACATATTCACAAGGATAATAACCTTTCTCACGGACGTTACATACAACAGCATGGTACAAGAGGTTTGTAATAGAAACATAACGAATGACATACATAAAGGGTGATATAAGAATAATAGGAAAACTTCTTCCTAGAAAGGTAAAACTGATAATATAAGCCGGTACTGCCCACTGGGTTAGTACAAGCGTACCAACCTCAGCGGACAGCACCACACAGCAGTAAAACTGGACACTAAATGTCCCAGACCTTCTTATATGATACCCAAACCCACTACAATGGTAATAATAGTGGACGCTTGTCTTCATGAAATATTCTCCTCCGCAATTTTACAGGAGGTCATTGCACATTGATAGACTCAAAGTTCAAAATGAGCGCTGGTCAGCGATGAACCCTGACAGTACTAAGAACATTGACTGCATTGACCAAATCAGTGTGGTACCAAATATACAATATCATATTTATCATCAGGTTCTAGCCAAGTCAGTGGCCAGCAAACGTTTTAATTAGGACCTTGCCACTCCACACATGGCACACAGAACCAGGAACAAAATACTTATTACTTTTTAGCCTCGTCCAGGAAGATTTATTTAATCTAATTATGCAAGCATTGCTCTGAAAACAACATATCTAGAGTGATATATGCATAGTGCGTATTTCACTAGTGATTTAGGTGGCGTCATGGCAACCAATCTGTTTTTTTGCTAAGATTACCGGTAAAATTCAAATTTATGACTCAATTTTTTTCTATTTTCATGAGTCAAAGCAACTATAATAAATCTGTTGATTAACTTGTTATTTCAGTCCATAGAATATTGCACTTGTTGCTACGCAACTTGTGCAATATTCATGCTCCTTTAACCAACTCGTTAGTTAACCTGTATATATGTAGAGCTTGAAGGTGAGAAATGTTTGTGTTCTACTAGGTGGGCCGGGTAGTTCAATCGATGTTTCCTTATTGAGATGAAAATAAAACCCTGTGTTATAGGTTTTTATATTTTATTCACAAACTTTCGCCTGTACATTGGGCTTCATCAGGTGATGGTTCATATATGTAGAGCTGCCAATTGTACATTCCTGATAACCAGACCAATATGATAGACAGAAAGATCGATGCAATACAATAGACAATATCGAAAAGCCTCATAAACATGGTAAACCGCTTTAAATCTGCACTCAATGTATCAAATATTGATGGTTTTAGGGAGAGGGAATCTGTTTAGTGAAACATTTAGTACATTAAATCCCATTTGTGAATTGCACTCTTTGAAAGTTATCGGCAGAGCAGGATCTGATGGTGATCTGATGATCAATTGCTTTGTATTGTGACAATGTGTTGAGCCTGTTTGCTCTATCAATTTTTCATATTCGGGATGACATTATTGGTCCGCACCCTAATACTCAATTTCTATAATTGCTGACGGAATAGGGCTACCAGAAATTGTATTCTTGCTGTCTATTTACATAATTGTTTTTTGTCAAAATAAAAGTGTTGTTTAACACTATGACTAATACTATTACTGTGGGTTTATATGATATATATATCAATGAGAACAAGAGACCCAACGGTCAAGGATGGAAGCTGTAGGGAACTGTTATACCTCAACACCACCTAGGTAAATAAAAAGGCACCCTACATGCACTATGATCATAAGAATAATCCAGGGACTTGGTATACATGTACTCCCTGTATAATATTAATGCATAGTTTTACCAGAAATTATCATTATTATTAGAACTATCATTATTAACATTTATTCTAGTGAAATAATTAGGGCTGTATAATCGCAGCATTTGTCTTCGGGGAGCATTTGGCGATTTGTTTCAAAACAAAATAATATATTTCGAGATTGGACTCATAATACCCTTTTCTTTCAAATATTGAGTTCATATACCACAAATGATAAGACAAAAGTGGGTATAAGTGGGATAAGGGGAATATAAGTGGGTTGCTGATCTGGTATTCAAAGATAAGCACAAACTAACATTAGATGTAATGTTTTACGGCAACTCTATGGGGGCGCAATCTCAGGGGTGTGTTTATGTCCTTAGCCAAGAGGTCACCAGATTATATCTGTGGCCATGGGCTAGGCATGTTACATTCATTAACCCAATATGCACGGTAACAAATTTCAGAACGTTGCATTAAATATATTCCTGCGTTTTGAAGACCTGTAATGCTCCAGATACTACACTAATCATTTAATAAGGTGACTAGAGCAAGTAAACCTTTGTAAGAACTCAGGTCTTCAGACATGATAACCTAAAAAGGTATTTCTTTATTCAAATTCAATTTATAAATGTAATGTCGCGTGTTAATATGTGGGCCGTTTCTGCTTGGTATATGTTTCCTTTCATAATTATATTATAAAACTCATAAGGTAGCATTAGGCAACGCACGAACACACCCGGGTAGGGTATTATGCGTTTTTCTCTCATATTTCTCATATTGAATTGTATTGGCTTCAAATGAAATAAAACAAATGAGTTATACATTTTTCTCAGCTGACGGCTAGATTATGAAAACTTAAAAAAGTGTACACATATTCTAAAAACATTGGTTGGAA
Source organism: Sthenelais limicola (assembly GCA_942159475.1). Lineage (NCBI taxonomy): Eukaryota > Metazoa > Annelida > Polychaeta > Phyllodocida > Sigalionidae > Sthenelais > Sthenelais limicola. Next base: position 106,537,689 of record OW804099.1, read on the forward strand.
TTTTTTTTAAAAAAAACCGATACAGTGTATACAATAGGTTATAAGCGAGTTCTGATTTCCGAGCGCAGCGCCGGCCACTGGGTGATAAACCACTGCTGAGGGTGGGACACTTGGTATAGGCCACCCGTGTACCGTAGGCATACAAACACGTATTACGGGAGAGGTCTCTTTAACTTTTTTCTCCTGATCATCCTTTCTGACAACAAAATATGTAAGACTTTCAATAAGAAACATTTATTGGAGGACTGTGTGAAAATCGAAAAACCGGGCCTTAAATGGGCTTGTAAAAAGAAAAGTTTGACCTAGATATCAAGGCAAGAAAGTCCTTGGGAAAGTGAAAATTTACCTTCCAACTTGGAATCAAAACCTCCCGACAAATGGTCCTAATCATACTAATCCTAAAACTGTCGTACAGCAAAAACTTAAAACAGAGCCAGTTTCCGATGTGTGTAACATTAATAACCTATTGTATACACTGTATCGGTGCATATTGGGTTAATGAATGTAACATGCCTAGCCCATGGCCACAGATATAATCTGGTGACCTCTTGGCTAAGGACATAAATGCATGATCAGAATTGATCAACAGGTTACTACGGTACACATCAAATACCACATATGCTTGCACCCTTCTTATAAATTTTACTTTAAGAATCTGATTTTTTTTTTATTTTAAAAATCGGTAAACTGATGAAACGGAACTGAACGAGGGGTTGCATTATGCACTGGGCTTGTCTGCTACAGCACATGGTGGGATGGATTCAGCTAAAAGTTGATTATTAGGAAGAGATGGTACCAATGTTGTATCATAGGCATGTAGACCTGTTTGTCACCTTTTATATTTACGGAAGCTCTGTAGTTTCTATTTGACAAATAAAAAACATCTTAGACAATATCAATATCATTAGAAATGTAGCTTTTATTGACAGTGATCTCCGTGAAAACAGATGAGGAAACACACCACATTGTTATGTAATGTAGACATCCCAACAGTACATGTATACCCGCATTGAGCACACAGCATTAACATCTAGGTCAGACGTCATGAGATCTAGGTCACAGTAAGCCAGGGTTTAAATGATTGGTATAAACATTAAGATAAACATGTAGTTACATACATAACCAAATAAAAGCTGGATTTTCTTTCTTATTTTGATTGGGAAAGCCACATCCATTCACGTTCAATTTCACCCCTCGTTCAGTTCCGTAACATCAGTTTACCGATTTTTAAAATAAAACAAAAATCAGATTCTTTATGTAAAATTAATAAGAAGGGTGCAAGCATATGTGGTATTTGATGTGTACCGTAGTAACCTGTTGATCAATTCTGATCATGCATCTAGAATAAACACCAACTACAAAACACTGATTAAACCATTTTTTCATTGAAAAAATTATCAGTTAAATATGGACATTTGGACATTAAGAAGTCATATGGGTCAGATTTTCAGAAAATGTACAATTGGCAGCTCTACACACTTCGGAAATTCTGCTAAATTAGGCTGAAAAATGATGAATACCGGGAATATCTGAGTATATTTGGCATCACATTGATTTAAAGTATCAGTTCTGTCATGTTAGACTGCGTTTTGAAGCTCATTGTTGTCTGAAATGTGGATATTTCGAGAGGATTGGCGAAGTTGAATTGTACATTTTGTGAAAATCTGACCCATATATTTCCTTATGCATGGTGAAAAAGTTTTGTTTTCATGTTTGTCAATGACATCCTGGACAATCCTGTTTATGTCCATTGTGCTGTAATTGTATAATATAGTAATTTTTGTAATATTCTTGCTTTGCACTATTAGCATTGGACACATTGAATGAATAACATGAGACACAAATATAGTGAGATTTTCGCATTGAAGGTGGTAGAATTTGTTAGTAGTGAGTAGTACACGGGAATGGGGGAAACACACAGGCTATGGGCCTGGCCTGGAGTCGTCTCCACATACTACCTTTTTTCTTTTTTTGTTTGGACGAATTTTATTCAGGTTGGTTAAACTGGCTGTGGCCAGGGGAGCTTAATATGGTTCGGGTCAGACCCGGTCTGCCTCCACACCCTGCAATATTAGTTATTACAGTTTGAACAATAAGTGTGTGAGAATTATAAGTCAGTTTAAGTCATTACATTTTGATACATAATGAATGAATGGAGGGAGGGGGATAAGTGATAAAGGGAACAAAGGGGAGGGGGAGGGTTAGTTAATGGAGTGAGATGAGGGTGAGTAGGGGGGGTAGTATATATAGGAGAGGAATGGGCGCAGTAATATTATCTATTCAAGTGAAAGAGTGGTAACAAAATCACTCAATAGTATTATATACTAAGTGTAGGTCAGTGGGGGTAAGCCTTAATGTTTGAGGTAACAACAAGTCATTAATTAACAATTCAATTTTCAGTCTTGTTTTACTTAACACTGTTTTGGCAGCAGACAATTACATCATACTAACAAATTCTAGCTTTTGACCATACACATTGAAATCGTTCAAGAGTTGTATCACGTTGTCACATATGTATAATTGGGTCTAAGTTTACCCTAAAATATGTACTCTAGTTACAGAAATGTATAATAATTTGCGATACAGAAAATATAGTTTGTGACAGAACACAGCAAAAGGCTTGTGCAAGTGGAAAAATGTTGTTTAAGTGAAAAATATAGGCCTCTATGTGATTCTAAAAAGTGTCATGTTAATACTTACAATCCCAGATGTCGCCTAAACGGCCATTTTTCAGTGAAAATTGGGAAAATTTCAGACATTTGAGATGTGTTTCAGGAAAATGAGTCATAAGTCGCAAAAAATAGATTTTGAGATACCATTATATTTGAAAAGATGAGATCAAGCTGATTCCAATCATAGTAAACAGTCTAATAATCTCATAAGTATTTCAAGATTTTAAGTTTGATATTTTCGTTTTTGAAAAAAAAAGTGTCCAATATTTCTGGGGGTGAATAAACAGTAAAGTAATTAAATGTAGTCCATATGAGGACCTTTAAAACTAAAGGATATATTACAAAGATTGTCCTGAAATTTGATACATCCATAGATATATGTATAAGTGATAAACTGTCCAAAAATCAGAACATTCCAACAATGTGATCATGTGAACAAAAAACACTTTGAAAAATATCAATTTTGCGACTTATGACTCATTTTCCTGAAACACATCACATTTAGGCTTTTAATTCTTCACCCTGCCATTCCCACCATTATGATTGTACAAAGTTGACATTTAATTTTGTATGTTCAATATGGCACCCAATGCTGCAGAACCATTTACCTGAGAGAAATTACCATGGAAACAGTTGAAAGTCAGGATTTTTGTGACATTTCAGATGTGGTCACCATGGAAACAGCTGTCAATATGAAAAGCAATTCTTGTAATTGTGTATGTGACAGTTTCAAATATAGACAGCCCTGAATCATTTCTTTTATTTGCCATATCGGATATTATTCTATCATGAAATCTCATACAGTTATCATGAATCATATGAAAAAGGTCAAGGCAACTTTAAGTGTTAGTCCCTAACTTGGTGCGCACCAATATAAGTAGTATGTGGACACAACTCCAGGCCAGGCCCATAGCCTGTTTCTTTCCCCAATTCCCGTGGTCTTCTTACTACTGGCATATCTGTGTCAGATTTTCTGAAAATGTACTATTGGCAGCTGTACACAGATAATTGATTCTGCTAAATTAGGCTACAATTTGGTCAATACTTGTGAAATTCGAGTATATTTGGCATTGCATTGATTCTAGCAATCTATTTGGTTAGGTTGAACTGTATTTTGAACTTTATTTTTGTCCGAAATTTTATTTATTTCAAAGGATTTGCGAAGGTGAATTGTACATTTTCAACCGACTTCACCCATCTGTTGATTTTGATATTAGTGTTCCCAATTTTCCATGTGGATCGTTAAACATGTGTACGATCGATCATGTGAAGGATTAGTAGTTCCAAAGAATTTAAAATTTGACCCCCAAATAGCCCCTCGTGACCCCATTTCGTGAGAACTGACCAGATATTGAAAGACATAGATATATAGATATAGAAAGACAAAGCTATATAAATCCTCCAAGGTTTGCTTTGAAACAAATAAAAGCAAGTAAAATATTTATTGCTTTCAATAAAAAAGTCAATAGGTGTATGGCGATTCAGAACTAAAACCACACTATGTTTATTTGTCAATGGATCAGCGTCCTAAATTATGACACATTGTACATATTTCAATAAGAAACCTTTATCGAAATATTGAATAAAAACAATTATATAAGCAATTCCAAAGTTGCATTTGAATGGAATAAGGCTTTATTATTTAAATGACGATAGATAGCACTGTTGAGCTATATGGGATAGATGTTACTGACGTGGACACATTTTGATATTGTTAAAGTTTAACAATTTGTTTTGAAACACGATGCATATATAGCATTAGATATGTAGGGAGTTATCGGCTGTGATCTACAGCCTTCATCACCCTATCCTGTGTGTTTGAAGGTAAATGGCAGTGTTCAATAAAAGAAACTTTGGATTTAGAAAGAATATGGTTGGGGGAATCCAAAAAGCCAATAAAACATATGTCGTTGGATAAGTTTTTATATCAGGGACTGCTGAAATTTACTAGCATTTAGTATATATTAAGTTAATAAGGAAAAGATTGGTTTCTCCCATTTTCTCCGAATTCTCCCCAAATAAAAAAAAAGGGCGGGGGGGGGGGGGGTCATTGAACTACCGAAAAAGTCATTGGGAATTTATGCTTTCCCCCATTGACCTCCATAGTGAATGGTAGTAATCTTGAGTCGTCCCTAAAATATGAAATAATGTTATAACATCCTTTTTTTTTCCTTTTTGTATTCACCCAACCATGTTCTTTCTTTGAAGTTTTAAAGATATTGGGTTACTCTTATTCTTTCTTGCATTAGTTCTATTCCTTGCATTCTCACGGTTGTGAGCGGCGCTCACAACGCTGGTATTTACGTTTAAATCTAGTAAAAGAATCAAAGGCATGAACATGCTTAAGAATCACTATAAGTGCCTTCTCTTTCACAATGAATTATAGCGACACAGGGGTGCAGATGTTTTCTACATTTGGACATAATATGAGAGAGATATATAGCAGAGTGAGGTACATTAGGTTGATGCTACTGTTGGTAATGACAGTGTCAATAATTGAGAAGGTGATCTATACATGAGTAGGGACATATAGCATGTGCAACTCTGACAATGGAACACTCATATTAGACTCTAATAAAACCAGGATATGTCCATTTGTGATGTGTTCCAGGAGAATTAGTCACAAGTCGCAGAATTGGTATTTTTCAAAGTGTCTTAGTCATGAGATATCTTTGTTGGAATGTTCTGATTTTCTTCGGATTAAGGCGAGTATGTGTATAGGGCCTTGTCCACTAATATGCTGATTCTCATGCGATTGTGCACCTCAGAGGACTTTCTTTCACTAAATTATGTCAGAACAAGGCCCCATACACATACACACATTGGTATGTGAATTCCAGTTGCAGAAAGCACTTGTGAATCCAGTTTTGAAATGAATTATGCATCTAATAAAAAATGAACCACGCCCTACCAGTTATACTCAGATACAATAACTGATTGTTGTCACTCATCTACCATGAACGCTTCAGATGCTATATATACATGGGTGAAGTCACCAGCAAATGTAGAATGCACCGCCACCAATCCTTTTATATGTTTTTTGAAGAATAAGTCGCAAAGGATTTTGAGATATCACCATATTTGAAAAGAGATCAAGCTGATTCCAATGACAGTACACACTAGGACATCCAATGAGTGTTTCTATATTTTAAGTTTGATTTTATTTTTTGATTTTTGAAAAAAACAAAACATTTGCAATGTTTCTGGGTGGGTAAGTACCAGTAACTAAATATACTCCATACAAACGCCTTCATAACGCAAGGATATATTTAATACAATGTCCTGAAATGTCTTATCCAGATTCATATGACTATGAGTGCTAAATCCTCTAAGACGTATACTATTTCAATAAGGGTTTTGTGATAAAAACACTTTGAAAATTATCAATTTTCCGACTTGTAACTAATTTTCCTGAAACATAGCACATAATAGTAATTTTATTTCCCTTTCTTTTACATTTACAGTCAACAGTTATGGAAAATGGGTAAACAAATCTGCAAACGGCAGTTCTTCCTTGGTGCCCAAAATTAACAACTGGTTTTGCCTATTGATACATAACAAATTTGTGAACTAATTACAATATTTTTCCAAAAAATTTCCAAAATATCAATATTGATATTAGTATCAAAAATTCATTTAATTAAAGAACCCACATTTAAGACAAAACACTGTTCGAAGAAGAGTTCAACATAACCACCACAATACTAAATATGTCATCCATTTGAGGAAAATTAGTCATATGTCGCAAAATATGGATTTTGAGATATCACCATATTTCAAAAGATGATTCCAATGATTTCATCTTTTAAGTTTGATATTTCTATTTTTGAAAAAAAGGTTTTCAATTTTTCTGGATGGGTAATTACCAGTTAAGCAACTAAATATACTCCATACAAAGGCCTTCAAAACGCAGGGATATATTCAATACAATGTCCCGAAATTTCGTACAAGGATCTATATTACTATAAGTGATGAACCTATACAAAATCACAACATTTCAAGAAAGAGATTATGTGAAAAAAACACTTTGAAAAATATCAACTTTGCGACTTGTGACTCATTTTCCTGACACACATACCATAAACTCTTTATCATTTCTCAGTCTAATTCAGCAGAATGCACTGAATGTGAAGAGATGCCAACTATACATTCCCTGATGCACTGACCCATATGCGAGGTGTCATCTAAATATTTTATTAGGGAGAGCAGTGGGATATGCAGCTCCATTTCACACAGACTGATTGAATGGCGGTTGTTAAAGTGACACGGCTGAATGCTGTAACAATGGATGGCATGCAACTTGAACTGCATTGACCTCTGCTAAAATCTACACTACATGCTAAATGTTTTTTTATTATTATTTGTATTAACCTGCCCTCGAGGCTCATGTAATGCTAAGGCATATATTTAAAGATTTTTATTCTTCAAAGACATTATGTTTTTTACACTTTTTTCAGTCACGCTGTAATCTCATAGAAACAATTTTCAGAAATCTTTTTGAAATCTATTTTTTTTGTAATTTATTTTTTATATGTATTTTGTTATTGTTAATTGTATTCATGAATGACAGAAATGCTGATTTACACATCACTGTCATTCTAGCGTTTTCACATAGTATAATTAGCATAGTATAATAGTTCCTAAGAGCATGAATTAGAGATTTGCAATAAGTGTTCCTTACAATACACAATATGTTAAAATGTTAATGCTCTGCATGGCCCTTGTTAGTCTGCATACATATGAGTGAATACTGCATTAATACTGTTCAACCTAATCTAGAAAAATCTATTAAATTCATGTGTAGAGCTGCTGATCAAACCTTTCTATTCAAGCTAAGGCATAGAAACCCACAATAGTGTTGCATGCTTGAACAAATGACTGAGCTCTTTATGGTCCATTTACATTATACAAGCATATCCATCATAGCATGCTGTGGGCACAGTTAATAGCAGGTCAAACAAAGGTAACCGTGGGGTGAGATGCGATGGGAGTCCCAATGATGATGTGTTTCTTTCACTGCGCATGTGGCAAAAATATTTGAATCAACTAAACATAATTCCTGAAAAATTGAGATAATGAGATGTTAGACCATATATAGATGAATCACAGGAATACTAGTATGCAATATTCTGATCTGGTGCCATTTGGATGGTTTTGCATAGCCGCCAATTTGAATCTAGATTTGAATGGAATGATGTGACTAATGGCACAGTGTAAAATCTAAAGTAAACATGCCATCTTCAGCGTGGATTACTCTACAATGCTCTAACATCAATATCTATGTTATACACGATTCCACGACACAAGTCCCCATCTTTCCTCTCATGCATTTGGTTAACATAACTCATTATAGAAGCTAAGATATTGGTGAAAACATTCTTGCAATTTTTCGATACAAACGTATGCGCTGTAACAGCGATGCGCAGTGGCACATGCAAGCCCCCTATTATGTTATCAGCTTGAACAACTGAATAAGCCCTTGATGGTGTATTTATATTATAGAAGCATTGTGTGGGCACAGATTACATCAGCACACATGGTATGGGAGTTCTTTAAATAAGGGTGCTATTCATACACAGTGGCTGTCGCAAATGTGATTGGATCTACTAAACATAATTCATAAATAAATTAGTGAGATAATGAGATGTTACACCATAGAAGAACCACAATTCTGTAATGTAAAATGATCGTGATCTTAGGAAGGGATTATTGTTTTGTTTACAAAAGTTACCTGAAAACACAGCCTTAGATCAATCTCTTAATTATTAGAGACTGGACTATGTAATCACTGCAATATATACCCTGCTGTAATAATATTATTAATTAATGATTATTAATTATTAATAAATAGGAGTAACAATACTTTGTTTAAGCTTCCTCCTGAGAAATAACATGGTTAGGTGAATACAAAAAGCCCCCAAAAAGGATGTTATCATTTTATCTTATATTTTAGGGGCAACTGAAGTTTACTACCATTGACTATGGATGTCAATGGGGGAAAGCATATATTCTCAGTGTTTACTGAATAACTTTATTTAGTTCTATAACCCCCTGTTTATTTTGATTTTGATTATTTTGATCATCTGAAATTCTGGAAAAATGGGGGAAAAAAACGTTTTCTGATTGACTCCTACAGTGAATGGTACTACATTTCAAAGGGCCCTGAAATAAAAACTAAGTTCATGACGTATGTTTTTCATTGACTTTTTGGGTTCTCCCAACCATGTTCTTTCTAAACCGATACCTGTACCTGTATTTTGGTTTCTTCGGTGGTCTTTTATAGATAATGCATATAGAGCAGTGATTACATTGTCCAGTCTCTATGAAAAATATTCCATGATTCATTCTTTTTTGATTGAACGCTGGCATTTACCTTCAATCTGTATGCAGAGTTTTATGTATGTTTCGATATTGTATATCTGTACCTTATTTTGCACTAATATAGAACACCTTTTGACAACTTCATATACTACAGGCGATCCAAGAATACAATCCACTTGTGATTACCCGTCTCTTTGTAATTCATCTAATTTAATCCTAAAATGAAATAATAATAAAAGAAACCTGAAACCTGAAATGTATTATAATATAATTCATTGAATGTGGTATTTAATAGATTTTAAGATGCCCAGTCTGCACTTACCCTTTTCTTCCATGTCCTAGCTTGTATGACTAATGTATACTCAATGATACTTCAAATCCAATGTTATTCCCAAGTAAATGACCACAAAATATCATGTATATCACACAGGAGTGCTCCTTATTGAGTGCTTTATACTTATCAATACCAATCTGTCAGTCATCAAACAAGGTCCACTATTTGTGCATATGTTCCAGACTAAATAGATGAGATTTAAGGCCAAGGTAATCCATGGTAAGTCCAATAATCAGTATAACAGATCCAGTGTAGGGAGGAGCTGTGTATACACCATGTATTGTCCCTCAACACCGACACGAGGCATTTGATGGCTGGTGAGTGGGGATCTCTCTTTTATAGCATTATTCTCTCCACTCTAATATGTACAATATCTCTGTGGGTGAAATCGCCAGAAACTGTACAAATTATTTTCACCAATCCTATCAAATAACCCAAATTTCAGACGAAAATAAAGTTCAAAATACAGTTCAACCTAACCAAACAGATTGCTAGGATCAATGCAATGCCGAATATTCCTGCGATACCTATTATTGACCAAATTACAGCCTTATTTAGCAGAAGTTACTAAATGTGTACAGCTGCCAATTGTCCATTTTCTGAAAATCCGACCTGTATATGGTGCCAATGATGAGTGGGTAACATTGTCAGGAAATGTACACATGGCAACTAGTGAATTGTTAGAAAATAAAGCTGACATATTGATATATGTGATGTGTTTCAGGAGTGAGTCACAAGTCGCAAAAAATGAATTTCGAGATATTATCATATCTGAATAGATGAGATCAGGCCGATTCCAATGGTAGGAAACATCAAAGATATCTAAGTAATGCTTTTATATCATAGGTTTGATATTTTAATTTGTGAAAAAATATTTTGATATTTTGGGTGAATAATTACCAATAAAGTAAGTAAATATAGTCCATAAGATGACCTTAGAAATGCATAGATATATTTAATACATTGCCTTGGAATTTCGTGCATGTATTATTACTAATAACAGCATTAACTATCCCAAGAATCTGAATATTTCAACAAAGATATCCTATAAATAAATCAGTTTGAAAAATATGCATTTTGCGACTTATGACTCATTTTCCTGAAACACATCACATATGTACGTGTGTCTTTAGTATTGGCTAGACTAAATATATGTTTGATTATGTTGAACAAAATACGGATAAAATATTATTTCAGAAAAGTCAGAAATATTTATTTATTCACGACAGCATTCATCGATGTTTTACACTTCAATAAACACTAGTATTGTACCTGAAATGCACTAGTGTGATACCATGGCGTGGTATGGTATAACCTAAATAAATGTACTATTCCCTAGAGAGTAATATCCACTCTATATTTAATGAAAATAATTGGAGCTGTTATGTTAGATCTGAACAGAAGCAAAGGTAGATGGTAAGTACTAATATGAATACATTGAAATGTGTCTACAAGGTGTTGTCCAGCCTGTACATCCTATGTCTGGTATGTGGAACTAACATGTGTTGTAACATACCATTCACAATGGTCTTGTTCATATAAAGGTGTACATTGGATCGTAACACTAGGTTAATTTCAGAGGCACAGAGAGAGGGACAAGACGAGTGAGATATGGAGAGGGGAAGCTACATTATGTGAGAATCGCATGTGAATTGGCTTAGTGGACAAAGCCCTTAAAGGTACATACACATGAACACCTCCCATTGTGTTGTTCAACATTTTAACAGATCAAGTATGCATGTGTGTGGTTTGTACAGTGAGTCAGGTGCTATTGTTACAATCAGCACTCTCCCTTCTCTGCCCCTTTTATTGCTTCTGTACTGGATGGAATGGAAATGCATACATATGGGTGAAGTCATCAGAAAATCCTGTTACTTCATTTATAAAGTAAATGCCATTTCAAATCCAACCAGTTTGATGGAAGTGAGAGCACTCTACGCTTGTAAAATATGCCACAAGAAGTTGTAAGTTATGTGGGTGTGTAGTGGGACCCAATAGCACCCATCCCCTTTACTCCTCCATTACTACTCTGAACAGTAACAGGAGAAGTAGCGGGGCAGTGGAATCCAGAGTATAAACGCGAGATATCACGGTTTGTATAGAGTCTGCTATGGTTAGCGTTAGGTTATATGAATAAAGAACAACAGTTGCCGACGAATTACTAAACATCCAAAACTCCCTCGTCGGAAAAAGAGCCCTTGCAAACGAGCGGGAGGGCCGGGGGACCCGGCTAAACTTGGCCACAGAAACGAGGGTTGTCTGGACTCAGTGTTGACGATGTCTGCAGCCGATCTTCTAGATCGACTGCAGACACTTTGACTTAGGATCAGACATTTTAGCAGAAGAATCAATATTTTGTTACCTTTTTTATGGAATAATCGCGGAGTTTCTACATGGAATATGACAGCAATACATGCATGTGATAATCCTAGTTGTTTTGGTTGTGCAATGTGGAAGTATCTGACCGGAAGGAGCGCTCAGTGGTGGTGTGTGGGAAGGTATGTAAAGCGGGACGTTACATTACGTACTCCTCATGCTGTGAGTCGAGTGTTTATATCGGTCGATCGGCCGATGTGGAATCCCCATACGTTAACGTAACTTGAACGAAGATTGTCATTTACTTGTGTGCGTTTCGCTTAAACTGACTTTACATAAGTATAGCTTTGTTATTTTGCTGGCTATTGATGTGCGTGGATGGATACGTTTGTAGGAAAATAAGTGCGAGAAACCAAAATAAAGCCCATGAGTCACACTCCGTATTTCGCTGTACAGTTATGGCGCTGCGGTCGTAGTGTTTCAGAAATAGCATCCGCTTATTATAATAAGCGTTTGGGCAGCCGTTCATCTAGGCTTTAGGGATGAGTGAAGTTTACTTCCATTCACTATTGATATCATTGGGGAAACGGAATAACTTTTCGGAATAACTTTTCTTTAGTTTAATGACCCCTTATAACATTATTTTTTTTAATTGGGAAGGTAGAATAACTTGTCAGCTATGTATATGCTGATTTTAAAGAAAATCATATGAAAGTTCAGAAAATGCCCGTTTTGCACATAAACTCCTATAGTGAACAGTAGTAAATTTCGGCCGTCCCTGAAATTAAAACTAATCCAGTGACATGTTTTGTGTGTGTGTGTGTGAGTGGTGGGGGGGGGGGGGCTTATTGGTTTCCCACAATCATGTTCTTTATAAATCCAAAGTTTGAAGAAAATTCTATGTTTCATTATTTGTTTTATTAAGTACTGGCATTTACCTCTAATAACTAAATTACCCTTGATAAATTTGGTCCCTCCTTTGAAGAGACCCTCACTCTATAAATAGCTACAACTGATTGTCAGTGAATTGTTTGCTTATGAACAGTTGATTACCATCGTCCGCCAACATTGTTTGTACAATTTCAGCTTGGTGAAAACATCCATTCAAGCATTTACGAGTCCTACTTGCTAGTCATATCAACAAATATGCATTTCATATTCAGAATCCTCAACGCAACACTTTATTTATCAAATGAGCCTGTTGTCTGTGAGTCCAACAGCACAGTCACTTTGTGCAGACTATTTACATAAATATTTCAATTATATGACATTGATGGAAGCTAACTATCACACAGAATCCGGTTTCACAATGTATTGTTGAAAGTTAGTCGCCATGTGTTGGGATGGTTGGTGCACGCCCACAGCGATAGACGGCCCCAGTTGTAGGCCGATTCTGAGCCGAAAACAAAACAAAAAGAGTGATTGACAAAAAATAGGAACGTCGGAAAAGGAGAGGACGATAAAGAAAAAATAAAAAAATATATATATTTTGTTCATGGAACTCTCTCTTTGACTTGTATTGTCTTAGTAATACCATACATTTCAGGTCCTCTGTCATCTTCTAATTATTTCGGATCTGTAGGATGTATTCTTACATAAATTGTTGTTTTGGCAATATATTTATTCAGGTTATGATTATATAGTACGGTCGTTCTTGTGAACATATGTTTTTGTAACCTGAATTGTGTTATAATCTAGACTGGATTATCTAAAAAGACAAAACTGAAATAATAATTATATCAAGATAGACAATAATGAGTGATGTGTTGTTTTAAAAACAATTTTATTTCTCTGACTTTATTTCATGTCTCATTCAGCGAAAGTAACCCTCATGACATACAGTCAAATACATTTAACCAATCATTTGTTATATCTAGAAATATCTTGCATTATTCATTCCCTGGCATAAGGCCTGGTACTTTTGATATTTGTTTGACCCCTAGTTACAGGCCCAATAGACAGTACATTGACGATAACATACATTAAAAGGGAGCACCTTTTTTGTCTAAATTTCCATTTCTATTCATGTACAGTCTTATCAATTATTATCAATACACCGGGAACACATATTGTACATAACTAGTGTCAAGAACAGGATAAATGCTTATACAACTGTTTGGTTGAAGTTCACAGACAGGCAGAACAGGTCCGGACAAATTTTAATTGTGTAATCCAATGTTTACTAACTGCCCAAACATATGTAATAAGTTCAAATATCAAATTTCTACACAATGAGTCTTGTATGGGAAGCCTCAGGTTTTGTTCTATAGAGAGTTCAATACTCTTAGTCTTCAATTTTAGTTAAGTTTTTCTGGCCTTTGTAAGTTATTGTTTTAAAACTATCCATGAAGTCAGTATGATTGCTTGTATAATCCACGGCATAATTATATAGAAGTTGTAGACAGGCAGGACAAGTCAGGATTCATTTCAATGAATTGAGTATATTTCCTGATTGAGAAAAATACATCAACCCTCAAATCTAAAGTTTTGTTACGTAATTGGATTTATATGGGAAGTTTGATCCAAGTAGTGCTAGACTGTTTAACAATCTTCATATTTTATTTCGGTCCAGTTTTATTCCACTTGAAGGAGGGTTAGTTCCAGTGATTCTGTGTTCTGGCTGTTGTCAATTAATGCTGTTTTAAAGAACACATCTTGTATAAATGCTAAGATAATACACAATTATCTGGTTGCAGTACACAGTCAGACAAGACAAGTACATTATTTCCCAACTGCCAAAATACATCAAAGCTCAAATCTACAATATTTGTACAATTAGAATTGTAGCGGAAGTCTGCAATGTCCATTTGTTGTTCTACAGAATGTTTAACTCTCAGAATGTTATTTTTGTCCCGATTGTTTCCACTTGAACACAAGTTAACCATTTGTTTCAGTTAGTGATTGTTCTGGCTTTGCATTCAGAACTCCTCCCTCTCCATTTTCCAAAAAGCCAGCACTGAGTTGCGGGGATAGATGGTTCTGTAACTCACTACTGGTAGTCTTCTTTACCCTACGCCTGGAGCAGGGGCACATGCCATACAGGAAGAGATCACAGATCTCAATGAGGGTGATTAGAGAACCACCTAGCAGCAGCCCCATGAACCCTCCTACATCACCTGCAGGATCAAAAAAAAAGATTCATGAGATAACCTTCAAACAGATCAACAAGAATTTAGTCCATAGATGTGTCTGATCATTCTGATACTTTCAATGCTACAAATGAATCACATGAAGTAATTAGGCTGTCTTGTAGTGTACTGAAAGTTAAATTTATGCATTAGAATAGTCTTTGATTGTGTTTATGTTGAGAATGGCAAAGCACTTACTGAAGAATGAGCCTGCATCATAGGCTTTTATTTGTTCCACAGACTGGTACTTCAACTGTGCATAGTAAATGTCCAGGGCAATGAAATTGGACCTGGAAAGATACAGCTATATTTTAATCTGCTCTAGCGGACGGAAATGAATTTATACAATGTGCCTTACATCAAAACAAAAGAATTGGCTGTCAGATATTTCTTGTAGTTAATGTACAATTTAATTTAGCATTAAGTGGAATGCAGGTAATTAAACATACACTTTCATATAGGCAGTTGTGGTATACAGGTAACTAGTCACATTATTAAACTTAAACCGACAGCATTTTAGCTATTCTCATGTATTTGTATTAGAATATAAATTTTAATACACACACAAAATGAGCTTTGGGGGTTGAATGACATTTCATTTGTCTACATGATCTTTGAGAATGTGTCAACAACAAGAAATATAACCACAGAATGAAATTTCTTTTTAGTAAAGGGAAGGTGAGAGATATATTCAACATGTAACCACAAAGATTTATTTGTGATATGGTTGATTCTCATGAAAAGGTTCCAAATAAAGGTCCTTGAAATGAAATGAAATTACTAGTATAGGTGCCTCATATCCTACTCTGCTTTTATTAGATATCAAAATTGTTGAAAATATACCCTAAAATATTAGTACCAGAGTCTGATACCATAGAACCATTAACTATGAGACATGAACACATGGAAAAGATCTATGGGAAGAAAACTAATAAAAAATGACATTTTCCCATTTGGAACCATTTCATGAGAATCAACCATATTGCTGAAAGTAGGATTCATAACTTTCATTGCGTGTATTGCATGTAAACAAAACATGATAAGTACTGCTTATAACTATACTTAAAGATGTCATGAAACAAAAGAAAAAGATAATTTTGGCTACACTGACTGATGATAACATGAAAGTAATTCATTCTATAAAGACTTACGTGACAAACTCTTCATCAAACTTGAGGCTCTGCATCACACCTTGGTTCCACTCTATAGCGCTGCTGATCTGCCCCTCTATTTCATCCACTCTCTTGTAGATATCTGCCCTCAGCTCTGTCAAGGCCTTTTCAAGTGGTTCTATATACCAGGAGACTAGTTTGGTCACAAGCACTGGCCCCCTCAACTCTGCAAATACTTTATCATTAACTATTCGGGTTGGTATTGTTTGCATTGTTATGGATGACAGGTCTTGTTTGTGTGGCCTTGGCCATTTGAGCAATGTTATGTTGGATAGTGCCATACCTGGATTAGCGAGGTACTGACTAAGTTTGTGGTCTAGATGGATGAGCTTTGTGTAGACTTTACTAGAAAGTGACTGAATTTCATGGACTTTCTTCTTACTCCCATCAAGGATCTCGCTCTCTATATTATTCTGGAATGTTCTCAAATGACGCTTGGACCTTGTTAGTCTCTTTTCATCAAGATCCACCACCATTTGTTTTGCCGTGTTATCACCACTTTGGAATTCTTTAATGGATTCTCTGACAAACCGGGCAAATGTGTTTAGATCTGCAGTTGCCTTGTTGAAACTTAACATGTTGTCTACATCCTGTGGACCGTGGATCCAACTGAGGGATCTCACTTCACTCAACATTCCTGCTTCCCATGTCTGGGTGTCTTGTAGAGCGTGGTAGTATTCATTAACACATTGTGTACTTCTTGGTAAAAGTTGCGTCTTCAGTAACAATATAGAGTTTTGGAGTTTTTGGACTATAGCAGATACATTTGTGCTGGGATTAGCTTCCCCAAGCGATTGGTCTAGTTCTTTCATTGTGCCAGTGGAGGAAACAACTTCTTTGTGTAAAATCTCAATATCATCTTGACACCTGTCATCCAGGAAATGTGTCTTTGGTAAGTCATCAACAATACCAGGCAAGAGATTGCTCAGAAAAGCAAGGGAATCTGGTTCGAGGAGATGCAGATACTGCTCAACAGCAGTAGAGAAGGTTTCCACAAGGCTAACAGATTTAGCAAGCTGATCCTTAATCCATTTTCTATCACGGCTTGTTCTGTTACTCATAACAGTTTGATAGTTAAATATCAGCATTTGTAGATCAACCATCATATCCTGTGCTGTTATTATGTAAGACCTTCGCACAGGTTCAAATGTACTTCCATATGCTTGTAGCACTCTCTTGAGTCTAAGTCCCAGCACTTTGTTGATATCTTCATCTAAGATATTAGTGAACCTTTGTAAAGCTTTTTCAGTCATGACTATGGATGACACCGGGCCCCATGCGTTCTCCTTACTGAGACTTATGAACTGGTCATAGTTCTTGGCAATGTTTTCCCAGTCCTGAAGAAGTTTTCTGTAAAGTTGTGGATTTGTTCTGTAAGATATATCCAGAGCTTCTTCTCTGTCAGTTGACAGTTGGTCAACTTCAGATGTCAGAATTTGATTGACACTGAGGCTGGATAATGTGGCATATGAAAGATCATTCTCAAATATTCTTCTTTCACAAGGTTCAGTGCAACCACATGTTGTTTTGTGGGATGAATCTAAAATAAACACATAAAAATTGCTGTATATCTCGAAATTCAAAGAAAAATGCTTCTTTTGAAAAAAAATATACATGTTAACATGCAATAAGCATGATATGGCTTTATTTCTGTGATCACTAAAATTGATGAGAAATTTGTCATTGTATCATGGCATATGTACGTGAAAATTATTATGGACTATTCTGTATAATATAAGTAATTTATTATGATGATTGATGTCCAGTGAAAGGAGCCATCTATACAGACCATATTAAGATTTTAACATGTTAATTAACTTACTTTGAGAGGACCAGCAGTTGAGGAATTCACTCACAGTACATATTGGGGGGTCAACTGAAAATTAGAAATTCATTAAATGAAATAAATCTTTCTGATCAACACAGGTCTATTTTTAATGACATATCTTATCAACAAAATATGATATTAAACAAATAGAACAGGTTATATATAGTGGCAAAGTATTCATGATTAATCTAATAGTGTAATTTGTAAGCCCACTTTTTGAAACAGACATTCCATAATATTCGAAGTAGAGTGATTAACCCAGAATGAGTACAGATAAGGGAAGTTGAATTGCAGTATCTGGTTTTTATTTGGGGGTTACCGACGTTTCGGCCAGAGAATTGGCCTTTTTCAAGGTGATGTTATGGTGATTCCATAATATTCCAAAGACCATATGGTCCATGGATTGGCTTAAGGCATTCCTGTGTGTATAGCTGTGTATTGCCTTAAGACATTCACATGTGGATGGCCGCCTATTGCCATATGGCACTACCAGTAGGAAAGAATATGTACTGCCAAAAAGCTTCATAATAACATAATTTCATACTGGTGATCTTATCATGCAAAATGGTCCCTGAGGTAATACCAAAAACATCACATCAAAGTAAAGTTCTGGTCATGCAATTCAGATTCAGAAAGTAAACAATGAAATCCTGCATGTACTCACATTCGCTATGGCCAGGCATGAAGGCCTCTCTACAGTTGCATGCCTCCACACTGGTGTTAGTCTCACATTCACGTATACAGGCAGAGTAGGTGTAGTTAGCCAGACCATGGGTGTAGGCCAAACCTCTGTTACCACAGTCTCCCCATGGTTGGGCTAATCTCCTTGTCTGTAACATTTTATGAATACTATTTAGAAGTGACACTGTTTATACAATAAACAAAATTAGAATATTTTGTATATCACACTTAATAATCTAAATAATCTAAGTACACAATGGACAGTTTCATGAACAAAAGAACACAATACACAAGATGCTGTTACTGCTATCATTGATAAGATGGGTAACATAAAAGAAACAATACATGGCCGAAATAGAATCAAGTTACCAGCAACAAGTTATAGTTTAGTTTGCATGTATAATATTACAGGAAAAAAGGGTTAAAATAGAACATTTATTATCAGTCCAGATACTACATATTATCTACATGATATCCATTTGGTTTACATCACAGACTCTCCCAAACTATTTTATTATGACCATTCAGGATTCAGTGAATCAGTTACATACTTAAGCACATAATTCCTACTGCAAGACAACACAAGCAGTACATGTATGTTGGAGAGTTCAATCTTCTCCTTAGCCCAAATCAGAGAGTTTTAACAACCTAGACAAGATATAAAAATACATGATGACAATGAATAACGATTTCATGAAATTATAGCACAAGGAGCCACGCTCTCTTATCCAGCACATGGTGGTGGTTAAGGCAATGTCTACCCCGTCTAACATCACTTACCTCACTTAGAGTCATGCCTACCAAGGCATGTTTACCTGGGGAAACTGCAAAACCAAGGTCTCTCACAAAAGGCACCTCTTTCTGGTCAGACACAAAAACCTGCAGTAAGAGAAACAGAGGGTTAACATGTTTAAAAAGTGTAACTTTTTTTTGATAGACATCAAATATACGAGAATTATATCTCCCCATTCACCATATTTGTTGTTTTGTATAAGCAATACATCTGTATGTTCCTTGTACCCAAGATATGGAATAATATTGGTTTTGAACCCTACTGTGGTCAGCATTAGTCTGCTCTTAAAGCGATAGTGGTTTGCTGCTGTATGAGCTGAAGTGAAAATAACATAATAAAAAATAGTTAATTAATTACAAGTACGGTACAAACCTTTATGCCAGCATCAGTTTGTGGACCGTCCATGTACTCATACTGCTCTATGTTTAGTATTAACTGCAGACCATGAGATGCTCCTAGTATATATAAAGTGGAAATAATATAATTTATGTTTTTATATATAATACATATTCTCATTTAATGACTTCAGGGATATCAATATGAACATAAATTTTCTGATTACCCCTGATAAATCTCCTGTTGCTAAAGGTTTGGTAATATAGTGGGATCCACAATGACTAGTGTTACTTCAGTATGGTATTTTGATGACAACCACTGCATTTGACATGCAACAAATAGTTCCTAATAGTTATCACCTGTTTACAATGAATACAATTTTATCTACAACCTATTCAGTTTAGATGTAATAATATTGAGATGCAAGTTTGGTAGTGTGTTATAAAACAAGTATTGAGATCCACTATGACTAGTGTTAATTCAGTATGGTATCTTGAGGATAATGACTGCATATGACATGTGACAAATAGTTCCTAATAGTTATCACCTGTTTACAATAAATAGAATGCTATCTAAAACCTATTCAGTTTAGATATAATAATATTAAGATGCAAGGTAACAAACCTGTGTAGTTGGATTTAATCCCTCTGGCTGCATTGAAGGTATGGCAGAGGCCATAGTCGGTAATGCTGGTGGAGAAATCCTTAGTAGAACACTTAGTTCCAGATATAGTGCACCTAATATGTCAACAGACAAATATATACTATTCAAGATTTCATGAATCACTTGAGCTTAACATACAAATTATCAAGTTTCTAAACTACACTAGATTGCAACTTCTTTTTTTGAAATAGCAAAGCAATGATTGAAAAGATGTCATATGTATAGTTTCCAGTCTTACAACATATTCTCATGGAATGAAACTATTGCATAGTTGATATGTGAATATATTTTGATTTAATAATGATAACAAATTCTTCATGGTACATGTTAGGACAGGAATTTTAGAACAATTCTGAATGAACAATTGTGAGTTGACCACTAAACTACAAACCTGTGCAACATTTTACTAATGTGATGTCCAGCTCTCCAATAAAACTCTGTCAGGTTTTCTGTAATTGTACAAAAGCGTCAACTTTCATTCCAATGGAGCTGTCTGATATTTGGCAGATACTTCATACACAGACCATTGTAAATGGCCTCTTGATATGAAACCCTGAACTTATTAACAGTTGCAAAGGCTTCTATACAAGTACTGTATACAACTACTGAGGTTGTATTTCTTTCTTTCTACATATTGCCCAAACAGACGAGCATCTAAACATGTTCCTTATCCCATTGTCTCTTTTTGAATGAACATATAACATTCAATGAACAGATTCTCAAATGTAAAAATTGATATGCACTCATGGTTCTTAGAGTGAGTGAGTGAGGTTGCTTGCTTTACGCCCTTATCAACACTTTGAAGTGTTATATCAAGGGCGGGAGAGCTGAGAGGGAGGCAGTTTATGATCATACCCAGGAAATAGAGATAGAGAGAAGAAGGGAGAGAGAGACAGAGAAAAGAGACAGAAAGGCCCTTTAAGGTCTTACCCAGGACCAGGCACTTTAAGGTCTTACCCAGGACCACATGGTTCTTAGATATAAGGTTCAAACTAGAACAAATTGCATAAGAAGGTGTTTTAACTGTTGTAGGTGCTTTGAGAGCGCCTAGCTTATTAAGATACTAAAATAATGAACAATTAATTAACTAACCAGATGGTCTAGGGATAGCTGGCCATCCTGCTGAGACTGTTGTTGATGGTTTGTCAGAACTCCTAATTATTGCAGAGGGAGTTGTAACTAAATTTCCTAGCTCAGCATCTGTAGTTCTATCTGCAAATGTGATGCACAGTGATTATGGTCCACCTTCTCAGATTAATATCTTTGGATATTCTGAAACCCTTGATAAGCACAGATGAATATTGCACCCAACTCTCACACATATACCATTGTAAAGCAATATTGAATAAATATACCTATAAACAATACAAATGTTTGGGCAATGCTATCTTTATTGAGCATTGAAGGTTTGTATTGTTCAGGAGTTCAGTTTTTTTATAACAGAACAGATGGACAGAGAAGCTCGATGAAGCTGCATGAATAAACAATGAGATCTTTGAAACGATGTTAGACGTAAGAAGTACTATTCATGAAAAAAATAAGTTGAAGGTGAAAAGCCACGAAAGCTTGTATATTTTCGGTTGGTACAGTAGAATATATATCATTAATAAGGAGTAGGATTTAAGTAGGATAAAAAAAGAAAAGGAAAGTGAGTGGGAGAATAATTAATATTAAATCTGTTAAAAGTCTGTTCTCTGTCATAAACCAGATGGACTTAGTAATCCTGGATCCTAGTTATTGTGGTGTCCAATGTCAACACCTGAGCTTGACAAAGATACAGATGGACAGAGAAGCTCGATGAAGCTGCATGAATAAACAATGAGATCTTTGAAACGATGTTAGACGTAAGAAGTACTATTCATGAAAAAAATAAGTTGAAGGTGAAAAGCCACGAAAGCTTGTATATTTTCGGTTGGTACAGTAGAATATATATCATTAATAAGGAGTAGGATTTAAGTAGGATAAAAAAAGAAAAGGAAAGTGAGTGGGAGAATAATTAATATTAAATCTGTTAAAAGTCTGTTCTCTGTCATAAACCAGATGGACTTAGTAATCCTGGATCCTAGTTATTGTGGTGTCCAATGTCAACACCTGAGCTTGACAAAGATACATAGAAAATGAAAAACAGGTAATGAAAACCACGTCATTCTATAACATTACCTTTCTTACTACCCTGTTATTGATGAAGCTTGTACCTTCTGCCTGGCTGTAATATAACTTGTTCACCTTTTAGAATTTTGTGTACATATTTTTGTGGCTGAAAATAGGCTGAGACAGATTTACAGGTAGTTTTAGGGTGCAATGATGAGAGCAGGTGGACACATTGGGGCACAGCTACAACACTCTCATTTTTTTTACTCACCAATTTTACATGGGTCCTCATTATTACTTTTGCCGCAGACAACCACTGAAATAAATCCCCCAACAGAGTGATAGAGGTGCATGTTAAATGCATGAACCTATCCGCACTTTGAAGTCAAATTTGATTTTTCAGAATTTGAACTTATTGATTCTTATTTCAATGCATCTTCATCAGTCATATCCTTGCCATTCCTGGCATACAGTATTGGACCTGTGGTGTATCGTTTGAGAGCATAGCGGATGATGTCTTTAACAACCAGACTCCCAACATTTTTATCCCCTGACAATTGATGTCCAGCGAGCTGTTCAGAGTGCCTATGCACTTACATAACATTGCAAACATAATGTGACATACTGCCCAGCTCCCCCCACCTGCCAGTTTGTGTCAATAAATCCTGGAATTGAATACATATGAATACACACTATGCTTACTTACATGTGGGAAAGCATGTCTATGCAAAAAAAGTGTGTATGCCACAATAGGTTTGCATATCCACAAAAACATGGCCAGATTTGACCATTGCATGTATGCATGCTTAGATCTCACTAGCTGAATCTGCTTTTGGAATCCAAGCCATTGACTCCACTATTTTGATTTATTGTGTAAATCTAGCTGCACCAATCAATGACGCTCAATTTATGATGATCATTTAATGACGCAAAGTTGGAGGCACCTGCTTTTGCAGTGTCAGAGGGTTTGCAAGACATTAACTGAAGGTAAATGAGTCAGAAATCGCAAAACTGATATCTTTTGAAGAGTTTCATTCAGAGACTATCTTTGTAGTAATGTTTTCCCTTTTGAGATATCTATCGTTTAAAGGCATATAAACACATACCAAATTCCATGTATCAAATATATTATTGCGTTTCTAAGGTCAGCCTGTGGAGTGTAATTAACTGTGTTTCTTTCTTACAAGCTATGAAAGGGGACAACTCAAACATTAACATTCTCATGGGTATAACAAGATCCTCACCTGCGGGTGTTTGACAGTCTCTTTCATCCTCCCCGTGCGGACAGTTTGCAATGCCGTCACACACAGAAGCACTGTCTATACACATCTCTACGTCTCCATCGCACCAGAAAGAACAGTCACTTCCTGTGGAAAATATATTGGGAATTTTGTTGATAAAAGCTCTTACTAGGTAAAGTCCATAGTCTTAAAAGCTATGAGATGATTCCATCTTACCTGAAAAAGGGCAAACTAGTCCCGAAAGCTTGTGATAAATAAACTAATAAGTGCAACAACTTTATTACAAATCTAAGAACCCCATCATTTACCAACCATCACGCCCAAGATCAATATACAGCCATTCTCCCTCCTGGTACTATTGAATATAAAGAAGTATAGTAAATTAAAAATGTTAACTAAAACCTAATATGAATCAATATTAACCTATTGATTATTGAAGACAACAGACCATACTCACTGACACAGATTCCATCGTTCTGGTAGACAACTTCCACTAGGTTCAGTTGCATCTCATCATCATTTCCAAGCCTTAAATCCAGATAGTTTTCTATCACAATCCTGAGTTTGAGCCTATGCTGGCCTGGGAGCAACTCAATGTGACGTATGTGGCTCCCCAGACTGCTCCTACTCATGGGTGACTCTGTATGTTGCACCTCTGTGTCTCCGTCTGTTATTGTGAGTTCATCCAGTAAATATCCAAGGTGTGTGAAGAATACAAGACCTATGCATGCTTCTGTGGTTAGGTTAAACCGTGGGGAGAGGATTGTGGCCACTGCATTTGGTCTGAGGCGTGGCTGCAATTTGGCTACCAATGACCATCCTACATACAGTCAATGATGGTCATTAGAAACAATGAACACAGGCACATAACAGTAACAAGAAGAGCTGAGCAATGCCTTAAAGATTCTGGTGGTATTTCTTTTTAATAACTTATGGTCATTTAAGGCGTCATTTACCACAACAATTGAGTACAAATACACTGTCTATTTGGAAGATTACAGATATTGCTGTGTATTGAGCAAGGACATTAAACAGTGCTTTAATTTTAAAACAACCTTCATCAATTCAATTGTGATAGCACAACAAAAAAAGGAAAAGAAGTGTTATCCTCTACCACGCACAATTATTGTCCCTCCTAGCTTTGGATTGCAAAAGTGCCACCTACTAGTCAGATGATCATCTCAGTCATGTATCTACCAGGCATACCACATATATAAATTGACTACTGAGAGCTTATAACAACTCACCAACAGAAGTAAACAGCCAGTTGGCACCACTAGTTGAAACATCCAGGTACTTACAGTCTCCCTCACTGAGAAACTTACAGAAGAACTTCCCACCAGCAACTGAAAGCAGAGAATCATTAGTCTGTATAGTTCACTATCAAGTGTAGCCAAAGTTTAAACATATACTTGGCAGTATATGTTGATGCTTGGCAACCATCATACATCTAAGGGAACATATTGGATATTTTTTCCTAGTCTGAAACCACCTGCTTGTTTAAGTTCTGGTTTCTCTATTTTTCGTTTTCTTGGATCACTGCCTTGATATTCTCGGAGTAATAACAACCTACATAACGTTATACATAACGTTAATTTGGAGTAAAACTATGAAAAAAATGTGATGTGTTTCAGGAAAATGAGTCATAAGTCGCAAAATGAATATTTTTCAAGGTGTTTTATTCACAAGATCCCTTTGTAGGAATGTACTCATGTTTTAGGAATCTAGCGCCTTTGCTCATATGAATACATTTGTCAAATTTCAAGACTGTGTATAAAACTTATCCATGCATTTTTAAGCTCATTCTATAGGGTATACTTAGCTACTTTACTAGGAATTGTCCACCCAGAGGTATTGCAAACTTTTTGTTTCCAAAATAAAAATATCAAACTTAAAATCTAGAAATACATATTAGATGTCCTACTATTTACTAACATTAGAATCGGCTTGATCTCATTAGCTCCATGTCAAATTCATCACATAAACAAGTAAATGTATTAGTTTAGTTACATACTCAGAGTGGAATGAAAACTAGTCGAAAAGACCAATATAACTTGGTAAAAAATAACCTGAATAAACAAATTGTTAAAAATAGAAATAAATCTATAACTGCAAATACTCACATTTGTCCTCACAAGTTACTGTGTCATCCAGCTCTATGTTACCCACAGCTGCTGTGATATCACTCCAGCTAGTATCTGATGTACAGTTCACCTCAAATACAAGGCGTGTTAGGAAGTGGTTCTGGAGGGAGGTATGCGCTCTCCTCTGTACGATTGACCCACTATCTCCATGGTCTCCCAAAGTGTAAAGATGGTACCTGAAATGATAGAATCAAATTAGTATCAGCTGCCTGAAATGAGTTGTAGCTTACATATTGAATCCGAACTATGAACAAAAGTTCTGACACCAGTAGGACTGTGAACTATCAGAGTACCTACTATTTCATCATGAAATCATTGTTTTACATCAGATCATTTTGTGTATTCCGATGGGACAAATTGTTTCCAATGAAGGAAGTACTGATAATTCCCCTTGTTAAAGATGGATCAAAGATCATGCATAATAGAAACATGCATAATTGAGAAACAAATTCCAAACAGAAAAATTATTTTGCAGTGAGATATCATCCTGTCCTTCATATCGAGTCACATTATAAGAATGTCAAAGATGATAAATAGTGCACAAACCTAGCAGAGTCTTGTTCTTGGTAGATGTAGATACCACAGAAGCCTTGCTTACTGCTCATGTAGTAGTTGAAGCTCAGACATTGGTGCTCTGTAGCAGTATACACTGGTTGCCATGGTGATACCAAACGTTTCAAACTGTATTTACCCATCTTACTATCTGAGGTTTTCATATAATCTGGATAAGTAAACATTTCTTAGATACAGAAGAAATAGATCAACAATGACTTTTAGCTAATAGTGTGTTATTGTCTACCTTGAAGAGTCCATGTGCTATAGTCACCCAGTATCCATTGAGCCGTTTTTCCCATTTTAGAAAGTCTATGGACTTACTTGTCCGGCCAGGGCCACCTACCAGTCTATTCATATGTCCACCCCACTGGCAGACAAGATTGGCTATGTCAAATCATCTTTTGAGCCAGTCTTTGGTCTGCCTATAGGATACCAGGACTAAGACACTAAGACTTATAAAAGGACTAACCTCCATTTCTAGGCTGCTGGTGCACTAATGGTGCAAACAGTTTGTGTTTTGTCGAAAGAAATTATCTCTAAACCTAACGTGATACTTGGGACACTATTGCACTGTCTTTGATGATTTTTTTCTCATGGAAAAAACAAACATCTTGGTCAGTGCAATAGTGTCTGTTGTACCACATTCTCATTAGGTTCTATCTATGTATTACATAAGTGCCAGTGCTGACTTACTTCCCTCCTTCTCCCACAGGTTGATGACCGGGTCTGATTCATCTATATAGCCACAGTTGTAGCTGTCCAGGAACTCACATGCTACTGATACTTCTGTTTAAGAGAGGAACAAAGGCATGAATTGGTTGGGGAAATATCTGATATAGTATTGACTCAAGACCCATGTAATGCTTGGGTACTGTTTGAGAAAGATGGAGATGTTCAAACATATCAAGATGATAGATCTAGCTATAGTAGGGTTCCTGGCCAATGCAAAATATGATTTTCACTTAAAATTCGTGCAAAAGTTTCGTTCTTGGTATCAAATGAAAGCTTAGGGTCTAAGGAACATTTTTGGTCCGAGTGTCCAGCCATCATTCCACTGGGGGGCCCGCTAGGGGGCTTTTTATGTAGGGGCCGGGCCCCACTTTCCCTGTTTTAGGAAAATTATTATAACTTATGAAATAATAGTCCGATCTGAACACAACTAGTGTTTCCCCAGGAATTTGATAGATTTTTAGGGGGTGAAAAACTGAACTAATCAACAAATGAATCTGTAAAATTAAACGGTACAGCCGTTAAATTATGTAATCTAGAATCGTCGCTGGGGCTGGGGGGTGGGGGGCTAGTACAGGCTTGTAAGTCCTGTGATGATGACTGAGATATCAGTAATCGGTTTTACCGATAGGGAGGGTTGGGGATAAGTAATTCTCACTGTAAATAATCTGTTCTTGTTCATCTAAAAGAAATAATTATATTCATTTACCTAACATTGTGATTGATGGAAATTGTGAAAACCGACCAGTACAGGGAGGAACATTTTTCGCCATTAAATTCTTACCAGTACAGGTAGGAAGACTGTCAAAGCATTGTACGCTTGGTTAATTATTATAATTTTAAGATTAAGCATAGTGTAGTCTTGTACCTAAATGAGATTTTTACTCTAATTATTAAGATTGTCTGAATTTCCGAAGGACTTATCAACATTGTGGTGCTAAATAATAATAATAACTAGAAACTATTGAAGGACTTTGGGTGAACTAACTAACCCTTATGATCAGATAATGATTGAAAACTACACATCAAATTCATCGATGGACCATCAACCTTCCTTCCACCCCACTTCGGAAACCCAATAACATGAACAATGTGAAACATCTGAACATTTGGACTGCTTCGATAACAACACATAATAGTTAACTTCATCTCATGGACAAACCACTATCCATATGAATAATAAGTCTAAAACGACAGACTATGAATATTTAATGTCTCGAACTATATCAAAGCGCATTGAGAACATGTTTCGAAAATCATTTTATCACCCTTATTTTTAAAAGGGCCCCCATGGAAGATCACTCTTGTGAGGTCGTGTCCTTTTCTTGATTATATATATTGTAATATGTATGATTATGAATAAAAGTTTTATATATATTAAATAGGGAATTAACAGTGGAAAGCGTTTTGGTCAATGGTTTTCATCTAGTGGGGTCGCGGACCCCCTAAATCGGGGGGTGGCGGCTTAACACACCTTGAAAATGTTGAAACTGCTATAACTTCTGCTATAATAATCAAATTTGGGGGTCAACAGAAGGTTTCTCAACACTATTGGGTAGTATTTGTACCCCTTATTAACATACTAAAAGTCCCTCAAAATCAATGGGAGGAGCACCCCCAAAATCCCCAAAAGTGAATCCCTAGGTCCTTTAGCACTATATCATATATATGGAAACAACTGTTGTGTCTTTTTTGCAATCCTTTTGACATCAGCCCAATCATGATGACTAATATGGCTATTTTTCACACTGAATCATTTGGAAACATGTAGTACAACAAGTTTACATTGAAAAAAAAATTGTCAGTAAATTGTTGAAGAAATTAAGAGAAAATGTGCAAAAACTCAGCTGAAAATAATGGAAAAATCAGTGCGGTTGTACTTTGTAACCTCCTTTATTCTATTAATAAATGACTTCATCTTAAAGAGCAAGTCCTGGGCTTCAAGCAGATACCAAATTTATGGATTTGTGTTGATATTTGAATAAATGGCGTTGAAATTAGTGTTAATGAGAAAGCACAGATTTGAAGAATACTCAAGCCAGTTCAAAGATTGAGTGAGTGCTCTCTCTGAGGTTGGCGCTATCAGCTCAACCCTCTATAAATAGCCTGCTTGTCTCATAAGGAGTAGAGTCATATGTGGAAAACACCAAAAAGGGTCCTTAGCTTGAGTCAAATAGCCATGCTGAACATGTTTCTGTTGACCTAAAATGTGAACCTCCACTTCCACTTTTTCTGGGTCTAAAATTGCATTCTGAAACAAGGAGCAAAAAGTTGGTACAACTTCTTTATGAAAGCTGCCTTAGTGTGCCCTATAGAAGAGTCCTTAACATTGAAGCTAGCTTTGCACATTCTATAGCTGGACAAGCTAAGGCCAACTTAAATATAGTTTGCCCATCCAATCTAAAGCAACATATCTTTACAGTTGCAGCACTAGACAATTTGTATCACAACCCTTCATCCAGAACTGCTACATCATCGTTCCATGGAACTGGAATTTCAATTTCCCATCATTTGATAAACCTGGGTTGGGTAGAGCACATCCAGAGATTGAATCCTGGACCCAAGGTTTGGGTACAAGTGGATCCATTCTCCCTGCATCCTACACCTTTGTCCCACCTGTAGATAGAAATCTGGTCAGTCAACCTCCAGTAAATCTGACAACAAAGGTAATGCCTGCATTTGAGAGGGAACAGGAACATGAAAAAGAATGGATGACAACTGTACACTTGTCACTTCAGGTAGAACCAGAAAAGGAGACTGGGCCAATTATGTGGTCTTCCTACCATGCTTCTCAAGCAGATGCTATTGGAGTAACCGAAAAATGAGGCACTTTTACCACTATTTTGTGACAAAGCTGCTTCACCAGGAATAATTTGTCATGGTATGGAGCTTGTGAAAACAATAACTGAGCATCTTAATCCACAACAAATACCAGTAATGGTAGTGGACCTACCCCTCTTTGATATTGCAAAGAGAGTGCAATGGACCTTCCCAGAAATCTTGGGTGAAGACAGATTCCTGCTAATGCTTGGAGGGCTCCACATCGAAATGGCTCTCTGGGCTACAATGGGAGATCTCTTGTGTGGGTCTGGATGGCCTGAATCCCTTACAGAAGCAGGAATTACTAGGACAGAGGCAGCTGCTGCATCATTTTTAAGAGCATCTGATCCAATGAGAACAAAGTATGCTCATCAGATTACTGTTGTTGTACTTGATATTCTTCTGAAGCGGGCCCATGAGATCTCAGGTTCAGAGAAAACATTTCAGGACTGGGTTATGGTAGCTAGCCAAGAGCAACCAACAGTACAGTTCTGGCTACTTATACACAAGTACCAACAACTCATATTCATGTTCATAAAGGCCCATCGAGAGCGCAAGTTTGACCTCATGGTTGCCTCTTTGATAAAACTTTTTTTTGTTCTAGATCACCAAAATTATGCCCGGTGGGTTCCTGTCTTCATCCAAGATTTAGAGTCACTTCCACCTGTCATTGAGGAGGAATTTGATGCTGGACACTGGGTTATCAATAGGAGTAATCATCGCTTTTCATCCTTACCAGTTGATCAAGCACATGAGCAGGCAAATAAAAGAGTAAAAGGAGTCAGAGGAGTGATTGGTATTACTGAGAACCCTATCATGCTAGAACATTGGATTCTGACAGGTCCTGAAATGAGTCGTCTGGTTGAACCATTCACTGAAACATATGATGAAAAGGGTGGTGAGGAATGAGGTCACCATGAAGAAGGACTTTCATACCAACATCACTTTCAGCGACATGTTAAGGACCTGTTAGATGTTGTTCTCAGCAAAGGAAAAACAATCTGTTACTTTTCCATGAAAAGAAAACTCTAAGGAGGACAGCAGTGTCTAAAAAACTGAAGTACTACAAGCAGCATGCAGACCTTTATGGACAGGCATTCCTTGCAATAGATAGTCGTGGTGGCAATTTAAAAGAATTCTTCTCCCATGAATCTTCTTCTCCACCAGCTCTGGCAAATTCAGAAGGGGCCCAATAAATCAGATTTATTGACATGTATCTTGGAGAGTTGTCTTCCTGAAGAAGAAGAGTGGGTGGCACCAGCCAATTATGGGTTTATTGTCATTGATGGT
Source organism: Sthenelais limicola (assembly GCA_942159475.1). Taxonomy (NCBI): domain Eukaryota; kingdom Metazoa; phylum Annelida; class Polychaeta; order Phyllodocida; family Sigalionidae; genus Sthenelais; species Sthenelais limicola. The sequence goes on from OW804099.1 coordinate 106,568,803, forward strand.
GGAGCTCTAATTCACACCCTTCCAGGGGCAACTGTTCAAGGAAAGTCATTCAATGAATATTTTGGGAAGGTTTTCTGCCCAAGGATACATCATGATCTAAAAAGGGCCTCAAAAGTAGATGTTGTCTGGGATCAATATATATAGGGAAATGAGCATAAAATGTAGCACTCATGAGAAAAGGGGATCTGGTACCTGACAATGTGTGCCTGGAAGTGCAAAGGTGCCAGGAAATGGCATGGCTTCTTGGGCAATGCAGAAAACAAGAAGGAGTTATTTGCATATCTTTCTGAACAACTGATGCAAGAGAGTTCAAAGCTGACAAAGCTGTGTACATAACATCAAATGAACAAGTACTCAATGTGGGGAATGGCCTTCCAATGGGTCAATGCAATCATGAGGAGGCAGACACACGTCTGCTGGTACACATTCTCCATGCAGTCCAATATTTGTCAGTGGGAATGGTTTACACTGGAGACACAGACGTTGTTATAATCCTTCTGTCTAATTTCCACCACATTATTGCAGTGAATCCAGCTGCCATAATCTGGATCTCGTTTAATGCTGGAAAAACCTGTAGAATGATTTCCCTCAATGCTCTTGCATCAAGCTTAGGAGAAACATCATGCAGAGCAATGGCTCTGTTTCATGCATTGACTGGGTCATACAGCACATTGTCGTTCAAGTTTAAGGGTAAGCGATACTGCTACAAGGCAAAGTCCCTCACCTCATGGACAAATTTGCAATGGCCAGCACACCCTTTTATATGTCACCTGAACTGAGAGAGGTTGTGATGCAATTTGTTTGCAGGCTATACTCAAATGAGCCTATAATTGACAATTGTAATGTTGACCTGGTGCAAATGCAAATATTTTGTCACAAGACCAGGGATGTTGAAAGAATACCTCCAACTAGTGATGCTCTAGACCAACATCTGAAACGGAGTGTGTTTCAAGCAAGTATCTGGATAACAGTGCACCAGTGTTGCAATCAAAAGATCCCTGTGATTATGGATGGGTAGCCAAAGACAATAAGTTAGTTCCAATTTGGACAAAACTGCCCCTTGCAAGTAATGTATTTGATCTGCAAGTAAAATGCACTTGCACAAAGAGATGTTCTTTCTGCCAGTGTAAAAAGGCAAACCTGAGGTGTACAGGTCTGTGCAAGTGTCAATGTGTTCTATGAGTATTTATTATTCGGTCATACATTAAGAGGTCAATCACAGTGTTGGGATAGTATAAGTGTGCTGAATTATTGCATCATATCTGATATGAATACATCATGGTCATTGAATGAGCCCCCCCACCCCCCAAAATGGGGGAGGGGTCCCCCATCTCAAGACTTTTGCAGACATCTGCACAGTGTGTCCTCTGTTAATTTCAAAGGTAATGACACCAAGTATGTTCAAATCTGATCATTATTACCAAAGTTATACTTACTAAGTGCCCTTCCCCAGGGCTGGGTGGGCGGGGGATAGGGGGGTGTTTGGGTCCAACTAGAGTTTTAATACATTCATATGAATGATATTATCTCTACAGTAAAACTTTAATCAGTTCAGACATGTTTAAATCAGAGTATTATGCAGAACTTATTGCAGTTTTAACATTTTTAAGGGTTTTTTTGCCCCCTCTCCCCCGATTTAGGGGGTTCACAACCCCCCTAGACGAAAAATACTTACCAACATACTTTCCACTGTTAATTCCCTATTTAATGACACTAGTTGTGTTCAGATCGGACTATTATTTCATAAGTTATAATAATTTTCCTAAAACAGGGAAAGTGGGGCCCGGCCCCTACATAAAAAGCCCCCTAGCGGGCCCCCCAGTAGAATGACGGCTGGACACTCGGACCAAAAATGCTAGTCAGGCCCTAAGCTTTCATTTGATACCAAGAACGAAACTTTTGCACGAATTTTAAGTGACTGCCCCTCCAGGCACCCTACTACTAGAATCTGGATTCCAATATAGTTCATATACTTTTCTAAACATTGCAAATATTTTAGCAAAATATCAATACAGCAACATTGGTGTTCAGTTTATGAAAGGCAGACAACAATTTAAGCTATAATAATTATAAGATGTATCCTCATACTTGATATAAGCTGCACAGTTATTTTTCACATAATGAATTGTGTGATACTTACGTGCCCCACAGTTGGTGTGGTATTCATCAGAGAAGTCTGGACACTGTGGTATGCCATCACATAGTTGGTTAGTGGGGATGCATACACTAACTGTATCACAAGGGCTTTCACCATGTCTACAAGCTGAAAGAGATTAACACTATTGTACTTAACGAGTGACCCATTCTTCCCCTCAGGCACCCCTTCTTTCTTCACAGACAATTCATTTTTTCATGTAAGAACTAACTATCCATCCAGTTGCATCTACTGACATGCACTCTGTCCTCACCAGGAGAGATTATGAAATTCCAACCCCCTTATCCTGGTGGGGCTCAAACTTATGACATCCCTACAATGAGAGTCTGCTATAATGACTACCAAGGATGGTACCAAGGCTGGTAAGTGTCGCATTGTAGTATAAGCATTGTTATTCACTTAACAAATATTACAAGTTACTACTCTGAGATTTAATTACATGCTTTGTTGGAGGTTATCTATTTACAGATGACACATGACATTTCCTTGACATTGACTCAAGATGCAAACCTTTATCAGAGGGCTTGATTCCTTGTGAAATGTAGAAATCAACATTATCTATGGCCATGTCACTCAAGTAGTTACCACCAAGAATACCCTCTAATCCAATGCGGTAATACAGCGGCACTGGTCCATTCAGGGGAGCCTTTGGGATCCTGTACAATAAAAACCATTGTATACCATATACATATTGTTCTTTTCCTTGATGAAGGGCTACTATAAGCCACGAAACGTTGGAAATAAAGTCACCACCTAACTTCACACTTTCGTCAATGTTGCCTCTCAAATATTATAGTGATTAATCTCCCACCTGATACATATTGTTTTGTTGAAAGTTTTTATTCATGTTGATTTTTTTAATGCAGTTCAAAACAAATAAATCCTATTCCTTCCTGCTCTCAGGAAAGTGATAATTGGAACACAAAATTAAGAAATTAGATGGCACATTAAAGGCATTGAGGCTTCATACAATAATACAACCTTTCCTTGTGTTTTTAATTTTCAAAGTAAAGTCTCTAATTTGTAAACAATTGTTAATTTCATGAAGAATTACACAAATATTAATATCAAATTTCACTGTCTGAGATTATTTTAGGTTTTAAATATGTTAGTAGCAATGAACAATGATATATCTAACAGATTACTTTTGTTGAAATAGGATGATGCCTAAGAAACCAAATTTAGAGGAACCAACACAAAGTATTATAGGAAACTACCTGAAGGTATGTCTGACCCACTCCTGCATGTCTGTCCCCACTATTTCACCTATTGGCAGCCGGTAACGCTGCCCTAGGTACAAGTATATGCGAATACGTCCAGCAGCCTCAGGGAAGAGATTGTTCCAGCCTGTATAAACATACATTTCAAGTGTGTATGACCTATCCCCCATAGGTGCCGGAGTGAAGGGTATGGTTAGTATGGTAACCCGTTGGTATGGATCCAGTAGGGTAGACCCAGAATCCAGATATAAGTAGTATCCTGGAAGGGAAATTTGGTTGAAATTTGCTATTTCATCAAAGAACCTTTGCCAATAAAATTTAGCATCACACTTCATGTGTGACAAATCTTCTTACTCAAAAATGAGCAGTCCTATTGTTTATCTGCAAATTATCTGCATTGAAGCTAAACTAATTATGTATATTATTCTGATGATTTGATATTGAAATTCTGTGATCATTCAGGTAATAAGTGAGGAATTTATTTTTTGTTGATTCAGGTATTACTGTTTCATGATTTAACACAAACAATACAAGTGAAGTTGTTATGCAACATACCATTCTCTGAGCCAGTATTTTGGTCTTTGGAGAGGTCTCCATTCTTCATCTGTCCCCGGTAGCGCACCCAGCCCACAGCACCCATGGCTGCCCGCAGTGGCTGCTGCTCATACCCACACAGGTTGATGGCCTCAAATGTACACTTGATATCTTTATCTGGGGAAGCAAGGAGGTTAATTATGTCCAAATGTACTAATGTACTGTAATAATGTTCTAATATACCTTGATATCCTTATCAGGGTCCAAATATACTGTTATTTATCTCTAATGTACATAAAGGAGTTTTATCTGGTGCAGACAGTGGGTGTATTAATCTCTCAGATGTTCCCTGATAACTTTATCTCAGACTAAAATGGGATTAAAGTTCAATTACCAGCCATTTAAAAAAATTATATATGACATTTACAGTTGTAGAATATATAAATACCCTTATATGTACATCTGGGGCAAAAATGAGGATTACATTTGACATTACAAGATAATTTTGTTTGTTTAATTTTGTTTAAGTCATTATTATTGTTTTGTTATATGTTTTGTTACATAAAAGTTGAAATTAGTAATAATAAAGATTGTAAAACCTACTGCATGCCTCCTTGGTCTCATCACTACCGTCTGGACAGTCACTTCTTCCATCACAGAAATAGTTCCTCTTTATACACAGACCATCTGTGCATCTCAACTCATCTCTTCTGCATTCTGTTTTTGTTTAAACCATGATATAATTAGATTATTAAGGTATCAATTGTTCTAAGACAGCATCATCAACATTCCCATATTTTTGTACAAGGGGCCATGGTATCTTGTGATACAAACTATGCACAAGCAATCCCACAGTATTGCCCAGTAAAGCCTGGATTCCATCGCCCAGCTACTTCTGCCGCTACTACTCCCATTTCTTTGGTCCCGCTACTTTGGAAGTAACAGTAAGTAGCCGTTTCAAAACAAACATGTTTGAATTAAAGTGGCTACTTGCTCCCGCTTCTAAAAGTAGCAGGACCAAAGAAACGGGAGTAGTTTCGGGAGAGGTAGCGGGAGAGGTAGTGGGGTAGTGGAACCCAGGATTAAGTCTTACACTGCATTCCCAGCTATTACGACAAACATACTCTTACCAAAGATACTGATATGACTCATAGGAATGAATGTATCCATATTCTGCCACTTTATTTGTGTTAAGACAATAATTCTAAGTTGAATCAGCTGGACTCCTCCATACACTCGAACGGGTGGTAAGTGAAGCCTTCCAAAATATGAATGTGGACTCTTAGGTAGCCCTCTAATAAAAATAACAAGCCAATAACAACCCAAATTTGTGTTTATTTAAGTTTGAGTGGAACATAAAGAGGAGTACAAATGTAAAATTGTTAGTTTTTGACCAATGATGCTTTAAACATGGGAACATGTCTGTAGTTATTCATATTACATTATTGTATTCTGTTATTTCTCTCTGAATTAGTAAATAAACATGCACAAAATAGAGGACAGACAAGCTATACCTCTATTTTGACCAGTAAGCTTCATACTAATCAGTCACTGAGAATAGTGACTAATGTTCTAATGTGATGTACAGAATAAATCATTTTCAAACAAACAAGTTAGATCACTGCTGCCACCTACCACAATAGCTGATATTACAGCTCTCCTTATAGGCCTCCCTATTGCTGCCAGTAGTGTTCCTCACATAACACCAGGGCCCACCACTGTCACGTGTGGGGTTCCTACAGAAGTTGCCTGAGGACCATGCTGAGCTCCCATCTGGGAAATATCCCCTGGTGTTGGTGTGCCTATCCCAAGGATCGCAATCCTGCCCAGACATGGATCGGGACACATTACCCATGTAACTGATTCCCAGTGAGTCCCTCAGACACTGCTCTCCTGTTTATTGGGTGAAGGAAATATTTATTTTTCATGGACAAATTAGGTATATAATTATTGTACTTATAAATCAATGTAAACAAGATAAACCCTAAAACCTTAAGAAAGATTATGTCAGGTAGTATTTGCCAGAGACAGATTTATTATATGGATGACCAAGGTTTTGGAGTTTGTTATTCCCTCATCAGGCTGTATTGTACTAATAAACTAAAGGTACTTGTTTGACAGATGAAATGAAGAACACTGGCTTTGTATTGTATCCCTATGCATCTGAACTCAAAGTTATGCTTTATTTATACTGTACTAAGCATTAAGCATTAATGAATCAGGAACATTTACTCACTGAAAGACTAAAAAAGCAATAAAAAAAGGCGAGGATAAAAAAAAAATGAGGAAATTGACAATTTGGTGAGCAGAAACCATTTTCTGCTTGCTCAAGAACAGAATTTCTTGTCAATAGTTAGCAATACAATAATGAACAATAGTGTAAAGGGAAGCAGTACTCACTGAATGAGTGGCAAGGAGCAATGGAAAGGTCATCAATAGCCACGTCTGACTGATCATGCACTGTTAATACCTCTACTTCTATCCTCTGTATGCGATCTCCAAGGAAGAGGAATAATTCCTCCCATTCCAGCTTTGTCTCATCACTTGTTATCCACAGATACATGTTACTTTGCCTTCTCGGTGTTGATCCATATACCTGTAATGTTATTTTACTATAAAACATATGAACAAAAAGTTGACAGTCTTGATTTATTGACCGATATTGACTGAGAGTGTGGCTTTAAAGAAATGTGGGCTAGATTCAACTCTGGATAAACCATCATAACAACTCATATTCTCATCTAGGGAGAATCGGTCATTATTTTCACTAAAGTTTCAATGATGCTAAATTCAATAGATCATTCATAATACAACTGGTATGTAAAATGGACAAAACTTGTGTCATTGTCTTATGAAATAACTGGTGAAGGAGAAAATTACAATTGATCAAATTTTGCACTAGAAATGTAATCACAAACTCCTAGGTGAATGAAAAACAAGAGAAAAATGATCATTGTGTGGTGATATTGGGTGTAGGTGGCCGCTGAGGGTTAGTTCGTCCGAACCTCCCCAGTGGTCACTACTGGTCCGCGGGACTTTTTAGTCTAAATCATATGTTTTGCCTGTCGCCTTTTATATATTTAACAGCAGCCAGCTGTTGGTCGATAGTAACCACGACCTGGGTTTCTACCATTTAATGTAAGCTGTAGAGGCCATGATAAACCTCTCAGTGTGGATAGTGTTACTTAAACCACTCATTGTGAATTGTTGACTGTTGATGTATATGTCTGATGGACACCTTTGGATGAGGGTTACCTGGCTGGCCAGGTAATCCGAAGTCCACAGTCCAGTCAGGTCTGATGCGAACTGATGCCAGTTCCGAAACCTCACAATAAAACCCAAGTGAACAGGTAGCGCCTGCCTTTGTTCCTTTTGTTCTATGTAACTCTCGATTGATAAGCTTCGGATACGCCAAGGGAAACGAACCTGCGACACAGATACACTACAGTAGTCCGATTCACTACAATTGGTGCCGTGACCAAACTTGGCTTTCTGTCTTATCGATTGAGTGTTGGGCTTATAGTTTTAAACTTTGCTAAAGATTTTGGTAAACCTTTGAGATGGCTGCCAATGCAAATGGAGTCCAGGTGGCGGATGCAGCGGCCCAAGTTGGCCTGCGCATTTCACCAGCTGGTATGAAGGGTTATCGCAAACCTACTCCTGGCTCTGGTGCAAAGAAAACTAATCCGAAGGTAAAAGTGACCAGTCCGAAGTTGACTCTACAGCCTGTTGCCGCTGCTGGAGGTCAATGGACTGAGTTTCGAAGGAATCCTGCGATAGCAGATTCTTTTGAGGAGGAAGAAAAAGAGCAGTTGAGGACTGAAGTGGCCTCCTGGCGCCATGCCTATTCTGTGCAAGGACAGTCAATGCACGATGCTCGTGGAACTATTGATCAGCTCATAGAGCAGAATCGAGACCTCCAGAGCACGTTGGTTCAAGTAACCGATGACTGCCATGCCACTACACGTCAGCTTCGTGTAGAGAATGAAAAATTGCGGAATGAGGTAGCCAGGGTGGATGACATGTCACGAATGAAGAACATGTTGGATGATTCTTCGGATGTTGAGGATACGGATCTTTATGGTTCGCCCCCTAGGATAGGAGGAGTTTCTCCGCCATTAGGCGTAGAGAGACCTACATATCCTAAGGAAGGTGGTGGATCATACATCCTCCTCACTCCGAGGCATTTTTGTGAAGAAAAGGCTGCTCGGACACCCGTGCCCGAGCGTCTAAAGTTGTCCGAAGCGGTTGGTGGACAGGCTGCAGGCGAACCTGAGCAACATGCTACTTCCAGCGGAGGGCGTGTAGCGGGTTCTAATCAGCCTAACCAAACCCAGCAAGCTTCTCCTCCACGTGGAGGATCCAGGACACCTAGGCAAAAAGATACGGTGACATTCACTGCCTCGTCTCCTCTTCACGGAGGGGGAGGGGGTAGGCCTTATGTTGGAGCGCACTCCAGCATTAAGAGACCAACTGCTTCCACAACGTATGTGCGTGGTCATGTTGACAATAGTCAATATGTGAGAAATGCTGGTCGGCAATGGACTACAGTCGGAGGGTTGCCAGATGCTTCTGGAATCCAAATACCTGGCGTTCATGCGATTGACAATTCTCCCATGCGACATATGACTAACCAAGTATCAAATTACTTTCGGGATAAGTCAGTGGTGCAGGGCCTGAAGTATGAAGGCGCGATAGGCGCCGAACTCACCTTCAGGTATCAGTTTGTGGCAACGAACGTTAATCATGCCCCTAAACCGGCGATTATACGAAACTGGGATCCTAAGGATTCCTGGCGGACACATCTCGGAGAGATGAAAGTGCTAGCCGAAGCGCATAATTGGACTCCGGAACAGTTCCTTATGCAGCTTAAGTGTAGCTGCCGTCGTCAGCTAGGCGAGATGGGAGATTTGCCCCCAGGTTTGGATCTTATTGGTTTTGTAGACCATATGGATGCCAACTTCGGTGAGCATTCTCTTGAAAAGAAGCAGTCCGAATTCTATAACTGCAGACAAACCCCTAAGCAGCCGAGCCGTATGTTTGCCAATGAGGTAGCCAAACGTGCTAGACATGCTTTCGGAATTAATCTGGATAATACTCTTCGCACCCTCTGCTTGAGAGTCTTCTTGAAAGGCTTGATCAACCAGGAGAAAGCTGCGTGGGTGAAGCTTAAACAGCCGTTTGACCTTCTCCAAGCAATTCACTGGGCTGAGGTGTGGGAGAGTTGTCATATGGATTTCGCGAACGCTGCTGTCTTGCAATCTGCTGCTATAGGTCCGTTGGCTGTTGCTATCCCATTGGAGGGAGCGGCAGCCGAAGGTTCCCAGTTGGGGAAGAGCAAGAAGGCAAGTGCCAAAGAAAAGGCCATGGTACAGGTTAGCCAGGCACTGGCGTTGCAGGAGTCCGACGATGATGATCAGTCCGACGATCCCGGCAATGCGATAGTGCAAGCTTTCCAAACATGGCAGGAAAAGCAAGGAAAGTCGAATTCCTCAACCCAGCAGTATAAGAAGTCTGCTGGGGGGAGAGAGAGAAGAACCTGGCAAGTTCGAAAATGCTATTTTTGTAGTGAGGAGGGGCATTTCGCCTCGGCTTGCCCCACTAAAAAAGCTCTACTCGAACTTGTGAAGAAGCAAGGCGCTCCAGGAGGGAAGCCGGCTTCGGAAAACTAGGTTCGGCTCCTGTAGTAAGCGATACGGGAGCCTCGGACAACACGCTTCTTAGTACCACAGTCCGCGAGGATCTTGGTAGTAGTCTAGAAACTGGGAAATCGGCCCAGGCACCGGTGTGTAAGATAGGGTTAAAGCTTAACGACAAGAAGCTACCCGATCTGATAGCTGGAGGTCCTAGGCCGTTGCCGGACGGTGATTTTCTTCCTGAAAAGATTCAGGGATGCTCGGACAAGAGCCCTGGCGTGCGTTGGGGACAGGCCGAGTACCAAGCTGAGTCAGGTCAGGTTGTCTTGGTAGAAAAAGGCCAAGAGAAGTCTGCTCGGATTCAGAAAGTTTCTGTTCAACAGCTGGAAACTCTGGAGATTCCTTCCAAATTACTGGTGAGGGAGAGATGGTATGCCCCTGTAGGCATAGGTGGGAAGAGTGGTTATTTCTTGGTAGATCCAGGCGCGACGACGAGTTTGATTACCAAGGATTTCTACGAATCCCTTCCACATGCGCCGCCTATGATTTCGGTGCGTATGGCGTGCTCGATGGGTAATGGAACGCCTATAACTACATATGGGAGCGTGCTCTGTCCATATGAAGTGTCGGGTCGGACTTACATGATGACATGTCTGGTAGTCAGCGGTCTGAAGGGCCCTGAAGACGGGATATTAGGTGCAGATTTTTACTATGTGCACCGTTGTTGTTTGGATTGGTCAGGAGTGTTTTATTTGGAAAACTTCGGACATTCTACTGTATGTAAACAGTGGAAAAAGAAGTCCGAAGGTGAAGAATTTTCCTCTATAAAGACCATGACTGTGAACGAAGTAGATATTGGAATAGCTGTGACACTTAGGAAAGCGGTGATCATGGAGCCCAAATCTATTACACTCGCAGAATTGGACTTTGATAGTGGCTCAGACGCATCGGATGCTTGGATGTTCGAGCCAGACCAAGGATTGCTAGAAGACTTCGCCTTAGGGAGCCTGAATACATATGTTTCAGGTGGAGGTTCAACCGCTTTGGTAGCCTTCAGCAATCCGTCCGATCGCCCAATGAAAATTGGCAAACGAAGGATGGTGGGCAGATTAAGTAGAGTTACTCTTGTGGCAGAGGATTCCGCTTTGTCTGAGGATGACGGTAGCAATATTATCAGAGAGGCAATCATTAATTCTATACAGGTTACAGAATCGCCTGTGGCGGATGATGATCTGATAGCTCCCGACATCTTGGTACCACCGAGTGCAGAGTGCCCGCTGAAAAAGCTGGTCAATGATTCGGATTTATCCGAGAAAAACGAGAAGAACGTTGCTCTGTCTTTGCTGGAAGAATTCCGAGATTGTTTCTCTCTTCCAGGTGGCAAAGCCCTTGGTTGTACTGATAAAGTTCGCCATGTGATAGACACTGGAGATGCTTGTCCGATCAAACAAGCATACCGGCGTATTCCTGTGGCGAAGAGAGACAAGGCAGAGGCAGAGATTTGGAAAATGTATAGAGAGGGCCGGATTGAACATAGCAGTAGCCCCTGGGGTGCTCCTATTGTCATGGTGGCCAAGAAGGATGGCACACAGCGTTTTTGCGTTGACTATCGTCAGCTAAACTCTGTCACTATAAAGGATAGCTTTCCACTACCTCGGATCGATGAGTGCATAGAATCACTTGGTGGTAACCAGTGGTTCTGTACTTTAGATCTTGAGAGTGGGTACTGGCAGGTGGCGATGGATGAAGATAGCAAGTCGAAAACTGCATTCTTATCCAGTGTAGGGTTATTTCAATTCAAGGTTATGGCCTTCGGATTGTGTAATGCCCCCGCTACCTTCCAACGCATGATGGATCAGATGTTGGATGGCCTTCGTTGGAAATCATGTCTGGTCTATCTGGATGATATCGTGGTTTTTGGGAAAACTCTCGAAGAGTGCCTAGATAACCTGAGACTCGTCCTTGAGCGTATACGGGATTATGGTCTTCGTTTGAAACCCAAGAAATGTGAATTTTTCCGCAAGAAAGTGGAATACTTGGGTCGGATTGTGTCAGGCAATGGCATTTCGGCGGATCCGAAGAAGATCCAGAAAGTCAAGGACTGGCCAATCCCCACGAATGCTAGGGAAGTAAGGCAATTCATTGGATTCGCCTCCTATTACCGAGATTTTATGAAAGATTTCGGTAAATTAGTGATTCCCTTGCAGGACGTTGTAACCGCGGCAGGCAAGGATAAACGATATGCTAAACCCATAGAGTGGACTCCTCGTTGCCAAGATGCATTCGATACATGCAAAAATTTGCTAATCTCTTCTCCTACTCTCGGATATCCTCAACCTTCGGGTAAGTTTATCCTTGATACGGATGCAAGTAGTTTTGGCATGGCGGGAATTCTGTCTCAGGTCCAGGAAGGAAGGGAGGTGGTTCTGTGTTTTGCAAGCCATAGTTTATCTAAGCCACAGAGGAACTATTGTGCGACAAAACGTGAGCTGCTTGCCGTTCTGACCTACCTGCAAAAATTCCGACATTACTTGCTTGGTAATAAGGATTTTATCGTTCGGACAGATCACGCCTCCTTGCGTTGGCTGCTCAATTTCAAGGATCCGACCGATATGTTAGCTCGCTGGCTACTCACCTTACAGGAATTCGGGCTGGATCAGAGCATGATTTTGCATCGGGCTGGTAAACAGCATGAAAATGCTGATGCGTTGTCGCGCTTACCAACCAGAAAATGTGGAAGACCAGACTGCCTAGATTGCGGTGCGCATGATGCTGTTATTGCCACTAACGAAGTTTCCTTAGGGACTCAACGGAACGTGTTGCAAGAAGCTCAGCAAGCCGACCCACTTGTAAAAAGGTTGCTGAAAATGTTGGATGGAACTGTGCCGATTCCTAGCAGAGAAAATCTTGCTGGTGAGTCTAATGAGTTTCGGACATTTGTCAGACATCTTGGTAGTATGAAGGTCAGAGATGGTGTGCTATGTCTGGGGTGGACAAGACTAGCCACCGGAAAGAAATACTGGAGGAAAATTGTCCCTGTTTCCATGAGGAAAGAGATCTTCCAGGGCATACATGGTGCCAAAACTGCGGGTCATTTCGGAACCTTCAAGAATGTCTGGTCAGCAAAGATGTGATATTTTTGGCCTGGTATGAGTTATGATCTGAGGCGGTGGGTACGAGCTTGCCCGGAATGTAATATGAGGAAGACTAGAGGTGGTGGTGGGATTTCTTATCTTAAGAAAGAAAAACATGGTGGTAGATGGAACCGAATATCGTTGGATATTCTAGGGCCTCTTCGGAGTACCCCTAGAGGCAACAGCTATATTATGGTTGTAGTAGACCATTTCTCTAAATGGGCCGAAGCCTACCCCATGGCCGATCACACCGCTGAAAGCTGTGCAGAAGTTCTTTTTCGAGAATGGATCTTGAGATTCGGATGTCCTGTGTCATTGCAGACAGATGGAGCTCCTGAATTTCGGTCTAAACTCTTGAGATGTCTACTTGACATGCTGGGAATCGAGAAGCTAATTACCCTCCCATACAGGCCTATGAGTAATGGGCAGTCCGAGAGGCTTAATAGAGTTCTTGTGGAACAGCTGTCTTGTATGACTGATTCGGACGAAGTAGATTGGGATATGCTGACCCCTTGCATTGCTCATGCATATAGAGGGACAGTACATGCTGCTACTTTATGCACACCAAATTCAGTAGTCTTCGGAGAAGAGTTGGTAACGCCCATGGACATTGTTCATGGAGTTGAAAGAGGAAGTCTTGATTTCCCTTGCAAGGTTGCTTTTGTTGAGAACCTGAAACAGTGGATGAGAAAGGGACACCAGTACGTGCGGGATAATCTCGGAATATCTGCGGTTCACCAGATTAGGGATTATAACAAACGTTCTAGGCCCCCCAGTTTTGAGGCGGGGGAGGTGGTGTACCGATTCTGTCCCCCCAAAGCGAATAAGAAGCTCGGACCCAAGTGGGACGGGCCTTATAAGATCAGAAGGTTCATAGGAGGTACCACCTGTGAGCTGGAGACAGCCGAAGGTCTAATGCGATACCATATCGACTATCTGAAGCCGGCTTTCGACGAAAATGGGCCGATTCAAGCTGTTAACTTGGATCGGGCTCCAGAATTCCGAAGGCAGGAACAGGCTGGTATGGAAATCTTTAGACTAGAGGCTGGGAGAGTGGTGCCAGGGAAAGATTGTCCTAAGAAGGTAGAGAAAGAGAAAATTACTGTAGGCGCCAAGCCGAGAGGTAGACCTAGGAAGATCCGAATGGGTAGTTCCAAGGAAACCTCCAGTAAATCTCTGCCTCTAAAGAAAAGAGGGGGTAGACAAGGGAAATCTGTTGCCAAACCTGACAGTTCCTTAGCAGACTCGGGACTTACGGCTACCCCGCCTGGGCTTTTGGGTCCAGGAAAGGCTTTATCATATGAGAAGTCTAAGGTAGCTACGGTCTGTCCGAAGAAGCGCGGGAGGCCAAAGGTTCGCACAGATACGTCCGACCAGCCGGTGGCGCCCCCGGTCGTTTTGAATAGGAAGCGCGGAAGGCCTAGGAAACAGCTGGTCAAAGCTGCTCCTGTACCTCCAGTGCAGCCGAAGAAACGACCAGGTAGACCAAGGAAAGGAGCTGTGGTTTCCGCAAAACCACCAGATCCTTCTTCTCCTGGCATGGCAAGGGCTAAACGTGTACGAAAGGCCCCAGTTCGGTTGCAAATGAGCTAATTGTGGTACTGGTCCGAGGGTAGGAATCTCCGAACTGATTTCTACCCAAAACTAAAAAATCACACAACGAGAAGTCAGACGGGTGGTGGACCGAACTGAGAACCGCCCTGTCCCCTATTGATAAGCAGTAAAAATGGACTTTATTCAGTTAATTCCATTTGTGACTGGGAGACGAACATGAGTCTCGGAAAGTACTTAACCTTACCCTGGGTACCGCTTGTATGTTGAACTGAAAATCCAAAACGTCTTCAGTGGCCACGGACTTCAGTGAAGCATCGGAATCTATTTATAAGGAATAGAGTGTTGCCTACGCCTGGGGTGGGTTTTGAGGAAATCGGAGAATGATTACACCTCTGCATCGTCTCAGCAGAGTCCCGAATAGCTGAGTGGGAACACGCGCCCAATAGCTATTTTCAGGCTCAGAAGGTGAGCGCGGGAAGAAAATTGGCGCTGCAGTAGTGCGGCGACTGAATGCAACTCTGGCGTTGCAGTGGTTAAATACGCTGGTGTTTTACCGTTTCAGTCAGTCTACTTCCTGCTTCCGCGAAGCAAAGCACCGAGACTACCTCTTAGAAAGAGAACACTGCAGTAAGTTTTATCAAGTGATGATCCTTGTGAAATATATTGCCCTGTGTTTGTAGTCCCTTTGCTCGAGTAGTCAAGTTGCTTGAATGCTGTGGGTCGTATATTAACTGTGTTTGGGGCACGTTGATAATGCGCGGGCTGGCGTGGGACCTATAGCGGCCATGTTGTTTTCGCCATTGGTGTAGGAATGAATGAACGTTACTATCCGAAGGTGCTAAACTAAACTTGAACAGCGTATCCGCTGCTGGTATACCAATAAACGTTCAGTCTTTGTGTTTTGGAAGTAATCAACCAACTCACTGTGCCTAAAGCGTGGGTATATTCGAGTAGTGAAGGTTTGGATTTCTCGATACCACTACGCTCTATGTGTGTAGTAGCTGTCAGCCACAGCCGAAGCGTGTCCGAGAGGAGTCCGAACGTCCATCTGCAGCAAATAACAGGTATTTTCTGTACTCATTTCTACCCATACCATCATTATACTTTCAGGTACCGATTGAATAGTGATGTCGACTTCAGGTGAATTCGAGAACATGACCAAGGACCAGTTGGCTGATTCCCTCAACGCCAAGCTGTCCGAGTCTGATCTAGAGATGGATCTGGACGGTTCGGACTGCGAGGTATTGTCGGACGAGGAGGCTAAGGTCTTGGAAGGGTCTCGGATCCTTGCTGGCATGGGTCAGCCTGACGCAGGTGGCTCTGGGACCGGCACCGTAACTTGCTGGGGCGCAATTATGGAGGCCGAGGATGCTAGGTTAGCAGCTGCTGAAGAGGATGCGGCGATGGTGACAGACATGGCTGAGGTTGAGTCCGAGACTCCCGAAGCTAAGACTGTACCTTCGGCTGGTACCTCTAAGCAGAAGCCTAGATCCCCCAGAAAACAGGACAGGCCGAGGATGAAGGATGGAGAGATGGTCGAGTCCCCGCGGACTCTATCTCCAGATCCTGCTGATTCCTCGGCGGCAGTGACTGTGGAGCTCATGGATTCACCGGCCAAGAGCACCCGGTCTTCTGCCCGTCCAGTTCGGAAGCCCCGGAGTTCGGACCCCAAGTCGAACTCGAAAGGCAAGGCACCTGCCCCAGCGACTGGAACTACTAAGTTGAAGTTCCGGAAGCTGAAAAAGGTCCATGTGCATCGTGCTAAGGTGAGGGAGGATCAGTTGGCGCACGCAGGCTCATTGACTAAGTTCAATGCCGAGCTGGACAAGGCCACTGATGTTGTCCCGCTGAACCCGAAGCACGATCGGCCAGGCTCACGTCATCTGATGGCCACAGAGTCCGACTCTGAAGATGACCATGGACTCATGCTTCGGTATGAATCCTGTCTCTACCCGGGGCTGTGTAAGGCGGGTAAAATGGAGCCTGGTACCAGTGAGAAGCTCCGACTGGTACCAACTCTTAGGGAGCCTGGATTTCGTTGTCCGTACCTGGTGTGTAGGCGAGTGAAGCTCAATGCTTCAGGTGTCCGAGCTTTCTCCACCCGAGAAAGATTTTTCAGACACCTGTGCGAGGTTCACACCCCTCAGACAGAAGTGTGGGTCTGCCCCTACGAGAACTGTCAGCAGCAGCTTGACAGGAAATCGGAGTTGGTCAGCCACATCATGAATGGGGAGGAGCTGTTGCACAACCAGGGAAGGCCGAAGGCGATAGAGAAGGCGGCGAAAGTGAAGCCTGAATGGAAGCCCTTCGGAGCTTTCATTCGGACCACTCATCTTTCGATGACCCATCTCAGGACCCTTCGAAAGGCTGGTGAGGCGGATGTCCCCAGAACTGGTACTGGGAAATCCAAACCGACTCAGACCCCGGTAAAGTCTAGCACAGCGACTTCGGACAAGTCAAGTGCTAGTACTAGCTCGAAGGCCGCAGCCTCCAAGCGTCCGAGGACTGAGAGCCAGTCGAAGGCAGCTGAGTTGATTGCTCCTCCCGCTAAGAGGAGCAGACGTTCGAGGAAGGCCCAGAAATGGGTGGACACAACTCTGGCCGAACTGCCTTGTGCTTTGGAGACTGCTGCTCTGGTGGAAACATCAGAGACCGGCGTGAACCAGGCGTTGAAAGCCCTGCAAGTAGCTGCAGAGGATGCCAAGAGGCAGGTCAAAGTGACCGTGGCCGCTCTTGTGACTCCTCTGAAAAAGCTTCAGGCGGTGAGGGCGAAGGTGGATGAGGTAGGCACGCTGAAGGAAACCATCAGTCAGCAGGCTCTCCTCATCCGGACTCTGAAGGCATCCAATCAGGAGAAGGAACAACGCATCCTGAAGCTCTTGGAGGAGAATACCAGACTCCAGGGCTTGCTTTTGGATGATTCGGACGAGTCCAATCAAGGTGTGAGCAGGTCGGAAAGTTCCCTGGGTGGAAAGCCGACCTCTCTCCCTGCCAAACCAGTTGAGGAAGCTCAAGCCTTGCCTTCTTCAGGCTCGGGCGAGACTCCTGGTTTGACCGTGGTGTCCAGTCGAGCTGGTGGGATGTTGGAGGTTAACGACCAACAAATCCATTTCCTCACCAGTCTCCTGGACCAGATGAAGTCCCAACGTGAGCCACCCCAGCCTCAGAGAACTGTGGCTTCGGCTGCGTTGGGCCGGGCGCCTCCCGAGCAAGGTATGTTCGGAAGTATGTTCGATACTCCGGACAGACCTTCTGCAAAGGACTCGCCCGAAGGACCGAAAGACGACGATGGCAATGGTAACTAATCGGAGGAAACGCATGGACGATGATGACTGGACCGCCCTTCGACCTGATTTAACCACCTCGGATGCTGTTCGGATGCCCTGGATCCTCGGATCATGACCCTGGTGTGTGGCGCCGACATTTACGTGAAGTCTACAATAATGAAAGTGATAACCTTTTTCATAAAATAAGTTCTGTAGAACAGATTGTTTGCTTGTTAGTGAGGACACTATATGCTCCTGCCTGTCAAACGTGAAAAGGTTTTTCATAAATTTTCTTTCTTACTTCGGATAATTGTTCACATTAGTTAGGACACAGAATGCTCCTATTTGTCGATTCCTGAAGTTTTCATAAGATTGATTTATTTGTTCATTGTAGAGAGGACACACTATATGCTCCTACTTGTAGACTTTTACTTTTTCTTACCCTGTCGAGTTTTTAAGATTTTTCTTTTCAAACTCTTAAAAGAAAAAAGGGGGTATTGTGGTGATATTGGGTGTAGGTGGCCGCTGAGGGTTAGTTCGTCCGAACCTCCCCAGTGGTCACTACTGGTCCGCGGGACTTTTTAGTCTAAATCATATGTTTTGCCTGTCGCCTTTTATATATTTAACAGCAGCCAGCTGTTGGTCGATAGTAACCACGACCTGGGTTTCTACCATTTAATGTAAGCTGTAGAGGCCATGATAAACCTCTCAGTGTGGATAGTGTTACTTAAACCACTCATTGTGAATTGTTGACTGTTGATGTATATGTCTGATGGACACCTTTGGATGAGGGTTACCTGGCTGGCCAGGTAATCCGAAGTCCACAGTCCAGTCAGGTCTGATGCGAACTGATGCCAGTTCCGAAACCTCACAATAAAACCCAAGTGAACAGGTAGCGCCTGCCTTTGTTCCTTTTGTTCTATGTAACTCTCGATTGATAAGCTTCGGATACGCCAAGGGAAACGAACCTGCGACACAGATACACTACAGTAGTCCGATTCACTACAATTGCAAGGTTTTTTTGTGAAGTGTAACCGAAAAATGAGTCACAAGTTGCAAAGAATCGATTTTGAGATCATATCATATTTGGAAAAATTCAATCAAGCGGATTCCAATGATTGTAAACATGAGGGCATTTACAAGTATTTGTGTATTTTGAAGTTTGATATTTCTATTTTTGAAAGAATTATCTTTGGATGGACAATGACTAGTAAAGTAACTAATATACTCCATAGCATGATCTTAAAAATTCATGGATATACTTAATACACTATCATGAAATGTTGTACATGTATTTAAACAACTTCAAGCTAAATAAAAATGAGAACATTCCAACAAAGAGATCTTGTGAATAAAACACATAGAAAAATATGAATGTTGTGACTTGTGACTCATTTCCCGGTTACACATCACATTGTTGAGCTGAGCTATAGGAATACAAAAAAAATAATGAACACTCAGCTTCAGTTATACTTACAAATATAGTGGCTGGCTTGCCCTCTGCTTTGTTGCTGTAGAAGAACTGGAGACAGAGATCCTCGCCTCTAGGGTCTATATATGAAGTGTAGAAAGTAGAGCGCTGGTGTTTGGAGGAATCCAGCAGATAGTAGTTCCCTGAGATAACCAACAAGTCTTGGTTACTACAACATACCTTTAGCTGATCTTTGTACAACTAATCAAGTATATGAGATGAGAATTGATTGTTTTTTATAACATGAAAGGTGGGTGTGAGTTGTCAGGTTCAGATTATTATATTGCATATGTAAAGGGTAGATCTCATGGACCCGAAAATCAACCTAATATAACTTTCAAACTCATGAGAAACCCAAACTGATGTGTGGCAAGCCTGAAATTTGATGTATTTACCTATTTCAAACTTGTCCATCGCTCTGTTTACTCTGACTTCTGCTCCAGTATTTGGTTCTACAGACACTGATTTGCGACACTTTAATTGTATTTCGTGCTACTATCGCTTGTCTTAACCTCACTGTTTATATGGCAGACAAAGGTGCCACACCAATGGAAAGGAAATTGGGATAGTTTCATTTTGAATGAAGTATGTCATTGTTTACCTATGTTGAAGGTTGTACATCATAGAGGACACTCAGCCGAATCAAAACACTCAGGCTAATTTTGGCAGAACTTGGTGATGTGCAAGGTGGTGTCTACCGAGCTACTCTTGAGTGGCTGGTGCGGACAATCAAAGCTTGCCCTCACAAAACAAGCATATGTTGTTACCCAACAAGAAACCCTTCCTGATGGCCTCTAGATCTATAGTCTACTCTAACCATATTCTCCATATCTGTATTTTACAACTAAATAACCATCCAATTATCTGGTGAATACGACTAAAACATAACTAATTTTGACCACAGCTCAGCATTGGTTTTTCTCATAGCAAATGGCATGATGGATGTTTCAATCTGATTGAGACACATAAGAAATGGGATACAGCCATTTTTCTGATCTTTTTGAGATTCAAACACAAACAGTGTGCTTGTAGCTATTGATTACACCCTGGGATAATCATAATTTAGGCAGCTCAAGATAGCATCAGTTGTAGATTAGGCCTAAAATATCTGAGAAGATACAGATACCTACCATGTCCAAGTGTGTGGTCTCGGGTCGGACCAGTGCTACTGGAGCTGCTGGAGCCTGTGGCTATCTCCCACTCTGTATTGGAGAGACCATCTTCAGTGTAAAGGGGACAATTTGAGCCATCCTCAAAGTTGCAGCGTATCCCTTCAATTCCTGCATCATATTCAATACAATGAAAGACTATATTAGTGACTGATGAACACTATACAATATTGATCAATATCTTCAATACACCACATAATTTACATACAGCAAAGAAAGAATAGGGTTTTCAAGGAACATTGTTCATGATCTCAAATCTCAAGTATAGAGAACATAATTATTATCAGCATTATTGTATCTAATATTGGACCAACATAGTATCAACATAGCTTCAAGTTTGTTCTAACAATGGATCGACATGTTATATTGATGACTTCTTATATACTACTTCACATAATTGACTTTATTTTATTTTATTCTAATTGATTAATATTTTCGAAATTCCAGACTTCAGCTAACTATATTACTTTTGTGATGAATTTGAAAAAAATATGCTATACTATGTTGCATTCAAATTTAGCATTATTTATCGAGTAATAATAATATAATTCAAGGCTTTCATTTGTTTAATATTACTTAATTGCAACTAATTGTGAATTTGTGGTTCCCAGTACGAATGTGTATGTAATCAAATTTCTTTGTAGTTCAAATTCATTAACAACTCAAACCATTGCATCTCCTGCGCAAATAGGTGTCCACTGCACTGCTGATAACAACATTTTCTTGACTATTGTAGCTAGTAGGCTCTCTGACGGCCTGACTGACATAGCAGGTCAGACTACTGGTGTTGTAGATTACTGAGTTACACAGGGCATCCAGGTCCTGGGCACAGATCTGCTGACACACCCTGAGTGAGATCTGATTGAAGCGCTGCAAGATTCCCAGATACCTTAGGGTGGAGTCTGTTGCATCCTCTAGTGATATAACAGGGTCAATAGAGGTGACATAGATAACGCCCTCCTCCCTTTCATAATGTTCATGGCAGTTGTCAGCATCTGTGGAGAATAAAGAATGCAGAATATTTTATTTCTCTAAAGACTTCCCTTCTCTGAGTGGACGAGAAGATACAAACAGATACACATATGCAGAAGCTCCACCTGATGGACGGCTGCATAACTACTTCTGATATGCAATTAAACATTTGGACTAAAACTATAAATTCTCAATATTTTCACCCTAGAAACTCTTGTAGGATGGAGTTGGTGGTAGGCCTGGTGGCTAATTTGGCCTCTAGGTTAGATTGAACCATGTAACAAAGCCTAAAGGTTTGGTTAGAACTGCATCTCAGACATCTCCTGATTTGACAAAGCATCCAGTTAAAAGATGATGCATGTGCAGCCAGCACGTCAGGTTTTAAAGCAATACTCATTCCTAGGGAAAAATAACTTCATCAAGAAAACCTTCATCCTGAAGATGGACGAGGCATAACAAAGTAATAACAACCAAACTTGGAAACAGGTAAGCTAACGACCACTCCCACATCCCCTGCCCTGAGAAGACAACTAGAGAGGGGCTGGAGGAAGGTCATGTAGTCTTAACACACTGTGATGTCCTCAACATAATTATAGATAAAACCTCAACTTCGAATTATGTTTACAGGTAAGTCCACAAAGTAAATCTCAGTTAACTATAAAATTATGTCTCGTCCATTACGTAAGTGAGACTCCATGGGTTTTTGTAGCTTCACTAGGAAGCTCAAAGTAAAGGACACCCTCTTAACTTGGAATAATAAGTTATTTGAGTATAGGTGGATCATGACTGACAGTGGCAATTGTAAGACCAAGTAGGAGATGAGATGAGACACTCTTTAGATTTGTATAACATATAAATAAAGTATGTTTATCTATTTTTATTCATCAAGTTTATCTCAAGGATCAATTATTCAGAATATTTCTTAATCCTTAATGAGTAGTTTGTGAACGATATGTGATATGCATCTTCATACTACCATGTGAAATGTCATCTGAATTAGAGATGCCTTTCCTGTACCGCCTCTCAACATCATCATAGTGGCCGCTATAGAATGTTTGCGACTTTCTGCAATAGATCAAATGTTAAAACATTAACGTTAAACTATGAATTCCAGAAGTGTTTTTTTTTTTTTTTTTTTTTTAATAAATTTTATTGGCGAAGTTTCATATAAACATGATAGTTCTCATTCCCAAATAAATATTACTGAAAAATACATCGCGATAATTTTAGTAATTAAGTATTTTAACTTAGATGAACTACATATATAATTCGTGGATCAGGTTTGATCATTATCGATCTAACCAGAATATATGCGCGTCAGGTTCCATCTGGTGTTGACTTTATTTACCATCCGCTACATATTTACAGGTGTCATATACCTACGGTGGCGCCACCTAGAGTTTATTAATGTAAGTTGTAGAGAGGCACATGAGCAGATAGAGTAATACAGATGTAGGGAGGGAGACATGGACAGAAAGAGAGAAAGAAAGAAATCTACAGAGAGTGCCAGGCACAAAGGAAGATAAACAGACAGATAAATAATTATAGACGTCTATGCATACATTTTTGGGGCTACCAACATGCAGAAATTTATCAATGTTTTAAAGATTTGTTATTGAGGAGTTGAGGAGTTGAGGAGTTGAGGAGTTGAGGAGTTTAGGAGTTGAGGAGTATAATACAGTATATTTAAAGTCATTAGTGAGGTAAGTACCCAAGCAAATTACCTAGAATTATGCATTCAATATGTACTGGTTAAAAATGACCTCTCATCAAATTGTCTCTATCTTTTCTGAACTTGTTAAAGGTCTAACTAAACACATAATATTGGATATGTTCTAACATAAAAATAAAAAAAAACTTTAGTACATGCACTAAATGCACTGCCCAATTGTTGGCTAAATGGATTGTAATATAGGCCAAAAAAGGTATCATAGTATACTGTACTTGAAGAAGTTCTGGTTGCATATAGTGACAGCGGGGAAGTCCAGGTTGGTGGCATAGATGATGTCCACATTGACTGCCTTAGGCCGAGTGTTCCAGTACTGTATCCTTGTCACTATAATGTAGGTGAAGCCAGCCACACAGGAGAGCACTATCAACAGCCATAACAACCTGTAGGAAATATAGGGATTGAGGGTGAATTGATGATTATAATCAGTCTAAGTCTAAATAAAATGATGAAAAGAAATGATTGATAACCTTACCATGAGAGCAATCCAGGAAGATATGGGTCAGATTTAAAAAAAAGGCACAATCTACAGCACTACACATTTAGTAAATTCTGCTAAAGTAGGCTGAGACATGGTCAATACTAGGTATATCTAAGTATATTTGGTATTGCCTTGATTCAAACCGTATGTTTGGTTATGTTAGACTGAATCTTATATGTCATTTTTGTCTTAGATTTGGATTATTTCAGAGGATTACTGAAGGTGAATTGTACATTTTCTGGTGGTTTCACCTATATGTACATTGCATCAAGTATTGGGTAAGTATTACTTGTGTTAAGAATCAGTGGACACGTTAGTCTGGCCGATAGTCTGTGTCTAATCATTGCCTGGGTGCCATAAGGCCTCGGCCAGTTTCCCCATTAGACACAGGGTTATAGGCAATAGATATATACAAACCTGAGCTGACTGACACAAAGCAAATTTAAATTTGTAATCAAGTTTCAGATCAAACATGGTAGTTCTTATTGCCCAGTGTTCCCGAAAACTTTTAAGGGACGCCGGCCAATGTGGCCGACATAGACAAGCCCCACGCCGGCCATTTGTCACTGACGCAGGCCATTCTTTACCTACCAAAAAACAGGTGCCAAATAGTTGAAGGGCCTGAAATATCATCCCTGATTACTGTTCTGGAATCTTTTAAATGGCCTTGAAATGTTCAGAGATTCTCAGTTTCTAAGAAAGGGTGAGAGTGTGAAAGGGCATGTAAATAGGTTATGAAATAGTTCAATTATAATTGATGACACAATTCAGCAAATAAAAAAAGGTGTTCTATCGTATTCCAGAATTTTGAGTTTACATGGGTGGATGGGGTGGAAGGAAATGCAAATTAATAGTTCAGTTAACTGGGACTTGGGAGTTGAAGTAACCTTAGTTGGGTTCTTTGGAAAATACTTTTGGAGTAAGGCTGGGCTTGAACTGAAATTGTAAAATAAATCTGTAAGCAGGGAAGTTTCTCTGTTCGGATTTTTATAGTTAGGGCATGTATACATATGTGATTTCATAAGTTGGGCCTTTTGGACTGAGGTTTAGATGCCTTTTGGACTGAGGTTTAGATGTAATGTTACCTGCAAATTCTCATGAAAATCACCCCTATGGCCGAAACCTTATTTCACAACACCTATGGCCGAAACCTTATTTCAACTATGTCAGGGTGAGACTAATAAATACTAGAGGGCTTTGGGGGCAACCCCCCCCCCCCCCAAATTTTCTTTGTAAAAACAAGCAATGAAATGGTGCCTTCTGGGGACATTTTAACATCATTTTCTAGAAATATGAAACTCACTCTGGTGTTTTTTTAAGTATTTGTGGCTTAAATATTATCTGGATATCAACATAATTTTCCCAGTTTTATTCCCAGTTATTACGAGTTTTATTATTCCCAGAAATTTTGATGAAGAGGTTCTAGGCAAGGGGAACATATTTTACTTTAACAAAAGATCATTTATGTTAACCTACATTGGAGGTGACGACGACGTCGGCCAAAGTGGCCGACGTGAAAGAAACAGACGTCGGCTTTTGCCGAGGTACCAACGTTTTTTCGGGAACACTATTGCCAATCAAAACATGAATTCAAAATTAGTATGAATTGCTATAGCCCAGACTGCTAAATAAGGCCCATAAACATTATGTTTCCAGACATCCCTCCAATTGAATCCTGATAGCTTTTTATTCTTTTATTATACAAGTTCTGAAAAAGTATACACATTATCAGAGCTGATAATCAGGGGAATAGTTTGGTACAACTGTCACTTCCTAGAAAATATGTTTGATGGCTAAGTTGCCATGGCAACTGTTTCCGAAAGATTTTGAAATTGTAAAAACAATATGACCTTGTGGCAATCAAATCTCTCCCATTTCAGGAATAATTAATGAAAACTAATTTTTCTGCAAATTGTGATAAACAAATTTCCGCATCTGTTGATATATAATATGTATGATTCAAATATTGTCACAAGGAATAAAAAGTGTATGAGTCAAGGGTCGAAATGGTAAAAAATGACCAATTTCGGCAAGGTTTTGGGAGACATGAGGGATGAGCAAACATCTTATCTGTAATCATAATGATAGACCACCCAGATTATTTTATAAGGCTGTTGTTCCGAATTCCATTGATAACATCATGTATTGTAAATATCAAATTCTCAAATAATTGGCTCTAGGAAGAAATGAAAGCAAATTAAACTACTCTAAACACAATTGGAATACTAGTTAAATGGCGAATATAGCCCAAACATGGCCAGAGTGATGATATTACCAATAATGGAGAATAGGTATGTAGGGCCTATGTACACCAGTGATTTCAAATTTTAAAAAACAATTTAAATTCCAAGTTTGGATCTAAAATTATTAAAATACTAAATTGTAATTAACACATTCCGAATTAAAGGGTAGAATTTTATATTTCTATAAATGTCCATGTCATGGGCCTTATTTATTGCAATTACCTAGGCTATAGGCCGCATTATTAAAATGGCGTCATGCCTAGAGGCAGCATTGCATCAGTAATCACAAAAAATGCTATAACTCATCTAAAAATAAACAGATTTGAATAGGATTTGGTGTATATGTAGGTAAGTATACTAATTATTTATACTAATTATTTGACATGTTTCAATGCAAAGTTTGGTAATTTCGTCATCATTTATGTCATACAACGTTGGAAATATTCATGTTGACCACACTGACCATAATGGCGGCCACTGCCAACGAGTGATGTGAGTCGACTGAAGATATACAATGTAATTTACAACATTCAATACCCATATTTGTTATATTTATATAAACAAAAATGAAATTACTTTATGTGAGTTGTGTACTTCTTTGGCTGAAGAATTATGTTCAGATTTGTTAATACACAACTCTAATCCAATGCTAGCTTTGTGAGCCCAGCTTTGTTACTGGGCTTTGGATCAGAGCCGATTGAGACAGGGCGGCTAGGTTTGCTGTGGTTTGTGTAGAGTTGTAGAAGTTTGTAACCCCTCACTATAACAATAAAATCAATGTTTAATGTCTTATCTCCCTACTTGTTACCTTTCAATGCTTGATGTGAAGAATTAATAAACTGCGGGCAGAGTTTTCATTTGCTCCTCCCCAAAAAAACGGCGAGTGAGCCATTCTGTTTCCACTGAATGAAATGGCAAAAAACAACAACTGAGACGGGCCCATCGTTTTCCCCTGCCCCTTATACCATTGTAACCATGACCTAAATTGTGACCTCCGACTTGTTGATGTCTCATTGCGCATGCCCCAAAGTATGTAAATGAGCAAAAAAACTAGGTCAGGGTTTAGGTCACGGTTACAACGGTAGGGCACTAGGGGTAAATGTATGGGCCTGTTGTAACCTCTCTCAGTTGTTGTTTTTTGCCATTTCATCCAGGGGAAACAGAATGGCTCACTCGCCGTTTTTTTTTGTGTGGAGCAGATGTAAACACTGCCCACACTTGATGAGTTCTTCACATCCAGTATTGAAAGGTAACAAGTGGGGAGATAACTTAATAAACTTCGATTTTATTGTCTTTGTTAGGGGTTAGAAACTTCTACAACTCTACACAAACTACAGCAAATCCACCTTCCCCATTTCAAGCGCTTCCTTTCCGTAGCCCTGATCGTGAAGGGCTATGATTGTAGCTATTCCAATGCCAGTGTTTCATATATTTTCAGAACAAACAAAGGTCAAACAAGACATAGCCTAGTCCTAACTATAGCATCACACAGCCTACTGTCAGTTGTGTTTGAAATGAAATGAAATAACGAGGTAAAGAAATATCAAACCAAGTAGTCATATGACTGTTCTAAATGTAAGGTACATTTATTTGTCTTCTGCAGTGTTTCACAGGTGTTCAAAGCAAAATAAATCTCGTTGAAAGCTTGTGGAAATAACTGACCTACTTATACAATATAGGCCTATTATAATGTCGTTATGAAATGATCAGCCGATCGGAAATTTCCAGGCCCACATTCGTTGTTCTATAGGCCTATATAATTCTGTCAGGCATTATAAACTGATGATGGGCATTTTCAAATGTTATTTCCTGTTGTTTTATAATTTCTGCACTGTTTTCTATGAAAAAGGCCGTAGATATATCATGCTGTCTGCGATGACAACTGCAGCAGAGTTGGCCATGACGGAGAAAATCAAATTTGCACATTCACCGTTGGGCGCTGACATAATCATAATGTCCCTGATAAGAGCCATTTCAACTTCAAAAACCCTCACAAACAATAGTTTAAGAACTGATTTAACTCTGACGATGTTCCTTTTGGTGGAAATATGGTGAAATATATCACACTAATACTGAATGATAGTCCTACCCAGCACCGCAGAAGGACGTTTCTCTCCATGATGCTTGAACGGGTCACTTTGCTCCCGTCTTGCCGCGGTACCCGTGCATGACGTCATGCGATTTGGTTAACCGGCCGAGGGTTTCCCGCCACGAGTGGCTTAATACTCTAACCATTCATCATTTTCTAATCATCGAAAATTATTTGCACAGGCCTCTACTCACATTACTCTATACAGAAGAGTCACCACCTGGTTGAATTTAATATAATTAGGCTTTACCATCTACCAAGTCGTTCTGATTGTGTTCTAGATCTTGTCGAATTTCTATCAAGTTCTATAAAAGCTGTATTTTCATCCATGAAATCTGTAAAGCGCAGATATCCCCAAGTAACCAATTCATAAGTATCTGCAGTGGATATTAGGCCTAGGTTTTTTGGGGTTTTTTTTAAAGATTTTATTTATCCAGCATCTCAAGACATGATTCACAGTAAAACAGTGGAGAACAGGTAACACGAGAACATTTGTGGCCTTCTACCTGCTGCTGCATTCTACATTTGTTAGCAGGTTAAAAAAAGAATCAACTAGCAAAACTAACTAATACATTCAATATGTAATAAGACACAAGAAAATACACATTAAATAGCAAGGTGAGTATAATATAATATAATACGATTAGCTTTTTTTTTATTAGCTTAGCTCACCCAGTTGTACTACCGTACTGGGAAGTAGTATATGCGATTATAGTCTTATTGATTTTTTTATTTCTCCGTGTGTTGATTTGTTTTGCTCCTTCCGACATTGTACTATGTCGGGATAAATTTAACACAAGACTCAAAAAGAGAAATGAATCTCAGGGCACTTGTGGGGGGAGGGGTAGTAATTAAAGCCAACTAGCAAATACCCGTGCTACGGACAGGACTGGCTAGTAGGACAGTCAGGCACACATCTCCATCTACCCTTGTTCCCTTTTCCAAGATCGTTTTCTTTCTTTACGAGGAGGAGGAGGAAGAGGGTGGAAGCAGGAGGAGGAGGTAGAAGGAGGGCAAGCAGGAGGAGAATCAAGGCTTCCCCCACTATTAATGATGGAGGTACATTATTAACCCATTTCATAATATAATATTGTCTGACTGACGGGCCATAGTTTATTCCATTTTGGGGCTCAGGACTTGATGTTTAATAATTTAAGAAAAAACATTATGAAGCAAAGATTGGATCCATAGATTATGAAAAATATTGCATCATTTAACATGTTTAACCTATCCCTTATCATTATTTCACCATGATGGTTCTAAAAGTGAAAAAAAAAAATTGAAATATTTTATTTAATATTTTGTTTAAATGAATGACTCAAGCGCAATTCTGCACTGTTCCAATTGAATGCCTCATTTGAGGTATTGAGGTATGACAGGGGAAGAGGTTTCTATTAGAGTTATTATGAAGGGAAGAACAGGAATAAAGAGGTTTAAACTTCATCAGATTCTATGTGGAGGGAGGGGGGGGGGGAGGAGGAGGTTTTTTGTTACTGACTTTTGTTTATTCTCATGATGTAGCGTTGACCTCAGTTGCTACGAAAACACGTTTTTTGTAAGAGGCAATGATAGTATGACAACACGTTCTTGCTTTTGGTGTAGCATTAAACCTATTCTAGTTACTGCGTTCTTATAGAAAGTCAGACACATACAGGTGGGCGTAAAAGAAGCGGGTGTAAATTGAACTTGAAACCCTTTTTAACCCCCTTTCCCTGTAAAACCACTCATGAAACATGATGGAATGGGTTCCCACTAAATTATGTCCGCCATGACAATCCTGCCGATCCCTCCAGCGGTTTAGGAGGAGATGTGGAGAATTATATGTTCTCTTACAGAATTAATGTTATAGATTACACCCAAGTTAGAAAGGTTTAGGTGAGTTCCTATATCGTTCTGTGCAGGATTCAGTGCAGTCTGGCACATGTATGTATACGTAAACTGAATATTGTAGATTATAAAGACATAAAGTTGTTATTGTTCTGTGAACTAAATTGTCCTGCAAGGAGGTTTAAACATGGACTGATTATGAAATTATTAAGCATTATTATAAGTACATTAATGTTATAATAATATGTCATACATCGCCTGGACGGACAATCATTATGTTGACAGAGGTAACCTTTTTCCAAACCTTATTGATGTATTTGATGTTTGCTTAATGGGACATAAAGATGTTTATATACTATCCCTTCACAGGTGCTCGACAAGCTGTGGCCCCTTCCACAAAATATTTTCACTGGAAATTAAGTGAAGTTTAATACTGCCACCCAAGCCTCTGGCCATTTAACTCACTTTTCTAGCTTAATTTGATCTTAGCCTCTCTAATTCTTTGACTACTCAAAAGGGAATTACATCAATAACTAGATGTGTGAGTTTAAAAGAAATCTAAACCATAATTGCAAAGATATTAGGGAAACTAAAAAATAAAATGACTCAAAAGTGAGACAATGTAAAACGGGTGACTGCTCTGGGAATCAACCTAAAAATGTCCTGTGCCAAACTGGACATTGTGAATATTTTTAGGTATTAAAGACATTAAGTTTTTGATGTTTTGGTTGATGAGAGAATAAGAGGGTTATTAAGATCAAATCAAGTGAGGAAAGTGAGTTAGATGGGTTTTAGGGATACTATGGTTCTCAGACCCATGCTATGGGTGGTGGAACTAAGGTTGTGTTTATTTCAGCGAAAATGTTTTTTTTTTACACAGGGCCACAACTCGTCTAGCTCTGCACATCTCTGGACCTACCTCCGTGCTACAGGGGATGCATCTTCTGTGATGAACCTCACCCCATGGAAGGTAGTGTCCTGGGTGTACTGGTAGGCCAAGTCCCTCTTCCTGTTTCTCTCGTCACCACCTGCAGTAAAACACACCTCATCATGATATCAGTCAAACAAGGTAACATCCAAGAAAATGAGTATATGACTGTGTATTGTATACGACTGTGTCATCCTTCATTCTATGGGAAACATTGTTCAATATTAAGTTAAGCTCTGGTGGTTTTATGAAAGATAACAGACATAATTAGTATAATTATGCGCATTCTACAACCGGGAGTTCCATATTTGTGAACCGATGTAAAACTAGGGACGGGACTTTTTATGACGTCACACCGCGGACCGCTGAAAAATAAAATTTCATCGACAATCGTTTCTCGTGGTTCCTCTGGTAATAATCCACACAAATAAACAATGAAAATGTCTAAAGGAAGAAAAGGGCACATTTACTAATAAACTTATGGTACTTGATCTATGTGGGCAAGGGAAATGTAGAACTCATTTTCTGGCAGAGTGTTGTATCACTCCGCCTCCAAACGTGTTCTATATTTTCTGCCCGCTCCAAACTCAGTTCCATAGGTGGTTATTGTAGCATAGCACTTTCTATATGCCTAGTCGTGGGATTTTTTTTTCAAATAAAGAGATGCGCCTGAAACCATGTCCAAACCAATCTATTTTAGTTGGCACTCATTATACTAATGTAGAGGATTTTTCAATGGAAGCTTTTAGCCATGTCATGTCAAACCATTTCCAATCAACCAGACGCACATTATGGAAACATAATAGGGCGTTTGCATGTGCTACTACACAGGTCTTTTGTAGTGCATGTTGGGATTGATTCGGTTATCGCTTGACATGTATATATTGGATAATATCTGTATAATACAAACATGCAACATGATTTTGTTGATAATGTTGCTTACACCCATGCTGCATGGAATCAAACTGTATGATGGCAAACATTACAAATTCAGATGTGTGATATATGGGTCAGATTTCCAGAAAATGTCCAATCGGCAGATCTACACATTTAGTAAATTTTGCTAAATTAGACTGAAAAATGGTCAATAATAGGTATATCTGAATATATTTGGTATTGCCTTGATTCTAGCAGTCTGTTTGGTTATGTTGAACTAAATTTTGAACTTCATTTTTGTCTTAATTTTGGTTATTTGAGGAGATTGGTCAAGGCAAACTGTACATTTTCTGGTGATTTCACCCATATACTGTTGTTGATGACAATCATACGCTGAACCTATTGAATAGGACTTAACGAATATAATTTCATGCGAATCTGGATCCAAAATGAGAGACATGCACGTACACTGTTGCCAGTTTATCTCTGTGAAAAGAAATGTTGAAACCCATGCATGCGCTGTACGGTTTCCAACCTAATACTCTAGTGTATACCCCTATTGTGTACAGAGCATTATGCTTAGGTCGGAGGTCATGGAATCTGGGTCACAGTAAGCCATGGTTGAAATGATCGGTATAAATACTAACTTTAGTGACACACACACAGGAGTTATTAGACAAATCTAAAGAATCAAACTTTTGCAGAGGTTTAAAACTGCATTTTCAGCTATTTCGACAACAAAAATCTTTCCAAATATACTCATTTTAAAACTCATAGGACTGAATTTATCAATATTTTACGGTTGGTATACATTTATGCAAGAATCTCAAGTCAAATTAGCTGAGAGAAAACGGGCGCCAGTGAGAAATAATAAGTAATGCCCACCGCATGAAAGAAGTCGGGCTGGTCTCCTAAATATACATTTTAATGTGGACTTTTATGAAGGCTGTAGCATAATAACTAGACAAATACCTCCAAAGCTTTGATTAAATGTCTTGAACGAATGAAATAAAATAGATGAAAGGTAAGGAAAACTAAATGAACACTAAAAGAAGAAGAATTCAGAGTCCAAGAAAGATTTTCTTTGCATGATGTAAATCCGATCCTAAAGTCCTCAGAATGGTAAGTAGTATATGGACATGCTACATAGGCCCTGGCGAAAACCCTGCATATCTCCCCCTATCCCCTACACTACCAGTATTCGTGGAAAGGATTAAAGCACTGAATGTTAAAGTATATCATCTATAGCATTTAAGATAACCATACAAATGGCTTGTCCTCTTACCTCAATGCGAAGCTAACATATTTATATGGCGTTGGTTTAGACAGGTGTTTATCTTTAACACGCGCCTGTGAGCGATAATATCTAAAGTCTGCATAGAAAATGAATTGCGTGGGTCCTCCAAATACAAACGAGGATGTTTTAAAAGCCCTGTAGCCGACACAACTGCTCAGAATCCACCTAAATGTTGGTTAAGTGACCGTTAGATGGGAAAAGATTTGAACAAAAAAGTAGATATATCCACAAAATGGAACTCTGCTTGAATTTGCCTTTTGTATACCAAGCAGCGCAATACCCTGGTACCAACAATAGCAGCTGAGTATTTACGTATGGGTGAAGTCAGCTGAAAAAGTACAATGTTCCTTCTCCTATCCTATCAAATAACACATACTTAAACCACAAACTCTTCCCAAAACACAGTTAATAACAATATTCAAAAGGGTTATTTTAATCCACGCAAAACCAAATAGGCCCTGAAATATCTTATTTGGCAGATTTTACTAAATGTCTATATCTGCCAATTATACTTTTCTAGGCGACCCCTACCCTTTATAAAAGTAGTTTGCATGAGGGTACTATACCGTGAATATGCTGGTACACCCAGCTATACAATCTCCCCCTGACTGACATCCTAGTACTTGCTGACCAGGGTCAAGCCTCCATGTAACAGGTTGATATCAATCTCAGACCCTATTGATGGAAGGCTATAGATGTAGATTATCCCCGTGTCCAGTTATATCAGTTGTATTAATCCATGATGGAGGTGTTCTATCAGTTATAGCTCTATCCCTATAAAGCATACCTTGATGTTTGCACAGGGGATTGAATGTCATCCAGCCCGGGGGAGTCTGGGGAAATAGGGGCCTATAGATCAGCATCCTAAAGTAGGGCATAATTTATATATGTGTACATGTGTTTAAATGTGTATTATATATGTGTCTAGGGTGCAGAGAATCATGGACATTTATCTAGTTTGGGGTCATCGAACCAGTTTCATGAAGATATTAAATATAGAACCAAGTTAGATACGTAGAGAGATAGATATAGAGAAAGATAAATGTATATTTGTATTATATGGAAATCCTCCAAAGTGTATACAAGCAGTATGATGTGTATGTTTGCTGTGAAAGAAATACAAGCAGTATAATATGCATTGATTTTGATGCTTTCGTAGTCTACGGAGATTCACACGAAAAACAACCCAACAAAAAACTATGTTAATTGTATTGGTCTAATGGTAAGATTTAAAACATATTTGTATCACATGTGAATGGAAATGATATAAGCAGTTTTTTTCTCCCTTTTCTAGATCATTTATGGCGATTCAAAACGAAAAACAAAGGTTTATAATTCAATATTCTTCTTTGATAGAGGCATTTACTAGTAGCGAAAGACACTCAACAATAGTGATTGGATTTTTTTTAACAAATTAGGAAATAAATCATATACCCTCAAGAAATGGCAGATAAGAAGCTGGGGCATATTCAGGCATATGCCACTGTCAATATAATGAAAACATTAAGGACTCACTGGCATCTTTTTCACTTAAAACTATGGCCACACAGGGTGTACTTCATTTATACATTTGGACATACTATGAGAGAGACCTATAGCAGAGTGAGGTACATTATGGTTGATGCTACTGTTGGTAATGGCAGTGTAAATAATGGAGAAGGTGTGCTATGCATGTGTACGGCCATACAGCAATGGAACACTCATATTTTACTCTAATATAACTAGGATCTGTCCAGTTTCTGGCACGGCATCAAAGCTGAAAACGAACCCGGGTATAATGGGTGACATGATCACTATTGATTCAATATTTGATGTGTTACAGGATGATGAGTCACACGCGTCAGAAGTGATATTTTTCAGGGTGTTTTGTTGACGAGATATCTTCATCGAAATGTACTGATTTTTTGGGGGGTTTTGCACGATTAGTCATACGAATATATACTTATGATTATATATTTATTATATCCTTGCGTTTCATAATTCTTCATATGGAGTATATTTAGCTACTTTACTTGTAAATGCCCACCCATAATCATATCTACAATTGTTTTCCTATTTTCATCTTTGAAAGCATCTAATATATAAAGCTCTAGAACTGTTTTTTTGTCAGGCATGTTCTGGGAATCTGAGATCTCCCCATCTGTTTTTTTGGTCTTTACAGATCCGTTTACCCTGTCTGGAGGACATTATATGTGGTTTGTGAAGGTATCTGGAGTGAAAATGTGATTTTGAGGCATTTTTTAATCAGGATCTTTACACTCTATTAATAGCCTGGGAAAGCCCCTGTTACTAGAAGAGATTGAGATCATGCCTGTATGTCCCACTTTCCTCGGCAACATGGGATTCCCTAGCAACACGTCCTGTGAGAGTCCCTTGCAACAGGAACAAGAGGGAGAGTGGAGGTGAGGGGAGAGAGATCAGAGGAAGAGGGGAGAGGGAAGAAGAGGAGGGAGAGGGTGCGAGAATTCAGATAGGGAGAGGGCGAATAGGATAGCGAGCAGAGGAGGGGGGGGGGGGAGAGAGAAAGACGGGAAGGAGAGGGAGCGAGAGGGATGGAGAGAATGAAAGAAGTGATGAGGCATGGTGGAGGAAATTGGATAGGATGAGGGACAAGAGGATAGATCGAAAAGAGGGGGAGAGAGAACAGGGCAGGGAAGAGGAGAAGGTGAGTAGGGACAGGGAGTGAGTAGTAGCATTCATTGAATGTGTAGAGCTGTGTATGTGTACATTTCTAAGCGACTTGACACATATTGGCCAGGGCCTTATAAAATGTACAATTTACTTACACCAATTGTCTCAAATAAACCCTATTTAGAACCAAATTAAGGTTCAAAATATAATTTAACTTTTAGAACATATGGGGTGATGTAGGTTTACAATAGGGGATTTGCATGTCTCACTACGCATGTCTACTGCAGTGCATGCTGGGATGGATTCTGTTAAAACTAACATACAAATATTTGGCAACACTTGTATTGAAAATTGCAAGAATGTTTTCACAATATCATAGCTTGTATAAATGATCTTTGACAGCCAAATGCATGATGGGAAAGATGGGGCCTTGTGTCAAGGAAACATGTATAACACATGGGTATTGATATTAGAGCATTGATAAGTATTCCATTCTGAACATGGTATGTTTTCTATAGATTTTAGACTGTACCATTAGTTCCATAATTCCATGCGAATACAAATTCAAAATGGCCGCTATGCAAATCCCCTATTTGGTGGAGACAAGCTTGAAGAATGGAATGAGTCCTGAAAAGACATGTTTCATTATCCTGCTGGTCGAGGCCAATAGAGGATTTGTATGCGCCACTGCGCATGTATGTTACAGTGCATCCTAGGATGGATTCTGCTGCAATCTGACATACAAATATTTAGCAACATTTTTACAAAGAAATTCCAAGAATGATAGCTTGTATAAATGATCCAAATGCATGATAGGAAAGATGGGAACTTGTATACCATACAGATATTAATGTTGACATTGGAGCATTGATAAATATTACATACTGAGGATGCCATGATTTCTATAGATTGTACACTTTACCATTGATCCCATAATTCCATGGGAATCAAGATTAAAAAATGCCACTATGCAAATACCCTATTATAAACTGTGCAGTCTCCGAATAAGTACTAAAGTAATTTATTATACGCGCATGCTATATGAGAGGTGCTATAAGTGGGGTGCTATAAAAATAGTCATATAGGACGCGAACTATAAAAATGTAGTTGTCTAAAAATAGCTCTGACTCAGCACTTCCGCTGTCTCCGCGGAGATCCCCGCGGAGATCCCCGCGGAGATCCCCGCGATCGGTAATCCACCTGTGATTATAAAAATACATAATAAACACCACACCATTAAATAGAGAATTAAATTCTCTATCAAATGATGTAAGGTTTATTATTGTAGCTCAAGAAATGGCTACGATATGAACGTTTTAGTTCAACCAAGTCAGTAAGTAAACACTGCATGATCACACAGTCCTGACAGCTCACTCGATCACACAGTCGTGACAGCTACAACAAGCCTACTGAAGGTGCTCTCAGCGGGGCAGCTGGGGCTCTCTGAGAGTTCTTTAATACTTTTTCAGTGATATCTGATGATGATCAAATTTTATGCACATATAATAAATATAGAATGGAACTCGCCAGCAATAATCGAAAATTTATAGGACTTGATTCGTCCACATAAGCACTCTGCCTACGGCATCGTGCTTATGTGGACGAATCTCGTCCTATAAATTTTCGATTATTGCCGGCTCGTCCCATTCTCTCTATATATATTTGCTATTTTTTGCAACTTTGTGGCCAAGTTACAGAAATTACACAATTCAATCCTTTGTCATTTTGCTTACGATTTTCTGTCCCATGTAAAGGGACAGTCCAGCGTTCAATTCGAACATAGTTGGGTGAAGCCAAAGACCTAATAAAACACATGTTGCCATATTTGCCATTTATTAATATTTTGTATTATTGTAGTGCCAACCTGAATACAAATGGAATAAGAAATACAAATCTGGGTGAATACGTAAATTTTGTATTCAATATTGTTCAGCCTAATTTAGCAAAGTCTATTGAATGTACATGTATAGAGATGCTGATTGTACATTTCTAGATAAGTTGTGGCCCTATTCGTAAACCATTTTCGCCCAAAATAGACACACGCTTAGTTCTGCCACCCATATTGCATAGGTCTGGAGAACCATAGTATCCCCAAAGCCTTTTAATTCACTTCACTTGCTTAGTTTGATCTTAGATTCTAATTCTTTTACTGTATGAACCTAAATATGAGAGTTTAAAGGAAAAACAAGCCCTAGATGTTTTTTTTATTATTACATTTAAAGGCCAATACATTAATTACAATGTGAAGATATTATTGAAATTAAAAAATAAAATGACTCGAAAATGAAACAAATGTAAAATGCTGTCTGCTCTGGGGCTCAATCTCACGATGTCCTATTTGGAAGCCTAACGCTTTAATCACTTGACACTTGCATTGATTTATCACATTGTAGGTTCACTTTAATCCCCATTCTCCTCATGGTGATTGAGGAGAATGGTGAAATAAATTATCATTGAAGGACCCTGTGTTTGCCGCAGGCGATCCAGTGTTTCATATATAATAATCCTAAAAAGTATATCATTCATCAGCAATAGACTTCTATAATATGCGAATGCAGGACCTCTAAGTCAGCATATTTCCTGGACAGCCCAACCCATAGAAACCTGCAATAGTGTTGCATGCTTGAACAAATTAAGATACTCTGGATGGTCCATTCATATTAAAGAAGCGTATCCATCATAATACACTGAGGGCACGGTTAACAGCAAGTCAAACAAAGGTAACCGTGGGATGAGATAGATATGGAGATTTTTTAAAAATAATGTTGTATTTCTGTGGCGTTTTTTCAAATAATGTTCTATTTCTGTTGATGATATGATATAATCTACATAACATAATATGTGAAGAATTCAGGGGATAATGATGTGGTGGTTTGTTTAATTATAGAAGTGTTGGGGTTTTTTTCATAGAAAAACTGCAATGAAATAATGAAGTAGGATAAATAGAATAGGTCACATAATAGATTTTCTAACATATTTTAAAGACTTTAGCTGAAAATAAAGCTTAAGATCAACTAAGAACAGTGTTTTACTTACGCTTTTCTTCCATATCCTCGCTTGTATGACTAATGTATACTTAATGATACTTGATGCAATGAAACAATGATACAAATCCTATACTATTCCCAAGTAGAATGATCACAAAATACTACGTATATCACAAAGGAGTGCTCCTTATTGAGTGCTTTATAATATCAATACCAATCTGTCAAACATCAAACAAGGTCCACTATTTGTGCATATGTTCCAGACTAAATAGATGAGATTTAAGTCCAAGGTAATCCATGGTAAGTCCAATAATCAGTATAACAGATCCAGTGTAGGTAGGAGCGGTGTATACAGCATGTATTGTCCCTCAACACCGACACGAGGCATTTGATGGCTGGTGAGTGGGGGATCTCTCTTTTATAGCATATTCTCTCCACTCTATGTGAGAGTGATGAGAATGTATCACTGGATGGAGTTGTGTAATTGGCAGAAAACAATTGGCAGATTTAGTGAATTGTGCCGACCCAATTGTAATGTGTTAAAGAAAAATGAGTCACAAGCGTTATTCATGAAATCACTTTGTTTGAATGTTCTTATTTCTGTGGTGTCTAGTCCTAGAGGTCGCATGAAGACGTTACCCAATTCCGTTACACTGTATCAAATATAATCATGCATTTCTAAGGTCATCTCATAGATTATTTTTGTTTAAGAATGAAAATATCAAACTTATTTTTACTTACTAAATATCAAAATGTTTACCATCATTGAAATCGGTTTGGTCTCTTCTTTTCACATATGACAATATCACAAAATCCGTTTTTTGCGACTTGTGACTCATTTTCCTGAAACACCTAACACTCGATAGGTATTATGGATATATTGGTACCCGGGTCACAGAGGTCATTCTAACAAGGGAGACTCGTCTGACTTCCTGAGACAATACATAACTTTCTGCAATTAGATTTTAATATATATTAATATAATACAATGGCTGTTGAAATCCTCCCTGAAAATACTAGCTCCCCAATTTAAACAAATCATTGTTTTGACTCATTCAACATCCTGCATACCAGCTAGCTGGAAAATCTCTAGGGTCACCCCATTGTTTAAGGCAGGGGTCATCACCGACCCGGGCAATTACCGTCCAATTTCAGCTATACCATTACCGGCTAAGGTTATGGAAAAGGTCATGCATAGACAAGTTATGAAGTTTTTAGAGGAGGAAAACCTGTTGTATGAATACCAATTTGGCTTCAGACAGGGGAAATCGACACAAGATGCTTTATTAAAGTATCTATGGAGTGTCTATGAAGCCCTTAATGACAATCTCATAACAAGGGCAGTCTACCTCGATCTCAAAAAAGCATTCGACACGGTAAATCACCAGTGTCTCATCCAAAAACTCTCAAAAATTGGCATAAAAAGCAAAGAATTGGATTGGTTCAAAGAATATTTATCGGACCGGCAACAAATGGTCTCAGTAAACAAACTAACATCTTCTGAATTAAAAATTACCTGTGGAGTTCCCCAAGGAACTACCCTTGGCCCTTTATTGTTCAATATATATATTAATGATCTCCCAAACTATATAAAAAACTCCAAAATTCAAATGTTCGCCGACGACACCATAATCTATTTATCAGGAAAAGACCCATCAGAGATAACAAAAAAATTACAAGCAGATCTTAATGCCATGAACTACTGGTACATGGACAACAAGATATCACTAAATTTAACTAAATCCAAGATTCAAACTTTTTTTAGCACATCAACAATGAGATCGGGGTGGACAAGAGGTGAACTAGGTCTGAAGCCAGAAAACACATTGGTTCTCAATGGGCAAGCACTACAAGAAGTAGATACTTATAAATATTTAGGAATAGAAATTGAAAATACCCTTACATTTAAATCACAAATCACAAAACTAATAAATTTACTAAATTACAAAAGCTGGCAGATAGCAAAGCTAAAAAACAAAGTTCCAACCTCAACTCTTCTCTTAATATACAAAGTAATGGTTCTGCCAATAATAGACCAATCAGATATCTACCATGACTCACATACAACCAACTTTACACACAAACTACAAATTATACAAAACAAAATATTACTAACTATTTATAGCTTACCAGCGAGAGCCAATGTGGATAATTTGCATGTAACAAAAGGTATCCTCCCTCTGAAACATAGGAGACGACTGCATATTCTGCAGGCGGGCCACCGTCTGGCGCAAATTCCAGGATTCCTAGATCTACGCGATATTAACACCAGAAATTTCGCACTGGGTAGAAAAACACTCAAACAGAAAACCCCAAAATCCGAGCAAATCCGGAAATCCATTATATTTAGAATCCCATTCTCCTGGAACGCGCTCCAGACAGAGGCCCATAGAGTAAATGACACGTCACTATTCAAACTAAGAGCAAAAACAACCTATATCTGGAATGATAACAATTTTATTGATTGACTTTCAACAAACTCAACACCACTGTGTAACGATCCTGTGAAGTATATATGACGACTCTATGCAGCTCCGGGCAACCTCCGGGAAAGGTCCGGGCAACCTCCGGGAAAGCTCCGGGCAACCTCCGGGAAAGCTCCGGGACCCCCCGTGGTACCTCCGGATGCCACTAGGGGCTACATCTTCAGGACTGCTGCTATTCTCTGCTTATATTAGTTCATTATGTTATAACTAATTATTGGTTAATGATAGAGCTTCCAGACTTCGACCAGCTCTTATGTTATATATTACTCTAATTTATGATGAAGGTTATACTTATTTGCTCATTGTATTTATTTATATATTCCTCATTCATATTGTACATACCTTATGTTACTTGCTATGATATTCATGACCTTTGCATTGAGCTTCATGTATTGTCAGGTTGGGAACAAGGACCCAACCTCACCTCAAGGATTGATCAGGAATAAAACTGGACTTGCAAAGTATTCTCTCTTTACTTTATTCTATCCGGAGGGATTTAAAACATAGAATATTATTCACCCTAGGCCTTTGACATGGACATAGTTCTTTCCTCCACTACCCTTGC
This sequence comes from Sthenelais limicola, assembly GCA_942159475.1. Classification (NCBI taxonomy): domain Eukaryota; kingdom Metazoa; phylum Annelida; class Polychaeta; order Phyllodocida; family Sigalionidae; genus Sthenelais; species Sthenelais limicola. Next base: position 106,610,053 of record OW804099.1, read on the forward strand.
TAGAGATATGATTAATATTTATGCGGAGAAGTAACCTATACGATCACGAATATATTATTATTAAATATCGATAGTATTTAAGCCTGGAAGAGATCCAGAGTCGATACACAGAAAGTACAACACTGGCAGATCATCTCACTGGAAAGAACATAGGCAAGATTCACAACAACTGTATAAAGCATTATAGGAAAGGTTCTAAAACTGTGAGCTAGAGAGTGCACTAAGTAAATGATATACAACTGTACGCCGTCACCCATTAAATTAAAATACTGTAAAAAAACTGATACTGTCTAATAGCAGTGGGCCGCCTCCAGTCATTGACGGTCGTGGTATTGTTCACTGTTATACAACTGTAAGCCAAGAGAAGACCGGCAAACCTCCCACTCAGCTGGAGAAATGTCTTCAAAGAATTCTAATAAACCGTTTCAATACAATACAATACAATACAAGTACATAGCATAATCTATATGAGAACTGAGTCATAAATGCAGTTCTATAACAATGACAATATTCTGTTAAAACATAACATTTACTATTACATGGACCTACATAACATTTTCATTGAGTTATTCCATATCAATTACTTTATAATGTTTAAGAGAAAACAGGCGTTCTCTTATTGATATCTTCATAGGAGATATATCTATGATTTACAGTTTCATTACTTTCATAGTTATGTTCAATTATACATGGAGTAAAGTAATGTGAAATATACTGTCGTCTGATTAGAATTACCCTTGCACATAGAAGAGGGTTTATTTTGGTTCAGCTACTTCATGTTCGTTTTTAATTTGTCTTAGGTTATATTGTTGAATACATGAGTTTTGAATTCTGTTATACTTTGATTTATTATATGCGCATTCTATATGAGAGGTGCTATATGTAGGGTGCTATAAAAATATTCATATAGGATGCGTCCTATATGAACTACTTCGTCACCAATTCGGTCACTTTTATGCACTTTTAATAGTTTTATGCACCAAGTGTTATGCCCATATAATAAATATAGAATGGAACTCGCCTGCAATAATCGAAAAATTTATTGGACTTGATTCGTCCACATAAGCACTCTGCCTACGGCATCATGCTTATGTGGACGAATCTCGTCCAATAAATCTTCGATTATTGCCGGCTCGTCCAATTCTCTCTATATATGACTTTCCTTGTATAGGTAACTCATTCCATAACATTGGAATTTGGTAAAGTAGTGATTTTTCACCCTTTCAGTATGGGGTTGGGGTACCATTAATACTTTCCGATTCTTATGGGATCTCAGGTTTAAGTTTCTTTCATCAATAAAAGCATTTTGGTCGCATAATTCATAAGCCCTTATCTTGGTAATAGACTTTTACAGTGAACGGTCGTAAAGTGCTCCCTAAAATAAGAATTAATCAAATTTGTTTTGTTTGTTTTAAATATGTATACAGCTAATATAGACATTATGTTGGTATACACTTTTCTCACTATTAGCTGATGGAAAAAGCATTGCAAAAAAGTTCAGTACAACAGAATTTGACTAACTTGACTTCTAATCGTAGTAGAAAGATGATGCATATTCAAAAAGTATGCTTGCAACATAGGAAACAAAATTCTGGAAGGGCACAGTGTGTATGAATAATAGGTAGTATAAATCATATTGTGTTTTACTCTAAAGGTTGAACATGTGTCATTTAGTGGCCTCTAATTACCCTCTATTACCGGCCGCCACCACAGGTCAGACTGGGATTGTGGTCACCCAAAGTCACAACAACCGGTTGTCAGTAACACATCAGTAATTGTAATCCACAATCCCACCCTCTGTCATAAAGCATCCGCATATCAATGAGAGTCCAATAATCAATTCATTTACTTCAGTTTGGTTTATAATGTGTTGTATAACCTATTCACTTATATCAGATGTGAGTATAACGTGTTGTATAACATATCGTTTTCAAAGCTGTCCATACAGCCATACAAGCGTACAAGTGATATCAACTCCCAAGTGTTCATAATCAACCTACTGAAATCCTATAATGAAGCCTTTGGGCCAAAGTGTATATCAGTACCGTCCTTTCTGTTAATTTATGGCAAATAATTAATGGCAATTTTGCATGATGAAGTGTGATAATTCCATATAAACAACATACAAAAGCATACTTCTGACTAAGTCAGGTGAAAATCTTTTCAAATAATTCAACAACCGAAAGGGCTAAAAGGATTTAGTATTTTGTATTAACTTCAACATACACAGGGAGTCAAATAGAGAGTGAGAGATACGCACACTGGTGCATACAAATGAGCTCCACCCATTGTCTTGTTGTGCAATTTAGTAGCTAAACATTTTAACACATCGAGTATGCATGCATGTGGTTTGTATAGTGAGTCAAGTGCTATTGTTACAAGCCAGACTGCCCCTGGTCTGTCCCTTGTATTGCTCCTATATTACATTAAATGGACACGCATATATGTCACCTCATCTCACCCTTGCTTGTCATGGAACTAGAGCACAGTTTGATGGGGGTATTCCGCCGAGGGGTAACATTCGTGTTCTGCCTTATAATGTTTGAGAAATAGAAACATTAAACAGAGGCGACATTTCGGTGACAACATTGTTGCTTTGTTGTTAACATTTTTATATAATTGTGTTGAATAAATGAGTGATAAAATAGTTTATATTTTTTAATGAGTTTAAGAAATATGAATAAATATGGCGGGGTAATTATATAATGATAAGGGAAATTATTGGTATAATTATAGATGAATATGAAGTGTTATTATTAATCTATTGATAATTGAATCAAAATATAATAATGATTGCCGAGGTAGTGCGAGGGAATTGGGTAGATTGGGAGGGGTGGGTGGGAAGATTTCAGAATTATTTTTGTGAGAGTTGTATGTATAGGGTTGTAGGAGAAGAAGGAAGAGGAGGGTTTGTGGGTATTGCAGCTACCTCACAAGTATGGTAGGTGGAGCCACCAGTGCCTAGGAATAATTTAAATTCCCACAACATTAACATTGAGTTAGAGCTGCATTCCCATTATTATTTTTTCTCATATCACTGAAACAGAATCTAACCAAACTACCGAAGTTAGGGCTTATATAAATGAATTAATCAATATACTGTTTTGGTAAAAATAGGATTAATAACGTTGTTTATTGTATTCACTACCCTAGTTCATTCAAAAATCTCAAATCAATCATGTTATTGGGAATTATATTAATGGGAATTGAAGGTTCAGTCAGCGTAGCAAATATTATTCAGCTGATATCTAGATGAAAGTCATTAGATCCCGAGATCTAATGCACATATATATGCATCAGTTCATAAAACATGCAATGATCAAGGGAATATACATGTACTTAAATTGACCACAGGGGGTCAATTGCTTTGGCCAAATGAGAATTATCTATTGGCGGACTACAGCATTGGCCAATGGAATGTATATTACTTGGGTTATAACATGTTTAGCAGGGGCGGTGGGGCTGGGGGGGGGGGGGGGCAGCACGCATGGTTTCATATTTTCTTTTTGAAACAGGTTTTTATTCCCAGATATTTCATAACCTAGACGATACGTTTCAATCGTGGAAAATGTACCCTTTAAATAAAGTTTTAGATACAAGTTGACAGAAAATATTTTAATTATTACTCTAGACATCATAGGTTTATAATAAAGCATAGCTTTAATATTAGATGTTGAATTATTCATTAATTACCAGGCGTCTCTTTTTGACAGGGTCAGTTATATATAGTGACACTGAACAACAAACTGTAGTGTGTGAAATTCTTCTTTGTTAAGGCATTCATGGGATTTGAATCCGAGAATTGGATTAGGACAGGAAGTTATTAGAAGAAGAGACAACCAATCTACCCTTAAAACAGTTGCAACCTCCTTTGAAGAGACCCCACCCCTATAAATTGCTACAACTGATATTCAGTGAATTGTTCGCTTTTGAACAGCTGGTTAAAATATGTAGCATTGACTGCCTACATCATTTATACCATTTCAGCCTAATCACTTGGGAAAACTATCCATTTAAACATTCCTATTATTTAACCAGTCCTACTTGCTTGTCAAAATCAATGTATACACACAACGCTACATTAAATTTGTTCAAATGGGCCTGATATCTGTGAGTTCAACTGCATGGTCTCATTTGTGCAGACTCAACATACTATGAACAAAAATATTTTCATCATGGGATGTTGATGGAAGCTATTACACAGAATCCGGTTCCACAATGAATTGTTAGATAATAGTGGAGTGACAGATTCCCTCTGACTCACACTGCTGGTGATGTGACTGGATGGCTAGGCACCCTGGGCTCTGTTGCATATTAGTCCATTTTGGGTCAGATTTTGGTGAATTTGGCGTGCAACTATGGTTGTACAGACCACAACTGTTACCCCAGTCTATAGTAATTTTGCATGCCTCCCATTGGCTCCCTCCGCAAATTCTGACCCACGGTCTAATCTTTTCGATGTGCGCTTCCCATTGGTCCTCCCACGACACACCCACCATCAGCGGCCAGAGTGCCAAACAGCCACTCGTAACCTGCTGCACTTATAGAAGTAGCTAGAAGTGCGATCTATTTAAAACGTTGTTACCACGGCCCCCCATAACACAAGGTTATGTTATGGAGGGAATCTTACCCATCACGGACTAGGCACCCTTGGACCTCTTGTATGAGAGAAATCCCTAATAAGTTTTACAACATAAAGGAGGGATCAACTAATCTTGTAATCTTGATGTCACAATAATAGGATATTTATATTTGATTATCATTGTAAATGTATTTCGATGACAGAACTACATGTTTCACTCTTGGGAATTTGTATTTATCAGGTTCGTTGTCCAGATATTTCCCTTGTGTAGGTAGGAAATTGTTACTCTATGAATGAATACAAGTATTCTTTGTGTAGCAAATTCATTCCCTAAATGTGCATACCAGCTGCTTAGCAAGGACACGTTCCTAACAAAGGACAAAAGCCTATTAAGTGAGGACTTGTTACGCAACAGACCCCAGAGAGTCTCATTTCCAGTCGTTGTCAAATTTATTCCCATCTGTTTTCTGACTGACAAAAAAAACCCCGCAATTATGTGTTTAGCAATAGAGCCATAATTGGATCCTTATGTTTTATGCAAAACGGGAAATCAAATCTGAGCACAATGTTCAATTATTCACCATAGGCAATAGCTCCACTGATGCGAAATAAATTGACTTATTCTATTGTGTTTTGTTTAAAGATTTGTATTCAGCGACAACATTTTGCAAAAATGAGTACAATAATTTTCAGTACGTGCTGGATTACCAGAAAATATTACAAATTACTATTCAACTACACTTATCCAAAACTTATGGTGTTTGTGAGAGAAACATAGAGGAAAAACGTATGCGAGAAATCATTTTGGACATTGTTGACAAACATAGAGGAAAATTACTGTATAAGTATAAGAGAATTAAATATATAATTAAGTTTATATTATGTGGATCTCGGACATTATTCCTAGACTCTAGTTTAATCAGCAGGTTTCTGATTTGTCTATAATGTATGCATCATATCATTGTATATCTGACATGTTACTGGGAAATGAGTCATAATTCGCAAACTTTGAAATTTGAGACACCATCATATTTCAGGAAATGAGGTTAAGCCGATTCCAAAGATGGTAATTGTTATGATATCTAAAAAGTAACATAGTTTAAATTTGATATTTTCAGTTTTGAAAAAAGCAAATTTGCAATATCTCTGGGTGGACAATTACTAGTAACATAGCTAAATACACTCTATAGGATAAGCTTAGAAATGCATCAATATAATTATTACACTGTCTTCAAAGCTGTTACATGTATTATATATAATTTCTCTAGCTCGAAGAGCAAGATTGAGAACATTCCTACATACAAATCCTGTGAATAAGAACTCTGAAAACAAACTATTTCACTACTGACGACTCATTTCCCTGTGACACATCATATATACAAATACCATCAATTCTTATTATAGCAACTATTTCGAAATTCGAAAAGAGCATCAATATATGAAAGTAAATATGTAGCGGAGAGCGGAGTGTGTGTGTGTGTGTCGGGGGGTGGGGGTGGCGTTAGCACTATCAGGAAAACCTTTTACTTTTGTCACAGCCACAAGTGAAAATAACGGCATGTAGTAACTTATCTCCAACACGTTCATATATACTTGAACACTAGTTGTAATCCAAATTTCAATTAAATCAAATTAAATCAAATTAAAAGCATGTTTTTATTCATACATGAAGGAGGTGTACACAAATGATAGACACATATGGAAGTAACTTTTAGGTCTTCCACCGTGCTCCTGACTACTTGGAAGTGATACAAGAAATTTGTATTTTAAATTTATTAATTATTTTTCTAAGTTCTAAGTTGGTATGTATGGAAGAAGTAGTTAATAATAACGATAAATATTAACTTCTCAACTAGCTAATTAGTATTTTACCATAAAGATTTAATTAAATGTAGGAGAACTACTACTGTGCAAGTCTAACTTAACAGCTTTACATTACTTCGTGTTTTAGTATATCTATTAGATTTTACTTTAATTTGCATTCAGCTGGTACATTCAATATTAGATAGGGACGAATTGGCATATATGTCCCTGTGTATTGAACACACACACAAAAGCATGTTAACAATAGGCACCAATACGTCATGTCAAGTAAAGCTACCAAAACTTGTTTCGATGTCCAAATTATATTGTCCCAGCTCGCACAGTGAGAACATATATTGGTGAAATAAAGGCCATCAGTGTGTGGGATGCAGATGAGAGACAGCTGGATGAAATATTGAAAGGGTTCCAGTGTATGGTGTCACAGTCTCCTAGGACCCGATTCCAGCATTCTGTATTTGATGAAAATGTGTTTGAGTGTTGCCTTAGCACTCCATGGTCCATCATTGTGACACGCCCTGTACTGTGCTACATCCAATCTAGATTAACCTGCTATAGTCTGTCCCCCTGCGGTTGACTATCGCTGATGAAAATGTGGATTGGAAAACTATAGTACACTCTTCAGCACTTAAACTGAATTTGGGGAAGAAAATGATAAAAAACCCAGAAACTTCTAAAAAAACTAATACATTAATTACGCATAAACATAAGCATTAAAAATACTGGCGGTAGCGTCGGTAGATAACTAGACACAGCATTGAGCAGAAAACCATGGCAATTTGTATCTGAATGAAACTGGTGAGCCTATATCACAATATAATGTTTTACAGTGTTGTTTGGCCTTCTGTATAAACATCCTAAATAACAACTTAGATATAAAAATGGATGGGGTGCAAAAAGTTCTGTTTAGAAAGTGATGATTTATAACGAAATAGGCATTAGAAGGCTAAATTGTCTCCATAAAATAGGGTGTTCCAACAATCAATTGTTTCCTGATGCTCCGATTGTGCTTTTATGTGAAAAAACGCTCCATTATGATGGCATGCCCTCCTTTGTTCTCTATACAATTACTACTAACCTGGTATATTATGTGCCACTTTCCTTGATAGCTGATAAAACATATATTAGAGGATAAGTATATGTCCTATAACGAATGAGGAGTTTACATCATAACTGGCTCTTGGTATTTTAATTGTATAGACTGCCAGTATTAAACGAAATCCATTGTTACTGTAATGTCAACTTGCAAATTGGAGTCTGTCCACTTTGGAGTTACCCCATCATAAAGCTATAGTATTGTTTGTTATTCTTTTATTTCAGTAAGCTCACAATTTACATTGCTGCTATTCTCTGCTTATGAGTATAACTTACATGGAAAGTAATAGAAACTACCAGAGATCTACAAGATCAAATTAGATTAACATCAATATTAGACTACTATTCCATCGAGCTAACTTTTGAGCTAATATTAACCTGTACAATATTTTTGGTATTCATCAGTGAGAATAAAAGACCCAGTGGTGAGTGGTGACATTGACCACTAAAAACACTAAAAACTGATGAACTATCATTAAATGCTTTAATTTGGAGGCAATCAATGTTTATGTCATGCTCAGAACATGTTTGTAATATTTCTAAAAAGTGACCGTTTTCCAATATTTTATACTGAATTTAACAGAACGATCCGGATAAAGAGGTTAACCTGTTTAGGTAAACAATCACTTTAGTCGAAGATATTTTGTAATATACAATATTATTGCAATATGACCTAATCTATGACGTAGTACACTACACCTGGTCGGTTCCTAAATTATTATCATTTTTAGTACACGATAAAGCATAGATACACAATGGTATATTAGTGAAATTTCATGATTTTTCATGAACATAACTATTATTGCAAACGGGTCTAAAAACGGGTCACCCTACGTGAGATTTATAGTTGGAATTATTTAAATTGATCCAGTGTGAGGTGGTTCATTAACATTAAGTAAAACAGAATTAGGGGAGACACTTTAGATATAGGACTATCCCATACAAGCAAATTAATTGGAATGATCAATGTCTAGAACATATATGCTACATGCTTGATAGTATGGTTAATATTTATTTCATTGGAAAAATGAGGAAAAACGCAATTCTGACATGTTTAGCTGTAATTTTGTATCAAAAATATGTGAAGGTGAGACGTCACCACCTATATTGGGATGGGCGCCAAGCAACGCCACTACGCCACGCCCTCCTCCAAGGTGACGCCATACGTCATAGTACGCCCCTTCCATCTACCACAACAATAAACACTCCAAGCCCGGTTCCCAACCGCTACGCACGCTCAAAAAATTTGAGTTGGACTTTGCTATATTTTGTGTCGGTTTTTGTGGAAAGATGGGTAAAACTCCTCGATTTTGCGACCATTGCAAGCAAACCCATGAGGGTTCGATTGGTAGGCACTGCACTAATGATAAAGCAGAGGACATACCTGGTGGTTCTGGAGTCGGTAATTCGGGCGGTGCTGAGATGAATCAAGGTACCGATGACAAGTATATTTGGAATAAACGAGCGGCATAGGAGGAATCTAATGGCACTAAGGTCATAAGTTTTCATTAATCATGAAGAAGATATCGGCGACAATGCAAAATAACACACTTAAAAAAACTGACCCACACATGTGTTCACTATGGCAGCAGCGGGAGTACTTTATTAATGATGGAATGCTAAGGCACTAGTGCGTTATTTTTTGGATTTCCTTTTCCTTTACTCTCCCTAGACAAATGGAACGACCTAATGATATTAGACAACTGTTATACACTAGGCGGGGAAACAACACCAGACCAACGTAATGCCGGAGTGGGCCATATAATACGGCAATACTATCCGCAATTAGTTTATTAAAAAGATTCAAATGGCAAGTGTTTCAGGAAAATGATATTTTTCAAAGTGTTTCTTTTGCAAGATCCCTTCATTGGATTGTCCTGATCTTTGGAGGGTCCATCACATATAGGTATATCGATTGATGCATCAGATTTCAGGACAATATACGTAATGCATCTTTTTGTTCTAAAGGTCCTCATATGGAGGATATTTAGCTACTTTACTGGTCATTACCCCCAGAAATATTGCACACTTTTATTCAAAAATATAAATATCAATCGTTTGACTGCCAGTAGAGGAGTGAGTGTAATGTAGTCTTCTCTCCAGCATTCAGCTAGCCTTGTCATCCTAACACCAGGTGTCAGCACTCTATACGTTCTTATACAATGATACTCACTACATATCATTCCAGTGCCCAAGCTACCTAGGGCTATCTTTCATCGCTGATAGTTTCCCCTATTTATCTGGTAATAATAAACCACAGCATGACAATAACACAGAAATACGACACGTTGATCTATGATCATGTCAATCTGTATTAATGTATATTCAATTATTTTGCATATTCTGGCAATTATTTACTTGCACCTTTTTCTAAACAGCTCAAGACTGCCTAATGTTTAGCAACACGATTCAGAATGAAAGCATTAACATAAAGAGAAGCATTTGGTTTTCCATGTTGTAGAGCCACACTGCTTTCCACTAAATATTTCCGATGATTTTAGTGATCAGAAAAGAATAATAACCCTTGTGTGATGTCTTTATAAGGAATATGCCTCGTGTCTGAATGAATTAAATATGTACATGAATTTAAATATCTGGGAATGTGGCTGACTAGTCATCTTCGTATGGTAAAACAAATCAGTTGCAACTACGGTATGGCTAGTAAATATCTTGGTTGATTTATTAAGGTAAAACATCTATTTACTAATAAAAAATGTCTTCTTATTTATAAACCATTTATCCTGCCAGTTGTTGAGAATCATGCACATGTGTTGATTTTGCATCTAAATCTTTTTACATTCGACTCCGAAACCTATACAATAAAGCCATGAGAATTATAGTGAGCTGTATAATAGGGAAGAAAAACGGTTTATTCGATATGCATATTCACTGTAATAGTTTACCTCTTGCAATTAGGAGAGAAATCATGGGTTGAAATTATTGTCTAGGACTGGATTTTTAACAGATCAAAATTAGGGCTATAGATTACGAAACGGTCATAGGAAAATAATTAAAGTTTTAAAGTGGGAAAAAACTAGATTGAGCAGAAGTATAACTTTTCGAGTTAGTTCTGCATGGAATAGTCTGCCAGAAAGCATTAGAAGCGGGGTTGACTCAATACAATTTGAAACAGTATCTATAAAACTAATGGTACTATAATAGTTTCTTACGTACAGGAAGTATAGAGTTATAAAAACTTATTAAATAAGTACTGTATAGCAAGAGGTGTATGGTGACGCAATTTTAATGTTTTCACCTTTTTTCTGTTTTCTGTGCATAATAATTTGTAACAGGACCTACAGATGAGCATGCATTATTACCTTATGTAGTCATTTATATTTTTGGACTGATGTCTAAAACAATGTGAAATTGTCACCACATGTTTTGTTGTATAATGGTCAACATGTAAGACCATGGCGTTGGTGGATGGGTGATTTTAGACATATCTAAACTGTGTGCATATCTTTAATATATGTGAACAGAATTGATGTGATATATGTTTTAGCATTACATTTAATCACTAGATCTCATTTGATTATTATTTAGTTTCGTCTATGTCGATCCATTTGACTACTTAGTTACTTGATTATTCACTTAATATGTATATGATAAAAACAGGCTATTCTGAGGAAATATGTACTATATCTATGGAAATGTCTTTGACCTGAATACAATATTTTCAGAATCAAAATCAAAACACCTTGAAAGAACACTAAATCGTTTGTTTCATCTAAAATGTTCAGTCAATTTTCCACTCTGGTCTGTCCAACAGGCTTATTCCCCGCTTCACCTGCTGGTTCCGCTGCTGTTGTGAGGCTCTCACTCTCGTAGCTATCATCTTCAACACCAGCATTTGACCATGTGAGGTGGTTATTTCTGCTCCCTGTGCGTGAGGTGTGACCATCCAGCCTGGCTGTGTGGTGATGGAGGAGAGCCAGGAGATGAGCTCTGTGTATGAAGCTGCCCCACGGTACACAAACATATGTCTGAGTTTGTGTGTGACTGATGTTATAACAGTAGGGGTTAGGGAGATGAGGAGAGGAGAAAGAGAAGCATTAGCTGAAAGAAAAAGATTCAGTTCATCCATCCTGTGAGTACCAGATGTGACATGGGTCATTGTAAGACTCCAGGTGGCAGCACTCACTGCTGGTCTTTCACCACCGTACAGGTCCGTCAGTTGATGATTCAGCTGTAGGTAGAGTTCCCCTTTCTGTTGGTCCCACATGGTGTGTGTATTGAGGATACAGGAGGAGGAAGTAATGTCCTGGAGGCACCAGGCATAGATGCGTATATTACTTCTTGCAGTTTGTACAAACACCCAACGCTCTGTGTCAGGTACCGTGAGCAGTGTCACTGGTTCCTCTTTAGTATTGGTGCATCTGTGATAAGAATGTCAGTAATTAGGACTAATGAAGAGAATAGATGCAAAACTAGTGATCAAGCGTAATCTGATATTTCTGTTGTTTATTTAAGTTGGCAAAGTACATGCGAAAGCCCAACATATTTTGGTGGCACATATTCCTGAACATGACCTTCAAATGAGTGGCCCTTACTTATGAATATCATGAATATACCTTGTAACTTACCTCAGAGTTTCTAAGTGCTGATTAGGTTTGAGAAGTTTGGCCAATCTCAAAATATCCTTGAGCATTTCCCCGCGAATACTGGAAAAGGTAAAATAGTTTTGCTTCAGCTGTCTTGAGGATACCGGTATATAAATTGTATAAATTGGTATAGAACAGGGAAAACGCATTGTATATGGTTTTTCAACAAATATTACTTGCATTTCAATACCGTTAAACAAAGGCTTTTCTAAAATTATATGCGGGTGGTTTTCCTCCAGATTTAAAGTCTCAGAAGTATTTTCCAATATAGGCGAGGACTTACTCCAATGTTCTTAGAGAAACGTTGTATTGCAACACATCCACCAAATCTTGTGCTGAGGTGTCATTGATGCCACAGTTAGCTAGACTGATATGAAAAAAAGTAATAAAGAGTGGTTAAGAGCTCCATTCAAATTACACTCAGACATAGTTACTAGAAGACTATGCCTGTTTTACACTATCATTTTTCTGAGTGTCTTTGCAGTTAATTTTGAAGCTTAGTCATTATTCCAAAATTATGCTTGTACCTTAGGTGTTGAAGAATGGGGCTGCCCGCCAGATAAAAGGTAAGATTTTTTAGACTATCCTCACTTAACTTGTTCTCATTCAAACTGAAAATAAAATTGTGTATACATACACTGAGTGAGGTGTCAGTGAGGTAACTTCTTTAAATAATATAATTTCTAACTAAATCAAATATCAGAGCTTCTCCTACGAAATCAATATGTTTTAGCAAAGGTCCACAGGTCTTGAAACTCATGAAACTGAATAATACGGACGTCATGCATGAAGTTCTTATGGGGGCGTAACACATTATTTTAGCAGCTCCTTTATAATTTCATATTTAATATATAAGTAATTTGTTGAGACTCAATCCAGCAACGATATGACACATACTTTAGAGTGGTCAGAGTAGATATCCGAGAAACGTCTGTCAGCAGTCTCATTGCATCATTTAATCCACAGGCGGACAGACTGGAAAAGTTTATTTGTAGGCCATGAGTATATATGCATACATGACGGTACTTATTTGCTCTGCTAATCAAAAGCTAACTAAAGAAAAATACTTACTCGAGGTGTTCCAGTTTTTGGTTACTCACCAAACCATCCACTACATCCTCGAGCTGTTCCCTGTTAAGAATGCTTCTGGCCAAGCTGTGTTAAACACAATATGCTTCTGAATTAATCAGGTGGTATCCAACAGGCTATGTTCTTCAAATTGACAAAGACGTAAATGGATGGTTTGAAACTTCATTTATTCATTACAATATTTCTTTGACAGAGTAAAATTAACATGTTTTAGTGCAAAAGAAAAAATCACCTCAGATCTGAAATGCTTTGTAGGTCTTTCAAAGACTCAGCCAAACACTGTCCAATGGTTTCATTCAGTCCAATGTCATTAAGCCTACGAATTTAGTTGATCTTATTTGGAGTGATTGTTCCAACACAACACATCATTTCAAAGCGTTATGATACAATAATGAATGAACTCTGTTTTACGAGTTTAAACTGAGCACATTGATACTATTCTCAAAATGTATACAAAAATATCTGAAAAACCTACCTAATCACTTCAATGTCTTTCACCTTTGATAAACCAGAGACGAGAACCTTTGATCCAGATTCTGTCAAGTATGTCCTACTGAAACTTCATAACATGATCTCTGTCAGGAATACTCGATGGCACAAAATACAGTGGTATTTAGAGCCACACACTTCACCAGAATGACATTCAGTAGTCATATGGGTGAGCTGTCTTATACAACACCTACCTACTATATCACCAGTTATTTTAACTTAAATCATTAAACTATAATATTATATTTAGTCATAGCCTTTAGCCTAGTTATTGGTAATACATGGTCATAATTTTGTTGATAAAGACTATGAATTAACTGTTTGTAAAACAGACAGGATTAAAAACATTTGTAAAACAGACATAATTAACTGATGACTTGTTATGTTCACTGGTATATTCAAAACATTATATATGCAACTTACCTAACACCTTTGAACGATGAGCACTTTTCCAATTTTTCTGCAAGTACTGACACTGATGTTTCATCCAAAGTAATGCTTTCAAGCCTAGAATATCCAACATAGAAAAACACAGATAAATCTCAACAATCACATACTAGTTTATTTGATGGATAATGGTATTTATGGCAGTAGTGATGTACGTAGCAAGCTATGTACCTCAGCAAGCATGGCTTAGTGAGTTGTTTGAGCATGAAGATGATAGCATTGGCATCTATAGCAGTGAGGAGTGTATCAGTGAGCACCAGTTCCTGTGACTCATCAAACAGAACATGAGAGACTCTCTCAGCCAGGTCTTCCCTCTGTGTCTCATACACCATCTGGATGGCCTGTAGCTTGGCCTTGGTGTCCACTCCATCAGTCATCTGAAAATGTATTTGAGTGATGTTGAGTCCAACATCATAGTTATGAGTTTGTGAACAGAATTGAGAAGTTCATGAAATATGCAATGTGATTCCAAATTTACACTAAAAAGCTCATTGGGATTATTTGCAAGATAAGAAGTAATTCTGGAAAAAGGTTGTAAAATTCAAAATGAGTAGGTAGTTATGTCAAATAAATCTATACCTTCTCAATCCTCTCAACAAGATCTGGGATCAGGCTCGGTTGGTCGCCCATATATTGTCCTGCACCTTTCATTACATGGAGAATGTGTTTGATATCTTCACTTCCCTCATCGTAACACAAACCATACAGGTACTGTTGAGCCATCAGGAAACTTCCAGAGCTCCATAACATCTCTGCTGCATTCCTGGTCACGACCTGAGTCTTGTGCAGGAGTTCCAACATGGCCAGGAGCTCCTGCACAGACAGGTGCACAAACTCACTGACTTTGTATTGGCTTCTATCATCATTACCATTATATCTGGATGAAGACCTGAGTAAGATGCCACAGTACTCAGCTAGGTTTTCTAGAAGGAATATGCCACATATAATATTCATCTACTGTTGGAAATGCTGAGTTATGAATTGCACAATTACTATCAAAGTCCTGTTGCAAAAGGTGCTGTTGTTTACAGATTGTAAGACATATATTTTTTTTCAAATAAAGAAAATAAGTTGAGCATTTTTTAAAAAAAAAGGCGTCACTGACTCACTGACTCACTGACTCATGGTAGGATCAATGAAACAATACCACAATACTAATCAAAGAATACGACTTGGACAATACAATGTTTTTTACCCATTTTGTAACTATATCTATTAGATTATTGCTTTACCAATATTCTCTGTCACTCCAGTTTCATGTAGATCTCTCTGGTCAAACACTAGCCGGACCCTGCTGCCCATGGTCTGCCTCTCTACAAGACCTCGGTAAGCAAGCTTTGCCAGCACTGGAAGGCAGAGATCAGCAGCTTGGTGTTTGAAGGTGTTGTCTGATGGACAGCGGGACATATAGTGCTATGACAGGAAAGACATAATTATATGGCAGCAGATCTAATGATTATTACTAACTTTTTCCGTTATTCATGTCACATTTGGGGCACTTTCACATATTAATAATCACTATCAAGATTTTTAAAGATTTTAATTACCTTTGTAAAGAAAGCATTAATCCTTGTAAAAGTTATCAACTCTTCAGTTGATATGGAATCATTTTCTTCAAGCACTTTGCAAAACATCATGCAACAGTAAGTAATTGCAGAGACAGACATTATGAGAGGATTGCTTTGCATTAAAGCCCTGACTCTAGCAATGTTCTCAGCATCAACATGATGGTCAATGAAGTTGAGCACAGCCTCCTTTGTCAACCCAACAACTTCCATCACTGGATCACATTTGATATACTGAAGGTCTCGATATGGCCTACAATAGTGATACATTCTCTCAAAGAAAATAGCATTTTAGTGTATTGATGTTTATTAATCCAAATATGGCTAGCACTGTGAAGTTTATTACCTCTGGAAATAGTGGTATTACACACAGCAGAATTATTATTCAAAGGCATGGCGTTAAAGCAGGTCTATGATAATTGAAGGACAGGTATTGCTCAAAACAAAGCCTCACCTTGAGGCAAGAATCATCACGGCTTTCCCCAGAAGATTCCTCTGCAGTAGATTCAAGCACCACTCAATCGGCTCTGCTACATCATCCAGGGTAAGCACTTTGCAAAATCTCAAGCTCTCCTCTAGTCCAGGAAATTCATCGACACCATCTGAAATAATACTATTTATTAGAATTCCGAAAGAAAAATGTAATTTTTCATTGTGGAAATTGCTCTAACGACTAGAAAGTGTTGATATATATGCTTGAGTCCTACCAAGAAAAAGCAGCAAATTTTGGTCCTCTTTCAGCAGGTCTTGAGAAACCATCTCACCACCCCGTATAGTATATACACTGAATCGTTTGAAAAGCTCAGCCAAAGACATGGGTGTCTTATCAATAACTGTCAGGTTACGAATATTGAACAAAAATGCTCCCTTGAAGTTGTTTGCCCACACATTCTGCGCCCAGAGTCTCATTAACTTCTGAACAAGAGTTGATTTTCCAACACCCGCTCGTCCTTGCAGTAAGAGTGGCCTTTTCTCCCCTGTAGTCCCATACATCACATAGTCTAGGATGTGTTCTATCTCTATGTTCTCAGCACCAGTTCTCTCCAGGTAGTCCTGGTAGTGGTCAGGCAGGGCATCATTGATCTCATTCATCCTCTCATATCCACCTCCAGTCACCAGACGGATCTTCACAAACTGTGTGTCCAGGTCAATCTTCTTATCAGGGTTTCTGTTAGTCACATGACCAATAGTAAGTACTGCATCTTTCAGTGGATCATATTGACCTGGAAGGACAATACATATAGTAAGATATATGTATACAATTAGGGTCCTTTGTGCGGGTAAAGTAAGGTATAAGATTGATAGTGGATGGGCTAATCACTACACATATCTATACAAGTTGTTGAGTATTCCAAGCAGACCTTTATGAAAAAACAAAGGAATGCCTTGCCCATCTTGCTCTCTTACTTTAAACACTTAATTCCCCTTAGTGCCATATGGCTCAGATGGGAGTGATTATTGCTTGTGTGAACAACTAGTATTAAACTGTGAACTCCTATTACCAAGTTTACAGACTTTATTCTTTGCATTATATGATTTATTTATTATTCCGAGATTTCACCATTTATTCTCCAAAAGAAGGTTCATCTTTATATTGTGTCATTGGAAAATATATTGGAAAATATCTATTATCTTTAGCTTCAAAGTGAATACAAATGCTTTAGTTATAACAAAATAATCTACCTGAATATGCCAATAGTGGTATGGACTGTTCAACATCAGAACGAACACCACTTTTTCCCTTGAAAATCCTGCCATAACAGAGATAAGACCGAATCAAATTTAACAATTGAATACTTTTGACTTGAATTACCAGCAATGTCTGCTCTAGTCTCTCATGATTTCAGTTGGAGTTGGATTCTTTTCAATTGTCTTTCTTTTCTCACTAGAGCCAGAGATTTATGAAAAAGAATGTTATCTATGGACTTGAGGTAGAAACCTCATGAAATACTATTTCTGACCACTGTTGTGGTTATTATGTGTTAGGAATCGTGATTGGTTACTACCCAATCATCCACAATTATGAACGGTGACTGTTGGACCAAAATGTTACCTTGTTGTATACTTGAACACCAAATTAACAGATCAAGAGTTAGATATATAAATGTTCAATTTGAGAGAAGTCTGGAATTATAAACTCTATTGGACGTTTTGAACTTTAGCAAAGCCCGATATGAAATGAAAGGTACTGCCACAACACATAAAACATAATGATAACATTCTTACCTATCTTTATATAGATAAATGCCCAACATACATACAATGCATACACCAACAACCAATGCTGATGACACACCAATAGGCCCTGATGAACCAACAGCCAAAGCAATCCTGGCATCACCTGTAAGGGACAGTTGGTTAAGTTACTTTTATGTAATAATATATAATATACCTAACCAATTATTCTGTACATATGGCAGATTATTACATGGCAGACGGGTGACATGGGTTAGTATTTCCATTTTTCATAGAATAGAATGGAACTCGCCTGCAATAATAAACAAATGTTGTCATTACGAATATTTAATAAACAATTTATTGGACTTGATTCACCGCATACGCACTCTGCCTATGGCATCGTGCTTATGCAGACAAATGAAGTCCAATGCGTTTTTGATTATTGCTGGCCCATTCCATTCTTTCTATATCAATTATATTATATAATTTTTGTAACTGGGGATGACGTTCAGGAGGAGAATAAAGAACAATGACCAGTGTCTACTTTTGATGCCCCGTTAATAGAACAAAGCTACACCTAGTGGGCAATAATAAATATTATTTACAAAGATTCTCAAACAATATGAAGTGGATATAATAATATTGCTAAGTAGCACATGTAGCGTCTACACTCTGAACATAAAGCTTAGACGAAGTATGCAAGCAGTTCTATATAGGTACATAGCAAGGTAAAGAAAGAAGTATATGGAAAGGGATCTTTAAATATGCTGATACTACCTAGAGTAACATCTTACAGTAGGGAAGAGTTGATACAATGTTCAGCCAAACAAATGCAAATTGAATAATGAATATTGCACAAATTGGCAGCAAGAGTCATACAATAACAATTGAATGAACATACTTGTGTAACTTCTTTATATCTATTCAGTATGAGCAGTCTTGAAATCGCTATGTATGTTTAGACGACTTATATCAAGGAAAACATCCTAGTTCTAGTGAAACAAATCCGAGTTCTAGTGGAAATGACATTTGAAAAATATTATTTTTACGACTCAAGAGTCATTTCTCTATTGCACATCACAAATATTAGAGAGATATGATTGAACATGTGGTTTTTAATGTTTTTCCATCATGGGAATAACTAAAATCATCTCTGAGAAAAATGTCCTAGAGAAACATACTGCCAGAAACTGTTGTATAACCATAGGACAACATAACCAGGCACCATTTACACGTAAGCTTCCGATTTGTATGCACAGATCTTAAGTATATGTGGATACACCAATAAACAACACATATATATCAAATTCTCTCATTCAGGTACTTTAACAACACATCTTACGTATGCAACTAATTGATATCCTCAATACCAATACACCTACCTTTACATTGACCATTGAGGGTCCAGGTACCATCAGCAGTACAGACAGCATGAGGAGAGGTACCTTCCCATCTGTAGCCTTCATCACAGTTGACACTAAGTACATCAGGGTACACATGTTCACTGCCGTCTATATGTCCATTAGATATTTGAACTTCCAGACATGAAATACCTGATAAGAGCGCAAAACTGTATGTTTGATGAATTAATATGAATGGTTAACTTCGTGGATAATTTTAAATAGTGAGTATCTCTCTGGTTATTATATAATTTGTGAAAAAAATGTCTCACCTATGCATCGTCCAGTGATGTTCCAAGTTCCTTCTTTAGTACAAATGGCTTTCTGAGAAGACCCCTCCAATATGTAGCCAACATCACAAGTTATTAAAGCTTCATCTTTGTGGTGAACATCCATACCAACCAGCCGCAGGGAACCATTGGCAATAGGAAAATAAGCATCACAGGTGACAGCTGAAAGATATATGCACATGGTTGTAGTGAGTAGCCGATTGAATGTAGGAGAAATAGTTGGATCAATTGGAGCATGTATGTGCCATAGCTGACATTGTTATGACACTTAACCCATTTGTGGCAAGCGGAAAAACTGCGTTATGTGACAGCGGACGTCTGCAATGTGCGTCGCTTTAGTAGCCCCAATTCAATGTGTTCTCTTTGCGACATCGTCAACCCTGACGTCATAGTCAGACCAAGTAAGGCATTACGAGGGGTATATATATGGGTCCCATTTTGTATGCCTCTGTCTGAGTGTTGCATGATAAGAAATATTTCCATGTCCCATGTCACTTTTTCAAACAATTCAATCATGTCTTGTGTCACTTTTTAAGCAATGCATTAATTATATTAACGGTTGATACAATGTTGTGTGTCACCTGTTAAATAAATCACTGCGTCTCATGTCTATTTTTGATACATTTCTGGATCTCTCATGTCAAATTTTATCAGCCTTTTGGAAGCTGTGTGTGTTGCACGTTAAGCGGAGTGTGTTGCAGTGTTGCCCATCATTTACCCATGTCGCGTGTCAATTGTGTCAAATTTTACCCATATGTCCATATTACGCACATTGACTGTGCAATAACAACATATACTTTTCAATTCTCTGTAATTCCTTCATTTCATAACCAGACTTTCCGAAATTTCGTATTATAAGAGAGGAGATGCTACTCATTGTGGACTGTGAATAGGTTTGACATGAATCATTGGATTCGCAATGAAAAATAAGGTAAAATATTGACTTGGAAAGCAACATGACTGATGCAACATTGGTGGACATTATGAAGCTAATAACTATTATCAAGATTTAGTCGCCAATCTTTGGATTCTGGTGGGCTTGTGGACAGGGTTAAACATCCACTCTTGTCCTGCTGGGCATTAATGTTTAGCCGGATACTTCCAGTATAATTCTTTTTGGCAATTAGATTGCGGGAACAGGCCTATCTTTGCGGTGTCACTCTCGCTATACAGCCGGCAGTAGGCAGAGTAACGCATCTGACTTTCCCTTTCCCTTCATTCTCGCGATTTTTGATCATCCATTCCGAGTTGCTTGAGCAGGTAAAATTACTTATACATCTGACTGAATATAGCGGACATACCACTGGAAGCCAAAGTTCAAAATAAGGCACATTTATTTGTGTTGTTTTCATGTCCACAAGGGGTCTTCGTCAGGGTACCAAAGTTTGCTTTCTCCACATCGGGCAAAGTATGATAGTGCGTTTTGGTAATAGTGCTCAGCCAAGCAGACGTCACAGGCTGCTACTTAATATTCATGTGGGGGCACGTCCCTATGCTTAGCCATTGCAACCAACCCAAAACATACTCAAACAACATCTCCTTTTACACACTTGCCTGAATTTTGCTTTGAATTTCACAGGTTGTGGAGAAAACATGTTGAACTTTAACCATATAGCTTTATAAAGTAAACTACTGATAATAATTGAGTATTTCATTGAAGAAGGATGTACGGAAATTGTCAATATAGCATAGCCATTCAAGTCTATATGTATACTATAGTGGACAAAGACAATGGAATGCCAAATAAGATCTGAGAGTTGGCTTTTTTCAATATGAGCGAAGAATATTACCGTTACAGTTGCCAAGTGTTCCTTCCCATGTGCCTTGGTCTCCACACTTAAGTTCTGTTCCACTATACTTGTAATCTTCTGAACATACCACTTCAATTCTGTCCCCATAAACTGGGCTCATTGTTTCTGTCTCTTCAATGGAATGCTTACTATCTGCTTTGTGCTTTAACATCCATTCAAATTCAGCATTTTGCCATTCTGAAAAATAAGTATGCATGTACGTTTTGTTATATAAAGTTATATAATCTTTTCCATATAAAGCAAAGTAAATATGTATGAATGTGAGTTCATAGCAAATTTGTAATAATCAGTATTTTTCATAATAAAGTCACTATGATGTTATTTTTCTCACCAATAATTAGAATGTTCATTTTGTATTGGAAATTGGAAAACAAACGAGAAAGGCCCAAAACAGGCATGCATGTAATATACTATACCCAAAACCCAATTCATACCTGGCCTCTGTCGGATAATGCTTTCAAACGGAAGACATTTGATACCTGAAATACATGGATATTATACATCATATCATAATATATATGATCAGGTGAACAAGTATATACATCATCAAACGTAAAACACTGAATTTGAGCCCAGATCGCTTGAGTTAGAATGCAGGAACAGACTTAGTGTAGGTGAGACACTAACGGAAGACATTTGATACCTGAAATACATGGATATTATACATCATATCATAATATATATGATCAGGTGAACAAGTATATACATCATCAAACGTAAAACACTGAATTTGAGCCCAGATCGCTTGAGTTAGAATGCAGGAACAGACTTAGTGTAGGTGAAAAGGTTCACCGGGTATATCAGGTCGGTGCCAGGCAACGCTTCCCTGACCACGCCCACTACGCCACGCCCACCCGTTGGTGTGACGTCACAATACTAGCCCTTCGATGTCAACAACAAGTGTGTTCCTTCCCCTCACTCCTCTCCTGATCCCCAACCTGATCACACGTATATTGGAAAAATTTTTATTTTTCCTGGTTGTGTTTGGATTCGTTTGTCTGAATCTACCTTCATAATGGGAAGAGCAAAGCAGTGCGAGCCGTGTGGATATGCTCATGAGCCTCCAACAGGACAATTGTGCAATAGGAAGCTTATTGCAGAGGTGAAGTCAGTAGAGGGTGAGAAAACAACGGCACTTACCGAGAGGGTCTCTGGACTCGAGAACATGGTTGGGAAGATATTGTCAGCGGTGGAAGGCTTAGAGAAGAAGTCAAACGAGAAAGATGTGACACCTGATCCATCTATGGCTTCGTCATCGGACTCAGAAGTTAAAGTTCGTGCTTCCAGAACGGTGCATCGTGATGTGATACATGAGGATAGGTCTCCAAGTTGGGAGAGCTCGATTTATAATGTTTCGTCAACAAGCCGTCGTCGTAGAAGTTCATCGAGGAAGCGCTCAGGGCCCTTCGATCGAGACCAGCATTTGGACAAGGGTGAGGGCATTGAATCCTTTGACAATCTCCTGTTGCTCTCCCTCCATATGTTGGAGAAAATGTTGATAGATTGTAGACCATATGAAGAGCTGTCAGGCGTTTTATCCCATGTTATCACAATGTCTGAAAAGAACGCATCTCAGATGTATACGCTCAAGGCCTCCATGTTGTACGATCAGGCCGTACGCACTCGGGCCAACAAGAAAGGTTTGTCAGCGTTCAGCGACGTCAAACAGGAAGAGGTACTTCGATATTATTCCTATGAAAACTCTAGGAAGGCTGTTTCTTCCAAATCTACTACTTCTGCTAAGGGCAAGTCTTCATCCAATCCTAAGATTTGTTTCAAATTCAACGCTGGAGGTTGTAGCAAAGTGAAGTGTGATTATCCTCACCGTTGCTCGACCTGTTCATCAGCTGATCATGGTGCCAAGGCATGCGGGTCGAGCAAGGTGAGTAAATAGGATGAGGTCGAGAATCAGGTCGGCGCCGATAGTGACATCTGTAGTTCATCGTACGAGTTGGTTACTAGGGCGATGGACTCTCCTGTGAAAGAGGTTACTGGTGATGGTAACATGGCGGACTTGGACAAGGTTATGTCGAGATCCGAAGACTTGACATCTGTTTCTCCGCCTGATTCTCCCCTCTTGGATAACTTTCCTAAAGTTTGTGACGGTAACTGTAAGTACGTTGATATATGCAATGCTGTTGACAAATTTTGCTGTGGTAATATGAATGTATCGCCCGATATGGCTCTTTTCTCTACTCCTCGATCTAGGAACGGTCGTTCCATCGAGGTATTTAGTAGTTGTTTTGTTGGCAAATGCAATTGTGTACATACCCTTGATACCTTACCTGTTGAACTTAAACCTTGCCGTTTTGCGGCTATTTTATTCCACCAAGGATGTTCTATTTTTGATCGCTATGTAGACGTTTTTGACGGTGTTATCGATGGTGTAGACATGGTGGACACGCCAGTACAGGCGTATAATTGTATAAATTACGCCTCCATTTTGGAGGATAGTGCTCGTAACAAAATGGATAAAATAGTAAAGAACGAGCTTCTTGAAGGTTGTGTATCTATTGTTGAATTTAAACCTAAGTGTATCCATTCTTTGGGAGCTATTTTTAAGCCTGATGGTGGTATCAGGCCGATTACCGTCTGCTCCAGACCTGACAAAAACTCGGTTAACTTTCATTGTGATTCACTGGTGCGCAGTTTCTCTTACAATAACATTGATATGGCGACTGATATGGTGGAAATAGGTTCTTATATGTGTGTCGTTGACATTAAATCCGCTTATAGGGCGGTGGCAATTAACCCAGAACATAGGACTCTGTGTGGTTTCCGCTGGACAATTGAAGACAAGGAACATTATCTAACTGATAATAGACTGTGCTTCGGCCTAAGAATAGGTCCGTGTGTTTTTGATCGCATTTCTAACATGATTGCTGAATGTATGTATAACTTGTTCAATGTGCGTGTGGTCAACTATTTGGATGATTTTTTCCTATGTTCCCATGACTTGCCCTCCTGTACTCAGGCCCGTGATTCCCTCATCGCCCTGCTACGCTACTTGGGTTTCTATGTGACGTGGCCTAAAGTCACCACACCTAGCACCAAGTGTACCTACCTGGGATTCGACATCGATTCTTCAAACATGACTCTGAGTCTCCCACCAGGAAAGTTGGAGAAACTTAGGGTCCTTCTACAGAGTGTCCAAGACTCAAAATTCATCACAAAAAAGGACCTTGAGAGGTTATGTGGATACCTAGCTCACTGCTCCTCCGTCTTTAAGGGAGGACGGACCTTCTGCCGCCGTCTATTTGACTTATATAAAGTAGTGTTATCAAAGCGTCTAAGTCGCACCCCCATTTCAGAAGCATTCAGAGAAGACATCAGATGGTGGAATGCGTTCTGTAAGGTGTTTAACGGGGTGGGCTTTCTATTGAAGCCAGAATATGATTTGCCCATGGTCTCGGACGCCTCTAGCCGTGGCTTTGGCATATTTCTGGGTGGCCCTTTCCAGCATCATAGCATACCTTGGACGGATACTCAGTGGCATCATATAGCATCTGGCCCTCTTGAAAATTTGAAAGATGACAATATAAATGTACAAGAGCTGTACCCCATTCTTTTAGGTGTAAAAAGGTGGAAGGACAAGCTGAGAGGTTGTCGGGTGAGGTGTTTTATCGACAACACCCAAGTGATTGCCATGTTAACTAACGGTATTAGCTGCAACAAGACATGTATGCAGTGGCTCTACGAACTTTTCTGGATTACTTTTATTTATGGCATAGAACTGTATCCTACATATATTAACACCAAGAATAATGTGGTAGCCGACTATTTATCGCGTCTCCCATATATGGATGAGACTTGTGACTTTTCCACCCTATGTGAAGCTGGTTTGTGCTGCTTTTCGTCATATGTTCCATCTACTTTATACAGGAATGAACAAATGGATGCAGAGGGTAGCTATGCTTCAATCCCGATCAGTGGCACCGTCTACTCTGATACAGCGCCAACGCCAATGGAAGTCGTTCACGGACTTCCTTCTGAAGAACAACATTCCTAGAGATCCTATATCAGTGGAGGCAGTCTGCATGTACTCTGCTTTTTTATCGACTTTCATGAAGTGCTCATCCGTTACTACATACCTCTGTGGTGTAGTATTTGGAGCCAGGTTGCGAATGATCGAGTGCCCAGCCCTCTCGCACCCCTCCATAAAGTGTGTACTCCGTGGTATCAGCCGCCTCCCAGGATCTTCACCCTCCCCATCGGACCCTCTGCTACCGGTCCATTTATTAAAGATGTTTCATCAGATAGACAGCTCTTCTCTTCGCCAGTGTGTGCTATGGACAATGACTCTTTTCCTGTTTAGGTCTCTCCTCAGAGTGGGCCACATAGTTCCATCCCCTCACGTTCTTCACAGGCAAGACGTACGCCTGACCTCGTGGGGTATGATTGTGACAGTTAATACGTCCAAGACATCATCTTCACCCTTCTCCATACCGGTGGTGAAGCTAGAGGACCAATCCTTGTGTGCGGTGTTCTGGCTGAAGAAATATCTGTTATCTTCAAAGTTATCATCAAACTCTCTGCTATTCTCATCAGGTGATAGAGGAAATCCCTCTTACGATGAGTTCAAATCCTTCCTTCAAACGTGTTGTGCTAAAGCTAAACTATCAGGATCTTTCTCTCCCCAATCATTAAGGAGAGGAGGAGCTACATTTATGTCATCGATTGGTGCCTCTATGTCCGATATCAAGGCAAGGGGAAACTGGCGCTTGGCTTGTGTGAATTCTTATATAACCCCCTCTATGGAGACGAAACTCAAGGTGGATACATTCATTTCTGAACGTCTTTCACTCCTGTGACTTCGGTTTGGCCTTCCTTGGTGAATAAACTACCATTTTATGGTGGTCAAGGCCATCCCTTCTTCTCGTCATTTGTGTATAGTTATATTCCAGCCTGCAGAGAACCAGATATGTGTAGGTGAAAAGGTTCACCGGGTATATCAGGTCGGTGCCAGGCAATGCTTCCCTGACCACGCCCACTACGCCACGCCCACCCGTTGGTGTGACATCACAATACTAGCCCTTCGATGTCAACAACAAGTGTGTTCCTTCCCCTCACTCCTCTCCTGATCCCCAACCTGATCACACGTATATTGGAATTTTTTTTCTTTTTGTATCTGTTTTATGGTGAATAAACTACCATTTTATGGTGGTCAAGGCCATCCCTTCTTCTCGTCATTTGTGTATAGTTATATTCCAGCCTGCAGAGAACCAGATATCACAAACAAATCAAGGAATCTATAAAGATTTTTATTACTTACGAATGCAAGATATGTCTGCAGGCACCCACGATCCATCTACTGCACAAGTTATTGTCCCATCACCACCCATCAATGTGTAACCCATCTGACAGTGTACAATTACTTGTTGCCCATATCTTGCTTCCTTTATATTCAAAGGTGGAATCAAGTTTTCTGGTAGTGTATTTACGCCGCATTTTATCAACGTTTTGGCTTTAAACAAACAAGTAATATCAATTAATAGTTGGTCACAAACCTATGCACATGCAATGATACTTATTTGATTTCTTACTAACTTAGTAGTTAAAGCATTAGTGCCCCCCGTAGAATAGGTATACATTGTTCTTTTGTAAAGGATATTTGTAGACAAAATACCCATGAAGTTGATTTCACAAGTTCATGTTCATGTACATATCATTGTTGTTGATATTTTTATTGCTAGCACTTTATACTACAGGTAATGTTCTCAGTTTTCCACGGACTTTGACTAAAAGATCTTGAGCAATATTAACATCATAATGCCATTTATCAAACTTGAATCATAGATTTGTTGCTACACCTTATAAGATGCTGCACCTAGCTAGGTGCTCAGTCACAAATTCATACAAAACCAATTGTAAACTTCGATGTAGCCTTTCGAATGTTGATTAAACCACATTTGTAGTTTGAGGATCTTCTGGTGTATAGTCATTGTTTTGGCTGAATTCTAAATTTTGTTTCTTTGCTTTGAACCCTAATGATCTAGGGTAGTAGTCTTCATGTAAGCTTGTTTTCCGTTCTTATTTTAACCATTTATGTTTAAAAGAAGGCAACGTGTGCAAACATCCATGCTGGATATCGCATATTTTTCCTTTAGATGTAACTTAATTATCTTCTGCCTTAATGAATACAAATAAGGACAACAACACAATTCAGAAACATTGTGTCACATCCAGGTAATCAATTAAATCAGTTTATTAGACAGATCTCACTCTTGTGATTGTGATAACAACCTAACAAATGTTATAAATGAGTCTGCGTGAAATTTATGTTACATTTATTGTCATCCATAATACACCATTTTACGATATTATAGTCCTTACCTCTGCACACACCAACTGTGCCCAGCCATGATCTGTTACCATGGCATGTTAGTTCGGAACCAGTGTATATATAACCCTCATCACATTTAACCTGAATTCTGGTGCCGAATGTGTATGTTTCAGCAGTAGAAACTGAGCCATTCGTAACGTTCAGCATGGGTACAGCGCATGTGCTGACTGAAAGTATATGTCACTAATAAACACATACATTTATTTTGATAATACAAGTTGCCTCTTTATAATTAATCGGTTTTTTTTTATAGATCTGTCAGACATTGCCTTGAGAAATTTGATATAGGTATTTGTTCTGAAAAAAAAAGATTGCATTTTGGTGATAAACATTTATATGTAAAAACCCAGGACCTCGCCTAAATTGGTTACTATCTGACTATGGGGGACTGCTTCTTTCTATCCACATCGCATTACTTAGCCTAATCACATGCTATTATAAGATGACAACAACTTGTAAAAACGATCAATTGATAATTGAAGGCAGAGTAAACGTCTAACAGGAATTACACGATGGGGTTCAATACCATAATTGTGATATGTTCCAGTAAAATGAGTCTCAAGTCGCAAAATTTATATTTTTCAAAGTGTCTTTTTCCCGAGATCATTGTATTAACTATATCCTTCGGTTTTTAAGGTCTTTGTATGGAGTATATTTAGTTACTTTACTGGTAATTGCCCCTTCAGAAACATTGTAAACTTTTCTTTTTCAAAAATTAAAATATCAAACTTAAAATATAGACACACTTAATAGGTGTCCTAGTGTTAACTATCATTGGAATCGGCTTTATCTCCTCTTTTCAAATATGGTAAGATCTCAAAATCCATATATTGCGACTTATGACTCATTTTCCTAAAACGGATCACAAGTAGACTCCAGCCTGTATGGCTGGATATATATCGTTTGCAATATATATCTGTATATATCGAGAAGTGTCAACAGAGGTCGCTACCCAGCACCTGTCCCACCTGGTGGACAGTGTGGACAGTGTGAGATCCGCCATTCTCTCTCTCACCTCCCAGTGGTCTGGACTTACCATAGCATAGCAGCTGAACTCAAAAACTATTTTCTGCTTTTATTCTTCTTTGGAATCATTAAATAAAGGGCGGCCTCGGCTGCCGGCATTCGAGCAACTTGTGTGTCTTGTCCCATTATTTTAGTCAGATTCAACGAACTCAGATATATAGCCTGTATAGATAATAAGTGGGGTAATACTTACCAGCACAGACACCGTTAACACCAGACCATGTTTTATTCTTTTGACATTCTCTTGGGTTAGTGCCATTGTACCAGAAGCCTTCAGGACACGTGAATGATGCTGTATCACCAACCTTAGATCCTGATGTTTGAAGTCTAGCATCGGGAACTTGTATAACATTGCAATGTATGGCTACAAAGAAACAGGTGACCTCTGACTATGTAAAAGGTACTTAACATTATCATAACTTATGAGATCATTGTCATATATTCCATGATGAGCATAACACTTTCATACTTTGATGGACATGCAACCCCCTTTGATAAATTTTTGTCCCTAAGTATCAGTTATGTTTAGTCACCGATCTTTGGATTCTGGGGGTTTGCTGGAGAGTTGTAACCAGCCAGTTTCAGCCCGTGCTGGGCCTGTTATTAACGGGCCTGTTATATACGTAACGACTGGCGTAATATAAAGGAACTAAAACCATAGTGTGGGCGCCGTCATTCGTAGTGGTTTGCTCATAGACGTCTATGGTTTGCTTCACTTTCGGTGGCGGCGACTGGCGTAATATAAAGGAACTAAAATCCAGAAGCATTTTCTACTCTTTCGAATGAAAGGAGGAGTGCATATAATAGACTACCGTACACAATACAACACCAAGTGCATCATGCACAGAGTGGCTATGCCGAAAGTATCCACATCGCCTTGCTTGCTCGAACGTAAGCACATAGGCTTCTAAAATCGCTAATCCTTGATTTCCACACAGGAAAACTTCGCTATTGGTGTAAAACTATATTTCCGTCATTTCTCCCGATTAAGATTATTTATTCATTTATTTATTAAGTCGCTAGACACACTAACCCAGCCGAATACGCCAAGGTCAAGGTCGCCATAATGTGGGTGCGACATCCGGGCTCTGTTGGTTGCTTGCAAAAAGTGGAAGGTATATTTTTATCCTGAACGGACAGTGCGGCTGACATAACCAACATTGTGAAGTTATAATTACGTGTACATGTGTGATATTGGTAAGAAAGATGTAAAATAAACTAAATATTAGAATGTGATGGGTTTAAATGTGGAAAATATCCTGATTTGGACATATAAAGGCAGCGTTTTGACTCGGTCCTTTCCATGTAAGATGTAAAATAATAACCCATATGATCGAGTGGAAGAGCTAAATTATAGCAGTTCTTCATGCTGTAAGTACCTCTAAAACCTTTTTTAAATGGTCTAATATTTATTAATATGTGTTTAAACAGTTGTATTGAATCCAAAGATGTGCGACTAAAGACATTAGCGGCCAAGGCCCGCCAGTGCACCACATACAGCCAAAGCCACCAAATCTTGGGTGATTAATTTCATATTAGATCATTACATTTGGTAGATTCTATAGCCATACTATTGCATGCAGAACTTTGGCTTCAGGCACAGGTTTTTTTGTAGAGCAGTACAGAAACTTTCAGAACATCGTTTTTTTAATGGTCCTTCTGCTGCCTGCTGTTAATTTGGTTAATGGGTTATAGTATAGTTATAGTTTGTTATGAATGATGGGGTGATGATGATTATTGCTTACAAATATTTAAAATTTCAGGAAAATCCATTCATGTTTTATTAAGTTATGCCCCCTTCAATTTATATAAAAAAAACAATGCCTTGACGTATTCACTTGTTCCCCAGGCCAATTTGTTGTCAATGCCTTGAGGCATTTACCTGTACCCGAGGCCCACTTGCTATGAATGCCTTGAGGCATTCACCCGGCCTGAATGAAATACAAAATAAACATTTAATTCTAAGGAGTATTATCTTAGAGACATGACTGGACCACTTACGCTTACATGTTGGATGTTCAGCACACCATACACCTCCAGATAAACATGTGATGCGTGATCTTTGGTCTTCATACATGTCATAACACCGTACATATGTCCTCTGTCCAACCTTCAAGGCCCAAACATCTGCTTCACCTCCGTCATACTTCAATCCAGGCCTCAGTGCACCAAGTCTACAATCTTTAAAACACTTACTTGTTATTTAAACTTACAGATGTTTTACATAATGTTACGTAATGCCTCAGCCCCCTGACGGACAGAGGGTAAATCATAAGGTGTGGTAACATTAAGCGGTAATTATGTGTGCATCATCATGCACAAACTATACCTCCTACTTATCCTGTATTTTATATCAACATTTGGCTATTTTTTATGATTAACAACGATCAACTCTTTGGCTTTCAACACTGTAGATTGGTTACATCCGTTGGATTTAACCTAATATGCTCAGACCCTGAAGAAGCACAACAGGTTTATCAAAATACAGGACATTTGTAAATACCAAAACATAGAACCATACTAGATCAAGGCAATTATAAACTTATGTTCTCTGAGTCACTGTATGCAATATATTCATTATGCATTGTCTACTACAATAATTATAATATGTTGTCTTAAATGTCACTGTATGTTGTCCTAATTGTCCAACAAACATTAAGACAGCCTACATTATAAGAGAAAAACGTACTCATAGGTAAAACCTTTGAAAAGTAAGGCACCTGTCAATGTATTAATGAACCTAACCTTCATACAGTAGCATTTAGTACAATTTTAGAGAGAATTTACAACAGTTTTGGACCGGCTACACATTTCCGCTTAGATTTGTATTTGTTACGTTTTGTATTTTTGTTACCTACATTCTCCGGTAAATGGAGTCGTCATATTGCCTAAATAACAATATAAACCATAATGGCCTATAGGAACATCAACTATAAAAAAAGGCACTAAATCAAAACAACTTTGAACCAATGCCGCCAACGACACAGTGCCTCATTGAGTATAAATACGATCTTCTGTATATCTCAGGAAAGAGACATGACTGAATATAAGATGTAAATACTCATACATATAGGATAAGTTCTTAAACATTGCGGTTCATTATCTAAGTGCCACAGCAATCAATGTTATTTTGATAATGAACACCTCTAAGGAAATCAATATATCTACATTATTTCATTAATTCAATAACAAATTCACACTGCAATTCACACATTTTGTGTTTTACCGTTCACTAGATTCACTCAATGGTTGGAGAGGTGTATGGGTATGGTCTCTATTTATTTATGTGAGCGATTATTTTGATTTATTATTTCATTTCATATATTAATTAAATGGCCATTCATCCGTATGAGAATTGTACATACACTCTAAAGCTTTGGTTGCCGGTAGAAAACATGCTGTTATGAAGTAACCAACAACTAGAAGACAGGAATTCATTTTCAAATGAAAATCTGATTAGTTATCTGAAATGAAAACAAGAAAGTATGATTTATTTGATTCATTATTTGTCGATTTTGCAACAAAATACGAAAATATCACATATCCTTATCATGTCGTTACTCAATTACAGCCCATACATGCTACACATTCTATAATCAGTTCATGATTGAACCATCTCGGGTTGCAATTCTGTCATATTCTCAATCAGGGGGACTCCTGCTCAAGCTAGTCAAACTGATATCATTCTTTTCTCACCATTGTTGTGTGTTTCATCAAGTCTTTCATCTTATAATGAGGCGCCAGGTGTTACTTGCACAATTCAGTTTTTTCTGGTATATAGACAGACCAAATTAACAAATACACTGACACAACTTGTATTAAACTGACACCAAATAGATAATGAATGGGACAGAATAAGTAAATGCAGTGGCAGAATTTATCAATACATCCCAGGTTGCGCGGATGCACTTAGGATGTGCAGCCCTTGCACAGCCACGGACTACATCCGGATTCAGGGAAAAGTGCAGCCAGTGTAAGCCAGCCTTGCACATCCGGCTGCACTTTGGCTGCACTTAGGCTCGGCTGTACTTTGGTTGCACTTTGGTTGCACATCCGGCTGCACTTTGGTTGCACTTTGGTTGCACATTTTAGTATGCCTATGGCAGGTAGGGTATTGCGGGTGGGGGCTCAGATTACTTATGATCTACTTAAATATTTGCTAATTGTTATTATGAAAATTTGTTAGTGTAAATTTACTCCTCTACTGTTCCCATGAAGTACTGTTTGCCAGATATATTCAGTCAGAGTAACTGAAGGCAACTTTAGATTGAACATCTACAGCCCAGATAGCTTATAAAGGTACATCAAACAGCATAGTTTGCATACTTTTATACATCATTTATCATCAGCACTGGCCCTTCATGTTCACAGACCTCTGTGTATGAATCATTTTGATGGTTGATGAGTTTGGACAGTCCCAGCTGACTACCCACAATTATATGTACAGTTAAATGGGTGTTTTGATCAGGTTGATTCCCAACATCATACATATACGTTATACACATAAACTCTAGAAAAATATCACTTATAATATTCATTTGTATTTATTGGACAATATCAATAGTGACACATAAGTGTATTAGCGGTACTTTTATTGTTAAAGAAATTGTAAATGCAATGCAGTGACCTGTCACGCCACCTAGTGAAAAACAAGTACCACCACTTGTCACCACCTGGTGAGAACAAGTTGCACAATAGGGAGCCTATGACAAGAAGTACCATGTATTGAGAATGATTGGTTGTATTATATTCAAGCCTACCAGCGTCCAAGTTGTATAAATTAGTCATAGTTTTATAATGTTGTATATATATGATTATATCGAAAACAGGGCTCCTATGTTTGTGACATACCTCATAGCAATACATTCAAATGTCAATACTCAATAGGATGATCTGAGAAACGCACTGATATAAATAATAAACAGTCTTGAATTTGGTAGATGTATTTATACAGACAGCTACAAGGAATAGACACCCCAAAATTGAAAATATTCCAACAAAAAGAGCTTGTAAGTAAATAACTTTGAAAAACACCAATTTTGCAACTTGTGACTCATTTTCCTGAAACACATCACATTTGTTATCTATGAGAAAACTCCAGTTTGATTGGTTTACAAACAAAATTCGAAAAAGATTCAGTAGTAGAATCATAAGTACCATATACCCTGTGTAACCTCGCCAGGAGCAAGTGCGGCCATCCTATTCCTTATTATTCTACAGCAAACGAAATAAATGATTATATTGGGTAACTGCTCTATCGCATTAAATATTCTATAACATGCACACACTTTATATCTATGGAAAGCTGAGGAAATAAGGAATCCAACCACATGCATCATATTGATCTCACTCGTAGCAGGCATGCGTTAGCGCCGCGCGTAATCGTTACGCATATTTGGCATAGTTATGAAATAATAATCGTTGGCGATTTTTTAGTGTAGTAGTTTTTAATTTCAGATGTAAAACATGGTGGGAATGATAAAAGAGTGAATTAAAGCTGTGGGAAAAGTAGCAATTTTTTCGCTAATATTGCACAATGTTCTGTGAGTGAGAACTCATTATTTGGCCAATAAAATGTTCATAATGTAACAGAATTATTGGGGGGGGGGAGGCGAGGCCCCTGCCCCAATATAATTATTGGGAGGGGGCCCCCTTGCCCCCCCAGTTCTGCCACGCCTGTCATTATATATTAGAGGTATTTGTATTACTGGGAGTATAAATAGAGAAATGTACATCGCCTGGCTATATTAGAGGTCCTAATTGCATTTGAAGGAAGGACAGCTTTCTCGCGTGGGAACATGTATTACGGCTGTACAAAAAATCGTGCACAGCACACTACACTAGATGTTCTTATTTGGGGGGGGGGGGGGGGGGGGCTGAAATAGCATTCATAGCATCAAGTTAAAGTATCAATGAAAAAGAGCAGCCTTTCTCTGTGCGTAAATTCAGGCCTCTGTGAATCCACAAAGTTAGTACACCAGCAATGTCGCACATGACACTAGTTTTAACACCTGATTTCGCTCACCATATACCAGTGAGTGTGGGCTCATTGTTACAGCTTTACAAGCTAATGTTGTAAAAGGGTTGAAGATGCAACCATGTTCAATATACATTGTGGTAAAGGGTGCCTTTGCAGTGTGCAGCCCCCCTCGCACGGGAACATGTAGAGCGGCTGTACAAAAAAGCTAGCGCAGCCGCCGGGCACACTATACCAGCGGCCGGTGGTCAAGCTGTAGACTGGCGTCCAACTGCGACGCCCGTACAGCTTGGCAGCAGACCGTAATATTCTCACACTTTTCCCGCATCGGACGGCAGGTGCCGTGTCACTCGGGATAGACGCATTATTAAAGGGTACAATTAAATGACCAAATTAATGAATACAGATACCAAATTGATACACTAGTCACCAAATTAATTAAATAGTTACTAAATTAATAATAGAGATACCAAATTAATCAAAACAGAGACATATGATTCAATTTGGTTTCTGTGCCTTTAGTTTGGTCTCAACATTTAAATTTGGTGCTACTAGTGTATTTCTTAATTTGGCGACTGTATACATTATTAATTTGGTATCAGTACTATTAATTTGGTCTTTACAATTTAATTTGGTGACTGTATTTAATAATTTCGTCAATTTATTAGAAATTTGGTGATTATTTTTTAATTTGGTGTTTGCATTTGTCAATTTGGTGACTATTTATTAATTTTGTCTCTGTATCTAATAACGTTTATCAATTCGGTGACTATTTACTAATTTGGTATCCCAATTTATTAATTCTGTCATTGTGCCCTGTAATTCTTTCTGTTTGAAAAGAAAATATTGAATTATGAAGGTAACACTTTGCACCTCATATCTGACCTGGGTAGCAAGCAAGTGACTTGTGCCATACTAGGCTGGCAGTGAGTGAGTATCCAAGTGCGGTTGCAGTGTAAACAGTGGTCTCCACTGGCTGCCATACGCTCTTCGGTAAGCCTTGAGCTGGTCCTGTAGGTGGAGAGGGATGATGAGGTCCTGCCTACATGGATCACTGGCGATGTAGGCAGGTCCTTGCCACTTCTCAACATCACAGCACCATCATAAGGCTTACCACAGAGCTTACCGCAGGGCTTACCGCAGCCAATGGAGATCACCCTTTAAGCATCTAAGTTTGACCATGAGTATTTATATCTTTTGTCAGATCTTCAGAAAATATACCATTGGCAGATCTACACATTTAGTTTGCAATGGTTTGTGCTGGTTCTGTAGGTGGAGAGGGACCATCACAGCACCATCGCAAGGCTTACCGCAGACCTTACCGCAGAGCTTACCTCAGCCAGTGGAGACCACCCTTTATTGAACACGTGCACACTGGACAAGTGGGAAAACTGGGAGGAGTGCATTGTGTGGAGAGATAAATGAGTATAGGAGAGGGAGATATCAAGAGAGATCACGTTTCAATTTAATCTATTGCTTTTTATACATTTTTATGAATGTATTTAATCAGTCTGACTGGGCCGTACAATATTTAACATCCTATATTCATTCCACATTTCAGCATAATAATCATGCTATGAACAGAACTTAATATTTGATTCTTATGTTTCATTCCTGTGGACACAGAAAGTCTCTTTGGAACCATTATATATCATAGTCACATTTAAAACTCTTTTAATCCAACGTTATAACGTGAATTATCAATCTACCTGTATATCACCAACAAGTCTAATCTTGTATACATTGAACGCTATACTCAATGCAAGCTGGGTCAGTTAGAGGTATGTAGGACATGTTGTTTCGAGGAAATATTGATTGATTAATAATCGGTAACTATAGAAAAAAACTTACATGTATTCAGATCCTTGATACACATCCGATCTCCAATGCTGCTAAATATTCCACTTTAGACTATATTTCGAAATCATTGTCATAGGAAGTACTTTCACTATGTTCCTATGTTATATTGGCGGGAATACTCTGCTTTTGAGACAAATACTTAACTTTATCAATACCTACTTTAAAAGTGTGAAGTCCATGCTTCACTACCGTGGCCATGGGAGCTGTTCATTATCAATGAAGCAGTGAAGGACTAATATATTACCAACAACACTACTTTATGAAGTCATACCATCCGACTGTTTCTCTAATAATAATTCATACTAATTTACAATAAAAGTGCAAATAAAAACAGCTACAGGAAAAGGCGTTAGATCTACGATTGGGTTGAGCTATATCGATGAATAGTAAATATTTACGCTTATTCTGGTGATTGTTTTCTGAGCCTACAACATTTTTTTTCGGCACGGGCCGTCTATGAGGCCCTAAATTGTAAGCAAAATAATAGTGAATGAATAAATTATTGGAAGGAGAACAGTGCCTGTAATTTGATATTTGTATAATACACATTCATTTTCTGTACCAAGTCTCTCCCCCCCCTCCTACACACCCAAACGTATTTCTCCGTAATACATATAGCCATGAGGGCAAGGGTGAAGTGGCTTTTCCGAATGACTGCATAAACAATCAATAGACAGAACGATCTAGATAATTCTGAACATTGATTCTCTATCCTTATCTCTATCATTATCTTTGAGAGTGAATCAACGTGTGACAGTGTAAGTGTATGGGAACAATTACCTGTGACAAATAAAATTGCGAGGGCAAATCATTAAGTTTTAAGGATCTTATGACTTAAAGGAAAGCAATCGCGAAAGGAACCAGTATCACTGGGCTAACAGTGTCCAACAATCTAACCCCAAACTGGCTGAGAACATAATCAGAAGTGTACAATCATATGACCTCATGTATATTCATTACGCTTTGATGTTTAATCATGAGCTTTGCCTGTGTTATGGAGAGTGACAATGAATTTTCGTAATCACATGCCTATGGGAAATATTTGCTCACAAGTAAACCCTGAGGCAAAGTAAAAATTGTGAATAAAAAACCCTATCATTCAACAAATGTGCACAGGGGTTCTAAATAAGCCAAGTATGTTCCGCTCTGTTTCATCAGTCACTTCAATTTACCGTCTTGAATATTGTTTCGTCTGAGAAACAATGGTGAAGAGTGTTCAATATGTTTGGACAGGGGGTATATATATAGACAAAATTGACTCCTGGCTGCGTGAGAGGTGGTTATCTCCCGTGGGCGTACTAATTTCGTAAGGGTGCGTAGCACCCGACAAAATTAGGTAGCCCACGGGAGATAACCAGCTCCCACACTGCCAGAAGTCTATTTTGTATTTATTATACCTCCCTCGATGTTTTTGTGTACAAAAATAGTGAAAATTCGATGGAAATAAGTGTCAGACAACAAACTCTCCTCGCCACTTGTTTTGTTTACCCTCTCACTTAGCTTCACTTCCGGTCCACCTCACTCATTTTCTGGACTATTTTTCTATTTAAATACGCAATAAATTAGGAACTTTACAGTTGTCATCATTATAATTATTATTATATCATTACATACCATGTATTACAAGTCTTTTTTCCACGAAAATAATTATTTAAATAAAGAAAATAAGGAAGCGACCATGGGACTATTTTTTCAACAAAAATTCCGCCAGGGGGCAATATGATATGTAAATGCTGCCCAGAGGGTAATACGGTTTTCCAATGCTGTAGCCTATGGCGTACCATACCATCCCTCCCAGAGGTATAATAAAGAACTTTACTAGAGCTGTTAACTCATTTATCATCAGCAATATTGTTTGACAATAGTATTGAGGTTGAACATGTATACATTTGGATTGGGCCGACGTTTTGGAGCTTCTACACGAAAAAAGTTTCCTCAAAGCCAACCAGTAGTCCAGGTATCTGCTTCTACCTTATTTCAATCGTAAACGTTGATGGGACTTCAAATCCCTTACCTTTATTTATTCATATTACATATGCATGTTATAAAAAATACCAAGTATCAATAACTCTAATGACTACCTTCATTATGATTTTATACCTACACGGGACGTAAACTTATAGTTCCTTTAATTACGTCAATTCTCATTTATTCTCATCTTGTTGCTATAGTATCCAAGCCTCGCTGCAAATTTTACAAATTGTGTTTATCTCCTCGTATATATATACCGCCCCATTAAATGTATTACCAGACCCCTGAGGAAGGCCGATCTAGCAACGTGTAGGGTTTCATCATATTTGGTTTTAATAAAACAACCAAACAACACATATCTTGGACTTACTTCTGTGTGTTCTTCAACTTTCGAATGTATAAACAAATGATATACAACAATCAAACAAGAGATGAACGTGTTAAAGGTATTAGAATCACTTTTATTTGTCATGACGAGAGAAGGTATATTACTTTGTTTTAGAAATTAGATGAAAAAGTAAATCATGTATACAAACTTTAAAATCGTTAATGACATGTCTTCAGAAATAAAACTGATGTAAAATAAAATTCTACAAAAGAGACACTAAAACATCCACATTTGTCCATAGACCCGGAAACTAAAGGACACTCATTTTCAAGGTCTGTACAAAGAAATGATGATATACTTTATTCCTATTAATGTATTAAATCCCTTCTATCTAGCATCTGGTGCATGTCTAAATGAATGAATGAAATTAAATTCAAGGCGGGGGAGACAAACACTCCCCCACTCCCCGGTCAACAATTTTCAATCAGTAACTAACCTTCCAGAAGTATAGTATAAAGTGTCAACACTTTTCATATCATCAAACATCAATAATAATACATTCACAAGTATGAATTCCCAAGACAAAATAACAAGGTCAGTACTCAGGAATGATCAATTATGACTTTAGTGATTGAACTCATTTGAATGAATTGATCTTGATCGTAAAACAAACTTTCTATTCCATCAAAGACTTGCAGGGCTCAGTGGTGGGGCCATCTTGAATGATTTCAACAAAATGGAATTTTCACCAGGAATTATTGCTCCAATGGGTTCGTTAATGTCATTATCAAATTCCTAGACTGGATAAACATAGATTTAGACACCTAGAGCATAATTCTACCCACATCAGAAGCTGATATATGCAGATTTACAGGGTTCGGTGGCGGCCATTTTGAGTATCTTGTATTGTTCAATGCCTTGAATTTTAGACTGCACATCGATCTTATTCAGTGACCTTCATCTTCTGATTTTTAGATGATAAATCAAGAGAGAAACAAATGTTTCGGTGATTTCTGAGTTGGGTTTCCCCATTGCCAGACTATTACCCCTTATTTATTACCCCTTATTACCCCTTATTTTAAAAATGGCCGCCACAACTACGCAACTAATTTTCATTAATTCATGCGCCCTATCATGTCATACCAAACTGAAATAATGAGAAGGGGGAAGGTCAACACCGATATAGAATTGATCGAGTACGTTTGCCAATAATAAATCTATTTCATTGAGATGCAGCAGTCTAGATAAATCATATTGTTGAAAAATGTATTAATAGCACGAGAGAGCAAGAATCCTCGACTCCATGCCTCAGACATATTGATGCATTTCTAAGTTAATGGCGGCATTAGATTAAATAAGTACACTACAAATTGACAGAAGTTTCTTTAACATATGGGATTATAATCATCTATAGCATTGTATATCATAGGACGATTTTCCAATCTTTCATCGGTTTTGTATCTTTTGATTTCTAGTGTATACTAGTGTATGTCAATTACTAAACAGGCATATTTTGCAAGCTTTGATAAATTGTCCAGCATCCCTATATTCTATTAAGATCCATTCAGTACATATAAGTCAAAGCAGACCAAAAATTAGAAACAAAAAGGGCAACTACTACTATCAGGTTGCAATAGGGATTGATTGATTGATTGATTGATAGACTGGCCCATTACCTGCCCACATCCAAATATTGCATCAATTTAGATTTCTATACAATGTCCAATTTCACAAGATGGAAATAAACTATTCCCCTAAAAATAGTTCCATTCAGGTTCTTCTAAGAGTCCAATCTCCATCTCCAGGTGATGCTTCTGTAGCAGCTGCATTAGTGTCACACTGACTCTGGTGTTCACCAGCCATATAACCAGAGTGTGGCTGTGTGAAGTTGTTATCTCTGCTCCCTGTGTATGGGGTGTGACTGTGAAGCCCGGTTGTGTTTTGATGGAGGAGAGCCAGGAGATGAGCTCAGTACACGAAACCTTCCCATAGTATACATGCATAGCCCTCAGCTTCTGTGTGAATGAGGCTATAGTATTAGGCGTCATTGATGTGATGAATGGAGAAAGGGAGGCAGAGTGAGGTAAGAAAACGTTCAGTCTGTCCATTCTGTGTGTAGTAGCTGTGACATGGTTCAGGGTGCGGCTACAGGTGTCAGCACTGACTGCTGGTCTCCCACTACCATACAGGTCTGTGTATCTATCGTCAACATGTAGGTATAGCTCCCCTCCCTTGTGCCCCCACATAGTGTGTGTATGGAGCAAGCAGGAGGAGGAGGTGATGTCATGGAGGCACCAGGCTGTGATGCGTGTATCACTTTCTGCAGTTTGCACTGACACCCAGCGCTCTGTGTCAGGTACAGTAAGCAGTGTCACTGTGTCATCATCAGAATTAGTGAACCTGCAAACATAATTAATTGATTATATAATGACTTAATGGCATAAAATCTCTAGCTACTAAACGTCCTAAGATATCAAGTTTACAAGAAGTTATTTCCCAACAAAGTAAGTGTAATGAAATCAACTAGAATTTTGTTTGTATTTAAAAATACATTATCAGCTGTTAACGATTCTCAAATGTAATGACTATCGTTCAGATAAACAGTCTTAATGGAAGATATGTTCTGGAGAAACGATTCAGATGAAGAAAAACTGAGTAAAAGTAACAAATTCAGTCTTGCTCTGCATACCAATGCATCAATGCCCTATTATCGGCCATTCAAGACTGGAGGTGTATTGGGGAAACCCTACTAATATATGTGTGTTTGCCCAGGTAGACCACAACCTGTCATAGTCTGTGCATCAACTACAATAATCCTACCTCACACCTGTGTAGGGCTATATATAATCTAACCCCTTCCCACCATTTGTAGTTTGTGTATGGACTAGTGTACAGGGTTTATTTTCTATTTTCAGGTTTATGGTAATCTGCAAATTATGCTATTAGGTAGATAAACGTCAATCATTGATGAGAATCTGATATGTGGGGATATTGTAGTTGGATAAAGATAAATCAGCAGCAGGAGTGGGTGGCTTAAGTTCAATTCTCTGATTATCTCCCTAACCATCAGGTTTTGCTTCTTTGTCAGGCACCCTACGTGTTTAGTGATTGTCATGTGTTCCAACTTACTGTGATGTCAATCCTGTGTTATGTTTTATCCAAGTCTATGTATTATCTTATTTGTGCTTCACAGCTTACAGTTATAGCTATTTTACTTGCTACAGATAATATGCTTATAAAACTCTTATCTGTGCCCTTTTGTACTACTTACCCTCATTGTGCTCTATGTACCTCACTTTGGTTTCTGACTATTTCACACCACCCATGTGACAGGTCGTCCAAGAGGGTGATAAAGCTCTGATACTAAGGAACTGTGTTTAGTTTTACATTGACATATCAGGATTGAAAACCTTGGTCATGCTTATTAGTAGACTGACGTTTTTGGTGTATGTCCATCTCCACTGTAAATCACTTAATGACTAACTGATACAATTAGTGTAGAGATCACTGTTCTCTTTGAAAATGGCCAAGAATACAATTTCTCCCTTTTTAAAAGACCTAATGAAGAATCTTCCATAGCACTTAGTAGAACTATATACATGTTTAGTTCATGTTAAGTAATTGTTTGAGGGGAAAATTTAACTTTACATTGAAATGTGGAATGTTTGTGAATTTGTACAAATTCAATCAAGAATTCTGTAGAATATGCTGTAAAGAATTGCATTCTTTTGGGTTGGAGTATTGACCCAATTAAGCCTGCTGACCCCCAGCATGGGTTAGGCATGCCATGCCTGAGTCAGGCTGGGAGGGAGGGACACGTGATTACTTGTTGACCACACAACCTGTCTGATCTAATTATTGTTCCCTGCGCTTACTTAATCAGTGGGTAGCCGGGAGGGCACATGAGGGAAGGGAGGGTACTGTAGGTTTGCAATTTGGGTAAGGGAGGGATGGGGGGTTGAGGGCAAAGTCATCTATCACATGGACAATGCATGATCACAGCATGATGGGGAGCTGGGGGTCAGTCTGCCTAGAAGAAGGATTCTACCTCAGCCAATTAGAATGGGACAGTGCAGGGGGGAATATTCTAGGATCCTTTGTTAGTGAATAATTAAGTACTATACTCAAGAATAAATAAAGCTGGATGCCAAGTTATAGATACTTCCTTGCTGGGCTTGAGCTGACAACTACATCCGATTCTCTGACTTCATTCTTCTGTCTACTAGAAAATTGAATCTCTGGGCAAATTGCTTTTAGTTTCTCACAATGCATTGCAACATTAGACCCACATTTTACATTCTTAAATTAATTTGCAACATTTAAGAAACATTGATTTCATTGGAGATATATGTTTCAATGAATTTCCTATGCCATACTTGATATTACTGAAGTTATAGATAATGATCTGGAAGGAGGCCCTATTTTATAAACATATTTGGAAAATTATCTCCAAATCAATAGAAAATATTATTTTCTTGGAACAGCGATCATTGAATAATATATGACACAAACACACCAGGGGTCCTCTAAACCAATCAACTTTTATAATTATGATGTTTTTTTATCATTGAACAATGCAGAAGCTATGGTGCATTTTGAAAGAAATGAAACAAGATTCTCAAGTTTGTGTTTTAATTATGCAACATGATAAGCAACATGATAAGCAGCATGATAAAGCATGGGTTGATGTAGTTTATTCATCTAAATTTACTAAAAAGGAAGTACCTAATTATGTTGTCTTTCATCTGTCCATGATATACATTCAGTTTAATGGAATCTGTATACACATGAGATGGTAATCAGGGATAATGGTTGAAAAACCAGTGAATGGAACCTTGCGGGATGTCATAAGAAGAACATGAATAGTACAATATTGATTAGAAAAAGGATGAAATATGATACATTAACCATATAATCCAGAATAATCTAAACTAACTATGTAGTTATAGGTGACCACACTTGTGAGCAGTTAAAAATGTTAGCATTTGCGTAGACAGATACATGTTTCATCTGGTTTGTTCCACATAAAAGTAGGATGAGTATCTCATGTGGATTATAACTTGATCTGTTCTTGTCATTTTGAGTTCTTTAGAGAATTTAAAAAAGGCAAGTTTCTTGCGTTGCATTTTGTAATCTATCAGCAGAGGTGATGGTGGAATTGTTTCATTCAAGTTGTATTAAAGGTTCATGCAGAGATGTACAATCCTTCATTGAAGAATGTCACCCACTTGGGTTTATACAGCAGTTTAGCCTCATCCTGCAGATATGCCTTGTCATGTTGCTGCTGTAAGCTCGTAGCTCTGGTATACCTTAGTCCTATCATTAGGGACTGAGCCTCAGGACTGGTTACTCTAGCAGTAGTAGCAGCAGTAGAGACTGACCAGCCTGGCTGTGAGGTGAGGCTGGTGTACCATGAGCTCAGCTCAAAACAATCCACCTCTCCATAATTCACAAACAGCTTATTCAGCTTGTGTGTAAGTGATTGTAGCGTGTCATGTGTAAGTGCAGAGAGGAGAGGCGAGAGGCTGGCTGAAGCAGACAGGAACACATACAGTGTATCCATGCGGTGTGTACTGGATGTGATGTGGTTCATCACCTGACCCCAGGAGTCAGCACTAACTGGAGGGCGCTTATCACCATATAGGTCTGTGTACTTGTGATCAAGGCCTAGGTATACATCCCTGTTTGTGTGTGACCACACAGAATGAGGGTGGTGGATGCTGGAGGAGGTGAGGATGTCCTGGAGGCACCAGACATGGAACTGTGTACCATTAGCAACTGCTGCCACTTCCATCCTCCTGTGTGTACCAGGTACAGGTAACAATGTACAGGTGGCCCCACTACTGTTTGTGTACCTGTAGAAACAAGACACACCGTCAGTCCCTTTCTACAAGTCTTTACCATCTATAATAATACTCAAGTTTCTCTTGATACATCAGTTATCATCAGGAACTAGTCCTTGGTGAATAGCAGTTGTCAATACATGGTCAACAACTTTATCTTGTGTAAAGATGTTCAGAACTTCTAAAAACACTCTACAAATGTGTATCCGTGAGAAAGATAATGGAACAGATGTCAAGATACTGACAGATTTCTGACATTTTCAATAAAATTC
This sequence comes from Sthenelais limicola, assembly GCA_942159475.1. NCBI lineage: Eukaryota > Metazoa > Annelida > Polychaeta > Phyllodocida > Sigalionidae > Sthenelais > Sthenelais limicola. Next base: position 106,655,044 of record OW804099.1, read on the forward strand.
ATTTGAACTTTGTTCCACCAATCATCCTAACTGTTGTGAAAAGCATGAATCAACATTCCATAACGGAAAGCAAACAGCGTTAATTGACCTTTGGAGAAAAGTTGGTGATGTGTTTTCAACTGTCATGTATGGATTCCATTATTAACTGTAAGTTATGGGTAGCCTTCCTCCTCACCTACACCCTTTACAATATCATGCAAGTTCATTGCTAACATATACAGACATCTTCAGGGTATTTTCAAATAATATTTAGATGAGTCTTGATTTACTCTGAAGACTTTTTTAATCAGCAAAACCAGCCGTGCACTGCTGCCTCGTCAATTGTCTGGTAGGGGTCCAAAGTATTACGTAACATTATTGTCATTCTCTAGATATACATCTAGCACTTATAATTTCTTTAGAAATATTCATAGTATATGGAACATCTATAAGCCATACTATGTCATTTCTCTTATAACAGCTGAAGTAATAGAGCTAAAAAAGAGGCTATTGTTTAGGCAGGCATGTAGTATTGACATCCCTCATCCTGAAAGTGGGATGTCCTTGGATGGTGCACATGGCAACACCAATATATGATAATTCCGATGTATCCTATTGAAAGATAGATTGGACATTGAAACCTATACTTGCTGTGTTTCCTAATTTATGATGGTTTTAGGATAAAGTACAGAGGTTGCCATACTAAGAAGGGAATAAGAACGGGCAGTGTGCTGCAGTTTGGAGGTATAAGGCAGTTTTGACCACAATTCAGGCCAGTCCCCAAAATGAAGCTGTCTCCCCGTCCGAAATCCCGTTGTCCATTGTTTACTTTAATATCACACCAAAACGACTTTGGTTTTGAAGTCCAAGATCTTTTGTTTCTCAATTTCAGACCAGCTAGGTACTCTTGTCTAAAGGTTTTTTCCAGCAGTTGTGTACGTCAAAGTTTTAGCAAGTTAGACATGGTCAAGCTATCATACATCTAAATGAGATAATATCGGCATACATACCACAGTGCCTCCAGGGATTGGTTTTTCTTCAATTGACCCATGAAATTGTGCTGCATCTTCTCACCCCGTACACTGAAATAACAGAGCAAGCTTCATTAAGGAAGGCTTTAATACATGCCATGGTTCAACAATATTATTAAATTTACCATATTCCTAAGTTGCAATCTTGGTAACCAGTTATTTAGATACCAAAAACAGGGATGCAATTGTGGGACTATTTTTCCCCTAAACCTCTGCCAGATTTATGTACGTCATGGAAACATCTCCCAAAGGGTCATTACACTTTCAAATGCTGTAGCCTACAGCTTTTCATGCCATCCTGCTAAGAGGTGTAATAAATGGTCTATCATCCTAACCAGGGATCGTTGCCAGCCCCACTATAGCTATTATATACGTCTTTAGAAGTGAATCACAAAAGTCAATTTATCCTTACTCTAGTGTCCTCAATGTCCTGTTGGTGTTGACTGTCCCCAGAAGAATCTCCAAACATGAGTAATCGAGATGACCATCCGATAAGCTGGAATGTGCATGGAATTTACATTAAACATATTCCATTTGATTAATTGCTTGGTACCCTATATTGACACATCAAAATTATGTTAAATTCATGGTTGATGGTTCAGTCCCAATCCCTGTTATCTCTGAAGACTTTAGTAATTTCAAAAGGCATAGTAATCAAATATCAGTTGCCTTCCATTGTTTGATAATTTGATGGATCGGAGGTTTGAAATAGCTCTCCGCGTCAAATGTTATTGTATGGTCTGATTTCCTTGACATTGCCATGCTCATGTCAACGCTTGGCTAGACACGAAATGGGCTTTCAGAATTGTACTAGTTTGAAGACAGCTATGTTTTAGTATAATCACCCATTTACAGGATTCTCATAATGTAATCAACCACAGCAGGATGTGTATTATGTATAACATTTCCCTGTATTCTTGTACAACCAAGTTTCATGTATCATGTCACTTAATAATGTGTATGTTATATGTATATGTGTACCATTCTTAGTGTAAGAAGACAGGATTGACCTGCTCCGGACTGTAGCAATGTGTTGATCAGTCTTGGTTCAGACTAGCAGTCGGATTGTGGGTGGCAATAAATCAAAGAAAAAACTTGTTCTGTGTTTGTGACTTTATTTGCCATTTCGAGTTCCGGAGCCATCGGAAGAGAACCTTAGTGCTGTTTGTTTGGTACTTAGCACCAGTTACTATGAAGCGAATTCCCTACATGAATATTTCTACTCTGATTTAAGTGTACATATTATATATGCATTTCAGAAATAGTCAATAACACTATTGCAATACTCACTCCAGATGTTGCAATGATTGATTTTTGTTCATTGCCAAGGAAACTACTTTTGTTGTTTCTTGATTGAAACTATTTCCTTTCAGTCTGTAATATGAATGATACAAACAGCGTTTCAAAATGAACTATCGAAAAAATATACAAATGAATGCATTATGCTACATTGTAGTAATAACATAGCACATTTATAACCATATAAAGAATTGTGTCATTTGATGCATGAGCTTTCAACAATAGATTCATCATATGGTAATATGATACCCTTTTATCATTGATTGTTTCACTTAATATTTTTCATTGTAGAATATGCTTGAAGTTCTTGAATGCATCTTTCTGATTTAATGTTATCAAGAAAAATATTGAGAGCAGTCATGTAATGGTTGGATTCTTACTTGAGCTTATTAAGTGTTGAAATGGTAAACACTGGAATGAGGTGTTGCATGTTGCCATCACTGAGACCAGCATAAGCCATACTGGAATTTAAATACATTTAAGTGTGAGCTTTAGATTATTGGACATAATCTCAGCTTTAATTCTCAAGCAAAATACATGTTGGATCAGACTGGCAATACAAAGGCACATTTCTTGAAATCCAACACCTCAAATCCAGCTAAACTGTGGCGATGCTACAGTCCCCCAGCGGCTGTAGAATAACTACTAGTTAACTACATTACTCCATGTGTGACTTACCTCAAGTCCTCCAAGGCATTGTGTTTCTTCAAAGCATTAGACACATTGTGTAAGCTCATGCCTGTCCATTGACTGCCGTCAAGGCTATATCAAAGTGTATAAGTGTGCAGATAATATATAGGTAAGAAGTCAAAACCAGGGCACTTTAGTCGCTCTATTAATGAATGTAAACCCTGCTTGTATCTTTTGTAATGATATTCGCTATTGCTTTGCTTTTACATACTAGGTTTTTCATTTGTTTTTCACGCACTCAAATCAAACACAACAGATTTTAACTAAGCAATTAATTATGACTAAGCAAATTTAGGCTGTACCACCCATCACCAGTTTACAGGTGTCACTACATAATCTATATCGTTATTAATATTAAATAAGCACATATAATTCATTTTGTTCCCAACATGGGTTAAAGATGTAAAAATATGTATCCACAATTTTCTTCTCACCTCAGTTTAGTCAGACCAGTCAAGCCTTTTATGGCATCATGGATGCACTTCATGTGTTCAGCATCCTTCCCCAGACCAACATAATCCAACCTGCAAGTAAGTTGAGATGTTACCTGAAGATTGCTACTTGATTGGATTGATATTTCTCTCCAAGCACCAACATGAATTTCTAACTTCTTTTCCCTGTTTGCCTACGTTGTGGTAAGTTTGTAGATTTATCTACTAAAACTGCGAGGATTTAATGCCCAATAAATTGCTTTTACCATTATACCCATCCCAACATAGTTTATGACATATTTGATGAGTTTGAAGATGGTCTGTAATATGTAGAGATATGAAAAACGTCCGGTTGTAGGCATGCAAAATGCATCCATTCATATTAATAAACCATTTATGACCCGAAAGCTCAAAGTGGGATCTAAATGATGGGAATGAAATATTAAGAAAAATGTAAGCTCAGTCAAACTTGGAACTCAGGGCTGCATTTCATAAGTAACGCAGCAGGCGTTATAGGACCTAACGACAGTCATTACCAAATAAAGAACGACATATTTTAACACATAGCGCGCGCTAAAGGGCAAAATTGAAGGCAACTAACATTGCCTTACTATAACGAACATGCCTTAAATTTATCGCTATCTGACCCATAATTACGCTACCATAACAAACATGCTCTGCGTTACTTATGAAATGCCCTACAGAAACGCTGATTGCCTCCACTTTGGGAGAATCAACCATCTATACTTTTAAAGGGTTTTATTTAGCATACCTGCCAACGTACTCATTTGCAGAGTTGTGTCCCCTAGTTTGCAAATTTGTTTTAGGTATTTTCAAATGTACTGACACTTAACCATCAACAATATAACAAATATAGAATCTTCACAATCAAAGCCTCATATTGGTTCTGGATTTGTGGTCTACATCAATATATATTATTGTGCACCTCAAATTAAATTAGAAGAACATCTTTGAACAATATTATTCACATACACCAAGTAGTTTGAATACATACCCTAATGTCTGGAGCTGGTTCCCTCTGGGTAGACCATTCAGTATGGCCTTCATGACATCCTCAGCCACCTCAGTCCTCCTGATACTAATGTAGTAGAACAAGATGAAATCCATCATCACATGAATTAATCTACTTGTATTTACTTCCACAGATTGTTTGATAATAATAGCAAGATATTGCAAGCGCCACGCATCCCCCAATGCTAAGCTAAACCTATCACCCTGTGTTAGGTTCAGCCATTAAGGTACCCTACATAGTCTCAGTCGGTCTCGGTAGAGGCCATCGGTGAACAGATAGCAGTAGTAAACTGGCCATTTTAACATTGAACAAACTTGGTAGGAATTTGATACTCAGATACTTAGAAAACATGTTAAACTTTAAAATGGAACCATTATTTGTGGGATGAAAATACAGCAAGAGTTTAATAGCTTAATCAATCAGGGCATGAGGAAAACAGTTCTAAGGAACGAGATTGTTTTTGGTTATATTTTACAAACCGTCTGAATAAACATCTGGTCCAAAAAAAAATGAATTTGATAAATTTGCCTAGAAGAGGATAGGGAGTCCAACCATATCGACGGCCCTTCTTGTACATTGTATACACAGGGTTGGTCTTCAGAACCTATGCATAACCTGACATAGTGACCTCTTTAGATGCGTTTATGTTAGCGTTGTACTTGATACATTGCTTGCATTATCTCGCTAATTACACCTTCCAGAACACACATATTGAAGGCAATGTTACAAGGGATAACATTTATTTATTCCAGAAAATATTATTGCAATGCTTCTATTCACTATTTCATTTTTACAAGGAAGCCCAATTTGGGTGAACCAAGGTGTGGGGTAAAATGGTAACGCTATAGCCAAACTGTTTTTATTTACTTACATCAGGCCTTTCAATGTTTTGCACCTTTGAATGTTCTCTGCCAAGACTAGCCCACATGTGGAATCCATTGTAATGTTCTCAATTCTGAGAATAAAAGTTCATAACTTATATGTGGAAGCTACATCTTACTAAATGATTTTAGATTATTATTACAAAAGCGTCAACTTGGAAAATAGCAGTCATACCATTACTATATGCAATGCGTCTCCTCAAGGTAACTGGAGAAACACAATTTTACAGGACACATTCATTCATCAAAAACATGATACAGTCAAATATCAAACAGTCATGATATATCTGTAAACATTAGGATTGCTGCTGTTACCTTAGAGAACAGTCAGATTTAGAATGAGCAAGAATGAAGATGATAGCGTTGAAGTCTATAGCAGTGAGGAGTGTATCAGTGAGTACCAGTTCTTGTGACTCATCAAACAGAACTCGAGAGACTCTCTCAGCCAGGTCTTCCCTCTGTGTTTCATACACCATCTGGATGGCCTGCAGCTTGGTCTTAGTGTCTGCACCGTCTGCCATCTTGTTTTAATGAAAAAGACTCAGGGTAATCCATCAGTACAATCAGTAAAACTTAAGAATCAATAGAAGAAAATATACAAGAAGTAAAATTCAATCTATCAATCTACATGCAAGAAATGAAATACCAGTATTCTTATGGAAGTCTGTAATTAATATCTGTCCAAAAACTTAACATATCTAATTGATGATCGAATGGGAAAGTTTTGATGCAAGTTCACTTGGAAGTATGTCCATCTTTACATGATTTAGATTCTTCATGGAATAGACATTAGCGGTGTACTGACTTCTTGTATTCTCCTTATTAAGTCTAATATCAGATTATGTTCTCCAGCGGGTTGTTCATTTCCCTGATCCATCATTTGCCGCAGCTTCTGTATGTCCTCACTCTCTACATCATAACATATACCAAAGAGATACTGCTGTGCCATTAGAAAACTTCCAGATTTCCACATCATTTCAGCAGCATTCCTGGTGATGACCTGTGTCTTGTTTCTCAGTTCAAGCATCGCAAGTAGTTCTTGGATTGAAAGATGAACAAATTCGGTCACTTGTTCACTGTAGCTATCAGGCACATGTTCATTGATTGGTACCAACAGACCACAATACTCAGCCATTCGCTCTGAAAAAAAGTTAGATTCATCAATACATTGCAGAAGCTCACATACCTACCTATCTGAAACATAAATAATTCTAATGATTTCGAAGTCAGGCCCAGTGGCTCGGCCTAGTATTGTCTCACATATAGACACATATTTTGGTTGATGTATATATTCAATTCATTTTGTAAATGTACACATCAAATGTAATTACCAATATATTCAGTCACACCATTTTCCTTCAAGTCTGTTTGATCAAAGACAAGCCTCACACGGTTCCCCATCTGATGTCTATCAACAAGTCCTCGGTAGGCAAGTTTAGCAAGGGGAGAGAGACATGCAGCAGCTATCTTATATTCATTGTCTGAAGGGCAGCGTGACATGTAGTGCTGAAAATCCAAATTCATAAAATTATTGTTACCTATAACCTTAGATATTTAGGCAATTATTCGGATTGTTTACTTTGAAGATCGGAAAAGTAAACAACTCTACTCTACTATAAAAATACCAGCAATCATTGAGTCTGAGGAAGGCAAAAGTAGAGAACATGTTTAATGTATAAATTGCTGGCAAATTATTTTGCCTTTTATATTTTGGTATCCATTATGTTGATATACCAACACTACTACACTACAAGGACATTTATATAGTACCACATTTATTATATATAAGCATTGCTCTGAGAACAATGTAGAGCGAGTTATGCACAGAGGACGTCATGCACAATGCGTATTTTACTATATATAATTATATATAAACTTTTATTTGTCATGATACATATTTATGGCCTACATGGACTAATCCGTTTTTTAGAAGTAAGTTTATGACACAAAGATATTTTTATCTATATCATTCAAAGCATACATCATGCAACAGTTAAGTAATTTATTGGTTTCAGTCACTTAAAATATTGCTCTTGTTGCTACCAACCTAATGCAATATTCATGCCCTTCAACCAACTCGTTAATTAACCCATTCAGGGGGTCAAATGCATACATGCATTCCTTTAAAGGGTTGTGGCATGCATTTATGCATTCCCATGATAGGGGCAACAGACAACATTGAGTAATGGGGTTGATGGCAGCTGGTGCATTTTCCCAGCAATTTTTTTATAATTATAGGGTGAAGCGGGGTTATATGGGCATATGGGGAATATGGGCACCTTCAGATATTAGACTGAATAAGCATTTCTGATGCTGGCACCTAATATCATCCTCTGCGTCTACAGCTGTGTATACCATATGTTGTTTCAACATAGTTTAACAGTGAATTTAGTTGTACCATAAAGGCAATACGTCCCATGAGGGGTAATGTGGGTATTATTGAGGGGTAATATGGGCACCACATACCATTCTAAACACCAATGTGTGTTGCATCGCTGTATGTGGTGCGCGGGCATTTTTGCAGTCAATCCCCTCTCACCTACCCCCACACCACCTGCAACCCACTCAAGTACTAACTATTTCCCAAACCCTCACTCCTCACTTCACTTCTAGTCACCCTACCTGCCACATTCAATTTTGGTGGAGTGAAGTTCTACCGGTCTGGATACCTACTTATCAGCAGCTGGGGTAGATTTTTAATTTGTGCTAAATTGCAGAAATGGGTGGTCACAGGGTGGCCTAAATTTAAATGCCCTAAAGCTCATTTTATTTATTTCTAACATAATGCTCAACTATTTAGCTATATTTGACTCTTTATTCCAACAAAATCGGACCAGTGGTAAAAATGTTGCAACTTTGCAAGGATTTTCAGAGTTATACCCTAACGTCCATAGGCCCTTTTCAGTTGGAATAACTATAATCCTCATTCTGTGCTTTAAATATATAACATACTTAGACCATACATATTTTTCTGAGTCTCTATATGAAATTCTTAAGCTATGGGAAATATGATCTCTGAATATTAAACCAGTTTTATTTGGGAATCATTTATGCGGTATGGAATGTTTCTGAAAAACTGCATTTTTGGTCCATATGAAATGTGCTTTCCTTTTATTTCATCTCTTGTTTTCTAATCATCTTTATATTAACTTTTATGGCTTTAATTCATTTCCTGAGGTGTTTCTGGACATAAACGCACCTTTTCCAAGACCCTTATGTCATAATTTAGCCCACCATGCATCTTACAACTGTGTCTAAAAGGGCCTATGGACGTTATGCTGCTTGTAAGAAATCAGCGAATTTACAATATACCCTCTAAAGTGATAACTTGTGGGGCATTTTTACTGCCCTTTTTTAGTTATGTCAGTTATACCCTAGTTGTACTTGTTTGAATCTTCAAATTTTGGATTTACATTTTTGGGGGTGGTTGTTTTTTTTTATATTTTCTTTCATATTTTTTTTAAAACTTCATGTTACCATTGTATAATCCTCAAGGTGATAGGTCATTTGAGTAATTAAAAACAATCCAGATATCCTGGCAAATGTGTTTATAACAGAGAAATAGCTTTCATTTCATGCTTGCCCATGTATAGTTCTTCATGCAGGCCAAGCAGTCAATAGTCCAAAAGGGGCTATGGACGTTATGCTGAAGGCTAAAAACGTATGTCATCAAATAGGACATCATTCATCTGGGAAATATTCATCAAAACACATGGAATTATCATAAATGATAGGAAACATATTTCTAGATGTTTTTAATATCGGAAAAACTCAATAGAATAAATATTTATTTTGACTTGTGATAATTTAGGGTAAAAAATTCTCATAATATTATTTGAATGAATTTTCAAATTCCGACCTCCAAAACATGAAAAGATTCATGTCCAATCATATTCAAACAAGCTTCTCCACACATCTATACATGTTTCCTTTAAATAAAACCAATTACATTCAATATCAAACCCAATAGAAAGGTACCAGACCACTCAATATTTTCCCTATATGAGGGCCTATGGACGTTAGGCGTAACCCTAACGTCCATAGTCCCTCATATATTCTTCAATTTCAACCAGATAATATTAATAAGATGACATGAAATAAAGAGACTTCATCAGAAACATGTTTCTCTATGGTGTTAACACCAGCAAACCTAAATAGAACAAATATTTATATAGATTTGACATCATTTAGGGAAAGAATTTTCTAATTACCCTAATGTCCGTAGTCCCTTGATTCAGACCCAGTCTTTATCAATAATCTTTTCATTAATTATCCCAGATAGCAGAAATGTATTCAATACATATTAACAAGGAATAGCTTGGGTCATATTGCACCTAATATGAACAACATGTCATTATTCATTTTTTGTTGATTTCTGTCCGTAGGCCCTTTTTAGTTGAGAAAATGTATTCCACATTTGGTGCTTTAAATATATCATATATGCTTCGACCAAACATTTTTTTCCAAGTCTATATACCAAGTACTTAAGGCATGATAAATATGACCTTTGAACATCGAGGCAGTTCCCTTTGAGAATCATTTAAGCGGTGTGATCCTTTTTTGAAAATCTTCAATTTATTTTGATTTGATTTTGATATTTTGATTTTGATTTTGATTTTGATAAAATACAGTTTACTTTCCATTGTCATTCCTCAAAATAATAATATTATTATTATGTCATAGAGTGATCAGAAACATTATCGACATCATGGCAAACATGTATACAACAAAGGAATATCTTTGTTTCTTGCTTGTCTATGTACAATTCTATCAAACACAGTAGAAAGGTAGGATACCTTCCAATGTCCCTATACATATGAGGGACTATGGACGTTAGGGTGACATCTAACGTCCATACTCCCTAGATTCCGACCAAGTTGTATTCAAAACACTTTCAATAACTGTACAAGATAGCAAACATTTGTTCCATACATATTAACCATGATCAGTCTACCCCAGATCATACATAATATGAATGACATGTGGTAATTTAATTGTGTTTATCTGGAGAGAAAAATGGCCCTAACGTCCATAGTCCCTAGATTCATATCAAGTCGTATTCACTATTTTCCTAAACAGTACAATGATATAGCCAAGATTTATTCAATACATATTAACAAGGAATAGTTTGCCTCATATTACACCAAATATTAAGGACATGTGGTAATTTAGTCATTGTTAACTGGGAAAGTAAATAAGACCCTAACGTCCATAGGCCCTAGATTCAGACCAAGTTGTATTCAATATTTTTTCATTAACTAAAACAGATAGCAATGATGGGTTGCACACATATTAATATGGTACAGTTTGCCTACTGTTGTACCAAATATAAATGAATTCGGATAGTTAAATCTTGTTTTACCGGGAAAGTCAATATAGCCCTAACATCCATAGGCCCTGTGACACATCTTTCTCCCAAGTTGAGATAAGATACAAAAGTGTGTACCTACTCTGTCCTTTCAAACTTTTTTTCATAATGTATGATCACAGATGAATACTTTCCCTTGCTTCATGTGGTCTGCTACCAACAATTTTTAATGTAAGGACGGAATTAGTATACAAAAGAAATTTGAAAAAAGGGCCTATGGACGTTATTTTAAGGCATTTTGGTGAATAACTTGAAAAATATTAAATTCCCTATTTCCAACTTTTACTAGCACAAAGGTATGTACTAATGCAATGCTTGAAAGGATATTCCAACAAAAAAATAATATTTCCCTTTAGAAGAGAATTTATTTAGGCCCCCTAACGTCCATAGGCCCGGAAAATTGGAATTTTGGAGTGAAAAACATGACAAGACATTATGACAAAATATTATGAATCTTTTTGAACAAAATTTGGGGTGTGTGTTGATAAGATCTTCTGGTTCAAGTTAAAGGCTAATTTAGCCATTTATCCTTAATATTTATTAATTTAATACAGGTATTAATAAAGGGCCTATGGACGTTATGCTGTTACTTGGAAAAATTAAAGGGGCCAGGGGACAGGGAACAAATTTCCAACTTGTGCAAAACAATTTCTGGGGGAACAGATTAAGAGATAAAGTATTGGATAAAGCCATTAAAATTAATATAAAGAAGGAAGAGAACGAAATAACAAGTGTTGAAATTTGTATTCATTTCATTTCATAGTCAAAAACAGGACAAAAATAGCATTTTTGGACTTTCAGATAAAAAATATTGACCGCACATATAAGAAAGTATGGTTGGAATGAAAGCTAAGGTCGAGAGGAATCCAATGACATATGCAGATATTGAATTCTAGATATATCTAAATATATACAGCCCAAAAACCTCTATTTCTGCAATTTAGCACAAATAGAAAATCTAGCCCAGCTATACCTCCTCCCCAATGTGCATACTACTGCCCAAGAAACTAAGACAGAGATCCAGAGTATCAATGCCATGCCCAAGCAGTTGCCTCTACAAGTCTTTTAAGCCCAGGGTAGCCGGCCAGGAGAACCAGGTCTTGGAAGCCTCTGTCAAAGGGCTGGAGGGAGCAATTGAGAAAATCGCCCAGCAACTGGCCGTCATAGTGAGGTCAACAGTGAACAAAGGAAAAGGGAAAAAAAGAAGTAGAAGCGCAAAGTAGTCTCTTCAAGCTCTGAAGAGAGCTCGAAGGAATCTTTATCGGAGCCAGAAATGCCATCACCACCACCGCAATAAAAGTCCAAGAAGCACAGCCATTGGAGGACGGAGGTCTGGGCTCCTGCAATTATCAAGGGACAACTGGCACAAGTCAAAAAAACGATTAGACGGTGATTCCAATGGATGGAACACCTTCTTTCATTCCTAAGGCTACGGCGAGTAGAATCGACAGGCATGACAAACATGATGAACCAAAGACTGCCATGCCCACTCCATGTGCTGTTTTTGATGTCTCGCCACCTCTCTTACACCGTGAGGCTTTCGCTTGAGAAATTATGCGATTATTATGATATATAGGTATATCTGAGTTGGCAAAACAGATAGAGGATTTTGCTAGTCACCGCACCTCCGAGTGGCCAGACATAGGCTGGTGCCCATATTATCCACACCTGCCCATATTACCATTTATTCTGCATCCAACATAGCTGAATAGGAAAGCGTTCACCTAGCCCTGGCAGGTTCTACACAAGAGAGTTAACAATGAAGGCTATGTCATTTAGAATTAAACGTTATAATGAAATATGATATTATGATTAATTAGAATCGATCTGATGAGATTCGGGGAGGGTTTTTTTCTCTATAGATTCCCTCAAACCACTTCCGTCCCCATAGATCAGTCCCTATAGATCAGTATCAAGCCTATAGATCAGTATCAAGACTTCCGTCTCCATAGATCAAGACTTCCGTCTCCATAGATCAAGACTTCCGTCTCCATAGATCAAGACTTCCGTCTCCATAGATCAAGACTTCCGTCTCCATAGATCAAGATCTCCATAGATCAAGACTTCCGTCTCCATAGATCAAGACTTCCGTCTCCATAGATCAAGACTTCCGTCTCCATAGATCAACCCAACCTATAGAATGAAAAAAAAAAGCTAAAGGACCTGACGAGGCTCGAACCCCCAACGTTCTCCGCCAAAGTCGAGCAGTCTAACCACTACCCTATGTAGCTGGTGGAGTTATTGTGGCTGAATTTTGCTTCAAATCTCTTCCGGTCTACGTAACGTAAGCACACGTATGGCTTTTACTTATTACTTGATTTCCATAGAGGAAAACTTCGCTATCGGGCTCAAACAATATTTAAAACATTTCTACCGATTCAAATCTTTTATTTATTTCTTTTTTAAGTCCCTAGACACACGGACACGGCATTCGTAAATCGGAAGTCTGATGCTTCGTTTGTTGATGTGCGGGTCACTTTCGAATGAAATCCTCCGTGCGCTATATAGGCCACCGTACACAATGCAACGCCAAGTGAATGTGCACATGAGTGGCTATGCAGAAGGGTCTCCACATCTCTTCCGGTCACACGTATGGGTTCTGAAATCGCCATTCATTGAATACTAGATTCCCGTAGACTAAATCTTCGCTATCGGGCTAAAACAACATTTAAAACATCCACCGATTCAAATCTTTTATTTATTTCTTTTTTAAGTCCCTAGACACACGCAACACGGCATTCGAGAACCGGAAGTCTCCTCTGCTTTGGATAGCAAGCAGCGGATCCATAGAAAAATAGGCCGGCTCGCTGAACATAAACATAAGTAAATACGCATCTCTGATTGGCTGTTGTAGCTGAAGCTTCATTCGGCCAGCCGTCGCGTTGTCGTTTAGATTCCGACTAAGGCGGTGCAAACTTGCGGAGAGTAAACACAGGGTTTCTGAAATCGCCATTCATTTATTACTTGATTTCCATAGAGGAAAACTTCGCTATCGGGCTAAAACAACATTTAAAACATTTCTACCGATTCAAATCTTTTATTTACTTCTTTTTTAAGTCCCTAGACACACGCAACACGGCATTCGAGAACCGGAAGTGTCCGATGCTTGCCGCGTTAGTCGGAAACTGCATGATACCACAAAGGCTGGCCAAGTGAAGTGGGCGGGGCTTAGCGGAGAAACAGCCAATCAGAGGTGCGTATTTGCTAATGCTTACGTTCAGCCAGCCGGCGTGTTTTCACAAGGTTCCGCTGCTTGCTATCCAAAGCATCGTTTTCAGTAAAATAGGCAAATCACTTCCGGTCTCATAGAAAGGCTGACGACTCGCATGGCTTTGCATGATGTTTTGGATGTTTTTGGATGTTTTTGGACGGAATAAAGAAGGTTTGTCTATCTTTTTTGCTCTAACATTAAGGGAATCTCATCAATTGTCTTCTAAAAGCAATAATTTCCTCGGATTTTTCTGCTCGAGGTGTCTATAGCGTCAGGGAAGTTCTCGGGCTTCGCCCTCGAACTTCCCTGACGCTATAGACACCTCGAGCAGAAAAAACCTCGGAAATTATTCCTTAAATAGTAATAATGATAATAAATATCTCTATGAACAGTCTAGATTAGTGTCTTTGCATTTCACTGTCTTGTCTCAGCTAAGGGCTTTTGTATAGCCAGTATCTTGCAAAGCTTCAGTCAAAGCACCTTTGCCATGACTCAATGATGAAAGGCAACAATGTTTCTCGGAATACTTACAATAGCAATGAAAGCTGCAATCCTTGTGTAGGTAATCAACTGTTCAGTGGATATGTTTTCATATTCAGCCAGGACTGTACAAAACATCATACAGCAATAAGTGATTGCTGAAACAGACATCACCAGTGGATTGCTTGTCATTGCGGCCCTCACATGCTCTATCTTGTCAGCACTAACATGATGATCAATGAAGTTCAGAACCATCGCCTGTGTAAGGCCAACAACTTCCAGCACAGGCTCACAGTTTATACTTTCCAGGTCTCTATAAGGTCTGAAATAGTCAGATATTCAAAATAATAATAATTCCAGTCATAAACTAAACTCTATACCAAATGTAAACTGATACTCTATTCTTTTCCAGACATAAGCAATGCCTGGTTGATTCAATGTTGTGTTGTTGCAGGGATGTTCCTCTGTGAAGTGTCCTTCCCAACTTCACACTCCAATCTTCATATACCCGTATTATTACGAGAAAAGCAGCTGCAAATGGTCCAGTATGAGGGGGAGACACACATGAACTATAACCACTGTTAAATGTACCAAATGACTAGCTCACCATTTGACAAACTAGAGTGTGGTTAGATTGATTAAATAATATCTACTGTGTGTATGGAATACAATAACGTTGTTGCCATTTTGCCAGGTTCTCTCTTCTACAAGCTTACTAAGCACAGTGCCAGGGATCACTATTTGCTTACCCAAATAAATCTCCATCTGTATTGAGGATGCAATGAGAGTTTAAATCTTTGAAGCATACTGAGTTAATTATCAATAGAAATTCAGAGAGTCACAAATTGTATAAGCACTTCCCAGGGTAATAGAAGACTGCAGGAGCCTTATAAATGGTCATTGAACAGGAAATTTATAAATACTGACTAAAGTTTGATTTTATATATCATAATCTAGGCCTTCAGATTGGTTCATTCATCATAGGGTCTATCCACTGCTGGGTATAGCCCCTAAATATGCCTTGAGTACGGTATGAGTATAGCCGTGCATATAGTTAGCAGCTCGTACTCCTGAACCCATGCTCACCAGTGGATATACCTTGCGCCACCCATTCAAACGTGTATATGGTCGGCGGCCCATACTCAGCTGCTGCAGCCCGTATTTAGCAGCCGCGGCCCCATACTCAGCGATATCAAGAGCCACACAGCCGCCCCAAGCTATGGTGACGTCAGCGGTGATTAGCCAATGAGAGACTTGCTTATCTCCACACTTATACACACAACCAAGGGTACAGCCGTGGCAGTGAATATGGAAACATTGGGTGCGCAATTCAATGAGAATAACCTCTTTGTGAAGATTGTGTGCACAAAGGCAAGCATATATATGCAAGGTTTGGCAGCCAGCCTCCCTGTTCATTGTATGCAGTGCCATACTCACGGCCATACACAGCAGTGGATGTACCTTAGGGAGATTGGGAATGTCTGAGGAAATACAGATACATTACTCATACAGAATTGCATCCCAGATATTGTATATTTATCCTTCTTACCTGGAAGCCAGCACAAGTAGAGATTTTCCCATGACATTTTGTTTCATCAGGTTCATGCACCACTCTATAGGTTCAGCCAGAGTATGCACAGATAACTCCTCACAGTGGTCAATACTCTCAGCCAGGCCTGGGAACTCATCAATCCCATCTAGTTTAAAAAGATCATAGGATTTTCAATATGATACTGATGATTTGTAAAGAATTGAAGTAAATAATACAAGTTTCAAATCCTTAATTCATTTTCATGATAAAATTGAGCTTATGAATATTCCTACCTAGAAATATAAGTGTGTGCTCTTCATTTTCCAATAGGGATTCAATAGACATATTCTCAGACCCATGCCTAAGTGTGTGCACTCGGAAATGTTTGAAAAGGGTGATGAGGGAGACCGGTCTTTTATCAACAACAGTAAGGTTTCTGATATTAAACAGAAACGCTGCTTTAAAATTGTTCCCCCACTTTTTCTGAGCCCAGAGTCTCATCAACCACTGCACCAATGTTGATTTTCCAACGCCCGCTCGTCCTTCCAGCAAAAGCGGCTTTCTCTTCTTCTCCCCTGTAGTGTTATGTTTCACATGGTCAAGAATGTTTTCTATCTCTATGTTCTCAGCACCAGTTCTCTCCAGGTAGTCCTGGTAGTGATCAGGCAGGGCATCATTGATCTCATTCATCCTCTCATATCCACCTCCAGCCACCAGGCGGAGCTTCACAAACTGTGTGTCCAGGTCAATCTTCTTATCAGGGTTCCTGTTAGTCACATGACCAATACTCAATACTGCTGATCGGATTGGATCTTCAAAATCTATATAATATTGTAACACATGATTAATAATTGACAAAATGTTTGTTATATACATACAATAAGTACATTCTACTGGCCCAGTTGTGCACAACCTACATGATACATTGATCTATTATTTACTACATGGTATACAATATGTAATGGGCCAAATGTATGGCAAGCCATTTGTGTAATAATTCGATAAACAGTGTTTATCACTTGATAAACAATGTTTATCAACCTAAAACACTGTTTGTCAGTTGAAAAACAATGTTTTACCTTGAAAAACAGTGTTAATCGAGCGATAAACAATGTTTATAGAGCAGAAACAATATTTGTCAATGTGAAACAGTGTTTCTCCTCGATACACAGAGTTGTTTGGAAAAGTTTGTATATCAAGCTATAACGGTACGTTCGTGGCTAAAGTTTGATAAACAAAATTTTTAAAGCGAGAGACAGTGGTTTTCCTACATGAACAGTGTTTATCACAATGAAACATTGTTTATTAGCCGATAAACAGAGATTTTAGATCATGATCCTTGTTTCTCCTTGATAAACATTGTTTCTCCTCGATAAACATCGTTTCACCTCGATAAACATTGTTTCTCCTCGATAAACATTGTTTCACCTCGATAAACATCGTTTCTCCTTTATAAACATCGTTTCTCCTCGATAAACATCATTTCTCCTAGATTAAAATTGTTTCTGCTTGATAAACATTGTTTCTCCTCCAGAAACGCTGCTTTTCCTCCAGAAAAACTGTTTCTGCTTGATTAACAGTGATTGCCAACATCGTGGTTGACCACTACCCCTGGTTGCCCTACACTCAGGACATCCTGGACTAAGGGCAACTGGGGTAGGTGGGCAACCAGGGAAGTTGGTAGGCTAATGGATTTGTGGGCGGGCAACCATGTAAGCAGGTGGGTAACCGGGTAAGTGGGTAACCGGGTAAGTGGGAAACTGGCTAAGTGGGAAACAAGGTAAGTGGGAAACCGGGTTAGGGGCAACCGGGAAATACCCAGTTCCCTGGTTCCCCACCTAGTTCCCTGGATGCCCACCCAATTCTGGATCTCCCACTAAGTTCCCTGGTTGCCCGACCTTTCCCAATTGCCCACCCAGTTCCCCAGTTGCCCACCCAGTTCCCCAGTTGCCCACCCAGTTCCCGGTTGCCCACCCACTTCCCTGGTTGCCTCCCACTTCCCTTGTTGCCTGCACATTTCCCTGGTTGCCCACCCACTACCACGGCCTAGAGGACAACTGGGGGTAGCGGGCACCTACCCAAGTTGCTCATAGTCAAGGATGACCTATGCCAGTTGGGCAACACAGGTTAGTGGGGAACCCATGATGTTTAACCAGGAGACACAATGTTTATCGAGGAGAAACGATGTTTATCGAGGAGAAACGATGTTTAACCAGGAGAATCAATTTTTATCGAGGAGAAACGATGTTTTACGAGGACAATCAATGTTTATCGAGGAGATACGATGTTTATCAAGGAGAATCAATGTTTAACGAGGAGAAACAATGTTTATCAAGAAGAATCGATGTTTATCAAGGAGAATCAATGTTTTTCAATATGAAAATAATGATATCAAGCTGAAATATTGATATCGGTCAATATACAAGGTTTCCTTAAAGAACTCTGTGTATCAAAGGGAAACCCCAGTTTCCCTTCAGAAACACTGTTGATCGAGGTAAACATTGTTTTTCAATGGGAAAACGCTGTTTATCAAGTTTAAACATTGTTTATCAATTGAAAAACAATGTTTTAGCTTGATAAACAGTGTTTTTCAATTTGAATGTTGATATCACTCGAAAGACATAGTAATGAGGTAAAACATTGTTTATCAAATGACAAACAGTGTTTTAGGTTGATAAACAGTGTTTATCGAGTGATATACAGTGTTTATCAAATTATTACACAAATGGCTTGCCATACTAATGCCTATAATTATTCACATTGATCTTTACTTATTATCTGTTCCTAATACAACAGTAATTGTACCAAATTAGTGGTTAGAGTTTAACTGTTTACATTTTCTCTATAGGTGTAAGCCAACAAGTTATACATAAAAGGTATCAAATTCGAACATTTTGAGTTCTTGATTGTATATGCCCCAAATACTTATATCCATCCGGGCCTGTTTAGACCATTTGAAACAAACAAGATATCTACATATAATACCTTTGCCAAAAATAACATATACGTACAGTCCAGTCTGGTATCGAGCTGAAAAATCGCTTCCAAATTCAAATCAAACATTATTTAGTAGAAACAACAAGGAGTAAGCAGAAATTAAAGAGTTTACCAGATGTTGTCACGAGTGCAGTTTCCTCTTCTATCTCACCATTCTCATTGTCTTGTTGGTAATGATGTAGGAAACCACAGAGAATGACCTTCGATCTGTAGAATTGTTGTAAGATTCTGATCCTGATCCTGTAACACAATCAATAGTATTATAATAGATTGCATGATATATGTGTAGTGACAATGCCCTTATGTGTATTTATAGATAGTTAATGGATTCCATTGGTGGATGAAATGTTAACCCTCACAGTGATTATAACCAATAAGAACCAATTATATCTGGCATAATGGAATCATAGATAGTTCATAAATTAGCTAAGCACATAAAAATGAAAGAAATAATCTTGTTTTAATGTTCCTACCCATGTAGAGTTGTAACCCTCTTACCGTGAATAGAAGGCCAGGACCAATATTAATACCACAATCACAATTACTGGTACCAGAGACAGAGACGAGCCCAAGACAAGAGAATCGGAACTCTCACCTATATCACCTATGTCATGAGGAAAGATGTTACTATTTTGCATATTTACTTCATAAGTGGTAGGAGAGTATGCTAGCCATGCTAACGAGGTTAGCTAGGCAAGCTGCTAGCGGAACCCAAGAGGGATTTGTGTTTGAATGGTATACAGAGATTTGCAATTCAATTCAACATATGGTGATAATTGCCCATCCTCAAACTAATTTATTTGTATGGAAGATGTCCTGCAGGAGGTGTATTAACATATTAAATACTTGGCTATATACAGTAAATACTAAGCTCAATACCTACCTTTACATTGGCCATTCAGTGCCCATGTACCATTAGTAGTACATATAGCATGAGGAGAGTTACCTTCCCATATGTATCCTTCATCACACCTTATACTAGATTCATCAGGGAAGACATGGTCACTGCCTTCTAGATGACCATTAGATACTGGGTTATCATAACATGGTGAACCTAGAAATCAAAATCTAAAAGATACTAGGTACTACAAGTAGAATAATTATGGGTAAAAGGGCCATTCTTTTTTAGTTCTACATAAACCAGGAATGTATGCGTTATATTGAATAACAATTTTTAATGATGATAATAATCTATTTAATTGCCCCCTCGATGAGAGCCTGGGCAGAACTTGTTATGTTACTGATCTGTTGTTTTGTTTTGCTTTGCTTGGTCTGGACTGATCATTAACTTTTGAAATATCAAAAATAGCATGAACTATATTAGCTAGACAAACTGGCAGACCTGGAATTCATCTATGAATTATAAACTATGAATTTTAAAAACTCATTTGTATTTTAAACCTTTTTTTCTTAATATTTCTTAGGAAGCAGGTTCAGCGACGGTTTTCATGTGAAACTAGGCTTTCTGTCTGTTTTGACTTTCTGTGATAGTGGCAGGTGCTAGAATAATTAATGCATTGAAGGTGATCGGCATGAGTGGAATGGATGTCATAGTCACGGTGCTAAACTAATTGATTCATTGAAGGTGATCGGGAGGAGTGGAATGGTCAGATATAACTACACTCAACTTTGTCTTGTGCTGTTATAAAAGAGATTCAATTCCTTCCTCAACCTTCAATGAATGAACAAGAAAATCAGTGGTTTCAGGATTACTCTTGAAGCTGGAGGCTTCCGAACTTGACAGTGCAGTGAGTGAGAGTGGATTCTCTGTCACTGACAGATCGTCCCCATCAGGATTGACAGGAAGGCATTACCATATCGAACTTACATGGCAGCTTAGCATTTTGTATTATACCACTGAAGAAGGAGACAACCCATCTCCGAAACATGTATGGTCGTGAATGAATAAACAACAAAAATACTTTATCTCTCAGTGTCTTATTGGGTATTGTGTCAATCTTATACCATCCTGATTTTGCATTATACTTTTGCCCCTGTATGTCAGAAGTCTTTAGCCAATAGTTATACTTTTCTTATAAGAAATACCCGTTTTTTATGAAAAGGCTTAGGAGAATAGCTTAGAATCTCATGTAAACATACTGGCAGGTACAGTGTTGTAAAATTATAACAAACAAGAAAAAAAATAAAGATACTAATATGTTCAATCTTTAGAAGTGTGTCTTTCTAACTACTGAAGATCAGAAATTATCAAAAAATAAATAAATGTCATAAAATCACTGCCGTTTTTGGCAATTGAAAAATACCAGCGATCATCCTTGAGGTCATTCTGATTTGGAAAGGGTTGATCTTTTATGTTGAGTTACTTGGAAAAAAATAGAAATAGTTTCAGCTGACTATCTTTTCATAACTGTTACCAAGTACCAGAGTTTATGCGTTTTACATTCAATAAAATGCCATAATAAAATTTGAAATACATGTTGCCCTATTTGATTCAATACAATTGATGCTTTCCTTAATGCAAATATATATTTCATAGCACACTAATAACGTTAAGAAATTACAAGGTATATACTAACCAGAACATTGCCCATTGAATTTCCAAGTTCCATCTTTAGTACAGATGGAATTTGGAGTAGCTCCTTCCCACCTGTAGCCTTCATCACAAGTTATGGCTGCTGTGTCATTGTACACGTATCTAGCATCTGCCAGGGAACCATTGGCCACATGTACATCACCATTGCAAGTCATGACTGGAAGAGATTATGTGTATACAATTATTATGGGATTAATTTCCCTCGATTTGGTGTCTGAGGCAAAGTTTCGTGTCGATTTGGTGTCTGTTTGAAAATAAACCCCTCGGCCCAAAGCCTCAAACACCAAATCGAGGGAAATTAATCCTCACGCTGCTTGGGTATTACGGTCCAAAGGCCCAAGTGTCTGGCGCTCTAATGTCGCGCGCCCAAAGCATCAGACTTCCGGTTTACGAATGCCATGTTCCGTGTGTCTAGGGACTTAAAAAAGAAATAAATAAAAAATGTGAATTGGTAAAAATGTTTTAAATATTGTTTTACCATGATAGCGAAGTTTTCCTCGATGGAAATCAAGTATTCAATGAAGGGGATTTCAGAAGCCATACATGTTTATGTTCGAACAAGGTGGAAGCAGTGTGGAGACTTTCGGCATAGCCACTCTGTGCACGGAGCACTTTGAGTTGCACTGTGTACGGTAGTCTATATAGCGCACAGACAATTTCATTCGAAAGTGCCCACACGTCAACAAACTGAGGGTTGCACAATGTCTACTGTGCCGGAATTAACAAATGGATTATTCCCTATTTCGTTGTTCACCACCATTCAGCAAGCTGAATATCGTTCTACAATGATATTTGGAACATTATCGGTGATTTTGGAGCTATTGGGAGTGATATTTAGGCAGTTGTACAGAGCCTGGCCTGTTTCGCCTAGTTCTCACTGGGAGGCAGCCATTGTATCACAACATTGCTTGCACAAAGTCCATCGTCGTCATGTTATGGCTAATATTTCCATCGGAAACAGTGGAGAAAAGACTTTTGGGTGACCAGGACTTTATACACGTTCCAAACTGAACGCGGAATCGAAGACAAACAACTAGTTGATGAGGTAAGTGAATGAGCGGCAACACGGGAACCATTAAATTTACTACATCCGAAAAATAATATTCTACATCCGAAAAATAATACTCTACATCCGAAAAATAATACTCTACATCCGCTATCCTAAGTGACGACAACCTGTCAAAACAGTAATTTATCACTATCCAAAACCCCAGCAGAATCCAAAATCAGCTATTAAAAGATAACAAAGCAATCTTGGAAGTTTAATGAGCAATAGTATGACATCACCTTACAAGAAAACATTCTTAACAAAAACATTATAGATGATTGTTCCATAACCTGGAGAGTAGATTTATTGTTTGTAATAAAATGAAATCTCTACTTGCCGATCAACACTGATGCAAGTGGGAAAGATCACTGTTATGTTAGATAAATATTGCTATTGTATATTAGTAACAGTTCGTCTAGGAACAGTGACACATGGATGAGTTTAAAGCCTGTTCATAATCAGAGTACATTTATAACAGTTATAACCTGGTATGACTAAGAGCCGCACAGCATTGAAAACCCACACAGCATCCACACAGCACCCACACAGCACCATCACTACACTTTCTTGTGTTTAATCAGACCAAATAGATGATATTTGAAAATAATGTAATGACTTTGTTGAATGAAAGACTAACGACTGTGAATTATAATTTGATTTATCATTTTGCTATTCATTTCATCTATTGTGAATAAACATTAAATAACATTTCATAATACATATACTATAAGCCATTGCATTGATTCTAATTCATTCAGAATATTTAATGAACTTGCCCACTCTCACTAGCGTAAGTTCGGAATAAACCACCAGTAATTTTCAAACATTTTCCATTTAGATCACTGGGACATTTATTCAATGAATTCATAAGTGATTAAATTTTTAGAAAATAATTTAAACAACACGGGAAGTGTTTGCAACTTTTACAGTTAATTACAATAAAACTATTCAACTTATAAACCACATATTTATTGGCTTGTGAGAACCATCAATCCTTTTTGTTTGGTTATAAATTGAATAATTTCATGCAAAAAACTGCAAAGAGATCCGTCTAATATTAGTCATGCAAGTAGTGACGGTGCTGTGCGGGTGCTGTGCGGGTTTTTGGTGCTCTCTGCATTTTAGACAGACCCGTTTAGAAGATGTTTAATATAATATTACCATTACAGAAGCCTTTTCTCCCTTCCCATGTTCCATTTTCTCCACATGTTAGCTCTGTACCATTGTGTAAGAAGCCCTCAGGGCACACAACCTCTACTCTGTCTCCGTATAATGATCTTGCAGTATTCTCCTTGACAATCCTGTTGGTCTTTTTGCGTGTTACCATCCATTCAATGTTTATTCCTGCCCATTCTGCAACAGTTAAAGTCTTGGATTATAACAATCTACCAAATGAATAGCAAACAACCAAGTTAGATAACTCACATGTAATAATAGCACAGTGGCAGTCTGGATCATGAGGACCAGACAGGTGAACAGATCTTTGGCTATATATATCATAATAGGTTATAGACCTATATGGACAACTATACGCCACCTGTCATGGTCTCTGACAGTGACACCCCATCAAACACACATGTTGCTTGTTTTGTTTTTCTAAATAAAGGGCGGCTTATGTAGCTCCCACTGAAGTGGCCTCCCCGTGTCTGTGTCTTCTATGCCTTGTCTTCTACGTTCATCCGTATACTGTGCAAGAGCTTTACAATGGTGATTTTGATTAAAAAGCTATTTCACGAAGGCCATGAGCATGGAGTATTAAAATAACTTCAATATAATACAATAACCTTTCTTACCTGGACTGTGAAGGATGATGCTTTCAATGCGATCACATGTAATGACTGGAAAACAGAGAACCATCTATTAACCAGGGAAGTGCGCCATGTAATGTTTGTAGTGCTTTGACCATCAAGACTACTTCCCGCTACTTCAGCTACAAAGTAGTGGCCCTTTCAAATCAAACTAAAGCGGAGCACTCTACGCTTCTAAAGTCCGCCAAAAGAAGCAGGAAGTAATATGGCTATGTAGCGGGAGCCAATGGCACCCATCCAAGTTACACCCCTGTTACTGCCCTTGATTCTATAATCAAGACGCTTAAGCAGTAGCAGTAGAAGAAGTAACAGGGCAGTGGAACCCAACATTAAGCATGAAATACTGGTTCTTACCAATACAAGCTGTGCCTGCAGGTGTCCAGGTTCCATTTGCTGAACAAGTCATTGTTCCATTGGTTCTGGATAATTTGTACCCTTCAATGCACTTTATGTTGACCTCTTTCCCATAAGCAGCCTTGCTCATGTTGAATTGAGGGATAACATTCTTAGGTAATGTACTTAGGCTGCACTTAATCAATGATGTATCTTCAAAGAGGGAATATTTTCAAAGTTATCATTATTTAGCAGTTTCCACGTGACATTTATTTTTTAAAGCTTTTATTTATAATGGGTAGATCAAGTCCCAGTGATAGGGAACAAGGAAACAATCCCAGTTACAGGAAAAATATGTTACATAGAAATAGAATAGAGAGAGTTTTCTGTGCCACTCATGACCATTTCTGTACATGGAGTGTTAGCTTCATATCTCATTAGAATTTCAACTTGCAGTTTTTTGTTAGATTTGAGATGAGTCCAAGTACAGTGTGATTTGAGAGGTATTTTTTCTCTGCTTTGCCACTTGAAGTTTAATAACAATTTCTTGTGTATAAGCCCCAGCTTATATTAATTTCAAATGGTGA
The DNA here is from genome assembly GCA_942159475.1 of Sthenelais limicola. Lineage (NCBI taxonomy): Eukaryota > Metazoa > Annelida > Polychaeta > Phyllodocida > Sigalionidae > Sthenelais > Sthenelais limicola. The sequence continues at coordinate 106,680,305 of OW804099.1, forward strand.
ATTGACCCGGCTTATATTCGGGGTGGGCTTATATTTGGGACCCGGCTTATATTACAATAATTGCAAACCAGTAGATATAAATGAACTCATGTAACTCATGTTTATTATTATCTTCATTCATTGCTTTGGTTTTCGTGTTTTAAACTCGAATTTAACACCAAAAAAAACTGAGGGTAGAATTGTTATGCACAATCAACCAACAACAACTGAGGTCTATACTCAAACTATCAGTCATGATCCACTAAAAGCTTGTTCTGAACGATTTCTTCAGCATCTTACATTAATTAGCAGTATCATAAGTATATGGTTGTACAGCCCCCGGCTTATAAACGGGGCCCGGCTTATATTAACGTTAGGACATGCTGAACCCCCGGCTTATAACCAGGGTGGGCTTATGCACGGGGTCCGGCTTATACACGGGTATATACGGTATATAATTGAACGAGTGAAGTATACCCAGTTGTTAATATTGTATTGGGTGGGGGGTGTCCAGTTTTTAATTTTGGGGGGTCTTTTATAAATTTGGGATATAGAGAGTGTTTAGCCATGAATTTTTATTAGATTTGAATGTCTCTATTTTGCCTATGTATGTTGATAATTCGTTCCATTACTTGGCACATTTCACTTGTGTGGTATTTTCTCCAAATCTGGTTCTATAGTGGGGGACTTTTAGTGTAGGGCCTTCGTTTTGTCTGGTGTTTCTGTGTTGTGGGTTTGTATAAGTTGGGTCTCTGCATCTTTTAAATGCTAGTGTTCTAAGATGAACTGTTCTTCTGTTTATTAACAGAGGGACTTTAGCTCTGCTATGTAATACATCTGTTGGTGTCTCAAAAGGTACATCTAAAGCCAGTTTTAGTGCTTTATTTTGAAGTCTTTGCAGTTTATCCAGCAGTGGTTTGTACTATGTCAAAAATGTCGATTTTAGTGACAGAAATCCCGGTTTGGGCAGCAGGTAGAAACCACATAGGGCTTTCGTTTTGGAAGGGTTCCCATTCTGAAATATGAGTTTGGTTGCCATGGTAACCATTTATATTGCATAATTTGGTAACTTTGTAAAAAAAAACCCAGCTACTGAAAGATTAGTTTACTATAAATCATCTATTCTTGTGATTCCTTAGCAATTCTGAGGAATGGAAAAGCCCTTAGAGACCATTTACTCAAACTATATGAATTTGACCTTTTCCCAAGGCCAAGGTCAAACCCGTGAAATGTTTTGTTTGAGTGAAAAGTATGGGCCTCTATATGATTCTAAAAGGTGTCATGCTAATCCTATCAATCGAAGATTTTGCCTAAACAGCCATTTTTCAGTAAAAATTGGTCAAATTTGGGAGAGAGACAGAAAAGAGACAGAAAGGCACTGTATGGTACCCAGGACCATCGCCAACAATAATTGAACACATCTAATATTTCTGCGATAGACAGTGACACATTCCTTAGGCACATCTTAAAAGATATTGCAAATGCTGTCATAAAGGTGCAAACATGGCTGCGATACAAATTTTGTCATTTCTATCGCAGATGCCTATTGCAAACCCTATTACGAGGCTTATCACAACTAGTGTGGGCCTGCTTTTACGGATGAAAACATGCTATCTGGTGTAAATAATTATGGTAATACATGCTCACTTTTACAATATCCAAATGTACCAGCCCATGTTCTGTTGCTCAGACATGTCAACTCTGAACCAGTGTAAACATAACCTTGATTGCATTTCACACTAAGAGTAAAGCCTGCCTTGTATTTTGGATCGTGAGGTAAAGACCCATTTGATATATTCAGCGAATCAGCTGAGCATTCGGTTACTGCAGAAAGAATGAATAAAGAAGACAAGAAGAACAGTTAATGAGCAATGTGAGTCAATTAGATCAGAATCTAAATATTAAATGTAAGAAACATTATATCTACATTACACACATATTTACAAGGATTTGCAGAAAGAAAAATACTCCCAATTATTGTTGATTCAACTGCAAGCATTTATTAAAAGATTAAGGCCAACCTAATCAAAGTTCATTGAAGTGTTACTGCATATTTCAGTGATGATAAATCATTGGCTCTCTGTAACCATAATGCTGATTTTGGACTTATAATTAGGGCACCACAAAAGTTCTAATCAAGGCACTGTGAACCACAATGAAATTCCTTGGAATTGACTGCCTGATCTGTTCAATCAAATTAGTTGGAATGTCATAAGTTTGGAATGATTTTCTTGTTAATCTAAAGTATGTGTGTACTTACCAACACAGACACCATCCTCGCCAGACCATGTTTTATTCATTTGACATATTATTGGGTTAGTACCGTTGTACCAGAAACCTGCAGGACATGTGAATGATGCCCTATCACCAACTCGAGACCCAGCGGTGAGGATTGCTTTGTCAGGAACACTTATTGCATTGCAAGATTTATCTGGAAAATAAGATGTTGTCTATTGTTTTTTAATGTAGCACACCTGTATAAACTATTCTTTGGCAAGCTCGAAGAAAATGCTCAATAGTTTTATACATACCAAACAACAAAACAACAGAAAAATGCATTATATGTTTCTATAGTAGTGGACTTGAGTATTGGTCAAGGTATGTGTGTCTGACAACCCCCCACCCCCTCGAGCATTACATAATTAATGGAGGGCCTGTAACAGTGTTTAGTCCTTGTTTGTTGGGCTGGCAGGGATGGTTAGAATTGCATAGAATTGGCCTCCCAGCATTTACGACTGACCGCCTTATACATCAATGAAAATACAAAACTATATTCTCTGCTCAAAATGGCAAGATCATGGCTTTCCACTAGGTCATTTTGCTTCGAAATCATTTCTTAATTTTTGTTAATGATAGTAACAGCCCAACAAAAGGGGAGTAAAGCCATTAGATCCTTCGTTTATGGTCCTTCATTTCCTCTAAGCCTGCCGGAAACAAGACTTGGCTTCGCCTTGGCTTGTTCCCGGCAGGCGTAGAGAAAACTTAGGTCCATAACCTCAGGATCTAACCACCTAGCATTGCCCCCAACAGGATGTATGGCAACCATATACTTGGTGTACATTTCTATAGAATGTCTGGTTTGACCTAGTGAAGTTAATATGATTAATCCCTTTACAGGCTGATGATTGTTTAACTTGCTGTCTCCCTCCATTTTTCTTAAGTGTAGGATCCCTCAATAGCCAAGCCATTGGAGAGAGACCATATATCACATTGTTCATCTACTCAAACTAAATCAAAACATTCCTTTCCTTTCCAATTTAAACCCAGTTAATAATGTTATTCCAACATTTATTGTCTAGCCATGCTTTGATTATATATTTTCATTATGGCCGCCTAAATTGAGCTTTATGATCCACCTTACCTTTCCTTGAGTGCTAACAGATTGGCAACCGATGCCCTCCAAAACGTCAAAATATTTAGCAAAACATGCTTGGTTTATCAGCTTTTACAAAAAGTGTAATTGCTGTGTACTTTTTAAAATGTCTTATGCCTTGATACCCTATGTGCACAAGCCAGTGGTTAGCTTACCAAAGGAGGCTTACTGAAGCCTACCATGGCCATCTTTCACCCTGGCCAAACTTAACCAGTTGCGCAGCTACAGGTGTGTTACTGTAGCCGTCCACGGACGCTACATGTAGCCGTCCACGGACGCTACATGTAGCCGTCCATGGATGTGATGCATAGGTCGTCTTTTGAACACTCACTACAGCTAGCTTTATTTAGGTTCGGGGGTTGAGGAGTGGGGACTAGATATTTTCCCTTCTTCTGCCTCTCATGGCCATTTAAAATATGTAACGGATTGTACTGACATGAAAATAAAATGATAAAGAAAGCAGATAACACAGAAATAATTTTTTGTATTCCTCTTTATTGCATTTGATATCAATATACAATATGTACACACAATAACCCTTTGTAAACATGTGATGTGCCACAGATAATTGAGTCCGACTTTATGTTCATATTTACCCTATACATGTTCGTACACATCACATATACCAACAGTACATAGTTGTGTACAAGTAACAAAAGAATCCAGATATTTTGGGACAAAAAGTATATTTATAATTTAAAACCTTCTCAATATAACCTGTATCACTCTATAAGGAATAAACTAAATAAAACAAATCTGAGGTCAAGATCCATCAATGACTATTTTCGGTGTTTTTGATTTGTCATCTACATTACATCTCCCGGCATTGACTCTCTACTCAGTAATATCACCAGAGATCTGCAATATAATGATATAAATATTACAGTAGGATGTCAGTGACATACAAGTTGATTAAACAGAAATAACCACTGTATTATTAGGGATTAATCTTGACATGCAATAACCTTGTGTGCAAAAAAATATCTGTGCGAATTTATAACTAACAGCTATGTTGTGCATTTCACACCTACTGACACTTTCGCTCAACCATTGAGCTAGGCATGTCAATGGCCACGGGGTGGGGTGGCATCTTTTTTGGCACCTTAGAAAGCTATAGCTATTTTTTTTATTCTTTCTTTGCGCATAGAAGCACCAATGAAGGTGGGTGCATACCCCTACCTTAATCTCGAATGGATTTTATATGGAGAGTGGTCAGTCCAACTTGTATTCGGAGCTCTGTGTTGTGAGATTTGTACACATGAGATGAGTGGCCAATATCAATTCGTACACTATATTTAATTGGGGAAATAAGGATTACATTTATACTACATTCACACTGGATTTAACTGAATCAATTGGGAAAGTGAGATATCATGCTACAAACGAATGACAAGGGAATATATAGGCCCTACATGCATATATTACTGTGATGTGGTGACGGGGTTGTGAGGATAATTGATAATCCCATTTTGAGGTAGGTTTCTTATTACTCTGATCATTGACCCATAATATACCATTGTTTTCTCATGTTGATGTGAGAGGTATAGCTGTAGGTGGCGGAAACACTGCTCACACCTATTTTACGCTACACATAAGCTAAAACGCTTGTTTGTGAAAGTCATATCACCGCCATTTTGGGTGGTGTCTGAAGGCGTAATTTACACCCAGCATGACGGCCTATTATTATGTTTCTATACTATGGAACATGTACAATTTAAGCTTGTTTATTCACCATATCTTTAAGGAAACTAATTACTTAGAAGAAAGGATGATACTCACCATACAGGAATAGTAGATCCCCTATTTATGTGTAGCCTTGTGAATGTTGATTTTCGCGTTGATGTTTGAAAATATACGTTAGGTCACATGATCAATTATTTCCGGTGCCAATCATGTGTACAGTTAGCCTGTATTAGCAGGCCTTGTGAAGCCTGTAAAGGAACGCTTCATGTACAGACTGTCATCCTAGAATTTGTTTCCAATCATTCATATATAAATATATAATAAAATCATTGTCATAGTACCCTAACATACAGCAAATATACATATGTGATTTTAATTGGTGTAAATACCATGTACATTATGGGTTACAATGTTTTTTTCTCCAATAAAAATAAGGTGGCTACATGAAGCCTCTAATGGACGAGCTTGCTTGTCCATTCTCATGGGGTTAGAGGGGTGTCCACAGGTGTGGACGGGCGGCTACCTGTAGCTGGAGCCTAGTTATCCACACCTGCGGAACACCCCTGGAACATCATGGCCGCCATATGTGCACGTAGGGATAGGTGTGCATATCCACAAAAAGAGGGCAATATTCACTATACATACACCTGTCTCCGTAATTCGAATTACATGGGTACCAGGGGAGTTCAGTTCAGTTCCAATTATAGTTACATGAATGGTTTAATATAAAATCTGAATCGGCAGATTTTTTCCAATGTTCTTTAGCAATAGTTTAGTGTGCATTAATAGGGCACCTTCTGCCATCTTGTATCCATGGAATTACGGAAACAGGCGTATGTACAGTGAGATTAGCGCACGGAATTTGCATGGGTAGATTTTACTAACGAAATCTGTTTATCAAATACACCCAATTGATTGGTTGTGTAAATCTTGTTGCGCCGATCAATTACGCGTGTTTCATTACACAAAGTTGTAGGTGCCTGCTTTTGCCAAGTATGAGAATTGGGGGACATTAACTGAAGGCAGATAATGATTAAATAAGTATAAGCCTAGTTGGAAGGTATGCTATATATAGGTCGCTCCCTATAATATAACAGGTAGCTAAATAAACAATCTAAAATAGAAAGACAACAAAAATAAAATATAATATATCATGGCATGAAAATAAAACTCAACTTGAGATGGATATATATCCATCCATCGCTCATTGGGTTCTATTATATGACACAATTCAATTGCAACTTGATATTTTCTCGATCAAAAATGGCCTAAAACTAATTGTTTGGGGCCATGGCCGCACATGAGGTAATGAATCAAGAACGCTGAGGCAAATCTAACCATGAGCAAAGATCAAATGTATTTCAACTTATATAACTTAAGACATAATCCAGAAATCGCTATATATCCTAATGTAGATCGTTGAGCCTTTTTTAATGAATTTTTATTTCCATCAGAAAATACAGGAAATTTGACGAATCCCTACATGTGATATTCCGAATTTACTTACATCTACATTTTGGATGTTCGGCACTCCATCTTCCTCCGGGTAAACATGTGATGCGAGACCTTTGATCTTCATAAATGTCATAACACCGTACTTTAGTCCTCTTTCCAATCTTCAAAGCCCACACTGCAGATTCACTCCCGTCATACTTCAATCCTTGCTTCAGTGCAGCCACCTGACAGTCTATTGACGAAATTAAATGTTATATAGCCTTTGTTGGTTTAGAACCAGAAATGGCAGGACACCCAAGGCCTGTGCCAATTATTCAGACATAACTGCAGTTGGTGTCAGAATGGGGATTTAATATCAATAGAAATTGTGGCTGAATTTTGTTGTAACTGATTGGATTGTTGGAAAAATAATTATGCAACGTTACTAAAATATAAATATACTTTTTCATCTTTGTGAACATATCCTTCAAATAGGTGGATCCAACTCACATTTTGAAGCTTCAATAACTTTTATGAAGTAGAAAATGATGGCGCAACAGACGATGATGAGGCTAGTATTCATTATGTTGCTCCATATGACAAATTAAGCAATGGGCCTGAAATAAAGAATATCTTGTCACATACTTCGGTCTGCAGAAAGTCTATCTAGCCCAGTTTTCCTTCCCCAAATTAAAGGGAATTGGTATCTAGCTGAAAATGAGAATTTATATATGATATTTTTGTAATTTGTGTGTCTAGTCCTTAATATCTAGTCATACAATCGGTCTAAGGTTCATCTTCGGGCTTTTAAGTTGATACCTTAAGGCGGGGTATATGACGCACAGTAAGAACCTGTGTTATGCCTGGACCCCACACTTCAAGCAGCTCATTCTATGTATTTACCTTGTTCCTAAATACGCCAAATTAGTGAATTAATTATTTCCCTTTAGATAACCTTCTCTATGGCCGGTGTATATTGTATGCATTTGCCTCAAAAGTATTATTTAAATTGACATATACATCGCCAGAAACGGAAATATGTTTTCCTTTGCCGGTAATAAACAGACAAAACTAAATTTCCATCAATGTAGACAAAACAAAGGTAGTTGACATCAATTTATTAGTCACAAATAAAGAACTTGAAACAAACAATTCTTAATCTAAATATGTCCAACCTAGAATATGCAACCGAATACTACTATCTTAGACCCAAAGTCGACCAAGCTCTCCCATTTAACAGCTATGTCCAAGGTAAAATCGAACAGATGTGGGAAAAAACTGAAAGCCACCTCAAAAATCAGAAAGGACCTGACGGCCGCAAACACCATATTTGTGTATACCACCATGGTGCAGCCGACTATGGACTTCTGTGACATATTTAGTATATCTAATCCTGGACATTGTAAAGTAGATCAAATTAATTTACAAAAATGTAGGGTGGACACGCCAAAGAGGTACTTGAAATAAGAATAACGATGTTAGAATTAAGTGCTCTTAAAATATTCCATCTTGATAAAGGATTTGTCTAGTGACACATCTAATGGAAATTGCAATGTATAGTTATGTTTAAATGTATAGATTAATTTGTTTCGATCTTAATAAGATGTCAATGTATAGTAATACTGTTATGTGTCAGAGATGGTCTAGGGCCGGATGGAAGAACTAACTTTAGCCGGCCTAAACTTAGAGTCACATGTCCTTTTCTTGTAACTGACAAACTTGAATGAAAGTTCTATAATAATAATAATATTTTACATACCAGCCCAACAGAAGCACTTGGGTAATTTGCAAACTATTCAAAATGATTCATCAGGCAATCTGGAAAAAACAAAGAGTGTAAACAATACCACGATAGGCAGAAAGTCCCATTAATCCAATGGGGGTAGTAAAGTCTTTAAAAGAAAATGGTAGTAAAGTCTTTAAAAAAAAATGATTATTAATATTATTTATCTTTTACAACTTAGTACCTGAGCATTCTAAGCATATGAACCATAAGCATATAAACAATATATATGGAAAATATTTGATAAAGAGGGAGGACAGAGAGGGAGAGAAGGAAAGACAGAGGGATCGAGGGAGAGACAGAGAAGGAGAGGGAGGGACCGAGAGGGAGAGGGAGAGACTGAGAGGGGGAGGGAGGGACAGAGAGAGAGGGACGGACAGAGAGAGAGAGGAAGGAAGGGACAGAGAGATAGGGGGAGAGGAGAAGTGAGGGAGAGGAGAATGACAGATATATAAGAGGGTAAGGAGAGAGAGAGAGAGAGAGAGAGAGAGAGAGAGAGGGAGGGAGAGAAGGAAATCAGAGGTTAAGACTATTTAAAATATCATTATTAGTTTACCAAATAAGAAAGGAGAGAGAGAAGGTAACAGAAGGAGAGGGGAAGGGGGAGGAAAGAGAATGGAAGAGGAGAGATGCAAAGATACCAGTCAGTCATACAAAGTGGAGGGAAAGGTGGTGAAGCTACTGAAGGTTACATAAGCCTTAACATAGGTGCATAGCTCAGGTTGCAGGGAGATTTTGAGCAGTGAGGCATGACGTGACGTGACCGTGGGTCTGCTACATAGGTTGTCGTAATATGTGGCGATGTTGGCGGCCTGCTTTGGGGTAGATGACGCTTTGTGGTAGATGATAGTCTGGTCGAGAACGGGTCAATTTACATATATGGGAAATTACCCATCCAGAAATATTCCAAACTTTTCTCTTAAAAATACAAAGATCAAACTTAAAATAGAGAAATATTTGATAGCTGCAATAATGTTTACCGTTATTGGACTCGGCTCGACCACATCTTTTCAAATATGATATCTCAAAATACATTTTTGGACACATTTTGAACACATCACATATATCCAGGTGTTAGAGGTCAATATAGAACCATTTGTATTCTGATTTTTAAGGGTCATATATTAATTATTTCTTCAGAATAACGACGAAGGTTTCTGCCAACTATTATTCTCGGAAAATGTCATGTTTTATTGTTTTTATGGATCGGATATCACGGCCCGTCCATCTTCAGACGTTAGGGCCCTCCCGCCTCCAGACGTTAAGGTCCACCCATCTTCAGCCATGGGCCCTAATGTTTGAGCCCCTTGAGTATCTTGGGCTTTATTCCGCCAGATATTCTGTCAGATAATGGGGTCACACTAAAACTGTTATCCACAAAATCATATATTATTATAAAAGAAACCCACTGCTGTTTGAACTTGATTGCACTGTAAGGTACATGTTTGTCTCATGTGTTATATCGTGCGTATGCCTTAAGCTAAGAGCTTATAAAGTGTTGAAAAACTTTTGAACGTAATGATTGAAAACAACAACAACAGTTGCCCAGGTGATTTCAGGTATAGAACGTTCGTTTCTGAGGCCAGCCTCAGTTGTGGTAGCGCTACTCGGGTGTTTACACGTCCAAAATAAAGTATTAAAAAACTCTTTAAAATTCTCCTCAAATTTCACAACATATGACGGACACACTCAACGGTATACTTATATTGGGCTTCATTTGACCCGTTTCCTATAGCTCAGCTAATTTATGCACACATATGCTTCAGAATATCTAGTTTCATGATATAAGAAAAAACTTTGAATGAGATCTATTGGAAAATTGACCAATTTTCAGCCCCCTGGACCCCCCAAAAAGTAGAATTGACCATATATGTTTTAAATTTCCTAAATGTTAACATCGTTGGACCCCACTTAAAGGTATACGCGGGTGTTCAATGGAAAAAAGATTGGTCGGTGACTTTTTCATGAAACGTTCAGGGATCATTCCTTACTACATAAGAAAGCAAGAAATGAAAAAAAAAGTATATCTCAACGACTTATTTTTTTTTCTACAGCCGCCTGAAAATAACATTGCTTTAGCATTGTAGTCTATGGAAAAAATGTGGTTTTTTTTCACGTTTTACTATATAAAAAAAAATTGATCGGTGACTTTTCATCAAAACTTTCTACACATATATTTGGTGTATCATGCTACTGATTTATCAAAAAAAAACTGTACGTTGACGGGTTAAAAAAAAAGTTATGGTCATTTGAAGTATGAAATAACCAATAAAACCCAATAAACATAAGCATAACTAATAAAAATGAATCTTAGAAACATGACTTAAAACTGCTGTAATGAAAATAAACCATGTCGATATTGGGAATCGTGTACAAATATATCTCAACTTATCATGGTAACGAAATATTTCAAAGAAAAAAAGGAGCCGCTAGGTGGCGTGTGCGTTGACACCCGCGTATACCTTTAATCTCATATTTCATAAATGTTATCTGAAAATCAATTTTCCTTGAGACATGACTCGTTTTTCGTTGACACACCACCTGAAATAGTACCTACCATACCACAAAAACATCCTTGAGAGATATATGCGCTTTTCAAGTACTGATTAAATATTGTATCTGCTGTAAATAAAAAAAATCATACTACATTATCTTAAAAGTTAAGATCACATTTCCTTCTCATCAAACCAACTCTGTAACTATGAACAAGTTGCGTTCACCAAGTAATGCATCACAACATAGGAATGTGGCGTCTACGTAGTCCAACTGTGTCAAAGACATCAAACAATTTGTAAGTCTTGTTGATATGACACACAGTCACACACTTTCACGAATATAAATAAATATATTCATAATGAATACTTTATATACAGCCTACAAATAACCAATGAATTTGAAGAGGTCTGGTAAATCCCAGTTTGCGCAAAACCCACCACGCGGTAATCAAGGGCATCACTTCCAGAGACAAAAGTATGAAACATCCTGTCTACTCAAATAGATCATCACATTTATCATGTGTACCTTTGTAGCACAATTGTTTGGTGCAAATGAAACCCAATTTAAATACAGTTCTCTCATTTGAGTTTAATTTTTTCTAACTGTACTTATCGTTCCACCGAGACCTAGGTTTGTTACAAATGCATTTTTTCTAAAAGAATATATTATTATATTTAATTTGTCATATATCCGTTTCTGGGCAGAGGGACAGGTATCATCTCCGTGAAGCAAATCGTAGACAGATATCTACATTTATCATACAGAAGAATGTGAACCAGTATGCAATTTTCATCACTGATATAAAAATCATCGATTCAAAACTTACAATCAACTAAAAGCATCTTAAATAGTACTAGTCAAATAAAGACAATTACTAGCAAATGATTGCCATGACCCAGAGCGTGGCACTTTAGCCTAAACAACCCTGAATATATAATTAATTAATAAATTACCCCAAAATGGTATAGTGCTATAGAGAGAATGGAACAAGCCAGCAGTAATAACAAATGTAGTGTATGAGATTCGTCCATGTAAGCATGTTGCCATAGGCAGAGTGCTTACACAGACAAATCAAGTCCAATAAATTTGTTATTACGGCGGAAAGTTCCATTCTATATTTATTATATGTGCATACAGTTTGATCATATGTCATCAGATATCACTGAAAAAATATTAAAGAAGTGTCAGAGAAACCCGCTGCCCTGCCGAGAGCCCCACTGAAAGCCCCGTTAGTAGGCCTACAATGGTGCCCTGTGTGGTCATGCATTATTTAGGCCTACTGATATTGTTGAATTAAAACGTTCATATCGCGGCCATTTCTTGAGCTACATTAATTAAACTTATATCATTTCATAGAGGATTTAATGCTCTATTTAGTGGTTTGGTTTTTAATATGTATTTTTATAATCATTAGTACCAGAATCATTAGTACCAGAATCACAGGTGGATTACCGATCAGGGGGGTCTCTGCGGACACGGCAGAAGTGCGGAGGTAACGTCAGAGCTATATTTAGACAACTACATTTTCATGGTACTATATGAATATTTTCATAGCACCCCACTTATAGCATCTCTCATATGGAATGCGCATATAGGCAAAAGTGACCGAGGGACGATCTGTCGTCCCATATTTCCTGCGGGCGTAGTGATTGCAGTGAATGAACATAGCGAATGAACGCAATCACGTAGCCCAAGGGAAATATGGGACAACAGATTTGCCCAAGGGCACTTTTGCATTTATTATCACCTTAATACAGGTTGGAACAATAGATTTTTCGACATTTTAGCTGGAAAATGGTTGGAATTCTATGAAAATTGATGGCAAAACGTCCGCAAAACGTGCACTTATGTTGCCCCTCCCACCTGACCATGTTTATAGTTCTGAGTCTTTGCTATCGGTTCATATCAATGCATGCATGGCCTGCTGGGTTGTGACAAGTCCTGCAGAATGTAGTTCTATTTTGAATCATTATTTCGCTTTATTTTCGGTTATTACCATTTTTAAGACATGAATATGATTTAAACTACTTAATAAGATAAATGTCGTTCAGTTTGATATTCAAATTTCTGTACTTTTCTTATTTGAACTCGCTGTTTTTCGCCAACTAGAGTCTGTCACTATCAACACAGAACTAGGCCTATATGATCTAGATCGGTGTGCTTAGTTACGGTACTGAAGTCAAGGCGTCACAACAAATTCTGATCAAATAAAGGAAATTAACTAAAATCCTTTCATGTTTGCTGATGCCTGCCTGTTGTCAAACCATAACTTGGTTTTATTAAGATTTAAAGGTGAGAAAAGGACTGAAATTGATTTGAAGCGCCACTGACTGCCTAGTAATGACATAAGTGTGGCTGCTGACAGTACGCCTCTTTTACGGTATTGAAGCTGTCACTGGGAGTGGTCACAAAATATTCTGATCAAATAAAGGAGATAAACTAAAATTCTTTCATAATTATCGAAGTCTACCCGTTACCAAAGCATTAGTTGAGTTTTTAAAAGATTAAAAGATTTAAAGCTGCGAAAAGGCAACAAATTGATTCAAAACCATGAGCTATTTTCCTGCACTGCACTGGTCTACCGATCATTTTGTTGACAGTTCCCTACTCTCACAAGCGCCTTCGGCGGTGGTTAGTTTCTACCTACACCTATGATCGATTATTACATATAAACTAAATAGAGAAAATAAGTTACTGGTTTATTTTCCTTTATCTATGGTTGATTCATATCATGTGTATTTTTTGTGCGGAAGGAATTATTTAAATACAAATATAAAAAAAACGATTGGGACTATTTTGTTCATTAGGTGCGGGTAATACAGCGGGGAGCGGGTAATACGGCGGCCGTATTACCCGCTCTCTTTGATATGATGACTAGTGCTTAAGCCAATTGGAGTATCACACCAACCTCTAGAAAGTTATAATAAAATAAAGCACGCTGTGCCCAACCCCAACCCCAACATACCATATAATCACATTGTACCGTCGAGAATTCATTTCCAAAACCAACCAAGATAACGCAGTGCTCCTCCTGTATTGATCCATTTGTATGTATGATTAATGTGTTAGATTTATTGATGACTGTTAATCTGTCACTCACAATGGCGTTGATCAGAAAATCCTCAGAGGAAGATCTATATTTTATACATACAATTGTCATCATGTGATGTCACAGGAAAATCAGTCACAAGCCACAAATAATTGATTCTGAGATATCATCAGAAGTTCCAAACATGAGCTGCATAACAGTGATGTAGGAAGCAGGGGGGCCACAGGGACCATGGCCCCCTACTAATGAAAGTGGGGGGGGGCAGAGTATCGTTTGCCCGCCCCCCCCCCCCTCCATTTTACCTTCATATCATTTGAACGAAAGATTCCTCCAGATTGAGAATGCCCTCTGTCAGTAATATAAAATGCCAGTAAAGTTCTGAAACTAGACTAGGCATGGCCCAGTGTGAAAACTATTTTCACCGGAAATAAAAATTCAGGACAGCCACACATGCCTAGCTTCCCAGAACCCCACTTATCGCACTTTTCTGGCTTAATTTGATCTAAGTGTCTCTAATTCTTTCGCCAATCCAAAGGGAATGACATCAATAAATAAATGTGTGAGTGCACATTCAGTAAAACCTGCTTAACTAGGCTGACAATTGATAAAATCATACTTTGAGTATTTTTTTGAGTATTATGTCTTATTGCGGGACCCTTTAGCTTATTTTTAACTGATGTATTGTCATGTTGTCTTTAATGTGAGGTATTTTAGAGGATTGCTGATGGTGTGTTGTACATTTTCTGACACCTTCACCCAACTACATTACTTTAGGTATAAGTATTTCTAACTGAACTCCCCCGTTGATATGATACTACATTTATTATCTTCATTACTAAGCCTTGAGATATTGAGAGCATACCATTCATATCTTTACCTTGAGGATTGAATAAGCTAGAATTTATAACTTGTTTGTGTTAAGTAGTATATCTCAAATTGTATTCATATATTGTAAATGTGACATTTCTTTTTTAAATATTTGTATCGGCCACAACTTAACACTTATATAGGAAAGACGCATAACCATTCCATGGTTGTTCTTTTCATGCGTTGCCAAACAATGTTCTACCACACAAACTAGTTTATACATCTATGAAAAAGCGATCAATTATTTGTAGTCAAGACATGACGTAATTTAAGGTGTTTCACAAATCATATCAATAATGTCAATGCCTTAGAAGGCCAAAGTGCACAATCGATTGTGGTTAGTTGGGAGCTTGTAATGCTATACTTTTAATGTTTTATAAAACTTAATTTTCATTTGATATTCCCTTTGGAAGCGATATATTTATCATAAAAGAGAGGCACCCTTTGCCGGTGTATTAATTACTTTATTATTATTGTAACATAGTTGTACACACTTCCGAAAATAAATACTTACTACATACATACATAGACACATACATATATACATAGATGCATTTACTATTTGTTTCTCGCACTGGAAACATCCTCTATAACTTACACATTGTCATATGAACAACAAAAGGTTTAGAAGTGTATGAAACGCTCTAATTACTCATTTCAGAGGAGAAACTTGAGAATTCACTGTACAAAAATGTCTGTAATGGTTTTAAAGTGTCCTGGATAGAGAAACCTTCATGCCCGGCCATTGGTAGCAGCTGGTGAATTTTGCATCACCTCTACTTTCCGATACAAGTATTTAGATCATGTTAGATATCTATCCTTTAGTAAAGGTAACGGCTGGAAGAGCTGGGACCTTCCCAGAGGCCTGTAGACCTGTTTGTGTATCTCTCGTATTACTTAGACAAATAAAAGATTATTCAATTCAATTCAATTCAATACCTAATACTTAATACCTAATACCTTGTGCGCTCATGTTACTCCCCTCCCCAACCGCACCCCCACCCCCAAACAATCCACACTTAAGTACCTTTATTTACTTTACATTACTCACGGAGCTATTCTAAGTGTATTTTAACATTTTGAAATGTTTCTCAAGTGTTCCCCACTAATCAGGTAACTATTTCTCAATGGATCAATAAGAGCCAGATATAAATGAAATGTGTCTAAGGGAGAAGTACATCGGGCCATCCTATTGTTCAGTCTACTATCATTGTATTGATTTGTAGATTAAAAGTGGTTGGCCTCCCTCTCTGTAGGTTAGTTATCATTGCTAAATTATTTGCTCAATATTATGATACATGTTTTACTGCATCCCTAGAAGAATATGCCACCTAATACAACTATATAACTGTTCACACAGCATTGTGTAGATGAATAGGGCAGTTCACAAATTGACAGTGGTGCCTTAGAAAGAGGGGTGGAAACGGCCCGAACTATGGTCTTAACCATAGGCTTCTAACTTTCTCCTTTTTACCCCAGAATTCTAGTTGTTGTATAATACTGTCTGCTATCCAATATTAAGAGATGATATGTTAAGATTAGTTATGCCCGACACCAGGACATTTCATCTGCTAGATTTTAGTATATGGCAACTTTTGTAACAGTGTATCAACAAAAACAAGTAAGCATAGGGGTACAGGCTGCTGTGGGCCAGCAGCCCTGTGGTCCTAGGCACACACACACATCTCTGCCCATCCACTGGGAGCCCGGGTGGAGGGCGCACGGTTTGGCCTGCATTGCCAGGTGGGTCACCTGAACTGCGCATGTGCACAGTGGTAGACTTTAATCCCACAGTCACTGGCAGT
Source organism: Sthenelais limicola (assembly GCA_942159475.1). Lineage (NCBI taxonomy): Eukaryota > Metazoa > Annelida > Polychaeta > Phyllodocida > Sigalionidae > Sthenelais > Sthenelais limicola. The sequence continues at coordinate 106,696,774 of OW804099.1, forward strand.
GACTGGTGGCGGAATATGTGAAGTAGGATATTCCTAATCTAATATTATGCTTGTGTAACCTCTACCCCACAAAGCTATCATAGTTGGTTTATTAGCGTCTACATAATGGCGTTGGTTTCTGGGCTAACACTCAGCTCGCTTCTACATTTCTATAAAAGGCATGGACACCCACATAAGACTATGAAGTCATTATAGTTTGAAGTGTATCAAGATTTTACTTACTGTTGAAAGCTAGTGTAGATTCCCCAAGTGCGAAGGTGAGGCTGAAAGATGACGTGGATATCTGAATATTTAATATTGAAAGTTGGACGCTTATCAACGCTTATCTGTCAATGTTTGTGTCCACAAATGGCAGATGGTGAAGAGGTTTATCAAACACAAGACAAGTGTGTATTATTTACGTAGTGGTTAATCAATGCTTGCTGAGAGAAAGTGTTGTTTGTTGGATATAATGAACGAGAACACCAGTTTGAGATCATTATAATCAACACATCAACAGTTTCACGAACCAGCAAGCATTGATTAACTACTTTATCACACGCCTCCATCCAATACCACACCACCATGATATAACACCACCCTAAAGCATAAGACTTAGGCCCCTAGGAATGAGGGAGTCCAATATAGTATTCATTTACTTCAGGGAATGAGAGTCCAATAATCAATTCATTTACTTCAGTTTTGTTTACACTTCACCATCCCCCATCCCCCAATCCATCTATCTATCCATATATCAATGGATCAAAGGAAGCCTTCTCTCATAGGATGCCTCCTCTCCTCCTCTCTCCACTCATGTATGGCCTTTTATGACACCACAGGTGTCTTATGTCTCCCTTACTCAAGATTAATACTTGGTTAATTACTAAAAGTAACTCATCATATTTTTTTGCAATGGTTTCCTAGCAAAATCACAAGCATCTCCATCGTTTTTCATTCTTCTAGCTTGAATATTACTCTAGCAATCAAATTATTAAAGTTTACAAATAGATTTGCAGTAGAATAATTCTTCTCCAGATGTTTTCACTCTCCCCTTTGGAGGGTTATGGTGTTACATATCCCACTGGTCGCAGACTGCCAATCTCACCCCTGTGGGGAGTCACATTTGATTACATAAGGATTTATCAGCTGTTGTGACAAAAGAAACTAATTCCTATTAACAGACTATTTAAAGTACAAGAATTATGTTTTGCCAATCGGTAGGATATTACTGATTTTTCCCCAAATTCCTGCGATATTTGTATTCAAAGTTAGAACAAACCTTAGATATGAGAGAGGAAGCAAAAGGCTATACATTCGTGGAGAGAGGAGGAGAAGGCTTCCAAGGTATAAAAGTCTTTCCTAGGTATAAATGGTTAAGTTTCATTGAGCCAAGTATTAGGGGTTAATAATTGTTTTGATTTATCTTAGAATCATTTCGAATCTATTAAATATTTTACAATTCTTACCTAGAGTTTCTATAGCCTTCATAAACAGTAGAAATAATATTCATATAATCTTGAAATGTTTTTAGAAATAAGGAGCATGTTCTTAGAAATGTACACATACCATTTGTAGTTTTATACGATCGGAATTGACAAAGATATGCACTTCCTCTAACAATCACTGCAAAAATCACTTCCCTATCTTATATCTTTGCTCATAGACGTCACAAATTGATGCAATAAAGATCTGTATGATCGAAATGACTATAAGAATATATCTAAACATGAATTAGGTAGTATACTTCGCAAGAAAAAAATCTTTAAAACTGAAGCAGACCCCCTTCTGAGATAAGGCCCACTGGATAAGATAGGTAAAAGCGCCCATAATATGTAACATTCTATTCAGCAGTGCCAGCCAATGTCATAAAGCATCCACATAGGGATGAGAGTCCAATAATCAATTCATTTACTTCAGTTTCCTTTAAATTGTGTTGTATAACATATTCATTTATATCAGAAGGGAGTATAACGTGTTGTATAATGTATCATTTTCAAAGCCATCCATACAGTCATAGAAGTGTACAAGTGATATCAACACTTAAGTGTTCTTTATAATCCTACTGAAATTCTATAATGAACACTTTGGGCCACAGAGTATATCAGTACCATCCTTTCCTGTAAATTTATGGAAAATAAATAATGGCAATATTGCATGATAACCCCCTAAAAGTCTGATAAAGCAACATATACATCTCACATTAATGCAGGATAAGCACGATATATGCAAAGCCAAATGTTAACTATAACGCTGCTATATTTAATAGGAGTAGCAAGTTAATAGCTTGATTACACTTCTGAATGAAACTTAGAAATTAAATAATACCTTGAATCTAGGTAACACCAAAAGTAGTATCACATCCGGTTTTTTTTAGTTTCATTATGTGGTGAACGTATGAAGTCACTTCCAATGTTTCTGATCTATAGGCAAACAGATATGGGAACTAGAAAAAAAAATATGGGAACAAGTATTATTAATGAGTAGGCATTTCCATGTTTATTTAACTTAGATCCTAGAATCGTATTTATTTAGCATGTATGCTGCCATAATGCGTTGAAGTTCAATTATGACAGTTTATAAGTAATCCAAATTCAGGTTGAGTACACCTATGAGCTGCACACAGTTTATACAAATACTGCAACTGTGAGTTGAATAAAATTTAACACAAAGTATATTTAAGTGAACATGTGGTGCAAAATCTTGAGAATCGTCCATGACATCTTAAGTCTACTTCAGCCTAATTATGAATTGTCCTAATGTACCTTAACCTCTGGTGCTTTGACCATTGATCAATAGGGGATTTGCATCGACGCCATTTTGAATCTTGATTCGCATGGAATTATGGGACTAATGGTACTGTATAAAATCTATAGAAAACATATTTTGTTCAGCATGGAATATTTATCAATGTTCTAATATCTATATCAATGTATCATACATGTTTCCATGGCACAATGCAAGTCTCCATCTGTCCCATCATGCATTTGGTATTCATAACTCATTTATACAACCCTGATTTTGGTGAAAATATTCTCGCAATTTTTATAAAAATGTTGTCAAATATTTGTATGTCAGATTTCATCAGAATCGATCCCATGATGCACTGTAACAGACATGCACAGTGGCACATGCAACTCCCCTATTTTCACGAATTTTAGTGGAAATTCCTGTGCAGCGCCAAATCGTAGCAAAATCGGTTTTGTAGACTAGTGTCTTTAACAGCTAGAGCATATCAGATATGTCTTATCTGTATGTTGATATTTCCCTCTTCACATTGTACCTACCATTGTATGTACCACACAGCGTAGCTAGCCACTTATATTATCTAGGCCATAATTCAACGACACATTTTAAACTATTAAGTATTTAAACTATTAACTATTAAGTCAATTCATTTGTCAATGCTGTGATCTTAATTGAAATATCTAAGTCCTAAAAAAATGATTTCCAATTAATATATATCTGCTTCAAATGTCCCTTTCCTTTAACATTTCAATACGAGAATCAGACAAAACTATTTTGTTTTATCAATTGTATATTATTCTCTTTTGCTAAGGCATACAATAAAACAGTACATGGAACGATGTGCTAGGACTTAAGTGTTATTCACCTAGATTCCTATGTAATCTCTTTCTATAATGAATTACTAATTACTCACACAGGGTCCCTTCCACGAGGCTATAAGCTATAATGAATTATAAGCTATAATGAATTACTAATTACTCACACAGGGTCCCTTCCACGAGGCTATAAGCTATAATGAATTATAAGCTATAATGAATTACTAATTACTCACACAGGGTCCCCTCCACGAGGCTATAGGCTATAATGAATTATAAGCTATAATGAATTACTAATTACTCACACAGGGTCCCTTCCACGAGGCTATAAGCTATAATGAATTATAAGCTATAATGAATTACTAATTACTCACGCAGGGTCCCTTCCACGAGGCTATAAGCTATAATGAATTATAAGCTATAATGAATTACTAATTACTCACACAGGGTCCCTTCCAATCTATGTATCGTGGTAATTATGAAGCAATAAGGTATGACAACTCAATAAACAGAACACGAGGCAAATAATTCTGAGAGTCTCTGGGGATTCCTGTCTTCTTGAAACCCCATAAACTATAATAGGGGATGTCCCCCAACTTGACAAGAAGCGGATATGCAAATCCCCTATTTTGACACCCCCCTAATTCCATGCCAGTTGAGTGTCACTGAAAAAGCTACAGAAAACATTTTGTTTTCAGCATTAACTTTTAGCAATGATCTTATATAATCATCCATATGTTATCCATAATTTCATAAAAGAGGACCAGATATTTCTTATAATGTATTTAGTTTGTGTATACATATACACAGGGAATGATATAGGTGAAATAATCCTTGGAGGTTAGGATAACACCATAAATATTAGTATGCCAGGTTTGGACTGAATCGATCCCAGCATGCATTGCATTATACAAGCGCACTGTGACATGCAACTCCCATTTTAAACAGCCTCATGCTATAATAATTGAATACCAAATGGACTTGAATATGTTTTTTTTGTCCAATAAATATCAATATACAATTACAAACTGTATCCATTAAATCTATTCATTGTCATAGCAGAGTCACAGTGACAAGAGGCATGTTTTCCATTTATACCAATCATATACTACAAATCCCAGGAGACCTTCTCATGCACTTCTCATGCATTGGGGACATCTTGTGGTGACCTTGGGTTATTACTCGACGATGTATTCACCGGAAGTGGAACCATTCTGATATGTGTAATTGTAGAACAGATAGGACATCTAGAGGTTAAACTGTATACTACTCAATAGTGATCATATTCCCATACACAAAGGCCCTCTTGTGGTGACCTTCACTTACTACTTGACTCGACTCCGAAAATGGGATTCTGATATGGTTTGAAGGTATAGAACTGGTAGGACATCTAGTTCTTAAACTGTATACTGGTTGATAGGGTCATATTCCCATACAAAAAGGATCTTTAGTAGAAGCATCCATCGGCAATCAAAGCATGATGTGGTGCTCCAAAGACAGTTGATCCGGAGAGAACATCCAGAAGTATACCGCACAAGTATAGCGCTTTGCTTGAGGAGTAGGATTAAATTAAGTTTGCGTTAAAATGGGCCCATCGTGAAGACTGTGATGATTAGTAGCCAAATACATAAAACATTCATATAGTGCAATAAAATAAGTTAGCAGTTGATTACTTTAGTGTGTGCAGTCATGCACGTGTGAATCCAAGCTTAGATCCACAGGTTTTGATTGCCCTTTGATAAATACTGAGCTCTGTATAGTGTGTAGATACTACGTTCATTATCTGGGCTGGTTTCTCTCTCAACCCCCCCTCCTGCCAACCTAGTGCTCTCCCCACTACCCCATCCTTCTGTAGCGCTTTCAATGCTCACGCTTAGAAGTGCCTGTTGTGATTGCCCTTTGACTGCCATGAAGATTATTGTGTGAGTTAGTCAAAAAAATCATTTGTCGAAAAAAAGGGTGCATTAGTAGTCTCCATAGCTGAATAATATTTTCCAAAGTATAGTAATGATCATTATAAAATCAATAAATGATATGCTGAATGATGACATTTATTCAAACGTTTCAGGCATATAATTTATGGCAGGTTAATTATAGTGTGGGGACTTCTCTCTGATGTTGAGGTGTGGAAGAAGGCATTCTATTAGTCCCTGTTAATCAGTTCATGTACTCATAACGTAATAGCTGGGTCATGGCCTTGGCCCGCCTCCCTCGATCCAATTTGGGGGGAAGTTCCTCCTGTCTTAGATTTAATTCTAATAATAGCACATTTCTTCCAGTATGTTTAATTCCTTGCAGGCTCACTGCTGGTTCTTCTCGTTTCTCATTTCCCAGAGGGGGTTTGGGGTGGAATGGTATTTTCTTCTGAGGATAGGGGATAACAGTTTCTTTGTCATTGCGGTTAAAGTTGGTCACGTCCAATGGAATTGTTGTGAAATGATGAAATAAACATTAAATAGGTCTTTGATTTCTGACATTTTATTTTACTCGGACTGGATTAATAAATATATTCTAAGTCGTACAGTGATGAGAAAATGTTGTTCAATGTTTCAAAGTATGTTGACACCTTGCATACCCAAACTATACCAAACTGTATGTCAGGTATGTTTGAATAAGGAACTGTTCATAACTAACCACTAGGGGGGGAGAGGAGAATTTGTGAAAATTTCTTGTGCAAAATTGTATGACCTCCCTCCTTAAAGTCTTGTACAAATTTGCTTGACCCCCCCTTTAAACCACCCTTTTTTAATACTGATCCACATCTTTAAAATTGGTGACAAAGGAACAATCAGGGATTATTATTATGCTCACTGATTGCCTTAGAGAACAACCGCTTGAGTGGTGAGAGCTAATCCATTGGAAAGACGAGGAAACTGGAGACTTTGACTTCCAGATGTGGAGAGATGAAAATAGCATAGGTTGTCAGATGACAACAGCATTGTCTAAAAAGGGCTGTGTTACAAGAGACAAACTGGCAGTTATTTCATTGGGGCATGCAGGTCCATGCCTATTTCCCTAACATGGAGGCAGCAGCCAACACCAAACCTCCAGAAGGTGCATAAGCAAGAAAGAACAGGCTGTTTCCCTTACAAAACTGCAAGCGGAGTCATTCCCATTGCACAATCTACAACAGACATGAATATACCTGAAACTTGTTGGTATATAATTTGAGATATCTGTTGCCTAAATTTAAAGTTTTAATGAAAAATTCTCTTAATAGATATTTTTCTAAGCAACAGAAGCCGATATATCTTCAAACTAGTACAAGAAATATCCTCAGAACCAATATACTGTGATGTACAGGCTGCAATGTGTTCACAGGATCCATGTGACAGCAATGTTTTTCCTGGGTACCTCACAATAAAAACATTGCTGTAATTGCAATATAATCACTGAAATTCCCTCACTAACTTGGTTTGTGATCATTTTTTTCTGGCTAGGGTCCTTGGTGCCAAATAAAAGGAAGGTCAAGGCAACAACCAAGCCTCATCAGGGAGGCTAGGATGCAAAAAAGGCTGAAAAAGTTTGTGCCAAAGCACATAGCAAACAGACTGGCTCAGAAAGTCTGGGAAAAGGTTACCATCATTCTAGGAGCTAATTACGCTATGTAATTAGTGGAAGGGAGATGAAGATTATGTTGATGGATGAATGGAGTATGGCCAGTCTGAGGACGATGTGGCACCTCAAAGCCAACAGAGACCTGCATAAAGACCAGAGAGAGTATTACCTAGCATACATGATAATGATTTTTTATATAATGGAGAACCACAAGTGGCCCTTGATCCTCACATATAACATTCCTTATAGGGACTGCAGGTGCAGATTAAAAATAATAGGTATATAGTTTGTGAATCTTTCAGGATTATTTGTTTTGCTCTGGTCACAGTACCAATGTGGATTTGGCCAACCCACAAACTATACATGATTTTTGGTAGGCTGTTCAGACAAACGGTCAACGAATAGACTAAAAACCAAGTTCTCATGCCAAACTTTGGAAGGGGCTTTAAGTGGTGTCCACCAAAAGATCTGGCTAGCTGGTTTAGCTGGTTCAAAGTTTAAACTGGTTAAGCCAGCCTTATAGATCAGTTCCCATACATCCAGGGAATGATAACATCCCATACATCCAGAGAATTATAGCATGACAGGGCTGTTTTGGACTTTCAAGTTACTTTCAGGTTATTCAGAGCCTATCTAAAATGTACAATAGTCATTTGATGTTTGGGGCATGGCTGTCCCCAGGTATTTTCAATAAAGTACCTCCAGCAGTAGTGGTGATCATGGAATCAATGGGCTATAGTGGAATTTATTCTTAGTGCCACAGCTTTACGGCACTTCACTCACCAAAAAGATGTAGTGCATGGATAGAGTCAATGCCCTTTGGAGGTAATGTAAGTGGCTTGGACTCAGTATTAATTACAAGATCATTGGCGCTGCCCAGGTCAATACCTTCCTGGGGATGGAAATAAATGCCAGAACTAGAACCTTGGCGTTACCCTTATATAGTCATCAGCACAGTGGACATTTTGAGCAAGTATGTGGCAAAGCTTTTCAAAGGGTCAGCTGCACCAATTCTCATTGGGTTTGCCGGCCTGGTCCAGTCAGACGCTACTTCATGGACAATTTATATCACCATATTAGAATCCTGAAGGGGGCTAATCACAGCTACAGATTAATGGCCGGCCTGAAATCTGACATGCTTTGGTGGATAGATTACAGTGGCAAATTTGATGGCTCCTTGCTAATGGACTAATATTGAAAAATGGCCGAATGTTTGAGTGACATGATTACTTGTTGCAAGGGATAGAATCAATCAGCACATTTTTGTCTATACATGCAGCAAATTTGGCGCTTTTGTCCAGAAAAAAAACGTTTCATGTTTTTTTTTACCCTGAAGGCTGGGTTCCACTGGCGAGCTACTACTCCCGCTACTCCTCCAACTACTTTGAGCAAGCAACTGAAAGTAACAGGAATAGGTGCTATTGGGACTTTACTTTCACCACTACTTCTACCACTAGTCAGAAATTTGAGCAGACAACATTTTATTTGCACATGGAAATTAACCCATCAAGTAGTGTGACAAGTAGCGTAGAGTGGTGCTACTGACCCGCTTCAGCCCCCACTATTTCATGCTACCTCATGCTACCTCCCGCTACAATGTAGCCGCCACTTCAAATCAAACATGTTTGATAGAAGCAGAAGCACTCTTTGCAGTGGGGCTCAATAGCACCCTGCTCCCGCTTCTTTCATCAAGAAGGGAAAGCAGTAGCAGGAGAAGTAGCCGGCCAGTGGAACCCACCTTTAAGGCACCTGACTATAAACGATGCATTTTGTATGGAAAGCCTCCATGTCCAAGTTTTGTTGTATAGAGTGTTAAACAATCTTAGAATTTGACTTTATCCAGTTTTAATTCACTTGAAAAAGAGTCATTACCAATGGTTCAGTGTTTTGGCTTTTGCTATTTTGTGTTGTTTTAAAACTAGCCTTGACCACAGTTTGATTGCTAATATGAATTATGGTTGTTATATTGAAGTTTACAGATATGCGGGACAGGTCAGGATCTATTTCAATGGATTGAGTATGATATTTCTCAACTGACAAAAATACAGCAAAACTCAAATCTAAAGATCTGTTACACAATTAGTTTTATATTTCAATCTCCAAGTTGTGTTCTATAGAGTTCTATCAAGAAGGGTCTGTTCCAGAGATGCAGTGTTCTAGCTGTTGTATAAACTAGCCTTGAAGTATGAATGTAAACAGTATAAATGCTGAAATAGTCCATCTTTGTATGGCTGCCATTCACAGGCAAACAGAACAGTACAATATTTCCCTACTGCTAAAATTACATCCAAGCTCAAATCTACAGTATTTTTTACACAATTAGAATTGCAGCGGAATGTCCAAGTGTTGTTCTACGGATGTTCAACTCTCTCAGAATGTTACTTTTGTCAGTTTTGTTTTCACTTAAACACAAGTTAACTACATGTGTCAGTGAGTCATTGTTCTGGCTTTTCATTGAGAACTCCTCCCTCTCCCATCTCCACAAAGCCAGCACTGAGTTGGCGGGATAGATGGTTGTGTAGCTCCCCACCACCGGTCTTCTTGGCTATACGTCTGGAGCAGGGGCACATACCATAGAGGAAGAGATCACAGATCTCAATGAGGGTGATTAGAGAACCACCTAGCAGCAGCCCCATGAACCCTCCTACATCACCTGCAGAAACGGAAACAAACAATTTATGAGGATTAGATGGGGAGACTTTGTTTTAAAGATAAATAATACCACATGAATCAAAATCTGCGAAAAAGCAAAAAAAACAATGTAAATAAGATAGTACTTCAATAAAATTTAAATAAGAGTTTAAATGCCATTTACACCAATCTGCTTGCCCATCCATTTATACCCTGACTCCCAATCAGCAGGGCCTTTCAGTGCTTCCAATGTCAGAAAAAGACAGTAGACTATACTTCTACTGTTACCGCTCGTAGTTATGCTGTTGCTGCTGCTGCTGCCTTCAGTTGCCATATTGCACCCGCCCTTTCAACTTCTCCCTTCCTTAAACCAACGAAATTCCCTTTACAGACTTAGGACAACCAGTTTATGGACTTAGGACAACCAATTTAAGGTTAGGTTTAGGCATTAAGAATCAATTATTTAATGCGATGTCTGGGTTGTCCAGGTGTGTCTGACTCTGAGCGCTGACCCATACTTTTGTAGTGTGTACCCAGCTGCTAGCTTTGGGAAAATCCCCTAACCACCAAAGCGTGGGACCCTTATTGCATCCCTCACTTTAAAACCAGACCCTTTACAGACTTAGGACAACCAATTTACAGACTTAGGATAACCAATTTAAGGTTAGGTTTAGGGTTAGTTTTAGTATACAGGCATTAAGAATGGGCCACGTCTACCTGCAATCTCATATCTTGAACTCAGCTGCTTGCAGCAATGTGGAACCTACATACCGTAACTGAATAAACGTATACCCGGTTCGAAAAAGAGGTCAAAAGCTATGTCCTAAGAAAGAATGTGTTGTCATAGAATTAGAGTGCAACACTGTATCATGAATAAATTGTATCAGTTAGTAACATAATCCTCCTGCTCTGCCCGCCCCTTTCTCATCCCACGACCCGCTCTCTGCTCCATCCTGACCAAAACCCCTTCCATGCCTGCTCCGCCTCCTCCTCCTCCTCCTCCTCTTCCAGTACTTTCTGTATCTCCTCTTCCATCACCTCTGTGACCTACTCTTCTTCCTACTTCTCCATCTGCTCTTCCTCCAACTCTTGCTCATCATTCACCCAAACCTTCACTTTAACCGGCTCCTCCTCGTTCCCTGTCTCAGCCTCCCTTACTCCCATCAAGGATATCACTCCTCCTCCTTCTTCCACTCTGCCTTCACATTCATCTCAGAATCCTTCCCTCAGTTATTCCTTCTTTCTCTTAGTCTGTCCATGTCTATGTCTAATCTTTTCACAGTCCTTTTTCTGCCATTCTTTGTCTCTCCCGTGCAATTTTCTTCCTCTTACTCTATCTGTACTTTTCACCATCTCTGTGTCTCTATGTCTCTGTTTGTTGCACAATTGCAGTCCATCTCAGCATGGAATTTTATCATACACTAACTGATTGAGAGTTTTTGGAATAAACCACTCAAAATGAGAATCACATCTAGTAAAATAGGCAGTTTAGAAGGTGGATTAGACAATATGGCATGGATATATTCAATCGCATAGGATGATTGTGTTTATATTAAGACAGGCAAAGCACTTACTGAAGAATGAGCCTGCATCATAGGCTTTTATTTGTTCCACAGACTGGTACTTCAACTGTGCATAGTAAATGTCTAGGGCAATGAAGTTGGATCTGAAGGAAAAATATATTAATGTTTGAATTTGTATGAAGTGTTCTACAGAAGTTTGGAATAAAGACATCAAAACAAATGAATTTGCCGTCACAGATATCTTTTTAATTGAGATGTCATTCACTTCAACATTAAGTGAAATGAAAATAAATGTAACAGACACATTCATATATATTAGGTTGTGGTATACAGGTGACCTGTCACATAATTAAATTTAACTAGACTCATGTATCTTTATTTTGATATACAGTTGAATGGATGAACCAAAGTCATATGCACCACTGCAGGCGGGAGTTTAAGGAACTAATGCATCAAATAGAAGGTGTCACAAAATTTTGTTCAAACTTTTTCCAGAGAAGGAACATTGTTGGGTGAAAACAAAAAGCAACACAAAAAGGATCTCACCATATTTCTTTTGTACTTTAGGGATCGCTGAAATTGAAGTCTGTGGAAAAAAATGTTATTTTTCTCTGTTTTTCAATGCATTCTATAAAGACTTACGTGACAAACTCTTCATCAAACTTGAGGCTCTGCATCATACCTTGGTTCCACTCTATAGCGCTGCTGATCTGCCCCTCTATTTCATCCACTCTCTTGTAGATATCTGCCCTCAGCTCTGTCAAGGACTTTTCAAGTGGTTCTATATACCAGGAGACTAGTTTGGTCACAAGCATGGGGCCCCTCTCCTCTGCAAATACTTTATCATTAACTATTCGGTTTGGTATAGTTTGCATTGTTATTGTTCGCAGGTCCTGTTTGTGAGGCCTTGGCCATTTGAGCAACGTTATGTTGGATAGTGCCATACCTGGATTAGTGAGGTACTGACTAAGTTTGTGGTCTAGATGGATGAGCTTTGTGTAGCCTTTGCTAGAAAGTGACTGAATATCATTCACTTTACTCTTACTCCCATCAAGGATCTCGCTCTCTATATTATTCTGGAATGTTCTCAAATGACTCTTGGACATTGTTAGTCTCTTTTCATCAAGATCCGCGACCATTTGTTTTGCCGTTTTACCACCACTTTGGAATTCTTTAATGGATTCTCTGACAAACCTGGCAAATGTGTTTAGATCTGCAGTTGCCTTGTTGAAACTTAACTTGTTGTCTACATCTTGTGGACCTTGGATCCAACTAAGGGATCTCACTTCACTCAAAATTCCTGTTTCCCATGTCTGGGTGTCTTGTAGAACTTGATAGTATTCATTAACACATTGTGTACATCTTGGTAAAAGTTGAGTTTTCAGTAACAAAATAGAGCTTTGGAGTTTTTGGACTATAGCAGATACATTTGTGCTGGGGTTAGGTTCCCCCAGTGATTGGTCCAATTCTTTCATTGTGCCAGTGAAGGCAACAACTTCTTTGTGTACAATTTCAATATCATCTTGACAGCTGTCATCCAGGAAATGTGTCTTTGGTAAGTCATCAACAATATCAGGCAAGAGATTGCTCAGAAAAGCAAGGGAGTCTGGTTTGAGGAGATGCAGATACTGCTCAACAGCGGTAGAGAAGGTTTCCACATGGCTTACAGATTTAGCAAGCTGATCCTTAATCCAATTTCTATCTCGGCTGGTTCTGTTACTCATAACAGTTTGATAGTTAAACATCAGCATCTGTAGATCAACCATCATGTCCTGTGATGTTGTTATGTAAGACCTTCGCACAGGTTCAAATGTACTTCCATATGCTTGTTGCACTCTCTTGAGTCGAAGTCCCAGTACATTGTTGATATCATCATCTAAGATATTAGTGAGCATTTGTAAAGCTTTTTGAATCATGACTATAGATGACACTGGTCCCCATGTATTCTCCTTACTGAGACTTATGAACTGGTCATAGTTCTTGGCGATGCTTTCCCAGTCCTGAAGAAGTTTTCGGAACAGTGGTGGATCTGTTCTGTAGGAAATGTCCAGAGCTTCTTCCCTGTCGGTTGATAGTTGGTCAAAGTTGGTTGTCAGGATTTGGTTGACACTGAGACGGGATAAGGTGGCATATGAAAGTTCATTCTCAAATATTTTTCTTTCACAAGGTTCAGTGCAACCACATGTTGTCTTTATGGAGGAATCTAAAATTAATAATTAAAAATCAGTAAAAACAACTTCTTTTGTTGACTGTCAAGAAAATGCTTATTTTTTATAGAATATACTGTCAATTAACTTAATGTTAAGTCATGGTTTCATGGCAGGTTAACCTCAAATTGCTTTACCACTGTAAACAATTATGAGAAATCTGTCATTGTTTCATGATTTGTCATTGTTTCATTATTATGGAATGTTGTGAACCATAAATAACTTGTTATGATGATATATGTTCACTAAATAGAGCCATCCATACTATTAATAAATTCACTTACTTTGAGAGGACCAGCAGTTCAGGAATTCATTTACAGTACATATTGGGGGGTCAACTGGAAATTTGAATATTTATATTATGTATTAAAAAAGGAATTGATACGGTCTTTCTGATGAACACAGGTCTAAGTTTGCATATGATATGTTAAGATCATCAGAAAATGAAGAAAAAGTACTGAAACACTGAATACAAAAAAAAATTAAAAAAATGAATATGAACACAAAAACACATTGCATCTTTGCCAACAACTTTGGAACTTATAGGGTTTGGCTTGGCTAAGCAGTCTAAAATACTGGAATGTCTCAGTGGCATTGGAACCACACATTTCTGAATAACAATAAAAAAAAACGGTCAAATTGGATTAATAATGGATTAAAAACCAGGTGAAACAGACTTTCTAGATTAGAGTTTATTACTCTCACACACTTATTTACAACAAGGGATTGCAAATCAACATGGCTAATGTTAACACTTTTAATCTAGCAACAAAGTTGTGGGTGGTGGTCCCATTTCTGCTACACCATTAAAAAAGTTGTCCCTACATTGGTCCAGCAACAACATCACCTGTGAAGCAGCATGCCCTTTGCCATGACTTGTCAATGTCGTCCAAGCACTGATAGTGGTGTCTTGCATTTGGCTGGTGACATGGCAACAGGAGTTCAACAGCTTATCAAACATGGGAACATTGATTGTCAGGCTTGTTGGGTCCTATCCTTGCAACTGTTGGAACTACTACATGTTCATGCTAATTCAATAGCATAATTCCTAAGTCAGCTATGTGAAACAGATGTTTCTTATTACATTCATAATCTAGACACCAGTGTTGGACATATTTGTCTCTGGACACACTTCCCTCTCACATTTCAAATGAACTTATGTGTCCATGCCTTTAGGGTGACCAAACATGTAATACCAGGATCTTTTATTATCTTTTGGGTTTTTTTCACTGGCCAGTAAATTAGGCTTATAACCAGGTTAACTACAAGCGCATGCGTAATAATAGCATATACAAAACTGGTGATAAGTACATGAACTGTTTTATCATACAAGTGTCCCCTTAGGTAAAACCAAAGACATCACATCAAAGCAAAATTCTAATGGCGCAATAAGAAGTAAAAGTAAAATCTGTTGATGAACTTCTACATGTACTCACATTGGCTATGGCCAGGCATGAAGGCCTCTCTACAGTTGCATACCTCCACACTTGTGTTAGTCTCACATTCACGTATACAGGCAGAGTAGGTGTAGTTAGCCAGACCATGGGTGTAGGCCAAACCTCTGTTACCACAGTCTCCCCATGGTTGGGCTAACCTCCTCGTCTGGAATGTAAACATCACTATTTTATTATGGCTATTAAAAGGTCATTAAATTAACATAGAGAGATGTTGGAAATACCTGACTGACTTAGTTAGGCCACAACAGTAGAATATTATACCATTCTCTGCTGAGAAATTGATTTAATAGGATAGTATGTAGTATGTTGTAGAGTTGGCCCTATGTCATCGATATAGAAAGTAACATGTGAACAAGATTTACATTTATCACATAATAATTGCATGATAATATGTATGTCATGTATTGCTGTGACATGGCGCAGGTGGTGGTGCTTCTATAAGATTTTAACATTGTTTAAAATCTTTCTTTGGTATAATAAATTACATTTTTTTCATATATTATGTTATTAAATGTAACTCATCATGTACTGAGATACAGTGTAGAAATGTGCATAATGTCTTGATGAATAAAACATTTAAAAACAAACAAATGAGGTAATGGTCAATTTGGTGCCAACTGAGAAAGCTAAGGTAAAAAGCCCTGTTTTAGCCCATAAGGATGACAGCTGACAAGTTAAATGTAAGAGGGTTGCATATATAAAACAAGACAAGGCCAAAGGCATTAGCATTACCAAAGGCATTAGCATTACCAGCAACTAGTTATAATTCTGTTAGTACTGCAACAGGTATATCACAGGCTGTCCAATGCATGACACAGCTGCACTGATGGCAATGTTGACATAATCCAACATCACTCACCTCACTTAGAGTCATGCCTACCAAGGCATGTTTACCTGGGGAAACAGCAAAACCAAGGTCTCTCACAAAAGGCACCTCTTTCTGGTCGGACACAAAAACCTACATGAAGAGAAAGTTACCAAGTTTGATTAACTATCTGGAAAGTATGTTCTTACCAACCAACTTTTACCTGACCTCAAAGGTCATTGTTGTGATTCACTATTATTTCCAATCACCACCAGCTCAGGACCACCAGCATGTTTTAATAAAAAGGTAAAATTAATTCAATAGTAATCATACACAGCTACACAAATATTCAGATGGAGAAATACATATCCAACTACTGCTGCTTCCAATGTTTCCTTGCTTTTATATTATCATGTCCTCTAAGTTAATAACAAAAAATCTTAATTGTTAAATAAGAAGTAAAAGTGTAGTCTGTTTCTAGGAACTTGTTTCTTGTCCTTCTCGATGGATCCTACATTTTTACCACTCACCAGGGCTTAATCAGGGGTCATTATACCTATTACACATATGACTACATAGAGAACTATCAACATTTAATGTCTAGTTTATCACAAACCTTTATGCCAGCATCAGTTTGTGGACCGTCCATGTACTCATACTGCTCTATGTTTAGTATGCAGACCATGAGAGGCTCCTAGTATATATAAAGTAGGCTTGATATCATTTATTTGTTCTTTTGTTTTCATTCAATGACTAGGTGACTGTATATATCAATTTCAGGGCCTCCCTATCAATAGTTCTTCTGATTACCCTGTTCAACACTCCTGTTCCAAAACGTTTGGTACTCAATAATTATAACAGATGTATTGAGACTCACAATGATGGGTGGTGTTACTTCAGATTGATAATTAAGTAAAGATTGCATCAGACATGTCAATATGTCAAAATGGTTCATAATTGTTATCACTAAATCTTGTTTCCAAATACAACTTTACTGCTCACATATGTCTTATAAACTTTGTACATAATGATATTGAAATGCAACCACATTAGCACACAAACCTGTGTATTCCTCTGGTATGAAAACCAGATATGGTAAATTATATTGTTATTCTTTTAATTAAGCACGTTTTACATACAAAATTAGGCATGTATAATAATCAACTTATAGGACTTGTTTTCCGCATGGACGGGTAAATAAAGAACTAGATCTCTGATCTTGTTCTTTATTGATGTGCTGTGCATCAACTCGTCCAAAAAGTGCTAATAACTAAATGTTGATCATAATGATTTTAAAATGCAACCACACTAGCACACAAACCTGTGTAGTTGGATTTAATGGGTCCACTAGTCCCTCTGGCGGCATTGAAGGTATGGCAGAGGCCATAGTCAGTAATACTGGTGGAGAAATCCTTAGTAGAACACTTAGTTCCTGCTATGCTGCATCTAATGTAAAACATATTTTTCATTATTCTATATGATATAGAAATAAGTTATTTCAATTTAACATACAGATTCCTAATTGTCTTCATTGCTCTAAGGTATGGTGCACTACATTTTTATTTTTGAAATAGAAAAGTAATGAATTTTTCCTTTTCAGAGATTTTTCTTTCAGAATAATTGTCATTTTTAGTTTCCAGTGAACACATTTTCATGATTCGAAATAGTTGCACGGTGGATATATATTGATATATATGTGTATCAAATAATGACAAGATTACCTTTGTGGGGCCTATCAGTGCTCAAACTTTAGAGAAACTTTGAATGAAATATTCTGAGTTGACATGCAGACTTACATACCTGTGCAACATTTTGCTAATGTGATGTCCAGCTCTCCAATAAAAGTCTGTCAGGTTTTCTATAAGTTCACAAAGGTGTCAGCTTGCATTCCAATGGAACATACTGATATTTGGCAGAGACCTCACTAACAGCCTACTTTAAGTGGCATCTTGGAACCCTGATCTTATTAACAGTTGAAATTCTATACAAGTTAGAATACTGAGGATGTAGCTAGCTCCTTCTTTCCAATTATTACCAGAACAAAAAAACATCCAAACTTGTAGCTAATCCCATTACCTCTATTTGAATGATGTTCCCTGACAACACAATATAAGACTCAATGAATAGATCTATGCTCAAATGTAAACTTGATGTACATACTTAATGAAAAATGAAATATCTTACCAGAAGGTCTAGGGATTTCTGGCAAAACTTCTGAGGCAGTGGATGATGGTGATCTTGTGGTTTGTAGTGGATGGACTGGTTGAAGGATTTTTTGCACATTTATTATCTCAAAGTTACTTTTTTAAAAAATCAATCAAATGTTTTCAGGTAAAAAGCACCTAAATAGCCTACTACAATCAACCATCAGATTAGTGAAAAGTAGCAACTTTAAGGGTGTAAATACTTATTGGTGCTATTTTACTGATATTACTTAAATCTAAAATTGTGAAATTGGTGGAAACTTTGAGATGGTAAAAAAGAACTCCAAAGATATAATTGACTGACTGATAGGCTATATGCAAAATTAACGTTGAATGTCTAATTTCCACTTTTATGTATTTGAGGGCTTATCTGAGAATATCACATTTTTACTTTTTACTTAAGATTTGCTCAATTAAAAACGTTCATGCTTCTTGTAAAACATCACATTAGAGGGCCTATAGGTCAAAGCACATCCAAGATCCTTCCTGACAAAGGCAGGATATTTTGAATAAAACATTTTTTAAAAATACCTCTTGATATGAGTGTTCATTGGGGAAGCTTTGGCAGAACTCAGACGATACCATTGTCATGTGTATTACAAGCGCCTTACCTGTGGGCATTTGACAGCCAATTTCATCCTGCCTTTTTGCACAGTCCTCAGTGCTGTTACAGAAATAAGCTCTATTACATGGGTCATCATCTGGCGATCCTGTAAATAGTGTCTATGTTTATCCCATATGCGACTGGCTGTCACAAATCGCATGTTTCAACCAAACCATATAGCCTCACTGTGCTACATTTCCCATAGCCTAAATTTTGCCAAGAAATTTTAATAAAATTGTAGTGTCCGATCGACAGCCTTAAGCGACTATGAGACTTAGTCTATCAAATCAAAGACAACAACAACAACAGGATCTAATGGACCTCGCCAGCTCTCTATGTTTAATCAAAACTCTCCACACCCGGGTTGCTCACTGCACACGGCCTTGAGAACAACAACATATGGCTCTGGTTTAGCAAATGGCAATCCGGAGCCGCACACCACAATGCCCCTCCCCCTCTCTTGAAAGGAGGGCATAACCGCTATAGATCTTTCGCAACAAGAGACTATACCATAAGGTTCACAAGCAAGTTTAAACGTAAGCAATAACAGTAAGTACATTTGCCAATCAAACAACATAAGAATCACAAGGTAAAATGTAAAACATAAGAATTCATACCGGTTTGTAGAATACACAATACTTCAATGGTGAAGTATAAACACACAGAAAATTTAGCCCAACGTAGCATGTAGATGTAATCACTTCAGTCCATTTGGTAATATAGTCTGTATAGATGGTATTCATAGTGTCCGTAAGATGGTAAACACAAATGTCCGGTAACATCCTAGTTCTGACAATAGTTTGCTTGAGACACAATTAGGTCGATATATTTCACTGCTGGCGTTTGAAGATAAACGTTTGTATTGTCTGTGCTGGCTATATCCTGACAAGGGAGACTAGTTGTAGTAGAAGTTCGTCTCGGGTCACCTTAGATTATCACAGTTGGGCGGACCACTACTGCATCCGGAGTCCATTACGTTCCACAGTTAACATCCAACAAATTCCAGGAACAATTTTAATCAATTATAAGATAAGATAATCATCGATATCCATGTTTTTATCCTCCTCATCGACACCCTTTTCCCAGGAATTACTGCCCTGACGAGATAATCATCGTTATCCATGTTTTTATCCTCCTCATCGACACCCTTTTCCCAGGAATCACTGCCCTGAGGAGAATCTGAAACATCTAGCTTGTCATTAACAAACAAACCATTACCCGGGTCTGACTGTTTTTCAAACACATTACTCTCGGCTGGTGTATGTTGTTCATCCACCACCATCCATAACCAAAAGCTCTAGCAAAAATACCACCAATTTTCCTGACGGGAGAGGAGAAAAGCGGACCCACTGTTGACAAGGGGACTGACTCTCTCTCTCCCGTACCCGTCACAGGAGTGATACCAACAAATCCAGGCAGAGCAATGGGGACACCACTAGTATCGAAACTAGTAGCGGTTGTCTGACCATGGACCCGCGCTGGATTACCTCGGGCCACAGACTCAACAGGAGAGCCCTGCAAAGCTGGGTTTTCCCCTACTGAGGAAACTAACATCTGCTGCTGTACCTCTCCAAACTGGCAGCAGACAAAGGCCTAAACCCTGGCTTCATATAATGACTATATTGCGGTGGCAATGACAACTCAGTCTGCTGCAACTGCTGGCTTGGCTGTTCCTGCAAGGACTGTTGCAACTGCTGCTGTTGCTGTAAGGATCCCTGCAACTGCTGCTGCTGCAACTGCTGCTGTTGCTGTAAGGACTGTTGTAACAGCTGTTGTTGCAATGGCGACTGGGTAGGCTGTTGCACAGGTAACTGTGCTGTAGCCTGACCCCACATGACATTACAATGCTGTGGCGACACAATATCAATAGCCAGATTCATCACAGACTGCCAATTACCAAGACCCGAGGCGCCCTGTAAAACTTCTTTCACAAAAATCAGCTTCACAGGAGTCACAGCCAGAGCCATAGATACAGCTGGTAACTTCTGCGGCAACAATTTCTGCAGTGGTGGCAGTGGCTGTGTAACAGTCCTCTGTGGCCGGGGCGAAGTTTTAATAACGTCCTCAGTCGGTGGCTGTGTCTGCACAGTCTGCTTCTGAGGCAAAACTGGTGGCTTAAACAGACAAGCAGCATGTTGTTGCAGTAAGTCGGACATGATCTTCTCAAAATCAGACTTTCGTACCACATCAGAACCTACATCCTCTTCCATCTTCTCTGGTTTCTTCCTCTTCTTTTCAGGCTCACCACTTTCATAAGCAGAAAGCTGACACCTCAGGTCTAATAGTGTTTCCCTGGAAAGGCGTTCCTCCTGCTTGTAATAATCTAATTGCTCAATCTAATAATCAACTTGCACAGCCACTCTCACCGCCTCTAAAGATCTGGCGACAGCTTGATTAATACAAGCCATGCCATCTGACAAAGTCCTATCCACATCAGTAGCGGCAACACATAAAGTCTCATTCTGAGGCAAATCAGGAAGCAGAGAGACTGGTTGAGTGTCCTCCACACCAGCTCCACCTACTACACACCTGTCAGTGGCCCTGTCACCTGGAGCACCAGCGGCAGCCGCAGATATATTCAATGCAGCCACCATTGAGGAATCTTTCGGACGAGCACCAGTTAACCCAGCAGCAATAGTTGCTTGAGAAGGGCCTTTAGTAGCCCACACATTCTTTGCTGGCGCTGGAGCATCAGCCAAGTTCTTATTCACAGTCTTTCTAGCCTCAGTAGCACTGTGTCAGGCTTCAATCTGGGCTCGATGGCGGCCGATGGTCATGACACAATCAAGGTCATATCTCCCCATTCTAGCAAACCTTACACAGCCAAGATTAGCCGCTTCTTGTTCGACCACCCTGAAGCTGGCTGACATCTCCCGCGCCCACTCAGGTCCATTTCTATGTCTACTAGGACCCTTTGTCAAATGTCTGACTAAGTCAGAACATCTAACCAACCTCACTCCACACAAATGCGCATGTGGGCAAGTGTAGAGATGTACAGCAGGGCAGTGTTCCTCACAAAGGTGCCGATAAAACCTCTCCTTTGTGTGGTAGATCTTAATCCCATTAGGATTAATTTCTTTGCCCAAGTAACAACACCAGGTAAATGGACACCCGTACCCTGGTTTCCATAGCAAGGGGGCGCCATTCAACATGTCCACCGCCAAATCTATAATTTCCTGATGTCCATCGGCTTTTCCGGTACGAGACTTTAAGTAATGAAACTTGTGTTCATACCGGGGCATTATTGGCGGGTCTTTCCAATAAGTGCCCAAGACCTCATCTTCATCATCTGACTCTGGGGCAACCATAACTCCATCATTCTTCTTTGGGGGAATATTGGCCATATTAGTTTACAACTTATCCAATAACAGCTGGATATGCTTCTGTTGTTTGTTGTTAGTGTCCACTAAAGCCCGCATCACAGGACTCAGCTGCGTAGGTGGCTTCAACGCTGAAGTTGACCCACCGGTGGTCCCACATACGCCGGACGTCATTGCAGGTATTGCATCGCACTCCTCAAATATCAGACAAGTAGAGAGGGTAGTCGGATTCTGGATCTGCTCCAAATTCCCAGCACTTGCGAAGGGCATTTAGTCTATACTTGCAAACAGTGAGACCTCTTGGATAAATATGCTCTCGATTGCACCCAGGACACAAATTGGCAGTAATGATTCCAGCTAAGAAATTTTTTTTCAAACGACTGGTCCGGTTGATTCCAGTGCAGCGAGTGACAAGAGTAAGGAAGCAGTCCCACAGTCACACTAGTGCTGCATTACCAACCAGGTGGCGGTACAATCAACCGTTAGATTATAAACACATTCCCTGTAGGTAATATGGGTATATTTAGCAAGTTAATCTACTGATACTGGGACAAAATGAACTAAAGGCACTAAATAAATCCTCCCAAATGTACCCTCTGAAGTTAAAAAGCTATTCTTCATAATTTGGGGTAGAAAAAACATGTAAACAAGGGTGAATGCAGTTTTTCAATGTTTAAGGCATGGGGAATCCATTGGAATATGAATTAATTCAATATGGACAATATTTAGCAAGTTATTTTACTAATACTGAGAAGTAGAAAAACCGAAAATACTGTGAAATAAAGGGAAACATCTAAATTAGATTTAGGATTTATGCAGGAAATCATTATGAAAGACATAAGGAAACATGTTTCTGTAGGTATTGTGATACCTGAAATAAAGAAAAGGCAAGTTGTCTATCTATCTGAACTAAACAAGGTTGGGTAACTTACAGAGCAAGACCAAGCCAATATATGTCGCATGACGAAATAAAACAGAGTGTGATTGGTGTGGAAAATGAAATCTTGGGACAGACTGAATTAGTTGATATAGACCAGGCTTAGAGTAATATGATGTGTGAGCGCCAAAAGATTCAGGAGAGGCTATATCCATACAGAAACTATATCATAAATGGTGGTAGGGTTACTAGGAATAAAAAACTCACCATGAGCAGGCATATAAATCGGGCCTATAAAAAGGCAATTAGCAGCAATAATATTAATGATTGGACGAATGCCAAAAACTTGAAATGGTTGGTAAAAAGAAAGATCTATAGTTTAAAGGACGATGCTATGAAGGACATAAGTAATAGATATGCCAGAAATGACAAGAAGTTCTGGGACCATCTTGCAAATGTTTATGGTGCATCGAAAAATAAGGAAACCACATCAAGCACATTATAACAGCAGACCTTATTATATTAGATTAGATTAGAAACTTTTTTTTTCAAATTTTTCTCGCTGACAGAGGACGGTTCTCCGACTGAGGAAGGTCTCCATGTTCTCTGGTGTATTTACATTTTTCAAGAACAGAGGTAATGTCATCGAGAGAAGCAAGGTATAAAAATAGTTTGTTTCTTCAATTTAATTTAAAATGTAAGATTGTGGTATAAAAATAAAAAGCCTGCGGCCTGCGGCTTCTCATGAGATACCTGGTCGAAAAAAACTTGTGGGTATCGTGTACAGTAAGTCAGAAACCAACCTCGTTACATCCTATCATAATATACTTTGGGTCCCTTGCCAAACTATGGCCCACCTGCAATATATGTAGTCTTCTTCTATGCTTTAAAGTTAATACATTCTTTTCTATATGGATATGTTTGACGTTGGCCCTGGATGGAAGGCAATATATTCTCCTTAGAATTTTATTTTGTATTATTTGGAGTCTATTTGTACTATTTACTGCATGTGAATCATGTAGGAAATCTGCTTGGTCTATCAGAGGTAAGACCATTACCTTGTATATTAGTAACAGTGTCTCTTTAGGGATTTTTCTAGATATCTTGGCAATTTGCCAGCTCTTATAGGTCATTGCATTTGTTAATTTGCTTACTAATGGTTTAAATTTTAGGTTTCCACATCTTCCATGGGGATTCCATCCAGGCTCAGTACAATATTTGGTTGTTGCGGCTGTTGTTGTTCCCTATCCCACCTCGACCTCAGTGCTTGATTCCCCCAAAAAGTTTGTATTTTTGATTTTGCTAAATTTAGTGATATTTTATATCTTACACCAGTATATAATGGCATTTAAGTCCTGTTGAAGCAGATTTGTAGCTTTTAGGGTGTTTGTGCCACTTGCATAAATAATGGTGTCATCTGCAAATAATTGGATTTTTTGATTATGTAACAAACTTTGGCATGTCATTTATATAGATACTAAATAATAATGGGCCAAGTGTTGTCCCTTGGGGTACTCCACAAGAGATTAATCTTTCTTGTGATTGCAACTTATTAGTTGCTACTTTCTGGTATCTTTCTTTTAGATAATTCTTTATCCAATCCAGTTCTTTATTACTAATTGCAATTTGCTCTACTTTTTCTAAAAGTCTGGCGTGATTAACTGTATCAAAGGCTTTTCTGAAGTTGAGGTAGGCCGCCCTTGTTATCCTATCCTCATTTATATTGGTATATATATCTAGCATATATTTTACTAGGGCTTCTTTTGTGGAACGTCCCTGTCAAAATCTATATTGGTACTCATATAGTAAATTATCGTTTTCCAGATAAGACATGATTTGTCTGTGCATTGTTTTTTCCAACAGTTTTGCAGGTAGGGATATTGATGAGACAGGTCTATAATTACTTAGGTCTGTAGTTCGACCAGTTTTAAATAGTGGTGTAACTTTTGACTCTTTCCATCTTTTAGGTATTATACTTTGTGAAACGGTTAGATTTATCATTCTTGCCATTTGTTCTGATAATATCTTCAGTATTTGTTTTAATAACCAGGATGGGAGATTTTCAAATCCTGATGATTTTGATAAAGATATGTCTCCTATTGTAATTTTTACTTTTTCTGCCGTTATTGGCTCGAATGTAAAATTTTGTTAAATTTGGTTCCTATATTCTGGGCCATCCGTCACACCATTTATTTCATACTTCCTATTTTCATTGTAGGTTGGTGGGGTTATTTTTCCAGCCAAGTTATTTCCTATTGAGGAAAAAAAAATTGTTGAATTCATCCGGGACTTTACTGGACTCTACTGGTATATTTTTGTTTTCAAGTATTATCTCTTGGCTCTGTTTTTTCCTAGTATTGTTAAGGAGTGGGCCTAGACAATTTCAGAATTTTTTAGGATTATTTTTGTTATCTCTTCTTTTATAAGGTTATTATTTCAAATTTCTGGCCAAGTGATTTGTTCTTCGTCGAAGCTACTTCGCTTGATCTAGCAGTCCTAAATTTTTTTGCAGTTTTAAATCGTCTATCTCTTTCCTTCATTAAATTCAACAAGTCCCCAGTGATCCATGATTTCCTTGCCTTCACATTTTTCATTTCTCTTATTGGGCACATTTTATCAACTTCCTCAAGTATTATTTCTAGCATCTTGTTCCAACATGTTTCTGGATTTTCTGACTTTAATAGTTCAGCCCAATCACATGATTGCAATCTTGTTGTTAATAATTCCTCATCTAGTTTTTTGTAAGATCTGCATCGAAAACTTATTTTCCAATAGGTCTCCTTGTCCTTCTTTATTATTAAATAAGTTGGTTTATGATCACTTATGTTAATGTTCAATGTACCGCAGTCTTTTATAAATTTTGTATTTGTAAAAATTAAATGTATTGTTGTTTGGGTACTGGAGGTTATCCTTGTAGGATGTTCTATGACTTCCTTTAATGAGGTGTTATATTCTAATGCTTGCAATTGGGCTTTGCTATTGGAGGTTACTGCATAATTCACATTAAAGTCTCCAACCATCAATACCTCTTCATTTTTCGGTAGTAAGTCTAAGATTGATGATAATGTATTTATTGCATTTGCTAAGGTTCCACTGGGAGTTCTATAAACATTTAGAATGTTAGTGATTTTAAAGTTGTTTGCTTTAATTTGTACTGTTTGTATTTCTATATTAGGGGCCATCCACAAATGACGTCATGCCCTAGGGGGGGAGGGGGGGTTGAGTTTTTATGACAAGGTATGACAATGGGGGGAGGGGGGGGGGGTCACCTCATGTATGACATCATGTTTTTATATTTTTGACAAAAAGACTACCAAACTTGGGCTCTAAGTAAAATTCATTTGAAATACACCTGAGAATAAAAGGCTACTGGACATGCTTCTCTGGCCTCTATATCTAGATATATCCAGATCATTCTAGTTTTCTTGCAAATCAAACTTCAACAATGGCACTGTGTGAAAACATCCCTGAGGAATATTGCGTTTTTTCTATAATAATTTAAATAATGTATTGGCCTTAAACTGAATTAAAAAAAAAAAAAAAAATCAATAGGAACTGGTGTCATGTAACTTGAGTGGCAGCCTGACACTGCCTTTGTACCAGTCATTGTATTGCTACCTCTGGTTAAAATGCATGGGTCTATATCAGGAAAAAATTGCATGACCTCCAACACCAATGGTGCGTAAAGATGAATGGCTGGAATCCATATTAGCAGACATTTCCTATACCAACAGACATGCTGCTAGAGATTTTGTTATGTATCATTTATTTAATACCACACCCATTGCCCGACCAGTCCCAATGCCAAGGAATGGTATTTCCATGTCCTCAAGATCGTTCTTGAGGCAGTTGACATCATGTCCTGTTACAACCAAGTCCAGTAGCATGTACACGTCACCTCTTAATCTTTTAAAGTGAAGGGTAGGCAAGTCAAGTTCCTTATACATATCTAAGGACTTTGTCACTCACCTTTGAAGGTTCTTCAGAGTATTGATATTAACCATGTACTCAGGGTTCTGAACCCCTGATGGAAACCAGTTTATTATAGATGAATACATTTTAAACTAATCGATGCAGCTTAGATAGACCTTTCATGGGACATATACTTTTATATAGCTAAAACACAAAATGGCCACCCTATGGGCAGAAATCCACCCACATAACCCACTTTTATGCAGAGGAAAAATAATTTTGTCAAATAGGGTTTACTCAGCATTGTACAAAACATCAAATTATTATAACATGTGTCTGAAATAATGCTCCTATCTATTGGCTATAAATACATAAAAAATATAGTGTTTGGAAATATTGCTAATTTCTCTTAATTCATTTTTTCTCATGGGAAATTTTAACGTTGCCATCCCAATGCACTTTTAAAGGGTTCAGCTAGGGATCAAAAATAAGTATCTAGTGAGATTTTGTTTCTGATATGTAATCTCAAACAACTTTATTCTGAATACAAACATTGAATAATTGCATATCAGAAAAACTGTTTCAATGAGATCTGAATCATTAAAAAAAGGTCATGTTGGGGAAGCTTAAACATTGCCAACCTAACAACATTCATTTTAAAAATGTGTCTACACAATTATTGATTATCAAATGAAACTTTGTCAATTTAAAGCATCTAATAAGATGCTCATGTCATAGAATTTTTAATTTCAACCTAACATTTTTTCTGTTATTTTTGGACTGATTTAAGCTGGGGTTGGCCCCGATGCACTGATGGGCTGGCAACATAAAACATTGGAAGAGAACAATTTCAGTTGAGATAATGAAATTGGATATAATGAGAATAATGTATTTTTGCTACAAGAATACCAAAATATTGATTTTGAGAAATCAAGAATATTTGACAAGGATTAGAACAAGGCCATGCCCTTAAACTTTGGGTGTCAAAGAATTAAGATGATTTTCAAATAAAGTGCCTTGAAATAGAAAAATTCAAAATAAAATCAATTTTGATCTTATTCTAGAGCTTGAAACGTTAGCTTAATGATACAATAATAAACAAAAATATTGAAATTTAAAAGATAACCCTCATTACCTCTACAAAAGCATTGGGGTGGCAACGTTAGAAAATGCAGTTTTTAAAATTAGTGTGCCCAATTTTTGTTATGAACCCTTCATTATATGTACAATGATATCTGTAAATGGCAAGTAGTTTCAATGCATTTAAAATTTTAGTCAAAAATACCCTCTGTGTACCCGATTTGTGAGAACTGACCATATATATTATGAAGAGAAGTGGTCATGGAACTGACCCCTGTGGGACTACACCGACTTGATCTTGTGTAAAAGCCTTTTATGTGATATGTTCCATTACCACATCCTAAACTATAGCCTCCATAACTGTGCACAATATGCAAATCAGGCTTAATGCATTTGGGTATTATACCACTGCCAAACCTCTCTGCACATGTGCAACTCATTAGACCCACGTCCATTGGCAGGCAGAAAACTAACCTTAACATAGTGGTTGATAATCTAGCCTTATTTGTTGGACACAAAGCAAAATTTATTGCTGGTATATGTTGGCAAAATTTGACACCTATAGTGAAAGTATCAGGGCCCTGGAAAAGTGCCTGCCTTGACTCTGAGCTAGAATTGAGGTCACCATAGTTGCCATGGTACTAAATTAATTTGTAAAGTAGCCTATTCACATTCTGGGACTTCAGGGTTTTTTTAATACAGAGATTTCAATGCTGTGGATCATAGTTCTAATAATCGGGTCCGGATATTTAATTATGATGTTATACCTAATTAATGATAACCTTTTTTAAAAGGGGGAGTTGGGCTGGGGGGGGGGGGGGTGCTGCAAACATGACGTCATTTTTTATCAGTTTTAAGGGGGGGTCTGGCACAGTGTGACGAAACATGACATGGGGGGGAGAGGGGGTCAAAAATGGCCAAAAAGAGCATGACGTCATTTGTGGGTGGCCCCATGTGCAACTCATTAGACCCACGTCCATTGGCAGGCAGAAAACTAACCTTAACATAGTGGTTGATAATCTAGCCTTATTTGTTGGACACAAAGCAAAATTTATTGCTGGTATATGTTGGCAAAATTTGACACCTATAGTGAAAGTATCAGGGCCCTGGAAAAGTGCCTGCCTTGACTCTGAGCTAGAATTGAGGTCACCATAGTTGCCATGGTACTAAATTAATTTGTAAAGTAGCCTATTCACATTCTGGGACTTCAGGGTTTTTTTAATACAGAGATTTCAATGCTGTGGATCATAGTTCTAATAATCGGGTCCGGATATTTAATTATGATGTTATACCTAATTAATGATAACCTTTTTTAAAAGGGGGAGTTGGGCTGGGGGGGGGGGGTGCTGCAAACATGACGTCATTTTTTATCAGTTTTAAGGGGGGGTCTGGCACAGTGTGACGAAACATGACATGGGGGGGAGAGGGGGTCAAAAATGGCCAAAAAGAGCATGACGTCATTTGTGGATGGCCCCTTACTCGTACAAGTCTGTAGATTCTCGACTATTGGTAGGATTTCTAGATTTGTTGTTACATATGTGGTACGAAAGCAGCCGATTATGCAAATAATTATTTCTGCAATATTTTACCAAAGTCAAATCCTGACAACATAAACTTGAATCCAAACAGTATACCAACCACTTTAGAATGGGATGAAGACATTACAAAAGGTTGACACTACAAAATCAAGTGGGGTGCCAAATATGAGTGTCACCTTTCTCAGATATGCATTGTTATCATGTATAGATAATTTTGTATTGCTTCTGAACAAAATAAAAGAATCAAACCACTTCCCAAGTCCATGGAAGAGATCCCTCTGGATCCTAATGCCCCAAAAACCGAGCTCTAGACATATAGATGATATAAGAGCGATATCTATATCGCCTACGATGGGAAATTGTTTTGAAGAATTATTAAAAGAAAAACAGGGGAACATCTGTTAAATCTTGAATACTTTGCTGTACAACAACATTGTTTTAGGTTGGGGTTTAGGACAGACAGGGCCGCCTACTCATTCTTGAGGACAGTATTAAAAAATAAAGACAAAAAGCATGATACTTGAAGTATATTTCAACCTCTCCAAAGCATTCAATTCTATAAACATCAATGTTTTATTGTATAAACTCAGAGTTGTTGGCTTCGGAGAAAATATTGTAAAATTGATTGAGACATACTCAAAAAATAGACAGCAATTAGTACAATTGGGTGAAGTTTGTTCAGACCCCAAGACCTTACATGAAGGTGTCGCTTAGGGAAGCATAGTAGGGCCCCTCTTGTTAATTTCTTATAAAAATGATATAGTAAATATGAATTTCGTGGGTGACATAGTAATGTATGTGGACAACTGTGTCTTGCTAAACTCAATTTTTACATATCAGGATATAGTTAATGTTCAAAATGATGTGACAAAATTCAAAGAATGGCTGACTTGAATTGGCTTGACCCTATACAATAACAAAACAAAAATGCAGACCTTCCGAGGTTGTAGAGGTAATAGGGCAAGGACTTTTATTATCTATAGCAATAGACAGAGCATTGAAAAGGTAAAAAACTTCAAATATCTTGGATTATTCTTGATGATAGTCTGAGTATGCCTCCTTACATTAACACGGTCGGCCTTATGGTGACTCTGTTATACAGACGGTAATCTAGAGTCAGACACTATTTATCTAAGAATATTGCAACTCTAATATATAAGACCTATATTTTACCTATTATGGAGTACGGTAGTATCTTATTTGATTTAGCCCCTAGGAGAGATACCAGAAGATTACAGGTGATCCAAAATGATAGTTTAAGGTTGTGTCAAGGGACAAGAAAGAGATGTGCCTATAATAGAATTAGAAATATTGATATTCATAATAGTGGTACAATGATACCTTTACGTCATAGGTGACTACAGCGATTTTTCAGTATTTTCTGGATTCATAATAGGCTGGAGACCCCAAGAGACCATTAATATAATATGAGAGACCAGCACAGAATTTTGATAGAAAACTGGAAAAGGGAATCCATCAGTCTATTTGTTAAAATATCTACTTCCTGGAATAATCTCCCCTAAAATGTAAGATCGATAGCAGATAAAGATGTTTTTAAAAAGGTAATCCAGAAGGTTTTGATGGATAGCTTTGTGCTTAGAAATAATATTTGGTCGGTTGAACAAATAATGTATTAATCTGATAGATTTACAGTCTGATCGATTGCTGTTTCACTATTTTTCTATAGCTCGACGATACATCCTCGCAGTGACAAACATTCTTTGTTTTCTGTTTTTCTCTGAATATTTTGAATCTATATAAGGTTGGTTGTATTAATAGGAATGGCTTGGAAATGGACATACGCCTGGGTGTATGGTTATTATTTTTCATGTTTATTTTTTGTTCCATTCAGTCGAAATATGGTTAAAAAGGTACAATCTTTCTCTCACATATACTATAAGTTTCTGAAATGTGTAGAACTTTATTTTTTCAATTTTTTGCTATGTTTGTTAAATGCAGCGCATGCTGGGAATTGTTGTAATCAACTTGCAAAATGTTGGGCCTGAATAAAAATCTTAAAAACAAAACTTCGACTCAACAATGACGCCATAACTAATACCTTTAGGACACATGATTCCACAAACCTAGTGGTGCATTAATTTCACATAATCATGCTTGTGAGGTGGGTCAGATCGTCTGAAAATGTACAAGCGTGATTATGTGAAATTGATGCACCCGTAGAATCTTTGCGAAGTGTTCTAAAAGACACTAGGCTCAATAAAAAGCTTTCTTGACTTCACCTTGGAACAGGGGACAGACAATTACACCCTCATATGGACAGTTTGTGACACCGTCACAGACAGAAGCACTATATGCAGTCACTTCCTATGGAAAATATATGGGATATATTGAGATATCAATCAATCAATGGAGACAACATGATATACTCACTGTGACATATTTCATCAGTCTGGAAGACTTCCACTAGGTTCAGTTGCCAGAGATCCAGAGTGTTATTTATCTCAATCCTGAGTTTGAGCCTATGCTGGCCAGGAAACAACTTAATATGACGCATGTGTCTCTCCAGACTGCTCCTACTCATTAGTGACTCTGTATGCCACACCTCTGTGTCTCCGTCTGTTATTGTGAGTGAATCCAGTAAATATCCAAGGTGTGTGAAGAATTCCAGACCTATGCATGCTTCTGTGGTTAGGATAAACTGCGGGGAGAGGATCGTGGCCACTGCATATGGTCTGAAGTGTGGCTGCAGTTTGGCGACCATTGACCATCCTACAGTTGAGGATGGTCATTAGAAACAATGAACACAGGTACATAACAATAACAAGAAGAGCAGAGCAATGTCTTAAAGATGCAAAGTTCTAGGGTATTTCTTTTTAAAAATATTTTTCATTGTTTCTTTAAGGGGTTATTTAGCAATTGCTGATCATTGATAATACTGAAATCTTCCTTTGTACTTCATACAATGTTAGCCAATGTCATTATGAATGCTGTATACTGGACAATACAAGTATAAAAGAAAACTGTGAGGATCAACCCCTGAATCGATATGATCCATCTAGTGCATATCGAAAGGTTGACAGGCTTGGATGTAAAGACTGTAACCAGAGCATTTTTTTGTTGCCAAATAAAAATAAATTAGGTAAAAAGCACCCGCTCTATGAGAAGGCAAATATACATTATATTGACTGACTCTTTTTTCCCCTAGTTTAATGAACATTGCTGTGATAACTTTAGCACTGTCTATTTGTCATGTTTCAGATTTTGCTGTATGTCGAGCAAGGTTATTAAGCAGTCCTTTAATTTTGATTCAACTTTCATCAATGTAATTGTGATAGCAAGATGAAGAGAAAAAGCTAAGAAAATTTGTCCTCCACAGCCCACAATCACTGACTCTCTTAGCTTTGGACTTCAAATATCCGGCTGACCAGTCAGATGATTGCCTTAAGCATGTGTCTAGGCATACCACATATAAATTGACTACTGAGAGCTTATAACAACTGACCCACAGAAGTATACAGCCAGTTGGCGCCACTAGTTGAAACATCCAGGTACTTACAGTCTCCCTCACTGAGAAACTTACAGAAGAACTTCCCACCAGCAACTGAAAGCAGAGAATCAATAATGTGTAAATGTCATGTCAATTATGGTCAAAGTTTATAGATATACTTGGCAAGAGTTGTTGTTGCTTGGCGATATTTGTTGATCTTTGGCAACCATCAGGCTTGATCCTTTTTGATCCTTTATTTTGTTTGTAACACTGCCCCCACCCCCTTTATTCATTTCCTGGTTTCCCTATTTTTGTTTCTCTTCAATTACTAGCTTTTTACTCCTGGAGCTATAACAGCCTTAGGCATTGATTAAAACCATGTTATGTGTTGCAGTTCCACTTAGCCCTCTCTAAATCTATAATTCCAAATACTCACATTTCTCTTCACATGTTACTGTGACATCCAGCTCTATATTACCCACAGCTGCTGTGATATCACTCCAGCTAGTATCTGATGTACAGTTCACCTCAAATACAAGCTGTGTAAGGAAGCGGTTCAGGATAGAGGCATGCGCTCTCCTCCATACGATCGACCCACTGTCTACCAAAGTGTAAAGGTGGTACCTGAAATGATAGAATCAAATTAGTCTCTACTACAAATGAGTTGTACTTTGCATATCTAAATCCAACCATGAACAAAAAGTCTGGCACCGGCAGGACTGTGATTTATCAGAGTACCTATTATGTCAGTGAAATCATTGATTTAGATTTTGTGTGTTCCAATGGGACTACATTTCCAACAAAGGAAGTACTAATAATCACACAATTCAAAGATGGAGGAAAAAAGCAAACCATGGACGAAATTTGAGAAACATACCCAAGACAAAAAGATTATTTTAGAATGAAATATCATTCTGTCCTTTATAATGAGTCACATTGTAAGAATGTAAAATATGATAACTAGTGCGCAAACCTAGCAGAGTCTTGTTCTTGGTAGATGTAGATAGCGCAGAAGCCTTGCTTACTGCTCATGTAGTAGCTGAAGCTCAGACATTGGAGCTCTCTAGCAGTTAACACTCGTTGCCATGGTGATACCAAACGTTTCACACTGTATTTACCCATCTTACTATCTGAGGTTTTCATATAATCTGGATAAGTAAATATTTCTCACATATAAAAGAAACTGATCATGCAAGACTGTTCGCTGACAGTGTGTTATTCTCTGCCTTGAAGCTTCCATTTGCTACAGTCACTCAGGGTAAAACTCTGGGCTGGAACAATTGCGGGTCATACAGCTCAATTATGGTTAATAAGTGGGAACATTAGATTACTGTTTTCTGGGCAATGATATTGTCAGAATGAATCATGTAATTTCTTTCCTGCTCTCCCAAAGCCCTACCTTGGGTGCCTCCATATTGGTAACTCAATGTCACTGGAATGGGCAGGTTCAGCTATGTGTGGTCAAAGTCTAGTGAATCTGTAGTGAACAGTCAAGAGGCCACTTTACTTCAAGGTCGACTTAGCTATAGTGCTGCACCCCAAGTTAGGGACCTTGCTGTATTTAATAATAACACATTTTTTTCTAAATCCTTGGATATGAACATGTGTTCTTAAGATTAAGATAAATAGGTTTAAGATTAAGATTAAGAGGTTTTTAATTTTTCTTTAAAGTACAGGTATAGTTATGTATTATACCACGATGGTTATGCCATGAGATTGGTGTACGATTCCATATACCCCACGAGGCCGGAGGCCGAGTGGGTATATGGAATCGAACACCAATCTCATGGCATAACCAGAGTGGTATAATCATTTTAGTCTGTGATGGGTCAGAAAAAATACAAATAGAGAACATTACAAAACCATTACATTACACAAAACAACAAGCCATTATTTTAATAAGCTTTCTGCAGTCGGTTCATTTCTGCATTTCCGCAATTAGATTGCAGGAATGGGATCAGTTTTGCAGCGTCACTCTCGCTATACAGCCGGTAGTTGTTGACAGAGGGACTTTCGGCATGACCCATATAGCCACTTGGTGCTCTTTCAGTAGCAGTAAATAGACTATTCAGTGCACACATGCTTCCATTCGAAAGTGCCCGCAGGCTAGCGCCGATCGCTTACAGCATAGAAAATAGACAATTTAATGAATATATGAAGGTACTGGCGGGTCTAGGCCATTGGCCTTTAATGCCAGGTCGGGTTTTTTTGTTTTTTTTTTTATTTCATTTTAATGATGTCGCGCACGCTCAGGTAGAGGGGAGGCTCTATAGTCGGTTTTAAGCGGGTGGTTTTTCCAATGGCCGTCTAGTGCAATCTCAAATCCAATGACAGTCCTTGCCCCCACAACCCTTGGTGGTAAACCGTTCCACGCATCCAAAGGACGGACATTGAGAGTTGAGTGTATTTTAGACAGCCATAAAGCAAACTAATGAATTATAAATTAAAAGCTCCATAGATCGACAGCAAATGATGCTGGAAACAAGCGGAAAAAAGCCTCTTGAAGCTCTATTCACGGCCTATCGTTATGGCCCTGTTCTCCGGTCCGGTCGCCGGGACAGTTCACCACAGTGCTTCTGGCTTCTTACTCGAACATCAACACATGTGTGATCCTTAAATTCACGCTTATCGAAGGGGAAAATGGCTTTTTACATCCTTTATACGTTTGTCATTTGATGAATCTACATCGACGACCAAGAATAGAATACAGAGATTCTACTATGGGAAGATTTGACCGTACAAGACTGAAAAATACCTTGGATTGTTGATTTGAATGGCAAAACATGTGACAGTTCTGAAGCCAGATGGCAGCCGCCCTCCCGTAGCGGTCCAAGGAGTGAGAACTCTCTCGAAGGAAATATGGATGTTTTAACTTTGACTGGATTATCATAGGAAGGGATATAACGCAAAGGCTATTATGCCTGGAACCATGTGCCTGATTATACTTTTGGATTATGTTACCTGGGCATTTGGGACTCGTATAGCCTCCATCAGAGGTAAGTCATGTTTCTACGAAACGCTGAACGGACAGGGCTCGCCTCGATCTTCTGTTTGTCTGCTTGTTTCAATATTAACTTGGGCAGCAAATGGAATATTGAGTCAAGGTCTTAGTCTAAACTTCAAATTCTTTTAATATATGGTTGCTAAGAATGTTTTATTTGTTCATGTCGAATTTTATCACAGATTTAGAAAAAAAAATGGCCGCCTTTGACAGTCAGTAATACAGCGAACGAGAGCCGTGGTGGGGGTGGGGGTGTTTGAGTGTGGACCAATGGGAAACGAAAAACACCTAATATACCATGGCAAATGGGGGGCCTCAGGATTATAACCAATCACCAGCCAGAAAGTGCCTATATACCATGATGATGCCGTGGTATATGGCCTCATATTGCACTGTGAATATAGCCAAAATCTGAGCCAAAATGGACTATATTTGTGAACTTATGCGAGGAAAACAAATTGGTCAACATACCATTATGAGACTAGCGTAGAGTTCATTTCTTCCGGCTGTGCCCATGAATTTAGAATAATATAATATAACTACAAGAGGAAGCTGAGTTTTACTTAGATTACTACACAATATAATGAAGAATAAAATAAAGTGACTTAGACATAAATATTAAGTAAGTAAGAAAGAAATGAGTCATTCTTAGTCATACAGTACAGTATGATCTTCAACGAAATTCTTTGATCAGAAGAGTGAAGATAGATACTAGAAGCAATAGTTATGTTTATGTTCCAAGTAATAAAGACTTTTTATCATTGAATTTGAATTTAGAAACTTACAATGGAATATTTTCCTACAAATGGTCATCACTAACTTGTGCAATAGCGATTTACTTGTTAATTTTTTAATAGAGTGACAGAATAAACAAAATCATACATAATAATATAAGGGTTTATTTCCTATCTACTATCATCCCACAACCAACCTACCAGGTCCCACGATATACAGCAATATTCCCACTTACCTCGATTTATCTTGTTAATTTTAATTTTTATCTTAGTTTTATTCAATGTCTGAAAAGAGGATATACTTAGTCCAGAGTCTCCCTTTAAGCATGGTGTTTAAGGCATTTTTCTTTGAGGGCTGTAGACTCTTGTTAGGGTCTGGCACGTGGACATGCATGGCCACCTAGCAACTCAATGCAGGAGAATGTCCCAACAATTCCGAATATAATAGAAGTTATCTATTAATAAAGACTGATACTGGCGTGATAAGACTGCCCTTGATATGCAATGCAGTGAGCAGTCACTAAGTAAGTTTGTAACAAAGGCTGAAATGATGTTTATCACCAGATAAAATAATTCATGTATTAAGTGTTGGTGTTGCCTTACTTCCCTCCTTCTCCCACAGGTTGATGACCGGGTCTGATTCATCTATGTAGCCACAGTTGTAGCTGTCCAGGAACTCACATGCTACTGATCCTTCTGTTTAAGAGGGGGAAAAGTGAAGGCATGAATTGGTTGGGGAAATATCTGATATATTATTGGCTCAAGACCCATCTTATGCTTGGCCACTGCCTACATTGTTTGCCAGAAAACCAATGGATGTGGAGACCAATGAAGTCTACAAAGCTAGCTAGAATCTTGGTCTGTGTGGTCTTGATGTTAACCGTTATCAAAACATTGCATATATTTTGTATAGGTCAAATAGTCAATACAAGGACATTTTCATTGTGTCTAAAAAAGGCAGAAAATATTGTCAGGCACAATAGCTACCACATGTTGCCTCTTACATTAAGTGGAACCTTATATAAGTATAAGCCTCATGAGTCTGATTTTTTTACATGATTCAATGTTGTTACTCACTATGAAAGCATTTGGTAAGGTGTTCATCGGAGAAGTCTGAACATTGTGGCGTACCATCACATAGTTTGTTGAAGGGGATGCATTCATTCACTGTGTCACAAGGCTGGTCGAAAAGTTTACAAGCTGAAGAAAAATAACCATGATAATTCATTATTCATGATAATATCTTGTGTCTGAACCCTAAAACATGAATATAATTTTGCCCCTTGTGCTTCCCTTTCTTCCTCCTTATTCTTTTTTTATTTTAGAACTAAATATACATCCATACCCGACAAACACGGCTGCTGTGTGAACCACGGTCGGCGACGCGAACAATTTACTGCAATCATCGCGGGAAGCAAACAGCGGCAAGCGTTACTCGTCGTGACGCGATTCCGTCACCGCGGTCGCCGCGGCAACATGTGAACGCGGTGATTGCAGTAAAACACTATAGGGACGTCACTCTATATAGCGCGGGGGGGGGGGGGGGGGGGGGGGGTTGTAGGGTAGGTTAGGGGGCACAGGGGTCAGGGAAATATTATTTTTTATCTATGATGAATTATTCATATTAAATGTTCTTTTAATTATCCTCAGAAAGTCATCATTTCATCAATTTGGTTCATCATTTTCTTATTGGTGTACTTCTTGCAGTAAAACGCATAAGTATCCACGCCCTAGCTGTTATTGAGAATTCAGAGCTGAAATGTAAAACATGGGTGGGAATGGTAGTGATATACAGCACTTGATAATTTAGGCAAGGATAGTTCTATCCTCTGTCAGACAAATTTTAAAGAACGGCTTCATGGGCTGTAATTTAAATGATAATAATGATGTGCATGTGAGAGTTTCTGGAAATCGATTGAAATTGAATGGAAAATATTAAATAAAGTTGTGTCCTGTTCATTTCACTCCCGACCTCCTGGGTTTTTGCAGGTTAACTTTCTCCGCCATTTTGTAACCCCGTGATTTGCAAAAGACCAACCTGTACAGAAACCAGTAACCCTTTGTCTTGTTTCCTAGAACAATAAAATTGGCGGGAAAGTACAGCAAGATATAAGGAATTAGCATGTAATGGTAGAGTGTACACAGCCGTCTAGGACGGACGGGAGGCGGCGGCCAGTTTGGGCTTACACATTTGATCATCTTGGTTCATAATTTTTTTATTGCAGTACATCCCTACTACCAGCTTCTGTAAAAAATAAAATACAGCTATATTCGGTGCAATTCATACACATTTTTTTATTCTTTTAAATTTCAGTTTAAGGCCAATACAATATCTAATTATGTTAATTATACTTCAATAGGTATTCCAGTCGATTCTTCCTTCGTCTCCTCTAGTGGAAGGCACCTCACTCCCACAAAGCCTGTTAAATGATAAACATATATATATAGGTACATAACAGGGTAAATGATATTGTGTTTTTATCAATATCTAGTGGCTGTAAGTAGTTGGGCATTTCTCATGAAACGTCGACAAGGGCCCTAATTACATGGGGAATCAAAAGTCCAGACATGTCCGGATATTTATTGTTTTTAAAATTTTGTACAAATCTTAAATAGTATAGGAATAATTATAGATATTCACTGCATTCAGGTGCAATAATATCATTTCACCGAAAGGTGGATTATTATAGCCTTATCAAGTATAAATTACAATAGTGTACTAGCAACGATTATGAAAAGCAATACAAATAATATATATATAATATTAAAATATATGTAGAAATAAGGAGCATGTTCTTAGAAATACATACATACATACATACATACATACATACATACATACATACATACATACATACATACATATATACATACATACATACCATTTGTAGATGTATACGATCGGAATTGAGAAAGATATGACATCAATAAAAAAAACTTGAAAAACATGAAAATTGCAAAAAAATTCCTGGAATCAACTACAAATGATATGGATGGACTTGATTTTCTGGAGATGTATAATTGACTAAAATCATACCTTCCTTCATTCGCCGTTCGCTGTGTCTATAGAAATCATGGTATTTCTTTTATTTTTCTTTGTTTACAAGAAAAAATATTCCTCTTTCAGGGAATGTACACTTTTCTATACTTATTTCCTTTATTTTCGTCACCAGTGTGCGTAGAAATTACGCACAAATCTACGCAATGTGATGCGGGATGATGGCCCAGCTACCAAGCTATTTTTTCTTCTAAATGACTCATTATCAAGAAATTCCGGTCTAGGAACTCTGTGGACGTTTCATGAGAAGTGTACAGAACTTTATATAAACATTCATATACTTACAGACCACATATATAGGCATTTAGTTTCCAACCGTCAACTTCCTGAAATATTGTATATACATGTAGAGAAAGGAAATGGTAAACTTAGAGAAGTAATGAAAATCTTATCAAGAACCAGGACCTGGAAACTTCTTGCAAACAGAAACATTTCAACACTCTAGTAGTTTGGATGTAAAATATTACCTTATGAATGTATCATGTGTACAATTGTTTCTTGTGGATGGTTGTCACTTATTGTAGAATAAACCTATTGGTGGACATATCTTGACCTATAATATGAATAATGATTATGTATTATAGCCATCAAATGGTGCGACCATAAAAGTGATATTTTAGGTATATATATACAATATATGCAGCATATAAGACACCTACCCTCTGTGACTGCAAGATGGTATCTGATATGTCTCCACGCCAATAATTCCCGCCAAAAACCATGAATCCTTTGTTTCTAGGCCTTGTATATGGATGGCTGTTGCTTCTATATCCGCCCTGCCCTGAATGGGTTGTTTGTTCAGGGACTTAAGGAGTAGTGGAGACTTTCCCAGGTTGGATAACTGATGGTATTAATCGGAAGGAGAAGGAACAGTGGTGTGGCAGAGGGGTTGGGGCTAGTCATTTGTGTAAACTCTGAACCATGAAGAGAAATAAATAAATAAAGTAAGCCTAGAGAAATATTTAGGAAGTAATGAAATAGCCTAAGAATTGATTATTACCTTATCATGTACATGGTAGTTATGTGCCAATGTTTTAACAGGGACCATGGGTTTTGATATTTATCATCACAGATTAATCATGGTATTGATACACACGATTGGTTTATTCTGATACAAAATAAATCATATAAATTATGACGATCATTATGCCCAGAGAAAGAACTTTCCAATGACTGCAGTAGAACCAGGAAGCCGTGTGATTCCTGACTGCACTTCTACATATCTAATAGGTAGGTATGGGACTGCATCAGGGAATCAGACGCCTTCCTGGTTATACTGCAGTGACCCCCACATAGCCAGAGCATTATAAGAGCGGCGAATGCGCGGAGAAAGGGAACTGCAGAGATGATGCAGTGGGTGATGGTTTCAACGCACATGGGTCTTCTGGGTGTGCGACTCGGGTAGTGGTTGATACTCAGTTGGTGTCTTGTTCTTACACACTAGGGCTACATTGCATAATCAATGATGCATGCACTAATGTTTCTAACACATTTTAGTTTCATATTGATTTACTGCAACAACATTTTTAGCCCAACGCACATTAACAAGCAACTCTTAATACAGCGAGGAAATTTTGGGTTAGTCTATGAAGTGGCTTGACAATTGAATGTACATTTCATAAATATTGCATGATCATTTCATCCATAAGTGTGTGTCAATATATACAACTGTTGTGTAGAAGTAGTTTAATATATTCAGCAACATATTTGATTTGAAATAAAAACTTACTATATAACATTTAGATTTAGATTTAGAAACGTTTCTTCAATTTGGTGATTGCGATAAGAGGGATATTCTCCAGCCAGTGGAAGGTTTTAATTCCTCTTAAGCTTAATTTACAGTATTTCTTTAAATAGACCTAGCTATTATTGGATACAACGATCGCGCAAAATAACCACACAACCTGGTTCTGCAAGCCCTTGCAAGCTCAACCCCTTTTATTACATCTTCCAACACAACCGGGATCAACCACCTTAACAGGCCGTCAACCTCTATGATCAATCAGCCCACACAAGGGACTATATAATAATGATACATCAGTGTAGTTGGTGTTTACTTAAGAAATATTTCCCTCAGGTTAGTCTGCTTGTGGGTACTGTTGCCTGAGGGAAGTTTGAGGGCTTGCCCAAGAACTTCCGTCAGGCAACAGTACCCGCGAGCAGACAGCAGACAAAACCGAGGGAAATATTGCTTTTAGAGGTGACTTGATGAGATTCACTTTATGGGAGAGACAAAAAGATAGACAAACCTTTTTTATTACGGCCAAAAACATTAACACACGCCATGAGAGTTGCCATACTGTTTATGTGACCTGACCCGGAAGTGCTTGCATGGATCCGTATTTTACTGCAAACGCAAAGAAGATGGAACGACTCTCGCTGCACCAAAAAAACCTCCTTATAGACAATACTAGCAAAGTACCCGTCCTCCGGACGGTCACCCTCTCTCCCCACACTTCCCCTTCTCTCTTGTTTCCCTCCCCCTTTTCTCTGTCTTTCGTACCTGTTTTCTCTCCCAACCCCATCTCCGATTCCACCACCCCTGTCTCCCTCCCATCTTCCTCATGCTCCCCCTCCCCTCTCTCCCTTCCCCTACATCCTTTCCCTCACCTCTTTCCCCTGTTCTTTCCCTCCCCCTGGATCCCCCACTCCTATTCCCCCACCCTCCCTTTTCTTAACTCTCCCCCTCCTACACCCTCTCCATCCCATCCCTCTCTCCAATAATCCCACCCTCTCCCTCTCCTCTTCTTCACTCTCCCACTCCTCTGCATGTAGTTAGGTCCCCCTGAAAGGTTGTGGGAAATAACGTAGTGTCTCACAGGGTCTTTCCCTCACCCTATCCGATTTCTCCAAACCTATCCCTATGCTTCCTTTATTTTTTTTCCCTTTAACCTGTCCCTCCCTCCCTCTCGATCCCTTCTTCCCTCTCCCTCCCGTTGCTAGGGAATCCCACGTTGCCACAGACGGTGGGAGAGGCATGACGTCCATCTCTTTTACTTTCTAACAGGGGCTTTCCAGTGCTAAAAATAATTGTATTAAAAAAATATAAAAAGGTCTTCAAGATCACATTTGCACCCCAAATACCTTCACAAACCACACACGATGACATCCAGAGAGGGTGGACAGACCTCTTCAGATGAGTAAAGTGGTTTGTAAAACAACAAATTCCGAGAACATTCGGGAGAAAGAAACCCCTCTTTCTACCTTTTCTTTTCTACCTCTTTTCGTAGAAATCGCTCTACCCTTTAAATTATATGGATACATACACCAACTACTTCTTTAGTCGTCTCAAACTAGTATTTCATTTGATTAAGAACTTTCTAAATTCTAGCCTACAATACATTATCACCTTTGGCCCTGTTTTTCGAAATATAAGAGTTCACATACCCGTTCCGTTTTGGAAAAACCCTTCCAAATTTACAGTGGTTCCGGGTACAAACTTCCGCCTTGCTCACTTGTCAACAGACATCATGGCGGAGTTTTCACTCAGGGCGAATGTGGGTTGTAAACTGTCTAAATTATCCTTGGTAAGCATTAAATCATTGTTATGCCACCTTATAGACAATATACACCCACCAACTACTTCTTTAGCCTTCCAAAACAAGTATTTCATTTGATTGATCACTTGAGTTATCACCGTAAGCCCTCCTCTGTAGCCCAGAAGCGACAGGGGAGGGCTCCAAGAACAATAGATCCCGGCCGACCAGGGATCCCTCAGTCATAACATGCAGCGGGTTTCTATAGAGAAAAAAACCATCCCAGAATCTCATCAAATCGCTTCTTAAAATATGATAATGATATACAGTTAAAAAAAGTTATGAAAGCAATACAATCAATATCCTCTAGTGTTAACCTCTGGAGTTGGAGATAGATATGCACACTCTTCCAGATGGACTGGATGGGCTCATCGGACAGCCCCTATCTCCAACTCCAGAGGTTTTACTCTCTTCACCTGGAAGTTCCTTTTCCATTCATTGCATGTTCACCAATTCCTATGACCTGTAGTCGTGCTCCATAATCTGGAGCGACTCCCGGACAGGGAAGTCCTGTAGATCCAAACTGGTCACAAACGGCATATGGTCCCCTACTACTGCTAGCAGCTCTACCTTATATGTTGCATCACTCCAATTCATAGCGGGCAACACAGAACAAGTCTGTCTCTGATATTCCCGCCACTGTTCAGTTTGATGTTAGGCTTTTTGCTATATTGGATAAGCTATATCATATTAAAATCCCTCTACAGCTTTATATCTCATATATATTTACGACTATTGTAACAAATATCAATAATATAACATTTTCATTATATCATCTTAGATTAACATCTAACTGAACAGTGGACTACCTTAAAATATATCTCGCAGATTGGTTTAAACCAGCTATTTAAAAACATTTCTTCTCCGGTCAGTGGGAGGTTTTAATCCTTTTTAGGCTTAACTTACAGTATTTCTTTAGGATAAGAACAATCTCACTTTTGTCAATGGCTGAAATCTATTCTCATCCAATAATCAGTTAAATTGTACAAATAAAATGTTATTTAAACATGACATAAATTTGCATCACATATCGTCTCCGGTTATTATGCTTATATTAAACTCCAGATGGAGAAGAGCACCCTTCTACGGGTTGCCTCACCTTCTTTTGTTTCACAAGTTGGTACAATAGGTGTAGCTAAACTTCATAAGTACTCAGTTAAGGCTTACTGTGTCTGCTCGTGAAAGGACTCCATGTCCTTGGCAGGCCTCAATATCATGGCCTACCAAATACTTGCTATTGCTTTTCATCTGGTAGGCTATCATGAACTAGAACAAGGAAGGGTGGTTTAACAGCCGACTTTATTAAACAAAACAAAAAGATATTTTGCAGGTGAAAAGTTGGTACATGTGTTCAGATGGCGAGGCAAAAGTGCGGAGCTATGGCCTGGCCTCCAGTGA
This sequence comes from Sthenelais limicola, assembly GCA_942159475.1. Taxonomy (NCBI): domain Eukaryota; kingdom Metazoa; phylum Annelida; class Polychaeta; order Phyllodocida; family Sigalionidae; genus Sthenelais; species Sthenelais limicola. The sequence continues at coordinate 106,741,204 of OW804099.1, forward strand.
GGTCAAGTCGGGTGGATGGTCAAGCAGCATGCATGACTGAACACCCCTACGCCAAAAGTCCTACCGTGGTCTCAACCAATAACCACATTATATATATGTCAGTCATTTGCCTGAGCTACAGAACCTGGTGAATGTCACATTTGTTCTATAAATCTAGTGGCGTTGGGAAGACTCAAAACAATGTAGACAGAGAACTGGAGAATGGTTTGAGTTATTGGGGTTCCGACGTCTTAAGCGGCATGACCTGTTTATCAACTAAATAATGCCTTTAGGGGATACAAATTAATAGTATGAGATAAAACTACATGCTCGTTTGGAGCAAATACCAACCATTATCAGAGGTTCTGTTTCCTGATGAATTGTAGAAGTTGACGTTATCTATGGCCATGTCACTCAAATAGTTACCACCAAGAATTCCCTCTATTCCAATACGGTAGTAAGGCAACACTTCCTTGATTCTGAACAATAGAGGTTATATGTATATTGTGGTTATTGAAAGTTTGTATTCATGCTTAGAGATTTTATTTTCACGTTCTCACAGTCAGTAATAGGCATGAATGTGAGAGTTAAGGGTAAACAATGTCATGGTTGGTGTAGTAATCGTAGGAAGGCTGGTAAGTCAGCCTGAGGTTCGATTTTTGTTCATCATGATATGATGAAAAAAAAAATCGAACCTCGGGCTATTATGGTCAATTCTCACCCCAATCATTCACAATAACTGCTGGAGAAGATTAACTTGTATTTGTGTTTGAATATTTTTATTCAGCACAAAACATTATGTAACAAATACACTATATCTCAGTCATCGCTGACTCTTATAAATCGGATATTATATAGCAAAATCTGGTAATCCACACGATCACATCTATAATAATTATACACATGACAATTAAATTAAGAGCAATACAGATATTCAAACCATCACTGACGCATTTTCCAATCATGACAGTCCACAAGGTATACTTATTAAATCTATAAAGCAACAAAATATATAGAGCCTACATGCTGCTACTATGGGCCTACATTAGGCCAGGGGCCTAGGTCGGAGGGTGCTGTCACGATCAGTATTGTTCTCGTAATTACAACAAAGGTATTACAAAACGTTATGCAATTGCAAAACAGAATATCATTACCATTGAGTATTCATAGAGCTAGGATATCCTATAGCCTAGACTCCGTTTGATTAATATTCATATATCTCCAACTCTCTACCTCAAGCTACCCTAGACCTCGGAGATATCCATACATATCAGTGCCTTTGTCAGGGGTGGGGCGGGGGGTGCCTACCTTGGTGTAAGGTTTACTGGCCATTTCTACAAATATTTTCCACATAATGTTGTTTATATGTTCAGAATTTGAAGACAGTTAGTTGTACTCAATGCTCAATAGGCAGTAGAAGTTTGAAAGATAAATAATAACAGAACAATTAAATACATTGTACCCCAACATACGCACAAGCAGAGTTTAGCCGTAGTTATTCCATTTTAAAAATTTGCCTACCATAAAACTTAAAGTTTGACTTTTTATCGGCAATGTATCGGCTTTATATGCACATCATAGTTACCACTATTGGGGGTTGATTTATTGTTTTTACAGACGTTACTGTTCCGACATAGCCCTGCTAGGTTTTGGAGCATTTGTTTTTGCCTAAAAGTGGCAATTAAGTGATATATCCTATTAGTACCCGGAATAAAACAATGTAAAGCTGATTTTTGGAAAAATGGTGCAGAATACATGGTGGATCATTCCCTGAAAAATCCCTACCTAGGAACCATGTGTTTTTAAGATTTTGAAGTTTTTGTGACATTTTCCACAAAATAGTAAAGAATTCAGAGTCATTCTTCAGCATAAATTTAGGGTCAACAGTTGGGCGAGAAATGAATCAATGCAACACACAGAGAAGTATTGTAGGAAATAAACTAGTTTCCGGGGTCAAGAGCAAGACCAGGAGCAACTCGACCGGAGGAGGGGGCGTGACCTGAGCTGCCCACCAGGCCGGCACCTCCTAGGAAGAGCCAGAGACGAACCTTGTTTTGATAAACCATATAAGGGGAGGGTTCACTAATGAGTAATTATCTAAAGTGGGGGAGGGTCATTAAGATCGCCCCTCGAAGATTAATTAAAATGATTATTAATGTTTGATTGTTGATTGTGGTGTTACTTTTTTTCAAAGCCAGAACCAGAATTTAAGTGACAGTGATGGGGGCCTAGGCATGTGTTTGGATGATGAAAAGAAGTTCATGAGTGTGTGGCGGGAAGAAAGGTGGGGTCGTGGCACATGCATTTCTGAATAAGACTTACAATAAAGATTCAAGACAACTCAAAGAGAACATTGAGTAACACATCTCTCTAAAACCCCTCAACCAAGCAGAAAAAGCATTAACACTACCCCTGTTTTAGTTTCTGACCGTCCCAAGGGCCATTACCCTCCTTGATCTTATCCTCCTCTAGCATCGCCTTGACCTGGGAGTCCAGTGCCTCCTGTTGTGCCAAGGGAAAATGACGGCAAAATGAAGGGCAAATTTATATGCTTAGTGTCACCCGTGTTGATGGAGTGATGAAACATGTTTGTAAACTACAATTGTTTTCCCTACAATCTGAACACATGTTTTTCTGCATATACCAACTCACCCACCCTCTGCAGGGTCTCAGTATCTGCAACATCAGTGCCCTCAATGATTGATTCTAGTTCAGGGATGGTACTATCCATACATCCCAAAGAGTTAGATGTAGTAGTAATGCACCCCCGGTCTGTGACCTTCGACGGGCTCCCAATCGACCTGCGCCAAGTGCGAGTATTCTCCCATAAAAAATTTGCTGCAACTGTATATGCAGATGCCACAGGCATCCCCAGCAGCACAACTATTGGAAGTCCCATAGAGTTCATGATGGGAAGTCTGTGGCAGTGAGCAGATGACACATGTGTCGCAACCCTCCATGAAGCCATCCATCCGTAACCCTACATCTGGCTCCATGATATAGCCAACTCTGTTCTAGGGTAATGGCACATCCACTGCGCGGCCAACCGAACATCCTCCTTCAGGAACACAGTTGATACTAAACCCTTCTGCTGGCAGAGTATGTGATTCTTGCCAGCTTACAGTAGCATCTAATATCATAGCGCCATATGAAGTCCTGGCCTAGCACAGCTTCCTTACTGCCTCACCCCTGACTATGAGACAAGTGTTTGGGTATAAACACCCTGCAATCTCAAAGTCAAAGACTGCATACCCCATCGCTATTGGAGTGCCGCTGGCAAGTGGTTTAACCCTTACCTGCGAAGCGAGCCGGACAGGGTTGCGAGTGAGCGATTCATAGAACCTTTCTGACACCACCGAGGTAGTAGCACCTGTGCCATACAAAAGTTCTCCAGTGTAGAACCCATTTTAACTGGTAATTACCATCTATCCATTATCGCTACCACATAAATAGGCCACCACTTGACACCACACATTTCTATAACGTTTCCTTTGACACGCATGCCCATACCTTCTTGACGGTACTTCCTTACAGGTTATTTATCTGGTCCCCCCCTTGAGTTTTGTCAAACTCTCGGGTCCCGTCACCGCTTCCTTGCGAGGCCCTCTCCATCTTCCCTGGGCAGATTTACTCTGTTCCTGGGCATTGTCCACCGCTCCTTTATCCTTTGCAAGGAAAGTTTTAAGGTGGTGACAATCGGTCGGTATGTGGTTCTTCTTCCCACACAGCCAACATGTCTGCTCTGGATGAGCAGCCTTGCTATCTTTCTTCCAATAGTCTGTTTTGACAGCTTGCAGATTTGCCATTGAAAGACTCTTCTTAGAAGAAAACTTAGTTGAAGTCTTGGACTTGTCCCACAACTTCTTCACACCTGGAGAGGACTTTTTATCCCCCTTCCGTACATCTTTTTGGATTGCTTGGAAGGCTAGAAATTGGTTATTACTTTCGATTCTGATTTGGTATCTGACCCCTCTTGAACTATAGATGGTTCTGAGGTTTTGTCTTCCGACGAGTTCTCCTCTGACCCCACCTCCACTTCTGCCACAGGGTAAGCAGCTTTACGCTCCTCTTCTGGCCATAGAACTTGTATTCACAAGTTTTAAACTTTGCAGACTGTGCCAGTGTTGTACTCAACACACGCTGATATGCAGCAGGTCCACCAGCTTGGACCAAATCCAATGCAAGATTCCTGATACAGAGATTTTGGGCAATTTGTTTGCACCCACATGCCAAGAAACTTGTCCTCTAAGCCGGTGCAGAAGATACGGATAGATTCCTTCTTCATGTGCTTGAGGTATTGACCCTTGTATGCCCTCTTGCACAGAATGAGCATAGCATCCCCATGATGTTGTAGAGATTCCCCTGGTTGTACTCTTCCAGCCATTGCTCTTCTGTTTTTGTATCTAATATGCCATGAAGCTATGTGACTATTTCATATAAACTCAGAGATCACGAATATCCCCTAGTCAACTGGTTCACATGTCCTGAAGTGGCCATGATGAGTTCCCGCATGAGTATCTCCTCACTCCAGCACATAGCTCCACGTAATTAACTGCAGAAGCCAGGAATTGCTCCCAATCCTCTCCTTTACGGTAGGGTTTGAGATTCTTTGGTTTAGGGCTTTCCCCCTTACCCATAGTACTGCCTAGCCGAATATCCGCATGGTGGTCTTCATTATAAACAATACTAGATTACATTCCTGGCATCATAGAGTGTTGCCCAGAGAGACGTGCCCCTCCGGTTGGTTTGACATGTGCTGTTGATTGTGACCATTCCGCTTGGGATTTTTGGTGTGCAGATCATGATCCACCAATGGTATTGAAACATTGCCCAACTAGAAGTTAGTCAATAAAGTCTACATGTCTGTTCGCCGTTTTGAACCCTGCTGCGGTGCTTGGTAGACGCAGATTTCGTTTACAAGATTGTGTATTATCACTGATCGGAGAACAACTTCCCATTTCCGGGCTATCAGGCTGCGGAGTGACCACCTGTGCAGAGTGTTTTTGTAGACCACGGAACAATTGCTGAATGCCTTACACAATTGTGTATCATCCAAAGCCCATCTAGATACTTGAATACTTTGCCTTAAGAAATGTTTCCGGGCAAGTTTTCCTTGTTATCTAGCTCACAGAGTGCTAGGGTCAGATAATCCAATGCGGTTTTCGCATTCGCACCATTCTGGTGCTTTAACCATATTGACTTCCAGGTGTTCCGTGAATGTGACATCCTCATCTCGTTCCCCTGTGTCAATGGCCTAGAATGCCCATTCAAAAAGTTGGCGTAGTAGGTCATCATCTTAGTATGATTGTAACCCTAATACCAAGGCTACCAGTTTGTCCACTGAGACCTGTATCACGGGTTCTATGACCATTGACTCCGCAAGCATTTTTCAACGTGGGTTACAACTTCACCCAGTCGGGTAAAATTACTGTCCGCAAATTCTTGCATCACATCCTGACGTTCAGGCAACATCAAGGTGAGTGCTGTGCATGATTCCTACTCAGCTTTGGCCTTAGCGGCATCTGCTTTGCCCTTGTCCTCTATGGTTTCAACCATCATGTGGTGAGACCATTAGAGTGGATCATTTCTGGAAATTCCCTACTCGGCCCTAGGCTCACGGCACCAATGTAGTGAACCCCAGATTTGTGGCATAAGTTCAGGAAATTCTGAGAATCACAATAACGAAAAGTATTCATTTAAGCTGGTTTTATTAGCCCAATCTTCTTCAAGTTTTGATATTACCTTTATCCACAAGATTATACTTTGTTCAAAATGTATCTTGATCATTACATTTAGAGAAATTTGAGAAAGATGGGATGATTTTTGAAAACTAATTGGCATAATCATGTTGTACAGGCAAAGGTGGACAATGCTCTGTCTACCTATTATAATCCTGTTATCATCTAAGTTTTTGTATAGGAGAATTCCATGTCTGCTATCTTGAATAATGATCGCATGGAATTATGGAGTTGTAGGGCAGAGTAAAATCTTAGGAAACATGCAATGTTCAGGATAAAATATTCATTAGTGCTTCCATGTCAATAACCATGTATTTATGCAGGATTCCATAATATTAGTTTTTATCTTTCCCTTCATGCATTTGGATTTTATTGAACATTTTTACAAGCTATGATATTTATTATTTTGATAAATTGTTGCTAAATATCTATATGCCAGACTTGAACCAAATCTAACCCAGTATGCACTGTAACAGACGTGTAAAGTAGTTGCAGATGCAAATCCCCTATTGACTACATTGACAAACATTGAATATGGAGGGCCAAAACTTTAAGACACCTAGTACTTGGAGTATCAGATGTAAATGAATATATGGAGGCAATGATATCTACTTACATTCAAAATCATAGTCCTCCTTTGGTCACTAATTCATTAACTCCATTGAGAATATGACTGTTATACATTTAAACTGAAACAGTTAGCTGTCAATCAAGACTGTGTTTACACAAGTCACACGACACAAAAACACCACATGGGGGGATGAGTATTGCTTTGTATACACTGGTTACTTATAAGTTCCTTATGTCTACCTGACTGGAAGGGGCATGTGCCCCTGATAATGACTGTTTTGGTTTGGACCATTATTTATGCAAGAGTAACATGTGACCTGCTTTGCCTGCCTCCCCTGAGCCATATCAGACGTCGGAAGTGATTAATGGACTCCATGTTGGTCCCCCTGTAAGTTCCCCCCTTTAATTAAGTATTAAAAGTTTCAAACTTAATTCATTAAGGTCAATGACAGCCATTTTGGATTTGGAGCTCACACAGAGGTACCCCTCTACACATAAGCCATCCCCACCTAATTCTGTATTTAGCCATCATAGATATCTTATCCATTGATAAACAAACCTATACACTAAATGGTCCCAGAAGTGCTCCATATGACCCAACCACTACTTTCAATTTCTTTGCATTATTTCCAGTGTTACCATGGAACAAGGATTAACTGATTATTTTTGTTGAAATAGGAAGGTGCTTTAGAAACCAAATGTATAGGAACCTACATGAAAGTATGTCTGACCCACTCCTGTATGTCTGTGCCTACTATTTCACCTATAGGCCACCGGTAGCGCACCCCTGAGTACAAGTATATGCGAATACGTCCAGCAGCCTCAGGGAAGAGATTGTTCCAGCCTGTATAGACATACATTTCAAGTGTGTATGACCCGGACACCACAGGGACCTGAGTGAAGGGTATGGTTAGAATGGTAACACGTTGGTATGGATCCAGAAGTGTAGACCCTGAATCCAGATATAGGTAGTATCCTGGAAGGGAAATTGGGGGAAATTTGCTGTTATTTACAAGGACACCTTTGCCAATAAGTCACAATGTTGGTGAACAAATTATGCATTAATCAATTTGTATCAAACTTACGCAAGAATGAGCAGTCAAGAATACAATTACAATCCAGTGATTTAAGATCTGACTAAGACAAGACTACAGATTTGGGACTTTAATTTAAGTTTTCTGCAGCATACCATTCTCTGAGCCAGTGTTCTGGTCTCTGGAAAGGTCTCCATTCTTCATCTGTCCCCGGTAGCGCACCCAGCCTACAGCACCCATAGCTGCCCGCAGTGGCTGCTGCTCATACCCACACAGGTTGATGGCCTCAAATGTACACTTGATATCTTTATCTGGGGAAGCAAGGTGGGTAATAATGTATCCAATGTACACTTGATATCTTTATCTGGGGAAGCAAGGTATATGGAATGTACCACAGGTTCAGTCTGTCGAAGGATTATGTATCTCGGTTGTGAAGGGAGATCTCATGGCTATGCTGCGCTCTGCCCCTCGGTCTCACCCGGCCACCTTGATGCATAACCCTTTGACAGACTGAACCTGTGGTACATTCTATATTTATTACACCCCAAAAATAAATAAAACGAATTAATAAATCGAAATAAAAGAACTAATTTTAGAATATCCTGATTTGTGAAACATGAAGAAAATAGTGCCTCAGCTAGCTGCAGCGAGTGCACTCACTAGCTATGGTAGGCCTACCTGTCACTGTCAGTCAGACCAGTTTAGTTGTCCAAAGGATAACCTAGTTATTCCTTGGTTTATTTACTGTGTAAAAAACGGTCTAGATGCTTCCTATACTAATAAAGCCTCAATGAGATACTTTTTAAGGAATTGAATCTCATAAAAAAAAAATCAATTTCAATGTGAGTTAGTGTTTGAAGCACTGCTCGTTCACCGCCCTCTATTTTCACTCACTAGTACCGCACGTCAAAGAACAGACAATTTGCCATTGAATAAAAGTTTTTCCAGCTTTCTAGGCCAATTAATCTAGGCCAAGTTAATCTAACCTTTATTGCAGCTGGCTACTGCTAGAGTGCTTCCCATACGCCCTATGATCCTTCTCCAGAGTCAACCTCTGCTGACACTGACACTGCTATCAGTCACAACAAGGGGCATATCAAATTCGCAACCCCAATTCACTATAGGATGTTTGTTCATGGATGGTCTACATCAATGTACTTCAGCAAAATAAAATATTTAAATGGCATTTTCCGATAGAACTTTTCATTTTGAAGCTTTATATTTAGTACTTCCAGAGATATTAGGGTGAACGATCGGTGGCGCATTAATACACAATTTGAATTCTGGTGATCAGGCATAGCTGCTGGACATACTTGTGCCAAGGGTAGCACCAAATTTCCAGCAGCAGTAGGTCCCTGAGGGATACATGCAGATTCTTTGTGCTTCTTGTTACACACTGAACAGTTGATTGTTGCCATCCTGGGGCTTTAGGTTGAAATTTCACCGATATATTCTCCCTCAACCCGTCACAAAGCAGGGAAGATGGCTGCGGATGCTGTGTCACATAGACACTGTCTTCTCCCTGACTAAATACCATCGTCATCAGGATGACTGGAGCTATGACGTCCGGCACTGGAAAAAAAAACGCGTTTACACGGTGAGTATCTCCACTAGTGAGTATCTCCGTGTATCCGCACTGGTGAGTATACCCGTGTATCTGCAGTGGGAGTATACCCGTGTATCTGCAGTGGGAGTATATCCGTGTATCTGCAGTGGGTGTATACCCGTGTATCTGCAGTGGGAGGATCCCTGTGTATCCCCGATCCATGCATATCGTCAATGCAGTGGTGTGTGCGTATATCTTTAGATATACGCACACACAGAGATAAGGTGGGGGGAGATCTTTGCTTTCAATATGCTACTTCTCATACATTTATAAAACAATGAGTTTACCAATATATAGACTAGATGTTATATCACTAGTAGGGGCTCGAAGGCAGGACAAAAGTACCGATTTTTAAAGCTTGTCAAGGTTTTTCAAAGAGGTGTAAATGTCACGATATGCTACGGAATTTTTGTAAATTGTATGCATCGCAAAACATCGCATAACAGAAACGTTCTTTTAGCTATAAGGTATTCGTGTACACCACAAACACCGCACAACTGGCAGCATCATGGACAAATTTTATTCATCTGGATTCGTTAAGATCTTGTCACGATCCATAATGCCATTATATAAGCTATACTAGCTCTACCTTCACAATATATCTGGAGAATATTAGTTGTATCAATCTCGCAAGACTGCAGTCATTTTCCTGAGATGATAATCTGCTTGCCAGAGCAAGTTTCTTCTATTCCATTCTATTCTATCGATATTAAAACAGAGCTCACACAAAACACATTTTCATGTACACACATACTTTTTATTATTTCTCAAAATAACCCATCTGAAATACCTTTTTGATTCATAGATTATAGCATCACGCTCATCACTTATTTCAATCTTTATTTGATACCACAGACTTGGAATGTCAGTTTATTGGAAACTTTTCTTCACTGCCCACTTCACGGGGGACATCGGAGAAGCACGTTCTGACATCTTTCTAGGGTCCCTAATAAGCATTACCGCTTTTCGTTTCTGCCTGGCAGTCATACACTTGATAAATTCGGCATCTAACTTTTGTTTAGTAGTAGTGAGCGTCGGAGTCTCCCATGGGAGGCGCTTGACCACCCTTGTATGGCCAGATGCAGCCCCAGTTTCCCCTTCTGCCATTTCCTCCTCACTTGACATATAATCGGTCTTGAGTATGCGTTGTATTTGCTCTTTTTCTCCCTCAGGCAGCTGCATTTCTTTCAGGGCCACTGTCCTGCGCTTCAGCTTCTGTGTGAGAAAGAAAAGTGTGTCAATGTAGGTACATGTAGACAGTTGGATATTTTTGCATTGGCAATTAGGCAAACTGTTGAAAAAACAGATGTATACATGCAACCCGACCAAAAGAGCGCTGCCCCTTAGCTGACTTTGTCTCTCAGAACAAAACTAACACAAAGACATATTAAATGTTTTAACCAGTTGTTAAGTTGTATGCCTCTATTAACGATGGTGTTGGATAGTATGTAACTCAAGTTTCACTAGAAATGCTATGAATGTAAAAGCTAGGAAAAACAGCTACACATAATTATAGATATACATAATACCTTACCCTCGTTCTGTAGTGGTTCCACTTCACACGAAGTCTATGCATCTCCTTTGTCCCTTGATTTATCTTAAATTGGCGGTCTTTGATTGTCTTGTGATAAGATCGACAGGCCTCTGAAAATGAAAGAAATGTCCTATATTACTATTTATGCATGAATTCTACATATCACTGTAATGTAACTTGATTTACATTGGTAGTGGTGGTATTGATGGCATCTGGGGTTGAAAAATTAGAAAAATCCATTAATGCCCGTTTTTCACAGCTTTCTGATGTAAAACCAATGGGGCTCAGTTTGCTTTACTAGAGTGTGTATTCACACCCCACCGCAGTGATGTGGTGGGTGATTTACTGTAGGCTAGGCTTGCTTAGCTGTTACATAACATTTAAGTGTTAGTTGGTGTTCCACTGAGAGTTTCTGTGAAAAACGGGTAGGCCTATGTTGTTAAAAGAAAAACCATTGGACCGTGTCTAGTTCTATGCTCACACCTACCAGTGGCGCATGCTGCAGATAATATCACAAGTCGCTTAACCTGTCCAAACAAAGGTTACTAATCACGCTTGCCGTGTTAGGTGGCGTCAGCCTCACTAAATGGTACCGCTTACAAACCTCACACTGGTTTAATTTATTCGGTTGGAAGCTATAATATTGTAGATCGTTTCAGAATATTCCTCTGAATGCAACACCATTTTAAACCTTTACATATGACCTTAAAAGGTATGTGGCAGAGTGTGCCCTCTCTCTCAGCGATAATAATTATAATGTCAGGAGCTAAACGAATTACTAAATAAACAACCAGCTGATGTTTCTCATCTTTACAACCCATGCATGCGCTGTTTTAGATAATCCAACATAATTATAATTGAAAGGAATACTGAGGTTGATGATCATGTGCCGACTTCGATTCCCGCCTCGATCACGCACTTAATCTTACTGATAGGTGAACAGGAATTAAATGGCTGCATTCTCCCTAATCTGAGCTTCATTTTGATAGTAGGCACTTCATATTTAAATCAACTTGAAACAGGGATGCTTAGTATTTTGTGAGTATGGGTTCCTAGAGCTTCGATGATTTACTAGAGGGTATGTGTGTGGTATGGGATTGGTATATATATCAAGTGTTCCTCTACTAGTACTTCTACATCTCAATTACCCTCTCAGAATAATGCACATTGACAGTCAGGGATGTAGTATGGTTACATCCATGCATTGCGATTCAACATAATACATAGCAACAAAGTAATTATCACCATAACAATGGAAATTAGATTGTTTACCTTTTATGTGCTCAGGGCGGGTAATCTCGATGTAGACCTTCAGGAGGTCCATATAAACCCTTTCGTTGTGAGATGAAGCAAATGATTCGGTGATCTCAAAACCCTTTGAGATATCTTCCCGTGTATGCAGAGCATAGAGATTCCTTATTCTTTTCTAGAAACAGAATGGAAATTAATTAGTCCACCTTATTGAATTAAACTATATTATAATAATTATTACTGCTACTCTCCTCTGCAGGATTATATAAATGCAAGGAGTATCAGTTACTTTGGATTAACTATAATAATACAAATGAGAATACTAATAGAATATTAACGAATAGAACCAGTATATAATATAGTATAAATGATGTGATACATACCCTGCATTCATTTGGCACTGGATTGGTAGATTGATTTTCCTTTAATGTCTCCAGTTCCGAAAGTGTAGCCTTGTACTTTTCCTCAGTGTCCTCTTGTTTCTTTGACAAACATTTGATATCCAACTTCAGTTTTGCATTCTCCTTTCTCAATGTGGATACTGCTGTAATCCGACCAGGATTTTCAATATCTGAAAGTTCCCCTGAGGCCGAATCGATACTAAAATTAAAGACATCATCATCCAGCCTTGAGCTAGTCGGAGTGGAGTGTATAGGTCTATCCATGGTAGCTTCTGTTGACGAAATGATATTCTTGTGTGTTTCAAGCTAGTGAGGAAAAGGTATTAAATGGGAAATAATTCTCCAGTCAGACATTCAAATAACCTTGTCTGTTATTCCTCTTGTTTCGTTAGCACTATAATGGTGTCTCCAACCATGTCTGCCGTGTTCGTTTCCCGTGGACTTGTTATATGCATGGGGTGCAGGATAATGTTTGAAGTAGTTTTGATTACAATTTCTAACTACAAGACTAGGAGTTTTAAACAAATTTGTTAGTTTATCAAAGTAGAAAGGTTATTGTTATACTGCTCGGGGGCTCCCAGGGAAAGATAAATATCCGAATACACAGTACCATCACATACATACCAAGATGCAAACCATTCACAATTTGCAAAACTAGTTAGACTCTGCTCTTGCCAGGACATATTCCCTCTTATTTGAAGATTTAGTTGGATGCAACTGCAATGGGTAGGCACCCCAAGTACCAGTGCCCTCATTGCAAAATGCAAGTCGGAAGAATGCTCCTTATGGTGCACAAAGAAAACTTTCTGAAAGGTTGGTATTATTTTTTCGTAATATGTTATCATAATTTATTCTTTCATAATATTTCTGCATGAACAAGTATTTACATAAACAAGTGTTTACATAATGACTGGTGATTATGGTACCAATTGAAATAATTCCAAATTTAATTATTGAGCGGTACAAACAGTGGGGATAACAATTTCCAATATTCTTATGTTGCCTCTTTTACAAGCATATATATTACATGCTTTTAATTCACGTCTTTTATTCAATTTATGTATAGATCTTTTATACTGTATGTAGCCTATTGCACAATCCCGGGCCAGATGTGCTACAATGCTTGCTGCATGTAGTGTATGTGTATGTTGTATACTTGTTTAATGTAATATGAGAAGCTACCCATTTAGCCACCTTTAACACCTCCTGATTAGGCTGGGAGGATATATTTAGGTTTGAGATGCTAGCATAGGGGGTGGGCAGGAGCGCGTTCCATCACAACTGGCTAAGGCTGTGAGCCTCCTAATTTGATATGTTCAAAGCTAAGATAAACACCTTCCAAAAGTACTGATTTGTGATCAATTAACTCTATTTTGGTCTTTAAGAAATTGCTCCCGCCGATGTACTGAGTTAAATGAAAGTTTGTTTCTGTAGGAGGATTTCTCAATAATAAAAGTTCCATGCATCTATATCGATGAATGTCACTTATATAGGCCTTCTCAGAGTAATAATTTGGGTTCCATAATTACTCTATTAAAGATGCTTTTAACGCAAGTGATATCCTGAGTTTCCTGACAAACGTTTGTTCAGTTACATTGATAGTGGGATGCAATGGCTTACATTGTGTTGCCCCATTGGATAAGCATGTACTATGCGTTTATAAACAGACATAATTAGTTAAGGCATATCCAATTGCTGTTATGCTGGCAAATCAAATTATCCTGTCGTTTCTTGTGAAAAGTAGAAATTTTCCCAGAAACTCTTTTGGTTTATAACCTATAGGAAAATACGAAATGATTAATACATCAACTTTAATTTTATCATACAAGGTGGGATCTGCATGCTCAACGACAAAGAAAAACGACTTGATCAGAATGATACTGGTCCGATGGAAGACTGTTGCTCTGCCCATGAGGACCATGAGGACATGGAGGTCGACAAAGAAAGTAGTTGGCTTGAAGAGGTAAGGACTTACTTAATTGGCAGTGTCATATACACATTTTGTTAACCGTTAGGCTATTGCATAGGCTATAATTGTACTCTGGATTTTGGAGATTTTTTTATTGTAAGCAGTAGAATACTTACAACTACGTTCAGTTACATTAGATCATATATGGAAGAGAGTGGGGAAGTCGCTATTTATTGCAAGGGTAGGAATATCTTTTAGTTGTTGTTTAAAGATATCAAATAAAGGTGTTGTTTGATTTTTATTTGATTGTTCACTAGCTTTTGGCCGACTGTGGTGATGTAATTTGAAAAATATTATTTTCTTGCGACTTGAGACACAGTGATGATTAACAAGCCATGGGTTGTGACAGGAAGGATAGCCTACACTATTACTGAGTATTGGTACCACAGAGCTATAGGCGCGTGGGAGTTGTCTTTTGTAAGATGGAGATGTGGCCACCCTGTCTATTGCGGTTGTTATGTAACAAGATAAACACGCATATCTTGCAGTCATGCTGGTACACATCATATGGTACACACCACTTAAGCGGGAGTTGGCACGTCCCACCCCCACCCCTTTACCCTATCACTGAGATATATGTATAGGCCTATTCACACAACCCCAAACACTATTCCATATTACTGAAAATGTTGTCTATTGAGCACAATCCTTATTCATGACGTTTAATGCTATTTTGGGGTAATGTTATGAGCTGTTTCGTTGTGGGAAGAAGTGGTGATTAATTAGAATTAATGGTAATGTTTTACTCTATAAAAGTATATACTGTAAAAGTATTTATTTTCGCGCATATAAGTTTTCGCGCATTAAGTATACATTGACACCTTTTCGCGCTGATTTAAATTCGCGCAGCAATGAAGTCTCACACCTTGTTTATGCAATTAATACGTTTACAGCATACTCCATGACCTAGCTTTCTCAGCTTGAGCTGTGTATGCACACTAGGACCCAAATAGCCTGCATTGCACCTCTACCCCCTGCTTGGGGTGCTAGGGGACGAATAATTTGTCTAGGGCCCAAAGGGACCAATACCCATGACCTAGCTTTCTCAGCACGAGCCGTGTATGTAGTTGGTAGGGTCCAGACTAATTAATGGCTGTGTACACACTTTGGCTATTGGTCTTTTATTTCATAATACATTGGTTCTTAATCAGACTTGTAATTGCTATGTTACGGATGAAAACTTTGTGATGATATTCTTCTTGAAGAGGCACACTTGTTGTAACTACCGCATAGACATTTAGGCTCTTGAAAGTGTGTTCAACACAAATTGGAATTAGAGGGAATGTACCTATTTCTTCCACATTCAAAATTGTTTGTGCTTGTTTGCTCCACCCTACTCAACTTGGCCATCCACCGGGGATGGATATGTGGCCACCCTGTCTATTGTGTACCATTGTACTGAGCTAGGTGCTTCAATCCCCGTGCATGCTAAGCATCGTTTGCAGAAATAATTGGTCTATATGTTTCAGTTTGTATCTCAAAAACTATCAAATATTCATTCAAAATTTTAACTGTATTACATAGCTGTACATATCCTTCCAAATCTGTGACGATTCCATTATTATAGGGCTAATTCTTCTACCCGTTTTCTTTATTGTCGCATGGACACTTTAGGACAGTCTATTAAATATATCCTTGTGTTTCAAAGGCATATATGAGCAATTCCACCAATTAGTCGTCATTTGGTCATCCAAAATGCTTCTATTGATTTTTTTTCGTTCATAAACTAGATATATTGCTGCTAATATAGACGAAATTGGGAAAGTTGATAATGAATATTGTAGTCAGGGCAGCTAGAGACTCTCTGCCCATATACATATATAGAATATACAAAAATATATGACATTTATTCCCGGCCGCTCACTAGTAAAATATGGACTGTGCTAAATGTGGAGCAAATGGGTGCATGAAGAAACATGTGTGTGTTTGAATTGCAGGGGTGCGACAAGGGGTTAAGGGAAAAGGGGAGAATGGGAGAAAAGGTTCTGGATCGAGTGTGAGTGTTCTAGAGGAAAAGGGTTTGTCACCCACAACATCAAGATGTATGCAAATGTTCAATATCTCAGTAGAAACGCATACAATGTACTGGTAAACTAATTAAATTGAGAATCATATTTTAATGTACCTCTTTTCTTTTAGGGAGCAACAGGAAAGACCCAATCCAATGAGGATTCTGAGTTCAACCAACTGAACTCAGAAGAAGATGAAGAAGAGCCCATGGATGAAGTCCGTAACCATGGGTTAAGTGCGGAGGAATTAGGGGAAGTTTTGGAAATGTCGGACATTTGCAACCCCAAACACAAGGAAAATAGCAAGCATGGACGCCTTATCACCTGGATTTTGTTTTTCTTAAGTTGGTGGCAAGCAAGTTATGTTATTTCTGATTCTGCTCTAAATATTCTGCTTGCATTTTTTGGACAGATATTCCTAATTCTTGGTTCATTTGATTCTTTTGCAAAAGACCTCTCTTCTCAATTCCCAACAACTATCTACAGACTTCGAAAATGGCTATGTCTAGATAGGCATGATTTCCAAAAATATATTGTTTGTGGAAAATGTCTAGCAATCCATCAAGAGGGTGATACGAAGACTAATGGATTGTGTTTGAAGAGGGATAATTTTGGAAAAGTATGCCGGAATCAACTGTTTCATGAGTTCATAGGGAAAGGAGGGAAAGGAATGAAAAAACCCAAACATATATATTGCTATCGTCCCCTAAGTGACAGTCTGGAACATATATTACAGAGACCAGATATAGAACAATACTGCTCCAATTGGAAAAATAGAGATGTTCCTAGCAATATGTATGCCGACATTTATGATGGTAAAGTATGGAAAGAATTTGCTGATAAGAACAATCGCAACTTCTTTAACCAAGATGACACATATGGACTCATGATTAATGTAGACTGGTTTCAACCATTCAAAAGACGAAGTAATATTTCAATTGGGGTAATATATGTTTGCCTGCTAAATCTTCCCAGACGTTTACGATTTCAAAAGGAAAACATGATTATTGCAGGCATTATTCCTTCACTTGAGGGTGAGCCTAAGTCCCTGACAACATTCATGCAGCCACTTGTATCAGAATTAAAAGTGCTATGGAATACTGGTGTAATTATGAAAACCTACACTAAGCCCCTGGGTACTAAAGTGCGAGGAGCGCTTATATGTGCCGCATCTGATATACCAGCAGCTAGGAAATTATGTGGCTATCTTTCTCATGCCGCAAAAAAAGGATGTTCACGTTGTAATAAGACATTCCCAGGCAACTTTGGAGAAAAACGTAATTATAGTGGTTTTGAGAGAGACTCATGGTTGAAGAGAACACATGAACAAAATGTAAAACATTTAGATACGATCAAATCTGCCATCAACAAGACAACAAAATCGAAACTTGAGTCTCAATACGGTGTGAGGTACAGTCCTCTTTATGAATTACCCTATTACAATTCTGTTCGTTTTTGTATAATTGATCCAATGCACAACCTTTTCCTAGGCACAGCTAAGTTCATGTGGAAACTTTGGAATGAACAAGGGTTGATCACTATTAAAGAATCAAAGATTATTGACCAGCGACTGCTGAAAATAGTGGTACCCATATCTGATGGCTGGAAACCTAAGGTTATAAGTTCTAATTGGGGTGCATGGACTGCCGAAGAATGGAGGAGTTGGACTCTTGTCCATTCATTATACTGTCTTCATGATATACTGCCTGATGAACACTTGAAATATTGGGAATTGTTCATCAAAGCCTGTGGCTTCATAGCTAAACCTACAATAAGATCGATTGATGTTATAATTGCTGATCAGTTATTTGTAAAGTTTGGGAAACGAATTGAAACACTGTATGGACGGGAGTGCATTACACCGAATATGCATTTACATTGTCATTTAATGGACTGTATATACGACTATGGATCAATTTATGGGTTTTGGCTATTTGCCTTCGAAAGATTTAATGGTATATTGGGTGCTTTAAATACAAATAACAAGAGCATTGAGGAGCAATTGATGCAACATTTCCTTACGCATGAGCATCTGTATGGATTGCAACACAACTTATCGGGGGAGTATGCAGATTTTTTTTCCAAGCTTATTGGGAAAGAACAATCAGGTCTTAGTCCACCAAGCCATGATTTTGAAGATTCGCTCTCCAACTGTGACACAATATGGAGCCTTCTGGATAATATTGTAGTTCCAATCACGCATCAATTAAAGAAATTTGATGAGTGTGAACGCAGGCAATTACTCAAGGTATATAAAATGCTCTATAACTCAGACAATTGGACAGTGGGCGGACTATCATCAACAGCACAAATATATAGCCAGGTAAATTATGATAATGAAGCCTATCATTCCTATGTCGCAAGCAAAAAGAGAGAACGGGGATTGATTATGGCTTGTTGGTGTCAAGAGGATGGAATGATAAATGAAGATTGTCTACGGCCAGGAATCATTAAATACTTTGTTAAACACAGTCTATTAATCAATGGAGAACTGAAGTGGCATGTCCTCTGCTATGTTAAATGGTTTCGGCAATATTCAGGGACCAGTAGTTTCCGACCACCAATAACTGTATGGGAGTCAAAGAAATTTGTACAAGTTGGGCCAGCATCCTTTATTCCCGTGCAGAGAATATCAAGCAAGTTTGCTTATGTTCGCCATGCAGAGAATGATTCTCTACTTGTGGTACCTATGCCCAAAAGAATTTGTTTATAGACATTGCCACACAATAGTTATTCTCCACTATATGTGCTGTATTCTCATGTATTATTTGATTTTATATTTTAACTCTTCTTTCTGATGTAAACTGACAGCCATCCGTCTGTATCTTTTGAGGCAGACTGCAGCTCTTAACAGTTATTCATGCTTGTATATATGTAAATATGTTCCATGGTTTTTCACCAGTGATACATAGCTGAAATATTGTTTCCTCAACCAATGATGCATTTCTTGTAAAGTTGAGGAATATTACTCAACATTGTGTAACCATGCTCACATTTATCAAATATTTGTTACAAAATGTATCTACAGTTTTACCACAATTCCGAAGTCTTAGTATTGCACACTGATCAAAATAAATCTCTAATACAGTTAATACAGTTGATCTGAGTTTTGTTGTTTGCCATGCATTAAAGAATACAAATTATTCAAGAAAAGTTTCAACGATTTTTAAAGAACTGGTTTCATGAATGTCCATTTAGCCCGCAAACCTTATGATCCTTCTTACTAGAATGAGCTTAAGTGAATGATACATACTATACCAATAATCCCTGCCGCGCCCAGCCATGACAGTGTTTACATAGTAATTTATCTTAAAATCGATAGCTATAGCATGCCACTAATGCTCCTTCGAAATAACCCTAAATGTTATGAAACAATTGACGTTACCAAATATAAAGTATGAGATATTTATGCCCACATACAAAGTTTTCATGCATCATTAGTATTTTGGTACTATGACTATACTATACTATACTATACTATATAGTTCCTATATCAATACCTGAGAATGTGTTTCGATTCACCCATATAAGTTCTTTTAGAGAAGTTTCTATATAACTAATTCGGCATATAATTCATGGAATTAATGTGACTGGGTAAAAGAGACAATTTCCCTAGCAAGTTTGCCTCCATCCCTAACTTACAGTAATTAATTGGCCAATGCGTCACTGCACTGTGTATACACGCAGATACACCACTGCACTGTGTATACACGCAGATACACGGAGCGTTATGGATAAACGCAGATACACCACTGCGTTATGGATAAACGCAGATACACAAACTCAATTGGAGATACATGCAGATACTCACACAGCGCAGAGTGAGGATACACCAGATTTCCAACGCAGATACTCACCGTGTAAACGCGTTTTTTTTTCCAATATCTCAGTAGAAACGCATACAATGTACTGGTAAACTAATTAAATTGAGAAACGGTCCGGTCCGCCACCCTCTGTCTCTGAATTATATATACATTCCATTTGAAATATACTCTATATTTTGTTAAACAATAGGTGAACTTAGTAACCACTGTAATGAAGATAACAAAACCTACCACATGCTTCATTGGTCTCATCACTACCGTCTGGACAGTCACTTCTTCCATCACAGAAATAGTTCTTCTTTATACACAGACCATCTGTGCATCTCAGCTCATCTCTTCTGCATTCTGTATTTGTTTAAACCATGATATAATTAGATTATTAAGGTATCAGTAATTGTTCTACGAGAGCATCATCAACCTTCCATATTTGTGGACAAGGGGACATGGTATCTTGCTTTTTTGGTCAGTAAGTCCTTAGCACAATATCCATTATATGTAAAGTGCCTCCCATAAAGGGGTGCATTTAAATGGAGTCACTTCATGGGACTTGTTCACGTATAGTGGATATCAGTGACTCTGTAAACCTCATTTCAAAGGACCTTCACAGGACTTCTACGGGAGCCCTCCCATCTATATCAAGCATGTGTTGATATTAACTCAATAGATTTTGTTGACATACGTCAATAGGGTACCAGCCTTGCCGCGCCAAATCTTTCCGCGCTGTACTTTTCGCGACACCTTACCTTACCGCGACTCACGCCCATGCAAGTGGTGTGCCTCACCGCGCTCACTGCACTCCGACCCGCTCCCTACATTGCCACGCCCAACCTTGCAGTGAACCTTGCTTTCCCACGCTTCTCCCCCTAATAGTAGCGTCACAATGTTCATTTCCACATAGATCATTTCAACATAACCAGACTTGATTTTGCGACTTGTGACTCATTTTCCTGGAACACATCACAATTGTAATAATCCTATTTAACCTGAATCTAGTAAGACAGTGGCACACATATATAGCAAAATCCAAAAGTGATATTCTCTGAAAAAATATGCATTAAGTGATGCAAAACGGAGGATAGGTATGTATTAGCTTTTCTTCATGAACAGAATTAAATTCACCTTGGAATATGACTTAATCAAATCTGTAAGGTTTGAGGGCACAGGGTCTGAGGGAGGGTCTGAGGGAAGGGTGACTGAGGGAGGAGGGGGCCAATCTGTGGTATGAGGGGGCCAATCTGCGGGAGGAGGGTGTGTGGGAGGAGGGATTGAGGGAGGGTGTAAGGGAGGTGGACCCGAGGGAGGAGGGTCTGAGGGAGGGACTGAGGAAGGAGGGTATGAGGGATGTGGGTGTGAGGGAGGCGGGTATAAGGGCGAAGGGTTTGAGGGAGGAGGGTATAAGGCGGAGGGTATGAGGGAGAAGGATGTGAGGGAGGAGAGTAAAAGGGCAGAGGGTATGAAGGAGAAGGGTGTGAGGGCGGGGGGTATGAGGGTGGGGGGTATGAGGGAGGTGGGTATGAGGGAGAAGGGTGTGAGGGAGGAGGGTATAAGGGCGGAGGGTATGAGAAAGGAGGGTATAAGGGCGGAGGGTATGAGGGAAGTGGGTGTGAGGGAGAAGGGTGTGAGGGTGTGATGGAGGAGGGTATGAGGGATAAGGGTGTGAGGGATGAGGGTATAATTTATTGAATAATTTATTGGCATGTAGGAGACTTCAGAGTGCAGCACTTTTCAGCACATTAAGAGGTCAAGTCAGCACATTAGAGTGGTGGAGTCTTGTGACTCATTTTCCTGTAACACATCACATAATATATGCATATATATGCATAGATATATGGGTCAGATTTCAGAAAATGTACAATTCGCCTTGCCAGTGCTCGGTGTGAGGTGGGTCAGATCATTCATTCATTCATTCACTCATTTGGCACTGGGAGATTGGACACCTGTGAGGTAGGACACTAACTGCCCATACAACCCTTACCACTATATCTCTACCACACAATCTTCACATCTTTCAACCCTCATAACTTCTAAACTATTGATTTTCCTTATTAAATTTTCACTCTCATTAGAATTCTTATTTACCCCTCTACCATTTTCCATTAAAAATTCTTTAAAATTATCAACCCTCCCTATTATCGCTCACCTTACCACTGTATTCCTACCATACAATCTTCTCATCTTTCAACCCTCATAACTTCTAAACTATTGATGTTCCTTATTAAATTTTCACTCTCATTAGAATTCTTATTTACCCCTCTACCATTTTCCATTAAAAATTCTTTAAAATTATCAACCCTCCCTATTATCACTCACCTTACCACTGTATTTCTACCATTGTAATCTTCTCATCTTTCAACCCTCATAACTTCTAAACTATTGATTTTCCTTACTAAATTTTCACTCTCATTATGATTTTTATTTACCCCTCTACCAGTCCATTAACCTCCTCCAGTAACCTCGTCCAATACTTCCTCCAGTAACCTCCTCCAGTAACCCCCTCCAATAACCTACTCCAGTAACCCCTCCAGTAACCCTCTCCACTAATCTCCTCCATTAACCCCCTCCAATAACCTCCCCCAGTAACCCCCTCCATTAACCTCCTCCATTAACCCCCTCCAGTAATCTCCTCCAGTAACCCCTTCCAATAACCTCCTTCGGTAACCCCCTCCATTAACCTCCTCCAGTAACCCCATCCAGTAGCCTCCTCCAGTAACCTCCAGCTTCCTCTAGTCTAACCTCCTCCAATACCTCCTCCAATAAACCCCTCCAGTAACCTCCTCCAGAACCTCCTCATGTTACCCCTCTATATACACCTCCTCCTGTAACCTCCCCCAGTACCAGTAATTAATTAGATAAAAGAGGATAGATAGATGAGCTGAAAGTTGTTACTGAAGCATAACAAATCTATGCGAGAGGTAACATGGTTCATGTATATATTTGATATGATTTGTTAATAGATCCCATTGAACATAATCAGGTAATGCCAGAAACTAAAAATATCTTAATTCTAACTGGAAAGAAATTTAAGCTCGTTGATCTGAATAAATCTTGATTAGTATCAAAGAGCAGAACCTCCTTGCCATGTCTATGTATGCTGGCACATTGCCCCATCTTTAATAAGGGGATATTAGGGGCAACACATGGGTGATAAATGTTAGATCAATACATTGTTCACAATTGCTTGAATACCCCTGTATATGAAAACAATCCAAGGAACAATTGTTCAACTACTCTTGTCCACTGAGTGGTCAGCCTTGAAAGCTTGGCGGGTGTCTAAATTACACCATAAATTTACCCTTATCCTTCTAGTCATTATGCCCCCCCCCACACACACACACAACCACTCCCCCAATAGAAAAAGCATATGAACATATCAATATTCTCACATATATAATCACAATGTTTTTGTATCAATCCAATGTATTCCAAGTAAATATACCAACAAGTTCCTCTCACATTATGCTAACATGTAATCGTACCTAGGCAGGTGAATATTTACATGGAATACATTGATACTGATAGGTATTGAGATATGTAGGAATCGTTGATGTTGTTTCTCTGGGTTATTGGGATGTAGTAAGTAAAATGGTTATGTGTATGGCGGTATAAGTATATGTGGTCAGGCAGATCATGTACGTCCACATAACGTATGTATTTAATCACATTTGATCAATTGACATGTACTTATTAATCATTCATATACTGTGCGAACGTAGTGGTAGACATATATGTCATCATTTCATGGTCTGGTACACATTGAAGCATGGCCCTGCTAACGTCTGTATTATTGTCCTAATTCTCCCAGGATTCCATTAATGATATGTTAAAGTGTATTTTAGATATTTTAAATCATATGTCACAGATAAATATCTAGCCAGTATACTGCAACATAATGTTTGATACCGGGCATCCCCTAGTGACCAGAAAAGATTGGACAATTGAGTATAGAACTAACATACAGTGGTGACGGCTAAAAAAAAGCTAAAACTTTACCAAGTTGTTATAAATATGTATAAGGAATGAAACCAGGTGAAATTTAATACCTAGAATAGTTACTTTTTTTCAGAATGGAGGTATAATGTAAAAAAGTAGTGAATTCTAAGGTGTTTTTGTAAGAAAATCAACATTTAGAGTGATTTATTGCATACAAAACTTACGAATATGTCCACTAATGTGCACATTTTCGTAAAGCTTAGGATGTCCCCTTTCTAATGATACCAAGATCATAAAGATTGATACATTTGTCTGCAATACACATTCAGTATAATGTGCAAAGGTTGCAAATTTCGCAATTGTACATTCTAAAAAAGGGAGGCTGTCACAGGAGGCCTTTGCATGGGCCTCTTTCCAGCGCGAATACATTGATAGGAGCGTGACGGCCGTCGGCCGGGAGCGCAACGCTTGAGTGCGGTCGGTAGGTGCGCGGGATGCATGGGAGCGGTATGGGAGGGGAGCGGTAGACATGTGCGCGAAATGCAGGTGAGCGGTAAACTGGAGCGCGGTAAGGTATGGAACCACGTCAATACAAACTAGTTTGGGTTGTCTGCTTTTAATTTTTTATCCAAAATCTGCCAAGAACATTTGTATTTCACAGTGTTTAGATTTTACTTCTGACATGGCGCAGTGCTTATCTGGATGTAAGGAACACACGATCATCATGAATAAAATATTATTTTGTAGAAGGTGGCATGCACTTTCCAGAAGTTATACCTGATATATACTGCTGATAAATAAATCTTCAAATTTGAGTGAGGAAAGTATTTTAATTTCCTTTTTTTTCTTGGTATATAATGCTAAACAAGTTAGATCACTGCTGCCACCTACCACAATAGCTGATATTACAGCTCTCCTTATAGACCTCCCTATTGATGCTAGTAGTGTTCCTCACATAACACCAGGGTCCGCCACTGTCACGTGTGGGGTTCCTACAGAAGTTGCCTGATGACCATGCTGAGCCTCCTTCTGGGAAATATCCTGTGGTGTTGGTGTACCTATCCCAACGATCGCAACCCTGCCCAGACTTGGATTTGGAGACATTACCCATGTAACCTATTCCCAGTGAGTCCCGCAGACATTGTTCTCCTGTTTGTTGAGTGAAGGGAAACAAAGGGAAATATTTTTTTTTGACAGACACAAAATACTAAAAAACTTATGGTACTTGTTTGACATGCGAAATGAACACAGGTTTTGTGTTGTATCACTATGCATCTAACCTCAACGTTGATCTTCATTTATACAGTACTCAGTCTACAGCATTAATGCAGCGGGTATCTTTACTCACTCAAAGAATAACAAGGCACCAAAAAGAAGGCAGAGGCCATTAAATGTGCTTTCATAATACATTGAAATGAATGAGGAAATTGAAAAAAGGACAGCAGAAACCGATTTTTGCTTGGTCGAAATAAGAATTTCTTGTTAACAATTAGCAATATGATAGTCAACATTGGTGCATAGAAAAGGTTTACTCACTGAATGATTGGCAAGGTTTAATTGTCAGGTCGTCTATGGCCATGTCTGCCTGATCATGCACTGTATATACCTCTACTTCTATCCTCTGTATGCTATCTCCCAGGAAGAGGAATACTTCCTCCCATTCCAGCTTTGTCTCACCACTCGTTATCCACAGTTGAATGCTAGCTGGAGAACCAGGTGTTAATCCATATACCTTAGATAATGTTGAACAAAAATTGGAAAATGTTCACTTCTTGACTGATGATAACTGAGGCTTTGAATGAATGAGGTCTAGATTCAACTCTGGCTGAACCATGATAACACCTAATATTCTCATCTTGATATTTTCTCTATATATAGTTTCTGTTATAATATAGGTTTTAAGTATATAAGGCAAGTGAACGCTTTGCATCCCAAATTGATAGTGATCCTTTATTCAGTTGGTTCTCTTAATGTATCCTTCATACTCACACACATTATCTGTGGGTACACACAATGTGCGTGTCCCAGGCTTACCTCTTGATAAGCCTGGCCATGCATAGATAAGAAAGAGGCGTTTTAGTGATGAATTGATACAAGTAATATGATTATATGACATTTCCATGAAGCTAAATTCCACAGATCATGTAACAACTGGGTTGAAAAGTAGACAAAATTCGTGAAATTGTCTTATGAATTAACTGGTGAAGGAAGAAATGAATATTGGAAACTTCTTGTACTAGAAAACAAAAGAAATGTGAGCAAAAATAACCTTGACAACTGACAAGTGAGAGAAGAATTGGCTATTGCAATGTTTATTATCATGTGTGATGTTTATCACAAGTTGCAGAAAATTCATTTAGAGATCATATTATATTTAACAGGATCAGATCAAGCGGATTCCAATTATGGTAAACATGAGTACATTAAATAAGTATTTGTATTTTGAAATTTGAAATTTTTACTTTTTAAAAATTATTAGGTGGTCTAGCAAAGTAACTAAATAGACTCCATAGCATGACCTAAGAAATGCATGGATATATTCAATACACTGTCTTGAAATTTGGTACATGTATTCATACAACCTCAAGCACCAGATAAGAATGAGAACAATCAAGCAAAGAGTTCTTGAAAAGTAATAATCTTGCGACTTGTGACTCATTTTTCTGTTACACATCACATTTGTATGAGCTGAGATGGCAGGGTATAGGAATATTTAATGAAGATTGAGCACTCAGCTTAAATTATACTGACCTTCATAGTGGCCGGGTCGCCCTCTGCCTTGTTGCTGTAGAAGAACTGGAGACAGAGATCCTCGCTTCTAGGGTCTAAATATGAAGTGTAGAAAGTAGAGCCATGGTGTTGGGAGGAGTCCAGCAGATAGTAGTTCCCTGAGATAACCAACAAGTCTTAGGTTACTACAACATACCTATAGCTGATCTTTGTCTGACTAATTTAGTGTTTGAGATGAGAATTGACTTTATTGACTGTTGTAGACACTATTCAATACATAGCATTTTCAATAACATTATGCCAAAGGTATTATTGTTCAATGAACATGTTTTTTTATATGAAAGCTCAGGTCTTTTAATTACCATCAAAATGATCAAGAACAACAATGTGTAATGAACCGCAGATTTGTGGGCATGAGTCGCGAATATAATGAAAGGAAGCAACAAACAAGGATAACTTATTTTGACAAGGTTTTATTGACCCCAAAACACACTGCTGGGACTGGCCGGAGTCTGCTGTTCATGCCCGGCTCTGGTAGAGATGTTGCCTGTTGCCGCTAGGGTGGATAGCACGGCACCCCCACCATACTGTTGGTTGGTGGACGCACTACACTGCCCCCTCACCAGGTGGAGTATTGGAGGTCCCGAGAACTGGTTATGTAGTGTTCGCCTAGACATCGTGGAGACTACTTCTGCCCAGGAATCTAATGTGCAACAGAGGTATAAATACTGTTCAACGCTCCCATCTCCCACCTGAAAAGGCATGCAGATATGCCTATTCGGTCTGACAGAGTCAGCAACACACACTAAAGCATTATAAAATCAGTGGATGTCCTTTTATTGTTAAAAGTAAGACTGATCGTAGACATCAGCCCTTGGGTAAAAAACATTTTAGCCCATGTAGGACGGATTGTATCACTTAGGACTGACCTGTAGCCACAACAGGTCAAACAGGTCCATATCTTGAGGTAACTCAACACTATTCCCCTTGTCTATGGAGTCAAGCATGTCGTCGTCCCAATCCGAGTGGAGTAGTTGGTCCTCCGTGATCTGGTCCACCTCGCCTGATGTGAGCGGTGCCACACCACTGACTCCCGATGAACGCAATTTGTTAATTACCCCTGGGCCATCAACTAGAGCCTGGCCAACCTCGCCAATGTGTGATGGGATGTGGTCTGTAGGATTACCTACCCACGAAGCCGTGTCGACTGCAGCCGGTGGCTGGGTAGGGGAGTTCCCAAGAGACACACTCTTGAAGGACAAGCTCTGCTTTGCAGAAGAGGCCCCTGGTCTGACCACTTGGTCAGTACGATGCTCTCTCGCATGGCCGATCCCGAAATGTGGCCTACCGGTAATTTTCATGCCAAGAGGAATCGGTCAGTATGAATTTGTTTAATGTCAATGAATATTACACTGAGATATAAGGCATAGAGGGGTCAAAGGTAGGGAAAAGGGACCTGGGCCAATTTCGTAGGAATGGACCACATATATTCTCAGTTTTTACTAGATTTCATCCAGAATAATGCGATCTGTTTCTTCTAAATTTTTCCAAACATAGCTGACATACTGTTTGTCCTCACAAATAAAAAAACAGAGATAAACATACCTCAACAAAAAAATATTCAGCTTTGAAGATGCCACATGTACCCGTTTTTTAACTCACCCTGAAACAAGTTCAGCTAAATAACTGTTTTTTAGTTCAATGACCCATTATTTTTAATGGGAAGTGTAAAATAATGTTTCAGCTATGTATATGCAGATTTTAAATGAAATCGCATGTTTCCATCATCTAAAATTCTGAAGAATTTGGGGAAAAACTTTTTTCTCATTAGCTCCTGTAGGGAATGGTAATAAATTTCAATGGTCCTTGAGGTAAAGAATAACTCAATGACATATGGTTTTTACTGGCTTTTGGGGTTCCCCCGACCATGTTCTTTGTAAATCCAAAGTGTGAAAACAATTCAATGAATCTTTTTTTTATTGAACGCTGGCATTTATGTTTAAATACAGATCTATACATACCATGACCAAGTGTGTGGTCTCGGGTCGGACCAGTGCTACTGGAGCCCCTGGAGCCTGTGGCTATCTCCCACTCTGTATTGGAGAGGCCAGCTTCATTGTAAAGGGGACAATGGGAGCCATCCTCAAAGTTGCAGCGTATTCCTTCAATTCCTGCATCATATTCAAGACAATGAAAAAATGAAGGATTAGAATGATGCAAGGGCACTCAAAGGCAAACATGGAGCTGGAAAAATGTTACAGCTTTGTATGGGTAATATGGCTAGTCTTCTTCAAATATTCTATTTTACCCTATTCTAATTGGTTAGTATTTTAAACTTCTCCAGCTACCTATACTAATTACTATATTAATAATTGTGATGCATCCTATAAAACATATCATCAATAAAGTAAAAAAAGACTAGAACTTCCATTGTAAATTATTTCAAATCTCAAGTACAGAGAACATTTTCTTTACATTACGTTATCTAATATTTGACTAACACAATATCAACAAGCAAACATTGGACTGGAGTTGTGCAAATGACCTTTGTTATATTTATGACTTCTTTATAGTATTTTACTTTATATATTAACTTTACTTAATTCTAATTGATTATTATTTTCAAATTCAAGACTTTTTTGTAATGAATTCTACAAAATATGGATAAATACCTTGTATTGGTAATTGTATTGTTATTGATATTCAAGCATTTTATTTCTCTAATATCACTTCATTGCAATTGCTTGTAAATTTGTGCTTTCAATAACAAGTTAAAATTCATCAAAAACTCTAGATAGACTCAAACCATTGCATCTCCTGCGCAAATAGGTGTCCACTTCACGGCTGATAACAACATTCTCCTGACTACTATAGTTAGCAGGCTGTCTGACGGCCTGACTGACATAGCAGGTCAGACTACTGGTGTTGTAGATCACAGAGTTACACATGGCATCCAGGTCCTGGGCACAGATCTGCTGACACACCCTGAGAGAGATCTGATTGAAGCGCTGCAAGATTCCCAGATACATTAGGGTGGAGTCTGTGGCATCCTCTAGTAATATAAGAGGGACAGTAGAGGTGACATAGATAACGCCCTCCTCTCTCTCATAATGTTCACGGCAGTTGTCAGCATCTGTGGAGGAAATGTTTAAGAAATGTTTATTTTTGAAAGGGTGGCACACAGAGAGAAAAGACTGGGCAGTCGGTTTGGTGGCTAATCCTGTGCTGTGGATGCTGATCTCTAGGTTAGACAGAAGCCAGTAACAAAGCCTAAAAGGTTAGTTGGTGGTACCATCTAAGCCAGGACAGAATCTAAGCCAGCTCCTGATCGGGCAAAGCATCCAGTTAGACTAGACTGAAGGGGCAAAGGTAAGACCAAGAAAGAATTAAAGACCTTCAAAACAGTGACACATCTGTATATCAGATGAATCAAGTATGCCTTTTTATTCCCGCCTCAAGGAGCAATTATGCAGAATATTTCTTAATCCCAAAAGATTTGTTTGTGAAATATATGTGATATGTTCTCATCTTCATATTACCATGTGAAATGTCTTCTGAATTTGAGATGCCGTTCCTGTACCTTCTCTCAACATCATCATAGTGTCCGCTGTAGAATGTTTGAGACTTTCTGCAATAAATCAAATGTTTAAACATTAAGTGTTAAGGTATGTATTCCAGAAATGTGTGAAGAGAGACAGACATAAATATAGAGAGAAATACAGAGCGAGGGATGCACAGACAGAGAAAGAAAACAAATGAAATCCACAGAGAAGGGCAGACACAAAGGAAGATAGACAGAATGATAAACAGGGGGAGAAAGAATTGTAGGCACCTAATGTATATCTGCATTCTTGGGGTTACCAACATGTAGAAATACATAAATGTTTTTCACATAATATTTCATTAAAGAATTAACATTATATCACACATATATTATATCACACATATGACATTATTTTCAGTCAACCCTGATTTAAAGAAAAAGTTCGATTTTGATTATGATTACAATACATCTATAGTTGTTATTTACCAATAACAGAAAATTACACATGTAAGTTACCTAGAACTATGCAGTAAATACTCATAAAAATGGACCATTGTCACATTGAGCTAATTTTTCTTCTGTCATACACTTTCGTACAGATCTGTAATGTTCTAACTTAGAAATAAAAAACCTTTTGTATATGCACTAAATGAAATATGGTTGCCCAAATTGAATGTAACATTAAGAAACTAGGATTGTAATCAATTATAATTGCTTTGTATATGGGAATGCATCCGAATTGAATCACACTATCAAGTTATATGGCATCAGATTATACTGTACTTGAAGAAGTTCTGGTTGCATATAGTGACAGCGGGGAAGTCCAGGTTGGTGGCATAGATGATGTCGATATTGACTGCCTTAGGTCGAGTGTTCCAGTACTGTATCCTTGTCACTATAATGTAGGTGAAGCCAGCCACACAGGAGAGCACTATCAACAGCCATAACAACCTGTAGATAATAGAGGGATTCATGGTTGATTGACACTGAATAATTTACTAACTGTATATATATAATTGTCATAATAATATTAATAACGCTGTTTTTCATGATTAAGTGGATTAATATGATATTAATTAGGAGGGAGTCAATGTATATGTACATTTATCAATAATAAAACAGATTTTTATTGCTTAATTATGCTTCGAACACAGAATTACTTTCTGTCCGAACAACACTTGTGTAAGGATATGTGCACTACTTTCGGATTCTCATTTTCCCGCCTCTACTTGCCTTCAGTTTAGGCCTACACTAGATAGTACTGTCTTGTCATTTGTCGCATAAAATAAACTGTCATGGTTCAATGCACAGGTACATTTATCAATGATAAACAGGTTTTAATAGTTTAAATACTCTTTGAAGTTTAAGTCAAGCTTTAAGCTGTCTGCCGCTATGGCCGCTATCTCTGCTGCTATTCCAGTAGCTGACTTCCTCTCATGCAGCTGTCAGTGAATCACAAGGTAACAGCATAGCATTTAAGCATAGGAAGGGAGTGCAAAAGTGGGAATGCTGTATGTTTCAAAGGGCCTACTTTTGTAGTCCCTGATTTTGCGGCATTCGTAATCGAACGTCTTGCTTGCTACATGCCTTGCTGTACTTCTGATTGGACAGGAAATTGTTTAAGCTTTAATTTGATATAGAATATGATCCTGAATTCATATTATTAGTCCTCCTAGCATAACACCATCAAGACATGCCAGATTTGTTGTCAACAACTATGCCGGCAAGGACGTAACATCCTGTAATTTATGCTACATTAGCAACGCATCCTTCGCAACAGTTTTTCCTGCATACAGTTAGTGCGGTTCAACTTGTAATTATAATGATAATAATAATAATAATAATCATCATCTGAGCGAAAAACAACTTTCTGGGCTGGCTGGGTCGCTGATCCCTCAGATTGGCCTCAGTATAATACACCAATTGGTGCATCAGAAGCAACACAATGTTGGGCATTAATCCTTTAACACTGCACTAGGAGCCTGTAAAAGAGGTTCTCAATCATTTTAGTCTCTGCCAAAGGTTATTATATCCCCAAGATATTCAATGCAGTGACTCAAACCTAATATTTAATCAAGTGTTTCATTAAGAGGCAAGCACAGTGCATTGTTCAACTATACCCTGGAGTTTTTCTGTAAGACGCACGCTATTACTTGCTATTGTAGTGACTGAACACTGACTCAATCATCCTTTATTCTCCACTACACACACAGTTCTCAACCTGCCCACCGCTTGCCACAGAGGGCAAGTACATAAAATATATACAATAAACACAGGGGTGTCACAATTATACAGGTTAACATATCATACATATACAGCATGATTAAACAACTCATAAGTTATCGCAAGTACAAGCTGCAGTGCATAAGATGGACATTTGGTGGTCCATAAAGGAGTATCTAATATATAAAGCTCTAGAAGGGTTTTTTGTCACATCGGGATTGGGACCTATTTTAGGTTGGGATTTGGGATTTAAAAGGGCCTACACTGTTTTGCGAAAGCCCCGTTGCTGACCGGCGGGGGTGGCGGCACCCGCGGCCGCCGCTCCCTCGGCGGCCGGGAACAGTAGTCCCGTAGGCGCACGTACCCCCTCGCGTTGGCCAACGGCAGGTGGGACGTTGGCTGACGCACAGGGTGGCTTTGGGTGGCGGCCCATATAACGTTGGCCACCTTTAGGGTATACGTTTGGCAACTGATATATTAGCGTCAGGTAACTGAATATGAACATTGGGCAACAGGAATATGAACGTTGGGCAACAGGAATATGAACGTTGGGCAATGAAAATATGGAATTTTGGGGTGGTTTGGAGCGCTATATAGGATCGGATTTTACTTCTTTCTAGGGTTCATTTGCTACATAAAAGCAGAGTAAAGACAAGACAACAGCTCTTTTTCTTCATTTTTTTTATATTCATCTTTGTATTCACATCAAATCCACAGCTATTCATTCGATTGGTCCCTACTGCACCTAATTCTGATCATATTGACTCTGATTGTGAATTCATCTAAACCAATATATGTATACATATATTGGATTATTTACTGTACTGTAAAACCTTCATTCTTAATGTAAATGTCTATCGCTAATGTTAAGGGAACGGCCTGAAGACCTGAGTATAAATCCTGTTAGGTACTCAGAGGCCTGTCGACCTGTTCGTCTGATTTGTTACTCATTGATGAATAAAAGATTACTCTATCTATCTATCTATCTATCTATCTAATATACAACCATTTCTCATAGAATACAATAATATCATATAGGTGTAAGTGTCTGGGGAGCTTGGACACCTCATAAACAAATTACTTCTATTAGTCTAGGGAGTTATCATAATACAAATAACAAATAAATAAGTGAAGAATAATCCAATAAAAAGGTTTGACCATAAAACACCTAAATATGAAGAGGACATTATCATCAGCGGGGTATAAGATGGGGTAAGTGTAGGATGTGATGGGCGAGATGGGGCAACATTTTGAGATATTTACATCGATAACCAAACAATTATGATATACAAATTAGATGCGGAGGTGAGATGAGGTCCACAGATCATGACCATGTCTGCATAATGATGTGAGGTACCATCTAGTTGCTAGTGCTATTCTCCTTCAATGCATTTCGAACGATTTCCAGGGTTGATCGAGAGGTAACTATTGCTTTATCATGTCTTGACACCGTCCTTTGACATCATGAGTCATATTGCTGTTTAGCCGCAAAGTTCCTGAAATGATAAGAACATGCTTTTACATGCACATATTTAAAGCTGATATGATCGGTTGGGGAACGCCCTATCATTATTAGATTAAACCACAACAGTGTGTGAAATTAACTTTTATCTATTATCTATTTTACTATTATTTTCACCCGCCAACATGGTGAAATCAGGAAAGACACAAATCCTACTTTATCTCCCGCTCCCACTTACCCCTGTCTGGCTGATCTCTATTTCCTGCTCTGCACTGCCCCCCCCCCCCCCCCATCCACCCCCACCCTGTCTCATTTCAATTCGATTTATTTCATTACCACAAGCGTTATGATTTGAGAACCCTGTTTGTATTGTGTTATATCATTTTATCTCATGTTTATTAGGCTCACTTATATAATTATACTGCTCTTCATCTATCATGATCTGTGAAGCATTCTGGAAGTAAATCCGAAGCGTTTCTCAACCATTATTATGTAAAATAAGGTTTTTCAACTAATTAGTACAGTACATATTAGTTGCCTCTATTACTGAGTCACATACTTATAAAAAAAATCATTTTATGATTTATGTAAGCATTATGAAAGTATATCGAATGCAGCCACTCACAAATTATTATTGTTCAAAATAAGATGTCCTATACTGACCAGTAAAGTATGTTATTGGTAAAATGTCAGTATATGTAAACACTTGATAGTCGTAGGTCCATCCGATATTCGTTTTTTCTCTCAACTCATTTTATATTTTACATCAATTTATCCTATATTTAACCCTAAGCCTCAATCGTATACAGTAAAAAGGCCTTCTAAATTAATGGTAACTGTCGGCAGAAATGGAATTGACTTTTC
Source organism: Sthenelais limicola (assembly GCA_942159475.1). Classification (NCBI taxonomy): domain Eukaryota; kingdom Metazoa; phylum Annelida; class Polychaeta; order Phyllodocida; family Sigalionidae; genus Sthenelais; species Sthenelais limicola. The sequence continues at coordinate 106,775,872 of OW804099.1, forward strand.
ATATACTGATATAGACATGTAGACCTTTTTTGTCATTTCATGTTGTATCTAATTGGGCAAATAAAAGATTTTCTTATCTTATCTTATCTTATACACTTCAACAAAGTTATTCTTAGCTTGAGCTTTAGATAAGCTTATCATAGGTTCTATTTTACATAAACTTTAATACTAACTAATAATGCATTGTCCCATACTTTGTGTTGTATAAAAATATAAATCTCTCAATCTCCCTAGGTATTTAAACATCGATTATTTGAATTTGCTGATGAAGGATCATCCTGTATCCAAAACGTTGGAATCATACTCATAAGATACATCAATCACCTAATAAAACATTAAAAATCAGAAAATCGCTTAGAATATATAGCTTTTGGTGTTCTACCGACTTAAATTATTTAAATGTTTAATAGATAATTATGACTGCTGATTAATACGATATCAATTATGCATCATATTGTAAAATAGAGGACTATCCCCCAATATCATAGAATAAAATAAAGACCAAACATTTAAAGAAACCAAGAAAAATGCAAAACCTTTAACAGACCCTAATGATATCTAGAAAACTCCATGAATTCCTGAAAAACTCAGGAAATTATAAATTTATCTTCATTTTCATTATCCGAATTTTCCATTCTACAGTACCCAGGATAAAGGAAAGAAAAAAACAGAGCTAACTACGATTTCAGTGTGTAAATACGATGCTACAATCTGTATGAAAATGACGTGATTTTGGCTGAAATTGAAGTGTTCCTGATAGTATCGCACCTGGATATTTAATCAGATTCTGTACGTATGGGCCTATACCTGGAAATCTTCCAATACGGTAGGCTATACGTGCTATGATTATTAGAAGGGATAGCAAGTCAAATTTACCTGATTCTCACAGATTGGTACCACTGGGGCAGTGATTCTGAAGACGTGGGGCAGGGCTTCATGGAATATGAAAATAAAATAATTCATTCTCAATAGATGTCTATAATCGAAGATATGCAAAATTATTAACAAAAGTAAAGTTCAAGCAAGAATTCGGGCACCCAACGGAAGACCTATTTAGACAATTGTTTACTTAGAATGCTGGGCAACCTTACTGTAAAACATCTTCAGCAATAAAAGAATCCTTGAATTGAATTGAATTGAATGCAGTACTGTCCCTTTTGGCTTGTTTATCTTCCTTCTAAGCTCCCCCCGCTCCCCCCTCCCCAGACAATGTAGGCTAGTGTAGACAGTTTATGAAACATTACATTCACATTCTCCTTCTCCCCTGTTCTCCTCCTTCCCCCGTTTCCTTGGCCAGGTTGTCGCCAGGTAGCTTAAAAACATGACGGGAGTAATCACTTGCACCCAATCGCGGGTCCCGTGACCATACCCACGGGTACGCTGACCTTACCAGCGGGTACCAAGCTGTACGCGTCCCGTGACCAAACACTACTTAGGCCTATTGTTTACTTTAACGGACATGGCCACCATTTTGGATTGTGTAACGTTGCGTAAACAACATTTAAACAAGACACTAGATTTAATTCAAACCAATGTTTTTTTTTACAAATGGGCCTTGCAATCGCTCTAGTAGCCTCGACTGATATTGAAAATGATAAATACAATACATTATTCTTACCTTTGGTGAGAGAGGCTATCCAGCTTGAGAAGCTGCAGCAAAATGTGCCAGCAGGTTTAAAAAGGGGTTCAACCGGGTTCAAAGCAATAGGCGTCACATTCACAGGCCTATATGCTAGGTGGCGCATCTGATGTAACTAGCCTAATCATAGTGCCCGGCTGGTAAGAGTATAATTATGATGGATTTGTTTATAGCTCTCTGAACTAATTTATCTGCATGAAAATAACTATGGGTCACTACCATCCGCTTTATCTTTGCAACCGTTTACCGCAAGATGACTTGATTTATAGTACATAGAATAGTTATATAATGGTAGTGTTCAACTTTAGGATAATTAGATATACATGTCGGGACATTTGCTAGTAAGCCTAAAGCTATTATAGATGCTTCATGTCTTACAATATGACAGTAGACTGAGGCAAGATATCAATATGAATTATATACCTGGTAATACCGAAACAGGGAAATACCATAATAAAGGGAAATAAAGCCTTAAATCCTTACCTAAAATGCCCCGATCTGAATAAATCTTGATGGAAAGAAAGCTCGTAAATCCTCGTTTAAAATGGTCCGATCTTAATAAATCTTGATTTTTATCAAAAGAACAGAACCTCCTTGCATAATTATGACGGATCATCTATAATACATTTAGGCTATGCATGCTGGAACATTGCCCCATCTTCGATGAAGGGGTTATTAGGGTCAACACATGGGTGATTAATTTTAGACCAATACATCGTTCACAATTGCTTAAATAGGGACTATATGAAAACAATCCGAGGAACAATCGCTCAACTACTCTTTTCCACTGAGTGGTCAGTTTTTCCCTGGCATATATGCGTTGCACCCTTTTCAAAGATAATGTAATATGTATATCCTAGTTTTGCCCCCATACATATCCATAGCAAGGGGCTTCTGCTCTTCATAAATCAGGATTTATTCAGATCGGTGCATATTAAGTTAGGATTCATAAATAGGCTTTGTTTTCTTAAATAGGCTTTTTTTTCTTAATTATGGTATTTGCCATTGGAATTACCAATTTGGCATACATGTTTATCCATATAATATACGGGTAGAGCGATTTTGACGAAAAGAGGTAGAAAAGAGGGGTTTCATTGTGTCACATGTTTTCGGAATCTGGGGTCTCCCATCTACGTGGGAGCGTGAAGAAGAGGGTTTAGGAATAGAAGAGGGGGAGGGGGAAGAGGAGGGAATGAAGAAGGGGGGAAGAGAGGATGTAAGGGAAGGAAGAGAGGAGAAGGAGAGAAAGCAGGGAGGGGGGAGCATGAGGAAGAGGGGGAGGGGGGAAATCGGAGATGGGTTTGGGAGAGAAAAACGAGCATGAGGAAGAGGGGAGGGAGAGGGGGGGGGGATCGGAGATGGGGTTGGGAGAGAAAAACTGGTATGAAAGAGAGAGAATAGGGGAGGGAAACGAGGGAGAGGGGGAATTATGGGGAGAGAGGGTGACCGTGCACAGAACGGCTACTTCGCTAGTTACATATAACATGAAGCACAGCTCGGTCTAATAATTGCAATGAGCTACACGCATTTTTAAACATCTAGGTATGAATATGTGTACACATACACATACATACATATCCATATATACACATATATGCATGTATGCGTATATAATGTATGTATATGCATGCATGGTCAATTCTACTATATATTGGGGAGAATTTACCACAAATTTTGCTAAAAATTCAAACTTCTTGAAATACAGCTATTTTAATTTATATAATATATTCTTTGAATGTATATATATAATTGTTCAGGCGGTTCGAATAGTTGCCAACGTGCCAACGATGGCCTCTGTGAATACACTATCCTATAATATAGCAGCAATGTCGCGCATTTAAGATTTAACACTTGGCAATGCCACATTTCGCGCACCCATACTCATGGGTGTGTGGCATCCTTTTCACACGTTTGAAAGCTAAGGTGAACCCTAAACAGATGTTGTTGTGTATTCAGAAATCGCCACGATTCACGAGGTCTTATTTAGAACAATCATAAATCAAAAAGCAATAATTGAGTAGTAATGGTTAGGGAGGTTTAAAAAGGTGTTTTAAAGGAAGATATATTGGTTGATTACGCCCACAATTGGTCATGAGGACAGTAAGGCTAATATCCTTTAATCATAGCGAATAATAGGTAGACTGATGTAAAATTGTACTGATGAACCTACTTTACAACATTTTTCATTAAAAGACGTGATGTAACATTCTGTTCCTCACTAACCCAAGCTTTGGACTTGTAAATACATGTATAATATATCAAATTGTTTTTCTTTCTTTGCAATCATGTTCAAAATCGTTTAGACTGATAACGTTGTGGTAAACGGTGCCTTTGCAGTGGGTAATATCACCTCATCAAAAGAATCATGAATTCCAACGACTTAGGCAATAAATGGTCACTTCATTACTGCAATAGATATGCAATGACCATTGCGCAATGGTAGCGCAATAAAAATACACTGACATTGCAGCCGGAAATCTTGTATAAAAAAATCGTCAATAATTTAATGGGAAAAGATCCTTTGACTTGAGACTCAGAAGAATATATACAAGTTATTGGATGCTTCATAGTCTGGTTCGAATTTTATGCCAAATAAATGGCGTACAAGAGCTTAGCTAATTCAAATGAGTGACCAATAATTTATTTCTTGTCAATTTTCGTCACAAATTCTCCTCGTTTTGTAGCCAAATAGAAAACAACTGCCGCGCCACCATCGGGAAATTTAGAACTAACATCACGGCAGTACAGCCGGTGGCTACCTGTGTGGCGTTGCTGACCGGTAGGTGGCGTTAGCTAACACAGGGTGCTGTTATGCAACATTCACCTGGACGGTGCTGAAGGCACCAGGGACGGTCGGCAACGGTCAGGCAATACAGTGTACTGGATTTGGGAAAAGGTGACCATGTTGGCATAATTTTTCCAGGACGGGATTGCAAATAGAATAACGGGATTATAAATTGAAAACCTGCAGGATTCGGGAAATGGGGCTTATGAAAAATGGGAAACAGGATTCAAGCTGGGGTCTTCCCTACCCTAATTGGAAAGGGGGAGTGTTAGGGGGGGGGGAGGTGTAGGTGGGAAGAGTGAAAGAAAGGGAGAGGGTGGGGAACTAGGAGAGGGGAGGGGGAGGAAAGAAGAGGGGGAGGGAAAAGAGGGGACGGAGCGGATGTAGGGGAAAGGGGGAGAGGAGAAGGAGAGAAGGCGAGGAGGTGGAGCATGAGGAAGAGGGAAGGGAGAGGGAGGAATTGGAGATGGAGTTGGGAGAGAAAAACAGGTATGAGAGACAGAGAAGAGGCTGAGGGAAAAGACTGAGAGGGGGAAATGTGTGGAAATAATACATTCTGACAGTGGGCATGAAGATTAGCATTGTCTGTACGCAATTGTCCATCTAAAAGACTGCTTAGCAAGGAGAATTAAGTTTAACTTATTAAGACTACCTCCTGGCTACTGGGGATGAATCTTCTGTGATGAACCTCACCCCGTGGAAAGTAGTGTTCTGTGTGTACTGGTAGGCCAAGTCCCTCTTCCTCCCCCTCTTTTCACCACCTGAAAGAAACAAATCATGAATTATTTTAGAGCTGTAATAGAAATATAACCAAAATAATCATTAAGTTTGTGGTGCTATTCATCCATGATGTGCTCCTTGGGAACAAAACAAATTTGGCAGCAAATCAGCGGCTGACCAATCTGTTAGAAAGATATTTTAAACAACAGTAAACTAAATCATCGAAAACTGAAATGTCAAAACATTCCGTCTTGAAAATTATTGTGTCATTCCTGACTGATTCATTACAACTTTGTAATCACGCATCAATACTCTGGCACCCCCCCCTCATTTACCCCCTCCCACTCCTCCCTCGCATACAGGTACTCACATTTATATACCCTAAAATATATCCAAAAAGGACCAGTATAAATCCCCCTATTCCACTACACCTGTACGGTTCCGTCAGCCCTGTCCGGAGGACATTATTATGTGGTTTGTGAAGGTATCAGGGGTGAAAATGTGATTTTGAAGCCCTTTTTAATTAGGGTATCTATAGCCTGGGAAAGCCCCTTTCAGGAACTAGAAGATATTTAGTTCATGCCTCTATGCCCACCATTCACAGCAACGTGGGATTCCCTAGCAGAAAGTCTCATAAGAGTACCTAGCAATTAGAGAGAGGGAGGGGAGGGGAAAAAGGTATGAGAGAAGAGGGGGAGGGAAAAGAGGGGAGGGAGAGGGTGCAGGACGGGGACGGGAGGGAGGGGGAGGGGAAGAATGAAGAGGAGGGAAAGGGTGGGGAAATCGGGGAGGCACAAAGATAAGACAGACAAAGAAGAGGGGGAGGGAAAAGAGGGTGTAGGAGAGGGCAGGGGGAGGGGAGAGAGGGCGAAGGACGGAAAGTGGGGAGAGAGAGAGCCAAGATGGTGGGAGGAAAAGGTTGGGGGAATCGGAGAGGGGAGAGGAGGGGTAAAATGTATGAGAGACAGAAGAGGGTGAGGAAAAAGGGCAAGGGTGAAGTGTGGGAGAGAGGGGGACCGTCCCGAAGAGGGGTACTTTGCTAGTAAGTCATAATATGAGTAAATTTGGTAAGATTTCTTTTGTCATAGTAGCTGAGAATGAAGCTTTAAAATTAAGCCAGACCCATGATTGAGGAAATATGGTTGGAAACATATTGAAAAGTAATGAACTCTGGCGGCAAGAATTTGGTGCGTGCAAAATGTCTTTTTTAAATCAAATGTTGTCCATACATAATAAAAGGTTGCCTCCTACAAGCAGGTGGGTCAGAACATGTGTCCATCTCTCATTGGTGCAGGTACAAATCTTATCTCTATAATACATTCATATAAATTACTAAATTCATGATAACACACTACAAAAATACATTTCATAATCAATAAGACAATATTCATCGTCATAAGAATAGCAGATATTGTTGATTAATTGATATAAAGTTTCCCCCACAACTGGCCACAAATAATTAACACCTTCCGTATGCTTCCCAGTTGTAGTAGGGTCTTACAAGGATTAGCTGAGAGCATGGAGGTTCGGGAGGATACTTAATATACCTTGCAATTAGCTCGTCTGAAACGGGTAGTACTTCTCAGCATGTAGTTTCTATTCAATTCGTCCATTCCTTCTCCTATTGTTCCCCCCCCCCCCTCACTCCCGAGAGAAACAGAGCAACAGTGACTGGACATTGCATCAGCCTGCTATGTCGTAAAACCCAGCTGCAGTAAGTAGGCTACAGAAGCTTGTGTGATGGAATAGCATTGAAATGTCTTCAAAACTACTTCCTTGATAAAAAATATTTTGGGGAAATTAATACCCTTGACATCTGAGTAAGCCATCCTTAAACTTAGAGCCCTGTACCTGCCGCCAGTAAAAAGTATGGAAAGCCATTTATGTACATATCCCTGTAACTCTAAAACGGGAAGACTAGCATACTGATCAGGAATATAGAAGTAAGAATAGCCATAGAAAAAGCGTGCGGACTAGGAATTTTAATTCCTGTTCAGCTGCGGGATAGGTCCAGCCCGCACTCTTCCTATTCTTCCAAAAAGTTACATTTTAGGAATTTACTAGTCTTACAGTTTCTTAATTCCTGTTCAGCCATGACCAATTCCTGAACAGCATCATGCTTCTCCTATTCCTCCCCGGGTTGGGCGCCATTCCGCAGTACGTTTTCCTGTTCAGCAATCTTTCAAATTTCAGATACCCCACTCTGCACCTGTTCAGCCTGAGGAATATTTTTAGTGCGACGTAGTGCGGAGTAGAAATGAAATATGCGGAGTAGGATGATGCGGAATAGAAAAAAACGAGGATTTTTTCATATTCAAAATGAAAACCCAAATGGTCAAAAATCAATGGATGGCAATTAATCGTAGGTTTAAATGATCCAGAATATGCTACAAGGGTGTTTTCCATCCCATAATAACGAAAGTATCATAGACTTGAACTTGTTGAATGAAGTAATTAAGGGGAAAGGGACAAGAGCATGGGGAGGGGGTGGGGTCGTGGAGGAAATTGGGAGTATATTTAAAGGTTGTAGATCCCTTCATAAAATATATACGGTACTTGATTAGTGATTAATTTATTCTACAGGATTACAAGGGTTTCCCATCAGGTGATATAGCTAGGTCTCGCAAATGTTGATCCTCCTTCTTCTCACCCATCCTCCTCCCCCACTTAACTATACCAACACTGTCCCATGTTCTTAATCTTTACCATATTTTCAAATATAATGATATCTCAAAATATATTTTTGTGATTTGTGACTCACACCACGTCGCACTACTCCGTGCGTAATGGAGAAGGAAGGTTCTTACTGCGCAGGTAATGGAAAGCCATTTATGTACATATCCGCGTAACTCTAAAACGGGAAGATTAGCATGCTGAACAGGAATACAGAAGTAAGAATAGCCATTGAAAAAGCATGCGGACTGGGAATTTTATTTCCTGTTCAGCTGCGGGATAGCCCCCAACCCGCACTCTTCCTTTTCTTCCAAAAATTAACATGTTAGGAATTAGTGGGAGAGCAATGATATAAATTTAAAATTTTGTTTGAATAAGATAGTCCTGGCATATTTTTTTGAATTCTTAAAATAAAAAAAGCTATTCAAAGACTGAATTTTGCTGACCAGTTCCTACCCCGCATCTGAGACTAGAAACATGTTGCTGATCAGCAGGGCAGAAGCCTAATCCGTCCGCAATGGGCTCCTACTCCGGCCATGTGTACTGCTGAACAGGAACTGTGTAAGGCTGAACAGGATTTTTGCTGGTCCATTTTTACTGATTGGGGATATGTACATAAATGGCTTTCCATAAAAAAGCCTTTTATATCGTGGTGTGGAGCAATGAATGTCGTAAGTCCACAATTTTTTAGTGTGGGTCCTGTTGCAGCTGCTAGTTTGCATGAAGGCTGGGTCATTGTTCTCACTGGAGGTACTTGTACCATCTTGACTTTGTGGTTTTGTGGCTACAAGGTGTACATGGGACATTAAAGGTTCTCTCGATTTAGTTACTCTAATTAAATACCTTATTCTTTAGCATCTGCCACTGGGGCCCATCTACTTTATTTAAGACTCTAGGAAAATGAGGCTGGATTGCTAGGGATATTACCCACTCTACTGCTCCATTAATTATTACTGAGCTATTAATGAATTAATTTCTCCTTTTGTCGCCTCCGAAAAGTCTATGAAAAGCTCCACTTAGTCGGCTCACAATGGTTATAACCTTTTTTACTGTTTGGAGCTTACAAGTTCCATACACCAGCTACTCTACCATCACGTAATGGAGTAATTGACATGGTTAATGTTCTTCATTGTTGTCCTACGCAAATACTCTATTCAATCAAAGTTTGTCAAGCATCTAGGAGGTGCGTCACTAATGTACTATTTGTGCTGGTTCAGCTGCAGCTGTCACTTTATTATGTAACTTATAATACCTGAATCGATTGAAAACTTAAATTAATAGACAACATCAATCTGCCAAAATGATGAGAGTCATGTACTAGAATTTCACCCGGCAGTTGTTCTCACTGTAAGGGTGTATACAAAAATCCATATTAAATTGTATATTTTGGCTTATAGGTCTATTTTCAATATACAGTACATTCCTGTAAGGAAGAAAGTGACCCTTACCCAGACACAATCAACATCTAGATGTTCTTGATGCTTTTGTTAATCAATGCCTTAAGACAAAGGAAACATCAATTCAATTCATTTGATCTATACTCCTTCCTTTTTGTATGCAAGCTATACAGATATAGCTATAATCAAGCTATATTCTTTATAGCGACCTTCTTTAACCACCATTTAAAGGCACACAATTAGCAACAATTGTGAGTGTTCTATGTTTTAAACTATTCCATTATAAGGTGGTACACCAACAAGTTTACATTTAATTAGATTGTCATAACGGAGGACAGAAGATATCAAGCTAGAAAAGAAATTGTTTCGCCATGTATTTATGCTTGATGTCCCCAGGTCAGAAATTGTCAGAAAATTATACGTACAAATGGAATAGATTAAGGCCATTAACAAGGGAAATAGATGATCCGACTGAATTCAGCAGATTTGTGAAATATAGTGATAAATGATTATACACAATAATATTTTCCTAAATGCTAGGTCATCGCGTTATCTAATAATTATATAATGCTCAAGAAGGGTTTTTTTCCACGCATGTTCTGGGAATCTGTGATCTCCGTACCTGTCTTTTTGGTCCCTAAAGTTCCGTCGACACTGTCTGGATGACATTATATGTGGTTTGTGAAGGTATATGGGGTGAAAGTGTGATTTTGAAGCCTTTTTTAAATCGGGATATCCACACTCTATTTATAGCCAGGGAAGAAAGTATGGTCAAACCAATGATCATGATACCCAGAGGCAATGACCAATGAGCTCTTGAGCCAATTGATCATGTGACCCAGGGATGCGGAGGGTATGGGAAAAGGGAGGGGGAGGAAGAAGAAGCGAGACAGGGAGAGGGAAAGAGAGAAGAGGAGGAAGGGGAGAGAAAAAGAGGGGAAGGAGAGAGCACAGCGGGGAATGGCAAAGAACAAAAACAGGGAGGGAGAAGGGGAGAGATCAGACGGGGAGGTCTGATAACCATACCTCCTTAAGAAAATTCACAGAGACTAGTGGAGGAACACAACCCCGGACATATATGACATAGAGAACTTGTTCATATTTTACCAAACATAACTCGGTGTATTTGAGTTGCATTTGTGCTCTCCTAAATTAAGGTTACGGTACTGGCGGAACTAGGATGGGTAAGATGTTTTTAAAGATGACCAAGATGCTTTCTACAGCATGAGAGGAAGAGCTAAAAATATTCGAAAATACACAGATTTCTGAGGCAAGATTAGTAAGTGGATATACATGTATGTGTTTAACATCATTGGAATCCCCTTGATCCCATGCCGACCCACATGTGCTCATGACCCGTCCTCAGCTCAACCTGACCCCTTCCTCTGCTACATGATTGACACTGAATACATCAATCCACTATGAAAAAGCACATTTCTCACAAGAATACATTATTCTCTGTGAATAGCACCATTTCTGGACTTCTGTTTATATATATATATAAGTGTTTTTATTTCCAAATCATCATACAGTTACATTATCCGAGTTATATAGAAAAGGGTCATGTCTCAGTCAATGAACCCATTGATTTTCCTAAAGCGCCCATAAGCTTTGATACTATTATTACAACTATTCTCTGAACAGAATGTGCATACTTTAGTTGAGGTATATATTTACGTAATGAATCTCTCACTCTATACAATAATATTGTGTGTTGTTTTGACACAAATATACGTATGCATAGGAGCTAACCTGAAATTATGAATATAACTCGTTTAATATGATGTTTGACATCTTTAAGATAAACTATGACCTGGCTGCACTTACCCCTTTCCTCCATGTCCTAGCTTGTATAACCGATCTCTACTCAATGATACTTCAACTCCTATATCGATCCTGAGTAAATAACCACAAAATGGCACATATATCACACAGGAGTGCTCTTCATTGAGAGCTTTATACTTATCAATACCAATCTGTCAGTCATCAAACAAGGTGCACTATTTGTGCAAATGTCCCAGGCTAATCAGATGAGATTTAAGCCCAAGGAAATCCATGGTAAGTCCAATAATCAGTATGACAGACACAGCGCAGCCTGGAGCATTGATTGTCCCTCAACACCGACACAAGGCATTTGATGGCTGGTGAGTGGGAGATCACTCTTTTATAGCACATTATCTCTACTCTGATATGTACAATAGGTTGTTTGGAGTCAATGATGAGAATGTAGCCAGGAGTTGTCAGAAAACGTCAGAGTTGTCAGATTAAAGAGTTAACATTGATCACCAACATTGTTATACCATTTCACCCTAATCACTTGGTAAAAACTTCCATTTAAACATTTCTATCGTTTAACTAGTTCTGCTTGCTTTTCAATAACATTATATATGCACTACATATGATAAATCCTCAATGCAAACCTTTGTTATCAAATGGACCACTGGCCTATAAGTACAGTTGCGATTATTTGTGCAGCCTGAACATACTCTCAGCAACAATATTTCCATTCTAGGACATTGATTGAAGCTATTAGACAGAATCCTGCTTCACAATGAATTATGGAACAATGGTGGACTGACTGATTCCCTTCGACTCACAGTACTTGTGATAGGTCTTAGTGACTAAGCAACCTGGGGCCTGTTGCACAAGACATCATTACCCTTAGTTTTTATATTTTTTTTTAATAGATTTCATTGACAAAGTTTCACATATTGATAATTCTTATTTGTCGAAAAGATGGTTTGTAGTATAATATTACAATTTAAATCATTAATCTTCATTCTTATTTCCTCTACAACAGTCATACGTTATGCTGTTATGTATGTTTATATTCCTTGCTAAGCTATTTTTGTAGATTTAGATTCAGAAAATGATATATTCAAATCCGTGATAGCTATAAGAAGTCATCTCTTCAGCACAACAGAGGTTCTCAGGCACTCTTAGCTATCTTACAGGATTTAGTAGTGGGCAATGTCACCCATGTTGATGACTGAGGGCGATTCACTTCATGAGAACAGTTGGTACATATAACGCGCATAATATGGCATACAGTTGTCAGGTTTACTCAATATCGATGCAATGTTTAGGGATTATACCACAAACGTTATGGGCCGAGATTGGTGTACGATTCCATATACCACGAGGCCGAAGGCCGAGTGGGTATATGGAATTGTACACCAATCGAGGGCCATAACCAGAGTGGTATATTTATTTTAGTCCGTGATGGGTCAGATAAGATACAAATAGAGAACATTACAAAACCATTATATTACAAAAAAACAACAAGTCATTATTTTACTAACCTTTCTGCATTTGGTTCAATTCTGCGTTTCGGAAATTAGATTGCAGGAATGGGTCCAGTTTTGCAGCTTCACTCTCGCTAGCCGGCAGTTGTAGCCAGAGTGACTTTCAGCATGACCAATATAACTATGTGGTGCACTTTCATTAGCAGTAAACAGCCTATTCCACGCACATACGCTTCCCTTCGAAAGTGCCCACGCCGATCGCTTATAGCATAAAAAATAGACAATATAAAGAATCGTCGATCGCTTATAGCATGGAAAATATACAATATAAAGGACGGACATGTATGGCTTCTGAAATCGCCACCTTCGCTATCGGGGTTAAAACTATATTAAAATCATTTCTACCTATTCAGAATATTCACTTATTTCTTTTTTAAGTGGCTAGACACACAAAAATAACCGAATCGATCAAGGTCAAGGTTGCCATAAGCTTGCCGCGTTAGTCGGAAACCGTATGATAATGCGACGGCATGGCAAAACATGTGACGGTTCCATAAGCAAGATGGCGGCCGCCCTGCGGTAGCAGTCCAAGGAGTGAGAACTCTCTCGAAGGAAATATAGGTGTTTTAACTTTGACTGGATTATCATGAGAAGTGATATAACGCAAAGGCTATTATGCCTGGAACATTGTGCCTGAATTTACTTTTGGATTATGTTACCTGGGCATGTGGGATTCATATAGCCTCAGAGGTAAGTCATGTTTCTACGAATGGTTGAACGGACGGGACCCGCCTCGATCTTCTGTTTGTCTGCTTGTTTCAATATTAACCTGGGCAGCAAATGGAATTTTGAGTCAAGGTCTTAGTCTAAACTTCAAATTCTTTTAATCAATGTTAATATATGGTTGTTCATGTCGAATTTCATCACAGATTTAGCCAACAAAATGGCCGCCTTATACAGTCGGTAACGAGAGCCGTGGTGGGGGTGGGGATGTTTGAGTGAGGACCAATGGGAAACGAAAAACCCCAAATATACCATGGCAAAAGGGGGGGGCTCAGGATTATAACCAATCACCATCCAGAAAGTCCCAATATACCATCATGACGCTGTGGTAAATGGCCTCATATTGCACAGTGAATATAGCCAAAATCTGAACCAAAATGGACTAATTAAATATATACAATTCTCATTTACCCAGACAGAGGTAGACCCAGAGGAGTGTAGGGCTAGACATTCCTGCATTCGCATATTATAGAAATAGATTGTAGATGCATGGTATACTTTTATGATAAGTTGAATCATTGAATCGCCTGCGGCTAACACAAATAGAAGAACAGATATTTCATTTTCCTCTCTCTTATCAACCAGCACAAGGAGAATGGCAGATTAGAGTAAAGCTATAAAGTGATGCATCAATGGGTGTGCCTAGTGCTTATATGCATTATCTCTATAGTTCCCTATAGGGCGCGTAAGTAGTCCACGGCAGCGATTTTTTGAGTCGCGCTACTGTTGCAGTTTCATGACGTCATGTGGACATGTCGCCCAAAGCTACCATAGCCCCACCATTGCGGAGATAAATAATCTCTGTTTGTCCATCGATCATATAGTTTTACGAGTTCTAACTTACATGTATCCATCTTTAGAGGCAAACAATTTCAACTATAGCCTTCATAATCGTCAAACCATTACTGCGACGATGTATTGAGTGATTATTTATTGCCCCAATGCTAACTCTATGGGGATTATTTACTTCCGGTCCACACATCGGTAGAACTACGCGAATAATTTTCATCAATTCGCGCCCCGCCGCCATGACACTTACGCGGCCTATTGTCAAGTGGTTAGAGTGTTAGACTTCCAAACTACACTTTGTGATATAGAGTCCCAGAGCAGACAGCCTTTTTACATTTGTTTTATTTTTCGAGTCATTTTTATTTCCTTATTTCCCTAATTATAATATCTTCCCATGTTTGTTTTCTTTTAAACTCACACATTTATTTATTAATGTCATTCCCTTTTTTGGTGAAAGAATTAGAGAGACTAAGATCAATTAAGCTAGAAAAGTGAGTTAAATGGGGTTCTGGGATATAGACCAGAGGCATGGAGGACAGTAGGCCTACTAAGCTTGTGTTTATTTTTCGGCGAAAATGGGGCCTCAACTCTAGTATAATTTTGAAACTGTTTTTGATATGCCATTTCATGTGACAACGTCAAAAGCCTACTCCTGGAATAAGGGATTTTGTTAGAGATATATCTTTTAAATCATTCTCTTTTGGGGACAGTTTGATTTAGTAAGTTCCTCCCTCAGGCAAAATGTCTGGTGTTAATATCTATGATATTCCTACAGTAGGATTCAAAATTGGCATAGTCTGCATAGAACAATAATTTGTTACCAGGTGAGAATCAAAGACAAATAGCTAGGTAAGGAAAGTATTACATTAGATTTTGTCATGCAACGGGCCCCGCCACTGTTAATTCCACACATTGGCAGAATTATTTCCCTATGCTTTCTGCATGACAAAATAATCACCTGAACATTGTGTTTAGCAAGAGTGTGATAAGTAGATCCTTATGTTTTATGCAAAACAGGAAAGCAATTACTCATCCTAGGTGATAGTCCCACTGTAGTAACGTATTGAAGTGCATTTGAGGGACGTTTCGTTGCCACATTCCACACTGCATTCCTAGTAATATTTGGTGACGCCGGTATTAGGGTATTGAGTGATTGTTTTCAACAACTACAACTTTAATTACCTAGCAGTTACCTGCCCGCAACCAAGTGAGGGTGGAGCCTACTACTGACTTCGCCCCTCACTCCTTTTGAACACAAGGCAGAGAGAATGGGTATGAAAAGGGAATATTATTAAAGGATTACTTCCAACATTGAGGGGTTGTTTATGCGTTGTTCGGTGTATAATCCTGAGGTGAAGACGATACACAATTAATCAATGCCTTTTGTTTAGCCTCGGGATTATGCAGCAAACAGTGGATAAGCAGCCCCTCATTGAGGGCCATTAGTTCTTTAATAGTGCATCAGGAGGCTGAAAGGGGAGGTTATTAAACATTTTAGGCTTGTCTCAGGTTGATGTAGCCCTTGGACTGTTCAAAGCGGTGAATTGTTTGGACCTGAGATGATTGTTTTCGCAAGGCGCACAGGCCGATAGGCAAGTGTGTTTTTAGAAAAGAATCAGAGGGAAAGCAGAGATACCAGAGAGGGAATACAAGGTAAATACTAACCCAAACTTAGGACACAATCCAATTCACAAATATGTCCTACATAAGTTTATTGGACAATATTGTATATCTCCCTTTATGTAATGCACCCCTGTAGCCACTTCTATGTGGATGATATAGTCATATAGCAGGCGTAGATGTCTAATGTATTATGTGGTAACATAATGTTAGACTATAATTAGATAGTTTAGCTGTGAATTGTACTTGAGTGATTTCTTTCTCCCATTGATGTATAGTAGTCATCAGTCCATGACATGGTTTTTCTATGTATGGTCAGGTCTTCCAAATATGTACATGTGGCAGCTCTACACATAAAGCAAATTCTAATAAATGTAGATAAATACCAAGATACACAAGGTTTATCTTAGCATTTCTGGTATTATGTTGATTCAAAGTATCTGTTTCATTATTTTGAACCATATTTCAAACTTCATTTTGTAGGTTATTTGAAGGGAGTGGTAAAGGTGAATTGTACATTGCAAGGTGACTTGACCCTTATTTACCAAACTGTAGACATGGAGACTCAAGGTTCAGTGGTTCATTCCCACCTATTTGTGTATGTGCAGCAAATGTATAATCATACATACTAAAAACCTTTCTCTTCACACACTCTTAGTTCATGAAACTTGCTGTCTAGGATATTATATGAATACAATATTACCTGTAAGTAGTGTGAGGAAACATATTTATAAGCAATTTGGATACACTCAGTGGATGTAAAATATAACGTATGGGGATAATTAGGCCTATATCAAAACATTTACGTTTTGTATTCAGGTTTATTGTTCCCAAAATGTGTCATTATTACTGACAGGATGATAAAGGAATATCAGGAGTGTATTGTAACTTGTGGAACCCTATGAATATGTACATTGGATAGGTTTTCAGGACAATTTGCCTTCACATATCCTGACAAATAATGTTAATTTAACACAACTATGCTATTCAAAATAGAGTTGATATACACATGCTTTGAATCATCCAACGAGCATAGATAAACATCAACACATCAATTGGACTTAGATAAAATCTTCAATATTTAAAAGTTAAGTCATAAAAGAAGTTAATAGAAGTTAATATGTGTAGTTGCAAAGTTTATATCTTCTTACTGACCCACATGGAGATATCATATCACCAATAATGGTGTTTGTAAGTGCTAGTGCAAATGCTTGTACAGTGCTTGCTATGATTGATTAAATTGAAGTCTGGCATATAAATAATTAGCAACGTAATCTCCGGAAGTTGCATACAAGTGTTAACCAATATAAATTTTATTGTGTATGAATCACCCAGGAACATCAAATGCGTGAAGGAAAAGAAATATTATCTTATATTATAAGAAAAATGGAAACATGTTTAATACATTAATATCCAGGTTCTAACCAAAAGAAATGGCCACTGAACCTCGCAGGTAGAACCTTGCCACTCCACTCCACTCCACCTACAGAACCAGCAACAACAACAACATTGATATTGACATCGGAGCAAGGATACCCATTCCAAACAGAACATAGCATGTTTGCTATAGATTTTACACTGAGATAGAATTGTTGTATCTCAGGGTCAAGGGAAGATTCAAGATGGTGGGCATGCAAATCCCAAATCATATGCACATGCAATACAGACCAAGATTATACTGGTTAGTCAAAAGTGTGTCATGTCTCTTTAATTGAATTACATGTGTACATATATTACCTTGCTGCATGCACATTGATTACATTCATCCTACCATCCTACCGTGAAATGAACTAATCTTGGTATTTGTTACTGTTATTTGGTATTTGTTATGTACATGAAATATACATGGCTATCTATGGCTATCCACAGCAATATGATGATAGAGGCGAGTTGGAATTACCAACTAATTTACCAGTATTTACTAAATGTGTTGATCTGCCAATTGTACATTTTCGGAAAATCGGACCTCTTTTGTCAATAGCCGAGCAGCAATTTACCGGTCTTGGTGCCCAGGCACCTAGCCGTATCTCCATGATATTAATACATTAATAATGTGCATTGGAATAATGTATTGTTTTCTTCACAATGCTTTTTCCCATGTTATTAAACAAGGGGATTAGGATTTAATTTAGACATGTTCAAAATCGAGTACATACAAATCAAAGAATCCTTGTACGATATGTAGATGTTGGGAGACAATTGGGCTCTCCTGAATCTGCCTGAGATAGAGGTATCATGAAGAAAGAATTTGTTCCTTGGTCAATGCAAACATTTCTTGTTCAAGTCCATTTCAGTCCATTCAATTTATCTTTCTAAGTTGAGCTGTTCTGTTGGTGTAGAGGGATGGTGAGGGCCTCCCTACATAGTTGCCTTGCCTATGTGTGATGTGTTTCAGGGAAATGAGTCATTAGTCGCAAAAAAAAATATTTTTCAAACGTTCTTTTTACAATATCTCTTCATTGAAATGTTCTGATTTCTAGAGGGATTATCACTTATTGTCAAATGAATGTATATAACAAATTTCGGGACATTGTATTAAATATATTCCTGCGTTTTGAATGCCTTTGTATGGAGTATATTTAGCTACTTTACTGGTAATTACCCATCCAGAAACATTGGAAACATTTTTTTTTCAAAAATGAAAACATCAAACTTAAAATATAGAAATACATATTAGGTGTCATAGTATTTACTCTCATTGGAATCGCCTTTTTCTCCTCTTTTCAAATATGATGATATCTCAAAGTCCATTTTTTGCAACTTATGACACATTTTCCTAAAACGGATCACATTTGTTAGTTATAACTTGCCTGTTTTGGTCTTTTGAATAATTGTATCATCTACTTATGAACAGGTTCCTCACAATTGTGATACTTGTGATAACCTTCATCCTCATCCTCATGCAGTATTCAAAACTAGGTAAGTATAATGGTTGTTTTTTTTTTTTCGTTAAACTTAATTGGATTTTGAAAGACATTGCTTTCTATTATCAAACTCATGCTTTTATTTTCAATAATCTAACCTCAAATGATAACTTAAAATATAATACAATAATAGTTAAACTGCATAATTTGAGAGAAAAAATCTGCAAAGAGGAGTTCTTTTGACTTGAAAACAACAATGGCTTCCAAGGAGACTCTTTAGTGGCCATTTTAAGAATATGTCTGTTTTTGATACACATGATGCATCCAATCGCTGCCAACACCATTCCCGCTGCCCATTTAACTATCTTCAAAAGTTGTTGTGAGTACACTCTGACAAAAGTTGCCATAGTCTTTTATTAAGCAGATGAACCTACCTGGAATTTAAGAAAACTAGTCAAAACATATTATTTATCAGGGCTAGAACTGTAGGAGTTGACAAGTTTGACAAGATGGACACATTTGGGCAAAGTACAGCGGTATTTCGCATGGAGACCACCTCTCTATAGAGACCACCCCTCTATTAAGAGCAGTTTTTCTCAGTCCCGAGTTGCTTTCCTTTTATTAGTCCCTCTAATGAAACCACTTGTCAAGTGGTTCAAGTCATTGAGTCCCAAGGGGGGGGGGGGGGGGTGAGGGTCTCAATAGAGAGGTTCCACTGTATATGACTGTCTCAATAGAGAGGTTCCACTGTATATGACTGTCTCAATAGAGAGGTTCCACTGTATATGACTGTCTCAATAGAGAGGTTCCACTGGATATGACTGTCTCAATAGAGAGGTTCCACTGTATATGACTGTCTCAATAGAGAGGTTCCACTGTATATGACTGTCTCAATAGAGAGGTTCCACTGTATATGACTGTCTCAATAGAGAGGTACCACTGTATTTGACTGTCTCAATAGAGAGGTTCCACTGTATATGACTGTCTCAATAGAGAGGTTCCACTGGATATGACTGTCTCAATAGAGAGGTTCCACTGTATATGACTGTCTCAATAGAGAGGTACCACTGTATTTGACTGTCTCAATAGAGAGGTTCCACTGTATATGACTGTCTCAATAGAGAGGTTCCACTGTATATGACTGTCTCAATAGAGAGGTTCCACTGTATATGACTGTCTCAATAGAGAGGTTCCACTGTATATGACTGTCTCAATAGAGAGGTTCCACTGTATATGACTGTCTCAATAGAGAGGTTCCACTGTATATGACTGTCTCAATAGAGAGGTTCCACTGTATATGACTGCTGATTGTATATGTCTGCTGCAAGTGTGCAGTTTTGGGGTCATTACCACTCCTACTGGTGTGGCGCTATAGTTTGTTCATCATGTTTCCTATTATATTTTGTAAAGATGATGCAATATACGTTTCATCGATAGCAACTTGCTTTCACTCAAGATTTTCAGAGACAGTTTAAAGAGAGACCTCCAGCAGTCCCTATGGCAACCAACATCTCAGAATTAATGAGAGAGAGAAGACAACAGGTCCAGGCTGTGTGCAACACATCGGGTCATCACCACTACAGCAACATCGCTACTGTCATTGTTGATACCAAACACAAGCTGGCATACTGTTCAATAAACAAAGTTGGTGCTACTACTATGGTGACAGCTCTGTTGGAGGCAAATGGATATAAACCACATCTTCACAAACCATATCATGTCAAGATTGGGCTGCCTCTTTGGAAAAGGTATGTTACTATTTTAAAAATAAACCTCGTTGAACAGACTATCATAATGTAATATGTCAAAATATCATATGTCAAAATCATCCCAATTACATTGTGGTCTGTGCGTCCCTTTGCAATGTCTTGTCTTTGGATATGCTAATTTGGTAATTAGCATCATAACTCTTTCTTAACATTTTCTGACTTCACAATTTCTTTCTTTTTCTTTCTTTATCTCTTCTAACCATATTTTTTTGTAAGGTTTTTATTTTCTTACTGCAAACAGGAAACTTTTGCCGACATAACTGCTGCTATGTGTAAATGATTTTCTGTTACCGTTCAATAAACAGCAGCCTAAAGTCTTCATGAAAACAAAAATGCATTCTATGATAGAAATTAGCGTTTGTATATATAGTCCCAATAATAATGCTACATAATAATATGTAGCAAACTTATGAGAAATTTATCTAATATAATGATATTATTTCTTTGTAGATATGGATTACATGTCATTGCAACTTCCGCTCTGAAAATGTACACTGATTATTACGAAATCTTACTCACACGCCACCCTATGGTGAGGTTAGTTTCAGCATTCAGAGACAAATTTCTCCCAAGATCAAGAAAACAACATGAAAAGTTCATCAAAATGAAATATGATATTATTAGATTGAGGGCAGCTAGTACCCAGATATTTCCCAATGAACATAACGATGGAACATATGTTCAATTCATGTATGAAACCCAAGCATCCAAAATGGTCCAACTTCAGTATGAACCACAGGTCAATAAAAGTCTGCGTGGGGATACAGTATACTTCAGGGAATTTGTCCATTACATACTTAGATATAACATGAGAAATTATCATTGGATAAGTTATCAGTCCAGATGTCGACCATGTGAAGTGAAATATGATTTTATAGGACATATAGAGGAGAGCCACAGGGAATTCCCTTATCTCAGCAAAGCAACCAACAATATTATTCACCCAGCCCTGAACAATGTGGGAGATCATTCTACACATTCAACTACTGAAATGGCCAGGGCTTACCTGGCAACTGTGGATAAGGGAGACCTTGAGAAATTGAAAGACTATTATAAGCTGGACATGGACATGTTTGGGTTTAAATACAGTGATGTTTTATAATAGACTTGATAAATACCATTTCAGACAAATTTTGATGCGCTTCTTACAAGAGAGCAAATTTATCAATGAAAAGAAATTCCATGTATGAATAAATAATGGTGAATATTTAATCATAATTGTGGCATCAAACAATGAAAGGAAGTGTGGCAATGAAATTATATCAAGACAGAGTGGGAGTCTGGGTTGGGGCACGGGGGATAGGGGGGCAGGTTTGAACAAACATCAAGCGGTGAGGCTACCAACCTTGGTGAGGACAGTCCACCAGAATTTAGAAAAGAGTTTTGGTTTTCGCATTGAATAAGGGGCTACATTTTAAATATATTTGCTCTGCTCGAAGAGGAATAAATTTGCCAATTGCATAAACTTGTGTGTCATTGTTTATGTATGTTGCATTCATCACTTCAACTCCAGAGCAAGAAGGAATAACATTTTTACACTTTGTAGCACAATGTCATAGCCTCGGGTAGACATCCTGGCGTAGCCATTTCAAATCAAACTTGTTTGAGTGGAGCGGCTTCTTCCTGCTACTTGCTCTGGCTTCTAAAAGTAGCAGCACCAAAACAAATGGAGTAGTAGCAGGTGAAGTAGCGGGCCAGTGGAACCCAGGCTTTATGGTGACATAAAGAGGTAATAATTGACATGTTTGTTAACATATGTGAATGTTTTTTTTACATAAAATGAGTGATGATATATAACATGAAGCAATAGATATTGAACACATTATTTCCACTAGCCCCATCTTTTATATCTTATACATAATTTTTTCAGGGAAGGTTGACCAGAAAAAGTCAAACTAGACTTTGATTTATTGTCATACCGACATGCTTGCAGGTCTGCACTGACTGAATCACAACAAAAACAGCCCCATATTTGAATTGCTCTAAATTGTCTTCATAAATATCAGACTTTATTTATATCAAGTATTTGCAAATCGCTCTAGCTACCCTCTTCAATGTTTGCTTGAATTCCCTCTAAGATCCATTCGGAATTAGCCACTCACAGTCCATGTTCATGTCATCCATTAGTAGGCACAGTTCCAGCAGGTGGCACTGTGTTTCATGGAACCGCTTCAAAGGAAACACCCACTTGGTGATGGGAGCAAGATGTGGAATACTCACATCTGTGTCCATCCTTTGCCACACACTGTTTTTATTTTTAAAGGTAAATGCCAGTGTTGTCAGCTCTGCAGCTGGCGGGAATTCAAGGAACTAATGCATGAAACAATAGAAGTCAATATATTTTGTTCAAACTTTGTCTTGAGAAAGAACATGGTTGGGGGATTACAAAATGCCAAAAAAACTGGATGTTATCATATTATTTTGTGTTTTAGGGATGAGTGAAGTTAACTTCCATTCACTATTGATTTCAATGGGGGAAACACATTTTGATACAAGTTTAACTGAATAACTTTTTTTTTTAGTTCAATGACCCCTTATATTCTTTAATTGGGAGTGTAGAATAACATGTCAGCAATGTATATGTAGATTTTAAAGAAAATTGTATGATTCAATCATATGCTATTTGGAAAAATGCAGAAAATACCTGTTTTCCCATAGACTTCTATTCAGTGGTCTCTGAAATAAAAACTAATCCAATGACATATGTTTTGGGGGGACTTTTTGGGTTTCCCCAACCATCATCTTTCTAAATCCAAACTTTAAAGAAAATTCCATGATTCATTCATTTTTTTTATTATACACTGGTATTTACCTTTAACTAGCAAAGTACCCATTCTCCAGACAGTCCCCTTCTCTCCCCACACTTCACCCTCTCCCTCTTTTCCCTTCTCCTCTTCTCTGTCTCTCATACCTATTTTTTCTGACCCCATCTCCGATTCCCCCCTCTCCCCAACCCTCTTCCTCATGCTCCCCCTCCATGCTTTCTCACCCTCCCCTCTCCCCCTTCCACTACATCCTCTCCCTCCCCTCTTCTTTCCTCCCCCTCTCCCTCTCCAATACCCCAACCCTTTCCATCCCCACTCCTTCACTCTCCCACTCTTCAAATTTTATATTATATATAACTCACATTAGATGGGGCTAGTGGAATTAGGGCTTGAAATAGTTGCGATTTTGCTTTGATTACTTGATTTAGACTGTTGTGCTACAGTAAACTTTACAGGACACCTTGTGGTGGTCTGAGACCCTCTGAGGGGGGATGTTCATAGACGCAGATTTCTTTTTCATTGAAGATTGGTATTTACCGTTACTACCATGCACCACTCACCATGTGTATTTAAAAGGGTTGAGTCTACCACTACACAACCCTCATGTGGGTCACATCATTGACTGTGTGCATACATACAGAGCCTCTTAAAGCTTCACGTGATATGCATGAAAATATGGCCTTGACCTTTGACCTCATACAAAACAAACTGTGCATTGTGGAATACTTCAAATTGTTTGCCATGGTATCCTCTTTCATGAACATAAATAACTTCTCAATTTGTAAGATATTTGACAGAATGGTAGGAAACGGAAATACCTCATTATCCAAATTTAGGTGTATTTTTGGTGTTTGACCTTCCATTTAGTGACCTTGACCTTGACAGAGGTCAAATACCAAATTATCAAATAGAAAGGACCATGCATCCAGATACTAAATGTCAAAGAGATTCATCAAAAATGTATTTTTTACAATATTAAATAGAATATTCTATAGAACGCCTAATCTATAGAAACCCAAATCCAAGATGCCCGCCAAACTAACCCCAACGGACATTTATTGGCACTGTTGACAACAATTTATTTTAAATATACATATTTAGGTAATGAAATGAAATAGGTTTCCACAACAATTAAAGGGGGTGCTTGAGAACCCCCCTCGGCTGCTGGACTATTAATACTAAGTCCAATTATGATCCGTTTTAGGAAAATGAGTCATAAGTCGCAAAATATGGATTTTGAGATGGATTTTGAGATATATCACCATATTTGAAAAGAGGAGATAAAGCAGAAATGTACACATATTAAACATGGCTGATGACCTAGCCACATAAAACATACGTTTAGATATGGAGAAAAATAGGGACGTTCCACAAGCAAACATGCCTCAATTACGTAACTGTATCTGCATCTTATCTGCCAATTACGTTTCATTTTCATAGATAACAAACACATTGGGAGTTGTTTACTTTTCCACAATATAGACTGGAATCAGATCATTATAAAAACACGTTTAACACTTTCTAGGGGCATTTTAGAGTAAAATTTGGTAAGAAACATTTTTAGGTCAATTTTTTGGTGTAGATTCCAATAAATAATCTTACCAAGCTGAAAAATTCGATTTTACCCTTCTAAAAGCCCAAAAACAAAGTGGCTGCCATTTTGTATAAGGAAAACCAAGAATCATGTCTAAAATCTTTATTTATTCATCAATATTGTTGTGTAATAGCTCAAATTAAAGGGCTCATTAAGGGCCATCATTTTAAACTGGGTTCATAGTTGGTATGGCAATTTGGTTGCCATGGCAACCAAGAAAACAATAAAATGGCGATATTATCACCAAATCTAGTCTAGAATATTTATTTATTCATTGATATGGTCATTTGATAGCTCACATTAAAGGCCCAATCGAGATACATCACCCTGTACTATTCCCATGGTTGCTATGACAATATAGTCACCATAGCAACCATAAATGAACAAAGAACAAACTATTTTACCATCAATCAATATATTTCATATGTGAACATGAGCCCAAAATATGCTTACAATGCATATACTTTGATATATATAAATTTATCCATAAGATTTACCCCTTGTTTATGACTTTCCTATATTAATTTATTTGTAACCATGGAAACATATTCTAATATACTATTCGGTGGTTCAGAAAGGTTTGTAACAGAAGATGGTGAATACGTGAGACTTGCTGAACCTCCCTATTAACAACAAGAAGTCACTGAGAACACAAGAGAAACCTAAATGGTCATTCAATCAACAACAACCCAAACAACAACTTCTGTAATATAATTTAATATTATGTATAAACTTAATACTTTATTTGTCTGAAGTTATACAAGTATGAGATCAATAAATACATAACCAGGTTTCTGGATAAAATCCAGGTCCTCGAGCCATAACCATACAGGAAAGAAAATCTGGATGTCCGGGCCTGCGGTCCAAATGCCCCCATTTTATATACATTTGCGCTTTCCATAGCTTGTGTTATGTATATAGCCAATGCGCTTTCCATAGTATGGTGTTTGTCTGTAAAGAGTGCTGGTTATCTGGTCCAGCCTATTGTGTACTTAAACTCATGCAAAAATTGGAACTTCTTTGATGGTCTCTACCAGGCTGGGAAAGGGGTTGGGGTTGTATAAACTTTTACAAGTTATCTCCCTCCTTCCATCTCTCTCTAGTTCCCTGTATCTCCCTCTCCGCCTGTCTCTCTCTGTCCCTATCTCTGCCTGCATGTCTCTCTCCCCCCCCCCCTCTGCCTTTATCTCCAGTTTTCTATATTACACTTACACTAATTACTAATTACTTATACTCATGCACCACTCCTTTCCTTCTATAGGTGAAAGCCAACTGCCAAGTGGGGATGTATGAGCTTTGTGCTGTAAATAATTGATCAAGGTATCTGGCATGATGCAATAACGGGAGAGAGCAAAACCATTGTGTGACTTCCTATCCTCTCTCTCTCCTTCTTAGAAAAATGTAAAGAACGAAAACAGGATGGCCAGAGTTAAGTTAAGCAAAGCCCAGTAATTCAGAAACGAACAGCATGACCCACTGATTTTCATTCATTTTTATGACCACAAACAGTCCAAGAATAATATATTAACAAATCAAACAAATGTCCTTTATTTTCGGTGGGGGATTTGTTTGTACACAAATAGTTAAATAAACTGGGTTATTTCAGGTTTTAATTTGAAATTTGCATCACAGATTTGTTGTTTTTAGAATATAAATAACCATGCATTCTATTAAAATGAAGCATAGCACTATTGGCCAAATAATACTCTCTCCTAAACCGTTGATTTTACTTAAAATGAGTAAATCTGAATAGCAAATATGAACTGTGAAATTGAGGTACTGAAAAATGAGGTGTATAGGGTGGTCTCCACTGGCTGCGTTAAGCTCTGCGGTAAGCCTTGCGATGGTTTGATCTAGTTCTGTAGGTGGTGAGGAATGACCAGGTCATTGCCTACATGGTCAGTGAATCATGTACTCAGAAACTCGCCACTTCTCACCAACACAGCACAATCGCAAGGCTTACCGCAGAGCTTACCGCAGAGCTTACCGCAGAGCGTACCGCAGAGCTTACCGCAGCCAGTGGAGACCACCCTTATGACATTTATTTTCATTTTCCACTAGGTAAAAGTGTTTGCCTTTAAATCCTTAGAATTCACAAATTTTACAAACAAATAATAAATCGTCAAAAGTATGACTCATAGGTCACAAGGATGGAAAGTATGAGGGACAAGAGATGAAGGATAAAGGATGAGAAACTAGACGTGAGAGCTGAGGGACAAGAGATGAGGGACGAAGGATGAGGGATGAGAGAGGAGGGACCATATATATTTATTTCACCTTGGGAATGGAGTGTCCATAGACTTTGTATAGACTTGCTATATGCTAGTGAGCGGGAAGAAATGTGTTTCATTCCTCCCTAGGGAAGAAACAGATGACCCAGTTTATCCTTCTGCGTTTTCATTGGCAGCGTTGTCATGGCGTCATCAACGTCACGACGGCCGTCATAAACTGAAGCGCCACAGGAACGATGCCGCTCCCTTGCCGTGTTTCTCTCGCATCAAGTTACCATAATTAAAAACAATATAATATGTTTAAAATCGTTTGGGAGGGGTCAAATAAATCTCAAACTAACCTTAGTGCAGACTGCGGTTAGTTCTACCTATGAAATGCTGTGTAATGAAGTTACTTGTTTATAAAGTTATATTTGTATTTCCAATGTTAAAACATTTTACCTGATATTTATTTACCTGATATTTATTGCATCTGTGATTCTCTGAGTTAATTATTTGTTATTTATAATGTTCTATAATGAAGTCATTTGTATAGAGGTTTTACCTGATATTTATTGCTCTGTGATTCTCTGATTAATTATTTGCTTCGTCATACTCTGTTGAAAAAGGTATGTCCATGGAATGTTGGATGTTAAGGGTGGTCACGAGTTCCGATAAGGAAACAATAGATGTGTACCTTATCTGGTCACACATCATGCTGCGTGACATGGGTTTTATGTTTTATAAGGTTTATGTAAGTAAATATGAGTCTTTGACCATGACATAGACACTTGTGGTCATTGTCCACCTTCTAGATGGACCAATCATAAATTGGCCTTGACCATCGGGCGATGATCACAAAGTGCTACAGTGGGATATAAAAGGCTCATAGGTTCTGTCAATTGCCAGAACTCTCTGGCTGGCTTTTGGGACTGAAACACTGGTTATTCAGTTATTACCAAATAAACAACTAGAAGTTCTTTACTTGCTGGTCTGCTGTCATTCTTTTCCTGCCAAGCCGTACTAGCAATTAGGTGTAATCCTACCGACCTGGACTACAGACTAAAGGAGACAACCTAGAGGCCTCTACAACAACCTCTAGAAGCGACCTTCTTTACATTGGTGACCGTGTATCCAGGATACATCTAAGGCAGAAGAGAATCCAAGGTACCTATTTTGTATCACTGTATTCCAAATTATTTGAACATTTATTCTGTAGAAGAGAGTAGTCCCAATGTGTTGTCTAGAAAATCATAACGTTGCTCTCTCCATATACGAGTGACAGACACTGATAAAACTTACGTAATTGTTACAATCCCACTGATACAATAGATCAATGACTGCTTGATCTCCAAACCACGCCGCTCTTATCTCAGATCATATAAATGTGTATACACTTCAGGAATGCTGCATTGATTATTATTTAGAACACACTAGAAATGGTAACTCCAATGCAGTTATATTATCAAAATTTGACAAATACTGATTTACTTAGAAATATACTAAGGGGTGAAAGTTCAAAAATAGATATATGTTGTAACATACAGGAGGATAGAATAATAGTGGATCTTTCAGAGGAAGATCAAATGCTTTTTGAAGGAATGGGCAGGGGATGTTATAGGACACATCAAGAAATACAATTAGAAGATATCACAGAACTATATAGTAGACTAGAACTTAGGGTTAGTGAGGCTGATTTGGCACATGACTTAGTAGATTGCATTTAGATAGAAAATAATTTCAGGAAAACCAATTTTGCTGTGAGCAGGGTCTTGGAAAGGGAATCTAAATATATTGGTTAGAAAAAAAAAAACGTACCTTTTCTTGTGTGTAGACATTGCTGTCCATTATATGAATTAGGTGTGGGAATGCTCCAAGCATTATTGAGTGAGTTTTGGGTATATGAATGTTCCTTGTATTGTATATATATCACTGAGTGAGTGTTGTTCCTTGTAAATGCCACTGTGAGAGTCGATAAATGAATCCAGTATAATATAGTATATGAATTGAGGACCCGGAGCATTATGCAATGATAACAGATAAGCTGCTGTCTATGAATACTAGCCATAGCTTATCTGGAACGCACTCCTGCCTCTGATAGTGGGTCCATCCACATAAAAGTGCACACATGTATGCTTCTATACTGTGAATTTTATTCTTCAAAATTTCAAAGGAAAATTATATCATTGACTTGGGGCTACTGAAATAAAAGCCCTATATTTTGGCCAAATTTAGTAATACTTTTTCTGAAACATAAGCATTACCCATTCATTTTAATAAATCTGAAAAGACTGGATCATGGATCGGTATCGGTGATAGTGTTAGTGAACCTCAGGTGTCAAATGGGTGTATGAACAATGCCCAGACCGTGCCCGAGTCCGGTCTCAACCACTCAGGTATGGCCGTACTGTCACAAGCTGCCGATATAGTCAGGAACAAATTATTGAAAGAAGAGAAAAAGACAAAGAAATTAGACAAAACCATTAAACAGGGAGGGAAACCCATAGGGCGCCCCAGAATAAGAAGGGAAGATGGTGATGGAAAGAACGGACAGAGGAAGTTCAGATGCGAACATTGCCCAAGCACATTTTCAGCCAATTCGAATTTGTCCCGTCACCGGGCCCATAAGCATAAAGGGAAAAAGGTTGACAAATTAAATGTCCAGAGTGTAGTTTTATGTATGCGAGAAAGGACTATTTAGCACAACATTTGAAGGATGGGTGTAGCAGAAAAGGGACTAAGATTAAACAATAATATGAAAAAGTGGGGTAGAATAATTAGAAGGGTCAAAGTAATAGACCTATCTGTTTATCATTATTATTAATTTATGCACAAAGGCCAGGCACTATGAATAGTCCCTTATCTCTCGGATCAAAGGAGGAGTATGTTGACCTTATCATCCATAGCCTCCGCACCGATCGATGATGATTGGGACCATAATATGTTCAGATGGTCTAGTAGGACGAAAGTTGAACAATTTAGACACAGACACACACAAAATTTGAAACATGAAACAAGTGGGACACACATTTAGGAGTAAATAGTGTTGCCACTTATGCAACGGTAGAAAACAGAAAGCTTGGAACAGAAACTGAAAAGGAAGTTAGGAAAAACAAAGAATAAATAAAGAAAAAAAAAAAAAGAGACACAATACAACTAGTGACACAAGATAGGAAAAATATTGATAAAACACAACGAGAAGTCATTTTAGAGAAACCGAAACCGAAAGCAAGTAGAGAAAAAGGAAAAGGGGAGGTAAAGGAGGTAGGTAGGTGCCTACCTGTACCTCTCCAGGGATAGAGAGTTCTCCGATGCCATAAGGAGGCATCGTATAAACCAGCCGAAGTAGCAGTCCTGTCAGGGCCATGAGCCAGCACAGAAAAGGCTGTTACGCTCCAGGCACCCAGTCCCATGTAGGTGGATATTGCGCACATCCACCTCAAGGGGTGCAGCTGTAAATCAGTACTGGTGTGTCCTGAAGCAGTATATAATATGGAATAACCGGTTAGGCACACAATTGGTGTGGACATTTTTGGGTGATCTTGTAAAGGACAGGAAGCCACGGTTAGGGTTTGAGCGGGGGTCTCAAGCAGCTTGACCTGCGGAAATGCAGTGTTTGCGGAAATGCAGTGCTTTGCAGAAATGCAAGGGATTGCGGAAATGCAACTTAAGGGAAGTTCAATTTTTACGGTAACCTTTGTCTTTAATAGGTCTGCAAGTATGTGTGTAGATTTAGTACTATTGGAGAATTGGAATGCCTAGTGACAAGTAATTGGGATGGTAAAGTTTTAAGTAACCATTGCCTGATATGTTTTCCGCAGTATGTGTGTGGATAGACTCTAGTAAGGATTTGGAAACTTTAGAGACAATATTTGGGATGGGAATTTTATAATCAATACACACACACAATCAATACACACACACACAATCAATACACACACACACAATCAACACACATACAGACACCAGTTTTCACTTACTTAAAGTGACCCCTTTTTGACTTAAATCTGGTACACTGTATACATAAACCCGTATACATGTACCTTACAAAATTTTTACAAAATTTTTATACTGAATATGATCAGTTAGGTGTGTTTTGGAGAGCAGCAGTGGTATTGCATCTTTTGTTAAGTTGGAAATGTAACTGCCCCGTTAAAAGTTCCTCTCTCTACATTTAATGTTCATTTATGATGGAAGTGATGGTGGTGATACACGGGTGCCTGTGATTTGCCTTGTATCCTTGGTCTTGCAGTTGAGGACAGGTTCCGGCACAATATGGCAGTCTTGGCGCGGAACATGGAAGAAGAGTTGGATGATGCTCATGCGCCGGGGCCAGGCAGGACACCCAAGTACCTCTACGGGCCGGATGGCTTGCTTTTCGACTGGACGGCCCAGCCGCCGGTTCAGCCAGACGAAAGCTGGGAGGAGGAGGTCCCTCCTGTCACACAGCCCCACCCATCTTCAGCGAGGAGGAGCAGCTCCAACACCAATTGCGCCACCCTCCGGTGATGCTGACGAGGGAGCAAAATAAACCCCTTCGGCTGTCTCTCCGGAAGGAGTTCGTGTGAATTCGCTACATGCAAAACAATCAACGGACAACACTAAAATAATTATCGACAAGGAAAGGACACGGCTAAACGAATAAAGAAACGGACAAACAATATTGAACTGGTCCCAATTCGGCAACATCGAACATTGGGTATCGTTATACCTTGCCTTGATAGAAAGATGCCGGATGGCTGAGCCGCCAAATTAGAGGGAACCCATGAACCATGGAGGTGACCCTCCCACATAAGGAGCACTCAGTTGTACGAACAGTTCTGTTTTGGTGTGCTATATACATAGACCTTACGGACTTATTGTTTCAGATGCTTGCTTGAGAGGAGACTCTATCGTCGCCATGGGTCAGACATGTTGTTATATGGTAGTTACATCGCCAAATGATTGAACAATCTCGTTAGGGAATAATTATGTGATGGATTGAAAACTTTCTGTCTTACAAAGTTTTCGAATGAGGATGAGACGTGTGTAATGAAGTTACTTGTTTATAAAGTTATATTTGTATTTCCAATGTTAAAACATTTTACCTGATATTTATTTACCTGATATTTATTGCATCTGTGATTCTCTGAGTTAATTATTTGTTATTTATAATGTTCTATAATGAAGTCATTTGTATAGAGGTTTTACCTGATATTTATTGCTCTGTGATTCTCTGATTAATTATTTGCTTCGTCATACTCTGTTGAAAAAGGTATGTCCATGGAATGTTGGATGTTAAGGGTGGTCACGAGTTCCGATAAGGAAACAATAGATGTGTACCTTATCTGGTCACACATCATGCTGCGTGACATGGGTTTTATGTTTTATAAGGTTTATGTAAGTAAATATGAGTCTTTGACCATGACGTAGACACTTGTGGTCATTGTCCACCTTCTAGATGGACCAATCATAAATTGGCCTTGACCATCGGGCGATGATCACAAAGTGCTAAAGTGGGATATAAAAGGCTCATAGGTTCTGTCAATTGCCAGAACTCTCTGGCTGGCTTTTGGGACTGAAACACTGGTTATTCAGTTATTACCAAATAAACAACTAGAAGTTCTTTACTTGCTGGTCTGCTGTCATTCTTTTCCTGCCAAGCCGTACTAGCAATTAGGTGTAATCCTACCGACCTGGACTACAGACTAAAGGAGACAACCTAGAGGCCTCTACAACAACCTCTAGAAGCGACCTTCTTTACAGCTGCTTATGGGCCACCATATTAATATCACCACTACACGCAAGGGGTGCTTGGCAGTAGGGAATATAGGACAAAACAATGTCAACATAAACCAGAAACGATATTTACCAAGGACAAGCATATGAGCACACATCTCCCTGTCTATTCTAGACATAGCAGCTAGGGTATATAGGAGAGGACACACACATCTAGGTGAGTTTAAAACTTAAACTTAAACTTAAAACTGAAAAAGTCACATTGAATTGTTATTCCTTTGTATAACAGTTACATGGAACTGGACAGGAATACTACAGTGTACCTCTTCCATTCTCTGCAACATAAAACAAATTCAAACAATGAATACAATATTCAAATAAGGTATACTTAATATTATTTAACACTCTAGAATATACAATTTGACTCTAGAGGAGTTTGAGTCTATATGTTTCCTATTACTAGTGACAGAAATTGTTATTATGAGGGTCAATTGGGAGAGCTGCAGGTTGCAGATATTGTATTCCAATTTCAATGTACATGTACTTTAAAATAAAACTATATGGCCATTTCCACCAATTTGACAACACTATATAGACCCTGCCCCCCATCCCCTGAGTACCCAAAAATGGTTTATACATTTATAAGTCAATTTATTGTTTTCTATTAACCTTATATATATGCGCATTAAACTGTAAGTTTGGAACCAATCTGATTATTAGTATTTTTTTAACAGGGGGGTCGAAAAATAAATCCCAAATATGAAACAAATGCCAAATATACCATGTCTCTTGCGGTGATCACAACTAAATTCCATCATAGATGGTCATGGTATAGTACAATATGTCATAAATCGCAAAATTGATATCTTTCAAAGTGTTGTTTTTACAAGATCTCTTCACAAGATCTCTTCACAAGATCTCTTCACAAGATATTTTTATTTTTTGAAAAAATATTTGCAATATTTGTGTGCCAATATTTGCTAGTAAAGTATCTGAATATAATCTATAGATGACCTTAGAAATCCATGGATATATTCCATGCACTGTTGTGACATTTAGTGAATCTATTAATGCTATGAACAATGTTAAGCACCAAAAACATGATAAAATTCCCACAAAGATATCTTGTCAGGAAAACACCTTGACAGATATCAATTTTATGACTAATTTTTCTATAACATATCACATATCTCAAACTTCTATTCTAGGTGGTAAATATGTGTGAATATCAGTGACACAGTGAGTCAGAGTGATTCACCATCAAGAAATATATTTTTGTTTCTTTTGATACCACATTGGTATCATGTAAAAACAATATAAAATCACTTATAAGGTGTCTTAATGTTTATTTTCATTTGAATTGGTTTGGTCTCATCTTGTCATCTCTCATTTTCTGCAACTTAAGGTTGATATCGATTTGCATGTCTGACGATTCTGTGCGGTCACTAAACTATGTATGAATTTTCTGACAATTGGACAGACTTCTGTTGGCCTTTTTGCTTATCAAAACTGTATAAGATATCTAATGCATTTTCATTTTTACTTTGACAGCTAAAAAAGCGAATATACGGCATAACCATGAAAAGACCAAGAATCCAAACTTGTTTTGCTCTTGTCTGTGTTGGATGTGTATTTACCTGTTTCTACCTCTTTAAGAAAGGACGACATTTGAATCATTCGCATTATGATCAGCCTGGGAAGCTCCGGGAAAGTACTAAGATGGCCTGCCAGTTGCCGTCACTGGAAACATGGGCTGCTGATCAAATGCACATAAAGAGAAAGCTCAAAAGAGCATCTTCTCATTTTGTGTGTCCCAAGGACGATTGGACTTTCACAAAAAATGGAAAATTATTCATAAAGGATGCTATTAGGAATACATCTGGCAATATATCATGTCAGGTTGCATATATTGATTTTGCCACTGATTTTAACTACAAATTAAGTCCATTCACACCGTTTGATAATGGAACTGATATCAAGAATAATTTTTTTAAAATAAAATGCACAAGTAATGGCAGGAAATATGAAAATTATCATGCAGGTGCAGCAAAATTACTTTTTAAGGATATTCCCAATGTAGTAGCTGGACCAGATAATTTGCATGTATTATTCATATTTTTCGATAGTGTTTCCCGACCACATTGGCATCGAACCATGCCAAGAACTGTGGAATACACTACTCAGGAATTGGGTAGTGTTGAGCTCACTGGGCACAATGTTGCAGGTCATGGCACTGGTGGTGAGATAATTCCTATACTAACTGGCCTTCACCCACGATCAGAATTCAGTCTAACAGAGATGAAGGATTTAAGGAGGAGTGCCCCTGTGAAGGTTAATGTGGATTACTTACCTTTCGTTTGGAAGACATTACGTAAACAAGGGTACATCCCTGTGTATAGTGAAGATGAACCCAGGATTGGCCTATGGACGTATCGATTTTGGGGCTTTAAGGATAAACCTATGGAGCATTACATGCGGCACTTTTACATGGCTTCTGGCACACCTAATAAGGCTTGCGTAGGTGGGAAATCATCATTAAGGGTTGTCCTGGATTACCTGGTAGATGTGTTTACCACTTACACTCCAAGGCCAATCTTTGCCTATCATCACAATTCATATGTATCCCATGATAGCCTTACACTGTTAAAAGCTGCTGATGGTGAAGTAGTTGACTTTCTTAAGAAACTGAAGGCAGAAGGAGTTTTAAATAATACCTTATTCTATCTTGGTTCAGACCATGGACCTAAATACTCTACTCTGAGAAATACAAAACAGGGAGGATTAGAATATATGTCTCCATACTCTAGTGTGATTCTTCCTCCCTGGTTCAAGACAAAGTACCCAGAATTTCATGCAAATCTAAAGAGAAATGCACCCATGTTGACAACAGCATTTGATTTACGAGAGACAATGCAGCACATACTTAACTTGAAAACATACACAAGGAACAGCACTCGTGGCTGGAGTCTTTTTGATAGAATTCCTCTCAATAGGACATGTCACATAGCACAGATTCCTAAAATATATTGTTCATGCAGGAATTGGATTAAAGTGGATCCAGCTGATGCAATAATACAACAAGCAGTGTTAACAACTATTGGACTAATGAACAATATGACTGCTCCTCTAAGGCGTAAGTGCAAGGAGATCCAGCTTAAGACAATTATTTATAGCAGAGTGGTGAGCAGTGGTAGGGGTAAGAGGTCAAATGAATATGAAATCAAATTTCAGACAACTCCAGGGGATGCTTTGTATGAGGCTGCATTGACCTATACAGTGACCTCCAAAACATTTGCCATTGACTTGCAGAATCACATTACTAGGACTAACTCCTATCATTCAATGGTGTTCTGTTTGGAGTCAAACGAACTGAACATTGTTGAATACTGTGTGTGTTTAGTTTAGGTACAATGAATGTATGTATGAATAATGTTAATAATATAGACAACAATAATATTATGAATAATGTCACTATGTATATTGAAAATGTTTGATGGAGAGAAGTCTGAAATGGATGCTTCTTGTAGCATAGATAGCATTTCTCATAATATTTTGTTAAATTTTCGAAGATGTGGCACTGGCACTAGTTGTTATTGGCTTTATTTGTTGTTTAAAAATATCAATGGTACTACATAGGTATAAAGTTGTGATATATCTTGATGGTCTAGTAAAATAGTTGAGTATACATAGTATTCACATGACGTCACCCCAGTCAGCTCACTGGCAGCCATAATGTGTGGCAGCATAGATAGCGGGAGACACTAGATCGACAGGATTTCCCGTTTCAAATGTTTGCTAATGGCAATTATACTTATTATTCAATCATGACACACTCCAAAATGACCATATAACCTATCAGTATTCTTTATATAACATTCTCTAAAACTTTCCGAGGTGAAAACTGCATTTTGGAGGCTTGGAGCTCTCATGTCCAGCTAAAGTTGACCCACATTATAGTCCAGGGCCTTATGGCCATTTTTTTAAATATCAATGTTTATTTTATTTTCTCAATTGATATAGGGGTTTTCAAGGGTGCTGAAAACGATGAGATTGCCTGGCATTTTTTATTTTCAATATTTCGGCAATTTTGGGCCCTATTTATGCAAATTAGCTGAAATCTGATTGGCTGAGAAGTAATCGGCCCATATCTTCATTAGTTTTAGGGATATTTTGATTTTGATGACACCTACCCCCACTAAATCGAACCCAAGGAATTGAATGGTATCCTTGAAATTGTTCTATCTGCCTTGGTTGCTTAGCAACGAGGCATTTCCATGGTCACAAATGAAATTCTATGGAGAATATTGTTATTGGCTTTATTTTAAATGCAATCACATGCCTGAAATAATCCCAATGAGTGAAATGGAGTTGTTGTAATTTATCTATGTACATATTAGTCACTTAGCAACATATCCCATCCATAGTTACCATTAGTAAACAGTTGTGGAAGTTGGTGCAGCAATTAGCTCCTCATGAGTAGGGTATTGGTTAAGTATCTATGAAATGGCATCACTCCTGTAGAATAAAATTTCTTTTTTATTTTATTTTTAGAGTTGAATTCTATCATTGATGGGGTGCTGAAAAAGATGAGATTGGGCGGCATTTTTTATATTCTATATTTCGGCCATTTTGGGCCAAATTTATGCAAATTAGCTGAAATCTGATTGGCTGAGAAGAAATTGGCCCATATCTTCATGAGTTTTAGGGATATTTTGATTTTGATGGCACCTACCCCCACTATATCGATCCCAAGGAATTCAATGATATCCTTGAAATTCTTCTATCTGCCTTGGTTGCTTAGCAACGAGGTATTTCCATGGTAACAAATACATGTACAATTCCAATCAAATTTGTTATATATTGGTCGCTTAGCAACAGACGACCTCCTTGGTTACCATTAGCATATTGTAGTGGAAAATGGTATAGCAATAAGCCCCTCTGGAGGAGCATACAAAGAACTCATTAACATCAGTTTAGACCATATTGGTCAGTTATACCCAACATAATACTATACAGCTTGTCTCGAATAAATTTGTATTCTTTATTTTCTTTCTTGGCTGGGAATCAACGTTTCTAAAGATGTTGAAATTTAATAGATTGTGCGGCCTTTTTTACTTTCAATATTTCAGCCTTATTTTGGGCCCTGTTCATGCAAATAAGCTGAGATCTGATTGGCTGAGATGGAATCAACCCATATCTCAGTGAGTTTTTGAGATATTTTGGTTTTAATGCCACGAGAGGGTATAATGGGGAATATGCAACAACATAAAGGGTATAATGGGGGACATTTAGCAAAATAGAGAGTATACTAGGGGATATGCAGCAACAAAATGGGTATAATGGGGGTCATGCAGCAACATAGAGGATATAATGGGAGATATGCAGCAACATAGAGGGTATAAAGTGGTTCATGTAGCAACATAGAGGGTATAATGGGGATATGCAGGAACATAGAGGGTATAATGTGGTTCATGTAGCAACATAGAGGGAATAATGGGGTATGCAACAACATAGAGGGTATAATGTGGTTCCTGCAGCAACATGGAGGGTTAATGGGGGCCATGTAGCAACATAGAGGGTATACTAGGGGATATGCAGCAACATAGAGGGTATAATGGGTGTCATGCAGCAACATAGAGGATATAATGGGGGATATGCAGCAACATAGAGGGTATAATGGGGGTCATGCAGCAACATAGAGGGTATAATGGGGATATGCAGCAACATAGAGGGTAGAATGTGGTTCATGTAGCAACATAGAGAGTAAAATGGGGGTATGCAACAACATAGAGGGTATAATGGGGGATATGCAGCAACATAGAGGGTATAAAGTGGTTCATGTAGCAACATAGAGGGTATAATGGGATATGCAGGAACACAGAGGGTATAATGTGGTTCATGTAGCAACATAGAGGGTATAATGGGAATATGCAACAACATAGAGGGTATAATGTGGTTCCTGCAGCAACATGGAGGGTTAATGGGGGCCATGTAGCAACATAGAGGGTATACTAGGGGATATGCAGCAACAAAGAGGGTATAATGGGTGTCATGCAGCAACATAGAGGATATAATGGGGGTCATGCAGCAACATAGAGGGTATAATGGGGATATGCAGCAACATAGAGGGTATAATGTGGTTCATGTAGCAACATAGAGGGTAAAATGGGGGTATGCAACAACATAGAGGGTATAATGGGGGATTTGCAGCAACATGGAGGGTATAATGGGGGTCATGCAGCAACATGGAGGGTTAATGGGGGTCATGTAGCAACATAGTGGGTATAATGTGGTTCATGTACCAACATAGAGGGTATACTAGGAGATATGCAGCAACATAGAGGGTATAATGGGGGATATACAGCTACAAAGAGGATATAATGGGGATATGCAGCAACATAGAGGGTATAATGGGGGATATGCAGCTACATAGAGGATATAATGGGGATATGCAAAAACATAGAGGATGTAATGGGGCATATGCAGCAACACAGAGGGTATAATGGGGGATATGCAGCTACAAAGAGGATATAATGGGCATATGCAGCAATATAGAGGGTATACTAGGGGATATGCAGCAACATAGAGGGTATAATTGGGGTCATGCAGCAACATAGAGGGTATAATGGGGGGATATGCAGCAACGTGGAGGGTTAATGGGGGTCATGCAGCAACATAGAGGATATAATTAGGGATATGCAACAACATAGAGGATATAATGGGGGTCATGCAACAACATAGAGGATATAATGGGGGTCATGCAACAACATAGAGGATATAATGGGGGTCATGCAGCAACATAGAGGGTATAAAGTGGTTCATGTAGCAACATAGAGGGTATACTAGGGGATATGCAGCAACATAGAGGGTATAATGGGCGTCATGCAGTAACATAGAGGATATAATAGGGAATATGCAGCAACATAGTGGGTATAATGTGGTTCATGTACCAACATAGAGGGTATACTAGGTGATATGCAGCAACATAGAGGGTATAATGGGGGATATGCAGCAACATAGAGGGTATAATGGGGGATATGCAGCTACATAGAGGATATAATGGGGATATGCAGCAATATAGAGGGTATAATGGGGGGTATGCAGCAACATAGAGGGTATACTAGGGGATATGCAGCAACATAGAGGGTATACTAGGGGATATGCAGCAACATAGAGGATATAATGGTGGACAGCAATTCCCTGATTTTATCTCTAAGACCTACTGAGATATGAGCTGTTTCTGTATCAGCCAATCAAATTTCAGCTTATTTAAATAGGGCCCTAAATAGCTAGAATGTTGAAAAAAGAAAAGGCTGCAAAATTCCATCAATTTCAGCATCCCTTAAAATATAGAATTTAATTCTAAAGATAAAATACAATAAAAAATAAATTTGATTCTAGAGGAGTGATTTTAGATGAAATTGACCATTACCCTCTCATGAGGAGCTATTTGATGCGCCATTTCTCAAACTTGTATACTAATGGTATCTATGGAGGAATCTGTTGCTGGGGAATTAATGTAATACATCGAAGAATTCCAACGCTTCCATTTGACTCATTGGGGTTGATTCAGGCATGTGATGGCTCTTAAAATGCTATTTCTCAAATGGATTTACACAAGAGGCAGATTTTTAATAGAACTACATTTGTGACCATGGCAATACCTCGTTGCTAAGCAACCAAGGCAGATAGAACAATTTCAAGGATATCATTGAATTCCTTGGGGTCGATTTAGTCGGGGAAGGTGCCATCAAAATCAAAATATCCCTAAAACTCACATAGATATCTGACGGTTCCTTCTCAGCCAATCAGATTTCAGCTAATTTGCATAAATTTGGCCCAAAATGGCCGAAATATTGAAAATAAAAAATGCCGCCCATTCTCATCTTCTTCAGCACCCCATGAATGATAGAATTCACCTCTAAAAATAAAATAAAAAAGAAATTTTATTCTACAGGAGTGATGCCATTTTATAGATACTTAACCAATACCCTACTCATGAGGAGCTAATTGCTGCACCAATTTCCACAACCGTTTATTAATGGTAATTATGGATGGGATATGTTGCTAAGTGACTAATATGTACATAGATAAGTTGCAACAACTCGATTCCACTCATTGGGATTAATTCAGGCATGTGATTGCTTTTAAAATGCAATTTTTCAACTGGATTGACCACAAGGGGCTGATCCCCCTTAGTATGGCTTTTTTGACCATGGAAATGCCTCGTTGCTAAGCAACCAAGGCAGATAGAACAATTTCAATGATACCATTGAATTCCTTGGGGTCGATTTAGTGGGGGTAGGTGTCATCAAAATCAAAATATCTTTCAAATTCACTGAGTTAGGAGCAATTCCTTCTCAGCCAATCAGATTTCAGCTAATTTGCATAAATAGGGCCCAAAATGGCCGAAATATTGAAAATAAAAAATGCCAGGCAATCTCATCATTTTCAGCACCTCCTGAACTATAGAATTCAACTCTAAGAATAAAATAAACATGAAATTTTATTTTTGGCCAATTTTTGGCCATAAGGCCCTGGACTATTATGGCAAGCTGCGGCGAGCGCCGTGACGTCAGTGAATACTATGTATACTTCTCATGATAACCACAGATATGCATATATGTGTAAGTACTGTGTTAAACTATATATATTATGTAATTATGAAAACAATTTAATGATATGAAACAGATCTGAAGCTTTGTCTGACTGGCTTTTATTAATTGAATTTTACAATGTCTGTTATGCCTGGGAGGTATAATGGTATATAGAAGGATAAAGAACAATGTCAATATACCTAAGAATATTAAGACAATGGGAGCGAGGGGAGAATAATGATAAGATCTAACTTATTAATACTTATTATAATACCATCTTTTATAAGGTTATTGTAATGTCTTTGTTCTTGGTAAGAGGTAAACAGGACACTCTTGGTGAACAGGTGATGTACAGGTGATGCATTCCACACTGCCACAATGATTGATTAACCTGCTATCTAGGTGTCGGGCAACACACCTGTAGTGACCACCCAAGGTACACCAATGGGTATACCAACACTACTACAGTGACCCCACTATGACCGTTTTCAAAAATAATCAATATGTTGAAGAGAATTATGAGGCAAAACTGGCTCGTTTAATTGTAAATGACAGCGTTCAATCAAAAAAGAAGGAATCATGAATTTTCTTTTAAACTGTAGATCTGGAAGAACATGGTTGGGGGAATTCAAAAAGCCATTGAAAACCGTATGTCATTGGATTACTTTTTATTTTATTTTTATTTTTCTCAAGATGAAGTTGGAAAAAATTGTGTTACTCCTATTCTTTCATGCATTAGTTCCTTGAATTCGCGCCTGCTGCAGTGCTGATGACCCTGGTATTTGGCTTTAAATCCTAAAAAATTATTATTACTCATAATGCAGCTTGAACGACCTCTATAATTCTCTCTTGGATAGCGCAAAAATAAGCTATCCGACCGTCACGCCAACTAGCGCTTCCAGTTATGGAACCCACAATGAAACAGAGTAGGCCTAAAAAGGTTTTATCCTAATACCCTTTCATGTCAAATGTAATATGGGTTAAATTGCCAAAAGATCCAACATCAAAGAACCAATGGATAAAGCTGATGAGGGGGGCAGACAAAATGAACGGAAGAGTTTGCCATGTTGTTGTTTGTTGCATAGCTGCGCCCAGGTGACAAAGTGGTTCCAGAAGCTTCCGTCTCAACCTACTTGGAGACTAAGCAGCCGTCAGCGGCGCTGGTATTAAATGCACACACTCTCTGGCTAACTGGGTTCTACTACTAGTATGCAGGTAATGTATGTATCTATAGGGAATAAATCTAAAATTAATATGAAAAGGTGGTTTTCAGTTATGAATAGTATGTCAAAATTAAACTATTATTGTCACAACATTTCTATTACAACAATTATTAAAAATATATATCATCATAGGAATAGGTGTGGAAGAATAGAATGATATTGATATCAATAGAAATATAATGTTTTGCTCTACAAATGCCTCCAAATCTCCAATTGGTGTTGAGTTGTAATCGAAAAAAATATCATGAAAGTGGTGGCCTTCTTGGATTTTGTTACAGTATAAGTATGGGTTGCTTACCAGCAGAACTACAGTATAAATAATGCACACAAATCCACTACACTTGTACACTTGTTTTCTACACAAAAATATTTTATCAAAGACGGCGAAATAAAGGAGAGGAATAGTATCCACCAATTAAGTTGGTATTCATGTCTTGCTTATGGTGCATATTATAGGTGGATTCTGTTTACCCTCAGCCAATGACAGAGCAAAGACTCTAATGTGAACATTACACTCAGGGACACAGTCACACTCATACATCAAAGGGTCTGAACTGCTCAGCTTCTTGCATTTCTTGTGTTTCAGAATTGGGGGACCTGGTGATGACTCTGTGCTGACAACGATGTGCTTCTTAGCTTTTTCAGTGACTGAGGCTGCCAGGGTTATTGTTATAGTGAAAGGACTGGTTCCATTATGCACCTGCTGGATTGTTGTTACTGGTAGATATGTCCATGCAGCCGATAAGTCCACGCAGGAGGCAGAGTCAGTGTCAAACATGTCATACTTGTTGATTTGTGAGTAATCCTCAAGTCCTTCCTCTTTGAATGTAAGATCATCTGTTAAAGCAGAAGATTCACACTTTTAACTTTGATGATATCAGACATCAGTAAGATCTCCAGAAAATGAATAGTTTGTCTTCACCAATCCTATCAAATAACGCAAATTTATGACAAAAATTAATTTTGTAATGAACCGCAGATTCGTGGGCATGAGTCACGAATATTGTGAGAGGAAGCAACAAACAAGGTCTCATAGCGAGGTGGTCTATTTAGAAGGCTTTAAATCTAATAAGAGGGAATAATTTGGGACTAGGAAAATTGGTCTTAATAGAGGGGTGGCCTCTAAAATAAGGTGGTTTTCATGTGAGGTTCCACTGTACTTCCATCATATATCAACAAATGAGTTACTCCCCTATAAGTGTTGTAAGTGTTGTAGGTGTTGCAGTTGTAGTAGGTGTGGCAGTTGTAGTAGGTGTGGCAGTTGTAGT
This sequence comes from Sthenelais limicola, assembly GCA_942159475.1. Classification (NCBI taxonomy): domain Eukaryota; kingdom Metazoa; phylum Annelida; class Polychaeta; order Phyllodocida; family Sigalionidae; genus Sthenelais; species Sthenelais limicola. The sequence goes on from OW804099.1 coordinate 106,819,531, forward strand.
AGGTGTGGCAGTTGTAGTAGGTGTGGCAGTTGTAGTAGGTGTGGCAGGTGTTGTAAGAGATGTCAGGGTAAGTGAGTCTACAAACTCCTGGTACTCAGTTGTAGAATTACAGTTGTATCGTTTTTCAAATGTAGTATCATTAAACATGTACCCAGCCGCTGGTGTGTAGATCACCTCATTGAGAGCTACTGTAGGAGGCATGAGGGCCCCATTCATTGAAACATAGCTCACTGCAGAAACAAAAATCACATTGTGTAAATGGGTCAGATTTTTAGAAAATGTACAATTCACCTTCAGCAGTGGTGAGAGTGACCGACAGATCACCTCCGCCTGGATTGACAGGCAGGGATTATCGTTCAAAACTGATATGTCAGCTTAGCATTTTGTGTTATACTTTTGCCCCTGTATGTCAGAAGTCTATACCAAATAGCTAATTTTGTTTTCTTTAAAACAAATGCCCGTTTTTCATGAAAAACGCTAAGCTGGAATAGCTTTGAATCTCATGCAAACAAAGTGGCAAGCTAGGCAGTCTTACGGTGTCGTAAAACAATAACAAACAAGAGAAAAACAAAATACTAATCAGTTTAATCTTTAAAAGTGTCTTTTTATAACTACTGAATATTAATATCCAAAAGAATTATCAAAAAAATAATAAATATGAACATTGTCAATGTCGTAAAATCCATCCCTATATTTGGCAATTGAGAAATACCCGCGATCATCCTTAATACAATGTCCCAAAATTGTTGGATTCATATGACATATATCTACATTATTTCATGCATTCAATAACCGATTCAGACTGTAATCAATTGTTTCATAAAGATTATTGTAGATAATACAAATATCTTACTTGATTATAGTGGCGAGAGAAGCCACAAAAATGTTACCAACTGGATTATAACAGCAGCCAAAAGTTACATATACCATCAGAATTTTATTCCTAATGTAATCATATTCAGAGCCTTTGCCAACGAAGTAAAAACAATATGAGAACTGTAGAGTACAACAATGTTGTACAAGGCCACAGAAAAAAAGAACAAATCTCTGGTTTAAATTATTAAAAGAATAGGATCCTGGAGCCTAGTTCAGAGGGACAAAACTGTTTGTTATTAGCTGCTATATTGTTCAGAACTTAAAACTCACTTACACTGAACGATCAGTGGAGAGGTAAGACAAATTTAGAAAACTCACAAAAAAATATATAAAAATATAAGGGACACAACACCCTTGTCATTAGAATTGTAAGAGCCTCGATGACAGGTCATGTTGAATAAAGCCTTTTTTTTCTAAAAAATAAATACAAAAAAAAGTAGGTCATACACATATTTTTCATAAAACACCCCCTGCCTACCATTTTTCTCGCAGAGAATGCTCCTTTCATTAGAACAGGAGAAGACCCGCCAACGGCTGTTGGTATCACGTGTGCCTACACATTCATCATTGCTTGGTGTCCCGTCCCAGAAACTCCAGGTCAATGGGCTGCCATCCTTTATCCACTTATATGTTTCAGGAGAGTCTGCATGGTCCAGGCCAATGAAATACTCTGCCTCCCTGCGGCATAATCATGAGACAAGGTTAAAAATATGACAAAAAGGATGAAATCACCAGAAAATGTACAATTCACTTTCAACAAATATCTCACATTTCTCACATTAAAGACAGAAATTAGGTTTGAGATGTTGTTCAACTTATCCAAAATACTGTGTAAGAGGAATTCCGCTATTTTTCGTTAAATTGTTGAGTTCCGCTAAATAACAGAGATAATTGGGTCAGATTTTCATGAAAATGTACAATTCACCTTCATCAGTCCCCTCAAATAACCGAAACCCAGACGAAAAGCAGGTTCAAATTACAGTTCAAGATAACCAAACAGATTAATTAAATGAATACAATGCAGAATACACACAGATATAATTATACTCAGTATTTATCATTTTTCACTCTAATTTATTCAGAATTTGGGAGATGTGTAGAACTGTAAATTGTGCATTTTCTGAAAATCTGACCCATATGAAAATTTGATGGCAGTGTTTCAGCACTTACCTTAGGGCTGGCAGAACTATACTGTACTCCATCGCACTTGTAATCATAGCAAATGCAGAATTAGATGCAGCACATTCAGCAGGTACATCAGCTTTAAGCTTCAGGTCTGGTTTGGTCCAGTAACAGATGTGATTGATATTTCGCTGTACAGCTGTGGGAATATATCACAGGGGATGGTTACATACATATATGAGTAATTCTCCAAAAGGGGCAGCATTTGATTTCAGGAGGCCATTTTTTTACAAAAAATAAAATTCATCGAATCTTTACGATTTTTTGCATACATATAGCAGGGAATATCAATCAACATAACGCAGACAAAAAATGGGAACGATGGGCCACATATTTCGATTCCTACGCTAATAATTCAGATGCTTCATTTTTGCCTATTATTTTGCCTTATTCCGGCCATATTAGACCCAATAAATCAAATGATTTAATGTATGAAAGGAGTGAATTACCCACTTATCTAAACAGCAAAATTAAATTTATAAATCAGAAGCAGAGAATCAATGTAGGCCGGCAACAATTGACCTGGTTGTAACCCGTAGTTTCATCACCTTATTGACGAAATATCTCTGATATTACTATACAATTATTGTGCTAAAATAGGGGGATGTCTTTATCTCTAATAATTATGGCGTAACGGCGACGCTATAGTCGTAACAGCGACATCCTAACATATGCTCACTACTTATTACACTTTATATTATACTTTTTACGAAATTCAGGCAGGGCTAAACAATTATTAGAAAGGGGGAAATTGAATAAAAAATATATTTTATTTTAAATATGGGGGTTATTCTATATGTCGTAACATGACATAAAACATTCCCATATCAATAGAATGAATCTCATTTGAGGGAATAAAAGGATTCATAAACGTCATGGGCTAATAACTTTTATATTTATTGAAATATAATTACATATGCATCTTCCCTCCTCCAAAACATAATGCTATATAATATAAATGATTATTTTAGGGAAAGTCCATTCCTTTGAAGCTAATACATGTCGTAACGGCGACACAGTTATTCCAAAACAATATTTTTCAAGTCTAGATCAGTTCAAATTAATGAATACATGAATTTTGAGTTTTTTCATGATAATGAACGTGTGTGCATGTGTAGAAACCGTTTCTGTTCAGCAGAAGTAATATATTTTCTAAATTAGGCTGTGTATTATATTCAAATTCCATAACTATTATATATTTTCTATCCTGAAAAAGCTCTTTTTTCACAATAGCGGCGAAGATTTTAGCATAAGAACTTTGAAAGTGGGGTTCCCACAGCCTCATTTTTGCAAAGGAATTCAAATAAAATGGTTATAACCATGTGTGATCATCCTAAATACAGGTTGTAGATACCCTAGGCTGGAAAACCAAATGCTGCCCGATTGGGAGAATTACTCATATATGTTCCTGACTGACATACTCATCCAGAAACAAGCCTGTAACTATATGACGTACAGTACATACCATATTTTACTTTCAGTCTTACCCCTATAATTTAAACACATCTTTTCACACTGCAAATGTTCTCACACTGCAAATGTTCCTGCATTGCAAATGTTCCTGCATTGCAAATGTTCCTGCATTGCAAATGTTCCTGCATTGCAAATGTTCCTGCATTGCAAATGTTCCTGCATTGCAAATGTTCCTGCATTGCAAATGTTCCTGCATTGCAAACACCACAGTTATGACATATTACCTTCTACTGGCTGGCCAAGTTAATGGACATGGGCCTAAGTAAACTAAATATCCACTATTAATTAATAAATCTAAGAGTGAGGAGTAAAGACAGGTGACTTCAGCTGTGTCTAAAATGGCTATGTTTGACAAAGAGTTAGAGATAGCATCACTGAGTCAATCCCCCAGGTGGTGGCTCTTACTTGAGATTGTTGACCAAAATATTTATGAAAAAAATATTAGGAAATGTATGGTAGCCAGTGCGTCAAAACGGTCAAATCAAGGCTATTATTGTCTTTCCACAGTGAAAGTATATTTGGATATGTCATTGAGAACAGACATGAAAGTAAAAATGTACATGGGTCACATTTTCAGAAAATGCACAATTGGCCTTCACCAATCCTCTCAAATAAACCAAATTTAAGAAGGATATCAGGTTCAAAATACAGTTCAACATAACCAGACAGCTTTATTGAATGAATACAATACAGAATATACACCCAGTATTTATCATTTTTCACTGTAATTATAGCAGAATATTTGATATATGTGTAGAACTGTTGTTGTCCGAAAATCTGACCCACATGGGGAGCATTTAATGCAATACGTACAGATATCCCTCTCACAGATGAAGAGTTCATTGGTTGTGCAGCGTCTTTCCTCAAAGTCTCCATCAGACTCAACACAAAGGCAGCCATCTTCATTTAAATCGGGGCTATTCACAGTTGTGGGCCATGTATAAACAGTGTCATTCAGCCATTTCCAGACTGTAGAGCCTGCCAACCTCTTTCCCCCAGTGTAGATTCGGCCACTATCATATCCATAGACCAACCTTTATTAGAAGAGTATTGCAAAAATCAAACTATGTAATCTTAATGCATTTGATACACAATCTTGACATTTGATACATGTATTTATGCTGCTAACAACAAAAGACTCCCTGGAAAGTGAAAACACTCTGAGCAAGGTTATTTGTGGAAAAACATTTGAATAATATCCTATTTCATGCAATGTGTGACTCATTTTTTTTAGTAAAGCATCACAAATATGAAATAACTTAACACATGAATATGTGCTTACATCATTAGTTTAATCATTCTGTACTCAGCTTCTGTAGTAACCTTGGCAAGGTCAGCATTGCCATCTGCCTCCTGACATATTGTACGGGCTTCTTCCCATTCCCTGTCTACATTAGCAGAGTGTGGTGCAAAATACTGTCTGTTCCTGATCTTACACTCCATGGGTCCTGTATATATATAGGATAAGTTATTTTTTATTTGTCATTATCGATGAGTACAAACAAGTATATATATAGGAGATGACAAATGGTTCTACATGCCTATGGTAGAGCGAGACACCATTTCTTCCTGCTGTTACCATAATTTGGAGATACGGTACATATGAGCAGAGGTTAAATATTAAATATAAAATACAGGAAGCAATAACAAATAAAACATAGAGAGCCTAGAAACTAGTGGCAAGGCTATGAGTAATATGTTCAAACAATACAGTGTGAACTCACATAGCAACAGATTATTTACATTTTATATAGCATAGAGAGTGGTTTTAACAATTGGACAATACCTGGTAAAATTAAAATATAAGCCATAAGAAACTGTATTTCCATTTTCATATACAAATAGCTTAGGCAAAGGCTGCTCAGCAGCAACAGTATAATGATGGAGGTGTTTATAAAATAATTTGAAAGAAGATTATGCGCTACGAGCATAGCTTTCGAATTTAACATTTCTTTATGTAAAGCGTTTGTTGGCTGGAAAGGTTTTGACGAAATGTTACAAAGAGGTTAGACACTGCTCTGTTTTTTTAATTCACTTCCGGTCCACCTCGCTCATTTTGGGGTCAAATAATTCTTAAACATGTAAACATGGGCCTATTTTTTCAACAAAAACCACCTCTCACACTTCCCACAGTCAATTGTATCTATATTACAAAAAAATTACATTGACTGTTACATAGGTATGGAGACTAGTTGGAATATAATGTTAAACTTTAATATTAGCATTGCAAACCATGTATGAGCATATATCATACAAGCCACATTAATGACTACGAATGAATGGGTTTATTGGTGGCCGAGTGTTCCCCCCTCCCACCGTGTGAGTGGTCAGCCAAGCGGTCCACCGGTCACTCACTCGCACCTCAGCTCTCACCTGAGACACATGTTTTTCTTTTTTCTGTTATTTTATATTGAATAAAGGGCGGTCAAACAGACGGCCCGCACAACACCACCCCTTGTTTGTGAGTTACTACCGAGAGCCTATCAATATAATAACAAACTCATTGACTTTAAAGGTAAATGCCAGTGCTGGCAGCACTGCAGCAGGCGGGAATTCAAGAAACTAATGCATGACAAAATAGAAGTCACAATATTGTTTTCAAACTTTGTCTTCAGAAAGAACATGGGTGGGTGAATACAAAAAGCCAAAAAAACAGGATGTTATCATATTATTTTGTGTTCTAGGGATGACTGAAGTTTACTTCCATTCACTATTGGTGTCAATGGGGAAAACTCATTGTGGTACAATGTTCAATGACCCCCCTTTTTAATTGGGACATTAGAATAGCATGTCAGCTATGTATGCAGATTTTAAAGAATATTGCATGATTCAATCATCTGCTAATGGGGGAAGTTCCGGAAATAACGGTTTTCCCATAAGGTTCTATAATAAACAGTAGTAAATTTCAGCGGACGCTGGAACAAAGATTGATTCAATGACATGTCTTTAGGGGCTTCTTGAGTTCCACAACCATGTTCTTTCTAAATCCAAAGTTTTAAAATTGATGATTACTTCATTTTTGATTAAACACTGGCGTTTACCTTTAAGATTGTAGCGCATTTCATAGCTGGAACCTTTTTTTTTAACATATTTATACAGCCAAAATGTTGAAAGGCTCATGGGGGTCTAATGTGTTTTATCGTTTGATCTACTGCCAGGGGCTGTTTAATTAAAGATATATGCGGGTGTCAACACACACGCCACCTAGCGGATCCTATTTTTCTTTGAAATATTTCATTATCATCATAAGTTGAGATGTATTTGTGCAACATTTTCATAATCTATAGGGTTTATTTTTATTACAACAGTTTGGAGTCATATTTTTTAGGATTCATTTTCCTTGATTATGCTGCCAGATTACTAAATTTGGGTGATGTGGTCAATTTCAAATGACCACAACTTTTTTTTAACCACGTCAACGTACTGTTTTTCTTTGGTAAATCTGTAGCATAATATACCAAATATATGTGTAGAAAGTCTTAATGAAAAGTCACCAATCTTTATATTTTTATATAATGATATGTGAAAAAAACCCACATTTTTCCATAGACTTCAATGCTAAAGCACTGTTATTTTCAAGTGGCTGTAGAAAAAAAAATAAGTCGATGAGATGTACTTTTTTTTTCATTTCTTGCTTTCTTATGTAGTCAGGAATGATCCCTGAACGTTTCATAAAAAAGTCACCGACCAATTTTTTTTCCATTGAACACCCGCATATACCTTTAAGTGCATTATTAAGTGTGAAAAGGAGAAAGGAGTGGTACATAAGTGATAGATGTTAGTTTTCGGTAGAATTGATAGCTATGCTTAAATTAAATTAGATACTAGAATAAGTTAGGCTTTTCATACGTCTGTGGCATTGTTGTTGCTTTCAGTATAAAAGTTGGTAAAAATTAGATAATGAAATATTGAGTCAAATAATATTTAGTTTTTTTTCAAATTGTCTGTTGCAATTACCTGGTTTTGTACGCAACAGTCCATTTGCCACCCAGCAGTTCCTCTCTTCAGTGACATTTATAGCCTCCGCTGAATCTGTATTCAACAAATGGAAACAAACACAATATTGACAACTGGTGGTTTAGTAAAGAAGTGATACTAAACCTCAACCAAACTAATAGGTACAAAATGAAATACAAAAAATATTAAAGTATTTCTTTCATTCATGTATAGAAAGTGTTGTCATTGTCTGCCCCTTACGTATCCTAATATCCAACAGGTGTCACTAGTGTATGACCCTGTACCATAGCCCATTATATATATATATAAAGATTTTTATTCAAGTTGATCAGTACAGTTACATGAAATGGACAGGAGCCTCTGCGAACAGATCTTCCAGATCCGCCCATCGGATATACCTACTCCAATCTCCAGAATAACAAAATAAAATACAAAGCACCACTTCTGGATACATTAGTCTTCAAGTTAAAGCTAATACAGCACCAATTTACAATGAAAACTCACCACAGAGTCTATTAATATGATATGTGATATAATGAGTAATAATTATCTTGTGTAAGACATTAACCCAATAGACCTGTTATAATGATAATTGGTTAGTAAAACCTGTTTACTATGTATTATTGTGAGCAATAATTGTCTATGACAATACATTACTTCCAGCAAACATTAATGAAAATAATACTTGGTCGATAAACTTGTTCACTGACCATACAATGAATCAGTGTTACATCAGTCATTAATATCATGAATTAAAAGACCTTACATATGGAAAAGAACAGCACCAACATAATGTGACCAATTCAAGTCACTCATTCTCCCCCCAGATATCGATATATCGATTTTGTTTGAGGACTTACACTCCTTAACCCCCCTCCCCGACATGAATCCCCTGTGCCCTTTTCCCAACCTCCACCACTAAGGCAAGTAGATGGGCCAATGAACCCGCCAATAACACCACCAGATTAGGGTTGTGCATAGCCGCCATTTTGAATCTTGATTCGCATGGAATTATGGGACTAAAGGTACAGTGTAAAAACTATAGAAAACATGCTGTGTTCAGTATTAACTATGTAACAGTGCCCTAATGTCAGGAACCATGTGTTATACATGTTTTCATAATACATGCTCCCATCTTTCCGATCCATGCATTTAGTTTTCATAGACCATTGACACAAGCTTTGATAGTGGTGAAAACATTCTTGGAATTTTCTATGAAAATAATCCCAAATATTTTAATGTCAGATTTGAACCGAATCCATCCCAGAAGGCACTGTAACAGACATGTGCATTGAGACATGCAAATCCCCTATTGGTGAGGGGAAAATCACTACATGGAAGGTGCATCCCCTTGCCTACAGTCACCTCTCTGCCAAAACATGGACCAATCTAATACGCTACCACGTCGCCATCTGGCCGCTATAGGACTGGCCACTGCTGTTTGAATTTAGAATTAATCTGAACGCTGAGTCTTTTTCTGCACTACTTCCTGTGGTAATAATTTCATGATGTTTTTTGCTGAGTTTTTGTTATTGCCTCAGGAACAAGAGTGAGGCTTTGCCAAGCTCTTGTTCCCATGACAATAACTAAACTGAAGCAAGAAAACCAAATGAATGATTACCTTTAGTCAAAAAAAAGTTTTTACCTACCTCAATCAGTAAATAATCATCTAAAACTGCCCTTACCTGGCTTCTTCATCATTGACCACAATGATCACAATAAAAGTTTAATTTGACTGACTAACTTCCGTTGGAGTCATGGATTTGTCTTCTACTGAGCATCTAGGCAAAGGAATAACACCATCAAAGTGGGTCCAAATTAGAGACGCCCTTTAGTTCTTAATCTGGGGACTACCAAATTGCGTTAAGTAATTTGTTTGATACCAGGTACTGCTTTTTTAATACCAGGTATCTTTGTTTATAGTACCCTGCCCATCGTCACAATCACAAAAGCAAACATGCGTGGTGGCTCACAAGACTTTCAGTACTGCAGACCCAATGGAGGCTTATAGGAATTCATGATGCTGTGGAGTTGGAAAAATGGTTCATAAGGGAGACACCTTTTACACAAATCAATACTGAGTTGTTGTTGTTGTTGAGACTTTTATTTGCCATAAGGCAATGTCGATGGTTCTAAGCTCCCAGCTTAGGGAGGGTTTCAAGCCCTATCGGACATTACATGAATTAAGTTTGCACGGGTAACAAAACTCCATGGCGTCGACGACACTCAGGAGGCCCCTGCTTCAGGTGGTCTCACAGACAACAATAATTTAAATCAATATAACATAAAGAGAGCAGCACCCAACCATTTTGAGTGAGACAAAGCTGGAATGGGTTATAATACCATAAGGGTAACAATTTACAATTAGAGGTATAAGGACGCCACTTGGGCTGATAAGAATAATTATATACAAACACAAAATACAAAGTACATAGTTCATAATTCGAGGTTGTAAATTCGAGGAGTGATGGCAAGGCAGTATGTGGTTATTCACATATTCTCTTTAACATCCCAGGGCACAACCACCCGATTTCATACTGACCATTGATATGGAGGCCTTGTCAATGGATGATGAGAACAACTTTGCAAGAAATGAATCAGTGAGCATGTGTTTCCATTCCTTTCATTCATACTCAAGATCGTACGACACTACTACAAAACGGACACTGAACTCTTAAGAAAAGAAAACGATCTAAGAATAAAATGGACGTCCGGGAAAACCTATGTTTATTCACAAAAGGGCACAAAAATCCATTTTTCCGTTATTATATTATTGTAACTGTATAATCAATGAGAAATAAAGCTATAAAGGTGATGGTGGCCCCAAAATACTGTCTTCCTCAACCAGGAATCTGACCACGGATATCCTGGATTGCGTGTGGCTATGCTACCTTTAGACTACTAAGTTGACTGATTTTCAAAGTACAGCACTGAAACCAGATTCCTCACCCTAGGCTACTACACATAGTTTAAAACAAGATTTAACTCACCAATTTCAATCTGACAGGCATATACCCAGGATCTTGTACAGTCTACATCAACCCACTCAAGAGTACTTAGTTCAATTGCCAGGCAATCCTGCCCTAACAATCCATTGTTGTCAAAAACATAGGAAGCAGGTATGCTTGAGTTCACTGCAGTGCCATCCCGCCATATAAAGTTGCCCTCATCTGGTTTATCCTGTCCCCCTAGAACCACATAGGAATCTCCCCAGAATGACCTATCAAAGCAAGCAAGGCAAACTGAAGAATTATCCAATCTGAAGTGTTGCAGAGAAATGAGCCGCAAGTCAGAAACAGTGGATTTTTAGATATTATATTTGAAAAGATGAGATCAAGCTAATTCTAATAATGGTAAACAGTATGATATTTAATAAGCATTTCTAGATTTTAAGTTTTAAATTTTTACTTTTGAAAAAAATGTATGCAATAGATGTGTATGAATATATTTAATACATAGTCTTGGAATTTGATATATGTATTCATATGATTGGGAGCATTAGATAAAAGTGAGAACACTCGTACAAAGAGACTGTGTGAATAAAGTACCTCTAAAGATATCAACTTTGCGACTTTTGTCTCATTTTCCTAAAATACATAACAAAATGAAGTGTTACAAAAAATCAGAAAATAAGAGTCTGATGTCGCAAAAAGGGTATTCTTCAAATGTCTTCATCACAAAATCATTGCATGATTTAATGACTTTTCAAATACAATTATCTTCAATTTTATATATTACATGAGGTCTGCGATTTCTTTGTTTTCCTCAGCCGTTGTAACCTTTGCGAGGTCACCACCAAGACCCTGACACATAGCTTGTGCATCATCAAAATTGTCTAACTCAAAAGCTGATCCAAAGAACTGCACCCCTGGCCTGGCTCCTGCAAAATAAAAAGTCATTCTAAGAACAATGAGTCATAAATCGCAAAAAAAATGTCAATCACTAGTAAAGTAGGTAAGATACTTCTTAAGGTAATATCAGATACACTTAGCTATATTAACAGTCTTGATATTTGGTACATTAGGGCCAGTAGGGATTAGCTTGCCAGGTAGTTGGGTCATCTGGAGCACTTCTGTGACCGTTGAGAGTATAGGTCATTTCTCAATGGATTTGTCATCTTTGATGGCTAAATAAAAAAATTAGCTGGGATGTCTCATCAAAAAGTGTGGGATAACTCCATGAGTGCCCCCAATCCAAAATGGCCGCCCTTGACCAATTTTGATAATTCCCTTGTTCTTATTACAACTTACCATTGGCAGATGACATGGGCTCGCCCAATAGGAGATACACCAATACGAAGTAACGTAGTATTCCTTTGCGGGGCTTCATGATAGTGTTGATGTAATAAGTCTCATATAATCAGTCCTCACCAGGTCTAAACACAGAACAGATGTAGTATTACATCAAGCATTTTTATAAGCAACATACCTTCCTGCCAACCAATACCAACTTTAGCGCCAAATAAAGTTGTTGATGGAAAACTTTGTCCATCAAGTATTTGAACCGGCAGAAATCACTTCTACAGCTGGGACCTTGTGTTGTAATGAATTTTGAAACTCTAATGCCAACCTTTCCTAACCCTTGGCCTACAGGTGTGAGAAAAATTTGCCTTTGACACAAGTGGTAGTGAGTGTGTTGAGATTGTTTAAGCACCATTGATACCACCTCAGTGGTTCTCCATTTACTATGCAGCTGCTACCAAAATAAAGGAATAGTAATACATATCGGGCGGTCCTAATGAGAATTTGATGCCTGGTTTAGAGTTTGAAGTATGTCTCTTAACTATGGGCCTAGATTTGCAGCAGGAGTATCATATGTGATGTGTTTCAGGAAAATGTGTCACAAATCGGAAAAATTGGTATTTTTCAAAGTGATTTATTTTCAAGATGTCTTTCTGGGAATGTTTTGATCTTTGGGGTGTTTAACGCTGCTTGGAGCATGAACACATTTACCCAATTGCAAGACAGTATAATAAATACATCCATGCATTTCTAAGGTCATCTTATGGAGGATATTTGTCATGAGAAAAATGTGGGTATAAATATATATTGCTGCTCAACACCTGACATTGTTTACTTGTTGCTACATGGTCTAGCGACCAATGGACTCAGTGAAAGCCCAGCTGTCGACACAGATATTATAATATATATCCATGTCCGATGATGTTCCACTAATCTTTTGTCGTGGATGTTTTCTACGACACAAGAGACCGAGTTGTTTGTGGAGGAAGGGACAGAAAACAAGTGAGAAAAAGGTAAAACTTGTAATACTGACAGTTGGGCAGAAGATATGATCCTCAACCGTACAAACTGTAACTACACAAGCTGTTTTGACAATGGAGACTCTTGCCTCCATTGCGAAGGTTGAGAAATATTCAAATACATTGATGTCTGTTTAATGGAATCTTTTAAATATGAAGCTATGTCAAAATCCATTTTTTATGACATTGACTAATTTTTCTTTGACACACCACATATCAAGCCCTGCTTGCCTCACTATTTAGTAGACGCTGTATTTCGGTCAGATCATTAAAATATTGAAAATTGATATTAAGTATGTTTGCAGCTGTTGCGTCCCAAAGTAGACATATGTACAAATGATGAAATCGGTACAGACTTTTCCTCGGTGGTACATGCTATTTCACATACTATAGTTCTTTTCCAGCTGCTTTCTTCCTATTTCCGGGAAGATTTTACTATTTCCAGAACAAAAAGTTCCATGTCAGTGTCGATTTTCCCATGTCAGCCTCCTTTTCCACTATTTCCCTTAGATATTCACCACCGAAAAGTATATCACTGCACCTTTTTCCTATTTCCCCTACATGAAAAGCCATGTCTGGCTGCTGTGACTCCTATGTCTAGATTTGGCCATCTTTTCTCATTGGTGTCCTCCCTGGGACACTCCTTTTCTACCCATACAAAAGCAGACATGGGTCAGATTTTCAGAAAATGTACATTTGGCAGCTGTACACATTTAGTATATTCTGCTAAATTAGGCTGCAATTTGGTCAATATTATGTAAATACCTGTACATTTGGCATTGCATTGATTCTAGCAATCTGTTTGGTTAGGTTGAACTGTATTTTGAACTTTATTTTGGTCTGAAATTTGGGTTATTGGAGAGGATTGGTGAAGATGAATTGTACATTTTCTGAACATCTAACCCACATGACTCAGTGGCTCAGTGTTACATAACATTATCCACTACCCCTGAATGGGGGCCCACCAGCTATCTTTGTAGTGTAGCAGTGTTACATAACACATCCAATACATCTTCTCTTCCTTTCTATTTCTCCCTCTCTCCCACTCCCCTCCCGCCCCCCCCCTCCCCCGCTCACCCTCCCACTCCCTCTCACCCTCCTTCTCCCTCCCAGTCATGTTGGGGTAGGAATACATCATGGTACATTTGGGTGAAAAGGAGTGGATATCTGGAAATGGAGTGGATATTCCGAAAAGGAAAAGGATATTCCAAAAAGAAAAGGATATTCCAAAAAGGAAAAGTATATTCCTAAAAGGAAAAGGATAATCCGAAAAGGAAAAGGACATTGGCAAAAAGGAAAAGAAAGTTGACAAAAAGGTATTGGATATTCCAAAAAGAAAAGTCTTGGATATTTTGGATTTTTCCTATTTCACGTTTATATCCTTTCAGATTGGGGACAAAACAGCAGCTCTACACATTTAGGGAATATTGCTGAATTAGTATACAAAACTCGAAAACTGCTACAAACTAGGTTTATCTGGGTATTTGGGTATCTACTTGATTCTAGCAGTCTGACTGATTAGGTTGAACAGTGTTTTTGGCCTTATTTCTGTGACAAATTACGTTTATTTGAAAGGATTGGTGAAGGGGAATTGTACATTCTCTGATGACTTCACCCATGTGCAGTTAGGCGTGCAGTGGTCGGGCTGGCTCACCGCATCAAGTGTTCACCGGGCTCATGAGTCAACTTGCTGAATCTATTATGAGTTTAAATCAATAAGTAAACTATTGGACGCAGTATCCAGGCAGTAATGCTATGTGCGATCTGTTTAAAGATATATGCGGGTGTCAACAAACACGCCACCTAGCGGCTCCTATTTTTCTTTGAAATATTTCATTATCATCATAAGTTGAGATGTATTTGTGCACCATTTTCAATATCTACAGGGTTTGTTTTTACTACAACAGTTTGGAGTCATGTGTTTTAGGATTCATTTTCATTGATTATGCTGCTTGATTACTAAATTTGGGTGATGTGGTTAATTTCAAATGACCACAACTTTTTTTTACCCACGTCAACCTACTGTTTTTCTTTAGTAAATCTGTAGCATAATATACCAATTATATGTGTAGAAAGTTTTAATGAAAAGTCACCGATAATTTTTTTTTTATATAATGAAATGTGAAAAAAAAACACATTTTTTCATAGACTTCAATGCTAAAGCACTGTTATTTTCAAGTGGCTGTAGAAAAAAAAAAAGTTGATGAGATGTACTTTTTTTTTCATTTCTTGCTTTCTTATGTAGTCAGGAATGATCCCTGAAAAAGTCACCGACCAATTTTCATTCCATTGAACACCCGCATATACCTTTAACCTTACATTCTCATTCATTATTTAGGTATATATGTACTAAACAAGGGCTATATTTGGCAATGAATACGTTTAATATATCTAATGGCCCGATGGAGGTTTCAAATCGATCGAGACGGAGGGTCAAATCGCACGACACCCCGAAGGAGTGGAGTGGGATTTGACCCGACGTCGAGATCGATTTGAAACCGAACAGAGGGTCATTAGATATTTATTACATGCATATTTATTGATTTATTTGTTATATTTACCTTGTTAGTACCGTTTTTCTTGAGGAATTATCGAAACAATGTCTGAAAACTTTCGAAACATGCAAGGCAGCGCTACGCTTCTGCCGCTAA
This sequence comes from Sthenelais limicola, assembly GCA_942159475.1. Lineage (NCBI taxonomy): Eukaryota > Metazoa > Annelida > Polychaeta > Phyllodocida > Sigalionidae > Sthenelais > Sthenelais limicola. Next base: position 106,834,930 of record OW804099.1, read on the forward strand.
GAAGCGTGACGTCATGAACCAATTAAGTTACGTTATTTGGGTCATGTGCTTCCATGACAACCCCAATCACATACGTATGTGATACGAGATTTCTAATGGCACCCCCGAATCGCACCTCTGTAATCACATATGTATGTAATAAAGCATAGAATAGAATAGAACAATCTTTTCTTCATCAAGGGTTTATGGATTTCTGACGAAAAGGTTGACAGGCCTCTGGGCACCATTAAGGATTTACACCCAGACCTTCCAGCCATTTCCTTGACGTTAATGGGATAAACTACTACATAATACAGCTTAATAATCTTCAACAATACAGAGCATTTAAAAGATATCAATAAAACATTGAGTAATCAACATGTATCTATTAATCACAAGATTACCATGAATTTCACACGGAGGCCACTTTTTTTTAGTGACTAGTCTAGACTAGTATTGTTCGCCCAGCTATATACTATAGGAATTATGCTATGTCATGTTTTTATCATTTGGTATGTAAAATATCTATGTACCTGCAAACCTTTTACTCTGACTGATTAATGTTAGAATTAACCTATGTATGACTCATATATAATAATCTGTTCTCTACTCGTATTTGATGTGATCTCTTTACTACTTATTTGAAAAGCTGATAATATTGTTTTTCTGAGATGAAATGCAACCAATAAAAAACAGTGTGAACAATTAGTAAAATAATGCTTTGTTAATTTTGATGGTAGAAGATGGGTTGTGTGTTGTATAAGTAATCTAGCCCATTTTCAGATTCAGCTAGGTCCTGGCATTCTTACGAACACTGCATTGACTGCTGTTTATACATCCTTTAATCGTTTTGAGGACTAGAGGGTTTAGAGATAGGAGGAATACGAAAATGAAGTTCAGATGTGTTTACAAACATTTCAAGTATAGATACACCATATACACGCTCATTTCATCACATTTAAAATGTAATGCCCTGTCTCTGTGATCAACAATACAATGGAATGCCATGTCTCTGTGATCAACAATACCCAAGCTTTATTATTTAATAAATGCTTGGTGATGCGTGCAGTTCTGTGCTTCCTCGTTGGTATAACCGGTTGCCCTAAACCATGAAACTAGAATCACACAATATATGGGTCAGAATTTCAGAGAATGAACAATTGAACTTCACCAATCCTCTCAAATAACCCACATCTGTAGACGAAAATAAGGTTCAAATACATTTCGACATAACCAGACAGATTTACGAATGAATGCAATACAGAATAGACTCAGATATACCTAGTATTTATCACTTTTTACTCTAATTATAGCAGAATTTGAGAGATGTGTAAAAATGTAGATTGTGCATTTTCTGAAAATCTGACCCATATCCAGCTTTTTACTAACGTACTCTTTAGTAGCTTGTTTTAGTGATTTAGCCATAATGTAAAATACAACCTTAACAATAATAATATGTCTGGCCCTGGGTGTGTGCCTTAGTTTTGTTTAAACAACCATAATAATTATATGTATTTCATTACTGTAGCGTTGTCTACTGGAGTATTGATCTTTGTTAACGTTTTGTAATTAATTATCTATTATTGTATGTTCACGTCTCTAGGTATATGTGACTATTCTAGCGTTTAAACTTCTCTCCTACTTTTCAATATATGAGTGATACAACCAAGAGGGTTGTGTATTACAAGTTTATTTCTAGATTACTTCCCCTTCATCAGGTTCCTCATGAAGCATATAAGATCTTTCATTTTAAATTGGTGAAAATCTCTGCGGTCTTCTGCACTAAATTTAGGTTTTTCTTTTAGGTTTTGGGAGTTCAAGAGGATGGGGACAACACACATCAAGATCTCTTTATCCTTTCTGTTTTTGGCGTTCAATATGTAATTATCCCAGCTAGGGATATGAGGTTTAGATTGTGTGTTTTCATGTCCAGATTAGTTTTAAACTAACATAACTCAAAGCTGCATTCTCAGCTATTACAATAAAAGCAAATCCTACCAGAGTTACACATATTATGACATATGAGCCTCAATTTATCAATATTCTGCTGTTTTTATCTGTTTATGCATGAATTTGAAGCCAAATTAGCAGAGCAAAAACGGATTTGGGATGGGGACGTTTCAGAATCCCTTTCACAAAAGCAGCTAGACAAAATCCTCCAAAACATTGGCGCAATGACTTATTTATTGGTTGGAAAATAATGAAACGCAAAAGTAGAAAATGTTTCGTTTTTTTAAAGTGAATACAAGAAAGTGGGTGTCTTCTTTTGTGGAGTGGGAAACTGAAATTAGAGTTAAAAACGATTAATACTAGGTATATCTGAGTGTATTCTGTATTGTATCCAATCAATAAATCTGTCTGGTCATGTTGAACTGTTTTTTTAACTTAAATGTTTGTCTTCAATGTGGGTTATTTGAGGGGATTGGTGGAGATGAATTGTACATTCTCTGAAATTCTGACCCATATATTCAATACACAGTCTTGAGATTTGTTACATATTCTCGTATCACCTAAAGGGCTAGATACCTAAAATATGATAACATTCCTACAAAGAGATCTTGTGAATAAAACACTTAGGAAGATATCAACTTTGCAACCTGTTTTCCTGGAACACATCACATGTTATAACAAGTACAAAGATATCAAAGGAAACAACATAAACAATGCAGAGATATCAGTAGAACTTACCTTCTACAGCACCACCAAATGATGTGTGAGATGTAAGTATGGCTTACCATACATCAGTCACATCCCATGTTGACAGATCATGAATAAAACGTGTGTAGTAGCTAAGTAAATGTTAATATTTACTGAGGTGGGTCAGATTTTTTAGAAAATGTACAATTGGCAGATCTACACATTTAGGAAATTCTCCTAAATTTGGCTGAAATGTTATGAACACTGGGAATATCTGAGTATATTTGGTATCGCATCGATTTGAATTACCAGTTCTGTATTTTGAAGCTCATTTTTTGCTTAAATATGGGTTATTTGATAGGATTGGTGAAGGCGAATTGTACATTTTCTGAAAATCTGAACCATGTACAGACAGACAGCCGATAGTATGCGTTACTCTATGACTTATTAAGGTTGTTTTGCAGGTTCAACAGAGCGAGTAGCTCATGAGTTCATCATAAAGACTCCCTACTAGCGGGTACTTGATGAGTGATGGATTAATGAAGCAGAACCAAATGGGTCAGATCGTCAGAAAATGTACAATAAGCACATTAAGGAAATTCTGCTAAATTAGGCTGAAAAACGTAGAATATCGGGTATATAGATCTGAGTATAATTATTCAGTGTCGCATTGATTTAAAGTATTAGTTCTGTTATGTTGAACTGCATTTTGAAACTTATTTTCGTCTGAAATGTGGGTTATTTGAGAGGATTAGTGAAGGTGAATTATACATTTTCTGAAAATCTCACCCGTAGACTCCCCGCTAGTGGTGCATGATGAAGTCTAATAAACCAAAACAAAATGACAGAGTTATTGTGATGTGTTTAGTATTATTAGTGCAGTTAGTAGCATCAATAAATCCACCAATTTGCAGGACTGTATATTAAATTTATTTATGCATATTTAAGGTTATTCTAAGGAATACCTGACTAATTTACTAGTGATTAATTTACTAGTGATTATGTTATTTTATCATACCCTTTAGCGGGATGGTATGGAATGCCATAGGTTACAGCATTGGAAAGTCATACCACCTTCTAGACCTTAGTGCTTTATTCCCAGTTTAACATAATACAGATATTGGAATCGATGGTAGAGATATAACTTGCTGAATTAATTAATATTTCAGTAGCACATGGGATATTGGCCAACTAAAAAGAAGATGTGTCAGATTTCCAAAAAATACACAATCTACAGTTCTACACATCTATCAAATTGTGCTAAATTACGGTGAAAATTGATAAATACTAGGTATATCTGAGTATATTCTGTATTGTATTCATTCAATAGATCTGTCTGGTTATGTTGAACTGTTGTAAAGAACTGAAATCTTTAGACCCAAGATCCGACCTATTTAGCCCTGATCATGGTTGGGGCATGCACGCATGCAAATTTGGTTTATCAGGTGCGCCGGAACAGATAAAATATTGGGGGGGGGGCACACTTTTGGGGGGAGAAGGAGGGGGGTTGGCCTGGAGAGTGACGTCGCATTACCCTCCAAGAGTATGATAGAATCGAAACATTTCATACAAACTTGATACGTTATCAGGAAACCAAGTAGATACCTCTAAATAAATCTTTATATTTTAATCTGGATATACTATACTATTACTAGGCCTTAAAAGTTTATAATGTCACATTTGTACTCTACATTCATTCTGCCACATTGTTGCCACACTGATTCCTCAAAATCCTAAAAATGGGGTATATTCACTTTGTGTGTCAACCCAGAGAAGCAAATGCATAAGGCGTGGGGTCTGGGGCCCACCTAGGGCCCCAAAAGCCAGAGGTCATCCCCTTATACTTGAACACATTTTAAGCATTTTGGGTGTTAAAATTTATCTTTATTAGGGTTTAAAATGAGTCTTTTCTTGCATATTTTTAAGAAAGGTTCACTATAGACCAAAACTGGTGACTATCATCTGTCATCTTCATTTGTGCATTAAAGTAGTTCTCTATGATGTATTCCTATATTTATATATTGATGAGGCCAAACAAAAAAATAGGTGTGTTTCCTATTTATTTGGCTGAAAACTAGGTAAGGAGGTAGTGGTAACTTCTTTTTTTTAATTTTTTTTGGAAACCCCCTCCCAGCAACTGATAAAAAAATTCTATCTTATAACAATACTTGTTTTAAACATGAGAAATGTGCTTTTTGACAGTTCCGGGTTAGACAAACCTGTTTTCATCTTTTTATTAGCTTTTTTTGTCAAAAAATCAAAAGGAAGTGAGATGTGAGATATGTTAAAAGAAATCAGGTGTGGTCAACTTTTTCTTTAGGTAGGGGAAGGTTTTTCTTGGTAGGTGTGTGTGTGTGTTGGGGGGGGGGGTGAATCGGAAAAAAACCTAGTTCACTATAGACCAAAACTGGTGACTATCATCTGTCATCTTCATTTGTGCATTAAAGTAGTTCTCTATGATGTATTCCTATATTTATATATTGATGAGGCCAAACAAAAAAATAGGTTCAGAATAGGCTGAATGAGTTTAAATCTTTAAATGTTATGATGATGGTATCTGGCGTTTTTCATAAAACAAGCCCGATTTGATGCAGCATATTGAATCTAAATAAGTATTGCAGCTTGGACAACGTCATAACTGACGTTATCCAGATTATTTCTCACCCATTTGCTTTACCTCAAAAAACATGGCCCACCCTTTGCCGACACCCTTGGGGAGGGAGACATTGATATAGACGGAGAGTAGGATGAAGGAATGGAGAGGAGGGGGTTGGGTTGAGGGGTGGAAGTGGGGGGTGGCAATGGGAAGGAGAGTAGGATGGGGAGAGGGGGAAAACAGGAGCTGGGAGAGGAGGACAGCGATGAGAGTGTGAAGGGAAGAGTGAACGAGATCGGAATAGGGAGAGAAGGAGGAGAGAAACAGGGAGAGAAGGGGCAACTGCCCCCGCCCCCCCCCCCCCCCCCCCCCAGGGGTCCGCCGCGCCTGAATTTACGCGCGGAGCTTTTGCTACACAGCTGCTACCTTGCGGTAAGGCGAAAAACTACTTTTTCTACCTCCCTTATTGTCCACCAGGTGACGGCATAACATTAAATCCCGCGCTCTGTGATGTCTCAAGTAGGCCTATGGGTAGCTACTGATTTAAAGATATATCCTACAGAATCTGCTGAAAGCTATTTTGCCATCAACATTTTTATCTCTTGTATCAAACCAAGAATGCAGTCACTGCAGTACAGAGTGCTGCTTAGAATTTATGTTGTAATAATGAATATTTAGACAGGATAATGATTCGATCGGGTTAAGCAGGCTCTTTTTGGATGGAAATGGAATTATTAGTTTGACGAAAGCAAAGCCTTATAAGTTATATCAGGTGACTTCTTGTATTGTAACCCCAACGTTTTAAGGGGTCATTCAAAAATTGTGTAACGCTCGAGGGGTCGGGGGGGGGGGGGGGTCAGACGGTCCCATATGTAATTTTTGAATGACCCCTAAGGTCGATGGAGCCACACAGGGATTAGTCCATGTACACATACAACACACACAGGGTGTCACTTTACAATTGGGTATGGTGTATAATCTTAAGTACAAGTTTATGATTTTGTACATATTTTTTAACTGCAACTCTTAGATTTTAAACAACGAATTGGAGGGTTGACGTGAGCGTATGTTGCCATTTTCTGACATCGCTAATGTATGTATGGCCCTTCTATGGGATAAATAATGTCATCCTAAATGCATGCCAATCTATCTATCTACCGTCCCCTCTCCCTCCCACTCTTAATCAATAACCCCTCCCCTGACCTTGTGGTCAGTCCCTTCCCTCCATTCCCACGTTATCAACCTTGAGATAACGATCAGACCTGGACATCACTTGTACCTTTAGACTTTTGGGATAAGCGATCCATGAGTGTTGTGGCAGGAAGAAAGTTAATTAGCATTTGAGTCGATAGGGGGCGTGGTAGATGTATGTCTGAATGAGACTAAATTAACTAAATCCTACAACTTTAGATTTAGATTTTACAATAGTCTGGCCCCTGGTACAGAAAGGGTCGATTTCCATATATGGTGAATTACTCACCCTCAAAATGGCGCTGAAAGTGTTAATAATCTGTTATGGCTCCGTATTTAATTACACAATGCAAATTAAGTTATTAATAATAAGTCTGACAAATATGGTTATAGCTAGTTGGTTAACTAGACTAAAAGTAAGAACACCAATAGAATAGGATATCTTAATGAGGATGACAAAGGTAAAAGGCTCATCACAAGAAAAGATAATGTGATTGAAATAAAAGCCAAGTACATAATATTAATTTGGTATAGCTCACTGTATCACAAACACAACAATTATAAATTGGATAATACTTCAGACGAAAGCGTTTGTACAGAGGCAGAAATTGTTTTATGAAGGGAGGCTATATTTCATATCCCTATTGATCGAATTAAAAAAGAGAATAAGGTCAGAAATGTATATAACCTAAATAACTAAAAGGACAAGCAAGGAGGAGAAACAAAAATGGAAACAAATCCTCGCTGATGTTAGTGACGGGGTGGAAAATATGTTAAGAAAACATCTAGACGTCAAGAAATAAGCGTGTAATAAGCTGGTCAATGTGAATGTATTCTATATGGGTCAAATTTTTAGAAAATGTACAACTCACCTTCTCCAATCCTCTCAAATGACCCACATTTAAGATAAAAATGTGCTTCAAAATGGAGAACTGATCAATGTGATGCCAAATATATTCGGATATACCCGGTATTCATCATTTTTCAGCCTAATTTCGCAGAATTAACTGAATGTGTAGAGCTGCCAATTGTACATTTTCTGAAAATCTGAAAGTCTGTGGTGGAACGGCATCTGGTGAGAGCAGGTTCAAACAACACATAGGATGAGGGAAGCATTGAGATACTTGGCGCCAGGATGCTAATACGCAATTTTATCATTATTCACTGTATTCTATGGAAAGCCGTTTATACATATAACCCAAATGTACAGAATTTTACTAATACTTTTTCCTAATATACCTAACCATATTCCTGATTAGCCCTTTTCTTTTTGAACTGGCATCCTATTTCGGGAGAATTTGTCCAGCTCGGGAATGAATTAACCCTAAATCGGGAGAACTAGTAGGCTAACCAGGAAAATGACAAATTAACCATTGATAATGCATGCGAACTGGGGACATTTTTTCCAGGTTAGCTGAGAACTGGCAAAAGAGAAATAGTGCTTTTTCGAAGTAGCCGGGTGTCTAGAGAATTAGATCTGAGCTCGGAGTGAATTAACAAAAGCTATGCCCCAATCAGGAATTGATGAAGTCTAAGTAGGAATGACAGAAAGGGAAGATTAGCTAAATATTAAAAAGCGCAATTTGGCAATTTTAGGAACAGAATTCCCAATTTGCATGCATTTTCAATGGTGAAATCGTCAGTCATTTTCCAGGTTAGCCTACTAATTCTCCCGATTTCGGGTTAATTTATAACATGTATTAACTGCTTTCCATAGTATTCTCAGGTGTTCTGTGAAGTGGAATAGAGAACATGGATTGATATCAATGCTTACTATAACCCTAAACCTAACCTCAGATATGTGGTCCTAAGTCAGTAAAGGTAGTAGTTGTACCCCATTAGCATCCTGACGCCTAGTATTTAGTTGGTACCTAGGAGGAGGAATAAGACGGTGGCTCCGACCAGTGAGAAGCAATAATATTACATGTTAATGAGTGGATCTCCCTTCAAAATCAGTAATGTCGCTGCTAGGATCCCTTGATTATTACATTTGTTTATCATATGTTTAGTATTGTAGCGGCCCAGACGGCAGGAATATGAATAAACAATTTAAAATAAAAAAAAACAATATTTTGAATTCTTGTTTCACAGCTTTGACTTGTCTGGTTTAGCTTGTTCCACAGTGATGGTGCAAGTTAAAACAAGGGTCTCTTAATCATTTCAGTCCTGGGGGAAGGGACTATGAACTTTTCCTTGAGATTTTAAATTCTGTCAATAGACATCTTTAAAATCAATTGTGATGTTAAATATGTTTTAAATATGGTTTATGTTCCCCGTTTTGATGTATTGTATGATGTATGATGAATTGTAAATGTTCGAGGCATGGCTGGTGGCTATGCCAGGTCATTGTCGCGCCCGTACTAAAGCCCCACTAACAAACAATCCAACCACTCCAATCTATAAATAACACTCAAACCTCAGGCGTCCCTCTCGCCCTTCCCTTCACTTCAACCTCAACCGTCGACCACAACGCATCAACTGTATTTTTCTAATTTTTTGGGGTTGAAGCTTACCGGTATTGTGTTACATCTCGAACCACTATACCCATCTTCACACTATCCACACTGCTGCCTATACAACATTCAGCTCGAACTATCACACACTAAACATGGTAAAAGGGAAGACTGTTGCCGAGAATGAGGAAGGGAAAGAAGAAGAAGTCGTCAGCTCCTCGTCTGAATCAAACACCGAGAGCGGGGAGGACGACAAAGCCCCACCAGCAAAGAAAGCTGGAAAGTCAAAGAAGGGCAGACTGAATCTAAAGCAAATGGACGGCCGCATGAAAAAGATGGAAGGGAGCGTGGAAGGTCTGTCTAAAAACATGTGTGATATCGCTTCAAAACTGGATAAGTTGTTAGGCCAGGGAGGCAAAGAGGTGGAAACGTCCGAGTCCGAGTCCGAGGAGAGTGAGGAGGAGCCGGAGCCTGTGAAAAAGAAAAAGACTCACAAGGGGAAGAAAGTGTCTACAAAGAAACCCCCGAAGGCCCCGTACATTCTCCGCCAACAGGTTCGGACCGAGGACTTTGTTGAGAGACAACTAGAACGAGAGAGGTTCACGCATAACTTCTCGGGTAAGATGAGTCTTATACACGATTTTCATTCATCACATATAATGGCAAAACCGTATATGTATATCTACCGTGAAGGGGCCCAGACGGTCAAGCAGAAAGTAGAAGCCAGAAATAGCATGTCTCCGTTAGAATATATAGACGCTACATTAGCCCTTTCGGACGACCATAGGTCGTACAACGGGGAAGATAAGGTCCACATAATGCACCATTTACGCAGGGTTACACGGGACTCACTAGAACGCCCCTGGCCTGCCGTAAGGCGCTGGTCACAATCTATATCTCTGACGGCGTTGATCTGTCCCCGCATGTGTTCAAAGAAGATAGAATAAAGGGGTGGCCCGCTCACGCTAACTTGGATGGGTTCCCCATGTATGCAAAGATATATGATAACGTTCGCCGCTCTGGCATACCTAATGCATTGGGTTCTAAGATTACTCTCCCGACCAGTCTCAATATCGATGCATGGAACAAATACCTGCCAAATACTGAGGCAGGCAGAGAACTTTTCGACCTAATAAGATTTGGTTTTCCAATGGGTTACCTCGGGCCCACATCCGATCTAGGCCCAGGCCAGAATCACACTAGTGCTACAAACTTTCCAGATAAGATAGATTCTTTCATAAGTAAAGAGATAAAATTAAATGGCATACTTGGACCTTTCGAAAAACCCCCGTTCGAGGCATGGTGCCATACATCTCCCCTTATGTCTAGAGAAAAGAAGGGATCGGAGGATAGGCGAGTAATCATTGACCTTACTTTTCCCCCTGAGAAGTCTCCTCACTCGACATATCCCGCGCATATAAAAACTTTTGTGCCGACCCTCTTGATTGGCCCCTCCTGTGCTTATCCTGGAAGGAGAAGAACTATCTTGATATAACAATGCCCTTCGGCAGTCGCGCATCTAGCTATCACATGCAGCGAGTGGCAAAAGCCATAGTAAGCATTCTAAAAGATAATGGTATTACCTCTCACATGTATCTTGACGATCTAATTATTGTTTCTCCAGACAGGCCATCCGCTGTGACAGCACACAACTTTGCTGCAAAGCTGTTCGTGGAACTTGGGCTACCAAGAGCCGTGGAAAAGGACCAACCACCCGCAACAAAGGTACGATGGTTAGGCGTAGATATTGATGCAGCAAATATGCGCCTCTCCATCCCTAGAGATAAAATAGTAGATACGATCGATGCAGTGAAGAAATACAAGAAAAGGCGTTCTATCAGCATGAGAGAACTACAGTCGCTCATTGGCCGCCTCATACACATAGGGAAGTGCGTGAAACCCGCAAGGCTTTCGCGCTTCACAGTCTCATTACACCGGCGGATAGGGGGACCCATATTGAGGTACTTTGCGATAATGAGGCAGCGGTCGCGGTGTTCTCCACAGGCAAGGGGCGTAACAAAGTGATGCTCGAGTCAGCAAGAATGGCCTGGATGGTGCAGGCTGTACATGATATAAACATTTCATACAAACATATCCCAGGGGTTGAAAACCGCATAGCTGATGTGCTCAGCCGCAGACATCTCGCTAGAAAATTTGTAAATGAAGTAGACCATATTGCTAGCCAAAATAACATCACAGAGATCGAACCATGTATGTATGCAATAAACTTTATCTTGTCTAAACTCCATTGCAGGAACAGAAATGGGCAGATTGCTGGACCTGGCGGCAAAGAGACAGGAAAACGCGTGGGCTCCAGGTACCAAGAAAAATTACAAGTCGGCGCTGCCGACATACCTGGCCTTCGCTCGGGAGATGAAACTCAGACCACGACGCCCGACATATCAACACCTGTGCGCATACATCGAATATCTGGCGACATACATAAAATCCCCAAGGTTGGTAAAAAACCACATATCTCACATAAGAACTTTCCTCAAGAAATGCGACGTGGATACAGCCACTACATTTCACCCTAGAGTAACTTGGGCACTCAAAGCGCTTGAGAATGACAAGTCATACAAGCCACGAGCCAAGAAACCTATACCCACATCCATACTTAAGAAAGTTATCAAGAAAATGGGCGACGACTACCAGTCACTCATAGTAAAAGCTTCGGTCTTACTCATGTTTTACGGCGCTCTGCGTCAATCCGAGGTTGTGTGTAGGTCAATCGCAAGCTTCGACCCTCTAAAACACCTAACGAGAGGTGACGTGAAAATATTCAACAACATGATAGTCGTCAACATTAAATGGGGCAAGAACATGCAGTCGGCATACCAATCGAAATCTCTCACGCTGAAGTCAGGCCCCGACCCGCAAATATGTGTAGTGAAGCAATGTCAGCGCATCATCAGGGCACTACCCTCTCGTGCTGATACTGAACCTTTCTTTATGTTCCGTGACAACAGGGAACCGGTCACCGCCTCATATGTGGCCAAGAGGTGGAAGGCCCAGTCATCATCAAACGGAGTCGATACATCTCAGTTGTCGCTGCACAGTCTACGAAAGGCTGCTGCTACGACGGCTTTCTCACAAGGATGCTCTGAACTAGATATCCAACGTTTTGGTGGCTGGCGCTCCGCGGCCTATCAACAATACATCTATACCAACAACTCCTCCGTCAACGACGCAATCATATCAGGCATCACAACCCAAAAACCCAAGCACGCCCGAAAGAAGCACGCAAGATAAAGCAAGACTTCGAACCTCAGCGGCAAATCTCAAAAGACTCCTACAATGGGTCTACTGACCCGATGGTCTACTGACCACAACGCACACAGTGCTATATCTATCTTACCTATTTCAATCTCAAAAGACTCCTACAATGGGTCTACTGACCTGATGGTCTACTGACCACAATGCACACAGTGCATATATATATATTTTTTATCCCCACGCGGGAAAACAATCAAACTTTTACCACTGGCATAGCCACTTTTACTACAAACTTTTAATATAACTTTACAAAAATTTCACACTATTACCTACCTTTTCATATTACTTCACAATGTTCATCATACCCACAAATATTACCACACCCCCACACCACAACCCCCCCCCCCCCCCTTAAACTATAAAATTCTACCATGGCAGGTTTGGCATTATACTATCAAATTTCTCAATTTTTATCAACATTTAATTTAATTATCATCAAATATTATCATCACCTCTTTAATTCACATCTACTTTATTTAATTAAAACTCATCTTAACTCTCACCATCTTATTATTTAAATTTCTATTTAATTATATCTTATATTATATAAATTTTACCACAATTTTATGAATAAAATTTTAATGTCCCAAGCCTGCTTGTCATCTTCTTCCTCACTAATCAACCTTCATCCATACAGGGCATTGGCGATAATGTTTGGCCTTATTTGTAATAAAAAAAATACAAGACATCAGAGGAAAATCTACCAAGAGAGAATGATAACATCTAAGCTATAATAGGGGAGTTGCATGTGCCACTGCGCATGTCTGTAACAATGCATCCTGGGGTAGATTCTAGTAAAATCTGACATAGAAAAAAATTGGGCGATATTTTTTTTGAAAATTGCAAGAATGTTTCACCAATAATAGAGCTTTTATAAATGATCTTAGTTAACCAAATGCATGATGGGAAAGATGGGGCTTATGTCATGGAAACATGTATAACACATGGATATTGGGATTACATCATTGGTAATGCTGAACATAAAATGTTTTCTATAGGTTTTAAACTGTACCATTACTCCCTTGATTCCATGTGAATCAAGATTCAAAATGGCGGCTATGCAAGTCCCCTATTATTTGAGCCACTGCAGGACAGGATATTGCCGGGTCCTGGAAACGTTAATCTGAACTTTCCTGAAGCCCTAAACCAACCTAGAAAAATCCTCCAAGACTTTGGTTTTAGGTTTGAAAAGAAAAAGAAGGGCAACCAGTCCATGTCTTCTGCTTCTACAGAAAAAAACAGTAAGGTTCATATTTAATATGAAGGTCAATATTTTACAATTTGAGTTTGAAGACTTATAATTTAATTTGAGTTAGAATATAATATAACTATGAAATAGACCTGAACTGTGTTACAACATGTGTAACTTTCCTCAGCTTTTGTTATAATAAGCAACCATGTTTCTGCCCAGTATGTGTTGTTTGCATGTGATTCCTCAGACTTCTAGCCTCTATTGCCCTATAGTCACACACAGTACATTCATAAGGCTTTTCTCCAGTGTGAATCATCATGTGTTTCCTCAGGGTTCCAGCCAGTGCCGCCCTATAGTCACCCACAGTACATTTATATGGCTTTTCCCACGTATGTGTTTTCATATGGATTTTAATGGTCCCACGCTGTGAACACAGTTCATGTGGATTTTAATGGTCCCACGATTTTTTTTTTAAACTTTAGATTTATAAAGAAGATGCTTGTGGAAACCCAAAAAGTCGAAAAAAACATGTCATTGAACTAGTTTCTGTTTTAGGGACCACTGAAATTTACTATTGTTCCCTATAAAAGTCCATGGAGAAAACGGGTTTTTCTGCATTTTCCCCAATTACAGAAGATTGAATAGTACAATTTTCTTTAAAATCTGCATATACATAGTTGATATGTTATTCTACCCTCCGAATTAAAAGAGATATGGTGTCATTAAACTAAAACAAAAGTTATTCAGCTGAATTTGTATCACGATGAGTTTCCCCCATCGAAATCAATAGTGAATGGAAGTAAACTTCACTCATCCCTAAAACACAATATAATATGGTAACATCCTTTTTTCTTGGCTTTTTGTATTCCCCCAATCATGTTCTTTCTCAAGACAAAGTTTGAAAAGAATAGTATGACTTCTATTGTTCCATAGTTTCTATTATTCCCACCTGCTGCAGTGCTGATGATGCTGGTATTTACCTTTAAATGTACATGGGTGAGATCGTCAGAAAATGTACAATTCACCTTCCCCAAGCCCCTCAAATAACACGAATTTAAGAAGAAAATTAGGTTTAAAATACAGTTCAACATAACCAGACAGATTTATTGAATAAATACAACACAGAATATACTCAGATATACCTAGTACTTATCATTTTTCCCTCTAATCTAGCAGAACTTGATAGATCTGTAGAACTGTAAATTGTGCATTTTCTGAAAATCTGACCCACATGGGGTCTCTACTGCAGCAGTCAAACATGTGGCGCCACCTATCAGCTCAACCCCACAGTGGCTCCACCTATCTTTGCCAATGAATATATGACTATGAATATATATCTGTTCAGCTGTATGGAATTGGGGCTGTCTAGGCAAATTATCTAACAATTTTTGCCTAGAAAGTTAGCCCCCCCCCCCCGCCACCCACCCTGGAGTTTGTAACCAATGTTATCCCCATTGGCTCAAACGCAAAGCTGGAAGCACAACTGGTTTTTATTTTCTATATTGAAGTAAATTTTCAATGGTGAATGATATAAATAGATATACTGGAGTGTATTGTTCGTCCTTGGTTTTATAATAAAAAGCTAGTGTCAATATTGGAGTTGTGTATTGGACATACAAGCTGTCCAGGTGTTTAAGTGGTTGTGCGGGAGCCAACTCTTCCATGTTCTCACTCCTGTATTGTATTGTATATTGTTTATTTCCGAAGACAGTACATGAGGTTTTTCCAGTTTCCTGTGACTATTGGTGCTCTCTCATATGAGTTTCTATCTTTCTTCCTGGTGATCAAGATTGGCAGGTGGTCACTTGCATTGTTATTTATTATGCCCGAAGTGCTTATGTGTTTTGCATTTGTGTATATCTGATCTATGGTTTTTTGCAGATTTTTTTGTGATTCTGGTTGGTAGGTGTATTTGTGGTAGTATGCCGCTTTTTGTTAGCATAGGTGTGATTTTGCATGTATCTTTGTCTGTGTCATGATTGAAATCTCCCATAATAATGATGTCATTTTTCTGTCTGAATTTTGTGATTGTGTTCTTTATTATTTCTACTGCCGCTGATAGATTTGCGTTTGGCGGGCAGTAGGTGTTTAAGACAGTTATTTGTTTTGATTTGGGTTTTCCGCATGTGATTACCTGCAATTCCAGATCTTTGCTCTGTATGTTTAGGTGTGAATGTGTTTGGTCATCAACCACATATTCTTCCTTTACATATATTAATAGACCACTTCCTTTTCTTTTAATGAGTCTGTCAGTCCTGCATAGCTGATACTGGGGAACATAGATTTGGCCATCCAGGATGCTGTTGTTTAACCATGATTCCTGTATAGCCAACAGATCAGCTTGTGTTGACCGTAAAAGGTTACTGATCTGATTGATTTTAGGGAGTGCACTCCTTATATTCCATGATATAAGGGTATTACCTTTTTGTTTCCCTAGTTGTTCCGCTTCCAATCCCACACTATTGGACATGTCCAACTGTGCTTTTATGGTTGCGGTAGCAATATATTCTTGATCTTATTTGATAGATATGTTTTTAGCTTTAACTCTACTCACAACAAATGAGGCACTTAAATGGCATTGTTATAATAGGATTTGTAAATATTTTTGTCATTTTTACGTTTTACATAACATAAATTGGGCATTTTACATGAATACATGAATAGGTATTTTAGTCTATGGTACGGTAGGGTAGGATAGTTCATTCGGTTAGATGTTCAGGTGAAATTTTTTGAGTTATGATATCAATAGTTATTATTATAATCTATAGCTTTTGTTTTATCTTATCATATCATATCATATCCCAAATCCTGTCATCTATAGATTTGTACTTATTTTGATTTCTTCTTTTCCCTTCTTCTTTTGTTCACGTTTTCCTCTCACACACTCTTGATTTGATTTCCCTGGATTTAAGGGCCATAAGTATACCGATTGCTTTCTCTGTGTAGGGTGCATTTTTCAAAACACTTGTCCCTTCGGTATAGGTGCTTATGTTTATTTTTATTTCAACACAGGCCCTGATTTCTAATTGATATTTGGGTTTCTCCGCATACATCTCCTCACTTTCACTTTGTGTGTGTGGTGTGTGTTAGGGTTGCATTCTTGCGAACACAGTTCCCTCTCAATCACAATAGGGGCCTTAACTTCACATTTCCAACACTGGCCTTGAATTATCATCATATTTTCATTTGGGTTTCCTCATAGGTGGTATATGATATAATTTTGGTGGAATTTTGGTGGAATATGGTTGGGTTGCATTCTGGCGAACACAGTTCCCGTTCCACAGGTTTTGACTTTTAAACTTTTCGGTTAGTAGTCTTAGTTTATTTGTTATGATTTTAGATTGAGAATTGTTTTGTAATTACCCTTCACCTGCCCTGTTTGGATTTGGGTGCATTCTTGCGAACACCGTCCCAGCCCCAGCAAGGTGGTGTGAGGTCCTGCTTTTCACAAAGTCTTTATTTTGGCGTGGGTGGGAGGGAACAGTTGTTGCCCCTCTGGAGGAGTAGCGTGGAGTGAGGGTGAGGGTATAGTAACCCAAGGTCTGAGGTAAGAGGAAGGAGGAGAGCTCTGCTTCCGGTCAATGGCGCCCCATTGTAGCAATGGGGGGAGACATGTCAGTGTAATATGTCATTGTGAATAAAACACTTTGAAAACTATCCTTTTTGCGACTTGTGACTCATTTTCCTGAAACACATTACATATGCTTAATAATTAAGGGAGATATGTCCAAAATGGAATGAAGAACAAACCCCTCACCTGATATATATGGGTGGATTCATAACGTGTGTATTACTGATTATCTCACCGCAACCAGGGTTATCTCTGCCAAGCATTATATAGGGTCTGTTCAATATTACCCACTGGGGGAAGGGGGGGGGAGATTTGTGAACAATTCTTGTGCGAGATCGTATAACTCCCCCCTCCCACCCCCTTCAAGGCTTGTGCTAAATGTCTCCCCTCCCTTGAAAGTGCCCCCCCCCCCCTAACTGGACCAGAGACCCCTAAATCAATCTAGTTCAGATTGTGCAAAACAAAATGCCTCCCCCCCATACACACACATTTTCAGAGTCTGCACTGCACAAAAAAGGTAAGCCCCGCATATACACTTTTAGAGTCTGTGCAAAAGAAGTGACCCCCACACACTTTTCAAGTATGTACAAAAGAAGTGCCCCCCCCCCCCCTCACACACACACTTTTGGAATCAGTGCGAAAAAAGGTGGCAAACCCCTGAAAAGTCTCCTCTCCCCCCCCCCCCCCCCCCCCCCAAGTAGTTAAACATGAACTGTCCCTCATCTACCTGCCTGAAAGACACCACCGGTATAATGTAATCATGGATTACATCACATAGATAGGTCGCTTAGAAATGTACGTTCTACACATTCAGTAAATTAACTGTTAACTACATTATATATATTATTAAGCAAACTAAACCAACTAGGTACAGTGAATTGTGAGCATAATTAATTTCAATATCATGTTTAAGTCTTACTCAAATGGTTCTCCGGAATGGTTTATTAACAGAACAAACAGACAGTTTATGTGGACAGTCCAAGGGCCATCGTTTTGAAGGCCTTGGTATGGAGTATATTTAGTTACTTTACTGGTAATTACCCATCCAGAAACATTGCAAACTTTTTTTTTAAAGAATAGAAATATCAAACTTAAAAAATAGAAATACATTTCAGGTGTTATTAGTGTTTACTATCATGGGAATTAGATTGATCTCATCTTTTCAAATATGATGATATCTCAAAATCCATTTTTTGCGACTTGTGACTAATTTTCCTGGATTTTGTCAATTTCTTTTGGGATACGCTGCTTCTAAAATGTCCTCTTTTGTATTGGCGGACCGGACCAAATCCACTCATTGATGACAAACTTATTGTCGCTCTTCAACGGCTGTTTCTCTCATTCATCCCCACTTGAAATTTGTGTATATACATGATGACGCTTGCTAAGGAATAAAGAGATGACAAGTTACTAGGTTCAGTCAGAACAGCCAGAAGCCCGTTTAATAATCAAATATCCAAACAGCCAAACCGAAGGACACGGTCACAATTTAGAGATGGTCACATAGCATTTAGTCAACTTTCAATTGATGATCCAGTGAAGGAGATACATATTTAAAGCTGAGCTCCACTGGCCGGCTACTTCTCCCGCTTCTGCTTCTCTAACCAAGAAGTGGGAGCAGAAGTGGGAGAGGTACGGGGATGGGAGCTATTGGGCCCCGCTACAAAGCTTCTTTTGGAGCTTTTTCGAAGTGTAGAGTGCTCCCACTTCTATCAAACATATTTGATTTGAAGTGGCCGCTACTTTGTAGCGGGAGGTAGCGTGACGTAGCAGGCGCTGAATCGAGGCAATAGCACCACTCTATGTTACCCCTCACGTTAATTGATGCATCCCTTTACATGTGAAAATGAAATGTTGTCTGCTCATATTTCTGAGAAGCCATAGAAGTAGCGTTGAAAGTAACATCCCAATAGCACCTATTCCTGTTACTTTCAGTTGCTTGCTCCCGCTTCTTTAAAAGATCACATAAGTCAATATTCCTGGCCTTAGCAGTTCCACAAACATATAAGAGCAGCAGAACATTGGTGAATTCCGTCCTATAAGTTGTAATATGAGTGACTCTTGGATAAACATATAACAGCAGCAGAATAAGGAAATCACCCCTTCAGGGTTTGTCCCGTTTTCTGATGGATCTCGATCAGTTTCAACCCTCTGTCATGCCATTAGCTATAATAAATATATCATCTCAATAAACAAATCCAATAGATAAACAAATCAAATAGATAAAATATATATTAAATTAATAAATATGCTACAGGCGATCCAATCTGCAAAGACATATACATAAAGGAAAGAACATATCAATGTCTTTGATTGTAATTCATTATGATAGAGTGGATTACTTAAATTATGGTTTATTATATCTTAAGTTTGTTATATCTTACTTTTCTTTAATTAAGTTTGATTATCGAAATCCCTTGGCAAGAGATATGTCACTCATGAAAGCAGGCCAGAAAATAGTTACTGAAAAGAAAGTAAAAATATATGAACCATACAAGTTGTCAGACCTTTATTTTGTTTCTGGCAAACAAACCGGAATAATGACAGAAACTCAACAACTTGACAAGAAAGAGGGAATTTGTATGTCTATGATACATGCCATGTAAGGCTATGAAGTCTTGTTTCATGGAACCATGTAAAATAAATTCCATGCTAAAACTAATGCTATCTATAGCTTTTACACTGACATAACATTTCATGCAAATCCAGATGGAAAATGGCAGACAAGCAAATCCTACACACTAGAGATAATTAACTGGGGATAAGTGCAGTCATTGATTTGCATCATGAATTAGCCACTAATTCTAAGTGGTATGTCAGACACTATAATGTACTCCCTGTAAATAATTCATTGGCTTTGCAGGCCAACAATTATGATTATGTATCAATCATTGCGCAGAATGTTTTTTTAGATTATTGATCCTGATGAAGAAACTGACAATAATCTTATTCAAAATGAATGAAATAAATGAAATAGAAAATGAAATAGAAAAACCTGTGACTCTGAGATCTTCAAATTGCATATTGTAATCACATGGCAACTATTGCTAACTGGCCGTGGTACATTCTATAAGAAAGGGTGACTATAAATGTGATGTGTTTCAGGAAAATGAGTCATAAGTCGCAAAAAATAGATTTTAAGATATCATTATATTTGAAATGATGGGATCAAGCCGATTCCAAAGATAGTAAACAGTCTATTACTCTAATAAGTATTTCCAGATTTCAAGTTTGACATTTTTATTTTTGAAAGGGGCAATAACCAGTAAAGTAACTAAATATAGTCCATCTGAGGACCTTTAAAACGAGAGGATGTATTACATATATTGTCCTGAAATATGATACATCAACTGATGTAACTATAAGTGATAAACTCCCTAAGAATCAAAACATTCCAATAAAGTGATCTTATGAAATTAACACTTTGAAAAATATCAGTTTTGCGACTTATGACTTATTTCCCTAAAACAAATCACAAATGATTTATCACATCTCATCTTCTTATTTCAGGTGGAGACTATAATGCAAGGGTTACTATAACAAAGTGTGATCCATGTACCTTACTGGCGGACATGTGGGGAGCCCCCATTCTGACCCCCAATGTGAAGGGGTACTTCTGGATAAGCTGGGCAGGAGGTGTTCTGGCTGTAGGTAGAGGCAGTGTTGTGGGGGAGAATGTATTTGTGCAGGTTACAGATACATCCCCACATGAGGTTAACAACCTGGCTGTCAGCTCCTACCATGGCAATAGTGCTACTTGGTACTTTGAAGCAGGTATGATTAAAGATCTAAATAATATGTTGATATGTTTTAGTTCACCTCAGGTAGTTGTTGTACCACCAGTACCAGGGTGGAAGGGACTTGTCTTCATACAAATAAATTATCCCTTATTTTT
Organism: Sthenelais limicola; assembly: GCA_942159475.1. Classification (NCBI taxonomy): domain Eukaryota; kingdom Metazoa; phylum Annelida; class Polychaeta; order Phyllodocida; family Sigalionidae; genus Sthenelais; species Sthenelais limicola. The sequence continues at coordinate 106,855,720 of OW804099.1, forward strand.
AAATAGAGTGACCAGATGTAGCTTGATTATTCTTTAAAATTAACTGTACATGTATGTTTACGGGTAAAAAAAAAGTATTTTAAAGGGTTAAACAATTAGGCTGAAGCTTGCAGCAGCGAAATCATCTTGTTGTATATTTCTTCATGTGTTGGAATCCATTAGACTTGTTTGTATAATCATGCATTGAAAATATGTAGATTCATATCTTTTTCATTCGATAAATGACTTGCATTTTTGTTCACGTATTCAATTCTCTTCATGTGTTTGTTTACAGGTAAATCTAATATTGTATTCCGAGGTTTCATATAATAAGGAGACAGTCTAGTTTGTTTCTGAATATTGCAGTGACAATGTTTCATTGCATATTGTTGTCCTTGTATTAATCCATTAACCCTTTACAATTGTATGGGGGAACTCCTCCCAGGACATGTAAGTTCATCTCAGGTGGAAAAAGGTTGTGGTCGGGGTTGCGGGTCAGAGTGGGGTGATGTTAGGGGACATACTAGGTGGTAAAGTTTAGGGGGAAGATCCGGTCACCAAATTAAATTGCCTTTGACAAACTTAAAATTAATAACTACAAACAACGTTTAATGAAAAAACACCAAATTAAATAAAAACACCAGAAAATTACTTTATTCTGTGTGCTTCTCTCAGACACCAAGTAGCCAGTCATCTCCCATTTTTATAATAGAAGAGGGACTTTTGACCTCATTAGGTCAAATATAGGTCACAACCGGCCACCTGGTGTGTGAGAGAGAAAACCAATTGAAAGGATGGTGTGTGTTTTTGTATTTAGTTTCTCTACTGATTAATTCTAACAATATTTGATTTGGTGTGTATACATTTTCATAGAATTTATTTATCTGTCTGTCTTAAAATCAGAATTGATTCTCTCTATCTTTTGATATATCTGTCTTAACATAATTAAGTTGGTCTCTGCAATTTTTAATTTTGAGAGTGTGGTGTACGGTTGGTGTAATTATTTATTTGGTCTGTGTATATTTTAATGTGGTCTTGTAATTGATAATTTGGTCTCTACATTATTTTTAATTTGATCGTGAATTATAAACTGCATGTGAATGGTTCCGTCTCAATATTTTTTCATTTCTGTCACATCAATTTTAAACTCTGTGATAGTACCAGTAATTCAGTCTGAGATACCTCTTCAATTTGGTGATATCAACTAAATACTAGGCGTCAGGATGCCAATGGGGTATAACTACTACCTGTACTGACTTAATTAGGACCACACATTTAAGGTTAGGTTTAGGGTTATAGTTAGCGTTGGTATCAATCCATGTACTCTATTCCACTTCACAGAACACATGAAAATACAGTGCATAATGGAAAAATTGATATATAAGCATCCTGGTACCTAGTCTCTAGACGCTTCCCAATTCGGTCCATCAATTTATTAATTTTGCCACTGCCTTTTTTCATTCTGTCTCAGTTTTAAATACAATAGCAGAAGCTACTCTCTTTTCCTGCTGTAGTAGAAATCTATTTACATGTAGCGAATGTGTGATGACTCTATGAAGCTCTGGGAAACCTCAGAAAATATGTCCGGGAAACCGGAGGGGAACTCTGTGATATCTCCGACCGCCACCAGGGGCTACATATCCAGGCCTGCTGCTATAATCTGCTTATATATGTTGATTATGTTATAACTAACTATTGGTAAATGATAGAGCTTCCAGACTTCGACCATCAGCATCTCTTATGTTATTTATTACTCTAATTTATTACGAATTCAGTTCATACTTATCTGCTCATTGTATTCATTTGTGTATTCCTGATTCATATTATACACACCTTATGTTACTTATTGAAATAATTATGACTTCTGACCAGAACTCTTGTATCGTCAGGTTGGGGAACAAGGACCTCAACCTCACCTCGAGGATTTAAAGGAATAAACTGGACTTACAAAGTACTTTCTCTATACGTTATTATTTCCAGAGAAGCGTTTAAGAACACAGAATATTATCCACTCTAGGCCTTTGACATGGACATAGTTCTTTCCTCCACTACCCTTGCTAGAGATATGATTAATATTTACGCGAAGAAGTAACCTATACAATCACAAATATATTATTATTAAATATCAATAGTATTTAAGCCTGGAAGAGATCCAGAGTCGATATACAGAAAGTGCAACACTGGCAAATCATCCCACTGGAAAGAACATAGGCAAGAAACTGATATACAAAAGTGGAAATAACGTTGATACTACATACCATTATGATTATACCATATTGGTTAGTCATGTCACTTCACTTTAAGTTATGAAAAAACAAATAATGTAGGTAACACTTAGATAGTTCAGTATAAGTCACATTGAAGGAAGCACTAGGGGAGTGCAACAGGAAACAGAGAGAGGGAGCAGTATAGTGGTGGGGACTAGAGATAGAGAGACTGCCAGAATCAGTGGGGCAGTATAGTGTAGTTGACAACAAAGGGAAGGAGAACGAGGGAGAAGGAGACAGAGACAGAGACAGAGAGAGACAGAAAGAAAGCAATAGTCAAAGATGACCCACCCATCGGTACATCCAAGTAAGGACTTTCCAAAGGTAAATTATTGATAACAGTAAATTCCAAAGTGATTTGCTTTCTTCATTCCAAGTGAACACATCACAACAACTCTCTCCAACCTATCCAGAATTTAAACTAAACTTAACTGTCAACTGTTAAGTGTCACAGATTCTTGTTTTATCTCTACTACCCCTGTGCCAAAAATGAGTTCATTTGTATACTGTAAACGTATTAATGTTCGCGCAGTATTTATTTTCGCTATTTTTGCGCACCCACCTTTGTGCGCGAAACTAAATCCTGCGCGAAAGGTAAAATTATTCCATAAACAATGTGGGAGACTTCCTTACTGCGCAAAATTAAATCCCAGTGAAAGGTGTCAAAGAACTTATGACACAAATAACTACACAAATAAATACGTTTACAGTAAACTGTGTTTCTGGGACACATTCAAGTACATTGTGTATGACCTAAATATGGCAGGGCGTACATCTGACACGGACGGTGAGCAGGGAAATGGTCATGGGTGAGTTCAGGGAGAAACACTAGTCAGACAGCTGCATGCCCTTGGTTAGGGCTCCCTCAACCCCTGCACCTAGGTAAGTATTAGTTGGGTATTTCCACTTGATATATGGTTGACATCAAATAAGATTGTGTGACGTTTATTGCTGTTTATTATATGTAAACATGACACATAAGCTAGACCAGGGAGGTATACACAAGGGAGTAGCAATGAATAATATGTGCGGGTGGCATATAGTTGAAAGTAATGCCACTACTACCACTAGCGCCAACTATCTAATTAGGGATTATACCACGATGGTTATGGCATGAGAATGGTGTACGATCCCAAATACCCACGAGGCCGCAGTGGGTATATGGGATCGTGCACCATACTCATGCCATAACCAGAGTGGTATAATTATTTTAGTCCGTAATGGGTCAGATCCTATACAAATAGAACATTACTAAACCATTACATTACAAAAGACAACAAGCCATTATTTTACTACCCTTTCTGTTGTACACACCATAATTTAAATTAAGAACTGGGCATCTGGGCATCTGTGGAACTCACATGCAGTTGCAAACACAACCACTTGTAGGCAGCAGGATGTTCTCACTGAGTCAAGTGTGACAGGTTTGAGTGGTTGCATTCGGGAAGCCAATGTTGTCTCATTGAATTAAATGTGGTAGGCTTGACACCATGGTATATGGGCTCATATTGCACTGAAAATATCAACCAAATCATACCTGATGACCAAATCAGACCAATGCAATGCGGTGCAATGACAAAGTTTGCTAGTTCAGTGACTGGCAAATGAATCTGTTATGAATAGAAAAATGGGCCACCAATTCAAGTGTTTTACTCCCAAAATATCTTTGTTCTCATCTGTGTATATCTAACGCTTTAAGTTGTATACATAAATGTACCTCGTTCCAAAAGAGTGAATTGCATATCATATGTATCTCTTCATGTTTCTAAGGTCGTCCTATCAGCTACTTTACTAGTATCAACGTAAATATATACTCTCTACAATTTCTAGCAATGAAATCCACTTAACTTTGGTTATTGACTCATTTTGCTGTTACTCATGACAAATGTAGATTTCCAATTCAGCAGACAAGAATGATACCTCCTGTACATCATCATTCAGAACTAGTTTTGACCTCTGTTTCTGTTTTATAACATCTATATTTCAATAGGCCTGTATGTATTATGAGCTGAACGGTTCTCTTACGTATCTATTATAGCAATAATACCCGAGGCTTTGGATGGTCTGGGTGGTCTATAGCCTGGTGGACAATTCGAGGGGCGTTAGCCGCGAGAATTTCCACCAGGGAATAGACCACCCAGACCATCCAAAACCTCGGGTATTAGTGCTTTTAGACCCGATTTGGTCAGATTCGACTGTTATTTAACACTTACTGACTTTTATTTACCAGTTCTTTTGACATCTATAACCCCAATTTCTTACCGGAAGTTGCCGGAAGTGATTGCTGTGGTCTGTTGTGAAAAAATGCACACCAGAATCTGACCAAACTGGGTCTAAACCCATTTAGATCATTGATACTATGGTTTGTATAGGCATATTAGCTTATGTTAGATCTGGTATGTTGAAGGACATCTGAACAGTATACTGTTATACATTTTAGCTGCGTTCAATGAATAATAGAATAATAATAATAACACATGGGTGCGGCTGGAAGTTGCGACCATGTGGCCGCCTTTTATTAAAGCTTTTTTGTACCAACGAAACGCTCCCATTAGCAGTCATGGTCGCGATCAGAGTGAACACACAAGCTAGGTGAGGTTGCCTAGCAACCACCGCCACCGAATTCAGGGGAGACTACACACAATATATAGGAACATTATGCAATAATATATACTATACATTTTAGCTGCGTTCAATGAATAATAGAATAATAATAATAACACATGGGTGCGGCTGGAAGTTGCGACCATGTGGCCGCCAAACTTTCCCAACAACACAAGAAGGATCAAGTAAGACAAGGATCAAACAAATCAATCAAATGAAAAAATCATTGAGACTAAATACGAGGTAACTATATAGGTCTAGTGGACAGGTCGTTCAACACTCCAGAAATGTCAGACTCAATCTGAAGTTTACGGGTAAGTGGGGTCTTTAAGTAGTCGAGGACTGAAAGGCTCTTCCAGTCCCCGAAGGAGCGGATATCAATCAGCGGAACTCCGATGCTGTGAAGGAAAGCAGCCCCACTGCGGCGCAATGAATGCAACCCAATATCCGAGGGATTGTACCCTAGTTTGGAAATCATTCGTTTCAGAAAAGCCAACAGGTCCGAGTATAGAAGAAGTGTAGGAGGGCTACCGGGCACAAACTTGTAGAATAAAGGGTCATCCGGTTCAGCGGGGAACTTGGCGAAGTGAGAACACAACTGAGATACCAAGTCAAAATCAGGGTTCTTACAGGTAGTGATTGGGATGACAAAGCGATCACGTCGATGCTTCAACGTCTTCGAAGATCTCACTGTAATGGTGAACCCTAGGTCAGAGAACTCCACATCACCGCGCCTAACTACGTGACCAAGGTCAGATGGAGAAGAGGGGACACAGTTAGACTTGCACAGTAAGGTTCTAAAGGCGAAGAGCACAGCTGTGCGACAAGTAAGGTCGTTCTCATCCGTGTAGTCGATCAAATCAAAAATGTTCTGTAGGTCCAGTAAGCTTAAGCAGGCTTTCTGGCGAACCTCTTTACCTAACTTGTTAGCTAAGCCCATCATCAGTAGCTTAACCGCGTATTGGCCACGAAAGTCACCATCAAAGCCCAAGTACTTATGCAGAGCTATTATGGCGGACAAGTAGTTGTTGCATGTGCTGAAGCAAGAGGTTCTAGACTGAAAGGTGAGAAACCGGCAAACAGTCTGAGTAGAAGCAGGAATACAGATTAGGGAGTTGTCAGCGCAAAACTTGATAAACCTGCCCCATTGGGAGTTCCTAGTACGTAGAGTGTTTTTAGCCCAGGCAGTAGATGGGTCAGTTTTTTCAAGTGTGCTGTTTTGCTATTTTGGGATCTGGGAAAGAGGGGAAATTTAGAATACCTTGAATATAATTTTTTGGTCTTGAATCATAATATACTAGTGTTGACATTCTTGGAAAATTTTATTCCAACAAATTCGGACCTTTGGTTGTCTTATTATGTCACTTTTTAATTTCCTCTTTTATACAGTCACACGTGAAATCCCAATTTTGTTGGAAAATATTGAAATCATTGAATTTAACTGAAGGGAATGGCTTGTAAAACCTATAAATTGTATGTTTGATGCTCATATGGGCACAAATAAGCATTTATTATTTCTTTCAATCAAAAATTACTGCAGAAAATATATATTTTGACCCCTTATATTGTGCCTAGGGAAGAGCGTTCATGTGTGAAACACAATAATACATCAGTTGAACAACGTTTATGGAATAAAAATACCTTCATCTGGCTTTAAATCATTACAAATGGAACCAAAATTAATTTCTAATTACTTTCAACCTAAAGAAAAAGCCAAAGATATATATTTTGGACCACCCTCTGATATGATTATTGAAGGGATTTCATGCGTTACTATGTTGGAAAACACAATACTAATTTAGTTGAAGTGTCTTTCTGAAATAAGATTGGCATCAACTGGCTTTATATCATATGAAATGAAATAACAACTAGTTTATAATGACTTTTACTTGAAAGAAACAGCTAAAAATATATTTTTGGCCACCCTATGTCAAGATCATTATTGGGATTTCATGCGTTATTCTATAAACTAACACAATATCAATTTAGTTGAACAACCTTTATCAAATAAAAAGTATCATCCCATTGGTTTAAATAATTCGAAATGATATCAATATTAATGCATAATTCCTTTCAACCCAAAGAGAGAGCCCATAGTATATATTTTGGGCCAGCCTCTGTCATCACTATTGAAGGGATTTCATGCGTTACTATGTTGGAAAACACAATAGTAATTTAGTTGAACAGGCTCCATGAAGTAACAATAGCATCAACTTGCTTTAAATCATATCAAATGGATTAACAACTAATTCATAATGACTTCTAATCCAAAGAAACAGCTAAAAATATATTTTGGGCCACCCTATGACAAGACCATTGATGGGATTTCATGCGTTATTGTGTAAATCAACACAATATTAATTTAGTTGAACAGCCTATATGAAATTAAATTCATCATTAGTTTGCAATAAATAATTCGAAATGATATCAATATTAATGCATAATTACATTCATCCTAAAGAGAGAGCCTGAGATATAAATTTTGGGCCACCTTATGACATGATTATAGAAGGGATTTCATGCGTTAGCAAGTAAACCAAAAGAAAAATAATTTAGTTGAACAGGTTTTATAAAATAAAAATGAGCTTCACCTTGCTTTAAATAATTACAAATGCAATTGCAACTAATATGTAAATTATTTCAACTCATTGAGAGATCCATTGGTATATCTTTTAAGCCACCCTATGTCATGATAATTGTAGGGCCTTCATGCGTTATGCTTAAATACACACAATGATACATCAGTTGAACAAGTTATATACTTTGAATCATTTCAAATAGAATCTTAACTAATTTATAATCATTTTCAAACAAGAAATACAACCAAATAAATATATTTGGCCACCTTTTCTACTATATCTGCTGATGTGTCACTGCCAGTTAACATAGGGCTTTCATGCGTTACTGAGGGACTAATTGTCTAGTGATGCCATTAGGGGGATTGAAATGGGATTAGAACATGGTTATATGAATTATTTTCTTTCATTTGTTTATCCTGTATGCATTATTTTTCAGCCATAACGCATGAAATCCCTTTTGGTTGGAAAATAAGGGTTGCAGACTATAACCTCTCACTCACCCAAAAGTTTTGAAAATATCAGTTGGATTTTTTTATACAGTAAACAATACCTGTATACCATCTTCAATATACTGTTTTAGATAGATATGACAAAAATATATATTTTTAACCATGCATGTAATAAAAGGGATTTCATGCGTTATTTTGATGTTGGAAATTATTGAAGGTCACTGTGGAGGTCGTTAATATGTTCATATGCTCAAAAAGTAATTTATAACTAATTTAGTCCTAGATGTATTAGGGAAATGAAAGGAAACATGTAGGAGAATGTTCTAGGCATTGTGCAAATCATTTATATTTTACCTCATTGGCTTTTTCCATTGAAAAATGATGCAAAAAATCAGTTTTTAGAATTTTAAGGCACTAAATATTGGGATCAGCCTTGGAAAAGTATACATGGAATGAAAGCCCTTGTTCATAGGAATGAAATGAGACTAATTTCTTTAAGATCCAACGCATATTAATCATGATATGGCAGCAAATATGATATTTAGGCAAAACAGCACACTTGAAAAAACTGACCCAGAGATGGCAGAAGACACGTCCTCATCCAGAGAGAGCATTTGCACCTTCATGAGCAGCCCTACAACATAAGGAGAAATCAGCAAGGTGGATCAAATCACACAAAGAAGTAACTCTGGACAGAAAATCGGCTGTAACATTCAGACGACCAGGGATATGTCTGGCGGTCAGGTAAATGTTAGAATCAACACACAGCCAAAAAATCTGGCGTAAGAGACTCATGATAGGCTTGCTTTTAGTAGAACCCTTGTTGATGCAGGCCATGACGGTAGTGTTGTCTGTGTAAAGGACTACATGGTTATTAGACCACAGGTGACTAAGGCGCTCAATAGCTAACTTGACAGGCAACAACTCCAGGTAGTTGATATGGTAGACGCCAGGATCTATGTACACGTTCACCCAGTGGTTATGGTCAGGGCATAAATTTGAAACTGGGGCAGGTGAGCTAGAAAACCGACCCAGTTGCCAGTCGTCTAAGTAGACAATACCGTAGCCGGATGATGAGGCGTCCGTGAAGAAGACAGGGCCTTCACCGAAATTGTAGAAAACCATCTGCTGACAGCCATTGAAGCGGGAAGCCCAGTTAATCCACCATTCAATATCCAACCTAAACCCCTGATTTAGGCGAATACGAGATTTATGTGAGGGGATATTGGCCAACAGATCAATCACACGTCTTGAAAAAGTTCTAGCGCCACGAACCACCTTCGAGGAGTGGGCCATTAAACCACAGAGGCGCTGCAACTGCTTCTCTGTGGCCCTGTCCTTGGTAGAGAAGTAGTGGAGCTCTGATAAGAGCTTCTGAAGCTTGGTGTGTGGGAGAGAGACAGACATGTCAGCGGAGTTGATGCAAACACCCAGATAAACAGTAACCTGGGATGGAGAAGACGACTTCTTCCAAGCCACACTGAATCCTAGGGAACCAAGCAGAGAGATGAGAAGCATCTGTGCGTTGGAGCACTCCTCGAAGGAACTGGCGACGATCATGAAGTCGTCCAGGTAGTTGATAACTTTCATGCAGCCTCTGCGCTGTAAGCATCTCACTGTAAAATTTGATAGTTGAGTGAATATATACGGGGCGCAACGCAACCCAAAACATAGTCTAGTATCAACTAAATAGGTAGAAATACCATCCAAGTCCCATTTAATGCCCTGGAAAGTCCATTGATTATGGCGAACAGCAACAGTGCGGTAAGCAGAGGAGATATCCAGTGTCGACATATAACAGTTCGGAGTTATCAGTTCAATTACATCATCGACTGACTTATAACAAAACTTGGAGAACGTGGAAAGCATATGATTGTTGATAGAGTGACCCAAGGGCTGACGGCAGTCGGTTATTGGCCTCCAGCTCCCGTCACTTTTGGGTACAGCGCCCAGGCTATGGATGCATCTGGGTTTTTGGGTGGCAATAGTATACTTGCCTACAGCCAACTCTTTGTGAATAAGGGTATTGATATAATCATGGGCGGGACCTGACAGCACAGACCTATAGTTTTCACACTCGTATTCAATCTGACCAATGTCAACATCAACAATAGTGAACCCATTATGAATGCCATCAAAAACATAATCTCGTAAACACAAGTCATTTTCCCACTGTAACTCATAGTCCCAAGCGTAAACATTCCAGTTCGTTAGCAACCCCCCAATGTAATGGTCAAAGATTCTGACAGAACATAAAGGTAAATAGTCACAAACTAAAACAGGGGCATAACAGCTATATCTAGCAAAGGCATCACACACATCGTAGAGATAAATATCTGATTCGCTAAACACAGTGTCATTAGGTACGCATACAGAGAGACATGAAATAGCACTATCGGTAACACGATTATCAACAGAATCAACCACAAAACATGCGTCAAAGTCGTAAATACCAAAAGAACAGTCGCGCATTACAGTAGGAGGACATAAACTGCTGACAAAAACATCATAGCTACTCACAAATTCCAAAGAATCGGGCTGCGAAGCAGGGGTAGGAAGCTCGTGTCCGCCATCTTGGATAGCCACCGGAGGTGATGACTGACACGAAGCCACGAATCATTTGTTTTTAACAGTCGCTTCGCCACAACCCTGTGCCCTATGCTTACCATTACATTTTCGACAAACATGAGATTTGTGACAATTGCGATTATTGCAAACTCTGTAATTGAAATAAAAACAGATGTCTTCTGGAAAGTCCGCCGGTGGTTGACTGGAATTGTCCGATCCACGAGATTTGTTGCGCTTGCGCGATGAGGATTTGTCACCATCTTCCGGCGAAACAACAACATTAGAAGTGAAACATATTGAAACTCCCAAAGAATGGCTGCTAGGGTGAAAATCCGAAGCCTTGGAGTCATTGACACGGTCGGTCACGTACTTGTCATAACCGATAGCACCCTTCTCGGAGAATTTCCTGGTTGCGTGCATTTCTGTCAAGAAAGCCATGTGAGCGATATAGGAGCCAATTCGTTCATCAGCGCTGTCATGGAGGTGAGACAACACTGCCGTCATGCCGTGCACCAACCCAATATAATCCAGCTTGGAATGATCGGGCTTCTTGTCCGGCATACAATATGATTCGGGACGTATGGCTTTACCTTGAGAATCGTCTGTACCAGCCAGCTTCTCTAGTGCCTTGGTTAAGGGGCTAGACACAAAGGAAGAAGGTGGCGGTGTTGGAGGTGGCGGAGGAGGAGGCAGCGGAGGCGGCGGTCCATGGGAGCCCGAGCCCGAGCCCGAGCCGAGGGTGATCTTGGGCTTGGTAGACTCCAACACATCCAAGCGCTTCATAATGGCGTCCAATGTACCAATCAACTTGACGTCCACTTTGGAATCTGTGTGTTCAGGAGAGGAAGCCCCTTTGTCGCCCGAACCATCCAACAAGTCTTGTAAGGTCTGACATTTGGTCTCAGATCTAGACATTTCCTTTGTCATGGCAGTGTAAGCTTCCTCAACCTTAGTGAGATATGAAGGATCGGACTTATCGACGCCGGCTAAGACAGACGCCATTGTACCAAGGCAGGATCGACCAAATGGATGTAAATGAAGTCTCTCACAAGTGGAACAACGTTTTAACATTAGAACAAGGTAAGGCTAATATACAACCTAATAGTTCCAGTTAACCTTGGATTTCAGGACTCTTATGAAGGCAGATCTAGCAAGCTAAACTTCATAGCTTTTTTGTACCAACGAAACGCTCCCATTAGCAGTCATGGTCGCGATCAGAGTGAACACACAAGCTAGGTGAGGTTGCCTAGCAACCACCGCCACCGAATTCAGGGGAGACTACACACAATATATAGGAACATTATGCAATAATATATACTATATTTTATAGATTACCACTTTCACTTCTGTCAAGCAGATTATATATTACGTAACGTAATGTTAAACACTGTAAATTGTTATTTAACACTTACTGACTTTTATTTACCAGTTCTTTTGACATCTATAACCCCAATTTCTTACCGGAAGTTGCCGGAAGTGATTGCTGTGGTCTGTTGTGAAAAAATGCACACCAGAATCTGACCAAACTGGGTCTAAACCCATTTAGATCATTGATACTATGGTTTGTATAGGCATATTAGCTTATGTTAGATCTGGTATGTTGAAGGACATCTGAACAGTATACTGTTATATTTTATAGATTACCACTTTCACTTCTGTCAAGCAGATTATATATTACGTAACGTAATGTTAAACACTGTAAATTGTTTTTTATTGATCTTAAGTAAATCAGCTGGAAACATTGTCAGTATAGGATGAGATAGGACTGAATAAATAAATACAATACCACAACTGCGGAAACAAGGTGATACTACACCATAGAGAGTTCATTTTAAAGGCATTTCATTCTAAAAGGATATTCCTTTCTATTTAGTAAATACAAGCGTAAGACATGGAATCGAAAATTCTCAACTTTGTCCATGACAATCTGAAGACAGCAGAACTGAAGGTAAACTTGATTCGAAACACATAAGCATTCAACAATGATTCTATGTAATAAAATACAGGTTAACTAATGAGTTGGTTGAAGGAGTTTGAATATTGCACGAGTTGCGTAAATGACTGAAACCAACAAGTGTGTTAACAGATATATTATACATGCTTTTAATCCTGAAAATAGAAAAAAATTGAGTCAACCCCACATAAATCACTAGTGAAATACGCACCATGCGTAAATCACTCTAGATATGTTGCTTTCAGAGCAATCCGTGTATGTTATGTTATCATATAGGCATGTACACAATTCTGGCCCTCATGTATAATTTCAGAATTTCTTAATAATATCTTAATCAACACTCTCAGAACGTTGTCAGAATTCACTAAATCATGTATATTTTAATGTCAATCCCAGTTTATTGCGGATGACCCTGATGGCTTCACTTATGAAGAGATAGGACAAACAGCGTACATAAACTATCTGTATAGAGTGCAGTCTGCCAACAAACAGCAGTCTGTGGTTCTTAAGTATGGAGAGCTGCAAATGAAGGTAGGTACTATTTAAGTCTGCTATATATTCATTGTTCAATAGTTTTGTTTCATACCAGTTGGGTTAGAATGAGAACTCAGCCTTGATATGCCACCAATGTGGGAGGTGCATATCGTTATTGCCTATTGCAATAGAAATCTATTTAAATTATGAGATCTTATAAAAAATACAACCAGAACATGGTCAACATAACTCATGTCAATATATTAAGTTATTAAAATATTAAAATTCTATTATCAGGACAATGAAGTATCTAAAGATAAAAATATTGACATTAAATATTGTTACTTCAGCAAGGAAATGGTGAAGAGATTTCTCTGGCTCGCCAAAAGTCAGAATATGATTCTCTAATATTACTGTTGGATATCATACCAAACAATGTGGTCAGACCATATTGTTTAGATGAAAAGCACCATATAAGTGAGTATCTGATTTAATATTTTATATATATTTCACAGTCAGTAGAAGGCTGACTCACAGAAGTTCATGCAAGTGTCAGAAAAGCTGTATGTTCAAAGAGATCATCTAAGAGTCATACCTTTCTGTATTGTACACTTTTGGTGTACAAGTTTACTAAAAACCACTGCCATTTTAATGTGCCACTTTTATTTATGACACCATTCACATATTATATAGTCCTTTGATGGTATACCAGCTCTCAGTTTTTAGCTCCTTCTTGTAGGTGTAATTTAGAATAAAAATACTAGTACACTTCTTGATCTTCTTTCGGCTTATCTACCATTGATATGTCACTGTATGACTTATAATTATATCCTAAATCTATTTCATAGACTAAAGCTTCTCACTTATTTGTAATCGTTGTTAACTGTAGGGGAGAGAGTGTACAAAATATGTCTGAACAGTTGGATGATCGTAAGCAGAGTGCTCGTTTATTCAGTACTTTGAATCATAGGCAATAGTTGATGAGATCCAAGTAAGGCTGTTCCTCTTGGGTTCCTCCAGGGTTTTATTCTTACTAATCTCCTTCTGGGGGGTCAGAGTCTATAGCTGTCTACCTTACAACATGACATTTGATTCTAAGGAACATTAACATGAACCGATGGATATCCAATGGCATGGTATAATATTTGTCCAGAGTTAAGCATGAATAACAAGTCTTAACAGGTATGATATTTAATATAAACGATAGGATAGAATAATGATATATATCTAACTCAAAATTATCACCAACTAGTTGCCATGGAGGACTTGAGTCACATGACTATACTCTCTGAGAAGATACTCTGTGGTGACTTTGACACTGGCACAGCAAGGCATATTGGTAAAGCTCTGGCCCAGTTACACATGAGGACTTCTAGACACAGGGTAGACCCTGATGTGTGGCAGCGGTGGGATCAAATTTACGGGTAAGTGTCAGTTTGATATATTTCTATTGCCGTTCTTTAGTGCTGACTATTGATGTCCCTGGTATCAATGCTGGAGTTGTCAAGGCCACTCTGTGGCACTTGCTTCCAGAAAAAGATGTACAGACATCGTTGTTTAAATACAATAAACATTTCAGTATTGACGAGGTTAATACTACATGAATTGTATGTAATAAATGTGATGTGTTAAAGGAAAACAAGTCACAAGTCACAAAAAATGATTTTGAGATCTCTTTTGAAAAGATCAGATCAAGCTTATCCCATTCATGTTTGGAAAGATTTTTTCCCCATGAATGGAGTGCAACTAATTCGTTACACATAGATGACAAAGTGTGACCCATCCAAGCTCTTGCCTAGTGGTAAACTTAAATTCATTTTGCGTTGAAATACACAGTTTGATTGACAGAAGTTTGCCACAGGAAAAATGTGTAAATGAACAAGAAACAGACTTAAAATGGCAAGGTCTTTTTGTTTAGTGTAGACAAGCGCAGTACCTACAGAGGATCATTTTACCCAGCTTGTGAGAGACCGATTGATGAAGTACATTTCAAAGACCATCTAAGTGTCAGCTATTACCATATGTGCTTTTACATTACATTATGTTTGTATGTCGTTATTCAGGGGAGACACTTCAGGAACATCCATGATGATGCAGTACGCCAATAGAGCCATGTCAGAGGATATACTGTCCGGCAGGGATTCTTTATTGTCTGTACCTGAGGCTGTAAAACCTGTCTACCAAGAGTTCCTTAAGGATGTATCTGAGAATGGATACAAGGAGAGGTTGAAGGCTGTGTTCAAGAACAAGCTGTGTCTGATGCAAGGTGACTGTCACCCTAACGCCATCTTTGTGAAGGAAGAACAGGTCAAGGTACCTATAATAATTATGTAAAGAAAAGTATGGTTCTCCCCATCTCCTCCTAAGCAGCTGGTTGGAGTACCATTATTTGAAGCTGGACATATTTTAGCATAGTGGGAACCCGCTCAACTATGTTTCATGGGCGATTTCCCAGAAAAAAGGGGTTTAAAAGGATTACAAATTCAATTTACACCCAGCTCTTTTATGCCCACTTGTTCACGTCTGGCTTACCATGATAATTTACTGGAATTGGTTCAATGCTGCATCATTGCCTCTTAGCCTGGCTCAATCCCCATGAACTCTCTGTGAACTGGACAAACAGCCAAAGTGACCCTAACATTGGGAAAAGTGGCTCAAGCAGCCATTTTTTTTTTATTTCATGATTACTGTTATACAAACCTCTTTCCCTGTCTCTGTCTCCATATCTATTTCACTCAATTTCCCTGTCTCCCTCACTGTGTCAATCTCTGACATTCTGACATCTCTCCCGACCTCAGTCCTCCTTCTTAAACCCCTTCTCTTTTCTAAACACATGCTTAGATAATAATTAGGACATATTTAAATAATAGTTAGAAATTAAATATTGTTAATAGTCTTTCAGATTTATTAATTAATGTTAACACTATTTTACTTCTAACAGTTCTGAGCTTAAAAGCAATGTAACTAAGTGGAATACACTTTTTGTATAGCTTGTCGACTTTGAGTTTGTTGGACTGTGTGACCCTGCTATGAATCTTGGCTACACCATTGGAACCTATGTGTTGTGGGCTTATGAGACAGCAGGAAAACCAGGAATGAGTGATGCCCTGAAGCAGGCTAAACTGGCAGCCAAGCATCTGTGTAAGTTTATTATAGATCAGTACAATTTGGGCCCACTGCCCACGATATACGCTTGACCATAGGAAGTAATGTGCCTGGCCTGTAGTGATCTTGGTTTTGTGGATTCAATCTCAACTAGAGGAAGTTTAACATGGGATTGACTTAATGAAGGAATCTACCGGAAAATTGACAATTCGCCCACACTATCTTCGTCAAATAGCCCTAATTTAAGACAAATTCAGCTTCCGGTTACAGTTTGGTTACAGTTCAATACATTCTAAGAGGAATTACACACCTAATACCCAATACTTTGTAAATTTCATTGTTTAGCCTAATTTAACATAATTGTATATATAGAGCGATGTATTGTACATTTCATTGCGATAGGTCACAAATTGTGAATTGTAAATGAGCAAATGCACATAATTTTATTGACAATGACTAACATAACTTTGTGGTTGATGTTTTGTGAACAGTGGAAGCCTACCTTGAGGAGCAGGAAGACTATGATGATGAGAGGAAGAAGACAGAGTTGATACAGAACACAGCTCTCATACATGGGGTTTTTAGCATAAATTTGTAAGTTGTTCTTTCATTCTCAGTTGCTATTCATGAACAAAATTAGAAAATCAGTACTTAAAACTCTTTTCAAATTTCAGGATGACTATGACAAACATAGCAGCAATACTGAGAGTAACAGATGTTGACAGGGTGGCAGTCATCAAGAACAGTATGCAGCTTATGAAGAACCACATAAATATCTCAACTGTAGCAGATTTCTATGCAGCCCTGTGAAGTCTGTATCCCTACCATAGAGGACCTGTATGCAGCCCTGTGAAGTCTATATCTCTACCATAGAGGACCTGTATGCAGCCCTGTGAAGTCTATATCTCTACCATAGAGGACCTGTATGCAGCCCTGTGAAGTCTATATCTCTACCATAGAGGACCTGTATGCAGCCCTGTGAAGTCTATATCTCTACCATAGAGGACCTGTATGCAGCCCTGTGAAGTCTATATCTCTACCATAAAGGACCTGTATGCAGCCCTGTGTATTCTATATCTCTACCATAGAGGACCTGTATGCAGCCCTGTGAAGTCTACATCTCTATATTAGACGACCTGTATGCAGCCCTGTAAAGTTTATATCTCTACCATAAAGGACCTGTATGCAGCCCTGTGAAGTCTCAAACACAGACAATGCATCCGCATCCCTGCGAAGCCTATAACTCCTATACCATAATTGTCAAATTCATTTTCAAATATATCATTGGGTCTGTATGCCTCATATGTGCAATGTGTACCCTACTTTTATATATATGTACAATATTTTAAGCGTTAGGGGACAGAAAATGGACTTTTAGTGTTTTTTTCCTTTTGAAAATCGGGTACTATACACAATTGGATGCGGCTAATGAAATGAATTAACTGCAAGTCATCTATATGAGTAATTCTCCCAATCGGGTTTCATTTGGTTTTCCAGCCTAGGTTTCTACAACCTATATTTAGGATGATCCCACATGATTATAACCATGTTATTTGAATTCCTTGGCCAAAATTAGACTGTGGGAACCATACTTTCAAAGTTCTTATGCCAAAATCTTCGCCGCTATTGGGGAAAAAGTGTTATTTTAGGCTAGAAAATAAATAATAATTATGAAATTTGAATTTAAAGCACAGGCGCATTGAGAAAACATAATATTACTTCTGCAGAAAAGAATGGTTTCTACACGTGCATACTCGTTCATTATTATGAAAAAACATAATTTTTATGTAATGACACACTGATCCAGACATGGTAAATACCATTTTGGAATATTTGTGTCGCCGTTACGACATATATATTGGCTTCAACACAATCAAATACCCCAAGAGTAATGATTAATATTTAATTACAGTTAGTTTTTGTGGAGGGTAAATGTATATGTATGCAAAGTTAGATAAAAGGAAAAGTTGAATATGAATAAATACAGATGCTGTTGATTTGCAGTGAGCATATGTTGGGATGTCGCTGTTACGACTATAGCGTCCCCATTACGTCATAATTATCAGAAATAAAGAGATCATTCTATAATATAGAATTATTAGCATAGTTAGTGTTTAAAATAAAACTGATATTTTCACATAAAGGTATTCAACCTTCTGGTTACAACCAGGCCTTATTTTGGCGGCCAACATCGATTCCCTACCTCTGACTTAGTCATTTAATTTTGCTGTCATAATGACTGGTTAGTTCACCTCAGACTGATACAATATTATTAACAAATCTGCGTTAATATGGCCGGAATATGGCAAAAATAGGCAAAAATGGAGGTATTTGAAACATAGCTGGAGAAATAGAAATATTTGCCACAGCCTTCCCAAACTTTGTCTGCCTAATGCTGATTTTCCTCGCTATACGCAGGCCAAAGATTGTAGAGATTCGACAAATTTTATCTTTATTAAGTTGGCCCCCTGAAATCAAATGCTGTCCGTTTGGGAGAATTACTCATATATATATGAGGAATTTTGATGTAAAAAAATAGATCAATTGTTTGACACCCCCCTCCGTAAGGCTTATTTTAGTGCTGTAGATACTGTTCTTGTAACCAACCCCTAATGGGACGTATTTGAAGGGGTAACTACCAAAAATATGTTCATTTCAAAATCTGCAATTAGTCATAATGTAACGTTATATATATATATTTATTTGTGAATTTGATACTTTCTTTGATATTAGATTGCAAGGTTACTCCTCAGAGGTCAAACAAACTCAAAATTTCAAGCATGAACCTATATTTTGTAACCAACCCCTAACGAGAAAAAAAAGAAAATGTGTGTGAAAAAATAAATGTTTAGTGAATAATTTTTTCATATAATATTATGTTGTTCAGCTACCTATCAGCTCTGATATCTAATGGAGATGAAATAAATACCAATATTATGATCCAAATGCATTGCAGAAATGTACTTAATGTAACCGATCCCTAACTGTAACAGACCCTTAATGATCTAAGGGCTGTTTTTATCAATGCTAGTTCTACAATCTGCGTCATTTGGTGAAAATCTTTGGATCTGGCGGATCATCAGTCAGTTTTGCAGGTCAGACTCGGGTAGAGATCAGAATGAAGTAAATAATTAAATCTATGATATTTAGTTTATATTCTCAATTAAAAAAAACAGGTGGTCAAATTGGGACCGTCAGCCTCCAACATGAAATACTCTTAAATATATAGTATTATCTAAGTCGGAGGAAATTGTCAAAGCTAAGCGGTTTGTACAAATCCCTGAAAGAATAAAATGTGGCACCATCTGGAGCAGAGGAATGTAATGGCATAATCCGATAATGGCAATTGTATCGCCAACTAATGATCAATTGTCAACTCTAAGATATAAAGGATGTTTAAAAAAAATAAAAGAAATAGGTGGTCATTGAACCGCATCGTATGTCAGCTCTGTGTCGAAATGGATAGTATCCAAAGATGGTGGCATAAATGAGATGCCCCTTTCCACCCCCCCCCCCCCCCCCCCCCCACAACCAAAACCAAAACCTACAATCTCAAAGTTCTCCAACTGATAACCCATGAATATCCTTCAAGTGATAAGCCAAAGACTATTGTTCAATAGACTGAAGTATCTAGTGCAGGCTATATTGGTATCATTGTGAACTCTTTAACACACTTACATTAGTGAATTGACAAAGACGTAAGCTGTCATCCAAGCACCAAACCAAGGTTGGTTTTGTTAAATAATATATTTTATGCAAAGTTGAGAAAAAAGCTGTTTTTTGAACGATCCTTTTTGAATCCGAAGTGGGGATTTGGATATGGTTAAAACTAACTTGAGGCTACAAAGTGTACTTTGCATGATTTGTATTATAGAGCGTTCGCATATAGATTGAAGAGACTTGAAATAAATACCTGAGAGCCAAAAAATCATTCTGTCATTCATAATTAAGTTATATCAGTTAAATCAATGTACACATGTGCCACTTTTATTTTCATGCTTTTTTACAATTAACAATAGTTCCAGATCCATTAATAAGCACCTTTAATGTTCATACTTACTATCATGAAATTCAATTAATGATTGCTCATCCAATTACGATGGAATTTGACCCACATTTCACCCAAAAAATATTTATTTGAAACTATTTTCTTATGTTATAAATTTTTATTCAGTATACCCAAGCATAAAGAATGAGATCTAAAATTCTCAACTTTGCCAATGACAATCTGGAGATACCAGAACTAAAGGTAAGCTTGATTTGAAATGGGAAGCGCTACTATTGACTGCTGCATCTGTCATGACATACATTAGACCATTTTTAAGCTAATTCCGGAACTGGGTATACGCATATTTGGGTACCATGTGTAGGTGCCACATTGCAGCGCATAGGCAACTTCCAGTTACAATGTTGCAGGTAGAAGTGACCCATTCCCCATTCCATCACTGTCTATTTCTTTTTTCTTGTTGACCCCTCGACTAGTACCATTCCCCTGTAAGAGCTAACATGTAACATGTGTGTACCTAGACGCTACCTAGATGCTAGTTTGCAGGGATTCCTCTAACCGCAAATTACAGTACCTTATTTGGGTGATGACGTCACTCAATCTAGATAGACTAGACTCAAACTCAGATGATTTAGCTCTCAAACTTAACAGAAATCAATACTAAAACTAAGCCTAAACCTAACCTTAAATTGGTAGTCCTAAGTAAGCAAAGTGTGTAGTAGACTGTCCCGAGTAGGTCCCACACTGCATCAAGTCCATGAATGCAGTGTTGAATGGGCGAGTGCAATGTGGGAACTGTAACACCATACCTATGAGCAGTAACCAACAAGAAGTATAGTCTACTGTAATTCCAGCTATGTTGAATTTTTTTTATGAAAAAAATGTTCTTTCGGGGGCATTTACTTCAAAATGCGACTCTTAGAAGAATGAGAAACATTGGCATCATAAGAAATAGAGGCATAGCACATTTTGCAAATTTTTAGATGAAAGTCAATTTCTTAGATGAAGTGAAGTCAAACCTGAAGTGATTTTATGAATTTGATATCAATCCCAGTTCATTGCTGATGACCCTGAAGGCTTCACCTATAAAGAGATAGGAGAAACAGGCTTTATTAACTACCTGTACAGAGTGCAGTCTGCGGACCAACAACAGTCTGTAGTGCTGAAGTATGCAGAGCTACAATTTAAGGTAACACACATTTTTTGTTAAGTTCACCAATAATTGAACAGAGTGTAAACATGTGTGCTTATGCCAGAGTTTAACTATGGTTCTGAAGTTGTATTACTAGACAAGATATGACTAATCTGCTTTGAAAGAAACGCTGCCATTGTCCAATACCAAAACACCCAAAACATTGTACCCAATACATCGTTTCAATGCAAAGAAAGACAACTTGCTACTTATTGCCCTGTTTTCAACATTACTGTATAGAAATGGCAATTATATCCACCGTAATCCCATCTTAAGACGTTTTCCTCTCAAATTTGTCTGAAATTGATGCATCATTAATTCATACAAATTTCACGCTTATTCATCAACGTCTGTCTCCAAATGTTTAAATCAAGCGCCATTTCCGTCCCCCAAACAACAGCTAGGCCTTCCTTCAGTGCATGCATGCAGTCATGCATGTGCTGACTATGACAGGGTGGGTGGGGGTCGGTTTGGTGGAGAGAAGCCAGTGCAGGCAATGAACACATAGGTTACACAGTAAAGCCCAGAACATGACAACCTTACCTCAGAGGATATTCTACTGCTTCCTTAGCCTTAGAAGGCAAATATGTGTGTTTAGTATTTGATTATATATAAATGAAAAGACCGGTGATAATATCATCAATAGAAGTACAAATTAATAGTAAAAGTAAAAGGTCTCACAATATGTCACAATCATAATTCCATCATGACATTCATCCACCAGGGGGTAGTAGTTATTATTAAGATCTATCAACGCAACTACTTATCACCAAATGATTAGTATCCCATAAAAAGTGAAACATTATTCTGTTATAAATTCACTGTCAGTCACAATCAACTTCATGAGCGTTAACAAGTCATCAAACTACTCAATATGACATATATCTTAAATAGTCTGTATTATCCCTCATTTCATCTATCATTATTACTATTCCTTCATCTATTTTAAAACTCATTATTTCGTATAGAGTGATAAAGATACTATTACATGAGATTTGTACATAAACAAAACTCCTATAGAAATATTGCTCAAGGAGGGTTGGGACTGCCTGTGGGCCTATTTCGTGAGAATAGAGCATAATAATATACTATACTATATAATAGTTCTGATGTTATAGCAATAAACAACTCAGATTTTAGATTTAACGGTCTGTAGGGCGAGGGATGTCCCAAGGCCATAGGCCGAGGGACATCCCTCGGCCTATAGAACGTTTGAACGCTAAAATCTGAGTTGTTTATTGATTTTAATCTGTGATGGATCAGATCCCCTCCATAACTTAACCATACACAAACAACCAAGAACAGCAAGCCATGTTTTACTAAACTCTCATCAGTTTCAACCTCCACCGGGTTAACATTTACACATTCAACGCCACACGTTGAGGAGAAATTGTTCTGTTCTTTCGCAACCAGTCAGATGGCACCACTATTGAGTACCACACACCTAATACATTGCGCATGTCTTTCCATGGTCAAAGGTAGATAGACCTTGGTTACCCTATTTTACATTACAAAGTGTATGGTTTAAATGTCCAGACGAAGGTTAACATACTAGTATTAACTTTCAGAGAGGGAATGGAGAAGCGTTATCACTTGCACGTCAAAAGTCAGAGTATGATGCTCTTGTATCGCTGTCAGGTATTATACCCAACAATGTGGTCAGAGCATATTGTTTTGATGACAAGCACCATATCAGTGAGTTTACAAGTTAATTACAGGGGCCATGGTTATGAAGTCAAGATGTGCAGTCACAATGTGAAATTATTTTGATATTCCTGCGTTTCCCATATCATCCTATTGTCACAAATTAGATTACCATGGGATTTGTTTCAAACCAATTTAGAAGTTCACTATTACAACCTTCCCCATCTGAAAGCCAGGTAGCAAAAGAATATGATGATCTTCTACGATTAGTTTATCCAAGAAACCTGCTTTCCATAAGTATATATCAACTGAAAGTCAGAATTAGTCATATCACATATGTAACACAATAATATTATATTCTAAATATGTATCTCATACAAATAATGATAGTAATGATGTTGCAATGATGAATCTACATCAAAATTATATTTTACTAGTTGCCATGGAGGACCTGAGTCACATGACTATTCTTTCTGAGAAGATACACTCAGGTGACTTTGACACTGGTACAGCAAGGCATATAGGTAGAGCTCTGGCACAGTTACACATGAGGACTTCTAGACACAGGGTGGAGCCTGATGTGTGGCAGGGGTGGGATGAACTCTATGGGTAAGTAGGCTCTTTGCTATCACTGTTTTTTTTCAAACTTTGTATTACAGGGTTTGCTTTTTACACTCGCTCCATTTGATGTTGTATAGTATGATACATGGCATTACTTTTTGAAATACTTAATTGGTTACAAGGGTAGAGTGTGTTGAGGATTTGCCAAAAGCATACATGATGTCCTAAATAATGCAATGTAGTTGGTCAAGTACATTGCAACATGTGTAAGGACATTAGTATGACACTACGATATACATTACAGCATTTCTGAGATAAATTCAGATATAATCTGATATAATCAGTAATTAAAAATATTTAATAACATATGGCACTCAGTAGTATTGTATAATGTTGCAGCCAGTTTGTGTTCAAGGTTATTTCTCAATCTGTTTCTCTGATGATGCTGTGTGATGAAAATGGCAAAAAAACAAATATTTTGTAGTTTCCAGTTTAGAATTTCACTGTATACATGAATGTTTACAACATCCCTGCATCCTTTTAAGATATACTTTTCTTTTAACTTTTTAATATAATTTTTAATATCTTTAATTTGTTCGTTCCACTTCATTCAGTGGCGAAACTACAGGGACAACCCTCGCAATGCAGTACCTTATTAGAGCCATGTCAGATGACGTCCTTCTTGGCAAGGATCCTGTATTCACCCTATCTGAGGCAGTAAAACCTGTGTTCCATGAGTTCCTTAAGGATGTTTCTGAGAATGGATACAAGGAGAAACTCAATGCTATGGTCAAGAACAAACTGTGTCTGATGCAAGGTGACTGCCACTCCAATGCCATCTTTGTGAAGGAGGATCAGGTTAAGGTATTTTTGGAGTATCAATATATCTCTATTTTAGAAGTCCACATACAAATTATCATACATACAATACGACTCTGGAATATGTGATGTGTTTCAAGATAATACGTCATGAGTCTTACACTTTTTTCAAAGTGATTTATTTATAAGGTATCTGTGTTGGAATATTCTTAATTTTGGGGTACTTAATGCTCTGGGTAATATTAAAATATGTAAGAAATTTCAAGTATCGAATATATCTAAGGTAATTTTATAGAGTATATTTAAGTACTTTATTAGTAATTATCCACTACAAAATATCAATAACTTTCTTTTCCAAAAATAAAGATATCAAGCAAACATAGAAACACTACATGAATGTCCTTTAATGTTTATGACCATTGGAACCAGCTTGATCTCCTCTTTTCAAATATAATGGTACCTCAAAATCTATATTTTGTGACTTAAGAATCATTTGCCTGAAAAGCATCACATATATATGCTGGTCTATATACTTTGGTTTAACTTCTCAATTCGTGTGACAATTAAAAAATCATATGAATGAGTGCAGGTACACATATGCTCTCATAGATGTGTGTACCTGAAACCTGAAATGAGAATATCCTTAGAGCTGCTGAATAGAATAGGACCTGCAGAATTAATAGAAATAAAATTATCAGTAAGAGAAACTTTTTACATTTAGCTGGTTGACTTTGAGTTTGTTGGACTGTGTGACCCTGCAATGAACCTTGGCTATACCATTGGAACCTATGTGTTGTGGGCGTATGAGACAGCGGGAAACCCAGGAATGAGTGACGCCCTCACCCAGGCTAGACTGGCAGCCAAGCATATGTGTAAGTAAACTATTCAAGAACTAGATTCAATTTACCAGCCTGCCATTTTCTTAAAAAATAGAATATCCTTCCTACCATCCTCCTATCTCTCACCCCTCATCCTATCATCATAGTTCTCTCCTAGTGTCTTCTCTTAGCTAGTCTATTCTATTTGTGTTGTTACATGCATAAACAAGTCACAGTTTATCGAACCAAAAGGTAATAGCCACGCAACCAGATTTAACCATTCAAATGGTTAAAACTGAGGCTCATTTCCTACCAATTATACACCTGTCACTGTACTCTGCAGGAATAGATTGTATATTGTCATATTATTTGGTGTATCGATTAATAAACGTTTCTAATAAAAAAAGTAACAATATCAGTATACCACATTCATTAATCAAAATGTGGTTTAATACCTTTGAAAATCTAGCTTAATTTTGGCATATTGTCTCAAAAATGGTTGACAATTGTTGGATTGTAAACAGTGGAGGCCTACCTAGAAGAGCAGGAAGACTATGAGGATGAAGGAAATAGGCAGGAATTGATACAGAATATAGCTCTAATGTGTGGGGCTGTCAACAATTTCATGTGAGTTAATTATTTCATTGTTAGTTGCTGTTGCAAACAGTTTTTAAACTTAGAGATGTTTTTAACAGGGATAAATATCCCAGTGATATGTTTGGATTTAAATTGCAGGGTAAATGTTGACAACATGGAACTAGTACTGAGACTAACAGACAAGGACAAGATGGCAGCCATTAATGCCAACATGCATCTCATGAAGAACCACAAGAATATCTCAACTGTAGAAGACCTGTATGCAGCCCTGTGAAATCTAGATCTCTATTAAAGGGGACCTGTATGCAGCCCTGTGAATTATTGATACCTATTAAAGAGGACCAGTATGCAGCCCTGTGAATTATTGATATCTATCAAAGAGGACCTGTATGTAGCCCTGTGAATTATTGATACCTTAGATCAATGCCAATATGAATCTTATGAAGAAACACAAGAATATCTCAACTGTAGAAGACCTGTATGCAGCCCTGTGAATTATTAATCTCTATTAAAGAGGACTTGTATGCAACCCTGTGAATTATTGATATCTATTAAAGAGGCCATGTATGCAACCGTGTTAAGCATGCACCTCTACATTCAAGTAGGTCTATGTATGTCACAGAAGTCTATATCACTTCCATTCCAATCAAGGTGTTGGCAAGATCAAGTTTACTATGAGATTAATGTCCCAAGGTTTGGTGTCTTCGGCTGTTGTTGGAAAATAAACCCCTCGGCCCTGACGGGCCTTGCGGTTTAATTTCCAACAGCAGCCAAAGACACCAAACCGAGGGGCATTAATCCCTTTAGTAGCCCATCTTTCATGGATGGCCCAGGATTCAATTCTACTGTTTAAACACATTTCAACAATTGTTAGACCCTTTAAAAATTGTTTTAGATGTACATAAAGCATGATGAACTGAAATAATTAATCTTGTCCAGTCGACTACGTGTAGTTGGCATCACAACGCCTATATTGTGACACACATGGACATGTTTACCTCCGCCTATGACGTCACAGGGGGTTCTCCACTCGCTCAACCAATAGGAGCGCAGGAGAGGTTCCTTCCACAAGTGCCACGCCCACGTTCGTCAGTTCAAACATTTCTCTCGTATAGAGAAGAACTATATATCTCACTTGAAAATTTTTTGAGATTTGTGGACTCGATTGACATCATGTCTCCGTCTAAACTCAAGCATTGCAAGGTGTGTGAGGAATCTCACGAGGGTACGGTCGGTGAATCGTGTACGAGGGCCATGAATACTCGTATGGCGAAGTTTGAGGGGCTAGTATCAAATTTGGTACATACCGTGGAAGACAAGGTGGTGAATAAAATGCCATCGTCGGTGGATGTTCAACCTTCTACCAGCAAGACTGATAGTGAACCTGATGTCACATTCACTGGACGTCAATCGAGGGCATCGAGTGTTGAGAGTTCTATTTATAATGTTTGTGGGTCTACTCATCGTACTAGACATCGTTCCAGATCTAGCTCCAGGGCTTGTGCCAAGCCTTTTGATCATGACAGCCAACTCGACAAGGGTGAGGATATTGAATCAATTGAGTCTTTACTCCTTCTGAACTTGCGTCTAATTGCTAAGCTGGTAGTATATGAACGCCCCTACGCCAAGATTGCTGGTGTTGTAAATCATTCAGTCACGATGTGCGAGAAGGCCAAATCGCAGGTGTACAATTTGAAAGCTAGTGTTCTTTACGATAAATGTGTGAGAACCAGGGCGAACAAGGAAGGTTTAGACGCATTTAGCAATGTAAAGCAGGAAGAAATCTTGAGATTTTATGCCTTTGAGAATTCCAAGCGCCTACTCGGAGGAAGGTAAACAAAGACGTCAAGTTGTGTTTCAAGTTCAACTCGGCTGTCGGCTGCACGAAATCGCCGTGTGGATTTCCTCATAAATGTTCCAACTGCCTCTCAGCGGATCATTCAGCGAAAAACTGCCATGTCGGAAAGAATAATAAATAGGATTTAGTTAATGATCTGGGTAATTTCAGCAATAGTTCTCATAATTCATCGGAAAATTGTGTTTATATGAATTTTGTTGATTCGAACATTTCACTTGGAGACACCGGAAGTGGTGAATCCAAGATGGCGGAGAGGGTTGCTAAGGTGGACTTTTCAACCCTTCGTGAAAATGATAATTCTCCTAATATTCCCCCGATTGCTGCTCATCATCCTGAATTTGTCAACGAATGTATTTACAATGACATTTTCTCTGATATTTCCGATTTTATTGTTGCTGGTTCACCCGATAGTGGTGATTTTCTAGTATTTAATGCTCCGATTTCGCCGGGTGGCTGTATCGTCCCCGTTTATGGTAGCTGTGCCTATGGAACATGTACTTGTTCCCATTCTCTTGCTGATGTTAATACAGAATTAAAACCATGTCGGTTTGCATATCTTCTATTCACACAAGGTTCGGTGATGGTTGAAAAATATCTTCAAGTGTATTTTGGTATTTGAGATGGTTTCGACATAATAGATTCCCCCGTAGAGGGTTATGATTGTGTGAATTATGCCTCTATTTTGGAGCCTGAAGCTAAAGAAAAATGGATAGGATTGTTAACACTGAACTAACAGGAGGTTTCATATCAATCACTAATGTCAAACCTATTTGTATTCACTCTTTGGGAGCTGTACATAAGCCTGATGGGGGTATAAGACCCATCACCGACTGTTCAAGGCCTTTAGGTAATTGTGTAAACGAGCATTGCTCGAGCTTGGTATGTATTTTCTCATATTAATCAATTGACGATGCTGTTGATTTAGTACAAAGTAACTCTTTCATGTCAGTGGTAGATATTAAATCTGCATATTGTGCTGTACCTATCAACCCTGCCCACAGGATATATTGTGGGTTCAGATGGAATTTGAATGGCCAGGAGAAATATTTCTATGATAACAGACTTTGCTTCGGCCTTAGAACAGGCCCCTGCTATTTTGATGATATTTCTTTGATATACTTTGTTGCTGACTCCATTGCAAACGTGTTCCATGTACCTGTCATAAATTACCTTGATGATTATTTTACATGTGCAAATTCTGTTGATAAATGTAGAGATTCTCGTGATATTATTGTGAGAGTTTTGAGATATCTAGGGTTCTACATGGCGTGGCACAAGGTTACTTCCCCGAGCTCCTCATGCCGGTACCTAGGCTTCACCATCGACTCGGTAGAGATGTCATTGTCTATGCCTCAGGATAAGATAGACAAACTGCACAAGATACTCAAGAATCTTGAAAATAAGTCTACGATCACCAAATCTCAACTAGAAAGCATATGTGGCTATGTCAGCCATTGTGCCTGTGTTTTCAAAGGAGGTAAATCAAAGGAGGTAAAGAATTGTTTTAGATGTACTTAAAGCATGATGAACTGAAATAATTAATCTCATCCAGTCGACTACATGGGTTACTATTTTACTTCTTACACGGGACGGACCGAAAATGCCACCTTTATAAAATCCAATTCACCATGTTTTACACAATTCAGTTGTATTCTAGTAACGGTCATCAAACTAGATAAAAAGTTATTATCCTGATCTTGTTTCATGATGAGTTAGTATCATTAGTATGCCCTACCTCGCCCTTCCTCGCCATTGATTACCTCAGACCAGCGAATAATAATAAGGCTGGGTGGAGAGGTCAGCATTAGCTGGCGCATCCTACCCTTCCAAGCTAGGCCATGTGTGGCTTGCATGATCCAGCCATGGTCAGTGAAGCCTTGGTTCCACTGCCACGCTACATCTCTACAATGATTGAAGGTCAATGATAAGAATATTAAAGAGAATGATGGGAATAACTGAAGATACTGTGGTATTTCTTACCATGTACCAAATTATAAGCTTGTTTATTATAAAACTGTTCCAAATGAATATTTTTTGAAAGGCGATTGACATGAAACAGCCTCACCTCTTTGATGGAAATTGTTTGAAATATACCATATTGTAATGCTGACTAATATCACATGGTGTGTTTTGGGGAGGCCCATAATGCTGTGCAGGGGCTCTTTTACATGGTTTCTCCACCAATTTAACTTCTTTTTGTTTCTTTTTTTCCTAATTTCTTTTTTTTATTATGGCTACGAGACCCCCAAACTTGAATGGGCTTGGTTGGTCATATTGTGTCCATAATCCATTGAGTGTCAGTATAGTAGGAAGCACCCATGGAAAGATGGCAGTGTGAACAAAATGGAGCCCAGATAGATTTGGTGTTTGCATGGAATGTCCCCTCTGTTCCATGGGCAGAAAGTTATTGTAAGAAATTAAGAGCATTTGCCCATAAATTTGGTCTTGTATCGAGTTGGAAGAGATGAGTCGAAGATCGGTGAAGTTTGTCAGGTTCAGCCCAGGCAAGGTGTCACTGAAGGCTTCCCCTCCGGCTTTATTTATACTCAGGAGAAGACTTAATTAATTTGTATACAGTTTTCCAAGAAATATTCCGCTGCCCTAACCCTATTTCTAATTGGGTGAGAGAGAATCCTTCTCCTTCACATGGACTGACCTCTGCCCCCAAATCATGCCAAGGCCATGCGCTGTCCACATGTTCGGATTGAATCTTCCTCAGCTTCCTCCCTCCCCTCCCTTACCCTTAGATCCCAGAGGCTTCTGCCTGCCCTTCCCCCCTACCCCTCCCCCCTTCCCTCTTGATTAACCCAGAACAGCTAATATATTAGTGGAAAGGTCAGCTCTGGCTAGCTCATCCTCCCCTTCCCAGTCATACCATGTGTGGCGTGCATGGGCTGACTGTGATCAACGGCTAATTGGGTCAGATCCCACCCTACAGAATGCAATCCTTTACACTATACTTGTGTGTTGTATAGCCTGGTATGCAAATGTTAGGGCTTAAACATGTTACACCCCAATCCCCCCCCCCCACACACACACACACAATTAAAGACACTATAACCATTAATCTTTCTCCAGCTGATAACCAATGAATGTCCTCCTACTCATAACTATTGAACCTGCATTGTTCAATAGACTGATGTATCTTGAACAGATTAGATTAGTGTCATTGTGAACTAATTCCCAATCACTCTAGTGAATTGACATAGATGCACGCTATCATCCAAGCACAGGACCAAGGTTGGTGTTGTTGACTAATATAATTATGCACATTTGAGCAAAATAGCTGTTTTTCCTACAACCCTTCTCTAATCCGAAGTAGGGTTGGGGATATGGTTAAATGATTATGGATAAGAGACATTGACATAGACTTGGTGGATGGTGATGCTTCTCTCAGGTTAGAGCCACAGAATTATTCCATTATGTGTAGCTTAGTAAACCATTTTACACAAAATACACATGTCCTGCTACTACTTGTCCACTCTTACATATGATTAACAATATCTATACATAAAAAAAAATCTGCATTTATCTTTTATGGTCCAGCCATTAATCCTTATTAACATTAATTATTTCCAATATAATTATGGTGAAATTTGACCCACATTTCACCCAAAGACTTTATTTGAAACTATTTCCTTATGTTATAGATCTCTATTCAGTATACACAAGCATAAGTCATGAGATCAAGGATTCTCAACTTTGTCAATGACAATCTGGAGATACCAGAACTAAAGGTAAGCTTGGTTTGAAATGGGACTTGAGGCAAATGCTACTATTCCATGTGATGAAGATATATGTCCTGCCATAGTTGGAATTCTCTTATTTTGTATTGTTGAATTCACGTAAATAGATGCTAAAGAAGCTTCAACGAACCTGGAATAGGGCTTTAAGGGATGTCTTTGGGAATCTCTTGGGCAAAGCAGAATTAACTCAAAGGTCCAGAATACATCCCTTACCGAATAGAGCAGAAATTTAAAATTATTTTATGACAGACAACATCTACTTGAAAAGGTTGCTAATTCGAACGTGGCTCTTAGAAACAGGGGGAAAACATTCCGAGGATGGAAAGACCAAACAAAGAGTGAAACAATGAAAGGTCGTGTTTTTAATAGGGAGTAGTGATGTGGAACAGCCTACCTGAGGTGATCAGAATCACAAATGACAGGCCCACTTTTGTCAGAAAAAAACAAAGACTTGGCTATGAATTGAGTATTAATTTAATTACTACTAGGGATTTTATTAGGATCTAAGGGCTAACGCAGTTGTGCTGTACATATATTATGAGATTGTACTGAAAAGGAGATAGTATCATCCTCGTTTAGACTATGTGTAAACCAAAGAGAATGCCAGTAATAAATTGAATGATCCTTTTAGTCGACAGGAGATTCAGATAGATGCAACTAAGGACTTTTATTCCCTGAATAATTTGGTACTGCTATCATACCTCCATAACCAAGAATTAAAATCTTCACTTATATAATTGTATAACAACTGAATCAAATTGAACTTGATTTAATATTTATTGTATTATTCAAGATTAAAACTGACTGTCAAGATTACATTGCCATCACAAAAACTATGAAGTTAATTTATTCCTGATTAGTTTGCTGTGTACTGCTTTCGTCTCAGACGAAAGTGGATTTGTTCACAGCCAAGATACATGTAAGAGCAACGGAAGAGGGCTCGCAAACCTCCCATGGTTGGAGAACACGCCCCCTTATTGCAACCAAGGTTGAAAATAAACGTTTTACAATACAATACAATACAATTGATAGAACCTGTTTCATGTTGAGTTGTCATCATTGTCATCATTGTCATCATTTACTTGGTCAGTTATTGCTATTGTGTTCTGTTAAATGTAGGCAATGTCTAAAGCCATCCATGATTGATAAGGCGTATTTTTCAGTTTGAATAATAATATGGATATTGGCCCTAAATAAATACAAAAAGGAAAAAAGAAATAGTTGTAAGATAAATCCAGTGACAGCAAATAATAACAATATACAAATAATAACAAATATACAAATACATATAATAACAACATAATATAATTGATCATAAATCTAGTCAAAACCAATGGATTTGGATTTTTTTGTACAGATTCCTTTCAGCCCCATGACTCAGAAACTAGCATAAAGGCACATTAATTGGTTTCAGTTTTATTCATTCAAACACTTCAATAATCACATGTACTAAGAACCGAAAAAATATATTTATTTCAGAGTATACCAACTTGGTCAAAAAATAGTCTCATAGAAACTTAAGTTTAGTTTATTTGAGTAGATATAAATAACCTTCATTAACTTCAAGGCACCCAAAATGAGACCTCATTCCAATGTTTATTGATTAGTGGCTCCCTCTTCTGCTTATAGTTGGATGTTGTTTGAGAAAAGAATGTACTTTGTTTAGACCTAACTAATAATATATTATTGCAAGGCATATGACATAATAACATTTGCCATTACACAAATCAGATGAATGTTGTTATAATAAAAGCCCCAATGTTGTTGATGTCTTTTCAACTTTTCACACAAATTTGAATGAAGTACAACATGTACCAATAATTAATCATGGAAAGAGCAATTTTACATTAGTAGGAGGGATTTGAAACTTGTTTGCGATTGACTGTACATTTTTATACATTTTTATATAATTATTCACGATGTATTTCTCAGTAGTCTTGGTTGTAGAGTACCTACAACTCAAAATCACTGTTGAATTGTTAAATGAACTGAAGTCAAACCTAAAGTGACTTTATGAATTTAATGACGATCACAGTTCATTGCTGATGACCCTGAAGGCTTCACGTATGAAGAGATAGGAGAAAATGGCTACATAAACTATCTATACAGAGTGCAGTCAGCAGACCAACACCAGTCTGTGGTTCTCAAGTATGGAGAGCTGCAAATGAAGGTACAACAACATTTTCTCAAGTTCACCAAGATATAATTGTTCCAAAGTCTTGTGAAACAAAAACTTTCTCATAATAAAGATATATTTGTATTTCTATAACTCATTACAACTAGTGTCATATGTGTAAATAGAAGTTTTATTACTTGATCTTTAGCCATACAACCTAGATAGGTGTGTTTAGCGGCTGGTTATATATCAACTAATCTGTCACAATCATGTTCAATCTTGACACACTTCCAAAAGGCAGGTGGTACTTATTATTAAGATGAATCTGTTAACAAACTTGTTGGTTTCAGTCGCTTAGAATATTGCACTCTTTGCTACGCAACAAGTGCAATATTCACGCTCCTTCAACCAACTCGTTAGTTAACCTGTATGTATATTATCTAGTCTAGATCATATTCCAAATTCAGGGGTACTTTGAAGACCAGTACACATTACTGAAAATGCTCCTTTTTCCGTATCTTCATATTAAACCTCTAGTCCACACTTATATTTACATTTGTAGATGTCTTATGGAAATAAAAATCAATTATTATCATCATCATTATTGCATTTTGATGGTTGTATGATCTAATTGTTTTAATCACAGTTGTTGTATACGACCAGTTTGGGTAGGACATAATATTGTTGAAAAGAAACAGAGTAAATTAATGTATATCTACTATATGAATAATATTTCTGATGTCTATACTTCTGATGAATGTAGACATACCTGGGTTAACTAGTTTTACATAACAATGTGTATACCTTTACTGTCCAGACAATGAAGAATCCATTAATATAATACTTGACAAGTATTCATCTTTCAGAGACGGAGTGAGGAAGAGATTCCACTTGCTCGTCAAAAGTCAGAGTTTGATGCTCTAGTACTTCTGTCAGGTATTATACCCAACAATGTGGTTAGAGCATATTGTTTTGATGACAAGCACCATATCAGTGAGTTCATCAGCTTATCATGGTAAAAAACGTACGAAGAACTGATAAAGAGCTGCATTACTTCCTATAGAATATCTAAGAGACCGTCTTTCCATAAGTAGATTTCAACTGGAATTCAGAATTTGTTACATTTCACATATTCAATCTAAATATGTATCAGATATAAATATAGACAGTAATGATGTTGCAGTGATGAATCTACATCAAAGTTATATTTTACTAGTTGCCATGGAGGACCTGAGTCACATGACTATTCTCTCTGAGAAGATATTCTCAGGTGACTTTGACACTGTGACAGCAAGGCATATTGGTAAAGTTCTTGCACAGTTACACATGAGGACTTCTAGACACAGGGTGGAGCCTGATGTGTGGCAGCGGTGGGATGAATTGTATGGGTAAGTGGGCTTTTCTTAATACCGATTTTTTCAAAGTTTGTATTGCAGGGTTGCCCCAGTTGATGTTGAGTATTATGATCTATATTCATGGCAGTTGTTTATTATGTAATAATGAATATTCATTGTATATGTAAATACATGGCTAGCTCCTTCTAGACTGCGAGCATGGAACTGCTGTGCAGTGATCTATGACCCCACACTCCACTCACTTATTCTGATGCTTGGATTTGTGAGGAATGGATTAATCAGTTTTCTTTTTAAACTCCCACATGTAGTTTTTGATGCAATTCCCTTTCGATTTGCCAAAGCATCAGAGAGGTTATGATCGAGCTAATTGGGAACAATCGTGTTAGTTGGGGTTTGCGATACATGGGCTACACTTCGTCTAGGTTCATGTATTTAATAAAAGGCTACTTTGAACCCATTTCTTATGTTTCTTCCCTTATGCCATTATATTTGAATGTTTTTTTTCTTTTCTTTGGGTTTTGGCTGGCCATTTTCTGCCACAGCCACTCCGGCTCCATCCATGTGTTTGTTTATATATTTATATATTGCTGGACCTATATGATTCTTTATCTGTTCACATACCCTGTTAGCATATACATTCTTGTTTGGTTACAAGAGTTCTGTTTTTGAGTGCTTAGCAGTGTTACAAATGGCCTACATCTACTGTATGCTTTGAAATAGCTGCATGTGTAACATTAATCATCAAATCAGTATGTAATGCAATTTGATTTGCAAATTGATTTGCAAATGACACTCAGTACAAATGGTAATCTACTAATATCCTCAGATATATCTAGTATTATCTTTTTTCACTGTAATTTGGCAGCATTTGTTAGTTGTGTAGAAATGTGCATTTTCTGATATTCTGACCCATATACAACCCTCTTATATTTAAGATTAGGTTGTATGATGTTTTCATGAAACAACCCCTTGCATGCCTTTCAAAAATCCCCTCTTTTTAGCTTTGGAAAATGTATCTTTAATTTGTTCATCTTCATATAGCGGGGAAACTTCAGGGACAACCATTGCAATGCAACAAGTGATTAGAGCCATGTCAGATGAGGTCCTGGCTGGCAAGGACCCATTATTCTCTGTATCTGAGACCGTTAAACCTGTCTTCCAAGAGTTCCTTGAGGATGTCTGTGACAATGATTACAAGGAGAAGCTCAAGGCTGTGTTCAAGAACAAGCTGTGTCTGATGCAAGCTGACTGTCACCCTAATGCCATCTTTGTGAAGGAGGATCAGGTCAAGGTATTTTCGAAGTAACAATCTATCTCTGTAGTAGTTTAGTGGATGTGAATGTTTAAAAGTGCGAGTCCACATTCTAAGCATGTGTGCACTACAACGTATCATACTCTGGTGCCAGCACAAGACAGGCTGGTTCTGACTTGGTGCTGCACTGCAGTTCCAGATCTCCCGATGCCTTTCTTCCGGTGACCAAGCCAGAGCAAATGTGGAATTATTACTTTACTTTACCATCAGCGGTCATGATGGTTCATGTATTATGCTTTTCACCTTATTTTTGTATTATTTCTGGTATGTCCATGTTAACACATTTTAAGCTTTCATCTACTTTTACTCTTATTTGCTACTGCCTGTGAAAGTTAGGATTGGCCTCTGCTCATTGACCTTCAACTGCGGCAGGAGTGTGAAGGGGTAGTATAGATAATTTGGCTGGCAAGGACCTGTAGAACCTGGTTGTGTTGTTATTTCAATATTTCGCTAAGATCTTGTTGAAATAGCCAGACATTACAATAGGTACAATATCTCTCTGGCATATATGCTGGTTTATACACTATGTAACCTGTGTGAAAGGTACATTATAATGACAATGACTGCAGGTGCAAATCTCGCAGAAGTCCATACAAATAGATAGTTCCTGTACAGATTCTCCTAGTCACTTAACCTTAAATGACAAAACACTTAGAGCTCCTAAATAAAAATAAGCCATCTGCAGAATGAATAGAAATACAAGTATCAGTAAGTGAAATACATTTTAAATTTAGCTGGTTGACTTTGAATTGGTTGGACTGAGTGATCCTGCTATTAACCTTGGATACACAATTGGAACCTATGTGTTGTGGGCTTATGAGACAGCAGGAAAGCCAGGAATGAGTGACGCCCTCACCCAGGCTAGACTGGCAGCCAAGCATCTGGGTAAGTTAACTATTGAAATAACTAGATTCAATTTTACTTGTCTGCCATCCCAAAAATCAAACGGCATTTTAAGAGGTTAAAATTTTAGCTAAATTATGGCATATTCTCTCCAAATTCTGGATTGAGCATGTACATTGTATGTACCAGTTTATTGATAGTGGTTGCTGATTGTTGTATTGTAAATAGTGGAGGCCTACCTAGAAGAGCAGAAAGACTATGACGATGAGGAGAAAAAGCAGGAGTTGATACAGAAAGTAGCTCTCATGTGTGGGGTTGTTGGCAGTTTCACGTGAGTTAATTATTTCTTATCCCGTTGCTGTTAATAGACCAACATTTTTTCAAATTAAAGCTATTTTTAATGGTGGGAAACTCGGATTTAAATTGCAGTGCAACTATTACTGACATAAAAGGAATACTGAGACTAACAGACATGGACAGGGTGGCACTTATTGAGCACAGTATGGAGCTGATGAAGAACCACAAGAATATCTCAACTTTAGAAGACCTGTATGCAGTCCTGTGAATTAATGAACTCAATGATTTGATGCAATTACTCTTTATGGGCCTTGGTGAAATAATGTGCAGAGATCAAGGTCCATTTTTTTCAACTTTTACGCCTTTTTGAGATGCATGAAAAGCTAGAAAGCACCGGCAAAGAAAACAACTGACAATCAAATTAATACAATTGGTACTGATATAGTAATACCTATCGCTATCATGCGGGAATGGTCATTAACACAACCTTACATAATGGTAAATGCCAGCATTTTAAAAAAAAAAAAAAGGAATCATGGAATTTTGCTTAAACTTTGGATTTAGAAAGGACACGTTCCTAAAAACCCAAAAATACATAAAAAACATTTGTCCTAGGATTAGTTTTTATTTCAAGGATTGATTGATTTGTGCAAATCGAAAATCATTTGGAACTATTGCGTTTGATCTTTATTTTATTGATTCACCCAATATATCTCACATAGCTATACGTTGTAGCAGCATTCTAATATTCTAATTCCATGATTGTTTCCTCTTTAAATAAATACATGTCTTCACTGAATATAGTTTACATTACTTCGATAGTGTAAGGAACATTGGACTGAGCTGCTATCAACCCATGGAAAGTGACCATATTAACATATTCCTTTTTACACAGGGGAGGAATAAAGGCAAATGGGAAGAGCCAAAATAATGATAATATGGATGATAATAGTGTGACAATTAGAGCTAGGTTGTATATCAAATCAATATCAAATGCAGGTAAATAATTCTCCGGGCGGGTAAACCCCCAAGTTACCTGCCCTCCTTGCTGGGTGAAGGAAAGGCAGGGAGACAGATAGAAAGAGTAGAAATTAACCTCCATTGTGATGTGTTTGAGTGATTTGGTATTCAAGTATATTGTAATTATTATTGATTATGATGATCTTGCATTAAATGGTGTGGCAAAGTATACCAAGATAAAAATGTAATTTGAATACTAGGAAATTGAAAGCTAGACAACTCATGAATATATGGATTTTATAAGGACTATAATGATGAATCTCTTGAGAATAATGTGGAGGCTAGTTATGTCTGGTCACAATATTGATTGCCTATAAACCTTCTCACTCTTGTAAAGAAGGTCGTTTCTAGAGGTCGTTGTAGAGGCCTCTAGGTTGTCTCCTTTAGTCTGTAGTCCAGGTCGGTAGGATTACACCTAATTGCAAGTACGGCTTGGCAGGAAAAGAATGACAGCAGACCAGCAAGTAAAGAACTTTTATTTGTTTATTTGGTAATAACTGAATAACCAGTGTTCAGTCCCAAAAGCCAGCCAGAGAGTTCTAGCCATTGACAGAACCTATCAGCCTTATATATCCCACTGTAGCACTTTGTGATCATCGCCCGATGGTCAAGGCCAATTTATGAACGGTCCATCTAGAAGGTGGACAATGACCACAAGTGTCTACGTCATGGTCAAAGACTCATATTTACTTACATAAACCTTATAAAACATAAAACCCATGTCACGCAACATGATGTGTGACCAGATAAGGTACACATCTATTGTTTCCTTATCAGAACTCGTGACCACCCATTCCATGGACATACCTTTTCAACAGAGTATGACAAAGCAAATAATTAATCAGAGAATCACAGATGCAATAAATATCAAAACCTCTATACAAATGACTTCATTATAGAACATTATAAATAACAAAACATTAACTCAGAGAATCACAGATGCAATAAATATCAGGTAAAAATGTTTTAACATTGGAAATACAAATATAACTTTATAAACAAGTAACTTCATTACACTCTGTCTCCTCACTTTCACACAGTTGTTGACATTGTTCATGAGGTCGAGGTGGTGCATGAATCTCTGCTACAACACTATGCATAGGCCTACTGCTGTTGACGCAGCTTTCTTTAATTTCTCCGAAACCTTCCAGATTTATCGCCAACAAATATTAAACATGCCTAATCTTTCCGCGACAGACCAATGCGATTCTTATTGCGGGACGCATCGCAAAGCCTATCGCAAACAGGCACACACATCTGCGATGGACTGCACTCCAAGATAGAATTTTGTCATTTCTATTGCGAAGGTCTGTTGGGAAGCCTATCGCGAGGCTTTTTGCAGCTAGTGTGGCGCCGCCTTAAGTCACACAATTTATATATTTCAAAGTGTTTCATTCAATCAATTTTTATGTAGGTAGGAATGTTCATAATTTTGCGAAATAGTACATTAGGCCATACAAAATATTTCTTCTGAATCTCAAGACAGAGATTTACTTACTTACTCTACGGAATTTTCAAAATCAACTGTGGGTCACTTTTCATGAACCAAATATCTACTCACTTTACTAAAGTAGTAATCTACATGTCGGTAGGTCTTTAAATCTAAGGAGCTGGGCTATCCAGACCGTACATTTCATTGATGTTCGACCTATGATTTAAATGCAAAATCAAAGGGTATATCTGGCCCCAAATGACTCATTTTTCAGAGGTTATTTGGTTGCCATGGTTACCACAACTACTCATGAACTGTTCCATTTGTCTTTAAGAATAAAAACAGAATATTTCCCATTTTGAAAAGATGAGATGAAGAAGATTCCAATCATTTCAACAGCTGCAGTTAAAAAATATGTACAAACAAAATCGTAAACTTGAACTCAGGGCTATACACCGCCACCATGATTTCAACTTACTTCAGATCTACAATAACTCATGGGAGACTTGCATCCTTATACAACAGGCCCTATGACTGAATGCACACCTTTCTGTGTGATTGCTTAATAAATAATATGATACATCTGAAGTCAATACTGTTTGTCATTGTATTGTTATATGTCACCTAACCTAATTTCCTGCTGTGTAGCTTCAAAAAGTGTTTGACTTACCTGTGCCTATGATACTTGTATAATGGGTCAGATTCTTAAAAAATGATCAATTCACCTTCACCAATCCTCTCCAATAACCCGAATTTAAGAAGGAAATTAGGTTAAAAATACAGTTCAACATAACCAGACAGATTTAATGAATGAATGCAGTATGGAATACACTCAGACATACCTAGTATTTATCATTTTTCACTAATAATTTGATAGATCTGTAGAACAGTAGATTGTGCATTTTCTGAAAATCTGACCGGTATATATTGTGGATCTTGATTATGTAAGTGACACAAAGAAAACATTAAAAAACTTTAAAAGGTAACACAATGGAGGCTATATATTCTGAAGTCCAATTACAAACATACTCAAATGAGATATAGGCGAATTTGAAAAACATAAAACGTAAAAAAGTCTTGAAGATGAACAAAATGCCTACGTGGATCTTGACATCGAAGCTTAATCATTAGTGATTCCACTAGCTCGCTCTTTTGGTCCACTCATGGCCCGCTCTTTTTATTTCTCCAAGCACTTAACAAGCAAAGTTAGAGCAAAACCAGAGCGGTCTAATAGAATTGGTTATTGCGCTTTCTATACACTCTTGAAAACTGCTATTAGTGCTTCTTAAGAAGAGCATAGGATATGTCAACAACATGCTCGCTCTTTCTGCCTGTTAAACTAGTGCAGTGAGAGCGCACCAGCACATTTGCTATTGATTTCAGAAGGAAACAAGTGGACCAGGAGAATCGCTCTGCGCTTGTCTTGTGCTAAAAATATTAGCGGATGAAGAGCGAATGACAAGCGCACTATAAACAAGCGCAGCAAGAGCGAGCCAAGAGCACATGTACAAGCGATCCAGTGGAATCAGACCTTAAGGCTTCAAAGTAGACTAAATACATTGAGGAATATTCTATTGTATTTGTTTTGAAACAATGCAGTTCACATAAGTATGATAGTTACAGGATTTATAGTAGGTGTTAATGACAGAGAAAGAGGAACTAACCCACCAATAATAAGTTCTCTACTCTCTTGAGATTACTGACTTTTTTAGTCTGGCTGACATCAAATATGACTCTAGCATGGGTCAATTGTGTCACACAAGCTTATTGCTTAATATTACCTCAAATATACATGATTAAATTGAATTGTAAAATACTTTATTTGTGATATGTTTCAGGAAAATGAGTCATAAGTCGCAAAAAATAGATTTTGAGATACTATTATATTTGAAACGATGAGATCAAGCCGATTCCAATGATAGTAAACAGTCTAATAATCTTATAAGTATTTCTAGATTTTAAGTTTGATATTTTGGTTTTAGAAAAAAAAAGTTTGCAATATTTCTGGGGGTCACTAAACAGTAAAGTAACTAAATGTAGTCCATATGAGAACCTTTAAAACGAAAGGATACATTACATAGATTGTTCTGAAATTTGATACATCGATTAACATAACTATAAGTGACAAACTCTCCAAAAATCAGAACATTCCAATAATGTGATCTTGTGCAAAAAAGCACTTTAAAAAATTGCAATTTTGCGACTTATGACTCATTTTCCTGAAACACATCACATTTGTATAGGGTTATACGTTATACATCCAGGTTATAGACTTCTGGATAACATCCAGGGCTCCCAGACGCCACCTAGTAGTAGAAAAGTAAACTATACTAGCAGAGTTTACATAAGAGCAAAATACAAGTGAACAGATGGGAAGTAATATAATCGAATATATCATTACTTAAACTATGTAGTAAGACATTTCAGATATAATATAATAACAGTAAAAACTCCAGCTTCTGCTAATTCTTCTATTAATTAACAATATACTCTAACTAGCTTTCTAGTTGCAAATTCATGAGCTTCTGTGAGCAGAGCATTCCAAACTAGTTTTGCTTTGTTAGAAAACTATTTCTGTTTAGAATCGATCTGATGAGATTCTGGGAGGTTTTTTTTCTCTATAGATTCCCTCAAACCACTTCCGTCCCCATAGATCAGTCCCTTTAGATCAGTATCAGTCCCTATAGATCAGTATCAAGACTTCCATCTCCATAGATCAAGACTTCCGTCTCCATAGATCAAGACTTCCGTCTCCATAGATCAAGACTTCCGTCTCCATAGATCAAGACTTCCATCTCCATAGATCAAGACTTCCGTCTCCATAGATCAAGACTTCCGTCTCCATAGATCAAGACTGTATAGAATGAAAAAAAGAGCTAAAGGACCTGACGAGGCCCGAACCCTCAATGTTCTCCGCAGAAGTCGAGCAGTCTAACCACTACACTACAAAGCTGGTGGAAATATAGCGGCTGAATTTTGCTACCGTACTGGTCCCGCGCACCCGGACCGCTTAGAATTCAAGGAGACTTTCGAATGAAATCCTCCGTGCGCTATATAGACTACCGTACACAATGCAATGCCAAGTGAATGTGCACATGAGTGGGTATGCCGAAGGGTCTCCACATCTCTTCCGGTCTACGAAACGTAAGCACGTATAGCTTCTGAACTGGCCATTCATTTATTACTCGATTCCCGTCGACTAAATCTTCGCTATCAGGCTCAAACACTATTTAAAACATTTCTACCGATTCAAATCGTTTATTTATTTCTTTTTTAAGTCCCTAGACACACGCAACACGGCATTCGAGAACCGGAAGTGTCCGATGCTTTGGATAGCAAACCAGCGGAACCTTGCGAAAACAGGCCGGCTGGCTGAACATAAACATTAGTGAATACGTACCTCTGATTGGCTGTTTCTCCGCTAAGCACCGCCCACTTCACTTGGCCAGCCGTCGCGGTATTACACGGTTTGCGACTAAAGCGCCAAGCTTATGGCGACCTTGACCTTAATCGATTCGGTTATTTTTGTGTGTCTAGCAACTTAAAAAAGAAATAAATGAATAATCTGAATTGGTAGAAATGATTTTAATATAGTTCTACCCCCCGATAGCGAAGTTTTAGCCCAGTGGCGATTTCACAAGCCATACATGAGTTATATGGGTCATTGCAAGGATGAAGAAAAAAAAAAGCTGCCCAGGCAAGACTCAAACTCCCAACCCTTGGCACTGGATGCGAACGCTCTACCACTGAGCCATGCATCTTTCTGTGGTGGCATGACTGAATTTGGCTATTTATAATGTAGGTTCCCCTCCTTTGCGTTTTCAGTAAAATAGGGAAACCACTTCCGGTCTCATAGAAAGGCTGACGACTCTCATGGCTTTGCATGATATTTCGGATGTTTTTGGATGTTTTTGGACGGAATAAAGAAGGTTTGTCTATCTTTTTTGCTCTAACATTAAGGGAATATCATCAAATCAAGGGAATCTCATCAATTCTCTTCTAAAAGCAATAATTTCCTCGGATTTTTCTGCTCGAGGTGTCTATAGCGTCAGGGAAGTTCTCGGGCTTCGCCCTCGAACTTCCCTGACGCTATAGACACCTTGAGCAGAAAAAACCTCGGAAATTATTCCTTAAACAATGATGACTTTGGAATATTAAGCGTTAATTTTTTTCTATTCTTAATATGACTCATAGCATTTAATCTTCTTTCAAACTCCTTTATGCAGGCCTCCAATTCAATGGTATTGCAGCAACAAAAACTTTGTCCAAACTTTATTACTGTTTACATAAACCGTATCACTCTGTGAAATTGTCCTTCACATAAAACCTGTCCAAAAAACTGACACTATCATGTGGCCAATAACTGCTCCCAGACTTTGTTGTCTCAACCAAATGTAACACGTAATGTATTGACTGTTTATTATTGGTGTTTATATTGTATATGATTGCAATGAGGAATATC
Organism: Sthenelais limicola; assembly: GCA_942159475.1. Taxonomy (NCBI): domain Eukaryota; kingdom Metazoa; phylum Annelida; class Polychaeta; order Phyllodocida; family Sigalionidae; genus Sthenelais; species Sthenelais limicola. The sequence goes on from OW804099.1 coordinate 106,899,777, forward strand.
AGTTTGTGATTTCAAGCTTGACGTCAATGTTCTATGTTGCAATGGTGGTGTCATGTAAATGTATGGTAGATTCTCATGAAATGTTCCCCAATCGGAAAATGTAATTTTTCCAACCTTTCTTTTAATATAATGTTTCCTGTGTAGTCATGCCTAATAAATGATGTGCATATGCTACCATAATCTACATTCAGAACAAATGTGCTAATACTTGATATTATAAGATGAATATTTAGGGAATTAGGCCCATTAAATATGATGAGAAAAGGCCTTCACAAATCATAATGAAATGGATTTAAAGATACCATCATATTTGAAAAGATGAGATCATGCCGATTCCTACGATATCTCTGGGTGTTGAACTAAAAAAGTTAAGTAGCTAAATATACTCTATATACTATATAGTGCATTTTTAAGCTCATCCTATATTATAGGACAACAAATTCTATCATCTTTGCAACTTGTGACTCATTTTCCTGTAACACATCACACATATGTATCCTTAACAAATATTAATTTGTTCTGCAATGGACTCCAGACCCACATCAATTTTACAGAAATGATCCTTGCGAACAAAAAAAAACAAACATTGGTGCTTTCTGTTACATCCTGGATTTGGGTATAAATATCTATGCATGCAGTCATAGTATATATTTAATTACTTGCTCTCCACAAGAGCACTAGTAAACAAGTTTTGCAGACATAAACAACAGACAGGATGTGCAGTGCTTGGACCTTGCTCACCCTTGTGTGTCTGATGACCCTCGCAACATCAACGCTTGCTGCTGAAGCGAAGCTAGAGGACTATTGTAACGCTACTGCTCAACAAGTTGAGGAGATGAAGCAACAAGGCCAACAACTGAAGCAACAACTGTGGGACCAGAGCAAGGTAAGGAGAATCTTCTTGTTCTTAAATATATGGGTCAGATTTTCAGAAAATGTACAATTCAGCTTGAGATATTTCTTTATTGAAGATCTTATCTTAATTAATCGCTGCTTGGGAGGGGGAGGGGAGGTTAGACGGGTTTAGAGGGGGCCACCTTTTTTGCACAGACCCGGAAATAGGGTCCTTTTAATTTTGCACAAATTACAAAGTGTGTGTGTGTGTGCGGGGGGGGGGGGATACTTGTTTACGCATGAAATTGATCCAAAGTAGATATTTCTACATGAAGCGATATTTCATCAACCATCCATGCCTTGCTTTAATACAACTTTAACTACAGCTTTAATAATATTATGTAGTGTCTAGTATTACTTTGGAGACGCTCAGAACACAAATACCAAAAGAAAGAATCCAGATCCTTCCGTTCTTGCTAGCATTTTCTCTTTATTCACAAACTCTCTTTTTAGAAATTAATCTGTTACAGATCACAAACGAGATTAAAATAAAATAAAGTTATGATTTACGAATCAATTAATGCTAACTCTATATTATGAACGTCATAATGAATATTATTATGTTACTCTAATTCGCACCTCAGGGGGAGTGCCAAGTCTCATTCTATGATGAAGACTTTACTCTTAGTCAAAACATGTCGGGACATGTAATATACCTACAATGAAAGCATAATGTTAACAGGTGGCGACTGTGACACCTCTGTATCGGTTTTAAGTAAACAATGACTTAGAGAAAAGCTTTCGTTGCAAAGAAAAGAAGCTTCATTATGTCTAGGGTATGATATTAATCTTTAGTAACCCATCTTGGATTTTAACAAAAAAAGTTTTTCTTTGATAATCGAAAATTATGAAAATGGTTAGTGATGTAGAAGCCAAGATGGCAGGAAGAGTTCAATAAAGACTTTGCAAAAAAAAAAAAAAAAAAAAAAAATGTCGCCCAATAGTTGTATTTATTGACTACTAACTACTAAAACATGTATTGGTTCATTTCATTGCAGAAAGTCGAAGTTATGCTGAACGGAATAGAAAGTCTACTTAAATGCAAAGGATGTGATGATCATGAGGTCTTGAATCGAAATAATACTGGAGGTAATTATTGTGTTTTAAACCTGCTGTTGCATTCTTTAGAGGGTGTGTACTGATTGGAAAGAAATCCCCTGGCATATAACTATATCTATGATCATCAGAAAATGTACAATTCACCTTCACCACTCCTTTCAGATAACCCAAAATTAAGACCAAAATTCAGTTCAACCTAACCAAACAGATTGCTAGAGCCATTTCAATGCGGGTATACTCAAAATTACCTAGTATTAGCCTAATTTAGCAGAGTTTACTAAATGTGTACAGCTGCAATTTGTACATTTTCTGAAAATCTGACCCCTATACTTTTTTCCACGGCTCCCGAAGCACCTTCAGCCTCCCTTCAGGGTTATGGTAGATGCATGATTACCTTTAGTAGCCATTTGTTGGGATTGCAGGGGCAGTTTTAGGCCCACAGACCTACCAGTGTTGGACGTAATATAAATGTGAATAATGAACTGGAAGAACTGCCTATCTCACTACTTATTTCCTGAGCGGGCTAATATTGGCCAAGCTAAACATGGGTCAATTACAAGCAGAAACCAAATGAATCAACCACCGGAAAAAAAAGAAATGTGTCCACATAATTATCTACTGTTACAGCTGGACTGGTTTGTTAGGCTGTTGGTTAGCAAAGAGTAAACATTGATTCAGGCGTTGGGCAGGAAAAAATATTCATACACATATTTGTCTCTGACAAATGTCTTCCATGATATTAATAAAGGTAACATTTTTCTTTGAATAGAGCGTGTCACCAACTGTTCTGAGGCCACCGTCTCTGGCGTGTACACAATTGTGGGAAGTAGACCAGATTTTCAAGTACACTGTCATGTAGACACCACTGGAAAATGGACAGTGAGTATATGTATCTATGAATGAGTATCTATGAATGAGTATCTATGAATGAGTATCTATGAATGAGTATCTATGAATGAGTATCTATGAATGAGTATCTGTGAATGAGTATATATGAATGAGTATCTGTGAATGAGTATCTGTGAATGATTATCTATGAATGAGTATCTGTGAATGAGTATCTATGAATGAGTATATGTGAATGAGTATCTATGAATGAGTATATATGTGAATGAGTATCTATGAATGAGTATCTGTGAACGAGTATATGTGAATGAATATATATAAATAGGTATATGTGAATGAGTATCTATGAATGAGTATCTATGAATGAGTATCTATGAATGAGTATCTATGAATGATTATATGTGAATGAACATATATAAATGAGTATCTCTGAATGAGTATCTATGATTGACTATCTATGAATGAGTATCTGTGAATGAGTATCTATTAATGAGTATATATGAATGAGTAGATCTATGAATGAGTATCTATGAATGAGTATCTATGAATGAGTATATGTGAATGAGTATATGTGAATGAGTATATATGAATGAGTATCTATGAATGAGTATCTGTGATGAGTATCTATGAATGAGTATCTGTGAATGCGTATCTATGAATGAGTATCTATGAATGAGTATATGTGAATGAATATATATAAATGAGTATATGTAAATGAGTATCTGTGAATGAGTATCTATGAATGAGTATCTGTGAATGAGTATCTATGAATGAGTATCTATGAATGAGTATCAATGAATGATATTGTCTTACAATATACACAATTATTTGTGATGTGTTCCAGCAAAAGGACTTATTCACAAGATCTCTTTGTTGGAATGTTTTCATTTGCTGTTTTCATTTTCATTTGACATTGTTCGTTTGCATAAGTACATGTACCAAATCTTTAAGCAATGTTTTAGATACATCCTTGCTTTTGTAAGATCATGGCCATGGAGCATATCTAGTTATGCCACTGATTATTGCCCACCCATATTGCCATATTCAAACATAAACATATCAAACATTAATGTAAACACACTTTTTAGATGTTCTCCATTAGAATTGGCTTCATCTCATGATTCACAATCTGTCTTTTTTTGACTTGTGACTCATTTTCCTGAAACACAACACATATTATAGCTGCTGGGGCTAAGCAAATGGGGAGGTAACAAACACAGCGTGTGGGAATTATGGAATCCGCAAGAAGATCCCCTGTATTTAACAAGTGTAAATCAGTATAAAAATAACAATAACAAAAATTCAGATCTTAGTGTGCTTTCGACAGAGCCCGGGGCAAGAATGTGTTGTGGTTGTACATTCATGCGACCGTTCATGAGCTGGCTCATTATAATTACCTCCCACCGGGGTGGGAAGGTCGATATATATATATATATAATACTTTTATTCAGGATTAATATACAGTTACATTTGACTTGTTCATTATAGTATTATCACTTAATAACATCAATTCTAATATCCAGGAAGTGGGTAAGGACATCTGCGTTAATGCAGGTCTTCCAAACGACCTCCCAATAAATAATAATATAATATAACAAAACATCAATCACGGTTACAATTCTTAACGCTAACAATTTGTTTTAGGTTTACCTTATATTCTATCTCGCGGTTGAAATATTAAGTAAACATAATAAGTCAGCTTCTTTCATTATAATTATAACGGAGCGCTATGATCTACTTCATGGCTTATCGCTCTTGTTAATACATTGAGTAAGTTTAATTTTATTGATAATTTTCACTCAACCCCCTAATTCCATAAATTTAAAACATGAACGCCCTCCCCTCCCAACTGCTAATTGACATATCTCCAATATAGCATAACAAAGTGGTACTTCCCCTACCCTTCCCCTTCCCTGTCGTTATATCGACCTTCACTTGTTAGATGGGTTTACAATCCCATTACATGTTCAAAATAAAGTTCATTTCAAAACTACGGACGGCATTTGTTAACCTTTCGGGTTTTATCTACATTCATTCATGGACGGATACTATTGTTTAAAGTTGGTTTTAACGTTATCTCCTCACTTTCCTTCATCGACAACCTTCCTGGACAGTATAATTTTTTTAGCTAACACATTTCTACCTAGTCTATATAATTCACTTATCGTTTTAAGAATTACCGTTATTCGACAGTTGCTGTCATATACTATTATTCGTACCGAGTTAAAACTGAACATTTGGGATATTCAGTCATACATATTAGTGTATTAGTGTACAGGGTTCAACCGAGCGCCTGTAAAGATATTATGTTTTAACCTATATACATCATTCTTCTTGTGTTACTTTAAGAAATCTGTCATACGTTTGTACATATTTGTATTTCAGATAATGTCGAAAATTCTTTCTCTCCTTGATCAATTGAATCTCGTCTGGAAGATTATTCCAGAGTTGGGTCATTTTATAAACGTACAATCTTTTAAAGGTTTCATTTTTAGGATTTTTAGGACAAGGAACTATTAGTTTCTTTCCTTTAGCTAACCGCCTTAAATTCACGCTTTTTGAGTCCAGGAGCTCATTGGTTAAGGAATAATATGTGTGTAGACATATTCAATACATAGTCTTGAAATTTGGTATACAGGTGTATTCATCACACAAGAAAAACACACAACCAAACAACACTGACAGCTCAACTTCCACACAACTGGTGTATATATTTTGTTGATAGATGTCATCATTTAATGATTTAACCCACTCATTTAATGATATTAGCTCCTATTCTTAGTTACATTATAGAGTCATGCGCCTAGATAATTAAAACCACCCTAGAGACAGCCAAAGGCAGAATATCATGGTAAATCCCTGAGCTTTTGTCTTGACATTTAATCATGTCTTCTGTATTGTAAACAAATATTAAAAAAAATGCAAAGGACTTATTTTGTGACTTTTGACTCTGTATCACATCACACATGTTTACATTTTTTTTTTTTTCATATATAGTTTTTACACATGTTTATAAGATAAGATAAGATAAGATAAGATGAGATAAGATAAAATAAGAAAATCTTTTATTTGTCTTAGGAGTGATTAAATACATAAGAGAAAAGTGACAAAATAGGTTGACATGTCTATATGAAACTAGCTTGTTCCATTTCTAGCGACAGTTACCTTTAATTTGGATAGGTCTAAATCGCTTAAGGCTGGAATATATGTATCTGGTATGTTGGAACAGATTGTAAAATAAAATAATAAACGGGTTTGGTAACATAAGTGAGATAGGTTTCTAAGACTATAATATAGTATAATCGATAATATACTTTATCGTATCCAAGCTGTGACAATGTTTATAGTAACAAGTGAGTATTATCAAGGTTTTTCGCCAAAGTTGTATATATTGGACGAAAATTCAGTATCATTGACCAGAAATTTTGGTTTTGCAGTGAAATTTACTTTTCTCTGCTTACATTATTATTCACACAGTACACACTCATATTATATACAGACAATTACATTAAGGTTGTGAATGCACGATACAGTGCATCTTAAACATAAACATGGTCTAATTGCACGATACAGTGCATTAGTGCGTAGACATGGGAAAGTAGATGAATATCTGTGAAATATAAATACATACATAAAATGGTATAATATTTGCACGATACAGTGCACTTGGCATAGAAACTGGCTAGCCTTTTTAATTTAATATCGAACATCTTTGGGTGGAAAATAAAATAAAATAAAATAAAATAGAACAGAATAGAACAAGGGTTTATCTTTTCCGACTGGGTTTGATAGGGTATCGTAATAATTATTATTATTATAATTATACGTCACCTAGCTAGATCTAAGGTAATGCTGTCCAACTCATTTTCTATGAGTTACTATTTAGAATAATGAGATATTAGTTCTTGTCTAAATTGTCTGTGATCCTCCAATGTATGCAATTTGGTGGGGAGATTATTCCAGGCATATTTAGCCTTGTACAAGAAACTATTTTGGAATAGGGCTGATTTCGGATGTTCTAATATTAATAATTTTCTGTCTTTGGCTTGGTTTCTGGTAGGAAGTTTTCGTTGGTCAACATTACTGTTGTTTCTAGCTAGGTGATATGCACTCTCTGTCAGGTGTATTTTCCTTCTAAATTCATTAGTGAAAATATTCAATTTCTCATATTCTTTGTCTACATTTGTTTTCTTGTTGAGGTTGAGTGTGGCCCTTATAGATGTATTTAGTGAGGACTGCAGTCTTCTTACCAAACTTTTATTGGAGCTATCGTAGAAAATGTCTCCATAATCAATGTTTGGTATTATTATCATTTTTACAATATCTATTTTAACTTTCCTTGGTAGAGTGTATCTTGCGTTGGATAGAAGCTTTACTTTCCATCTGACTTTATTGATTATTTTAGTTGTATGCGATTTAAAGTTTAATTTGTCATCTATCTGGAGGCCAAGATAGCAGTATTCATCAGTACTGTCTATTTGCTCATTACCCAGGGTAAGTCTTGGATGTGACTTATTTGCACTTTTTGCATTACTTTTCGGGTGAAACATCAGGTATTTAGTTTTTGAAACATTCATAGAGATTTTGTTTATTTTACACCAGGTGTCTATTTTGTTTAGTACTTTTTGGAGGGTGTTGAATATGATTTTTTCGGATTTATTGCTACATGATATTACCATATCATCAGCATAATGCTGGATGACCGAATTTTCGACTGCCTGGTGTAAATCGTTTATGTTTATTGAGAACAAAATCGGTCCTAAAATTGTTCCTTGAGGAACGCCGAAAGTGATCTTACCTTGGGTAGAAGTCTGTTTGTTAACCCTTACAGTTTGAAGCCCGTCCGATTGATAATTTTTGAACCAGGCATTTTCTTGTTCAATTATTCCTAATTTTTGCAATTTTTCTAACAATTTCGAATGGTGGACGGTATCAAAAGCTTTTTTAAAATTGAGAAAAACTGCTGTGGTAGAATTTCCCGAGTTCAAATTCTCGTAAAAAGGTTGTAGTAAGTCTATATGTGCTTGGTTTACCGAGTGACCCTGTCTGAATCCGTATTGTTTATTTTAATATAAGTGGTTTGATTCCATATAATCAGATAATTGTTTCTGTACAGCCTTTTCTAATATCTTGGAAGGCATATTTATACCAGATATAAGTCTGTAATTATTTGGGATATTTTTCGGACCATTTTTGTGTAGGTGGGTGACAGTTGCAGCTTTGAAGATTACTGGGATAGTTGAGGTTTTGATCGAGAGATTGATCAAGTATGTTACTTGCAGATTAAGGGCCATGAGACAACTTTTTAGTATTTTTCCAGGGATGTTTGGAAATCCTGAGCGACAGGTGTTGGTATTTTTTCAGCCAGTTTGGGGCCTATATTTAGGAAAAATTCAATAAAAATGTTCGCAGTTTGGTCTCCTGAATTGATTCCATTTTCATCAACTAGAGTGATCTCATGCGATTTTTTTGATTTTTCTGGACTTATAATTTTGTTTACTTCTTTCCAGATTTGTCTTGGGTTGCTATTTTTCTTTGATAATTTCTCTCTCAAGATCTTGGCTTTGCTATTTCGACATATAGATCTGATTTTATTTCTGAGTTGTTTGGCTTCGGTGAGGAGTGTTTTATCATTACTTTTGTAAGCTTTTCTGAATTTACTATCCCTTTCGTTCATCATTTGAGTGATCTCTGGGGTTAGCCATTTTGGGTTCATTCTCTTACAGGTCATACAGAGAAGGGAAGATGGAAGTGTTGATTTTGACAGGGACTGGGAAGCCTACCGCCATGGCTTTGGCAGTGTGGATGGAGAGCATTGGCTCGGTAATGATAACATACATGCCCTAACAGCCGCTGGACACAAACAACTCCGCGTTGACCTAAAGGACTGGAACAATGTTGAACACTCAGTTTATTACAAGGTCTTTGATGTAGATGGACCAGGGGAAAAGTACAAACTCACCGTCTCTGGTTTCCTCGGACGAACACCACCGGGTACGTCAATTCTAATATCTGGGTCAGATTTTCAGAAAATGTACAATTCGCCTTTTCCAATCGTCTCCAATAACCCACTTTAAGATAGAAATGAGCTTTAAAATTCACATAACAGAACTGATACTTTAAATCGAGGCGATCCAAAATGAACTCATGCACACCTGGTATTCATAATTTTTCAGTCAAATTGAGCAGTATTTCCTAAATATGTAGATCTGCCAACTGTGCATTTTCTGAAGATCTGACCCACTTGGTTATATTTGATTAGAAAAGCAATAGGGGATTTGTATTTCCAGCTTCCAGAAGCGTGATTTACATGGAATTATGGGACTACAAAAAAACAGCGTAAACTCGATAAAAAACAGCGTAAACTCGATAAAAAACAATCATGGCATGTTCAACGTGGAATATGTATAATCTCATATCAATATCGATTTGTTATACATCTTCTATAAAACAAGCCTCCATTTTTGGACATGATGCATTTAGTGTTAATAGATCATTAGTAAAAGCAATGGTATTTGTGAAAACATTTTCGACAGAAATGTTGCTAAACATTTGTATGTCAGCATGCACTGTAACAGATACGTCAATTGCATCACTTCAAAGCAATTAAAGGGTGGCATCGCTTCAGGACATCTATCAACCAATCGTTCATCATAAGACTTCAACACAGCAAAATGCTTATTTCGTCTTGAATATTTTACTCAATATAACCGATTTCTTGGGTGACATTTGTGCGAAATTTGGGAAAATAATATTGAAAATCAGTATCTCTATGATATTATGAATCTGGTTAGCTCAGAACTTTACCTTGTAAGCGACAGTATGCATACATTGGTCTCTAGCTCTGCAGCTTTGACTGAGGATGCAGCTCGACCCTACTATTATGATCGGCACATATGGGTCCGATTTTCAGAATATGTAGAAATAGCAGGTTTAGACATTTAGTAAATTCTGCGAAATTGGGCTGCAATTTGGCTAGGTTAATCTGAGAATATGTGGCATTGCATTGATTCTAGCAATCTGTTTAGGTAGGTTGAACTATGTTTTTAACTTTATTTTCATCTGAAATGTGGGTTATTCGAGAAGATTGTCAAAGATTGTGAATTGTAGATTTTCTGAAAATCCAACCCTTATGTGTATGTCTGTGTTTGCTTCCAGGTGATTCCTTTGAAGCCCACAACGGCATGAGGTTTTCAACATTTGACGAGGATAATGATAAATCCAGTAGCAACTGTGGATCACGCAACAAGAGTGGCTGGTGGTTTTGGAGCTGTCTCCACCAAGTCAATCTTAATGGTATCTACAACAGCACAGAGAATTGGAGAGGCGTGAACTGGGTCACATGGAAAGGTTGGTCGACATCGTTACAAAGCACGCAAATGATGGTAAAATGAGCCCAACTTTGGGACATACATTTTAGTCGCAGTCAGTTGTAAGGTCGTAACAGATAGGTTAGATCGTCAGAAAATCTAAAATCTGCAAATATTAACATACATTGAGTAAATTCAGTTAAATAAGCTGAACATTATTTAGTACCCATATAATATACGGCTAGAGCGATTTCTAGGAAAGGAGGTAGAAAAGAAATGGTAGAAAGAAGGTTTTCTTTGTCCGGAATGTTCTCGGAATTTGTTGAATTACAAACTACTTTACTCATCTGTAGATGTCAATCCCCCTCTCTGGATGTCGTCGTATGTGGTTTGTGAGGGTATTTGGGGTGGAAATGTGATTTTGAAGCCTTTTTTAAATTGCGATTTCTACACTCTATTTATAGCCTGGGAAACCCCCTGTGAGATACTACGTCATTTCCCACAACCTATGTCCAGGGGCAACCTAACTACATGCAGAGGAGTGGGAGAGTTAAGAAGAGGGGGTTTAATTATGAAGTTACAAAAATAGACAAATATGCAGAGGGAGTGGGAGAAACCAGATAGGGACAGGGAGAATAGGATACAGAGAGAGGGAAAGGGTGGGAGAGGGAAGGAGAGAATGAAAGAAGCAGACGGAGAGGGTGAGAGAAATCGGATAGAGTGAGGAACAAGGTGACCATGGGAGATTGGGGGGAGAAGAAGTGGGGAGGGAGGGTGTGGGGATGAGAAATAAGACAAAGAGTGTGAAAGAGAAGAGGAACATGGGGAGAGGACGGGGGAGGATAGGAAGAGGAAGAGAGAGAGAACACGGGGACGACAGGGGGAGAGTGAGTGAGAGAGGAAGGAGGTGAAAGATTTCTTACAGTTCCTGCCGATTCTTGACCATACCTCCCCTAGAGAACCTACCTGTTCTTAACCGTCCAGAGGACGGGTATACTATGCTAGTTTCTTAATATATTTGTGTTTCAGGTAAATGAGTCGGAAGTCACAAAAAGAATGTTTTTAGATAATATCATAATTATTTGAAAAGATGAGATCGAGCTTATTCTAATGATAATACACATTAGAACATCTAACACGTTTTTGCAAAAAAAAATGAAAAGAAAAACTAGAAGAAAATGTGACATCTCTGAGTGGCTAGTAAAGTAGCTGAATATACTCAATAGGATGAGCTTTCAAGCGAATGGATATTTACGATACACTCCTGAAATTTGATACATTTATTCATGCGACCTCAAGGGCTATAGAAACCTCAAAGATAAAACCATTGCAACAAATATATCCGGGGAATAGATGACTTTCAGAATTATCAATTTTGCAACTTAGGACTCATTTTCCTGATGGTCCTGGGTAAGATCGTAAGGCGCCTTTCTGTCTCTTTTCTCTCTCTCCCTTCTTCCCTAAATCTATTTCCTGGCTAAGATCATGAACTGTCTCCCTCTCAGCTCTCCCGCCCTTGATATAACCATCTTGAATGTGTTGATAAGGGCGTAAAGCAACCAACTTCACTCACTCACTCACTCATTTTCCTGAAACACATCACACAGTACTTATACCTGAGTAGGCCTATATTTGGTAAGGTCTGTTTCGAAAGTCACTGTTTAGTTATGTTGAACTTGATTTACAACATATGCATGTAAGGTTACATTTTTGTTTTTAAATCATAAATTGGCAAGGACATTGTTTGTTAATTCACCCTCTTTTGACTATGCATCATATATATATATATGGGTCCAACTTTCATAAAATGTACAATTGGCAGATCAACACATTTAGTCAATTCTCCTAGACTAGACAGAAAAATCGTCAAAAGTAGGAATATCTGAATAGATTTAGTATTCCCTTGATTTAAACAATCGGTTAGGTTATGTTGAACAGTTTCTTTAACCTGACTTTTGTCGTAAATGTAAGTGTCATTTTGAAAGGATCAGTAGTTAAGGCGAACATTACATCTTCTGGCGATTTCACCCTTCTATGTATGACTAATGTTTGACCAGGACTGCGACAATGATGACGAATTTGAAACGGTTCCTCGACACAAGATTGAATATTATGTAGAACTATGATAATATACTGTTCGTGACAATTCTAATTCACTGATATTGTTCTATGGCGACGTTACTGCCTCTCTTTGTATTTATTCACTAATTAGTCCACCTAGTGTCACTTATTGGTACTAGTCATACACCACTATTCTTACTCAATTCACATGTACGTGTAAACTGCATACTGACTTCATGAAGAAATAAACTAAGCAACCTGTCTGATCAACTTGTCAGTTTGCTGATGTCTTTTTTGCTTTTCTCCTTCCACATTGTTGAAATAGTTATAAGTCTGTTAATCATTATTGGTTCCTTCATGTTACTCCACGGTGAAGTGTGTATCACATAACATTTGTATGTGGAGGCGTATGGTACATACCATATGGTACACTGTTTTGTACAACATGGGCGGGGCCTAATGGCGTGCAAAATGAACTCATTTGACTGGTTCCCATCCATGCGGGAAAATGCGATGTTAATGACTCTTACTAGCGTTACTAACGTTGTGACGTTACGATATACATTGTTGCATCGTCGCCGGCATCAGTGAGAGAAGAATGGCTAAAAAGTGGCTGAAAAAGAATCATCTTTGGTCCATGCGATCCTTTACGCCAGACCACCTATTAAATCATGAAGAACTATCATAGGATCTACCCTCTGCTTACACAACTGTAATTAACAGACATTGTTTACAAAGCCTTTAAGGAGTTGAATCTTGGCTTGCTGTTCAAAATAGAAACATAATTCAAAGAACTGTTAGGACACAAACACATACTCAACTATACACCTTTAATGGCAAACAAAGTAACATCTTCTCAAATGTAGGTCTTGGTGTTTAAACTAATATCTCTCTGTAGGGGTCCTTAAACACCCAGCCAGAACAGAACGTCGGACTCTCGTTCACAATGGGGAGTGGGCTAACCAACACCTTCACTTACATACCTTTTACTGAAAACAGAAATAGTACAGCTCTCTCTTATCTCTAATAAGACAGTATAAGGAAATTAAAATTAGTTGGCATGTAGACAAGATCGCTAAATCTCCCTAATCTGACCCCCATCAATCTAGGGTCTACTCGCTCACTTTTGATATTCATTTCAATATATCACACTTTTTAAGGAGATGTTGTTTATTTATAGGAATTAAATCGAATTTGCAACGACAGCAACACTATGGCGTTACTCATGGAAATGTGTACATCTATTGTTGAATAATGAACAGAATCTTACATTGATGAACATTATTTTTCATTTGATAAACAGCGTTTTGTTTCAACGAACATACGTTGCTTTGATACAAATATAAATAGTTCAGAATTTGATAAACTTCACTGTTTGATAAAGTAAAATAGTGTTTATGGACTAGACGAAGTGGTCATCAGAATCCTACCCATAGGGCTTGCCATAGAAATGGGCCTGTTATCTATCATATCAGAAGAGATAAGGACCCAGGTCATGAGGCCATAGAGAGAGCTAGGTCAGATATCAAAATCAGCTAGTATTACACAGCACCCACATAGTACAGACATACACAGTCTATACATCAGGACCCAGGTAAATATGTTGTTATATTCACCACAACTCCCTGTATTGAACAAATGTAATATGTGATGTGTTCCAGGAAAATTAGTCATACGTTGCAAAAATGATACTTTTTCTAAGTGTTTATTTTACAAGATCACTTGGAATGTTCTGATCATAGGGGAGTGTATTACTTATAGTTACATCGACCACTGTATCAAATTTCAGGACAATGTATGTAATATATTCCTTCGTATTAAAGGCCCTCATATGGTGTATACTTACGTACTTTGCTGGTCATTGCCTGCCAGAATAACTTTTTTCTTTAAACATTTTTTTTTATAAAACTTAAGATCTGGAAATACTTATTAGATTGTTTACTATCATTGGAATCAGCTTGATCTCCTCTTTTCAAATATAATGGTAACTCAAAATCTATTTTTTGCGACTTATGACTCATTTTCCTGAAACACATCACAAATTTATTTGTTGTTTCATTAGCCACAACTCCCTGTATTGAACAAATGTAATATTAGAAGACGATCATGTGTCTAAGCCTCAGATGGTATGCACTGTTGTAATTAGGTTCTCTGGTGAAATGTATCCGCAGTATGAACATGTTGTAAGAACGTATAGGAGCACTATGGAGACACAATCAGAAAATTATATCAATACCATACTATATGTGACCCGTTTTAGGACACAAATCTCTCGCACAGAGAGACATAATTCCTCTGCCAGTGATGTACAAAACTATACATACCTAAAAACTAATTTTCTTTTGGTTTACAGAATTATAAATAATACGGCTATTGATGTTCACAAGTTATATTTTCACAAGTTACAAAGTATATCCACTCATCGGTGGCAGCCACCATTGTTGTCAGTTTGAATATTTCCAGCATTTAATGACATAAATGATGACTAACTACTGTGGTGAATGTAATGCCAACTAAGGGGCCGGAAAACCTCCCAACTGCCGGAGAACAACCCCCTATAGTATTATATGGGTCAGATTCTCAGAAGATGTACAATTCACCTTCGCCAAACCTCCAAAATAACCAAAATTTCAGATGAAAATGAAGTTCAACCTAACCAAACAGATTGCTAGAATAAATGCAATGCCGAATATACTCGTATTTACCAAGTATTGACCAAATTTCAGCCTAATTTAACAGAATTTACTCAATGTGTAGTGTTGCCAATTGTACATATTCTGAAAATCTGACTCACATGGCTATAGAAGTTCTGGATAATACAGTAGACTTACAGTATTGAAGAAGTAGTCCATGCTACAAGAGTCCAGTGGACGGGGTGAAGCCTCAAGGCATCATTGAATCAATAGTTGAATCCCAGAATATGTGCTATAACTCAGCTAAAAATCAACTTCTGAAAGTTTTGTACAACACTGGCAGAAGAATTATGTATCGCTGCGTGTACATCTCGGAAGCTACAATGCGAGTGACGTCACGCCCACTGTGACGTCACAACTGGCTTCTATCCCAATCAGTTCTCACCCAGGTAACTACTAGGGACATTTAGCAACCACAACGCTAACGCTAACGTAAACGCTAGTTTCTCACGATAGGGTGGGCCGTATGTAATGGCAGAATTCTATCAGTTTTAGTGGTGGAGAGGTGTTTTCAGAGGGCGAAAAAACACACAATTTCATGAATATGAGTAGTGTGTTACACCTTTATACAAAGAAAAACACCTCCCGCTCATTTGTATATAAAAATGAAATGATAATTGTCCATTATTTTAGCGTGAAATGGACATACGTTGGGAACATATTGACCCGCCTCTTAGCGTGATTGACGTCCGTATCTCAGGTAGGCACGCTAAGAATAGCACACCTACTGATGACGTACCCCTCATAAAAGATACATCAGCGTTAGTGTTAGTGTTAGCGTTGTGGTTGCTAAATCTCCCTAATATGTTACCTGGGTGGTGCGCTGGTTGTAGCAACGTTTTGCTACATGCCATGTTATGGGCAACTATAGGTTGCCTGGGGCTTGACACTGTTCAACATTACTCCTCAAAATGGGTTAACTGTGTAATGTTAGCACTTCCATACCCTGGATGTGTTTGGCACCACATGGTATCGGGGTTTGGACCCTCGTCAGGCATGAGTCAGGCATGAGTTGTATCACGGACATCTCATTACATGTCCGTGGTTGTACTGACTGATGTAAGTATAAGAAAAAATGGCTGAAGGATTATGTTCATATCAACCAAAACACAACTCTATAAATCTATTCAATCCGCAGGAACCCAACGTTAGTCTCAGGCTTTACCAACAAAACTATACCAATACAGAACTTACTGTGTGAAATAAATAGAACAAATAATGAGTTCAAGAACTATCAAAGCAAGTATGTCTGTTCTAAACGTCAGGTATATGTATTCATATATTCCAAGGGGGCAGATGCATTTCCGAATGAAACTTAAACAACAGTCAAGCCAAAGATGACCCCCGACTTTTATAATAGTTTATGATTTCATTCAAGTCTGACGATACTCCTTTTGTTGGAATTATTGTGTTATATATCAATGGTACTCAATAAAGATGTTAGGTGTTTCAGGAAAATAAGTCATAAGTCATGAGTCGCAAAAAAAAGGAGTTTGAGATATCATTAAATTTGAAAAGGTGTGACCAAGCCGATTCCAATGATAGTAGCAGTCTAATACTCTAATAAGTATTTCAAGATTTTTAGTTTGATGGTTTTATTTTTGAAAAAAGAAAAACGTTTGCAATATTTCTGGCGGGAAATAACCATTGAAGTAACTAAATATACTCCATATGAGGACCTTTAAAACGAAAGGATGTATTAGATACATTGTCCTGAAATTGGGTATATCATTTGATGTAACTATCGGTGATGAACTGTCCAATACCCTTAAAAAGGATTGGTTAAAAAAGCTACCAATATAATTGGTTGCAACAGGATTGGTTGTTTTAAGTGGGAAACAACCAATATATTGATTAAGTATTGACCAATGCCTTCTTTAGTTAGTAACCAATCACATTGGTACATTGGTCCACCAATTATATTGGTAGTGGCAATAGGGGATTTGCATATCTAACTGCACATGTCTATTACAGTGCATCATGGGATAGATTCTGATGAAATCTGACGTACAGATATTTGCCAACATTTTTATCGAAAATTGCAAAAATGTTTTCATCAAAATCATAGATTGTATAAATGACCTATGAAAACCAAATGCATGTGGGAAAGATGTGGACTTGTGTCGTGGAAACATGTGTTTACATGGATATTGACATTAGAACATCGATAAATATTACATGTTGAACATGGCATCTTTTGTATAGATTTTAGACCGTATCATTAGTCCCATAATTCCATGGGAATCCAGATTCAAAATGGTGGCGATGCAAATCCCTTATTGGGTATCCTACTATACCGTCCCCTGCTACCTATGTGTATAAAACTGTACAGTTACTACACTGCCATCTGATGGAAGGGCAATACTACAAGAATAAATAATACTTCCTCGCCTTGCCTCTAGGTGGCGACTGTTTAGCGTGACCTGCAAGTCACCTATTAATGTGTCTCTATATGGGTCAGATTTTACAGAAAATGTACAATTCATCTCCACCAATCCTCTCAATTAACCCACATTAAAGACTAAAATGAGCTTCAACATGCAGTTTAACATAACTGAACTGATACGTTAAATCACTGCGATACCAAATATACTCAGATATTCCCGGTATTTCATCATTTTTCAGCCTAATTTAGGAGAATTTCCTAAATGTGTAGAGCTGTTAATTGTACATTTTCTGAAAATCTGACCCATCTATAAGTTTCGGGGGATAAAGTTATATCAGGTAGCAATCATTATTTACAGGAATCTAGCCCACATTGAACCAGAGCCAAAGTGGAGAAGGATCAAATGTAAGTGTTTTTGTTTTGGGTGGAAGCACATCTAGTTCTCTATTATCGCCCACTCTTAGAGCAAGCCGCCAGGAACTCCAGAGTTTGATCCTATTTATTCAAGGCCTAATCTGGGCCGGCGGGAGGACGGAGCTGGACGGGGCAGAATGGGGGGGGGGGGGGCGGAGGAGAGGGGGTGCAGGGTGGAGGTGGGCATGAACTCTTATAAGAGATCCAGGGGTTTCAGTATGTTTCTACCTGCATTTTGCTAGTATTAAGGAGGCTAGGCACAATTTCGAAAAGTCATCCGATTTTTCCCAAAATTGCTCCACTGATAGTTCCAAGTGTCCTGATATCGAAAATGCCATTTATTAAGGACCTTCCAATATCCATTTCTCCACTGTGGGGCCGATCTCCTGCAGGGATCTTTACTATTGGCGGCTATGGGAAATGTCATAACTCAACATATTTTCAACTATTTTACAAAGTAAAAGTAATCAGATTTCTTTCTAGCTCACATATCATATTCCCATAACACTTTAGATTACAAAACAGTGAAATATATTGGGGGTCCCCACTCTAGATTTGTTGGTAGACAACGTTGCAAGTGTCAGGTCAAGGTGGAGTCGGAGGTGGAGTTTGCTCTAATTTTGACTGTTTACATCTTTGTTTGCTGTAGTCACCTCTAAGTTAAATAGGCTAGACTTGGATTATATATTATATAGAATTTTTATTCAGTGAAGACAATTTACAGAAATGGACATATACATCTACTGATAGCTCTTCCAGTAAGCCCTTACTAATGAAAATATAATACATAATAGTCAGTCATAAGATAGACATTAATCAATAATGTTACATCATGTCGCTCTATTGTTCATTAGATAAACTCTACAGTATATAGTTATACATTTAGTTATTCGTTTTGGAGTTACCTGAGCACTACTCTTTACAAGTAGTATTCAATTATTGTTATTAAGCAAATGTGCATAATCCATTGTTTACAATGAGTTTTGTTTTGTTTTGCATAGAGTACCCCATGCAATTAAAATTCTGCTAATCATTGGTAATAATTTCTAGATTTCTAAGTACTAACATACTTTAAAGTTTGCATAGAAGAGTCAAAATCCCCCCCTCCCCTAGAACAATATTGATGTGACATAGTAGTATTTTATACTACTATCTTCATATCATCACCGTTGAAAAAAACTTTTCCCCTATCGCTATATCAATTTTACATACCAGGACTACATACCTGTGAGATAATAATTATGAAGTAGAAAATTTTCTCTACTATAACTTTGCCAGTAAAAAACATCATCTTACTCGTCTCCCTTTTCTTGATTGACTCTCAAGTAAGGGTCAAAATCTAAAAAGTATTTGTTTTTTAGATATTCTCTAAATTCCTTCAAAGTAGGGATTATTTGAATCTTCTCCGGTAGGTCATTCCAAAGGGAAGTTAATTGATATACATGAGATTTTTTAAAAGTCTCTGCCCTTGGGTGTGAGACTTTTAGTATTTTCCCTGACTTTAGCCTCCGAAGGTTCAAGTTTCTGTTGTCAATATAATTCATATCTCGAGATTTAGTGAAAGCCAGGTTTAATAAATGAGCATCTCTTCTTGTTTTTAATATGGGTAATTTGGGTAATTTGAGGTTCTCTTCTGAACTGGTCAACTTTGGAATTGAAGGTGCAGAATAATTTTGAATGCTGAGTTCTGCAAAGATTGGGAGTTTCTGAAGATGTGTCTTAGCGGTTGACTCATAGAACAGATCGCAGTAATCTATTATTGGTAGAACCATTGTTTTATATATCAAGAGAAGAATGTCTTTGTTACATGCCCCATCCAATTTCACCATGGCTCTCACCTTACCTCTAACTGTGTTGGTCTTTTTAACCATAAACTTTTTAAAGTTCACCTTTTGATCTATCTCAATCCCCAAATACTTGTAAGCTATTACATTTTCCTGTTTTTGGCCGTTATTAACATAATTTGTTGCCACACTAGGCTGCCTGTTGCTAGAACTAATGGTTACCGTTTTGCATTTATTTATATTCAGTGAAATTTTGTTAATAGCACACCACTTTCCAATTTTGTCAAGATCCGACTGGAGGTCATTTATAGTATCAAGACCCAGTGGTTTTTCTTTATAGATTACAGTATCATCTGCGAGAAGTTGTATATAACTATTACTTGTAACATCACATAAATCGTCCATATATATAATAAACATTAAAGGCCCTAAAGAGATCCCCTGAGGGACTCCACAGGTTACTGGTTTCAGGGAGGAGAGGTAGCCATCCACAACGACCCTTTGATTTCGAGATTCGATTCAGTTTTCGAGATAATTTTCAAACCATTTCAAAGATTTTTGTTCTACCCCTGTTTCGTTTGTTGACAATTCCCCGACGGCCTAGTATTTCAGGCTAATAATGATCATTTCTGTTCAAATCAATAGATTAAAGACATATAAAGGCTGTAGAATTGATCAGAAGAGTATATTCATAAAAAACACAGGTACTATCGACAACAATGCCAGTGATCACCTACCTATTTTTATTCAAATAAAAAAAAGAGAGAAAACAGAATGACAGAAACCATGACAGAAACCATTTATACTTTGACAAACAACATAAGCCTATTCCTAGTTCGTTTCTGAACACGAGTTGTGAAGTTTTGTCTGTTAATTATTAGACCAGATATCTCGCAAAAGAGAGACTATGACAACCATATAATGTCAAATTTTGACCAACAGACCACTCACTATCCCCCGGCATGGAATTGTGCCCAGCCTCCTTAAAGGTATATGCGGGTGTTCAATGGAAAAAAAATTGGTCGGTGACTTTTTTATGAAACGTTCAGGGATCATTCCTGACTACATAAGAAAGCAAGAAATGAAAAAAAAGTACATCTCATCTCATTAGCATTGAAGTCTATGGAAATATGTGGGTTTTTTTCACATTTCATTATATAAAAAAATAATGATCGGTGACTTTTCATTAAAACTTTCTACACATATAATTGGTATATTACACTGTAAATGCGCCGTTTACAAAATTGTACTCAAAACTGTCCATTTGAAGACACAAGTGTTTACAAAACCGTTTACAACACATTCCCCAGGACGCATAATGCTACGGAGACACTGCTGCTACTCACTGAGCTGTGACCTCAACTGATCTAAACGTTTTTGAAGACGATTTTATTTTGGTAAAACAGTCTGCACAACAGTGCATTTTCATCACTTTTAGAGTGGCACAGGGTTTCCTTGCAGCACATTACCATAATATCGTGGAAAAATAATTTTCGAAATTGTAAAATACAAAATGTTTTGTATACCTAAAATGGTTTGATCAGAGGTCATTTTGGGGTTGAGTATGAAGATCACCCTAAAAATGGTAAGCCTATGTCTGCAGGGCGGTTTTCAATATCTTAGTTGTCAATAGATTTTTAAAATATAAGAATCAAATGAAGAACCATCATAAACCGATAGAATAAATTCTTGACTTCTGAAAAAAAAGGAGGAATTATTTTCTTGATATTCAAATACCCACTGAAACAAGCTAAATTTGTCGATTTTATGTCACTAAAGCTAGGCTAATGATATAACGGTCTTTAGGAGACCTCCATGTGCTCCATATTTAATATGCATAATGAATATAGAAAATTATTGCATTCACATCAATGTTTTCGTAGGATTAGCCTATATGAAATGATCCTCCTTGTATCATCATAGGACAGGAAGAGACTCGAAGGCGGGACACAAATATCGTGGGTGTTAGGGTATGATGTTATAAATTAGTTCTATGTACCACAGAACTATATATAGTTCTGTGTACCACAGAACTAAATGAGTAATTCTCCCAAACGGGCAGCATTTGATTTCAGGAGGCCTTTTTTTAAGAAAAAATAAAATTTGTTAAATCTCTATAATCGTTGGTGTATAGGCCTAGGCCTACATGTAGCAGGGAATATCAGTAGGCCTAGGGCCTATAATGCAAGTGAAGTTTGGGAAGGCTGGGGCAAATATTTCGATTCCTATAGCCTACCTATGCTTCATAGGCCTATACCTATATAGTTTCCCTATTATTTTGCCTTATTTCGGCCTTATTAGACCCGATTAATCAAATGATTTAGTGTAAGATTGATATAAAAAATTATTACCCTCTTATTTGATTAGCAAAATTAAATGAAATGTCAGAGCTAGGGAATGGATGTTGGCCAGCAAAAGAAGGCCTGGTTCTAACCAGAAGTTCAGGCACGGCGGAACCTGGGGGGGGGGGGGGCAAGGGGGCCCCCCAGGTCCCCCCCCTAATAATTTTGTTACAATGTAAAAATTTGATTTGCCAAAAATTGTGCAACGTGTAGCTACAGTGGTAGGACTAATCATTTCTGTATTGAGATCTTTCTTATTGCCGCTCCCTCTCTCTCTCGCCCTTGTCCCTTTCCCATGATATAGGGGCCTATTTTTCTCTCCTCTCACTGTCTATTGCCATCACCTAAGGAAAATATATACCGTACCTGATGCTAATGCTAATCAAGTAGGCCTAGTAGCTAGTAGGCTAGTCCCTATGCGCTGTTTCCGGATCAACCCCCCCCCCCCCCCCCCCACACACACACACAAAAAAAAAGTCTCTTTAATTGTAGGCCTATATAAAGCTTTAATTGTAGGCCTAGGCGCTATATATGGCGTAACGGCGACATTGGGGCCTAGGGCCTACTACACAAGCTCTCCTCAGTTTAACATCAGTAGTCCCTAGGCCTATTTATTCATATTCCTCACCATAGTACCTACCTATAGGAAGGCCGAAATTACATGAAAATTTTTTTTTCTTTTAGAAAACATATTGGAGATATATAGGCTATACCCATGTCGTAACGTGACACAAAATATTCCCATCCCAGTTCAAGGAATTGTATGTAAGGGAATAAAGGGTTTCATAGACATGGTGGACTAGTGACTTTCATTTTTATCAAAATATACATACAGAAAGCTTTCCGATTAGCTTGAGAAAGAGAGAACATCTGTGAGCCTAGCTCCGAATTTGTTTCCTTCTTTTTCAGGGACTCGAGGATTGTGAGAGAATTCTTTTCTCACACGAGTTGTAGTAGCCTAAAGACTCAGGACACTGCAGACACAAAAGAGTCAATTTAAAATTGAAAAGAGAATAATTTGGTGTTGTAATCATATGTGATTATCGCAAATACAGGTTGGAGAGACCCGGGGTTGGAACACCAAAATTAATGATGCCCTATTGGGAGAATTACGCTATAATTATAATTAACCGCACCCTGGCGCCACCTTGTGACAGAGCGACAGACTCCCAGAGCTACCGGCTGGAACCGTTACCGTAGTGGATTTTAAAATGTGCAGAATAGTTCATGGACATTTACAGTTTTTGCCGGGTTTTGACCATGACATTTCAATTTATATCTATCCAAGGACACCAAGGAGTATGGTAAGTAGTCTTTTTGATTCAATACTGACTTCAATAATTTGTCATAATATCACACCTGGCTGGGCGATAAAGCAAACACTCATTTGGTCGTTGACTGCAACCATTTCACTTTGCACAGTGGAACGGCTAGGCCTATTATTTATAGACAGAGTATCATCCTGACTTCTCCTGAGCGGGAGTGCGAGGCAATTACATAGGCTAGGCCTTTTATAGTAATATTAAATAGTATAACTTTGATTTGGTTGTAGCTCGATCAGAGATGCCAAGTTGTTGTGTCAGGCATGCGGGACACTAATAGCTACTAATCCCAGCCTAATAAGGCGTTGGCTAAAGAATGTATTTAGGGCCTACCACTCAGTAGGCCTACTTCTACTAGAATGAATGTGAGATCCCAAATGCGGGAGACCCCCAGCTGGGGGTTTGGGACTTTTTGGGGGTTGTTGTAAACTGTAATTTCACATTATGTTGTATATATTTATGATGTTGCAAGGTTATCACCAGGTTGCAGGGGTATGTAATGGGGAGGGACTCTGTCATCTATTTTTTCTCCTAGCCGGCTAGTCAAACTTTAGTTCCATATGATCGAATTGTCATTGCATTACATTCGTAATTTTAAAACTTTAGTTTCGTTTGGTTCAACCATATAGGCCTACAGCCAGTTGCCAAGTATATTCTGGCCAATCATAATGTTACCTGTTTCTATTGCTTTAATCATATATCACAGAAATTAAATAAAATAAATCGTCAACTAATTTAATTTCGTTGACGGCTGCTACAAGTAGTTAGGGGAAACTAACCAATTTTTTTTTTATATATACGAATGGTCAATTCTATTTGTTTGGCGTCCAGAGGGTTGAAAAGAACTAGATATTATTTCCCAGAGGATATTACTCTTTCATTTTAGCCATACGCACGGTATGCCTATGTTTAGGCATGCATGGGTTGGGTATTTTGGTAGGAAACATGTGTGTCTGTGTGAAGTCTATAGTAATCATATTTGAACTTGGCACTGTCAGGAAACATTCTAGATCGACTCATTGCATTAAAAGTGGCATTAATAATTACAAATTATGAATATTTATTGCATTAAAGAGGATGTGCCGTGAGTATGCCACCCTGAATAAGTTACATATGATATCCTATGAAAGACTTATGTGCTTATGGGTGGCTTGGATGTCATAAGATATAATTTGGTACTTAGGAATATTGATAGAATTTTGTTAATATATAATAATAATTTGTCCTGGTCTTATTTAAAACTAGATTAGTTTGTCTATCATATATGAATACATATCCACCTAAACAACCTTTCTGATTTAAATAAAATTGAGGACACAACGTCTGTTCTGCCGTTGCTACTGATGGTGTAGTTTGGGGTGCCTACAATACAGGTTGCAGTTCAAATTTATTTTTATTCAGAAATTCACCAATTGCATATAACTAGCTGTTCTCAGGAGGGGCCCGAGGTGTGTGTGTGGGGGGGGGGGGGAGGGGAGTTTAGACTCATTATCAACTGCCTACTGTTTTCTAAAGTATACATATGCAGTGTGCGACATAGTGGATTGGGTTGCCATAGACATAGACATCTCTGCCATGCATATAGATATAGATGTATATAGCCACATGAAGGGGTTTGGGGGAGAGCTGGGTCGGGCTGGGGCTTGTATGTAGACTGTTCTGTACTTTATGAGAAATACACAATCAAACTTTTGAACTTAAATCTCACAATTGATTTTCTACGGAAAATATACACCCCAATGCATATCAGAATAGTCTGAATATCCGCGATCTTTCGGTATTTGACAAGTTAAATTCCAAAATGAGACGGGGGGGGGGGGGGGTGTTATTTCCCTAGATGTGATTAGTATATTTGAATCAAATTATGGCCGCTACGCTGTCTCAGAGACAGTGTAGTGGCTGTTTTACAGTGTAGCGGCCAGCGGAGACAGCATAGCGGGCCCCTACGCTCAAAAAGGCTGGCAAGAACCCTGAATAGTCTATATCTAACTATATGTATCTATCCTTTCAGCCTCTACAACCCCTAAATTATATTATATAATCAAATACAATTTGATTTGAATATCTAGCAATATATAGGCCCTGTATATTAAAACTCTAATATGTTATATGTCACAACTGTTGATCTTTTATAATTTCAGATGAGTGGAGGCGTGACATCACACATCTCTCTTCTATAGACAAGGTTTTAGACATGAGTGGAACGCGGCCACAACTCATCCCAGTCCTACACCTAGCCAATATGCTCTACACAGACTGGGGATTGATAGTGTTCAGGACCCACAGCTCAGAAGTAAGATTAATACTTGGTTCTTCTTAATCTGCAAGATGTATAGTCTCCATATAATGATTACAAAACGCTCAAATTCAAGGGGTTTATGATTTTATGGTATGTCCCCCTGTCTGTGGTCCAACAGGAAAATATGACCAATAGTCCAGTTCTGGGCTTGAAAAAGTGGTAGATTTCCCTCCCCTCGCCCCTTCCTTAGTCCCTTCTATAAATCCAACACAGACAAGATAGTTTGAATCACAAATACATGTATAATGCATTTAATTTTTAACAAGATTGAATTATAATTTTCAGTGGGGACGACAGAAAAAGACTCCAGTCAGTTTAGGGGACATTTTGCTACTGACAATACTCATTCATAATTAGGTAAGGAATAATTAAAAACAATCAAGGTCATTTTTTTTTTATATTATCATGTTATAAATTTATGTTACAACAATTACATAAACATTTAAACAATATGGTTACAAATAATAAAAGAGGCTGTCTGCAACTTTCAAAGTTCTGATGCTAGAAGCTTTGCCGTTATTGCAATAACAGTGTCTGCTTTTTTAGGCTAGAAAAAAAGTAATGGTTATGGAATTTCAATATAATACACAGGCGCATTTAGAAAATATATTATTTTTTCTGAACAAAATGGTTTCTACATATGGACATATGTTTATTTTTATAAAATAACACAAGTCGCTAATTTAAACTGACCTAGACATGGAAAATATCATTTTGGATTATTTGTGTCGCGTTAGGACATGTATTAGCTCCAAAATAATGAAATACCCCAAGAGTGACCATCAATATTATATTGCATTTAGTATTGGGGGGAGGGAAGATGTATATGTAGGCATCTTTCGATAAAAATCAAAGTTATTAGCCTGTGACGTTTATGAACTCAAAAATAAAAAAACTCCCAAAATAAAATCTATTGAATTGATGTTGGAATATTTCATGTTGCATTACAACATGTAAGTCCCATACTTAGAATAAAAAATATATTTTTTTGCAATTTCGCCTATTCTGATAATTGTTTAGGCCTGCCTGAATTTGGTAAAAGCTATAGATTTTGGTGGGGGCATGAAAAATAAATCCAACCAGTTGGTGTCACACAAGTTGGTTTGACAATTACGCTTGACCCATCATCGCAGAACTCAACGCTTCATCGCAGAAGCTGATATGTATAGTTATGGCTCACCATCTCTCTGTCTTAGGATATTGTTGGGGGAGAGGGTAAATAATAAAATAAGGGGAAACTGGGGTTGAGGCACCAGGGTCAATGTTCCAATGATCCACCTGTTTTTATCAGGAGGTGGCAGATTGATCGGGAGTAATGGCATTTGTTCTTCCACACATTGTCATCAAAGGCATATTTGCAGCGACGTAATTAGCATGGGCCATACTATATGAATAAATACAAATGCATTTTTTATTATGTTGCCGTTACATCATAGAATCACCTTTACAACA
This sequence comes from Sthenelais limicola, assembly GCA_942159475.1. Classification (NCBI taxonomy): domain Eukaryota; kingdom Metazoa; phylum Annelida; class Polychaeta; order Phyllodocida; family Sigalionidae; genus Sthenelais; species Sthenelais limicola. The sequence goes on from OW804099.1 coordinate 106,926,639, forward strand.
TAATTATTCGAAATAATGATTTTCCTGATTTAACATGGTTGTATAGAATTAGAATGGATATTTTGACAAAAATGTATTCAAACTTTGGTTATGACCTGGTCCTATGTTGGTAGCGAACATCCATTTCCTAGTTGTTACTTCGTCATTTAATATTGCTGGCATAATTACTGGGTGTTTCATCTAAAATCTTTACTATATTATTTGATAAATCTGGTTTAATATGGGCGAAATAAGGCAAAAAATAGGTAAAATTGAGGTTTCTGAAGCATAGGTGTAGGAATCGACATATTTGCCACAGCTTTCCCAAACTTTGTCTGCATAATACTGATTTTGTAGGGATTCGACAAATTTTATATTTTCTGAAAAAATGGCCTCCTGAAAACAATGCTGCTCTTTTGGGAGAATTACTCTTATGCTTTATAGTTGGTATAATCAAATGTCCCTGACAGACAATACTGAATAAGTATAATTGGAGAAAACAAAATATCCATTACATTCTGCTAGACGTTGGATTGTTGTAAGACTGGTCACCTTCAATTAAATTTGATTTTCATTGCAGTATCAGTAAAGAAAGACTGAACACCTTGCTGAAGTGGTACAGGAGTGAGGGACTGGTACCAAAGGAGAAACAGACGGGAATAAGAAAGAACAACACCAAATCCTTGCATCTTGAAGCCATCAAGGGGGTAGTCACCTTTCTTCAACAGTATGCTTCAAACCATGCCTCCCTTTGTCCTTGCCGAATGTGTCCCAGCCTGCACACAGCCATAAATGTCCAACAGAGCCACCAAGATTCACTTCTGGGAACAGGTAGCTAATTTTCTAATGAATAATGAAGAATACATGTGATATACCAAAACAGCCCGTCTCCCAATCATTGCTCTCCACAGCCCTCTTCCAACCCCTCATCTCCACCCCACCCCTCTCCTCCCTCACCACATCTTGCCCCTCCCCTCATCCACTCACCCTCTCTTCTCCCCCACTCTATCTTGCCCCTCCTCTCACACCCCTCCTCTTATCGCACCCCTCCCCTCCTTCTATCACACCTCTCATCCCTCTCCCTTCACCTCATCTTGCCATCCCCTCCTCTCATCCCCCTATTTCTATCTCATCCCACACCTCTCCTCCTATCTTCCTATCTCATTCCTCACCCCATCTTCCTTTAAAACTAAAATATTTCTAATATATTTCTATTATTTAATATGTACATATGCCCACACCCTCTCTCTGTGTATCTCTCAATTTTTGTAACTAAAGGTATTGACAACCTTTAATATTTAGTGTCGATGTTGTTTATTATCCTCTTCAATTAATTTTGAACATTGATTTTATTCCCTGATAATTGATACCAATTTATAATGCTTTTTATTCCAGAAAGACAAATTATGGGCGGTCAAGCTTCAGAAGTTTCTGGTGTCAGTTGGTCCCCTTCATTGTCACAAGCAAACTGAGGACAGATCTATGCTGGAAATGCCAGAAAAACAACACCCTCATATACTGCAGTGCCAACCAGAGTGAAGGGGACAAGTCCAAACATCTAGAGGAACAGGCCTGGAGGAACACCTGAGGGTTGTCCACATGATATTGTGTTCAAATCATGCAAGTAATTATAGTGTCAATAAGTTATTCCAGGATATCAAGTTACACCATTTATTGTTTTGAGTCATAGGTTTGAAGTGACTAGACTAAATACCTATGGACAAAATGAGCATAGATAGAAATGTATGATATGAATAGTATCAAAACAGTGCCAAGGTTATTGAATGACAGTTATTTACAATCAAACAATTTATGATGTGAATAATTATGCTAATTACATGGTTTTGAGATCAAGATGGTATTATAATTAATTACAGTCACAATATGATATGAGTTCAAGATTTAGTTTCAAAATCGGTATATTATTGCATGCATTCTAAGATTTGGTAATGCATTTATTGATTTAGTTTTAGGCCTTGGCCTACCTGATTGTTCTGAACATGAGATCACAGTGTGAAATGTTTGGTAATCATTGTGTTTCATGTATGTATGCTCTGCAACAGCATATATATATATGGTAGAGAATAATAACAAGCTTAACGGCAGATTCATTAGGAGTAATCTAATGTGTTGACCAAGGTTCTGCTTTGTGTTCTGAAGCTTTTGCACTTTAAACTTTTCATAAATCCCCGGCCTAGTTAAGAGCTAGATTAATTGGTATTTAATTTGTGCAAAACATCTAGGGTTAACATATTTAGTGTCTAGCTTAGTTCAAGAATGATTGAGATTTATATTATTAACATGATGCATGTGATATGGATTGAGTGCAAATCATTTGTTAATTGTTAAAAGTTATGTCATGTCAGATCTGAAATTCATCTACATTTGTTCAAAAGGATAGATTGATATTCCTTGGATTCTTTATTTTCCCATATATTACATCTTAACAATCTGTATTTCACATGTGAAAAAATTGGTATAGATGCACACAACTTATGAACCTAAAATAAAACATGTAATCTGTAAAGATTCCACTCTATAAACTAATCAACTGTGTTGTTAGAATATATAGCTATGTGTAAAAATGAATCTCAGTTTCTCATAAATGAACTGGGGTAGGCAGGCCATTTTAAGATCTAGAAAAAACGATACATGCACATAAACCCTAAACCCTTCAAAGGTTCAATAATATATTAGGATCAAAAGCCATCAGCATGACAGGTGACCTGTCAAACGATGTAACATTAATGTTGTATTTGACTTTTGCTTTGTAAATTATAAACTGTATGTTAGCCCAAAAATGAAATACAAAAATAGTGTATAATCTCTCAATACATGTATCAATTTTAATATTATGTTGCGAATATGCGAAATATTTGTTGTGCCAATACTTGGATTTGCTGTTTATTGTTCTCATATTGGTGCAAAAATGAATGTACATGTATTGTACTCTGATGACATTTCCGTCTGTATTGTGCAACGCCAGGAATGAGAGTACCTGAACGCGGGAACCCTTGGTTACAATGTAAACAACAAATCAGGTGTTAGGACATAGAATATATAATACATTATATATCAGACACATATAAGGGTAAATTTATGGTTCTCATATTGGCGCAAAAATGAATGTACATGTATTGTACTCTGATATTATATGTGGTGACATGGGTGGATGTTTTACTTTGAATATGTTGGAGCTGGTTGGTTGATAAGTATATATGACAGCGGTTGTATGTATTATGATTTGTAAAATAGTTGTCAGGATCACTGATTGCATTAACAGGAACTGTCAGCGGATATTACGCAGTAGTATTTTAGTTCTAATGACTGGAATATTGTGAATTTCATGAAGTATTTTTATAAGTATGGTACATTGTACTAGGTTAACTATTACCAGTAAAGTTCATTTCAGGTTTTCAGGTTATACATCAATTGTTTGTTCTTTTATATTGTGTTGTATAGACATACGACAAGCAATATTCGGTTGACGAATGGTGTATTTTGGAACATACTGGTTTTTAGTTTAACAAGAAGGTATTATATGATTGCTAAATGTAAAAATGTATAATGTAATCTAATTCTGCACAGATCAACGCAATTAAATAAATGATGATTGACTGAATCTGCCATTGTTGTGTTGTGTTGTTCCAGCTCCTACATCCCTAGAAGCATTATAAAGTGCAAAATATTAAATATCCATAACCTGAGAAACGATGACCTAAATATGTTAATCAAGACCATATGATTACTGAAAACACCTTTTTACTTGAGGACGTTTTACCCTCTAAACACTTTTTTACTTGAGGACGTTTTACCCTCTAAACACTTTTTTACTTGAGGACGTTTTACCCTCTAAACACTTTTTTACTTGAGGACGTTTTACCCTCTAAACACTTTTTTACTTGAGGACGTTTTACCCTCTAAACACTTTTGCTTGAGGACGTTTTTCCCTCTAAACGTTTTTGAGAACGTTTTGGGGAAAAAAACGTCTCAAAAGTGGGGGCAAAAAAAGCGTCTTCACGACTGTTTAGAATGAAGACGTTTTTGCTTTCAGTGTATGCTGCAGATTTACCAAAGAAAAACAGTATGTTGACGTGGTTAAAAGAAAGTTGTGGTCATTTGAAATTGACCACATCACCAAAATTTAGTACTCTTGCAGCATAATCAATGAAAATGAATCCTAAAAAACCTGACTTAAAACTGTTGTAATAAAAAATAACCCCGTAGATTTTGAAAATGGTGCACAACTACATGTCAACTTATGATAATAAGGAATTATTTCAAAGAAAAATAGGAGCCGCTAGGTGGCGTGTGTGTTGACACATGCATATATCTTTAATTTCACACTCTGTTGCTATGGTTTCATGTCATGATGTACCTTCATGCTGCCACTAGATTTACCAAACTTATAACTTCTAAATTATTTATTTCATTTAATTTTGTTTCTGATCTTGACCTTTGGTCATACTTTGGACTTGTTCAATAGAGTTAGGTCTAGAGGTATTTGGGACAAGAGTATTGTCACAATTCGAAGGGAGTGAATGGAAGGCTTGCGTTATTCACTTGCATAAATATGGATTGTTTTTATATGTTTCCTTCCCCCAAACCATAAACAACAACCACCCACCAAACCACTGTCCCTGGTGCCATGTAGACGGCCCATGTCTACATGGCATGCTGCGCTAGAATATGCTCTATGGTGCCGCAGAATGGGGGTGTGGAATCCCCGCTGCTATGACATCATTACATGGGCCTCGTTCTGCACCGTGTTACCAAAGTTACCCAAAGTTTACCGAGAATGATTAACCATGCAAGGGTGATGGCAAGAAAGTCGGTTTCAAAGAGTAACAAGCCCTAGAGGCATTACCGTGTGCAGTCTGTTATGCAGTAAATATACTAGTAACAGCTTAAATTTATGGGTCAAATCTTGTCCTATGGGTATAATTTAGACACTGAAATAATTTAGGGGTTTTGGCCAATAGGAAATATACCGTTTTTTTGGTATCTTAGCGGATGTTTTCTTAAAGGTCTCTGCCTTAGGGAAGGGGCGAATTTTCAACCTTATGTTGTTATGTCGCCTGTTGGTCTAGATAGACACAGCAGTGGGCGGAAGACCATGATCATTCTGTATTGAATTATCATCTGTGAGACCATATCTCACTGTTAATGTCCTCAATTAATTATTACAACTTCACTGTACAATGAACTTGTTGGTCAATAACTACACTGTCGTTATTACAGAAATATTGTCAAATAAATATATTAAATAAAAAAGCAACCTTTATTTCCCAGGAAATGATGAACCTAAATATTTAGTGATATATCAATGAAATCACATTTCACAATTTGATGATTTATGAGTAATATCATTTGTTGTTGAGAAGATATTTTAGGAGAATCGCCAAAATGAGGCTATTTCATCAAAAAAAATTAAATGATCCTTTGTAATTCAGTGTGAATTTAAAGATTCACAAAAATTCTGATTCTGAAACAGACGGTATAGTACAGAGACATGAACAATATCATACTTTTCACTGATCATTTCACTCCTCATTACATCACATCATTATCACTCATTATTCTGTGCGACACAAAGTAATGTCTCATATTTTAGATTAAAATCTTTTGAACATATGTAATGAACTGCTGGATGTACGTAAAAATGACTCTTTGAAGTAGTAATAATTGAATGGTAGAATAAGATTAAATACAGATGAAGTAAAAACTAGATTAATTTGTACACCTATGTAATTAATATATTCAGATGATTCGATACTGTGAAAGAATAACAAAATGTAATATTTCAGGGCATGAGGAAAATCACCCCGGGGGTGAGATTGTATTTTTTTTTTTTTTTTTTGAACGAATTTTATTCAGGTTGGATATACTGGCTGCGGCCAGGGAAACTTAATGTGGCTCGGGTCCGACCCGGTCTGCCTCCACACCCTGAAATATTAATTATTACAGTTGGAATAATAAGTGTGTGAGAATCACATTTAATTTATAAATCTACATTTGAATAAGAAAATGAGTTGATGGGGGAGGGAAGAGGGAGGTTGGGAAGGGGGAGAGGGGGGAAAAAGGGGGGAGTTAGTGTATGGAATGAGATGAGGGTGAGTGGGGTGGGGGGAGTGTGAGTGTATAGGGGAAGAGGGCAGTAGTAGTACTCTTAACAGGAAATAGCTTTTCAGGTGGTAGTTCAGTGAGGGGTAAGCCTCAATTCCTGAGGTAACATTAAGTTGTTAGTTAACAATTCCGTTTTTAACCTTATTTTAAAAGCCAGAGGGGTCGGTACTGTTTTAAGCTGACTTTGTAAGTTGTTCCACCATGCAATCCCAGCATAACAGAAGGATTTCTGGTACAGTGCAGACGTAGGTCTGCTCAATTCGAAGTTCAATCGCCGGTCTTCTCTGAAATCATAATTCTCGTCTAGGTGCCTGAGTTCCAACCAAGGTATTCTACAGAAGTGTAGTTGTTTATAAAGAAATTTCATTACATTGAAGAAGATTCTCTTTCCTACAGTCATGGTGTTCGATATATCGTGTAAGTCATTGACATTATGCCAACGGGGTTTTTTAAAGGCAAAACGAAGTACTTTATTTTGGAAGATTTGTAATTTACTAATGAATTTTTGACCTGCATTTAAATAACAAATGTTACCGTAGTCCAGGTAACTTAAAACCATAGTTTTTACCAAGAGAGATCGCGTACTAACATCCAAAGCGTGTCTGTTGATATATATATTATATAGGCGAGCATTTGCTTTTTTAATAATATTAGATGCCATGTCTTGAAAGTTTAATTTGGAGTCTATAGTGACCCCTAGGTACGTAAATGTACTAACCCATTCTAATGGTGTACCATGTATCACAATGTTCAAGTTCGGTGTAGAAGAATTGCTTCTAATATTGGGTTTAATAAACATAGTTTTAGTCTTAGGAAGACTCAAGACCAATTTATTATCTGAACTCCATTTAGAGATTAAGTCTGTGTCATTTTGACACTTAGTTAATAAGAGACCTTCTATGTGCGCATCATTGACCAAAACAATATCATCTGCGAATAATAATATTTCACCTTCAAAATTAAGTTCTGCGATATCGTTAATAAAAATATTGAACAACACCGGTCCCAAGATGGACCCTTGAGGGACACCATGTTTGATGGGTAAATACTTTGAATTAAGATTGTTTACTTTAACCTTTTGCATACGATCAGTTAAGTAGTTTTCAATCCAGTTAATTATCCATGTTGGGAATTTGTAAGCTGTAAGTTTCCGTAGTAGAAGACAATGGTCTATGGAATCAAAGGCCTTCTGGTAATCAAAGAATACCAGGGCACTAAATTTTCCTTGATTCATGTTATTCATTAATCTATACAGAAGAAGGTTAATGGTCTCAGATGTGGAAGAGTTTTTCCTGAATCCTCCTTGCGCAGGAGTCAGGATATTATGTGTGTCAAGAAATAGCTGAATTTGTACGTTAACATGTTTCTCTAGTAATTTAATAGCGATATGTGTCAATGATATTGGTCGCAAATTATTGACCAAATTAGAATTACCTTTTTTAGGGATGGGGACCACGGTCGCTTTTTTCCAAATTCTTGGAATAGAACCCAGTTGGATCGATTTGTTTAATAAAACCACCATATATGCCTTAAATGATTTAAAGAGTAGTAGGTAAATCTTCATGGGAATGGAATCACACCCAGATGATTTAGATTGGTCGACCTCATTGATTAGCTTAGTAAATTGGTCCTCAGTAAGTAACTCATATTGTGTATTTTCGTTTCCTGTGTTTCTAAGAGTCAAGTCCGGGTTAGTGACATTCGGAAGGGAGTCCGCAATCCTAGCACCGATGCTTGCGAAAAATTTGTTAATGATAGCCGGGATGTCTCCGGCTTCGGCCGTTTCCAACGTATCAGGATCTTTTAACTTAATTAATTTACTTTGTTTGTCTTTAAAGGGGAGATAATTATTTAATAATTGCCAAAACTTTTTATAGTCGTGATGACATCTATTTAATTGTTGTTTAATATAGGTACTTTTGGCTGAGTTAACACGTGCATTAACTAAATTTCTATAATACACCGCTCTCTGTTTAAATTCTTCCTTTTTGGTACGTCTATATTTCCTAAAAAATTTATCCCTGTTATAGGCTAGATTTAATAATTCTTCGTTATACCAGGGGGGTTTTGTTTTCTTGGATCTATACAGCTTCTTGGGGCAAATCTTATTAGTTATTTCCAACATCCGGTCATACATAATTTTCCAAGCACGATTTAAATCATTAGTATTATTAAATTCTTCCCAATTAGTGAATTTAGCTGCCTCGTCATCAATGTTTTGCTGGCTTAGGCCAGTCATTGATCGAGTATAAAAATTACATTTTTCATGTTTTTCACGAGCTTTTTTCCTAATATAAAATATTAGGTAGTGGTCACTTACATTGTACTCAATGACTCCACTAGTATTAATATGAGTGACATCAGAGAAAATATTGTCAATGGTAGTGTATTGTCCATTGAGGCCTAATCTCGTAGGTTTGTTTATTAATGAGCATAGGTACTTATCTTCGACTAAGGCAAGTAAGTCCTTTCTATATAATTCATTAGTATTATTCTGGGTCGGGCTAGTATTAATATTAATGTCGCCCATTATGGTTAGGTCGGAGTGCGGATATTTTTCTTTAATTGCATCGATTAAACTGCCTAAGTCGTTAATGAAATCCCGTATACTAGATGAAGGAGGCCGGTATATATTTACTAGGACCAGATTCCTACAATGAGGGTATTTTATGAAAATAATCAATACTTCCATGACATTATTGGACGACGATAAATCTGAATCAACCTTGTAATCAAGCTCGTTAGCAATAAACGCACACACTCCGCCTCCCATAGACTTAGTTCTATCAAGCCTCTCCAAGCTGTAACCATCAAGTAACAAGTTACTGTTTAAAATTTTTGGTTGTAACCAAGTCTCGCCAAATAGAATGATATCAGCAGATAAGTTGTCTAGGTCATATCTGAGTTGGTTCCATTTAGGTAGAATAGATCGAATATTTAAATACACATACTTTGCACCTTTCATTTTATTTAACTCTGATAGACTATTTAACTTAATACATGGTTTAATTTCCGCCATGGTTGTCATCGCTCAAGTGAACCTTTCTAGTAATATCATTGTATAATAAAAGTGCTAGCATGTAATGATAGTAATCAACAAAATAACCGATACATCTTTGATAATTCCATAGCTGAACGTAAGCAAATGCTTGGCTAAGGCCAAATAAAGAAGAGATCGATGGATAAGATGTGTTCACGCAGACGAGTAATTTAAACAACTTAGGATAATATACTTCTTCAGTATTTGAGTATGAGTAATACAAGTCGAGGTACCATATAGAATCTTGACATGAATGAGATACTATTAAAATTTTATAACTCAGGTCTTCGCATGACTGTAGGTATACATAGGTTTGGCTAAGGCCAAGTGTATGAAAGGTCAGTATGTAGGACACAAGTGTATGAAAGGTCAGTATGTAGGACACAATTAATTTATATAAAATAAGACTATATATTACTCCAGTACCTAAACATGAGTGGTATACGTCGAGGTACCACTTAATATCTTGGCGTAGATGGGATACTATTATAAAATAATAATGAATGGCAGTATCAATTATATGTCTCATGTTTTCACATGACTGTAGGTATACATGAGTTTGGCTAAGGCCAAGTGAATGAGAGGTCGGTAAGTGGAACACGTTCCGCCAACCAGGTGGGTTCAAAGAATTGAGATCAAATAGTAACACAAGGGTTGTGAGCACAAATGTACTAGGACAAGTATAACAAAAATGACAACAATACCAATTGTATAACCTCACGGAGGTAGGTCCATGGCTGCAACTAATATGGTTCAGTAAGTACGTACAATACATAGGCAATAGTAGTAATGATAAGCCAGACCATTTCGGGTGACTGAGGGTCAAATGGTGCAAGGAAACATAACATAACAAGGTGTGGGTCTGGCAGTGGCCAAGTACATACAACTGAAATTAGGCATTGATCAGATCGTGGCTACGCACTAACTGCTTCCCCCAGTCCGCCAGCACGAAGTCTTTCGGGTGCAGACCATCGTAGAAGTAGTTGTAATTAAACTGGGTTGAGCCGAATCGCCTCCTATGTATTTTGCCAAGAAGGGTGGGGGTGTGAAGGCCGTGGCTTGTATTACCTAGTCTGATATAGTAATTTATATCTTGGATGACGGTATTCAGGGTTTTCTGGTTCGGGTGTTGCCCCCACATCTGATTATAGCGGGCCAAATCCATGCCTGCTATAGGGCAGAACACTGGCGTAATTTCAGGAAATTCGTCAGCAAAACTTTGTGCTACTGACTCGATTTTCTGGATGACATGGTTCTCTACAGCGTACCTGTCATCATATCGCAAATTGCAAACCCCATGTTGGCGATAAGTGAGGTCACAAATGCCCCCTAGAATAATAGCAAATCTAGGAGAATAATAATTTAGCACAGGGCGGCTTCGATTAAACAACTCGACAAGGCCTTTGCCTTTGAAGACAGCTAGTCGCACCTCGTCCGTGTCAATGAAAGGGGCGAGGTTAGCACCACGTGAGTCAGTTACAATAACCGTGGAGACTCCATCGGGGTTATCAACGGGAGGTGCCATCATATAATAAGCAAGTAGATGATAATGTTCAAGAAGTGTTATTGGAAGATTTCTTACTCTTTTTTCTTCTTCTGGTTTTGCCACCAGCTGTCTTCTGAGCGGATGGTAATTCAATCTCTCGTTGGTGCTCTTCCAAGCTTGGCGAGCCGCGGTCTTTTGAGGTGAAGCGTGCTGCACTGCGTGTACTCGTGCTCGTGCGAGGTTTAGAGGGAGGGCGGTGACCGGCTGTTCCAACAAGTTTGTCTGGGGAGGTCGGGGGTGTGCGCTCTTCTATTTTATTTTCGCGCTCGGATGCAGGCTCGTTCCGCTCTGTTGAGTGGTCTGACTGGTCAGAGTGGGGAGAATGGTCTGAGTGATCGGATACAATAGAGGAGTTATCATGGTCCCCTTGCTCGTCGCTTTCAACATGAATTGGTGGTCTGACAATTTTTTTGGAGGTGTGATCTCGATCTCTATCTTCTAGGGTTGGGTTTAGATCTCTCAACTCATCGTTGACCATTTCATCAACCTTTTCAGTCATGTCAGGTCGAAGGGTGTTTGGGTTGTCATGTACTTCCTCAGACATCTCAGACAACTCATCGTGATTATCAGTTTTGTCCTGAATTAATGGTTGAGTTAGGAGGGTAGCAGGTGGGTCCATAGCTAATCCAGTATTGTTAGCTCTGTTGTCATTGTTATCACCGATAGACTGAGTGTCCTCATTTTCTACCCGGATGATATTTTCATTCCTATTTTCGTCTCCCTCATTGTTGGTCATATCACCCCCAACAGCTCCCTCACCATCTTCGTCAGTTCCATCCTCCCCATCCTCCAACTCCGGCATTTCTAAATTAGCATTAGCCACCGCCGTATCAAAGTCAATGGGTTGGGTCTCAATATCCTCCTGCTGAAGGTCGGTTAGGTTCAGGTTAGGTTGGTTATTATCTGGGACTTCCTCTCTACGGATTTCATCTCTAATACCCATCAATATTTGGCCATGTTGGTTTAGGCCAGGCCATTTGGTATCCTTGACATTGAGTGCTTTAGAGTGGAGGGGGATTCCAATCCCCCACCAACGATCATACGTACACTCAGCTAGTGTGCTATGCCCAGTATTGAGGAGGGCTTTTCTAGCAACTTTGTCCTGGGCAAATTTACTCGTTAGAATATCCCTCATGTATGTGTGTTTCACGAGGTCCCATTTGGTATTGACTCCACATCTATCACCCAACTTTTTGGCCTCCCTTGGGCAAATGACCTTGGTCAGTGATCTAGCTATGACCGGGTTATTTGTACAGGTGGCCCTCATGTGCTGGTAAGCGTGTTCACCAGAGTAGTATGTTGTACCATTGTAGCGGAATAATGATTTGCCAAAGTTGGAGAGGGGGGAGTGTTCTCCCTGGTAACCAATTGCACCGGTGATTTTTTTCGTCTTGAATTGGCCTATCTGTAAGCCCTCAGGTAGGGCATGTAGCTGATCATGGTTGAACACGTTTTCACCGACCTTAATCTTCCCTTTAGAGAGAGCTACTTCCACACCGGGTGCAGCTCTTTTAGCATTCGATAGAATATGGCGCATATCGGTGTAGTTCCTAGACAATTTCCCTGGGAGGTCGGGATTAAGATAACAGCGCTCAAACCCCTCAATTTGCTTCATTCTTGATTTGTTTCTGAAAATGATGTTACGTATTTCTTCATCTTTAAACTTTATAATGATATTTCGGTGAGAGTCAGCTCTATTACCTCTAAGCCCTATCCTCGCCGCAAAGTCCAGGTCGTTGGCCTCAAAGGGATAATGGATTTTCTGACAAAGGTCAGCAACTATAGCCCAGGTTGAAGGACCATCTACCTGATTCTCGTCGGGTCTTTCGGTAAATCCGGATAGGATAACATGTTTTTTCCTGGCACCTCTGTCCAGGTCCAGACAATAGTTTTCCAAATGTTCGGTTACAGATTGCAAATAATGAGTTTCAAGTTCTAGGTGTTTTACACCAGCATTTAGTCTCACAGCATTTGCTTTCACATTTCCCACCTGAGTTTTAGTCGCTTGGAAGTCCTCCCAATGGCCCTCTAGGATTTGTAGTCTATCCACCACTGGGAGATTCTCCAGTGGTTCCCCTTCCATTTTGTAGGGAATGTAATATCCGTCAGATACACATAAAGTCCTTAGGATAAACAGGTAACACAATATCCTTAGGATAAGCAAGTAACACCACGGTACTGGGTCAGCTAGGTATTGACAATGGTAGCAGCGGACAAATACCCTATGCGTGAGTCCTAGTGCATACAGGTGCACCGGGTCATGTTGCCTACCTATGTATGTAGCTGTTGACACAATGCCGGTACGTTGTAAAGCCTGGGTACCGTATCTCCGACTTCGCCTCGGCCTATTAATCTCCAAAATTATGATTTCCCACTTGAATTAAAGTTCAAATCCAAGGTCTGACCGTTCCCACACACACACATGATGATATTTCGCTGAAATGAGGTGATTATGGATGAATATGGGTAAAAAAGGTCCAATGACAGCGGAGCTCCGCGGGCACACGTCCTTCTCATTCAGAAACGCACACACTTTTATCATATTGTTATTAATTCCTGAATAAAGATTTAAAAAAGAAAAAAAAAAATGATTGGCTTAAGGCATGTTATAAGTAATGGACATCTGCTGTGAACAACATTTAATTAATGACTCGCTAGTTCTAATCATTTTGAAACTGATGATATGAAGTTGAATCCCATGTTAGTCTATAGTAAATAATTAATAACATTTCTATTATATTTGGAAGGAAAAGTTTGCTACAAATGTACCTTATTATGTACCTTATTATTATTATTTCTACATTAATATGACTATAATTGCTAAACACCATACTAACAGAAGACTTGACAAATTTTAAATGTGTCACTCATAATATATTAAAGTTATTTTTTTTAAAATATTCAGTGAAATGTGAATTGCAGATTGATGTCAACTAATCATGTCTACTTATTTGTAGAGTTTGTGACAGTGTGACACATTGAAAGCAATCGCCATCTTGATTGTTTGCATATGAACAAGTGTGACTAGTGTACCTACTCTACCGATGTCAGAAGGCAAGATGCATCACAATGCAACTCATACAGGGGAGACAGGACAAGCTGCAAATGATACAAGTGTGACTAGTGCATATCTACTGATGTCAGAAGGTATGATGCATACAGGGGAGAAACTAGACCAGTGTATTATCTGTGTTGAAGGGTTTACAGGGACTAGTAGTTTAGAGAAACATTTACTAACACACAGTGTTGAGAAGAAGTATAAATGTACTGTGTGTGACTATAGGGCAGCCCAGACTGCAGACCTGTGGAGACACATGAGAACTCATAATAGAGATGGCAAAGTAAATCACATAGCGGAGAATCTATTCAAGTGCAGTACTTGTGTTAAAGGGTTTATCAAAAGTAGTAGTTTAGAGAAACATTTGCTTTCACACAGTGCTGACTGTCACTATGAGTCAACACAGTCTCAAGCACAGGAACGCATGAAAACACATACAAGAGGTAAACATCATAAATGTACTGAGTGTGACTATAGGACTGCAAATGCTGGACACCTGATTGTTCACATGAGAACACACACTGGAGAAAGGCCTTATAAATGTACTGTGTGTGACTATAGGACAGCCCATGATGGACACTTGCGGATACACATGAGAATGCATACTGGAGAAAAAGCTCATAGATGTATGGTGTGTGGCTATAGGGCAGCACAGGCTTCAACCCTGAGGGTACACATGAGAACACATACTGGAGAGAAGCCACATGAATGTAATTTGTGTGATTATAAGGCAGCACAGCTAGGAAACTTGAGGTCACACATGAGAAGACATATTGGGGAAAAACCCTATGAATGTACATTGTGTGACTATAGGGCAGCAGATAAAGTGCACCTGAGTAGACACATGAGGACACATACTCAGGAAAGGCCTTATAAATGTACCATGTGTGACTATAGGGCAGCACAGGCTGGGAACCTGAGGACACATATGAGAACCCATACTGGAGAAAAACCCTATAATTGCACTGAGTGTGGCTATAGGGCAACCGATGCTAGGAACCTGGGAAGACACCTGAGAACACATACTGGAGAAAGGCCTTATAAATGTACTGTGTGTGACTATAGGGCTGCACAGCCTAGTGGATTGAGGGGACATATGACAAAGCATACAGGAGAAAAGCCGTATAAATGTACTGTGTGTGGCCATAGGGCTACACAGGCTGGAAACCTGAAGAGACATATGAAAACACATACTGGGGAAAAGCCATATAAGTGCACTTGTTGTGACTATAGGGCAGCAGTGGCTGCAACCCTGAGGTTACACATGAGAACACACACTGGAGAAAAGCCATATAAATGTACTGTGTGCGACTATAGGGTAGCAGATTCTGGGAACCTGAAGAAACACATGATGACACACACTGGAGAAAAACCTTACAAATGTACTGTTTGTGACTATAGGGCAGCACACACTACAAACCTGAGGAGTCATATGAAAACACACACGGGTGAAAAGCCTCATACATGTACTATGTGTGACTATAGGGCAGCACATGGAGAACAGCTGAGGAATCACATGAGAACGCACACTAGGGAAAAGCCCTATGAATGTCCTGAGTGTGACTATAGGGCAGCACAGGATGTGACACTTAAGAGACACATGAGAACACACACGGGAGAAAAACCTTATAAATGTACAATGTGTGACTATAGGGCAGCACAGGCTGGGAATCTAAGAACACACATGAAAGCACACACTTGATCCTATAACTACAGAAAATGCTTGATCATTATTATAAATCTAAAGATTTGGCCAAGAACAGAAGAATGACAGGGATGCGGGGCTTGTGGTTATAGGTTTGTTTCATGAAGGGTCCAACTTTTTGAGCACATTTACCCTTTATCAAGGAATAGGGATTCATTTGAAGAGATGCCTCTGATGTAGAGTTGTGCACTCTCTTTGCCATGGTAATTTATTTACGGTTACCAGGTTGCCAGGATGTTGATTGTTGTTCAATCCTTGATGGGGATTTCCTGTTTAAAATGTTAGTGGCAACCCACGTAAAGAAATGTGTTTTTGTTTAAGCTTTTTTATAAGCTTTTGTCATAATATGTGATAATCCCTTTTCATTGTCTTGTTACATTTCAATCAATGGTAATCAGTTAGATGGATACAAAATAAAATATTATGACTATAATATTTGGATTATAATTTTGTAAATGATTGCATTATAACTGGAGTAATTGTCACTAGAATAATAGGCTGAAATCCCAAAGAAAATCTACAGTTGGCCTTCACCAATCCTCTGAAATAACCCAAATTTAAGACAAGAATCAGTTCAAAATATAGTTCAACATAACCAAACAGATTGTGAAAAATAACCCATTTAGTTGTTATATAAACATGCATATTTCAGATCAATCAAGGGTAGGAAGAAGCCATTCATGTTGTAAAGATTTAAAAGTTTCTATGGGGGCAATATTTCTGATTTTGAACTTTGAATGTTGAAAGCCAAGAATTTGAACATGGTAGCTTTGTCTTTGAATTAGAAGTGGTAATTTTAATTATTCATGTATTAAACTGAAGTGAGTTCCAACGGATCTATTTTACAGTGCTCAGTCGCTTATTTTAATGATTTACATGGAGTGTCAGCAGTTGCAGATGGGATTTCTGTATCAATATGGTCTAAATTATTACAACCAATTTACAAACTTAGGACAATCAATTTAAGGTTAGGTTTAGGGTTAGTTTTAGTATATAGGCATTAAGAATCAATAATATTTAACGCGATACAATAGCCATTACAGCTGGAGGCAGGACCCAAAATGGGAAAAAAATAGACAGTGATCAGTGGGCAATGGGCCAGGTCTACCTGCAACCTCATAACTGAAAGTTGGCTCCATGATGCAGTGTAAGACCTACACATGGTATCCGATTAGACGTATACCCGGTTCAGAATCATCCTTTCCGATATTTGACCTAAAATTCTAGACAAAACAGCAGGAAATTCACAATGTCAGTTAATGTCAAATAGAAAGTTGATGAGGGAATTTGACACATTGCCTTGCTTTGTAAAAGCTGAGTGTGCAACTATTAAAATTGAATAGTCACTGACATTATTTCTTTCATCAAACAAATAGTAACATTTTGAAACGTTTGTGTAAAACTTGATTTAAAAGATTGAGATCAGAACAGAACGAAAAACATTGACAGCATACAGTTGCTTTGGAAATTTAAACTGAATAAAATATAAGTACCTAGTCTTTAATGGTGATATTGTGCATTTGTATTTAATAGTGGGTTTCCATGAAAAGAATAAATTAAAATAATGTTGATATGTTTGACATGCATATATCATGTTTCGAACAGATCAGCTGATGAGAAAACTCCTTAAAACACATTCACTAATTTGGTCCATAGTGCTATGCCGACCACTGTCAGTAGGTATTCCGGAGACTTTTTAAAGATTTTTAAAAATAAGTAAAATACATTATTACCACGATGTAGCCCTTAACGAATGATGAAGATTGGTTCTTTTCTTTTTAAAATCGGTTGATAAGTTTTTTTTCTATGATTTTTTCAAAATTAAAAATTTATCATTTTTTTACATCATTTTCATCATCGATTAAATCAGTATTCTTAGGGAGATTTAACGAAACATATAATTAAACAAATACTCAACAGAGAACGTTCAATCCTGTATTATCTGATAATAGGTAATGTAGCACAGCCTACAATGATATAAGTCCATGAAAGATGTATTTCTCGTTGGTTTTCATTTTTATTCACTTCTGGATTACATTTTGCACCAACAATAATATAGCCTCACTGAGGAGATGAGTTGTCAACAGATACGTAGGGAGAGAGAGCCAAAGGAAAAGTGCCCACTTGGGCATATACATGCAACTTACACTATCTACCAGGAGGACAAAGAGCTGCTCCATTAGCCAATCATAATCAATGCTTGAGGAGCTCCTTGTCCCCCTATCCAATAGGGATAGAAGTCCAAGGCTTAGAGTCACCACCCCATTTGTTTGTTTTGAATAATTCTAGAACATTCTGGAGGGCAATTCTCCCTCCCCCATCACACCTCCAGGGCCCGTCCTCTCTACCCCCCTCCCCATTATGACCATACCAAGGCAACAGCCTCATAATGCTGGGTAAGTCCGGGAGAATGTTCTTTGTCCATAATCTTACAATTATAAATCACTGGTGAACTCCATGCACTTGTACCCTATCCCTATATGCTTAAAACTGCAGAGTACATAGATCAACTACATATTAAATGAAGCAACTATAATTCAGTATTATAATAAGAGCTAACACATTGACTGTGTTACACCAATTATGAGAGTAAACCCACAAGATATAAAACTTGTATTCAAGAACATTTTCAAATATGCCTTGTAAAAATGGGAAAATTGGGGAAAAATCCATATAGAGAGCCCAATAAATCTAATTTTGAGCGATTTTTGACTCAAATTATCTCAGAATCGACGAAAGCTCGGCCTCCACTTACACATCGGTCGGTACCACGCGGTCACCGTCGAACGGTGCCATGGCACATTTTGACCGACGTGTAAGTGGATACCGAGGTGACCGTCGGACGGTCGCATGGGACGGTTTGACCGTCCATACCTCCGGTTTGACCGTCCATGCTCCGGTCAAAGATGTCAGGGGGTACTTCTTTGACCGGAGGGGCAGCCATAAAGGGACAGTCAAAAGTGACCACCTGAAATTTTTTTTTTTCTTTTTCGATAATTATGGTTCTACTGAAGTTAGTCATTATATGGGATACCTCCGGTTGACACATGTGGATATTCTGCAGTTCATTTGCACTTTTTATTTCCTTTTTTTTTCACCTTTTCCCTTGATTTTGTCTAATTTATATCAATTTTGCGCATATTTTACTGCATATTTCGATATGTGGGTGGTTTTCGGGTGCAGAATGTGTTTCTGATGATACTTGTGACCATTTCTGTCACCATGTAAATAATGAAAACAATTATTATGAGTTTATTTCTATCATTACGCTTAATTATTGAGCTTAATTATTGAATGAATAGGTACAAATTTAGTATCAAGTAATAATTTACTCTGAGCATTGTATTATTGCCACCTGTGATTACAATGTAATAATAATGTCTAAGAATTGTCTATATTCAGTAAGTTTCCCACATGTGGGTACTACAACAGACTAAATATGTGATCTATTCGGATTAATGATTTAATTAACTAATAATTGTGGCGAAGGTACATATCAATAATGAATAATATGGAGATCAATCAGGAATAATAGCAACAATATATGGTTAATTCTATTTTATTGGCGTCCAGGGTGTTGAAAAATGGTCATTTTTCAAATAGGTCTGAATCAGAAGCTATTGTTATATCAGGAAACAAGATGTTTTGAAGGGTTTTTGTGCATAAAATGGTAAGGTTATCTCTGGATATTAACTAAGCTATTCACAGATATTCGATTAAATTAATTTTAAATAATAACTATGGATTCGAAATCAGGGTGTTTCTTTGTGGAAATCATTGTATTTTGATTATATGTTACATAGTTGTGATAAACTTTACCATATACATGACGAATAATTATTGCCCTGCTTTTTTGTAACATTGAGTGCGTCTATACTATTTTGTGAAATTTGAGAACAAATTCAAAGAGTTTTTCACTACTTTATAAGCTCTTAGCCTAAGGCATTCGCACAGTATAACACATAAGAAAAGCATGTCTGTTACAGTATAATTATCTGTTAAATACAACAAGTAAATAATCATTACCGATGGGTATATCTTTTTTCATACTTGGCATACGCACGGTATTTGGGGTTACCTGACGATATCCAACACATTCGGGTGTATATTATACAGGTTTATATTTTCTTCTTAAAATACTCGGGTATTGAATATCCATTGGTGATGCATTGTTTTATATTTCATTATCATGTACTGATTGAATGCTGGGTTCATTAAGAAGCCTATATTGAAATTCATCACTACCTTGAGCAACCCTTATACTATAACATTCCATCTCAGCATGATGATAACATTACCTCACAGCAACTGAGATTGTGAGGCTGTATTATTCTTTATAATTGTCTACTCAGATTATCTAATATTACCATTGGTATCACGGTGGAATATTAATCTTAAATATCTATATCTGGATGATATTTAATAGAGAAAAATAACACTTATGAAAGTTCTAACTGTTTTACCTTAAAGCGGCTGGGATGCCTTAGCATTTATTTCCCTATCTTATAAATATATGACGTACAATTGTCTGATATTTCCCAGTTTCCCTATAGTGGCATATGCATGGTATATGCATACTCAAGGCATGTTTCTAATAACATAACCCTGGACTAATATTAAATCTCATCTTAAAGCCAACAATGACTGGTATTGATATCCACCATGAAGTTCCTTTGTAATCACACGAAGTGGCAAGCCACCAAAGAAAAATGTATATAATTGTGTATTTTATTTGTTGAGTAGCAAATACTGTTCTTGTTGAGGAGAAAAACTTCAGAGCAATCGATGTGTTTGTTGTGTATTGATTCAGACCTATTTGAAAAATGCCCATTTTTTACCACCCCGGATGAGAACAAATTAGAATTGATAATATATATTTCAAATTAATATATCTGGTAATATCAAAGAGAGTTTGGTAGAGTCTGGAGATCGATGCTTTGCTAATATATATGTAGAAATTTGACCAGAAATGTACATACAATAATGAATCAAAAGTCTGGTGGTCTCTAGGGGACCATTCGACGTACAAGTGGATACCATGGACCGTCGAGCGGTGCCTCCTAGTGGACCGTCCGACGGTTACCATTCTGGCACTTTTCGACGTATATGTGTATACCGAGGACGGTCAAGAGCGACGGTCAAAAATGGCCATGGGTGGTCACCGTTCAACTGTCGCCACTGGCCACTCTTGACGGTGGTCACGTTTGACGTGTAAGTGGAAGCCCCATTTAAAGCAACCAGCTTGAAAATAAGTAAACTTGAATTATCCTAGTAAAATTATAGGTATGGCAAGGAGTGTAAATTACTGTAAATCACAAAATTAACCTTGTGTCACACCAATTCCATGCCTGGACACATATATTTGGCCCTAACTCTAGAACTACTCAAGATATTAACATCAAATTTTGAACAGATAATAACGTCCCCATGCTATATGAATTAATAGATTTCCTAGGCTGATTAAAATGATAGAATAATACTTTTATGATGTCATATTTCATAATAATTAGTTAATTATTAATTAATCATAAAATTAAATTACACAATGAATAGAAAACATAAGTGAGTCCCAATATATCGATAAAAACGTCATATCACAAAGGAATTCCAGATTATGAGTATTTTTAAGCATATTGAATCATTTGATATTTAGTGACTAGTCCCACTGGCCTGGCCAGTGAACCTACCCTCACCCGTACCGCATAGGAGGCCCCGGGCGCGGCAACAGGCACCACAGTGCACGCTGGGGCTCAAAATGAGCAGAGCTAGCCACTTTAAATTAGTTTTGTTTGTTTCCGACACTAAGCAGTGTATTCATTCAATTTGCAATGTATTCTACTCATTTGGAGCTACAAGCTGGATATGTGTAACATTTAAAAACCTTCATCAGAAGGAGCCGTAATGGTACAATGAATATTTCAAATGGAATTTTCAAGACTTAAATTACTCATTTATGTTACACATACCAAACTAAAGCTTAGGTTGTCAGCTACACGATCATCACAGCTGTTTAGTTCTGAAATGAATCGCAAGAGGGGAGTTCCCTTCCAAAAACGTTGTGTACACTCAGCGTTTCGTGGACGGGAGTGCGAAAAAACGACACCGCATCCAAAACTCTTCAGATTAAATGCTTGATCTACCCAAGTTGTTTATATTCATATATGATGTTTTGTATACCACTGGAACGATAATTCTTTGGCCTT
Organism: Sthenelais limicola; assembly: GCA_942159475.1. Taxonomy (NCBI): domain Eukaryota; kingdom Metazoa; phylum Annelida; class Polychaeta; order Phyllodocida; family Sigalionidae; genus Sthenelais; species Sthenelais limicola. Next base: position 106,948,296 of record OW804099.1, read on the forward strand.
TCTTATGATATATCTATACGTATCTGTTGTTCGTTTCGGTGGTGTGGCATCTATATGAGCACAGAGCCTTTTATATGTGAGTCAGAAAATGTTCACCTCCATAGCGGCGACCTCCGGGATACCTACTGTCAGTCATTCTAAACTTATCTTAGGCTTTTGCAGATTTCATTCCCCGTTGTTTTGCTGTCTTTTCTCTGTTTCCTGATGGAAGGTTGACTCAAATTTCTCCTCCGACCTCCATTGGCCCATGTTGTGGAAATCAGTCATATATTTGGACAATAGATATACATGTCTGGATATTCATTCCCATATCTCAAAGACTATTTAAGATTTCACCAAATTTAAAGTCAAGTAATGACCTCACCACATCTATTAGACTGTCCGAATATGTAGTGTACATAATCATATTTCTACCGGCTTTACAAATCTGTCCCAAATGTGCAAATAGTTTATCTTGTCTGAAGATTGCTTACGCTCCCCATGATGGGGCAGTAATTTGACAGACCTTGAGCCATTGTGGTTTGTGGCTGCCATTTGGGGGCTACAGCCATATAAGAGAGTACAGCGAATGACTCTAGGTCCAGGGCACCAAGAGCCAACTTTCCTCTCTTCTTTTCTCACAAACCTAAGACTTGCCTTAGCATGCGCTAATTGCAGTTCCTAAAAAAAGTAAATCTCGATCACGCAATTACATATTCTGGATCACTCATCAGAATTTTAAGACACTGGTTTGGCTCAGATGCAGGAGTGGCATTTTGTGGCTTTAAACCCCAAACAATGATACACACCGAGGTACTAGGGGCAGACCAGTGAGGTGAACAAGAATGTATCAAAATGAACATACAAGGCACAATCACTCTATTTCAAATGAAGCATTTATTAAATCAAGCTACAACTTTGTATGCATTGAAATTTCCTTGGTGAGTGTTGCATTATTATTACTATAACCAACATGTCAGTTTAAACTCACATAAGCAGTTACATTTTTACAAAACATCAATCATTAAAACCATTTAATGTAATCAAAACAACATAGGAATAAACAAAACATTGGTAACACATTTCAGATTTCTTTTTGTTCCCCTCTTTTAAAACTAATCCAAAAGTAATTTGACCAACAATTGGGAGAATCTCATACAGTTGTCCATGGTACTGACCATCCTAATTTGTATTTGGAACACCTGTCTAAATTCTTTCATGTAATCACTTCACTTATTATCCCCCTACATCAGTTGTCTCCGCTATTTATACTTGGAATTCTTGTATAAACAAAAGCAGCAGAATATTGATAAATCCAGACCTATAAGTCATATTATGTGATGTGTTTCAGGAAAATGAGTCATCAGTCATGAAAATTAGATTTTGAGAAACCATCATATTTGAAGAAATGAGACTAAGTCGATTCCAATGAATGTAAAAATTAGGGAGATCTAATAAGTATCATATCTTTTTAGTCAAATATCTTTATTTTTTAAAAACAAATTTGCAATATTTCTAGGTGGATAATTACCAGTAAAGTAGCTAAATATACTCAATAGTATGATCTAAGAGACAAACTGATATAATTAGTGAACCGTCTTAATTTTCGGTACATGTATTCATACAACCACAAGGACTACACATCCCAACAATGAAAATATTCTAACAGAGATATCTTGTAAGTAAAGAACTTTGAAAACACCAATTTTGCAACTTGCGACTTGTGACTAGCAGCATAATATAGATAGGCTCAGTTTTATTAGTCATAATTTGGATGAACTAGGTATGGTTTGCTTTGCATAATAGCTGAAAACGCAGCATTAATAGGCTTAGCTTGACAGCATCATAAAATAGTTGGGTTGACCATGTTGGCCAATTTCTCTTTAGCTCATTGCATTTGGATGTGTTGCCTTCTCTGATGTAGCGGTTGTAGTCAGTCACTTTAGTTTGTATCAATAGATTAGCCAATGCTGAAAGAAACATATAAAACCATTTTAATGCTTCTGTGCTCTTTTGTTTGTTTTCAAATCTGTGTATATACAATTTAAACAATATTTGGGTTATCAGATTGGGAGACAAAAAACTGAATAGGCTAGGCACTAGTAGGCCTACCATTGGTGTATATTTTGCTTTCGTATTCACTCAAGGTTTTTATATATAAATGATGATGTTTACATGATTTGTGTGTGTTCCCATGAACATTTTTTGAAATTCTTTTTCAATATTGAAGGCAACTAAGACCATCAACGTTTTATGGAAGAAATATCATAAGATAAAAAACATTGTCACATGTTCATGATGCCTTAAGGCAATACATGTCCTCCCAACTGGAGTGCCGGGGGGCAATATGTGTCCTTCTTACGGCAATATGCACCTTGAATCGGGTAAACTTCTATATTCTGTCATCTAATGTGTGAGGAATAGCCATGGAGTTTTCCACAATTGTCAGTTAATATTTGGTCAAATTTAATCCTAATTGAAAATTTAATTCAGAAGATCCCCTGCAGAAGTTCTTTTCCTGTGCCTTTATTTTTGCAGGAAGGAATTTTGGACTATAAAACTAATGTGCTATTGTTGGCATCTTGTTTTGTTATCTTTATACATATCTTAGAAATATGTCATCCATTTATATATCACACATCCCTCAAGATCTAGTAAATACAAAGTATAGCACTCACGGTTTGCAGGTGTTGACCAAACAAATTTTGGACCCAAAGCAATGGGAGTCAGTTCTGCAGTTGGTATATATCCTGCAACAGTAAGTAAAAGAAAGTAAAGAAATGATTGAGCCATGAGATTAATTGATTGCATCTTGAGACACTACTTCAAAGTTTATAACATGAAAATATCTGTCTTTGCTGCATGAAAACATAATGGCTAGGCGGAGGTTACACTTACGGTTTGCAGGTGTTGAACAGACAAATCTTGGACCCAAAGCAATGGGAGTCAGTTCTGCAGTTGGTATATATCCTGCAGCATTGAGGAAATGAAAGTAAAGAAATGATGGAACCATGAGATTAATTGATTGCATCTTGAGACACTACTTCAAAGTTTATAACATGGAAATATCTCTGTCTTTGCTGCATGAAAACATAATGGCTAGGCGGAGGTTACACTTACGGTTTGCAGGTGTTGAACAGACAAATCTTGGACCCAAAGCAATGGGAGTCAGTTCTGCAGTTGGTATATATCCTGCAGCATTGAGGAAATGAAAGTAAAGAAATTATTGAATAATGAGATTAATTAATTGATTAATAGGATTAAGAAACGGATTTTGACATATCTTTAAATTTGCAGATTACAGTGATAGTAATCATTAGGACTTCTAATTAGTACTTCCATACAAATTGCCCATATTTGGGCCAGGGAGTATTCACTGTGGCAATCATACATGCCCCCTATGGGTTTACAACTGAACAGGTCCAATGTCTTTGGTTAAACCCATCAAAAAACTCAATGGAACCAGTGCTATTCTACATTTGTCATGGTATCACGCCAACATCTGTTAACTGAAAATTGTTTCCTTGGTTTGGGCTTTGAAATATACTTCTCTGTGGGTTGCATTGATTTATTCAACTGGGGACCCTAAATTCATATTTAAGAATGGCCATGGATTTTTCACTACCATTGGAAAGAATTCACCTCAAGTTTTGCTAAACATTAAGACATTTTGAAACAAAGTTTAATTAATATGGTACATATGCATGGTAGATCTGGGTATAGGTGAACATGTGGGAAGACTACTCCCATTATTAAGGAAATAATTATCTGCTTAAATGTTAAAACTTTAATTCCCATAAGGGGGAAACAATATTAATATTTAGATATTAATTAATATGATTTATGTCTATTTCAAAATACCTTGTGCATAGGAAGATTGCATTCTGAAGAACTACTACTCATTATTAGAGTTTGGATGTCCATTTCATGAAGCAATTTTGTTAAATTTCATTTGTGCATTCATATTTACAGGAAGGAATCATGTTCAATAAATGTGTTATTGCTAGCAGCTAGTTTCATTTTATTTCTGTATGAATGTATTTATCTTGAAAATATGTCTACCCTTTATATATAACACATCCCATAGGATCTGGTAAATACAAAGTATAGCACTCACGGTTTGCAGGTGTTGGACAAACAAATTTTGGACCCAAAGCAATGGGAGTCAGTTCTGCAGTTGGTATATATCCTGCAACAATAAGGAAAAGAAAGTAAAGAAATGATTGAACCATGAGATTAATTGATTGCATCTTGAGACACTACTTCAAAGTTTATAACATGAAAATATCTCTGTCTTTGCTGCATGAAAAACATAATGGCTAGGCGGAGTGTACACTTACGGTTTGCAGGTGTTGAACAGACAAATCTTGGACCCAAAGCAATGGGAGTCAGTTCTGCAGTTGGTATATATCCTGCAGCATTGAGGAAATGAAAGTAAAGACATGATTGAACCATGAGATTAATTAATTGATTAATAGGATTAAAAAAAGGATTTTGACATATCATTACATTTGCAGATTACAGTGATAGTAATTAGGACTTCTGATTAGTACTTCCATACAAATTGCCCATATTTGGGTCAGGGAGTATTCACTGTGGCAACTATACATGCCCCCTATGGGTTTACAACTGAACAGGTCCAATGTCTTTGGTTAAACCCATCAAAAAACACACTGGAACCAGTGCTATTCTACATTTGTCATGGTATCATGCCAACATCTGTTAACTTAAAGTTGTTATTTGGTTTGGGCTCTGAAACATACTTCTCTGTGGGTTGCATTGATTTATTCAACTACGGACCCAAAATTCATATTTAACAATGGCCATGTAAAGTTTTTCACTACCATTGGAAAGAATTCACCTCAAATTTTGCTAATCATTAAGACATTTTGAAACAAAGTTTAATTAATGTGGTACATATGCATGGTAGACCTGGGTATAGGTGAACATGTGGGAAGACTACTCCCATTATTAAGGAAATAATTATCTGCTTAAATGTTAAAACTTTAATTTCCATAAGGGGGAAACAATATTAATATGTAGATATTAATTAATATGATTTATGACTATCTAGAATTTGGATGTCCATTTCATGAAACAATTTTGTTAAATTTCATTTGTGCATTCATATTTATAGGAAGGAATCTTGTCAATAAATGTGTTATTGCTAGCAGCTAGTTTCATTTTATATCTGTATAAATGTATTTATCTTGAAAATATGTCTACCCTTTATATATCACACATCCCATAGTATCTAGTAAATACAAAGTATAGCACTCACGGTTTGCAGGTGTTGGACAAACAAATTTTGGACCCAAAGCAATGGGAGTCAGTTCTGCAGTTTGTATATATCCTGCAGCAGTAAGGAAAAGAAAGTAAAGAAATGATTGAACCATGAGATTCATTAATTGCATCTTGAGACACTACTTCAAAGTATATAACAAGAAAAGATCTCTGTCTCTGCCGCATGAAAATATAATGGTTGCAGGGGTGGGGTGGGGTGATGTTTGACCTAGTTACTATAGAGGTCAAAGTCAAAGTAAAGAAATCCGTTTAGTGTGTGTCAACTATTCATTGGACCAAGTATCCTAGGAATGCTAAGCATACTAAAAATGAGACAGTAAGCAGAATGAACACTTACGGTTTGCAAGTATTCCACAAACAAATTTTGGAACCGAAACATTGGGAGTCAATTCTGCAGCTCTGCCCTTTCCTGCAATATTAATTCATTCATTAGAATACTTTTCTTGCTAGACTTTACATCTCTGTCTATCTTTTGTAATTATTACACAATAATTGCCTTGTTGAATTGTTTGAACCCTCTCATTGGTTTCTTTGTTGGTTTATTGATTAATTTCTGAGAGAACATTACACATTTTACAAACTTTGGTGTACGTTGAGTTTGCCCCTTAAGGCTCAGAGCTTGGAGGGTCCCTCGGTACTATGGGAGCTCTAAACAATAAAAAGCCATTAGAATCCCTTTAAGATACCGAGTTGGGACAGCTATTAGGACTTTAGGGTTTGAATCACTGACCTACCCTTCTTAGCTGATCTGAGAGGCTTAGACTACCTTCAGCTTAGACTAACTTGTAAGTTAGGTTTCTCTTCAGGAGATCTCAATTCCTAGATTTGTAGTTAGTGAGATCGAATAAGATTTTGAACCACCAATACTACCAGAATGTTGACAAGTATATTTATATCTGGATAAATTAGGAAGTTTGGAGGATGACAGCCCAAACGCAATACTATAGGCCTATGTATAACGTCTTCTAATATTCACAACATTAGTAAAGCACCTTGGCAACTGGAGTCCTTGACAATGATTTTCCCACACCAAATTATTTCAACTATGACTTATGAAAACGAATGGAAACTGGATCTGAAAATACTCAACATGATATTAATTATAGCACTAAAAAATGTTATTCCGAATGTATAAAAAACTTAATGTAAACATAACAGTGTACCCCTATTGTCAATGACGACTGGGGATTTGTTCACTTTTCTTGAAAAATGTAAATACACCAGAGAACATGGAGACCTCCCTTAGTCGGAGAAGCGTCCTCTGTCGGCGAGAAAAAAATCTAAAATAAAAGTTTCTAATCTAATCTAAATTAGAGTGTGTGGGTGCGGGTGTGTAGGGGGGTGGCTATATCGTGTGGTACTGTTCTTTCCTTCGTCCACACCAAAAATTCTTTTGTACATGATGCATGATCCTATCATGTAGATTAACAACTATCATCTTTCCTTCTACACTGATTGCTAATTACCTTTACTTATGGACCACTCCTTTCCCTCTATAGTAGTAGGACTGCACCTAACAGTCCCTGGAGGAAGATCATGGACAATGCTAGACAATAGTCCCTGTGAGCCTTGTATATCCTTATCACTTATGGCTGTATGAATATATTAAATAAATAAAAAAAAAAATGCATGATGTCTGTGTAAATAATACACATAATAAATGACACTCTTGTATTCTGGGATTTCTACCACGGCCAGGAACAAATTTGATGTTGAGGAATATCAAACATCAGCTTTGCACAAAGATATCAACAAAATGCTAATACCCAAGTCCTAGAAGATATGTAGTGAGATCAGACTTAAAGCTAAGCATTGACATGATTTTGTCAACAGATAAAGGAATGATGGATGCTGTGTTAGGAATCATGGAACATACTGAGGCAGTGAGACGAGGGTAGGAATCAGTTGTTTTACACTCTCATTTGACACCTTACTTTTCCTCTGTCACCCTCATAGGGGGAAAGAGGAAACACACAGGCATAATAGGATACCCTGCTCGTTTTGAATACTAGCAATCGTTCTTTTGTATGCACAGAACCATAGGCAGCTATACACAGGACCTGCCTTTGGTAACCCTGTCAGCTGTGCACATAATGGTTTTAGTAAGTCGCTATAGGACTCAAGAAACCTTTTGGTTTAGAGTCAAAAGTCTTAATCACTATACCACTTTGACCCCTCTGCAATATAATAATATTTAAAATATATGGCAAACTTACGCATGTGAAGCTGTGTCGGCAGGACAATGGAAGTAAATAATTAACATAAATCATTCCGGGAGTCAAACATATATTATTTCAGGAGCAAAACATAATCATTTCATGAGTGACATTAACTCATATAGAATAAGAATTATATGGAACTTTAACCTTGCTAATCTATCGAATATCGAAGTTGAACGATTACAATGAAGATGCTATTAGTTATTGGGTGAAGTAAACTGCATTTATGTGCATTGATTCATTTTAGATGTATTGAATATAACGATCATATGTGATCCGTTTTAGGAAAATGAGTCATAAGTCGCAAAATAGGGATTTTGAGACATCGCCATATTTGAAAAGAGGAGATCAAGCCAATTCTAATGATAGTAAACACTAATACACCTAATAAGTATTTCTGTACTTTAGGTTAGATATTTTTATTTTGAAAAAAAAAGTATGCAATGTTTCTGGATGGGTAATTACCAGTAAAGTAACTAAATATACTCCATACAAAGGCCTTCAAATCACAAGGATATATTTAATATAATGTCCCGAAATTTGATACATTGATTCATATGACTATAAGTGATAAACCGTCTAAAATGCAGAACATTTCAACAAAGAGATCTTGTGAAAAAAACAACTTTGAAAAATATCCATTTTGCGACTTATGACTCATTTTCCTGAAACCCATCACATATAAATTCCCCAAAACATTTCAATGCTGGTCACTAAGATGAAACTTTGAATGTAAGTATGATATAGAAGATCTGCCATGGTACACATACCTATTGCAAAACTGATCAAAACCACAAAGATCTTGTCCATCATGAAATCCTTCCTGAAAGATGGTTAAAAAACCTTTCGTATCTTTTCATGGAATTCAGTACCCTTAACCCTGGACATCTGTGGTTCACCACACATATTCATTCCAGGAATAAGGGACAAAGTGAATATTTCAATCCTACATATAACCTTCTACAAAAACTCATGTGTGAATGTGATGGTTTTGACAGTGAAAGGATGGTATTGTCATCATGAGTTTGTTAGAAAATATCTAACTCAGTAATATATGTAGGAAATTAACCTTTAAACTTGAAATATGAAGATAATTAGATGAACTATCTTAAAGGAAACTCTAAGAATGTGCCGATCCGTGATATTGTGGTCAAAAAGATAAAAACGATAATATGCAAACAGATTCCTTGTCTTTTTAGTCATGAGAAAAGTGTACTTTCGATGGCTAGCAAGTCAATGATTATAATACGATCAACATAATGGTATGGTCAAATAGTTGAGAGATTAAATACAATAGTATGGTATTGTAATGGAATTTAATGTAACCTAGAAGAAAGTAATAGATGAGGAACGTTAATGATACTACTGTTTTTGTTCCATACTTAGTAATACTTATAAACTATTCACCTACCTCAGTGTCCAGATACCTTGAGTTAAAGTCAGCTGAATCTATTGTGAGAATGCAATGGCAATTTGCCCAGAGATTCGGTATGGAAATGATGAAGTCAGAGAAGTCGGATGATAGTAGTCTTCGGCCAGGCAGCAAGATGTATCCAAGCTTACTCTGTCCCCTTCATTTATAGTCACACGTTAATTATTCATTAGCATCAAAATGGGTATAGCAAAATGCGCTCCTGGCGATCCACCCTTATGATTGGCTGAGGGGGATCTTCCTGCCGCATGATCATGACCCCAGCGCTCTCAGGCGGAGGGGAGGGGGGGGGGGAGAGGGGGAGGGGGGCGGGACGGCCCTTTTAGTGGTAAATTCAACTCTCAAGAATTGCAATTATTTACACTATACTGTGTATATACCATGACTACCTCATGGTACCTGTACTTATATATACTGCTTGATGTTTTACTTAAAGCTGCATTCTCCGCAATTCGAAGCAGCGAAAATACAACAAAATTTACTTATGTGTTAAGTTAGAGGACTATATCAATCTGTATTTGGCTGCTGTGTTTGTTTATAATTATAAGAAATGGAAGTTGAATCGGCAGAGAGAAAACTGCTGCCTGTGAGTGATAATAAGTGTAATTTGTAATTATCACAGGAAAGGATTGAGGCTTGAGCTCAAAATACTAATCAGGATGATTAGAATGTCTGTAGCGGTGGAAGAAACCCTTGAAAAGGTGGCTTTTAGGTTGGTAAAGAATAGAACAAAATTTAACTGTTCACGGACGAGAGCAGAGTGTGCAACTTTAACATCCTCCTGACAAAAAGGAACTCCAAATTATTCCAACCAGAGTTTTTTTGGAAATGATACTAGAAGTTTCGACTTCCTTGTTTGTATCCTAACATAAGTAACACATGAGAGTTGAACAATGGAGAAATGGCGCAGTTAAAAGTGTACAGATAACTATGTGTACTTGCGGATATACCTTGGGTTTGATTTAAAGATGTTTAGTGTGCAAAAAAAATTAATTCAATTGATAATTTTGAATATCAGTGATAATAATCAATATACACAAGGTAATTACTCACTGTCAAATAATAATTGCCTAATATGATATTATACTTTTGCTATCCAAATAAGGAATTCTCGTCATGACCAAACCAAAATAGTGATTGACCAGCATTATCCATATAATATACGGGTAAAGTGATTTCTACAAAAAGAGGTAGAACAGAGGGGTGTCTTTGTGTCACATGTTCTTGGAATCTGGGGTGTCCCCATCTACTTTGTTGGTCCCTACAGGTCCGTCGACCCTGTCTGTAGGTCATTATAAGTGGTTTGTGAAGGTATCTGGGGTGAAAATGTGATTTTGAAGCCTTTTTTAAATTAGGTTCTACACACTCTGTTAATAGTCTTAGAAAGCCCCTGTGAGATACTACCTCATTTCCCATAAGTTACTACCTGCCTTCCAGGGGGATCTGACTACATGTTTTGTATTTTAAGATTTTTATTCAGCAATAGAACATGTAACAATGTATCAATTACAATTTTCTCAGGACATGCTGATTTAATTATAGAAAAAGAGTACAACTACCTCTGTACCACAATCTCCCTATTAGATGATGCATGGTATGTACAAATCCCAGTCTACTGCGCCGTAATCCAAGTAACACAAGAGTTGCTCTACTCACACACAATTGAAATGTTCCGCTAACCCCTTCACTTTGAGGCCTGTATGGGAGAGTGGTTTGTTTAATCGTACCATAGAGGTTACAGAGCTCTTTGAATAATAACCCATTTGTGGTGCCGGTGGGAGTCAGGCCGGTACTGACTCAGGGATGGGGACTAATCCGGAGCTAAAGTGGTGTTGGTATTGGTGTATTCCAACAGAGGTCGTATGTACTCATTTGCCCTGCATTTTATATTAATTTTGTGTATTGACTCTAGTACTTCTTCATATTTTCTTGTAAACACCTTTTACCCTTATGTTGTTCTGCATTCTTATATCTTACTGCGGCAGGTGTTTTGAGGTGTAATAAAGGATTTGGCTGGCGAGGACCATAAGAACCTAGTTGTGTCGTTATTTCTATCTAGTCTCATAGCCACTACGATACAAGGGAAATAACCAAACACAACACATTGAACTCTAGACCCCCATTGGTCTGGATCGTGTTTGGTTGAATTTGGAACACTGCCCATACAACTGTAGTCGCTTGGGGTGCATTAGGTCCCCTGATAACTTGTGTGCTAGTCTTGAAGCCACTGAAGATATCCATTGAAATGCGACTAAACCTCTCATCAATAGATGTTTCATCAGCGGGGATTTTTTAACTCCCGACCTAGTTTTTCGATGCAAGTTTTACTTGGAACGCGGTATGCCGCACATCCTCAAACAGAAATGTGGTGGACACTGCACCCTTTCACTGGCAACAAACCTTCTTCCTGTCGGTATAAGCAACATTCCCATTTTTGCACCATGCAGAGAGGCTTCTCCATCTTCGCCGACTCCTTAACAGGCTTATCAGCCTCCGGTTTTTCAGGTTTCTTGGCAGAAGTGGGCTTTAAATAAGGCTTACTCCCCATGGTTCTATCCCAGGGTTGCGATTTCTAAGTCAAAGACAGCATACCCTCTTGTTGCCGTAGTACTGTTTGTAAGTTGTTTGACCCTCACCCGCAAAGTGAGCAGGGCACGCTTACAATTTAGAAAATCATAGAATTCTGCAGACACCAATGAGGTAGTTGCGCGAGTATTGTACAAAAATTCTCCTCCTCCTCAGCTTCAGGGTTTGCGGCTAAGTTTGTCAGATCGGTGACACAAGTTTGGCCTTCCGGAGTACAGCTTACTGATAGCAACGCCGAGCCATCATCAGTATCTATCTTTTTCCGACTGTGTCCTATTTGCGAGAGATTTTGCGAGAGACTGCGTTCAACCGAGAGTTTGTCCGCTGCGCCAATGCCCCCAGGCCCTTGCATTTGACATGATGGGTCTCTGTCTCATTACACCCAAGCCCTTTGCCTTTTCCAACTTCATGGTCCATACCGTAAGGATATTGTCTACTAAAAGTACCATATTGCACCAATAGAACACCCAGGCGTTATTTTTTTCAGACCACTCTTAGCCCCGGCACTTTTTCGAGGCAGGCGTTAATATGGGGCAGGCGTTCATTGTTTTATGTTAATGAATACCCATGCTGTAATAGTGGATTGAGGAAATGGAATCTAATTATTGAGACCCGGCGTTCGTTCAGGGCCAGCGTTTATTTATTCCATGACATTCAATGACCCGGCACTTTTTCAGGGCAGGCCTTTGTTTGTGACCTGGTGTTCTATTGGTGAATTACAGTAGTATCTAGGCTACCCCATTTGTGAGTCTTGTCAAACTTGTGGGTCTCGCCATCGCTTCCCTGCAAGACCCTCCTTAATTACCCAACTTCTTTCCCTCAGGGGCTTAAGCCTTACCACCCTTTACCAGTGTTTCTGTAAATGCCAAGAGATGGGGGCAGCTCGCCTGGATGTGGCCTTTTTCGCAGCATAACCAGCATGCCTGTTTGCACGCCATGCCATGGCAGAAGAGGGCCCCTTGGTTTTATCCCAGGGTTTCTTTCCTTGCGCACCATATCTGTTTGCTTTCTGGTGCACGTCCTTCCCTAATGCTATTAGAGACTCCGTATTGGATTCATTGTCTGCTTGCTCATCAATGGTAACATAAGAGGGATCTTCCGTTCCAGAGGTGGCCTCCCTTCTTTTTCCTATAGAATTTATATCCACGCTTCTTGAAGACTGAGGGCAACTTTGTCCAAGAACTTGCTTATATGTGCCTTGACTGCCAAAGCGCACAAACTACATGGCAATGCTTGGAACAAGTATTCCAGTGACTGTGTGGTGGTGCTGGGTCTGAGTGGTTCCCCCCACTCTGGCCCGGTGCCGCTAGCCAGCTGCCGGTCTCCCCGGTCTAGTCACCTGGTTCTCCGGGGCCGGCCAGGCTGGATGCAGGCTGGCATGTGCTCCTGCTGCAGGGAGAGTAATATTAGGTGTCGTTTTAGGGTTTAAGATTTCATATTCTCGTACTTCATGTCTAGCTGTCATTTGCCTGTTTGCTTGTTATGTTGAACACCATCTCTACCTTCTACCTTTTTTATTCATATATCTCACTCTTGCAGAGCTGAGTTGTTCTGCCCCTCGTTGACAAGGAGTGTTCTCGGTAGCTAATACAGCAAACCCAGCTAGCAAGGACTCAAAGATTTGGGTTGTCTTGACGTGTTGTTATTCCAGATTCATTCGCCGTGATAGTTTAATTGCAGACACTACAAGACAAGCATTATTTTGAGCAGAGCAGCAAGCTACCTTCTTGATAACATTCATATCAATATATTTAAAATGGTGCAAGAAGCTGTTGAGTGTATTTCCTGCACGTAGCTATGTCCTCAATTTTATAAGTGACTAGTATTAACTCATTCAACCTAGTCTGAAATTTGTAAATAACAGAGTTTATAACTAACTAACTTTATTTGATTTTGTTAATAATACAATAAGGGTCTTCCTTCCCTAAGCCTGTTTTTGGGTATGACCATAAAGTGCCTTTCTGTCTCTTCTCTATGTCTCTCTCTCTCTCTATTTCATTTCATGATCATAAACTGCCTCCCTCTCAGCTCTCCCGCCCATGATATAATATTATTCAGTTACATCAACAGCGATTGTTCAGTGATGATACTATAACTTTTCAAGCTTTTATTGATTATTGAAGTCAGAGTTTATTTAAAGATAAGAGAACAATACAAGGTAAAGGGAAGAAAAACACTAGAGAGGGGAGAAAACTTATAGATGAGAGCATTTCTAGCATTTCTAATTGTTGTGTGAAAAGAAATAAGATTTAAAGATTTAGGTAGCAACAGATTTACAATGCCGCGCTCACCCAACCACCTACCCCCTACTACCCCACACCCCATTGCCAAGCTTCATACACCTCTGCACCTGTAATGCACACTGTAAGCATACATCCTATGCATGGGTCAGAATTTCAGAAAATGTACAATAGCTGCTCTACTTATTTAGGAAATTCTGCTAAATTAGGCTGAACAAGGATGAATACTGGGTATGTCTGAGTATATTTGGTATCACATTGATTTAAAGTATCAGTTCTGTTTTGTTAAACTGCATTTTGAAGCTAATTTTTGTCTTAAATGTGGGTTATTTGAAAGAATTTGTGAAGGTGAATTATACATTTTCTGAAGACCTGACCCACATACTATATGGTGTAGCTACAGGTGTGCCGTTCTCATCCGGTTAGAAACTCTAGGTATTCCTCAGAAAGTTAAACATGAAGCAGAATGGCACCAGGAAGTTTCCCCGATTGCCTGGATGGGATTTCCCAATGAATATCATTATAGATCCATTACCTCATGAGTGAGTCATTCATTTTATTTGTACCTAGTCTTATTATTTACACTTGAGTCAAGTGAAAGGGCGTGAGGGGCAATTGAACAAAAAATTACAACTCTTTTCTTAACTACATGTAATCCAGTAAGAACTATATATGCTTATATGTTTTATAGATATATTATCTCAAGAGTGAGACATTCCTGTCGTTTTCTTTCCTCCTAATTATGTCATTCATACTTTATTATCTGTATCGGACAACACCCACACTCGACTGTAATAGCCTGAGTAACAAGTCTATTTGATGCTTATTTCTAAGACTTTCCTTATAATTATATCAAGTTAATGAAAAACTTCTGATACTCAATGTTTGTTGTAATGTGGGACTTAGAGGAGATGGAAATCCCAATTCGGGGACCATGTATCCCAAGTATAAATAAAATTATGAAAGGAAAATTAAAATGTTTCACTACAGTGGGATCCCGCATAAATACTCTCAATCCAAATAATTATCTTATTCATACCAAAGGGTGTCATACCATGGGATTTATCTGAATATATACCTGAATATATGGGTCTTAGAGTATGATCCTAATAACAACAACTGCAAATAAAAACCGCCAGAGCCAATCCCTATCTCATTTTTATTTGATGCCCTATTAGAGTTCAGAGATGGACGTTAAGAAAGGATTTTTTGTGAAGAATCTGTAAAGTTACTAACTGTTTTAATGATTTGTTGAGTTCACCCTTTGCGGAGGACAATATATTGTTTCGGAAGGTATCTGAGGGTAAAATGCAATGTTGAAGCCCTTTTGAATTGGGATATCCACACACCATCTATATCCTTTTTTGTGGACAAATGTCAAAAGCACATGATCCATCACTTGACCACCTCTTAAATGAAAACATAGTGACGTCATGCCTTCATCTCTGGCAATGCATACCAGATCCTAGACAAGGCAGTGGGGAAGGAGAGGGAGGTGGTAAGGGGAGAGAGAGGAAGAGGGAGGGGGAGATGGTAGAGGGGAAAAAGAGAAAGGGGTGGGAGATAGTGAAAAAGAGAGGAGGGTGAGGGTTGGGGAATTGAAGAGGGTTAGGGGAGGGAAGAAATGTATGACAGACAGAAGAGCGAGCAAAAATAGGGGACGGACAGAGTGTAGGGAAGAGAGAGAGGGAGAGAGAGGGAGAGAGAGGGAGAGAGAGGGAGAGAAGAGGTGAGGAAAAGATGGGCGGCTGAGAATACATGGCAACATGTTATATAGCAGATGTTACCAATTCCAGACGTTTTGTTTAGTGTTAATAATATAACAATATACAATCAATATCAGCTAAGGTTAAGCATAAGGTTTTGTTTGAATGTATGATTACTATCTATACCTATTATGATTTGCCTCTTTTCTTCTTCTCATACAACCCACATTCAACACAGAATTATTGTCCAAATTCAGTTTTGATTACGCAAGAATTTCTCAAAATTGACGCAACTATATTCAGGTTTACATAAATATTAAGTATTTTTCGTCGCAACTGCATGGAGCTCGACTCATGAGGTAATGTTTTGTAACATATGGAGGAGCAAACGCAATAACCTCTTTCAATTATATCCGTCTGTCTGCCATACATCAGGAAAGAGGAAGTCTGAATTACTTAGATCATAGTTATAAGCAGTGAGTAAACAGTCTCGACATTTGAGATCAGACATATATGAGATTAGATATCAATGAGTATCTTTCTACGTTATACATGTGGATTTTCGAGAACGTGAAACATACCATAATCTGTATGGAATTGTTTTTCGAAATAAAATATATGTTTATACAAAAAAAATGAGTTAAACTAAAATACAAATTTCAAAAATGTTAACTGTTTCAGAATGTTTGTTAATGAATACATAGGTAAGTAAAATCAAGATGAAAATTTGATTTCAAATTAGATTTATTCAGGTTTAGACAGTTTAATAATAGACAAAATGTCATGGGCAAACTTACTATAATTAAAACAAAACAAGAAAAAATGTATTAAGTTAAACCACCAATACCCTATGTGTTGCCTGGTTAGATTGTAGTAACCAATATCAAACATGCATCAACTAGAACAATCAATATAATATCTTTTATACTAAGTACTAATAGGAACAAGAAATCTAGTATTTCGAAAATTCCATGACTCCAAAATTCCTAAATAATATCCAGTGATACAGATATTTTTCTAATATTTTCAGTATTGTTCTTAAATATGAAGTTAAAAGCCCCCTTATCTCCTTATTAATGAGTGTTCTCCTTATCAATAGTGTGAACAATCTCATGTGCTCAATATTTGATTGGAGGAGACTATAATTAAATGTAACAACTTAAGAGACTCAAGATTATAGTAAACGTTTAATGTATCCATAAGTTATCAGGGGACCTAATAACTGTAATGTTAGAATGATTTATTGGACTGAAATTAAATCTATATCATTTGTTGCATTCAAACTGTGATACTCTGAGTTAGATAAAACTCAGTGAAAACAAATACCTTTGATCCTTTCATACCTTTCATTCATTCAAGTTGGACATGGTGTAAAAAGAAAAATAAGAGGGAAGTGTAGTGACTATGTATTCAATAAATAAAGAAAACATAACATTGAGTTACACAGACTTTATTCCCATTGATCTATACATATTTAGACATGTTGTCATTCAAACATATGGCAAGGCATATCTAAACATTGGAATATCCCTTTAATGTGAACCTTTTCTAATGTCCCCAGGACTTATGGTAAGGTGAATATGAAAAGGTTCACATTAAAGCCATATTCCAATGTTTAATTACAATAATAGGAATGATAGGAAATTTGTTAGCATGAATATACTCTTCACTACCTTTATTTCAATTTAATTGTAGACATTTCAAAATGTTTGCTTGGATGTACAATCAGTATGTACATGTTGTTAGTCGCCGATCTTTGGATTCTGATGGTAAGTGGCTGGAGAGTTGTAACCGGCCAGTTTCAGCTCATGCTGGGCCTGTTATTAACGGGCCTGATAATAACGGGCCTGTTATATACGTGACAACTGGCGTAATATAAAGGAACTAAAACCCGGAAGCATTTTCTACTCTTTCAAATGAAATCCTCCATGCGCTATATAGACTACCATACAAAATGCAACGCCAAGTGCATTGTGCATAGATTGGCTATGCCGAAAGTGTCCACATTGTTTTTGCCTTGCTCGCTTGAAAGTAAACATGAATGGCTTCTAAAATCGCTAATCCTTGATTTCCATAGAGGAAACTTCGCTATCTGGGAGAAAACAATATTACAAACATTTCTAACAATTCAGATTTTTTATTTCTTTCTTTTTTAAGTCCCTAGACACACTAATACGGCCGGGACACGGCATTCATAGTGGTTTGCTTCACTTTCGGTGGCGGTTACTGTCATAATATAAAGGAACTAAAACCAGGAAGCATTTTCTACTCTTTCGAATGAAATCGTCTGTGCGCTATATAGACTACCATACACAATGCAACGCCAAGTGCATTGTGCACAGAGTGGCTATGCCGAAAGTCTCCACATCGCCTCGCTTGCTCGAACGTAAGCACATAGGCCTAAGGGCTTCCAAAATCGCTAATCCTTGCTTTCCATAGAGGAAACCTTTGTTATCGGGTTAAAATATTTCCGTCATTTCTACCGATTCAGATCTTTTATTTATTTCTTTATTAAGTCGCTAGACACGCTAACACGGCCGAATCTGTCAAGGTCAAGGTCGCCATAATGTGGGCGCGACATCCGGGCTCCGTTGATTGAATGCAAAAAGTGGAAGGTTTATTTCTATCCGGAACGGAGATTGCGGCTGATGTAACCAACATTGTGAAGTTATACTTACAGGTACATGTGTGATATTGGTAAGAGAGATGTAAAATAAACTAAATATTATAATGTGATCGGTTGAAATGTGGAAAGCATCCTGATTTGGACGTTATAAAGGCGGCGTTTTGACTCGGTCCTTACCATGTACCGTAAGATGTAAAATAGTAACCCATATGATTGAGTGGAAGACCTAAATTATAGCAGTTCATCATGCTGTAAGTACCTCTAAAACGTTTTTTAAATGGTCTAATATTTGTTAATATGTGTTTAAACAATAGTATTGAATCCAAAGATATGCGACTAAAGACATTAATGCCCTTGATTTGGTGGCTTTGGCTGTATGTGGTGAAATAACGGCCTCATCCACCAAATCTTGGGTCATTAATCCCATAATAGATGCTATCATTTCGATGTTATTAGTTCCTATTTTTAGTTCCATTATATAGTCATGCACCTAGACAGTTAAAACTACACTAGACATCGCCAGACAGAATATCATTATAGGTACTGTGAGCTTTTGGTCATGACAAATAGTCATTTATTGCTGTATGAAAATGTTGAATAATAAAAAAAAAGAAAAAGAAAACATATGCCTTGATATACCCTACAGATTTGAATCCATTTGTTGTCTTCAGCTGACTTCAGCTGACTTCAGCTGATCGATTCACCAAATTTTATTGAAATCTAAGCAGGAAATTCTCTTTCAGTCCATTAATCGCTTCATGGAAAGTACGGAAGTTGTATTCTTCATGCTGCATAATTTTAGCCAGTGCTGGAAAGGAGTATGGAGGTACATGTGTAATAGCTTTCACTAAGTACTGATGCTTGTAACCGTAAACAAATTTGCCTGAAAATCTGTCCCGGTTTTGTGTGTATACATGTGTTAGTAAGTACTGTTTCTACAATCATATTAAATTTCATTAAGATGTATCAGGTCGTTTTTGTTTTAAACAAAAACATATTCTGATGATAAGTAGATATATGTTAAATTTTAATTGTCTTAATGACATTTGCTGTTGGAACCAATTCAAGAGAATTATGATTATAAATTACTCAAATGTAGTGAAACCACACAAATCTGATTAATTATTTCTATTTCCATACCACCATATGCCCTGTATATTTGTTACACTCAATAATCATTATTCATGTCAAGTTTGATTGGTTAGAATTTTAAATGGAGAAATCCATCATTTTTGAATTTCAATACTGAGTCACTATTGTTATGTTTGTTATTTATTGATCAAACATGAAGTTCCAGATATTAGTGGAGCTAAAACACCATTTATCCATCAGTATAGAGGATAAACCTTGTTAATCATCTATAATGACAAAAAATACACTTTAAAATGTTACCTTTGAACTATGAAATTCTGATGTGGATTAAGACTGCAATATATTGTTACTATAAAGATAATTGTTCAAACTAAGTCCAAATATGCCAATGGATGCCTGGGAAGAGCAGCAATGTGTTGACAGGTCACACCCTTTTGCTCATCAAAATTATTGTAACTGTCTCCAGAGAGATAAAAATCCTTACATATAATTTCAATAAATATGTGTTATCATTCTAGGTGTGGCAAAGGGTAAAATCTAGCTTACTTGTGGCAGGTATTGGATATACATAGTTGCCCAGTGCTACAATGTCTATCTGTTCTACAGTATGGCCCTATCCTGTAACAGAATGTTATACATTCACACATTTTAATTGTTGATATTTATTCTTTCAATAACGTTTCAAACATCTATTTCTAATACAATTATCTGCTTCGGAAATGTCCTTTGACAGTGTTTGGGTACAGACATTTGAACAAATATTTGTTTTTGGAGGGAATAGCAAAATGTCATGCCACTTTCCTGCCCTGTTAACAAGTGAATCTTAATTACATAGATATGTATAGATATGTGAGTAGAGGGATTCTATCCAATACCCAGTGAAGGATATTATGTACACATATCCCAACACATACATCAACACTTGTGAAATGATATGCCTAAATTAGTATTTCATTTAAAAAGTTTTGCAAAATGTAAAGTTCAAAATTAATGTAACTTACTTGTGGCATGTGTTAGATGAACACAGTTGCCCATTGCTACAATGTCTGTCCATTCTACAGGATGGCCCAATCCTGCAACAATAACTTATTTAGCATAGCTGCATCTTCAGCGATTACTACAAGACACATCTAATAAAATGTACTGATATTATGACTTATAGGACTGATTTCATCAACTCACTATGTGCGGCAAAGGGTGAAATCTAGCTTACTTGTGGCAGGTATTGGATATACATAGTTGCCCAGTGCTACAATGTCTATCCATTCTACAGAATGGCCCTATCCTGCAACAGAATGTTTGACATTCACACATTTTAATTGTTGATATTTTATTCTTTCAATAACGATTCAAACATCTATTTCTAATGATATCTCTGCTTAAGAAATATCATTTGACAGTGTTTGGGTACAGACATTTGAACAAATATATGATTTCGGAGGGAATAGCAAATTCATATCATGCAACTTTCCTGTCCTGTTAACAAATGAATCTTAATTATATCATGTATACCTTAATGATTTAAATTTATAATACCTGTATACATACATCGAGCATTGATATGTGAGTAGAAAGATCCTATGCAATACCCAGTGAAGGATATCCCGGCACATACATCAAAACTTGTAAAATGATATGCCTCAATTAGTATTTCATTTAAAAAGTTCTGCAAAATGTTAAGTTCAAATGTTACTTACTTGTGGCATGTGTTGGATGAACACAGTTGCCCATTGCTACAATGTCTGTCCATTCTACAGTATGGCCCTATCCTGCAACAATCACTTATTCATCATAGCTGCATTTTCAGCTATTACAACAAGACACATCTGACAAAATGTACTCATATTATGACTTATAGGACTGAATTCATCAATACTCTCTCACCTCATTATGATTACAAAGAAAGGGAAGCCTAATCACATTTAGATAACTGTTGCAGGTGAGCAATAATTTATGAAGTCATTATTTGAATGGATTCTGTAATTTTACTGTGGTAGGATTGTTTACATTGTAGAATTACAAATTGTATATACAAATTCAGTCAATAGTGCAGTTAGTGAACCGCCTAGGTAATGTAAGATCAATGTTAGATCAATAATGGTGATTGAGTAGAGAGGAATATGTTATGTTTGTGATTTATTAACTGCAATATATTGTTATGATAAGGATAATTGTTAATACTAAGTCCATATAATCTGATGGATGCCTGGGAAGAGCAGCAATGCATTGATAGGTCACAACATTTTTGTCATCAAAATTATTGTAATTGTCTACAGAGAAATAAAAATCCTTATACATATAATATATATTTCAAGAATTGTTTTATTATTCTAGGTGTGACAAAAGGTAAAATCTATCTTACTTGTGACAGGTGTTGGAAATACATAGTTCTCCAGTGCTACAATGTCTATCCATTCTACAGAATGGCCCAATCCTGCAGCAGAATTTTATACATTGACACATTTTAATTGTTGATATATGTATTCATTTAATAACAATTCAAACATCTATTTCTAATACAATTATCTGCTTAAGAAATACCCTTTAACAAATATTTGATTGCAGTGGGATTAGCAAATTCATATTATGCAACTTTCCTATCCTGTTAACAAATGAATTAATTATTTCATATATCTCAATGAATTAAATTCATAATACCTGTGTACACACATCAAGCATTGATATATGAGTAGAGGGATCCTATCCTATACCCAGTGTAGGATATCCCAACACATACATCAAAGCTTGTAAAATGATATGCCTAAATTAGTCACTGATTTAAAACATTTTGCAAAATCTTAATTAATCTAAAGTTTAAACCTAGCTTACTTGTGGCATGTGTTAGATGAACACAGTTGCCCATTGCTACAATGTCTATCCATTCTACAGTATGGCCCAATCCTGCAACATTAACTTATTCATCATAGCTGCATTTTCAGCTTTTACAACAAAACACATCTGACAAAATGTACTCATATTATGACTTATAGGACTGAATTCATCAACATTCCCTCACTGTAATATGTTTATAAACAGAATTTGAAGTCGAATCACAGTTGTCTATTGTCAACTCGAGTTTGTTAACTCAAATCTTAGATAATAAAGTTTCAGGCATTTTTATATAGACAATGACATAAACCAATGTTTTTTGTTTTTGTTTCTTTTAAACCAATGTTAAAATGTATCTTACTTGTGGCAGCTGTTGGATATACATAGTTGCCCAGTGCTACAATGTCTATCCGTTCTACAGTATGGCCCAATCCTGGAACAGCAACTTTTGCTATTAAACATTTTTGTCACTTACTACAATATATATTTTAAAGAAATCTTTTTTAACAAATTGTACTGGTTTAGGTTTCACAATAGTGATATACCTCATTGGGAAATTAAATTATGAAAGATAATATGGAATGTGCAAATTATCATTACATCCGTAATTAAACTTGATGGGGGAAGTATGTATATCAACTCATGATGTTATATTATGTCGAGCAGATTGTAATTTTTGTTTTAGAACTGCATCGCCATAATGATATTAAAGGTATATGCCAGCGTTCAATCAAATAAAAAACAATCATGTTTCTTTTTTTAAACTTTGGATTTAAAAGAACATGGTTGGGGGAATACAAAAAGCCAATGTAAACCACCTATCATTGCACTTATTTGTTTTCAGGTATCACTGAAAATTACTACCATTTACTACAGAAGTCTATGAGGAAAAGGGATATTTTTCTCCTATTTTTTCAGAATATCAGAAAATTGAATCATGCGATTCTATTAAAATCTGCATACATATACATAGCTGACATATTATTTTACTCCCAAATTTAAATCAATCAGGGGGTCATTGAATTTTTAAAAAATGGTTATTGAGAACTTATGCTTTTCCCCCGTTTACCTCCATAGTGAATAGTGAATAGTTGTTATAATCAGTAGTTCCTAAAATATAAAATAATCTGATGGCATTGATTTGTTTTTGCTTTTTATTTTCACCCAACCATGTTCCTTCCCAAGATGAAGTTAAAAAAAAAAAAGTGTTATCCCTATTCTTTCATGCATTAGTTCCTTGAATTTCCGCCGGCAGCAGTGCTAGCAATGCTGGCATTTACCTTTAACTGTGTTAAGTTGTTGCATAGTATTATTCTAAATTTTCCATAACAGGTGAAGCGTTAAAAGAATCATAGTGGTTACAAGGTTTTCTTCGTGGTATGTATTTTTGCTCAATGAATTTGATATCAGCCTTTTAGGGAATAAAACAACGCCAGAGGAAAAGAATAAGAAGTTTAGGTATAGCTTACTTTTGGCAGGTGTTAGACACACATAGTTCCCCAGTGCTACAATGTCTATCCATCCTGCAGTGTGGTCCTATCCTGCAACAATAAGTTACTCCTTGAAACATTATCTTCATTAGCCAATATGTCAAAATGATAATATTGATAATTGTTGATATTTGACGCAGAATTCACTTTATTTGACACCAGAACCATTTTTATCCATTTGTTACAGGTAGCTATGCCGAAAAATAAAATAAAAAAAAATCTATTATAAAAGATTTTTAAAACGCACATAGTTGGGATGTAACTTACTTGTGGCACGTGTTGGATGTACATAGTTGCCCAGTGCCACAATGTCTATCCATTCTGCAGTATGGCCCAATCCTGAAACAATGAATTATGCAATGTTACACATTGTTATTTCACAGCTTGGCCGAAAGATAGAGGATGACTGGCTGCTTTGGGCCGGTTCGTCCCACAGTTGCTCTAAGTTAGGGTCAATAGCCTGGCCGCGACAGTTTCTCTGTTCAGAGCTTGATTAGTAAGTAATGGCGTAATAAATAACCCTTTCACCTCACTGGCATCAATGCTTCTTCAAAATATTTAATTATCTATTTAAAATTCTACAATAGTAGTAAACAATGGTGATTGAACTTACGGACGGCAGATGTTAGACAGACACAATTGCCCGGTCCTACAATGCCTGTCCATTCTGCAGCTCTGCTCCGACCTGCAATAGAAACGTTCTGATAATTCCATTGCCCCTTAAACAATACATCATATGTAACTACATGTCATGTAAAGTACTTCAGTACGACTATGTAACTACCAACACAAGATACTGAGAGAATGAGTGTATGGATGTACTGTTTGTTTGTTTTACTTTATTCGGCAATGCCATGTCAGCGAGTCTTAATCTCTCCAGCGGTGGGAGGTTTCCAGACTCTGCTGAACACACTAATACTAATCAAAGTGCAGTTCAATTATAATCATGATATATGAAATATTTAATTTTATTTGATGATAATATATAATATTTGATTTGAGTTGATCATATATTTGTGAATTTATATGATAGGATCAAATTGACATAATTATCGGTGGATTAAATTGGATGAATTAGGATTCATGAATGTGGAGGGTGGCATGAATGCAGTTTCTTTTAGAAAATGAGATATCATATTATTTCGAAAGATGAAATCAAGCCGATTCCGATGGTAGTAAACAGTAGGTTACCCAATAAATATTTCTATATTTCCAGTTTGATATTTTTACTTTTGAAAACACAAGTTTGCAATATATCTGGGTGGACAATTACTGCCCAATGAAATAAAAAAAATACTCGATAGGATGGCCTTAGAAATACATGAATTTATCTAATACAGTGTTGAAATTTGGTTGCTGTATTCATGCCACTAGCAGCTCAAAGAACCCCAAACAGAAAAAAAAATAAAGGCAAGGGATCTTGTGAATAAATCACTTTTGAAATTATCAGTTTTACAACTTGTGACCCATTTCCCTGAAACCCATCACAAATTGGTTAGATGTATAGCTGGATTGGCTAGATTGAGACATGGGTAACAATAATCATAATATAACAATAATGTTATTTAGGCGTTGCAGACTACACTCGACCTGTCCGGCCAAACTGCAACAAAATAATTTAAAAAAAATAAAAAAAATATAACAATAATGATTTGGGAATGTCAAGACAGAGGAAACAACCACCTTTATTTAACAAGCATCAACATAAAAATGCTCTCAGTCGTTCAGGCAGAAGAAGGGATCAAGCATGAATCATATCCCTAGCAAGAATTACTACTCAACATCATTTGTAATAGTTGGTTGATCTATCTGGAGAGACTGGACACTTTTAAAGTCTGCAACTATACCACTATAGCTATATATGGTCGCCTACCTCGTAAATTTTGTAAATTGATTTGCTACGGATGAAATTCAATTCAATTCAATTCAAAAATTCTTTATTGTATAGATGTTGATTTACAAAGGTCATTCGCTTCTGACACGCGGACATGCCAGTTCTTCCTATCGAGTGCCGACGTTATTTACTTAGAACATTTGTCTTGTTTTGGTTACAATAAGAAAACAGAAAAGTAACCCCTATCTGGGGATTAAAATAACTTAATATTAACAGGTATTTCAACTTTGTATGAAGTGAGAAATATTACAGATGAGAGACGGATGAAAAGAGCTAGCAGGCAATTCTAATTTTAGACTTTTGTCATGGTCGGATAACAATATGAGTTCAGTTTGTCATGATCCTTACGGGTCTACATATTTAATAGATCCAGATGTTGTCATTATTATATATAATAATATAATAATTATACATCCTAACTACGGATACCCAAAGGACTACGCATCCTAGTGGTGAAACACAGAACTATCACTACGTATCCAAGATGGCGGACTACGGATGTACTACAGACGTTCAAAACATAAGTATAAAGATTGACAAATATTTGATTAATTTCCTATACCCAGAAAGAAGACCTATGAATTAAATTAATAAATGCTTATTAGATATCATATAACCAGGTTTTTGTAACACAGAGCTCAGGAACTACAGATCTAGCGATGATCTGTAGTTTGTCAACCAGCTCATTTTATACCAGCTGTGGATATGCCCCTAGGACTATCAAATGTGGCGCCCTCTTCCGATATAATATTCTACTTGGTTGTGAGTGCCTGTATGAATGTACACCCGGATACACATTTCATTGTCATAAAACCCTAATTAAACCGCCTGAAGTATATCAGACTCTCTCAAAGGGACCATATTAGAATGCAATAACTAACCACATTGAAACAAGGGTGAATCCCCTCAGTTCGAAATATATCGGACTAGAACAAAAGTCTATCTCAAAACTGTTATACTGTCACTCTAAATGCTAATATATATTGTGATAATGTAACATATGATAATGTACTTTGTTATATGAAAATGGGAAAATACCCCTATTTTGACTTTCTGTCTCAGTGCTATTTTTTATGTATTTTCATGTATTACTAGTCACTCGACTCTATTTTTTAACCGCTATGTTTAGCCAAAGGTAGTACCCTAGATACTATTCCAAATTAAGGTAACCGCTGGAAGATATGCATTGGACATAGATCTGATGCATAAGCATGTCGACCTGTTTGTCTGCAACCGACTATAACTGTACTTAATTTGGACAAATAAAAGATTATCTCTCCTATTCTATTCTATTCTATGAGAGGCGAGGGAGCTTGAAGGATGGGGAAGGATAGACAAGAGAATGGAAGTGGTAGTAGTTGTGATGAGTGGTTAGTGATTCCCGTTGGGGCAGCAGCTGAGTGGCAGCACATGGAAAAGGGGGAGTAGAGGGGCCGACTAGGCGGGGATATGTTTACATTATTAATATTTTTTAATAAGAGTAGATATCTGGTGTAGGGAAAACAAAATCTCCTTAAATACCAAAAAGACAAAAGCGATGATTATTGATAGAAAGAGAGTGAAGCCTGACTACAGTTTAAACAAACTGTTCATAGGAGACAATGAAATTAACTTCACAGATACCTACAAATACCTAGGATTAACTATAGATAGAAAACTGAGTTTTAAACAACATATTGATATAAGAATAAGATCAGCAAGAGATAAAATCCACAAACTAGCCCAACTAAGGCAATCCACAAATGATTCTACCCTACTTAACATTTATAAAGTGGCCATTAGGCCTCTTATAGAATTTGGGGACACAATTTATAACGGTGGAACCAAGGCAGATCTGAGGAAAATCCAGACTGCTCAAAATATGGCAGTGAGAATAATAAAGAGAAGGGGTAAACTGGAGAATACTGACCAGGCACATCTAGATTTAAATCTACCAAAACTAGATATGCGAAGAAAGACCCACCTGCTAGAGTGGGGTTTCAACATGGCACAAAATGACTGCAATCTTGATAGAAGGAAAATAAACCTAAGATACCTAGCTCAAGGTAAAAAATTAAAGACAGTCACTCCTAAATTAGATCTAATAAGTAGATCTTTCATTACTACAGTGCCTTATTTGTGGAACGAGTTGGACCCAGGGCCCCAAAATATAGAAACGCTAAAGGAGTTTAAGAGATTCTTGAAGTACCATTATGCTTCCGATTTACAGGAAGAAAAATGAATGTATAAATAGCCAACCACATAATCTGTATATAATAATAATATAGCTATACCTTTACATAAAGGTAACTAATAGGGTTGAAGACATGTATCCTTACATTAAAACAGTAAGTACAACCCAATAAACCAAGGAAGCTATGATATGTGGTCAGGTTAAGTTGTTGTGAATGTAAAATTGTTGTAGATAAATATAAGAAATATAGAAACAACACATTTCAGGAATCTAGGAATTGAAAATGAAAATGAGTATATAGCTCACCGTATATGTAATAAGAGTGACGAAAGCACTCATAAGTTACCATGTGACATGTTGTAAATAGAACAAATATATTATTACGGAAGAATTAAAATATGGCCATAACATTTGGTCTGATAAAGGTGAGGAAAACTAATATTACTTATAACGAGAAACAAAAATTGTTAAGGTCTTTAGCTTCTTGAAATAAATATGTAAAGAAGATTTAAATATTTACCCACCTAGTATAAGGGGGTATAATCTTAGTCGAGAGTACCAGAACAATGTATTTTGTTCTAGTAGCAATTAGTACAGGTAGAACATAGAAAGCCATAAATCTGGCGAAAAACAGTAGTTAATATCCATGTAAGACTGAGTAAGCATAAAATGCAACCTCAAAAATATATTAATATTCAGGGGCATTAAACCCTGTATTCTGTATTATTACTTGTTAGAATGTATGATGTATGTTATAATTATAATATTAATGTTATTACATATCCGAGAATAATAATGTTGTAGTAAATGTAATTGTAGTAATAGGTCATGGCCTCATGGGAAGACCAAAATTGTTTGACGTGAGGACCTATTTCTCTATAAAACTTTGATTAATGTAACTGTATAAAGAGAAATAAAAATACTTATATATATATATAAAGCACCTACATATATACTTCATAAGATGACCTTAGTAACGCATAGACATATCTTATACATTGCCTTGAAATCGTGTACACTAGCGGCATTAAACATCCCAACACTTAGAATATTCCAACAAGGATCTCTTATGAAAAAATAATTTTGAAAAATATCCATTTTGTGACTTATGACTCTTTTTTCTGAAACACATCACATATGTGATGAATTTATAATGAAGAACAGTTTAGAGCAGACTGGCAGTGCAACAGTGTTACTTACTCATAGTAGTAGAATTAGAAGCACCCATAGAAGATCTGAATCTGAAGCTACATATATATATCAGTCATAAGATATGGGTAAGATTTTCAGAAAATGTACAATGTACTTCGCCAATCTTCTCAAATAACCTAAATTTTAGACGTTAATAAGGTTCACAATACAGTTCATCCTAGCCAAACACATTGCTAGAATCAATGCTATGCCGAATATACTCGAATGTACCTAGTATTGACCAAATTGCAGTCCAATATTGAAGAATTTACTAGACGACGAGGCGCCAGTGGCCATCCAAGAGATTGCCTAATTCTCCCCTTTGACAACAGGACGCGCCACCGGTACTCGGAGCGGCGAAATTGGACTAGGAAAGTTGGCTACTTCACCCGATTTCGTATGTTTTCGCAGTCAACGGGAAAAAAGAATTACGGATTTGTCATCCTTAACATGTTTGAGAATGAAAAAGTCCGGGTTCATAGTGTCTATATTGTACTCGTAATGCACATAGGCTGATTTCCCAATTCATGTCTAGCTAGCCAGTGCTTAAGCCT
Source organism: Sthenelais limicola (assembly GCA_942159475.1). NCBI lineage: Eukaryota > Metazoa > Annelida > Polychaeta > Phyllodocida > Sigalionidae > Sthenelais > Sthenelais limicola. The sequence continues at coordinate 106,977,611 of OW804099.1, forward strand.
TCTTCCTCGCACTTGGCCGTACTCGGTAACATGCTCGTAGTGACGTCATAGCAGCCACCGTATGATTTGCAAAACATCGCCCGTCATCGCGGCGATCGTTTTGCACATTTAATTAAACACAAACCAAACGATATCTAATACGTTTGTTGATGGGCGGGATGGTGGGCAATGTCAATGTACAAAAACATTCCATACTTATGAAAGTAAATAGCCCAAGACATCCCTTCATTCCTATCAAATTGTGACGATAGTTCTAATCTGGTGCCACACACACCCCTGGATGTGTAGAGCTGCCAATTGTACATTTTCTGAAATCTGACTCATATAACTACATGGAAAGACTAAGCATAAGGACTAAGCATAATGAGTGACTGATTAAGATTAAGATTAAGATACTTTTATTTCCGACTTATCGCTCTCAGGAGGCATATCTCCGGCTTAAGGGAGGATCGCACGCTTCCTGTTGATTTACATTTTCATCTTAAGAGTGTACAACACCCCAGTCGTCATAGACGAAAGGGGCCCACTGCTAATATCATTATTTTATGTCTTTTACAGTATTTATATTTTGGTAAAGGCGCACTAGAACTTATATAAAGGTTTCCTCAAATCTGTAATATATATCGGAATAAGGCGTAAGAAAGATGTTCAAGTCAATGGATAATCATTGTGTTATTCTATGAAATATTGGTCTGACCATATCAGGGTTTTCTTTGCTAATGCCTTGAATGATTTTGGGTCCTGTATCCCATGGGCCATGGTCTGAAGAGAGTTCCAAGTAAAGGGAATTCGGTGGAGAATCGATTTCCGTAGTTGCTCGTTTTTAGGAAAAATTTGTTTTAATGGCTTTCTGCCTATAGCAAAATTTCTAGTGTTTAAATTCCTTATATCAATATACCTTGGGTGAGTGAGACTGAGTGAGATTGTTTGCTTTACGCCCGTATCAACACATTTAATATGGTTATATCAAGGGCGGGAGAGCTGAGAGGCAGGCAGTTCATGATCATACCCAGGAAATAGAGAAGAGAGTGACAACAAAAGAGACAGAAAGGCCCTTTATGGTCATATGTACCCAGGAAATAGAGAGAGAGAAGAAGGAAGAGAGCGACAGAAAAAGAGACAGAAAGGCACTTCATGGCCTTACCCTGGCAAACTTACACGTGGGTTCCTGTTCAATGAACATAGAATAAAATGAATTAAACAGAAATAATCAATCAACTGTTACGTAATAGAGAGAGACAGCAAAAGAGACAGAAAGGCCCTTTATGGTCATCTATACCCAGGAAAGAGAGAGAGAGAAGAAGGAAGAGAGCGACAGAAAAAGAGACGGACATTTCTAGGAGGATAATAACCAGTAAAATAGCTATGTATACTCAATAGGAAGATCTAAGAAACGCACTGATATAAGTAATAAAGTGTCCTGACAATTGGTAAATGTCTTCATACAACCACAACGACTAGAGAACCCAAAATTGAAAATATTCCAACAAAGAGATCTTGTAAGCAAACGACTTTCAAAAACACAAATCTTGCGATTGTGACTCATTTACCAGAAACACATCATAAGTATTCCTAATCCCTCCGAGCTATTGCTAACTTTCCATGTATAGAACATACAGAACTACTTACCTAAGGTTACTTGGAATATATTGATACTAGACATAAAAGGCAAACTTACACGTGGGTTCCTGTTCAATGAACATAGAATAAAGTAAATTAAACAGAACTCATCAATCAACTGTTACGTAATATCATGCCATTCATCTATTCCCTAAAATAAAATATAACTTTTAATTTGTACTATATGATGTCTGTTACAGGAAAATGATCACAAGTGGCCAAAAACGAATTTCGAGATATCAGCATATTTGAAAAAGATGACATCAAGCCGAATGCAATGTTAGTTTTTTTTGTTTTTTTTTATTGATAGCATTTCATCTTCACAGACAATAGTTCTCAGCATATCAGGTGGAATTATTCAGTAAAAGATGACATACATAGATATAATGGTACATTAAATTTTAACATTAATGAAAGCATATTTCAGTCATTGATCTTTATTATATAACCAATATATAGGTCTCTCTATATTACGAATTTGAATGTCGAATTACAGTGTCGCCATAGAGCTGTTAGGCAATAAATCAATTGTTTTTTCACTCTAGACTACAAGCGTCAGCTAGTGAGAACTGAGCAAGTCACATAGTTTCATAGCAGTGGCGAGACTAAGAACGTATTAATTGTTCATTGTATTTTCGTGCTATATATAAAAGATATAAAATGAATAAAAACAGTTTGGGTTGGGTACACAGAAATTCATAGAGACTTTGTTTCACCTAAATATCCTCATTGCCAATAAATTCATTCCAATATAGGTTCGATACTTCTTTTTTAAGCTATTCTGCTCTTCAATTTCCCTGATGTTATTGGGTAAATTCTTCCAAGCGACATTAGAATTTGCTAGGAAAGATCTGGAAGTGTTCTCTTTTTTCGACTTATGTACACCATGTATAGTAAACAGTGTGATATTAACACATATCTTTATATATTAAGTTTGATATCTTTTAGGTTTGAAAGAAATGTGCAATATTTTTGGGTGGCCATTTACTAGTCAAGTAGTTAAATATACGTCATAGGATGATCTTAGAAATGATCCTGTGGAATAAAACACTTTGAAAATTAGCGATTTTGCAACTTGTGACTCATTTTCCTGAAACCAATCATATATACGAAAATTCAAAACATCAATTTTGTTCTTTTCCAGTAGATAAAATATGCTATAGAAGGAATAAAATGCATACATACCTACTGCTAAGAGCAACATGACATAGAGTAGTTTGTCCATCGTGGATGGGAATGTAAATGGGTTGATGTCATTTGGGCTGAGAGGATGTATGATTATTATGTACACACATATATATATATATGTGTGTACATGGGGGCACCCCTATGGCAAGCTATATACCCCATGGGCCTGGGGGTCAACAGTAATATGAAAGGGGACAGATTCTAACTTTGCCAAAATGTAGAGTGGGTCAAGGGCTAATAATTGTGCTATGATACACATTCCAGATTAGTAGCTTAATGGCCGCTAGGGGGCGTTGAAGTTCCAACTTCTTTTTTTTTGCCAATAAGTCATAAAAAGTTTATCCGCCAAGCTTAGGTCACAAAAAACATTAACTCTATACAAAAATCCCTTTCATTTGATGTTGTGAAAAAAAGAAAATATGCAAATATTTTGGTTTTTGTCATGAACAATGGCAATTTTACCTACTAAGGTATCAATATACATCAGAGTGTATATTGAATTACAAAAAAGTAGATTCTTAAGAATACGCTGATGAAGAAATAATAATCCTACGTTTCATTTGACATGGACAAATTTACATTACATGCAGTTCAAAATCATGAAAATATATTTACAACATTTTAACAAAGACATAATTGACTATAATTATCTAAATAACTAATCGCTATTTCATACACAATATCTTTTCTTTTTCTTTATGTGGCCAGTTTAGAAAAAAGCCTTTTAGCTCGGTAAACAATGTTTCCTTTTGATTTACAGAGTTGTTTGAGGAAATCTTGATAAGCAACTGATACCGATAGTTCAGTTCAGTTCAGTTATTTTCATTTTAGATGAACGTTTTCTCCTTGTTAACACACTTGTTATCAAGAAAAACACTGTTCTTCAGTGCAAAAACTCTTTTGATCCAACTTTAGCTTGGAAAATACTATTATCACTTGATATAAAAAGTTTCTCAAACGACAAAGTATATTGAGGAGAAACACTGTTTCACTTTGAGGAACATTGTTTAAGCCCTATAAACTCTGTTTAGCAGTTCTGTTTTCCAAGCAAATAAAGTGTTTTTAGTTCATGGACATATAAACACTGTTTATTAAATTATCATACAAATAGCTTGCCATACACAACCATTACTGCTGACCTACAACTCCCTACACTGTAGTGCCTACGACGTAATATACCCGTTGGTGAAACGGTCATGGCATGGGACCAGGGAGGATAATGCACCCGTAACAAAAACGAATGGTATCCACCCTAGGCCTGATGACGCATGTTGTTACGCTTGGCTGGCACACTCGTTGTCCAGTGTCCGCCCTCTGGTCTGTACGCAGATCAGCGTGAGCCCCACCTCTGTGATTGGTATGGCCAAAATATTGGATTGGTATGGCCAAAATATTTGTGGGGGATGGTTGGGGTGTTTTGATTGCCGAAATTTAAATATTGTGAATGTCGGTCTTGGGAGCGATGAAGCATTAACAAATTTGACAAAGACATGAGTATTATTGTTCATTGTGTCCAATAAAAAGTTCAAGGGTAGCATCTCCAGCTTCGCCCACATCTCATAATCTAGCAAGTTCTAGTCCAATGGATTACTTGGTAACATTTTTTGTAGAGCCTGTTCCCCTTCTTTCACCCAAAATTTCAATCTTATTAAAGTGCGATCTAACTGTTTAATCATAGGTTGACGGGCACTGCACACCAGTCAACCAAAGGATGTGACCTTCATTGAGTGGTGCATGTCATAATGACCTTGGCCGCTTCTGTTATTCTCATGTTTGGGTCCCCATTCTTTCATACATAAAGATGAGTGGAAATGATACCCTCTAGCTGTATTCTTCGGCTTTTCTACGACAAAAATCGACAAATTCATTTTTTCCCAGTAATATGTCCCTGGTTCTTTCCAGTACAACCCAGCACGCTGCAGAATCAGGTAATTTGATGGTTCGAAGGCCAAACTTGTACAATTGATCTTAAAAGAATATAGCCAGAAAAACCTTACACCTTTCCATCTATACATAATAAACACAAATAAATAATAAAATTCAAACATCATAGTCAAACTATTATCTAAAGTCAAAGCAATGAAAGCAAAACATCCTTGGGTTTTCCAGTAGTGTATGTCCATGATCACTGAAATAATTTCAACTTCCATAAGTCCAACTACTCACCTTCAACAAGGAGGCGAAAAGCCTGTAGAAGGATCATGATAGGTTCCCTTTTCTAAGGCCTGAACCCCCCCACTCCCCATACACCCCACAATTTAGGAATCCTGGATCTGCCCCTGCATGGCCAGCAGAGGATATACTTATGTCACACACTAAAGCCAAAATTCATCAAATAAGGTGAAAAAGGCTAATTCCACTTTTTATGAGTTCAAGTGGATTAAGCCAATACCCTATTTGATATCCTTTATCAACTATTATTGATAATTTTAAGTGTTTGTGTGTGGGAAGGATCTAATGACCAGAAACGCTTACGTCACACAGCAAAAACCTCAATATATCTACAAAGATTGCTATTGCAGGATATGTTTATGCAGTCCAACCGATACAGATGTTTGAATGGTTTGCACCCAAGTACCAAATGTTGATTTAAACTCATCTGCTGAAACTTATATATAATTAAGGAGACTACACCTATGTCACAAATAGACATTTTGAACAATTTTCGCCCTTAGGGGGCAATCATTGAGCATATTTGAAAAAAAGGGGCCATGTGGGGGGCCATGGGGACTGGTGATTGAGGTATAGATAAGCTAAAACAAATATTTTTAGACACTTGAGACCTGTAAGAAAGATTCTCACGAAATACCATCATACTTTAATATAGCAAAAAGGGACAGGATCCACAGAACTAAATAACCAAACAGGTAAATAGGGGTGGGCAAAAAGGGACTTTAAGGCGGGAAAAAGGGCACTTTGGGGCAGAAAAAAAGGCAGTTTGGGGCGCGAACAAGGGCACTTTGGGGCGGGAAAAAATCCATTTTCGGGCAGGAAAAAGGGCACTTTTGGGGAGGGCAGAAAGGGCATCATGGAGCCCAGGGGGGGGGGGGGGGGTTGAGCCCCCCGAACACCCTCCCCCCTGGATCCGCCCCTGAATGGACCCTTGCTTGCTTGCTTCTTGAACTTGAATATGGTGTCTTTGGGGGCAGGCAGCAAATAGGTGACCCCCCGATCTACAGAGATGACATCTTTTAGGCAAGGGACCATAGGGACATGAAGGGGCAATATGATATCCACAATCCCCACAATTGTAGCATCCAACTTTACTGCATTTCCTCAACCTTTCAAATCCAGGTCCAGATACGCATGTGACCTGTAGTCCCTTACTGGAAGATTTGAAGTGGAATTCCACCTTTTCTCATGTGCCCAGATATGGGAATCCTGTCTTTTTAATATTAGAATGGTGCACGAAGATGTCTTGGTCGCCAGGGATACTAAATGCAAACCCTCTAATAACATTTACATCTACCTGTGTGACCACCCCTCATTCCATTATCATTGTCCTTCTGTGGGAGAAAACTTGGGCTCAAAACCCGCATTTTTGCAAGGAGAAATTAGTTTCCTTGCTGCTGTGATTCCCTAAGAACTAGTAACCCCTGGTCACAAAGGGATATATCTACACTTGCAACGCTTGTTTTTGCAATCAGATCCATTAAAGTTTTCGTTAGTGTTTTGGGTTTTTTTGATGTCTTTCAATCGTCAACTGCTGTTTTAAAGCTGGAGATATTTCAGCTAATAAACAGTATTCACTGCCTCATAGAAGGTGGATCAGATTGCTTAACAATTTGTCTAATAGGAGGGAGAAGTCAAGACAAAAGGTGGGTAATATCTGGCCGTCAGTATATTTCAGAATTCGTTTTGCCCTTGCTGCTCTGTGAGCATAACTTTCCGCACTTTCTCCTACCTTCATTCCAAAATATGTTAGTTTTACTCTGTCCTCCTCTGTAATACGGGAGAAATATGCAGTGAAACCCTGCTTTAAAAGATCCCAGTCTTTCTCTGATTTAAAGCCGAAATCAATATACCAATTTAGACCTCTCCCAGTTAAATGCAACATAAAACCATATATCGGTTCGTTGGCTCTTTCAGGTTCAGAATATACAGAAAAGGTCTCGTACAATTTTAACCATATAACAGCGTCCTCATCCATCCTTCCTTCGAATTTAGAGAGAGCACGATATCCCAACATAATTATTGTGAATACTGTGAACACCTTCAGCCATTTCAAATATTAAATTTCATAAACACAATAATCAGAGACACTCATGCTCCAGGCTCTCCAACAGTAATGAATTGATATACTCGCTGGGCTAACTACATGTGGGGGCTTATCTCTGGATCTTTCATGCTGATGGCAAGGGTTAAATGATATATTATTAAATATGAATACCTAGTAATAATGTCTGTGTAGAATTATGAATATGGCAGTGCCTATGTCGAGGCAATATTAATATAGAAAGTGGTAAAGTCAAATCACTCACAGAAGTCCAACGATTTTGTAGAAGAATGAAGTATGAAGAAGTGTATTTCTCAAAGTCAAATAATAAATATCAACAATGAGAGCTGAGTCCTGCAGTAGTCCTGGATGATTATAATATGGAGAGTGGGGCCTAAGCCAATATAATAGATATATGTTCCTGTTGCTGGTTACAACAGAATTTCTTATTCCAATCTCAGTTCTCTTTTTGAATTATAGAAGCCCTCCTACCTCTATTTATACGAGGTATTTTTGTAAGTATCCAAGGAACTAATTTACTGGCCCTGAAATTACATCTAGATCATCTTCTAAACATATTAGGGACAAGCCACACAAGCCACACAAGGTGACAAGCCACACAAGCAACACAAGCATCAATTCCCCTAATGTGCCCCTGGCTATCACACCTACCCTGGGGTAAATACAAACCTTATAATCATATTGCTATAGTTGAAATATTTGAGACCCACCTTATAACATGATGCATGGTAGCGGTGTAGTCCTGTCCCAAACCGGAACGCTCCACCGGCACATTCCAGAACATTACCTGCACGCTCTAACAGAACACTCTAACAGAATGCTCTAACGGTACAATGCAGGCAATGTCACGTCCGGAACTGTGCCAATGGGAGCCGGATCATCACTAGCCTCATATTAACAATGTAATAAATAACCCTAGAGAAATTCATCAATAGAATATTATAGACAACCATGCAACAACCATTGTCAGTAACAACCAAAACATAGTCTGATTTGTTAAAACTTGTCCTAAAGGTGAATAAATGGACTGGCCACAACATCAATCTTGAGCACTCTAGATTTCTCTGCCTGAAGTACAAATTACCGCACCCATACTCCATGTTGCAGCATGGAGTTTGACAAACTCTGCCATATGCCATACAGTATCTGCTCTCTACTGTGACCGTGGTCACACAACTTGTGGCAGGAGTTAGGCATCATGTGTGGGTTCCAGGGACACTTCTTGCCCACCCCCAGGGTGTTGCACACTCCTGGGTTCTGTGTCAGGTAGAAGAGATCAATCATCACTACATTCCGCAGGTAGAGTAGGGCGCACTCTGATGGGGAAACTGTGAACGCTGGGCTCCAGGCACTCCTTGCCACCTGAAAAGGGGCAAACACATCATCCAGCCTGGTTGATGATTTCTTACGTATTTGTTCCACTATGGGTTTGCAGTAATTATCAAACATCAGTGCTGTGATCTTAAACTGTTTAACTTCATTTAGAAAATCACCTCCTAACAATTTCACTTCCCTCCAGAATGTCTGATTGAAATAATTGTAAAGAAAGCAGTCAATCTTGGACCAACGACAATATGTACTTTTGTCTTGTTTAAAGGTAGAATTGCTAGAAAGGTAAACCTGATGTCTGATGTGCAGGTAGAGAATATCATTGTGACTCCCCCAACAATACTTCCTCCTCAATAACACAAGAGATTCATCAAAATATTCTGTTATAAGGACCAAGAACTTGCCCCTTACATCCTTGAACCTTTTTCCAAAGGCATCACTGGTAAGTGACACATTGAATGGGATTCCAAACTCAAAAGCCATTGTATTTCTTATATGGTCAAACTTTGAGTGGGTCAAAGAACTCCTGAGCTTCCTAATCAGGTCCTTGAACAAATCCTTGCCCTGGAGGTGTTTCTGTGCACGGGGGATATAGTTCAGGTAGGACTTCATCCGATCAACAGGCTCCCTCATGATTGTAACATAGTGCAGTTTGTGTTCAGTGTGCAGAATCTTGCGTATGTCTTCATCATTGTACACAGCATGGTTGTTCATAATGTTGTACTTACGTCCAGGTGTATAGCTTGGCAGCAGTGTAGAGACCATGGGGTGAGGGAGAGGGCTCTCAAATGGTTGGTCTTTGTGTGTAGCAAGGGTGAGGTTATGCAGCCAGACAAACCGGCCCAGGGTATTGCCCAGTGTGGATGACCCAGCCTTGTGCATCTTCAGGAAGAAGATGTTTCTTGCTGGAGTACACTGTTCAATGGATTTGGTTTGTTCATGGTTTAAGTTGATGTCAGGCCAAAGTAAACCAGCAATGGTTACTATCAAGGTTACTATCAAGACTGTTAGGTAAAGGCTTCCAGTTTTCAGCTCACGCTGTAAAGAAAACAGGTTATAATATTAGAATAGATTACATGGTAAGATAGTGGGTTATGTAATGTAAACCTAAAATTGGTCTTGACAAATTGACAGAAACACGCTCATTAACATATCTGGCTTACAGCCTCACTGCCATTCATATGTAATGCTTACCTATTATTGGATAAACTTTAATAAGTAATTACCATATTAATATTATTAGATAAGGTACAGATGCATTTGGCGCCTAGATGTATCTTAAGGTGTCCGATTGGGTAATGTCATATTGATGAATCACCATTAAAGCATTATCATGTGACCTAACTACTAAATATCATTGGTTAATGTATCATATAAATATACCTCCTGTGAACTGTTTTGTCTCAAACCTCTCGCTCATTAATATTGTTGCAAAAACTTGTTCTACCTATGGCTCATATTCCTGTGATACCTGACATGATAGGGAGCTTTAGCAACCACAATGCAGCAACACAACACTAACGCATCCACTAACTATTTGAACATTACTACCACTATATAGCAAAATCGGTTCTTATAGTGTTTTCTGCTTGTTCCAGCTGAGTAGTGAAGGCAATGAAGACCAAGGTGTAATAGGTTTCCAATCGTTTTTATTCCCAGCTCCAACAGTACATTCCTGCTGGACTGAAGGCATAGGGTGAACTGATTTTGGATGGGGACACATGCATTTTATATATATGTTGCACATATTATGTTTATTGATCACATGCTAATTACTAACAAGCTATGCTAATTATTCACTCTGATCACATGCTAATTATCTGTTCCATGTTGTTCATATCATGTTTATTGATCATACGCTAATTACTAACAAGCCATGCCAATTATTCACTCTGATCACATGCTAATTATCTGTTCTGACAAATTCTCATAGATCACAATACACATTTGATCCTATGCTAATTATAAGCAGCATAAACAGCTAGGCTAGAAATTGACTCTGATTACCTGCTGTTTTGACAATGTTTTGACAATGGTTATCAATCCTATGCTAATTATAAGCAAGCTATGTCAATCATCCACTCTGATCACATGCTAATTATCTGTTTGACCATGCTTTGCAATGATTGTATATATGATGATCACGTGATCCAATGCTAATTACACCCAAGGTTGTGGAACCTATGATCAGTGATCCTAGGCTAGTTATAGACAAGGTTGTGGTACCTAATCACTGCCCACTATACAAATTACACATCTTTATTAATACAATTTACCCATCTTTATTACAACTATGGGGATATCTCAAGAGGAGCTAGGCTAGAGGAATCTGCATTGCAGGCCTCTTGAGATATCTCCGCAATGGTAATAATGTACTAAGAGTTAGTGAATGCATTAGTGTTGATGAGTCAAAAATCAAAACAATGGATTTTGAGGTATGATTTGTTAAAAGATGAGATCAGGCTGATTCAAATGAGAGTGAGTATTTGCACATTCAATATGTTCTTCTATATTTTAAGTTTGATATGTTATTTTTTGAGAATATCAAACTTAAGATATAGAAGTTTGCAAAATATCTTGTAGCTAAATATACTCAATAGGATGAGCTTAAAAATGCATGAATTTATTTATTACACACTCTAGAAAGTTGGCACATGCATTTATACGACTAGCGACATTAGCTACCCTGAAAATGAATACAATGCTTCTAATCTATTAAACAATGATTCTTCCCCATAATTATAGACTGTGGAGACGTTTTTTATGATTCATACCCACAGATTTATCTTCAGAAATTACAAGCATTAAAAAATTCTTGTCTCAAAATTATATTAAAATTACCAAAGCTCACTAATAGTAAAGACATCTAAGTAGAACTGGATGCTTCCTCATTGGCAATAAGGAGGGAGATACATATTCTTGAAAGAGCTTATAGTAGATCATCGAATGATGTATATATAAATATGAAAGACATCAACCTAAGGGGAAGAAAATGGAAGTCCCTCATCCTAAAAATGAAACAAAAAATCTTATTTTTATAAAATCACTACACTCTGGAACAGGCTACCTGACAAATTTCAAACCATTCCAAAAAAGACTTCAGACTTTATCTAAAGAATGTATATCACCATGACTTTGATCCTTACTTTGATACTTGAAGGTGCCTGTTAAGGCTACCAGTTTCTATCAATTGTTGTTATAAATCGATGACGAACTGTAAAAATAGATAGCTACAAAATGTTAAAATTTAAAGATTTTCTAGCAAAAGTGCAATGACACTCTTTGAAAATGTAAAGTCACTCTAGTCGAAGGTTTCTAATATAAACAAAATTACAGACTTGTACTGCTCCACAGAATTGTGTAGAAATTGACTAATTTGATTCATTGTTATTAAGAGAGTGTCTTGAAACTCAAGTAAATGAAGATGTAAATCTAAATTTTACCTAACCAATGATTTGAATATGTAACTACACTGTCTTTATATTAACTACACTGTCATCATCCCATTATATTATGATTTAAAAGGGATACCAGGAAGATCTCATCAGAGAAACTACATTGAGAGTGACCATTCCTTTTCAGTACTGCATTAAAACAGAAATGTATATGTTTATTGTATATACATCCCTACAAAGAGAACTTGTGAATAAATACTTGGAAAGCAGCATGTGAAATATCACTTTCCCAAAAACAATGTAAAAGAGAAGTGAATCACCTTTCTTCCTAGGCTACTGGTGATGTGTTCTTCCTTACTGACATTCCCCATAGTAATTGGTATTCAATTCAATATTCCATCTCTCTCTGTCTCTCCCCACTCTCTCGCCCTGTCCCTCTAGGATTCTCTGTGCGTTTTGGGTGGGTATTAACCTTTTATTCCCTCTTTGTCATGTTTGCCCTCCTACTGCGTACATTCCCGTTCTATCTCTAAAAGGACTGTTCATAATTAACCACTGTGTGTGTGAGTAGGGGAGATAATTTGCCAAATAATCTTGTGCAAAATTGTATGACTCCCCCTTAAAGTCTTGTGCAAAATTTCTTGGCCCCTCCCTTGAAAGTCATGACTCCCCCTCCTAGAATTAAAGGGTATAATAACTGATAACTCACCAAATTAAGAATTACATTCACTGAATAAATGAATACACTCACCAAATTAAAAAATACACTCACCAAATTAAAATTTAGTGACCAAATTAGAAGTACAAAGAAAAAATGTAATCATACACACACAAAACTAATAAATCAAATGACCTAATTAATACGTTCAAACACCAAATTAATCAATGCAAACACCATATCAATGAAAATAAACACCAAATTAATAAATAGGGCCGTCGATTTTTCATTCAGTCCGCCTCTCAGAAACACCCTGTTCTAAGTTCGCCCAACCATAGCAGGGGGCTGGGTGGGTGGGTGTGTGTGTGTGTGTGGGGGGGGGGTGACATCATTTTAACACTTTTCAAAGCCAATGAAAACTCACAAACTGGTTTGGGGCTTCAGAATGCACGCGGACTGTTACGATGTGAGTGTATTTAAATTAATAAGTTCAAACACCACATTAAAAAATACAAACACCTAATTAAAAAATAGGGCTGTCATTTTTGTATTCAGTCCGCCTCTTCCTCACCAGGAGGCAGGTCATCTCCTGGTGTGTGTGAATAGTGGACCAAATAAAATAATGACAGATGTATTTATAAATTTTGTGTTTGTATTCATTATTTTGGTGTTTGCATTGAATAATTTGGTATTTATATCTATTCTTTAATTTTGGAATGTTGATTTATTAATTTTGTGTGAGTATGATTGACTTTTGTCTCTGTACTTTTAATTTGGTACCTAAATTTTAATTAAGTGACTGTATTTCTTAATTCGGTGATCGAGTGTATTTATTAATTAGGTGAGTGTATCTATTAATTAGGTGAGTGCATTTATTCATTTGGTAATTTTAAATTGGTCTTTATATTTCAATTTTGTCACTATCTATATTAATTTGGTCAGTGTATTAATTAATTCGATGACTTTTTTTTCAATTTGGTGTCTGTATTTATTAATTTTGTGACTATTTATTAATTTTGGCTCTGTATATATTACTTTGCTATCTCTATTATTAATTCGGTGAGTATTTATTCATTTGGTATCTCTATTCATTAATTTGGTCACAATTTATTTGTTTGCTGTCTGTATTTATTAATTTGGTCATTGAACCATTAAATTCTGTTCATGTTTTCATGTATCCTGCCACTGTACTTATATATTATGTCCCAGCATCTTTTATCTGGTGTCAGTTTAAACACAATTGTGTCTGTGTATTTATTAATTCGGTCTGTCTATGAACCTGAAAAAACTGAATTAGGAAGGTAACACTTGGCGCCTAATATCCTACATAATTGTAGTCCTTGAGATGCCTCCCCCCACCCTGTCTGTGCAAAATAAGATGCCCCCTCCCCTTCAGAGTCTGTGCACACCAGTGGTTAAGATTGAACTTAACTCCGGCCTTCCTTTTTTCATTTTTTGCACTATTTTGAGGAGAGAGAGGATAGTAAGTCACGCAATGTTTTTTGCTCTCACCAATGCAGGCATAATACCAGATACCTTGATCAATTATTTACAGCACAGCACTAATTGGAAACCTACCCCAATTGGTTCTGCCCAATGAGTTACAGCACTAGTGCGAAATGAATTGGCTTCTGCCTTTTTTTTTTTTTTTTAAAGATTTTATTATTATTTTTTTTATTTTCACTAGGTAGTACAGGTATTCCCCTTCTCGGGGTTTCTCACCCACCCCTAGCTTGTCTACTTTCAGAAGGGGTGTCTTGAAGGTAAAATCAAAATTTTGGGTTATGTACATAGGTTATTTATATATTATTAAAAAAAATATAGTCACCAGATTGCCACTTCTATGGGGTTTTAGAGTGTTGCTGGTCAGACGTATTTACATATACTACAATCACATTTGTTCCCTTTTATGCCACTCTGTTTCCACACTGTAGTGTTGGAGGGAATATCATATAAGAGGACATAAGATAATAATTATAGATTATGCATCCTTATTGCCACTCTGATCATTCTAGATGAAGTGTTAAAGGTATTCTTTGAGACGGCCTCGCTCATCTGGTCACGTGACAGTGCATCCACACTTCTAGGAACGAACTGGTTTTGTGCAATTTTGAACAATTAATCATATATAATATTAAAATCCATATAATAAAATATATTCATAATGAACATGAGCAACTTTTCCGCAACATTTATTGCCTAAAATCGACAGTAATGCTGAGATTTCTATGGCAAGCCATTTGTGTAATAATTTGATAAATACTGTTTATCACTCGATAAACACTGTTTATCAACCTAAAACACTGTTTGTCATTTGAAAAACAATGTTTTACCTCATAACTATGTCTTTCGAGTGATTTTTTTTTTAACAAATTTTATTGGTCAAAGTTTTACATCACATGCAATAATTCTCATTTGCCAATGGGAAAATCTATTAATTTATTACATCCATTCGATTATCATTCAATAACATTCAATTTCTTTGCTTCTGTTGGTGAGTTTTACTCATTACATTAATCCATCAGTTATGTCTCTACTTTATAATTATCTACATTCTGAGAGCGTACATTTTGATTTACTCTATTATGGTTGTCATATCATACCACCTCTGTGGGATAATTTCCCAGCAATAGTGTTATGGTTTCTTATTTAATGATTATAAATACATTCTAGTAATCACATCACATCCATTCTACATTTTTTTGTGTGATATCAACATTCAAATTGAAAAACACTGTTTAACAAGCTAAAACATTGTTTTTCAATTGATAAACAATGTTTAAGCTTGATAAACAGCGTTTTCCCATTGAAAAACAATGTTTAGCTAGATCAACAGTGTTTTGAAGGTAAACCAGGGTTTCTCTTTGATACACAGAGTTCTTTAAGGAGACCTTGTATATCGACTGATATCGACTCAATATTTCAGCTTGATATCATTATTTTCATATTGAAGAACATCGTTTCTCCTCGATAAACATTGTTTCTCCTCGATAAACATCGATTTGACTTGATAAACATCGTTTCTCCTTGATAAACATCGTTTCTCCTTGATAAACATTGATTCTCATCGTTAAACATTGTTTCTCCTCGATAAACATTGATTCTCCTTGATAAACATTGATTGTTTCTCCTTGATAAACATCGTTTCTTCTTGATGAACATTGATTGGTCGATAAACATCGATCTTTACTCCTCAATAAACATTGTTTCTCCTCGATAAACGTTGTTTCTCCTTGATGAACATCATTTGCTCGATAAACATCGATTGTTTCTCATTGATAAACATCATTTCTCCTGGTTAAACATCGATTCTCCTCGATAAACATTGTGTCTCCTCGATCAACATCATCTCTCCACGATAAACATCATGGGTTCCCCACTAACCTGAGGTCATCCTGGACTAAGAGCAACTCGGGTAAGTGGGCAACCGGAGGGTTGGGCAATCAGGGGAGTTGGGCAACTGGGGGGTGGGCAACCAGGGGAGTTGGGCAACTTGGAAAGTAGGGCAACCAGGGAAGTTGGGCAACTTGGAAAGTTGGGCAACCAGGGAAGTTGGTGGGCAACCGGGGAAGTGGGTGGTCAACCAGGGTTTCTCTTTAATACACAGAGTTGTTTGAGGAAACCTTGTATATCAACCAATATCAATATTTCAGCTTGATATCATTATTTTCATATTGAAAAACAGTGTTTCTCCTTGATAAACATTGATTCTCCTTGATAAACATTGTTTCTCCTCGACGAACATCGATTTTCCTTGATAAACATTGTTTCTCCTCGACAAACATCGATTTTCCTTGATAAACATCGTTTCTACTTAATAAACATCGATTCTCCTCCTTAAACATTGTTTCTACTCGATAAACATCGATTCTCCTCGTTAAACATTGTTTCTCCTCGACAAACATTGATTCTCCTTGTTAAACATTGTTTCTCCTCGATAAACATCGTTTCTCCTTGGTAAACTTTGTTTCTCCTTGATAAACATTGTTTCTCCTTGATAAACATTGTTTCTCCTCGACAAACATCGATTTTCCTTGATAAACATTGTTTCTCCTTAATAAACATCGATTCTCCTCCTTAAACATTGTTTCTCCTCGATAAACATTGATTCTCCTCGTTTAACATTGTTTCTCCTCGACAAACATTGATTCTCCTTGTTAAACACCGTTTCTCCCAATAAACATCGTCGCACCACGATAAACATCAGGGGTTCCCCACCAACCTGTGTTGCCCAACTGGCATTGGTCATCCTTGACTAAGAGCAACTTGGTTAGGTGGGCAACCAGAGGGGTTGGGAAAACTGGAAAGTTGGGCAACCAGGGAAGTTGGGCAACCAGGGAAGTGGATAGGCAACCGCATGGGCAGCCAGGGAAGTGATCGAGCAACATCAGAAGCAGATGGGCAACTTGGAAGCAGTGGGCAACCAGGAAGCTGATTGGCAACCAGGTAAACCGGGTAAACAGGGAAGCCAATGGGCAACCCGGTAAACCGGGAAGCCGATGGGTAATCGGGTAAACTGGAAAAAATATAATACTGATATTAAGGAGAAACCTTGTTTATCAAGGAGACTTGTTTATCACATTCGACCTCTGATATTGATATCGATATCGATTTTCCTCGATAAACACTGTTTTCCCTGTACAAACAGTGTAGCCCACTGCCCATGGTTGCCCAACACTCATGTTGCCCACTAGCTGCCCGCTACCCCCAGTTGCCCTCTAGGCGACGGTAGTGGGTGGGAAACCAGGTAAATGTGCAGGCAATCTGCGAAGTGGGAGGCAACCAGGCAACTGGGTGAGCAACCGGGATCTGGGTGGGCAACCAGGGAACTGGGTTGGCAACCGGAGAAGTGGGTGGGCAACCAGGGAAGTGGGTGGGCAACCGGGGAAGTGGATGGGCAACCGGGGAAGTGGGTGGGCAAACGGGGAACTGGGTAGGCAACCAGGGAAGTGGATATTTGACAGTTGCCCCTTACCCGGTTTCCCACTTACCTGGTTTCCCACTTACCTGGTTTCCCACTTACCCGGTTCCCCACTTACCCGGTTCCCTGCCTGGTTTCCCACCCAGGTACCCACCTGATTACATGGATGCCCACCCACAAATCCATTAGCCTACCACCTTCGCTTGTTGCCCGCCTTCCCTTGTTGCCCGCCTTCCCTGGTGTCCCACCTTCCCTGGTGTCCCACCTTCCCTGGTTGCCCGCCTTACCTGGTTGCCCGCATTCCCTGGTTGCCCGCCTTACCTTGTTGCCCACCTTCCCTGGTTGCCCACCTTCCCTGGTTGCCCACCTTCCCTGGTTGACCGCCTTCCCTGGTTGCCCACCTTCCCTGGTTGCCCACCTTCCCTGATTGACCGCCTTCCCTGGTTGACCACCTTCCCTGGTTGACCGCCTTCCCTGGTTGACCGCCTTCCCTGGTTGCCCGCCTTACCTTGTTGCCCACCTTCCCTTGTTGCCCACCTTCCCTGGTTGCCCACCTTCCCTGATTGACCGCCTTCCCTGGTTGACCGCCTTCCCTGGTTGCCCACCTTCCCTGGTTGCCCACCTTCCCTGATTGACCGCCTTCCCTGGTTGACCACCTTCCCTGGTTGACCGCCTTCCCTGGTTGACCGCCTTCCCTGGTTGCCCGCCTTACCTTGTTGCCCACCTTCCCTTGTTGCCCACCTTCCCTGGTTGCCCACCTTCCCTGATTGACCGCCTTCCCTGGTTGACCGCCTTCCCTGGTTGACCGCCTTCCCTGGTTGACCACCTTCCCTGGTTGACCACCTTCCCTGGTTGACCACCTTCCCTGGTTGACCACCTTCCCTGGTTGACCACCTTCCCTGGTTGACCACCTTCCCTGGTTGACCACCTTCCCTGGTTGACCACCTTCCCTGGTTGACCACCTTCCCTGGTTGACCACCTTCCCTGGTTGACCACCTTCCCAGGTTGACCACCTTCCCTGGTTGACCACCTTCCCAGGTTGACCACCTTCCCTGGTTGACCACCTTCCCTGGTTGACCACCTTCCCTGGTGGCCCGCCTTCACTGGTGGCCCACCTTCCCTGGTTGCCAAACTTCCCTGGTTGCCAACCTACCCTGGTTGCCAACCTTCACTGGTGGCCCACCTTCCCTGGTTGCCAAACTTCCCTGGTTGCCAACCTACCCTGGTTGCCAACCTACCCCATTTGCCCTTAGTCCAGGATGCCCTGAGTGTAGGGCAACCACGGGAAGTGGTCAACCAGGATGTTGGCGATCACTGTTAATCAAGCAGAAACAGGTTTCTGGAGGAGAAACTGCATTTCAGGAGGACAAACAGCGTTTCTGAAGGAGAAACAGTGTTACTGGAGGAGAAACAGCATTTCTGGAGGAGAAACAGCATTTCTGGAGGAGAAACAGCATTTCCCGAGGAAAAACGATGTTTGTCAAGCAGAAACAGTTTTAATCTAGGAGAAACGCGTTTATGGAGGAGAAACGATGTTTATCGCGGAGAAACGATGTTTATCGAAGAGAAACAAGGATCATGATCTAAAATCGACTAATAAACAATGTTTCACTGTGATAAAAACTGTTCATGTAGGAAAACCACTGTTTCTCGCATTAAAAATGTTGATAAACATTGTTTCTGCTCTATTAACATTGTTATTGCTCGATTAACACTGTTTTTCAAGGTAAAACATTGTTTTTCAAATGACAAACAGTGTTTTAGGTTGATAAACAGTGTTTATCGAGTGATAAACAGTGTTTATCAAATTATTACACAAATGGCTTGCCATAGATTTCCCCCATTGTTTACTTTCACCCGGTGAAAGTGGGCCGGTACTTGGGGGAATCCGGCCCTTGACGACCATAGCAACCAAGCTTAAAATCTCCAATTTTCCCCATCGATTTCTTAAATTATACACAATTGTCGGAAAAACGGAACCAGCGACTGCAACGTATGAACAATACTTGATATATACATGTATGCTCATAGCATTTTGACCCGTTTATGTATGGTTGAAAAAGGGTTGAAAACAGGTATTTTAGCTTCAGCGCCTGTGGCACTCAGCTGGTGTATTCACCCGAGTTTTTGCTGCCGATCGTAGCGCCACCTGTAAATACGCAGATTCTCATCTCAAAGAATATGCAGTACATGAGAGAATAGGTATAAACAGTATGTTAAAAGCAAAAAACATACATGGCCATTTCCACCAATTTGACAACATTTGGGCCCCTAGACACCCCCTGAGTACCCAAAAATAATTTTTACATTTATTAGTTGATTTGTTATTTTCTATCAACCCTATATATATATATGCGTATTAAACTGCCAAGTTTGGAACCAATCTGATTATTAGGAATTTGTTTACATGATCCCAAATATGAAAAGATCCCAAATATGAAAAGATCCCAAATATGAAAAAAATGCCAAAAATAGCATGACGAATTATGGTTCATATTTCTACATAAATGAGGATTTAAATTAGAATAAATAAAACAAATATGCACATAATGTATTGAACTATATTGTACTTGATAGGTCTCGACATAAGGGTCATAACTTTTTTCATTTGGTGAAAATATTCTAACTAGAAGAAAAGTTACAGCCAAATAACCATTCAGTAATGGTAATCATAATGGCAGCGGCAAGGGTGACAGGTCATTGACCCTCTGCCCATTATATGTATACATACACATCATATAAATCGATCAACACAGTAACTATTCTGAACAATGTTTATTTTGTATCTTGCAGCACATATGTTGTTGAGTTGAGATAATCATATTTGTTGCTTGCTGGAAATGTTCAGGAAATGTTCAGGCAAGGAATAAATTCTGAATGTAACACCAAGGATCATAGAAAGATCCGTAAATATTTAAAGTATCAATGCAAGGTTTGAACAATAGTTGCAGTAGATAAAAAGGTAATATCATAGGATAAGGTATAGTGAGTGGCAGTCTTCTTGAAGAGAAGAAAGGCTTGCGCCCCTAAGAAGAAGAGAAAAATTTTTTTTTTTCCTTCAAGTCCGAAAAGTCCTCCGCTGCTGTTGGGCGGAAACCTGACAGTGAAGGGACGCCGACGTCCGCACGTCCTTACGTCACATCGTCTCATGGTTGCTAGGCACAGTCACTAGGGTCACTGCCGCTCCGATTTATACTTGCATTCGACTGAATACAACCTATAAATCGATCAACACAGTAACTATTCTGAACAATGTTTATTTTGTATCTTGCAGCACATATGTTGTTGAGTTGAGATAATCATATTTGTTGCTTGCTGGAAATGTTCAGGAAATGTTCAGGCAAGGAATAAATTCTGAATGTAACACCAAGGATCATAGAAAGATCCGTAAATATTTAAAGTATCAATGCAAGGTTTGAACAATAGTTGCAGTAGATAAAAAGGTAATATCATAGGATAAGGTATAGTGAGTGGCAGTCTTCTTGAAGAGAAGAAAGGCTTGCGCCCAGGCCATATTTTAGGAGTATATTATAAATTGAAGTAGGGGAAATGGATGAGCTAAATGGCAGATAGCATCTCAGCCACTCTTGATTCGACGGACCGACGATAGTCTGATGGACAGGACAGGTAGCCCAGGACCGCCATACTTTGCCAGTCGCCTAGCATACGAATGTCTTGTAATTGGACGCCACAAGTATGGAGGAAGGTGGCGCTGCCTCTGCGTAAGCTGTGCAGGCCTACGTCCGTACGTAGACCAGCCTTTGAAGCCCAGGATTTTAGTTGAGAAAGAGCATATGGGTACTCCACGGGAGCTCCCCCACTTGTTGATATCAAGGGAGAGAGGGGAGGAGCAGCACAACGCCTAAGGAGAATTTTCAGGACCGAGAACAGGCACAGGTCTGAATTACACTTCTTTACATAAGCTGAGTAGGGTCTAGCACCCCCTTGATCTGTTTTCGAAGAGCCGACTTTTATACACACAAAGTCACCCTCGAAGGACACATCTTGACGGAGAAGCAGGTGCGGGTCGTCACTTGAAGGGAAGACATGACCCTTCCTCAGTAGGGTCCTAAAGCACAGAACAATACCAGCCCACGTGGCGAAATCTTTTTCACATTTTAGATTCACCTGCTGGAAAATTCTTATTAAGTCCTGAGGCAGAAGTGGGTCCTTCGGTTTAGTAGAATCGCCTATAGCTCTCTTTAGTCCTCTGATGATTAAGGACACACCAAAATCTTGACGGAGGTCCTCCCCCCCGTTGAGCCTCGACAGATGGTTAATTGCAGAGAGCATGTTATTTACGGTAGAGAAGGACAATTTTGCACTGAAGCTAGGAAGGCCAGAAACCTGCCTACCGTAGAAACACTCACCGGGACTGCAGTCAGATTTCTCGACGCACAGAAGAGGAAGTACTTATTCCATTGACTATGTCTGGTCCTCCTAGTAGAAGATGCTAGGGCTTCCATCTGGAGTCGAGCTACCTCTTTATCCAGTGAGGCTACAGAGAGGACAGAAGAGAAGGAACCAGAGTAAACACATGTCGATAGCTGCAGGCATATATAAAACGTAGCAGATCATTCATATGATAACACAAGGCACGACCTTTTTTCAGGATATTTACAGCTAGTTTAGTTATTAGTATGCACAGAATCCCAGCTGAGTTCAATGACCTGGAGGGAGCTACATGCCATATCGCACAAGCCAGTGATGCCACCTCTCTGGAAGAAACACTCTGAAAGCAACATGGGGGCATGGCAATGATATAGTAGTCAGTGTGTCCTTTGGTGAAGCCAATGAAATCCACCTCAGGCACCAGGCAGAAATAGCCCACGGTTGGTACTTTAGCTAGACTGGAGGCAAACCTATCTTGTGAAATGTAGTGTACATAGTCGATAGTGGTATTTTCTGGAACAGCCATAAAGGCCACACCATTATTTGATATCACACATGAAGACCACCAGAAAAGTTCTTCCACAAATAGGGGGGACAATCTGACTGATTTCCCATCCTCCAAGCCTTTTAGTAGGTCAAACAAACCATTGATGTACACTCTCCCTCCAGGTACCACTTTCCCACAGTGAGATAAAAGACCTCCGAGTCTTTGCAATTGGGTTTTCGTTGCCCGGCGTTTTCCAGTAAAGAATTTCATTTCATTTTGTAATTTCACAACTTTGTCCTTTGGTAAGCTGAGTGACATTGTCTGTGAGTCGATGACAATCCCTAAAAACCTACACACAGTTGCAGGTGCAGTTATTTTAGACCAGGAGAGATGGAAGCCTAGTCGACGTAGCGATTGCATTAATGTCACTTGAGTATTAAGAGCTGCGTGTAATGTTGAACCCCAATATATATAGTCGTCAAGATAGCTAAACACATTATGCCCTCTCCTGTTTAGGCCTCTAGTGATCGATGACGCCACCCTCTCGAACACAAAGGGGGCGGCACAAGCACCGAAACATACTGAATTATCAACGAGATACCTGAGTTCATCTTCAATATGCCAAGAGAGGCCGAAGTACTGGCGTTGTTTTGGCAGAATCCGGAGAGATCTGTAGGCGCTGGCTAAGTCTATGACACCCATATATGCCCCCTGGGGGATGTCAGCTACCACCTCGTCTATTGACACTAACGAGAAAGTAGACATGACTTTGTTTGTATAATTATTCACAGAGAAGTCCTCGGGTCGGCTACAGTCAACGATGGGTCTTATGCCCCCGTCGGGTTTTGGTATCACTCCCATTGCATGAACACATGTCGGTTTCTCCGATGACATGGAGATTTTCCCCTCACGTAGTTCTTTCAATAGCAGAGCAGACAGTTTATCGTAGTGTGGGCCTATCCAGCAAGACCGGTAATTGTCAACCTCGTAAGATGAAATGTACGCGTCCCGGTTCAACAGAGCAAAACCATAGGTGACGCCGTCTAGGATGAAATGGCTGTCGAGGTCCCAAGCCCCATCATAATATAAGAAATCCAGCCAGTATTTTGGTCTTAGCTGGGATCTGACGCCTCCTATAAGATGTATTTCAGGCGAAGAAACAATGAAGTCACATAATAGTTCGAAATCTGGTTCAGAAATAGCCATATCGTCCGAGTCTGAAGAGCTCGAGGATGGAAAACAAGGCGATAGGCGGCCATCTTGGTGAATCGATAGCTATTTAGTGTCTCCACTCGTGGAGAGTTCTCCCCAGGAGAAGGAGGAGGTGCGCGACTCACATACCTCCGCCCCATGACCCGGGTCCATGCATAGCCCGCATATGTGTTGACGTTTACATCCAAAACATTTCTTCGCATGAGTGGGCTTATTAAATAGCCAGCAAATATCTTTCGGCCAACGCCCAAAATCGAACAGAGGATCATAGTTTGCGTCCTGAACCATTTTCCTGAAGGAAGATGGCCGTCCACGCCCTGTAGATCGTGTTGTCATGGTGGCGAATTTTAAGTTTTGCATGGTCTTAAAAGCTTTCATGTTTTCTGGCGAGAAATGCTGGCTAGAAAGATTCGGTTCAACCTGAACCCAGTCCCTAATTTTTCCATCCAGGACAAGGTCGGTTACAGCTCTTTCATACCGAATTAAAGCAGACTTTACATACTCTTTTCCTTTTGCCTTCGACGCAATATATGAGAGGTGAAGGCCGTAGCCGTAGGGGTCAACATTACACGATATTAAATGGTTGAGGACACACACACATCCGTATAGTAGCTGTAATAAGGTTGTGTATTAAGACATGGTTTAATTGGGGGAAATTATATATTAATTAATTAAGGGAAATCAATTAGTATTAATTGACATATGGTGAGCAGGGGGAGTTGAAATATCTATATTAGAACAGTGCATAAAAGCCACGAAGATATTTTAAAGAGTTTTAAATAAAATACTCTCCCTGTTTAGGTTTGATGGTTTCCTGCTTCTAGGGTTGTGAGTCGTGAGAACTCAATAACTTTGATATTCATTTTATGACTCTGTACCTCTCTGAACCAGGTATTGGGACAGCTGAGGTGTCAGAAATCCATGGGTGGATACAAAGGGTTTATGAGAGTGTTGACTTGAGGGACTGGACCGCTTCAACCATGCAGTTGGTCCGTTTCTCTCTAGTTACAATGTCTGTGACATCACTTCCTGGGTCTCTGCGCAAGCGTAGCATAGACACACGCATGCGCAATAAAGGAATTTGAGGAATTCCATGACGTAGGCCCCCTGTCTAATCCAAGCGGTATATACCCGGTTGGGTTGGACAGATAGGGCAGTCTTTACCTGGCCGTAAGAGATTCACAAGGGAGTTGGAAGGTTTGGCTGGAAATCTATCTGTGTAAGTGACAGATAGATTTGGGGAAAGCCACTTCCACTGTTTACAGACATTTCTCACTCACAAAACCTGGAAGGAGAAATTGTCTAACTAACCATATATTTATACGATCAAACTTCCACTTCATTTCTACTGCTATTCTACAACCACTTGTACCTACATTGGACTATATCTATATATATATATTGAAGATCAGAATAATTAAAAAGACTCTCTACATCTCTACAACTCAACTACTTCTTTCTTCATTAATTAACCAGCTGACAAGGGTACAAATTAACACCTTTGTTACATTGGCTGCCTTTGACCAGGATTCGACTTTTCAACTATTCAACTAATTGGTATTGATTGGTGCAGAATTGGTAATTGGTGCAGGATTGATATCACTAGGATCACACATGTAAGTAACCCTCTCCTACATATCAACATATCTTGATCTGACTTTTCTGTTTAGTAAATGGATATTGTAATAGCTAATTGTTTGTGATTGGATAGTTAATTGTTGGTGATTGAATAATTGCTTACTTTTGACTATATAATTACTTACTTCTTGCTAAATAGTTACTTGTTTGTGTTTGGATAGTTACTTGTGGGTGATTTAATAATTGCTTACTTTTGACTGTACAAATACTCACTTGTGCTGAAGGATTACTTGTATTTAATTAAAAGTTACTGGTGTACTTAACTGAATTGTGTGAACGAAGTGTGTTGCATTACAATCCCCCCATTACCTCTCCCTGCTCCTGATTGAAAGCCTACCCTAACCGTGAATTTATAGCACCATCTATATAGGGGCTGCTATAGTAAAAGTGCACTGATCCATGAAGTTTCTATACTGAGGGTCAGTATGGATATATAAGTCTGTTGTATTAAGTCCGTTATTTACAGGCAGAGGGAATGTTGTACACTATTAGAAAAAGCCTGATAGTAGTGCAGATTCAATAAGATTGATTATTATTAACTGGTGGTTTATAAAAGCTGTGTTTCCAAACTGGTGTACCTGTTGTTGGACTATGAAATTATTGACTTAATCTATTGTGATTTCTGCACCCTATAGAAAATGATTGTGGATGGTTTCCCTATTGCAATTATTTAGATAATAGTGGTGGACAGTGTTTTATAAAGAGCTGTGTTTCCAAATTGTTGACTATAGAATTATTGGCTTTATCTATGGTGATTACTGCAAACTATAGAAAATAGTTGTGGATAGTTTCCCTATTGAAATTATTTAGATAATAGTGGTGGACAGTGTTTTATTAAAGCTGTGTTTCCAAATTGGGGTAACTTATTTGGACTATATAATTATTAGCTGTGTCAATTGTAATTACTGCACACTATAGAAAATAGTTGTGGATAGGTTTCCCTATTGCAATTATTTAGAAAATAGTGGTGGACAGTCAGTTGTACAGATTCAGTAAGATTACCTGTTGTCAATTACACAGGTAGAAGTTTTAAGATTGCAAATTGCAATTATTTAGAAAATAGTGGTGGACAGTCAGTTGTACAGATTCAGTAAGATTACCTGTTGTCAATTACACAGGTAGAAGTTTTGAGATTGCAAACAATCAAGTATGCTAGACACAAGCGATGAACCCCCAATAAAGCAGCGATGCTATGGAAGTCTGTTGTCTAAGCAAGATCTGGTGGCAGAACAGATTGGTGACATGCTTGAAGCAGGCATTATGCGACCTTCCTCCCGTCCATGGGTATGTCCTGTGGTAATTGTTCGCAGGAAAGATGGAGGAATTCGTTTTTGTGTTGACCTTAGAAACAGTGTATTCACAAAGATGTCCTTCAAATGTTCTAGCGAAGACGATAAGGGAAGATCAGTCTAATCGGGATGCTTGCATACCGGCAGCACTGATGGCCTACTGCACAAGCATGAATGAAACAACTCAACACACTTTTTTCTTCCTTGTACATGGAAGAGATCTTGTGGCCCCCATTGACACTTTGCTAGAACCAAAATTAAAGTATCATGGGGATAGCTATGTGCCCATCTGCAGCCAGAGTCACTCCACCAAGCACCAAGTATTTTATTTCCAGAATATAATATGTACAACAAAGAGGGATAAACCTATTACCACAACAACAAGTATAGAGGCATTAGCTCGGGGAAGGGATCTGCCATTTAGTATGGTTATCATGTTAGCAGAAATTGCTAGTGATGTAAATGGAGCTCATGCCCCATAATATTAACGCCTGATCAGGACAGGATTTAGCGACACCATTGTCTCTTGGTTGCCTTCTGAAAAAGAAATTGAGGAGGTGCGCCATAAGGTGCTAACCGATATTCTGGCAAGGATAACAGGAGAAGATTGGAAAGCTTACCTAGTAATAGTCCTGATGATCTACAACCATAAAAGTCGGACATTAGAGGAGCCTGAGCGCATCCAACCGCTGCGGCAGGCCAGACTTATTAATATTAACAACACTAACCCAGGAACACACAACGAGAAGAAGAAAAACAGGGAAGATAGGCAAATGGAGCAGGTCAATGACTCCCCGGCATCGCAAGGTGATGCCGCCCCCGTGCAGGAAGCACAGAAGGGGGAGGACCTGCCGGAAGACCAGCCAGGACGACCAGACTCCGAAATGGAGCTGGGTCAACCTCAGGTCCAGGCCAAGGAAGAGAAGCGACAGGACCCTGCCGTGGAAAACCCTGGCCTAGGATATAACCTGAGGAATCAACCCGCCATATTTTATGGCGACGTGCGTCGAAAACGCAGCACTGGTGAGAGAGGAGTAGCACAGGCCGAACCTGTGGCGAAACTCCCTCGCCAGGAAGAGTCCCTGGAATCTGCCAAGAGGAAGGAGCTGGAGGAGCGTGAACCCCCTGCCCCTCCCTCAAAGCAGAGACGGATGGATATGGACTCTTGTGAGGAACTTGTGTCCTCAGGGGAGGACCCAGGTTGGTTGTACAACTTGGTGTCCTCTGTTGCAAGTAAGTTATGGGGACCAACGGCCTAGCCAGCCTTGGGTTAATGCTTCAGGGAATCTAATGGTTTAGCTAGCCAGAGGATTCAGGGATGCATTGGGGGATTTGTCCCATTCTTGCTTGCAGGAAGATGGATGTGTGCATGATGTAAGTGGTCATGCATACACCATTACAAGAAAATATATATAACCAGAGTGGTTATTCTTTCCTCTTCTTTCTATTTTCCAGAGCCAGCATGAAGTTGCTGTGGCTCGTATGTGTAGTCACTGTGCCGTGGACGGGGAATGCCTCGCCCAGCTCGGGTGTCCACTTTGTCCCTGCAGGGACGGTGTATGCCTCTTACAGCGGCTGGATCATAAGTTTCAGCTTGGATCTTGAGCCGTACCAGGCACACGTGACAAGGCTGAGGAGAAATCTAGAGGATTTCCAGGGAACAGTCGACATGCTGCTCTCCAGGGACACATCACACCTGGTGGAGGGGACAAAGATGGCGATACGCTATCTCCGGCGGGAATGGTCACATGCATTAATGCAAGAGTTAACAAAGCTGAATATGGAGCAAGTGCAACTGGATGACCTATTCAACAATTTGCGGCTTACAAGTGTACAGTCACGCCGTAGCAAGAGAGCAGTCATTCCTATTGTGGGTGACCTCCTGTCTGCTCTGTTTGGCGTCTCCTCCGACCGAGACCTTAAGCAGGTCAGGCGGGGATTAAATCTTCTACGTGGAAGTCAAGCAGAACTGGCTCATGTAGTTCCCCAGGCACTCACACTGGTAAACAAGACCAATGCTGAGGTGACAAGGAACAGAAATTCCATCAACCAACTTGCTACACGTGTTAATCAGCTGACGGACGACGTGAAAGTGTTATTTGAGGACCTTCATAAAAAAGTGCACCCAATGCTCATATTCCAACAGCTGACTACTCGGTTGTTAAATAATATGAGGCTGGTTTCAAATTCCATCAGGGACACCTTCTTGGGGATTCGTTCCATCCAAAGGGATATTCATGAAGTCCTGCAGGGCCAGCTTCCATCAACATTAGTGCAACCACGAAATCTGAAGAATGTCCTACTGCAAATACAAAAAGAGCTGCCCACAGGGCTGTCTCTGCCCGCAGATCCTAGGGGACAGGTTAACTGGTACTACAATAACCTGGCAACAGCTTTGCTGCCGGATTCCAACAAGTTTCATGTATTGACAATGGTACCTCTCATTGAAGGAGATGCTCTGTACTCCTTGTACAGAATAGTGTCAGTTCCAACGCCGCATATAAGCAGGTACGCCTCAGCTGAATATGATGTTGAGTACCGCTACATGGCCATCTCAGGGGGTGGAGCCAAATACTTACCCCTTGCAGTGATCGACGCCGAAAAATGTGTGCGTGCTGAGATTGGATATTGTTCTTTCACCAATCCGATCTCGTCATTGGCACATCGACCTTCCTGTGTGTCCGCCTTGTTTACAAAAGACCAGAATCTTATTCGGAGATTCTGTCGAGTCAAGTTGTCTCCAGTTGATGAGTACCCTACTGCTAAATATCTTCTTGGTGCGAAATGGTTGATTTCCACAACAAATGACCTTACCATTCATGTCACCTGCGCAGCGTCATCCGGTCCGTCGAAACTTAAAACCGTAGTAGTAACGGAGCGCGTTTCCATACTTGATCTTGGGGAAGGGTGTACGGGGTACAATGATTACATATCTCTTCCAGCATACACTATGGGTAGAACATCGGAATCAATAGAACAGTCCTTCACCCAACAGGTGCTTCAATTTGAGGCCCTCCCTGGCATATGGAATCTGACACGAAATGTGTC
The DNA here is from genome assembly GCA_942159475.1 of Sthenelais limicola. Lineage (NCBI taxonomy): Eukaryota > Metazoa > Annelida > Polychaeta > Phyllodocida > Sigalionidae > Sthenelais > Sthenelais limicola. The sequence goes on from OW804099.1 coordinate 107,007,025, forward strand.
AATGTTTTGGCCCCCAGAATATGATACGCTATCGAAAATTACCCCCCTACCGAGCATTCCTCCCATACAGATAAGGGAACTCCAGGGTATCATTGATGCCCGTTTAATAAATTGTCCAAACCTACTCCTGCCCAATACCCCGGCTTGCAATACACTTCATATGCAATTGGTTTGTTAACACTATGTGGTTTGATAATCGCTGCATTCTGCATTGGTAAAAAGAAATTATTTAACATTAGACGCAAACGTTATGATTTGGTTAGATATAAGAAAAGTCAGAGGGAAGATGATGTTGATATTGTATGTGGGGAAACATGTGTGACTCCAAACCCAAATGCACCCCTGAAACCAGAGCCGGATACCATGGAAGCATTGGGCGCCAGACCAAGCCCTTTTAAGAAACCGCTGTTCGCATAAGATGGAGGGAGACATTGAGGGGCAATACATACGACCATGCTATTCCCCTTTTGACCGAGACCTTTTAAGAAACCGCTGTTCGCATAAGATGGAGGGAGACATTGAGGGGCAATACATACGACCATGTTATTCCCCTTTCGACCAAGACCTTTTGTGAACCAGCTGTTCGCATAAGATGGAGGGAGACATTGAGGGGCAATATATACAACCATGCTATCCCCCCTTAGTGGACTGCAGATGAACATTCCATCAAGAACATTCCATCATGTGAAATAGCAAATATATGTGGACAAAATTAAGACATTCCAGCATATGATAAAGCGAATATATGTGGACAATTTTTAAAAATTTAAATCATATACATCATTTTCCTTAAAGAAACCAACAAAGACTTGCTTCTCTAAGAATCCTTTACTTTATTTAAACTTTTATTGGGGAAAAGTTTAAAGATAAGGGAGGGGCATGTGTAATAAGGTTGTGTATTAAGACATGGTTTAATTGGGGGAAATTATATATTAATTAATTAAGGGAAATCAATTAGTATTAATTGACATATGGTGAGCAGGGGGAGTTGAAATATCTATATTAGAACAGTGCATAAAAGCCACGAAGATATTTTAAAGAGTTTTAAATAAAATACTCTCCCTGTTTAGGTTTGATGGTTTCCTGCTTCTAGGGTTGTGAGTCGTGAGAACTCAATAACTTTGATATTCATTTTATGACTCTGTACCTCTCTGAACCAGGTATTGGGACAGCTGAGGTGTCAGAAATCCATGGGTGGATACAAAGGGTTTATGAGAGTGTTGACTTGAGGGACTGGACCGCTTCAACCATGCAGTTGGTCCGTTTCTCTCTAGTTACAATGTCTGTGACATCACTTCCTGGGTCTCTGCGCAAGCGTAGCATAGACACACGCATGCGCAATAAAGGAATTTGAGGAATTCCATGACGTAGGCCCCCTGTCTAATCCAAGCGGTATATACCCGGTTGGGTTGGACAGATAGGGCAGTCTTTACCTGGCCGTAAGAGATTCACAAGGGAGTTGGAAGGTTTGGCTGGAAATCTATCTGTGTAAGTGACAGATAGATTTGGGGAAAGCCACTTCCACTGTTTACAGACATTTCTCACTCACAAAACCTGGAAGGAGAAATTGTCTAACTAACCATATATTTATACGATCAAACTTCCACTTCATTTCTACTGCTATTCTACAACCACTTGTACCTACATTGGACTATATCTATATATATATATTGAAGATCAGAATAATTAAAAAGACTCTCTACATCTCTACAACTCAACTACTTCTTTCTTCATTAATTAACCAGCTGACAAGGGTACAAATTAACACCTTTGTTACATAGCTCTCTGACTGACAAATCATCAAATTTTCGGTCAGGCACAATGTAACATTCAGGACGAAGCTTACCCAGATCTGATACTTGACTGATGTCGATGCCTGACGGAGATTCGGCCGAATCACCCAGACCCGGGATAAAGATGGCGGACTTGCGTCGATTCGGCGAAGGTCTCTCGGAGAACGAGTGTTCTAGCTGGATAATTTCTGCCTCTGTCGCAGATGCCTTTGACTCAAGCGTCAGAACTTCCAGTTTTTCCTTCTGTTTATTCAGCAGGGATTCCAACCACTCTTGATAAGCCTTCGTCCCCTTGGTCGGAGGCGCCGACAAGCCATGTTCCTGCCCCAGCTCGAGCATCGTCGTGGGCGATTTCTTCGGCGTCGAAGAACTTGCAGGACATGCAGGCCTTTTGTGAAGCTTGCCGCAGCCTGAACAATTTATGTCTGTCATGGTCGAACTTTTTGGTCTAGAAGCTTTTCTGTATATATTTTTTTTTCCTTCAAGTCCGAAAAGTCCTCCGCTGCTGTTGGGCGGAAACCTGACAGTGAAGGGACGCCGACGTCCGCACGTCCTTACGTCACATCGTCTCATGGTTGCTAGGCACAGTCACTAGGGTCACTGCCGCTCCGATTTATACTTGCATTCGACTGAATACAACCTATAACTCATTATATTTAGAATATATATAACATTCATTACCCTCGTTTACTCTTTTAAGTAGACTTGAATACTTGAATTGATTGTTCCTGTTCTGTTTAAGTTTTTAGAGGCAAAATATTTAGGGATAAAGGTTCTAATATTATATATATGTTAGGGATACAATTTCTGACATTTTGTGATGGCAGACGTGACCTAGACAACGTGACGAAGACGACAAAAGCGTGACGAAGATTTTTTAAGCATTTTGGCATGAAAATCATGTAAAAACGACTCGGAAATTATTAATTTCAGTCGACATAGATTGCTATTAAGCAAAGTTAATAATAAATGTCAAATTTAAAGTTTATTATTAAATTCATGCCTTGTAAGGCTCTAAAAATGGTAAAATAGGCGTGACGAAGACGACATGAGCTAGGGTTCCAAGGGGTTCCCACCACCTTTTGCCGCCATGTTATTTCTCAGCTAAAATTCAAGAAAAACTCAAATCAATACATTTGATATTTTATACCTATATAATCCCATGCACTCTATCATTATTCATCAAAATTTGATATAATTTTTTTTTTTTTCATTTGTTTATTCCACCTTAGGCACACAGCATGACGAAGACGACATGGGGGGTACCCACAATTTTTTTTTTTGATTTTTGATGGCTTTTGGCCAAAAAATATTTTTTTTGCATTTTTGTTGTACACAGATCATATTCACGTAACCTTCTATCACAACATATAAAAAAAATGTTCAATTTTGAAGATTATTTAGAAATTTAGCAATTCCACGGACTAATGGCTGTTAAAAAAACGATTTTTGCCTCCAAAATGGGATTTTGAAATAAAAAAAAAAAAAATTTGGGCTAAAAATGCCAAAAATGTTGTTCCACAGGTTAGTAGAACCATCCTATCAAAAAAAATAATCAAATAAATGATAATTAACTTGATTTAAGCCCATTTTACCCCTTTCCAAATGGGGGCCAAATGTTGTCAAATTGGTGGAATTGGCCACATACATACATCATTGGGTGAAGGATGAAATCAAACATATATATCCAGCTCTTATTTGAGATATAATAGTACATATTTTGAGTTTGCTGGAGTTTTTATGCTACTGTGCCACATATATCAGGTTGATTTGGTGTTAGTAGTTGTTTTCCAACATTCCTCAGTGTATTATAAAGGGGTATGGATATTATTGGTATATTGTTTGATTAACTGATGGCATGGTTTTGGGGGCAAGTTGATATATATTTATGGATTGGTTGGAAGGGAAGTGAGGTTTTGTTTGTGAATAAGTGCTATTATATATATATAGGGTATTTAACCATGTTTTCTGGTTAGACTTGAAGGTTTCTGTTGTTCCAGTATTTCTTTGTTTGGGTGAAAGTTTGTTCCAAGCTTGTGCACATTTAACTTGGACTGTGTTTTCTCCCAGTTTTGATCAATACCTGGGTATTTTCAACATTGGTCCATCATGGATTCTTGTGTTTCTATTTGGTATGTTTGTGAAGGTAGGGTTATTTGCTCTTTTGATTGCAGTATGTCTGAGATGAGATATTCTCCTATTATGAAGTAGTGGTATTCTAGTGTTGTTGTGTAGGTAGTTAGTGGGAGTGTCAAAGGGGCCGTTTAGTATTACCCTGAGTGCTCTATTTTGTAGTTTCTGAAGTTAATCAATTTTTGGTTTGTGAGCATTGTGTATTATGATGTCTCCATAATCAAAGAAGGGTAGAATTCTAGTTTTGAAAATCTTAATGGCAGTTTGAGTGTCGATGTATCTCCTGATTTTGTTTAGTTGGTATATCTTGTTTGCTGCATGTGTCAGTTGCTGTTGATAGTTTAATTTGTTGTCTATAATAAATCCCAGATATTTGTAGGAGGAGACTATTTTTAGTGGTTCATTTTGGTATGTGACTATTTTTAATTTGCTGTTCTTATGTTTTATTTTGGATTTGGATAAGAGCATTAGATTTGATTTGGTGGTGTTTACTAGGAATATATTTCTTTTGCACCATTTATGGAGGTTATCAATGGCTTTCTGCATATTTTCATATAATGTGTCTAGATTCTTGCCATGTAGATAAATTATGGTGTCGTCCGCATATAGGGAAAGGTTGCAATTTGGTATATTGGAGTCAATGTCATTGATAAAAAAAATAAACATGAGAGGGCCAAGGATTGAACCTTGGGGTACTCCAGAGGTTATTGTGCTTTGAGTTGAAGTGAGGTTATTTGCTATTACTTTTTGTTTTCTGTTGGCGAGGTATGATTTACAGCATTCCAAAAGTGTTCCTCTTATACCTGGATTTTTTTGGTCTGAAACCAAATTGTTTCCTGTTTAAAATATTATATACTTCTAGGTATTCGTATATCCTTTTATGCACTATTTTCTCAATGATTTTACTTGGTGTGGGCAGTAGAGATATAGGTCTGTAATTATTGATTTTGTTGGCTTTGCCACCCTTGAAGACAGGTATTACATTGGCCAGTTTCCAGGATTCGGGGAAGGTTGATGTAGAGAAGGATAAATTGATACAGTGAGTAAATTCTCTGAATAGGCTTAGAAGAGCTATCTTTAGTATTTTATTGGGTATATCTTCTATGGAGGATGCTTTTGTTGTGTTAATCTTAGATAGTAGTTCATACACTTCATTGTTATTGGTTGTAATGTTTGTTAAAGAGGTGGCAGTTGGGAGGGAGCTTGGTATCCATTTAGGTGTTAGATTTCTTGTAAGATTAGCGGCAATGTTAGTAAAATAGTCATTTATGTAATTTGGGATACAGGTGTTTTCTATCTCTATCTCTATATCATTGTCATCAGTCAGATGTATAACACTGCTTCTCCCTTTGGATGGTGATAGGCTGTTTACTATTTCCCAGAATTTCTTGGGGTCATTAGTCTTGTCATTAAGCTCAGATAAAATAAATTCCCTCTTTGCATTTCTAATGGCGTTGCTTGCAATTTTTTTGCTGCTTTTTGCTTTTTGCCAATCTTGCTCAGATCTAGTCTTGGCTGCTATGGCTCTGAGCCAATTTTTATTATTGATAATATCGATTATTTATTTCGTTATGCAGGGGTCATTGCTAACTTTAATTCTGACGTTTCTAATGGGAGCTAGTGCATCTAATTGTTCTCTGATTCTCATTATTATAGTGTTCCAAGCTACTTCACTGCTCATTATATTATAGAAGTTTCCTATCTTCCTTCTATGTCAATTCTATTATATTTGTTAAACTAAAATTTGTTATAATGATTTTCTATCCTTAGCTTTTTCCATCAGCTAATAATGAGAAAGGTGTATGATAACATAATGTCTCTTGGCTGAATAAAAACATTTGAAAACAAAACATGGTCATTGGAATCTTGATTGGTACATTGACAACCAAGACTCACAAGAGACTGCTACGCCTTATTTATTAGGAATACCTTTATTCAGAAATTAACTATAGCCAATTTTGCACTTAGATGCATGAAATAATCATACAGCCACTAAACATATTAGATTTATATGAGTGTATTTGTTTTTTGCGCCGATTAAAATTATGTCATATTATTACTAGTGACATCCCTACTGCCAATTACCATGGAACGCACTCAGCCATCAATATTTTTCTTTATAAAGTTTATTGAACTAAACTTCATTTATTATTAATTAGCCTGCGGGAGTATGTTATTGTAATATCAATATTTTAACATCTGAAATTTAGTCCTGTGACTAGTATGTCTTGTCTGTTGATTGATACACATTGACATACGACGCAACAATTTTTTATTAGTCAAATACCCTGAGCGGTTAGATCATGTGGTTATGGTTGTGAGGTGTGTCTATGACTCCTGTGAACCAGGCTGAGGCAAAGCCAAGGGCTGGTTCCAGGGGCCGTAGACACGCCAAAGGACCACAACCAATTGATCTAATGGCTTTAGTCCACTTTTGTTGGGCTGTTACTGTCATTAACAACAGATTATAAATGATTTTGAAGCAAAATGAACCAGAGGAAAGCCATGATCTTTCCATTTTGAGCAGTAAATGTTGTTTTTTTATTTTCGTTTATGTAAACGGTCACCCGTAAAGCGGACATCCAAGCCTAGTAGGACTGTCTGTATGAGTAAAACTGTCCCAGCCGGCCCAACAAACGGGCACTAATAACTTAATAATGTGATTTGACATGAAAGGTTATGACCTTAACCATGACTAACGGTACAGTTATTCACAGTTTATGTGATAATCTAGTCTCCCTTGCCTTTGGGCCAAATTAGGGATTCTCACAACAATTGTAGGAATTTCAATATTTTCAACATGAATGTATAGATAATAATGTATGGATGGTGAGAGGGTGGGCATTAAGTAACTATTTTCATTGATCATACACAGTTTTCAGTTGAACCTACAGACTATACTCTCATTTAAAATTCTATATTGGAGAGGTTGAAGTCTAGCAGAGCTTTTAAAAATACTCTCAAATTAAGTATACACTCCATTGGAAGAGTCACCATTCAACCGGAGTGGATGACTCACCATGCATTACTAATGAAATCTTGTCAAGTGCTATGTATTATTTACTGATATCACTTTCGATGATTGATGTGGCATATGACAGAATTCCTTAAATATATTATTAGTAGTGTGTTCCGGTAAAATGAGCCCAAAGTCTAAAAACTGATATTTTTCCCAGGGTTTTTTCACAAGATGTCTTTGTGGGAATGTTTTCATTTGCAGACTTAATGCTTTTCTTAGCATGAATAGATTTACCAACTTGCAAGGCTATGTATCAGATATATCCCTGTGTTTCTGAGGCCAGCCTAAGGAGTATATTCAACCATTTTACTAGTAACGGCCCACGCAAAAATTTTGCACACTTTCTTTTTCAAAACAAAAACTATTAAACTTTAAATAAAGGAATAATGTTGAGCTGTCCTTCAGTTTACTATCAGTAGAATCAGCTTGTTCTCATTTTTTCAAATATGATGATATCTTAAAATCCATTTTGTGTGACTTGTGACTCATTTTCCTGTGATACTGCGTTATTTAACACGTGTTCATCCAATCCACCATGGTAAACACAGACTATCATTCATAAGATATTCATACATTTTCATACACTTTTACATCCACTTTCTAGGGTTCATCAATAATTGAACCGTTGTTTCAAACCATATTCATTTTGAGATCATCTTGTGATGTTGTTTCCAAGGAGAAGCTGCAACAGAATTACTCCTTGCAAAGTATTTGAACCAACAGTCCACTTAGATGGGAATTGTTTACTATAGGACAAACAACCTTGAGCACTGTTGCATGAGGTTGTGTGAACTGAAATCTGGATTGTTATGGTTGCACAAGCAATAGAGTTGCGCTAAGCCATCCTGCGGATCACTAAAAGGCTGTTGATGAATGTGGTGTCTTGGGGCACCCTGGATCGGACTACTTAGTAGAAGAAAGTGTTCTTTTATATATGACAAAAAAACGTTTGCATATCTCCTGACCGATCATAATTATAATTCTAGCAATACAATACCCCAAACCTCATGCAATAACCCCCAGCCCTGAATAACACCAATGGTACCTATCAGCATTTGAGGATGTTGCGCCAGTTCTTTATCATTTACCTTATACTTGGAAGTCACTTCATTCCTGTCTTTGGTAATTATATATTTCTATAATTTATTTTTGTCAAATTAGGAAAGTCACTCATTGACAGATAACTTTCAGTGATAGATATTTTATCGAGAAATAGAGAAACTGATATCGATAAATCAGTAATCAGTAAGTAACATTCCCTATAATTGTTTTTATTAGAAGATGTCAGAGCATTGTTTTCAGACTTATCTGAGTTTGATGTGGTACTTTGTGAACATCTCTGATAACATTAAAATCAAGAGTTTTGGGCTCAGCTGATGGCCTATGAACGTTCAAGGAAATTATGAAATTAAATTACACGCATTTTTGGTTGAATGTTATGAAAGCGCATATTCTACTTGTTTATTCTGTGAGCACTAAGGCTATAATGCCTAAAATGTGAGACAATATTAGTATGTAAGAATAACTCTCATCATGGCATCAGTATGAGTATAATTCATCATTAAAAGAGGAATGTAAAATTAAGTCAAAGATGGCCTGACCTATTGTGATATTCTTAAGACATTAGTCCTACCTCCCCTACGTCATGTCAATGCATTCCTATTTTCAATGATAGGAATCTCAATATACATCATCAACAAAATACCATGTTACTAACATGATTAAAAGTGAACACAATGACATGAAATCACTATGCAGCATTCATGTATTTCTTTAGGAATTCAAAAATCTGTAACTTAAGTCTTACTTTGTCTCTATTAGACTTTTCCAATACTTTCATGCTAGGGCTCTGCAATCTGAATCAAAACATAGTTTTCTCAAATATTTGCCCCTTGGTTATGTGGTGCTAACCATACTTGTAAACTCCCATATTGTAATAGTTACATTTCAATACAACCAGATTAGCAGATGTAAACATGTACTAAGGTTAATTAAAGAGATAAACCACTGTCATGTGCACTGCTGCAGGCGGGAGATCAAGGAACTAATGCATAAGAAATAGGGAGTGACAATAATCTTTTCAAACGTTGTCTTGAGAAAGAACATGGTTGGGGAATAACAAAAAGCAAAAAAAATGGATCTCAGCATATTTATTTTTCATTTTAGAGACCACCAAAGTTTAGTATTGAAGTCCGGGGAAAATGGATATTTTCTCAGTTTTTCCAAGATGTCAGATAGACAAATACAATTTTTCAGTTGAAATGTCTTCTAAACATAGCCACTATGAAGGTTTACCCTCATGCATGAAAGAACAGGGTATCAACATATTTTGAAAGATATTATTTAGCATTGAAAATCTTCAATATTCCTGTTTTTAACTCATCAGGATGCAGATACTGTTGAATAACCTTTTTAAAAATTTGGGGACCCCCATTTTGTATTGCTTGAAAGATTAAAGCAATATGTTAGTTATGTCTATAGAAATTTTTAGGAAAATGTTATTTTCAATTATTTTTTATACTGAAAAAAAACGAAAAAATTGTATACTACCAGGCTACGTAATATTCAAGACAAGGATGTATTCAAAATTTATATTAAGAAATACTTTCTTGAAAAAACAAATTGAATAATCGCTCAGCTTCCTCCCGCCTCACTCGCACCTCTTTTGAAATAATTATTGACATTGAATTGTATAATCATTTCTCATTATTTCTTTTTTATATTTTTTTCCTCATCCCGTTCCTTTTATGTAGTTGTATTTTGATAATTTAAAACACTTCTGAATAATATTAGAGTAGTTAATTCTCATGTATAATGAAGATTTCACCGTATAGAACTATTGTATTTGCATTAGCAACTTATATTGATCAAGAGCAGATGGCCTTGAACAACCCTTGATGTTAGCGATGAGTTTTTTTCTGCCATTTTTCAGTGTATATGTGAAAATAATAAACGTTTTAAAAAAAAAAAATGTTTCAGGTGCCAGGCCTGGTGTACAATTCCTCCCTGTTGCTTACCGGGCGACACATTTTGATGATGCACAAGCTGATTGCCAAATCATTGGTGGGGACCTTGTTAAAGTTACAACTGCTGAGGAAAACCAAGAGATTGCAGATTTCATGTGGGTTTTTAGTCATTTGCTCTTGAAAAGAGGAAATTGTTTAGTAATAATTCTGATGATCAATTATTATGAATAAACATAAGGCATTACGCACGCAAAAATAAAGTCAAACCTTACAGGAATAGTCATCAGAAAAAAGGACTAGGGTGGAAGTTTCTGCAAAAGATACAGAAATATTGTAAAAATTCTTAATGCAGTTGTTAATTATCAATGATATATTATAACCGGTTAGCCTTGCGGCTGGTTTTGTTGCATTAGTTGGCAGCGTGGTCATGCTGTTATCAGACAGACAAACTAAAACCAAGTGGGGCAGAGTTTCAGAAAATGTACAATTGGCAGCTGTACACATTGAGTAAATTGTGCAAAATTAGGCTGCAATTTGGTCAATACTAGGTAAATTTGAGAATATTCGGCATTGCATTGATTCTAGCAATCTGTTTGGTTAGGGTGAACTGTATTTTAAACCTGATTTATGTCTGAAATTTGGAATTATTTGAGAGGATTGGTGAAGATGAACTGTACATTTCCTGAAAATCTGACCCATATCTTTCCACCAATAGGTATGCCTGGGGTGCAGATGATGTATTCCTGGGAGCTGATGACAGGACGGAGGACGGATCCTTTGTCTGGCGTGATGGTTCTGCTGCAGATATGACCATTCCTGTTGCTTCACATTTTGACAATGATTGGTTTGGAGAAGGTTGCCTGGCTATGGACAACAGGGCCTATAAGTGGGTGGATAGAAAGTGTAATAGTGATATATACTTTGTCTGCCAAGTTGAAACTGGTGAGTATAATTTGCATTTGCATACTCTCAAACACCTTCATTTTCTCATTTTGTTCATCGAGTTATGAGCTTCAGTTGTCCCTAAAATACAAAATTATATGATAACATTCTCTTTTTCTTGCTTTTTGTTTTCACTCAACCATGGTGTTTCTCAAGACGAAGTTTGAACACAATATTGTTACTCCAATATTTCATGCATTAGTCACAAGTCACCAAAATTATATTCCAAAGTGCTTTATTTACAAGGTTGAATTCCTGCCTGCAGAAGTGCTGACAACGTGGGCATTTACCTTTAAACTGGATACTCAGGTCTCCTTTCTGGACTTTGTGCCATTAAATGAACCATGCAATAAGTTGGAGTCAAATTATGAACAATTTCTAGTTTATAGAGTATTGTAATTGCATAATTAATTACTAACACTTTGGAAAAATAAGTGGTGCCATTAATAGGAGAAACTCAGGGCTATGACCACTTTAGGCATAACTACTTAGCTCATACAGCAAAATACTAGGCATGCCTTCTACCCTATGGATCAGACCAAGGCCACCCTGAGTAACCCGAAGGTCTTGGAGGGCTCTATGGGCCAAGAAACCAGATGAACTGTGTGTCAGTTTGTAGACTATCATGGCATAGCTCTATTTCATGTCTACTGGTGATTTGCTTTGGGTTTTTTTACCTAACAGTGAAGTAGAAGCCCCTCACTGACATTACTTCAAGGCCACAGTGGTACAGAACACTGAGCAGAGGGATGACATATCAGCCAAGCTAATCAGTTTCTCAAAATGCTTTTCTAAATAGGTTTCATATTCTTGATGACAGGTTCTGCCAAGGCAGTTGCTGCTGCTGACATCAGAGCATGCTGGATGGCTAATGGACTCCTTATTCCAGAACCAGGTAAACTTGTTTTTGTTCAATTTTCTTTTATTACAGAGCGGATCTCAATTCACATTGATTTTCATTAAGGCCCTGTATTCTATTAATGTACATTATTAATATGCGGTTTCTGGGTAGATAATTACCAATTTGGCAATTAAATGTACTTTATAGGTTGACCTTTGAAACACAAGGATATTTTCAATACATGGTCTTGAAATTTGTTACTTAGGTCTATATGAATCCAAGCTCTAAACCCTCAAACATTACGAACATTCCACAAAACAAACCTCGTGAATAAACCACTTCTGTGTCTCACAGGATCTGTACCAATGGAGTGTAAGCCAAGGGATAGGCAGTATTTTGCACCACACACTAAGGATCTAAAAGTACCGTGGGACGAGGCACGGACAATATGCCAAGAGTTTCAAGGCAATGCTGACCTGGCCAAGGTCACTACAGAAGCTGAATATGAAATGATCAAGAGAATAAAGTGAGTTATGTTTTGTAGCAATATGTTATATCATCTGAGCCAATCATAACATTATTAATATGATACTTTCAAAAATGTGAAACTTGCAAAAACTTTGGAAAAAAGATCAAATATAGATAGTTTTCACCTGTACACGTATATTGCTATTCTTCAGAAAAGGAGGGAAACCATCAACATTTAAAAGCTTTTAACTGCAATTAATGCGTTCAGAATTTAGATTATTCTGTTTGTTTTTACCTTCTGTCAACGATAGACCTGCTAGAAATCTAGATAATTTTAAATTATATCTTTGCTACCCTTCTTTTCTAATATTTCGTACTTCTTGATTGATTTAGATGTACAGCTAGAACTGAGAATAGTGTTTGGCTGAATAACAATATCTAAATACAAATACAAATGGAAAGACAATAATAATGTAACAATCTTGAATCAAACAACATTATACAAAAACTGAAGGTGCCCAAACCACATTCAGAAAGGTTCAAACCCTCACTAGTATACACTGTCCCAATGTTGTGGAACTCAACGACTAATAATTTATAGGAGGAACCATATGTTGATGTAAATATATGATAAAAGGTTGATTCAGAACCTTTTAGATCTTAATATCATCTATATGTAAATCTTCATTAAGGCTACTGATACAATGTTATGTGACTTAGTTCATGGAAGAGCAGATGGACTTAGGACCACAGATAAAAACCTTGTTCATAAATAAATGTTTGACTTCTGACGGCTTGTTTGTTTTCTCTATTTATTTCATCGCTCCATAGCCACCATCCAGCAAAGCCTGTTCATTGTCTTAAAATTATCTTATCTTTCAAAATTGTCTCATTATATGGTTTTTCTTTTGCAACACTCCTCAAATGAAGGAGAGTCTATGACTATGATGTTAACCGGATCTACATTGGGGGAAAGAGGTTGGCAGGCTCCACGGACTGGAAATGGCTGAATGACACTGTTTATACATGGCCCACAACTGTGAATAGCCCCGATTTGAATGAAGATGGCTGCCTTTGTGTTGATTCTGATGGAGACTTTGAGGAAAGACGCTGCACATACAATGAACGCTTCATCTGTGAGAGGGACATATGTATGTATTGAACGAAAAATGGTTTGGATCAAATGAAAAATGATTTCCTTCATTGTCATTCAATGAACACATAATTATTATTTCTTTTTAGCTGCACAGCGAAATATCAATGACATCTGTTACTGGACAAAGTCTGACGAGAAGCTTAAATCTGAGATACCTGCTGAATGTGCTGCGTTTAACTCATCAATGTCTATGATTACAAGCGCAATGGAATACAGGAAAATCCTTCCAACCATAAGGTATGTGCAGATAATAGCCTCATAAATATATATGTGATGTGTTTTAGCTAAAATGAGTCACAAGATGCAAAACATCGATTTTGAGATACCATTATATTGGGAAAGATGAGATCAAGCCGATTCCAATGATAGTAAACAATAGGACATCTTATAGGTATTTCTCTATTTTTAAATTTTGATATTTTTTTTTTTGAACAAAATGATTGCAATATTTTTCGGCTGGCATTCACTAGTAAAATTACCAGTAAAGTAGCTAAAGTTCCTCTCTAAGATGACCTTAGAAATGCAAGGATATATTTAATACACTGTCTTGAAAGGTAATGAATACGTTCATAAAACTTAAAACAGTACATATCCTCTAAATGAAAATGAAATGAAAATATCTTGTAAATGAAACCCATGTATCAACATATCAATTTTGTGACTTGTGACTCATTTTCCAGTTACACAGCACATTTTCCTTTGTTCCTCTTTGTTGGCCGTCATCATCACCTAACCACTAAGACTACCGGGATTTTCGATATACAAACGATAATCACCTACCTCGATATAAATAATATATGAACTCCTTCCAAGATATTTAAATTCTTCTGAGATATTTAACAAACACTCCTACCAGAGGACAGAGTTCCCCTTAAGGAACCTTAGTCTGTGTTCCTCCCGTGGTCTACCCCTAAAGGACTTCCCCAATAGCAGATAATTGAATTGTACAATTTTCATTAAAATCTGCATATACAGAGCTGACATGTTATTCTCCCCACCAAATTAAAAAAATAAGAGGTCATTGAACTAGAAAAAAGTTATTCAGCTGAACTTCTATCACAATGAGTTTCCCCTTTGAAATCAATAGTGAATGGAAGTAAATTGAATTGTGCCTAAAACACAAAGAAATATGATAGCATCTTGCTTTTTTGCTTTATATCATCCCCCAACCAGGTTCTTTCTCAAAACAAAGTTTGAACAAAATATTGTGACTTCTATTGTTTCATGCATTAGTTCCTTGTAATCCTGCCTGCTGCAGTGCTGACATTGCTGGCATTTACCTTAAAGAACTGAACTTATTATGTTTCTGTAGGGAGGGGGAATACTTTCTTGGTCTTGAGTCTGGAGGTACCAGTGATAAATATAGGTGGATGAAGGATGGCAGTCCCTTGACATGGAGTTTCTGGGATGGAGGTGAACCTGAGGGTGGTTATGACTGTATAGGCCCCAACACAGCTAACGGCAGGTGGCATGATTATTGGTGTATTAACAAAAGGATGATACTCTGTGAGAAGAACGGTGAGCATTTGTACATGTCAATATGTTTTGCACGAAAATATTTGCTGATCACATGCATATGTTTACTCTGTTTAAAAAATGTTTATATATAGTTAGAATAACCTATAAACGAAAATCTGGTAATTTTGTTTTCAAATTTATTTCCCGACGCGTTTTGGCTGTGGGTAGCCTCCATTAGGGGAGTGAGAACTTTACAAGGAAATTAGATATATATATACGTTGTCAGGTGTAGCACGGTGTGACACTTGGTCGGGGTAATGTGTAGATGGTTGCCACTTCTTTGCAATTTGTAGCACTTCATAGCACTTGGTTAATATTGTTATGTAACATTACGTAACATTGTGTAACCTCATTATATTTATATTAATTATTAATTATCACCTATTATCACATTACTTAAAATCGCTAATTATACTTAACTAGCTAGGACTGTGCAAGTCTACTTATACATGCTATGCCATGGATATTATGTAAGGGCTCCGCCCACTCATTACATATGCATGTAATCTCCTGGAGGAGCCTGTACCGTACGATACCATTAAACAGTTGCTTTGTTCTTCTCATGAAGATCAGACGTTTGTTAGAAAATTCTGAATTGTGTCCTACCTTCATGCTCCATAGGAAGATTTCAGAAACTTTCTGAAAAATAACATTCAGTGAAAATAAAAACACATATAAAAAGTTAAAACTATAAAGGATAAATTCTTAACCGATCTTTAATATATCGACTAGAATTTGAACTTACATAGGATGGCCTGTGATTATATCATGAAAATGTCATAGATATAACAAGAAAGAATATAGCTATGTGAAGACAGGGCTATCTTGTAAGAAATCCAATACATAAGGGAAACAAAAGACATGATGCGTCAAAGATATATTGTGGTATTTTAAAAATGTATTACTTCTACCATTATTATCATTAAAGAAAAATAAAAATACAAGAAAAGTAGCACAAGACAATACTGATCAAAATCTAATGAATGGTATGAACAAAATAAGATGTAATATGTTCAAACACCTGTACATCAGAATGGTGAGATTGGTTGTTGTTACAATAACTGATAATGAAGCTTTGAAGAATAATGATGAAACTAAATACTCTTTCAGTGAGCCTTGTTCCACCTAACCATGTCCTACTGAGGAAGAGTATCATAATGAATGAAGTG
This sequence comes from Sthenelais limicola, assembly GCA_942159475.1. Classification (NCBI taxonomy): domain Eukaryota; kingdom Metazoa; phylum Annelida; class Polychaeta; order Phyllodocida; family Sigalionidae; genus Sthenelais; species Sthenelais limicola. The sequence continues at coordinate 107,023,030 of OW804099.1, forward strand.
ATCTACAGACCAGAGGCAGGCTATATGTTCTCAGATACAACAGTAGAGAAAAGATACAGTTGTAACTCCGCAGATGTTTACCAAACATTCCTGGACTCTCTCAGTCTAGTTGGTGAGTTGGTATTGTGTGAAATGCATCCTTTAGTCAATCAATCACACTCAATGCTATGAACATATTTTTTAGCATTGAATCTATGTAGTCACATACTATGAAGGAATACAGGACTTAATTCATTATTATTCTGTAGAGCGAAGGGGGCTCGCTGTATATCGGGGAGGCTGGCTTAAAATAGTAGATGTAATTGATGAAAGAGCATAATAAACTTGATTGTTGTTTTATTTGGTTATCTCGAGCTTTCGGGCGACTTGCCCTTCTTCAGGAGTTGGTCATTATTATTCTGTTGCTGTTTGATGTTTATAATTTGAGATGAAATCTCCCGAGATGCAGAGTAATAAATAAAGCTTGGCCTCAATAAGCTCCATCTAAAACATATAAAATGCAGAAGTTATTGAGCCCTAAAACTAAGACAACTGGACACAATCCTCCCAAGATCTTGGTCAAATGACTTTTAGATGGCTTAAAGAAGGTGGACAAGTAGAAACTCTTTAGTGATGAACTGATGAATAAGATTTGAGCTTTGAGGAACAATTATGAGTATATTTGTGAAGATATTTTGTGGCATAACTGCTGAGAATGCAGCCATTCATTCAGTAGATGTTTCCTGTTATGATTTAAGGGTGCATTCCACTGCCCCTCTACTTCTCCCGCCTCTTGATTATGGAAGCGGGACAAGTAATGGGGAAGTAATGGGGATGAGTGCTACTGGGTCCTGCTACATAGGTATCTTCCTGCTGTCAAAGTAATGGGAGTAGCGATTAGTTCTGGGGAAGTGGAACCCAGGCTTTAGTTCTGGTAAACTACATGATATAGTTTGTTCTGTGTCTCCACCCGGTCGGTAACATTGAAGATCTCTGGCATGATCTCTGGCATAAGGATCTTGATGTATCTGAATGTACCTTTGGGTCATTTTTTTAGTAATAAAAGGTATTGGAAAAACAAAACAAAAATATTTTAGTTTGTGTAGTAGCTATAGGGAAAAAGGTTCGGCTTCCTATACTTCCTATTTTTGGTTCCCAAAAATGTTGTTTTCCCCAAACTAGGCAATGGTAAATAGAGAATAAGATTCTCCCTGATCCCAAGTCTTAGCAACGGAGGGGATTTAAAATAAAATATTTTAGTTTATATTTAAAAATAAGCATAATTCTGGATTTAACCTTTGTTGTTACAGCTGAAATAAGAATCAAAGAAGAGGGATTTGAGGATTACTCACAAATCAACAAGTACAACATGTTTGACACCGACTCTGCCTCCTGTGTAGACCTATCAGCAGCATGGACATATCTACCCATAACAACAATCCAGCTGGTGCATGGTGGAACCAGTCCCTTTACTATAGCAATATCCCTGGCAGCCTCAGTCACTGAAAAAGCTAAGAAGCACATCGTTGTCAGCACAGAGACATCACCAGGTCCCCCAATTCTGAAACACAAGAAATGCAAGAAGCTGAGCAGTGGAGACCCATTGATGTATGAGTGTGACTGTGTCCCTGAGTGTAATGTCCACATTAGAGTCTTTGCTCTGTCATTGACTGAGGGTAAACGTAATCAACCTATAGTATGTACAATAACCAAAACTTGAACCTGGAAGTCACATACAAGATAATACAATTCCAATATATCAAAAATATTTACTCTAGGCTATGTCCTATTCATGACAGACCATTTATATCATATCAAAATACAAAGAATTAGTTAGCAAGCTTGTATGTTCAGACCTCTACAACCACATCTATTAAAATAAATTCAAATTCTCAGGGTCTGGAATCTTCCAGATTTCTGTAATACTATCAAATAATCCAACATAGAGTTTGCTGACCCTTCATTTGAAGGTGTTCTTATCCTCAATGGCCCTCATATCTTGAGGTTCACAATTTAAAAGTATACATATCTTAGTGTATAGGTTTTTGTGAGTATGTTAGTCCCACCGGTTGCACATTAAAAATTAATGATCTTGTTGATCCTCAAAAGTGTTAACCCATGTTTTATATTGATAGAAGGGGCCATAACTTAATGACAAATGAACCGATCTTCCTGAAATCTGAAATATCAGCAAAGAAACACATTAGAAACACATAAACAATATTTATATAAGTAAGGGAGTTATTGCTTTTAGATGTGACGCTAGATGTTGACACCCGCTTATGGAGAATATGCATTGCACATCACCTGAAGAGCAAAGGGAGGGCTCCAAAAACAATTGATCCCGGCAGACCAGTGATCATACGATGCAGCAGGGGTCTATAGGGAAAAAATACATCCCAGAATCTCATCAAATTGCGTCTAAGCTTGACTATTCTGCTTTTTGTGTACAGCCTCAGATAAATGTCCCTGACAGCAATATCTAAGCATTCTCAGTAGTAGAGGCTGTCATCCCACCTACATTAAAATGGAAATTGAGATTTCACCATTTCACATCTTATCAAATATGATGAAACACAACCCCACAGTCTACTGGGGCACAGGGGCAGATGTCTGCCTGATAATAGACATGGCTCTAATGAGTTGCACATGCGCACAGAGATAGAGGTCAATTCTGCACTCACCGATGGCCAAATTTGTGAAGTGGCCTATCCTGATGAAATGTATTATTTTGCAGATTAATGCTTGTGGTCAATCAAAAAAGAAGGAATCATGGAATTTTAGATTTAGAAAGAACTTTAGATTTAGAAAGAACATAGTTTGGAGAATTGACGTCCATTGTGAATGGTAGTAATCTTCAGTCGTCCCTTAAATATAGAATAATGTGAAACATCCCTTTTTTTTGCTTTTTTTATTCACCCAACCATGTTCTTTCTCAAGATGAACTTAAACAAAATAGTGTTATTCCTATTTATTCCAGCATTAGTTCCTTTTATTCCCACTTGCAGCAGTGCTGAGAGTACTGGCATTTACCTTTGAAATAATAATCATCATTAAATTTTGTCCTATGGATGTTGATAAAAAAATCTTATTCTTCTAACACTTGATATGTGCTAATTTTAAAGTTTGACCAATAGTGAATCATATATGTACTATTAATGTTTGGTTTCAATAAAGTCCTGGTATAAATAGACCTACATTGTCTACTTTTTTCTATTTTAATCAGAGTCACATCACACTATAATAGTTTAGATCTGCAGTTTCTGTCTCATGTATGTCTATTTTTTTAATTCAATTTTATTTGCGAAACTATGGACAATAGAAATAGAACCAATAGACCAATAGATATAAGATAAATAGAATATCAGAAGATAATGAATATCTTTTTAATTCTTTTTTAGTTCAAATCTTTATTCAGGTTCGGGTACGGTCATAACACAGTTACATCAAGTATAATGTAGAAAAAAAAACCTTCCAGTTCGCCATTACGGTTATCTTCCACTGGCACCTGATGCAGTTGAGGACAGACAAGCACAGCAAGGTATCAAATATATAGAGAGAATGGAACGAGCGGCGCATAATCAAACATTTATTAGACAAGATTGTGCTCCTGTGGAGGAATCTCAGTCAAATAAATTTTCAATTATGTGCTGTGAGTTCCATTCTATATTTATTATATGCCCTTACAATGCTACCAAATAATAAGTGAAAATCGCTTTCATATCCTCATTTGGGGCCCACTTGCAATGCAACTTTTGACGAAGTCAAATTTTTATAATATGCATACTATATCAATATTTCCATGGCACCCCACTTATTGCACCTCTCATATGGAATGCCCATATAATAAAATATGAAGGTGTAACATCGACATCTCCTGATATCAACGATCCTATAGCTACACAAGATATACAACTCCCTGGCCCACTGTGTGACGTCCCGCACACAGCGCCCCCTACAGGAATCCGTGGGTGGCTGCCGTGGCACACCCATAGACCTGGCCTACAGTAGGCACGTTTCCGCAGCATCCTATCCCTTATTAATGCTTATTTCTTGCTCGATTACATTCAACATTAATATATTCCAAGAATAGGACCTTCCATGCTAAGAAAGCTTCATTGGGGTTGGGATGACATCTAGAAATAAAAACACAAATCTCAGAAGTTGGGTATCTCTGATCAAGTGGATGATGAGGCATGGGGGCTCCGTGAAATCAAAATAAACTACTAGGGGACCAACCAACTGTCTGAATCTCCTTTGTAACATACATTTTATTTTTTTACCCTGAGATCTTTATAGCTCTTTAATAATAGGTTAGTCCTACAAAATATAAAATTATAACTTCAAGCTGTAGCCTAGGCTAATAATAGCAATACTTTGCCCACCAGTTTCTTCACCATGAGAACTTTGAAAGGGGGTCCTCACAGCCATATTTTTTCCAACGAACCCAAATAAAATGGTTATAATCATGTGTGATCATCCCAAATACAATTTATAGACATCATAGACTGGAAAACTAAATGACACCCTAAGGACTAAGGGCGGGAGAAAGTGGGTAAGACTATAACATTGCAGCCCGGCAATGCAGCCTCAAAGCAGGAGTCTAGGAAGAGGTTTAATTCACATACTGCTTGATGTCACTTCTCCAACCTCACCAAGTATTGTCTAATAACATGATTTAGATTTTGATAACCAATCTCTTGAAACACAGACCAACGCAATTTATTAGAAAAAAATACACACCTAAAAACCGACATGACTGCATGTGGCATGGCCGCCATTTGTTCTGCACAAAGGCTGGCACATAGGTCTGTATAAACATGGTCCCAGCTTGAAAATAACACTCCAACTAGCTTATTAAAACCGGCAATTTGAAGTAATTTATTAGGCAAGTAATATAGGTGAGAAAATAGAATTTTATTCTTGGTACTCCATGGATATAGACGATCACTGCTCAGTGGCTGCCGAGTCCCCATTGACGGCAATACTAATGCAAACTCCCTGCCACAGACTCTCCTAGGAGGCGCTAGTCAGGGGCGGATCCAGGATTTCATGAAGGGGGGGGTTCAGGTCTGAGAAAAGGGCACATGTTAGGGACTCTGTGAGTGCCAAAATTGTGAAGCTTCCCCCCCCTCCCAGAGGAGGATCCGGGATCTTAAATTGCGAATTCTGGTGCATTTTGAGTGGATAAGTATATTTTTTAGGGGATATATTTTAACAATATTTTACCTTTGGTAACAGATGATGTAGAAAACAATAGTAGATATTCACAATGACATGTTCTTGCGTTTATCAAATAGATGAAATGTTGCCCTAAAGCCAAGCTTGAAAGGTTACCCATGCTGAAAAAAACCCACTTTGAACAACCTCAAAAGAGCAGCATCGGATCAGAATAAACTGGAACAAATCTCATTGATAGAGTATTTAAGATTCATCCAAAATTAAGTGTCATGGCACTCATTGTCATCAAATGCAAAATATATGGTTGCCCCAGTAAATAAGGAGTAAGCAAGGAATATATCGTATGAAAAAGTCAAGCTTCATTTTCCATGTATGATTAATGAAAAGGAGAGCAAGTTATATACATATGTGTACTCCATCAATGAACTCTAATCAAAGAGAACTGTGTGCATGAACATGCGTCTCCTATTCCTCTGAATGAATTTCTTCATAATTTCCTCAGAATCCACGGTTATATTGCTATGCATATTCATGAGGCATAGAGCAGCAAAACGTTCCTCGTTCATCCTGCTTCTGAGATACGTCTTTGTTCTCCTTAAACAGGAGAACGACCTTTCTGCAGAAGCACTTCCTACTGGTAATGTGCAGCCAATGATGAGGAGTGTATATAAGTTAGGGTACATATCCCTATCCATATACCTCAAAATTTCAACCAAATTCTGTGGCCGACCAGCTTCAATATCTGTCCATCTATACCTCCATTCCTTCATTTCTGATTTTAAGGATGAAGGTGTAGGGAGGTCCTCCTTCCAGAAGAGGAGTTTCTCATGATAGATAGACAAGTCTTCATCAGACATTTTGGATATTGAATCTGGAACAAGTACAAAAATGGCAGCACATGTTCTGCTGTCCTGGCTGAAGCGGGTGTTCATTTCCTGTAGCATAAAGTCCAAGAATGGAATTTGGATGTTTCTGCAGTAATATGACTCAGGTGTTTCTGCTGGCACATTTTCCCTGTGCCTCTGTCTACCATTGATTCTTGGCATCAAGGGTCCAGGTCCACCGACCTTTTCACTAAGATCCTCAGCAAGCTGGAATATCTCTCTAAATTCAGGCCCCACATTGTCACGGAAACGCTGAATTCTAGCAATGCTGCTATCTATAGCTGTATAGGCTTCATAAATATCCAAGTCACTCTTTTGGAGTTTAGTGGCAAGTCCTTTTACTGATTCCAAAGTGTTCTTGGTAATTAGAAATGCCACTATGAACTCAAAGGAATGGAGTGTGTGTACAAGACCTTGGGCTGACACCCTAGTGCTAGAATCCCAGGACCATGTAGTTCCCTCGTAGAGATCCTCATACAGGTGTGGGTTCACAATGGCATCAAGGCAGGTCCACAGTTCTTCATAGAGCTCATAAAAGGTTTCGTAACAAGTGTGGCGTTCAACCCACCTTGTTTTACATAAACCTTTTAGCTTCTTCTTGGTTAAGGTTGCATCTTGGTCTATGACTTTCTCTAGGAATCGCTGGCGTTTTGGAGAGTTATCAAAAAACATGAAACATGCATTTATTGAATCTACCATATTTCTGATTGGTGGATGCTTGCAAGAGGCAGCAATGGAGAGATTAAGAACGTGACTCTTACAATGACTGTATAATGCTCGGGGGGATATTGCTTTAATCCTCCCATGAACTCCTACACGTTCTGAAGACATGCATGCTGCTCCATCATAAGATTGTCCACGGCATTTTAAAATATCCACACCATATTTGCGGAGGGATTGAAGAATGCCATGTGTGATCATCTCGCCAGTTGCTCTTTCTAAGTTTAGAAAATCAAAAAGAACTTCCTTTATGGCAGAGGATTCATCCACATACCGCAAACATACACTTAGTACTTCTTGGTTAGCATGGGGATCGGTTACTTCATCAGCCATTATGGAGAAAAATGCATCATCAGCTTGAAGAGATTTTACCAGAGTCTTTCTAATTTCAAGTCCAATCAGTTCAATCATTTCATTCTGAACTGTCTTTGAAGTGTACTTGGCGTTTTTCTTCCCATGTTCCAGATGATCAAATAGCTGTTTATCATTTTTAGCAATGAGCCCAAGTACAGCTATGAAGTTGCCACGATTTAAACTCTGTGATGTGCTGTCATCTCTATGACCACGCAGGGCAATATTTTGTCTGCCACACATAATGATAGTATCTATGATTGATCGTAAAATGTGTGAATTCTGTTGGAAGAGCTGCTTTTGCTTTTCAGACAAAGTGTACTCAATAGTTGCTTCTGGATTTTTGGACATGCGAATGAGTGTCAGCCCAGACTCCATAGCATCCTTGTGGTATTGAAGATTTTGGTGTTTATCCAAAATACCACGATAACTACCTTTGGCTTTTTCATAATTCTGAAAAGCTTGCATCACTAGCTGACCTGGGACAACTTTTGCGTTTTTTGGAGGGAAGAGAACACAGTATTTGCAAAGTCCTCCTTCCAATAATGGGCTGTAAATAAGCCAAGGATACTCTTTCAACGAAGAGTGTTGAAAACTAAGGACAATGTCTCTGCCTTTAGACTTCTTGAAAATTGTTTTTTTGTGAAAGTTAAACTTACTATCTGGCTTGAAATGACTTTCCATATAGCTTATCTTTTCTTCAAAAGACAAGCGATCTTTGGTATCATGTCTGATGATTTCCCCAATGTCTACATGAGGTGAATAAGAGGCAGAAGCAGGTGGTTCAGATGGTTTGCAGCCATTATCGTTGTTGAAATTTGTAGGGGCGCCTCCACAAGCAAAATCACAAAGGGCACCATCTTGAGGAGCGACTTCTCCAGAAGCAATATCTTGAGGAGCGACTTCTTCAGAAGCAATATCTTGAGGAGCGACTTCTTCAGAAGCAATATCTCGAAGAGCGACCTCTCCAGAAGCAATATCTCGAGGAGCAGTATCTCTAGAAGCAGAATTTTCAGGAGTAACATCCTCAGGAGAAACATCTACATCCATATGCATGGCCAGGTCTGGTGGATCATTGTCATGTGTGTGCTTGTTGCTGTTTGTTTCCTTAAAATATGAATATAAAGGTATATACATGGCATTCACTAGGTACTCAATGAATGGGAGATGATATAATTAAAACAAAGGCCTGTTGGCAGCTGTTCAGATGCAACACACAACAAAAGTCCCATTTACAGATTCTGATATATCTAGGCCTATATCCTTAGAAGTCGTCGAAAAAATGCTTTAGAGATTTCATCATATTTTAAAAGATGATATCAAGCCAATTCCAATGATGCCTAATCCTAAAGTAAAACCTTACATAATGTTAGACCTACCAAAAAAATGAGTCAATTTTGCTGCATTTGGCGGCACCAACATCCCTCTCATGTTTCAGACGTCTTTCCCGACGGGGCATCTTCTATTAAAAATATGATATTGTTGAAGTGGGTGTTCTCGTTTTTCGTTATTTGACCGCTAGGAGGAAAAGAGGGGATGATTGGTTACTGGGGGCTGGTGCGTCCCAAAGTTGCTCCAAGTTAGGTTCAATATCATAGTCCATTCCAATGGTCAGCTATCAGAGGTAGCGCGGCAGCTAACGCAGAAGAAGGATATAGCAATCGTGGTACTTGAGTGGTAAAAGGTGCTCGTGACCTTGGGTTCAGACAGTTCAGCTTGCGCTTGATTAGCAAAGAGGTTTTCCAAAATCCAATCATTAATTCCGACCTGTTGTTGACTGAACGATCGGTTCGGCTCGGCTCCAAAAAACAAACGATCATTAATTCCGACCTGTTGTTGACATATCGATTGGTTCGGTTCGGCTCCATTGGAAGGAATATCACCGTCGGAGTATTTTAGGCAAACCAAGCGAACTGAAGGGCTAAAAACGATAATCCAACCTGTTGAATTCTCATCGGTTTCGACGTTGCATTTCATTTCAATCCAAGCAGTTGAACAAACCAAAATGTGGAGGTTCGGGTCGGTAGGAAAAGTGAAAAACCTATGGAAACCTATGAAAACCGATGTGCTTTGGTTTCTTCTTAAAACTGATTCAGACATAGGCCTAAGGCTTATTGCGACCTGTGGAAGTGGCCCATATGTGTAATTCAAGGGGGTGACGGAATAAGGGCACCATACGTTAATACAAATAAACATGGATGTTCACAACAATGGTATCTCTAATTCATTATGCAAACCGATTTTATCCAAATTAACTAGAGATTGACAGGAGATCTGCTATTTTGGGGGTAGACCTAGCCCATGGCTACGAAATGTAGGCAACCAGTACTCACTTGACAGTATTTTCCTTTATTTCGAATCTATAAAGGATGGTGAAGGTGTAGATCTCAACAAAACCTGTGCGAATGAGGTTATGCTATGGACTAGGCAAGGACGCAATATGGGCCCTAACATAAGACGTAACGTCTTCTTATTCAGGCAACGTTAGAAACGCGTCCTTGACAACGTTTTTCCCGCGGGGGAGCGCTGATGTATCAGTGGTCAGAAAGTTAGTTGTCAAATGACACAAGGCAGGTAAATAAGGGCGGGCAAAAAGGCAATTTGTGGTTGGAAAAAAGGGCACTTTTGGGTGGGAAAACGGGCACTTTTGGGTGGGGAAAAAGGGCACTTTGGGGGAAGGCAAAAAGGGCATCATGGGGCCCAAGGGGGGGGTTCGAACCCCCCCAACCCCCCCCCTGGATCCGCCCCTGCTAGTGTTGCGCCTGTTGGCGCCATCACGCTCCCGCCTATGGCGGGCGGCACAAATTAGATATCTTTGTGTAGCTATAGGATCGTTGCTGATATGACCTCTAGTGGTCTAATACTTATAGAGCTAACCAAATAGACCCTACACCCACACTAATAACCCATATCACATGAAATGTGATTGTTAAGAACTGTAAATTGAACAACAGTAAGACAAATGTATTTATTTACATTAACACAAGAGTATGTGTTTTATAAAAACTTATTTGTAATAAATATGGATTGGACCTTGTGTTTATTGATGATGTCTTTAGCATGAAAGTCTACCAAGCAATATTGGACAAATATCAGCATTGTGTTTAAACAACCAGTTTTTTCTGAGAATACTATACACTGCATAATGATTGAGCTAAATAAAAATGTTAAATACAAATTTAAATGAGGCTTTAAAGATATAGAAGACAGTTCAATGAAAAACATTGACATGACAGGTACATTTATATCACAACTTCAGGGATTGTTCCTTACTACATAAGAAACAAACAACTTGGGAGAAAATACATGTTACCCCATTTGTTTTTGTCTAGAGTCACTTGAAAAAACGATGTTTTTTTACAGTAGTCTATGGAAAAATGTGATATTTATTCATGTTTTACTGTGAAGACTGCATTCGAACATACCTCACTGAGACAGTCACATGCATCCCTGAACTGTCTATCTTGGGAGCAGAGATTCTATTAATGAAGAGTTAAGATTGTGACGTTCATTAATCGGTATTTGTGCACCGTTTGTTCCTTAATTATATTGATCTGTAGTGAGGGGTGTTCCTAATTTAGTTTCTAGAAGAGTTGTGGCTCGTAAAGAAAACAATTTTATTGCAGAAAATAAACACAAGCTTAGTACATGTACGCAAAGCTTTGATCTGCCATTCTGCTCATGGTGATTGAGGATAATCGGAAAAAATAAATGATGTATGAAGTTCCCTATGTCAGGCGCAGGCGATTTGTTGAATCAAAGAAGTCATAAAAGTCCATTTCTATAATATGCCAATGCAGGACTTCTAGCACAGCATGATTTCTATCAGTCATAATAATTTCCCAAGCTTGTACTTTTAAAGTTCGGGTGTAAAAGAATTTCCAATGAGTGTCCCAAAGCACTCCCAGTAATTCAGCACTGTCGCAACTGAGTGCCTCAAGGTACTCCCCGTCTTCTACATAGGGAATACGGGAGTGCCTCAAGTCACTCCCACTTTGAATGGGTTTACAGCTCCTGGGAACAGCTACTGTATAACATCTTCAGCAATAAAAGAATCCTTGAATTGAATTGAATTGAATCAGCTGAGAATTACAGCCCAGAATTGTCCCGTGAACTAAAAACAACTAATACTAAAGCATAGAGGGTGTATAAAAACCAACAGCAAAGCCTCCCATTGGATGATACATGGCTCTGTATATGCACCTGTAAGTCTGTATGATATTACCACTCTGTATCTGGTCCTGCCAAACCTGGTTCAACACATCACCCTTAGCCTCGGACAAGTCATCAAATACAACAACATTATGCTCTCTATTGGCAAGAGCTCGCATATTGAGAAGGTCTCCATTAGCTGTCTCATAAGTGTGACCCCCATCGATTACAACAATATCACATTTTAGATCTTCCCCCATAGCTAAAGCTGGGATGGTGTTCAGGGAGTTGCCATAAATGATCTTGAATCGTCCTGGGAACAGCTTCTTCATATAATTAGCCATGATTCTTGCATAGGGATACTGGCTGAGGTCAAAAGAATAGAGCTTTGTATCATTGCTTGCTGTCAGCCATATAAAAGCACTGTGGCCTGCGTTGAAGCCAATCTCACAGATGACCTTGGCATTGGTTTCTTTCACTAGGTGGTAGTAGTGTTTCTGCTGTGGCAGCCACATCCCAGTGTGTCCCTCTATGAGTTGGTGTGTGGTCAGTACAGATTTAACATAGCTGGTGAAGTTTGGATTCAGTCTTTTGTAGTCCTGTGAGAGCATTTCTAGAGTCTCATTATGATGGAGATAGGTACAGTCTGGGAAACGTCTGTTTACCATGAAGTCTTTCCTAGGTGTTTCTTTACGACTGAGATCTGCAATAATAATAGCGTGTACATTAACTGAAGAGACTAACTTTTGTTAGGCAAGCCATAGATAATTATTACTCCATACATTGGGAAATTTGTCCTTGTCACTTCTTCTCAACGGAAATCTACAAGAACAAATTATTCAATCAGAAATATTAAGCTAAAATTTTAGGTAGGCCTACTGTGATTCTCACAGAATTTAGTCAAAAAGGCTCCTCGGCGGAGGAAAATTGCATGTAAACCCCACAATGGCTGAAGGAAGTGTTTAGTTTAACCTCTGATAAAGGGCCCATCCTGACCCGAAACATCTAACGTTGAGTAACCTTCAACTAAATCAACAACTTCAAATCAAATTTGATGGAACTTTGTCACTCACTCACCAACCTAAAAGAGTTTAATTATTCAATAGCTTGCTTTCTGTATTTACTTAACATCATCAGGATTTGTTTATGGTGATGTATGACTAACTATCAGGTCAGTGATGTAGTACACTGATTCATAATAAATTAGTCGTTGTAATGCACTAGCGTAATTACTGAATGTGTTTGTTCAGCTATAAATGGGAATAATGTATGTATAAATCTTTGGCTGAAACAACAAAAAATCAAAACAAATAAACATCACAATAAATACAGCCTTTACACAAACCAAGTTCTGGACTAAACAAAACAATTGTTCATTTTTTTGCAACAGATATCATACCAACCCTTCATATGTCCTGGGGAGGGGGACTGTTCAATAGTGGGAATGCCCTTGAGATAAAGGTCCAGGGAGGAAAGGAGAAGGAGGTGAGTGATAGGGGAGGTTATACCTTGATCAAATTTAACAGATGTAAAAGGTTCCATACCTTGATGATTGGAGTTTAATGTGTAAAAACGTGTGTTTGGATGAGCACCTTGTTCACGTGGTTCAATATCATGTCTGTGATAGCTTCCATAGTAAGTGGCACACATTAGAGTAACTCCTGCTAGAAGTCCTATGAGTAGTTGCACTAGACCTTTCATATCTTTCTGTAATGACGATAAAATATGGACTTGACAATGAGCTACATTGGTGAGTAAGCAAAGTTGTCAGAAAATGGACATATTGTTATATGGAGATGGATTGTTGAAGGAATATGTATGCTACTACGTGACTGTATAGCATTTGTAGGCTAACAAAACATACATTTAAACATCTGGAATGTATAACTAGCCCCATTAGAAGCAGAGATATGCATAGATTTGCTGGGTCGATATGGGTCAAATTGAATTATTTTGCACTATAATGCAATTTCAATTGGAAATTGTTGTGCCAATGATTGATTTACTGACTGTATTGCATTTGTATGCTAACAAAACATACATTTATACACCTAGAATGTATCCCTAGCCCCAATAGAAGTAGAGATAAGCCTGTTTACCGATTTGCTGGATCGGTTGCGGCCAAATTAAATTATTTTACTCCATAATGCAATTTTCAGTAGAAATTATTTGGCCAATGATTTTTTTAATGTCTGTATTGCATTTGTAGGCTACTGAAACATGCTTTTAGACACCTAGAACATATTCCTAGCCCCATTAGAAGCAGAAATATGCCAGTTTACAGATTTGACATGTTTGGTGGCAGCCATCTTGAATATCTCAAATTGCTCAAGGTCAGGAACTTCACATCACACAGGAATGTGATATAGGGACCCCATAGATAACAAATCATGAGAGAAAAAAACTTCATCCGGGATTTCTGGGTTAGGCTCTCCCACTGCCCGACTATCAGCCTTTATTCAACATTTAAAAATCAAAAATCAACGAGGAGTATATATATAATGTCCCGAATGCCACGCTGTAAATCAAAATAACTACTGACTGGTTACTGGTGTTGGTTGCTAAGACAATCAGACAGCAGCGGGAAACATTCAGGGGGCACCTTACAACATTGCAGTTATAATTTTATTTATACAGAGAACAGATATACAGATATGCATGGTTATAATCAATACACAGTCTTGAACATAGCTACATGTATTCATGGTACTAATATATGTACTAACTACAGTACAGTACTTAACTGTACTTCAAGCTGTTGGTTGCATGAATACATACATTTAATTTAAAGACAGAGTCTAAAATATATCCTTGCATGTCTATGAATAGCGTATACCTACCTACTTGACCAGTAAATGTCAAACCAGAGATATTGCCAAAATTCAAAAATAATAATATTGAATTTAAAGTATAGTAATACAAATCGTTGGCCTACTGTTCACTATCATTGGAATAAACTTGATCTTCTGTTTTCAAATATGATATTATCTCAAAATCCATTTTTTGCGAATTGTGACTTATTTACCTGTTACACATCACATAGATAATAATCTTTATTTAGAAATAATAATCCTCAAATCAATTGGGACTATCTGACGGCACAGTCCCCAAACAATTTTAAGTATAATGATAGAAGAATACTCACATTTAAAGTCATGTACTTGTGCACTCCCAGACCGATATGGAACACTCTACTGTGGGGTGAATGTTAGATTCACTGACTTACAGTAATTACCATCTAATTATAATTACTCTCTACTGAAGGTGATGGGTCTCAAGGTACATGTGCATCCGCTGTAACTGCCATGGGTATAATTATAATTTTCATCATCTGTGAACATGAGAATATCATTTGTCTGAAATTGTTTCGCAAATAAAATTTTCTGAAAGAAAAAATGATATATTCAACATAAGAGTTCAGGTTCTAACAAAATGTGAAGCGTTTCAGGAAAATGAAGTCTCAAAATATGGGTTTTCAGATTTTATCACATTTGAGATGGGATCAAGCCAATTCCAATGATAGTAAACAGTATAACATCTAATAAGTATTTCGATATTTTAAGTTTTATATTATTATTTTTGAAAAAAACAAAACAATATTCATGGGTGGGCAGTTACCAGTGAAGTAACTAAGTCAATACCAAGACCTTCAAACGCAGGGATATATTTAAAACAATGTCCTGAAAGTTTGTATGTGTATTCACATGACTAAAATGGCTAACCCACGCCCCAAACCCCACCCCAAATATCATTTCAATAAAGAGATCTTGTGAATAAAACACTCTGAAAAATTGTAATGGTAATAGGGCGCGTAATTAGTCCACCGCAGCGAGTTTTTGAGTCGCGCTACTGTAGCAGTTTCATGACGTCATGTTGACATGTCGCGCGAAAGTCCCATAGCCCCAACGTTACCGCAATATTAAATCCCTGTTCTTTCAACGATCATATAGTTTTATGAGTTCTAAATTACATATATCCATCTTTAGAGGCAAGCGATTTCAACTATAGCCTTCATAACCGTTAAACCGTTACTGGGGCGATGTATGGAGTGAATATGTATCGCCCCAATGCTAACTCTATGGAGATTGTTTACTTCCGGTCCACACATCGGTACAACTACGCGACTAATTTTCATTAATTCGCGCTCCGCCGCCATGACACTTACGCACTCTATGGAATGTCTGTATCTGACTTCACCTTGTTGATCTATTTATAACTGGTTATCCCATTTTACCACCTAAGTTTATTTCAATTTTACTAAGGGACCAATATCTTTATTTTCAAATTAATATACTTTTTTCCCATTTCGTTTTTTAACTTTTTATGATTTTACAGAGTATTGTTCTTTCTGTGAATTTTAAGTAGACCCTTTGAAAGGATCGATGACACAATACCTTAAATGTGAAATAACAAAAATATACATTTATATACATTGTAAGTATTAACACCTTAAGTGTTTATATTTAGGGAGGAGATAATTATACACCATGAGTGCGAGTAGAGGATGTCAACATGGAAATTACTCTAAATAAGAAACCAAGCATGGTAATAATCTCCCTTTATAATTATTGGTGTCTCGCTCACTAACTACTTATTATAGTTTAGCGCTCCTTTCCTTTAAAGAGAACGGGGGAATGGGGAGATGGAAGTGCCGTTTTATGATTTGAATTGCCAACAAACGTCACCTACTTGATATGTGCTATTATGACCTGGCTTCGAGGTGAGAAGATTAAATCTAAGACAGGAGAAACTTTCCCCAAATTGGTTCAAGGGAGGCGAGCCCAGCAGCTTTTTTGTGGGAATGTGAACTGATTAAAAGGGACTAATGAGATATGCCTTCTTCCACACCTCAACATCAGAGAGAAATCCGCACACTATAATTACCCTGCCATAAACTATAGGTGAATACATCTCAGTACAAAGAAAAAGCAGGCTATTTCAAATTCCATTGTAGTTTTATTCATAGAGTTTAAATAATTTATAGATCCTAGTTTATACTAATAATGGTGTACTCTAAATATATACATACTATTATACATCTCTATTATATATACATATCCATTGCTCTGAGAAAACATATACATATATATGGGTTATATAGGTCGCCTAGAAATGTACAATTGGCTCCAAATTCCATCAATCCCATCTTTGAGGTTGAATTAAAGAAAATATACTTAATTCTAAATAGTGTTTTGCTTCCAGGGATGTTGTAGTGGTATAGAAGTAGTACCTAAAGCCGCATTTTAATGCATGTCAGACTCTAGCTTTCTAATAGGGCCTTACTATATGTATATGCTCGACCTATTATTTTCAGCCTTTCTAGAAAACAGATTTTTAATGTTCTTTTGCAGAAATAACATACTTAGAATCAGATTGAACTACAATTAACAACGCTTAGGTGTAACTTAAATAATTTGCCCCAAAACGGAGGACTTTGCAAATTTTTTTTAGACTTAGGAGATTTCCTACAAACATTATCACTGTTGGGACATAGGGTCAAAGACGGAAATAAGGACATACAAAGTCATTCAATATATATGAAAGTGGCTAAGGTTTCGATCATTAATTTCAAGATATAGTAGTTGGCCCTTCCCGAAAAATCAGGCCTGTCTGACTTCAGGAAGCCAGTACAGCCCCAATGTAGCACACACCTACACTGACACTTTGCTTTCACACCTCAATTCGCTCACCCATACAATTGCAGTGTGGGTTCAGTGTGATACCCTTTTACAACTAAATGTGAACCCCAAATAGTGGTTATTGTATTCATAACAATCTAAAAAACTTGATAATATATTGTTGATATTCAAAGCCCTTTGGGTCAGATCCAAACATCTGAGAAAGGCCCGTGTACTATATATTCACACAATAATGGTGTTCTGATTATGGATTGGCACTGATTAATTAACAACAGCATATTGAACTCATCTTGTTTTTTCATCAATGTTAACAGAGAGTGCAGTAGTATTTGGAGGACCCGCCCAAATCCCTTCATACAATGACTTTATCTATTATCGCTCACCAGCAGCGGCATTCTCTTGAGGATTAGACTTTGAATACATATTATAGTAACATATAACAGTAGCAGAATAGTGCCAAATTCCATTGTATATGTCATAATACGAGGGAATTTGGTATGATTTCTTGTGTTCTAATAGCTTAGAATTATAACGATAATGATACAACGCTTTAGCTGGCTGTAATAGCTCAAAACTATTCATAAATAACCACTGGGGAGGGGAGAAGTCGAGACTTTGCAAAAGATTCTTGTGCAAGATTGTATGACCCCACCCCCCTTAAAGTCTTGTTCAAAATGTCTTGGCCTGTCCCTCTTTAAAGTTTAAAGTTTGAGGACCCTGTATGTCATTGTAGTTATAATTCTGTGCAAAACAAATGCCCCTGACTCTTTTAGAGTCTGCACAAAAAACGTGCCGGAGTCTGTGCAAAAATGATGCCCCCCTCAGAGTCTCCCCCCCCCCCCCCCCCGGAAAATTCTCCTCTTCTCCCCCCCCCACACACACACCCAAGTGATTAAAAATGAACAGCCCCTTAGGTACAACAGAGAGTTAGAGATGTATACGGCACACGCTCCTTTATGTATCAATTGTTCCATATCCTGAGCTCCATGCATATATCAATTATATGAGTCAGATTGTGTAGAAATGTATACACTTGGCAATTACACCTTCAATAGGTTTGGTTATGTTCAACTGAGTTTTGAACCTCACTCTTATTTTAAACTTGGATTAATAAAAGGTGATGATTTCCTCTACAAATGATTTTATACATGCATAAGGCTGTGATTAATTTCCTGGTAGTTATAAGAAGAAATGTCCGAGATTTGACATAAAACGCCCCCTGGTGGTAGGAAAGAGCAATATTTCAGGGTGGTAACCAGCATTTTCGGACTCAGCAGCCTCAATTTAGTATAAAACCACCAAATACCAAGCATTAACAAAAAATGCCTCTAGAATTTGTTTTTCTCTATGTTTCTCCCCGATGGGGAGGTATGGGGAAATAATATTTGTTTCACATTTCAAATTCATGTTGTTACAATTAAGTCATATTTTGTAAATCTCATGATGAGCAAAGTAAAGTCCGACCAGTAGAGGTAGGACGGCATGATCTAAATTCCGACCAGTATAGGAAGGAAGTGGGTCGCCAAATATATAGTCCAATTAGTTAATGAGAGATAGCGAAGATTGTACCGGTATATGTTATTACTGAGAACGTAATTGATAAATTATGGAGAAAATATAGTGATTTATGTGTGGAAAACCTAGTACAGGGTGTTGCCAGAAGAATTCTCATATGAACAATATTGAAATACTTTGATGAAAAATATATTAACACCAGGAAAGCACAATGAAAGATTCATGGAAAAAACCACCATAATTTAAGAAGTTAGAATAAAATAGAATAGAACAATCTTTTATTCATCAAAGGTATTACAGCTATGTTGAGGAACAGGTCAAGAGGCCTCTAGGTACCGTTTAGGATTTATACCTAGTTCTTCCGGCCGTTCCCTTTATATAGGTAATACAGATCTATGACATATAACAACGTGTCTAACTTGACAATCCAGTACAGGATTAAACAGGGTAAGCTAGTATCATCTATGTAGTAGTTTATTTTTCGGAAAGAGGGGTTTATTTTTCGGATGTAGAATTATTTTGCGGATGTAGTTAAAATAATGCTTCCCGCGTTGCCGCTCATGCACCTACCTCATCAACTAGTTGTTTGTCGCCTAAATGTCACTCCCAATAGCTCCAAAATCACCGATAATGTTCCAAATATCATTGTAGAAGGATATTCCGCTTGCTGAATGGTGGTGAACAACGAATAGGGAATAATCAATTTGCCAATTCCTGCAAATCATCGTCATGTTTGCCACAAGCGGCCATGACAGTTCCAGGTTCAGGGTTCAAGGTCGGGTCTTTACTAGAGTTTTTTGGTTGTTTTTCGTCAATTCCGCGTTCAGTTTGGAACATGTATAAAGTCCTGGTCACATTAAAGTCATTCCTCCACTGTTTCCAATGGAAATATTAGCCATTTTAAAGTAAATACAGCCTAAGCCTCGCCATAAAATAAAGACAGTAGACATCGTGCAAGCAATGGCTGAATCCCACTGACAGTGACATCAGACGACACAAGCCCAGGCTCTGTAAAACTCTACACAATATCTCCAAAATCACGGATAATGTTCCAAATATCCTTGTACTTAGCATGATCTGCTTGCTGAATGGTGGTAAGCAACGAAACAGGGAATAATCCAAGTAATCACAGCCTAGGCTTCGACAGGTGACAACAGTAGACATCGTGCAAGCTCTGGTTTGTTGATGTGGGGGCACTTTCGAATGAAATCCTCCGTGCCCTATATAGACTACCGTACACAATGCAACGCCAAGTGAACGGTGCACATGAGTGGCTATGCCGAAGGGTCTCCACAAGTTTTCCGGTCTATAACGTAAGCATGTATAGCTTCTGAAATCGGCATTCATTTATTACTTGATTCCTGTACACTAAAGGTTCGCTATCGGGCTCAAACAACATTTAAAACATTTCTACCGATTCAAATCTCCGATGCTTTGGATAGCAAGCAGCGGATCCTTACAAAAACACGCCGGCTGGCTGTACATAAACATAAGTAAATACTCACCTCTGATTGGCTGTTGTAGCTGGAGCTTCATTCAGCCAGCCGTCGCGTTGGTATGTAGGTTATTAACTGATTTCCATAGAGGAAAACTTCGCTATCGGCTTAAAACAATATTTAAAACATTTCGACTGATTCAAATGTTTTATTTATTTCTTTAAGTCCCTTAATTAAGTCCCTTTATTAAGTCCCTAGACACACGGACACAGCATTCGTAAACCAGAAGTCTGATGTTTGGTTGCCTGCAAAAAGTGGAAGCTTTGTTTGTTTCTGGAACGGAGAATGCGGCTGACGTAACCGACATTGTGAAGTTATCATTAGGTTTACATATGTGATATTGGTTGGACAGAGCTAAAATAAACTAAATATTAAAATGTATTGGTTTTAAATGTGTAAAACATGCTAATTTGGACGTTATAAAGGCGGCGTTGTGACTCGGTCCTTTCCATGTCAGATGTAAAATAGTAACCCATGTATTCCAGTTGAGGAGCTAAATTATTGGAATTCATCATGCTGTAAGTACATCTACAACCTTTTTTAAAGCCTTATATTTGTTGATATGTGTTTAAACAGTGTTATTGAATCCAAAAATTGGCTATTAAAGTGATTAATTCCCGAGATTTTGTGTCTTCGGCTTTTGCTTGAAAATAAACCCCTTGGCCCTTCGGGCCTTGGGGTTTATTTTCAAACAAATGCCTCAGACACAAAATCTCGGGAAATTAATCACATATTAAACACCACCTACCTAATATGGCCTGGGTAGGAGGGGAGAGGATTAAAGCTAAGACAGGAGGAACTTTCCTCACATTGTAATCTGGTTGCTTATGTCAAAAAAATGGCTCCCGTGTGGAATTCATGTTAATTTTTGCAGACAAACATTTTTTTTTTAGTAATCAATGAGTAGAATTCAATAATCGATGTCTGCAATTTTGTCAAACATTTTATCATGTCTAAATCCAAGATGGCGTCCAAGATGGCCGCCCAGACTATAAATGCACATAATTCTGGTTCTAATTATCATAGATGAATGATTTTGGTGTCCATTTCTATGTTTTCCATGTCAGGGAATCCAATGAAATAAAAATAAAATCCAAAGCACATGATGCCTTTCCACTAGGGGACTTTATATGTCATTTTTCACACATTTTTCTAAAAAACGATAAGAAATACTTCTAACATCTTACAATTTGTATTCACAAAAACATTTTATGCTTTAGTTTAATCTCTTGGTAGTTAATACAACATTAATAAATCATTTTCTATAATTTTTTCAATAATAAAATATTCATATTTCCAGGGAATTCTGCTACAAATGTGTTTTTTTTCAACAGTAGTCCATTAAACATAGAGTTTGACCTAGGACAAATTGCAACAGGTTGCTCAATGGTTTTGGCTAGTATGAGTGCTCGTTATTAACATACTAAAAGTCTAGAAAAATCTGGATGGGGGAACATGCCAAAAATCTCAAAAAACAAAATGGCCACCTCTAAAACTTTGAAATACCATAACTCAGTATAAAATCAACATATATTCAAGTGTGAATACACTTTATTAGTGTTTCCAGACATGGGGGATCCAATGAAATAATAAGGAAATCCATATAATCAATATTTATCTAGTTGGTATACTGATACATGAGAGAAATGACCAGAAAAATGCCCTGCAAATATATTCTGTGAAGTGAAAAATCTAAGTCACATTTAGTGAGATTGTACAAAGGCATACATGACCAAAGATATCTGATAACATCTGTCCACTAAACAAACTGTCATAAGCATTGCTGTGATACCTGAAATAAAGAACCTACCACAGGAAAAAACAATTAGCCATGCACTGTGTATATGGAACCTGACATGACATCCCGATTTCACCAGTCTGGTCAATAGGACCTGACCTGTTTGCAGTCATCATTATGGCCACATGCAGCAATGCATTCCATGATAACCTGTGTTAGGAACACTAAAGATTGCTGCAGTAGCTCTTACAGCTGCAGCAAATGATCTGTAGTAGTTGATCAGGGGCAGGTTAGTAGATTTCTTCCCCAATTATCTGTGACACCCTTCCAAATTTGAATTTGTTAGCATACACTTTGGCTGGGGTAGCCTACTTATTAACAGCTGATATAGATGGTAGGACCTGTGGATGGACATGCATGATGAGGAGAGGGAACCTTTTTCATACTGCAGTAATTTACAGAAGTAGAATATAGCGTTCTCCACCTTTCCCTACATATCAGATAGGGGTGCTTTGTTATCAGAGAACACCTTAGCTTGTCTTTGGAGCATTGGCAGAAGCAGATATAGATCCACCTCTGTTGCACATAGCAGTTCAATCTCATAAGCTTAAAGAATTTAATGTTATATCTCATTCTGCTATTGCATGGATAGCAGCAGTGTTCTGCACTCCCAGTATTCTAGATTCGTCCTCATACATTAGATGCTCCAAATGCTTTGCTCCTTTGCCTTCTTTGAGACATGAAAAGATAAAAAAAACACCTTCAAATCTGAATGTCTATAATGATTCTGAGGTGTTGAAACCAAAGTTGTAGGTCAATTGACACCGAGTGACCTTCAATTGTATTTGTTTTCCTTCTGAGGATTTCTGTAGTATCCTCTTGAAACACAGGCTGGAACACTTTTCCTTTCTATTGACTCAAGAATTATGTTTCTATTATGTTTCAGCATCAACATTTAAGTATACATGGTTTTGCTTTTACTCAGGGTCTAGTTCTGGCTATAGGGTTCAAGTTCATGAGAATGTGGATTCAGGGATTCTATAGTGTGAAATAGGAAAGTTTTGATATGGAATAGTTAATCTCCGCTTAAGGTATACACAGGAGACAGGTGTTATGCTGCTATTGGGTCATGCCCTTTACCCTTGATTTCAAAGTACCACACTTGTGCATGCTTACTTACCAGTTCAGGTAACAGTCAAGCAAGGCAGGATTGACAATTTTGTGTAACTACATTGAAACCCACTTATAACTTATCTGAAGTTATCATACAAGCATATTTATTCCAGATTCATGATATTACTTGCAGCTAAAGTTTTCAAAGTATCCAGGTACCAATCATTGCATCATATTCTGACCACATCTTTGCATAGTAGATTTATTGTGTAGAATATGAATGTATAGTGTTAAAAGGGGCTTAGAATCACCAAACCCTTCAATTAAATGGTTGGAGAATGTATATCATATATATATTATATGAATTATCATTCCCTTCTCACAGCTTAGAAATATTTCCAAGAGTAATTTCCCAAACTGGGCAGGAATCTTCATTGGTCTTGTTGCTAATATTTAGATTATTGAGGCTATTATATTCAAAGCATCACACATTAGTTGTGTATTGAGAACTATGTCAGTGAGAAGGGGGAACTAACCAGTATTGAGGCTGTTCCTCCTCCAATCATAAACCCCAAAGATTTTGTGCATCAAATGCTATTAGAGAAAATGATACAGCATACAACAATTTTGAATCTATGATGCAATACACCTGTATGCCTAATGCCCCGTCTACTGTATGCCTAATGCCCCGTCTCCCACTCTTTAATCAGTATTTCCCCCTCCCCTGACCTGGCGGTCAGCCCCTCCCCTCCCTTCCCATGTGATCGACTTTGAGATAACGGTCAGACCTGGACCTCACCTGTACCTTTGGACTTTGGAATGATAAGAAATCCGCGAGCGTTGTGGCGGTAAGAAAGTGTAGGTAGCCTTCTGGCCGGTAGGGGCGCAACAAATGTATGGCTGAATGAGACAACTTTAACCCAAAAATTAGACAATTTAGGCTTGTCAATTTTACAACATCATTGCCAGTGGTCACATCTGATTGGCCGCGATCAGTTTCCCAGAAGCGCAAGGGGTCACATGACAGGGGTTGGTAGTGTTTGTGTAGCGATGAATGTAATTACAATGTAAATGCTGGTTTGGCGCCTTTTAAAAATATAAGCACGTCCAGGAAAAGTTGTTCACTGATAAGAATGATGTGGATAGAAAGTAACAATCATGGGGTTTTACTGGAAAGAAAGTGTGTAAAAGTCAAATCCTCTTAGTGAGCAGTACTGTGTGCGAGGAACCAGATTTACATGGCATTGTTTGTAAAGTTCTATATTTAACTACGCTTTTGTGAACAAAATGTGGATGGATGCCGACCATCAAGTTCCCTTATGTGTATAATGTAAGGACTTCTTTGTCACTCTCCTTTGAAGGTTCTCCAGAGTATTGATATTAACCATGTACTCAGGGATCCAGACTGGTGCACCATGTTCTAAGTGTGGCCTGATCAGCCCTTTGAAAAGATTGCTGGAATTAACTTCTGATTATGCCCATAATTCTGTTAAATTTGGTTACATGAGCATTTATCTCTTCCTTAAATTTTAGATAGTTATCAACAAGGCACCTAGATCTTTTTCCATGGTGATGTTCCTGCTTGCAATGGTGTAATTCTGGCAAGAGGATGAGTTTCCCAGATGCATGACATTTGGCACTCAAGCTCCATTCATGGATTTTTGTTGAAACATTTTTCATTGAGGCAGAGATTCTTAATTACATTACTTTATAAAGCGTGGTGTTGTTAGTGAACAGGTAGATGGGGTACTTGGTCCAGGAGCAAACATCAATTATATATATTATAAAGAGAAGTGGTCATTGAACTAACCCCTGTGGAGCTACACTGACTTCATCTTGTGTAAAAGCCTTTGATGTGGTATGTTCCATTATTACATCCTAAAATATAGCCTCCATAATTTTGTACAATTTGCAAGTCAGATTTAATGGGTTTGGGTATTATACCACTGCCAAACCCTTGGGATTCACTGTAACAGAATCAAGGGGGTTTCCTGATGGCAACTAGTGCCACCATCTGGTCACATTTTGTCCAGTCCCAGTGATTAATAGGCCACTTCACATATTCAGTGAGTGTGTGATTAACCCCTATCTCTGTGCACATGTGCAACTCATTAGACCCACATATATCGGTGGGTAGAAAACTAATCTTAACATTGTGATCAATAATCTTGCCTTATTTGTTGGACACAAAGCAAACTTTATTGCTGGTATAAGTTGGCAAAGTTTGACACCTATAATGAAAGTATCAGGGCCCAGGAAAAGTGCCAGCCTTCACACCAAGGTAGGATTGAGGTCACCATAGTTGCTGTGGTACTAAATGTATTTGTGAAGTACCCAGGGAGAAGCGAACGTTCATGCACAAGGGTTAAACGTTTGTTGAACAGTTGTGTGGCATTCTGTGCTTTTGCAAATGTTCATGTAACGTTTCCCCCGTTTGTCTACCGTTTGCGTTTTTGAGGAGAACAGTGAATGTCCACAAACAATAAATGAACGTTCATTTAACAGTTGTTTAGCGTTCTTTATATTTTTCAATGAAACCTGAGTCTGAATCTCCATGACATACATGTGACATATAGCTGTTGGATTACCATGCATTTTCAGCTAGACACATTTATATTAGAGGTAAGATCTTGATATTGCATTGATTTCTTATCCATCCTACAGTGCCGGTAAGTATATGAATAGGCTGTGTATAACTAGGATCACATGCAGTGTATATTTAATTTGTGTATGGAACAGATTTCTTCATCGTACCATTTGAAATTCAAGGACGCATGCAGCTGCATGTAAAATGGCGGCAGTATTCAAAATCCGCAGTGGAAGAGGGTAGCGTCACCGCAACGTTGCCGCATTTTCCAAAGCCCACAGAAGAAGAACAGCTAAAGCCAGAAACGTGTATTATATCTCAAACAAACCGGAAATATGTCAGCTTTATGGAGGAGTGTGATCACCAAAATCTGTTAAGATCTCGCCATGCAGTGATCAATAATATAAGACTATCTTTATCCAAAGCCAGTCAGTGAGCATATTAATGATTCACCCAGCCTGCCTTCCTCCCGTTTGCCTTACAGATATTTATGAAATAGGCCTACCTTCTCAGTTCCTTAGTAGGCGTACATATATATATGACAATGAGGTAGAACAACATTTAAAAAAAACTGTTTGTATAAGGTTTATTGCTCGTTTGCACACCTCCTGATCATTTGCAAACATTTGTACAATGTTTGCATACAAATGATTATTGTCCTCACTCAATGTTCATGCACTGTGCGTTCACTTTTTGGGTAGTTTGCAAACAGTTATATCCAAATGTTACACAAACATTC
This sequence comes from Sthenelais limicola, assembly GCA_942159475.1. Lineage (NCBI taxonomy): Eukaryota > Metazoa > Annelida > Polychaeta > Phyllodocida > Sigalionidae > Sthenelais > Sthenelais limicola. The sequence goes on from OW804099.1 coordinate 107,049,124, forward strand.
AAACAACGTTACATTTTTCCCTGGGTAGCCTATTCAAGTTTCTTTTATATGGAGATTTCTATGTTGTGGATCATAGTTCTAATAATCGGGTCTGCATATTTCATTGAAATGTTATACCTAATTGATTATAAGCTTTTTTAAAAGGGGGAGTTTAGTTGTGGGGGGGGGGGCTGCAAACATGACGTCATTTTTTTTCATTTTAAGGGGGGGGGGGGGGGTCTGGCACAGTGTGACAAAACATGACATGGGGGGGGAGGGGGGTTAAAAAATGGCCAAAAAAAGCATGACTTCATTTGTGGATGGCCCCCAAGTTGGTTGAATTGTTCCGACTGGCGCTGACCAATGGCAGTTTGCTTGGTCTGTGCATCCAACTAAAGGACAAAAGAATTAGGATCAAACTTGATGTCAGTTTCAGGGGAAGCAGCCACGCCCTTATCCTCAGAGCCATTAGAGTTGTCCTCTAAGTCCAGTTCTCCAAGAATTAATATCCAATCCTCAGCAAACTTCCCTGTGCCACAGCTTTCTCCATGGCCCGATTCTTATAACAGCAAGTAACCTTGCCAGGCTAGTCATGTTCCTGAGAACAAACACCACGCAAAGCCATTTTACAAGCAAAAGTTCAGCAGAGCCCCAAAAATGAAAAACAATGGCTGTGTGTAAGAGGAGAATGAGTCTGAGGCTTGGATGGGGAACAGGTGGCGCCAACTATAATAATATAAAGTAGCTGTAGCATTTATATCACACGCACCACATTGCCCCCATTGCATAACAATCTGCGAGGTCAATATCAACACTGAAAAAGCTACTCACAGATTGTTATGCAATGGGGGCATTATCTGAAAACCTCAGGTAATCATTAACAATGGCATTATTTATCTTTAAAGGGTCAGTCAACGGGTTCATGGTCACTTTTAGGACAAAAAACGTCATGGAGCCATAAATACAACACCCAAGTCTCATTTTTTTTACTTCCATTTATGTCTAACTTATAGTCACTTACAGGCATAAATTGAGAAATCGGCAGCAGCGGCAGCAGTGGCGGCAGCAGAGACACCTAAGGGACCAACCTAGACAGCTATTTATATACCTACCAACCCTTTACCACACAACCTGCACTCTCATTACTTCTCCGACCACTGGTCAACCCACACCATGTAGTCTGATGTAGTTTTAGGTATACTAGTACATATGTATCCTAGGTAAGTATGATGCATGCATCTCTTTTATTTCACTCTAATTCATTAACTATGATCTTAAGTATCAGTTCTCATGAATAATCCATGTTCAACTTTATTTTCAGTTTCATTCATTAAATTATTAGGCACCTGAGAAATGTACAGATTCTAAGGTAAGTGGTAGAACGTTAGGTGCCATGTAGGTGTTGCGTCAGGCTATTACACCTTTCCACCCGAAGCTAGGTGATGGAGACAAATATGAGACATATATAAATTTGAACAAAACTATACAACTCTCTAGCATATATATATTATATATATTTAGTAATCAGGATAGATCTAGCCATATTAATGTAATTGAACCTAACTTAGAGCAACCTTGGGACGAACCAATTTTAATATTTCGTTATTTGTATTGAAATACAGCAAAGCATTAATGTGTTTCATTTGATATATACCTGTACTTTTCTCGTTACAGAAGCTGGCACAAGGAAGAAATGCATCAAAACAAAATAAAAAAGATAAAAAATTAGGGAATCTTCACGGCAATGAAACACTCACTAAGTAACGGGTGCAAAAATATAGATATGATTAAATACAGATGTTTTTATATTGTCGCCGTTACGCCATAGCATCGCCATTACACCATAATTATTTCAGATAAAGAGACCCCCCCTAAACACAGTAATTGTATTGTTATAGAATTGAAATTGTTTGATTAATCAGGTTTAACTTTAATATTGACAAAATAAGGCAAAATGATGTCTGAATCATAAGTGTAGGAATCAAAATAATTGTCACAGCCTTCTCAAACTTTATAGACACTGACCAATGGAGTTATAACACTCTACATACAGTATATAATCGATACAGAACAGTACAATGTACAAACCCGACCACACACACCCCACCCACCCCCTAAACCGCCTAGCTTTTACATGCACCACTGAGCAAGCCAAGCCACCACCGCCTGGGTAAGGCGACAGATTTTACGCGCTTAGCGCATGGTAAAGTCACTAGACACTCGCAGCCGCCAGTAGAAAAGTATGCGAAAAGCCAATATAGACAAGCACTATGAGCATGCAACAAGTTGACCCGCCTTTCGCATACTTTCACTAGGGAAATGCGTGAACTCTTACTACAGTGCGTAAACCATCTAATAGGTGCCGGTGTGGGGGTGGGGGTGTCTATTAAATCAATCCCCTTCTTACCCAAGCAGCTATTAGAGCCACCTGCAGTTATTAGAATCCAGGCACCAATTAACAAGTGGTCTAAACTCATACCTAGGTAACTTGTTTTATTACAGACGTATTAGATGAGCTAGAATTGGATGGCCATTCCAACCCCCACCATCCAAACAAGTACTGCCACATATACACCCGGCAATTATTAGAATCCCAGCTATTATTCAACAAATATCACTGGTACCCTGGTGGTAATTGGATCTCCGGCCATTATTGGAATCCCAGCTATAATCAAAGGATAAACAGTATGTCTACTGTCAATTATAGTCTTGAATTGTTCGGATCTACTGGTAAGCACAGGCTTGTTGAGTAACATGGTCGTTATGTGCTGTTGAGCACTGAGCGCCACTGGGTGTAAACACCTCCGGGTCTTGTGTCATAAGTGAGTGAATCTAAAACTTGAATCGGCCAAAGTTGATGCAATTACAATTTAGGGAGAGTGTGCAATGCAGAATGTGGCCCTGTGTAAACACGGGGCCACATTTGTTTATATATTTGAGGTAACATGATACAGTAGGATTATGTATAATTGAGTGATGATAGACAGACAGGATGTGTTTAGTGGTACATTTGTTGAATGGGTGTAATAACTAAAAGTGTAAATCTAAAAGTTATGATTAGGCCTAGCTGTCTTGTGTAGACATACAGAGAACGTCCAAACATCAAATTAGCCCTCCCCTCCCTATTCTTTCGTGCACACATCAACATTAAGTATCCTATCAATATACTATACATAAATCCAATCAAAACATAAAATTAGCCTCCCATCTCTATACATGATGACCAGCATGAAGAGGTGCGCTTGCCAGAGCGGACACCCTCGGCCTTTCGTAGTGGGAGTGGTAGTGTTCAGGTAGCGCTAAATAGTCGTTGTTTGCCATAAGTATCTTATTAGTAGCAACTGTTCGCAATATTGTTGGTGGTTGGAAAGTGTCTGAGGATCCGAACAATTCGAAACTAAAGCAATTAGATCCTTCCAATGTAGCGGGGCCGGGTGTATGCGTTCTTAGGGACAAAACCTCGGGCCTTTGGCCTTGGTTTGTCTTGGTTTGTCTTGGTTTGTCAAAACATAAAATTAGCCTCCCATCTCTATACATGATGACCAGCATGAAGAGTTGCGCTTGCCAGAGCGGACACCCTCGGCCTTTCGTAGTGGGAGTGGTAGTGTTCAGGTAGCGCTAAGTAGTTGTTGTTTGCCGTAAGTATCTTATTAGTAGCAACTGTTCGCAATATTGTTGGTGGTTGAGGTGTCTGAGGATCCGAACAATTCGAAACTAAAGCAATTAGATCCTTCCGTTGTAGCGGGGCTGGGTGTATGCGTTCTTTAGGGACAAAACCTCGGCCTTCGGCCTTGGTTTGTCCCTAAGAACACATACACCTGGCCCCGCTACAATGGAAGGTTCTAATCGCCCAGTAAACTGTTGTTTAATATCCCATACACTCAAATGGTGACCATAGCAACTCACACATTACAACTCTACACCGACCTGCTCTGCTATTAGATATCTGTCAGTTAGTTCCGATTCCAAGATAACTTGGATCAGGTATTTTATGTCCTTTTAGTGCAAGCTTGAAATTCTTAATCTTTATTGCATCAGGTATATCATTTGCAGCTGACTGGAAATGTTGTATATGCAAACAACCGCTGCCGATCTCCCTTAATACAAGCCCTATGTAGGAGTCCTCAATGGGAATATAAGACATATCCCTGCTAATTTGTACTATTTTCCGTGTCAGGTTCATTGAAAGGAGATATGATGTTCCTAAAGCATATGGTGGAAACACATCATCACTGTAATCATCTGTTGAAACATATCCTTTGAAGTCTGGGTACCTGTGTGGTTTGAAATTTACAAGACATCTCCCTATTTGGTAATCTTGGAACATGACATTTTGCCCATATTTGGTAAGGAGTCCTAGCACCTCAGGTAAATTCACAAAGGTGTCTTCAGCACTTCTCATAATAAACCCTGCCCTGGAACAGGGACTTCTCAACACCCATTTTAAACCACTGATGACTTTTTGAGCCAAGTTGTAATAGCTATCTGTGTAGTTTTGTTGCAAAATATCCCCATAAACACTGCTCTCAGAAGCTAGAATTGCATTTTCCTCATCAGACCAGCCGGTACCAAAGAGGAATATTAGTCTAAAATTTGAAGTGTTGTTATGTGTCCAAGAGCCCCAACTTTGTCGTACTGTGATCCTAGAAGCTACTGACTGCGGAACACTGGTAACCACAAGAACCACATCAATCTGTGTCTCATCTGCACATGCTTCATCAGGGCTTAAGATACTTTTATACTCATTGGCAAAACAGGAATCACATTTCAGCTTCCATGTTTGCACTGGATCATCCTTAGTTTTCAAGATATTTAATTGGGAGATAGTTTCTTTGAGTACATTCCATTGTCTTTGTGATTTCCTAGTAATTTTCTTCCATTCTTTGCATTTATCTTGCAGGTGTGGATTTAATTTGTATATCACATTCTTGTCAAGTTTGTTCAGTATCATTCCTTGGTATTTTGGGGAAGTTTCATTAAGCTCCTTGAAAACATGAAGAAATGTTTCAATGTTTGTTTTCCTGTAGTTGGTGATCTTGCGGTCATGTGTGGATTTTGGAACAATTACCACCTTTTGTCCTGGTAGTGGTTTTGGGGCAGATAAGCCTGTAAAAAAGTAAATGAAATGACTGAATAGTTATTGCAGTATGGTTAGAAAAAATGCATTTTGTCCAATTTGTGTATGAAATGTTAAATGGACCCAGAACATACCTTCTGTGATATAGAGAATGATATTAACATCCTGATGAGACACCGGAGGTACATAAACTCTGTTCTTTTTCAGTAGTAAATGTGGAGATGGTTCTATGAATTGTTGTCTCATGTAGATAGACTTTATAATTCTTCTAGATGTCGGGAACATCAAAAAAATAATCACAACCAGGATGATGCCCTTTGCTTTCTTGAAGTTTCGCATTTTCCTAGAATAAAAATCGATCTAGTTTTGGTAGGGTGAATAATTAAAATTTTCCTAGAAATTTAATGCATGTATGCAGGGTTTCCTGTTATGTTATGATTAATTACATATTGCTGGAACAATTGCATCAGGTATTCTAAACAGCGCAATAAGAGCAACTCACAACCTTAGAAAAAGAACAAATGTTGATAGGGAATTAAGTCATATGAAGATACTCCCAAACGAATCCAGAAGGAAGGTCCATCTCCTTGAGTGCGCCTTCTACCTAGCACAAAACGATAAAAATTTAGACAAAAGGGATCTCCCAACCAGGAGCCACGCTGGTAATCGTAAAAACCTAAAGCTGGTGCCCCCAAAGCTGTCGATTTTCAAAAATAGCTTCATTTACAAGGCAATCCAAGCATGGAATGCTCTCCCCGCAGACATCCAAAACCTTGACACTAGAAAAGCCCTTAGGGCATATGCTGAAGATACTCTAAAATAAACTCTTTTAATTTTAATTACTATTTCAAATAAACACTCTACCCACATAATGGACCTTCCTCTGGCTGGGAGCCTGCCTCTTATGTTGCGCAAACCTCTTGAACTGTATACTGAACTGTAAGCCGTGTTGATTATGTTATTATATTATTATGTCGTCATGTCATATTGAGCTATTTCCACTGGGTGTAACCGATACTACTTTAATCTCACTTCACCTGTACCTAACCTAAATGAACAATTGATCTTTGTATGTTCATCTCTAGAAAAATGTATTTAACCACTATCTTGCCTTACACATGTAGTAACCGCGTGGAGACTGGTATTAGCTATACTGTAACGATCTGTACTGATCAAAAATTATTATAATCTCAAAAGTACACTGAGACTTGGGCAATTTGCCAACCCTATTTACCTGTACAAACATACCTCTCTTTAATCGAACAACTAATTATTCGCTGGTTGTAAAATATAGTAATGTACCTTACTATACGAACAATGTCCTAGTCGTTAGATAACTACCTTATACATATATAAATCGTCCTATCATGTTATATTCCAATCGGGGTAGCAGCAGGAAGAAATGTGTTGATCAATTTCAGCGCATAAGCATGTCGACCCATTTGTCACTTTCACTGTAACTAACTTCGACAAATAAAAGACTTTCTATTCTATTCTATTCTATTCAGACAAAAATGCCTAAGGGAAAAAGCGGGACACTGAAGCCAAGTGATGATACACATTTTTCGCAAAGTTCTGCGGATATTTTTGTATTTATTTTGGTGCTACTGATTAAATTGTAATTCAATATGACAGATTTATTGATGAAATTAAATTTGCATTTCTCTTGGTTGACATCAACTTCTTTTGGTTACATCATGGCGCTCATCATGATGCATTTGTGTAGTCCTACATGCTGTTGTTTCCGACCAGGGGAGATCAGGTCTATATTTTAGAATGCAAAATTACTTCTATATTGTCATGTACAGTTATTCTGCTTATTTTTTTGCAATAAATAACTCTTATTAATATATTCAAGTGTTTTTTTAATGTTGCAACTTACTTATATGCATTAATACTATTATCATTAGAGAACTATATTCATTCCATATCAGCCTGAGGCACCATGAGGCTGTCATATCGGCCGCAGGACTGAGTTATGCTCTCAGTGTTAAGTCAATGGGCCATGCATATTGACCACATTCAAAGGTGAAAGCATACTATAATACTCCTGGCTTCCATTCTATCGAGTCAGGTAGGTATCTAAGATATAAATATGGACTTTTTTTAATCATTTATTCAATTTGGTGTATTACTTATTCAGCCCTGCATCTAAAACAAGCAGAGAATATTTGTATTAGAGAATAATAAGTGGGGTAACCACATGGCTATTGTAACAGACCAGAGAAAAATATTTGACACCCTGGCACACATGCAGAGCATTTTCAAAACATTATGTCCAGATCTGTGTTGTTCCAGATCTTCCTCCTCCTCCTGTAACCTTAGATTTGTGATGTGTTTCAGGAAAATGAGTCATAAGTTGCAAAATGGATATTTTTCAAATTGATTTTTCCACAAGATCTCTTTTTTGAAATGTTCTGATTTTCAGAGGGTTTAGCAGTTATAGGGTGCATTGCACTATAGACGATAAGATTGTGTCTTAAAGGCCTCGTAACTTGCTCTTAAAATTACAACTACAACAGCTTTATGATACAAGGAATGTGCATTGCAGAATAAAATCGTAGAGGCCTCTTAGTTGTGTATGCTACGAGGGACTTAGAAGGGTCTAGAGGGGAGAACATTTCATGATACACCTTCCAAAGCAAACCGCGTCTCTTTAATGCAAAATTTTCCCTTTTTTTTGTGTGTGTGTTTGAGAGGATTAGAAGAGATCATGAGACTTGACCAACTGCTGTTTTAAAGCTAGAGATATTTCAGCTAATAAACAGTATTCACTGCCTCATAGAAGGTGGATCAGATTGCTTAACAATTTGTCTAATAGGAGGGAGAAGTCCAGACAAAAGGTGGGTAATATCTGGCCGTCAGTATATTTCAGAATTCGTTTTGCCCTTGCTGCTCTGTGAGCATAACTTTCCGCACTTTCTCCTACCTTCATTCCAAAATACATTAGTTTTACTCTGTCCTCCTCTGTAATACGGGAGAAATATGCAGTGAAACCCTGCTTTAAAAGATCACAGTCTTTCTCTGATTTAAAGCCGAAATCAATATACCAATTTAGACCTCTCCCAGTTAAATGCAACATAAAACCATATATATCGGTTTGTTGACTCTTTCAGGTTCAGTATATATACAGAAAAGGTCTACAATTCTAACCATATAACAGCTCTTTGGCATTAATCGGTCATGACGTCGTCGACGCCGTCGTCACCAGCGCACGGTTAGCAACGCCCTGACAATGCTCATTCATGACGTTAGCAACCATCGGAGCACTGGCGGACCTGATACATTCGCGCCACGGCTGATAGGTCTGACAGGGTTAATATTATTAGATAAGCTACAGATGCACCTGGCACCTAGATGTATCTTAAGGTATCCGATTGGGTAATGTCATATTGATGAATCACCATTAAAGCATTATCATGTGACCTAACTACTAAATAGCATTGGTTAATGTATCATATAAATATACCTCCTGTGAACTGTTTTGTCTCAAACCTCTCGCTCATTAATATTGTTGCAAAAACTTGTTCTACCTATGGCTCATATTCCTGTGATACCTGACATGATAGGGAGCTTTAGCAACCACAATGCAGCAACACAACACTAACGCATCCACTAACTATTTGAGCATTACTACCACTATGGGGATATCTCAAGAGGAGCTAGGCCAGAGGAATCTGCATTGCAGGCCTCTTGAGATATCTCCGCAATGGTAATAATGTACTAATAGTTAGGGAATGCATTAGTGTTGATGAGTCAAAAATCAAAACAATGGATTTTGAGGTATCATTTTTTAAAAGATGAGATCAGGCTGATTCAAATGAGAGTGAGTATTTGCACATTCAATAAGTTCTTCTATATTTTAAGTTTGATATTTTATTTATTGAGAATATCAAACTTAAGATATAGAAGTTTGCAAAATATCTTGTAGCTAAATATACTCAATAGGATGAGCTTAAAAATACATAAATTTATTTATTACACACTCTAGAAAGTTGGCACATGCATTTATACGACTAGCGACATTAGCTACCCTGAAAATGAATACAATGCTTCTAATCTATAAAACAATGATTCTTCCCCATATAGACTATGGAGACGTTTTTTATGATTCATACCCACAGATTTATCTTCAGAAATTACAAGCATTAAAAAATTCTTGTCTCAAAATTATATTAAAATTACCAAAGCTCACTAATAGTAAAGACATCTAAGTAGAACTGGATGCTTCCTCATTGGCAATAAGGAGGGAGATACATATTCTTGAAAGAGCTTATAGTAGATCATTGAATGATGTATATATAAATATGAAAGACATCAACCTAAGGGGAAGAAAATGGAAGTCCCTCATCCTAAAAATGAAACTTTCAAAAAATCTTATCTTTATAAAATCACTACACTCTGGAACAGGCTACCTGACAAATTTCAAACCATTCCAAGAAAGACTTCAGACTTCATCTAAAGAATGTATATCACCATGACTTTGATCCTTACTTTGATACTTTAAGGTGCCTGTTAAGGCTACCAGTTTCTATCAATTGTTGTTATAAATCGATGACGAACTGTAAAAATAGATAGCTACAAAATGTTGAAACTTAAAGATTTTCTAGCAAAAGTGCAATGACACTCTTTGAAAATGTAAAGTCACTCTAGTAGAAGGTTTCTAATATAAACAAAATTACAGACTTGTACTGCTCCACAGAATTGTGTAGAAATTGACTAATTTGATTTATTGTTATTAAGAGAATGTCTTGAAACTCAAGTAAATGAAGATGTAAATTTAAATTTTACCTAACCTATGATTTGAATATGTAACTACACTGTCTTTATATTAACTACACTGTGATCATCCCATTATATTATGATTTAAAAGGGATACCAGGAAGATCTCATCAGAGAAACTACATTGAGAGGGACCATTCCTTTTCAGTACTGCATTAAAACAGAAATGTACATGTTTATTGTATATACATCCCTACAAAGAGAACTTGTGAATAAATACTTGGAAAGCAGCATGTGAATTATCACTTTCCCAAAAACAATATAAAAGAGAAGTGAATCACCTTTCTTCCTAGGCTACTGGTGATGTGTTCTTCCTTACTGACATTCCCCATAGTAATTGGTATTCAATTCAATATTCCATCTCTCTCGGTCTCTCCCCACTCTCTCGCCCTGTCCCTCTAGGATTCTCTGTGCGTTTTGGGTAGTTTTGGGTGCGTTTTGGGTGCGTTTTGGGTAGCATACATTCCCGTTCTATCTCTAAAAGGACTGTTCATAATTAACCACTGTGTGTGTGAGTTGGGGAGAGAATTTGCCAAATAATCTTGTGCAAAATTGTATGACTCCCCCTTAAAGTCCTGTGCAAAATTTCTTGGTCCCTCCCTTGAAAGTCATGACTCCCCCTCCCAGAATTGAAATTAGAAGTACAAAGAAAAAAATTAATCATACACACACAAAACTAATAAATCAAATGACCTAATTAATACGTTCAAACACCAAATTAATCAATGCAAACACCATATCAATGAAAATAAACACCAAATTAATAAATAGGGCCGTCAATTTTTCATTCAGTTCGCCTCTCACAAATACCCTGTTCTAATTTCGCCCAACCATAGCAGAGGGCTGGGTGGGTGTGTGTGTGTGTGTGGGGGGGGGGGGGGGGCGGGGGTGACATCATTTTAACACTTTTCAAAGCCAATGAAAACTCACAAACTGGTTTGGGGCTTCAGAATGCACCCGGACTGTTACGGTGTGAGTGTATTTAAATTAATAAGTTCAAACACCACATTAATAAATACAAACACCTAATTAAAAAGTAGGGCTGTCATTTTTGTATTCAGTCCGCCGCTTTCTCACCAGGAGGCAGGTCATCTCCTGGTGTGTGTGAATAGTGGACCAAATAAAATAATGACAGAGGTATTTATAAATTTTGTGTTTGTATTCATTATTTTGGTGTTTTCATTGAATAATTTGGTATTTGTATCTATTCATTAATTTTGGAATGTTGATTTATTAATTTTGTGTGAGTATGATTGACTTTTGTCTCTGTACTTTTAATTTGGTCCCTAAATTTTAATTCAGTGACTGTATTTCTTAATTTGGTGATCAAGTGTATTTATCAATTAGGTGAGTGTATCTATTAATTAGGTGAGTGCATTTATTCATTTGGTAATTTTAAATTGGTCTTTATATTTCAATTTTGTCACTATCTATATTAATTTGGTCAGTGTATTAATTAATTCGATGACTTTTTTTTCAATTTGGTGTCTGTATTTATTAATTTTGTGACTATTTATTAATTTTGGCTCTGTATATATTACTTTGCTATCTCTATTATTAATTCGGTGAGTATTTATTCATTTGGTATCTCTATTCATTAATTTGGTCACAATTTATTTGTTTGCTGTCTGTATTTATTAATTTGGTCATTGAACTATTAAATTCTGTTCATGTTATCGTGTATCCTGCCACTGTACTTATATATTATGTCCCAGCAAGTTTTATCTGGTGTCAGTTTAAACACAATTTTGTCTGTGTATTTATTAATTCGGTTTGTCTATGGACCTGGAAAAACTGAATTAGGAAGGTAACACTTGGCGCCTAATATCCTACATAATTGTAGTCCTTGAGATGCCTCCCCCCAACCTGTCTGTGCAAAATAAGATGCCCCCTCCCCTTCAGAGTCTGTGCACACCAGTGGTTAAGATTGAACTGATCAATACCTTGATCAATTATTTACAGCACAGCACTAATTGGACACCTACCCCAATTGGTTCTGCCCAATAAGTTACAGCACAAGTGCGAAATGAATTGGCTTCTGCCTTTTATTTTTTTTTAAAGATTTCATTTTCACCAGGTAGTACAGGTATTCCCTTTCTCGGGGTTTCTTCCCCACCCCTAGCTTGTCTACTTTCAGAAGGGGTGTCTTGAAGGTAAAAATCAAAATTTTGGGTTATGTACCTCGGTTATTTATGTATTATTAAAAAAGATATAGTCACCAGATTGCCACTTCTATGGGGTTTTAGAGTGTTGCTGGACAGACGTATTTACATATACTACAATCACATTTGTTCCCTTTTATGCCACTCTGTTTCCACACTGTAGTGTTAGAGGGAATATCATATAAGAGGACATAAGATAATAATTATAGATTATGCATCCTTATTGCCACTCTGATCATTCTAGATGAAGTGTTAAAGGTATTCTTTGAGACGGCCTCGCTCCTCTGGTCACGTGACAGTGCATCCACACTTCTAGGAACAAACTGATTTTGTGCAATTTTGAACAATTAATCATATATAATATTAAAATCCATATAATAAAATATATTCATAATGAACATGAGCAACATTTCCGCAACATTTATTGCCTAAAATCGACAGTAATGCTGAGATTTCTATGGCAAGCCATTTGTGTAATAATTTGATAAACACTGTTTATCACTCGATAAACACTGTTTATCAACCTAAAACACTGTTTGTCATTTGAAAAACAATGTTTTACCTCATAACTATGTCTTTCGAGTGATATCAACATTCAAAATGAAAAACACTGTTTATCAAGCTAAAACATTGTTTTTCAATTGATAAACAATGTTTAAGCTTGATAAATAGCGTTTTCCCATTGAAAAACAATGTTTAGCTCGATCAACAGTGTTTTGAAGGTAAACCAGGGTTTCTCTTTGATACACAGAGTTCTTTAAGGAGACCTTGTATATCAACTGATATCAATATTTCAGCTTGATATCATTATTTTCATATTGAAGAACATTGTTTCTCCTCAATAAACATTGATTCTCCTTGATAAACATTGATTCTCCTTGATAAACATTGTTTCTCCTTGATAAACATTGTTTCTTCTTGATGAACATTGATTGGTCGATAAACATCGATCTTTTCTCCTCAATAAACATTGTTTCTCCTCGATAAACGTTGTTTTTCCTTGATGAACATCATTTTTTGCAACGAATGTAAATATAACAACCAATAATATTGAATTGAGCAGATTGCTTCGAAGAACGCCTAATTGTTTGGCGACATAAGTTAATTCTGCCATATTTTCAATGTGTAATGAAAATAAAAACGTAAAAAAAAAAAAAATTAACATCGATAAACATCGATTGTTTCTCCTTGATAAACATCATTTCTCTTGGTTAAACATCGATTCTCCTCGATAAACATTGTGTCTCCTCGATCAACATCATCTCTCCACGATAAAAATCATGGGTTCCCCACTAACCTGTGGTCATCCAGGACTAAGAGCAACTCGGGTAAGTGGGCAACCGGGGGGTTGGGCAACCAGGGGAGTTGGGCAACTAGGGGGGTGGGCAACCGGGGGAGTTGGGCAACTTGGAAAGTAGGGCAACCAGGGAAGTTGGGCAACTTGGGAAGTTGGGCAACCAGGGAAGTGGGTGGGCAACCGGGGAAGTGGCTGGTCAACCGCATGGACAACCGCATGGACAACCGCATGGGCAACCGCATGGGCAACCGCATGGGCAACCGCATGGGCAACCGCATGGGCAACCGCATGGGCAACCGCATGGGCAACCGCATGGGCAACCGCATGGGCAACCGCATGGGCAACCGCATGGGCAACCGCATGGGCAACCGCATGGGCAACCGCATGGGCAACCGCATGGGCAACCGCATGGGCAACCGCATGGGCAACCGCATGGGCAACCGCATGGGCAACCAGGGAAGTGAGTGAGCAACATCAGAATCAGAAGCCGATGGGTAATCTGGTAAACTGGAAATTATATGATACGGATATCAAGGAGAAACCTTGTTATCAAGGAGAAACCTTGTTTATCAAGGCGAAACACTGTTCATCACAATCAAACTCTGATATCGATATCGATGAGAAACAGTGTTTATTGATGTTTTTCCTCTAACACTGTTTTCCCTGTACAAACAGTGCCCATGGTTGCCCAACACTCATGCTGCCCACTAGCTGCCCGCTAACCCCAGTTGCCCTCTAGGCCGCTGTAGTGGGTGGGCAACAAGGGAAATGTGCAGGCAACCAGGAAAGTGGGAGGCAACTGGCAACCGGGTGGGCAACCGGAAACTCGATGGGCAACCGGGGAACTCGGTGGGCAACCAGGGAACTGGGAGGGCAATCGGGAACTGGGTGGGCAACCAGGGAACTGGGTATTTCCCGGTTTCCCCTTACTCAGTTTCCCACTTACCTGGTTTCCCACTTACCCGTTTCCCTGCCTGGTTTCCCTCCTGCTTACCCACCTGCTTACATGGTTGCCCATCCACAAATCCATTAGCCTACTAACTTCCCTGGTTGCCCACCTTCCCTGTTTGCCCGCCTACCCTGTTTGCCAACCTACCCCATTTGCCCTTAGTCCAGGATGCCCTGAGTGTAGGGCAACCACGGGAAGTGGTCAACCAGGATGTTGGCGATCACTGTTAATCAAGCAGAAACAGGTATTATATATATGTTAGGGATACAATTTTTGAGATTTTGTGATGGCAGACGTGACCTAGACAACGTGACGAAGACGACAAAAGCGTGACGAAGATTTTTTAAGCATTTTGCCATGAAAATCATGTAAAAACAACTCGGAAATTATTAATTTCAGTCTACATAGATTGCTATTAAGCAAAGTTAATAATAGATGTCAAATTTAAAGTTTATAATTAAATTCATGCCTTGTAAGGCTCTAAAAACGGTAAAATAGGCGTGACGAAGACGACATTAGCTAGGGTTCCAAGGGGTTCCCACCACCTTTTGCCGCCATGTTATTTCTCAGCTAAAATTCAAGAAAACTCAAATCAATACATTTGATATTTTATACCTATATAATCCCATGCACTCTATCATTATTCATCAAAATTTGATATAATTTTTTTTTTATTATTTATTTATTCCACCTTAGGCACACAGCATGACAAAGACGACACGGGGGGTACCCACAATTTTTTTTTTGATTTTTGATGGCTTTTGGCCAAAAAATATTTTTTTTGCATTTTTTTTTTACACAGATCATATTCATGTAACCTTCTATCACAACATATAAAAAAAATGTTCAATTTTGAAGATTATTTAGAAATTTAGCAATTCCACGGACTAATGGCTGTTTAAAAAAACGATTTTTGCCTCCAAAATGGGATTTTGAAATAAAAACAAAAAAAATTGGGCTAAAAATGCCAAAAATGTTGTTCCACAGGTTGGTAGAACCATCCTATCAAAAAAAATAATCAAATAAATGATAATTAACTTGATTTAAGCCCATTTTACCCCTTTCCACGGTTGGGGGCCAAATGTTGTCAAATTGGTGGAATTGGCCACATACATACATCATTGGGTGAAGGATGAAATCAAACATATATATCCAGCTCTTATTTGAGATATAATAGTACATATTTTGAGTTTGCTGGAGTTTGTATGCAACTGTGCCACATAAATCAGGTTGATTTGGTGTTAGTAGTTGTTTTCCAACATTCCTCAGTGTATTATAAAGGGGTATGGATATTATTGGTATATTGTTTGATTAACTGATGGCATGGTTTTGGGGGCAAGTTGATATATATTTATGGATTGGTTGGAAGGGAAGTGAGGTTTTGTTTGTGAATAAGTGCTATTATATATATATATAGGGTATTTAACCATGTTTTCTGGTTAGACTTGAAGGTTTCTGTTGTTCCAGTATTTCTTTGTTTGGGTGACAGTTTGTTCCAAGCTTGTGCACATTTAACTTGGACCGTGTTTTCTCCCAGTTTTGATCAATACCTGGGTATTTTCAAGATTGGTCCATCATGGATTCTTGTTTTTCTATTTGGTATGTTTGTGAAGGTAGGGTTATTTGCTCTTTTGAATGCAGTATGTCTGAGGTGAGTTATTCTCCTATTATGAAGTAGTGGTATTCTAGTGTTGTTGTGTAGGTAGTTAGTGGGAGTGTCAAAGGGGCCGTTTAGTATTATCCTGAGTGCTCTATTTTGTAGTTTCTGAAGTTTATCAATTTTTGGTTTGTGAGCATTGTGTATTATGATGTCTTAATAATCAAAGAAGGCTAGAATTCTAGTTTTGAAAATCTTAATGGCAGTTTGAGTGTCGATGTATCTCCTGATTTTGTTTAGTTGGTATATCTTGTGAGCTATGGTGTTTGCTGCATGTGTCAGTTGCTGTTGATAGTTTAATTTCTTGTCTATAATAAATCCCAGATATTTGTAGGAGGAGACTAGTTTCAGTGGTTCATTTTGGTATGTGACTATTTTTAATTTGCTGTTCTTATGTTTTATTTTGGATTTGGATAAAAGCATTAGATTTGATTTGGTGGTGTTTACTAGGAATATATTTCTTTTGCACCATTTATGAAGGTTATCAATGGCTTTCTGCATATTTTCATAAAATGTGTCTAGATTCTTGCCATGTAGATAAATTATGGTGTCGTTCGCATATAGGGAAAGGTTGCAATTTGGTATATTGGATTCAATGTCATTGATAAAAATAATAAACATGAGAGGGCCAAGGATTGAACCTTGGGGTACTCCAGAGGTTATTGTGCTTTGAGTTGAAGTGAGGTTATTCGCTAATACTTTTTGTTTTCTGTTGGCGAGGTATGATACTCACCCATATTCATCAAATAACTGCTCAATGAACACTCATCTGAATCACAAAATACTACTCGGATACCATATAAGGATACGAACATACGTTGACTAATCTGTCTAACAATTTGGTCAAAAATATATAAACCAATCATAAATCATGTATGGATGTTCTAACATCGAGTCCCATGCCGGGCCACAACCAAGCTAGAGCCGACAACACCCCACCAATATTTCCCATCGCTGACAGAACTTCATTCGACGGAACTTCATTTGGCGATACCGTCTATCTCACTGCGATTGAGGAAATAAACTCACCTAAGGTACTTATTTCCAACTCAAACATGGCTGATAACCAAAATCAGTACCAAATGATTGCCCCTGTTGGCTATGTACAGCGGCAGCAATATGTTCAGCCCCAAGTTCAACAACAATATTCACAGGGCGTACAACAACAACAACAAATGAACACTCACCTGCAACCAGTGCCCACAATGATGCTCGCTCCATATACCCAGAGTCCTGCTGCTTGCCCTGAGAGTTCGCAAATAACTGAGAAATCCCCTCTGTACACAATGATGCAGGAGCAAATGAAACTGCAGACAGATATTCTGCAAACAATGTCCTCCAATTTGGCATCAAACACAGCCGCCATCACTTCCTCCTTGTCCGCGTACAGAGATGAAAACGTGCGCATGCGCAATGACTTTTCTACCCATGCACAACAAGTCACTTCGGCACTCGGTACGCTAGAGGCCAAAGTTGACAGAGTCAACTCGAACAATAATACTTTTCTGAACAATTTGAAACCGGAATTAAATGACTGTATTAGTCAAAGCCTTTATGAGGCCAGGACTGAAATCGCACAGAAACAAAAAGAAATATCGCATCAACAGCAACAACTTCAACTTTGCATTGATGACATTCGTAACATATCGTCGTCCAGACCCCCTATAGCAACTGGAAAGCCTAATCCGACTACGAACAACTATCAACAAGCTCTCACTAAGCCCCCCAAGCAAGACAATTTGCCTATCCATGCTCGACAGGAGAGAGCTGGCCATGGTAAAAATGGTAAAAATGTACAAGCAAAACCAAAACGTGAATACAACACTAAGGTTGTAATTCTTGAAGATCACACAGAACTTACTGATGAAACAATAGCAGACGAAGCATTGAAATTACTACAAATGGCCGACAAAGATTTTACTGCTGAAGATATACAAGAAGTGTATAGAATAGGTCTACCAGAAGAGGGCAAAAACAGACCTATCCTCCTCTGCCTTGAGGATTCAGACAACAGAAAATTTCTGATCGATAACATCAGGAAGATAAATAACACTCACGACGATTACTCAAGAATATGGATTAACGACTCTGGACTTCAGATCTTCCCCCATCAAAAAGCAATATTACAAAACTGCCTTGCCTTGCTTAAAAAGAACAACCATATGGCTGAAATCTACTACAATCATATTTTGTTCGACAACCGTTCCT
Organism: Sthenelais limicola; assembly: GCA_942159475.1. Classification (NCBI taxonomy): domain Eukaryota; kingdom Metazoa; phylum Annelida; class Polychaeta; order Phyllodocida; family Sigalionidae; genus Sthenelais; species Sthenelais limicola. The sequence continues at coordinate 107,067,235 of OW804099.1, forward strand.
ACTCTATTGAAGATTTATTTGCCTTACCTGAGGGGTGCACTCCTGTAGATGCGTCGACCATTTCCATAGATCAAGGTAAATCTATCGGCTACTATGGCGAACACTCCTACATGTCTAATTTCTTTCTATGTGAAGTTGAACATAAGGACACAACATTCAAATCGGTCGAACATGCCTACCAGTACCTGAAGGCAGAGAGCGCGGGAGCGACCGAAGGCGCTTGTGACCGTATCAAAGAAACAACATCGGCATACGAGGCAAAATACCTTGCAAAAAACCTTGTCCCGTCCAAAATATTCCAGGATAAGGAAGAAAATCTCCTCACTGAATTAATTAACAAGAAGTTCGATCAAAATGTGAATCTAAGTGAGAAACTGAAAGCAGAAAAGTACGACAAATTCTACAAGGTAACTCGCAGCCGGAAATGGGGAGCCGGCTACAGATTCCCAGACTTGTCAACTGAACCGCATCATATATCTTCTCGCCGATTCCAGGGTAAAAACATTCAGGGAAACACGATCACGAAAATACACAAACGCCTAAACCAATCTGAGTAATTATATACCACTCTGAAGTAAAAATCAAATGATTTGAATCTCATATGCGCTCTAACTCATAGAGTCCCCTAATATCGCTCACCCGCGTATCGGGTCGGCGCAAGAACTTACAACAACTACTGACATTGAACTATCTATGTGACTCTCATCTCTCTTAACCATTTACATGGGGTTATTGCCATCCGTGTATGTCTCCTCCCAGATGGAGCAATGTCACTAATTATCTTAGTAATTAACTAAGTCCTATTGCAGCCAAATCAAGCTGTCTATGTCTATAGGCTGCATGTTTTATCATCACTGATCTATATGTTCACGTTAACACTATCGACACCTGAACTATATATTTACTCTTTCATTATCGACATTTATCCTTAGTAATTAACTAAGTCTTATTGCAGCCAAATCAAGCTGTCTATGTCTATACACTGGCATGTTTTATCATCAATGATCTATATGTTCACTTTAGCACTATTGACACCTGAACTATATGTTTACTCTATCATTATCGACATTCATCCTTACTGTTAAACTTCCATAATATGTCTCTTACTGTTAAGTTGATGTTACCGTAGCGCATCACCTTATCTTACTTTCTTTACCATGACTCAAGAAGTCATGAATTCCTTCGCACATTTTAAAAATATCAAAGGTTTTAATCTGATAGGCTGGAATATCAGAAGCCTAACAAATAATTTCAGTGACCTCCAGCAATCTATTACTCAATCTGATAACAAAATCAATGTCTTATGCCTATCAGAAACATGGCTACATCCTGACATCCATGACAATACTATCCAACTGGATGGGTACAAGTCGGTGAGACAGGACAGAAGAAATAAGAAACGAGGAGGTGGGTTGATCACATACATTCAGGACGATCACCAAATCGATTCTGACTCTTTTGCCTGTCTCTCCCTGTCAAATGACAATATTGAAACTCTAGTCCTTAAAATTAGAAAAGGGAAATCTAAGCCATACATTATTGTTAACATTTACAGGCCTCCGAGCTCCCCAGTTAAATCAGGACTAAAAGAAATCGATGAGTTATTATCAAAACTAGACTATGCTTGTGATGTAATTGTCACTGGCGACCTAAATATCGACCTATCTGATGTAAACGGCCCCTCTGGTGGTGGTGTATTGGATTTACAGGCTATATTTGATAAATATGGCCTGGCACAACACATTACCCTTGCTACTAGGAGGACTTTGACCTCATCCACTCTCATTGATCATATTTATACTAACTCAAAAAATGTAACAACAGCAGGTATAGTGGAAAATTCAGCTTCCGACCACTACCCTACATACCTAACCCTTAAAAAAAACAGAAACAAGTATGAGACCGGTACTTTCGAAGCTAGGAACACTAGGTTCCTCGACCAGAGAATCCTAAACGAAATATTAAAAGAGCAAAATTGGGAAGAATTCTACTATAGCTCCGACCCAAACATTTGCTGGAATATAATGCTAGAGTTTATCATGAAATTCGTGGACAGAATGTGTCTGGTACAACGGTTCCACAGAGTTAGAAGAAAAGAGAGTTGGATGACTCCCGAAATTACAACACTAATGAATAACTGTGATAAATTGTTCAAAAAAGCTTTTCGGACCAAGAATAAAGACCTCCTCATTGAGGCTAAAGAACTAAGAAATAAAGTTACCTCTCTCTGCAAAAAAACAAAAGCACTTTATATTAGAGATATGCTCCATAAAGATAGAGCTAATCCGAGAGCAGTTTGGAAAACTATCCGAACTGTTTTAAGTCCAGATAAATTGAAATCGAATGATACAATTCACTTAATTGACCAGAACAATGAAAATGTCAATGAATTGGATGTTCCAAACCTCTTTAACAACTTCTTTTTAGGCGTTGGACCAACCCTGGCCAATCAAATACCTGAACCAGATCCAGCATCTGCTGATTTGATCAGAAATCGTCTAGAAGGTAGAAGAATTTACGATAACTTTAATTTCGAACCAATCAACCAAAATGACTTATTCAAGATAATTAAAGATATTAACCCACACAAAAACTCGGGGGTTGAATCATTACCAGGGAAAATATTGAAAGGCTGTTTCCTGGCTCTAATCCCCCAACTATCCCACTTGATGAATTTGTCCTTGTCAACCAGTGTAGTGCCTGATGCCTTCAAGACCGCAGTGGTGACCCCGCTCCACAAAAATGGCTCAAAAAACACACCAAACAACTTCAGACCTATATCAGGCATCTCAATGCCAGCCAAAATTCTCGAAAAAATTGTTCAAAATCAGCTATCAAATTATATGGAACTTAATGACATTTATTACAAAAAACAATATGGCTTTTGATCTGGTCACTCAGTCGAACAAGCTCATATTGATTTCTTATCACCCGTTTATGAGCACATAAATCAGAGTGAGGCTGCCGCTGCGGTCTTCTTAGACTTTAAGAAGGCATTTGATACTGTTAGCCACGATATTTTATTGCAAAAACTAGAAAAAATCGGTATCTGTATCAATGAAAATTTATGGTTTAAAAACTATTTGTCAGGTAGAACCCAAACTGTACGAGTCAATGGACTAAAATCTACCCAAGGTAAGATTACTTTCGGTGTTCCTCAAGGAACAATTTTGGGCCCTATCCTTTTTACAATCTATATAAATGATATGCATCAGGTTGTAAAAAACTCTACAATCCAGCACTACGCTGATGATACTGTTTTATTTATTGGCGATAAGAAAAATGAAAATATCTCAAAAAAACTCCAAGAAGATCTTAACCTTATCGACACCTGGTGCAAATCAAACAAAATTTCTATGAACGTCTCCAAAACAAAATATATGAACTTCAAAATCTCCACAAGAAAAACAGGCATTGATCCTGATGTCCACAATCTTACCCTGGGTACAGAACCGATACTCAAGGCCGATGAATACAACTACCTAGGTCTAATAATTGACCAGAGATTGTCATTCAGGGAACACGTAATTAAGGTCATTAACAATGTGAAATGGAAGGTAAAACTTCTAGGCCGTGCCCGTTATATGTTAACAAGAAAAGTAAAAATTGATATCGTTAAGGCTTTAATTATCCCACTTATCGATAGAGGGGACATGCTCTACTCAAGTACGAATAAACATCTCGTTAACAGGTTGCAATCTCTCCTGAATGCTTCAGTGAGATCAGCCCTGAACATTAATAAAAAGCAAAACGTGGAGAATGAACTCCGAAAAATAAAGATTCTACCGAACAATGTACGAAGAGAAATCCATCTCCTTGAATGTGCCCACCATTTGGCTAAGAATGAATTGAACCTTGATCTAAGGAAATTACCTACCAGAAGCCATTCTGCTGGCAGAAAAAATCTTAAAGTCATTAAACCCAGGTTGAGCTTCTATCAAAACTCATTTCTCCATAGAGCACGCTTAGCTTGGAACACTCTTGAAAAAGACCAACAAAATCTAGAACTAAAAAGGGAATTCCGAGAGAATGTCAAATCCAATTTAATGACCAAGATCAATTCAGAATAGGGTGAGGATATGGATTTTCTTAGGCTCGGCACCTGACTTATGTATATATATTTAATTACGCAAAATCTTTTATTTACATCTCTGTTGATTTTAACTTGTCCTGTTCTGAAACTCATAACATGGTGAACTATACCATATGTCTATTCTCAAACAAATTTTACGACTTGCTGCACTGCATAGTCAAGTATTGTATGATTTATGTAGACTACCACTGTTGGTAATGTATTTAATACAACACACCTCACTTACTTCCCTACCTCATGTATATATGTGGTCTGAGTAGTAAAGGATCGAACTGTACTGCTCGATCAGATATCTCACTGTAAAATATCGTGCTGTTCTGCTCGATTTACTCTTGTTGATCAATCTATTACTTTTATTATGTGATCATACTTGCAGTCTCTTATTTCATGTCGCTAACCTTAGTTATTTCTCTTAGTGCTAGAACTATTCAAAATTCTGGTAACAGCCGGAAGAAATGGTGCCCTACAGCATCATATAGGCATGTCGACCTTTTTGTCTCTCTTCTTATTTTATACTTTTGTATCTCCTCTGTACAATTGACTACGACAAATAAACAACTCCTTATCTTATCTTATCTTATCTTATTTACACCATTCAAAAAGCGTTCCTCTTATACCTATGTGATTTAATTTTTGCAATAATATTGAGTGATTGACCATGTTGAATGCTTTCCTGAAATCTATCAAAAGAGATTAGGGTGTCTATACTCTTATCCAATTCCCAAGCTATGCCATCAGTTACAGTGGTGAGTGCATCTAAAGTGGATTTTTTTGGTCTGAAACCAAATTGTTTCCTGGTTGAAATATTATATACTTTTAGGTATTCGTATATCCTTTTATGCACTATTTTCTCAATGATTTTACTTGGTGTGGGCAGTAGAGATATAGGTCTGTAATTATTGATTTTGTTGGCTTGAAGACAGGTATTACATTGGCCAGTTTCCAGGATTCGGGGAAGGTTGATGTAGAGAAGGATAAATTGATACAGTGAGTAAATTCTCTGAATAGGCTTAGAAGAGCTATCTTTAGTATTTTATTGGGTATATCTTCTATGGAGGATGCTTTTGTTGTGTTAATCTTAGATAGTACTTCATACACTTCATTGTTATTGGTTGTAATGTTTGTTAAAGAGGTGGCAGTTGGGAGGGAGCTTGGTATCCAGTTAGGTGTTAGATTTCTTGTAAGATTAGCGGCAATGTTAGTAAAATAGTCATTTATGTAATTTGGGATACAGGTGTTTTCTATCTCTATATCATTGTCGTCAGTCAGATGTATAACACTGCTTCTCGCTTTGGATGGTGATAGGCTGTTTACTATTTCCCAGAATTTCTTGGGGTCATTAGTCTTCTCATTAAGCTCAGATAAAATAAATTCCCTCTTTGCATTTTTAATGGCGTTGCTGGCAGTTTTTTTGCTGCTTTTTGCTTTTTGCCAATCTTCCTCAGATCTAGTCTTGGCTGCTATGGCTCTGAGTCGATTTTTATTATTGATAATATTGATTATTTCTTTTGTTATGCAGGGGTCATTGCTAACTTTAATTCTGATGTTTCTAATGGGAGCTAGTGCATCTAATTGTTCTCTGATTCTCATTATTATAGTGTTCCATGCTACTTCACTGCTCATTATACTATAGAAGTTTCCCAATTGTAGTTGTTTTTCAGTCTAGCTTTAAAAATCATTTTGTTGAATTTTCTCAATTTTCTGCCTGGCTTTAACATTGAATGTAGTCTAATTTTATCCATTTTTCTGACAGCATATATCAATTCGTGGTCACTTATAGAGATATTGATTACCCCTTGTTCCAGAACTATTTCAGTGTTAGTATAAATATGATCAATTAGTGAGCCTGTTAGTGTTTTTTTGTTGTCTAGGAAGAAACATGTGGGAGTCTTGATTAGTTGAGTGAGGTTAAGATTGAGTTCAAAATCTTTTAGCAGTTTCCTGTTCTTGCACTTTTTATCAAGTAGGTTTATATTTAAATCACCCAAGAGGAAAATTTCAGCTTTTTTATTTTGCATAAACTTTGATATAGTATCAGTTAGATAAGTTATCATTTCTTGGTTATCTCCTTTGGGCGGTTTATTACCTTAGATTACCTTAGATGATACTGGACGCAGGCCTATATGGCCTCTATATCCAGATCGTAGTTTTCTCGTATGCATACGCGCGCGTGGGTGGTATCGCGCACGTCGCCCCGCCAATCCCAACGCTATGGGTGTGATGCCCAGAATCTATCGAGTCTATTTTTGAACGAGTTGATACTGGCAGCTGTCACAAATTTGTCTGGTAGTGAGTTCCAGGGTTCCACCACTCTCACACTGAAGAAGTTTTTTCTGGTGTTGGTTCTTGATCTATCTAAAAATAGCTTCAGGCTATTCCCGCGTGTGTGATGTGAGAAGGTGTCTGGTCTCTTGAGGATGCGGTCAATGTTGTGGTCGTAGCTGTTGAACATCTTGTAGATCTCAATCATGTCTCCTCTGAGCCTCCTGAAGCGGAGGGTTGGGAGGTCTAGTGCTCTGAGTCTGTCTTCGTAGGGTAGACCCGACATGCCCGGCAAGCACTTTGTGGCTCGCCTCTGGACATTCTCTAGGGTGGTGACATCTACCAGGTAGTGAGGATTCCAGACTGGGGCTCCGTACTCCAGGTGCGGCCTGACCAGCCCTTTGAATAACAGGGTGAAGTTGTCCTTATCCAAGTATTCAAAGGTTCGCCGAATGGTTCCCATGATTTTGTTGGCTTTAGCTGCCCGGTCGCCCACTTCGTCGCGAAACCTTAAGTTGTTGTCGATGAGGACACCCAGGTCCTTTTCCTTGGGGATCACTTCTAGTGGTGTCCCGCTGCCACTCCCAAAGTTGTATTCCTGGCGGAGGGGCGGGTTCCCGAGTTCCATTACTTTACACTTGTCAGGGTGAAATTTCAGTAACCAGGATTCCGACCATTTGTTTAGTGAGTCGAGGTCCGCTTGTAGGACATTGCAGTCGCTTCCATCCCTTATGCTGCGGTATAACTTGGTATCATCCGCAAACAAGTAGATGGGCGATGTTACTACATTCGGGAGGTCGTTGATGAAGATTAGAAAGAGGAGCGGTCCAAGGACCGACCCCTGCGGCACTCCACTTGTTACAGGGTGGTGACCAGAGGATGTCCCGTTAATGAGGACTTGCTGTTTCCGATTGGATAAGAAAGCTTCGACCCATCTAGCCACTTCCCCGACGATCCCATATGCTTTCATCTTGTGCATGAGTCTGGTGAGGTACTTTGTCGAAGGCTTTCATAAAGTCCATATATACTGTGTTTATGCATCCCCCTGCATCGAGCACTTCCGTCCAGTCCTGCAGGACGTGTAATAGTTGGAGAACTGTGGAACGACCCGGGACAAAACCGTATTGCTTGTCGCTAAGGTGTGGGCTCATGTGACGCATTACTACGTCTCGGATGATGGCTTCCAGAACTTTGCACAGTATGCAAGTAAGGCTTACTGGCCTGTAGTTCCCAGGGAGGTTCTTATTTCCCTTCTTGAATATGGCTGTTACGTTTGCGTGTTTCCATACCTCTGGTAGTCTGCCCGTTGTTAGCGTGCTTTGGAAGAGGCGCCTGATTGGCCCCGTCAGTTGAGTCCTAAGCTCGTACAGTAGCCTGGGGTGTACTTCGTCTGGTCCTTGTGACTTGTTGGGGTTCAATGACTTGAGCTTTTCGATGACCATTTGCTCAGAAATCTCGATATGATGAAGGTCGGTCCCAATGGTAGGTACGACAAATGGGGGAAGTTCATCCACTGGTTCAGTGGTGAATACGCTTGAATAAAAGTCGGCCAATACATCTGCCTTGTGTTTGTCTGTCTGGGCCAGGCAAACTATGCCACTAGGGTCAGTGTAGGTCAGATCCGAGATGCGTTCCCGGATCTTTGTTCTAGTGCTCACATACGACCAGAATTTTCTCAGGGACTTTTAAGCATCCTTAGCTATGCTCTTTTCTGCCAATCAATGGGCCAGTTTCCTGACTTTGTTTCTCAGCTTGACGTAGGTGTTATATTTCTCTTCCTCTCTAGTCTCGAGGTACCTCTGCCATGCCCTGTGTTTCTTCTTAATTATGCTTAGAGTATCCCTAGCCAGGGGTTTTTTATACCTGTGACCACTACCGGTAATCACTCTAGATGGCACATAGTTTTCCTGCATGTGCTTGATGACTCCCGTGATCTTCTGGTACATAGTATTAGGGTCGGTTTCATGGGGTGCGATTAGTTGCTCCCAATCTAACCGTTCCAGCTCGATCCGCATACCGTTGTAATCTCCTCTGTTGAAGGAGTATTTCGTCCATGGTTTTGTTGTCTTGGGCTTCTCGCATACAAGGTTGAATCTTACCACACTGTGGTCACTTCTCCCAAGGGGGCTCTCCATGACGATGCTGTCAACCATGTGCTCTTCATTAGTAAAGACTAGGTCTAACGTGGATGGGTTTTGTCCTAGTCTACCTCAAGTGGGTTCTGTAATATGCTGGTGCATATAGGAGTCGTAGACGCTCTCGAGGAACTTGTGGCTTTCCGAGTCCAGGCCCTCTGCGGTCTTCCAGTTTGTCCAGTTTATCTGTCTAAAGTTAAAGTCACCGAATACAAGTTTGTGGGAGGTCTTGATTCCAGCCAGGGCTCTCATTGTGTCCCTTACCCTGCTATTATTTTCCTCATCCGAATGTGGGCTCCTGTACAGTCCGCTGAGGATCAGGCTGTTCCCCTTGGATAAACGTATCTTAACCCACAGGTTTTCCTGTACCATAACAGGCGGGGTGTATGCCTCAGCCTCCAGTGCGGTGTTGGTATATAGTATAATTCCGCGCCCCTCTCTGCAGTCCAGGTTATTGGTGAATATGTCATATCTCTCGATTTTGTATTCGGCAGGTTGCCAGGTTTTCCTCCGTAGTGGGGGCTACCTTGTTGAGACCCAGAAGGGTGGACTGGACTATGTCGGCCACTTTCTGCTCCGTCATCTGATTTTCTAGTTTTGTTTCAATATCGGAAAGTTTCCCCATAAGCTCCCTTGTCCAATCCGGGTCCTCCAGCCTCTTCGTCACTGGTTTTCTCACTGTAGGATCAAGTTCTTCTCTCATGATCGGCAGGCAGTCCGCACAGAACCACATGATGTCCTGACGTTTGCCTAGCGTGTCATACTCATCGTCTGTCATACCTGCACACTGGGCACATACATGGTGTTTACATTTGTCACATTCGATCACCTTACCCTGGTCATCATTAAACTCAATATCGCAAACTCTACATACCCATGGAGCCTCCTCCGATGTGGTTGATGCTTGCTCCTCTTCCACTCCTAGGTCTCTGGCCTTACCTGGGGCGTCCACCTCCGGTCCGCCATCTTTGTTATGGTTTGCTAGTGTCGTAATGGGTCCCCTAGCAGATCTCGTCCCCATCTTGCTAATATCTTTCTTCTTTGTCTTGGCTTTAGAATCGTTGTCCCCCATATCGTTTAATCTATGTAAATTATCACCTACACAGATGAACACAGGTGTCGCAGGGGCCGCCGATTTCTGGCACAACGGTAACCAAGGACGCCGACGCTTGACAACGCCTTTATCGGACGAATTCCGACTTAATTACCAACGTGATTTTCTCGGGAATAGGCCGTGACAATTCCTACTCATCTACCTAGGAAGCCTGCCATATAATATGAATGATCAACTTTGGATAATTATGATACACTTGACGTGAAAGTCGGAGCATTGGCGAAACGCATCCACCACCCAGCGCATGCGCAGTTTTATCCAATTATGATTTATGCATCCTATGATTATAGGTCAAGTGTGTTTTAGAGACATTCAAAATTTCTACAACTTTTATTGTAATCGTACAGAACTAAGTGATTAATGTTGGAGTTAACACACCACCTCCTTTTTTGGGTGATAGTTCAGCAATATTGTTCGTGTTTGCTTCACTTCTAGAAGTCTCTGACCATTGTCTGTCCAGTCTTATGAGTTGATAGTTAGGGATTTCAATTTCTAAGTCTGATATATTATTATTTAGCCATGTTTCTGATAGTCCCAATACATTAGGTGATAGCTTAGTATTTTCATGCTTAAACATGGAGAATTTTCCTTATAAACGTTGAGTATTGAGGTGGGCGATTGAGATGCTTTTTTGGGGAATCATGGATACTGTATTTTAGTGGAGGGTAAGAGGGAATGTTAATGAGAAAAGATGGGGTGGGGGGGGAGGAAGGGGGTGCCTCAGATGCAGTTTACTGCAGGAGGCTAGGGCAGGGGTTGCAGGTTGGCAGCAAAACCTGTGTGATAGAAGGAATGGCTCAGAGAAAAAAAAAGTTGATTTCTGATCAGCACTCCGCCCTTTTTGGGGCCTAAAATTATTATTGGTTTGTATATGAGACTATGAAATACTTTAGAAATGTTGGCATATGTAGGTGCTACATTGGTGCCCATAGCTGTTCCCTTTGTTGGTAGGTAGAATTTGTCTTCAAATTTCATTGTGTTGTTTTTTAGGATGAGTTCTAGAAGTATTATAAATATTAGAATGTGATTGGTTGAAATGTGGAAAACATCCTGATTTGGACGCTATAAAGGCTGCGTTTTGACTCGGTTCTTTCCATGTAGCCTAAGATGTAAAATAGTAACCCATATGGTCGAGTGGAAGAGCTAAATTATAGCAGTTCATCATGCTGTAAGTACCTCTAAAACGTTTTTTAAATGGTCTAATATTTGTTAATATGTGTTTAAATAGTAGTATTGAATCCAAAGAAATGCAACTAAAGGCAATATAATAAATAACGGCCTTGGCCCTGGTGGGCCTTGGCCGTTATTTCACCACAGACAGCCGAAGCCACCAAATCTTGGGTCATTAATCCCATAGTTGTAAGTGCTTCACAGGCACTTGCATCTATGGGAGAAATGATGGCCTTACGAAGTGCGAGAGACATACAATACACCACTTGTATAAGCTTTGTCGCAGGAGATTTGTATCTTCATCATACTTTTTCACAAGTTTCTTGCATCTAGCTAAAGAGACCACCGGCGACACCTGTTTTTGAATTTCAACATCACATTATTGTATGACTATATGCTATTTTTAGCACCCAGCTGGGTCCAGCCGTCGTAAATAAGCAAGGCTTTAGGTGTGGGTGAATTTACCTTGCAGTAAGCATGAGAGCGGCACTTCATTATGTTACATTTCAGGCTCACTAGGTGGCATTGTTGGTCACCATAGGTTTTATTTGACTTATTCTTATTGGAATTTAACTGAATATTGAGCTCTGCCACTCTCTTTCTCCCCTCCCTTCCCCCTCTCACTCTGCCTCCCTCCCTCCACTGTCTCTATGATCCATTTCTCCCTCCATCACCCGCTCTCCCACTCCCACATTCTCCCCATCCCCCTCTTCCACCTCTGTAATTCTCTCCCTCTATCCCTCTCTTCCCCCTCCCTCTCACTCCTCTCGTCCTCTCGTCCTCATTGAGGACGGGATGCTGCCTCAAGGCAGCATTTTCAAAATGGTGTTGGCGTCCTCACCAATAAGGACGGGTTGATGCCTCAAGGCAGCAATTTTTTATATAAATTGAAGGGGGCAAAACTTAATAAAAAATAAACAGATTTTGATGAAATTTAAAATATATGTATACAAACACACTAGAAATATCTTTATAGGTATATTGTCATGGAGACAATAATGATGACGTCATAACTAGCATACGTAAATGCTGGAAAGTGAATTTGGAGCAAGGTTGCCGCCATATTGCACCCAATTGAGACCCATTATTTTAATTATTGAAGACCAAATTCTAGAAATTATGAAAAAATATGATCAATAACTGTTTATACCTCTTAAACGATGTACATATGACACATATTATTTGAAGAAAATATTCTCAAAGTGTTTTTATACCCTAAACCTCATGTTAAACACCCGTCCTGAAGCCCCAAAAGGGGCAAATTATGTGTAAACTGCCCCCGTCCTCAATGAGTTAGGATCTCTCCCTGCCTCGCTATCTTCCTTGCCCTCCCCTTCTCTCTCGCTCTGCATCTCCCTATCACCCTCTCATTCTCTCTCCACCTCTGTCTATCTCCGTCCCTCTCCCCCTTCCACCACTGTCCCTCCACCCACTCTCTCCGTGATCTATCTCTCTACTCTCTCTCCCGTCCCCCATCTCTCTCCTGAGGTCCTAAGACTCTTTTACCAGCCTCTGTGTCTCACTCTTACTCACCCACCCTTTCCCCCTCCCTCCCCCTCTTTTGGTTAGTTTATAATGATATAATGTAAATGTATTACAAATACAAAGTTCTGGATTTTGTAATAGGGTTGCTACATTATGTGTAAAGAATAATTCCTGTAGAGGTGATAGGGTAATGTGCTGACGAGGAGGAGATAGAGGAGGTACGGGAGGAAGTACAAAAGGGGGTACAGGAGGAGGTACAGGAGGCGGTGCAGGAGCTAGGAAACACAGATGAATGTACCAGGGGAGATAGATTTATATACAGTAGGAGGTACAGGAAGTGGTACATTAGGGGGTACAGGAGGAGTTACAGGTGGGAGTACAGCAATTACTGGAAAGGAGTTATAGTAGAGCAGCCAAAGGCTCAAAATGTTGAGGTACCGTGCATGAAATAATAACAGCAACTGTTATATACCAAATGAAAGCTCAGAACCTCAGCTATAAGGATCTGGAGCATGAGGTGTTCGCCATGTTGTAGGTTTTTGGCAATTTGCCAAAGAATACAAGTACCTTGGAAACCGTTTTTTTGCCCCATATGGATATCAAGCATAAACCAAGTATGTGTAGATTAATTCATTTATAATTTACATGGATTACATACATACAACCTACACCTGATCTCTCAAAATAAGATATTTGGCAATGCTGAATAAATATAGACACTCAAGTTTGAGGAAAAAATTATATTTTGATTGTTTCCATGGCAACAATGAAGAAGTTGCCCAGTAACCAATAATTTTGGCGTTTTTAGTGAGTTTTTAAATTTTTATCATGATTAAAACTGCCCAAACCTACAAAAAAGGAAATCTTATGTTTGTGCTGGTAATTGACATGTTGAAATATATGATATTTGCCTAGCAACAACATTCCAATTGTTTATATGCTTACCAACCATGCTGTTTAGACACCATATTGTGCCTTATTGTTTTGTCTATGAGTAGTACATTAAATCATACGCAAAACAGCAGTTAGAAAACGTCCATTATATCCCTGACACTTGCTTAACAACAACATTCCATTTGTTGATAACCCTAGCAACGGGAATTTTACATCAAATAACAACCACTCAAGGCCACAGTCTTTCCAGTGTCTTACACTATAGTAAACCAAGAACACAACCAGAGCCCTCTATGCAACCCTCACCAGCACTAGCGGAAGTCAGACCATCCAGAAATGAGAGTGTTCCACGATCTGAAGACCTGGAAATGATATATATGATCTGCCGAAGACAAGACGTTAAATCTGTGGCAATATTCACCTACCATAGTGGAATTAGACAAGTTGTGTACCTATTATAGGTGGGGGTACATCAGTAACTGGTAAGGGGTATAGGAGGTTACTGAACGAGGTACTGGAGGAGGTACTGGAGAGGGGTACATAATAGTTGTTACTGGAGGAGTTACTGGAAGAGGTTACTGGAGTTAGTAGGAGGAGATACTAGAGAGGGGTATATGTGGTTACTGGAGGAGGCTACTGAAGGAGTTACTGGAGGCGGTTACTGGAGGAGGAGTTATTGGAAAGGAGTATAGGTGGCTACTTGAAAAGGATACTGGAGGAGGTACTGGAAAGGGGTATGTGTGGGTACTGGAGGAGGATACTGGAGGAGGTACTGGAGGATGTAGTGGAGGATTTACTGGAAAGGGGTATAGGTGGTTACTGGAGGAGGTTACGGGAGGAAGTTACCAGAGGAGGTTACTGGAGGAGGTACTGGACAGGGGTAGAGTTAGTTACTGGAGGAAGTTATCTGAGGAGGTTCCAGTATAGTTGGTTACTGGATGAGGTACTGGAGGAGGATACTGAAGGAGGTACTGGTGGAGGGTACTGGAGGAGGTTACTGGAGGAGATTACTGGAGGATAATACCTGAGGAGGTTACTGGAGGAAGTTACTGGAGGGGGTACTGGGAAAGGGGTATGGGGGAGTTACTGGAGGAAGTACTGAAAGAGTTCCTGAAGAAGGATATAGGAGGTTACTGGAGGAGTTAGAGGAGGAATTTACTTGAGATGACTGGAGGATGTTGTAATACACACCTTTTTGCCTCTATTAAATAATTCATCCTCCTGTACACCCCCATGTACCTCCTCCTGTACATACCACTGTACCTCCTCCTCTATCTCCTCCTGTACATACCTCTGTACCTCTTCCTGTACATCCTCCTGTACATACTCCTGTATCTCCTCCTGTACATACCCCTGTACCTCTTCCTGTACATCCTCCTGTACATACTCCTGTATCTCCTCCTGTACATACCCCTGTACCTCTTCCTGTACATCCTCCTGTACATACTCCTGTACCTCCTCCTGTACATACCCCTGTACCTCTTCCTGTACATCCTCCTGTACATACTCCTGTATCTCCTCCTGTACATACCCCTGTACCTCTTCCTGTACATCCTCCTGTACATACTCCTGTATCTCCTCCTGTACATACCCCTGTACCTCCTCCTGTACGTCCTCCTGTACATACTCCTGTATCTCCTCCTGTACATACACCTGTACCTCCTCCTGTACCTCCTCCTGTACCTCCTCCTGTACATCCTCCTGTACATACCCCTGTACCTCCTCCTGTACGTCCTCCTGTACATACTCCTGTATCTCCTCCTGTACATACACCTGTACCTCCTCCTGTACCTCCTCCTGTACATCCTCCTGTACCCCCTCCTGTACACACCCCTGTACCCCCTCCTGTAGATACCGCTGTACCTCCTCCTGTGCGTCCTCCTGTAATACCCCTGTATATCCTCCTGTACGTCCTCTTTACATATCCTGTACACCCTCCTGTACATAACCCTATACCTCCAACCTGTACATACCCCTGTACATCTTCCTGTACCTCCTCCTGTATCTCCCCTTCACATCCTCCTGTATATCCTGGGGATGGTGGGAGAGAGAGGGGAGAGGGAGAAAGAGCAAGGTAGACAGATAGATGGCGGAGAGAGTGGGTGGGGGAAGAGTGGGAGAAGGGGGAGAAGAGGGGGAGGGAGATAGTAGAGGGGGACAGAATGAGACGGAGGTGGGGAAAGGCAGAGAGAGGGAAGGGGAGAGCAAGGGAGAGAGGGAGGCAGGGAGAGATCATAGGGGGGAGAGCAGAGAGAGGAAGGCGGAAGAGGAAGAATGACAGAGGTGGAAGAGGGAGGACGGGGAGAAAGAGTAAGAGGTAGAGAAAAGGTGAGGGAGAGAGGGATGGCTCATTGAGACAGGGGAGGGTATGGGACGGGGGCGGGGCAGAGAGAGGAAGGCAGAGTGAGGGGCAGAGAGAGGGGGGAGAGTGAGTGCCAGAGCTGAAGATGGAGAAAGAAGGAGGAAGAGAAAAAGGCACAGGCAAAATATACTTTTGACCAATAAATTACACTTAATTTCTACTTCACATCTCCTGCGAAGTAGAAACGTCTTAGGCCAAGAAAAAAGGTAATCAAGAAAGGCATGTTCGGGAAGACCTCCTCTTGAGAAGAACGTAACCTCTTTGTCAAACACCTTATGGCAAATAAAGAATTATCTTATCTTATCTTAGCAACGAAGCCCTTCAGGGTGATCGCAGGTTTTAACTGATATTTGCGAAAAAATAAAAAAACGATTTCTTATGCAAATCACTGAAGGGAAACCAAAGCGGTGGAGGAGTGGCGGTTGATCATGATAAGCCGGTTGAGGTTGATGGTCATATATTTGAACATCTAAACTGCTGTGATAAGAATATAAAATGTCAGCTGTTGATGTGTAAATATCATATGTATGGGAAATTTCTTTTAGTTAACATCTACCACGCACCAACAGGATCAATTGACTAATTTATGATAAATATTGATAAGATACTCGATCCAATACGGGCCCAAAACCTCAAAGTTGTCATTTGGTTCCATACCTTACCATGCTCGTTTATACCGCTCACCTGCATTGCGCACTCATGTAGTAAGCTCACCTGCATGCCGCTCTCTTAGGCTTACCGCACACCTGCCTACCGCATTCAAGGTTTGTGCTCCCGGCCGACGGCCGACACGCTCTTATCAATGTATTCAGGCTGGAAGGAGACCAATCCCAAGCCTCCTGTGATAGCCTCCCTTCCTGAATGATGCCTGCAATTTAACTCCACAAAGACGTTGACTCTCCAATGACGTCTGCACTCTTCACGCAGACCAATTTGACCGACGTCAACACCATCCACTGAATAGGGGAATTTGCATAGCCACTAGGAACTTAAGAAATCAATATTCAATAGTGAATAGTGAATATTGTGGTCAGGGCAGCTTGGGAGACACAGTGATCTTAATTCTGATGGTAAGGACAAAGGGGAAAGGTTAAGATTTCTACATAAATGAGGATTTAAATTAGAAATATGTGATAAAAATGTATGCATAATGTTTTGAACGAGTTTATAAATGATAGGTCTTGATATAAAGGTCATAACGCTCTTTAGGTTGTGAAAATATTCCACCTAGAAGGAATGTTACAGCAAAAAAAACATTCAGTAATGGTAATGATAATGGCAGCGGCATAGGTCACAGGTCATTGATCCTCAGTGGCAGCGCCATAGGGCACAGGTCATATTCTTCTGTCCACCACCGCTCCCATGTTCAACCACACCATCCCACTTCTCTCCATTTCCTAATTCTACTATCCCTATATTTTGATCTCTCCCTCCCTACCCTCCGTCACCCTGTCCCTTAAAAGTATTTCATCCCACTCTCTTCCCCTCCCTCCCCCTCCCGCTCCTCTCCCTTCCTCCCACTCCCTCCTCCTGCCATCCCACCTCCTGATATCTTCACTCAAATAGTAGTTCATGATCATGAATCTGATGTTCTTTGCATCAATAATATTGTTTTGTGTGTTGACATTTTTTTCCCTGCGATTAGCCTCGGGGACAGTAGTATAATAATGATTATAACCAGGTGTTGGTTTTTAACCTATTTTGCTCCGATTTTATTCTCTTTTGTTAAAGATATATCTGATATTTTGTTTTTTCTATGTATACTTTGTTTTACCATTATACCTTCCTTCTATGTCGATAGTCTTATATTTGTTAAACTAAAATTTGTTATAATGATTTTCTATCCTTAGCTTTTTCCATCAGTTAATACTGAGAAAGGTGTATGATAACATAATGTCTCTTGGTTGAATAAAAACATTTGAAAACAAAACATGGTCATTGGAATCTTGATTGGTACATTGACAACCAAGACTCACACGAGACTGCTACGCCTTATTTATTAGGAATACCTTTATTCAGAAATTAACTATAGCCAATTTTGCACTTACATGCATGAAATAATCATACAGCCACTAAACATATTAGATTTATATGAGTGTATTTGTTTTTTGCGCCGATTAAAATTATGTCATATTATTTCTAGTGACATCCCTACTGCCAATTACCATGGAACGCACTCAGCCATCAATATTTTTCTTTATAAAGTTTATTGAACTAAACTTCATTTATTATTAATTAGCCTGCGGGAGTATGTTATTGTAATATCAATATTTTAACATCTGAAATTTAGTCCTGTGACTTGTATTGTCTGTTGATTGATACACATTGACATACGACGCAACAATTTTGTATTAGTCAAATACACTGAGCGGTTAGATCATGTGGTTATGGTTGTGAGGTGTGTCTATGACTTCTGTGAACCAGGCTGAGGCATAGCCAAGGGCTGGTTCCAGGGGCCGTAGACACGCCAAAGGACCACAACTAATTGATCTAATGGCTTTAGTCCACTTTTGTTGGGCTGTTACTGTCATTAACAACAGATTATAAATGATTTTGAAGCAAAATGAACCAGAGGAAAGCCATGATCTTACCATTTTGAGCAGTAAATGTTGTTTTTTTATTTTCGTTTATGTAAACGGTCACCCGTAAAGCGGACATCCAACCCTAGTAGGACTGTCTGTATGAGTAAAACTGTCCCAGCCGGCCCAACAAACAGGCACTAATAACTTAATAATGTGATTTGACATGAAAGGTTATGACCTTAACCATGACTAACGGTACAGTTATTCACAGTTTATGTGATAATCTAGTCTCCCTTGCCTTTGGGCCAAATTAGGGATTCTCACAACAATTGTAGGAATTTCAATATTTTCAACATGAATGTATAGATAATAATGTATGGATGGTGAGAGGGTGGGCATAAAGTAACTATTTTCATTGATCATACACAGTTTTCAGTTGAACCTACAGACTATACTCTCATTTAAAATTCTATATTGGAGAGGTTGAAGTCTAGCAGAGCTTTTAAAAATACTCTCAAATTAAGTATACACTCCATTGGAAGAGTCACCATTCAACCGGAGTGGATGACTCACCATGCATTACTAATGAAATCTTGTCAAGTGCTATGTATTATTTACTGATATCACTTTCGATGATTGATGTGGCATATGACAGAATTCCTTAAATATATTGTTAGTAGTGTGTTCCAGTAAAATGAGCCCAAAGTCTAAAAACTGATATTTTTCCCAGGGTTTTTTCACAAGATGTCTTTGTGGGAATGTTTTCATTTGCAGACTTCATGCTTTTCGTAGCATGAATAGATTTACCAACTTGCAAGGCTATGTATCAGATATATCCCTGTGTTTCTGAGGCCAGCCTAAGGAGTATATTCAACCATTTTACTAGTAACGGTCCACAGACAGACTAGTGACGGTAAACACAGACAATCATTCATAAGATATTCATACCTTTTACATCCACTTTCTAGGGTTCATCAATAATTGAACCGTTGTTTCAAACCATATTCATACTGAGATCATCTTGTGATGTTGTTTCCAAGGAGAAGCTGCAACAGAATTACTCCTTGCAAAGTATTTGAACCAAGAGTCCACTTAGATGGGAATTGTTTACTATAGGACAAACAACCTTGACCACTGTTGCATGAGGTTGTGTAAACTGAAATCTGGATTGTTATGGTTGCACAAGCAATAGTGTTGCGCTAAGCCATCCTGCGGATCACTAAAAGGCTGTTGATGAATGTGGTGTCTTGGGGCACCCTGGATCGGACTACTAAGTAGAAGAATGTGTTCTTTTATATATGACAAAAAAACGTTTGCATATCTGCTGACCGATCATAATTATAATTCTAGCAATATAATATCCCCAAACCTCATGCAATAATCCCCAGCCCTGAATAACACCAATGGTACCTATCAGCATTTGAGGATGTTGCGCCAGTTCTTTATCATTTACCTTATACTTGGAAGTCACTTCATTCCTGTCTTTGGTAATTATATATTTCTATAATTTATTTTTGTCAAATTAGGAAAGTCACTCATAGACAGGTAACTTTCAGTGATAGATATTTTATCGAGAAATAGAGAAACTGATATCGATAAATCAGTAATCAGTAAGTAACATTCCCTATAATTGTTTTTATTAGAAGATGTCAGAGCATTGTTTTCAGACTTATCTGAGTTTGATGTGGTACTTTGTGAACATCTCTGATAACATTAAAATCAAGAGTTTTGGGCTCAGCTGATGGCCTATGACCGTTCAAGGAAATTATGAAATTAAATTACACGCATTTTTGGTTGCATGTTATGAAAGCGCATATTCTACTTGTTTATCCTGTGAGCACTAAGGCTATAATGCCTAAAATGTGAGACAATATTAGTATGTAAGAATAACTCTCATCATGGCATCAGTATGAGTATAATTCATCATTAAAAGAGGAATGTAAAATTAAGTCAAAGATGGCCTGACCTATTGTGATATTCTTAAGACATTAGTCCTACCTCCCCTACGTCATGTCAATGCATTCCTATTTTCAATGATAGGAATCTCAATATACATCATCAACAAAATACCATGTTACTAACATGATTAAAAGAGAACACAATGACATGAAATCACTATGCAGCATTCATGTATTTCTTTAGGAATTCAAAAATCTGTAACTTAATTCTTACTTTGTCTCTATTAGACTTTTCCAATACTTTCATGCTAGGGCTCTGCAATCTGAATCAAAACATAGTTTTCTCAAATATTTGCCCCTTGGTAATGTGGTGCTAACCATACTTGTAAACTCCCATATTGTAATAGTTACATTTCAATACAACCAGATTAGCAGATGTAAACATGTACTAAGGTTAATTAAAGAGATAAACCACTGTCATGTGCACTGCTGCAGGCGGGAGATCAAGGAACTAATGCATAAGAAATAGGGAGTGACAATAATCTTTTCAAACGTTGTCTTGAGAAAGAACATGGTTGGGGAATAACAAAAAGCAAAAAAAATGGATCTCAGCATATTTATTTTTCATTTTAGAGACCACCAAAGTTTAGTATTCAAGTCCGGGGAAAATGGATATTTTCTCAGTTTTTCCAAGATGTCAGATAGACAAATACAATTTTTCAGTTGAAATGTCTTCTAAACATAGCCACTATAAAGGTTTACCCTCATGCATGAAAGAACAGGGTATCAACATATTTTGAAAGATATTATTTAGCATTGAAAATCTTCAATATTCCTGTTTTTAACTCATCAGGATGCAGATACTGTTGAATAACCTTTTTAAAAAGTTGGGGACCCCCATTTTGTATTGCTTGAAAGATTAAAGCAATATGTTAGTTATGTCTATAGAAATTTTTAGGAAAAAGTTATTTTCAATTATTTTTTATACTGAAAAAAACGAAAAAATTGTATACTACCAGGCTACGTAATATTCAAGACAAGGATGTATTCAAAATTTATATTAGGAAATACTTTCTTGAAAAAACAAATTGAATAATCGCTCAGCTTCCTCCCGCCTCACTCGCACCTCTTTTGAAATAATTATTGACATTGAATTGTATAATCATTTCTCATTATTTCTTTTTTATATATTTTTCCTCATCCCGTTCCTTTTATGTAGTTGTATTTTGATAATTTAAAACACTTCTGAATAATATTAGAGTAGTTAATTCTCATGTATAATGAAGATTTCACCGTTTAGAACTATTGTATTTGCATTAGCAACTTATATCGATCAAGAGCAGATGGCCTTGAACAACCCTTGATGTTAGCGATGAGTTTTTTTCTGCCATTTTTCAGTGAATATGTGAAAATAATAAACGTTTTTTAAAAAAAAATGTTTCAGGTGCCAGGCCTGGTGTACAATTCCTCCCTGTTGCTTACCGGGCGACACATTTTGATGATGCACAAGCTGATTGCCAAATCATTGGTGGTGACCTTGTTAAAGTTACAACTGCTGAGGAAAACCAAGAGATTGCAGATTTCATGTGGGTTTTTAGTCATTTGCTCTTCAAAAGAGGAAATTGTTTAGTAATAATTATGATGATCAATTATTATGAATAAACATAAGGCATTACGCACGCAAAAATAAAGTCAAACCTTACAGGAATAGTCATCAGAAAAAAGGACTAGGGTGGAAGTTTCTGCAAAAGATACAGAAATATTGTAAAAATTCTTAATGCAGTTGTTAATTATCAATGATATATTATAACCGGTTAGCCTTGCGGCTGGTTTTGTTGCATTAGTTGGCAGCGTGGTCATGCTGTTATTAGACAGACAAACTAACACCAAGTGGGGCAGAGTTTCAGAAAATGTACAATTGGCAGCTGTACACATTGAGTAAATTGTGCAAAATTAGGCTGCAATTTGGTCAATACTAGGTAAATTTGAGAATATTCGGCATTGCATTGATTCTAGCAATCTGTTTGGTTAGAGTGAACTGTATTTTAAACCTGATTTATGTCTGAAATTTGGAATTATTTGAGAGGATTGGTGAAGATGAATTGTACATTTCCTGAAAATCTGACCCATATCTTTCCACCAATAGGTATGCCTGGGGTGCAGATGATGTATTCCTGGGAGCTGATGACAGGACGGAGGACGGATCCTTTGTCTGGCGTGATGGTTCTGCTGCAGATATGACCATTCCTGTTGCTTCACATTTTGACAATGATTGGTTTGGAGAAGGTTGCCTGGCTATGGACAACAGGGCCTATAAGTGGGTGGATAGAAAGTGTAATAGTGATATATACTTTGTCTGCCAAGTTGAAACTGGTGAGTATAATTTGCATTTGCATACTCTCAAACACCTTCATTTTCTCATTTTCTTCATCGAGTTATGAGCTTCAGTTGTCCCTAAAATACAAAATTATATGATAACATTCTCTTTTTCTTGCTTTTTGTTTTCACTCAACCATGGTGTTTCTCAAGACGAAGTTTGAACACAATATTGTTACTCCAATATTTCATGCATTAGTCACAAGTCACCAAAATTATATTCCAAAGTGCTTTATTTACAAGGTTGAATTCCTGCCTGCAGAAGTGCTGACAAAGTGCTGAGTCAAATTATGAACAATTTCTGGTTTATAGAGTATTGTAATTGCATAATTAATTACTAACACTTTGGAAAAATAAGTGGTGCCATTAATAGGAGAAACTCAGGGCTACAACCAGTTTAGGCATACCTACTACATTTATTTAAGCTTATACAGCAAAATACTAGGCATGCCTTCTACCCTATGGATCAGACCAAGGCCACCCTGAGTAACCCGAGGGTCTTGGAGGGCTCTATGGGCCAAGAAACCAGATGAACTGTGTGTCAGTTTGTAGACTATCATGGCATGGCTCTATTTCATGTCTACTGGTGATTTGCTTTGGGTTTTTTTTACCTAACAGTGAAGTAGAAGCCCCTCACTGACATAACTTTAACAGTTTTTCTGAGAATTAGGCATCAACAAACAAAATTCAGAGGCCACAGTGGTACAGATCATTGAGCAGAGGGATGACATATCAGCCAAGCTAATCAGTTTCTCAAAATGCTTTTCTGAATAGGTTTCATATTCTTGATGACAGGTTCTGCCGAGGCAGTTGCTGCTGCTGACATCAGAGCATGCTGGGTGGCTAATGGACTCCTTATTCCAGAACCAGGTAAACTTGTTTTTGTTCAATTTTCTTTTATTACAGAGCAGATCTCAATTCACATTGATTTTCATTAAGGCCCTGTATTCTATTGATGTACATTATTAATGTGCGGTTTCTGGGTAGATAATTACCAATTTGGCAATTAAATGTACTTTATAGGTTGACCTTTGAAACACAAGGATATTTTCAATACATGGTCTGGAAATTTGTTACTTAGGTCTATATGATTCCAAGCTCTAAACCCTCAAACATTCCAAACATTCCACAAAACAAACCTCGTGAATAAACCACTTCTGTGTCTCACAGGATCTGTACCAATGGAGTGTAAGCCAAGGGATAGGCAGTATTTTGCACCACACACTAAGGATCTAAAAGTACCGTGGGATGAGGCACGGACAATATGCCAAGAGTTTCAAGGCAATGCTGACCTGGCCAAGGTCACTACAGAAGCTGAATATGAAATGATCAAGAGAATAAAGTGAGTTATGTTATGTAGCAATATGTAATATCATCTGAGCCAATCATAACATAATTGATATGATACTTTCAACAATATGAAACTTGCAAAAACTTGGGAAAAAAGATCAAATATAGATAGTTTTCACCTGTACACGTATATTGCTATTCTTCAGAAAAGGAGGAAAACCCACATCCTTAAAAGCCTGTATAAACCATCAACATTTAAAAGCTTTTAACTACAATAAGTGCATTCAGAATTTAGATTATTCTGTTTGTTTTTACCTTCTGTCAACAATAGACCTGCTATAAATCTAGATAATTTTAAATCATATCTTTGCTACCCTTCTTTTCTAATATTTCTTACTTCTTGATTGATTTAGATGTACAGCTAGAACTGAGAATAGTGTTTGGCTGAATAACAATATCTAAATACAAATACAAATGGAAAGACAATAATAATGTAACAAACCATGATCTTGAATCAAACGAGATTATACAAAAACTGAAGTTGCTCAAACCACATTCAGAAAAGATCAACCCCTCACTAGTATACACTGTCCCAATGTTGTGGAATTGTGGAACTAATAATTTATAGGAGGAACCATATGTTGATGTAAATATATGATAATAGGTTGATTCAGAATCTTTTAGATTTTAATATTATCTATATACATGTAGATCTTCATTTAGGCTACTGATACAATGTTATGTGACTTAATTCATGAAAGAGCAGATGGACTTCATGGCTCTTCATGGAAGAGCAGATAAAAACCTTGTTCATAAATAAATGTTTGACTTCTTACAGCTTGTTTGTTTTTCTCTATTTATTTCAGCATTCCATAGCCACCATCCAGCAAAGCCTGTTCATTGTCTTATTGTATTGTATTGTATTGTAAAACGTTTATTTTCAACCTTGGTTGCAATAAGGGGGCGTGTTCTCCAACCATGGGAGGTTTGCCAGCCCTCTTTCGTTGCTCTTACATGTATCTTGGCTGTGAACAAATCCGCTTTCGTCTGAGACGAAAGCAGTACACAGCAAACTAATCAGGAATAATTAACTTCATTGTTTTTGTGATGGCAATGTAATCTTAACAGTCAGTTTTAATCTTAAATAATACAATAAGTAATAAATCAAGTTCAATGTGATTCGGTTGTTATACAACTATATAAGTGAAGAGTTTGGTACTTGGTTATGGAGGTATGATTGCAGATTGGTCATTGTACATATATCTCAATCTATAAAATTGTTGTCATCCCATATGGGATTTGCTATCACATGGTTCTTAAATGCTTTGGGGTCAAGCAGTCGGTGTGCCATCGTCTGGAGCCTATTCCAAGAAAACGTGATGCGAAATAGTACAGATTTTCTCATTTGCTCGTTCTTCGGTGTAATTTGTTTTAATACTTTTCTTCCTTCCGCGAAGTTCCTAGTGTTAATTAGTCTAAGGTCAATATTTTTTGGATTCCTTGCCAGACGATGGCCCGCCTGTAACAGATGTAATCTACGCCTGTGTTTCAGTGGCAAAATGCGATTATCAATATGGGTTTGGTCTACGTTAGCCCTGGGCGGGAGTCGGAATATGATTCTTAATATTTTGTTTTGGATGACCTGTAATCGGCTTGTACCCGTCGTAGTATGAGAATCATGCAAAATATCGGACTGGTCGATCAGTGGCAATATCATGACTTTATATATTAATAATAGTGTTTTTGATGGTAGCTTATCCCTGAGTGTTTGCCAACTGCCAGCTTTTGAAATTTAATAATTTTGTCAATTTTTGTACTTGTTCTTTAAATTTTAGGGTTTTATCGATTGTTATCCCTAAATACTTATATTCCTTTACCTCCTCGAAGTGACTTCCATCCAAGGCTAGTACATTTTCTTGTCTTAAATAAGACTCGTCTTTCTCCCACCTCGACCTCAGAACGTTTTGACCAAAGAAAGTTTGTATCTTTGTTTTTCCAAGATTTAAAGAAATTTTATTTGTTTTGCACCAATCGCTTAATGCATTTAAATTTCGACGGTTGACTGGCCCACAGCATAAATTATTGTGTCGTCAGCGAACATTTGTATATTTGAATTTAGAATATCTTTAGGTAAATCATTAATGTAAATTTTGAATAGGAGTGGGCCTAAAGTGGTCCCCTGGGGGACCCCACCGGTTATTAGTTCAGTGTTAGATCTTAATTTGTTGACTGACACTGCCTGAAATTGGTTTGTAAGATAATCCTTAAACCACTCCAATTCCCTTCCCTGAATTCCTATTCGTGCTAGTTTTGACAAAAGTCTTACATGGTTAACCGTATCAAAAGCCTTTCTGAGGTCGAGGTAGGCCGCTCTCACCGCCTGCCCATCATTCAGTACATTGTAAATCGAATTAAGATAATTCAGCAGTGCGTCCTGCGTTGAATAACCCGACCTAAACCCATATTGTGCATTGTAGAGTATACTATTATCCTCTAGATAGGTTGTCACCTGTTGGTGGAAGATTTTTTCTACTATTTTCGCTGGTAATAATATCGATGATACAGGTCGGTAATTACTCGGATCTGTATTACTACCCGCCTTGTATAGGGGTGTTACTATAGAAGCCTTCCACCTTTTTGGAATCTTACTTGACAAATATGTTTTCTCAATGATTTTCAGAAATTGACTAGCTAGTACTTTCAAAGATATTTTCAATAACCATGCAGGCATATCTTTAATACCAGAGGATTTACTGGAGGGGATGCTATCTATTATACGCTTTAGATTATTTATATAACTAGGTACATATTGGAAGCAACTATTCAGATCTGAGTTTACATCATTGTTGATTTCTTCATATTTGACATTTTCATCGTTATTTGGTACACTTATTTGCTCCGCTAGGTGATTACCAATGGAGGCGAAGAAGCCATTGAATTTATTAGGGACATTTTCTTTTTCGATTTCCACATTATTTTCTATTAGGCTTATGTCTTTGTACTGAGAGCGCTGCTTGCCATTTACCATAGGACCTAAGGTTGACAAACATTTTTTGGGGTTATTACTGTTTTGTTCGATTTCATTCTTTATAGTTGTTTTTCAAGTTTCTAGATAGATGGTTTACATGTCTTCTCAGTTGTTTGGCCCTATCCTGAAGACTACTACTTTTTAGCTTCCTCGAAGCTTTAAAGAGAGAATCTCTGGATTTCATAAGGTCTAGCAGTTCACCTGTTATCCAAGGCTTCCTTGCCCTCACATTGGTTTTCTCTGAGATAGGGCACAGCTCATTCACTGTGTTTGTTATTGTATTCAACATATTGTCCCATCCCACCTCCGGATCCCCCAACTCCAACAATAACTCCCAATCATGATCAAGCAACTTATTGGTTAACAACTCCTCGCTGTAACGCCTGTATGATCGACATTTAAAGCTAATCTTATTATATTTTTCTCTCTCTTTTTTTATAATGGTAAATATCGGCTTATGGTCACTTATGTTTGCGTTAATAGTTCCACTTTTCATGATAAATTTCAAGCTTGAATAAAGTAAATCAATGGTAGTTTGGGTTGTGTTGGTTATTCTAGTGTGCAGTTTTATGAACTGCTTCAGCGAGGTTGAGTGCTCCAAAGTCAGGAGTTGGGATTTAGCAGGAGATGGGATTCTATAGTCGACGTTGAAGTCACCGACAAGGATGATTATATCTTTTTGGTCTAACTTTCCTATGATGTTTAGAATTTTTTCCATGGCCTCTGCTAAGTTGCCACTGGGACTTCTATAGATATTTATTATTGCATAGGTTTTGTTTATATTTTGTTTAATCCTTGTTGTTTGTACTTCAACGTCGGCCGTACATACTTGAAGTTCCTCACCAGCGGGCAATATTTCTAGTTCATTTGTTATATACGTTATTAGTCCTCCTCCAGTTTTTTGTCAGTCTGTCTATCGTTTCTATACAAGTTATACCCTTCAAGGGTGACCATGTTATCATAGACCTTGCTATCTAACCATGTTTCGTTTATACATATCACTTGACTTTTGAATTGATTAAATAATACCTCCACTTCTTCCATCTTATTCAACAAACTTCTCACATTTAAACTTATTAACTTGAATCCTTTTGTTTCGTTAAACACTTTACTATCACTAAGTGATAGATCTACATTACCGTTACTATTTTAAAGATCTATCGATACTGACATTAGAGCTAAGCAAGGTTGGCAGTTCGCCCATATCTGGCACTATACTACTGTAACTTCTACATAATAACTCGTAATACTGAATGTGTAAGTGTAATGACCCGGTTGTATATAGAGGAGGAGAGTTTGGTATAACATAAAAGACAAGAGCCTTAATATTATTACTCTAATTTATTAAGCAGCTTTGGATGGTACACATGAATTACAGAAGTCATACGAAGTGGTGTCTAAATAAAGTACACACAGTGTTGAATAATAGAGACACAGTAAATACTAGAAGTATACAGTAAATATATTGGATAAGATGTAATGTAGAGAACAGGTCCACCTAGTGGAAACCATGAACAACTCTAGGCTGTAATATGAGCCATTGTAGTATATAAAGAGTGGTGTTTGGCACAGGCGACACTACACTCCCCCCTGCCGGGTTAAAAAGAAATTCATAAGATTTCTTTACAAAATCATACATAATCCAAATGTATTAATGTAGGTATGACAAACAAGAAGATATAATAAAAAAGGACCAGCTTGAAGTATTTGTAGCGGACAACAAGAACAGAAATAACATATTCTGAGATAATATAATATAATAAGAAATAAGAAGAACTCTGCTTCCTTCATATGTAAAACGACAATTATTCTTAGAATCACAGATAAACCTCGGCACAAACGTGTACCATGTTCTCTAGCCTCGTTAAGGCACAAACACTGGAATACAGTGATAACTAAAAAAATAAGATTAAATCGCTTGAGAAATATTATATTAATATTATATTGGTCGTAATATCATCTTGCCACGTGAACATCATCCAGTCGCTTATGGATCTGCTGTTTCTTACAGACGCCCACGAATAAAAATCTGCTGCTTCTTACATCAAGGAAAGGAGTCCAAGGTACCATTACTGTTCCAAGGAAGAGTAGAGATAAAACAGATAATACATTTCCACAAAATAGTGGACATAGACATAAGAATCCAAAAAGGTATAACACGATACCCAAATAATCACCATTTCAGGCAAATTGCAATCCTAAATAAACAGGTATTTCGAGCGTCGGTATCATATTTAGAAAAGAATATTTCACCCACAATATTTTGCTTAATAAAACCAATAATTAATCATACATTAACTTCTCGTCCTATCATAAGATCCATTTGGATCATGAATTCAATATTAGGGGACTTAGATGGACTGGCAAAATCTTCAGGTTTCTTTAAAGAAAGCAGATCATTTACCAATTCAGTTGCAACGGAAGCTGCCGCATCTTGATGACCTTGCTGAGGCATAACACCGGGAACAGAACCAGATATGGTCTCTTCAACTGACATAGCCACCTCCACTCGCTTGGATGTGTCGGGGGCTTTACTTGCTGCCGCACTAGGCAACTTCGAAGATTGAGCCGAAGGAGGGGTTGACCTTGTCGACGATGCTCCCTGCGAAGAAACAGTTGAACTTGCAGGCGTTTTCTCACGCGAATCTCGTCGTTCTGTTTTCTTGCTAGTACCAGGACTAGGGGCATTAACACTGCTCATCTTTACATTTAGCAAGGCCCTTGTTTTCAAGTTTTTCTCGCGTAAAATGTGTAAGGCAGAGCTAGTCGAAGTTAATCTCCTAGGACTAGTACAAGTTTTCAGAGCAGACAACTCTGCTTTTACCTTCGCCAGTTCACTTACAAGTTGCTGGTTATCATTCTCCAGGTCCATGACCCTTACTTGCAGTTGATCATTCAGGCTGGTGGTTTCCTCCAGCGCTTCTACCAAGGATTCGACTTCCTCTTGACTCTTCATTATTTTAGATACCTCTCCCAAAGGTTTAACCATCTCCGCCATAGCTAATATGTATTGCTTCTGAATTCTACCCATCTCTTCATTATGGCGATATTTCTCCTCGTCTAGGCTAGCACCATAAGTATAGGTAGCCTGATGGTAGATCTGGTGATAATTATTCAGACAATCCTCCTCAACATGCACCGAAGGGGCAAGCTGAGAAGAAGAGGTTGCAGCAGACGAACTAGCAGAAGACCAGGCATTCGTTGCCGGCAAAGGAGCATCACAAAGCTTTGGCTTCTTTACAACAGAGGTAGAACGAGGAGTTCCAGAAGCAACACCTTGATACCTTTCATGTTCCGCCGCATCATACATTGTCTTCCACATAAACCTGGTCACAGCCAAACTATAGTGGAAAGTTGGGTTAGCCTGAACGACACGATTTTTACTGGATAGACCTTCCATATACTGCCTCGCCAGACTATCTGACAACCTGTGCCTATCCACCTTACATGTGAGATGGGTATACATTTCTCCTCGCCTATCAACAATCTTCTGACAGAGATTGTCTGGACATTCCCAGCCGAAGGTTAAAGGAGTATGAACCTCACACATATGTCGGATAAAAGATAATTTGGTCATAAATTTCTTCACACCGTTTGGACACAGATTTTTCGACCTACAACACGTGAAGGGACACCTCATCCCCGTGGTATAAATTGAGAGAGACATTTTCAACTTTAAATCCTGATCCTCTCTAACTGACAGGCCTTTCTCAGGCAAAGTCTTACACGGATCGCATAATTTAGGGAAATATGATTCGTATAATCCCATCTGTTCATCATCAGTTGTTTCCTGAATATCAATACAACCATCAGACTCACTTGTTAATACAGGTTGAATCGAATAGTCATCTTTAGGCGACCAATTCCTCAGCAATCTTTGCATCATTTTATAACGCCTAGACAAACCATCGCCTCTGGTTTCTTTGTAGGAACTATCTTCCCTTCTTCTGCTCTGTCGGCCAGTATCCTTATAGGAAGCTGACGATGAATTACTTCTCCTTTCGGAGGTATTATCATTGTTAGTAACCTCGTAAGAGGCATTTTTGTCAATTTGGTTAGTATTTGCCTGTGAAACAGACATATTCGGGTTGGCGTTAGCCATTTTGTCAGAACTCTTGTTTATTCTGGATGCCTAGAAATAAACAAGAAAAATTATCACCAACTTAAACAGTCAAAAAACAGCAACAATAGACAGGAAAATAAAGCTTATAAACAACGTTATACAGCATGTAAATCCTAAAAATCACTCATGTTGTTCTTTCCCCATAGGGCTCAATACTGTTTGAGTTGTACAGCGCTTCCTCCGACGTCCGCGCCCTTAGATATACCCAGAAAAGGTCGAACCGTGTTGTATTTTCCCCATAGAGCGCAATGCTGTACGACTCGTACACTGCTTACTCCGACGTCCGCGCTTTGGAGATATAGTGACAGACCAAAGCGGCACGTTGGGGAACCCATAGAGTTCCCTTGGCGCGAGCCAAAACACACGGTGCCCCAAAAGCACGGTCGAACGTTCTAAATATCAAGGTATAACCATTTCAACTTTACATATATTCACCGCGCATTGAAACTACGCTTTCCAATGCTTCCTGGCATTCATTCACAGCAATATAGCATGATATATTCTCAGTCTATTCAGTCAAAAATACAATAACAAATGGCAGCTACTCATCAGTACCGTAGTATGACCTATGTAGTGAAATATACACAATGCCCCGCGTGTATGCCAAGTGTGTATAGCCGAATCACCCATACCGGTGTCGACAAACATTGAAGTAATACAGGGTATAACCTTTACCATTTTTCATGAAATACACAATTTAGAGACTGGAACAACAAGTAAACAATATATCCTAAGATTAATATTTAACTTACAGTTCGTCCAGATAAAATTCATGGAGATATACAAGCTCGCTCCAACTGATGTGTAGCCTTCGAGCAGGAGTAGCCTTCTGCCTGGGCTTCTATGAATACCCAGAAACCTCCGCTCAGGGCTATGACATATCCAATCTTAGTGTGATTACCATATTTAATTATTGTTTTGTTTATAACAATTCAATTGGATAATTCAATAATGTAATGAGTGTGCCGAGTCAACAAGGCTTAACCCAACTCGTTATAGAGCGGTCTGTAGTAACAGAGCCTAACAAGGCAAATCACACATTCAAATATTAAAAAAAAACAAATTATCCGTTCGTACAGGGGTCTGTGACGATCCTTACGCTTCTCAGATCAATCAACAGAGACTTCTCGTTGTGTTTTTTACTTCTCATCGACATCGAATTCCCAATATAACTTCCACCATGGGAGAACAATTACTACCAGACCTAAGCAGTGATTACTATAACCAAGCTATAGGCATGATGAATAGCGATCAGGAATTTTTATTTCCCTTTTTCCTACACCTCTCTTCTTAGGAATTATTTCCTCATTTTGCCCTTGTACAGGGTTAATTTTAACTTTTAATTTCCCATGTGAGATAGCATGTTTCTTACCTTTGCCACGAGGTTTCGTAATTTTCTTTTTCTCGATCCCCTTGGCCTTAGGCGGTTTCTTGGGAGGTCTGCCTCTTTTCCTGGCTTGATCAGGTTTTAAACTAGAAATATAATCCATAATTTCCTGGCCAGGAGATACTTTTCCTCCTTCTACCTTAATAACATCTCAACCTATCTCACGTAGGTTTTCAACTTCAGGAGAATTTTGAAGATTAACTGTAGGCCTCAATCCGTCCTTGGACGTAGGATCTACAGCTGTCTTCAAATAATCACCATTCCATCGAACTTCTCCTCTTGATGTTGATAGGAGGTATGTATGATAGTTTATTTTACCAATAATTTTGAAGGGCCCATCCCATTTAGCCCCATACTTGTTACTGGCAATCGGTGGATAATATCTATACACCCATTCGCCCTCTGAGAAGCTTCTTAGTCGCTTGCGACGATCATAAGATTTCTTTTGAGCCAACGATGTTAGATTTAATTTATCTCGAGCAAAAGCATGACCTTCTCTCAGTTGTCTTCTCAGTTGTTCGAGAAATACACTTGGAGAATTCAGATCTAAACCTCCTCGAGGAACTCCAAAAATTAAATCAGCTGGGGTATAAGCTTCATCACCGAAAATCAATGAATATGGCGTACACCCAGTACTAGCATGTACACTTGTATTAAAAGCACTTATTATACAAGGAATTAATGTGTCCCATTTTTCAGATCCATAATCTATATAGCAAGATAATTGTTCGACTAAAACTCGATTTATTCTTTCTGCCTGGCCATTACAGCGGGGTGTATAGGGATTAGTGTGTTGTTTATTTATATCAAATATTCGACACAATTCCCTCATTACCCCACCTTCAAATTCTGGGGCCCCATTGGTATGGATAGCATTGGGAGCTCCAAATCGTAGGATCCATTCTTTGAATATAGTCCAGGCAACTGTTTCTGCCTTATGATCAGGTAAACAATAAGCCTCAGACCATTTAGAAAAATAATCTGACACAACTAAAACACAAATATTACCACTTGGGCTACGTTTAAAACCACTCAACACATCCATACATATACGAGAAAATCTCTCACCTGCCAGATCCTTAGTTAAGGGTGAAGTATTCGTTCCTGATTTTGTTTTTCGAGTTGAACAGGCTTCACACATCTTAATCCATCGACTTATAGAGCCTTTCAGACCTGGCCAGTAGTATCGTTGCTTGATGGCAGTATATGTCCTGAAATTACCAAAGTGTCCAACACAAGCTGGACCATGGTGTCGATCGAATATCCCTTTTCTACTGTCTATGGGCACAACTACTCTACTAAATAGTTTACCAGACGAGGGTTGTCTCCATCTCACACATAATAAACCATTAAATATAACCAAATCTTTCTTCTTCCCTAGCATAGCCCGGAAATCGTTACTTTCTGAACTAAAATCGTCTGGCCAAGGAAGGATATTATTTACATACATTATAATACGTTTAGTATCATGATCTAACGCTTGTTTCTCTAACAGACCCAATGGTTTTACTGGGACTTGTTCCATGACTTTAACAGCAGCTATGACAGCATTATGAGCACCACAATCTGTACAATCTTCTCTCTTACATCTACTATAGGGTATCCTTGAAAGAGAATCTGCATTGATATGGCGACGACCAGGCCTATGCTGTATCACACCAGGAGCAGTGATATTATACAATTGTAATGTCATAAGCCATCTGGCTAACATATGTTCAGGTTCTTTAAAACCTATTAACCAAGTAAGGGAAGCATGATCAGTTCTTATAATAAAATCTCCCCCTAAGATATAATTCTTGAATTTTCCAGAATATATAACGACAGCCAATAATTCACGATAAGTAGTGCAATAATTCCTTTGTGATTTACTAAAAGAATTGCTGGCATAAGCGATGACTTTTTCCACCCCATTTTGTTCTTGAGAAAGAATTCCAGCCATACATTTACCACTGGCATCTGTATCGATAATATATCTGCCTTCTGGACATGGATAAGCTAAAACTGGCGAATTTGTCAAAGCTGCTTTTGTTCGAGCAAAAGCATCTTCACATTCAGGGGTCCAGTTTACCTTAAATTTAACCTTTTTAGACGATTGTTTGACAATGTCCTGAATAGGATATACTAAGTCAGCAAATTTATTAATGAACTGACGATAATAAGAGGCAAATCCTATGAAAGATCTAACCTCCTTCACCGTTTTTGGCTGAGGCCAGTTCAAAACAACTTTTACTTTTTCTGGGTCGGCTCTTATGCCTTCCTCAGAGACCACTCTACCCAGGAATTCAACCTTTCGTTGGAATAATTTGCAGTTCTTAGGTTTTAATTTTAACCCATAATTTCTCAATCTGGCAAAAACACTGTCTAAATTATTTAGCATTTCGTTTAATGTTTTGCCAAATATTATTACATCGTCCAAATAGACTAGGCAGATCTTATTTACCAAGCCTCTTAACATTTTGTTCATCATCTTTTGAAAAGTAGCTGGAGCATTGCAGAGTCCAAATGCCATTACCTTGAACTGGTATAACCCAGAAGCAGTAATAAATGCAGTTTTCTCTCTGCTAGATTCATCCATGGCAACTTGCCAATAGCCACTTTCAAGATCTAACGTACAAAACCAGGTATTTCCACCCAATGATTCTAGACAATCGTCTATTCTTGGCAAAGGATAGCTATCCTTTTTAGTGACACTATTTAATTTTCTATAGTCAACACAAAAACGAATGGTATTGTCTTTTTTGTTGACCATCACTATAGGAGATGACCAAGGGCTATCACTTTCTTCTATAACCCCCTGTTCTAACATTTTTTTAACCTGCTCTTCGGCGACTTCTCTCTTCCTAGGAGCTTGTCTACGATAAGCCTGCTTAATAGGTCTAGCATCGCCAGTATCCACCACATGGGCAGTCATTGACGTATAACCTAATGTTTCTCCAGGGAGACGAAAAACATCCTTATTCCTAAGAATCATATCCTTTAATATCTTGATTTCTTGGTCGCTTTTTACATGTGAACCATTTATTAATTTTTCCAGGCTAGAGGTGTCTACTGGAATATTTTCTTCTACTTTGGTCGCTGAAACAAAGCAATCAGTGATATTATTAGGAGATACCTCCTGTACTGAACTTTCATCTGCTTCATAAACATACCCAATGGGAACATTCTTCTTCAGACGAATTGGTAAGGCAGTAGGGTTGCAGATAGGGATCTTCGTAATTTTAGAGTTAAATAAATAAGTATTTAGCCCACCAAAGGTCTCCCCATTTTCCCCTTCCACTTCTGGTTCTACCACATAAGCACGATCGGTGGGCAGATTTCCCAAAGAAACATCTACAACCATAATGGCATATGCTCCTATATGGACCTCTTTTTTCACAATAGCTGTACCCAAAGCCCCTTTACGAAGGCAATTCACATTTTCCTTACCATCGTTCAAGGACAACCGACCAGGCCAGGCGATACCGCATTTATATCACCAGGTAAAATCCATACCTAAAATAGCTTGGTCGCCATCAAGGTGGGAGACTACCAAACAGGCATTTTTGTATATTTTGCCTCCAATATTCAATTCAAATATAGCATAACCCAGTGTTTCGATAGGTCCACTTGCTAAAGGTTTAATCCTCATCCGTGAAGCGTACAGACAAGGTTTGCAAGCGAGCGAATCATAGAATTCTTTAGACACCAAGCTGGTTTGAGCCCCAGTATCGTAAAGGAATTCTCCTCGCTTCTCACCGATTGAAACAGGTACATACCATCTCATCTTTACCAATAAAGGCGTTATATGAATCAAAGTTTCAGATTCCTCACATGGGTCCGTCAGTACAGATACCTTCACATCTCCATCGTCGCTTTTTATCGCGCCGATTAGAGCAAGGTCACAAGCATCGTCGCCCCTCCTACCTAAATTATCCATATCCAAGATATCTGGTGGAGAAAATGACTTACTTCCCACTGTCGGCTGGGGTTCACATATAACATCAGATGCTAGCGATTGGCCAAACGCTTTAACTTTCTTATGAATATGCCTCCCATTCCCATCAGAATCACCACTCTGAGGATGATATGTATTTTCTGAGCGATTTTCACAATTGTTTTCACAATTGATTGTCATTATAGGGCCCAGGGCCTCAGCTGCGCTCCTCACTGAGACCCCACAGCTTTTCCCTGGTCCCTTTCCTTAGCCCTTTTCTCTTTACATTGCTGATGCAAGGCTATAACCTCAGGACATTTCCATTTACCATGGTCTCTTGACAAGCAAAATTTGCATTTCCAACGAATTTTGCCCTGATTAGAGCCGCCTGAAGAATCTGACTTGCCTTCAGTATTACTGGGCTTGGAATAATCGACAGTTTTCTTGCTGACAAATGATTGTTTAGGAATATAATTAGGATTTTGATAATTCCTATAGCCTTTTTGCTGCATTCTAAACGTTTTAAACGCTGCAACTTCGGCTTCTAGCTCTTGATCTTCCTCGGAAGGAGAAGGCTGTTCTGTTTCTGTCGACACAGCAGCCAAACTAACTTGTTTCGCCTCTTTTCCCTGAAAAGAAACTAAATTTGCTGGCATCTGATCTAGCAAGGAGGCTCTCATCTCGTTGGACCCCCCAGCACATCTCATCTGATGAGCTATGTCGACAGCTATTTGCAAAGTACTGGGTTTATAGTATTTTACCCAAAAAGCAATGAACTTATCACGTAATCCTTCTCCAAAGAGCATAATAGTCTTTAGCCTAAGGTTCTCTGGATATTCGTTATAGGCTTTTCTGCACAAATCGATCAAGCTTTCAGCATAATGCTGAAATGTTTCGTCTTTCTGCTGGACTCTTGTTTCATATTCCCTGATTCTATCTTCAGAGGTTTTTTCGTCAAGTTGGCACGAGAGCCTTCTCAATACAGCATCCAATGTCAATTCAGAAACATTTCCCCATGTTGTCTGACCAATATGACCTGAGGTAGCTATTATCAATTCTCTTACCAAAGTATCATCGTCCCAGCCATACAAATTCGCCCAATTCATGGCCCCTGCTAGGTATTCACTCCAATCATTACCTTTGTACTTTTCCAAAGGCTTGGGCCTAGGCACCTCACGAGGACGATTCAACGACAAACGAGGAACAGGTGTAGGTGAATTAACATCCAACCTGCTAATTTCTTGTTCCATTTCTATCATCGTCGATTTCCGTCGAGATTTAATGCCTTTTTCTACAGGCTTCACTACCATAGTTGTCAGAGGAACGACTGGTTTTTCTGGGCTACTTATTTTCACATTTTTCAATGGAATTTGGTTGTAGTTGCTGAATCAACCGATTGGCCCATAGCAACATTAAATGTGGAATGTTTCTGTACATTATTCATAGCTGGCCTTCTGGGTATTACTGGAGACAATTTATTAGGCTTGGAAGGCCTTTTAGGATTAACAGGCGGTTGTTGTGCTTGATTAAATGGCGTTTTCCAAGCCAAACTCACATCTTCAACTTTCAGAGAAAATTCATCGAATTGTCCACCACCTTCTGAGCACGTTCTACCATAAGAATTAACTAATCTTTCGATAGCCTTTCTTCTATTGGTAGTAATGTCAGGAACAGAGCCCCAATATTTGAGATTTCTCGTCTTAACATTGTCAACAGGAACTAAAATTTCCTCTCCTTGCTCAGAAGGTACTCTAGGTCCCCCAAAAGCTTTTGGCTGAAGACCCAGTTTACTGCATTCGACCATTAAATGATCGACACGTCCCAAAGGTAATCGATAAACATTTTCATAAACTGACAGAGCCAGAGTTCTTATATATACCCTATCTGCTGCTGTGTACGATTCAATTGTCCAGCCATTGTCGATTCCCAGCCTAACAATATCCTCTAGTGAGAGCATATCTGCCCAAGCGGGATTAGTAGAGTGGCTGCTAGCCTTTTCACTGAAAACAGATCCAGCAACAGATCTGACCTTGGTAGCGCCCGCAGGCTTTGTTGATCGACGATCGCAACGTTCCATATTAACACCAGCGTCGATTTCTTTTCTACCTAGCATATCTTCCCGATCTCGTTGATGATCAGGGTCCGCTAGGTAGGTACCTCTATCCATACTTGTTAATGAAGAATATCCAGCAAATCGTCGATCAGGGCCGACAGGCAATTTAAGACGACTAACAGAGTCGTCAAAATCGATGCTGGTTTCAGAATCAGCAGGATAGGCATTTAAAGCAAAGAATTGCTCATTATATTCACGTAAATTCTCCTCACTAAGAGTGGGAATAGTTAAATGTCCATCTGTAGACATATGAATGATCGGTTCCTATAAAGGAAAATTGTCTTACTCCTCTATTGGTCACGGCACCAAAATGTAATGACCCGGTTGTATGTAGAGGAGGAGAGTTTGGTATAACATAAAAGACAAGAGCCTTAATATTATTACTCTAATTTATTAAGCAGCTTTGGATGGTACACATGAATTACAGAAGTCATACGAAGTGGTGTCTAAATAAAGTACACACAGTGTTGAATAATAGAGACACAGTAAATACTAGAAGTATACAGTAAATATATTGGATAAGATGTAATGTAGAGAACAGGTCCACCTAGTGGAAACCATGAACAACTCTAGGCTGTAATATGAGCCATTGTAGTATATAAAGAGTGGTGTTTGGCACAGGCGACACTACATAAGTTTCTTATCACTATTAATAGCTTAAAATTATCTTATCTATCAAATTTGTCTTATTATATGGTTTTTCTTTTGCAACACTCCTCAAATGAAGGAGAGTCTATGGATATGATGGTAACCGGATCTACCTTGGGGGAAAGAGGTTATCAGGCTCCACGGACTGGAAATGGCTGAGTGACACTGTTTATACATGGCCCACAACTGTGAATAGCCCCGATTTAAATGAAGATGGCTGCCTTTCTGTTGAGTCTGAGGGAGACTTTGAGGAAAGACGCTGCACATACAATGAACGCTTCATCTGTGAGAGGGACATATGTAATTATTGCACTAAAAATGGTTTGGATCAAATGAAAAATGATTTCTATTTCCTTCATTGTCATTCAATGAACACATAATTATTATTTCTTTTTAGCTGCACAGCGAAATATCAATGACATCTGTTACTGGACAAAGTCTGACGAGAAGCTTAAATCTGAGATACCAGCTGAATGTGCTGCGTTTAACTCATCAATGTCTATGATTACAAGCGCAATGGAATACAGGAAAATCCTTCCAACCATAAGGTACGTGCAGATAAGAGCCTCATAAATATATATGTGATGTGGTTTAGTAAAATAAGTCACAAGACGCAAAACATCGATTTTGAGATACCATTATATTGGGAAAGATCATATCATGCCGATTCCAATGATAGTAAACAATAGGACATCTTATAGGTATTTCTCTATTTTTGAATTTGATTTTTTACTTTTGAAAAAAATGATTGCAATATTTCTTGGCTGGCATTTACTAGTAAAATTACCAGTAAAGTAGCTAAAGTTAATCTTTAAGATGCACCTTAGAAATGCAAGGATATATTTTATACACTGTCTTGACATTTAATGAACACGTTCATAAGACTTGAAACAGTACATATCCCCTAAATGAAAACATTCACATAAAAACATCTTTCGATATAAAAACGATGATCACCTACCTCGATATAAATAATATATGAACTCCTTCCGAGATATTTAAATTCTTCTGAGATATTTAACAAACACTCCTACCAGAGGACAGAGTTCCCCTCCAGGAACCTTAGTCTGTGTTCCTCCTGTGGTCTACCCCTAAAGGACTTGGAAGGGAAGTACAATTTTCATTAAAATCTGCATATACAGAGCTGACATGTTATTCTCCCCACCCAATTAAAAAAATAAGGGGTCATTGAACTAAAAAAAAAAGTCATTCAGCTGAACTTCTATCACAATGAGTTCCCCCTTTAAAATCAATAGTGAATGGAAGGAAATTTAAATTGTGCATAAAACACAAAAAAATATGATAACATCTTGCTTGTTTTGCTTTGTAATGTAATCCCCCAACTAGGTTCTTTCTCAAAACAAAGTTTGAACAGAATATTGTGACAATCTATTGTTTCATGCATTAGTTCCTTGAATTCTTGCCTGCTGCAGTGCTGACGATGCTGGCATTTACCTTTAAGAACTGATCTCATTATTTTTCTGTAGGGAGGGGGAATACTTTCTTGGTCTTGAGTCCGGAGGTACCAGTGATAAATATAGGTGGATGAAGGATGGCAGTCCCTTGACATGGAGTTTCTGGGATGGAGGTGAACCTGAGGGTGGTTATGACTGTATAGGCCCCAACACAGCTAACGGCAGGTGGCATGATTATTGGTGTACTAACAAAAGGATGATACTCTGTGAGAAGAACGGTAAGCATCTGTACATGTCAACATGTTTTGCACTAAAATATTTGCTCATCACATGCATATGTTTACTCTGTTTAAATTATGTTTATAAATAGTTAGAATAACCTATAAACGAAAATCTGGTAATTTTGTTTTCAAATTTATTTCCCGACGCGTTTTGGCTGTGGGTAGCCTCCATCAGGGGAGTGAGAACTTTACAAGAAAATTAGATATATATATGTTGTCAGGTGTAGCACGGTGTGACACTTGGTCCGGGTAATGTGTAGATGGTTGCCACTTCTTTGCATTTTGTAGTTTTCATAGCACTTGGTTAATATTGAATTGTGTCCTACCTTCATGCTCCATAGGAAGATTTCAGAAACTTTCTGAAAAATGATATTCAGTGAAAATAAAAACACATATAAAAAGTAAAAACTATAAAGAATAAATTCTTAACCGATCTTTGATATATCGACTAGAATTTGAACTTACATAGGATGGCCTGTGATTATATCATAA
The DNA here is from genome assembly GCA_942159475.1 of Sthenelais limicola. Taxonomy (NCBI): domain Eukaryota; kingdom Metazoa; phylum Annelida; class Polychaeta; order Phyllodocida; family Sigalionidae; genus Sthenelais; species Sthenelais limicola. The sequence continues at coordinate 107,108,236 of OW804099.1, forward strand.
AAATGACAGATATAGCAAGAAAGAATATAGCTATGTGAAGACAGGGCTATCTTGTCAGAAATCAAATACATAAGGGAAACAAAAGACATGATGCATTAAAGATATATTGTGGTATTTCAAAAGTGTATTACTTCTACCATTATTATCATTAAAGAAAAAGAAAAATACAAGAAAAGTAGCACAAGACACTATAAAATACTGATCAAAGTCTAATAAATGGTATGAACAAAATCAGAAGTAAAATGATTGGTTGTTATTACAATAACTGATAATGAAGCTTTGAAGAATAATGATGAAACTAATTACTCTTTCAGTGAGCCTTGTTCCACCTAACCATGTCCTACTGAGGAAGAGTATCATAATGAATGAAGTGATCTACAGACCAGAGGCAGGCTATATGTTCTCAGATACAACAGTAGAGAAACAGTACAGTTGTAACTCCGCAGATGTTTACCAAGCATTCCTGGACTCTCTCAGTCTGGTTGGTGAGTTGGTATTGTGTAAAATGCATCCTTTAGTCAATCAATCACACTCAATGCTATGAATATATTTTTTTAGCATTTAATGTATGTAGTAACATACTATTAAGGAATACAGGACTTAATTCATTATTATTCTGTTGCTGTTTTATATTTATAATTTGAGATGAAATCAGCCGGGATGCAGAGTAATAATTAAACATTGGCCTCAATAAGCTCCATCTGAAACATATAAATGCAGAAGTAATTAAGCCCTAAAAGTAAGACAAATGGACAAAATCCTCCCAAGATCTTGGTCAAATGACTTTTAGATGGCTTAATGAAGGTGGACAAGTAGAAAGTTTTTTGGGATGAACTGATGAATAATGTAAGATGTGATGTAAGATGGCGTCTACCTGTGCGGACGTTGGCTAAGTGTTGGGAAAGCAAGGCCCAATAACATGCCACAAACTAACTCGGACAATATATAAACAGTACCACCAGAAAGCCACTACGCATGAGAGAATACACATGGACCTTTTACCTGATATTACTCATTCCTGATCGAAATATTTAATAATTCCAAATTGCCGTGACTCACTATCCTGCATTATCGTCCAATGGGCGATGACAACGCAGATCCGACCACACGTAGCAACAAACGACTACCTTACGCTTTGAGACGTATCATCTCAGATGAGACAGAAGCTAAAACTCTAAAACTTTATATTAGATCGCCGCAGAAAATGGGTTCTGAAAGACGATCCTCAGAAAGAGTAATTACATCGAATACTATTGGGAAAATGGAAGAAACTACTTCCCAAACGGCGTCACTGACAGCCGAACAAACAAAACAACCAGCATCGGGGTCACCCGAGTGCATGCAAGAGATAATTCATGCGGCACCTCTAGAGTTAGTTCAGGGAGAGGAGGAATCGGTGGATTTGCAAAATGCAAATTCACCACAGCAAACAGATTCGCCTCAACCACCATCGAATGAAATGATTGACCCATTGAAAATCTATTTTGCCGAATTAGTGAAAGACTTAAAACGCCACAATGAAACCTCCTTAGAGGAACTTAAAAAACACAATGAAACAACCCTAAAAACTCATACAGCCCAAATCGAAGAAAAGATAAAGAGTGCTTCACAAGAAATGCTAAAAAGACAGGAAAAGTATGACAAGCGCCTAGGGGAAATTGAGCAAAATCTTGGAGAAATAAAAACAAGAACTGGCCCTGAAAAACTCAACTCGCTGATCAAAACTCAACTTGATGTACATATTCAAATCTTAAACGAAGGGGTGAAGAAAGAGAAACTTGCATGGGACACCCACATCAGAGAAATGAAAGATGACATAAGCACTAAAGCTCAAGCTTTACCTACCGACCAAGGAATCTTAAACGAAACTAACAGAAAAATCAGAGACTTCGGGCGCAAACAAACCAACTTTGAGGGATTACTGGCCCAATCGGCACGCTCAAACGCAAAACTCAAAGCTCAATTGCATGAAGCTGACCACAGAAATGAACTTCTGGATATTAAGATCAGAAATAAAAATCTAACCATCCAAGGAGTTCCAGAAAATAAAGGAGAAAATTTTGACGACTATTTCTTCAATCTTATCGCCCCTACAGTTGATCAATTTGACCAAAGCCATATAGATCACGCCTACAGGAGAGGAAAGTTTAACCCAAAATTTACCCGCTCTATTGTTCTATCCCTGACAACAGTTCATATGAGAGATCAAATATTGAAACAGGCAAAAGAAATCAAAGACCAAGCGCAAATGGACAATCTTTGGATAAACAAGGACATCCCTGATGAGACCAATAGGAAAAGTGCCCTTATACGCCAATGTGGTAAGGCTCTCACTACGTTGAAACCTACTGAGAAACCAACCATTCGTGCAAATCACCTGATTCACAATGATCAAACATACCATTACGACGACCTTCACCTTCTCCCAAGCGGAGCTACCCAGTACGATCTGAAAACCCAAATCTATCCCAATGTAAATGCTTTAGGGTTTCAGGGAGACCACGTATATCTGTCTAACTTTTTCCAAAAAGATTTTTGGTATAAAGGTGCGATTTATAGCTCTGTAGAGCAGGCTTTTCAGATTGCGAAAGCTCAAGATAATCCAACTCCTCAGAATACGAAACTCGCACTAGAAATGGGAAACATTGATGACCCATACGTTCTCAAACGAAAGGCCGCGAACATTACACCGGGAGCAAGTTGGCAAACCAAAGAGCGTGAATTACTCAAAGGTATTGTAAGACTAAAATTTCACCAAAACAAAGACTTAGGGCAGAAACTTAAGAACACTCCTCAAACCAAATTCTTCGAAATGACTAAAGATAGAAAGTGGGGCACTGGCTTCCGAATCGGAGATAAACGATTCGACCCCGCACGTGTCGTGGGTAATGAGTTCGGTAAAATTCTTACAGAGCTAAAGTTAGAGCAAAACTAACCGTTAGGGAATCGAAATATAGGTTCCCATAGTTGAACTGACACACCCATATGAAATTGAACTGATAATATGCATTTTGTAATATTCACTTTTATTTTCTACTAAGATGGCTACCATATTCCTGGTCGGCGATTCACGTATACGTGACATCAAGCCCTACTTACAACCATATTTGTCCGAACCACGCTTCGAGCATTTGCAAGTCATGTCTTTCGCGGGGGCTTCCCTGAAGCTCTCGTCTTTCATGGCAGAAGATCGCATCCGTTCTGTCAGACCTGGTACAATTATATTTGCTGCTGGCCTCTGTACCTTAACTAGGAAAAAGGACGGTATTGTTTCAGTGGCCCACCCCACTATAAACAAAGCAGTCGAAGTGTACAAGGCAGATATGGAAACGGTCGAAACCAGAACCAAGCAAGCATTATTTCCTTGCCAAGGGAATATTATATTCGCTCCAGTAACAGGTATGCACCTAGCTACATACAATGGGCAGCACTACAATACACAGCAAATCCTCCTGAACCACACCGTAACAGAAGTAAACCTCGCTATTCGTCAGAGGAATGAGGTGAGAGGCTACCCCACCCCATATCTGGCAGATCTCGTGCACCATAATACGAAAGGAAGCAAACAGAATTACTATTGCCGCCTTGACATCGATGGATGCCATTTGCCCGAGAGAGCCTACGATCACTGGTCCAAGCAAATAGGACGCATGGTCGACCGCCTGGATATTGCGATGCATAACCGCACAATACTATATGACTTTTAACTAAGTATGGACATGTAATCGTGAGTAGAAATCTTTATTAAAGGTGTCGTTTGATGTTATAAGAAAACACCAAGGTAATTTACTCACGTATCTCTCCGTCCAAACCACCATAAGTTGTTCATTACATTTATTATTTACCATGGTGTGTTAGTTCAAAGCAGGGATGTTTTTTTTCTCCCTATGCTGTGGCTGCTTCCCCGAAGCTCCCACAATCTGTGAGTATTATCACTACTGTATATAGAAAGGAATTTCTCTAGATTATTTCCTAATGATATAGAGAATTACCACCGTTGTGGTATGAGTTGGGCCAATTTGCTGACCCAATTAGGTCAGATAGTGTCAGCACCGAGAGACACAAAGATAAACGTTGGTAATGTAGATCTATCACTTAGTGATAGTGTAAGTTTCAATGAAACAAAAGGTTTTAAAATAGTCAGCTTAAATGTGAGAAGTTTATTAAATAAGATTGAAGAGATTGATACATTGTTTGATCAATTTAAAACACAGGTGATATGTATTAACGAAACCTGGCTTGACAAAAAAGTCTATGATAACATGATTAAGCTGGATGGATATAACCAGATTAGAAACGATAGACAAACGGAAAAAAAAACTGGAGGTGGGCTCATTACTTATGTAGCGGATAAATATGAAATTTTGCCAATTAGTGATGATGTACAGCATTGTTCGGTGGACATTGAGATCCAAACAATTAGGATTAAGCAAAACCAAAATAAAACCATAACTATAATCAATACTTACAGGAGCCCAAGTGGCAACCTAACCAAAGCTATCGATGTAATTATGGAAATTTTAGAAAAAATAGATAATAGTGATACGCTGGTCCTGGTTGGGGATCTCAATGTGGACTATAGCTCCTCTTCCCCAGCAAAATCTCAGTTACAAACAATTGAGAATAATACTTCGCTGAAGCAGTTCATAACATTACACACCAGAATCACCACCACTACTCAAACAACAATCGACCTTTTATTCTCAAGTTCTAAATTTATATTGAAGTGTGGCACAATTAACACCAACATAAGCGACCATAAGCCAATATTTGCCATAATAAAGAAATGTAAAGAGACTTATGAAAAGATAAGCTTTAGGTGTCGATCTTATAGACGCTTCGGCGAGGAAGTTTTAACCAATGACCTATTGTCCAATGACTGGGTAAAATTGCTAGAATCCTCAGATCCTGAAACCTGTTGGCAGAATATGTTAGAAGCCATAATGAATGCAATTAATAAGTCTTGTCCAATTTATGAAAAAACCAATGTGAGAGCGAAAAAACCGTGGATTACAGCTGAACTCCTTGACCTCATGAAATCTAGAGATCAACTATTTAAAGCTTCGAGGAAGCTCAAAAATTCTGGACTACAAGATAAAGCAAAACAACTTAGAAGAAGAGTAAACCATTTAGCAAGAAATTTAAAAAATAATTATATAAAAAACGAAATTGAACAAAACAAAAGTAACCCCAAAAAACTCTGGACTACTTTAGGCCCACTTATTAATGGCAAAAATCGACTACACTATAAAGATATAATCCTAAAAGAAAATGATATGGAAATTCCTAAAGAAGCGGTCCCTGACACATTTAACCACTTTTTCGCCTCCATTGGTAATGAACTCGCTGACCGGATCCAAACACCCGACAATGCTGAAGACAGAAAGTATGATAATATAATAAAAGAAACAAAAAAAGAAACACAAGCCCAATTTAGGTATAGACCTACTACAGTTATTAACCTTAAACGTATAATCGATACTATACCTTCCAGTAAATCGTCGGGTGTGAAGGACCTCCCAGCTTGGTTATTAAAGCTATCGCTTAAAATACTTGCCATACAATTTCTCAAACTTGTTGACATGACTTATGAAAAGGCTATTATACCTGTAAGCTGGAAAACAGCCGCAGTAACACCATTATATAAGGCTGGATGTACTACAAATCCAAGTAATTACAGGCCGATTTCCACAATATTATTACCTGCCAAAATATTAGAAAAAATTATCCACCAGCAAGTAACCTCTCACTTAGAAAACAACAACATTTTGTACGAATCTCAATATGGATTCAGATCTGGGCACTCAACCCAAGATGCAATGGTGAATTATTTGAATACTGTTTATGCCGCTCTTAATGATGGTTTGATTGTTAGGGCTGCCTACCTCGACCTCAGAAAAGCGTTCGATACCGTAAATCATATTAATCTACTTTCAAGACTATCTTGCTCAGGTATTCGAGGAAAGGAACTAGAGTGGTTCAGGAACTATCTAACAAATAGACACCAGTCAGTGACGGTGAATAAGATCAAGTCGGATAGTCTCCCGGTTACTTGTGGGGTACCCCAAGGGACCACCCTAGGACCACTCCTCTTCATTATTTATATTAATTCCCTCCCAAAATTTATTCAAAATTCGAACATACAAATGTTCGCTGATGACACCATAGTTTACGCCACAGGACAATCAATACAAGAATCAACTAATAAACTACAAACTGACCTAGACTCACTAAACTATTGGTGTAAGACAAGTAAGATATCACTCAACTTAGGGAAAACCAAGGTACAAACTTTCTTTAGTCAAAACATTCTGAGGTCGAGGTGGGAAAAGGACCAAGCATATCTAGAACCAAGAAATGTAATAACCCTCGATGGGAGCAGCCTCGAGGAGGTCAACGAATACAAGTACCTGGGTATTATTATTGATAAAGCTCTTAAATTTAAAATATTAGTGCAAAATTTAACCAACATATTAAACTATAAAAGTTGGCAACTTGCCAAACTGAGAGATAAGCTTCCCATAAAAACCTTATTACTTATATATAAGGTCATGGTTCTCCCTCTTATCGACCAAACCGACTTACTTCATGATTCACACGCTACTTCAGGCACCAACCAATTGCAAATTGTTCAAAATAAAATACTCAGGGTTATATTCAAGCTCCCACCTAGGACAAATGTTGAGCAACTACATATTGACAATCGAATACTTCCATTAAAACATCGCCGCCGTCTGCACCTACTACAGGCAGGACATCGTTTAGCAAAAAACCCCAGGAATATTGATTTAAAATTATTAAATACAAGAAACTTCGCGGAAGGTCGGAAGGTACTAAAACAGATAACACCTAAGAACGAACAGTTAAGGAAATCTTTATTAAACCGTATTACTTTCTCCTGGAATAAGTTGCAAACGGTGGCACATCGACTAGTAGATCCTCAGGCATTCAAATTACATGTAAGGCACAACCCCATCTGGGAAGACCAAAATTTTATAGATTAATCTATGTATATTCTTCACCTAAAACACCATTGTAAAGTACATTAGTAAATTGACTTTCGATAACACAATTTACCATTGACCTGCTACATTATCATTATTGTTGTCAAGCTGTCTCCTGTAAACACCGATGCATAAGAATTTGTATTTGTAACCAGATGTTTGATTTGATTCTATAACTCACCATTGACCATATCGCTGTGTGTTATTTAAAACATATAAACTACGTTGAACAGTATATTTAACTGTTTATCAGACTTTGTATCTGATATTTGCTATTGTAACTCACTATTGACTGAACATGTTATTTGATACCTATATTTATAAAACAAGCTGAATGATGAACACTTAACTGACTATCAGATTTTATTTTATTAAAATTTAATTTAACATGTAAGACATTTCCAACGTCGAAAGAATTAAAACCGTAATTACCTATATATAATTTGCTGTGTGCCACTTTCGTCCCCGACGAAAGTGGAATTGTTCGCAGCCATTCAACTCTGTAAGGACTTAAAGAGGGCTGGCAAACCTCCCAATGTCGGAGAAATGCCCCCTTATCGTGACCACGGTCAATAATAAATGTTTTACAATACAATACAATACAATAAGATTTTAGCTTTAAGGAACAATTATGAGTATATTTGTGAAGATATTTTGTGGCATAGTTGCTGAGAATGCAGCCATTCATTCAGTAGATGTTTCCTGTTATGATTTAAGGGTGCATTCCACTGCCCCGCTACTTCTCCCGCCTCTTGATTATGGAAGCGGGAGAAGTAATGGGGAAGTAATGGGGATGAGTGCTACTGGGTCCTGCTACATAGGTATCTTCCAGCTGTCAAAGTAATGGGAGTAGCGATTAGTTCTGGGGAAGTGGAACCCAGGCTTTAGTTCTGGTAAACTACATCATATAGTTTGTCCTGTGTCTCCACCCGGTCAGTAACATTGAAGATCTCTGGCATGATCTCTGGCATAAGGATCTTGATGTACCTTTGGGTCATTTTTTTAAGTAATAAAAGGTATTGGAAAGACAAAACAAAAATATTTTAGTTTGTGTAGTAGCTATAGGGAAAAAGCTTCCTATACTTCCTATTTTTGGTTCCCCAAAATGTTGTTTTCCCCAAAACTAGGCAATGGTAAATAGAGAATAAGATTCTCCCTGATCCCAAGTCTTAGCAACGGATTTAAAATAAATATTTTAGTGTATATTTAAACATAAGCATAATTCTAGATTTAATCTGTGTTGTTACAGCTGAAATCAGAATCAAAGAAGATGGATTTGAGGATTACTCACAAATCAACAAGTATGACATGTTTGACACCGACTCTGCTTCCTGCGTAGACCTATCTGCTGCATGGACATATCTACCGGTAACAACAATCCAGCTGGTGCATGGTGGAACCAGTCCCTTCACTATAACAATAACCCTGGCAGCCTCAGTCTCTGAAAAAGCTAAGAAGCACATCGTTGTCAGCACAGAATCATCACCAGGTCCCCCAATTCTGAAACACAAGAAATGCAAGAAGCTGAGCAGTGCAGACCCCTTGATGTATGAGTGTGACTGTGTCCCTGAGTGTAATGTCCACATTAGAGTCTTTGCTCTGTCATTGACTGAGGGTAAACGTAATCCACCTATAGTATGTACAATAACCAAAACTTGAACCTGGAAGTCACATACAAGATAATACAATTCCAATATATCAAAAATTGAAAAAAATATTTACTCTAGGCTATGTCCTATTCATGACAGACCATTTATATCATATCAAAATACAAAGAATTAGTTAGCAAGCTTGTATGTTCAGACCTCTACAACCACATCTATTAAAATAAATTCAAATTCTCAGGGTCTGGAATCTTCCAGATTTCTGTAATACTATCAAATAATCCCACATAGAGTTTGCTGACCCTTCATTTGAAGGTGTTCTTATCCTCAATGGCCCTCATATCTTGAGGTTCACAATTTAAAAGTATACATATCTCAGTGTATAGGTTTTTGTGAGTATGTTACTCCCACCGGTTGCACATTAAAAATTAATGATCTTGTTGATCCTCAAAAGTATTAACCCATGTTTTATATTGATAGAAGGGGCCATAACTTAATGACAAATGAACAGATCTTCCTGAAATTTGAAATATCAGCAAACAAACACATTAGAAACACATAAACAATATTTGTATAAGTAAGGGAGTTATTGCTTTTAGATGTGACGCTAGATGTTGGCACCCGCTTATGGAGAATATGCATTGCACATTACCGGAAGTGCAAAGGGAGGGCTCCAAAAACAATTGATCCCGGCAGACCAGTGATCATACGATGCAGCAGGGGTCTATAGGGAAAAAATACATCCCAGAATCTCATCAAATCGCGTCTAAGCTTGACTATTCCCTGACAGCAATAACTAAGCATTCTCAGTAGTAGAGGCTGTCATCCCACCTACATTAATGGATTTTGAGATTTCACCATTTCACATCTTATCAAATATGATGAAACACAACCCAACAGTCTACTGGGGCACAGGGGCAGATTTCTGCCTAATAAAAGACATGGCTCTAATGAGTTGCACATGCGCACAGAGATAGAGGTCAATTCTGCACTCACCGATGGCCAAATTTGTGAAGTGGCCTATCCTGATGAAATGTATTATTTTGCAGATTAATGCTTGTGGTCAATCAAAAAAGAAGGAATCATGGAATTTTAGATTCAGAAAGAACTTTAGATTTAGAAAGAACATCGTTTGGAGAATTGACGTCCATTGTGAATGGTAGTAATCTTCAGTCGTCCCTTAAATATAGAATAATGTGAAACATCCCTTTTTTTGCTTTTTCTATTCACCCAACCATGTTCTTTCTCAAGATGAACTTAAACAAAATAGTGTTATTCCTATTTATTCCAGCATTAGTTCCTTTTATTCCCACGTGCAGCAGTGCTGAGAGTACTGGCACTTACCTTTGAAATAATAATCATCATTAAATTTTGTCCTATGGATGTTGATAAAAAAATCTTATTCTTCTAACACTTGATATGTAGTAATTTTAAAGTTTGACCAATAGTGAATCATATATGTACTCAATTAATGTTTGGTTACAATAAAGTCCTGGTATGAATAGACCTACATTGTATACTTTTTTCTATTTTAATCAGAGTCACATCACAGTATAATAGTTTAGATCTGCGGTTTCTGTCTCATCTATGTCTATTTTTTTAATTCAATTTTATTTGCGAAACTATGGACAATAGAAATAGAACCAATAGACCAATAGATATAAGATAAATAGAATATCAGAAGATAATGAATATCTTTTTAATTCTTCTTTAGTTCAAATCTTTATTCAGGTTCGGGTACGGTCATAACACAGTTACATCAAGTATAATGTAGAAAAAAAACCTTCCAGTTCTCCATTACGGTTGTCTTCCACTGGCACCTGATGCAGTTGAGGACAGACAAGCACAGCAAGGTATCATATAGAGAGAATGGAACGAGCGGCGCATAATCAAACATTTATTAGACAAGATTGTGCTCCTGTGGAGGAATCTCAGTCCAATAAATTTTCAATTATGTGCTGCGAGTTCCATTCTATATTTATTATATGCCCTTACAATGCTACCAAATATTAAGTGAAAATCGCTTTCATATCCTCATTTGGGGCCCACATGCAATGCAACTTTTGACGAAGTCAAATTTTTATAATATGCATACTATATCAATATGTCCATGGCACCCCACTTATTGCACCTCTCATATGGAATGCCCACATAATAAAATATGAAGGTGTAACATCGACATCTCCTGATATGACCTCTAGTGGTCTAATACTTATAGAGCTAACCAAATAGACCCTACACCCACACTAATAACCTGCATCACATGAAATGTGATTGTTAAGAACTGTAAATTGAACAACAGTAAGACAAATGTATTTATTCACATTAACACAAGAGTATGTGTTTCATAAACACTTATTTGTAATAAATATGGATTGTACCTTGTGTTTATTGATAATGTCTTTAGCATGAAAATCTACCAAGCAATGTTGGACAAATATCAGCATTGTATTTAAACAATGAGCTTCTTCTGAGAATACTATACACTACATAATGATTGAGCTAAATAAAAATGTTAAATATAAATTTAAATGAAGATTTAAATATATAGAGGACAGTTCAATGAAAAACATTGACAGGTAAAATTATATCAAAACTTTAGGAATTGTTCCTTACTACATAAGAAACAAACAACTTGGGAGAAAATACATGTTTCCCTATTTGTTTTTGTCTAGAGTCACATGAAAAAACAATGTTTTTTTACAGTAGTCTATGGAAAAATGCGATATTTATCAGTATTTGTACACCGTTTGTTCCTTAATATATTGATCTGTAGTAAGGGGTGTCCCTAATTTAGTTTGTAAAAGAGTTGTGGCTAGTACAAAAAACAATTTTATTGCAGAAAATAAACACAAGCTTAGTACATGTACGGAAAGCTTTGATCTGCCATTCTGCTCATGGTGATTGAGGATAATGGGAAAAAATAAATGATTTATGAAGTTCCCTATATCAGGCGCAGGCGATTTGTGGAATCAAAGAAGTTGTAAAATTCTATTTCTATATCATGCCAATGCAAGACTTCTAGCACAGCATGATTTCTATCAGTCATACAAATTTCCCCAAATTGCTGAAGCTTGTACTTTTAAAGTTTGGGTGTAAAAGAATTTCCCATGGCACTCCCAGGAATTCAGCACTCTCGCCACTAAGCGCCTTAAGGCACTTCCCGTCTTCATAGGGAATATTTGAGTGCCTTAAGGCACTCCCACTCTGAATGGGTTCACAATGCTTTGCATCAGCTGAGAATTACAGCCCAGATTGTCCCGTGAACTTAAATCAACTAATTTCTAAAGCATAGAGGGTGTATAAAAGCCCACAGCAAAGCCTCCCATTGGATGATACATGGTTCTGTATATGCACCTGTAAGTCTGTGTGACATTACCACTCTGTATCTGGTCCTCCCAAACCTGGTTCAACACATCACCCTTAGCCTCGGACAAGTCATCAAATACAACAACATTATGCTCTCTATTGGCAAGAGCTCGCATATTGAGAAGGTCTCCATTAGCTATCTCATAAGTGTGACCCCCATCTATTACAACAATATCACATTTTAGATCTTCCCCCCGTAGCTAAAGCTGGGATGGTGTTCAGCGAGTTGCCATAAATGATCTTGAATCGACCTGGGAACAGCTTCTTCATATAATTAGCCATGATTCTTGCATAGGGATACTGGCTGAGGTCAAAAGAATAGAGCGTTGTATCATTGCTTGCTGTCAGCCATATAAAAGCACTGTGGCCTGCGTTAAAGCCAATCTCACAGATGACCTTGGCATTGGTTTCTTTCACTAGGTGGTAGTAGTGTTTCTGCTGTGGCACCCACATCCCAGTGTGTCCCTCTATGAGTTGGTGGGTGGTCAGTACAGATTTAACATAGCTGGTGAAGTTTGGATTCAGTCTTTTGTAGTCCTGTGAGAGCATTTCTAGAGTCTCATTATGATGGAGATAGGTACTGTTATGACCCAATGTACACCGTTATATGAACAAGACCATTGTGAAAGGTATGTTACAACACCTGTTATATCCACATACCGGACATAGAATGGACAGCTGGTAACAGGCTGGACACACACTTTGCAATGTACACCTTCTATTCAGTTACATTAAACACTTGCCAAATAGCAGCCTTGCAGTTCACATCTTATATTCTCAGCTACCAAGATTTTCATTTAATATAGAGTAGATATTATTCTTTAGGGAATAGTACATTTATTTATGTGTATCATACACACCATGATATCACACTGGTGGGAACCCGATATAAGATCAATTGGTGCAGAAATATATTCAAAATTATATTTGTAACAAGGAGCTGAGGGCAGGATCCTAATAACAACAGAAGTTTCCTGCCACATGTGGATAGCAAGGTATCTTATAGAGTCAGGACATGGGACTCTATAGGAGAAGGATCCATCTACAACTTATTGCATATAGGTATTTGAGGCTGACTTGAATTTACAGGAACACACAAGTAAGTGTTTATATATTTGGCATGAAAGTGAAACATTTTAAAATGGTTTCACTACACATTTTTTGGAATATGTAGAGACTATTTTCACATCAATTGCATTTTAGAATGATTCAATATGGCCAGGCAATGAACCTCAAGGAGATTTTTCGAAACATATTGAGTGCATTAAGATATATACATGGGTGCTGTATAACATTCAAGCACATATGGGAATGTAGTGGGATTTGAAAAACATCAGTTCCACTATAAGAAGTCTTAATGCTCAGTAAAATTGTAGAAATTGTGTGATGGGTCAGTGAAGCATTTAATTCCAAATTATGTGAAATATTAGTAAAAACATCTAATGCCAAGTGTGTAATAAGATCAGTGACTCTTTAATACCAGTTTTGTCTTGCAAAATATTAAACATATGGCAACATAGTGGGAGATCAGTTTCACTAATGTTTAATGACATTCCACAAATAGACAGAGAAAAGTGAAACAGGAGGAACAGTTTCACTAGTATGCAATAAGACAATAGAAACAATATTTATAGATTATTTGATGAACTTCCATGCATATACTAGATGTCAGAAAATCGGATATCAGTTTATTTGTTCAGACAGATGGAGTATCAAGTCAGAAGTCTCTCTAGAACATGGGATTATAACATACTATATTGCAAAGTTTTCATTGATAGGTTTATGTCACAAAACCTCTATGGAAATAATTGAAGAAACATTTGAAGAATTGTGTTGAATAATTATTTGAAGAAATATTTGAAAGACTCTGGCTTGAAGAAGTATGTTGTTTGTTTTCCAAATTATGTGCAATGGGAGGTAAAAAGAATAAAAAGCAAAAGAAGATTCCAGAAGGTTATTCTCTGCAGCAGATGGTTAAGCATCTGAGAAACAAGAAGGTTTATGTGTCAGAAGTCAATATCCCGACTGATAATACTTTAAATCCTGAAGAAGACACACATGCGAACGAAGTCGACATTGTTGGAACGCCTGTGAAAGGAACTTATCCGAATCTAGAAAGAACGAGGCAGCAACAGCGCCAAATAGAAATAACTGGTGGATTCGGAATGTTTGACAGTGAGACTACAGACAATTTCAGGAGATTCATGGAAGGACATAGAGCTAGAATGGAGTCTAGACAGCAGATGCCAGCAGCTCAGTCGGGAGCACAGAATTTCGGCCGTGGAGCGCTTGAATCACCTCCGAACGATTGTTTTGGTTTTGATGCAGGTGAAGATCAAGTGGACATGAGAGACAATAATATTCAGTGCTCATTTCAGGACAGATCTCCCTCAAAAGAAAGTCACAAAGGTGGTAGTGGAAGTGGTCCCAGTGCAGGTGATAATCAACCATTAGAACAATGGGATTTGTTCAGTGGTAGTGCGAAGGCACAGGGACACAAACCATCAAAGGGGGAGAGGCTCTTAGCAGAAGAGGAGGACGCAGGAGAAGAGCAAGGAGCTGCGAAAATGGCTACTGCACAGAAAGGGTCACTGAATAGTCCATCAATTCCCGGTGATACTGATCAAAGTACTTCTCATTTTCAGTTGGATCTTCGAGGGGCAAAACCTGATGTTCAGAAAGGATTTATAAGAGAGATCCTAAAGAGGAATCAGCTGGTGAAGGATGAGCAGGAGAAGAACTATGGACTTCAGGTAGAATATGGTCAGCTCAGACAGGAGATACATCAAGTTGTCCTAGATGAAGCTCAGAAGAGAACAGACCTGGTGCAGGTGATGGCGCAGAAGATGAACGCTCTAGAGACCGAACACCAGGGCGAGATGAAGTGGTTTAGAGATAGAGTCAAGCACTTGGAGTTGGAAAACAGGATTTTGGAGATGCAGGCGATAGAGGTACCTGTCCCTCAAATTAACACAGTGGCACAAGCAGTACAGACAACGCCACAGCGAGTACAGCAAGAGCCGCAACAGGGAACTCCACCTGAGGCAACAAGAGTTACGCAGTCAACGACTCAGAGGCCCCAAGAGCAGCCATGGTATCCTGCCTGGAAAAATCCTTTTGCCGGGTTATTTGGCACAACAGAAGCTCAACCGCAGGGCGCATTCAACCCAGTGGTAAACACACCGCATGGTTCTCCAAGTCGAATCGCTGAAAATTCTCCTGGAAGGCCATTAGTCGCACCTCAACAAACACCATATGAAACAGCGGCGAATACACCCTATCATACCGCTGTGAATACAGTTTACAATACGGCTGTAAACACACCTGAGCGCCCGCAAATGCATACGCCATTGCGTCAGGCAGATTTTGATGGGGCCATGAGGGCACATAGTACCCCAGGGAGACAACAAGAAGATGTCCCTGGAGGCACACCACCACCTTCGTATAGGAATATTGGGGAGGCGGCATACCGTCCGAGGCCGACAGCCCCAATTCTCACTGGAATGCAGGGGGTAGACAATGGCATTTACAATCCCATGAATGCCACACAAAGTCCTCAGCATTCATTCAGTATGCCAGGCATAGTCCCTATAGATCATCCGGAGAGACGCAGGGATGATACAGGGCCAACCAGCAAGAAAATCAGGACCAGCAAGAAAATCGCACGGTAGATGCGAGGCAGGTGGATCGCCATGAAAGAGCCAGAGATGTGGCAATACCAACAGGCCCCGAGTGGCAAGACAGAGGAAGAGCCTATTGGGAAGCGATTAGACGCACTCAGCCTTTTCCTAATACTCGCAGTGAGTATAGGGAAAATGAACGTCGTTTTACACAGTATAGTGACAGGGAGCGGGACAGAGAACGTTGTTCTACTCCAGACAGTGTAAGACGCAGGAGGCGAAGAAGGCGACCCAGAAAGGATAGTGACAAGAAATATCAGTCTGATTGGTCAAGTGCTGACAGTTCATCAGAGACGGATAATTCCGATATTTCAGGTGAAACTGAAAGTCGTATCAGAGCTATAAGTCACAAGAAAAAGGGTTTTTCTCAGAAGGATAGGACACCACACTCCTCTGTAACAAAGGCTCTGGCAATGGTTCCCGAGATATTCAGAGAAGCAACCGCGGCTGTATCCGCTGAGCAGTTCTTGGACGATTATGAAGAATACACTGAATCTCTAGGGGCACCAGATAACTTGAAGGTCCAGGGTGTAAAGAAATTTGTCAAAGGAAAGGCCCTAAATTTTTTTAAGGCTTTTAGAGCAAGGAATCCTGCAGCATCATTTGACACGCTGAAGCGAAAGTTTCTGGAGGAATTTGGAAAGCTAAGCTATAAAGAGATGATGAAGGGATATGCTCAGAGAAAGCAAGGGCAGGATGAAAGTGTGGAAGAGTATAATGCAGATATGTTAGTCCTCTTGGCGAACTCCGGATTGGAGGAGGATCTGCAGGTGAAGTTCTGGGAAACGTCCGTCTACCATGAAGTCTTTCCTAGGTGTTTCTTTACGACTGAGATCTGCAATAATATTAGCGTGTACATTAACTGAAGAGACTAACTTTTGTTAGGGAAGCCATAGATAATTATTACTCCATACATTGTGAAATCTGTCCCTGTCACTTCTTCTCAACGGAAATCTACAAGAACAAATAATTCAATCAAAAATATTAAACTAAAATTTTAGGTAGGCCTAAATTTTTGGTATTTTGTCAGCAAAAGAAGAGAAAGCAAAGAAAATAGTTACTACAAAAAGTATAATTATACTGATTGATCTTCAAGGTCAACCAAGCCGATTCTCAAGAGATTCTCACAGAATTTAGTGGAAAAGGCTCCTTGGCAGAGCAGAATAACATGATATCTGCCTTAGTGGACTAGCCCATTGAGATATTTACATGCGGTGAACAATGACAATATAGTATTGTAAAAACTAGCCTGCACAAATCAATGTTTATTTTATGCTATTTTATGCTTGAACTTGAATTTTATCTTCCTTTCACAGTTAATGAAATTGATTCTCAAAACCTGTTTCAATAACCAACCTAGAAGAGTTTAATTATTCAATAGCTTGCTTTCTGTATTTACTTCATGGTTCACGGTGATGTCCAACTCGACTGGCTGATTCATAACAAATTAGTTGTTTGTAATGCACTAGCGTAATTAATGGAAGTGTTTGTTCAGCTATAACTGGGAATAGTGTATCTATAAATCTTTGGCTGAAACAGCAAATATTTCAATACAAATAAAACTCTCTTCATGAAACATGGTGTAAAGGATCACATTAAATACAGCCTTTACGCAAACCAAGTTCTGGTCCAAACAAAGTTCTGGTCCATTTACCATTCATATGTCTTGGGGAGGGGGACTGTCCAACAGTGGGAATGTCCTTGAGATAAAGGTCCAGGGAGCAAAGGTGAAGGAGGTGTGTGGGGAGGGGAGGTTATACCTTGATCAAATTTAACAGATGTAAAAGGTTCCATACCTTGATGATTGGAGTTTAATGTGTTAACACGTGTGTTTGGATGAGCACTGAGTTGAAGACCTTGTTCACGTGGTTCAATGTCATGTCTATGATAGCCTCCATAGTAAGTGGCACACATTAGAGTAACTCCTGCTAGAAGTCCTATGAGTAGTTGCACCAGACCTTTCATATCTTTCTGTAATGACGATAAAATATGGACTTGACAATGAGCTACATTGGTGAGTAAGCAAAGTTGTCAGAAAATGGACATAGTGTTATATGGAGATGGATTGTTGAAGGAATATGTATGCTACTACATGATTGCCAGCTATAGTTAATCAATAATTAATGACGGAGGGAGTGTGACTGTATAGCATTTGTAGGCTAACAAAACATACATTTAAACATTTGGAATGTATAACTAGCCCCATTAGAAGCAGAGATATGCATAGATTTGCTGGGTCGATATGGGTCAAATTGAATTATTTTGCACTATAATGCAATTTCAATTGGAAATTGTTGTGCCAATGATTGATTTACTGACTGTATTGCATTTGTATGCTAACAAAACATACATTTAGACACCTAGAATGTATCCCTAGCCCCAATAGAAGTAGAGATAAGCCTGTTTACCGATTTGCTGGATCGGTTGCAGCCAAATTAAATTATTTTACTCCATAATGCAATTTTCAGTAGAAATTTTTTGGCCAATGATTTATTTAATGTCTGTATTGCATTTGTAGGCTACTGAAACATGCATTTAGACACCTAGAACATATTCCTAGCCCCATTAGAAGCAGAAATATGCCAGTTTACAGATTTGACATGTTTGGTGGCAGCCATCTTGAATATCTCAAATTGCTCAAGGTCAGAAACTTCACATCACACAGGAATGTGATATAGGGACCCCATAGATAATAAATCATGAGAGAAAAAAATTTCATCCGGGATTTCTGGGTTAGGCTCTCCCACTGCCGGACTATCGGCCTTTATTCAACATATAAAAATAAAAAATCAACGAGGAGTATATATATAATGTCCCGAATGCCACGCTGTAAATCAGAATAATTACTGACTGGTTACTGGTGTTGGTTGCTAAGATAAACAGACAGCAGCGGGAAACATTCAGGGGGCACCTTACAACATTTTAGTTATAACTCTATTTATACAGAGAACAGATATATACAGATATGCATGGCTATAATCAATAGACAGTCTGGAACATGGTACTAATATATGTACTAACTACAGTACAGTACTTAACTATACTTCAAGCTGTTGGTTGCATGAATACATACATTTAATTTCAAGACAGAGTCTAAAATATATCCTTGCATGTCTATGAATAGCGTATACCTACCTACTTGACCAGTAAATGTCAAACCAGAGATATTGCCAAAATTCAAAATTCAAAATATTGAATTCAAAGTATAATAATACAAATCGATGGCCTACTGTTTACTATCATTGGAATAAACTTTATCTCCTATTTTCAAACATATTTTTGTGCGAGTTGTGACTCATTTATCTATAACACATCACATATATAATAACTTTTACCAATAAATCATGATCCTCAAATCAATTGGGACTATCTGACGGCACAGTCCCCAAACAATTTTAAGTATAATGATAGAAGAATACTCACATTTAAAGTCATGTACTTGTGCACTCCCAGACCGATATGGAACACTCTACTGTGGAGTGTATGTTAGATTCACTCACTTACAGTAATTACCATCTAATTATAATTACTCTCTACTGAAGGTGATGGGTCTCAAGGTACATGTGCATCCGCTGTAACTGCCATGGGTATAATTATAATTTTCATCTTCTGTGAACATGAGAATATCATTTGTCTGAAATTGTTTCGCAAATAAGATATTCTGAAAGAAAAAAATGATATATTCAACATACGAGTTCAGTTTCTCACCAAATGTGAAGCGTTTCAGGAAAATGAAGTCTCAAAATATGGGTTTTCAGATTTCATCACATTTGAGATGAGATCAAGCCAATTCCAATGATAGTAAACAGTATAACATCTAATAAGTATTTCGATATTTTAAGTTTCATATTATTATTTTTGAAAAAAACAAAACAATATTCATGGGTGGGCAGTTACCAGTGAAGTAACTAAGTCAATACCAAGACCTTCAAACGCAGGGATATATTTAAAACAATGTCCTGAAAGTTTGTACGTGTATTCACATGACTAAAATGGCTAACCCACGCCCCAAACCCCACCCCAAATATCATTTCAATAAAGAGATCTTGTGAATAAAACACTCTGAAAAATTGTAATGGTAATAGGGCGCGTAATTAGTCCACCGCGGCGATTTTTTGAGTCGCGCTACTGTAGCAGTTTCATGACGTCATGTGGACATGTCGCGCGAAAGTCCCATAGCCCCAACGTTACCGCGATATTAAATCCCTGTTCTTTCAACGATCATATAGTTTTATGAGTTCTAAATTACATATATCCATCATGATCTTTAGAGGCAAGCGATTTCAACTATAGCCTTCATAACCGTTAAACCGTTACTGGGGCGATGTATGGAGTGAATATGTATCGCCCCAATGCTAACTCTATGGAGATTGTTTACTTCCGGTCCACACATCGGTACAACTACGCGACTAATTTTCATTAATTCGCGCTCCGCCGCCATGACACTTACGCACTCTATGGAATGTCTGTATCTGACTTCACCTTGTTGATCTATTTATAACTGGTTATCCCATTTTACCACCTAAGTTTATTTCAATTTTACTAAGGGACCAATATCTTTATTGTCAAATTAATATACTTTTTTCCCATTTCGTTTTTTAACTTTTTATGATTTTACAGAGTATTGTTCTTTCTGTGAATTTTAAGTAGACCCTTTGAAAGGATCGATGACACAATACCTTAAACGTGAAATAACAAAAATATACATATATACATTGTAAGTATTAACACCTTAAGTGTTTATATTTAGGGAGGAGATAATTATACACCATGAGTGCGAGTAGAGGATGTCAACATGGAAATTACTCTAAATAAGAAACCAAGCATGGTAATAATCTCCCTTTATAATTATTGGTGTCTCGCTCACTAACTACTTATTATAGTTTAGCGCTCCTTTCCTTTAAAGGGAAGGGGGGAATGGGGAGATGGAAGTGGGGAATGGCGAGGCCCTTTTGTCATTTAAGTGCCGTTTTCTGATTTGAATTGCCATAAAACGTCACCTACTTGATATGTGCTATTATGACCTGGCTTTGAGGTGAGAAGATTAAATCTAAGACAGGAGAAACTTTCCCTAAATTGGTTCGAGGGAGGCGAGCCCAGTAGCTTTTTGTGGGGATGTGAACTGATTAACAGGGACTAATGAGATATGCCTTCTTCGACACCTCAACATCAGAGAGAAATCCGCACACTATAATTACCTTGCCATAAACTATAGGTGAATACATCTCAGTACAAAGAAAAAGCAGGCTATTTCAAATTCCATTGTAGTTTTATTCATAGAGTTTAAATAATTTATAGATCCTAGTTTATACTAATAATGGTGTACTCTAAATATATACATACTATTATAGATTGGCTCCAAATTCCATCAATCCCATCTTTGAGGTTGAATTAAAGAAAATATACTTAATTCTAAATAGTGTTTTGCTACCAGGGATGTTGTA
The DNA here is from genome assembly GCA_942159475.1 of Sthenelais limicola. Taxonomy (NCBI): domain Eukaryota; kingdom Metazoa; phylum Annelida; class Polychaeta; order Phyllodocida; family Sigalionidae; genus Sthenelais; species Sthenelais limicola. The sequence goes on from OW804099.1 coordinate 107,129,337, forward strand.
GTGGTATAGAACTAGTACCTAAAGCCGCATTTTAATGCATGTCATACTCTAGCTTTCTAAGAGGGCCTTACTATATGTATATATTCGACCTATTTTTTTCAGCCTTTCTAGAAAACAGATTTTTAATGTTCTTTTGCAGAAATAACCTACTTAGAATCAGATTGAACTACAATTAACAACGCTTAGGTGTAACTTAAATAATTTGCCCCAAAACGGAGGACTTTGCAAATTTTTTTTAGACTTAGGAGATTTCCTACAAACATTATCACTGTTGGGACATAGGGCCAAAGACGGAAATAAGGACATAAAAAGTCATTCAATATATATATGAAAGTGGCTAAGGTTTCGATCATTAATTTCAAGATATAGTAGCCGGCCCTTCCCGAAAAATCAGGCCTGTCTGACTTCAGGAAGCCAGTACAGCCCCAATGTAGCACACACCTACACTGACACTTTGCTTTCACACCTCAATTCGCTCACCCATACAATTGCAGTGTGGGTTCAGTGTGATACCCTTTTACAACTAAATGTGAACCCCAAATAGAGGTTATTGTATTTACAACAATCTAAAAAACTTGATAACATATTGTTGATATTCAAAGCCCTTTGGGTCAGATCCAAACATCTGAGAAAGGCCCGTGTACTATATATTCACACAATAATGGTGTTCTGATCATGGATTGGCACTGATTAATTAACAACAGCATATTGAACTCATCTTGTTTTTTCATCAATGTTAACAGAGAGTGCAGTAGTATTTGGAGGACCCGCCCAAATCCCTTCATACAATGACTTCATCTATTATCGCTCACCAGCAGCGGCATTCTCTTGAGGATTAGACTTTGAATACATATTATAGTAACATTTAACAGTAGCAGAATAGTGCCAAATTCCGTTGTATAAGTCATAATATGAGGGAATTTGGTATGATTTCTTGTGTTCTAGAATAATAGCTTAGAATTATAACGATAATGATACATGCAACGCTTTAGCTGGCTGTAATAGCCAAAAACTATTCATAAATAACCACTGGGGAGGGCAGAAGTCGAGACTTTGCAAAAGATTCTTGTGCAAGATTGTATGACCCCACGCCCCTTAAAGTCTTGTTCAAAATGTCTTGGCCTACCCCGCTTTAAAGAGCAAAGTTTGAGGACCCCGTTAGTCATTGTAGTTATGATTCTGTGCAAAAAAACATGCCCCTGACACTTTTAGAGTCTGCACAATACACATGCCAGAGTCTGTGCAAAAAGATGCCCCTGCAGAGTCTGCACCCCCGCCCCCCTGAAAATTCTCCTCTTCTCCCCCAACCCCCAACCCCCAATTAAAAATGAACAGCCCCTTAGGTACAACAGAGAGTTAGAGATGTATACGGCACACGCTCCTTTATGCATCAATTGTTCCATATCCTGATCACCCTGCATATATCAATTATATGGGTCGGATTGTGTAGAAATGTATACTCTTGGCAATTACAGCTTTATAGGTTTAGCCTTTTTCGCTTTGAAAAGTATAAATGCTAGATATTTTAAAGTTTATTATGTGGCATATTCAACAATTCTGTTAAGCATGTTGAATAAATTTCAAAAAAAAATTGGTGGAGGTCAATTCTACAATGTACTCAGCCATTGTTATTTTTCATCATTCATGTTTGTTGAATTCAACATTTTATGATAAGCTCGCTGTTGGATGGCACTACTATATCAATATTTCAACATGTTTTCAATCATAAGATTTGGTGCTGTCACTACATTAAAATTCACCTTCTTGTTTTGTCATGAAACACTGGACACCCATCTTTTCTGGGTGTTGATTCTTAAGTACCAATATTTGTGGGAAGGGTGGCCATCATTAGTGCTTTGCCAATGTTTACTAACATTTACAGCAACTATTAACGCAATTCAACGCTTTTTTTTGATAAACAACCAAATGTTTATAATCCATTACATTACGTTTGTTTCAGTTATTTTACATTGATCATTGCCAAGAAATATATAGTTTTTGTACAGAGAATATATACTTACATCTATTCTGTTATGAATATTTATGAGAAGAGGATAAGCATGTATAGATATACTACAGGCTATTCGATTAGATGAATTTCTTAAATATGGCACACATTTTGCTATTTTAGACATAGAATAATATAATATGAATCATAGGTATTAGAATCAAAGTATTTGTCATCTTCCCATACTTTGTCTGCAGTATATTCCCTGCTTTTGTACGCAAAAGAACATCAACATTTGGTGAATTATTTTTTTTGCCTGAAATAAAATCAAACAAGGATTGATTTGTTCAGGAGCCTCCAGATAGAGGTCATGTCAACCTCCAGTCAACACAATATTGTGTTGCAGTCAAGGGTATCCATTGCCACAATATTTGTCCTATTAAGAGGTAGAGCTTAAGGCAAATATGACCAAGGGACATAGGAGCGGGAAGCCATATCGTCCCGCGGCGGAGGTATCTGGCCAAGGGTGCATAGCAACCACGGTCGGATACTGAAGCCAATGTCCAGTGGATTTTTTTGTATTTATTTCGCCTTTACTTATCAACATGTACCCGCAAATGACAGAAATATTGATAGAGGTGAATTAATGTTTGTTGTGGTTGACGCCAACGTTTTTGTTTACATTGTGACGCCCGTCATGTCTCCCCGTCATGACGCATTTGTATTTTTATGCGCTGTTTTTGCCAAGCCGCGAGGGTCAGGACTATATTTTAGAACGCAAAATTATTTAATTCTGCACTGTCATGTACATTAATTTTGCTCACCGTTTTGCAGTAAAATTACTTTAATAAATGTATTCAATTATTTCTTTAACTTTACAACTCATTTATATGCGATAATACTATAATTGCTAGGGAACTATATTCATTCTATATCAGTCCTGAGGCTTGATACGGCCGTTGTATCGGCCTCAGGACTGAGTTGCACTCTCAGGGCTAAGTCAATGAGCTATACGTATTGACCACACTGAAAGGTGAAATAAATAGATATAACTTGTGGGTATAACTTATTCTACTGATGGATATCGACCTTTAGCCTCTCTATTCAGGTAACAATTGAAGGATTTTAATGATTTTCTGTTACTGGTTCAGGTCTTGTCTCATTCCCTGTGTGCATGAAAGCACTCATAGCTACAGTGTTCAACAACTGTATGATGCTAACATAATAAATGATAAATTATTACACTGAGATAATAACTAATCAATTATTACACTGGCTGCACTGGGGATGGTGAGACTAATTCAATGGGTGATGGTCAAAGTATTTATATTTGCAATAGTATCAAATGGACACAACTGTAAACAGATATTCCTTGATCAAATACAGATGGTCCTTGACAGTTGTTATTGAAGAAGTCATCTAGATATAATAGGTGGAAGGATAGCTTCATGAATGCACATTTCCACTCTCTCCATCTTTCACTAACAATTCCATTTAATTAAACAGTTCATATATAAGGGTTGACGTCAAAATAGGGTTGCAATGGTTGTAATGGTAACAACCATTCTGGCAATTTTTAGTGACCTAACTTCACTAAAATAGTAAGAAATGTGCAAACTGGATGACAAAGATGCAACCTAGCCACTGCAAGTAAGCCAACCTAATCATGACAGCTGAAGGTGGTCACTAATACGGGATTAGATCCCAAGGATTTTCAGGCCTGAGGGGGATTCATGACAAATGGAGTTACTGTATTGTTCTTATACTATGCTTCAATAATAGTACCTATTTCCTGTAGAAGATATCTGATTTCATAACATAGCAAAATGGTAAAATGACACTATAATTTGCAGTTATTTAAATAATGATTTTGTTATTGTGTTACTACTTAATACCTACTACTTACTAATTGATTGTTGAATTACCAAAATTTATAATTATGAGGTATCATGTAGAAAATGGCATTTCACCCACAGATTTGGTGTGTAAACTAGTTAATGAAGGAAGTCAGAGAACAGTGATGGAGTTGTCAGCTCAGCACAGGCGAGGAGTGCCTATGGCATTGCATCTTAGTTTATTCATACTCAAACATAAATCCCTAATTAATGTGAAAACATGTAAATCCAAAATATTGTGCTGCTCTGTCCCCTTCTGATTGGACCTTAGATCATGCTCCATGGCTACAAGAACTGACCTCACTTCTATCCAGCCAAGATCATGTGCTGTTCTCATGAAAGACACTTCCGTCCTCCCCCTCCCAACTCCCAACCCAAGTTGGTTTCCCCCTTCCCTCTTACCCTCTCCCCCCTCCCACTCATTACATTTGAAGAGCTAGAATTAATTAATGGCTGGGTGGAGTGGTCCCAACTAGGATCACAAGTGGTGTCTGTGGCCCCAGGTGTGGTCGGTTAGGTCAGTGATCAACCCAAAATCTTGTCTATCTACAAAAGCTGCCATAGCATTCTATATTGTATGTGTTTCTTGCAAAACTGCTTTGTCAGATCAATTGAAAAAATATGTTTACATAACAAATCATGAATTAATTATTGTATGTGAGTTGAATTGAGAGGATCGAAAAAGTTAAATTGTGCAGTATGAGTTAGGACTATATTAATACTCATTGCTTATGTAGGTAAAATGTTTTCATTCATAAAGAATTGTGGCAAACTTCCAGTGAGTGGTACACCAGAAATGGCATGTCATCAGGTGATGTATATTTCATAGACCAGGACATATACGGTTGAAGCTTTTGGTTTACAAATAGATGTCAACTCAAGATGGGACGGTCTTGCATCTTTCTATTGTTGGCCTACACAGTACCTACACTTGCAAGTGGTAAGCACTTCTTTATTATCCATTTGTTCATTAAATACCTTTCTAAAAACCATTCATGAATTATGCTCACAAAATTGGATTTCGGATATATTCACTCCTCAGTCGAACAGACATTTTCAAATTGTTCCAATAAGTTAGCGATGGTACTATTCATCCATAGTAACTTAAAACGGAAATTACAACTTAAAGCATGTATGCAAAGTAATAGTTTTAAGCCTTTTTCCCAAACTTTGTATTCTGACAACTATTTGGCAATCCTTTAACCATTTATTGTGAAGTAACTAGCTCTTAATGTTAACACAGATATACACATGCATATTTCACACGTGTTACAGAGCAAATTTATGCACCATCAAACATAGTGTGTTGACCTATATTTCCTTTCCATTCATTACAATTATAGAGCAATTCACCAGTTTTGCATTTCAGTATTGAGTGACCTTAAGGAAACAATGATCAACAACCAATGAATATGACTCTACTGTGTTTCAGTGGTGCAAATAATGATATCAACTCAAGGCTCTGTCAAGAAGCATGTCAGTGAGGTGGACCTGACTGGGAAAGAAAGCCTTGTATTCCAAGTACAGGCTCTCAGAGATGCCAATCTTCACCTTAGTACCAATGTGGACACAACAGAACTGGCTTACTTAATAGTCATTGGTGAGTGAGCATTCTTATTATTATTGCTTTTTAATGGAGTCATATTTGTGCTTTGTTACAGGAAAATGAGTCATAAGTCGCAAAAAGTGGATTTTGAGATATCACATTATTTGATATTTGTATTTTTGAATAACAAAAATTATAATATTTCTGGGGGGCAATAAATAGTAAAGTAACTAAATGAAGGGATATATGACATACATTGTCCTGAAATTTGATACATCGATTGATATAGCTATAAGTGATGAACTCATCACTTATCACTCATCACTTATGAAACACATCACATGTGATGTGTTTCAGGAAACACTATACCATTATATTTCAAAAGAGATTAAGCCGATTCCAATGATAGTAGCCAGTCTAATAATCTAATAAGTATTTCTAGATTTTAGGTTTGATATTTCGTTATTGAAAAGAAAGTTTCCAATATCTCTGGGGGTCAATAAACCATAAAGTAAATAAATGTAGTCCATAATTATGAGGACCTTTAAAACGAGAGAATTATTTAATACATTGTCATGAATTTTAATACATGTCTTCATTGGAATGTTTTAATTTTGCGGGAGTTCATCACTCATAGCTATATCAATCGATGTATTAAATTTCAGGATAATCTATGTAATTTATCCTCTCGTTTTAAAGGTCCACATATGGACTACATTTATTTAAGCAAGATTATAAAAGTCCACACATATGTACTCACAGATTATTTTTGACCTATACAATTAATGATATGGACCCAAAGTCAACCGCTGGTCACTTGACCTTGGTCATGCGCTAAGCCATTCGCGCCAATTCAACTCAAGCAACCATGAGAGGAGGACCACAAGAAATGTTTTCTTTTCGTCTAATAGGGGAGTTGCATGTGCCACTGCACATGTCTGTTACAGTGCATCATGGGATGGATTCTGATGAATATGACATACAAATATTTGGCAACATTTTCATAACAAATTGCAAGAAAGTTTTCACTAATATTACAGCTTGTATAAATGATCTATGAAAACCAAATGCATGATGGGAAAGATGGAGGCTTGTGCTATGGAAATATGTAAAACACATGGATATTGACATTAGAGCATTGATAAATAGTCCATGCTGAGCATGACATGTTTTCTGTAGGTTTTAGACTATACCATTAGTCCCATAATTCCATCGGAATCAAAATCCAAAATGGCGGCTATGCAAATCCCATATAAAGGGTAGCTTGAATCATCGTTGTCACTTAATCCCTGCCTTATTATCACATTCTTATTATTATGAGGACAAGGTATATTGTGTACATGAGTTTATAATTTCAATTCTATTGTCATTATCAAATGTTTTGTCTGTGTGTTGTACCCAGTATACAAAAGGTTTATGTACGTAAAACTTAACCTAAATAAATGATGCTGACCATTGAGAGATACTTTTTTTCCTACACTTGACAGTGAACTTGATTTCAACTTCATTTCCAATGTCTATACCATCTCCTGCGATGACAAGTGAGGACTGAGGTGTTGAGGGGGAGAGAAGGGTTGTAAAGAATTGCAATTCTTGAGAGCGGAATTTACCACTAAAGTGGCCGTCCCCCCCTCCCCCTCTCCCCCCTCCCCTCCGCCTGGGCCTCGACCGCCACGCGGGACCTGGGTGGAGCGGGGGAGAGCGGGGCACTGGACATCTGTTGTTATGTGTCTACCTGTTTGATTGTCTTAGCAACCGAAATAGCATCGCTTCTTGTTCCCCGGCATGACTCTCATTAGTGGGTGGGGGGAAGGGACTGGGGGAGGGAGGTGACGCTACACGCTTGGGTCAGGGATAATCGGAGGGGAGGGGGGGTTGAGGGCAAGGGATCCTCCGCGCATGCGCACAGCGCATGACCTTGGCGTGGGAGAGCGCTGGGGGTCATGATCATGTGGCAGGAAGATCGCCCTCAGCCAATCATAAGGGTGGATCGCCAGGAGCGCACTTTGCTATACCCATTTTGATGCTAATGAATAATTAACGTGTGACTATAAATAAAGGGGACAGAGTAAGCTTGGACACACCTTGCTGCCTGGCCCAAGACTACTATCATCCAACTTCTCTGACTTCATCATTTACATACCGAATCTCTGGGCAAATTGCCATTGCATTCTCATAGGGTATCAGCTTCTCTCTTCCTTCAGCGACCCTTTGCCCCTACTCCAGTGACAAGTGTTGTGTGTTCCCCTAGTCCCCCACAGGCCTCATGCGCTGCTGCCTCATGGCATACTCCCCACCACGAGTTTGGCAAAGGGCAGAGGTTGTTCTGGTTTTTGCTTCCCGTAACTGTTGGATGTGGGTCCTCAGATGCCCATCCTTGAAATCTTTTGAACATACTTTAGTAGCCTTATTTGGTGTAAAGTCTTTGTGCCTAATGAAATATGACCAAATCTCTCTCTCTCTCTCTTGTTTTCTTTGTCTTGTGTGGAAAGGAGAACTTGATGCCTGCCATCCATGCATGGATACTTATCCCATCTATTGATTTTCCTGATGCAGGCATGACATCAAGTGACAACACAATTAAAATACATGTTTTTATTGGTCAATATCCATTAGTTTGGTTGTGATATGAGCAGCATTACTCCAGTTAAATCAAAATTATAAGATGAGTAGTTCCAGCCCCTACTAAGAGCTATGGGGCAGAAGTAAAACAAACCATGGAAGTGGCCTAGCTTCCTGCTAAACTCTCCCATGATGCATTGCGCTGCCTTTCCTGAGCCATAGCGATTCCTAAACTCAGGCCGCTGCTCTTGCTAGGCTCAAAATCACTACACCAATTACTTATAAGTGTACATCATAATTTTACAGATTTGACTAAATGTGTAAAGGAACTTATTGTTATGTTTGTCAACATTATGACCCGACTCAAAAACAAGGTTATATTGAATTGATACACCCACTATGCACATTGGAAACTGTTCTAACCATAGATTAAACATTAGGTAAAGAAAAAACGTTAGACAATCAGTACATGGAAGGGCTTCCTATCTGAGTGGTATAATCTGTTCTCAATAAAGGTTAGTGGTTACCTGTCGGGGAGAGAGTTTCATTCAACATGTAACATGTGATCAGACATTTCCTCTATAATAATTAAGGCTCCATCCCTGTTTCTGATCTGGAAAGGTTTTTCATTTACAGGTGGTTGGGCCAATACTAAATCAGCAATATTCAGTTCAATTCAATTTAATCCGCAAAATCCTGAATGGTCGGTTATGGATGAAAATGGACCATATGTGAGTGACACAGAAATGCGCTATTTCTGGGTCAGCTGGACTGGTGGTAACATCAGAGTTGGTAGAGGAAGTGTGGTGTCACAGAACGTGTTCATGGAATGGCTGGATAGTGATCCATTTGTAATAAAGCACCTATCATTGTCATCACGTGATCCTGTTTTGGTTGCATATTCCATTGATGCAGGTAATAAATCATTTGTTATTGGGCACTATTTTAATTTTGGATTCGAAGTTGCAACTTCACAAAGTAATAATAAATATATTATCATTTGATCAGATGAGATTAGAAAGTTCCAACTAGTGAAACAACCTTATTTCAAATAATATCCCTTTCAATGAATTAATTTTGGATTCATGTACCATAACACTGCCATATTAGCTTGTTTAATGAATGCTTTTGATGTTTAGCCATACACATATTCAGGTGACATTCAGTCTAGGCCTGAAGATTAGCATGTCCCTTCAAACGGCACGGAGGGAAGGCATTTCACCTCATACGAGAAAGTGCCATTGCAATTCCATTAAGTCTTTCGCACCACACAAAGGGTGCATTGTAGAGTACCACACCCACAGATGAATCCATGGACGTCATCAGGGAATTGTGCTGCTGCTTTATGTTTTATGACAGCAACAATTATGACATCATCACCACTAAGGGCACTAAGGGCACTAAGGGCACTAAGGGTTAAGGGTTAAGGGTGCTTAGCATGAAGTAGTGAATGCATAAATGCAAGCCACACCCCTCACCTGGGCTTGCATTAGTGCAAGCCGCATCCTTCACATTGGCTTGCATAAATGCCTAACCCTAACCCTTAAAGATTTAAAAGCACAAACTGTCATTATAATCCCCTTAGAACACCTAGTTCAAGGCGTAAAAAACGATTACATAATTAGGCATCAAATAACTGACATAGTATAGAGAACTTCGGATTTGGTCCGCACAGCCAGTAATAAAACACACAAAAAGGAAGAACCTTTTGTAATGTTTTGTTTAGAGTTATGTTCCCCTGTGACCTAACTGCTCTTGAGTGGACCAGGTGTCCGTTGCTCCGCTTTCTCGCTAACTATTTCTCCATACACTTTCAATGGGGAAATAGCAAGAATGCAGAGCAACAGGCCCCAGCCACCTGTATCACTATGTGACACATGAACGGTGTCTATATGCACATGGTCTCAATGAGAAATAAGAAATAATTATGAAAAACAGTAAACAGTATCATAAACATGAGAATTTTACACAGTGACACTATACTTCTTGGTAACATAAAAGACAGCAAAAGCATAACAATGTGTTAAGGAGAGAGAAGGCCAACACATTCTCTGGTATGTGGCTAGTTAAACTGGTAGTGCCCACTGGGGATAGTCCAAGTGCACTACCATCAGCGGACTGTAATACAAATACACATCATATACACCAAACCCACTACAATAGTATTATCATTTGCTCAGAGGGTTTGGGCCTGGACTGACATTATTGAATGTGGTTGAGTGTAATGTGGTTCATACAATTGTATCATTATCTTATTCAAAACTATATTTCTCAGAACCCTGGATATGGGAGACATTTGAAGACAAAAGAAACCTTGCAGGAGTTGACAGAGAAATGGGAGGACGGAAGAACTACCGGGTAGAATTTGTTGCACCAACGTTGAGGAGAATGACAACAGTGCGGAACATGATTGAGTGTATGATGCAGTGCCTCACAGATGACTGTGAAGTCTACAACTATAACCGTGTTACTAAAGTCTGCAACTGGGGGTCTGGTGGCTATGTTGTAGCTTTTGCTGACCAGGAGTCCAATATGTTCACTGCTGACAGCAGATCTACTGATGTTGATGTAAGTAGGAACTGAAGTTTGTCACTGTTTTGTTATATCCCTCATTTGGGTAAAATATAGGACCATTGAAATTTACTACCATTTACTATAGAAGTCAATAGTAAAAAGGGGTTTTTCTCCCTTTTCTTCAAAATAGCAGGCCATTGAATAATGCAATTACCTTTAAAATCTGCATATACATAGCTGACATATTATTTTACCCCCCAAATTAAAAAATCAGGGGGTCATTGAACTACAAAAAAGTTATTGAGAATGTATGCTTTTCCGCCGTTGACCTGTATGGTGATTGGTAGTAATCTTCAGCCTTACCTAAAATATAAAATATTGTGATAAGATCCTTTCTTTCGCTTTTTGTATTCACCAAACCTTGTTTTTTTCAAGATGAATTGTTAACGAAATAGTGTTACGCCTATTCTTTCATGCATTAGTTCCTTGAATTCCTGGCATTCCCAGGTCGCGCAGATGCACTTAGGATGCGCAGCCCTTGCACGGCCGCGGACTACATCCGGACTCAGGGAAAAGTGCAGCCAGTGTAAGCCAGCCTTGCACATCCGGCTGCACTTTGGCTGCACTTTTGCTTGGCTGCACTTTGGCTGCACTTTTTTTCCACATCCGGCTGCACTTTGGCTGCACCTTTTTGCACATCTGGCTACACTTTGGTTGCACTTTTTTTGCACATCCGGCTGCACTTTGGTTGCACATCTGGCTGCACATTTTAGTATGCCTGGGGCAGGTAGGGTATTGCGGGTGGGGCTCAGATTACTTGGGATCAACTTAAATATTTGCTTATGATTTGCTATAAAGTAATGAATATATCCATTATGGGGCAAGAAGTTGTGTTCAATCATTCTTTTCACTCTATGCTACATTTTACTTGATGGAGGAAAGAAGGTAGAAACAACATTATAATCAGTCATTGTATATGTACATTTATTTTATTTACATCCTCTGTTACATCAATAGTGTATCATGGTGAAGATGAACATTACCACAAACCATCCTCAGAAATGGATGTATGATTCAATAATGATGGTTCTAGAGTGTATATTATAAGGATAAACAAAATTTAATGACAAAATGGGTTGACATAAAAAACAGTGAAGCTCATGGTCACAATACAAGCATTTTCAGAAGAATCCATGTTAATTATTAACCAACAATAAGAAGTGAGAGAACAAATGTATTTCTTCCTCGTTTGATGGAAGTTGGCAGTTGGCTTTTGACATGGTCGGACGTACATAGCAGAGCAGCGAGTGTATGGCTGGATTATAGGGATTACAAAGCGCCCGATCGGCTACCCCCTTTTATATACTTTGCTTGGTCAATCGCAGTTTTTGGACCTAACACTTTCTACGTTTTGGACCGAACTATTTACACTTTAGCATAGGAATTTCTTTATATTACTTGTGCCAACTGGATATCGTTTGTCTGTACAGAACTACTTCATTTTAACATTAGATGGAGAAAATGAACTGAGATCAGCACTCTGCACGACCGTCTAGGTCGAACACAAATCTCCATGCGTTAAACCTGTTTGAATTGAACGACATTGCCACCTATCTCATCTGTTGTACCCTTTTCTCACCCAACCTCCGTTTCTAACGATCCCAATATCAATGCCAAACTAAATAACTTTATGGATACAATGACAATCTCGGTGAATCAAATGAGACAATCGCTAGCTGCTATTGCTAGTAAAAATGATGAGTATGACAGAAGATTTGGTGTCATAGCATCCAAATTTAATAATTCTACCCTAAGAGTGAATATCATCGATTCCACTCAAAAACTTCTAGGTACTAACATGGCTGATTTCAACCAACGTCTACCCGCAGCTGAATCTACTCTGTCGCTTCACGAGAATAGGCTTCAAGCATTGGAAGCACAACTCAATAGAGATGAGGCGGTGAGATGGGGCCAGGGTATGAGAGCCGGGGTTGGGGGTGGAGGAGGGGAGGGACGAGGGTAGGAGAGGGGGTGAGTGAAGGAGGGGAGAGGCAAAGGTTTGAGAGGGATAAGTGGAAGAGGGCTGAGAGGAGGAGGGGCAAGGGTATGTGAGGGGTGAGTGGAGGAGGGGAGGAGCGAGGGTATGAGAGGGGGTGAGTGGAGGAGGGGAGGGTTGAGATTGGGCAAGGGTATGAGAGGGGTGGGTTGAGGAGGGGAGGGGTGAGATGGGGTGAGTGTAGGACAGGGGTGAGTGGAAGAGGGCATGAGTGGAAGATGGAGGGTATGAGTGAAGAGGGGAGGGGTGAAGGTATAGTTAAGGAGCGGAGAGGCGAAGGTATGAGAGAGTTGAGTGGAGGAGGTTAGGGACAGGGTATGAAAGGTTATGAGTGGAAGAGGGGAGGGGCAAAGGCATGAGAGAGGTGAGTGGAGGAGGGGAGGGGCGATGGTATGAGAAGGGGTGAGTGGAAGAGAGGAGGGACGGGGGTATGAGAGGGGGTGAGTGGAGGAGAGGAGGGGCAAGTTAGGGTGAGTGGAGGGGCGAGATTGGATGAGGGGAGGAGCGAGATAGGGTGAGGATATGAGAGGAGGGGTGGGGTAAGTTGGGGCGAGAGTATAAGAGGGGATGAGTGGAGGCTGGGAGGGGCAAAATAGGGTGAGGGTATGAGAGAAGGGGAGTGTAGGAGGGGAGGGGCGAGATGGGGTGAGAGTGAGTGAGTGAGATTGGTTGCTTTACTCCCTTATCAACACTTTGAAGTGTTATATCAAGGGCCGGAGAGCTGAGAGGGAGGCAGTTTATGATCATACCCAGGAAATAGAGATAGAGAAGAAGGGAGAGAGAGAGACAGAGACAAGAGACAGAAAGGCACTTTATGGTCATACCCAGGACCAGATGGGGTAAGAGCATGAGAGGGGATGAGTGGAGGAGGAGAGCGGCAAGAAGAGAAGGAGAGAGGGGAGGGTATGAGAGGAGAGAAGGAGAGGGGGGGGCGGCGAGATAGGCTGAGTGTATGCAAAATATTTATATCAAAAACCACACAATTAATGTGTACAAATCAGGTGTGCAGGTGAGGTGAGGTGAGGTGAGGTGCAGAAGTGGAGATCATATCTGCTCTAGTGAAATGATGTACCATCTAGTTGACAGTGTCATCCTCCTTCACTGGATTTTGAACCATTTTCGGTGTAGATTGAGATGAATGGCCATATAAAGTCTGTTGTGGTTGTTGAGTTGGAGTTTTGCTTTATCATGACACCATCCCCTGACATCATGAATTATATTGCTGTTTAGGGTTGAAGTTCCTGAAATGTTAAGAGCATGAACTTTATCATATTGTATTGTTTTAAATATCTTTATAAGGTTTTTATTTCAAAACAATTTCACACAAGTGGTAGCTTATCCACACAGAATAAAAGAATGACATACATACAATACGATTTAGACCAGTTGGTCTATAAACAGATTTGGTGCAAAGTAAATTATCTAGAACATTTTCCAGGTGTCATAAGGGCCAGTCATATCTATCAAGGTTGAGCTTAGTCTTCATGCCACTGATCGTAAGGTTTCTTTAAATTCGACCAGGGGCTATCCTTCTCACCTACAGGAAGCCTATTCCACAAGGTAGGGCCTTGTATATGAGGTAATATTGTACAGACTAAGTGTCGACTAGCAGCGAGCCTAGGCTGACCCCTGGATCTACTTTAATATTTAAATATCACAGGGATCGTAGTTAGGGCTTTGTACTCGTAAATAACAAATATTTTGCTGTGGATGAGTAGCATTGCTGGTGCACTCGTCCACACTTATGACTATGAGTACACCAACGCAGAGTAAATTAATAGATTGTAAATTCTCACACAAGGTTTCATTGAAAATAAAATCGAAAAGAAGCATTAAGGGCAAATGACTTCCTAGTTTCTATTTTCTCTCTTCTTACTCCCTCCTCTTTCTCTGTGACCCCTCCTCCTTATGCACACTTCTTACATGATGACATTCTACTCAATATTTCATTTAATGATCTGCGAACATGCATTCTACAATGAATACAATTATCAATTATGTTTCAAACATTTTTGAAAGCTTTTCTAACCAACCTCTCCCTCTCCCGTCCCTCCCCCTTAATATCCGGCCCCTCCCTTGTGGGCCTTGAGGTTATTCACTAGGACTGCTGGTAGGACTAGGCCTAGACAAAGTATTCGTCCCCTTGCTCCCAGAGGGGGAATCAGGGAATCAAGGCCAGCGACCTCTTTTTCAACCTAAGCCCCCACCCCCCGCCTCCCCCCTAAAACAAGTGCCCCCCCCTATATTTTATCTGTTCCGCCGCGCCTGCTATAGGCCCCCTCCACAGCAGCACTAGAGTCTCAGTTGTACGGGCCTTGTAGGCCTGCACCCCCGACCTCAGTACAGCCTCAGGTCGGCCTCCTCAGCGACCTGCAGACCTCCCAAGGGACCACGCAACCTACCACTGGACCTCCTGCCATAATATTCAAATAAATGGTATATAGGGAAGCGGACTATGTACCCCATGCATACATGTGTGTTTGATAATAAGACCTACAACATTTTCTATGCTACTGCCTTGTAGGTTAGTTTAGGTTACCGTAGCTAGTTGCTGTTAGCTAGGCCTATTGTTTATTTTAACGGACATGGCCGCCATTTTGGATTGAGTAACAAACTAAGATTGCGTAAACAAGATCTAAAACAAGAAACTGGATTTAATACAAACCAGTGGTATTCACAAATGGGCCTTGCAATCGTTCTAGTTACCTCTACTGGTATTGTAAATGATAAATACAATAAATGCTTCTTACCTTTTGTGAGAATTACGGCCTGAAGCTGCGGTAAATGTGCCGTCGGGTTTAATAAAAAGATAGTTCAAAACAACAGGCGTCGCACTTTCAGGCCTATACGCTAGGTGGCGCTTCTGTAGTTAATTAATTATCCCTAAGTAGATCTAGGCCTGGACGTGCTGGGAATGCACGGTCCCTATTTGTTTGTAACTTTACTATGCAGTTTTAATTCCTTAAATACAAGTTTACGATTTTGTACATATTTTTTAACTACAACTCTTAAATCTCAAATAGAGAATAGGAGGGTCGGTGTGAGTTTATATTGTTATTTTCAGACATCTCTAATGTATGGGTGGCACTTTTATAGGGGTTACAAAATACGAAAAATTATAATCTACCATCTATCTCTCTACACAGATAATTGTTTTGTCAGAATGTAGCCTAAGTGTAATCAATTATAAACCTTTCATTTTGCTAATTTATGTGTTAAAGTTTTTGTAAAACTGCGTTAGATCTAATAGGCCTATTGCTTGAAAGACGAGGGTATGGAAAGCACTTAGGCTAATGATGACCACCTTCACCATCCTAACTAAAGGGGTACCCACATTGGATCGGTTTTCGAAATCGTACAATTTCAAAGTCTACAATTGATTGTAGTGCCAATCGTGTCCCAAATCATGGTAAAAAAACGAATCGGCCGACTTTTTAAAACCCACACAATACCCAAATTCTGGCCCGATTCAGGGAAAAAGTGTAGGCCCTAATCGTGGTGAAATCAACCCACACTGGATTGATTTCACTACGATTTGGGAAGGCTGTGGCAAATATTTCTATCTTATTAGCAGGGCAACGCCTCAATTCGTTCATGGTGGACAGTGCGGTTTTTTTCATGTAAATTACTTAAATATTCTATTGGCCTTAAATAAATAAAATAAAAATAAAATATATTTTTTATTTTAGAAAAATAACATTTTCACGTTTTCTTGAATACCGACCAGAATATCATTCCCACAGGTTTGTGCATATTAAATCATTTGTAGACAACAAAATATTGATATTATACACCAACCCCATTGAGTGTCTGTAATTCGAAACATCACAGAATTTTACTATCATTTAAAAAAAGTCATTTTTCCCAGTTAGAGACAAATCCTTATGTTCAGGCGTTGTGGGTGTTACTCTGAACTAATGCTGTATCTTGGAAAGGTTTACACATGGTAATCCGATTTAATATTGGATACCTTTGATTCCATTATTTCAATGAGAAAATGGGTCTGAAACTGTCCCTAATAGCCGAATTCATGTCCCCTTTATGGCATATGTGATAGAAAATAGTACTTTATTATCGAAATGATTTTGTCCCAGACCATCTGTCCCTAAAAGCTGAATGTACTCATTACCCGTGTCCACAATAAACAGATTACACTGTAGTCTACAGCTAGAGCATGTCTAATGTCTGACCAAATATGGCCATCTTTGTATGGAGGATCGTTGGTACAGCCCCCTCGCGCGGGAACATGTATTACGGCTGTACAAAAAAGCTAGCGCAGCGGCCGTCGCACTAGACAAGCGATATGGTGTTAAAGCTAAAGACTACCGTCCTGGTGCGAGGCTCGTACAGCTGGGCAGCAGACGTAGTATTCTGGCACCTTTCCCGCATCCGACGGCAGGTGCCGTGTGACTCGGGTTGACCTTTAAGGACTAGATATTTTCCCCTATAATGATCAACATTTCATCCTATTTTAATACTGAAGTTCTATGTTAGTACACATACTATGGCTGATTCAGGGATTCAACTTACCATCATTTCTGTCTTTGTCTTTTGTTTCTCCAATACAAAAATGCAGTGATTTAACTAAACACAGTACAGTAAATGTTTAAATGGTTTACACAGCGAGTCCTACAGGGTTAGACTGGTTGACTCTTTTGTTCTTATTTAACTTTAAAGTTAGCCATGACGAATACATGAGCACAGACATGTTACCCCTTGCTGTTGAGCTAGATTTCTAAATGTTTTGCCTAGGATTGAAGTGCATTCATTGGATGGGTTTTGGTGGGAAATGTGTCTATTTCCTGTAGGTTGTGGGATTAATGAACAGCATTGAGGGCAGGAAGACAGCCTTGGTATTTAATAATGCCTGTTAGTGTGCTTTGTTAATAGTAGGACCTCTGACCTGTCATAAATGGGGGGCATTAATTTGTTTATTCTATTGAATGTTTGCATGTCAACTTTGTACTATCATAATCGTTGAAATGGCAGTGTGAAGAACTGAAAGCCGAAATGTCCCATATTGACATATATGACGGACACATTGTAAGTTTTGATCATCAGGTATTGAGTCTACAGGGACTTATCATAACTTATAGAAAGACTCTGTACACAAAATATGGTTCTCATCTGTCTCATCTTTAGTGGAAATTATTAAGTTTTCAATGAATTCCAACAATGAAGGCTCTACTTAGGTCACAGTAATTGAGGACAAATATTCAAAAGGCCCAAAAAGACAGATTCCCCAATCCGATTTTGTTGGAATAAAGTTTCCCTTAAAGCGAAAAACCCATATACTATTACAGTCACAGTGTCTTAGAATAGTTTGAGAGCCTTCCCAAATTTGTAAACATTAGCTGGATGTGTATTCTCCAAGACTCAAAAATGCTGTTTTCCAGCCGTTTTCACCTCCTAAAGTGCTAGCGAATGTAATATAAAGTATGCTGATACGTCTGATGGACTTTTTTTGTGTGTCATATTGGAATAATGAGTATAATCACCATTCAAAATGGGAAAGCCTATTGATCTGGTGCCTCCCGCTCTCTGCATAGACACACAGTATGGCTGCCAGTGAGGATAGCTGCTGACTATAGGGTGACATCATGGGAATACTATTATCAGTTTCGAATTAACCAGCATTTGAAATAAAAGGTGCCCAGATGATTTAGCAATTTAAAATAACTGCAGGCAAGTTGTTTTGTCCATGAGTTTGCCCACACATGCAAGCTAGAATTACAGCAAAATTCAGGGGGTTATATTATGACCAGAAATTGAATGAACATCTATAACACAAATGTGGAGGTTTTCGGTTTTGATTTTTGGTCAAATTTATGGACCATTCCAGTAAATATTTGTTAGATATTATATTCAGGGTTTTCAAACAGAAATTAAATAATTAAATAATATACCTGCATTTGGGTCTGCTTGACTCTTGTGTGTAGGTATGGTATGTATGGTTACATCACAGTGTGTGTATGTATGTATGTATATATGTATGTATGTATGTATGAATGTATGATGGTGGTAGGTCTTCACAAACTTGGACAGAGGCCACCATGGGGGTCGTCAGTCTGCTACTGGTGCAGTCTTCCTAGTAGACATGCCTTATGCCCTAGTCACTTACTTATTTTTTTTTCATTTGCTAGACTTGTACAATGTACCATGGTATGGATGTGTGTATGTATGTATCGTATATGAGTAATTCTCCCAAACGGGCAGCATTTGATTTCAGGAGGCCATTTTTTTAGAAAAAATAAAATTCATCGAATCTCTACAATTTTTGGCGTACATATAGAAGGGAATATCAGCATTATACAGACAAAGTTTGGGAAGGCTGTGCCAAATATTTTGATCCCTACACCTATGATTAAGAAACCCCATTTTTGCCTATTTTTTGCCTTATTTCGCCTATATCAAGCAAGATTTATCAAATAATATTGTGTAAATTTGTGATGTGATACCCAGTAATTATGCCAGCAATATTAAATGACAAAGTAACAGCTAGGAAATCGATGATGGCCACCAACATAGGACCTGGTTGTAAGCAAAGTTTGAATAACTTTTTGTCAAAATATCCGTTTTATTTCTATAGATTAACTGTCCTAATATATTAGGACCTCTATATTTCTATTAATTATGGCGTAACGGCGACGCTATGGCGTAACGGCGACATTCCAATATATGTTCACTGCAATTCAACAGCATCTGTATTCATTTATATTTATATTTTCGACCATTTTCCAGCAGGCATGAACAATTATTAGGAAAGACGAAATTTCATGAAAATGTTTTTTTAAAAAAAATATTGTAGATATATCACATGTCGTAATGCGACATAAAATATTCCCATAACAGTTCAAGGATTTTTTTGTGAGGTTTTATGAAGTTTCAGGGATGTTGTATGCTAATAAGTTTTGTTTTTACCTAGATATACATACGTATACATCTTCCTCACACAACAAACTGAATGCAGTTTGATATATTTAGTTACTCTTGGGGTATTTTATAGTTTTGAAGTCAATGTATGTCGTAACGGCGACACAAATGGCCATTTCCACCAATTTGACAACATTTGGGTCCCTAGACACCCCCAGAATACCAAAAAATAATTTTTACTTTTATCAGTTGATTTGTTATTCTCTATCAACCTCACATATATGCACATTAAACTGTCAAGTTTGGAACCATTCTGATTATTAGTAACTTTTCTACAGGGGGGTCGAAAAATAGATCCCAAATATGAAAAAAATGCCAAAAATAGCATGTCGAATAATGGTACATATTTCTACATATATGAAGATTTAAATAAGAAATAGATAAAACAAATATGCAAATAATGCATTGAACTATTTTGTACTTGATAGGTCTCGACATAAGGATCCTAACACCTTTTATTTGGTGAAAATATTCTAACTAGAAGAAAAGTTACAGCAAAATAACCATTCTGTAATGGTAATGATAATGGCAGCGGCAAGGGTGACAGGTCATTGACCCTCTGCCCACATTATTATGCATGTATACACATTATATAACTCATTATATTTAGAATATATATAACATTCATTACCCTTGTTTACCTTTTGAAGTTAACTTGAATACTTGTATTGATTGTTCCTGTTCTGTTCAAGTATTTAGATGCAAATTTTTTAAGGATAAAGGTTCTAATATTATATATGTGTTTGGGATGTAATTTGTGACATTTTATGATGGCAGACGTGACGTAGACGACGTGACAAAGACGACAAAAGCGTGACGAAGACGACAAAAGCGTGACGAAGACGACAAAAGCAATTTGCAGTAAAAATCATGTAAAAACTACTCGGAAATCATTAATTTTGGTCTACATAGACTGCTATTAAGCAAAGTTAATAATAAATGTCAAATTTAAAGTTTATTATTAAATTCATACCTTGTTAGGCTCTAAAAACGGTAAAATAGGCGTGACGAAGACGACATGAGCTAGGGCTCCAAGGGGTTCCCACCACCTTTTGCCGCCATGTTATTTCTCAGCTAAAATTCAAGAAAAACTCAAATTAATACATTTGATATTTTATACCTACATAATCCCATGCACTCTATCATTATTCATCAAAATTTGATATAATTTTTTTTTTTTTTCCACCTTATTTATTTATTCCACCTTAGGCACACAGCGTGACGAAGACGACATGGGGGGGTACCCACAATTTTTTTTTTTTATTTTTGATGGCTTTTGGCCAAAAAATATTTTTTTTGCATTTTTTTTTTACACAGATCATATTCACGTAACCTTCTATCACAACATATAAAAAAAAATGTTCAATTTTGAAGATTATTTAGAAATTTAGCAATTCCACGGACTAATGGCTGTTAAAAAAAATGATTTTTGCCTCCAAAATGGGATTTTGAAATAAAAAAAAAAAAAAATTGGGCTAAAAATGACAAAAATGTTGTTCCACAGGTTGGTAGAAGCATCCTATCACAAAAAATAATCAAATAAATGATAATTAACTTGATTTAAGCCCATTTTACCCCTTTCCACGGTTGGGGGCCAAATGTTGTCAAATTGGTGGAATTGGCCAAATATTCCAAAACAATATTTTCCATGTCTAGATCAGTCTATATTATAGTCCAGTCAAACTAAAATTGTGCAAGGAACAAATTGCAAGAAATCATTTTTTTGCTGGATCATGTAGGGATGGTAGAGGACATTTACCAAAAAAAAGTCCCGTGCCCTGGGCCTCTGCAAAGGTTCCCGAAATGGCCACTAGGGGAACCCGCTTTCACTTTTTATTTTATAACCGCCGGAATATGAGATTTAGAGCTTAGGTCATATTAAACCATCTTTAGAGGACTTAATACTCTTTCGTTTCATATATAACATGTGTCTCTGGCGGTAATAGTCACTGAGATATGATACCTCAAAAATTAAGGTTTTTTTCGAAATATTTTGTTATCGTCAATCAACTGGAAACATTTCATAGATGACGAATAGTAGCAGCCTAAGGCCTATTAAATGGTTTGTAGGAAATAAAGAGAGCTTTCATATGAGCCATAATCCACGCTTTAATCAGGAGAATTCGATTTTCTAGAATTTTTTTCCTGAAAAAATGTTGATCAATTATTTTTCCCTTTTATGATATTTTTTTTCAAAAACACTCCATGTGTCCCCCTTATATTTTATATCGATAAAATGTCATTAGAAACCTTCATATATATGACAAAACCAATATGCATTCATTTAAGAGTGATAATTAGACATACAACAGACAGCCACCAAGAAAGGAAGATATTTTCTTGCTGCCACCTGGGAGTACCAGGGAAAGTTTGGCTGTGGCTCAAACAGAACTTTGGATCAGGAAGGCGTGCTAGGAGTTCTGAGGTGGACGCCAGGAGGTCATAGGGAGTGGAGAGCATACATTCCACCATCAGCACAGTATCTCGTCGAAATGCATGAGAGGCCTTTAGGAGGCCATCTCGGGAGAGATGAGACATTGGATAAGGTCAGGATATTCACCCGCCCTCTCTACAGACGTGGGGCTGTATGTGGCTACCTGCACAGCCTGTTAGAGGAGGACACCTCCAACCAGAGGCAGGAGGATGCCACAGGCAGAGAGACCATTGAGAGGGCCCTGGGAGGAGATAAGATGGCGATGGACATAACTGGCCCTTTTCCAAAGACTCCTTGAGGAAATCGATATGTGCTGGTAGTGTGTGACCTGTTCACACGATGGGTGGAAGCGTTTGCCATACCTGACTTCACAGCTAAAACAGTGGCTGAGGTGGTAGTCACAGAGGTTGTATGCAGATATGGAACACCACTTATCTGGCATACAGACCAGGGGCGAAATTTTGAATCCAACCTATTCAATGAAGTAGCCAAATTGTTGGGGGTTTGGCGCACCCACTCCACTCCATACCACTCCAAACAGGGGTGTCAAGCGGCTTAATAGAACTCTTGGAACCATGATGTCGGGGCTAGTAAATGAAACACACACAGATTGGGATAATTACATCAACTTTGTCACCAGTGCTTACCGTGCAACAGCACACAAAACCACAGGATTCAGACGAAACTTCTTAGCCCTAGGTCGAGAGATGAATATGCCCTGGGATGTGGCTTATGGAAACCCCCCAGGCCAGTGAGCAGAGACCACCAGCGGATATGCCCTCCACCTGCTGGAGAGGTTAGAGAAGGCAAATGTAACAGCCTTTGAAGCCATGCAAACAACCAGGGCTAGACAAAAGGAATACTGTGATATGAATGTGCAGGAAGTTCAGTATAGTGAAGGCCAAAGTGTGTGGATATTCCAGCCAATAAAACATGTTGGCAGGTCACCAAAGTTTACGAAGTTTTGGACAGGCCCATGGTGGGTGATAGAGAGACTTGGTGATGTGGTTTACAGGGTGGAGAGAGGAAGGAGAAAAAAGGTCGACCACGGTGACATCATGAAACCAGCTCATGTTGGAGCCAGGGTGGTCCCAGATACCGTAAAACCAAGTGAAGACCAGTACGGGCGACCTGTTACACCACCACCTCTTGACCCCTAAAAGAGAACAGATACCAGGAGCAAAGAACAACGGCACACAGATCTTGTGAAGGCCAGTCTCAAGCGCGTAGACCTGAGGTCATGGGAGAATATTCAGAGACATGGGAAAGAAGCAGGTCTGTGCCTGCTATTAATAATAATAATAATAGATTTTTATTTCCATATTACATTTGCAACAATTGTCATACAATGTAGAATTAAAAGAGAGAAACCTATGGAAAGAGGAATAATCTCTGTGACAGTCACAGCTCTTCCGAATATCCCTTAAATTTTGTTTTATTTTGCTATCCCTATTATTTGTACATCTATTTCTAGTTAAAATATAGACAGTGTCTAATATTGGACCTGCCTGCTACATATTACAAAATAAAGTAAAAGCAAGGCAAAACTAAGTGAATAAAATGAAGGGTGTCTCAGGACTTTTCCCAGCGCCAGCAAACTAGCTGAACATGTGAGGACACATCAGAACCTTACAATGGGGAAAAAGTGTGGAGACTGTGCAAAGATTTTTAGGACTGGCCGCCAACAGAATATGAGAAATCATAGGAGGACAGCACATGGAGATAGCATGGAAGAGGACGTAGCCATGTCTGATGTGTTGGTCATAACCTGTCGGAGAGGGAGGGTTGCTACCCCAGAGGAGCAACACCTGTCTAGAATTGGTTTCAGGAATGCACCACCCACAGCAGCTGACGCCATTCCTGCTCCTCCTTTTACATCTCCTCCAGCTAAGATAAGGTGCAGGTGCTACCAGCAAAAGACAGAGGCATTGTCTCCAGGAGGAGTTGGATCAGATGCAATGGTACCTGAGATTGTGAGGGGAGAGGTAAGAATAGTTCACAAGGACATTAAGATGTGTGTAGATGGCGAGA
This sequence comes from Sthenelais limicola, assembly GCA_942159475.1. NCBI lineage: Eukaryota > Metazoa > Annelida > Polychaeta > Phyllodocida > Sigalionidae > Sthenelais > Sthenelais limicola. Next base: position 107,153,256 of record OW804099.1, read on the forward strand.
AAATGCAGCTGGGAATACCAGCTCCCACCAATCAGACACCTATGCTCACCACTGAGATGGTGTATCAAGAAACCACAATTGCTGCTCCGGTTAGCGATGTAACTCTAGCAGCACAGGGGCTGTGTGGACTGAGGACCCCCTCCCCCTCTCTGTCTGCAGAAGATAGCCAGCTCTCTCACAGAGCCACTATGAAGAAAGTGGTGGAATGGTTGGATTCCAATTTATTACGAAAGCATGCCACCAGCTCGGATAGCACAAGTTCAACAGGTAGTGTCCAAGGGGAAGAGTCAGGACAGTTGCATACGCAACAGTAACCACAATACCCATTGTTAGCATTGTCGTTTCCAAACTCATTAGCATTAACCTCAAGGCTCTGATTGGGTCTCGTTACCATTAAGCCATTACCAGAAGCAGGTACAGTATAGCACGATGTGCGCACACAAGCACACCAAGAAGAACTCTCAATCAGATATAGCCACTTTTACAAGTACAGACAGTTCCAAAGAGGAAGTACACAATGCCAGCATTAATATAATGGTCAAGGTTCATAAAGGCAGGAAAGGAGATCAAGACCTTGATAAACCATGCTACAAGAAGTACAAGGAGAAAAAGAAAACCAGTACATTCATACACCTTAAGGACTTGCCCCCTACCAAAGCTGCCATGTCCAGGCATTCAGAAAGAGTGTATTGTCAGGTTCAGGAATAGACAGAAAACGACGTAGATCCTGCTGACTGGGGATGGAAACTAGTTAATGGTCAATATGAGCCCATACCTACAGATATGCCTGTGGGACCTCCAGAACTGCTCAAATCTGTCAAATTACACAACATCTGATTGTGCTGGGGCCAAGTGTACATGCAGGAAACATGGCCTTAACTGCTCTCCAATGTGCAAGAGCTGCCAAGGATATGCTTGCCAAAACAGTAAGAATAAAGTGAGAATAAAGAGGATGAGCTTGAATTTAATGACATTTAATTATTTCTATTCTATATTATGCTTCACATCTAAGCAAGGGTTGTACATAATAACAGAATATAGCTACTATAACTTCATATAAGGTATGAACTTGAAAGAAAGAATTTTGAATGAATATATGTTGTATTTTTGCATTTTTGCATTAAAATCCAAGATGGCTGCCATTTGGGTCATTGAATGACAATGGATATTATTTCTAATATGATATGAGATATAATCATTGATAACACAACATATAATGACAATTCTGATATAAAATACAGTGTAAATCTAAGTTGTGGTTAATCTTAAATATTTACTGATTTAGCGGAATTACTGCCCGATCATGCTTAAAACACACAGTGTGTTCATATGACTGTAGATTTTTTAACTGAAATGGAATAATTAGGAGTGTCTACACATATTAAAAGTTTTCTAAGTGGATTGTGTTCAGAAAAAATCCATATTAGAAATGATACATTCATTTTCACCTCAAAAATCGAAAAATTTCAACTTTCGGGTGGCCGCCATTTTGGATTTTGGGCATCTCTGGTCTCAATAAAGAATGAAGCTCATCAATAGGTTCTTGGGCACTCAAAACAGAAAGATTGATGCCTTCAATTAAATATTATGAAAATTATAGCTGATATATATGGAATTTCTCCATTTCCCACCAAAATCCAATCAAATTCTCATGATAAAAACATAAATTTTAGCTCAAATGAAAGGTCACTTTATTCCCTACAAACAATTTAATAAGTCCGAGGCTGCTACTATTCGTCATCTATGAAATATTTCCAGTTGATTGTTGATAACAAAATATTTTCGAAAAAAACCTTAATTTTTGAGGTATCATATCTCAGTGACTATTTAGGCCAGAGACACATGTAATATATGAAACGAAAGAGTATTAAGTCCTCTAACGATGGTTTAATATGACCTAAGCTCTAGATCTCATATTCCGGCGGTTATAAAATAAAAAGTGAAAGCGGGTTCCCCTAGTGGCCATTTCGGGAACCTTTGCAGAGGCCCAGGGCACGGGACTTTTTTTTGGTAAATGTCCTCTACCATCCCTACATGATCCAGCAAAAAAATGATTTCTTGCAATTTGTTCCTACCTTTGCCCAAATTTCACTTAGATTGACTGGACTATTAGTGACTACATAAATATTGTGTTTTTTCATAATAACGAACATGTGTGCATGTGTAGAAACCATTTTGTTCTAGCAGAAGTAATATATTTTCCAAATACATCAGTGATTACATTCAAATTCCGTAACTATTACATATTTTCTAGCCTGAAATAGCCCTTTTATCACAATAGTGGCGAGGATTTTGGTATAAGAACTTTGAAAGGGGGGTTCCCACAGCTTTATTTTTGCCAAGGAATTCAAATAAAATTGTTATGAACATGTGTGATCATCCTAAATACAAGTTGTAGATACCCTAGGCTGGAAAACCAAATGATGCCCTATTGGGAGAATTACTCATATACATGTATTTGTATGTATCTACCTAGAGATATGGTGATATTTTGGTCTGGACGTCCTTATTTCTGTTGAAAATAACTATACTTGTCTGTGTGTATGTCTGTCCAAGTCTAGCATGTAGGAGAGGCAGAGCGGCAGATTCAAACTGACCTCATTCAGTGTATGACTGCGTTTAGTACTGCTAAATCGACACACATATATATGTTCATTAATATACCCCCTGCGTTTGGACCATCCCAGGGGTATTATCTTCTCTTGGAAGGTGATGTTAATATCAGGGATGCAAGTTCTCTGTCAGTTGACGGATTTCCGTTAATCTCCTCATCACCAAAATGTGTATATTAATTTCGTCAAATTACCTATAAAAACTTTGAAAAGGGTTGGTCGTCAATGTACTGACTGAATAGCATGTCCATGTACCCCAGCGTCAAGCGCGGTGCAATTTTGTGCTCCATGTAGTAACATCTGACGCTGTTCTGACGTGTACCCTGACGCGCAAAAATCGCGGCCGATTTTTGCGCAATTTATTAAAGAAAAAAGTGCAAGAGTGTTCACTGGGTATTTCAAAGGAAAAACTTGTATCACATCTAGTTCCCAGAATTTTAAGACTTATAATATTTTGGGCTTTTCATCCTTCAACCATCTTCATTCAATGACAGAAAAATGATAACGATTGGATATCATGATGAAAATTTGATAATGGCCCCCATTTCACTGGAATCGACCATCTATATAATTGTGTATGAGCCTATGCTATTCTATACATCTGAGGTGACAAAGCACGTACAGATCTGGCACTCCAAGGCTTGTAGTACACAAGAGGTGACCTATATTATATACTGCTTCTATTGTTTGTGTCATGGTGCCAAATATGGTTGAAGTGACAGAATGTGGCTCCAGGTTTGGGGTTAGAGTTCTCCTCAGAATTTACCACATAACACAGCTGATTGGCTCCATGGCTGTGTATGTTAGTTTATAGTACTTCTCGTTGTGTCATTTCCCCCGTTATTTCAATCACCTTCTTCACTCTGTCTCTGCCACATATCCATATCTATTTGGACCCCATCCCATTTGGGGCCATACTTTTTCTGGGCGAGGTGTTGCATATCTCCAGACTATATCGCCATCTTTAAATATCTTAGGCCGGGCTCGTCTGTCAAAGTAGCATTTCTGATATACAGCCGAATGGCCCAGTTGCTCTCTGACAAAACGATGCCCTTTCGTGAGTAACATTCAAATTTCCTCCACAAATGCAGTATGGCATGGGAATTCAACATCACCCGTTAATGTCCCATGAATTATATCGGCTGGCACCGTCAATTCAGTGCCGAATACAACCAAGTTAGGGGTGCACAGTGTGCTTTTATGTAGAGCTCCCCTATAGGCATGATACACGGCACCAGCAAATCCCAGTTTATGTCCTCATACTCTGTGAGATACAACAATTGCTCCATTAGAATGTGGTTAAAGCATTTAAGCTGTCTGTTCGAGCAAGGTCGATACAGGAGTGTCATCATCTTCTCTATATCGAGCAGCGTGAGCAACTTCTTCAACAGAGCAGACTGGAACTATGGCGCTCCATCAGTCTGCAACGAGACTGGCGGTCCGTATCTCAGAGCCATCGCACATGTCGCTGCTGTGTGGTCGGGAAGTAGATAAGCCTCGGCCCACTTAGAAAAGAAGTCGGTGACCACCATCACACAGACGTTGCCCCTTGGGGTCCTTCTAAATGGTCCAATGATATCCAAGACTATGCAACTCCAACGCACTCCATGAATCTCTTTCTTCAGTGGTGTAATCCCTTTTCCTCCGCGGCTCATACACAAAGCACAGACCTCACACCCCTTCACCCAATTGGCAATATCTTCACGGATCTTAGGCCAAATAAACTTTTACCAGGCAGCTTGATACGTTTTAAACTCACCAAAATGGACTGTGAGTTTGTTTCCATGCAAAGTGCAGAAAAGGTCTGTACGCAAACCAACGGGGATGGCTACCCTCGTATACACCACACTGTTATCATTTTCCCAGTCCATACACAACAAATCATCGTCGACTCGCATCGATTCCATCTTTCCCATATAGAAACAAAACTCATTGCCTTCGGCTAGTAAGGTTTTCTTATCTAGTTTCGGCAATTCTTTCCGTACTATTGCGATCACCCTTTTGATAGTCTTGTCACTCCATTGTGCAACTTTTAAGTGATCTCCTGCTAATGAGGAAAAGATCTCGTACTCGACCATCATAGCGGCTGCAACTGCCTCGTGTGCACCGCAATCAGGACAGACGGCTCGTGGGCATCTCTTGACTGGCAATCGGGACAGGGCATCCGCATTAACAAGCTTCTTCCTGTAAGGTGATAAGCCACCTAGCCAAAATGTTTGTGGGGTCTTTGAAATTCATTAGCCAGCGCCCTATTATGTAATGCTGAAATTTACACAAGTAGGTTAGCACGGCTAACAATTCCCGTTTGGTTGCACAATAATTGCGTTGCGCTCTAGTCAAGGTGTTACTTGCATAACTAAGGACGACCTCACGGTCTCTTTGGACTTGTGACAGCATACCGGCCATCCCAAATCCACTTGCATCCGTGTTGAAGATTATTGTCCCTGTTGCTTGTGGGTAACCCAGGACCGGTGCGGTCGTTAAGAGCTTTTTAAGTCCTTCAAAAGCTTGGATACAGTTGGCGTCGAGGGTAACCCGTCAAGTGTTTTTCTGTTCACAACCCACTACCAAAGACTGTAGAGGTTGTGCAACTTCCGAGAACTTCGGCATGAATTCCCAGTAGTGTGATGCAAAGCCCAAACACTGACAAACTTCCCTCACTGAGCCAGGTGCCGGCCATGACTGTACCTTCTTAATCTTGTCCAGGTCCGCTTGAACCCCTTTCTGTGATACAATCTGTCCCAAGTACCTGACTTCCAGTTTGAAATATTCACATTTCATGGGCTTGAGTTTCAACCGATATTCACGCAATCTTTTCAGGTTAGCATGTGAGCAATGCTTCATTGAACGTGGATCCAAATATGATGATATCGTCCAAATACACCAGACAACACTTCCAGCTTAGGCCAGCAAGCATATGCTCCATCATTTGCTCGAAGGTCGCCGGGCATTACATAACCCAAAGCTCATCACCATGAACTGAAACAGCCCCATAGGCGAAGAGAAGGCAGTCTTCTCTTGGCTGCTCTCATCCATGGCGATTTGCCAGTATCCACTCTCCAGATCCAGCGCTATGAACCACTTATTTCCTCCCAGTGCCTCTATGCACTCGTCAATTCGGGGCAAGGGGAAGGAATCTTTCTTAGTCACTTGGTTCAACGGTTGGTAGTCCGCACAGAACCAGTCACCGCCATCTTTTTTCTTTACAAAAACTACTGCTGCGCCCCAGGGGCTATTACTGGACTCGATCACACCTTTATCCAGCATGTCTTGTATTTGTTTTTCGGCCTCCTATCTCCTACCTGGTGCTATTCGGCGGTAGGGTGCTTTCACTGGAGCTGCATCTCCAATGTCTATTACATGTCGAACCTTATAAACCAGCGTTTGCCCTGGGAGGCGGAAGCAGTCTTTGTACTTATTTAGGAGGTCCATTAATTTGATCCGATCGTCCGCCTCTCTCAGGTCAGACCTCCTCACTAATTCTACTAATGGGCAAGTGGTAGCCGGGGCATAGGTACCTCCGGTTCCAAAAGCTCTATGTCTACTATTGGCGAACTAAAGTCTTCCTCCAGCTCCCGTATAATAGCAGTTTGCAGGCCAACCTTGGCGGCAAACCCGGTAGGATTACATAGGGTTAACGTGCCATGACTTTCTTCGTCCGCTACCGATGTGCCAATCCACATGAAACCTCCCAGCTCCGACTCGTCTGACTCAAAGAAAAAGTCTTTACCAATGATCGCCAGGTCCAATCCGGTACATACAGATGCAAAGGCGCCAATAAAGACACCCTGATAATTGCCCCGAGAGAGGGACCTGCTTTGCATCGATCGACAATTAATGGTATGTCCATCGTCGTCCATGGTGAATTTGCCCGACCAGTTGGGCCATACCCAGTATACCTGATTCTTCGCCAACTAACCCACTCACTACTAAACAATTGAGGGCGTATAATACACCTCCTAACCCGAGGGCTATTTGTATGCACCCATGTGTGTGTACAACTCTCATGTCAAAATCACAGAGATCACATACCCTGGTCCACCTCCAATATCAATATATGCCCCGGCAAACAAGCTAGCTCCGGATTACCAATTTTAACCCTCATGGCGGAGCACAAGGTTCTAGTCCACTCACATTCTACACGGTTGGCACCGTTCGTCCCCTTCCCGCTACTATCGTGGGCGTCCCCTAGCATAGAAGAGGGTACCAGCGAGTTCATATAAGCAGACTTGATTTCTGGATTCAGACAAGTTGCGGTGTGCGTACTGACTGCCCAGGTCCCTGATTCACCACTTAGGAGGACCCGGCAAGGTTTGTCAACTCAGCGAACCCTTTTCGGCTTGCGGCAGACTTCTTCACGAGGTCATCTAGGGCTTGAAAATGTTGCCGGCGTTCATCGCAATCCATCAGTACATGGCCTTCTTTTCCGCAATAATAACATTTAATAACACAAGCAGGCCGGCGGCAAGGTGGATGTGGTTCTTCATGATCTTGCTTTACTGCAGTTTTTCCTTGCCCCAAGACTTTGCCTGCCACACTTTATAAGTACTGAATTCGGCTAAGAAGTCACTGGTATCTTCGGCTGCGCCCCGGGCTGCAGCGGCGGATACCACTTGCGTAGTTGGACCCACTTGGCTGTCCATCGGCTTCTCCATATGCAAGACATGCGTTTCTAGCCGAGTATAGATCTCATTACTACACACATCTATATAATATACCTTGTAGCACTAGCAGCCGCAGAAACGATGTTTTTCGGTTCCTGCAGTGCAACGTATTTCGCCATTTCATGGTCGATGAGACCATCCAAGAACACCTTGACCACTACCTCATGCAGAGTAGCATCCCATTGCCCAAACACATGCAAGGCTCGTGAACTAACCATTTGCGAGAAGTTGGCTGGGCTTTGGCCCACTGTCTGCTTTGATTTGAAGAACTCATTCCTCCTTGTTGCTACCGATTTTTCCGACTGATAGTCGTACTCCAACATTTGGAGGACTTCGTCCAATGTATATTCTTCTGGTTCGAGAAGCAATGCTTGGGGCATATGCTTCCCAACAGCGGCCATCTGGTGCACCTTATAGGTGTCATCGTCCCAATTCATAGTGGTAGCAACCATTATTGTCCTACGTTGGTAGTCCCTCCAGTCCTCTTTGCCGTCCCATTCAGGAAATGTCAAGGGCCGGGGTTTTAACATTGGCTTTGCAGGATTGAAATTTGGCTATCCGTAACTTGGTTCCCTCTGTAGTGGGTAATAATCAGTGGCCGGGTTAATGGACCGCCTAACCAGCTTTCTACTGGCTAGGTGTTGAGCTGGGTCCCAAGAGTCTGGATCGTCCGCCTGATGTGCTACAACCACATAATCTGTGGGTATGTTTGATTGCCTGCTCTTTTTCAACTTTATTTTCCCCATAATGGTGGGATTTGACATCCGATTGCCTAGTTCCAAGTTCCGGTCTCCTGATCTCCTTTTCTCTTGATGTTTGACCAAAATCCGGAAGCTCGTTCATCAATCGGTGGTAGGACTCTTCTGACAGGCCGAGTGGTTTGCCTTTAGGCGTACTGACAGATGCGGTTGGGTTAGGGTTACCTAAATTCCAACCAACTGACCTTGACCTATCACCTTCTCCTGATCGGCTATTGTTGCGAAATTATTTTTCTTCCGCATCACAAGCAAATTTCTGACCCGCTAAATCAGTTTTTAATTTCTCGACTGTATTTGCTTGCTCAAATATTATACCTCTCAAAAATGCTTCATCGTCATGTGCCTTCAGAAGGTCTTCCTGTACCCTTGCCACCAGTTCTAGGGCTTCCTTGCCATGTACTGCCGACTCATGGACAGTTTCATTCATGGCTCCTATTTGTTTGAACTGAGCGCATAAAAGCGTGTCTAAATTGTTGTAACATACGCTTTCTAAAGGTTCTATCGGCTTTCCATTCTTGGGTATGTCTTTTAACGATTTCCTCGAATTTCGGATGGCTGGACTCCGGGATGGTCGGAATCGGTTCTAATTCCTCTGACTCATTTCCCGATAGGAAATCTTGATCTACTTCTGAGGCTCTTGTTATGCGCATGATTTCAGGAGCTGATTCGCGGGTCCTTGTTCTCCTCGGGGTCGTTACCCGTTTTCTAGCCTCTGTGTTCGGTATGGGAGCTGATACGATTTTGTCTTCATTATCTGAGTCTGAGACCTCTAAGGGTGCTCTCTTTACTTTCACTATAGGCTCTATATACCACTCTGTTCCATCAGGACCAGGCGGCTGCAAGACCGGGTGACCATCATAGTCATCATCTAAGTCAATTAGGGTCACGTTAGTGCCTCAATACTTGCCCCCTCGGGCCTGCATGCTCAGGCGGTTATTGTTGGCACTCCCGGCTAAGAGCTACCTTTGGTTCTTACCCGGCTCTCAGTCAGCTATGAGAATGACTGGTCATGGCACCAAATTTTAGTGTCTTCTTGGCAATTCTGGCTCTCAATCGACTAGGGCTCTTAATGCTAGAACAAAGACGGAACCAAGCTGATGAGCTGGGTCCCAAGAGTCCGGATCGTCCGCCTGATGTGCTACAACCACATAATCTGTGGGTATGTTTGATTGCCTGCTCTTTTTCAAGGTGGTTTTCGGAAGGTGCCTTCTACCTGGCCCAAAATAATTCAAACATTGACAAAAGAGTCCTTCCCACTAGAAGCCATGCTATAGGAAGAAAAAATCTAATGCTAATTGCTCCAAAATTCGCCATTTTTCAAAACAGTTTTCTTTACAAAGCTGTGAAAAAGTGGAATGCCCTTCCTACAGATCTTCAAAATTCAGACTGTAGAAAAACTTTCAGAAGAAAAATTGAGCCTCTTTTGGCTAACGTTGGTGAAGGATAGGACTTGCCAACCATGATAAACACCTACAACCCATTACTATCATTATCAGCGTCATAATTCCATTTTGTTAACTATTATCTATATAAAACCCACATGTACAGTCTGAAGTATATTAGACTCCAACTTAATCATGTTTGAAATAACCTGCAATATGCATACCCGGATACTCATTGCGTTGTCATAAAACCCTAAATTAAACAGCCTGAAGTATATCAGACTCTCAGAGGGACCATATTGCAATACAATTACTAACCACATTGAAACAAGGGTGAATCTCCTCAGTTCGAAGTATATCAGACTAGAACAAAAGCCTGTCTCAAAACTATCATACTGTCACTCTAAAATGCTAGTATATATTGTGATAATGTAACATATGATAATGTACTTTATTATATGAAAACGGGAAAATACCCCTATTTTTTTACTCTCTGTCTCACTGCTATTTTTTATGTATTTTCATGTATAACTAGTCACTCGACTTTTTAACCGCCATGTTTACCCAAAGGTAGAACCCTAGATATTATTCCAAATTAAGGTAACCACTGGAAGATATGCGTTGGACATAAATCTGATGCATAAGCATGTTGACCTTTTTGTCTGCAACCGACTGTAACTGTACTTAATTTGGACAAATAAAAGATTATCTATTCTATTCTAAGCTCTATTCCTCACTGACCGTTTATTACAGACAAGCCCAGAGGGCGGATGGAAAGTTCTCAGTAACTAACCAACAAATAGGTAGGGTTTAACTGCCCTACTGATAATCAAGAACAATTGCATATAAAGTTGTTATGAAGAGAAAAGTACATACAAAAGTCTCTCAATACCAAAATCAGTAAAAATACATAGCGGTAGAATACCGCGCCACAGTGGCCACAAGTGATATTAGAATAGGTTGAAATCGGTACCAATCGGCTAGGCTAGCTGTTTTCCGGCTAGCTACCCGGAAAATTCTTTAGCCGCATTATGGCAGGCAGTATGTATATAACCTATAGCCGGCGGCATCACATATGTATCATATTATACATAGTTCACCCTAAAGAAAGGATCAAATACATATACAAGATAAAATTACTAATGTTTCTATCACTCCTATATAGAATTCTCAGAGCCTTGTTTTGTGTTTTATGAGGCCTTATAGTAATTCATGACCAGGAATGGACCACCAGTTGGCTAGAAATGTTAAAAGAAGAGCGAAACATGGTAGGCTGGAAGTTATTGCTTAATATTATAACACATATTACCATGCCTGAGATACCAATGTGTACAGGGAAACCCATGTGTATGTGTGATAGTCAGGCCTAAACATTCCATTAAACAGAAAATATTTGTGTAAATGTTATTTTATGTGCACCTCAACGCCTAATTAGATGTAATCCAGGGTATTACTGATGGATTTAGCCAAATTAGGTCCTCTCTACTTATCTAGTACATATTGCCCTGTAATGGAGCAACACACTTCTCTATTTGCATACTTAATCACTCTCTCCCTCTTTCTCTTCACTATAGTATATGCTTCTCTCATACACTCCTCTCCCCACTGGCACTTAGTGTGGCTAGACATGGTAGGGTAAGCAGTGTCACAAGCAGTATTGTATGCTTGGATGATTTGGTTGGCGAGCTTTGACAATTACCTGCTATTCTAGACAACACTGATAAGGAGGGGGGGACACATTTACATGCAATGCTGTTGGTGAAAGTGAGTCAAAAGGCAGTCATTCAAAACCAAATTGGCAAAAGACTGTCATACTGTGATATATATGTAAATTATTGATTTACAAACCAATTTACAGGGGATGAAGCAAAAATCATGCTTTGATCCTTGTCACCTGAGCAACCCCCTAGACCTCCCTATTCCGCCTGCACCTCCGACCTAACTCCCACCCAACCCCTAACATGTATTACTATAGACATAGTAACGGGAATATACCATCTTGTCTACATGGGTGTCCACGTTGGTAAGTAGTATTACATTATTAGGTATATAATACATACATTGAGACATTCTGACATTCATACTTTGCTTCAATACAGAATCTTATCTTCATACACCTAAGGAAATAATAGGTTCAATACAATGTATTTTTATATTTTCGGGTACTTAGTCCCAGAGAGACTTGAACTCGATGTTGAGGATTTTGAGCTGTATTTTACCTTATATGAAATGGTGAGGAGAATATCAAAGTCATGTAAGCATTCGCTAGGGATTTAATTCATACACATCCCACAACAAATTCACAATTACTCCCAGTTCATAAGTTTCCTCGTGATGAAAAGCTGATTTCATGGATGATATATAGTTAACACAATTTCATTTGGGAAAGATGTTTACATGGCGATGGCACAGAAGTATGAGGTAGTAGTGCCTACAAGATTAAACTGAACATAATAAATTTAAAGTATAAACGTCATAACTTTTGGTTTGTAAACCATGTCTATTTGTATCTTCATCCTTTATTATTATTATTATTATTATTATTATTATTATTATTATTATTATTATTATCATTATTAGTATTATATAATTTTTATTAGGACTACTATAAGTACAGAATTGTGCTCAAGCCTCTATGAGTAGATCTTGCAGTTGGTCCTTAAGAACATAAATTAATGATACAGAATACAATACATTAGTCTACAGAATAATAATCTGTTCGGCTATTTTATTTTTTAGTATATAATGATATACCTTGGTCCATCCTATCGCTCTTATTATACCAGGGATATCTTTTAATTTACATTAATGGATTTACCATTGGATTAACATTTCTGTCTGGCTACATTACATTCAGATTTAGGATGAGATATAATATATCGGTAATACCAGGGATACTTTTAAATCTACATTAATGGATTCACCATTGAATTTAACATTTACCATCACCCCAATTAGGTATGGTTTTGTCAGTAATAAATCACTACAGCTTATAGCAGTATGCAACATAATCCAAACTTACCAGCTTATTGGTCAGATTTCCAGAAAATTTGCAGCCCTACACAGTAAGTAAATTCTGCTAATTTAGACTGAAAAATGATGAATACCGGGTATATCTCAATATATTTGATATATAATAGCATTGGTTTATAGTATCAGTTCTGTAATGTTAAACTGCATTTTGAAGCTCATTTCTGTCTTAAATGTGGGTTATTTGAGAGGATTGATGAAGGCCAATTGTACATTTTCTGAAGATCTGACCCATATGTTCATAACATTCTTAGAATTTGATTGTTTACACCAGTCAAATTAAACTTTTTCATTAGTTGCCTAAGAAAAGTTGTTTCATGGATGGCACATACACATTCCCTGAACTTACAGATGCAGATTCTCTAAATAAAGACACTTCACTGTGAAAGGTAGGAATCACCAACCAAAACTTCCATTTTATCAAAATAAAACCTCACAAAGGAATTCACTGGAAGTCTGGATGTGATATACCTCCTAACTATCAAGTCATATAAATGTTTGCACAAGCTGTAACAGTTCTCATGAAACCTAACATGAAACATTTGGACAAGTGGATAGTCTGTAAACAAAATGTAGAGGAGATAGACGTCCATGTACCATTAAGATAAAGATGGCACATTGGTTTTTTAGGTACTTTTATGAATACCTTTCTTCCTATAATACTAATCAACCAAATTTCAATCAGTATTTATGTTCTTCCTCTGAATACATTCAGTTTGCGATACTGAAATCAATGGACTTTTGAAATTATATCAAAGTAGTAATATTTGGTATCAAGGATGTTCCGATAACTCTGCACATTGCATTTTGTTTGAAAAGAATACATGTCTTTTCCGGAAAACGATGTGCACAGACACAAAGGGGTTTGTAATCTTATTAAAAAATAAAAATACTAAAGTAAATACTATTGTTTGGTTGGAATAGCCCATATTCATACACATATATACATGTATGTCAATGTTACGTGACCCCATGTTACACTTACTATACAGGTGACAATATATCTAATGGTACCACATCTGGCACTGCCAGGCTTGTAGTACACAAGAGGTCACCTATATACTGCCTCTATTATTTGTGTCATGTTCCCAGACTTGGTTGAATGAACCATATTTAGGTCAAGTTTTGGTATATTTTCTTCTGATAGATCACCTTGTGATGTATATTGAAGAATATTTGAATTGAACAATTAACAGGAATTTATTTATTTATAAAATGTATAAAGATAGCTTAACAAGGCAATTACTAGGCAATTACTTGTACAAAGTTCCATTCTGTATTTATTATATGCCATGTACATGCCCCACTTATTATGTGCCACGTATATGCCCCATTTATTATATGCCTAAGAGAAGTATTGAAATATAACATTTTACTTTTTTTTTTAATGAAAGCTAAAGAAAAACCAATTCAAATTTGTTATGTACCCTTACAATAAACCTATTTTATTGCACCGCATTTATCGCATCTTTCTTGTGAAATACACATTTGATGAATTTAGTTAGATGGTGAAACAATAGCAAGTGCACCATCTCAAAATAATGATCCCCTTCCGAGTTTTCTCTTTGATTTTATGCTAAAATTTCTCTGTTGGATGCATATTTAAACCAAAAAAGCTAATTTTATTCTTGATAAACATACCTATGCATTAAACCTTACCTAACAACAATTAAATACAACAAAATTGATATCATATTAATTCAATTAATAACTGTTGATGTCATACTGCTGATGATTATTGAGTTTAGTTTAGATTAGGGGGTTAGTAGATTATGTAACCCACATAATATTACATGAAGTATTGTTCCACATAGCATTCTTGTTTCAAGTTGGAACATTGACATTAACATTTTCATATAATAGTTACAGTGGGCAGAAAGCCTTTGTGGAAGAAATTCATGGCCTTTGCCCACAGACAGACTGTGGTATTGTTCCAGCAATAAAATGAACAGCCAAATGAACAGCTATTTACTCCACGTTGCTGTATTGGACCACATGCTATTTGTATGGGCGGGACTAGTGTGGTAATTTGCGCTGAATCCAATGCGTGAGGTATGACATTGCCATTCCCTCTCCCTTCCCCCAGTGCCAACATGGGAGTAAATATAAAACCTAAATCTGAATATGGTACTCTGAACACCATTGCCCTGTCCTTGATGGGGTTTTTTTTGTAACCCACTCTCCTATCAGCTCACTGCCCACAAAAAAAAACCATCTCGGAGAGCGCAATAGTATTCCTTGTACCACATTCTCATTAGGTTCTAGCTATAAACTATAGTCTGGTAATACAAAAATTATCTATAGATCTCAGAACTAAGATGATCACACACTTTTAAAATGTGATGGCAGACATTAGAAACGGTTGAAACTGTATTCTCAGCTATTACGACAAAGCAAATGTTAGCAAATGTACACACATAACTTAGAGGAATCAATATTCCAGGAATGTTTTCACACAGTGCCATTGTTGAAGTTTGATTGCAAGAAAACCAGAATGATCTGGATATATCTAGATATAAAGGCCATAGAAGCATGTGTCCAGTAACCTTCTATTCTAAGGTGTATTTGAAATGAATTTTTCTTAGAGCACAAGTTTCCCCTTTACGGTAGTTATTTCATTTTAAATATAAAAACATGATGTCATACATGAGTTGACCCCCCTCTCCCCATTGTCATACCTTGTAATAAAAACCTAACCCCCCCTCCCCCCCTAGGGCATGACGTCATTTGTGGATGGCCCCATAGGCGAAAGCTTCATCCTCCTTGGTGGGTGTAATCAGTCTTTTCAGAGGACCAAAAGTGTCCGCAACCAATTATAGCAGCACCTGGCCGAGCCAATTATTTCCGGACTACTAAAACCCATATTACTACAACTATAATGATTGAACCCTCTAAAGATCACAACGTTCTAATTAAGAAATCTTGTGGAAAAGACACTTTGAAAAATATCAATTTTGCGACTTGTGACTCATTTGCCTGAAACACATCACATATTGTCACTCTAATTAGTGCAGCTGTATAGGCAAGCAGTAGCTCCAAAGCCAGCTAGAAATATGTGCACTGTCTTAAAAATCAATCTTTCTATTTATTCTAGATTAAATCTGATTGATTGTGATCAACGGGCAGGAATCAATGATGATGGGTTTCACATGGATTCTACGACTCATCCTTCTCATTCACAGTAAGTTCAGTAAGATGTGAAGTGTGAAATAATGTAAATAAAAATCCACAAAAGCAAATAGTTATGTTTATTGTAGAACTAGCTGTTTTTTGGAATTGTAGAACTAGCTGTTTTCAGAACAAAATAAAATTGAATAACACAAAGACAGGAAATCCCAGAGACTGTCACAGATTATGCATTGCAAAAACCAAGTCTTAGACTGTACTATATCCCAGTATTATCTTACAGAAGTGCATCAAGTATGCTCGCAGTGTGGAGGTGTTCTGACGGCACCTTGTGGTACAATCACTTCACCAAACTACCCCAACAACTATCCTGATTATTCAGATTGTACCTGGACCATAGATTTGCCTGGAGTAGAATGTGAGGTCATGTTCACAGTTACAGCACAAAGCATAGAGGATGGCTGGGATTTTTTGTATGTGAATGGATTCTCTGGATACTATGACGAGTAAGTTGTTTTAAAGGGATGCATGGGTCTTTTATTATTTTGTTGTTATCGTTAGTGGAGATGTTTTAGAGTAGATCGAGTAGATTAGAAAACATTTCATGCTGAATTCGATCTTAGTCTCTCTAATTATTTCTCCAATCAAAAGGGAATGGCATCAATAACTAAAGGTGTCAGTTCAAAAGAAAACTGAGCCCCAGATGTGAGGATATTAGTATATTAAAAGATGAAACGTTTAAATACTTTCATTGAAAAAATTTCATAATTATGAGACGTTTTATTTGTCAAATATGAGTTGGTCAGTGAGTAGCTCATTTATAAGGGACTGTTCATAATTAACCACTAGAGGGGAGGAGAATTTATGAAAAATTCTTCCACAAAATTGTATAACTCCCTTAAAGGTCAAGTGTAAAGGATTTTATTGTGTGTTTGATACACTCGGGGGAGTATTTCGAAACGATCTACAAAGTTATAGCTTCCAACCTTTTAAATCAAACCAGTGAGAGGTGTTTAAGCGCTGCCATTTAATGAGCCACTGCAACCCAGCGCGACAAGGGTGGGTAGCCATCTTAGCACGGGTTCAGCGGCTTGTGACGTCATCAATGTCCAAGCGTGACTGGTAGGTGTGACCGTAGAGCTGTAGTTGGGCGATTAGAACCTGTAGTTGTAGCGGGGGTTCGTTGTCTGTTTGCCTGGGACCCACCTCGGCGATATGCTCATTACTCAAAAACTATTTAAGCCTGTTACACAATTCAAATTGTATTAAATACCCCAACATATTTATTCGACGGAGGGAGAGGGAGGGATACATGTTTATTTCACTGCTCTAAATTCGCCGAAATAATGTCTAAAATTATGTCTGATGGAGGATCGTTCATGTGGATGTCAGATATTGTGGCATCAGTCTATTATGTATTTTGGGGCAAGGATATATCAGAGCCATAGGGCCTACACAAAATTTAATGGCTCTGGATATATTATCCAAATGCCCAACATGGATCCACCAGCATTTTGACGAACTTCTAACATGGAAATATCATGTATGTACTAAGCAAGTGGAGGAACAAATAAAGTTTTATTCTTTTAATCTTCAAAATATAGGAAATATAGGAAAATATGCCAAATATAGGAAAATATAGGATTTTCTTAAAATATAGGAAAAAAATAGGAAATATAGGAACGTTATGAGGCCTGTTATGCTCATTACTCAAGAACTATTTAAGCCTTTTACACAATTTAAATTGTATTAAATACCCCAACATATTTATTCGACTCTCCTAATTGCATAATGATTATTGTACAATTATTTGTACCTCTATTTCCAATCGTTGGTAAAGTAGCTAAAAAATATACTCTATAGGATGGGCTATTCACCGAAATAATGTCTAAAATTATGTCTGAATACTTATGCTCATTACTCAAAAACTACTTAAGCCTTTTACACAATTTAAATTGTATTAAACACACTAGATAGTACTAGATTAGATATTAGAAAATAGCCCTAAAGTTTATTTTTGGCATAGTAATGTGAAATCAAAATCATTTTTTCTTGGTAGGAACTAGTCAGGAACCCGTTGTACATATGTGTACATACATGTCTAGGAACATGCATGAATAGCATATGTAATGCATGTATACATGTAATATAGCCTATCGAAACCTAAATCGTTCAGATTTCAAGAATCAGGTAAATTTGACCTGCTATCCCTTTAGATAGTTATAGCATGTTTGAGGCATACAACTCCAACTAATACCTAAACGCTAGGTGATAATGCTTAGCCAGGCTACAGCAGGCCTTAGCTTGGACATGGATGACGTCACAGCGGTGGGGCGCGAATACACACCCTCTACTAAGGCAAACTCAGCCCTATTTGTGTACTCATCAGAAAGCTGTGAAAAACGGGCATTAAAATATTTTTTTTACAATTTTCAACCGCGGATGCCATTCATACCACCCCCACACATATAAATCAGCCCTTAACTCGAATTTTACAATTTTCATTACACTTGACCTTTAACGTTTTGTGCAAAATTTCTTGGCCCCCTTCAAAGTTTGTCAAAACTTTCTTGAACCCAACCTTCTGACCACACTTTTTAATACAGATCTACATCTTTAAGATTGATGACAAAGGAACAATCAGAGATTACACTTCAGTGATGATTGCTACTTCATTGGCAAGATGTTGAGACTGGTGGGTGTGGTTGTGGTAAACAAACATAAGTCATCAATTAGGATATGTATCATGTGTAATGGAAATAAAACCGTTGTGCAAAAAAAACAAAAAAAAACATGTCATCAGACTACAACAGCATTGTCAAAAGAGGGCAGTGTTACTAGAGACATGCAGTTATTTCATCGGGGCAGTGAGTCAGTTAAATCTCACTATGTGCCTCCCCCACCTTCAGAGTCTGTGCAAAAGGAGGTGAACCCCCTTCAGAGTCTGTGCAAAAACAGGTGCCCCCCCTTCCCTGAAAATTCACCTCTCACCCCCCCTCCGTTCCACTGATGTAGTTCCAGTAAAGAACATTCCCTTAAGAGTGATCTTAAAAAAGTTGTTCCAAAAGGGACCAACTCTTTCATGCTATGAAGAAGCCCATCCCATGAGCAGCCACATGTTGAGCCACACAGGGGCTGTAGTCCTTTTAGGCCACTGAGAAGAATGCGTCATGGGGGCAGGGTCTGTGTTAGACTAATGTATTTCCTTACCTGCTGCAATGTATTGCTTCCTGATTTAATTTGCTTACGAAAATGCTTAGCTCAGGCCTTGCAATGAACAGAGATCTACAATAAGTGCTTTAACTTCAAAAAGCTCATTATGTTTTATTTTTTTTCAGAATAACGGGATACACACCAGCTGAACCATTTACAACAATAGAACCAACTTTGCTGCGCTTTGAAAGTGACTACATTTATACGAGGCCTGGATTTAGCATTTATTATAATGCCCCTAATTGTGTTACCCACAGTAAGCAGTTTCAAGACATTGACCAATATAATATTAATAAACACGGTTTGGTTGGTGGTGGTAGTGGTGGCAGAGGGGTGGGAGCGGGGTAGCATTAACACAGGAACAAAACCAAGGTGCAACAAGAATAGTAAACATGGGGCCATCCAAGTGTGCCCATTTGAACACAGTGGGGGGATGGTGAGGCAATGGTCATATGTGTGCAGATGGCTTGCCTGCCTACTTTGTCAAAACACTGAGAACCATGTACATACATATTACATATTATGTATAATGTTTCTCTGGAATAAACATCCTGTCATCTCATGCTACTTCTCATTACTTCACTTCCTATTGTACACACACTAGGATAATATGTTTATTGCACCCCACTTATTGCCCCCATCAAGAGGGTGTATCATGATGAAAATAATACTAGATACAACATAAGGTAGATAACAGTTTGCATTCAACATTGTCAATCCACTCCCCCCGCACCCACACCCGACCCCACACAAACACTCCCTTTTAATACTTTGAAATGCACTCTCTTATAATATATTTGGTGACCCTTCGATTTCGGGTCATATCATTGTGTTTCTGATCGATTCCAAATCCCAAGAATCTCCTGATTTCGAATCTGCCAGTTTCCACTCTTTATGTAACCTGTAGTTCTAATTATTGAGGTCTTGGGGAAAAAGTTAATGAAATTAAATTGAATCAATAACAAAATAATTACTGGATCCAGAATGAAGTGACTAATATCAATTGATAGGAAATAATTTACCCTAAAATTATTTTTTTTTACTGAAGGTGTCAGTGCATTATTTCATTTGCAAAAGGCCTCAAAATGACTTTGACCATGACCTTCATGAGGTATTTTCAAATAACTTCAAACATCAATGGTTACAATTCCTGGCATCAAAGTTTAAATTGGCATATTCGAAAAATTCTGCCTCTGGGCTATTAACAATGAAGCCAGGCTATTGGTTCCACAATGCTCACAATCATTTCAATGGGGGAAACTCATTGTGGTACAACATCCATCAGCAATGTGGATGATTATTTTAAAGAAAATCATATGATTCAATCATATGCTATTGGGGAAAATGCAGAAAATACCCGTTTTCCCATAGGCTTCTATAGTGAACAGTAGTACATTGCAGTGGTCCCTGAAATAAAACTAATCCAATGATATATGTTTTGGAGGGGCTTTTGGGGTTTCCCCAAACATGTTCTTTCTAAATCCAAAGTTTAAAGAAAATTCCATGATTCATTCATTTGTGTATTAAATACTGGTACACCAGAGATGTGAAAATACACCAGCCTGTTTGTGTTTATGTAAATCCTTCCAAGGGAAACTTTGAAAAATTAGATAAAGTATAATACAAATATTCAAATGGGAGGATCTCTGAGATTGAGATAGGATAAGGTAGGCATTAGTAACTCAACCAACTGTTAAAATACTAAATCAAATTATTTGTTCTGTCATACTTTAGCATGTCCAGATATTACATTGGAACATGGATCAGTGGTGAATGTGGATACAGTAGCGAGTACCATCACATATGAGTGTGAACCTGGCTGGGCACCTAACAGTGTTGTGCCAGTAGACTGTGCTGATGCTTGTAGTGTTGCTTGTGGTATGTATTCAACACTTTTCTTAAACAAATATCAGCCTGGGGTTGACATAGATATTGTTATTGTTTCATGATTAATTAAGAGCTTAATTGGTTGATTGATTTTGTCTTTTGGATACTGTTTGTTCATATTTAGGTATTACGAGAAAAGTAACTGTCCTCTGGACGGTCCTCCTCTCTGCCATACTTGCCCCTCTCCCTCTTTTCCCTCCCCCTCTTCTGTCTCTCATACCTTTTACCCCTACCCTCCCATCTCTGATACCCCCAACGTCCCCCCCTCTTCTTCACTCTCCCTCTCCCTGCTTTCCCTCCCCCCCCCTATCTCCACTCCCCCATCCCTCTCCTACACCCTCTCTTCCCTCCCACATTTCCCCACCCTCTCCCTCTTCTTCACTTTACCCTCCCACTTCCCCCCTCCCCCTCCGATTCCCCCACCATCTCCCTCCCTTCTTCTTCACTCTCTCCCTCCCCCTCCAAACCCTGCGTTATCAGGGTTGTGGATGGTCCCATGGTGCATCAATGGGATTTTTGCGTTCTTTTGTTCAAGAGGCAGTCCTGTGATGGGATGCAAGTATGAAAGACAAATTGCTAGAAACTCTTGCATTGCTAGCGAATCCCACGTTGCCTTTGGACATAGAGGCATGACCTATATCTCCTCCAGTTCCCAACAGGCTTTCCCAGGCTATTTTTTTTTTTTTAATTCCTAGAATTTCTTAGGGTCCTTATTGTTTGCATTTAATTCATTAGTTATGAAATCTTTTTTTGCGTTAAACATAGCTTTCTTGGCTTGTCTATTTAAGAATTTGGCATTTGCCCAGTCCTCTTGGTTTTTTGTTCTGATGGCTTTCTTTCTTGCTCTGTTCTTTTCCATTAGTTTGTCAATGATGTCTGGTGTGATCCAGGGATCATTGTTCACTCTTGTGTAACTTTTTTTTAGGGGAGCCATATTATTAAGTAGAAGGGTTATACGGTTTATAATGGTGTCCCAGGCTAGGGTTGGGCAGAGTATGTTAGGGAAATTTTCCCAAGGGTATTCTTGTCTGAGTCTTTGAGTAAACTCAATAATGTTCAGGTTTCTTAAAGACCTGGTCCATTTTAGATTCCAGATTCGAGAATGATCTCCCTATTGGAGTAAATATGGTCTATTAGGGTCCCTATCAGGGTATTATCTCTGTTTAGGTGGTATCTCGTTGGGTCTTTAATCAACTGTTTAAGATTGAGTTCTAGCTGAAGTGACTTGAGTAGCTTTTTTTCATTTGAGGCGGTATCATTATAGTTTATGTTGAAATCACCTAAGAGAAATATTTCAGCTTTCTTGTTAGATAAAATAAAATTCAGAGAGTCAT
Organism: Sthenelais limicola; assembly: GCA_942159475.1. Classification (NCBI taxonomy): domain Eukaryota; kingdom Metazoa; phylum Annelida; class Polychaeta; order Phyllodocida; family Sigalionidae; genus Sthenelais; species Sthenelais limicola. Next base: position 107,175,262 of record OW804099.1, read on the forward strand.
TGAGATATGTGATAAGGTTGGCTGTGGAGCCAGTAAGGGGTTTGTATAAGGATCCGATAAATATTGGTTTTGAGTGTTTCAGGTTGAGTCTGACCCAGGCACATTCAATGTCAGCTGAGCTGATATTATCAATCGAGGAGAAATCTATTTCGTTTTTTATGTAGAAAGCAGTCCCTCCTCCTTTCTTTGGTGAAGGGTTATTTAATGAGGTCCAGGCTCTGTCTAGTCGATATAGGGTATAACCTGGAATTAGTATTTCATTGTTTTTTATATTATCGTGTAGCCAGGTTTCTGAGAGAGTTAAAATTGAGGGTTGAATTTGGAGAATTTCTTGCTTTACTAGTTTGAATTTACCGAAGAGACTCTGGGCATTTAAGTGGCAAATAGATAAGCCTTTGTTGAAGGCCATGCTTTGGAATATCTCTTTTTGCAGATAACTGCTAGGGAAGAGATTAGGGCTTGTAGTGCCAAGCAGGGAGGCGGGGGTCCTACTGGGACACTGATATCTTTATGTGGGATTACAGTGATTAAATTAGTGAGGATGAAGAAATGCCGGCCATTCTTCGTAATAATTCAGGGTCAGTAGTTGGGCGAGAAATTAATCAAACGCAACACACAGAGAGGTATGCTTTGAATCAATACCAGCCTTTCAAGAGACCGATTCCAATCTTCCTGTTTATTCTTATACTAGACAGATTAGAACGAATACACTGGTCCTGCGCTGATTGGCTTTGGTCCCGTTGGTCCAATTAATTGACAGGTTAGATTAGAGATCCAATCAGCCCCAGGATAACAATGACAGACAATTATTAAAACGAGGCTCAGAGTGACCACTGCCACTCTGACCAATCTCTTTGGGTGGTGACCAGGTCACGGGGTTATCTCCCCTCCCCTCTCCCTCCCACTCTTTAATCAGTATTCCCCCCCCTCCCCATACCTGGCGGTCAGCCCCTCCCCTCCTTTCCCATGTGATCGACTTTGAGATAACGGTCAGACGTGGACCTCACCTGTACCTTTGGACTTTGGGATGATAAGAAATCCGCGAGCGTTGTGGCGGTAAGAAAGTGTGGGTAGCCTTCTGGCCGGTAGGGGCGCGACGAATGTCTGGCTGAATGAGACAACTTTAACTCAAAATTAGACAATTTAGGCTTGTCAATTTTACAAGGAGATACGTTGGGGGGCACTTTTTTTTCAAAGCTTGCCACACACTAAGTATGTTGCTTTGATCATTTGATATGATATTTACAAGTGTAGTCAACAATTTATGTACAGTTTTGTTGTCTGACAATATGCAGAATTAATGTATCGTATAGTTCATTTTATCATGGCTTGCCACGTACTGAGCGTGTTGCCTTGATGGTCCGGCGGCATGTATATATCAAAAATCAAATAAACCATAGTATAATGATATATTGGGTATGTTATGGAAAAAGACATTTATCATGAGAAGATCACTTTATGTATAGAGATATATTAGAGGGAGACATGCGCAGAAAATGTGGGTATTATGTATCACAAAGCTTGCCACGCACCTAGCATGTTGCATTGGATACAAGATATAATTAATTGGATTATGAATTGATTTTAACTTGCGGTTTTAGAAGCACGTTTTCCTGATATTTCGGTAGAAGGTGGTAAATGTCATGTAAACAAATTTGGCGATTGTATCTTTTTTGAAGTGAAGACCATCCTTGGTTTTTGCTGAATATCTGTGGGCGGTATACAGTTTGCGCTTTTTGTGGATCAATCCTTCTAGATGAGGCCCAATAACATGAGCCTTGCAGTTGATCTTTCTTATTTGATTATTGATCTGTAGCAACGCTAAATGAATTTCATCTTGCTCATCAGGTGATGATAGCCATCCATTTGTATAATGATCGAGTGAAATTCAAATAAAAAGAGGAGAGATCCTAAACTAGCTTAAACATAGTTGTCTGCTTCAAATTGCAACAAACCCCAAATGCAATCTAGAGAGCAACTACCTTCTCTCGAAGTGCCACAAAAGCAAATATGCCTAGCCCAACAACCATCACTTTTGTTGCTTCAAACAACAATCTGACAATGACCAGCTACAGTGGCTGCAGCAATGTATAGAAACACCCTGGTGTCTGCTTTCTCATGGTGCAAGAAGCCATTGCATCAACATCAAAACCGGCTGGAGAGCTTATGAATTTCCCAAGTACAGTGGTGAAAAGTACTTTGGCCTAAAACAAGATAGACACTGAAATAGTGGAATCACAATCCTTTAAAATCCATTCACTACAACATCCATCAGAACAATATGATTCCATATATTTCATTTGATACATTCTATCTGAAGTTGCAAAAGCTTGAACCTTTTGGCCGGCCTTTTCAAATCAGACATGGGCCTTCTTTACTAAGATCACAATCAGGGTATCCCCATTTAATAGCATGAATAGTGGCTGGTCAGCCACCATTACTGGTATTTGACCAGGATTCATGATCAACATCACCTCTGAAAATCTTAATATCCAAGGAGATACTATCTTGGATTCTTTCTGTCACAGAACTGGGACTATCCCAGAAGTCTGTTGACCAATTTGGTCATTTTCTTCTTAATGTACCTGTTACTATATTATTGACAAATAAAAGATTTTTCAATTCAATTCAAGATATCCAAATATCTGAGGGGGAAGTATGGGAGGGAGAGCAACAGAGAGGGAGAGAGAGGCATAAAGAGAGACAGGGAGGCAGAGAGCCAGAGAAAGAGGGGTGTGTGTGGTGGTTGAGGAGGGGGGATAGGGGAGAGAGGCATAGCCAGAGTGGGAGAGAGAGGCTTCCCATGTACTATGAGTGTAGGAATGGGGTAGAGTGACAAGTGGTAAGTACATATGTATTGAGGACCTCCCTATGAGTGAACAAGGGTATTCGATAACAAATCTACCATTGCCATTAGCAGAGAGGAAAAGGAGTGAATGATCAAGGTAATAGTTCAAAGGGATGAGCTATGAGCTGTAATAGGGGACATACCATAGTTGCTATGGTGAGTGGTAATAGTAATATAGACCCTTGTTATAGCTTCCTGGTTGTTGCAATGGGAGAAAATATCAGTAATGGAGAAATAGTCTCTACAATGCAACGGTTTGTTCCAGAAATAGAAATCTCTGGTTGGTAATAGGAAAAGGTGTCTTACTAATGTACCTTTGATATGCTTAGTATCTGCTCAAAAAGAGAAAAAGTCTGTTATATTACATATATCGTACAGATTACCACTATTGGATGCAACAAGCACTTTAAACCCTTTCTATCACATTCGTTGACCCTGAAAACCTATTTTTAGACACCAACTTTGTCTTTCTATGTCAAATAGAAGTGAAGTTAGGATGTTGGTTGAAATTTTGGCGGCCATTTTATAAAAACGTCATTTTTTTCGAAAATGGGCAGTGATATCACATGTGTCTTAGGATAAATCTTTTTCTATTGCCCTAAGGTGCTACCATACCAAAGGGGACCTTTGCATCATGACTTGAAGTAAATGGTCTATTTTGAGTGCTAAGCCCACCAGCTACTTGACCCCCCTCCCCCATTTTGTATTGGCCTTAATAGGGCACTTTATAAATTGACTCCTAGCCATGTGGCTGTGTCAGTTGCTCAATACCTTAAATATAGGCTTCTAACTTTGCCCTTCTTTTCCTCTCAAATTCTAACTTTTGTTATATTTTGTCAGCTATTTGATATGATTATGTTATAGGTTTAGAGTAATGATGCTTCATGGCAGCTCAATATATCTGCTCAGTTTTAGGATACAGCAACTTTTGTCAAAGGGTATCAATAAAAGCAAGCTGGAATCTGGAGTACGGGGAGTGAGGGGCCCGCGGCTGTAGTGATAAAGGTTTTAGACACGTCCTCCCGTTTGCGGGGGACTGGAAGCAATATATGCCCTGCTAGCAATGTGGGTCAAATGATTGGTGTATGTGCACAGTGGTAAAGGTTAATTCCGCACTCATGGCTAGTGAAATATGTGAAGTGCCCTATCACCAAAATTATGCTTTGTCCCAGACCCGGCGGACTGGGTAAGCTTCCGGTTCAAAGTATGACCACTCTATATCTGTTTCGCAAGGCATATTTGATTGAAATAAATAATTGTACAGGTTGGTAAACCCTCTATTTTAGTATTAATAAGTTGATCTGATCAAAATGCGTCTAAAAGCACTATTACCCTCGATTTGGTGGTTTGTTGTGGTCTGCGTGATCACACAGACCACAACAAACTACCAAACTGAGGGGTAATAATGCTACAGTCAACCCTACTCTCTAACCCTGTACTAGCAACACCAAATTTGTTGCGCAACCGATTCTCATTTGTCGGCCAAAGAATGAGCAATGTTCTTTACAAATGTCAGCGAGCAACAGACAGGCTGCAAACAGCCAATAATATGGAATGAACAGCCATTGTGCAACAACCTTTGGGCATCTTAGAACAGATGAAGATATGTAATGTGTTACAGAAAAATGAGCTATGAGTTATTGAATGTTTTAATGTTAACCATTATTGGAATCGGCTTGACCTCATCTTGTCAAATATTACTATCTTAATCTTTTTTATTTGACTTGTAATTGATTTTCTTGTGACATATCCCATTCGTGTAGAGGTAAAACAGGCTGTACCTGTATTATGATGAATGTGTATTGATTTGTTTTAGAATCTATTTTGATTTGACGTTTTATAATCCATGTACAGGTGCATTTTCTGGATTTCTCCATATGTTCGGCACATAATGATGTGCCAATCTGTTCATACGGGGCAATAGCAAACAGTTTAAAACCAAATTTAGAGTTGATTTTGAAGATTTCTTTAATAGTATGCGATGTACCAGCTTTTCCTGGACTATTGACCTACACGGTTGATGTAGAAATCTGGGTGTACACTTATGTGTGTGCGTTTGGCTACCAGGCTGCATCATCCTTCTCTGTAAACTGTGGAGATGCTGGAGAGTGCAGTAAGTTATTGTTTCAGTAGTATGTTTAGTTTAATAGTCAGTGCGTCCTATAGAATATATTGCCAGTACGGGAATTGCATGTGTCACTATGCATGTCTGTTACAGTGCATGGAATGGATTCACTGTGAATCTGATATACAGATATTGGACCATATATGTTATTCAAACCAGTTTTGATGAGTAATTATGTCTTGTATAAACATACAACTTGCTCAATTACTTGTGAGTAAAGATTGAAGATGGGGGTTATGCTAATCTCCTCCTTGTAATTATCTGTAGATACAAAATATGTTCTAAAATCTTAGCTAATTTATCTTAAATTTTGAGGAATATATTAATCAATTAAGCGGTTCCTCATTCGTTTTAGACTGCTTAGCACCATTCAATTTACACCAAGCGACCGTGCCCATTGCTCCTGTGGCTGGGGAAGTTGACTACACAATACAATGTGTTGCTGGTTTCACAACAACAGTAGGAACCTCTGTAACAATCCCATGTGGACAGTCACCTCCTCAATGCTGTAAGTGTTACTAATATGAAATACACAGAATCCGGTTATGACTTTGTGTTATAAAGATGATTTATCTGAATAATCTTTAGGATTTCATTTTTTTAATGCAACATTCATGTCTCACTAAATCAATTCCCATTTTCATTTTTATTGGGGCAGTGAGCACAAGGCCTGGCAATTTCACTTCAATATGATTGAGTTCATAATATTAACACCAATTTTCCAACATTTTCTTTTACAGTATGTGATGTTCCATCATTCCCTGGGCTTTCCAACTCAGTAGTCAATGAGGCAAGTGGACAATACAACTATGTCTGTGCATTTGGTTACAAGGCTGTTTCATCTCAGCCTGTGGACTGTGGAGATGCGGGAGAATGTGGTAAGTTTATTTTAGGATTCAGATTGATTCAGATTGATCCAGGAATGAATACTAAAGTGGCTTGTTCAAGCATACTACATGACCAAATTATTTTTTGACATCCATGCTTGCTCACAAGACAAAGTGCTTCCAACCATGATAGGCCATGGACAAAATGAAAAATTGAAACTTTGTTGACACCAATTTCAACAATAAAGAGTGTTTATGAATAAATAAGCACCACACTCATTGAATGATTGCAACTACATATGGGTCAGATTTTCAGAAAATGTACAATCAATCCCAAAATGAGCTTCAAAATGAAGTTGGACATAACAGAACTGATACTTTAAATCAATGCGATACTAAATATACTCAGACTTACCCGGTACATTTTTTTCAGTGTGCAATGTCCTGTTCAGTTTGCACAGAGCAACCATTGCCTCAGATCCAGTGGCAGGGGAAGTTGACTACACAATACAATGTGTTGATGGTTTCATTACAACAGTAGGAACCACTGTAACACTCCCATGTGGACAGTCACCTCCTCAGTGTTGTGAGTTTAAATCTAAATTAGTACCATTGCTGACTGAAATCCAGACTTAACCAATTCAATAAAATGTATTCCTTTTGACTTGGAGAGTATTGGTCATCCTTCTGATAGTTTAAAACATTGTTTTGAGTTCATATTTTTTAAACAAATTTTGCCTACAGTATGTGATGTGCCTATGTTCCCATGGCTGTCCAACGCTGTGGTTGATGAGACAAATGGACACTACATCTATGTCTGTGCATCTGGGTACCTGGCTGTGTCATCTGACCCTGTGAACTGTGGAGAGGCAGGACAGTGTAGTAAGTTGTTATACCTATATATCACAATGAAATCTGTGACCAAGTCACAGTTGTAAGTTTGGGCAGTGAAGTGAGGTGATATTGGTTTCTCTACAATTAGCAGTCATCAAATAGTTGGAGTATGGTACTTCAGATCTGTTCACAGTGAATATTAAAATGAACTACAAAGTTTACAAACTGTATCTATCTCAATGTCAGACCAGTTCATTAGTGAATACTAATACTGCTTGCAAAATAAAAGTTTCAGAACTGGTGTCTCAGAAATTGGAGCTACTGAAGATATAATTATTACAAAAAGTATATTCTAAACCATCATACATTCCAATGTCTTTATTTGTCACTTATAACCTATAGTTAAAGATTATATTTATTATATCAGAGTGCACTAGATTATAATGGGCACCAAAGAAGAGGAATAAGCCTTGAGTTAGAGTTACAAAAGATGAATATATTGGGGATGTTTGGTGGCCGAGTGGTCTAAGATGCTGGGTTGGCCCATTGGTGTCAGTAGCATGTTTTGGGTTCAAACCCGGGTGCAACTACAATTTGACCTGTTCCCCCTAGCTACTTTGGGAAAACAACCATTGAGGTGATCTGGTCCTGGTTACAAATTTAAAATAATGAAATAGTATACTCCATATTTCTTTCAGTATGTGATGTCCAGTTCCACTTACACCAAGCGACCATGCCCATTGCTCCAGTGGCAGGAGAAGTGGTTTACACAATACAATGTGTTCCTGGTTTCACTACAACAGAAGGAACCTCTGTAACAATCCCATGTGGACAGTCACCTCCTCAATGCTGTAAGTGTTTCTAATAGGCAGCCAACAAAATCCTAAGATATACATTTTTTTTTCACACTAGATTATAATCTAGATTTTATTTTCACTGGGTACATCACCTCCAACAGGAGTAGGATATTCCGGCAGAACCCAGCTTGGGTTAAAGATTGATTATATACATAGGATAGTAAGTTAGAAGAAAACCTCTTGCTGTGAGGGAGACTTCATACTTCGTTTGTACCATACTATTGGCGAATTCTATGTTATAGAAAATATAACGTGAAAATGAGCTCCATATCACCACTTGGTGTCATAAGATTAGTTGAGAGATTGGGTCAAAACTTGTTTGGACCGTACTATTGGAGAAATCCATGTTAAACTGAAAAGATGTGAAAAAATAGCATCGAATCACATAATGCTGTTGAATTATGTGTGAGAAGGTAGTCTTTTGGTAGAAAGGTTAGCAGAGAATTATTGGTGTACATAGAATTTCGCACTTTGCAGGTGAACCTCTAGCTTATGAGAGTGACCTGAATAGGTGCTAACATAATTAATAAATAATAGAGTGAGATTTCATTATATGATTATGGGTAGCTGAGATGGACAGAGAGAATTTGATAGTACTTAACCATGGGTTGGGGGATAACAAGTAAGCAGGAAGATGTAGAAAGGGGTTAAAGAAGAGTTTAATTTATCCAGTTTTTCTGGAGCGATTTGAACGTTTCAATATTGCCGATGTTTCTGGTTCTTGGAGCAAGTTGATTCCATGCTTTGGCAACTTTATTTATGACCGCATTTTCACCACATTTAGTTTTGTAGAAAAAGGTGGATAGAAGGGGGGCTTCATTGGCTCTAGTTGGATTTTGAGTGTTTTGTGTTCTGTATTTATTGGAGGTTGATCTAATAAATCCAGAGATTCTGAGATGACTTTCTCGTCTATTATATAACAGGGGGATTTTTAGGTCTTTATGTAGCTCAGAAGTCGGGTATAAAGGCTCAGCTCTGAGTATTGCTCTGAGTGCTTTGTTTTGGATTTTTTCCAGTTTAATTAGGTTGCTCTGGTGGGTATTATGGTACAGAATGTCTCCGTAATCAAAGAAAGGGAGGATTTTACTTTCATAAACAAGGAGGGCTGCTTTCATAGTGAGAAGATGTCTAATTCGCAAAAACAGGAAAATTTTGTGGGAGATAATTTTGATTAGATTTCTGATGTGAGGTTGGAAGGTAAGCTTGTTGTCTTGTACACCCAGATATTTGTAGACATGAACATTAATCAGAAATTTATTCTTAATGCACAATTTTTCCATATTTGTTATGTCTTGTTGCATATTCTGATATAGAGATGCTGGTTGGAGTGGTATGAAACTGTATCATCAGCATAGAGGACATATTTAGAGTGATTTAGATGGGTACCAATGTCATTTATAAATATTAAAAAGAGTAGGGGTCCAAGAATTGAGCCTTAACACCAGATTTAATGAGGGCTAGGTCAGACAGGTTATTATTAACAATTGTTCTCTAGTATCTGTTCGATAAGTAGGACTTGATCCATGAGTGTAATTTTCCTCTAATTCCTATGTTAAAAAGTTTAAGTAAAAGTATGTTGTGATCGACCATATCAAAGGCTTTTCTAAAGTCAATAAAAGTGATAAGAGTGGGGATTTTCTTTTCATAAGCATATGCTAGGTCATCAGTAAGATTACAACTTGTATTGATAGTTGACTTGTTAGGAAGAAAGCCAGATTGATTAGGGTCAAGAATATTGTGTGTATTTAGGTATGATAAAATTCTGGAATTAACAATTTTTTCTATTAGCTTGCTAGGGGTGGGTAGTAAAGATATTGGACGGTAATTATTGACTTGGGTGGCCACCCCTCCCTTGAAAAAGGGAACCACCTTGGCTATTTTCTTTAATTTGACTGGAGAGAGATAGGTTGATGCACATAGTTCATTCAGGAAGAATGGTAGCAAAGGACTCTTTAACCCATTCGCGGCTGGAACCGTGCAGCGCGTAACTAGCGTAGTATCCTGGCACCGCTCAGACGTTATCTCGCGTGATGGAAGGGAGCGAACCAGATTGAACTGGCCTGGCGGCAAAACCGTTTTTTTTGAGTCATGCTTGTGGAAGACTATTCGCCATTTTCGATATATTACGGAAGATTTCCAAGAAAAGGAACCTTGCTGGAGTTAAATCAGTATATAGACTATTCTTCGTGGCCATTTTAGAAGATGATATGGTTTATTTGAGTGATTATTTCAATATTGCCGTCTTCCTGCTAAAGCGTCATCTTTCAAGATTTTTCCAAGATGGCAACCCTGCACCTTCATCTCCGCAGTTGAATATTTATTCACCAACATCCCCATTGAAGTATTCATCAGCAAACATTGTCAAAGCGGCAAAACAACTAGAAACAAGATATAGAATGGCCTCACACATCTGTTTTTAGCAGTTTCATTGGATATTGTGGAAACATCAACCAAAAACATTGCCAAACATTGTCAAACCAATTGTAGGTCACGAAGATGGAACAAGGAACAGCTGATGGGCGACTCAGTCCCCGCATGGAATATTATTCATGATTATCAATATATTTCTTGGAATTGATATGAAAAGGAACCTCACAGCACTTAAATCATGTCATAAACTATTGTTTGTGATAGTTTTAGAAGTCGACATGGTTCATTATTCTGGACTAGATCGATCTAGTTGGCTATTACTGTGCCTGAGCCCAAATGTCAGTGCAAATGATTCCATCATAGTGATTTGCGCAGTTGTTTTCGCAGATAGGATATTTTATTCACCGACATCTCCATTGAATTATTCATCAGGAAACAGTGACAAAGCGGCAAAACAGCAGGAAATAAGACCTAGAATGGCCTCACACATCTGTTTTTAGCAGTTTCATTGGATATTATGGAAATCTGAACTGAAAACATTGCCAAACCAAATGTAGGTCACCACATTTAGACAAGAAGAAAGAAGCCATTCCCTCGATCAGCTGATCGGCCACTCGCTCTATGCTTGGAATATTATTCATCATTATCGATATATTTCTTGGAATTTATATGAAAAGGAACCTCACTGGACTTAAATCATGTCATGAACTATTGTTTGTGATAGTTTTAGAAGTCGATATGGTTCATTATTCTGAACTAGATCGATCTAGTTGGATATTATTGTGGCTGGACAACTGTCAATGTGCGAGATTCCATCATGGCGATCTGCGCAGTTGTCGTCGGAGATAGGATATTTTATTCATTTCATTGGATATTTTGGAAATTCGGACAGAAAACTATATGTAGGTCACCCCAGCTTTAGGCCTTCCAGAGACCTAGACCTGACCTAGAATAGCTGTTTTCCTGATCGGGTCACTCGGTGAATGTGAAAGTTTTCTACATCGTCGCAGATTGGATTTTATTCAAGCACTATGATCTTGGACACATTGGAATATTTATTCTTATACGAAAAGGTGCCTCACTGGAATTTAATCTCTTATGTTATGTTTCATATTGAGATGTGAGCCTCTCTGGTGTGTTGGTGATGGTTGGAGGGATCTAGTTGTGTTTTCTGATGTCGGAACACAATGTTTCAGCCAATGAGGTGCTGAAATCGTACAGATTTACTTTGTTTTCATTCACACAGTTATAGATAACATGGCTGTTTACTTTCATCAGTTCAATTGTGTACCAGAAAAATTTAGTTGTCCAGAAAAATTTAGTTGTCCATTTAACTGATTTTCTTTGGAAACAATAATATCCAATCATTTGATCGCAATGATCGACGCCTCCCATGAATTTATTGTAGTCGATGATGGCCACAGGACATTCCACCACTTGTCGTACAAATACCAAATTCTCCTTTGTTCTCCTAGTTGTAGCTGTCATCTGGCTGCCGGTGGTATAGTAGTTGTCAAAAAAAACGAAAAAACCTTTCCCTAGGGTATCAGCAGCGCTTAATAGAGGTTTGCATACATTGTTGTATAGATCCTTTTTCCCTTCTCCAGAGTAGTATCGTATTACCTGCATCACATAGCCTATAAAATGATAATAAGAATAATAATAAATGTCTGACAAGAATATGGTCGAAATGAGGGGAATTTATGCCATTGTTTATATTACAGTATGAGTATTTACCACAAGATCGTACAAGAATACAACAAAACAAACATTAAAATTGATCTATATAAGTAATGGAAGTTTACAGAGGGATATAAAATCCATTTTCCATTGTATTATATGGTTGTAACTAGCCTATATGAGTCAGATCTTCAGAAAATGTACAATTCAACTTCGCAAATTTTCTCAAATAACCTAAATTTCAGACAAAGAATGACTAAATGTGAAGAATTTACTAAATGTGTAGAGCTGCCAATTGTACATTTTCTGAAAATCTGACCCATATCTACACACCTACACACCTACACACCTATACACCTACATACCTACATACCTACACACCTACACACATACACACATACACACATACACACATTTAATCAAGGAATTATGAGTATGACAATATTGAGTCATTGAATATAAAGATTTCTATTCAAGTTGATCAGTACAGATGTACGAAATAGACAGATCTTCCTGGCCCAGCCATTGTAGTTGTACATAAGATAAAAATGCCAAATCCGCAGAGATTTTCAAAACATAATATGGCTGGGGGGGGGGGGATGGGTCTCAATAGGCTGTAATATTGTAGAATACATACATAGACATTTGTTAGATTTAGCTTTCATGAGAACAAGATTAGAAGAAAATGTCGATAGAAGGAATATTAGTTTGAGAAGATTGTCAAAAGGAAAAAAATTGTTTGTGCCGCAGCCGAAAAATGAAATTTTTAGACAATCATATGTATATGTTTTAACAAATTTATGGAATGATCTTCCTGAAAATATTCAAGTAACTAAGACAAGAATGCAACTAAGGACTTATCTAAAAACTGGTTATTTTGCTGATTTTGATGAATTCTTAGCAAGTAAATAGACTATATAAGTGTTTAAGATTGATACATCGATATGTCATACTTTTATACCTTTTATACTTTTATTGATTCCTAACTGATGAATGTGATTGTTATTACTGTGATTGTTATTATTACTGTACTTTAATGTATTTGAAGTGTTGTAATATGAAGTGTTTTGTCTTGTAGTAATTCAATTGTCGTTTGTGATTATAGTGGACCTAGCTCACATAGTGGTACTCTCATTATTTGAGAACTTTAGTAAATAATAACACGGACTTGTAATGAGAATTCAATTCAAGTCCGTGATGATAAGCATAATTAAATGAATACCGACTGATAAAGAACATTGACACTGAACTGAACATTACCATCTAATAGTCGGAAAGTAGTGGCATTAGGCGCTACTTATTAGTTTCTTAACATGAAATATGTGTAAAACAGTAAGATATCTGATTTAAGAGCTAGGATGAGTTTTATTAAATTGTTATGTGATCTCCGAATCAGATTTAAAAGGTACATCTAGATATCATGTTCAACTAAAAACTGGTATTTATATTATTGTAATCTTGGACCCTCCAGGAAGATCTCAATCTGAGAGGATGGTGTCCACTTCTGGAGAATACGATATAGAGTTTGATTCAGAATAAAAATACGATATATATATATAGATATACATATATACACACATACACACGTAGAATACATATTGAATACATAATAGTGTACATACCACTTATGGACTCTGCAAGCATCCAGATTTTTATCCCCCATTTACACGGTTTTGCAGGGTTGTACTGCCAATGCTGACCGCGCCCTTCATGCTGGAAGAAAATGACAATAATTCAATAATTTTGATTATATTAGACATCATTTAGAAAATACGGCAAGCAGATTTCAAGCTATAGCCATTTATTTAGTTCAACTAATGTATTTACCTTCACCATCGACTCATCGATGGACAGCTGTCGTTGGGGCCTATACACCTGGGCGGCGACGGCGTTAAACACCGCCAACAATGCCAGCACACGCTCCTTCGTCGAGGGTTGAGTGTCGTGTGCTCTGGTTTCTGACTTTGCGGTCCCCTCACCGAAGCTTAGGCATCTGTTAGAGAACCAAAGTATATATAAATACAATGCCTAGATAATATATGATATGAAGTCAAAATTTTATTCAAATTTCCAACTTTTCTTTACTTTTTTTCAGGGACTTTTCTAAAACCTTAGTTTCCCCTTGACCGGAGCTCGCTTCACCGATTGTGCAGAGCTCTCGCCACCCCTTCATAACCGTATACATATTTTTGCAATATCATTAATATATTTACCTTAGAATTTGTTGGAATTGGTCCCATGGCATCGACTGGGCAATATAATTGGTTCTCAAGGATGGTTTGTGGGTCCAATATTCTTTCAGGCAAGGCTTGCGAAGAAGGCCCATCAAGAACGTTATCCCAATGAAGGCTCTTAGTGTAGGGAAGTCAAGGTCGGTCCATTTCTTGGTGTTTTTTCCATTCAGTTGCAGGGTCGATGCGTACTTGTTAGTATTCTCGCAGATGGTAGTCATTAAGTTTATATTAAAGAATAAACTAAAAATACCAAATATTGTGCTTTCTTCCGTCTTGGAGCCAGGTATCTCCTGGAACTCAGGTATCGAAGTGGGACACTCGATGTCCCGTCCCTCCCTTGTCCAAGTCCGTTCTCCAGACTTTTTGGTTTGAAAACCAATCAGGGGCCTCTCGTCCTCCTCGTCGCTAGATGAACTTGATGACGAACTACTAACATCTCTCCTCCTCTTTCTACCTTTTCTCCTGTACGAAGGAACTAATGGGACATCATCCTCCCAATCAGAGGGCAGGCTGTCTGACCAGTCAGCAACCCAGTCGGCGGCGGCGGTGGCCATTTTGCTCCGACTGAATATTTCCAGCGTTTAATGACGTTTAATGACGTAAATGATGACGAAATTACTAATGTTTCCATGGAAACATGTCAACTAGTTTTAATTTATATAATTTCCTACATATATACCGAATGTCAGTTGCAAATGTTGATTTTTAGCTGAGTTAGAGCATATTCTAAAATTACAGATGCAATGATGCCTTGAGGCATCACCCCGTCCAGAACGCCATTTTGACGTTGATGCCTTGAGGCATCATCCCATCCTCAATGGGTTCCGAATAGAGTTCGATAAGTTATCAATTGCAGATGACTTTGAGATGTTAATTTTACAAATGTAGCATTTCATTTGTAGCAATCTCACAGAATCTTGATGGTTTGGCTAGGTTTGGGGTAGTCCAAGGGCTATCAGGCATGCCACTAAGTAAATTGTCTGTAATATTAGCGAAGTAATTATTAACAAAATTAGGGAGATTTTTCTTGTCCAGTGGATAATTATTGTAATCATTCAGATTAATTTCATTTTGAGGGGCTTTGGAGGGAAGAAGATTGTTGATAGTTTTCCAGTATTTTTTAGGGTCTTTTGTATTAGCCAAGTTATGGTGAATATATGCTCTTTTTACGTTTCAAATAAGTTTATTGGTATCCTTTTTGAGGTGTTTACCTTCATTGATATCCTTAAAGATATATGCGGGTGTCAACACACACGCCACCTAGCGGCTCCTATTTTTCTAAGTTGAGATGTATTTGCGCACGATTTTACAATATCTAGAGGGTTTTGAGTAATTTGAGTAATTTTGAGTCATGTTTTATTAGGATTCATTTGCATTGATTATGCTGCTTGATTAATAAATTTGGGTGATGTGGTCAACTTCAAATGACCACACCTTTTTTTAACCCCGTCAACGTACTGTTTTTCTTTGGTAAATCTGTAGCATACTATACCAAATATATGTGTAGAAAGTTTTGATAAAAAGTCACCGATCATTATTTTTTAATATAATGAAATGTGAAAAAAAAAAAATTTCCATAGACTTCAATGCTAAAGCACTGTTATTTTCAAGTGGCTGTAAACAAAAGTCGATGAGATGTACTTTCATGTAGTCAGGAATGATCCCTGAACGTTTCATAAAAAAGTCACCGACCAATTTTTTTTTCCATTGAACACCCGCATATATACCTTTAATTAGGCCTGAGCATTTAGCCCTGCCTCTTGTTATGTTTTTTTCTCTTATTGCATCAAGGATAGGTTTGGATATCCAAGGATCATTGTTATCCCTGATTAACACATTTTTAATAGGGCACATGGAATCAAGAGTAGTGGTGATTGCTTTTAGGATAAAATTCCAGGAGATTTCAGGATCTGAGATAGTTCTGAAATATTGCCAGTCATGGTCATTATGGAGTTTTTGTTGGTAAAGGATGTTATCGAGATTCCTATAGCTTCTGCATTTTTTCATGGTATATTGTTTAGTAATATTGATTTTTTTACGTATCAAGTAGATAGCTTCATGGTCGCTGATATTATGGTTAAGGGTACCACTATCAGAGACTATGTTGAGAGTTTATTTTAGTTTAGTGATTATTAGATCAATTAAACTTGGTACAACAGTGTTATTACGTACGGAGAATCTAGTAGGGGAGTTAATTAGCTGGATTAGTCCATTTTGTTGGCTTAAGATTTTTAGTTTATTTCTATCTGGACAGTTAGTGTTGAGCATAAATACTGTTATCCTTTGTAAAGCAAAGTTTAATGAATACTCATTTACGGTTTTCTATTCTTTTTGTTGATGTGCATACTTATATTATTGTGTTTCATGGTATTATGAATCATTTTGAGGTGATTGATAGTGAGGTTAGTGTGGTGCCGGCACGAGGCAGGCCTGTTCTGACTTGATCAGGCACCGCAGTTCCGGTTTTCTGGATGCCTTTCTTTCGGCGGTTTGGTCAGAGCCAGAGTGGTATTTTGTGGTATTCAACAATGAGAGGTTGTTGCGTTCCATGGCAGTACTTATATCAAGCACATATCATTTTGTAAGGGTTGGCAAATGCACCTAGAGCCCCCAAATAAAATGCTGCAGAGTGGGAAAAGGGTATAAAAAGATTTGGCTGGCGAGGACCTATAAGAACTTGGTTGTGTTGTTATTTCCGGTTGTGATCTAGATCCATAGCCTCTACGATCTGTAGTGAATAAGCTAGACACCACAGTTGATCCATATTTGTATAGAATTTATCACTTTATCCCTGACGTGCTAGTATTCTTCCACCTGGGTTACATTATGGACACAGGAGACATTGTCCCTGCCTAGTGATGAAGCTAAAAATTCTTTATGAATGGGTTACAATCTTCTCTCCTTTATTGCCTTATAGGCGACAAATATGATATCTGTGCCTTGGTCATTGGGTCTATTAAATAAACCTAGTTTGCTGTTCTGCCAACAGTGTGTGACATACCCTTCATTGAATACAAGGTGGACATGACTGTGGATGAATCTAAAGGCTTGTACACATATGAGTGTGAGCGAGGGTTTACAGCAAGTGAGCCCGGCCCTCTCCCCTGTGGTACACCAGGCACATGTGGTGAGTGCACATTCTTTTTGTACATCTTCATTCAGTAAGCACATTTTGCATTTCATAATCGTCTCAGCTGTGGTTGAAAGCTAAAGAATCCAATAATGAAAAACATTGATGGATACATTGGTTGCTAATCCTAGAGTTGAGCGTGCATAAACAGCAATGTGCTGTTATAGACATGCCCCCTTCTTGATTCATTGTATGATAATCGATTGAAATATCATTTAAAATCATCTGAAGTGAATAAAATTTCACAAAATTTCAGATCCCATTGGATGCCCTATAAAACCTTCCATTCTAAAGGGGACTGTGGGATACTACATACCAGGTGAGTACAACAATTTATATTTGTACCATTTGTGGCTACGCCTTATTCTGGAGACAGGCCACTGCCAACAAATTTAATCAATATATTTGTCAAATATTGCATAAACATTTCTCAATGTTTTTCAGCATTCATGAACTTAACAAGAATTTGGCTATGACCAAAGAAAAAATGGTTTCCCCCCTCTTCTGTCTCTTTTATAGGGCCTAGGCCTAAAAAATAGATCCCAACCCCCCCCTCCCCCCAACACAGGGGGTTCCACAGCTTCTTTATTTGAAATAAATGTATGTGTACTGATAGAAGTATGTGTTTGGGGGTAGAAAAGCATGCTCTTTTTGAATTTCAACATCTTGGCAATGTATTTCAAGTTGAAATAGTGATTTTTATCTCTTTGCTTTATATTTCAATTTGGATGTATCAAAATGTAGTCATCGCATAAGTGATGATGTGGTATTGCGGCGCCACCTGGACTCAAGCACACAACCCATATCCCTCAATAATACACTCATGCGCCCCTAACGGCTCTACACCCTCACCCCTCACTTTCTCCTTCTCCTCGCTCCCCTCACCACCTATATATATTTCTCTTTTCTCTCTCAGAGGTCTCTTCGCCTTAATAACCCACTTTTTGGCAATACAATATACCTCCAACGTCAGAGAATACCTGAGCGAAGCCTGGATATCAGTGAAGCCTGCTTCGCCCCTGGAAATCCTCAAGACACCTGGAATTTCAAACTAAAAGTCAAGATCGACAATGCCACGAACACGAGGAGCTAGAGCCAAAGAAACGGGCCAACAGGAGGAAAGACAGACAACTAAACCACCAACTTGCAAAAGCCTACAAGCTGAGATATCGGAGCTAACAACTCAAGTATCTCAAATCACTGAGCTGCTCAATAACGTATTCAATAATAGGCAAGAAAACGAGGAGGATGAGGAAGAACAATCACAGCAATCTCAACGGTCACAATCCGCACACGGGAGCCACGAGGGCTCAAGTAGGTCAAAGGCCGAGTCTGGCGCGGCGTCCTCTTCCAGCTCACGCAGATCTAGGTCGTCTAGACGCTCCAGATCTAGTACCAGGTCTAGCCATAGCAGCAAGAGGAAGAGGGACCCCTCACCCGAGTCATCCAGGGAAATATTCTTTAAAAACCCGCAACAATCAGGATCTGGCCACAGGATCAATAGCTGGGTCAAGGCGGCTAGATACCGCACAGCATCTACACCAAACGTGATACGAGGCCAAGTGTTAGCAGATGACTTCATCGAGCGGGAGATCGATCGTGAGAGGTTTGCACACGGCCTGCACGGTAGGGTTGACATACTATCTAATATTCATAGGGCTGGCCTCCAATCAAAGCCATACATGTACGTTTACAGGGAGGGATCACAGACAATTAAACAAAAATTGGACGCCCGCTCCTCCCTTAATAGTAATGAATATATTGACGGCTTTCTGGCACTGTTGGACGACCCCGATGCATATGACTCTGACGACTACCACCACATGATGCACCATCTTCGACAAGTCACCAAGGATAGCTTGGAGAGGCCCTGGCCAGCGGTAAGGCGCTGGTCACAATATGTCTTCGATATGATCGAGGCTGGAAAGGTCACTTGGTCGGATAAAAGTACCATACAGGATGAGAGGGTCCGTATATGCCTCACTGGAGGAGGGCATACCTCGGGCAACACATCAGCGGATAACAAAACATCTAAGAAGGATTCAAAATCACTGGAAGTGCTATGCAGACCATTTAATACAAGGAATGGCTGCACACACAGCGGCGATCATAGAGAGGGGGCAATACTGCTCCTCCACTCGTGCTCATACTGTGACTCCATTGGCCGCAGAACGCACCACAGTGTTAGGGAGTGCGAGAGGCGCGTTAAACACAGTCAACAACAGAATGATGGGACATACACACCAAAGCCCAACAGGACCCAATCAGGCAACCAACAGGTGAGTGCCAAATCTAGGCACAATAATGATGAGAGGTCAGTACAGTCCTCAAAAAACGAATAGCGGGCGTGGATGGCAATGTGCATGTGCCACGCCCAACATTGGCACCATTCCCTGACCCACATGGGGAAACTGGGTCAGCTGCATACATTAACAAGCCTGGTCTCGCGCGCCACGAGAGCTTGCACGAGATCCATCATGGAGGCAGCGATCCCAAAACAAACCACCGTCAGGGAACGATATCTGGTGTTACACTAAATCCTATGGCCCCAGCATTCATCCCGTCGAAACAGAATGACAATATAGTTAGGCCATACACCCGGCCTACGCTAATCATCAACAGTGACTATTTTGATGCGGTCGCTGCCATATGTGCCGGCAAAGCAGACCCAGCTTCAGTCGACACGAGACCTGCGGCTCTACAACAACACCGAGTAATGCACTGGCCCCAGACCGACCACAACATAGTCTGGGGAAAGTTCGCCGAAATATACAGCAAGGTAAGGGACACTGGATTGCCTAATGCCCTACAAGCTAAAATATTGATACCTAGCTCCCTCAACATAGATCAGTGGGACAGGCACCTCTCCTCCAGCAATGAAGATAGGGAGATACTTGAATTCATTAAGTACGGTTTCCCCATGGGCTATCTAGGCCCAGTCACCAACAATGGCAACAATAATAACCACCCTAGTGCCACCAAGTTCTCCAGCAAAATTGACGATTTCATTCAGAAAGAACTCGACCTTAGTGGCCTGGTTGGCCCGTTCGAGTCAACCCCGTTCGACCCATGGGCCCACGTGTCACCCATGATGTCTAGAGCCAAGAAGGAGACTGAGGCCCGTCGCGTCATCATTGACCTAACCTTCCCAGAGGAGAACTCTGTTAACAAGTTTATAATAAAGAACTCGGTATGGGGAGAACAGCGACCACACTCTCTCCCTACAGTAGAAGACCTGGTAGTACATCTTAAAGGCCTGGGGAGCAAGGCCCACATTGCTGTCATAGACATCTCTCGTGCCTACAAAAACATGTACAGTGACCCTCTCGACTGGCCCCTGCTGTGTCTGCAGTGGCGTGATAGTTGGTTCTGCGACCTAACAATGCCCTTCGGCAGTCGTGGATCCAGCGCGCATATGCAAAGGTTGGCCAACTCCATTGTCCGCATGCTCGAGAGGGAAGGGTTCACATCATTCATGTACCTGGATGATCTAGCACTACTCGGCCCTGATAAGGAATCAACAACAAGAGCCTACGACTATGCCAGAAATCTACTGACGGAGCTAGGGCTCCCTGAGGCCTCTGGAAAGCTACAACAACCTGGCAGCAAAGCCACCTGGCTAGGAATACTCATTGATGCAGAGGAGATGTCACTATCAATTCCTCCCCTCAAGATCAAGGAGACCATCGCCCTAGTTAATAAATATATAAAGAAGCGCACCATCACCAAGCGCGAGCTCCAATCTATCATTGGATCGCTGATACACGTAGGTAAGTGCGTCCCACCTGCACGCCTATTTGTATCAAGGCTCCTGGACAGCCTGAGAGGATTCAAGGGACCACATATGAATGTAAACAGCCACATAAAAGAAGATCTACGGTGGTTCAGAGATTTCTGCGGGGAATGGAATGGAAGATCCATTATACCCGAAATAGAACCAACAAAGACTTACCTCGTGGATGCCTGCCTCAGTGGCATAGGGGGCACTGATGGCCAGTTCGCATATGAATATCAGATATGCCGGCTGGAATTGGAGGCATGTAACATCTCTGAGATAGAAGCCATCAATGTCGCCGTAGCACTGCATACATTCATCTCTGAGAGTGACAGAGGTAGTCACATCTTAGTACTATGCGACAACATGTCAAGTGTATCAGTCTTTCAGAATGGAAAAGGAAAGAACCATGTCATGCTGGCCGCAGCAAGGCTTGCCTGGATGGTGCAGGCCAGGTTTGACGTCAAACTGTCATATGCCCATATACAGGGATCGTCCAACTCAGTCGCCGATGCACTTAGCCGATCACACCTGGGCAAACCACAAAAACAATTAAGGGACACATGGGTTGATCATTATGCACTTAAGGTTGTACCACCATGCCTATATGCATTGCAATTTGTTAATGACATACTATTTTTCAGGCACCCCAATGCAGACCCTGGCCGCACAAGTGGAGCAGACACAGGAGGCGGCGTGGTCTGCTGGAACAAGTCGCAATAGGAAGTCGGCTGTCACTGCATTCCTGAAATTCGCTCAGCAGATGCAGATCGATCCGCAAAGTGCCCGAGTCGACCATATCTGTGTATATCTCCAACACCTATCATCCTACATAAAATCACCTAAGACCATCGCTAATCACCTATCTCATATAAAGACATATCTCAAGAGGTGTGATGCCAGTACGGCCAATTATGAGCACCATCGAGTAAAATGGACGCTCGAGGGACTACTAAGGAACAAGGAATATATTCCGAGCCCTAAGGCCCCTATCGACGTCAGCACGCTAAGGCACATGATAATATTGTTACCAGGTGATTACGAAGGGACAGCGCTAGCCACAGCCGTCCTCATGATGTACCAAGGTGCCATGCGACAGTCGGAAGTCGTGCCACCAACCATCAAGAGATTTGACCCAGCACGACACCTCACGAGGGCGGATGTCAAAGTCTCAAATGAGGAGGTCACCATTCAAGTAAAAGGGGCCAAGAATATGCAGACAGCCTACCAGCGTAGGATCATCAGGCTTGCGAGAGGCCCTGACCAGTGTATCTGCGTTGTCAGCAGAGTCAGGCAGCTTCTCCTCTTACAGCCCACATCGTCCGATAAGGAACCATTCCTCACATTCAGACACTCCACCAGACCAATCCCCGCAACATTTGTCGCCCGCAAGTGGAAAGAACATCTCAAGCGACATGGGGTTGAAACAAAGGCCCTATCACTACATAGCCTGAGAAAAGCAGCTGCAACCACAGCCTACGCAGCAGGCGCATCAGAGCTTCAAGTCAAGGAACTGGGAGGGTGGTCTTCAGATGCGTATAAATGCTATGTATCCACCTCACAGCCTAAAACCAGTGCTATCCTAGCAAACGCAATAGCACGATAGCCAGCCACTATGTGGGTAGCTGCCTGGGGACAAGGGCACTGGCTTATAATCATAATCAACTGTGCTCGCCTGACATTATACTAAATACACGAGGCATCTACTACCAATCACACTTGAATCAATGACACTCACATAATGCCTGACATTCACACAGCCATATATTACTGTGTCCTCACATATCTAACTCATATCAAATAATTATACTCACCTCCTCGGCCCCGAGGACCCAATACAATTCTTTAACCCTCCCTCCACTTCCCCTAATTACAAAATCCTGGCTCTTTTGGGCCTTTATTATATCATTATATAATTAATTATAATTATCTCTCCTAATTATACTACAATATCACATCAATAGTTACCTTACATGTAACTCACCTGATTGTTTTTTATGTAAATAAAACTCAATTTCCCATAACCTCTCTCCACTTGTGTGTTCGGGGTTAGGGTGGCGCTCCCGTAATAATGTAGTCATCGCATAAGTGATGATGTGGTATTGCGGCGCCACCTGGACTCAAGCACACAACCCATATCCCTCAATAATACACTCATGCGCCCCTAACGGCTCTACACCCTCACCCCTCACTTTCTCCTTCTCCTCGCTCCCCTCACCACCTATATATATTTCTCTTCCCTCCCACCCTCACCTATCAACATATATCCAAGGGGCCATTTATTATATCATTATATAATTAATTATAATTATCTCTCCTAATTATACTACAATATCACATCAATAGTTACCTTACATGTAACTCACCTGATTGTTTTTTATGTAAATAAAACTCAATTTCCCATAACCTCTCTCCACTTGTGTGTTCGGGGTTAGGGTGGCGCTCCCGTAATATGCCTGCATTGTGTATGCAAGCGGATGCAAGTGTGTCTCAAATTCAGGTGGCAGGATGCAGAGTGGGGTTTTCATATGTATAGACAGGGCGCAGACGTTTTTCAATAGAGCAGGCAAAGTTGAACCTATATAAGGTTTCCCAGTACAAGGGCCTTTGATGCTTGTACCACCTTTTTGCGGGGGAAACCTTAAAAAATTAGCACAAAGTACAGTTGGGGTTTCATTGCTGCCCATACCTTTTCTTACCCTTTCTTTATAGAACACATGCATAATTCACAAGACAATTGATTGCAGTAGTCTTTCTCCTTGCAGTGAATAACCCATTAATTCAGTCTTAGAATAAATGGTGATAAGGAATATCTATTTACTGTGCTATGTGTGTACCATATCCATATTTCATGCATCACTGAAACCCATCCATTTGCTATTTGCTTGTACAGGGGTGAGTTACAAGTTGGTGTGTAAACCTGGGTATGTGTCCAACATAACACTGACCACTGTCCAGAACATTGACTGTGTCCGCCACCAGGAGCAACCTATATGCAGTAAGTGACCAGCTTTAAAAATATGACATGAAGTTCTACTGATTTGTTCCTGTCCATTAACTTACCCTTTTATCCCTCCATCCAGTATAGGTGTTGTGGCACATTCTGTGATTTCCTCTGGGTCACTAGCCTCTGGTGTGAAGGCTCCCTCCTACCTACATGTGTATTTAGTGTCATAAGGGGCAGTAAACTATATTCATTGGCTATGCTTAGCTACACTAAGTAACTTATTCTTTATTCTATATGAAGGTTATTGCTACCAGATTAAAGGTAAATACCAGTGTTTGATAACAAAATGAATGAATCATGGAATTTTCTTTAAACTTTGGATTTAGAAAGAACATGGTTGGCGGAACCCCAAAAGCCCTAAAAAATCATAGGTCATTGGATTAGTTTTTATTTAAGGGACCACTGAAATTTACTACTGTTCACTATACAAGCCTATGCGAAGCGGGTATTTTCTGCATTTTCCCCAATAGCTGCACAGGGGCGTCGGAACTGGGGGGGACAGGGGGGACATGATGGCATAAGAAAAGGTCTAACCCAATACTGAAAAGGTCAGAGAAATCATTTTGTAATTTGGGGTTCTTAATGATGGTCAAATGTTTATCATTTTATCCCCCTTTTCTGCATTTCTGAGATGAATATACTTTTTTAACGTAAATTGTGATCCCTGTAAATAGAATGTCTTTAAATATCCCATTTTACTAGCCTGTATAAGCATAGGATAGAGAGACCCATATTGGGACCTACATTGAAAATTCCATAGGTCAATGCTGAAGGTCAAAAGCCAGAGCAAAATTAACCCAACACGTTTTGTAATTTGGGGTCTTTATTGATGACTAAGTTTGATGTAAATATCCTGTTCTGAACCTTTTCTGCCGTACTGAGATGAATATACATATTTAACCAAAATGGTGACCCTGTAAAATGTCTTAGGGTGCATTGCACTATATACGAATCTGTGTTAAACCAATCTTAGAGGCCTCGTAACTCCCTCTAAGCAAAAGTTGCATTGCACTAGATACAATTTCACTCTCAGAGTACTCTCAGAGCCCTCGTAAAGTTAAGAGTTTATGAGCACCAAAACGGGTGTAAATAAAACGCTTGTAGCATATCTTAGCACATATTGGTCAGACTGTTAAAAAGCTGCCGGGACTGGGATTCAAACCCATGTACCCCGGATCAATTAAAATGTTATAATTTTTAACAATGATAGCTATCCAATTAATATTAATGATCCAACCCACTTTTCATAAATGTAAGAGGGGCATGGCATGCATTCATGCTCTGTCATTTATCAGCCCCCAACCCGAATCCTCTCTCCCCCTCTCTCTCTCCTCTCTCTGTCTCTCTCATTCCCTCACTCTCTCCCACTCTCTCCCACTCTCCCCCTATCTCCTCTCTTTATCATCTTTCCCCCGGCGATCACCCCTGTCTCTCCCTCCTCTCTCCCCTCTCAACTCTCTCTCTTTCTCTCTCCTTATGAATGTGATGTGTTTCGGAAAGTTGAGTCACAAGAGCAAAATGGATATTTTTTTAAGTTATTTAGGATATCTTTGTTGGAATATTGTCATTTTGGGGGAGTCTAGCACATTAATTCATATCAATGCATTTGCCAAATCTCAAGACAGTGTATTCAATATACCCTTGCCTTACACACCTTTAAGATAAAGTATACCACATTAACATTTAAAGATTTATTAATGGTAGTATATGCCCGATTTTGTGATAAGTTATTTGATGTGGGTGAAACATTTCGATTCTATTATACTATTGGAGAGTGATGCAATGTCACCTCTCCCTCTCCACTCCCACTCCGCATCACTGTCTCTTTCTCTCCTCTCCTATCTCTGTTATTTACTCCACCCCCTCCCTCCCCACACACACACACAAAACCACAACAATACAGAATCGCAGAGAAGAGCAGGGATTAGACTTGATTGTTTTGATTGCATCAAAGTAGTGGGTAATCAAATGTTGATTGTTAGCTGACTGCCCATTACATATTCAACAGTGTGTATATTTGTTCAATACACCTCCAAGACGATTAGACTCTATTTGTATACCATACAGGTTCATATTCAAGTTCATTTACTTCTCCAGTAAGAATTTCACCAATGGTCAAGTCTCATGATCTCTTCTCATCTTCTCAAACACAAAAGTGAAACATGTTCATCAAGGAGACACTGTTTGCTTTGGAAGGTGTATCATGAAATGTTCTCCCCTCTGGACCCTTGTAAGTCCGTCGTAAGTCCCTCTTAAGGTCTTGGTAAGACACAACTAAGAGGCCTCTAAGATTCTATTCTGCAATGCACAATCCTTGTATCATAAAGCTGTCGTAGTCATAACTTCAAGAGCAAGTTACGTATTGGTTAACACATGGGGACAATCGTTTGCCATGTTGTATCATCCAGAAGTAATTAAACACCCAATCTTGCCCCCTCCTCCAAGTGATAAGATTGAACGCCGTTGCCAGTAGCATTACCTATATGAATAGAAACACAGCTGGGAACCCAACTCAAGTTTAATTTTTGTCTAAATATTTTCCTAAACACCGTGAGCCTTTATTTCCTGTATATTATATCTACCCAACTCATTTATGACATGAGAAATTGCTATGAAATTCCAGAAATTCCAATAATATTTTCTAAACAATTCTAATTGACCAGGAAAGTAGCTCAGATTCATCTGAAATAAATCTATTCAACTGATACTTTCATCGAAGGAAGCATCGGAAACTCTCTCCAAAGCCTCCCCCCATTTATTGCCTTTTATGACGCAACAGGTGTCTTATGTCTCCCTGACTCAAGATTAATTCTTGGTTAATTACTAAAAGTAACTCATCATATTGTTTGGCAATGGTTTCCTAGCAAAATCGCAAGCATCTCCATCTATTTTTCATTCTTCTAGCTTGAATATTACTCTAGCAATCAAATTATTAAAGTTTACAAACAGATTTGAAGTAGCATAATACTTCTCCAGATGTTTTCACTCTCCCCTTTGGAGGGTTCTGGAGTTACATATCCCATCGGTCACAGACTGCCCATCTCCCCCCTGTGGGGGGTCACATTGGATTATATAAGGGTTCATTGCTTTTGTGACAAAAAACTAATTCCTATTAACATACTATTAAAAGTACATACTGGATGGCATTCCTGAAAGAAGAGGAGAGAATGTCCCTGAGACCGTGGCCGATATAATAAATCCAGCAATAAATGAATTCAATCCAGACTACCTTGAATAATAAAACCAGACCAGTACTCATCATAGTATCCTTGTTGAGGATGCGTGATCAAATCATCAGCTTATCCAAAACGATTAGGCAAAACAGCCCAATCCCCAACATATAGATAAACAAATACGTCCCGTTGCTAGTCTACCCTCCCATTCAAAAAGAATAAGGGGTCATTGAACTAAAAAAAATGTTATTCAGCTGAACTTGTACCACAATGAGTTTCCCCCATTGTAATCAATAGTGAATGTAAACTTCACTCATCCCTAAAACACAAAATAATATGATAACATCCAGTTCCTTGATTTCCCGCCTGGTGCAGTGCTGACAACGCTGGTATTTACCTTTAATATATTTTCATCTGGTCTCTACCCAGGCAAGCAATGATCACTACCCTCTAACTCTGTGTCAAGCTTTGAACACATTGCCTTATAAAAATGCCCAATTAAGGGACATTTTCAATTTGTATAACTGTGAACTTAAATGTCATAATGTTAGTCCGGAGGTCTCTATGTAGGAGGGGTGAACCTTGCGTTTTGGGGCCATACGATGTTTTTTGATTGTTTCTTGATCTCCAGAATCTCCTGATTCCAAATCTGCCGGGTGCCATCCCGGAAACCCTTGAGGAAAATTAATTATCAACGTTTTTTAAAAAAAAGTTAAAAAGATTTAATTTAATCAGTAAAAAAAAAATTTCGTCCTCACTATCCCCTATAATTGCATAATTATGATGGAACATAAACTTTGAAAGAGAGATTACATATTTCAAGGTCAAGAGTATTCATCATGACCGCTTAAGGTCATATTCAAAGGTCAAAGGTCAAGGTCAAAGGTATTATTTAAGATTTTTGCAAATAACTCTAAGAAAAATTGTCTGACATCTTAGATCAAATGAAATCAATTTTAGGGCAAATTTTTTCCTATCGAATGATACCAGTTACTTATTTCTACAATCAGTAGTTTTATTATAACCGCGTTTCAAACCAAAGAGAATATTTTGTGTTTCAGCCAATAAATGAGGTAGGCCCCTGTTTCATGAACCACAGATACGACTCCGTTGGAAATAGAGATAAATTATTGCTAGAGTATGATACAATTTTTCAATCAATATATTGTACATGTTTCTTTGAAAGAAACTGAACTTTTTATGAATTTATTGCAATTATAAGGTTATTCCCATTATTGGTTAAATTCAAAAACCTCCCACTTGCAAACCTCCATATTTGCCTATCAATTCAAATGTATTACAATATGCGGATTATACAATTCTTTACATGCCTATCCAGAATATTGTAGATGGCGGTACAAAAATTAATACAGATTTAGACATCTTTTACAGATGGTGTATAAGTAATAAATTACAAATTAATGTAAAAAAACGAAAGCAATTGTTTCCGGTATGAAGGCTAAGGTCAAAAATGCTAAAATTAATATAGTCCTGAATAAGGAACCAATAGAGCAAGTTAGCAAGTATTCATATCTTGGAGTTACATTTGATTCAACAACATCAATGACACTGCAATATAACAGCCTGATTAGCCAAATAAATCAGCGCTTTTTGCTCTCAGCCCCCTACAAGTAAAACAACCGAAAAAATTACAAACTCTTCAGAATAATGTATTGAGGGTGGCACTGAATTGTGATTTTAGAACCCCTGTCGTCGAAATGTACTTAGAAACTACTGTAATTTAATTTAATTTAATTTCAGTAAGCTAGCTCATAATGAAATTTATATAAAAAGAAGAGGAGCAAACTCTGTTTGTGCAACAAGGCAAGCAAATGCGCCTACTATGAATCCATTCGCCCCCCCCCCCCCCCAAAATGAAAATGATTGTTAATGCTTTGTATGTCCATATACAGCTGTATATATGAAATGTATAATAATCATTTGTTTTTACCTAAGAATAAAATGTAGAAATCCTTTTAATTTGGGTACGAGAGAGAGAAAGGGCAGAGTTGTATTTCTGGATGTTACTCGCCTAGGAAGAGTGGTTCTTTGTTAAGAGACTGAATAAAAGTGGTTTAAAAACAAAAAAAATAATCATTTGTAATGAGGAGGAAAAATAGAAAGAAATTGACTATTGTCTCTGTAGGTTTAGAAAATCTGAAATAGCAAAACCCATATCCTTAGGACTCAAAAGCTTACCAAACTAAATATTTCTTATAACCAACCAATCTCACAAAACTCCCCTTAAATGTATCGACAAAGAACCAATAGTCAGTAGCCTTCATTTCCATCTCATCTTATCATTATGGAACTCATATATTATCAAGAAACCTCACCAAGTATAATGTGATCATATACAAATCTGTATTACATTAGATAATAGATTTTTAGCCTAACTTGGTTAGGAATTAATGTTAATCAAATTCTTCCCTGCATCGATTGAATTGTAATAGCTTTGCATCTTCAGGACATTACCAAAATCACAATTGATCTGCGAGAGTGTAATCTGTTGTTCTTCTGCCTGAATAGATAAACCAACGTTGGGAAAAAAATTTGCCATTGTGCATTCTGATTCTCAACATACTGGCATACAAATATTTAGCAGCACTGAAATAGGCAGAATACTTTCAAGAATGCTATTACTTCCATCAGGGAGGTATATATAGGGAGTAGAAACGAATGAATGATCCTGATCCTACACTGACTCCCATAATTCCTTGCAAATCAGGATTCAACATACAAATACATATTCTCAGTGAGTGCTGATCAATGTTTACCATATCAACCATAATTAATCAAGTCGAAAATATTCATAATAGGTAACAATAACCAATATTTCCATATATAGAGAACTACTACATATCAAGGACACCAAAAATTTAAAACCATAACCAACCCAGTGTCAAAATCAAGAGAGTCATTAATGGTTCTTTCAAAAAACGATAATACCAATATTTCTTATCACATATACTTCCATGAGCAGGCTCAAGGATCAATCAATAATATTCAAGAAATAATATTCACTGATCATTTCAAAAACCTCCAATTCTTTATTTCTATGGGTTATAGTGTTATATAGTGTTGACAATACTCCCGAATTCTAGTACTGGAATTATAAATGATTTAAATATCAAGGAAGCAAAGTCTCACTTAACAAAATGCCTTATTTTACTTAGTCTCTTCGGTAATATAATAGCCTTAGCACAAATGCCAATGATATGCTGGTTCATGTTATAGATAACAAAATTATCTCTCTTACCCCTAGAACCAAAAAAGTTTTGCATTGTAGGCTTAGTTTGTCGTAATGTAGTATCAGTGTTTGCATGAACAATTACAGAATCAGACATCCTTGTATAGTGATTAGTTCTCAGGATTAATTATTTTGATGATTATGCACATTAACATGTGATTCCTTTCATTTTCGTCAAAAGTGCTGACTTTAATTGCTATGAAATCATAAAAAGTTCAATTATACTCAGATACTTGTGTAAAAAATATCAATTGAAAGATCATATCATACTCTAACAAACATTTCATATATATGTTTAGCAGCTATCTATAACAAATACTCAACTATGCTTCCAAGAAATAAGGGCCTACTTCATTTTCTGGCCAAAACGCAAAATAGTCTCCTCTTTGAAAAGCAATTGTAATAAAACTACTGAATGTAGAATCAAGTAACTGGTACTAATCAATAGGAAATAATTTGCCCTAAAATGAATTGTATGTGATCTAGGATGTCAGACCCTTTTTCTCAGAGTCATTTGCAAAAAACCTCAAAAATACCTTTGACCTTGACCTTTGACCTTTGAATATGACCTTTAACGGTCATGATGAACTCTCTTGACCTTGAAATATGTTATTTCTCTTTCAAAGTTTATGTTCCATGAAAATTATGCAGTTACAGTGGATATTGAGGACAAAATTATTTTTTAATTGATTAAATTTAATATTTTTAACTTTTTTTAATAATGTCGATAATTAATTTTCCTCAAGGGTTACAGAGTGGCACCCAGCAGAATCAATAAAAAAACATCGTATGGACCAAAACGCAAGGTTCAGCCCAAAAATGGGGTTCTGCCTCCGGACTATGTTGAGGAAATTGTGTGGACAATTTGTTTGCACATTGAAAATTAAATACGTAGGTATAATGTTCTTGTTCATGTCAATGACGTCCATAGACAGATGATAAATACAAGCTGTAAAAATGTGTTAATTTAGTGAAAATGTTTAATCTGTGTAGGAGTCTTGTAATCTACAAGTAGCGTCTATGTTGAACATTCCCTTTTGGATCTTATGCAATTCATATAGGATATATTTTGTGATTGATTATACCGACGTGCATGTAGAGATGAAATAAAATGTATAGTGAACTGCAGATCCGTGGGCATGAGTTTGCGAAATTCCCAGAAAGAATCGCGATAAGGGAAAGTATTTGTTTCAGCTGGTTTTATTACCAGAATTGCACAGTTACAAAGGTATTGTCACTTGATGGGGTGCTTAATTTGAAAAACAGAAAATCTTGGTCCTCGGTGTGGCTCAAGTCTGTAGTGTTAAGCAAAGACATGATCCCCTTGCAGAGCTACTCTGCCCACCGCTCATTGGAGGGTGTCTGTACGTGCCGTATGCACGATGACATTGTGTCGCCGCCTGACGAAACCGGACGGAACAAATGGTTGTATCTGGCTCTAGAGGAAGTGCCCATTGATGTTGAGATGTATTAGGGGTGGACCCATTACAAATATATATAGATCATGATTCTTTTTTTAAAAAAACAACCCAAAAAAATTAAAGGCCTGTGTTATTTCTGTTATTTCAGTTCCTATGGACTGCATCTCTCGGCCTGTTATAGCTAATGGTGTGATCAGTAACTTCATGTCAGGCATGGGCTACAGTGTCACATGTAACCAAGGATATGTGTCTACTGCAACCTACCAGAGAGTACAGACAGTAGATTGTACTACAGATGGAATGCCCAGATGTGGTCAGAAAGTTTGATAATATCAGTGTGATACAAATTTGGTATTCTCTTGTTTCACATATGGCCATATCCACCAAATTGATGACTTTTAATGTCAGCTCCAGAATATCATATGTAATGGCTTTGAGCAGTTAAATGTCACAATATATGATTATTTTGGCAATAATTATTTGAGAAACATATGAGGAACCATGTCTAAAGGTCTTTATCCATGGTGAAAATTGTTTTTTGGGGGGGAAAACTGAAATTTTTTGAAAAGAATCCAATCCCACATCCAATTTTCATAGGTATTTATTGATATTCTAAACAACTGAATACAACAAGGACCATGAAGCAATTTTAGAATACACAGGGAAGGAACAGGGAATATTTGGGACTAAAGGAAAATCATTTTTTATCTTTATAGACCAGAAAAAATTGAAAAATCATTTGGGGTAGCCTTTGTCACGTCAGGGGGACACCCTAAGTTTTTAATCATGAAAATGCTGGAAAGACATATATATTACATCTCTGAAGGCTTTAATCTGAAGAATTAGTAAAGTTTTATATTTTGAAAGATCATGGTTAGCGGGGTTGTTGCGTCAGGGGGACAGTATGTCATCTTTTTTGCATGAATATTTGTTTATAATTATGGGAATTAATTGTTTTTATTCTTAAAATTAGTGAAATTCAGACTATTTCCACTAAATTTTATACATTTTAGATTTTTTCCTGCAAATTTCATTATATTTCAAACTATTCCTTGTCGCGTCAGGGGACACTGTCCCCAGATGCGACAGGGATGGGGGTGGGGGGACAAAGGGGAGCTGGGGGGTGGGGGTAGATCTATTTATATATTCAGCCACTTGAAAATTTCTGTATTAGTATTGGGCAGGAGGATGTACATCTTGCGTTTAAGATCATACAATGCTTTCCTATCGATTCTAAATTTCCAGAATCTCCTTATTTCAAATCTACCAAGTTCAACTCTGTCATCCTTGTGGAAATATAATTATAAACATTTGAAAAAAAAAGAAGTTAAAAATTATCAAATTTAATCAATACTTGTGAAATTTTGATGGAACTTAAACTTCATGAGAGGAATAACTTTCATGAAAAAAAATGAATTGATTGTGACAGCTAAAGGTCATATTCTGAGGTCAAGGTCAAGATCAAAGGTATATGTTGATGTCCAATTACCAAGAGATTTGCCATTTTTAAGGTATGCCATCATCTGTCTGTATAAAATAAACCAAGTGAGATAATGGTTCCAAACTTTCTGATTAACTACTAGGGCATATAGGCTATTATAGGCATATAGGCATATAGGTGGAATTTATGTGATCTGTTTCACGACTTGTGACTCATTTTCTTAAAAAAACATCACATATTAGTTAGGCTTCAAAAAGTATTAATTCCACATATTGTCATAATTCTTCAAAAATATTTCAACCTTAAACGGACAGTAACATCATCCTCTTGTAATGTCATGAGGGCATGATGGTTAGGACAGATCTACCCAGTCTCTTAGCCAGTGAGTATGAGCAGGCATTAGGCCTGAATATAAATAAAAGAACACTAATTATAACTCTTAGGGCTGAGTGGCTGAGTTCCTTTCTTCTCCATAATATTTCAAGAGAGGATATTGCTCATGAATGTAAATATCTTCAATTCATCATTGTAATTTCTTTATAACTAAACTGTTCTATTTACAAAAGATTTGTAGTATAAAAATACTAAAATAAGGAATTACTATAACACTTCCCTTATGTAACTGTAACATTTGCCAGAGACCATCATCTTGTTATCTTGTTATCTTTTAGGAGTTCCAGACTGCATGACAAAACGCTCTATTGATAATGGACATGTGACACACTTCATTCGGGGCTTCAGCTTCAGGCTGATGTGTGACGCACTGTTTGTGTCCAATGTCACCCTTAGCAAGCTGCATGATGTCATATGTGATACTGACGGTGTCCCAACATGCAGTAAGTGATCACCTGCTCCTCTTCATATCAAAGTTGGCATTTCATAAGAGTGAATGTTAAACTCACAGACTATTAAGACTTGTGGTCCTTTTCAGAAATAGCTTAACTAATCTTGACTTTTTGCAAACAAATAACATAAAGTATAATTAATAGGTTTGTAGTATAAAAGACCTAGCTTTAAATGATTATAATGATTTGCAATTTGCTTTATATATGATAATCAGAAGTTGTATTAACTAAAATCTAAAGTAAAACAGAACAGAGGCATAACAGAGACAAACAAAAAGCGTGTCGCTTCTCACTATTTGTACTGCTAGAGGAACTCCTTTTTCAAATTCTCACATGGTAGTGAACAGTATCAGCAACACATCAGTCATAACAAATATGTGGTTCCATAGATATTTGAGTAGAAAGTAATTAGAAAAATCAGAGAAACAATTGCTAACATATAGAATCGATGGTGTTAGACTGGCAGTTGGCCTGACACCTGAAGTAATGCCACCCAAGTGGCATAAGGGGCATATAGACTAGTATTAAGTCCCCCAGCTTGTCTCAATAAGCACACAGAGCAAGGACCTCAATCATGCCTGAGCCTTGAATGGTATTGTGTACTTGAGAATCATACCAGTAGTGCCACGCCTTGGCACCATCAAATCTGATGCACCCATGCACATGACATGCTCATGACCTGATCTAACTCGCATCTATCAAATCATAATAAGGGGCATGTATACAGGCCAAATTTAAATTGGTGAGTCAGGATATATCTAGTCAGTCTCCATCTATAGCAATTATTAGGGTGCATGATGCAATTTGATGCAAGTGCTTTTAATAGTGACTCTTGATTTAGATTTATTTACTTGAGCTATTTAGGGCATAAAGGTAGAGGGTGACTAACAAGATAACTAACCTTGGATGAGTTCCAAAATTAAAAAAGTAATTGAACACATTTATTAGAGTAATTTACTCCATAGCAGTAAGCAAAATAACTGTACATGACAGTCCAGAATTTAATAATTTTGTGTTTGAAAATATAGTCCTGACACTCACGGGTCAGAAAAAACGGTTTGTAGAAACGGCCACCATGATGTCAACAAAGACGTTGACACCAACAAAGACATACGTAAACTTTATAATAACAGTAAATCTGTCATCTTCAACATCTCTGTTTTTTGACATGTGTTGTGAAATCTAGTTCCCCAGGTATGTGCATATAAACCAGTGGTATTGTCAGGGACTGTGATAGACTTTATCCTGGGTGTCAGCTTTACTCTACAGTGTAACACAGGGCTGCATATATCTGGTTTACAAGATGAGAAGCGTGTAATTTGGTGTCTACCAAGAACTGCTCTACCCACCTGTGGTATGTCTTACCATTTTATTATAGGTGCATTCCTTGAGAGGTACACAAAGTGGGGCGCAATACAAATATAATTGACTTATAAAATGTAGTTGTCCTAAAAAAGTGTTACAAATTACACATGATTAGAGAGTTCCCCTGTGGTGGGTGTTACCCAAACTAAAATTTTACAGGCCCTGGACAACATTAAACAAATATTGTCACACTGCCATTAACTATTCCATTGATAGTGACATTGTGTTACCCAGTCAGTTACTTTCTCAGAGTTATCTGATGATTTTCACTTAATATTTGATTTATATTTAAGTACATAATGTATATATTGAGCTCACTGCCAGTTGCCAATTAGCATACATGTACAATACTAAACCTGGTCGTTTGATTAATTTGAAAATTTTGTTTGTGGGTTTCTTATTTTCTACACACCTTAATGCTTGTTTACTTCATGATATAGTCACAATTAGACTGTCTACAGGGGACAATGCCCTTTGTGTTGATTTCTAAATCTTTGAGATTTAAACATAATATAAATATGAACTATTTAACTTAATTTGATGGAAAAAGCAACCAAAATCTTATTGTAAAAAAGTAATCAGCCTATAGCCTATGGTCCTTCAAGGAATCAACTCCAATACTTTTTCATGACTGGCAGCTTGTTCCATTCTGACTATGTAGCATATATGTTGATGAGGACATACATTTCCATTATGATTGCATAATGCCAGGTCATGTCAAGATCAAACACATCTTGTCTGAACTATGTCATGATATTATTATCCCAAAGCAAACAGTTTACATTATGAATGTTACCCAAATTCCAAGCTTCTGGCCAAATTCAATATTTAATTCTAAAATGGAATAGACTTTGCTAATTGTTTCTTTGTTTTTAGTAACTTATATAGAAGTGTTTATTTCTCAATACTACAGAGGACATAGATGAGTGCAAGAAGGAGAAGGGAATATGTGGGGAGAATGCTCAGTGCACAAACTCCCATGGTTCATTCATGTGCGAATGTGATGCAGGGTTTGTACAGGAGACTGGCGCAGCACTACCAGTACCTGGGGCACTGGAGAAGCGGGAGGCCTACTGCAGAGGTTGGTGTCCATGTTTTATTTCAAAGGTGGGATAAAAGTCAGCCCATACAGTTTTTGTGACAGGGACTAAGCTAATTTTACTCTTTATTGTTTGTCCTCGTCTGGCAACTACCAGAGTACCAAAACCTCTGCTTTGCAGGTGACCTAATAGGGAGATTTAGCAACCACAATGCACCAACATAACGCTAACACATCCAGTTACTATTTCTACATTACTACCACTGTGAGGATATCTCGAGAGGCACCAGGCCGAGGGCATCTGCATTGCAGGCCTTGCTCTCCAGAATCATTTTGAGGTTATCCTAGGATGAAATCAAATCGAGGGTGACAGTCCTGAATCATGGGCATAAATTGGGAAACCGCAGTTGAAGTTTGATAGTTTGGATTAGCCCCAATTCTTTGGATCGAATATTTGAAAATGAAAGATGGAACTATTCCGATAAAACTTTGTGAGATTATAGTCTTTAGAAATGTCAATTTTTTCATATAAAGTTTTTTTGCATAACCATCATGAACCACCTTCAGGGGGCGCTTTTCACTGTTTTTTTTCTGTACTTTTTTAATACACTTGAGTTCACTTACAGTTTGAAATTTCTCTTATCCATATAAAAACAAGGAAGTTATGATTTTTCAAAAAATAACTTTGTCCCATGGTGTAGCTTGCGGGTCAGTGCCAATCAAGCAAGATTTTCATTGGCTCATCTGACAGCTTAGACTTCATTCACCTTTTTGTTTAACTCATGGAGTTCTTCAATCCTAAACCTTGTATTCTATTCTGTGAGCAACTACCGGCGACATCACAAGGTTTTAGAATTGATTTGATGAGATTCTTGGATGTTTTTTTTCTCTAAAGAGGCCCTGCTGCGTGTTCCGGTGGAACGAATTGGGCGCTGTGATTGGTCCATCACCATAGATCACTGGTCGGCCGGGATCTATTGTTTTTGGAGCCCTTCACTCGCGGTTCTGGCGATTCTCATCTCGTCGGCCAGCCAAGCGGTGACCGTATTCGAACGTTGATATAAAAAAAAGTGGACCTTGTACAAAGACGAAATCTTCTGGGAATCTCAATCACTATGATTTCTTATGATATCTGAAATCTTGCTGTCTTCCCATTATTCCTTCATAGAGAAATGTTACTATAAACGTCGCCAGTTTTTCCATAGAGTAGAGGATGAAAAAAAGCAGCCCGGACGAGATTCAAACCTCTAACCCTTGGCACTGAAGGCGAGGGGTCTACCACTGAGCTATGCATTTTGGTTTTGGGAGGAAGACAGAATTTGTTTCGCTCTGCATGAGAAATGTGTGCAGTTGTCATCTATATAGATGATATGTATTTTGTGGTCAGATTAGCCAGGAACAGATTTTGTCCTTCCTGGGATATGGTTAAGAATCTTTTCAGCCATGTTGTTGAAGACCACTCTATATCTTGCAAATTATT
The DNA here is from genome assembly GCA_942159475.1 of Sthenelais limicola. Classification (NCBI taxonomy): domain Eukaryota; kingdom Metazoa; phylum Annelida; class Polychaeta; order Phyllodocida; family Sigalionidae; genus Sthenelais; species Sthenelais limicola. Next base: position 107,212,963 of record OW804099.1, read on the forward strand.
ACTATCAATAGTAATAATATTGTTACTATTGCTTGTACAACCGTTGTTTGTACTTTATATCAAAGAATTGAGTTTGTGCTGTATACCAAACTAACTGGGGTGGGTGAAAACCCATAGAAGGTCCTAGTCTCCCAGTATAAATAAAATCTTTAAAAAAAAGAAAATATGCATCATATGGAGGCAGAAGTGATTGTATGAACATTGAAACAAGGGTTTGAATGGTGTTTTCTTTGACCCATGTAATTCTAAGTTTGGGCATAACACCATAATTTGCAAAGAGGGACATACATCCAGTAACTTTATAGAACAAGTGGTATCTGTACTAGGTATGACCCTCATCAGAATCACTCTAAATCTTGCATGCACTGCTATATGCAGTAGATACATAACTTCAGCATTCACGGCCACGTTGCAATGGACATTCCCAGTCTTATCCATTCCTTGTCATCCAAAAATCTATTCATCTGCTGAAATATAATTACCATGTATGTTGCACAATTTTTCAACCTTTCCTATCTCCCATATAGAGATATTTGAGCATTGTACTGTAATATTGTAACATGATATTCGACTGCCATTTATACTCAGTCAGATATAAGAGACAAACTGTACTGCTTGTTCCGACAACTGTACGATATGAAACTTCTTTTACACAGTTAGCCTGGTAATAATGTACTTTATTACAACATGCCTTGCATTTACTTTCCACATCACTGTGAGTCATGGTCTGAGTTTGTAGAAATCAAACTGTATTGCTCGAGTAGATACCCTATGTTGTAAAAACAAATTATCGTGCTGTTCTGCTCGATTTTCGTTGACTAATGAAAGCCTATTTACCGATCTTGGTCATTTGTATCCTCACCAAGTCAATTAGTTAATTTAGTTAATTTAGTTCTTCTAACTATTCAAAATTCGGGTAACAGCCGGAAGAAACCATAGCATAGCATAGCCTTGTAGCACCATATTGGTATGTCAACCTATTGTCTTTTTTTACCTACCTTACTCATTTGTACCCCTCTGTACCTTTGTATGAAGACAATAAACAACTTCTTATCTTATCTTATCTTATATGAATAGATTAAGGCTTTTGCAAAAACAACCCATTTTAATTCCATAATTCATTCGGATTTCATCCCACACTACTGATTTCTCTTTTGTACCTTCCCAAGTGTATAAGATAAGATATGATGAGATAAGATGTTTTTCATTCATCAGATAGGTACAAGGGTACAGTAATATAAAGATGATGAATAGGTCTACATGCCTATGATACGTCTTGGTACCATTTCTTCCGGCGGTTACCCAATTTGGAGGACTAATTACAATTAGAAGCAATATAGAGAGAATGAAATAACGAGGTAAAAAATACATTAAATGCCACATTTAGTTTCTGTATTACTGAAACAGGCAGAAGATATATCATTATAATTACAGGTCGACAAGCCATGGTTGAATTGACCCAGGGTTTGGTAGACTAAGACAATATATATTCAACGACGAGAGAAATAAAAAACATTATTTCTTTGACAAGGTAGAGCAACATATCTTTACAAAAAACGACAGAAACAGGAGACACTATTTCTTGGTCTTAAATCGAGGAATACACCTAGATTTCTTGATTGATATACATACAGGGAATGAAATAAAAGACATACATGAATGATATTCATAATGTCTGAGTATTTTTTACATGATTCTTATGGCAAAATGCTTGAAAGTTTTGCCGTCACACATTTGTCTCTTGCCGTCACGCATTTGTCACTTGCCGTCACGCATTTGCCGTCACAGGGTATAAGGGAGACATGTCAAATTGGTGGAATTGGCCATAGATAATATTAGAATGTTTATCCTTGAACATTTTGCCTCTAAATACTTAAACAGAACAGGAACATTAAATACAAGTTTTCGAATCAACATAAAAAGGTAAACAAGGGTAATAAATGATATATATATTCTATATATAATGAGTAATATAATGTGTATGGGTAGAGGGTCAATGACCTGTCACCCTTACCGCTGCCATTATGATTACCATTACTGAAAGGTTATTTGGCTGCAACTTTTCTTCTAGGTAGAATATTTTCACAAAATAAAAAGTGTTATGACCCTTATGTCGAGGCCTTTCAAGTACAAAATATTTCAATACATTAGGTGCATATTTGTTTTATTTATTTCTAATTTAAATCCTATTTCATGTAGAAATATGTACCATTATTCGTCATGATATTTTGGGCATATTTTTCATATTTGGGATCTACTTTTCGACCCCCCTGTAAAAATATTACTAATCATCAGAATGGTTCCAAACTTGACAGTTTAATGTGCATATATATGAGGTTGATAGAAAATAACAAATCAACTGATGAAAGTAAAAATTATTTTTTGGTTTCTGGGGGTGTCTAGGGGCCCAAATGTTGTCAAATTTGTGGAAATGGCCATATGTATGGTATGTATATGTATGGTATGTATATGTATGGTATGTATATGTATGGTATGTATATATGGTGTGTATATGGTATATGTATATGGTATGTATATATGGTATGTATATATTATGGTATGTATAAATGGTATGTATATATGGTATCCCATATATGGTATGTATAAATGGTATATGGTATGTATATATGGTATGTATATATGGTATGTATACGGTATGTATATATGGTATAAGGTATTATATGGTATGTATATGGTATGCATATATGGTATGTATAAATTGTATGTATGTATGTATGTATATAATATGGTCTATGGTGTGTTTATGGTATGTTTACCATAAATGTATGTGGTACGCTTTCCATAGTTATACTTACCCATCCCATGAGTTCTCCCCTGACCTAGATTCGAGGTCGCTCAACGCTCTGAGTGTCTGAGTGGAGGGAGGACCATTCATTTTGTGTGGCTAGGGGAGATGCAGTTCTAATCAACTGAGTTGTGCGCCATCAAGTTTATATCATTTTTATTTCCAGAGATATTAGATGGTTGCCATGGAAACTGATTTTATTGAAAAAGCTCAAGCATTTAATAAAATAGTAAAGACTTAGTACATGTATAAAGTTAGTCCAAACAATATATTAGCCATCCCCTCCCTATACACGATGACCAGCATGCAGCAGACCTATCTATAGGAATGACATCAGATGGTGGCTATGTGCACATTTCTGTGAGAAAAAGAAAATCCGAAATCCAAGAAAGTATCTATTCGGATATCCAAGATATCAATAAGTCATGTTGAGTATGTCTTAGGATATCTTAGAAAAGGAAAATGATATCCAAAAAAGAAAAGTGTTGGATTTGTCGGATATTTACTATGACACATTTTTATCCTGACAGTTTGGGGACAGAACACATCCCATCAACTTTTTTTGTTCCTTTCTCGTGTATATGGGATCTGACCGTCGATAACATCTCTTTTCTCTCTTTGGTCGTAGCAGGGAGATCAGCATTTATGTAAACCTTATTGAACCATCTGGAGCTTTTGAGCTAGGCTCTATTGTAGTAGACTTTATTCCTCGCCTCGATAGAGACAAATTGGATTCTTACAAGCCTCTGCCCATTTTGGAAAGTCTTGGTACGCTCTGTCATGACCAAGTCATCTTTAGAGAAATTACCATCTATCTTTCTACATACGTTGACACATGTAGCCAATAAATCTTCTTGGTGTATTTGTTCTAATCTGTCTAGTATAAGAATAAACAGCAGCATTAGTTCGACCTCTTCTAAGGATCGTACTGATTTGAAGCATACATCTCTGTGTGTTGCATTGATTAATTTCTCGCCCAACTACTGACCATGAATTATTACGAAGAATGGCCCGCATTTCTTCACTATATTTTTAGCAAAGAAATATCAGGTAAACCTTTATTGAATTGAAAACTTGTTTTGTGGAAAATGATGAAAACACACAAATTTAATTTTGAAAAAATGGGTACAAACATAATAATAGACAAAACACAATAAACAGGTCAACATTATTGATAACTGACCAATTTATTGGATTTTTCAATTCATTTCATGCAAGACTTTGTTTATGTACTTTATATTACTCGTAGGATGACTTTAACGATTTTCCCATATTGGTAACAGTTCTATCCTGGTTTTTAATTAAGGAAATAGGAGATAAACTTATAGCTTTAAAATAACGTGAATTCAAGATTTTCATACTTTTGGGGCTAAAAATGATGAAAAACACCCGTAAATTATTATTAAAAGGGTACAAATCTTTATTTTTTTAAATGATACATATTTTGGCTCTTCAATTGAAGAATCAGAGTAAAGAAATTCAGGTCAATAAGTTCATAATCTAACTTAAATCCCAATAAACCAGTCTTCAACTGACAAATGACGGATTTATTGGATTGTTCAATTTATTTCATTCAATACCTTATTTACATACTTTATATTACTCATAGGAAGAATCTAAAAGTTAACCCACATTGCCAATAGTTTTATTCTATTTTGTAAGTAAATAAATGACAGGTAAATGTGACTTAAATGGAGGACTGATGGTGTTAAATTTAAAGGGTGAGAACATTTTTGTCCAATTTTTAGCATTTTTTTTCTCAAAAATGGTGAAAAACGGATAACAAAAATATACAAAAGGGTACAAATCTATTTTTTCCCTAATGGTACATATGGTTGCTTTTCAAAAATGAAATCAGAATGAACAATATTATGTTCAATTAATTACTGTGAAATTTTGTATTAAAAAAAAATATTTTGGGATGTTTTCGGCTTTGACCTTCTATTTCTCGGCCCGCACCAAAATTCGGCAATGTCTTCAGGCATATTCTGATTGTACACATTCCAAGGATTAATTTGATGTATAGCATGTTATGCCCTTTTGTGAGTGTAACCGATTCCTGGGGGGCGTTGGCCCCCCAGAATTTATTTCTAGTTGCTTCAACAAGCACTTTATCCTTAGTTCTATCCAACACCTACCACTGCTACTTTCATTGAGAAACTTTCTCGAAACAAATCAGGCGCATTCTTACCTTTTCAATTAAACCTTTTTCCAGTCTTGGTTATCCTTAGGGATTCCTCTCAGGGATTGCTTCGCATCTGGTGACGAAGTTGTTTTGAGAATCATATGTGCCACATCATGGCATTTGTTAACATTAGCCCTGGCATATTTGGTACACCTGTTTTGCGGATTTCTAACTCACAAGTTGAGAAGTTTGAGAGTTTTTAGTGTTCGCTTTGAAACAGGACAATTTTGTTCAAGTTCTTCTCCAGCAATATCCGATCATCTATGCAATCTACATCATGATAGGCATATGATGTACCATCAATTATCTGCTTGTCATCTTTCAAACAGGCTTCTGGGTAGCGCAAATCTTTTGCTTTATGTACAATAGACAAGTTGTAAAAACATTTCCATTGAGCAAGTAATATCGTCAGCGCCAGGTGATTTAGGGTAAATCATCATTTATAAAGTCCTCCAAATCTAATAGTTTACTGTTTTGTAGTTCCAAGGCCTCTTCCAAATTACTTTTTATTACTGGCAGCGGTTTACTCGATTTGTGCATTTATTTTCCAAGCGATTTCATCAATTGCTGTGTGTGTAATTTCATTTGAACCACATACGTCCTCCAAAGTGCCTTGGTTGCGAGGAGTAATTCTCTGATTGGCTTTCCTGTCATCAGACAGCTTTTTTAGATTACTTTTGCTTATTTGGTTTGTAATCACTGGCAGTCTAACTATTTTCAGGATTCTCTGTTTTGCCCTCTTTGGGTGAGAAAGCATTATCGCCCATGTTTGGGTGTTTCAACTACTCCAATTTAGTACACAAAATATGTAAAATGCAAATAATAGACTTAATATGTACAGTATTGCGTATAGCCTGAAGAATGTCCTACTTTTTGTGGAGATTGTCGACCACAAGTGGGTAAAACGATACAAAAATATTGGAGCCTGTGTACCCACATCTGGTCTCCTTGTAGCCAGCCAGATTATATTACTGCTTGCACTTTTAATCAAGAAGCCGGAGGAGTAGTGGGAGAAGTAGCCCGGCAGTGGAACCCAGCCTTAAGCGCAAATGAGACACTGAGACCTCCAGATTCTTTCCTTACAATACTAAATTGATTTAATCATTTTTAATCTCTCAAATGTGTGTGGCAAAAGATAGTTATTGCAAAAAAAAGACCCAAATGCCGGCCAAGGCCTAGGGTGTTTTTAAGATCATACTGACTGCACTTCAGATAATGTGCACGAGCAACCATTACAAATACTTAGTACAATGTTCATTTTCAGTGTCACCACAAGGATGTTATTATTTCAATCTGATCAAGATCTGTGGGGACCAAGGACAATGTTTGCTCAATTCTGCTGGTCAGCCCTACTGCCTGTAAGTTAAATCTCATTTCAATTGATTTGAGATCATCTAAAAAAGTTTGATTCTTGTGTGGTGTTTGGCTTCCAATATTTTAGATAAGATAATAGAATGCTTCATTCCTCAAAGATGGTGCGGACAAAAAGGTTGTGGTCTTCTGAAATAAAAAAAAAGATCTTCCAGACCAATCCTATCTTGTTATTTTTCTCTTAGTTACATAATATTTTATTCTACCTAACCAACATACAAAAAATGTCTGTGCATGAATGTTACCCAATGTGCATCTACAACCATGATTAAGGATAGTCAAAAGTGATCTGAGTTACATTGGTATTACATTTTGGAGTTCTGTCTGAGAGCTAACAATGTAAACTAAAACTAAATGCAAAATACAAAAGATAAGTCTTAATATCAATATCAATAACTATAATAAGTCTCCAGTATGGGCTCCCCAATCAAAACAATTTATATAAGTAGTAAATTATATAAGATATCATGAATGAACCAGCAGGACAATAGTGTGACCTAATGCAACAAAGTACAATAACAACTTGTCTTCTCAATATGAGATATCAATGAGAAGTAGATAATACAAACAAAATTATGCTTTCTCCTAAACTCCATCAGACTTAATCCAAGTTTCTTAACATATGCTTTCCATTTGTGCATCTCTTAGTTATTTAAACCCATGGAACTTAGAGTTGCCACTCAATAAAAGCACTTAAGCCAAGCTCAACCAATCTTGATCTGCAATGTCCTTTATTTCTGCCCTTGGGGATAGGATGTCCAAGCAATCATGACTCATTAAGCACCAATAGACCTGGACATAATGATGAATATTCAGTTATAAACTGTGGTTAATCTTCTTTGCATAGTTTCCCTTTTCAGAGTTTATCCTTATCACAAACCAAACTGCTGAGATTCTGTACAAAATATATTGAATTTTTCAGCTGTGCTGATGGAGAAAAGGGTCCCAGATGTCCGACCAAACAAAACAACCTCCCGCTATCATTCGCTGTGACGTCCCTGATCCTCAATGCCCTAGTCATCACAGCTGCTGGCTTTTATATGATCAGGAAGCTGTGGCCAGCTCCCATCCCATCATCAGCATTCTCTGGAATGAGGGTGAACCCTGCCTGGTCCAGCAAACTTTACTCTAGTGATAAGAGGATCCGCAGACCTGCTGGACGGCCAGAATTTAGACCTGCTGTAAGAAATTCTCTCAGACCAGCTCTACCCTTCAATAGACCTGGCATGTTGAATAAAGTGGGATAACCTCTGATTTGATTAAAGGGTTGATAGATAAGATGTAGTGCAAACTTAACATAAGTGAGAATTGAACATCTAAGGTTTAATTAAAAGGAGGACATGAATGTGTAAGAAACAGATGAAAGATTAGAAGTAAGAAAACAAAGTAACAGTATATTGAAAATCAATTTTGAAGAAAAAAATATCAATTTGGATACCACATTTGAGATCTAAATGCTGGATCTTATGAGAGTTTTTAATCTCATTTTCGAAATTAAGAACTGCAAATTAGGAATAGTCATTACAGAATATAAGATGTATCATAATTACAGGAAGTAGGATATGTATTTAGTTATGGTAACATTCTGAGTAATAATAAGATTATAGATATTTTAATTGGAGGCATAGACAGTCAAAAACTTCCAATGGTAAAGAATGTTTAAAGCATAATGGGAGAGCATAATACAAATAATTATTATTATAAGCAAACATAAACACTGCTAGGAATAGGAAATCTAATTTTCACCTTTAATGATGCAATTATAGAAGGTTTATTTATCATATGTTTAGGCACCTGTCTGTTGATGTGTTCCAGGTGGATAATACAATTTAATCATTTAGTTCAAGAAATAATGCATTGGTTTATGCTGTGTATAATAATATCAAAAGATTGCGTTGTGTAATCATTCAAATGAGAATTATTATATTCTCCTGCGTTACATTCTGCTCACAAATTGGTAGCAGAATCAAATAAATTATTTGAAGCCTCTCAAACAATTTTGTAAACATTACTATACTCTTAAACTAGTCTGAAGTACAAGAATCATCTAAATCAAATTTTGAATATAAGATGATTTACACAGTATATGTATTATATATGTAGGCTAATCATGGTACCTATAGCTTCCCCTATATGCCCAGTCATTGCTGCACTCCTACAAGCCATTCCACAACTAATCAACCACTAGACCCCATGCTCACACCCCTACCTATTTGCCATGATTGATAATCAGTGAATTCCTCATAGGAAAGGAATTGGCTGGGTCCATCAAATAAAAATAAGGACATTAAGAAGTCCTGTAGCAAAAAGAACTTGACACAATCCACCCAAATTTTAGTCAAATGACTTTTAGATGTGCTGAAAAAGAAAGGAAGAAAATAGAGGAAACATTTTACTTTTTACAAACATTAACTGAGTCTGCAGCTTCAATCGTTCTATAAGATCTTGATTAAAGACAAATGATTTTTGAGGTCCTAATTATTGCGAAGTCATGTTGCATAAATAGTCCAGCTGCCAAGGGGGGTTCACGAGACCCACCCTTAATTGTTGTGGAAACCTATTTTTTTTATTCCTAAATATGTTTAGTTAGCAATAACTGTTGTTAACAGTGCAACAAATGTCCCATCAGGTTTGTTTGACGGCCATCTTGGATTTTTCCTCGTAATTATAGCTTTTTACAAAAATAATATTGTTGTTGTTGTGACTTTCATTGCCAAGAGAACATCAACGGGACTAAACTCCTAAATGATAGGAGGACTTCAAGCCCGACTGCTTATATAACATGTGTAAAGTGAGGAAAACAATCCAACACCGAGGCGACGCCCCATGCGCTGGCCCTCACAATAATTATGTAATATATGATATTGTTAAAAATTCTTGGTGGCTTCCTTTGACATTTGGAATTTGGATGCTACCCAAGGTCCTTTCCCTTTAAAAAATCTGTGTGTAGCCTTGGTCAAGGTCAAGGTCTAGAAGTGGAAGGTCAAACACAACAAAAACGCAAAAAAAACACCTAAATTTGGATAGTGAAGTCTTTCCGTTTCCTACGTTTCTGTTAAATATCCTAAACATTGACTCAGTGAATATGTTTTAAAAAGAGAATATCATGGCAACTCATCTCAGAAACATTAAGTGTCCCAGAATGCATAGTTTTCTTGATATGAGGTCAAAGATCAGGGCCCTTTTTTCATCCTGTTAGCCCTAAAAAATATACATTTCCTAACATAACTCATGTAAAAAAGAATATATTCTTTTGATATTTGGAAGAATGAATGCTCTATTCAAGGTCTTCCCACTGAAAAAATAAATGGAAGGTCAAATGTCAAAAATACATTAAAATTCGGATAATGACCAATTTTTGTTTCACGCTGCTCGGTCAAATATTGTAAATGATGAGACATTTCTATATGTTTAGAAAAGATGATACCATGGCAACTTATGTCAGTAATTTTAAGTGTCCCAGAATGCATTGTTTTCTTGGTATGAGGTCAAAGTCCAAGGCCATTTTTCATTTGGCTGCTCTAAAGCTATACATTCCCTTCCATAACTCATGTAAAAAGAACAGATGCCATTGACATGCGGTAGGATTACTGCTCCATATGTGCTCTTCCTAGAGGGAAATACTTGTTGACCTTGGTCACAAATTAGAATGTCAAATACTAAAAATTCAGCTTAAATTCAGACGATGACCTAATTCCATTTCACACTGTTTGGTCAATTATCCAGGGGATTATCTCTTCTTAACAACGGTGATACCATGGCAACCTAAGTTAGTTATTTTAGGTTCTACGAGTATGAGGTTAAAGGTCAGGCTACATTTCATCTGGTCAGCCTTAAGTATATATTAACCTTGGAGATAAATATTTGGTGAGATGGGTCAAGGCCAAGATCGTATAATAGGCGGTAACATGCCAAAAATGCAAGGTTGTTCTACATTCAATTTGTACAAAAATAATATCAAGATAACTGCATACAGAAATGTATGTTCAAGGACGATACAGTGTTATATGGGGATAGACCTGTAAGTTCTGGGAAAATTAACAAATTACAATAAGATCTTAATAGTATCGCAGGGATGTCATTAGGCGCTGGCAGCGGGCGATTTTTGCCAGCTAGAATGACCCTGATCTCTTGCTAGCATAGCATAGACTTACAAACATAGACTTACAGATATTTTATTTCCAGCTGAATTTTGGTCTCATGTTATGTCATTTCAAACCACAATTGTACAGCTACTACTAAGTGAATTTATTTACATCAACGTTTTGACGTCAACTTAACCTCAATTTCACTTTAATCTTGTTAACGTTATGATAGTTACGTCAATCTAACGTTAAGTAAACGTGAATTTCCTAACATTAATTTTTCAACGTTGAGTCGATGGTGACTCAACATAACACTTTTGACATCAATTTTTTAACATTAAGTTATCAATTGATCAACGTTACTGTTTTTGACATCGATATTTTAACATTAACTTACCGATCAATCAATGTTAATAATTTGTATTCCCTCTCTGAGTAATATCTGGGCCCCATTGCATGGTTTTTCATTAAAGAATAATAAATGAATTAATCAATTAAATGAACATTGGATCTGTGTTCTGGTAAAGAGAAAATGTAGAATTTTGAATGGACCAATGATCAGATTGGGATAATTAATATAGTTCATGGGGACTTCGGAAACAAGTGGCAGGGACGATTGGGGCGAAATTAGAATTCAAGTGGAGAGTGAAGAATTGAACAGGAGTTGTTGCTCTTGGATGGGTTGGTCCCTGGAACACCAATATACTTGTCAGTACATTCTTGTCATATAATGTCATATCATTCCTATGTATTTCGTCGTCATGGTTCTAGCTCCTACCATTTACCTATATATACCTCCCCTGTGCACAACAAAACCTGTTAAATCCCTTCAATAAAAGCCAGTCTTATAATCTTTTGGCTGTATACCAAATTGAGTTGTGCAAATCAGAATTATGATAGTCCCGAAGATTACATTGACCATAAATATGTGTATAAGCGTACACATCAAGCTTGTAAGAACCTACACTTTTTAAAGGCTTCCACTCAACATGAAATGTAGCTTGTACGGAAGACGAGAGTGTTCATGCAATGAAAATTGAGTTTTGTTTTCATCATGAAAAAGAAACTCATTTCCGTTTTCAAAATCATTTTGCATCTCATTTAAGAAATACAGTCAATTTCGATTTAATTTTCGTTTCCAAAATCATTTTGAATTTCAAAATTATTTTCCGGCTCATCTAAAATCTAAAATCCCTTTGGTTTTTAGATTTGTCACACTCGATTTCATTTCCGTTTTGGTTTTGATTTTGATTTCAACAAGACCATCTTAGATCTCGCAAGAACTCGTGAGAATTCATGAGAACTCAAGAGAAGCTAAGAGATGCCATTGAGTTGAGTCTGGTTTGACTGACAACGCACCCAACTATACGGGCTTGGTACACACACACATTGCCCAATCACTCACTCACTCACAACCCTCTTCGCCACATCTAGGGGTACTTTCGATACTCTGAGTCTGACGGGAGCTCTTAGTGAACAGAAAGCAGCCCACACCCATGCACCATCCACCAGTCACCCAAACACATGTTGTTCTCCCAGGGGCCCTTCTCATATCACTAGGCCTCCCTGCTTAGAACCGAGTCCTCTTTTGCCAGCCAACATCCATTCTCTAGCTCTGACTTTTCATTTAATTTTGCTAGCTAAATGAGTGGGTAATTTACGACATTCTTAAACTAAATCATTTGTTTAATCAGGTTTAATAAGGCCGTGATAAGGCAATAATAGGAACAATAATATATATATAGGTGACCCATTCTCACGAAAATGGTACAGCCCATACTAAAAGGGTAAAAATTATATTTTGTTTGATCAATCTGAGATTTGATAGGTATGAAGGTAATATATCTGTCTTCTGATAAAACAAGCGAAGGGGGTATTGCAGGTCTCGAGGCCGAAGCCTCCTTTTATTAAGAAGAACAAGTTAAAAAAAAAGGAAAAAAAAAAGGGCAGCCGTGTGGTCAGTTCGTAGTTGGCGTGAGGAATGACCAGGTTGGTCAGGTGACGGTCACTGGCGGGAGGTATTCAGGTATCGCCACATATATTCCTATATTAATCATATAGCACAAATATCTGTCTTCTGATAAAATAAGCAAAGGGGGTATTGCAGGTCTCGAGGCCGAAGCCTCCAAGGACCCAAGAAGAAACCCTCATCTCAAGCCAGCTAAGGACGTAGCAACAAGGGAATCCACATCACGTTTCCTGTCAAAAGGTGCAACTAGATACAAAAGCACGGCCATGCTCGACCAGCACCCAGCGGCTTGTATATCTGGAAGGGGTACTCCAATCTTGTAAAGCCATTGAGCTCCACTTCGTCAAAGGCTATGAAAGCCTACAGAGCTAGCACTCACACCAATTTTAGAAGATAGCACACGCAGGTAATCCAAAACCTCCCTGTAACAGATGGGTGCACCATCCACTACGAACAAGGGAGCATCAGCAGGAGCTGAACTATGAGCAAGATGATCTTTTAACATTGCCGCTGCACACAAGGGGGAATTCCCCACATAACAAACAGGGATTTTGACTTCCTCCTCCCTGTATTTAAGTGTTTTTGAAGACTTGATTAGGAGAATCAGACCCCAGTCGTGGAAGGTCACATCAGACCTTCTAACCAGGTGAAGCAAAGAAGACGCTTCTCCAAGTGAATCAGGTAGCAGATTTGACTTCCTCAAAAGCGTGCGAAATGAGAGAATGATAGCCCCCCACATCGTGGATTCCTTAGGCACAGACATTTCCATGTAATTAAACATTTGTAAAGCTGAGTAGGGGATAATGGTATTACTTGCTCCACAGAAGTACCCAAACTGCATTTCAGGCCTTCTAACACCATTTTCACAAGATAAGAGTCTCTGAAGGAAGACTCATAACCATAATATCAATGTAGGCTGATGATGGCACTCAAATAATTATTCACAGTCACATATTTAACTGATCTAGCTTTGTAGACCAAAAACCTCACTACAGTATGAGAAGTAGCAGGTAGAGGACATAACTTGAACTGATGACAGAAGCTGAAAAAACAAGCCCACTGGGAACTCCGTTGAGACTTAGTATTCTTTGCAGTAGCAGCAGATATAGCAACAGCAACCTCATCATCCAGCTGGTCCAGGGCTGCAACATAAAGCAGAAGTAGCTGGAGAAAACACACAACCATGATGATTAACACGAGACAAATGGTCAGCAAGATAATTTGCTTCGCCCGGTATATGTCGAGCTGTTATCTGGAAGTTATAGGCAACACTCAACCAGAAAAGCCTACGTAGAATATCCATGCAGTACTCATTACTGCTGGTTCCAGAATTAATGAAGCTGACCACATGAGTGTTCTCACTGTAGAGAACAACATGTTGATTAGACCACATATGGCAAGTTCTCTGAGCCGCTAACAAAACTGGCACGGCCTCTAGGACATTAATATTGTTGGCATTTTTCCCTGGTACACAAATATTACGCCAATGTCCGTGGGAGGGATTAAAGGCCGCAAAATCATCTGGAGTGTCAGCAGAATTGTAATAGCCAGCAAGCCAGTCGTTATCCCAGCTATGATACACACCATATCCTTGCAGGCTAGCATCCGAGGTGATCCAAGGCGTTGTTTCACTCACCTCTGAGACCATATATACAGTGCCATTGAACAATAAGGAGAAATCATGCCACCAGGCCATATCTTTTATGAAGGCAGAGTTAAGCTTTATCCTGACGTTCTTGTCAGGAAGGCCTTTCAGGAGGTCCAAAATCTGTCTGCTGAAGGTCCTGCCTCCTCTGACTACCCTAGCAGCGTGCCCTAGAATACCACATAGCTTCATGAGCTGCTTCTTAGTAGCTTTCTTCCTGTTCTTGAAAAATAGCAACTCATCTTGCAACTTCTGGAACTTGTCCTCAGGCAAGGACATGGTACCTTTACAAGAGTCAATAACGATACCAAGATACCTGCATCTGGTAGAGGGAGAGGTGCACTTGGACCATTTAATGAAGAATCCTAGGTCCGCTAACAAGCGAATGAGGGCAAGCTGACCATCTAAACACTCTTGGTATGTTCCTCCAAGTACCACAAAATCATCCAGGTAATTAAAGACTCTCGAATAACCTCTCCTATTCATGCATCTCATGACAAAATCTGTGATGGTATTAAATATATAAGGAGCTGAACAAAGTCCGAAGCAGAGTCTGGTATCGCTTAAGAAGCGAGGAACTCCATCAATGTTCCACCGAATCCCCTGATATGTCCACTGGGAAGGATTCACAGAGATAGAACGATAAGCCGCAGCTATGTCTAGTGTAGCCATGTAGTCTCCCTCCTCCAACACACTACAAACATCATCCACAGAGTTGAAGGAAAAAGGAAGTGCAGTATCGCTCATATGGGAATTAATGGAAACCCCCTCAGGTCTTTTACAATCTGTGATGGGGCGAAAACCCCCATCATGCTTGGGCACTGCCCCCAACGCATGAACACAAATAGGCTTGGAAGCAGAATAAACATATTTACAGTCGTCAAGCTCTGAACTAATCAAGGCACTCACAAAGGCAGCAGCTTCTCCGGAAGTAACAGAAGAATAATTCTCACAATGGTAAGGAACCACCTGCGAGTCAGTGTTAATAATATTGAAGCCTTTAGTGATGCCCTCAGTTAAAAATGAAAGCAAATAAGGATCATTCTCATATCGTAGCTCCCTCAGCCAACAGGCAGGTTTCATTTGAGTTGGGAACCCATCTAATGACTGACGATCGTTGATGCGTGAAGTGATATCCCAGTCGAAGTCGTAATCATAATCAACTATAACTGGCGTGTAACGGCTCGTAAGAGTAGAAGAAACTCCCTCAGAATGAAATGAATTGAAGGTAGGCCACGTAGTAAGCCCCATAGTAGGCCCGGGTGGGTCGTGGATAGGCGTATATGGGACGTCGATGGGCGTGTATGGGTCGGCCGCGAAGGCAAAATCGTGGAAAAAGTCGTATGCTGGGCGATGAAAATCGCCAAGCAAGGCAAAAGCATCAAAAACCTGCCCCGATGAGTTAGCAGGAACAATATATTCAAAAGAATCAAGCGTAATATCATCAAATACCTGTATATTAGCAGAAACAGGTGATCTTGGAAGCTTCGTCTCCAGATTTCGGCTGTCATGTCCGCCATTTTGGAAGGAAGTCTCGCGCGAACTCTCGCTTGCTGAGAACGCGCGAGCTAATCGTTTTTTTCTGAATTTTTCTCAGAAACACAACAATTCCCAATACGATGACTGTAACGACAATCTCTACAAACGTGAAGCCTTGTACATTTCCCGAAGCATGTTTTCATGTTATAATTAAAACAGACATCGTTAGGCCAGTCGTCGGGAATAGCGCCAACACTTGCCGAGTCTTCCCAAAGCTTGCTATCACTTCCCGCCGACCTATGACCAAAACCTCTATGGCCGCCACGCTTGTTTTGATTTGCGAATGACGATTTCCCTTTGTTAATATGATCGACTCTGACGTTCCCATCATGAAAAAACATTCCTATATCGATAGGACTAGGCTGGGAGAATGATTTGATGCCATGGGTAACGCCGTCTACGATGTGGCGATCATATGAGATGCAGGCATTAACAGAAAATATATTCTCGCTCAGCTGGCGTGAGACAAACTTCAAGTGGGAGAGATATCCAATGGCGTCTCCACCAGAAGCAAGAAGGGCTTCATATACACAAATCATTCCATGGACAAGGCTTTCAGCAGTTAATTTACGGTGATCCATCTCTTTAAGCAGAATATTCTTAGCGATTACCTGGGCAAAATATTCTGGTCTCAGTTCCCTACCTTTTTTCGGAGGAAGAGATTGACCCACCGTGAGTGAAAGCTGAGATATAGAGTCAGTCAACACTGTAAGATCGGCACAAGAGGGTTGGATTACTTGTTGTTGTTGCAGATTCTGCTGTTGCTGCTGTTGCTGGGGAATATTGCGTTGACCTGACTGCTCAATGACGTCCAGACGAGCCAGAATCTGTGAAAGAACATCGTTGACTGAGGTAGGTGAACCAGTGGCCCCCGGCCCCGACGCAGATGACTTTTGCGCCGATGGCGGCTCCTCGTAGTCGTCGTCAGTAATTTCCCCCAAGTACAGAGAGTAATTAGTAATATCCTCAGACTTCTCCTTACAAAGCTTAGTAGCAGCTAGGTAGTATTTGCAGACAGTAATGCCACACGGCCTTGTGTGGTAACGTTCGCAGCCAGTACACAAAGGCTTTTTGAAATATGTATGGGCCCGTCCAAAAAAAAGGCAGCCATGTGGTCAGTTCGTAGTTGGCGTGAGGAATGACCAGGTTGGTCAGGTGACGGTCACTGGCGGGAGGTATTCAGGTATCGCCACATATATTCCTATATTAATCATATAGCACACATATAGGAGGTAATATATCTGAATGTGCCAATAAATTAGACCATTGGTTTTTGTACAGGAGGTAATCAAAGATTGGTTTAGAAAATTTGGTGAAAAAACGTCGCACAGCCCTATATTTCTTAGTAAAGATCATTTCTCTTATTTAATTTGTATATCACCAATTATTTCTATCAACATTCCCTAACTAAATGTTTTCCTGATGTAATAGCCAAAAAAGGTTTTTCTTTCTTGTATAAAAACTTTTCAAATTGGGGACAACAACAAACGTCAGAAACTGGATTCCCTTATTGATCAGATAAAGCATACTATCATTGACTGTATTTTTATTTTGTATTCTCAAATCATTCTAGTTTTTCTTTTATGATATCATCAAATAACAGCTTGAACCCCTGAGTATAAATAGTTAACAAGATTTTTGGTGAAATATTCACATTGGAGGCTTCAAATTTGGGCGACGTTTTTTCACTCATAGAAACCAGTTTTAACACATTTGTTAAACATTTGTAAAAGAGGTCCTTAACAGCATACCAGAACCTTTTATAAAAATCAACCGTAAAACCATCCATACCCGGCGATTTGCCATTGGCCATGTATTTAAGTGATATAAACAATTCATGCTGGGAAATTTCCCTATCAATGATGTGCTGATCTACTTCCTCTAGTTGTCTAGGTAGTGGGGTGTCAGACATTTCCCGACATTCTTCCTCTGCATACAACTCCTGGTAGAAGCTTTTGCCTATACCTAGAACCCCACCAATGTCGTAGACCAGAGTGTTACCATTAAATAATTGGGAGATACCTCTCCTTTTCCTTTTTCTTGCGCGAGAAGCACAATATTTAATAGTACACAGCCTTAGCTCTTGTTTAAATAGTTCCCATTTGAGCTTTGGATTTTCATCACCGAACATTTCATCTGATTTGTCAACTGTTTCTTCAACTAGGAGAATATATTCGGGTTCCTCAAAAATGCAGCTATTTATTTTCCAAAAGCCTCTACCTCTTTTACGAGTTTTTTCCAAAAAAGATGCTGAGAGAATTTTGTGATCTGAAAGCTCAGTGTAAAGTAGGTTATTACTTTTTATTCTGTTTGCAAGGCCTTGGTCAACAAATATGTAATCAATAGTGGATTTTTGGTTTCCCCTTCTCCAGGTGTTCAACATTTGGTTATTATTCAAAATCATCGCGTTCAATAAACCTCTATTAGTTAACATATCATTCAATTGAATAGTTGTTTTCTTGTTCACATCTCTAGCTAGGTCTATATTGTAATCGCCCGCTAGTATGCACCTAGATGCTATATTTTGTTTGAACACTGCATCAATATTATCTAGCATTGCCAGCTGCTCAGCACTGTGAGAGCCAGTAGGCATGTAGGCATGCCATATTCCATTCCATTGGGAATTGGGTCAATCAACGGTCAGAAGGGCCCAATAAAATTGTTGGGTCTGACCCAATATGACTGCATGAGGCGGAGGATTTTGCAACTCCTATATGAATGTGAAAGTTATTTATATATATAGCATTGGCTAATGATTTTAGTCATAACAGAAATGTTTTAAGTATAATCCTTCCATGTGGTCCCAATAGCACTGTGTTCAAAGACAGACCCAATATATTGGGGACTTTAAGTCTATATAAAGTTATTCATATATGTACATGTATGTGTCTATCTATATAATTGAGTATCAGCCTATGCTATTCTATACATCTGAGGTGACAAAGCACGTACAGATCTGGCACTCCAAGGCTTGTAGTACACAAGAGGTGACCTATATTATATACTGCTTCTATTGTTTGTGGCATGGTGCCAAATAGGGTTGAAGTGACAGAATGTAGCTCCAGTTTTGGCAAAGAGCTTAGATACTAATTAGTATTGAACCTCTTTGGTTTTGGTTTGTAGCTCTATAGTGATACACTAGCGAGTGCGCCAGCTCAAAATCAAGATCCCTTTGTCGGAACCAGGGGGGACAGAGGGGACATGTCCCTCCTAAACTTTCTATGGCATAGGAGAAGGTCAAACCTAATACTGAAAAGGTCAAACGCCGGAGGATTTATCTGAGTAAATCCAATGTGTTTTGTAATTTTGAGTCTTTAATGATAGTAAAATGTCTATTCTTATCTCAATCTTTTCTGCAGTACTGACATTTAATATACATTTTTAACATAAGTGGTGACCCTTTATTATGTCTTAGGTCATAGATTCTACAGCTGCATGAGCTTAAGATTGAAAGGCCTAATTATGGAAAATTTCCTAGGTCATATTAATAGCAGTTGTAGTTAGTTAGGGATTATACCACTCTGGTTATGGCATTCGAATGGTGCACGGTCCCATATACCCACTCAGCCTGCGGCCTTGTGGGTATATGGGACCGTGTGGTAAAATCGTTTTAGTCCGTAATGGGTTAGATTCCATGAAAATAGAGAACATTACAAAACCATTACATTACAAAAAACAACAAGCCATTATTTTACTAACCTTTCTGTTATACGCACCATAATTTAAATTAAGAACTAGGCATCTGTGGAACTCGCATGCAGTTCCAAACACAACCACTTGTAGGTGGCAGGAAGTTCTCACTGAGTCAAGTGTGACAGGTTTGAGTGGTTGCATTCGGGAAGCCAATGTTGTCTGATTGAATTAAATGTGGTAGGCTTGACACCATGGTATATGGGCTCATATTGCATTGCAAATATCAACCACATCATACCTGCTGACCCATACAGACCTGACGTCACCACGGTATATGGCCTCATATTGCATTCAAAATATAATCAAAATCTGACCCAGATTTGATAACCAATCACCAGCCCAAAATTATGATGACGCCATGGTATACGGCCTCATATTGCATTCGAAATAAACCCAAAATCTGACCCAGAATGGACTAATAGTGTATATAACGCACATTATAGTATATGCATTATTGTTCAGCCCAGCATATTCCTGAAAGGTGCATAACATACATTTAACATTAATCATAGAAGGTTAAAGACCCTAATAACATATGTATGATATACATGGTTCACCCTGTAGAAAGGATCAAATATGTATGTGTAGTGAAGCGCAGATTTGTGGGCACAAGTTTACGAAATTCAAGAAAGAATCACAAGAACAAAAAGTATTCATCTCAGCTGGTTTTATTACCCAAGGTATATAGTTACAAAGGTATTGTCTCTGAAATAGGGTGCTTAATTTGAACAACAGAAGTATCTCGGTCTGTGGCGCGGCCCGAGTCTGTAGTGTTAAGTAAAGACCGGATCCCCTTTACTTCTGTTAATCACTCTCTCCCTCTTTCTCTTCTCTGTAGTATATCCTTCTCTCATACACTCCCCTCCCCATTCTCACTTAGTGTGGCTAGACATGGTAGGGTAAGCAGTATCACATGCAGTATTGTATGCTTGGATGATTTGGTTGGCGAGCTTTGGCAATTACCTGCTATTCTAGACAACACTGATAAAGAGGCGGGTGGGATAGGGAGGGGGGACACATTTACATGCAATGCTGTTGGTGAAAGTGAGTCAAAAGGCAGTGAATCAAAATCAAATTGTCAAAATACTGTGATACATATGTAACAGGATTTACAAACCAATTTGAAGGGGATGAAGCAAAAATCATGCTTTGATTTTCATCACCTGAGCAACCCCCTACACCTCCCTATTCCCCGTGCACCCCCTACCCTTCTCCCACCCAACGCCAAACCTGTATTACTATAGACACATGCACCAGGAGTATACCATCTTGTCTGCATGGGTGTCCACATAGGTAAGTAGTATTACATTATTGGGTATACATTGAGACATTCTAACATTCATGCTTTGCTTCAATACAGTATCTTATCTTCATAGACCTAAGGAAATAATAGGTTAAATACAATGTATTATTTTAATTTCTGGCACTTGGTCCCAGAGAGACTTAGCTTGTTTTATAGACATGAACTCGATGTTCGGGAATTTAAGCTGTATTTTGCCTTATATTAATGTGAGGAGAATATGACAGCCATGTAAGGATTCGCTAGGGATTAAATTCATACACATCCCTCAACAAATTCACAATTTCACCCGGTTCATAAGCTTCCTCATGATCAAAAGATGATTTCATGGGTGATATATTGTTAACACAATTTCATTTGGGAAAGATTTTTTTGTGGCGATGGCAAGACAAGATTAAACTGAACACAATAAGTTTAAAGTATAAACATCATAACTTTTGGTTTGTTAACCACATTTCTTTGTATCTTCATCCATTATTGCCATAATTATTATAGACTTTTTATTCAGACTAATATAAGTATAGAATCAGGCTCAAGCCTCTACGAGTAGATTTCCAGGAGGGTCCTTAAGAACATAAATTAATGATACAGAATACAATACATGTGTCTACAGAATAACAATCTGTTTGGCTACACTACATTCATTTTTTAGTATGAGATCTTAAGATTTACATTAATGAATTTACCGTTGAATTTACATTGTCAGGCTACATTACATTCAGTTTTAGGATGAGATATGATATAGCTTTGGCCAATTCTATTGCTCTGGTAATACCAGGGATACTTTTAGATTTACATTAATGGATTCACCATTGAATTTAACATTTACCGTTACCCCAATTGGGTATGGTTTTCTCAGTGATATTTTTCTACAGCTTATAGCGGTATGCAACATAATCTCACCTTACTCAGCTTATGTTCATAATATACTTGGAATTTGATTATTTACAGCAGTCAAATTAAACTTTTTCGTTAGTTGCCTAAGAATAGTTGTTTTATGGATGACATACACATTCCCTTAACTTACAGATTTGGATTCTCTAAAGAAAGACACTTCACTCTGACAGGTAGGAATCACCAACTAAAACTTTCATTTGTACATATGTTATCAAAAGAAAACATCATGAAGGAATTCACTGGAAGTCAGGATATGATGTACCTCCTAAATATCAAGTCATATAAATGTTTGCACAAGCTGTTACATTTATCATGAAACCTAACATGAACGATTAGGAAAAGTGGATATTTTGTAAACAAAATGTAGAGGGGATGGACATCCATGTAATATTAAGATAAAGATGGCATATTATTGGTTTTTCAGGTACTTTTATAACTATCTTCCTTCCTATAATACTAATCAACAAAATCAAGGCTAGTCCGATAACACAGCACATTGCATTTTGTTTGAACAGAATACATGTCATTTCCGGAAAACGATGTGCGCTGACACAAAGCAGTTTGTAATCTCATTGAAAATTAAAAATGCTATGAATATTATGAAATACTATAGTAAATAGTATTGTTTTGTTGGAATCACCCATATTCGAACATGTATACATGTATGTCAATGTATGCGACCCCATGTTATACTTACTATATATCTCAGGTGACAATATATGAAATGGTACCAGATCTGGCACTGCCAGGCTTGTAGTACACAAGAGGTCACATATGTACTGCTATTGTTTGTGTCATGGTGCCAAACTTGGTTGAATCAACCATATTTAGGTCAAGTTTTGGTATATTTTCTTCTGATAGATCGCCTTGTCATCTATATTGAAGTACATTTGAATTGGACAATTAACAGAAATTTATTTATTTATAAAATGTATTAAGGTAACTTAAGAAGGCAATTACTAGGCAATTACTTGTGCAAAGTTCCATTCTGTATTTATTTTATGCTACATACATGCCCCATTTATTATATGCCCAGGCCAAATATTGAAATAGAAACTTTCATCTTTCGTTTTGAATTATCATAAAGTATGTATAGGCAAGACCTTGCCGCCATATAGCTGTGACGAGGCTACGCCCACTTGTTGTTTGTGTACGGTCGTCAACCACGTGACGCGCTCAGCCAATAGGAGCGCAGGATCATTGGAACATTTCATATAACCGACACACCTTCTTCTACACTCGGGCTGAACAGACCCATAGTGCTTGTGTCAACATTGAATTTTGAACTTTGGTTGTTCTAACCTTATTTCCTTCGTGATGAATCCTAGGAATTGCAAGACGTGTGGGCAATTCCATGATCCGCCGACTGGCAAGAAATGTAAAGGAACTAAAGTTGACGGCAAAGGCAGCGAGAAGGAAGGGGGCGGGTCTGCCTCTGGCTCTGGTGGAGCGGTGGGCGGTGACGACATGGCCGTACGAATGACTGCATTGGAAGATATCGTTAAAGCTTTCATATCATCCAACGAGAAGAAGTCTCAAGAGTCTGGGGGCGGCACCATTAATCCTGAAGCTGACCAATCACGTTCTTCTTCGGTTGACAGTGATATTTACCGAATTAGCGATGGGCGGGGTCCTCGCCGGAGAGCCAGGTCGTACAGCCGGGGAAGAGACCGTTCGTCTAAACCTTTCGATCGTAGTCGTGAGGTCCCTAAAGGTGAGACTGTGGATTGTATTGAGAAACTCTTGTCGATTACCATTAGACTTGCTATCAAATTGCTCGATGATAATCGTCCGGAAGAAGAAATCGAGGGTGTTCTCCGACATGCTTTATTATTGTCTGACAAGGCAGCAAGTGGTGTCTATTCCCTAAAAGCGAGTCTGGATTATGACACTTCTGTTCGTGAACGTGCAAACAGGGTAGGACTGTCCGCATTTGAAGACATTCGTCAAGATGATATACTCAGATATTTCTCCTTTGAAAATTCAAAGCGTTCAGCAAAAGTTGATTCTAAAGCTAAAGTTGTGAAGAAAGGGATCTGTTTTAATTTCAACTCTGAAAATGGCTGCTCCATGCAGAGTTGTCGTTACGTACATAAATGTCAAAAGTGTGGTGCATTCGAACATGGTTCTAAATCTTGTTCGAGCAAATCTTCAAATTCTAAATAGGATGAGGCTCTTCGTGAGAATATTAATACAAGTTGTGTTGTTCCGGATGGTGAAATTAACAATACGAATTCTTGTGTTTATGGCGGTTGCCATGGTGAATTCGAAACTGTTGCTTCGGCTGACTCCGAAGATGAGAACTCTCCTGTGCTGACGGAGACATATGTATCTGACAACGGAACCAATATGGCGGACATGGATTCACGTGTGAAGTCTACAGTGTGTTCGCAAGGCAACTTTACTCTCACGGAGGACAATGAAAGATATTTAAATGACAATTCTGGTGAAAATGGTGATTTTGTACATGTATTGAATGATTTTGATGTTGATATCAATTTGTCACATGCTTGTTCCGACAAAAAATTACTTTTTAGCACAGCTCCTACGCCGGCCGGTTATGTCGTTGATGTGTACGACTGCTGCAGTCTAGGTTGTTGTGACTGCTTGTTTATGCTAGACGGTGTTGCTTCTCAACTTAAACCTTGCAGATTTGCCTATATTAATAGCATTGTTAATGACACTGATGGTAACGCTCACCAGAAAGTGTTTGTGGGTATTACAGATGGTTTCCCAATCGTAGATTCCCTTCCACCCGGGTACCATTGCGATAATTATTCCTCTATCCTACAGCCTGGGGCTCGTGAGAAGATGGATATTATTATTAGGGATGAATTTGCTGAAGGTATGGTCTCCCAAGTAGACAGTAAACCTCGTTGTATTCATGCTTTAGGGGCGGTGCCCAAGCCTGATGGAAATATTAGACCCATCACAGATTGTAGCTTACCTGTGGATATGTCAGTCAATTATTTTTGTGACTCTTTGGTAAGAGAATTTAGTTACAAAGGTCTAGATGATGTGGTGGATTTGCTAGATAGAGGTGACTATATGGCCACTATTGATATTAAATCAGCTTATAGAGCTGTTCCCATTGCCCCTGAGCATAGAGATTTATGTGGTTTTATATGGGATGTGAATGGTGTGGAGAGATATTTTTGTGACAACAGGTTGTGTTTTGGACTTAGAACTGGGCCCTGCTATTTCGACGAAATATCTAACTTCATTGCAGATGTATGCAATTCATTATATGGAATTACTGTGGTAAATTATTTGGATGATTTTTTCATCAATTACTACTCATATGAAGGTTGTGTTGCTCGTCAGAATTTAGTGATTAGCTTGCTGAGGTACCTAGGTTTTTACATAGCATGGAAAAAGGTTTCCCCTCCTGCTCGTGAATGTGTATTTCTGGGCATAGAAATTAATGCTGATGATATGACCCTATCTCTTCCTCCTGGCAAGTTAGCTAAGCTTAGGGACTTAATCCAGAAAGTTAGCAAATTCACTTACATATCTAAAAAGGATTTAGAAAGAATGAATGGTTATATGGCACATTGTGCTACTGTCTACCCTGGAGGTAGGACTTTTTGTCGTCGATTTTTCGACTTGTACAAAAATATGCTGGATAGAAAAGTAAAATCTTTGCCTATCGACGATGGTTTCAGAAAAGATTTAGACTGGTGGAGGGCTTTTGCCAGTATTTTTAATGGAATTCGCCACCTAGATAGACCCAGTTTCCCCCATCCTCTTATTACAGATTCCTCCAAGAAAGGGTATGGTGCTGTCTTGGATCAGGATTGGGTTGGTGGGACCTGGAGAGGGGTAGAAAACCCTTTTATTGACACTAAATGTGCCCATTTAGGCCCAACTTCTGAATTTTTGGATAGTGAAGATAGCATCAATGTCTTAGAAATATTCCCAGTATTAGTGGGGTTGAAGCGTTGGTGTGATAGGCTAAGGGGGTATGATGTTACCTGCCTTATAGATAATACCCAGGTTATACATATGATCAGAAATGGTTGCAGTAGGAGTCCTATATGTATGGAACTTATGTATGAGATTTTTTGGGTCTGTTTTATATATGATATTCACTTGGTCCCAGTTTATATTAACACCAAGAGTAATATCGTGGCTGACACTATTTCCAGGCTTCCTTACCCAGCCACCTACAAGGAAGCTAATGTTATATTAGGGGCTGCTCACTTATGTTGTGCTTCTTGTATTTTCTCTGATTTTAGGAATACAAGTGTGGAAAAGTAGAGTATTGTATCTTCGTCAGTCTTCTGTGTCCCCTTCTACCCTAAAGCAAAGGCAGCATCAATGGAGATTTTACCAAGACTTCATGTCGTCCATTGATATCCTATCATTGCCTGTTACTGAGGAAAAAATTTGTATGTACGCTGCCTATTTATCTACATTTATGAAGGCATCTTCAGTAGTATCTTATCTATGTGGTGTTATTTTTCACCTTAAGATGTTGGGTCTACCGACTGTGTCCCTGTCTAGTCCTGCTATTAAAGCAGTGATTCAGGGTATTTTTAAAATTCCAGGGTCGGCCCCATCACCCTCTGATCCTCTCTTACCCAACCATTTAAAACGAATGTATTTGGTGGTAGATAGATCATCCCCTTTGCAGATAGTAGTATGGTCTGCTATTGTGCTAATGTTTAGATCCTTGTTAAGGGTCTCTCATGTTACCTTGTCTAAGCACTCTCTACTAAGGTCCCATATCGAATTTTATGAATGGGGACTGGAGGTAAAGGTAATGTCTTCAAAGACTTCTGATATTCCCTTTATCATTCCCATTGCTAATACTAGCTGTAGAGCTTTATGTGCTGTACGTTGGCTGAGGAAATTATATTTCTCACACAAATCTCCTCCCAATGTCCCCCTCTTCTCATGCCCTGCTTGCCCTCCTCTTACCTATGATATATTCATGCATGTCTTTAATAATTTGATTATTAAAGCAGGTCTAAAAGGTAAATTTTCCTCCCATTCCCTTCGTAGAGGTGGAGCTAGCTTTATGGCTGCTTCAGGAGCCTCAATTCTTGATATTAAATCAAGAGGTAATTGGAAATCATCTGTAGTATTCCAATATTTAACTCCTTCGCATTTACGAATGTTAACTATAGATGCTCAGACATCTTCGAGATTATAATAAATTATTTCGGTGGGTTTGGCGTGGTTTTTGGTGGAATAAATATTCTATGTTCGCCAAACCTCTCCTTCATGTTATTATTAATCAATTGTTCATATAATATAATCGTTCAAATATCTCCTATGCTTAAAATGCCTCCCTCGACAGACTATGTATAGGCAAGACCTTGCCGCCATATAGCTGTGACGAGGCTACGCCCACTTGTTGTTTGTGTACGGTCGTCAACCACGTGACGCGCTCAGCCAATAGGAGCGCAGGATCATTGGAACATTTCATATAACCGACACACCTTCTTCTACACTCGGGCTGAACAGACCCATAGTGCTTGTGTCAACATTGAATTTTGAACTTTATTATTGTCTTTATTATGGTTGAATAAATATTCTATGTTCGCCAAACCTCTCCTTCATGTTATTATTAATCAATTGTTCATATAATATAATCGTTCAAATATCTGCTATGCTTAAAATGCCTCCCTCGACAGACTATCTAAAAGCTAAAGAAAAACAAATTGAAATTTGTTATGTACCCATACAATAAATAAACCTATTTCATTGTACCCCATTTATCGCACCTTTCTAGTGAAATACACATTTGATAAATTTAGTTAGATAGTGAAACAATATAATAGCAAGTGCACCATCTCAAAATAATGATCCCCTTCCAAGTTATTCTCTTTGATTTTAAGCTACAAATTCTGTGTTGGATGCATATATTTGTTAACCAAAAAAGCCAAGTTTATTCTTGATAAACATACCTATGCATTAAACCTTACCTAACATTAATTCAATCCAACCAAATTGATATCATATTAATTTAATTTATAGCTGTTGTTGTCATGCTGCTGATGAATATGGAGTTTTGTAATTAGGGGGTTAGTAGATTATGTAACCCACATAATATTATATGAGTTATTGTTCCACATAGCATCATCCAGAAAGGACTTCAATTTGTCCATACAAGTTGGAACATTAACATTTTCATATAATAGTCACAATTGGCAGAAAGCCTTTGTGGTAGAAATTCAGACAGTCTTGGGGATTGTTCCTGCAATCAAAGGAACAGCCAAATGAACAGCTATTTACTCCATGTTGGTATATGTACCACATGCTATTTGTATGGGCGGGAGTAGTGTGGTTGTAAAATATGAGGTAAAAGTTGTAATATTTCTGTGTTATCATTGTTGGTCTCATTCAGACATACACCTGCCACGCCCCCTTCCGATCAGAAGGGTAATCAACTTTTTTACTGCCACAACACTCATGAATCGCTTATCGCTAAAAGTCCAAAGGTACAAGTGAGGTCCAGGTCTGACCGTTATCTTAAGGTTGATCACATGGGAAGGGAGGGAGGGACTGACCGCAAGATCAGAGGCGGGGGTATTGATTGGGAGGGGGGAAAGGGAGATAACCACAAGACCTGCCCACCACGTAAAGGGATTGCTCATGTGTGGCATTGGTCACTCTGACCCTCATTTTAATATTTCTAAATTTGAATATGGTACTCGGAACACTATTGCCCTGTCCTTGATGTTTGTTTTTTGTAACCCACTTGCCTATCAGCTCGCTACCCACAAAAATAAAAAAAAATCTCTGACAGTGCAAGCGTATTCCTTGTACCACATTCTCATTGGGTTCTAGCTATATACAATAGTCTGGTAATACAAGAATTATATATAGATCTCCAAACTAAGATGATCACACACTTTTAAAATGTGATGGCAGACATTAGAAATGGTTAAAGCTGTATTCTCAGCTATTAGGACAAAGCAAATCTTACCAAATGTGCACACATGACTTAGAGGAATCAGTATACCAATAATCCACTGCTGCTGTATATTTTACAAGAGCTATTTATATTATGACTTTATATATTGTATAGTGGTAGACAAAGCTTGTAACACCTAACCTGCACGACCGCTGAATGACAATCTGGTGTACCAGTGCTCTTTTTATACTCTGTTCTTGGGTTTGGATTTCCCGCCAGATCTCCAATCAGTAGGTCATGTGACCTTGATCCAGTCCATTGGTTTCCAGTGCCTGGGTTTTTGTTTACCTGTGCCTGGGGATATGTGGTGTTTTAGACTTGCACTAGACTTGCACTAGACTCTAGTCTTATTGCATTGAGTCAGCAGGGGAGGGGCCAGGGGTTGTTGTGGGGTTGGGTCAGGGGAGGGGATGATGGTGGTCTATGTCCGGTGTTATCTTGTTTTATATAACTTTATGTTTATTTATTCATTCATTATTTTCTATTTGTGAAAGTAAGTGTCTGGTTTTAGAGCGGTTTTGGCTATGGGCCTCATCAGGTGCATTGTTAGATATAGTTCTCTTTCCTTCTTGTATTGTCTTAAATAGACGGGGCGGTCCAATGAAAGTTTTTATTGTTTTATTATTTCATTAATTTTAGTGTATTTGTTTTTCAGGGATGTCTTGATGGGGAAAGTGAGAAAAACCATTTAGTAGTTCCTCACTCTTGTCATTCAAAAGAGTACAGGTGTTGGTGTGAGCCTAACCTCATAGGGAATAGTTTTTTTGAATTTTCTTACCCTCTTTGAATACTGGATGAGAGCTGTTACATATTGTGTGAGTCTGGTCCAGTTTCTCAGATATCGGAACAACATTTTTTGACGTGGCTTTTTGATTTGAGGTTTTTGGCTCATTTGAATTCGGAATCCTTTACATTCATACCATATGGTTGGTATGTCTGTAGCCTGTGGATCCAATTGTTTTCAATAAGAATACTCAGGTCTTTTGTTCTCTGACTCTCGGGATGTTGGTATATAAAATCAATTATTTGTATTTCAAAGTCGTGTATACCTTTGTGGTTTGGTAGGTTGAAATGTTTTCCTACTTCCGACTTGATTCTGTTGGGTTTTATGTCTGCCATATGTTCGCTAGCTCTTTTCCATAAGGTCCTCTTTGTCTGACCTATTGTCTGGTGGTTGCATTTTTTGCATGAGATACAATATATTATGTTAGAGCTGCCGCAGTTCACATTGGTTTTCACTTCAGTTTTCCTTCTGTTTGTGCCCTTTATTGGGTTTTCTTTGTTTAGCTTAGGGCATACTTTGCACTTCTTGTGTTCGCATTTGTTGGTGTTTTTTTCTTTTTCTTTTTTTTTTCTGGATGGTAGTCTAGTTTTGCTCTTATTAGGTGTTCTCTTATATTCTTGGGTCTTTTGTACCCGCATATTAGGTTTTTCTCATGTAAGCTTTGTGTCTGTTTTGACTTGCCCAGTAGGTGCCAGTTCTTTTTTAGTATTTTGTTCGCTTTGTTGTAGTTTTGTCTGAACATACCTATGTGGTGTATGTTGTTTTTCTCTTCTTTCTTTCGTTTCTTTCTCTTTTCCTTCTTCCTCTTCCTTCTCTTTTCTGACTTTCAGTGCCTTGTTCAGTGCTTTCTGTATTACTTTTTCTGGATAGCCCCCTCTTCTGAAGTGTTTGCTTTTTTCTTTACTATGTGTATTGAAGTCCTCTTTTTTAGTGCATATTTTGTTAATGCATGTGAACAGACTATAGGGTAGGCTTTTCTTGCATTGTGGGGGATGGGCTGAGCTGTAGTGGAGGTAGTTGTTTTTGTCTGTAGGTTTGGTATACAGCGTTGTATATACAGCTCCATTTGGGTCCTTTTTGACTTTTGTGTCTAGAAAGTTTATCTCCTTTGTGGAGTATTCGGAGGTGAATTTTATTGAGTGGTGGAAGTTATTCAGTTCTTTCACAAACTCCTTTAATTTTTCTCTCCATGTGTCCAGATGAAGAAGATATCGTCTATATATCTCTTCCAGACCATGGGTTTGTAAGTTTTCTAGCGTTCTTTCTTCTAGGTCTCCCATAAAGATGTTTGCATATGAGGGTGTGAGTGCTGTCCCCTTTGCTGTGCCTCCTATTTGGAGGTAGTTTTGCCCATTGAATTGGAAGTTATTCCATTGCAGTACCTTTGTTAGAAGTTCGACTATGGTTTCATTGGTGGGTAATTCAGTTTTATTTCTTTTCGTGTTCAGCATTCTTTCTACTACTTTGATTCCCTCTTCGTTTGGAATGTTTGTGTAGAGTGCACTCACATCTAGAGTGCCTAGGATGTCAGTGTCTTTCAAGGTTTCTGTCTGTTTTATTAGTTCTATGAATTCCCCTGTGTCCTTCATGTAGGCCCTCTTTTACCAGGGGTTGTAGGAAGATGTCTACGAAATTTGATATCTTTTCTGTGGGGCCATTATTTGCCGAGACTATGGGTGTTCCTGGTGGTGGTACTACCCCTTTGTGTATTTTGGGAAGGAAGTATATCTGAAGAGTTTTGCATTTATCTGTTTTCAGAGCATTTGTTATTCCCTTATTTATTTTGCCTCTTTCTTCCAGGGTTTTGATATATTTGTTTATTTCCTGGTTGTACTTTTGAGTCGGGTCAGTTTCTAGTTTCTTATAGTACTTACTGTTGTTTAAGTCTGCTTGACTTTGCTCTATGTACTTGCTGGTATCTTGTATAACTAGGGTTCCCCCTTTGTCTGCGTTTTGTATATAGACTTCTTTGTCTTTCGATAGAGTTTTAAGGGCCTGTTTTTCTCCTTGTTTTAGATTGTGTTTTTTTATCTTCTTGATATTGGTTTTGGATATCTGGGAGTCACAGGTTTCTATGACAAATTCTAGGTTAGGAGGACCTGGGGGGCACTTTTTGTGCTTTTTTCTTTGAATTTTCTCCTTAGTTTTTCTAAGGCCGCATTTGTTTGTTCTTGGGGGAAGTTTTTAAGTTTTTTTACTTCGAGGCCATCCACAAATGACGTCATGCTTTTTTTGGCCATTTTTTACCACCCCTCCCCCCCATGTCATATTTTGTCACACTGTGCCAGACCTCTCCTTTAAAATGAAAATAAATGACGTGCTGCAAACCCCCCCCCCCTACAACCAAACTCCCCCCGTTTAAAAAAGCTTATCAATAATTAGGTACAACATTTCAATTAAATGTGAAGACTCCATTATTAGAATTATGATCCACAACATTGAAATATACATATTAAAAACTAAGCACCTGAACGTAAATGGGCTACTTCAAAAATTCATTTTGTACCACAGCAACTATGGTGACCTCAATCCTAGTTTGGTGTCAAGGCAGGCACTTTTCCAGGGCCCTGATACTTTCACTATAGGTGTCAAACTTTGCCAACTTATACCAGCAATAAATTTTGCTTTGTGTCCAACAAATAAGACAAGATTACCGAGCACTATGTTGAGAATTTTTTTCTACCCACTGATGTATGTGCATCTAATGAGTTGCACATGTGCACAGAGATCCTGCACTCACTGAATATGTGAAGTGGCCTATTAATCACTAGGGCTGGACAAAATGTGACCAGATGGTGGCACTGGTTGCCATCAGGAAACCTCCTTGATTCTTAGGCTGTTACAGGGCGCCCCAAGGGTTTGGCAGTGGTATAATACCCAAACCCATTAAGCCTGACTTGCATATTGTGCAATTATGCTATGGAGGCTGTAGTTTAGGATGTATTAATGGAACAGACCACATCAAAGGGTTTTACACAAGATCTAGTCAGTGTAGTCCCACAGGGGTCAGTTCCATGACCACTTTTCTTCATAATATATATATTATTGACCTTGGCTCCTGGACCAAGTACCCCATCAATCTGTTCACTAACAACACCAAGCTTTATAAAGTAATGTGATTCAGAATCTCTGCCTCAATAAAAATTGTTTCAACAACAATCCATAAATGGAGGGATTGGGTGCCAAAGGTCATGCACCTGGGAAACTCCTCCTTGTGCCAGGCTAACACCATTGCAAGCGGGAACATGAGAGTGCTAGAGGATATCACCATGGAAAAATATCTAGGTGCTACGATGATAACCATCTGACATTTATGAAGAGGTAAATGCTCTTGTAGCCAAATTTAAAAGGATTATGGGCATAATCAGAAGGACCGGGACACAGGTAATTCCAGCAACCTTTTCAAAGGACTGATCAGGCCACACTTAGAACATGGTGCACCAGTCTGGAAACCTGAGTACATGGTTAATATCAATATTCTGGAGAACCTTGAAAGGCGAGTGACAAAGTCCTTACATATAAGGGAACTTGACTTGCCTACCCTTCACTTTAAAAGGTTAAGAGGTGACGGGTATACACTACTGGACTTGGTTGTTGCAGCACCTAGTGTCAACTGCCTCAAGAATGATCTTGAGGACACGGAAATACCATCCTTGGGATTGGAACTGGTGGGGCAATGGGTGTGGTACCAGTCATTGTATTGCTACCTATGTATGAAATGCATGGGTCTATATCAGGACAAGATTGCATGACCTTCAACACCAAGGAGGAAATGAATGCGTAGAAACAAATGCTGCTAGAGATTTTGATATATATAATTTATTTAATAAATGCAGTGTAAGGCTACCACCAAGTTACATAACAACCGTTTCTATTCGTTTTTTTAAAATTCAGTTTAAGGCCAATACATTATTTAAATTATTATAGAAAAAAACGCAATATCCATCAGGGATGTTTTCACAAGGTGCCATTGTTGAAGTTTGATTTGCAAGAAAACCAAAATGATCTGGATATATCTAGATATAGAAGCCATGTGTCCAGTAATCTTCTATTCTAAGGTGTATTACAAATGAATTTTACTTAGAGCACAAGTTTCCGCATTACGGTAGTATTTTTATTGAAAAAATATAAAAACATAATGTCATACATGAGTTGACCCCCCCTCCCCCCATTGTCATACATTGTCATAAAAAGTCAACCCCCCTCCCCCCCTACGGCATGACATCATTTGTGGATGGCCCCTTCGTTATCTGTTATTTTTGTCTCTTTTTGTTTTTCAAAGTGACAGTGGTAACGCATTTTTCGATATAGGTCTTCAGTTTCTCTAACTACTTGTGCCACGTCAGTATTGTTTGTAGTGGGGCAGAATTTGAGGCCTTTCTTTAAGAGATTTTCTTCGTCTTTTGATAGGGTTCTAGAGGAAAGATTAATGATATCACCTTCTGTGAGGATTTTCAAGTTTTTTGGGGCTTTCTTGTTTGAGGGTGCGGTTGATGGGAGGAGCGAAGAACAACTACTGATTTGCTGACACTGGTTTTTATTTTCAACTTTTGTTTTCTTGATTTTATTCTTATTGTTGATTTGATCATTCATTTTACTCTTTTCTTTGTTCAATTTAGCACTTTTGAGACTTTTAGGATCATGAGGATTGTGAGGTTTGGAAAGTTCTGTACGAGTACACAAGTCATTTTCCTTTTCTAGTAGGGAGCCGGACGCCTCCCCACTCTGTTTGATCTTCGCTCTTGAAAACCCTGTCTCGCGGTGGTGGAGGCCAAGATTTTGGTCGCAGGGTCTATGACATCGTGTATGGTCGGGGGATTGGCTAGGATGCGTGTTTTCCGATCATCTAATTGACGATGTTCGTTCGTCTGAAACTTGGAGCACGTTATGTCCCACAACTTGTACGCCTCCTCCATTGTAACTAGCCCTGGAACTAGCCCCTGGGACTTCTCGGTCATGAGTTCTGCGGTGTGGAGCGTAGGGCTATAGAGGTTGTTTTGTTCTGTTGGGCATTGGTTCTCAGAGCAGTAGCGGCCAGACTCATGATGTCGGCTGCTTGTTTCTTCTTTAGTTCATAGAATTCTTTTCTGAAGCTTTCTATTGTCAGTAAGAAAGTCTGTGTGGCTTCTAGCGAGAACGCCCATGGCCAGCAGCTCCTCCGCTTCCTCAGGGAGCAGCTCCTGTACAAGCACAAAAACACCGAAAACCCCACGCCTTTCTGACATAATAAATTCCGCCTTCAACATCGCAGACAAAGTAAAGATTGAAGAGAACCAAGGGCCACACTGATGAATACGACCACAAAGCCAATATACAAGCCCACCCCAAAGGAACACCTTTTAAAACAGATACAAGGGAAGGATGGACGCACCTCCAACTCAAAACCCAAGGAACCAGAGCAGTCCCAACCATGGGAAGGGCCCCGTCTCCGGGAAGTCATGATGGACTTATACAGAATAATTGACAAAATGGACCAATATGTAGGGGCAGCTATGTATCAGGCCATGATACAGCGAAGCTTTGCCACCTCCCGCCGCAAACAAATCCAATGAATATCGTATAACAATATGCATACTAAATTTTTTACTCTTTAACTATGAGAAATTTGACGAATTTTGGAGAATTTTGAAATTTTATACTAAACTACCCATATGAACAATAGACTTGAACTGCTAACTCTGTATATAGATACTAAACTAAGAGATTTACACTGACTCTGTATAATAACAAAAACTGCTCATTTGTTAATATAACCCCTCATGTTGACACCACCAAACCACTCTCTGATGAAGCCACACCCACCGGCGAAACGCGTAAAAGTCGCCTAATGTAATAAAATGCTACAAATGAATTTTCTGTGAGGTGTTTTTTAATTGAGTTGATTCCATCCTTCATCTCTAATTTTTCATTAATTGCCTTAGAAAATTTGTTTTATGGACGACACATAGCCATTCCCTGAACTTACACATACAGATATAAAACATCCATGTACCATTAAGATAAAGATGGCACATTGGTTTTTCAGGTACTTTCATAAATACCTTCCTTCCTGTAATACTAATCAACCAAATGTAAATCAGTATTTATTGACTCGCTCACCTCTCACCAGGGGGAGGTGAGGGGTTTGTAGACAGAGGGCGACACGGAGGTGGGAGGCACGGACGGTCTGGTCCGGCCCATGTACTCATTCTCTGCCTTTCCACCTCTGGGTCAACACCTATTTTTTCTTTCTCTTTGCTCTGCTAGGCTGATTAGGCTGACACTTAGCCACGGTTGGTAAGTGCTGACTGCACTGGACTCGCACTGTTGGTTCTATTTTTGGGTTGCCTTGTACGGGTGCACTCTCTCTCTCTCTCTTACTGCCTAGTCATGGGTGGTAGGAAGGGGCAGAGGCAAAGGCATTGTGCTGTCTGTGAAACGAAACATTACCCTCCTACGGGTAGAAAGTGCAAGTTTAATTTACCTAAAGTGGAAACTTGGTTTAATCAACCATATTTAGGTCCAGAGTGATGGCACCAGAGGCCTATTGTCAGAGTTTGAGGGGAAGTCTTGGGCTATTTACACTGCGTTACGTTCATGAATAAGGATTCTTTTGTTAGATTAACACTGTCAACACCCTACCTGCTTCCCTCTCTCATTGGCATCTCCTGACGCATCAAAATAATAGGCCTATCGTTTTTGAGCTTTTATCCATCTGGCCTCCATTGCCAATGGCACGGCTATGGAGGCCAGTCCAGAGGTTTGTTTTGGCTTGTGCTGCTGGTGGCGCTACCTCGTGGGAGGGTGAGAAACCTTTCCTCTCAGTTTACCACCTTGCCACAAGGTGAAATGACCACAATAGTGAAGCCACCAATGTCTGATTTTGACGTCCTCGTGCAGATAAAGCGTGAACGTTAGAGGTCTGTTATAGCGGCCTTGGGACGTCTATGGGAGTACAGACCGTTTGAACGCTACAATCCGAGTTGTATATTGATTTTAGTCCATGATGGAACACGTCAGGTGGCGACACTAGACCAATGCGGTCTGTAGTACCATAAGTGAACGCGAAATCTGACCCAAAATGGACTAATATGCAGTAACATGGAGGTTTATTATACCAAAACAGGCCAAACCGAAGAAAGTTAGTCACACAAGCTCCTAGTGGTGAAAGCATCAACCTTCAACTTCAGTTCCAAGTCAGGGGTAATATAAGTATCTACACAGGAGAAAACCCAATGGCCTCTGGATTTTATATTCAACATATTGACGCCTATTGAGGCCATGTGGGTAGCTCCTCCACGTCTAAGTGATTGAGATGAATATGAGCCCTTGATTGACGACAGTGATATCAGATCAGCTAAAAATTTCTTGAGGGTATCATAAGTAGGCTTTGGGCACCATCGTGTAGCAAAGAGCATCGAAGAATCAGAGAGTTTATTTGACGCCCATACTTTCAATAACCAGTGCACAGCGCATAAGGTGTGATCCTGGAGTTTTACAATGGGAATACGAAAGGGTGTTGATGTCGTCTTATGTGCCATGGTAGCAGCGTAACATCACCAGGAAGTAGAGAATGTGGTGAAACGACTAGGTGCCCTACTCGCAGAAGAGATCTGAATAGGAAAATTATCATCGCCCAGTGTTTAACATCTGTGGGAGACACGCAATTGACAAACTTGAACATTTTGTGCCGATGGCGAGGTAGAATAGGATCTGAAGGCGTGGGTGAAGATCCAGGGAGGCGACTTATTCCTTTTAGCACAAACTTTAAGGCTGGATGTGACAAGGCCGGACACTCTAGGAGCCTCAACCTGGCCCCAAATGACACACCACACAGGTACATAGAAACAGATGAAGCCTTCATAAAGGCTGAAAGATATGCGGCATACATACATAGTGTATCTAGACGAATAGTAGAGAGAGATAAATCATTCTGTTCGACGAATGTCTGGAAGACCTTCCACTGGTGCTCTCTCTGACGAAGTGTCGATGGTGCAACAGAAAGGGCTTGCAACTCTTTCACTCTGGATCTCCATTTCGCCATGCCTGTTATAATGACATTGATCATGGTTAAAACAACACAAGCCAGCCCAAGTTAAAATGGAAAAGTCAGTAGGATGCTTTAGATAGGTTTTCTAGGGTAGTCTAGAGAGAAAGTCAGCCCCTATGTTGTTTTTAGTGGTAATGTAATGCGGTATTAACTCAATGCCATAGATGAATAGCACCCAGTGCAACTCGTACAACCACTGCATGCACATGGTGTTACCACTAACTCCAGTTGTTAGCATGGCCACTACCTGAGTATTGTCAATAAAGCAGAAGTTTGACATTTCTGAAGAGATGCTTCCAACGGTTGACTCCTAGAAGTACAGGATACAGTTCTTGGACGTTTATGTTATCCCACTTAACATTTTCAGTAGGACCAGGGGCAATGTCAGAGCACAAAGTGTCAGTCCAAGGTATGGTATTCACACCCCAGACACCAGCAATCCAGTCAGTGCCCATGAACACTCCAAAGCCCTTACATGACGAGTCGGATATCATAGGTAAATGGAACTCCTCTTTGGATAATAAGCCAACACCGTTAAACACTTTGCTAAAAGCAAACCACCAGTTAATGTCACTACGGAAGGCATCAGAAATAGGCAAACCTCTTGTGCAGCATCACTTTATATAAATCAAACATTCTTCTATAAAAGGTGCGTCCACCCTTAAAAACAGAAGCACAGTGCGCCAAGTAGCCAAATACCTTCTCTAAATCCTTTTTAGAGATGTGAGATGCATCCTTTACATTGTCCAACAGGCAACACAATTTCCCAACTTTCCCATGGGGGAGGCTCAAAGTCATATCAATGGAGTTGATCTCAAATCCCAGGTATGTACACAACGTGGAAGGGGTGGTGACTTTCTGCCACGCCACATGGAATCCTAAATATCTTAGGAAGGATATAAGGGAGTTTCTGGCGAGGGTACAGACATGGAGGGAATTAGACGACAGGAAAAAGTCATCTAAGTAATTAATGATATGCACACCATACATATAAAACATAGAGTCGGCAATTAAATTTGAAATGTTATCAAAAACACAAGGACAGAGACGGTTATCAGTCAAGTATTGTTCAGTTCCATTTATGGTCCAACGAAAGCCACACAGGGTGCGGTGATCTGGATTGATAGACACCGCTCTATAAGCTGATTTGATATCCACTACGCCCAAGTACATACCAGGTGACACCAACTCTGTGGCGTCATCAATGTTATTATAAGAGAAGCTACGTATCAATGAGGAACAGTGAAAGTTAATTGAATTTTCGTCAGGACGCGAACAGTCTGTTATTGGCCTAATGCCTCCATCAGGTTTTGAAACCACACCCAAAGCATGAATACAAGAAGGTTTTTCCTTCACTATAGTAACATAATCTTCCTCTAATTCCGTTGCCACTATTTTATCCATTTTCTTTCGAGCTAAATCTTCCAAAATAGAAGAGTAATTCAGACAGTTGTACGCCTCTACTGGCGAATCGACAACATCGAGAAATTTAGTAAAAACATCACAGCCTTGGTAGAATAAAGATGCAGTAAAATGACAAGGTTTAAGTTGTATGGGCAAACCACCCAACAGATAAACACAATCATATTCACCAGAGAAACATTTATCGTATACCTGGACTGAACGGCCCTTAGCAGAAACAGGAGAAGTAAATATTACACCATCTGCATTATCAGAAACACCAGCATGATAAAATTGAGCAACAGCATCACATATAGCTTTGTAATCACAATTACCAGGGCAACAATAGTGAAAAGTCATTACCGGGAGAGAGTCGGGGGAAATATCCATCAACGAGGTAGAGAAAGATTCATGTTCCTTGACGACAGCATCCATTTTGCCACCGAAACAACACTCCAATAGAGGAGAACTACATGAAACTTCATCAAAAACACAACAGTCGTTGCCACCATCAGCACATACCCGACTCTCAGTCGCATCCTATTTGTTTCCTTTTGACACTCCACACAACTTGGCGCCATGGTCGGCAATGCCGCACGTCAAACACTTGTGTGGGAAATCGCAGGGGGACCTAGTACATCCAGCACCATTAAAGATAAATACCAGCGTTGTCAGCACTGCAGCAGGCGGGAATTCCAGGAACTAATGCATGAAACAATAGAATTCAATATATTTTGTTCAAACTTTGTATTGAGAAAGAACATGGTTGGGGGAATACAAAATGCCAAAAAAACTGGATATTATAATATTATTTTTGGTTTTAGGGATGAGTGAAGTTTACTTCCCTTCACTATTGATTTCAATGGGGGAAGCTCATTGTGATATAAGTTTAGCTGAATAACTTTTTTTTAGTTCAATGACCCCCTTTTTTTTTTAAT
Source organism: Sthenelais limicola (assembly GCA_942159475.1). Lineage (NCBI taxonomy): Eukaryota > Metazoa > Annelida > Polychaeta > Phyllodocida > Sigalionidae > Sthenelais > Sthenelais limicola. Next base: position 107,252,530 of record OW804099.1, read on the forward strand.
TGGGACGGTAGAATAATATGTCAGCAATGTATATATATGCAGATTCAAATGAAAATTGTATGATTCAATCATATGCTATTGGGCAAAATGCAGAAAATACCTGTTTTTCCATAGACTTCTATAGTGAACAGTAATGAATTTCAGTGGTCCCTGAAATAAAAACTAATCCAATGACATATGTTTTTTGGGGGCTTTTTGGGTTTCCCCAACCATGTTCTTTCTAAATCCAAAGTTTAGAAAATTCCATGGCTCATTCATTTTTTAAGTGAACACTGGTATTTACCTTTAAATTTGAAGCAGATCCTATCCTTCCCTGGTCTACCCTTTGCAGAACTAGCGGATGATTTGTTAGCAACTGCCCTGCGAGAGTTCTCAAACGAATATTGCCTTAGCACCTCTTCCTGGCGAGTGTCTCCAAAGGCAGCTAGAACTTTCTTTTTGGCCCGACTACGCACAGCAGCATCATAGAGCATAGACGCCTTCAAAGTATACATCGACGATGAGTTTTTCTCCGTCCTCGTGATGCAGTGGCCAAGCACACCAGACAATTCATCATATGGCCTGGATTCATTTATCATTTCATCCAAAAGTTGAAGGTTAATCAATAAGAGAGAGTCGAAATTCTCAATGTTCTCACCCTTCTCGAGAAATTGAACCCTATCAAGAGAACCAACTCTCTTGCGCGAAGAACTTGCTTTTTGCCGACGGATGGGTAACTCGTAGATAGAGCTTTCAACACTTTCATCTTGGGGCTTCTGTACACTACCCTCCTTGAACATTGACCTGGCAGTCGGCCGAAAGTAAACTTCAGACTCAGAAGTAGATGAGGAAGCAGATTCTGACTGAAGTTTTCAACAACTGACAAAATACTTTGCATCATTCCCTCGAGACCATCCACTCGAGTTCACAACGTCATGTTATCGGTATTCACCTCTCCAGACCCGGGCGATGCATTGACTCCTGGACCAGTAGGTAATTCTTCATATTTCTCGTTAGGACAATGCCTACCAATAGATCCTTCATGCGTTGTGTGACAATGGTCACAATATCTAGGAGTTTTTCCCATAATTACAACAAAACTGCTACCACAAAACAGCAAAAGTCTCTCAAAAATGTATGAGCGTGTGTAACGGTTGGGAACCAGACTTGTTTATGAGCGGGGGGAATGGAAGGGCGTGTATTGTGACGTGGGGCGTCACCATGGAGAAGGGGCGTGGCGTAGCTGGTTGCCAGGCTCCCATCCTGATATAGGCAGTGACGTTTCACTTTCACGTAATATAATTTATAATGATTCTAAGAATCCTTGTGGCATCCGGTACATTCTTGCATCCTGGAGGTTCCCCAGTTTGTTTTAGATTATGTTCTATCTGAGCGGGGACAGTAGTCCAGGAGATGCCAAGGCTGGAGGCCAGAGGCATCTCTTGGGCTTCAGTCCTAGCGATGCCAAAACATGCATAAATCTAATGCCTTTAGTTACAGATAGGGACAATTCACCTTAACAACATATTAAGACTGATTTTGTAGTAACATCTACCAGTTGAAATCCAAAATCTTGCACTTTTTACCCGTTTACTTCTGCTATTTTCATATAAATAAAGGGCCAGATCAGGTGCCGAACGCTGTTATCAATGATAATGCAATAAAATAGAGTCTTCTTCTATGACACATCCAGTTTACAGCCTATATCAGTCCCACACCTTACATAGAGAGCACAAAAAGCACTGTCCTGCATACCCCTGGTGGAATATATGCGATCTGTTTTAATTGGTATTTCTATATTTTAAGTTGGATAGTTTATTTTTGAAAAAAAAAGTTCGCAATGTTTCTGGATGGGTAATTACCAGTAAAGTAGCTAAATATACTCCATATGAAGGCCTTCAAAATGCAAAGATATATTTGATACAGTGTCCCAAAGTGTGTTACATGTATTCAGACGACTATAAGTGCTAAACTCTTTATTAAAAGAACAGCACATTCTAATCAAGAAATCTTGTGGAAAAACACTTTGAAAAATATCAATTTTGCAACTCATGACTAATTTTTCTGAAACATATCACATATTGTTGCTCTAATTAGTGCAGTTGTATAGGCAAGCAGTAGCACTAAAGCTAGCTAGAAATACTTGCCTCTGATACTATACATGTGCACTGTCTTGAAAATCAAACTTTCTATTTATCATAGATTTAATTTGATTGGTTGTGATCAACAGGCACGAATCAATGATGATGGGTTTCACATGGATTCTACCAATCATCCTTCTCATTCACAGTAAGTTCAGTAAAATGTGAAGTGTGAAATAAATTAATTGAAAATTAACCAAAGTACATAATTATGTTTGTTGTAAACTAGCTTTTTTCCGAACAAAGTAAAATTGAATAATACAAAGACTGGAAATCCCAGAGTCTGTCACAGATTATGCATTGCAAAAAACAAGCCTTAGACTGTGCTATATCCCAGTATTATCTTACAGAAGTGCATCAAGTATGCTCGCAGTGTGGAGGTGTTCTGACGGCAACTTCTGGTTGCATAACTTCACCAAACTACCCCAACAACTATCCTAACAATGCAAATTGTGTGTGGGACATAGATTTGCCTGGAGTCGACTGTGAGGTCATGTTCACAGTTACAGCACAAAGCATAGAGAATGGCTGGGATGATTTGCATGTGTTTGATAAATTTGGATACTTTACCACGTAAGTTGATCCATGGGTCTTTTATTATTTTGTTGTTATCGTCAGTGGAGATGTTTTAGAATAGAGTAGATTAGAAAACATTTCATTCTGAATTTGATCTAATAATTTCTTCAAAAGGGAATGACATCAATACCTTGTGAGTTTAAAGAGATAAACCACTGTTCAACAGGGGACACAATGGAAGTTAACATTATGTATAAGCTTTGCCTAGGGGCGCTTTACGCCATATCGGAATTGTGACATTTTGTCTGGCACTGGCACTATGATATCCACAATATTTATGATATTTATGTACATATGTTGTACTTTAGCATTATAGTACCCACATTTACCTTTGAATACCTTTGAATACCAAAACATATCAAATCTTGTACAACACATTGTATGACGGTAAAATAAGAATTAAAAAACTGGTCTACCCAAATGTTTATGCTTACCCTATGAACATCCTTGACCTAAACACCTCTTAAAACGATTTTTCATGTATCATACTACTGAATCGTTTTCTTTGATGTTATTCTCCCGGGTACACTTCAAGTTTACACTCCACAACAGTGCACGATTAAAAGCACTTGAAGGAGTAAAAATAATGCGTTTAAATATTAGAAGTCTGCTAAACAAAGCAAAAGAACATGAAATGTTATTACCAGAAATGCAATTTGACATAGTGTGTATATGTCAGAACTGGCTGAATAATAAAATCTATAACTCTCTCATCAATATCGAGAGTTTTACACTGTTAAGATCAGATGAAATAGGTAAAAATAAAAAACAGAGAGGAGGAGGCATAGCAATGTATGTTAATGACAAATATGAGGCAACCCGGGTTGGTGACTTACAAACGATCAGTACCCCCCCCTCCCCCATGTAGAGATCACACCTTATTATGTGTGATATTTGTTGAAATATGTGTATGTAGTGTCCGATCGACGGCCTTAAGCGACTATGAGACTTAATCTATTGAATAAAGACAACGACAACAAGAGGATCTAATGGACCTCGCCAGCTTCTCTCTTTTATATTCAACTGTTCCACACCCGGGCTGCTCTCACGAGAACAACAACATAACAATACATCATATCGAATAATCAATATATAAGTGTGCATACACAATGGGTGTATAAGAAAGGAATGACAGTAAATATATAGAACAAGCAGTATCACACAGCAATAAAAAAGTTAAAATATAGACCACCGAAATACAACAACCTCTATCGGTCAAACCCACCACAGCCGCGACCAGCGCGGCTACTCTACACTCACTTGCGGGACTGGTACAACAGCCGCGTAGCCCCGGCTCTGGTTTAGCAAATGCCAATCCAGAGCCGCGCACCACAATGCCCCTCCCCCTTTGTTGTTAGGAGGGCACAACCGCTTTAGACCTTACACAAGAGTCTATACCATAAGGTTTACAAGTAAGTTTAACGCAAGCAACAATAGTAGGTAAATTTGACACTCAAACAATATAAAAATCATCACAGAGTAAAAATATGATAACACAGGAATCCATACCGGCTTGTAGAATACACGAACAACGCTGAAGTAAAAACACACAAGGAATTCTATCGCAGTGTGAAGACGTATCCACTCTAGTCCATAAGAAAGTTTAGTCCGTATGTAAAAGTATTCACAGTGTTTCCAACCGCAAGGTATTGTCCGCAGGTTGGTAAACGTAGCACAAACGTCCGGTAACATCCTAGTTTAGTCAGTTTGAGGCACAAGTTGGTAGGTCTTGATAATAGTCTCCCTTCAGTAATTCCTCCTCATACGCAGGATCAATTTCCATGTTCTTATCTTCCTCATCAACACCCCGTTCCCAGGTATCGCTACCATGGGGAGAACCAGAAATATCCTGCTTCTCGTTACCAACAGAGATGGTACCCGGGTCTGACTGCGTTTCTAATACAACTTCCTTGGTTGGTGTGGGTTGGTCTTCCCCCGAACCAAAAGTCATTGCCCTAGCAATCATATCGCCAATCTTTCTCACAGGGGAGGAGAAAAGAGGAGTCACGGTTGACAGTTGAACTGACCCCTTCTCTCCAATACCCACGGGAGTCACACCAACAAATCCCGGCGGAGCAATGGGAGCGCCACTCGCATCCAAAATACCAGCGGCTGACTGACCATGAACACGAGCGGGAGAGCCCTGTACAGACGGGTTTTCCCCTAACTGCCGCTGCACTCCACCGAACTGGGTCAGAGGCGCAAAGCCCTGCATTAAATAAGGACCATATGGAGGCAAGGACAATTGAGACTGCTGCATATGCTGGCTTTGCTGTTGTTGCAAAGTTTGCTGCAACTGCCGTTGTTGCTCCAACTGTTGCTGCTGCAACTGCTGCTGCTGCAACTGCTGCTGTTGCAAATGCTGTTGTTGTTGCAGAGACTGTTGCAACATATGCTGTTGTAATGGCGATTGAGCAGGCAACTGTACAGTAGTCTGACTCCACCTGGCATCACAACGTTGCGGAGATACCAAATCAATCGATGGGTTCATCACAGACTTCCAACTGTCACCACAAGGTCCTTCCAAAATCTCCTTAACAATAATGGGCTTAACAGGAGTCACAGCCGGAGCTGCTGACAGTCAATTTCTGTAGAGGCGGGTGAGGTTGCGTGACAACTCGCTGCGGCCGAGGCGACACTTTCAACACTCCCTCAGCAGGCGGTTGTGTCTGCCTTCTCTGTGGGGAAGCTGGCAACTTCGCCAGAGAAGCGGCATGTTGCTGCAACAAATCCGACATAATCTTTTCCAGATCCGATTTTCTCACCACATCAGAGTCAGCCGCTTCCTCCTTCTTCTCAGTTTTCTTCCTTTTCATCTCCAGTTCACCAGACTCATAAGCAGAGAGCTGACACCTCAAATCTAGAATGGTCTCCCTAGAAAGATGGTCCTCCCGCTCATAATACTCCAACTGCCTGGTTAAATCAACGATCCTAGCCCGCATAGCCGGGATCTCTGCCGAAGCTGCTCTCACCTCGCTGATATCAATCATAGGGGCTAAAGCAACTTGCACGGCTAGCTTCACAGCATCTAACGACCGAGTGACAGCTTGGTTGATACCAATTGTAGCATTGGACAAGGTTCTATCAATATCTGTGGCGGCGGAACACAAAGTCTCATCTGTAGGCAAATAAGGAAGCACAGAAGCTAAAGCAACCGGCCTATCACTTTCCTCATTTGTATTTACCATATTGACAGGCATCTCCACCTGAGCAACCACCCGCCTATCAGTTGCTTCATCACCAGGAGCACCAGCGGCAGCGGCAGGCATATTCAATGCAGCCACAGTTGACGTATCCTTCGGGCGAGCACCAGTCAACACGGCAGCAATAGTCGCTTGAGAAGGGCCTTTAGCAGTCCAAACATTCTTAGTAGGCAAAGGAGCATCAGCGAAATTTTTATTCACCGTTCTCCTAGCCTCAGTAGCACTATATGACCGATGGTCATAACACGATCAAGATCGTATCTGCCCATCCGTGCAAATCTCACACAGCCGAGGTTAGCCGCTTCTTGTTCAACCACTCTGTAGCTGGACGTCCACTCTCGAGATCTGTCAGGTCCATTTCTATGTCCACTAGGGCCCTTCATCAAATGTTTAACCAAGTCTGAACGTCTGTCTAACCTTACTCCACACGAATGAGCATGTGGGCAAGTAAGGAGTTGCACAGCCGGGCAGTGCTCCTCACACAAATGTCGATAAAATCGTTCTTTGGTGCGATAGATTTTAATCCCAGAAGGATTAATTTCCCCGCCCAAATAACGACACCAAGTGAATGGGCACCTGTACCCTGGTTTCCATAGCAAGGGGGCGCCATTCAACTTATCCATTATCAAGTCAATAATCTGCTGATGTCCATCAGCTTTCCCAGTACGAGATTTCAAGTAATGAAATTTATCCTCGTACCGAGGCATTATTGGAGCTTCCTTCCAATAATTTCCCAACACTTCATCCTCATCATCCGATTCTGGAGCAGTGGTAACTCCATCATTCTTCTTGGGGACAATATTAGCCATATTGGTTGGAGTCAACTCAATTCTCTCAAGCCTATCTTTCAACCACCAACAAGCTTGGTTTCGCACGGGAATAGAGCTGTCAGTCATCTTCTTTGCCGCACCCTTCCAACCTGGCTTTGACAACGCCTTGACAACATCCTCTACCGTATTTAGGCCGGGACCACCTGTGTGACTGGCACGCGCCTGGTCACCACCATCCACGGAGGAGCCTCGCGAAGTACTGCTCGCATTCCTCTGCCTATCACGGGTCTTGCGGGTGTCCTTAGGCGCACCCTTCGGCGAACTAAATTCTTTCTTCTTCAATTTCAATTTACCACTGTCAGATTTTGTACTATCTGACACGGCACCAGAGTCTATATTCTTTTCGGTCTTCTCATCCAATTTCTTGTCTACCTTAACATCCGATTTCTTGTCCTTCTTCTTAGGTTTAGGCAAAGAAGCGGCTGTGGTAGTTTCCTCGCCATCACTATCCCCCGCCTCGGCGGCTTTGGATGCAGAAGCAGTAGCCTTGAGAGGCTTAACTTTCCTCCGCGACCTAAGCTTGGGAATTTGCCACTCAGCCGCAGCCTTGCGCTCCTTCGCCTTCTCCACCTCCATTCTCTTTTTCTCAATCTTCTCATAATCTGCTCGTATCTCAGCCTCCATTTCTTCGGCCCAACTTGCACTAGGCAAGCGGGACAGACTCAACGACCACAGGCGCAGCGTCTTCGGCTGTGGGCTGACTCCCGCTAGCTGCTGCATCATCACCAACCACCGCCTCATTCTTCTGATTATCGCCCGGAGGCGACTCAACGTCCATGGCTGACTCCTCCTTGTCAGACATCCTATGCTTGAGAACTCCAGATGGAGTTTCAAGGTTAGGGACACAGACAAAATACAAACTCTGCCAACCAACTCAACAATAATCTAGGAATACAATGATTTATCGGGGGGATAAGCCAAGCAAACCAAGTCACATACAACTGGATAGTGAAACACGTGTGTTGTGTTCACTGCCCGAGCGTACTCTGCAGACGGACGCTCTTGCCAGCTCTCGTGACCTAGTCTCGCGACACCTCCGCCAATCGGAGGTCTTTCTTCCTTCTAAATATAGCATCATAAACCTGTTGCTGAGCCGTTCACGCCAGAGTACACACGGCCTGGATACTGCTGCCTGCCTGCTCACTATAGCAAGCATACACACAGTACCAGGGACCTGGACTCCCGAGCAAAGTCCATCACTCTTCTACTCGCAGTAACCATTATCATTAGAAAAGAAAATCAAGCAGTTTCTCCCTACTTTCCGTGGGGTGTATTGCTTCGGCCCAATCACATTTCCCAGTAGGTGTCAGGACAATGAGAGGCTACATGCCCTGCCAGTCGGTTTCATTTTCCAAATCAATTCAATTACTGAACCACGTACAGTAATTATGATGTTTTCTTATAAAATAACTCCCACACACGGAGTAGCTTCACTCCCGCCATGCTCGTGTAAGACATTATTAAACCAGTACTTCTCGTTGTGTCATTTTTTTTTTTCCTTTTGCACCTTTCACCCAATTTTTTTCACTTATAGCCTAATCGGTCAGGTGCTTGCCTGTGACGCCTAGGCCGCTCCTCTAAGTAACCTGATCGCAACAAACCATCCATAGTCTTGGCTAGTGGTGAACCTTCTACCTTTTCCTCTGAATCTGAATCACTGGAACTCTCAGATACCACAGCCGCTGTGCCACCTTCCAGCTTCGTTCCCAGGCCCGGCGGCTGGTCAGACAACAAAGCTGGTTTATTGGGCGGACGGCCGCGCCTTTTCACATGTCTAACTATATTAGCTGCAGGCAACAAGGCAGGAGCATGCCGCCCGGGTATGACACGACCTTGAGGAGTAATCTTCAAGTAGTCTCAGGTGCTCTATGCAAGTTAGTAACCTGCACTGGAGTCCCATCTGCATCAAAAGCCAATTTCAGTAAATCTCCATTCCATCTGAGAACTCTCTCCTCAGTCCTGAGTTCATAGGTAGAACCCTGCACACGACGTATGACTTCAAAAGGACCATCTCATTTAGGGCCATATTTCTTCTGAGCCATAGGCGTTGCATACCTCCATACAACATCTCCAGATTTGAAAACCTTGGGTCTCGCCCGCCTATCAAAATATCGTTTCTGATACACGGCTGAATGCCCCAAACGCTCCCTAACAAATCTATGTCCTTTCAGCAATAGCATTTTAATCTCCTCCACTAAGACACTGCGACAAGGGAAATCAACGTCCCCAGTCAGAGTACCATATATAATGTCAGCCGGGACTGTTAATTCCGTACCGAATACCACCAAATTTGGCGTGCACATAGTACTCTTATGCACTGCTCCCCTATAAGCATGTGCAATACAGGGCACCAACAAATCCCAATTCAAGTCCTCAAATTGTGTCAAACATGACAATTGCTCAACAAGAACACGATTCCAACGTTCTACCTGCCCATTTGCCTGGGGTCTATAGGGAAGGGACATCAACTGCTCTATGTCAAGCAAGAGTAATAACTCCTTTAAAAGAGCTGAACGAAATTCTGGCGCTCCATCAGTCTGGAGGGAGACCAGTGTGCCATACCTTAGCACCCACTCAGTAAACAAGGCCATCGCACAGGTAGCGGCTGTGTGATCGGGAAGCGGGTAAGCCTCAGCCCATTTAGAAAAATAATCTGTGACAACCATCACACAACTATTTCCTCTAGGGGTTCTCCTAAATGGACCAATGATATCCAAAGCAATGCGGCTCCAGCGCACACCATGGATTTCCTTCTTCAACGGGGTTATACCTTTTCCACCTCTACTCTTACAAGAAGCGCAAACTTCACAGCCGCGTACCCAATCGGCGATATCCCTCTTCATCCGGGGCCAAACAAACTTTTGCCTTGCCGCCTGATAAGTTTTGAACTCGCCAAAGTGAGCTGCAAGCTTACTCCCGTGCAAAGTACGGAATAACTCCTTCCTCAGAGCTAGAGGTACCAGAACACGTGTATACACAACTCCGTTGTCGCTTTCCCAATCCATACAAAGCAATTCTTTTTCCACTTTTAAAAATTATCTTATTCACATAGTAACAGAACTCTCCCCCCTCAGCCAACAAAGCTTTATTGTCTGGCTTCTGAGTAAGACCCTGTACTATTGATTTGATTCTCGAGAGAACATCATCTTCCTCTTGCGCCACCATCAACCGATCACCCGCCAATGTTGAAAATATATGGTAGTCCACAGTCATTGTAGCCACTATGGCGTCATGCGCACCACAATCCAAACAATCTTCTCTGGGACATCTTCTCACCGGCAGCCGCGAAAGCGCGTCCGCATTTATGTGTTTGCGGCCCGGCCTATGAACAATCTGATCTTCCCGCAATCCATAATGCTGCAAAGTGGTTAACCACCTTGCTAGCATACCAGAAGGGTCTCTAAAGTTCATTAACCAGCGCAACGAAGCATGATCAGTTCTCAACATAAAGTCATGTTGCCCTATTATATAATGTTGAAACTTAGATAAATAAGTCAAAACAGCTAGCAACTCTCTTTTTGTAGCACAGTAATTCTGTTGCGCCTTAGTCAACGTATTACTGGCATAACTTAAAACCACCTCTCTAGAATTCTGCATCTGAGAGAGGACTCCAGACATACCGAATCCACTCGCGTCAGTATCCAGAATGATAGTTCCAGACGGCTGTGGGTAGCCTAATACAGGAGGAGATGTCAATAAATCTTTCAGGTCTGCAAAGGCCTTATGACAATTATCATCAAAGGTCACACACTGATTATTCTTCAGCTCCGCCCCGGCCACCTATGCTTGTATAGGGGCTGCAACCTCTGAGAAATTGGGCATAAATTCTCTATAATATGAAGCAAAACCCAGAAACTGACAGACCTGCTTTATAGTAGTCGGAACCGGCCAAGAATGGACTTTCTCCAACTTATCCGGATCCGCGCGAACTCCATCTTGCGAAACAATTCTCCCCAAATACTTCACATTCAGTTTGAAAAATTCACATTTCTTCGGTTTAAGCTTCAACCCATAATCGGCTAGTCTCTGCAAGACTTTTTCCGTATTTGACAATGCTTCATCAAAACTGGAGCCAAAGATGATTACATCGTCCAAATAAACAAGACAGCATTTCCACCTCAATCCAGCCAACATTTGTTCCATCATACGCTCAAATGTGGCAGGCGCATTGCATAGTCCAAAACTCATAACCTTGAATTGGAACAGGCCCATAGTCGAGACAAAAGCCGTCTTCTCCTTACTAGCTTCGTCCATGGCAATTTGCCAGTAACCGCTCTCTAAATCCAAAGTTATAAACCATAAGTTACCACCCAATGCCTCAATGCTTTCATCTATTCTAGGGAGAGGGAAAGAATCCTTCTTTGTGACCGCATTGACTGGACGATAGTCGACACAAAACCTGTCAGTGCCGTCACTTTTCTTCACAATCACAACCGCAGATCCCCAGGGGCTATTACTAGGTTCTATAACACCTTTATCGAGCATGTCTTGAATCTGTTTCTCAGCAGCTTCTCGACGCGCGCGCGGCAGGCGTCTATACACACTTTTAATTGGCACAGCATCACCTGTGTCAACCACATGACGCACTTTGTTAGTGTGTCCCAGTGTTTCACCCGGCAACCTGAAGCAATGTTTATACTGCCAAAGCAGATTCTTTAGTCTAATTATGTCCTCCGCCTTAGACAAATCAGACCCTCTTACCAATTTCGCTAGTGGGCATTCATCCACTGGCGGCATTAGAACCTCAGGTTCCAACATCTCCACATCAACAATAGGAGAATTATCATTCAAGAAATCTTCTCCCCTTGCTGTCTGCAGTTCGATCAGTACGAGAGAGCTAGTGGGATTGCATACAGACAGCGTGCAATTATATCGGTCGCCAGCAACCAATAAACTCCCTGCAACATAACATCCCAACTCCGCCTCATCTGGTTCAAAGAACATGTCCTCATTCGGGGACATTGGGCCAATGCCACTACAAATAGTGGAGAAAACATCTATGAAAATACTCTCACAGTTGCTCCTTGCCATAGGCCCACTTTGCAATGCCCTGCACATTACCGATTGTTCACCTGCCTCGAGAGTGAATAAACCAGACCAGTCAGAATTACATTTATGGAGATAGATAAAATCCATCCCCAAGATACCAGCTTCCGCTCCAACCAAACCACTTACCACCAGGCAGTTGAGGGCATACCAAGCACCTCCCAACCCCAGCGCGAGTCGCACACACCCATGCGTCTTTAGATTATGACCAGTCCCAGCATAGCACGTCACTCCACATGGCATCAATGACGGCCTGACTGAGAGTTCATCATATACATGCCTTTTTACCAGCGTGCATTGTGCCCCCCAGTCAATAAGGAATTGACCAGTTACATTCACTAAAGTCACATCCGCATACATGCGCTCAGCCACAAGCGGACGATTGCGGTCTGAAACACAAATCTCAAAATCACGCAAGTCACACACCATCACCTTACTCACCACCCGGGCATCTTCCCCCCATTCAACTTTTAGAATTTGCCCAGGCATGCATACATACTCAGGATCTCCTTCATTCACAAACATCACTGAGCATGCGGCGTGCCCAGCCGCGCCACCAACGTTACTCCAGTGCAATCCATTCCCCTCGTCTCTCCATAGGCGTCCCCAGGCTGACAAAGGGGCACAAGAGCATCGGGTCCGTCTGGTTTACCAACTTGATCTATCGACGATGCGGTGTGGATGCTATCAGTCACAATCTTCTGTTCAGTAAAGCCAATTTTTCCTCCATAGCCGCAGTGCGAGTATGGAACTCATCCATGGATTTGACATGCGCCTTCTGTTTTGTACAGTCAGCCCACATATGTCCCTCCTCCTGACAATAATAACATTTCCGAGGAGTTCCTGGTGTTCTCCTACTCCTCCTGTCAAAGGGAACGCTCCTACCACCATCGCCAGTCACTTCAGGAGCTGGCAATGATAGCGCGTCCGCCTGCGGCCGTGGCTTTTTCTGCCATGCTCTAAAAGCTTGAAACTCAGCCAACTCTTTCTCATCCCAGTCTTGCTCTGATTTAGTCACAGTAGTCACTGTAGCCACACCCGCACTGCTTGAAAAAGAATGTGAGTGTGACGACGTGCGAGAAATACCACTGGTACCAAATACATCTCTATAACGAGTTGCGGCTGCCGAAGCACAAACTATATTGGTTGGCTCCTGCAGCGCAACATAATGAGCCATACCTTCATCCAACAATCCATCAAGAAATATCTTAACCGCCATTTCGTGCAACGTGTCATCCCATTCGCCGAAAGCATGTACTGCCCTCAAGCTAATGCTCTGGCTAAAAGCAGCCGGACTCTGCCCCGGACCCTGTCTACAGCTGAAGAATTCCCTCTTCCGCGTCCTATCGGACTTCTCCGCTTGATAGTCATATTCAAGCATCTGCAAAAGGTCATCTACCGAGAAATCATCCGGTTCTAGCATCATAGCCTGCGGCAGCTGCTTACCTACTCCGGTTAACAGTTGTATCTTATAAGTCTCATCGTCCCAATTATTTGAACGTGCTATCATTACCGTGCGTCTCTGATAATCACGCCACTCCTCTCTACCATCCCATTCCGGGAAGTTCACAGTCCTAGGGTAACGCATAGGCTTAGTCGGTTTGAATTTAGGTACACCAAATGCAGGGCCTTTAGCCACAGGTATATAACCCGTGGCTGGATCTATAGACCGCCTAATCCTATCTATGTTAGCCGGCAAAGATCGCCTAACAGCACCCATAATCCCATAACCAACTGGATTAGGACTAGAAGCGCGCAAGCCACGCGCAGCTTCCAAAGCACTCCTCCTATCACCCTTAAATGCCCGCCCACCAGTTGGTGCATCTGGCGCGGCTGACATATAATCAGGCTGAATCACTTCATCATTACCAGACTTTTCTTTCCTCTGGTCGAAGTCTGGCAACTCATTCATGATTCGAGTATACGATTCATTCGAGATCCCACCTGGATTCGCCTGAATCGGAGTACTAGCCTTATCCATCTCATCAGCAAAAGCAATTCCCCTAGACCTACGAGGAGGGACTTGAAAATCCAAGCGGCTATGAAGTTCTTCCATATTTCTTTTCATTCTGTCATTATTCTTGTGCTCCCACGCACGTCTTGCTTCCAAAGATATGAGTTTCTTGTTCTGGTCTTGAATCATCGACCTTAAACGATTCTCCTCTTGCCTTGACAAAGCCAAATCCGATTCTGCTCTAGCCGCTTGTTCTTGGGCATTTTTCCCTTTTCTAGCAGACTCCATCACCGAATCGCTCATCAAGTCCAAGGTACTCACCTGATTCGCAATGAGCCTATCCATCTTATCATAGGTCATGCGCCTATTTCTCATCCGATCCTGCGACCATTCAGACTGTAAAATACCGATATCTGCCGCATTAACGGGAGTCATAGGCGGCAATTTCCCATGTACAAACTCATCATCAATATCTTCCTCTATATCTGTACCAATATCTTCAACACGTGGTGCTTTTTTCATAGCACTACGGGGAAGCGTGGCTGTCTTTCTTCTCAGAGTCACCTTCAGACCGGCATGATTCTGATTCCTTGCCATCTTCCATGAATCATCATCACCGCTTGAGGTATCAGCTTCTATACTCGCTTTTACCTTCACTCTTGGTTCAACATGAGTTCGGTTCAAGCGGTTTGCTTCTTCTAAATTCCATTTCGACTGATCCAGTCTATCTTTCAAATCCCGAATCGTTTGATTCGTCTTCTCCAAAAACTGGTCAACCGTCAACAGGTTACCCGGCCCTCCAGTGGAGGCCCAAGCTCCAGGCCCTTCCGGCTCCATTGGCTTTCCTTGTTAGAGGCAACCAATGGTTCCAGACAGGTCTCTCCCCGCTAGCAAAAATCCAATTGGTCACGGCACCAAATTGTAGTGTCCGATCGACGGCCTTAAGCGACTATGAGACTTAATCTATCGAATAAAGACAACGACAACAACAGGATCTAATGGACCTCGCCAGCTTCTCTCTTTTATATTCAACTGTTCCACACCCGGGCTGCTCTCACGAGAACAACAACATAACAATACATCATATCGAATAATCAATATATAAGTGTGCATACACAATGGGTGTATAAGAAAGGAATGACAGTAAATATATAGAACAAGCAGTATCACACAGCAATAAAAAAGTTAAAATATAGACCACCGAAATACAACGACCTCTATCGGTTAAACCCACCACAGCCGCGACCAGCGCGGCTACTCTACACTCACTTGCGGGACTGGTACGACAGCCGCGTAGCCCCGGCTCTGGTTTAGCAAATGCCAATCCAGAGCCGCGCACCACATGTATAATTATATTGTCTGTCCACTACCTTTGGGCCACCATACTTGTTTGTCTGTCTTGGTTGCTGGGCGACAGCTCCAGCCTTTTGAGGCTGTCGCGTCAGATCGGTGCATTTGCTAGCTAGCCATTGTGGTGAATGCATGAACATTTTTTCTGTTGATCAATCCAGATCGACTTAATGTCGTTGATCAATTGTTCGTATTGTTTCAACGTGCATAAGGGGCCGGACTGTTGGGCTCAACAGGATTAAAAAAAAAGATTTACACCACAAAATCGTATAGGACCTGCTTCAAGTATGGAGGCTTCAAGATTGGCCGCCATATTGGGTGAAGAAACATCGGACTTACCTTCGAAGGGTTCACCGGAGTATTTGGCTGCTATCGAGAAGGCCATTGGTATCCTAGATGATGAGAAAAAGTCCATGAAGATCCGGGAGGCTGAGGAGAAGCTTCGTCGTTTATCGGTGGATGATACAAATAATCCTTCTTCCTGCAGTCAGGCTAGTGGGTTTGGTCAGTCATGGGGTGACACTACTGACAGTCGTTCTCAGAATCAGCAGTCACAGATTTCTCCGCCGTCAAGATCTAGTCGTTTGCCTGATATGGGTAGGTTTCGCCCTGAAACTTATGTAGATGACAAAAAGCTTTGGAATGAAATGTCTTATAGAGACCTCATTTACGGGGGTCTAGGCGTTCTTGGCGGAGTCATCCAGACGCACAAGAAACTCTCAATGGAACCAATATTACGAGTTTACGATGTGAATTATCGTCTATTCAAGTATCGTCAGCATTCTGTCTTTATTTTTGGTTCATTCTTCTGCAAGGTTGTGTTATTCTTCCTTGGACAATCTGTTTTCTGCGATCAACCATCTAATCAAAATTCATGGAGTGAATCTAAGGGAGGATTTTGGACTGACATTGCTTATGAGAGGCCTAAAACGAATTTTGGGTACAAAAACGAATCCTAAAGATGGTTTGCTGCCGGAAGATTTAAGGAAGATATTCCAGAAAGTGGATCTGGCCTGTGATAAAAACATTGCCTGTTGGTTAGGTATATTGCTCTGTTTCAGAACTCTTCTTAGAATGTGTCATGTTTTCTCAGTTGATATAAATATTCATCTGTTGAAACGTAAAGATGTGACATTCATGGATTGGGGTGTGAAAGTGACTGTACCATCATCTAAAACGAACCAGTATGGACTGAAAGCCCTTGAGTGTCCTATTACATTCTGCAACTCTGATCTGTGCCTAGCCTCCCAGTTGAAATTGTTCTTCAAACGATGCCCTTCCAATCCTGAGGATCCTCTGATTTCTCATGCTCATGGGACTCCTGTTCCTTATACATTTGCTTTGAATACGTTGTAGAAATGGTGTGTTCAGGCAGGTATTCTCAAGAAGGTAATAATAATTATGTGTGATATTTGTTGAAATATGTGTATATTTATATTGTCTGCCCACTACCTAAGGCATCTGTGCGAGGTTCACACTACACATACGCCAACCTTCAATCAACCAATAGGCATGTATAGCTTCTGTGTGATCAGAAATCAGACTTGGTGACTAACTACATGCTGATGCACACAAAAGCACTAAGGGAGTTGGCAATTGCTTTCTGCGGTTTGCCATGCAAGTTCATGGTTCAGTACGGTTTCACAGGGTCCCTTCATATGTTTCCTGGTGCATACAACTCAATGCTTGCATGGGGTAAGAAGGACGGACTGACTTCTAAAAGCCCAAAAAGAGTCTGAGATTCAAGACAAGGCTTGTAAGCACAAAGCCGGTTATAAGTAATGCTAAGGATTTGTCCAATTTGTGCCTGCCTTGTTGCCGAAAAGCAATGCATGGGAGGGGAATACTGGCAGTATCCTGTTGACAAATTTCCTTCCCTTCCTCCAACTGGGAACGGTGGCCACAAATGCAGGCTCAAGAACCTGCTGTACAAGAGAGTCTAGGGCTTGTGTGATCACCTTGGTGCCCAACAAGCGGACCCTATGTCAACTAGCTTTTGCTACCACACTCCAACAAGTGAGGGGCCTGTGTAGTGGGTCATCAACATCGATGTCGTTGCCCTACCAACACCATCAACACCTAGCGGCAGCGAAGGGCACTTCTACCAGACCTGGACGCAATAAAAACTGCCGGCCAGTTCCAACAGAAAAATTGTTGCTGAAGACACTCTCCTGCAGCTGGTAGGCTTTTTTTTTTTTTTTGCAAGAGGATCTGGCCTGCACTTGACACTACAGACTTGGGCCACTCTCAATACAAGATTCTTCTGTTGTTCCCCCATGAAACTGCGGTTCACTACATATGAATTATTAAGTATGTTATACCTTTTATAAGCGCTATCAGCAACGACACTTTGATTTTTGTATAATCAGATAGTGGTCTGCTATAACCAGAAATAAACCAAAACAAAAGTTGTGATTTGTGATATTGTCGCCATTCAACATTTTTCTTTCTATTGAAAATACTATTAATGCAATTATAGGAAACATATGCTCTATAATAATTAAATAAATGGATGCAATTGAAGCTGTTGTACCTTTGAAAGCTTTGGGTGTTCGATCTTGTGTTGCCATTGGTTGTACCTTTAACCCAACATTTCTGGCAAATAGCACTTCATTAAAGCAGTCATGCCTAAGGAGAAAATTTAATAATAACAATTAGCATGCTAAAAGAATGTCCTGCCATATTGTGGAGCCCCTACACATCCGCCTGCACATAGCTTGGTGCAGGCTATGTGTGGGTGGATAGAGCCAATAGATAATTATAGGCTGGCTTACATGACTTGCAGTTTGCCCTGTATCTGGATGTAGTATGTGGCTGCGCAGGGGCTGCACCTCCTAGGTACATGTGCACATTCTCAAAAGTGCTTTAACTTCCAAAAGCTCATTAGAATTTTTTTTTTTCAGACTAACAGGAGAGACACCAGCAGACCCCTTTACAACAATAGAACCAATCATACTGTGGTTTCTAAGTGACAACAGTGTTACAAGGCCTGGATTCAGCATTTATTATAATGCCCCTAATTGTGGTACCAACCGTAAGCAGTTTCAGGACATTGATCAATATATTCTCCCAGTTTGTTACTTTAACAATAAACCTCTCTCGGTTGGTCTCTCCCATTACATCATCTGGTAGGATGTTCGACAATTTTCTCCCTTAAAAAAAAATAATACCCTTTGTTTTGTTTTTTGGGGGGCCGAAAGACCTTCAACATGTTTGCTGTCCTATTACACAGATTTATATTCTCAAACGGCATCATTTCATATCTCTTTCGACGGTCATATATAAGTTCAATACAGATAACATTTGCCCTATTCTCGAGGGGTAGCACATTTGATCTTTGTGTTAACTCTTTAGTACTGAAATTGTTTCTGAATGCCACTTTTAGAGCTTTGTTCCAGGTTCTGATTTTTGTTTTCAATGTTTTTCCTACATTTAGAAAAAGAAAATTTCCAAACTCAAGAAAGTGCAGTATCTATGTCTTAATCAGCTGATAACATATGTCTGCAACATTATTATGTATGCCACAGTACTTAGATTGATGAATATCAGTGTATAGGAAATAATTTGCCCCAAAATCGTTTATCATTTGACTTAAAAAGATGTCAGTGCATTATTTTCAGAGTTATTTGCCACAGGCCCCCAAATTACATTTGACCTTGACCTTTATCAGGTATCTTTCAAACATTTATGATTAAAATTCCTGAATGTTTACATTTTGTTATTGATTTTGTTTTTACTTTTGTTATCAAAACCTCAATAATTAAAATTCCTCAATGGTTTCAAAGTGAAGATTGGAGAATTCGCAATCAGGATATTTCTGAAATTTTGAATCAATGAAAAAAATATTGGTATGATCCAATATGCAATGTTCACCAAATATATGATAATCTGCCACTTGGCTATTAATAGTAAAGTTAGGATATGCTTTCAATTGCAAGAATCACGACCCATTTCCTCAAAAGTGGCAAGGAATTGCATAGAGAACTTTTGGCATATTAACCTAGGGTGTTAGTTATTGGAATATCCTGACAAAAAGTAGTGCATCCAATGCAAGAATGAAAATCAATATTTTCAGGCTTAGCGGATGGCATATTCCCTACCCTGTGTTACTTTTTAGGTTTTGTTCTCTGGGAAACAGAGCTCAGCAGCCTGTTTATGCCTCCGTGAATCCTCTCCAACTTAACTGTAAAGTCTAGGGTGTAGTTGAGCTATCTTTTTTAGCTTAGTAAAATGATAAGATATATTAAAAATATTAGGATGGGAGGATCTCGGAGATTGAGGTATGAAAATGCAGGAATTAATAACTCAACCAACCGTTAAAATACTAAATCAAAGTATTTGTTCTGTTATATTTTAGCATGTCCAGATATTACATTGGAACATGGATCAGTGGTGAGTGTAGATACAACAGCGGCTACCATGACGTATGAGTGTGAGTCTGGCTGGGCACCTAACAGTGTTGTGTCTGTAGCCTGTGTTGATGCTTGTAGTATTGCTTGTGGTATGTATTCAACAATCTATTTCAATAATTACCAGTCTGAAGTGTACACAGGTGTTGTCCATGTTCATTGGGGCATGCCTGATTAGGATAACATGATTCTACCAGCACTGATGCGACAGTAGATATTTCAACCACTTTTACCCAAGTCAAACCTTTACCAAAATTAATTTACCTCCACTACAAGTTATTCTTATTACTGCTTAGGATGGCAAAGAGGTGGTCATATACTTTAAGGAGCTGAGAGGAAATATGTAAATTGTGATGCTCTATTTTACCAGTTCAGAAAGCAAGCTGCAAGTAGAATGCAGACTGCAAGGTAATACGCATGTTAATGACCAACGGAATTATATATTCCCGGACCCTCAGAATTTTAAACCAGGGGTGTACAAACGATTTCCTGAAACTCAGGTCCTTCTGGTGATACATTGAAATAAAATGACTGACCTTCTGATATGTTCCTTGAAGTGGTTTTGAAAATTTGAAAAAGGTATGAAGAGAGATCCATATTTCCTACCAACACTCACATGAATGGATTGCAGTGAACAAGAGGTTAGAACTTCTTGTGTACTTCATTGGATCTTTTTACAATGTTATGTTCCACCCAATGCCTATGGATACAAACATGAATTGTGAATTAAAAGTACATCTGCTTCCTTACATTCACCAACAACTAGTTACCTTAGTCCAGGTTCTGAGGTTGTTGTATGACTGTGACATACAGTACCAGTATCCATGGTGCGGGGCATTGTGGCTGCGGTAAGCTCTGCAGTAAGCCTTGCGATGATGATGTGTTCTTGAGGAGTGGCAAGGTGGTGCCTACATTGTTCACTGATCATGAAGGCAAGGACTTAGTTATTCCTAACCCCCTACAGAACCATCACAAACCATCACAAGGCTTACTGCAGAGCTTACCGCAGTCAGTGGAGACCACCCTTTACAGATCTGGCCATCTAAGAAGAGAAGGAAGGGGTTGGTGGCACATGTACCATTCTGTTTATAAAGGGTAATCATGGCATAGCAACCAGTTTGAAACTGAATTTTGAGTTTTGAATACGACTCCCATTTTGTTATATTTCTTCCACAGAATGCATTGTACCAACTTTCCCTCAGCTATTGAGCTCCGAGGTTGATGAGGTAAACGGGGAGTACACTTATGAGTGTGAGTCAGGCTACCAGGCTGTGTCATCTGACCCTGTGAACTGTGGAGATGCTGGAGAGTGCAGTAAGTTATTGTTACAGTAGTATGTTTATACCAGCCAGCTAAAGAAATACTAGGTTTTCATGTCATGTATAACATGAAATGCTAATACAAATTTGAATATTAGAATATATTTCACATTTAACAAGTATTGATTTCTCTAGTGATCCCTTGTGAGTCTCCAATCAACAGGTTACAGCTTGATTTGAACAACAGAAATATTTCGGTCACATCATGTAGTTTCGAGCCAAGGCTGCATCCCTTTGTGGACCAGGTTATGATCCACCTAGGGTAGGGTCTGCCTAGGCACCAGGTAGTTCATAATATTATGCTTTAGACTTGGGAATATGGCACGCTGGTTGCTACTGCCGTACAAGTCATAGGACAAGGCATATAAAGATCAACATTCCTGCTGATGACCTTTTGCCTTGCCCCCTGTTACTGCTGCATCAAACACATCACTATCATCAGGATCTGGTGGCCCATGTAGCAGCATATATAGTCATACAAAGGTTAAATGGGTTGTGTCAGTGGGTTTACAAAGGGCGACCATGGAACAACAAATAATTTGAAACTGGATTTTTAAGTTGGAATTCCTACACACATTTTGTAATATTTCATCCACAGTATGCATTGTACCAACTATTCGTGGACTATTGACATATGAGGTTGATGAGGTAAACGGGGAGTACACTTATGACTGTGCGTCTGGCTACCAGGCTGTGTCATCTGACCCGGTGAACTGTGGTGATGCAGGGGAGTGCAGTAAGTTATATTTACAGTGGTATGTTAAATGTAATAGTTAGTGCATCCTATTATTGCCAGTAGGAGATTTGCATTTGTCTGTATGCATGTGTATGCAGGTCTGTTACAGTGCATGTATGGATTCACTTTGAATCAATGTACTGAAGTAGAGGGATCTGGGAGCGGTGGACGAACAATGTATACCGGGTACGTTTGTCCGCCGCTCAGGGTGCTAGAATATCCCATTGTGAGTGAGGATGGGTCTATGGGGGGATGGAGTATAAATAGGGGTGGGAAATTGGGGTAAGGGCAGTTGGTGCCCAGGCAGGGAATGCAGCAGAGCTCCCCAGATAGAAGACAAGAAATAAAGAATAGCAAGGTTGCTGAAACTACTTTCTGCATTGTCGTTCTGTTCTTCGGAGATGGTGACAACAGTACATATATTTAGCCATACATGTTATTCAAGCCATCCAGCTAAAGACATGACGATTAGGATTGGCTCCTTTGTTAGCCTCTTTCCTAACTTTGTTATTTTTTAATTTAAAAATATCAATATGCAAAGCAATTCATCAACACACAACCACTGTTTCATGAGCATAACCTACACAACAATTGTTAAACTAAATATTCTTTAACAGATACATAATGTATCATTATATTAGACAAACTTCACTTCGGACTGATTTCTTGTCTATGAGAATAGCCTAAGCCATGAGAATGGCAAAAAAGCAGAAAAAATAGCGAGACACACATGAAAACCATTACCAAGGCAGCATCCTATAACCACAATCCGGGGAGAGTCAAGATTTTTTATCATAAACAATACACAATAAAACAATGAAAACCAGGCACACACGGCAGGGCAGTTCAAATCAACAGATCAAGTCATGTCAGGAAAAATACAGAGACGGAATGGGTATAAATGCTCAATCACAGAAGATTTCAAGGTTCTGGAATCACCCAAATATCCTGACTATGGAAAATTTCAAATCATCAATGAATATCCAACACTTGCATATCTAAAGAAGACAAAATAGTCCTGTTATATACAACTGAATTTGTTGGATTTTTTCAAATAAAGTAAAATACCTATCCCATGTTATGTCAGTCTTTCGAGGTTGTAAGGAAAATCTACTTGTAGAAGAAGATGTTGACCCACTACAGAAACATTCATGACTTTGCTGGTAACTCACTGTTCACTTAAAAGGTCCCTCATTCATTTGTTTTATACTCTGCATCTGTGCCCACACCTCTTGTGGCAGGGAAGTGAACTATACAATCCAATGTGCTGCTAGGTTCACAACAACATCATTTTGACATCAATTCTTTTTACAGTTTGTGTGCCTATTTTCACTGGGCTGTACACTTATGTGCTTGATGAGCCAAGTTGGCAATACACCTATATGTGTGCATTTGGTTACAAGGCTGTGTCATCTGACTTTGTAGACTGTGGAGATGTAGGAGAGTGTAGTAAGTTGTTGTTTTTCCTACATGTCACAGGAAATAGTCTGCATATTAAAGCTATGACCAATTCACAAAAATGTGGTAATTTTAAAAAACTCATGTCTCACAAGTTGAAGCTACTGAAGATATATACATCCTCAAAAGTATTTTCTGAACCATCATATCACAGATTCCCAAGTCATTATTTCTCACTATTTAAATATAGCAAAATTGAATGATGATATATTTATAATGTCAGAGTGCAATAGAATTACAACAGTAACCCGAGAAGAGGAGAATGCCTTGAGTTATCTGTAGATACCAAATGAAATGTGAACGTATAATACTCCATATTTCTTTCAGCATGCGATGTCCACTTCCAGTTACACCAAGCAACCATGCCCACACCTCCTGGGGCAGGGGAAATGGTGTACACAATACAATGTGTTCCTGGTTTCACTACATCAGTAGGAACCTCTGTAACACTCCCATGTGGACAGTCACCTCCTCAATGCTGTAAGTGTTTCTAATGGGCAGCCAACAAAATCCTGTTATGGCATTCTTTTCTGGATAACCTTTCAATGCAACATTAGTGGTTCACCAAACCAGTTTTCATTTTTATTTCAATTTGGAAAGTGAACACGAGAGCTGGTAATTTCAATTAAACATGATCATTCTGATTTACAGAACCATGTTTATCATTTTGATTGTTCAGAAAAGATTCTGAGTTCATAATTTTGACACAAATTTGTTTGTACAGTATGTGATGTGCCATCATTCCCTGGGCTGTCCGACTCTGTAGTTGATGAGACAAGTGGACAATACATCTATGTCTGTGCATTTGGTTTCAAGGCTGTTTCATCTGACCCTGTGAACTGTGGAGATGCAGGAGCATGTGGTAACGTAATGTTATGATCATCATTGATTCAGATTAGTGCAGGTATTAGATTTTAATAAAACAGTAGTTTTTTCAGCCTAATTACCTGACCAGCTTTTTTTCAAAATTCTCTGCTTGCTATCAATCCAGAGTGTTTACAATCCCAATAGGTGATGGATTGAACCAAAAAAATGGGACTTTGTTCTCACAAATCTCAATAAAGAATGTATGCAATTACATATTTGTTTCTTCGCCATGAATTTGTTGAATTATCTTTGTCTCTGGAACTTCCAGTTTTACGGCCGTGTGACAGAAGACTGGTAATTCTGGAAACTGTTACAAATTATCTCAAACATCTCACAATTGATAACCAATTGATCAAATTGTGTCACTTGAGTCAATGAAGTCCATATAATACTCCTTATTTTTTTCAGTGTGCAATGTTCCGTTCAGTTTACACAGAGCGACCATTCCCTCAGATCCAGTCGCAGGTGAAGTTGACTACACAATAGAATGTGTTGATGGTTTCATTACAACAGTAGGAACCACTGTAACAATCCCATGTGGACAGTCACCTCCTCAATGCTGTGAGTTGAAATCTATATTATGACCATTGCTGACTGAAAAAGAGACCTGACTAATTCAATAAAATGTAAATCTTTTGACTTGGTGAGTATTGTTAATCCTTCTGATAGTTTAAAACATTGTTTTGAGTACATATTTTTCAAACAAATTTTCCCTACAGTATGTGATGTGCCATCATTCCCTGGGCTGTCCAACGCTGTGGTTGATGAGACAAATGGACAATACATCTATGTCTGTGCATCTGGATACCAGGCTGTGTCATCTGAGCCTGTGAACTGTGGAGAGGCAGGACAGTGTAGTAAGTTGTTATACCAATTCACAATTGTAAGTTGAGGCAGTGAAGTGAGGTGACATTGTTTTCTCTACAATTAGCAGTCATCAAAATGTTGAAGTACTTCCGAGTTGTTCACAGTGAATATGAACATGAACTACTTAGCTTACAAACTGTATCTATCTCAATGTGAGACCAGTTCATTAGTGAGTACTAATACTGCTTGCAAAACAGAATTTTCAGAACAGGTGTCTCAGAAATCGGAGCTACTGAAGATTATTATAAAAAAGTATATTCTAAACGATCACACATCATACATTCTGATGTCTCTATTTGTCACTTATAACCTATAGTTAAAGATTATATTTATTAAACAAGAGTGCACCATACCTTACCGCGCTCCGGTATACCGCTCCCCTACATTTCGCGCTCATGCATACCGCTCACCGCCCATACCACGCTCATGCATACCGCACACCTGCCTACCGCACTCAAGCTTTGCGCACCCGGCCGACGGCCGACACTCTCCCGTCAATGTATTCGCGCTGGGAAGAGGCCTCCTGTGACGGGGTAGAGGAGTATATAAGGTTGTGTGGTTCGCATATTGAATCACTTCTGCTTGAACTTAGACTCTGCCACCACCAACTTGCTCTACACCTCTGTGTTGTGTATTTAATTACCTGTTCATTCGGCCGTTCTGCAAATCAAAATGCGGGAGCCAGAGATGACATTGTAGATAAATATATTGATGAATAAGTTTAAATCTTTGAATTTTATACTGATGCTATCTGGCGTTTTTCATACAACAAAGCCCGATTTCTTACAACATGTTACACCTAAATAAGTAGGCCTAATGCAGTTTGGACACATCACAAAAGAAAATGTTCAGGACTGACGTTTACATTTCTGAATTTATTACTTATGATTTCATTAGTCTTACCACTGTATACATTGCACAAGGTTCTGTTCTTTGGCCAATACAAATTTCAAAATGTAACAGAATTATTGGGGGGGGGCAGCCCCCCCCCCAATATAATTATTGCTCCCCCCCCCCACCTTGGTTCCGCCGCGCCTAATGTAATAAAATAGGCACCTTCTGATATTTGCATCAATGTAAATTCATCAATCTCGCCAACATGTCACAATACTTGAACTTCAGAAAGAATGAAAAATATTAAGAATATCTCAAAACTGCATTGAAAAATCAAACACATACCATTCATGTATATTATATAAAAGTAGGATATTGATATTCCTACATATTGAAATATGCAAGACAGGCTCAATATCTCCTGATATGGTGGGTTGCTTTTCTGATTTGGGGCAGTAATTAATACTCACACTCTTCTCTAAGTGGCTGTCGCCGACTGGTGTGACGGACATTGTGTATACACAGTAGTTATGAAAGTTGTAGTTTGTGTATATGCACTAATGTATGTAGGCCTATTCCAAACAAGTTTAAATTGTTATACACTTATACCGCAGAGTTAAGTAGTAATCGGGTCGCCGTAATGAATATTTATTGTTCAAAATTGTGCGAGATTGCAATAATTTTTCTGCAGGAGGTTTTGTCTCCCTTACGGGTGAGCGGGAGAAATTACGCAAATGCAGGAGTCTCCCGCAGGATGCGGGAGTCTTGGTAGGTCTGCAGGTGTACCATATACATATTGTAACACACACTTCATATCGTTTCTCTTATTAATCTATCCTATCTATCTATATATCTATCTATCTATCTATGTATTTTTTGTTTATTTTCCTAGCTTCATATGGTAGAGGCATAGAATATTGTTCCTTTTTCTGTATATTGCATTTTATTTATTTATTCGACTATAACAAAAAAGTTATGTGGATGTCTCTGACGTCGCCAGAAAATGAATGGTCTTGATGATAAGGTGACCCATAGACATATGTAATATTAATGTTCTTGAGGTTTATATTATAAATACGCATAACCTTTATATTGGTTTCTATAGTAGGCTATAATTATGGATCATTTGTTAAGCCAATTAACTACTTTATAAACATAAGCAGTGACTAGGGATGGGGGCAAACCTACTAGGAAAATCGTCTCCCCCTCACTTCCTCCTTTCTCTCTACCCCCGCTCTCTTTTCCATGCTCACTCTCCATTCTCTCCCTGTTCCCTTCTCCTTCTCTTACACATTCCACTCTCTCCCCATTCTAGCTAGAGAGAGAGAGAGCACTGGAGTGGGATGTAATGGCTCAAACAATTATTCGTTTTTTATTTTTGGTAGTTCGCCAGGAGAATAAGGTGATACTTGTTTGAGTGGCAAGGAAATGAAAAAGCACATAAGGCACTCTACGCACTATAGCGTAGAAAGAGGCAGAAAAACTGTCATTGGATCCTATTTTTAAAAGTGAGGTATGAATTTGTATGAAGATTTATTATATAATTTATTTATCGAATAGGCAACGCCAGAAAATATTTTTGAAGAATAGTGCAGGTTTTTTCTGTGTAACTCTCTAAATAATTCTTGAAATTATTAAACAAATAAAACAATAAATAAATTGTGTGATGTGTCACAGGAAAATGAGTCAGTAGTCACAAAATTGATATTAAAAACCAAGTTTATAACCAATTTTATAATCTAACTTGCTTAGTGCTGCTAGTAGTATAAGTACATGTAATGCTCAAGTGCGTATATTGACTGATGTGTAGTTATTTCATACCTTCTTTGGTGTTCTTCGAATGCCAGATATTTGATATTATTTATGTAAGTAGCTCCCTTCTTGCCACCCCCTGAAAAGGGGTGACAAATCCTCGGCACTGCGGCATAGGCAAACCAGGGATAGAAAACGGGGAGGGGGAGCATGAGTAAGAGGGGAGGGAGAGGGGGGAACCAGAGATGGGGTTGGGAGAGGAAAACAGGTATGAGAGACAGAGAAGAGGGGAGGGAGGGGAAGGGAAAAAAGGGAGAAGGGAAAGTGTGGGGAGAGAGGGGGACCGTCCAGAGTACCAGTACTGTTATATGGTCTATGATATAATAATTTGTGCATTACATTTACATTTACCATATTCAAGGAAATTTTGATTTCTGTCCAGACAGAAGAAGATAAAACCATGAATAATTGAAATTATCGGTACATTTGTTAACCATATGATGACACAATGATTACACAGTAATTACTTTGTCGCTACATGCCATTGTGATGTTAAAATTAACAACCTAGTTATTAACGTCAACTATACTAAATATAAATATGCCTCTCTCTTTTTCCAGCTATTACTTAGTCATGGCACCAAATTCCAATGAATACATGAAATGAACACTTGATTTTCAGACTTGGTGACTATGTCACCGTCACTTTTATTAGCTTAGTATCTATATCATTAGATAAATCTTATGCTAGGCAAGGAAAACACAATGTTAATGTATGCACATTGCAGTTGGAATTAATAGGATGGGCAAAGTAACATGAACAAACACCAAATTCAACGATTCAATGATATTCATATTGATATCCTCGCACTATCTGTCTGCCCCCCTCCCCCCTCCTCTCTCCACCCTCTTTCTCACTCTCTCTATTCCTCTATCCTCTCACTTCCCACCCTTCCCGCCCTGTATATATATGATATATGGGCTATTCCCAAAGAGAGAGAGATACCAATTCATTAGAATATAAGAAATATTCAAATTACTCTGTCCAAATGTTCAAAAGTCCAAGTCTACACATTTCTTATTTGGACCCATACATGTAGACATTTCATCTAATCACGTCGCCAGTTTGTGACGCTACTATTAGGGGGAGAAGCGTGGGAAAGCTCCATTTCTGAGGGGAAAGGTTCACGGCAAGGTTGGGCGCGGCAATGTAGGGAGCGGGAAGAGCTGCAGAGGGCGCGGTGAGGCACACCCCTTGCATGGGCGTGAGTCGCGGTAAGGAAAGCTGTCGCGGTAAGTACAGCGCGGAAAGATTTGGCGCGGGAAGGGTGGTACCCACTAGATTATAATAGGCACCTAAGAAGAGAAGAAAGCCTTGGGGATGTTGGATGCCTAGTGGGCTAAGATGCTGGGTTGGCCCATTGGCATCTGTAACATGTTGTGGGTTCAAACCTGGGTGCAGCTACAATTTGACCTCCTACTCATAGCTACTTGGGGAACACCATTGAGGTGATCAAGTCCTGGATAAGAATGTAAAATAATAAAATATTATACTCCATATCTCTTTCAGTATGTGATGTCCTGTTCCACTTACATAGAGCGACCATTCCCTCTGATCCTGTGGCAGGGGAAGAGGTCTACACAATACAATGTGTTCCTGGTTTCACTACAACAGAAGGAACCTCTGTAACACTCCCATGTGGACAGTCACCTCCTCAATGCTGTGAGTTCAAGATGTATTCATACTGTTGACCTTTGTCAAGCAAACTTTACATGGATATACCCCTGCTTGACTGAAACAAAACAAAACAGTGTTTTTACGAACATTAAGTCATGAAATAACAGCAATAGATGAAACCAAAAATTCAATAAAAATCAAAGTTGCCTGGTTAGTATATATTAAAGAGTACATTGCTAACACATAGGTATACCCTTACAAGTAAAACAATCATGGGCTATCTGCTCTTTATGACAATTTTTTATATCCTGGTGAATTTGCACCTGCTGCCTTGAACATCTTCAAACCTGAATAATATTTATCAAAGAATGTTGATACCCTGTTCTTTCTTCATCATGCAAACTATTTGTCAATTATGTGTTACGGTTTAGACTCTCAAGAAGAAAATGTTATTCTTTTTCGACACAAACTTCAATAATAAACTTATATACTAGTATAACGGCAATTCCCATTGACGGTAAACATGAGTAGGTAACGCGTAAAAAAGCTACGGTAACAAACAGCTCTAAAACAGGAAATATGAGACTTGGAGACAAGCAAACATAGGCAAGAAGTTACATGAACTATTCAAGAACAGATATATACTGACGTGGAGAGTAGGATATTAACGATCGGAAAAAAATAAGCCAACAAGTATGTCTCCTTTTCATACTCAATGACCACGCCGCCAAAAATAACTTCCGGTTAAGATAATCCGGGGATTATCCTGGTTTATCGCCCAGCCTATCGGCTGTTTATAAAGTTGATTTTACCAACCATCTGGACTCATACCCTCACTTAAACCATCACCGTGGCTCACAAACACATATTCAAGTGGGAAAACACAAATAAAACGGTGGAATTCTAATAGGGAGTAGCTCGTTTCTTCAACAGCTTATGGACCAACGGACGTCGAGCCCCTGCCCCAGCCACACTCCATCACAAGCCGTCAACACTGAGCCAGATAGTCTATCACTATATTTAGTCTGTCACTATGTTTAAACATATCGCCCAAGGCACCGAATGATTATAAACGGTACAAATTGGTAAATAACACCTTCTAATATCCTCATCGGCAGTTTAATTACTTGGAAGATAATAATGAATTTTTTTTTTATTTTTTTTTATACAAAAACATGACTTTGAACTATGAATACTTGAATACAGTGTTATAACCACTTAAAACAATATATGGATTCAGTGTTATAACCACTTAAAACAACATATGAATACAGTGTTATAACCACTTGACTGTTTGCATCCATGGACACATATGGAATACCTAAGAAATAACACAGGACGCCAACTGAAATTGTGTATATCTTATAAAAACAAATCGGACAATTCAAATCTTCTGACCACGCCACAAATCCACCACTTCTGGCTGGGAGAATCTCGGAGCTCATAATCAATAAAATATTACAAAATCGGAGTAAATAGAGCTTCACACGACGAGAACCCTTGGACTATAGGTACTCGAGTCCCATTCCCGGCCATACACCATCACCAGCCGTCAACATACTGCCAGCGTCACCGATACTGCCAGCATCACCGATCGTAGATGCAACCTCATCCAGCGTTAATCCAAACAAAGGTATCTCGCCTCATACTCGCCTAAATACTGACCCACCAAAAACCAATAGCATGGCATCAAATTATTATCAGATGATCCCACCAGTGCTACAGCCGAATCAAATCCATCAATTAATGTATAACCAAAACATGATGACCCATTTCCCAGCAGCACAAAGTTATCAACACCCATATCAACAAGTGCCTGCCGCATACAGTATGCCAATAGAACCATATAGTCAAGGGAGTAGTCAAGTGAGTACCAGACAATACCAAGGAGGTGGAATAATAGATATCATGCAAGAACAATTTGGTACACAATTAGAAAAACAGAAAGAACAGTTTGAAAAACAGAGTGAATTGATAAGGAAAATAACAAAAGATGTTCAAACACACACAAATGCAGTGGATGCCAAGCTGAACACTGTCTTGACTGAAAACAACAATATAAGGTCAGAAATAAAATCTCACAAAACGTTGGTCAGCACTGAAATACGCACACTAGCAGACAGAATAACAAACTTGGACACAGAACAGGATAGATTTCTCAGGGCCCTACAACCAGAGATTGATAAAAACATTGACAATTTCCTGAAACAAACTAAGGATGACATTGAGAGCAAGCAAACAATTGCAACTGCCTCTATGGAGTAACAAAAACAAAGACAAAGACAAGAAAGACTGAACAGCCTACATTCAAATGGGAGTGTAAATGATGAATGGCCAAAGCCAGGAACGAGTCACATAGGGAGGTACCATCAGAACGAACAGTACCCCAGCAACTAGAATCCTAATATGAAATATAATAGGCAAAATAAATTTGATCAGGGTAAGAAAGAAAAAAAGAAGGGCGAATACAATGATAAAATTGTTGTATTGGAGAATTTACTTGAGACAGACAATGAACAATTACAAGCAGATATCACAGCAATGTTCAGAATTGGTCTACCAGAACTCAAAGACAACGACATCGAAGAAACCTATAGAATAGGTCTGTAAACTGAGAGCAAAGTAAGAGCTATACTGGTTAGGTTAAAAAACCAGGACACCAGGAAATTACTAGCAGAAAACTTACAAGTCATACAAAACCACAATGAAATATATAAAGACATCAAAATTAATGCAACAGTCCTACAGATTTTTCCCCATGAAAAAACTGTCATGTTGAACTGTCTGGCTCTACTCAAAAGGAAGGGACTGAACACCACTATGTATTATAACTACCTAATCATGGATAATAAATCGTATACATCAGCGGACCTGTACCGACACCCAGATGAGTGCACCCCAGATCATGCCTCAACATTAGATATCAATGAGGGCAAAGCAACTGGTTACTACGGTGAGCACAGTTACTTATCCAACTTCTATAAAGCCCCTATAGATCATGACGGCACAACTTATACATCAGTAGAACATGCCTATCAGAGCTTGAAGGCAACCAGCGCGGGAAGGGCTGGAGTGACCTATAGAATAAGAGAGGCGACCTCTGCGTACCATGAGACAGATAAGAACTATTATATCTTAATTTATAAAACGTAAAGTCTGATATCTAGAACTGAGAGCTGAGTGCCCTATTATCGCCCACTCACAAGTACTCGGACATACAAATGTGACCGTGACAGGCACTGGTGCTAGATAAAATAGACTGAGGAAATATCATCTTCCACCAAGTATTAACGTAGCGTACCAATGCCAGCAAAAATTCTCGAAAAAGTTATACAAAATCAATTATCCGAACATCTAGAAAATAACAATCATTACTACACAAAGCAGTATGGGTTTAGAAAAGGCAGATCAGTAAACCAGGCCCATATAGACCTATTACATATAGTCTATAATAGCCTAAATGAAACAAAATTGACCTCGGCCGTTTTCTTAGATTTTAAGAAAGCGTTCAACACGGTTCATCACGAAAACCTATTAACTAAATTAGACAAATATGGACTATCAGGAAATACAAACATTTGGTTAAAAAATTATCTATTCAACCAAAAACAAATTGTCAAAGTTAATGGTCTCCTATCCAAGCAAGAAACAATCACTTTCGGCGTACCTCAGGGTACAATTTTAGGCCCGATTCTCTTCTCAATATATATAAATGATCTAAATGAAATAATAGAAAACTCCACCATACAACACTACGCTGACGATACAGTTCTCATTAACAGCAATAAAAATGAAATAGAAATGTACCAACACCTACAAAACAACTTAGACCAGATCCACACATGGTGTAAAATCAATAAGATTTCCATGAACGTATCGAAAACACAATATATACAATTTAACGGTAACAGGAACTTTCAACCCCTGGTCTTTTCCCACCTGGAACTTTCAACCCCTGGTCTTTTCCCCCCAGGTCATAAAAAACCTGAAGTACAAAAACAATATCTAACACTAGGAAACAGAGACCCTAGCAAGAGTCAATAATTACAAGTATTTGGGACTGGTCATTGATGAAAAGCTAAATTTCCAGGAACACTTACAAATAGTCATGAATAAAGTAAAATGGAAAGTCAACTTATTACGAAAAGCAAGCTACATTCTGAACAAAAAAGTAAAAATCGACATAGTAAAGATGCTTATAATCCCACTGATAGATTATGGCGATATATTTTACCATTCATCCTCCCAAAAGCTGTTAAAAAGAATACACACACTCCTAAATTCCTCAATACGACATGTATTAAAACTGCAAAAAAGAACAAATGTAGATGGGAAATATGATGAGTTGGGAATCCCCAAAAATGAAGACAGAGCCAAGCTACACATCTTAGAAGCGGCCTTTTACCTCACCCATACGCTCGATAACTTAGATAATAGACTTATACCAACTAGAAGTCATGCAGAAAATAGAATAAATCTGCTGACAAACACACCCAAAACATCATTTTACAAAAACAGTTTCATCTTCAAAGCCATCAGAGCTACTGGGAACAAATAGTTCAGAATAGCATGTATAACAATGAAAGCAACAATAATTATAATGGCATAATGCTAACTCAGTCTACATATTGTTTTACCATGTCATAATATCACTGTATAAACTGAAGTCCATGTCAAAGTGACCCTTTCTTCTTTTATCTGTCAGTTTATATTATATTTTAAATATATTGCCACCACACCTTGAGTTGATGGTATAATTTAATTGATTAGCATTATTCTAAATTATAATTACTCTGTATTGAGTTAAAGGTAGCGGCTGGGAGAGCTGGATCCTATCTAGATGTCAACGTAGCTGTTCTATCTGTTTTTCTATTTTAATTCGCATTGCCAACTCCATTGATGTACACTGTGAATCTCGATGAATAAAGTAGTATCCTATCTTCAGAAAAAAAACGTTTAGTTTTGAAGACTTTTCATTTTCACCAAACTGTGTTCATCAATAACATCAATAATCTCATCTCATCAATAACACTCATTTACTGTTTCTTATTAATTGTGTTGTTGTGCATACTTATATTGTTGTGTTTATGGTATTATGAATGGTTTTGAGGTGATTGATAGTGAAGTTAATTTGGTGCCGGTCGGAGGCAGGCTGGTTGAAACTTGATCTGGCACCGCAGTTCCGGCTTTCTGGATACCTTTCTTCTAGTGATCGGGTCAGAGCTGAAGTGGTATTTTGTTTCATTCGCATTGAGAGGTTTTATTTTGGATTGTCATAACACTTTCTGTATTGTCTTATCTCGTCATTCTGACGATTTGGCCGCCCAACTATGTTAGGTTTGGCAAACACACCTAGAGCCCCCAACTGCTGCAGAGTTGGAAAGGGGTATGAACATATTTGGCTGGTGAGGACCTGTAAGAACTTGGTTGTGTTGTTATTTTCAATTGCGATCTAGATTCATAGCCTCTATGAGCTGCAGGGAATAAGTTATACACTAGAGTTAATCCATATATGTGTATAAATTATGAATCTATCTTTGATGTGAGGGTATACTTAAACCTGGGATTCATTATGGACACAGGAGACATTGCCCTTGCCTAACGATGAAGTTAAAAATCTTTGTTAATGGTTTATACACTTCTCTCCTTTATTGCCTTATAGGCACCAATATAATAACTGTGCCTTATAACTCCTTGTTTTTCCTTGGTCATTGCACCTGTTATATTATGAATTCTGCCAACAGTGTGTGACATACCCTTCATTGAATACAAGGTGGACATGACTGTGGATGAATCTAAAGGCTCATACACATATGAGTGTGAGCGAGGGTTTAAAGCAGGTGAGCCAGGACCTCTCCCCTGTGGTACAGCAGGCACATGTGGTGAGTGCACATTCTATAAGCATGTTATTATTGAGGACTTTATTCAGTTAACATATTTTGCATTTCATAATATTCTCAGCTATAGTTGATAGCTACAGAATCCAATAATGTAAAACATTGAGTGATACATTGATGTTAATCCTAGATTTGAGTGTGCATAAACAGCAATGTGCTGTTCTAGACATACCCTTTATTGATTGATTGTATGATAGTCTATTGAAATATTATTTAAAAACATTTGAAGTTAATAAAATCTCACACAATTTCAGATCCCATTGGATGCCCTATAAAACCTTCCATTCTAAAAGGGACTGTTGGATACCACATATCTGGTGAGTGCCACAATTAATATTTGTACCATCTGCAGCTATGCCTTATTCTGGAGACAGGCCACTGCCTACAAATTATCATCAATATATGTCCTTCAGCATTTATGAACTCATGAATTTGGTTATGACCAAAGAAAGAATGGTTTTGATTCTATTATAGGTCCTAGGCCTAGAAAAAAAATTCCAATCCCCCCCCCACCCTCCCCACCCTGACACACTCCACAAAAATATTGTCAAGGACTCCAGTTGTCATTGTGTATGCTTAACATTGCAATTGTTGAGACCTGCATTGGCATCACTAGGCCTATACTTTCAAATTTCCGTATTTATCCACCAATATGAATGAGAATGCATATCTAATGGTCTAATGGAAGGAAGGGCTGATTATTCGGAATACTGCCTTCATTGAATTGATCCATTTGCAATTTGCTTGTACAGGGGTGAGTTACAAGTTGGTGTGTAATCCTGGATATGTGTCAAACATAACACTGACCACTGTCCAGAACATTGACTGTGTCCGCCACCAGGAGCAACCTATATGCAGTAAGTGACCAGCATTAAAGATATGACATAACAACTGATTTCTTCCAGTCCATTAACCAACCCTTTTATCCCCGATCCATTCCACAAGTGGTGGCACATTCTGAGATCTGGGGGTCACTAGTCTCTGGTGTGAAGGCTCACTGCTACCTACATGTGTATTTAGTTTCATAAGTGGTAGTAGAATACATTGGCTGTGCTTAGCTACACTAGGAAACTTATTGTGTATTCTATATGAAGGTTATTGCTTCCGGAAATATCTTTAAATCTTGTCTTCACTCAGGCACGCAAAGATCACCAGACTCTTGATCTGTGTCAAGCTTTGAACACATTGCCATAATTATGTGCATACTTAGGGGACATTTTCAATTTTTATGACTGAACTTAAATGTCATAATGTTGAAGAAATTCTGTGGCAATTTGTTTGCATGTTAAAAACTAAATACTTGCATCTATAATTGTTCTTGTTCATGTCAATGATGTCCATAACTAGGGTAAAATAGATTAACAAAAACAAGCTATGAAAATGTGTCATTTGGGTAAAAAATGTTTAAACTGTGTAAGAGTCTTGTAATCTACAAATACAAGCTTTATGTTAAACATTCCCTTTTGGATCTTATGCATTTTATATAGGATATATTTTGTGTTGTTGTTTATAATCATTTGTAGTGGGTCCGCCACCCGGAATACAGCGAGGCTGTCGACTATCGCCAAACACCAACCAGGCTACGACAGCGGGGGCACTTCTACCAGCGCCGGAGACGACTACCACCAGTTCCGGCCAGTTCCGTCTGGGGGCGACATTCACCACCGTGCAGACAACACTGCAGACACCCTCCGACGGACGGTAGGCGGAGGATACTACTACCTCCGCAAGGGGATCCAGGCTTCGCTTAACACTACGGCTCGAGCCGCGCCGCGGACCGAGATACTTCTGTTGTTCAAATTAAGCACCCTTGCTTCAGTGACAATACCTTTGTAACTGTATACCTTTGGGAAATAAACCAGGTTCAAACGAATCTCCTCGTATTCGTGATTCTTTCCGGAATTTCCGGAGGCAGGCGATGACTATTGGCGACGAGGAAGCAGCCAAGGCCGCGGCCAAGGCTGAAGCCGAGCAGCAAGCATGCCTACGCCAAACTTTGCGGTTGGCCAGAGGAAACGCTTATGCGCGAACTGATTATGGCAACTTCACGACATGTGAACCAGTCTACTTGGGGAAATTCACGATCCCTAACTTTAAGTGACGTTGTTACGAGGCTTTGTGTCATCTTGGACACAGAGACCGAAGAACAGCGCCAGGAGGAATAACGCAACCGTATTCAACAGCCTGGCGAATCACTTCAACACTATGGTGAGGCTCTACTTACCTTGTGCAAACATGCGTACGAGGGACAATACCTCGAACTAATCGCCCAAAGTCTATGCAAGATTGCGTGTCTTGGGTTCCACGCCGGGACAGTCCTCTAAATTTAAAACTGGAGGATATAAGTTCTACGGACAGAGGAAAGACAAGGAGCGGAAAGCTTCTTATGCAGCTGCGGAAGCAGAGGCGCAGTCTGACTCTGACTCGTTGGCGGACGAGACTTCGGAGGCGTCTACTGCAACCGAAGTCCCGGACTCTGATTCGGAATCGGATTTAATAGCCGATTTCGCGGCCTTCCAGGCAATGAGGAAGGACGTGCGAAAGGAAGACGGTAAGAAGTCTGACCATAGCACAAAGAAGTTGTGGGATAAAACCAAGACTTTGTCTAAATCTTCCAAGAAGACAGTCACGAAGACTGACTATAGGAAGAAGGACACAAAGGCGATTCGTCCAGAGCCTGCAAGTTGGCTTTGCCGGAAGACAACCCACTTGCAAGCCAATTGCAATCACCTGAAGAAGTTTCGCGCTTTCATCGCAAAAGAAAAGGGTGAGGAAGACAATTCCCTGGAAAATAAATCGACTAAGGGAAATTGAGGTGAGTCTCGCAAGGAAGCGGTGACGAGACCCGCAAGTTCGACGGAACTCTTGACGGGGGGGGGGAGCCCTTCCATAGCCCGCTTTGGCAAAGGAACTCCAGGTGGGTCGTACGATCTGGGGAGGTCAGGTAGGCAGGCAGAACTGAACAGAGAAGAAACTGGGGTGATGGAGGGTGAAGACCCGACAAAGCCCACAGATACGAAACTTTGGTCGAAGGAGTTGGTTAGTAACGTTCGAGCCATCCCACACGATCGTGGAATGTGTTTGGATGGTCGCTATACTGACGCTGGCACGGTGCTGCTCGCGGTTAGCTCTACCGTGGGTGGGGAACGCTGTGTTAAAAATTTCACTAGTTCTGCGGCCGGCCGTGATCTCTCTATTCCTATCGATGTGGTAGCGATAGTGGATAGATGGTATGTACCTGTCAGGGTGGGTACTAGGTGAGGAGAATTTTTATACGACACAGGTGCAACTACCTCACTAGTGTCTAAACAGTTCTATTAATCGCTGGCCCGCAAGCCCGACCTGCTCGCTTCGCGGGTTCGGGTAAAACCACTTGCGGGTGGTACTCCAGAGACAATGGGGTATGTGGTCTTTGACTTTGAGATCGCAGGGCGTTCGTATCCGAACGCTTGTCTCGTAGTCAGTGGTCTAGGCGGCGGGGAGGAGGCCGTGCACGGGGCCTGGCAAGATGCTCCTTGAAGGAGGCAAGAATCACGTATTCTGTCGACGGAAAGGTGCGATATCGACCGCATTCCTATGGGAGGATGTGCGGTTGGCCGCGTTTGAGGTGAAGGTCGAGTCTGTGGATGTGTCCCTACCCGAGAACAACGTGGGCTATATCATGGAGTCAGATGTAGGGTTACAGGTAGACGGTTTCGTGGAGGGTTGCGATACATATGTATCGTCTGCTCACTGCCACGAGCTTCCTATTATGAACTCAACGGGACTTGCAATAGTCATGCCACGCGGGACGCCCGTGGCATCCGCATATGAGGTGGCGGCAAACTTCACGGGTGACTATTCGCATCTGGCGTGTGCGAGAGCAGAGTCCGTGAACGGGTCCAGCACAGGGGGCAAGCGAAAGCTGACCTCTGATAGATCCCTGAACTGGAATCTATCATAGAGGGCGCTGAAGTAGCAGATACTGAAACCTTGAAAAAGGTGCGCGAGTTGGTATATGTGAAAAAGCGTGTGTTCAGATTACAAGGTGAACAATTGGGGTTTACGAACAGGGTTCTACACTCCATCGACACGGGTGACACTAAGCCTATAAAGTTACCTTTTCGTTGAGTTCCCTTAGCAAAACTTGAGGCTCTGGACTCCCAGGTCAGTAAGATGCTAGCGGAGGATAAGATCGAGGAAGGAAATGGCCCGTGGGCCTTCCCCACCGTTCTTGTTCCGAAACCAGATGGTTCAACTAGGGTTTGCGTTGATTTCAGGAGACTGAAAAATGTGACACGAAAAGACTCGTATCCACTACCACAACTGTCTAGACGCGCTTGTTGGCAATGCGTGGTTTTGTACCCTAGATCTGGAAAGTGGCTATTGGCAAATAGCTAGGGATCCGGACAGTAAGGAGAAAACGGCTTTCACGACTTCCACGGGTTTATACCAGTTCAAGGGGATGCCGTTTGGTCTTTGCAACGCCCCGGCCACGTTTCAGAAAATGATGACGGAGGTTCTCCGGGGGCTTAATGGCATGATCTGTGTCGTCTATTTCAACGATGTGATCATTTATGGCGCAACGATCCATGAAGCTATTACGAACACGGGGTTAGTGTTTGACAGGTTAATGGCGTACGGCCTTAATGGCGTACGGCGTACGGCCTTACTGTACCTCTTTCGTGAAGAGGTACAGTACCTGGGTCGCATCGTATCTAAGGAGGGGATACGGGCGGATCCGGAGAAGACGCGAGCGGTAGTAACTTGGCCTATTCCGTTGACAGTGAAGGATATCAGATCTTTTCTGGGTTTCGCTTCATATTACCGTCAGTTCATTCCTAGTTTTAATGATCTCGCCATTGCAGGAAACTGCAACAGCCGGACAAAAGGTACTACGGTATAAGCTTACTTGGAATAGTGAGCTCGATGATGCATTCAAGGCTACAAAGAAAGCCTTGCTTTCCACGTCCGTCTTGGCGTATCCACGAGCAACCGGCCAGTTCATTCTGGATACGGATGTGAGTGGTACGGCCATGGGGGCGGTCCTATCGCAGGTTCAGGATGAGCAAGAGCGAGTGATCGCATATGCCAGTAATTCGCTCTCGAAGTTGCAGAAAAACTACTGTACTACGTACAGAGAGCTGTTGGCGGTCGTATATTATGTGCGGTAGTTCAAACATTATTTATACAGCGCAGACTTCATAGTCTGTACGAACCACTCATCCCTGACGTGGCTTATGACCTTCAAGGAACCAGAAAATATGCTGGCTCGTTGGTTGCTGGACTTGCAGCAGTACGGGGTTACCAATAAAGGTGTTATTCAGCACCGCCCAGGCAAGAAGCATGAAAATGCGGATGGCCTCTCTCGTAGACCCTACAGTCGTTGTAAACGTACAGATTGCGATGATTGTGGGGCGCACAAGGCTGCTGTAGCTAGTCTCGTGGGGGAGGGGGTAGGCACGGACGACAATCTTGTATCTGTAAACCAGACTATCCGTGAGCAACAGCACACAGACGATACTATCAATCGTATCAAGGGTTTCCTGGAAAACAACCAGGAACCCACAAATCTGACTAGTGAAAGTGATGAATTCAGAACAATCTGGAGTCACAAGACAGATTTGTGTTTGGAAGAAGGGGTACTCATGTTCAAGTGGAGAAAACCTTCAACTGGACATGTTTTCCCGAGGATCGTGTTGCCGTTTGTTGCCGTTTGAACCAATCTATGTTCAGGCGATATCACGGCCCGGCCTCAGCGGGACATTTTGGGCACGCCAGACGCTTTGCGAAGAAGGTTCTTCTGGCCGGCTCAATCCGGGGACATAAAAAGATGGATTCAGTTATGCCCCAAGTGTAATATGTGAAAAACACGAAAAGGTGTAAATAAATCGCCATTGCAAAAAGAGCTCAAAGGAGAGAGATTCAGTAGAACCTCGATGGACATCCTTAGTGGCTTTAAGACTAGCACGAGAGGAAATACTTGTGTATTGGTCATTGTGGATTATTTTTCAAAATGGTCAGAACCATACTGCTTACCGAACCATAAGGCGGCGACAGTCGCCTGGACAGTATTTCGCAATTGGATCCTGCGGTTTGGCGCGCCCAGGGCAATACAAACTGATGGGGGCCGCGAGTTTGATGGAGAATTATTCCGGGAAGTCTGTAATCTCTATGACACAAAGAAACAGACAACCCTCCCGTATAGGCCACAGGCAAACAGGCAGGCAGAAAGGTTTAATTGTGTCCTTGTAGAACAGCTCTCGTGTTATTCCTCTTTCCATAGGTTTCTCTCTTTTAATTCTACATTGTATAACAATTGTTGTAAATGTAATATGGAAATAAAAATCTATTATTATTATTTATTATGCGGATTATGGCGCGGATGATTGGGATACTTATATCCTGTGCATCGCGGCGGCCTATAATAATACGGTTAACGCGAGTACGGGCTGCACTCCTCATTCCATGGTTTTCGGAATAGAGGCATATACACCTGCGGATCTAATTCATGGTGTACCTCGAGATGGCTTGGACTTCCCCTCCGGCTCAGGCTTCATTGAGGATCTTCGTAAAAATTTACGGAATTCGCACGAATATGTGCGTCGTACGTTGAAGAAAACGGCCATCTCTCAGAAACGCCATTTTGATTTGTCCGCAACAAACCGGTCATTTGAAGTGGGGGACTGGATATATCGATATTACCCACCAAAGGCGGCAAACAAATATGGTGCGAAGTGGGATGGTCCGTTTAAAATAACCCGTGCATTAGGAGGCAACTCCTATGTCCTAGATACCACGGCCGGTGGTGTCAAGTGGAGTGGAGATCTTATGAAATCTGTTCTGGACCCTGACAAGAGGGGAGAGCTCCGCAAAACGACCGGGTTGGAACAAGCTCCTGAGTATAGGAGACTTGTGGCTGCTGGTAGAGAGGTGGTGTCACTGGAGAAGGGCAGGGTCGTGGCAGGCCAAGAGCTCGCTGAATCGTTAGAGAAAACACTTCTCCAGAAATTAATCTCGCAAACAGGTGTGGCCGACCACCGAAGCACAAGAAGGGGTGTACTGGGGAGACCGTGCTCCCTCCAGAGCAACCAACTTCTCTACCGAAAAAGCAGGACAAGGGTAGGAAACCCTTGGTACCTAAGGCAGACAAGCCTGATAAGCTTGTACGACGGGGTTCGGAAGTGCCGAATCCCACGAGGCCGCCCGATGTCGCGACGCGAGGCATTGGCAAACGTGTCTCCAGGCGTTCGGTCAGGCTTGGGATCGGATAGCTTGGAACGGCCGTTAGAGCCTCTATTCAAAATGACGAACAAAATGGTCTGTTAACCCGGTTGTGTCTGTCGAAGACATGGGTTAAGAAAAAAAAAATACACAACGAGAAGTCATTTTGGTCAATACACTAGTAGAGTGGACACCTTTGTTACGACCAACCTATACGGCAATAGCTGTACAAAGCTGATAGGTTGAAACTGCTAGTATAGATCCATGACGTGGACAGTACCGAAATCGGGCTGAAATCAACCATATTCGCTAACAGTAAGAAACCTGAAGCCAAGTATGTTTCCTTTATCCCTTAAAAACTGCCATAGTACCTTGGAGCGGCCCGTCTAGGGCTGTACATATTTAACACAACATATTTAACACAACATAACATATTTAACACCGAGGTGTTACTAATCGTGGTTAAAGACCACATACTTACATACGTACAACCTTCGTATAGATCAACTATACGGAAGTTATCCGGTTTACGGGTAGAAAACTTCGTGGAGGCTGTGCCCGACCAGGGCGCCACTTTCAGGCGATCTGTTGATCACATGACCTGATCTTAGAGCATCTGCCTCTGAGACAGTCAGTCAAGCGAGAAGCGAGTTGGTGGCCACACATAAGTGGCTCGCATCAACCGCATTTTTGGCTTTTACATAGAGCAAGGAGAAATCCAGTTCACTGTAAGTAGCAACAAACGTTAACTTTCATTGTTGGACCATTGTGATATTGAATATGAAACCATGTCATTATGTTACCATTGGTGAATTACGATTGTTGAGTTCTGGCCGCTTCCATTAGCGTGCTAAGACATTCCGCCATGTGCATCGAGAG
This sequence comes from Sthenelais limicola, assembly GCA_942159475.1. Lineage (NCBI taxonomy): Eukaryota > Metazoa > Annelida > Polychaeta > Phyllodocida > Sigalionidae > Sthenelais > Sthenelais limicola. Next base: position 107,295,507 of record OW804099.1, read on the forward strand.
AACAAGAGGAGGCTGGTGTCGATACCGACCATCTCAATGAACCTCTTTCCGATATGGGATTGGGTCGTTGGGAACTATCCTCGATGTTCGCCAAATGTTGCCGTGGAAAAGCGATGAAATAGTAATTGGGAACTTTTGATTCCTGGGGAGGGCTGTTTCATTGTTTAAATCTGATGATTTCGATCGTCTGCCCGAAAGCCGCCATGTGCGTAGAGGTAACCTTACTGCACTGCCAGTGGTTTCGGTTGCTGATTTCCCTGTCGCCAGGTGGGGGTGTATCTAGTTCAGTTTCGTGTTTTTGTACGGGTTCCGGCTAAATATGTAATAAAGATGCCGGGCACGGATGAATACACAAACGCTACCCGATAACACTTTTCACGAGTAGTGTCAGTCCCTGTCGCGCCGGCGGCTCGTACGGCTGCCGTGACACGCAAACTTTCGCGAGTCGTGTCAACGATGCAACCGGAACGGTTGGACGTGGCTCCCGGGAGTTCGCGAGCGATGTCAACACCTCGGGTGTGATTGAGTTGTTTCATTCGGATAGCCGCCTATATAAGAGCCCCGAGACTAAGAGAGAGGTAATTAATTTCGGCAAACACTCGTGGTTTGTCCTACTCCTCTATCTCGGCGGACTACTGGTTAGGCCGTTGTGTGAGATATTATTGTGGGGAGTCGAGATAGAACCGGCTTCGGGGTCATTTAGGCCATCCGACGGGCTCGCGTCCGAGTCATCCGAGTGACTTGACGGACCGTCCACCTCACGTTTGAGACGGCGGTCGCGCTCACGACGAACACACCGTTTGCGATTGGCTGCAGTCTCCTCGAAGGAGTCTGCGGCCGAGTGTTCGCTGTCATCGCTCATGAGGAGCGTGACCACGAAAGGCTACCCGATGGTAGAAGGGGCTCGTCTCGGAGACAGTCCCCAATCCGTTTTCTCGTCCGTCTCCTCTCGGTCCAGAACTCGAAACCTGTACCCTGTAATACAAACAACCCCCGTCTTGCGAACGGCTGACCTAGCGTATTCGTTTAAAGCTGATTGTAAGCTTCAAATGGCTAGGCTCCTCTACGAAGAGGGTTTGCGGTGCCCGTTCCTGCTCTGCAGAACGGAAGCACTCGTCGGTAAGCCGCAGAACTTTAAATCTCGGCTTCTCTACACCAGACATCTGTGTGAGGTGCATACCCCCGTGACACCGGTTTGGCGGTGTCCGATTGGGTATTGTCCCGTAACCGGGGACCGTCGCTCCGACATTGTGGCCCACGGGTCAAAGGAGCCGCATAAGATGGCCCGTAAAAAGGCTGTCGACAAAATTATGCCGGCTCTCGAGCGCGCGGGCGTTTCGTATCTCCCACAATGGGGATACAAAAGCACGCTCCACCCAACCTCGGAAGCCATTCTGAGGAACACGAAGGAGCAAGGCTTCACCTCCAAGTACCCGTTGGAAAAGGATATAACAAAGCCTAAACAAACGGGGAAGACCAAGAGGAAGAACAAGGGCTCCGATAAGTCGGACAAATCGGATCGTTCCAATACGGAAAAGCGGCCCGAGAAACGTCTGAAACTCGTGCCCGCCCCAATTCCCGACAAGAACGCCTGGTTGGACGGGTATAAAATTCCGTCCTCTAAGGAGAAGGAATTCCCCGCCTTGCCCGCGCCTACAGGACTTACGGTCCTGCAGAAGTCGCGACGCCCCGCAGCCGCGGAAGGTAGAGCACCTTGTGCCACCTCGCTCGTGCCAGACCCTCAGCCTGGTCCGTCAGGCCTGCGGCTACCGCAAGGGATACCCAAGGAATAGAACCTCCCTCCGTCCAGGTAGTGGACCCTGCGGGGATCCCCATGGACACTGGTGGCACGCTCATCGGCGTTACTGATCTAACTCGGCAACGCGAAAACCAGTGCGTGAGCACGGACACGGGGACCAACCCCCGGATGTCGGCAGCTACATGGGGCCCTAACATGCTCCCGGGTAGCCACTCCGCGGAATCGGAGGATTCGGCAGTAGCAACTCTGGCTGCCGCCTCCACTCCCCGCTCGTACAGACCATCCCGAGGGGACGTCTCCTCGGCGACCAAGTGCCTCTCCTTTATAGAGGAGACAACTTTGGTGGCACGTCCGGAACCGCCTCCAAGCGGAGAGGCCTCCCCAAAGTTTAAGGAAGCGCTACCTTCGATGGATACGTCCACAAAGGGTCCGTTGGCAACCTAACCAGCGGCACCTCTTCCCGTAAGCGCACCCACGGGTACGAGTACGGAAGAGGTCGAGGGAAATGGTGATGTAATTCCGTTACCATGGCCTCGCACGGGCGAGCGTACCAGCTCCATGGACGGTCCGGTGACAGCAGGCTCAGGCTCTGACCAGTCGGTAGAAATATCGGACGGGGAATAGCACAAGCTACTGCAGGAGTCGGACTCCGATACGGGGTTGATCTACGATGATCTGGGACAGGAAGACAACGTAGTTGTCGTCCCAGATCCGCGTTTCGACCCGTTCGATGAAGCCCTTATTGGGAATCTTTCGCTTCATGGCATCTCCAAAACGGAGGGTGAAGCTGAGGCGAAGGAGACGGGTGAGTTTGTCTAGAACTCCCCAATAGGGCTCGGGATTAGCACTGCGATTCCCCGAGGCGGCAGTCTTGTGTGGGTTCATCTCACAGCGAGGGGAGGGCTCTCCTCCTCGCAGGTCGTGGTTTTATCCGCCAGACTAGTATGGTTCCCTAGTCTCGCTTTTAATAATAAAGCTTGTGCACGAAAATTTGTTATGCTTCGAATGTACGCTTCCGATTGTACCGCGCCGCGAGATCGGGACGGACAGGCATGTCCGGTGGCCTCTTTAGGCCTATGAAGGCTACAAACCTTGGGGGCGAGTGCAAGCCTGGCTCTAGGATCCGTGCGGCGGAGTGGCATAACATTTGCCCCGCTGCACACAAGGATCTGGAGCCACGAGGATCTCCTTGGTGCCACGGCGGACCCTACATAACTAGTTATCGTGAACCTCCTCAACTCCAACTAGTGAGGGGGCAGTGTAGTGGGTCCGCCACCCGGAATACAGCGAGGCTGTCGACTATCGCCAAACACCAACCAGGCTACGACAGCGGGGGCACTTCTACCAGCGCTGGAGACGACTACCACCAGTTCCGGCCAGTTCCGTCAGGGGGCGACATTCACCACCGTGCAGACGACACTGCAGACACTCTCCGACGGACGGTAGGCGGAGGATACTACTACCTCCGCAAGGGGATCGAGGCTTCGCTTAACACTACGGACTCGAGCCGCGCCGTGGACCGAGATACTTCTGTTGTTCAAATTAAGCATCCTTGCTTCAGTGACAATACCTTTGTAACTGTATACCTTTGGGAAATAAACCAGGTTCAAACGAATCTCCTCGTATTTGTGATTCTTTCCGGAATTTCGTAAACTCATGCCCACGAATCTGCGGTTCACTACACATTTATTTTGTGATTGATTATACAGACATGAATTTAGAGATGAAATTAAATATATGAATCAAGAGTCTTCTTCTTCAAAAAGAAAACAAAACCCAAAGGCCTGTTTTATTTTTTGTTTCAGTTCCTATGGACTGCATCTCTCGGCCTGTTATAACTAACGGAGTGATCAGTAATTTCATGTCAGGCATTGGCTATGATGTCACATGTAACCAAGGATATGTGTCTACTGCAACCTACCAGAGAGTACAGACAGTAGATTGTACTACCGACGGAATGCCAAGATGTGGTCAGAATGTTTGATAATATTAGTGTTATACAAATTTGGTATTCTCTTGTTTCACATATGTAATCTGTTTCAGGAAAATGAGTCACAAGTTGCTAAATCTATATTTTTCAAAGTGATTTATTGGCAGGATATTTTTCTGCGGATGCTTTTATTTTTAGGCTACTTAGACCTTCTAACAGTATGAATACATGTAGCAAATGCAAGGAAATATATTAGATAATATACATGCATTTCTAAGGTCATCTTACAGAGTATAAATAGCTGCTTTGTTAGTAATTTCTTCATACATTGTATCTGCTTCTTTATAACTAAACTGTTCTTTTTACAACAGATTTGTAGTATAAAAATGCTAAATAAAGTAATTACTATAACACTTCCCTTATACACCCAAACACATCAATCACAGATAGAACAGGGTCGTCATCTGGTGTTGTTCCTTCACTTTTAAAGGCACCTAAAAAATATCTCACACTGTAACATTTGCCAGGGACATTCATCTGGTTATTTTGTTATCTTTCAGGAGTCCCAGACTGCATGACAAAACCCTCTATTGATAATGGACAGGTGACACACTTCATTCGGGGCTTCAGCTTCAGGCTGATGTGTGATGCACTGTTTGTGTCCAATGTCACCCTTAGCAAGCTGCATGATGTCATATGTGATACTGACAATATCCCAACATGCAGTGAGTGATCACCTCCTTACATCAAAGTTTGACTTGTTGTCCTTTTCAGAAATAGCTGAAGTAATCTTGACTTTTTGCAAACAAGTAACATGAAGTATAATTAAACAAAAAATTGAATACATTTATTAGAGTTATTTAGTCAGAAGCAGTATAGCAAAATAACTGTACATGACAGTACAGAATTAAATAATTTTGTATTCTAAAATATAGTTCTGACGCACGCTGGTCAGAAAAAAGGGCGTATAGAAATACACCAATGCATCATGATCGCCATCATGGTGTCAACAAACATGTTGACGTCAACCAAGACAAACATTAATTTAATAATAACAATCAATCTGTCATATTCAAGTAGATACTATGTTGGATTCCTCCGCCGCATGACGATGCAGATTTGAGCTCTACCCCTTGGACATTTTTGTCTTAATTCTATATGATATTGCTGAAAATATTTAAAGAGATTCCATGACTATTTGATTTACTGAGAAAAGCCACTTATGATTATCAACTTTGATTATTTTTTACATGTTTTTTGATATGTGTTGTGACATCTAGTCCCCCAGATATGTGCATATGAACCAGTGGTATTGTCAGGGACTGTGACACACTTTATCCTGGGTGTCAGCTTTACTCTACAGTGTAACACAGGGCTGCATATATCTGGTTTACAAAATGAGAAGCATGTAATTTGGTGTCTACCAAGAACTGATCTTCCCACCTGTGGTATGTCTTACCATTTTATTATAGGTGCATTCCTTGAGAGGTACACAAAGTGGGGGCAGTACAACAATTATTATTATTGTGTTATGAAAATACAGTTGTCCGAAAAAAGTTACACATGATTAGAGAGAACCCCTGTGCAGGGTGTTATGCACACTACAATTTGACAGGCACTGATCAACGTTTAACAAATATTGTCACACTGCAATTGACTGTTCTCTTGATATTGACACTGTGTTAGCCGGTCAGTTACTTACTCAAAGTTATCTAATGATTTTCACTTACTATTTGGTTTACATTTATGTTCATAATATATATAAAATGGAGCTCACAGCCAGTTACCATTGGGTTTATATATATACAGTGCTAAACCTGGTTGTTTGATTTGTTTTTATTTTTTTGTGGGTTTTTTTTTATTTTCTATACACCTTAATGCTTGTTTATTTCATATTGTGGTCAAAAAAAGACTGTCTACAGTAGACAATGACCTTTGAGTTGATTTCTAAAGCATTTCAATTTAGACCTTTTGAAATTTCAACATAATATAACAATGAACTATTTAACTTCTCTGCAAGGTTTGATGGAAATAGCCATCAAAGTCTTATTGTAAACAAGTACTCAGCCTATGTCCTATGGTCCTTGAAGGAATCAACTCCAATACTTTTTCATGACTGGCAGCTTGTTGCATTCTCACTATGTATCATATACTGATGAGGGCATGTCCATTATGATTGCTTAATGCCAGGTGATGTCAAGATCAAAAACATCTTGTCTGAACTATGTCATGATATCATTACCCAAAAGGAAACAGTTAATGATATGAAATTTACCAACATTCCCAGCCTAAAATCAATATTAAATTCTAAAATGGAATAGATTTGGCTTAATGATTCTTTGTTTTCAGCACCTTATATAGAAGTCTTTATTTTTCAATACTACAGAGGACATCGATGAGTGCAAGAAGGAGAAGGGAATATGTGGGGAGAATGCTCAGTGCACCAACTCCCATGGTTCATTCATGTGCAAATGTGATGCAGGGTTTGTACAGAAGGCTGGCGCAGCACTACCAGTACCTGGGGTGCTGGAGAAGCGGGAAGCCTACTGCAGAGGTTGGTGTCCATGTTTTATTTCAAAGGTGGGATAAAAGTCAGCCCATACAGTTCTTGTGACATGGACTAATAAAGTATCGGCTCTAAGCTTCTTTTACTCTTCATCGTTCATCCTCATCTGCCAACCACTAGATGCAGATGACCTAATAAGGACATTTAGCCACCACAATGCACCAAAACAACATTAACACATCCACTAACTCATTGCACATGTTGTACTGCTGTCGGGATAATTCGAGAGGGGCTAGGCCAAGGGGATCTCCATTGCAGGCCTCTTGAGAGATCCCCGCAACAGTAATAATGTACAAATAGTTAGTGGATATGTTAGTGTTGTTTCTATGCGTTGTGGTTGCTAAATCTCCCTATTATATAGTATAGACACAAAACAATAGGTCTGAACCTCATACTACTGTGATAGTCTCATGCTGCTGTTTCTTAAGAAGCTCGGGCAAGCCACTGAAAATACTGGAATGGGTGCTATTACTATGGTAGTTCTACCGCTACTTATAGCATCTCTCAAGAAACATTAGAAGCCAACATTTTATTTTTACTTGGCATTGAATGTGAGTAGTAACATAGAGTAGTGCCGGTGCCTTGGTTCAGCTTTAGTTTCTCCCTGCTACCGTAGCTGGCCAATTCCACCAATTTGACAACATTTGGTCTCCTACCATGGAAAGTGATTAAATGGGCTTAAAACCAACTAATTTCGATTAATTTTTTTTTTTTTTATGCTTGGATGGTTCGACCAACCTGCGGAACAACATTTTTGGCCTTTTTACTCTGATTTTTTTTTTTTTTTTTTATTAAAATCCCATTTTGGGGGCAAAAATCTATTTTTTTTACTGTCAATATACCGTGGAATTGCTGAATTTTTAAATAATCATTTAAAAAAAATAATTTTCTTTATTTGTCAAGATAGTAGGTTACGTATAGGTTATTTGTGTAAAAAAAAATCGAAAAAAAAATATTTTTTGGGCAAAAGCCATTAAAAATTGAAAAAAAATAAAGTGGGTACCCCCTCCCTGTATCCTACCGTCGGCATAGTTGTTTATGGCAGAGAAATTTTTTTAAAAAATGAAAATTGTCCAATGATGTTGAAAAATGATGAAATGCATTGGGTTATATATGTATACAACATCAGATGTATTGATTTGAGTTTTTCATGACTCATAGGCAAAAAATACCATGTTTTCAAAAGTCACTGGAACAGGAGACTTTGTATCCTACCGTCGGCCTCATTTGAGGGTTTTTAGGGCCTTATAGGGCATTACTTTAATAATAAACTTTAAATTTGACAATTTATTATTGACTTTGCTTAATATCAGTCTATGTATATCAAAATTCATAATTTCCGAGTAGTTTTTACATGATCCTTAGAGCAAAATGCTTTTTAGTTGTACTGTATCCTACCGTCTCCCTGGCTGTATCCTACCGTATTCTGCCGTTTTTTGCCCTCATATTTGCCCTCATATTTGCCCTCACAAAATGTTATTTGGCTGTAACTTTTGTTCTAGTAAGAATATTTTCACAAACTAAAAAGCATTATCACCCTTATGTCGAGCCCTATCAGGTACAAAATAGTTCAATATAGTATGTGCATATTTTGTTTTTCTTATTTCTAATTTAAATTCCCATTTATTTCCTTACTTTGTTAGGCAAAGCACAGAAGTGAAGCAGAAAATATATACCTGTTCCCCAGCTCGATTTGTGATGTATTTATACACATTTACTGTCATAATCATTTTATATCATTTTCTGAGTCTTTATCTATACATATTTATATGATATGATGGCAAATAAAATACAAATATTAATTTTACTTGCATTTCATGATCTTATTCACATAGGCCGACGGTAGGAGACATGCTATTTTTGGCATTTTTCCATATTTGGGAGCTATTTTTCAACCCCCTGTAAAAAAATAACTAATAATCAGAATTGTTCCATTCTTGGTAGTTCAATGCGCATATATATAAGGTTGATAAATAATACCAACTCAACTGGTTAATGTAAGATTAATTTTTGGGTACCCAGGGGGGGTCTAGGGGGCCTAATGTTGTCAAATTGGTGGAAATGGCCAGCTACAAAGTAGCGGCCATTTCAGATCAAACATGTTTGATAGAAGTGGGAGCCCTCTATGCTACTAAATTCCACCGTAACTATGGGGAAGTATGATGGCTGTGTAGCAGGACCCCATAGCACCCATCAATGTTACTCTGACATTAGTGCTCTCACCTCTGTACAAGGCAAAGATATAGGCGCCTGTGTACCCATGTCTGGTCTCCTCGAAGCCAGCCAGATTACATTACTGCTCCCGCTTCTTTACTCAAGAAGTGGGAGGAGTAGCAGGAGAAGTAGCTGGGCAGTGGAACCCAGCCTTAAGCTTAAATCAGACACTGACACCACCTACCTCTTTCAATGCTAGATTGATTTAATGAAATTATTCTCTCAAATGTGTTTGCCGAAAGGAAGTTATTGTAAAAAAGACCCAAATGCCTTCCAAGGCTTAGGGTTTTTTAATCATACTGACTGCAATTCTGATAATGTACATGCAAAATCATTATGATAATGTGCTTAAAAAATCATTAAATATCCAAATAACTAGTATCAAGTTCATTTTCAGTGTCACCACAAGGATGTTATTATTTCAATCTGATCAAGATCTGTGGGGACCAAGGACAATGTTTGCTCAATTCTGCTGGTCAGCCCTACTGCCTGTAAGTTATATTTTAATTCAATCGATTTGAGACCATCTCAAAAAAGTTTGGTTCTTGTGTGGTGTTTGGCTTTGAGTATTTAAGATAAGATAAGAGAATTCTTCATTCCTCAAAGATGTTGCGGAAAAAAGGTTGTGGTCTTCTGAAATAAAAAGATCTTAAAATCTGAAATAAAAAGATTGCCACCTTGTTTTTTGTCTCTTTGTTGCACAATATCTTATTCTACCTAACTAACATACAACAATGTCTGCTCATGAATGTTACCGAATGTGCATCTCCAATCATGACTCAGGATAGTCAAAAGCGATCTGAGTTACGTTTGTATCACATTTTGATATTCTGTCTGAGAACTAACAATGTAAGCTAAAATTAAATGAAGAATACAAAAAGTTAGTCTCAATATCCTTATCAATAATAGTAATACATCTCCAGTATAGGCTCCCAAATCAAAACAACTTATATAAGTGATATAAAACGTAAGATATCATGAATGAATAAGTAAGACAATAGTGTGACCTAATGTAACAAGGTACCAAATTGCTGAGATTCTATTAAAAATATATTGAATCTTTCAGCTGTGCTGATGGAGAAGTTGGTCCCACATGTCCGACCAAAGAAAACAACCTCCCGCTATCATTCGCTGTGACGTCCCTGATCCTCAACGCACTAGTTATAACAGCTGGTGGTTTCTATATGATCAGGAAGCTGTGGCCAGCTCCGCTCCCAACATCAGCATTGTCTGGACTGGAAGTCAGACTTGCCTGGTCCAGCAAACCTCACTCTAGTGATTAGAGGATCTGCAGACCTTAGAATTTAGACCTGCTGTACGAAATTCTCTCAGACCAGCTCTACCCTTCCATGGATGTGGCATGATGAATAAAGTGTAATAACCTGTGATTGGATTATTAAAGGGTTGATAGATAAGATGTAGTGCAAACTTAACAAAAGTAAAATAATTGTGGAAGAAACATAAAAAGTAGGTCAACACTGTAACAGAATATTGAAAATCAATTTTGAAGAAAAAAATATCAATTTAGATATCATTTTAGAGATAGAAACACAAGTTCTTATGACAGTTTTTTATCATAATTTCGTAATTAAGAACTGCAAATTATGAATAGTCATGACAGAATATAAGACATATCATCACATCTCAATTACACAAAGTAGGATATGTATTTAGTTATGGTAATTTCAGTAATAATAAGATTACAAATATTTTAATTTTTACAAATTTTGTAATTGTTAAAAATTTGATATTTCTAGCAGTGTTTATGTTTGCTTATTATAAGGAAACATAAACACTGCTAGAAATACGAAATTTATTTTCCCCTTTAATGATGCAATTAAAGAAGGTTCTTTTATCATATGTTGAGGCACCTGTCTGTTGGCGTGTTCTAGGTGGATAGAACTTCCACCCAAATTTCCGTCAAATGACTTTTAGATGGGTTGAAAAAGAAAGGAAGAAAATAGAGGAAACATTTTGCCTTTTACCAACGTCTGCAGCTTCAATAGTTCTATAAGATCTTGGTAAAAAACAAATGACTTTTGAGGTCCTAATTTGCCGAGGTCATGTTACATAATGTAATATATATAGTATAATCTAGATACTTGTTAATCTTAATGTTAGAGTTGTTAGAAATAGTTTTGATTTTGAGGAGGGTCCTCAAAATCATTAGATTGACCTGAGAAATGCCAATTACTGATTAAATCAGGATCAAACAGGACACAGTTGAGTGTGATATCAGATGTGTAAGTGTGATATCATATTATGTGGAATTAGATGATATTAGATCAGATGTTTGTTTTAGGCAAATCTACTCCGCCTATGTACCACCCTTTTCTCCCCTCAACCTTACTCCACTCAACTCCTACTGCCCCCTGTGTCACAAGGCAGGCTCTAATACTTTTTAATCCTTTCAAATGAAGGCCAAAATTAAACTAATCTAACCAAGACATACCATTCCAGGTCCAAACTCCACATATCCCGTCATTTCAAAGGAAACTAAACACTTAAAGGTCAAGTGTAATGAAAATTCTAAAATTCATGATAAGCGCCAATTTACATTTGTGCTGGTGCTATCGATGGCATCTGGTGGAGGAGGTTCTCAACCAACTGGAGTCTGGTTTGGTATTCTCAACTAACTGTATTCTTAGTTAGTAATAAGAACTCATAGTTGAGCATTTTTGAATGAATCATGAATCTGAACAAAATCATTTAATTGCTCCAAACCGCAAAGGTAATAATCACTTCTTTTTTTTTCGACCAACTTTTTTTCCGACCAACTTTTTTATATCCACCACGATGATGAACATTTTTGGTAAATATTCTGCATTTTGAGTTTAAGAAAGACTAAATTTCAGTAACTATGACTTGACATCGCCCACAAATAATTGATCCTGAGAAGTTGTTTCCTTTGGAAACGCAGGGTATAAACATTAAGTTAAACTGATTATGAAGTTAAATAGAAAAATAGTTGATTAAATCATTGATTAACTTAATAATTAGTAGACTTATAATTAATATTATAATAAATAATTGTTTTAATCTCAGTTCTTTCTCTTGGATTATTTGAGAGATAAGATGCAATGTCGCTGTTATGCAATTGCGTTGCCGTTACACCATAATCATGGAGATATAGAACATTAGGACTGTAGTCCTGAGTAATTCTCCCAAATGGGCAGTATTTCATTTCTGGAGGCCAAATTTTAGGAAAAATTAAATTCATTGGATCTCTACAGTCTTTTGTTTCCATATAGCAGGGACTATCAGCACAATGCAGGGGAAGTTTTGGAAGGCTAGGGCAAATATTTCGATTCTTACACCTATATTTCAAATACCTATATTTTCTCTATTATTTTGCCTTATTTCAGCCTTATTAAACCTGATTAATCAAATGATTTAGTGTAAGAACAAGGTAAATTATTCTGGCACATGATTGACAGTCACAAGTCAGGCTCAAATTAATACTTTACAATCCCTCAAATGAAGGGCAAAATTAAACTAAAATCTAACCAATACCAAACTCCACATATCCATTCATTCAAAGGGAAACTAAAAACTTAAACTAATCAACCTAAATCTCTGCAAGCCCAAACCCCATATATCCCTTCATTCAAAGGGAAATTGAAACTAAAATTACCCTAATTTCAACACACCTCTCATATGCTCTTCACATGATCTGCCCTCATTAATCTTAACCCTGCATTCCTTTTTCCCTCTTTCCCCTCCCCATTCTCCCTCCCTCACTCATCCGCTCCTCCCCCTTTTCTCTTTTCTCTCTCTCACCACTCTCTCTTCTCTCTCCCCTCTAAATACTCTTACTTGTGGACATTTTTCACTCATGGTTATCTGTACAGAATGAATAATACTGAGGGGTTACAATAGACCATGCCAAAATACACGACATATCTAGTGAACCGATATGTAATGCCATGTCCTAACTCTACGTTTGATATACTTCTCACACCTGTTAAAATAATATTTGTCCAACTGCATGCGCATGCTGTGCAAGCATTCTTATGCACAATTTACTATGTTCATATTATCCACAAGGTGGCATTGAGAGTCAAGTAGACTGGATTTTATTTTTCTTACTTCCTTCTACTTTCATATTGTTTCATCACACCTTTATTCTTATGTGATTGTTTTTACTATATCATATACCTTATGGTTTATTAAACGGTAATTTCAAGCTAGATTTGATCTTGTTGTTCTTATTTGTCCTCCTCACAGTTAACCATGCAAGGATCATTACATTTTGGTGCCGTGAACTTTTGGGGAGTAAAACTGATTATTCGTATTATTGATTTAATAAGATATAGCTAAATTGTTTTCTGTGGTCACAGAATATGTGTTATTGGATGTCCAGTAATGGACTCACTGAAATTGAATGTTTCCAATATGGAAAACCTAGATAGACATGGTGGATGTTATGAACGAATTATGAACGAAGGCTCTGGATCTGGTGCTAACTCTGCATTAGAACTAGAACAGAGCATTGACTTTGAAGAATATAACGGACAATTTAGCCTTCTAATATAGGCAGGCCAGTTTTAGATGGATTCTCTAAGAGTATAAGAGAATCTGAGAGGGGTAATATAATCCTCATGAAATAAATATTTAGGGAAATGTAGGCCACCACCGACATTAATACAGGTCTGCTGAGCAAAATATTGCGCAGAATGGAGGTAATATGTGATGTGTTTCAGGAAAATGAGTCTTAAGTCGCAAAAAATAAATTTTGAGATTCCATTATATTTAAAAAAAATGAGATCAAGCCGATTCCAATGATAGTAAACAGTCTAATAATCCAATAAGTATTTCTAGATTTTAAGTTTGATATTTTTATTTTGGAAAAAAAATTGCAATATTTCGGGGGGGGGGGGGGGGGGTAGTAATTTGATGCACCAATTGATGTACATATAAGAGATCAGCTCTCCAAGAATCAGAACATTCCAATGAAGTCATCTTGTAAAATAAACACTTTGAAAAATATTGTTTTTGCGACTTATGACTCATTTTCCTGGAACACATCACATATGCCTGTTAATACTTCAATACGATCTTCTCCCAGACCACACGTTAGAGGCAATGGATAATGGATATATTTGATAATGTCAACCAGCTTGATACTAGAAGACTGGATTAATGTATGATTCAATTTAGAACATTGAGACTCCAGCCAAAAGATATTGTTGGTTATTGGATCCCTGAACGAAATGACAAAGAACTAATCTACCCGATTCCAATTCCAGAGAAATATCCTCTGTAAAAACCAACATCGGTGAAAAATTCTGGGGCTCACATCCTGAATTGCAGGGAAACAGGAGAAAAACTCTACAGAAAGTGTTCAATTCTTACATAAAGCCTGCTTCTGAAGGTGGTGAGGGAGCAGATGTCTATTCAATGAACCAGACAATATTAACATTGCCCGAGCAACGTTTAACACACCTTCAGAAGACATAAAAATGCAGTAATTTAACATCGTCAACTCACCAAAATTTTAAAAAGGTTTATAAATTTCAGTCTTTTCCGGTTCCTATCCGGTTGCACATGCACAGAGCGTAAAGCAAGAACTGCGTCACATCAACACACATGATGTACTTCCGCTTTGAGATTTTCCCGCCTGTATGTCCGTGACTTTTGATTTAGGCCTTACGATAATTTCCACATCTAGGTACTTTTGCAAAGGTGTATTTCCACGATGTGCTATTGCTTTTATTAGTAATCAAGATTGATTACCGTCATGTATCTTTTGTTAGTTTAAAATATAGTCCACGTGTACCATAATGGATGTATTCAAGTGCGCATGTCTGGCGTTTTTTTTCAATTGTCAATCATACAAAGTTATTTATATGGTAGAGATCCGAGTTATTAACCAGCACTAAAAAACATGTATAAAGTCAGTCTACAACGCCTTGTATGACTTTTTGCCGCTCCTTTTTATCTGAATGAAGCTAGTTTGGCAATGCTGTGCTGTTTTTCACTGCCGCCATGGAGGAACCCAGGAGGCCAAGATGGCTACCATGTAATCCTTCTCGTATCATGGGTGTGGATGTATAATTGCCGGTTTTCCAGCAACATATTGTCCATATGTTCAAAATTCACTTTCCAAGTTATTCCTTGCTGCTTTATATCACTCACTACCACAAATGAGTCGTAGATTGGCCTGCAAAACTGAAAAAGGGACAACAGAGGCACGCGCCTGTTGGGGCACCTTTTCACCAAACCGGAAGTATAATGTAGTAGTCTTATATAATAGTAATACGGTGACTTTAGTAAAATAACCCCACAAAGTTTAGACATGACCTTAATCTTAGGTCTCACACTATTGTTCTTTATATATATATAGAAAAATTAGTTGTATGTCCATCTCAATACCTAGATATTTATACAACTGCACCGACTCAAGTTGTTGTTTATTGATAGAATATTGTGCCAAGCTTCTGGCTTTGTACTAATTGTTACTGATTTGCACTTCCCAATGTTTAATAAGATCTTGTTCTTTCGGCGCCATTTACGGGGATGTCACTATGTTTTATGTCAGGCGGCTATTATGGATTTTTGGCGGGCTATAATACTTTTTCAATGCAGTATTATGGTCATGAACAGGGGGGCGGGGGGCCTGATGTTTTAAAGGGAGGCTAAATCCCCGCCCCCCTCCCACCACCCACACAATTCCAATAGTGTAAAGAATTACTAGAGGCCATGAATTAATTGTATTTGTAATATCAGGTAGGTTATTGTTATATTCTGACTTGAATCGCTGTACTTCCTTCTCTGTCAATAGCTAGAACTTTATCATCGTCCATAAATGAAAATTACCAATTTGTGAATATGAGCTTTGAGGACAACTTTGTTGTAATGTATCTCAACCTATTAGGCGTGGAGTCCTGGGACCGCTTAGGGGCCCAGAAGCTAAGAGTTTTTGCTAGTTCTCTGGTGCAGTTCAAGTATTTGGGGGGTTAAATATCATCTGGACATCAATGTCAGTAATTTTAAGTGTCCCAGAATGCATAGTTTTCTTGGTATGAGGTCAAAGTTCAAGGCCATTTTTGGTTGGCTCTAAAACTATACATTCCCTATCATAACTCATGTAAAAAAGAACAGATGCCATTGACATGCGGGATGATTACTGCTCCATATGTGCTCTTCCTAGAAGGAAATACTTATTGACCTTGGTCACGAATTAGAATGTCAAACATTAAAAAGTCAACTTAATTCAGATAATGACTTAATTCCAATTTTATACATAAACAACTTAATAGAGAAAATGGAATTTAGTAATATACAACTGTTTGCAGACGATATGGTAATGTATGGGGATAGGCCTGTAAACTTGTGAAGTATCGAAGGATTACAAAATGACTTGAATTGTATTATTGAATTGTGTAGAGTGTACAAAATATTTCTGAATATTAATAAATGTAAAACCGTCACTATATATATTGTTATAGGATAGCTTATTTGATTGGTATAGGGGTGACGATCGTCACCCAGGTATGTTAGTTATGTGTTCTGGGGTTCATTGAGTCTGCTCCTAAATGTGTCAACACCCCATTACTTTAGGTATGGGGACGAGGGGACGAGCCGTCACCCAGGACGAGCCGTCACCCATGTTAAACCGTCCCCCTTCTTTTATGGTTATTTTATGAGTATTTTATGTGTTCTTCTTGAGTATATAAGGCTCACTGTGAGTCGTGTAGTTTTGTCATTTACCATCTTGACCCTTCCCTGGATACTTGTACTGGATTTAACTTGGAATAAAACCTGACTACTTTGGAAACTTACTTACTCGCTTCTACTCTTTCTTAGCGCGCTCCAACTCGCCGACCAAGGTCACTAAGACCCCATCTACCTCCTCCAGGGGGACGACTAAGCTTTTCTCTAAGTAAATCGCCACGCTACCACGTTCTAGATCTACATAGGAATGGCCCATGAGTCTACTCTCTCTCAGGAATATTTGCGGGACGAGTCTAATACCGGTAGTTTAAGTTCCAATAGCTCTAATAGTAATCAACCTAATTCTTTAATTAATCAACACCCAAAGGAGGACGAGCCAAACCGCAACAATATGTACTAAACTGACGGTGAGAAATGCATTGATTGGAAATGCATTATGGTGAGAAATAAAGTAAGAGCATTATCCAAACTGTATGGAATTTGCCAGAAAGATACGTTAATGTTACTCTACTAAACTACAATATTGCCTCATATAGTTTACAGGGATGTTTTTTTATAGTTCAGCTGCACAAAATTATTTGAAAAGACTAGTCATTACAGAACTCTGCATTTAAAATTATATTGAAAATACCAAGAATGATTAGCACCAAACAAACTCGACTGAAATTAAATATGCCAACTCTGAAAACAAGAAGGGGTATGCATATATTGGGGAGGGCATTTACTATGGTTGAAGAAGGAAAGAACATAGATGAAATAAAAGTATGTCTAAGGAGTTTAACACAAGGTAGCAAAATGACTCTACCATTGCCTCGAAATGAAATGTATTAAAAATCATATCTTTATGAAATGCCTGCACTATGGAGTAAGCTGTTCGATATCACCCAACTGATAAGCAATAAGAAAGACTTTCAAAAGTACCTTAAACAAATTGACAGTACTGAATATGACCAGTACCTGAGTGAACCAGCTGACGACAGTCAGGTCAAATCTCAAAATTGAATGTTAAATTGTATGGGTATATTTACAATTCGAAACCATATCGTATCTATACTTAAAATCACAGGTGTATAAAACCTTTAATCAAGATTGAGGTATCAATAGGTAATTATAGGGAAATTAGAGGGGAATAGAAGGAAAGTAGGGGACTCTTCTTCAAGAGTATTATCGATCCAATGTATTATAGCAATAATACCCAAGGTTTTGGGTGGTCTGGGTGGTCTATAGCTTGGTGGACAATTCGAGGGGCGTTAGCCCCGAGAATTTCCACCAGGCAATAGACCACCCAGACCATCCAAAACCGAGGGTATTAGTGCTTTTAGACCCGATTTGGTCAGACTCGACTGAGGGCTATTAAAAAAAAAAGATTCACCAACCTCTAGACCTTTTATTTACCAGTTCGATCGTGGTCTATAACCCCAGGAAGTTGCCGGAAGTGATTGCCATGGTCAATTGTGAAAAAATACACCCCAGAATCTGACCAAACCTGGTATAATGCTGTTTAACCTATCTATAGTGAGTACTACACTCCAGAAGTACATCTATTGTGAGACCTACAGTCCTGAAGTATATCCAATCCTCAAATCATTGTAAAGTAAATGTAATTAATTAACCACAAATATAGGGTTGACACGTCACAAGGTAATCATAATATGAATTTAGATGTTATTAATGAATTTTCTTAAATCTTACTCTTCCATCTAGCAAAAGGTTTTGTCCAGCGATAATTCTGTTGGAAATCCCATTGTATATTATATGTTTAATTGTATAACATGATCTGATCTTAACTTTGTACTATATGATGATCGAAAATGCTATGTTATTAATGTCAGAGACGGTCTAGGGCCTGATGGAAGATCCAATTTTAGTCTTACTTATTTTAGAATCACATGTCCTTTTTTTGTAACTGACAAACTTGAATTAAAATTCTATAATAATAATAATGCGTAAATCATCTAATATTCAAAATTTATTTTTGATGATTCTTGTACTTCAGATTAGTTTAAGAGTAATGTAAGATATACACAATTGTTTGAGAGGCTTTAACTAATTTATTCAATTGTGCTACCAGTTTGTGAGCTGAATGTAATGCAGGAGAATATTAGAATTCTCATTTCAATGGTTACACAACCTAATCTTCTGATATTACAGAGCATAAATCAATGCATAATTCTTTTAATTAAATGATTGGAAGATTTCACCATATATACCTCTAAATTATAATATCTATAATCATATTATTACTCAGAATATTACCATAACTAAAATATATCATACTTCCTGTAATTATGATATGTCTTATATTCCGTCATGACTATTCATAGTTTTCAGTTCTTAATTTTGAAAATAAGATTAAACAAAAATTGTCATAAGAACTAGCGTTTTGATCTCAAATGTGATATCCAAATTGATATTTGTTTTCTTCAAAATTTATTTTTAATGTACTGTTACTATGTTTTCTTACTTTTTATGTTTTATCTGTTTCTTACACATTTATGTCCTCTTTTTAACTAAACCATGGATTTCCAATACTTACTTTTGTTAAGTTTGCACTACATATTATCTATCAATCGTTTAGTACAATCACAGGTTATCACATGTTATTTATCATGCCACGTCCATGGAAGGGTAGAGCTGGTCTGAGAGAATTTCTTACAGCAGGTCTAAATTCTGGCCGTCCAGCAGGTCTGCGCATCTTCTTATCACTAGAGTAAGGTTTGCTGGACCAGGCAGGATTTAACCTCAGTCCAGAGAATGCTGATGATGGGAAGGGAGCTGGCCACAGCTTCCTGATCATATAGAAGCCAGCAGCTGTGATAACTAATGCATTGAGGATCAGGGACATCACAGCAAATGATAGCGGGAGGTTGTTTTGTTTGGTCGGACATCTGGGACCCTTTTCTCCATCAGCACAGCTGAAAAATTCAATATATTTTGAACAGAATCTCAGCTGTATGGTTTGTAATAAGTATAAACTCTGAAAAGGGAAACTATGCAAAGAAAGTTAACCACAGTTTCTAACTGAAAATTCATCATTATGTCCAGGTCTATTAATCATTTTGAGTCATGCTTGCTTGGACATCCCATCCCATAGGGCAGAAATAAAGTACATTGCAAATCAAGATTGGTTGAGCTTGGCTTGAGTGTTTTTATTCAGTGGCAATTCTAAGTTCCATGGGTTTAAATAACTAAGAGATGCACAAGTTTAAAGCATATATGTTAAAAAACTTGGTTAAGTGTGATGGAGTTTGGGAGAAAATCATAATTTTTTTAGTATTTTATATTTCTCATTGATATCTAATATTGATGAGACAAGTTGTTATTGTACCTTGTTACATTAGGTCACATTAACGTCGTGCTGGTTCGTTCATGATATCGTATATAATTTACCACTTATATGAATTGTTTTGATTGGGGAGCCTATACTGGAGACTTATTTCAGTTATTGATATTGATATTAAGACTTACTTTTTGTATTTTTCATTTACATTTAGTTTACATTGATAGTTCTCAGACAAAACTCTAAAATGAAATACAAATGTAACTCAGATCGCTTTTGACTATCCTTAATCATGAATGTAGATGCACATTAGGTAACATTCATGGACAGACATTTTTGTATGTTGGTTAGGTAGAATAAAATTTTATGTAACAAAGAGAAAAATAACAAGATAGGAATTGTCTTGAAGATCTATTTTCTCAGAAGACCACAACCATTTTCTCTGCAGCGTCTTTGAGGAATGAAGCATTGCCTTATCTTATCTAAAATACTGAAAGCCAAACACCACACAATAGGCAAACTGAATAAATGATCTCAAATCAATTGAAATGAGATTTTACTTACAGGCAGTAGGGCTGGCCAGCAGAATTGAGCAAACATTGTCCTTGGTCCCCACAGATCTTGATCAGATTGAAATAATAACATCCTTGTGGTGACACTGAAAATGAACATTGGACTAAGTATTTGGATATTTTATAATTGCTGGTGTAAGTTACCTGACTTGCAGTCAGTATGTTTAAAAAAAACACCCTAGGGTCTTTTGGGTCTTTTTTGCAATAACTTCCTTTTGCCAAACACATTTGAGAAATTAAAAATGATTAAATCAATCTAGCATTGAAAGGAAAGAAGCAGGAGGTCTCAGTGTCCTATTTATACTTAAGACTAGGTTCCACTGCCCAGCTACTTCATCCACTACTCCTCCTGCTTCTTGATTAAAAAGTGCGAGCAGTTATATAATCTTGGTGGCTTCAAGGAGACCAAATGTGGGTGCACAGGCTCCTATATTGCTGCATTGTTTCACCCACTTAAGGTTGACAATCTCCCCAAAAAGTAGGACATTATTCAGGCTATACGCCTGGAATACATAGGTGGGAGAATTTATTCAATACTGTACATATTATGACTATTATGTGCATTTTATATATTTTAGTGTACAAAATCTGAGCGGTTGAAACACCCAAACATGGGCGATATCGCTTTCACAACCCAAAGGGGGCAAAACAGAGAATCCTGAAAACAGTTAGACTGCCAGGGATGAAAAACTAAATCCACAAAATTGATCTAAAAAAGCTGTCTGAAGACAGGAAAGCCATTCGGAGAAATAATCCTTGCAAGGACGTATGTGGTTCAAAAGAAATTGTACAAGCAGCAATTTATGAAATTGCTTGCAAAATAAATGCACAAATCAGACAAACCGCAGCCAGTAATGAAATGCATGGATTTGGAGGACTTTATAAATGATGATTTACCCTAAATCACCTGGTGCTGACATCATGTTTTCTTATTTTTAATAAAAAGACTACCTCAATCCGGAAACTTGTGCTCTGAATAAAATTCATTTGAAAAACACCTTAGTATAGAAGATTATTGGAGAAATGGACCCCGAATGGGCCCCCAGGGCCAGAGGACCAAACCATGACAACAACAAACGGGTCACCACACACACCACCTAGTGCATCAGGTATACAGACATACATGAATCTCATAAACTCCTCCTGTGGACTAAACTGCGGAAGTACTATGCCAACAACCTCACGCTACTAAAAGTTTAGATGCATTATCATGCACCTTATCAATAGTATTTTGCTTTACGCACAGAAATGGGCAGATTGGTTCAATCCTAGATGCATGCATACCATACTTTGTCCATGTGAAACAAGTACTGCTGAACCACTTCCAAATGAGACAAGCGCTGAGAGCGCGTAACCGTTACATAATTGTTGCCAGACGAGGAAAAATGATGAAGAGTAAAAGAAGCTTAGAGTTGGTAGTTTATTAGTCCCTGTCACAAGAACTGTATGGGCTGACTTTTATTCCACCTTTGAAATAAAACATGGACACCAACCTCTGCAGTATGCTTCCCGCTTCTCCAGCGCCCCAGGTACAGGTAGTGCTATGCCAGCCTTCTGTACAAACCCTGCATCACATTCACACATGAATGAACCATGGGAGTTGGTGCACTGAGCATTCTCCCCACATATTCCCTTCTCCTTCTTGCACTCATCTATGTCCTCTGTAGTATAAAAAACATTTATATTAGGTACTGAAAACAAAAAATAAATTAGCCAAATCTATTCCATTTTAGAATTAAATATGGATTTTAGCCAGAGGCTGGGAATTTTGGTAAATTTCATATCATTAACTGTTTCCTTTTGGGTAATAATATTATGATATAGTTCAGACAAGATGTTTCTGATGTTGTCATCTTGATATTAGACACATAGTGAGAATAGAACAAGCTGCCAGACATGAAAAAGTATTGTAGTTGATTCCTTCCAAGACCATAAGCCATAGGCTGAGTACTTCCTCAAAATAAGCTTTTGATTGCTGTTTTAATCAAACCTTGCTGAGAAGTTAAATAGTTCATACTTATATTATATTTAGATCTCAAAATGTCTAAATCGAAATGCTTTAGAAATCAACGCGTAAGACATTGTCCACTGTAGACAGTCTAATAAGTCCTTTACAATAACCTGGCCTATCGGGAGCACCTGTTACAAAGCCTATTGCAAGGATTATTTTGGATAGTGTGGTGCCAGCTTTAAGGTGTGTAAATTGTGAAATTGAATCAAACAACCAATTTTAGCATTGTATATTGTAGCAGGAGGGGACAGGGCTCTCTGGTTGGAATGACCCCTGCGACCTGGGTTCTTGGAGGTCACTCAGTCCACACATCCACTACATAAATCTATCCACACCTTTGTATCTAACTCGTCCTGGGGACGTGTGGGACGACTTAACCTGTCATCACCTTGCTACTATTTTATGTCTATTTTATTGCTTGTGTTGTATATAAGGCCCAGTGTGGGCCATGTGAGATTGTCACTCCCGGTTGACCATTCCTTGGACGATGATGTGAGCCTGTGTCTGGAGAATAAAGCCTTGCTGAAAACCATATTCCTCTTCTCTGATGTCTGACTAGATCGAGCACAGGCCGAACCGTCTGAACCCCAAGGTCACGAGTACCTTCCCTAATGAAAGTTACTTATATCGCTAAGTCCCTCTTCTGTGCTAAGCTGCCGCGCTACCCCTGATAGCTGACCATTGGAATGGACTATGTAATTGAGCCTAACTTAGAACAACTTTGGGACAAATCGGCCCCCTGTAACCAATCATCTCCCCCTCTTCCTCCTAGCGGTCAAATAACGAATACTATTAATTCCCACTCCAACAATATATATGCTAACTTGCAACTGGCAGTCAGCTACATTCTATATACATTATGTACTTAAATGTAAACCAAATATTAAGTGAAAATCTGATCGGCTAATACAGTGTCAATATTAATGGAATAGTCAATGGCAGTGTGACAATAGTTGTTTAACGTTGCTCAGGGCCTGTTAAATTTTAGTTTAAATAACACCCACCACAGGGATGCTGTTTAATCATGTGTAACTTGTAACAATTTTTTAGGACATCTACGCTTTTACAACACAATAATAGTTGTATTGCTCCCCACTTTGTGTACCTCTCAAGGAATGCACCTAAATAGATAATAAAAAAATAATAAAATGGTAAGACATACCACATGTGGGTAGTGCAGTTCTTGGTCGACACCAAATTACATGCTTCTCATCTTGCAAACCAGATATATGCAGCCCTGTGTTACACTGTAGAGTAAAGTTGACACCCAGGATAAAGTCTATCACAGTCCCTGACAATACCACTGGTTTATATGCACATACCTGGGGAACTAGATTTCACAACACATATAAAAAAACATGTGAAAAAACATAGAAGTTAAATATGACAGATGTATTGTTATTATTAAATTTACGTTTGTCTTAGTTGGCGTCAAAGTCTTTGTTGACATCATGATGGCCATTATGACACATTGGCATATTTCTACACACTGATTTTTTTCAGACCCGTGAGCTTCAGGACTATATTTTAGAACACAAAATTATTTAATTCTGTACTGTCATGTACAGTTATTTTGCTTTACGGCTTTGAAGTAAATTACTCTAATAAATGTATTGAATTATTTTTTTTTAATTTTGGAACAAATCCAGGGTTATTATGCTTGTTAGTCATCATCAACCTTAATGCCCTAAATAGGTCAAATAAATAAATGGAAGTGAAGAGTCACTATTAACAGCACTTGCATCAAGTTGTATCATGCACCCTGATATTTGGGATGATGGAGACTGACTACAGATATCCTGACTCACCGACTTGTTGACTTTGCCCCTTACTATGATTTGATAGATGTGAGTTACATCATACTTACGTTTGATCAAGGTGCGGCACTACTGGTATGATTTACAAGTACACAAGTCCATTTAATGCCCAGGCATGACTTAGGCCCTGGCTGTGTGTGCTTATTGAGACAAGGTGAGGGACCTTATACAAGTCTACATGCCCCACTTGTCAGCTGGGTGGCTTTACTTCAGGTATCAGGACAACTGCCAGTCTAACACCATGGATTCTATGTGTTACCATCTGCTTCTCGGATTTGTCTAATAACTTTCTACTCAAATATCCATGGGACTATATATCTGTTACGTCTGATGTGTTGCTGATACTGTTCTGAGCATCATATATAAAGCAAAGTTACTTGTTTGCAAAAAGTCAAGATAACTTGAGCTATTTCTGAAAAGGACCACAAGTCTTAATAGTCTGTGTGTTTAACATTAGCGGACGCGAAAAGAGAAGTAAAGAGAGGTAAAATATAAATTGTAAAATGATTTGTGTTTTGTAGATTGATTTTATATAAAAGTTGAAGAGGTAAGATAATATAAATTTGATTGTGAGAAGATAAGATTAACCCTTTATGGGTAAATTGAAGAATAAAATGATGAAATGATAATAAATAGGAATGTGGGTGGGTGGGAAGTTTGTAAATTGAAGTGAGAGTGAGGAGGAGTTAGTGTGTAGAGAGGGTTTATATAGTGAGTGGGGTGGCGCTGTAGTAGCGGTAGGTTGAGGGATTATGTGTATTGGATCTTTCCTGCCGCTAATGATCGCGCCTAACGTTCTATGAAAGTGATGCTTAGAACATTCACGCTTATGAAATGCCAACTTTGACATGAAGAGGAGCAGGTGATCACTCACTGCATGTTGGGATACCGTCAGTATCACATATGACATCATGCAGCTTGCTAAGGGTGACATTGGACACAAACAGTGCATCACACATCAGCCTGAAGCTGAAGCCCCGAATGAAGTGTGTCACCTGTCCATTTTCAATAGAGGGTTTTGTCATGCAGTCTGGGACTCCTGAAAGATAACACGATCCCTTATAAATGTTATAGTCTGAGATATTTTAGGAGCCTTTAAGAGTGAAGGAACAACAGCAGATGAGATCCTTGTTCTTTCTGCCAATTATATTAAAGTTTGGGTCTATAATGGAACTGTTACAGTAATTCCTTTATTTAGTATTTTTTATGTTAAAGATCTTTCATGAAAAGAACAGTTTAGTTATAAAGAAGCAGGCACAATGTATGAAGACATTTCAATAAAAAAAGATATTTACATTCATGAGCGATATTCTCTCTGGAAATATTATAGAGAAGGAAGGAACTCAGCAAGTCAGCCCTAAGTGTCATAATGAGTGTTCTTTTACTTATATTGAGGCTTAATGCCTGCTCATACACACTGGCTGAGAGACTAGGTAGATCTGCCCTAACCATCATGCCCTCATGACATTACAAGAGGATGATGTTACTGTTAGGTTAAGGTAGAAATATGTGTGAAGAATTTTGACATGTGGAATTAGTACTTTTCAAAGTCTAAGTAATATGTGATATTTTTAAGAAAATGAGTCAGGTCTAACTGTAAAAGTCGCAAAAAAAGGATCTTGAGATTCCATCATATTTGAAACGTGGAGAACAAGCTGATTCTAATGATAGGAAACAGTAGGACATCTCATAAATATTTCTACATTTTGAGATTGATACTTTTATTTTAAAAAAAAGTAGTTTGCAATATAGTTGGGTAGACCATTACTAACAAAGCAGCTGAATATAAAAGATGACTTTAGAAATCCATGTATATATTTAACATATTTCCTTTCATTTTGCTACATTCATTCATACTGTAATCATGTTTTCATGAAACAATACAGTACCAAATTGTTATCACACTAATATTATCAAACTTACTGACCACATTTAGGCATTCCATCTGTAGTACAATCTACTGTCTGTACTCTCTGGTAGGTTGCAGTAGACACATATCCTTGGTTACATGCAACATCCTAGCCCATGCCTGACATGAAATTACTGATTACACCGTTAGCTATAACAGGCCGAGAGATGCAGTCCATGGGAACTAAAATAACAGAAATGAAACAGGCCTTTGGTTTTTGGGTGCTTTTTTTTACGAATCTCGATACATTTTATTTCATCTCTAAATGCATGTTGGTAAAATCAATTCCAACATGATTATAAACGGTTCCATACCTTACCGCGCTCCAGTTTACCGCTCACCTGCATTTCGCGCACATGTCTACCGCTCCCCTCCCATACCGCTCCCATGCATCCCGCGCACCTACCGATCGCACTCAAGCGTTGCGCTCCCGGCCGACGGCCGTCACGCTCCTATCAATGTATTCGCGCTGGAAAGATTTTTTTTACTGATAATTTTTATCCATCAAACCTTAATTAACCCAAATTTAACAAATGGACGATGTCCACAAAAAATTATACACAAGGAAACTCAATACCATGAGTCACACCTTGATGAAGATATAGCTAGTGCATCCCATTGCAGTAGTGTAGGTAATTAGTCACTTTATACCCCTGTATACCGTTAATTGTAACTTAAAAGTCTAGTCTAAGGGACCTCCAAGTTCTTTCATAAACCATTATACCTGTGTCGAGTCGATTGGATACCACGTCGGGTCCCTAATGTAGTCTATAGGTTTAGAGAAAACTGTCACTTAAATTTTGAAGTTAATCTTGGAACAGACTATAGATGATAATCTGAAATCAAACCCTGATCCTCTATCCTTCAAACGTGTCCAGAAACATAACCTCCTCAGTCACCGAATTAGACCCGATTTCAACCTATAAAATTTTACCTACATGCTCCCCTATTGATCGCCAAACAGTAAAAACACCCCCCTAACCGAATAAAATTGTTGTACTTCCGTTCACATTTTTCACCCCCCCCTCACCCCCATCTCATCCCATTAACTCATCCCCCTCCTAGCTTCACACCCCTAATGTCGACACTATAAGATTGCAATGTTCTCACTCGGACCCCAAGTTTAGGGCCCCCCCCCCATATAATTATTGGGGGGGGGGCAAGTGCCTCCCCCCTGGTTTCGCCACGCCTGTCCCTTTCTCTCTTTACCCACCTTTCCCTCTCTCTCTGTTCCTAGCTCTCTCTTCTCTCTACCCACTCACTCTACCCACTCTTCCTCCCTCTCGCGCCAGGTCGATGCCCTAACACTAGAAGGTTTTCCTCCTAAAACTGAGAAGGAAAGAATATGCTACGTAAATTTTATGTCAAGAACCTGGAATTTCTTACCTCCTGCCCTAAGAAATATTAAGGACAAACTACATTTTAACCTATCCCTGAAGAGACATATGTTGAATGGTTAAAATGACACCCCAGGAAAATAAAAACAAAAAACTGAGTATAATTGTCTAGAAACTCGACTCCAGGTGTGCTATAGTGAAAGTGTGTTCAAACTGGTGGCAAACTTCCTTCCTGTACATTGCATACAGAGTACACTCATTGTAGCCCTGCTGTTAGCCTTACAAATGTAAATACCTGCTCAATTACCCGATGCTTGGCTCACTGTTGTTCTGTGGTAATACAACTGAAAACATATTTTCATGCTCGTCATACCCATGATTGCATATAGCTATATTTATACTTCTAATTTGGGTACGTGGTATAGGTATAGGTACAGTGTATTGTATTTGTATGTATGTCTCATTACCATTTCCCCTGTATATCTAAAATCTCTTTTATTACCGGTTGTAAAAAGGAAAAAATAGCTACATCTAGCTGTCTACCGAACAATGTACCACATGTGTACATGTTCCTACGTATATATAAAAATTTACAAACTCAATTATGACATTAGGTATAATAAATGATAATCGTATAAGTTGGCAAACTTTGTTCGATGTCCTCTTTGTTGAGGTCCAACCCCACCATACTCCCACTGCACAAAATAGACTATATAAACAAAACAAGCCAGTAACCATCAATCCCATATCATCCTCATTAATATTAAACTACATCAAACTTCGCCAGACTTACCATCCGTAACAAAAGTTAAAATTTAGGTTGTCTAAAACTGTATTTTAGTAAAATAATCGTACCGCGTTAGTTCATCATATAAAAATATTACGTTATCCCTGCTCTGCAATTGTAAAAAGATATTCAGCATCAGGGCCTACAAAAATCACCTGAATTTGTGAGACCGTTCTGATGTTGTGTGAATAAAATATTTTCAAAACGTGAAAAAAAAAATGTTCTCCCCTCTCTCCCTCTCCTTCGCTCGCCCTCTTTCTCCCGATGTCTCTATTTCTCTCTCCACCTCTCTCTGTCTCTAGCTCTTTCTTCCCACTCCCTGTTCCTTTCTTATCCCACTCTCCACGCACTCTGTCCCTCTATCGCCCCCTCTCTCCCCCATTAGGGGGTTGAGATTGGGAGAGGGCATGAGAAGAGAGAGGGAGGAGAGAGAGGGGGGAGCAAGACAGGTGTAAGAAGCGAAAAGAGAGAGGAGAGAGAGGGAAGAATGAGACAGGGAGAGAGAGAGTGAACAGAGATGATGAGAGAGTGAGGAGGGAGAGAGGGGAAGAGAGAGTGAGCAGGGAGAGTGAGCAGAGAGAGGGAGGCGAGAGAGACAGGTGTAAGAAGAGAGAGAAGAGAGAGGGGGAAAGGGAGTGGGGGCGAGAGAGGGAGAGGGGGAGAGGGAAAGGGGGAGAGGGAAAGGGGAGAGAGAGGGGAAGAGGAAAGGACAGGGGGAGAGGGAGAGACAGGGGGAGAGGGAGAGGGGGAAAGAAAGGGGGAGAGAGAGGGGGAGAGGGAGAGGGGGAAAGAAAGGGGGAGGGAGAGGCAGAGAGCTCATCTATCTATCCTCTTTTATCTAATTAATTACTGGTACTGGGGGAGGTTACAGGAGGAGGTGTATATAGAGGGGTAACATGAGGAGGTTCTGGAGGAGGTTACTGGAGGGGTTTATTGGAGGAGGTATTGGAGGAGGTTAGACTAGAGGAAGCTGGAGGTTACTGGAGGAGGCTACTGGATGGGGTTACTGGAGGAGGTTAATGGAGGGGGTTACCGGAGGAGGTTATTGGAAGGGGTTACTGGAGGAGATTACTGGAGGGGGTTAATGGAGGAGGTTAATGGAGGGGGTTACTGGGGGAGTTTATTGGAGGGGGTTAATGGAGGAGATTAGTGGAGAGGGTTACTGGAGGGGTTACTGGAGTAGGTTATTGGAGGGGGTTACTGGAGGAGGTTACTGGAGGAAGTATTGGACGAGGTTACTGGAGGAGGTTACTGGACTGGTAGAGGGGTAAATAAAAATCATAATGAGAGTGAAAATTTAATAAGGAAAATCAATAGTTTAGAAGTTATGAGGGTTGAAAGATGAGAAGATTATAATGGTAGAAATACAGTGGTAAGGTGAGTGATAATAGGGAGGGTTGATAATTTTAAAGAATTTTTAATGGAAAATGGTAGAGGGGTAAATAAGAATTCTAATGAGAGTGAAAATTTAATAAGGAAAATCAATAGTTTAGAAGTTATGAGGGTTGAAAGATGAGAAGATTGTATGGTAGGAATACAGTGGAAAGGTGAGCGATAATAGGGAGGGTTGATAATTTTAAAGAATTTTTAATGGAAAATGGTAGAGGGGTAAATAAGAATTCTAATGAGAGTGAAAATTTAATAAGGAAAATTAATAGTTTAGAAGTTATGAGGGTTGAAAGATGTGAAGATTGTGTGGTAGAGATATAGTGGTAAGGGTTGTATGGGCAGTTAGTGTCCTACCACACAGGTGTCCAATCTCCCAGTGCCAAATGAGTGAATGAATGAATGAATGATCTGACCCACCTCACACCGAGCACTGGCAAGGCGAATTGTACATTTTCTGAAATCTGACCCATATATCTATGCATATATATGCATATATTATGTGATGTGTTACAGGAAAATGAGTCACAAGACTAGTGAAAAAGTAAAACCAGGATTTTTTTCCAGTGCATGGTGTTTGAATGTGTGAAAGCCTATGAGCCTACTCCCTTATTATTAGAAATATAAGAAATATTCAAGTTACTCTTCAAACTTTCAAAAGTTCATGTGTACACATTTCTCATTTGGACCCATACATGTAGAGATTTCATCTAATTACGTCGTCAGTTTGTGACGCTACTATTAGGGGGAGAAGCGTGGGAAAGCAAGGTTCACGGCAAGGTTGGGCGCGGCAATGTAGGGAGCTGGTCGGAGTGCAGTGAGCGGGGTGAGGCACACCACTTGCATGGGCGTGAGTCGCGGTAAGGTAAGGTGTCGCGAAAAGTACTGCGCGGAAAGATTTGGCGCGGCAAGGCTGGTACCCTTATAAACAACAACGACACAAAACACATCCTACATACATTGGATAAGATCCAAAAGGGAGCATTAAACATGGAGACTAACTGTAGATTACAAACCTCTTACACAAATTAAAGATTTTCACTAAAATAACACATTTTCACAGTTTGTATTTCTTACCTGTCTATTTAGCCTAGCTATGGAAGTCATTGACATGAATAAGAACAATTATAGATGGAGGTATTTTGTTTTTAACATGCAAAAATATGTCCACACAGTTTCCTCATGATTATGGCATTTAAGTTAAGTTATAGAAATTGAAAATATCCCCTAAGTAAGCACTTCTATCAGGCAATGTGTTCAAAGCTTGACACAGTTTAAGAGGGTAGTGATCTGTGCGTGACTCAGTAGAGACCAGGTGAAAAGATATTTCAGTCAGCAATAACCTTTGCATAGAATACACAATAAGTTACTTAGTGTAGCTAAGCATAGCCAATGTATTTTACTACCACTTATGAAACTAAATACACATGTAGGTAGCAGTGAGCCTTCACACCAGAGGCTAGTGACCCTGAGCGTATCTCAGAATGTGCCACAACACCTGTAAAGGATGGGATAAAAGGGTTGGTTAATGGACAGGAACAAATCAGTAGTTATGTCATATCTTTAATACTGGTCACTTACTGCATATAGGTTCCTCCTGGTGACGGACACAGTCAATGTTCTGGACAGTGGTCAGTGTTATGTTGGACACATACCCAGGATTACACACCAACTTGTAACTCACTCCTGTACAAGCAAATTGCAAATTGATGAGTTTTAGTGATGCATGAAATATGGATATGGTACATACATAGCATAATAAATAGACATTCCTTATCACCAATTACTCTAAGACTGAATGGGTTATTCACTGCAAGGAGAATGACTACTCCAATTCAATTGTCTTGTGAATTATGCATATGTTCCATAAAGAAACGGTAAGACAAGGTATGGGCACTAGGCTGCCAAATGTAAGGACATTGATACTTTATGCAAATTTATTAAGGTTACCTCGCAATAGGGGGTTAAGCGTCAAAAGCGATTGCACTGGAAAACCTTATATAGGTTCCACTTTTGCCTGCTCTATTAAAAAATGTCCATTCTTTCTTTGGTGTTTGCAAAATTCATGTTCATAAATGCTGAAGAACATTTCAAAATATTTATGCATTATTTGACAAATATTTTGATCAAATTTTGTTGACAGTGGCCTGTCTCCAGAATAAGGCATAGCCACAGATGGTTCAAATGATACATTGTGGCACTTACCAGGTATGTGGTATCCAACATTCCCCTTTAGAATGGAAGGTTTCTTAGGGCATCCAATGGGATCTGAAATGATTTTAAATGATCTCTCAACAGATTACAATATAATAAACCAAGAAAGGGGTATGTCTAGAACAGCCCATTGCTGTTTATGCATACTCAACTCTAGGATTAACAACCAATGTATCACTCAATGTTTTACATTATTGGATTCTCTAGCTATCAACTATAGCTGAGAACTTTATGAAATGCAAAATGTGATAACTGACTGAAGACATACATAAAGAATGCGGACTCACCACATGTGCCTGGTGTACCACAGGGGAGAGGGCCTGGCTCACTTGCTTTAAACCCTCGCTCACACTCATATGTGTATGAGCCTTTAGATTCATCCACAGTCATGTCCACCTTGTATTCAATGAAGGGTATGTCACACACTGTTG
Organism: Sthenelais limicola; assembly: GCA_942159475.1. Classification (NCBI taxonomy): domain Eukaryota; kingdom Metazoa; phylum Annelida; class Polychaeta; order Phyllodocida; family Sigalionidae; genus Sthenelais; species Sthenelais limicola. The sequence goes on from OW804099.1 coordinate 107,327,397, forward strand.
GCAGAATGACCAAGGAAAAGCAAAGAGATATAAGGCACAGATAATATATTGGTCGCCTATAAGGCAATACAGGAGAGAAGTATATAACCCATTCACAAAGGTTTTTAACTTCATCCCTAACCAAGGACAATGTCATATCAGGCTATTAGCTGAGGCCCAGAATGTGGCTAGAAAGTGATTATCGTTCCTGCGGATTGTAGAGGCAATGAATCGAGAAAATAACCGGAAAAACAACACAACCAAGTTCTTACAGGTCCTTGCCAGCCAAATCTGTTCATATATACCCTTTTCCCACTCTGCTGCAGTTGGGGGCTCTAGGTGCATTTGCCAACCCTTACATAGTAGGGCGGCCATATCATGAGAAAAAAGAGATAAGACGATACAGAAGGTGTTATGACAATCCATTCATAAACTGACATGTGCGTGATATAGGCTGCAAATCAGGTGCATATTCAGCTGGATATTTGTTATAAACAGCAGATGGCCAACTGTTGTTTTAGTTGTAAGGGTAAACCTATATGTTAGCAATGTACTCTGAAATACAAACTAACCAGGCAACAGGCAACATTGTTTTTTATTGGAATTTTGGTTTCATCTAATGCTATTATTTCATGACTTAAAGTTTGTAAAAATGCTGTTTTGTTTTGTTTCAGTCAAGCAGGGGTGTATCCATGTAAACTTTGCTTGACAAAGGTCAACAGTATGAATAAATCTTGAACTCACAGCATTGAGGAGGTGACTGTCCACATGGGATTGTTACAGTTGTTCCTTCTGTTGTAGTGAAACCAGGAACACATTGTATTGTGTAGTCAACTTCCCCTGCCACTGGATCAATAGGCACAGACGCTCGGTGTAAGTGGAACAGGACATCGCATACTGAAAGAAATATGGAGTATACTATTTCATTATTTTACATTCTTAACCAGGACTAGATCACCTCAATGGTGATTTTCTCCAAGTAGCTAGGGGGAGGTGGTCAAGTTGTAGCTGCACCCAGGTTTGAACCGACAACATGCTACTGATGCCAATGGGCCAACCCAGCATCTTAGACCACTCAGCCACCCGGCCACATCCCCAATATATTCATCTTTTGTAACTACAGCTAACACAAGGCTTTCTCTTCTTCTTAGGCACCTATTATAATCTTGTGCACTCTGATATGATGAATATAACCTTTAACTATAGGTTATAAGTGACAAATAAAGATATTGGAATCTATGATGTGCGATGGTTCAGAATATCAGAATTAGCGACTTGTGATGTGTTTCAGTGAAATGAGTCATAAGTCGCAAAATTGATACTTTTCAAAGTGATTTATTTCTAAGTTATCTCAGTTATCCTATATTCGCATTTCTAAGGTCATCTTATGGAGTATATTTAGGTACTTTATTAGTTATTATCCACCCAGAGATATAAATAAGTTTTTTTTTCAAAAAAAACCCATCCAACTTATAATATAGGAACACTACTTAGATGTCCTTGATGTTTACTATTAGAATCCACTTGAGCTCATCTATTCAAATATGATCATATCTCAAAATCCATTTTTTGTGACTTGTGACTCATTTTTTCGTGAAACACAATTTACAGTTTATCACAGATTTCATTGTGACATGTAGGTATAACAACTTACTACACTGTCCTGCCTCTCCACAGTTCACAGGCTCAGATGACACAGCCTGGTATCCATATGCACAGACATAGATGTATTGTCCATTTGTCTCATCAACCACAGCGTTGGACAGCCATGGGAATGATGGCACATCACATACTGTAGGGAAAGTTTGTTTGAAAAATATGAACTCAAAACAGCGTTTTTAAACTATCAGAAGGATTACCAATACTCTCCAATTCCAAAGGAATACATTTTATTCAATTAGTCAGGTCTGGTTTTCAGTCAGCAATGGTCATAATTTAGATTTCAACTCACAACACTGAGGGGGTGACTGTCCACATGGGATTGTTACAGTGGTTCCTACTGTTGTAGTGAAACCAGCAACACATTCTATTGTGTAGTCAACTTCACCTGCGACTGGATCTGAGGGAATGGTCGCTCTGTGTAAACTGAACGGAACATTGCACACTGAAAAAAAATAGAATATTATGTGCTCTGCATTGCCTCAAGTGACACAATTTGATCAATTGGGTATCAATTGTTTAATGCTCAAGTTAATTTAATGACATTTGTTTGGAAGGCAAGTCCAAAAACTCATGGCAAAGAAACAGTTGTGGGTCAGATTTTCTGACTCATATGCAGTCGCAATCATTCATTCAATTCATACACACTCTTTATTGTTGAAATTGATGTCAACAAATTTTAGTTTTTCATTTTGTCCATGACTTATGATGGTTGGAACCACTTGGTCTTGATAGCATGCAGGGATGTCTAAAAACAAATAGGTCATATAATATGCCTGAACAATCACTTTTGCATTCATTCCTTGATCAATCTGAATAATTCTGAATCATAAAATAACTATACCACATTCTCCCGCATCTCCACAGTTCACAGGGTCAGATGAAACAGCCTTGAAACCAAATGCACAGACATAGTTGTATTGTCCATTTGTCTCATCAACTACAGAGTTGGACAGCCCAGGGAATGATGGCACATCACATACTGTACAAGAAAATGGAAAATTGGTGTTAATACTATGAACTCAATATGCCCATATTATGCCCCAATGAAAATGAAAATGGAAACTGATTTAGTAACGCATGAACTTTGCATTAGAAAAATGAAATCCTAAATGTTATTCAGATGAATCATTTTTATAACACAAAAATTAATAACAGGATTATGTGTGTTCCCTATTAGAAACACTTACAGCATTCACATTACATACTGTACAAGACAATGTTGGAAAATTTGTGTCAAACTTATGAAATTAAATCTTTTTTGAACAGTCAAAATGATAACATGATTCTGTAAATGAGAATGATCATGTTGAATTGAAATTACCAGGTTTCATGTTCAATTCCCAAATTGAAATGAAAATGAAAACTGATTTGGTGAAGTAGAAATATTGCGTTTAAAGGTTATCTAGATCAGAATACCATAACAAGATTGTGTTGGCCGCCCATTAGAAACACTTACAGCATTGAGGGGGTGACTGTCCACATGGGAGTGTTACAGAGGTTCCTACTGTTGTAGTGAAACCAGGAACACATTGTATTGTGTAGACCACTTCACCTGTCACTGGAGCAACAGGCATCGTCGCTTGGTGTAAATCAAATGGTGCTAAGCAGTCTAAAAGAAATGAGGGACCGTTTAATTGATTAATAGATTAAAAAATTGATGGAAAAGCAACTCAACAAAAACAGTCATGGGAACGAATCAAGTTGGTATTTTGTAAGTTTATTGGCGTTCCTGACGCGTTTCGCCTTTCTTGGGCTTCATCAGAGGATGTGATTGATAGATTCATCAACATTTAATACAAATTTGCTAAGATTTTAGAACATATTGTTTTATCTACATATAATTACCAAGAGGATATTAGAATAGCCCTCATCTTCAATCTTCACTCACAAGTAATTGAGCGAGTTGTATGCCAGATTAAAGCTAGAAACAATCTATCCTTGTTCATTGTGAACTATTTTTATATTCAAATTTCGTTCATAAGCATTTGGTATTATACAAGACTTATCAAGTCTTGTTAGAATAAAATATATGGCCCAATATCTTTATATCAGATTCACAGTGAATTTATTCCATGCACTGTAACAGAGATGCATGGTGACACATGCAATAGGGTATTTGCATGTGCCGCTGCACATGTCTGTCACAGTGCATCCTGGGATAAATTCAGATGAACTCTGACATACACATATTTGGCAACATTTTTATCGAAAATTGCAAGAATGTTTCTCCAATATTTTAGCTGTTTTAAATGGTCAATAACAACCAAATGCATGGTGGGAAAGATGGGGACTTGTCTTATGGAAACATATATAACGCATGGATATTGATATTAGAACATTGATAAATGTTAAAAATGGTATGTTTTCTAAATATGTTATACTGTACCAATAGTCCCATAATTCAATGCAAATCTAGATTCAAAATGGCGGCTATGCAAATCCCCTATTTCCTTACTAGCAATAGATTCTATAGGACGCAATGACTATTAAAGTAAACACACTGCACATTCAAAATAAATGAAAAATCATTTGATGTGAAAGAGTTCAAGCCAAAAAATGTGTATAGAGAGCTAGCTATGTCTACTAGACCTGACTTTATGTTGGAAGTTAGCTGGTTGGAATGATATCTTAAAAGATGAGGAGTTTGTGGGAACAAAACAAATATTTTATGGGAAAACAAATTTCAAATTCCATATGAATGCAGCAAGATTGCCAAATGGCAGGCATTACAATATAGGATTTTTCACAAGACGATAGGCTGTAATAGTTATTTGTCGCAAATTAAATATCAAAAATCGACGAAATGTTATTTCTGCGAGGAGGACAACACCATAGATCATTTTTTTTTATTATCTGACCATCCTAATATAATATGGCAAGGAATGGAAGAATGGGTCAGAAAGAGGGAATTACTGTCTGTATTTGATGTAGACGATTTTGATCGCATTACGATATTGCTAGGATACAGTGGGGAGAGGCCCAAAACACACTTCTTAAATTGGTTAATAACAGCAGCCAAAGACTATATTTATCGTCAGAGAATATTCCATAAGAAAGAGGTTGTGTTAGCAGCTTTTCTAAACGAAGCCAGTCTTAACTTGAGAGTATAATAATACGGTACAAGGCCTGGAGAAAAAGAAAACAAATTCCTGGCGTAAAATGCTAGAAGAGGTCAGATGTTTGTCATTGATATAAGGGAAAAGTCCCAAACTTGTTTTAGCTGCTAGGCAGCTGCTCATTGTTAAGAGTAGAGTAAGCGTGTCCTGACCCACCTTGTGTGAAGAGAGAAAATTATTAGAAAAAAACAAAAAAACTATGAAAAATAAGGTACACTGCATATTTATTGTCTTAGAAATGTAAAAGCCACGACGGCAGGATATGTTTGAATAAAACCTTTTTCAAAAACAAAACAAAAACTAAACACACTGCTAGAAACAATAACTTTTTTGTTTTACAATAACTTACTGCACTCTCCAGCATCTCCACAATTTACAGGGAAGGATGATGCAGCCTGGTAGCCAAACTCACACACATAGGTGTACACCCAGTTTTCCACATCAACCATGTAGGTCAATAGTCCAGGAAAAGTTGGTACATCGCATACTGTTAAAGAAACCATTGAAATGGGTGTCAACTCAAAATTTGGTTTTAAACGGTTTGCTCCTGCCCCATGAGAACAGAATGGCACATCATTATATCATTATATGGTAACTGCCGAATATATGGAGAAATCCAGAAAATGTACCTGTATATGGATTATAAAACGTTGGCAAATCAAATTAGATTCTAAAACAAATTGATACACATGTGGGTCAGATTTTCAGAAAATGTACAATTGGCGTTCACCAATCCACTCAAATAACCCATATTTCAGACGAAAATAAAGTTCAAAATACAGTTCAACCTAAGCAAACAGATTGCTAGAATCTATGCAAAGCAAAATATACTCGAATTCACCTAGTATTGACCAAATTGCAGCCTACTTTAGCAGAATTTACTAAATGTGTACAGCTGCCAATTGTACATTTTCTGAAAATCTGAGAATGTAGCATAATAGAGGTACAGCCTATTTTACCTCTGGGTGAATGTAACGTGTCACAGGGAAATCAATTATAAATCATATGAAATAGATTAAGATAATACTATTTGACCAGATGAGGTCAAACCTATTCCAATAATGGTGAACATTAAAATCATAGCTCATTTTTCTGTAACACATTACATATCCTCATGTGTTCTAAGATGCCCAAAGGTTGTTGCACAATGGCTGTTCATTCCATATTATTGGCTGTTTGCAGCCTGTCTGTTGCTCGCTGACATTTGTAAAGAACATTGCTCATTCTTTGGCCTACAAATGAGAATCAGTTGCGCAACAAATTAGGTGGTGCTCGTTTAGGGTTAGAGAGTAAGATCTACAGGGTTAGAGAGTAGGGTCGACAGAATTGTTGATAGGACACTTCACAATGAGTGGAATTGGAGCCTCTATGAGTCATGATTCAGTATACTCTTCTTTGCGACACATTGGCATCTAACCAACCAAGCTAAAAATACTTCTAAAAGGACTTTTTATTTATTATATTATATATATAGCTATATCTGGTAGTATTGATGAATCTCTTCAGGCCCAGGCTAGTATTATCAGGGTCTTAAGACATCTCGGCTTCTACATTCCATGGAATAAGGTCTCCCCCCCTTCCCAGATATGTACCTACTTGGGCATTAAAATCAACTAAGTAGACATGACACTAAGTCTCCCAGAAGGAAAGTTGAAGAAACTCCAAAATATTTTGGATGAGCATATCAATGCTAAGATTATTACCAAGAAATCTCTCGAGCAACTAAATGGGCTTATATCCCATTGTGCCCAAGTGGTAAGGGGGGGTCGCACCTTCAGCCGCCGATGTTATGATTTATTTAAAGAAATGGTGACAAAGGGAAAGAAATTTCTGCCCATCTCCACTACCATGAAGGAAGACCTAAGATGGTGGCGAAATTTCTCAAGAGTTTTTAATGGTGTTGCATATTTCCAACAGCCATTGTATGACTTCCCAATGGTTTCGGATTCTTCGTTCAAAGGGTCTGGGGTGTTCCTCCAAGACGATTGGCTAGCTGGAACATGGTCATAGGAGATATTTAAGGAGTTTAATACAGACTGTGCTCATATCTCCCCCCACCAAGTGATCCTGAATTTAAATTCGACAACATTAACGTTCTTGAACTCTGGCCCATATTGCAAGGCCTTCATAGGTGGTGTAACATTTTCAAGGGACACTCAGTACTGATGTTCATAGATAATACTCAAGTCATCTATATGTTGAAAAATGGCTCTAGCTCCAACAAAACTTGCCAACAATGGCTGAGAGAAATATTCTGGATATGCTTTATTTATGACATTGTGATTATTCCAAAATACATTTCCTTACAGAATAACCTGGTCGCTGACTCTCTTTCTAGACTGGCCTATGACAAAGTTAATGTTAACATGTATGAACTATTGTCTGGATCATTCTTGCGCTGCTTTACAGAATTATATGACTTTTTCTCCAACAGGGATAAAGGAGCTGGAGTCGGAGGCGAGGCAATTGAAGTTGAAAGCTTTGGCACCAGCAACTAGGAGGTTAAGAGCAGGTCAATGGCGATGCTACCTTGGATTCTGTGATAAGTTTCAATTTTCTCCTATTCCTTGCAATACAAATCAGTTGTGCCTCTACGCAACATTTATTGGTCGTTATATGAAGAGTTTGTCTGTGACGTCCTATATCCAGGCAGTTAGCTTTTACCACCAACTTTATGACCTGCCTTCTCTTCCAACCAAAGACAACCGTGTTGAATTAATTATTAATGATTTGAAAAATTCATCTGACTCTACAACTGATTCGAAATCACCACTGTTGCCTTCTCATCTAAGGAAGATGTCTAAAATTATAGATTTTAGCGACAGACTGGAACTGACATTATTTCTGTGATCCTGTTTCTATTCAGGACATTGTTAAGAGTTTCTCATGTGATAAAATCCAACCATACGTTGGTACGAGATGACATTGTGTTCCACGATTGGGGCATGGTTGTGTGTGTACGATCTTCAAAGACATCGTCAAAGAGGGATCCACCAAGTTATATTCCAGTCCATAATCTCCCAGAAAATGTCATTTGCCCCGTTTATTGGCTAAAATACATGTTGGCATGTTATCATATTGGTAGAAAATCTCCACTATTCACTGTTTCTGATTCAAACTTAACTTACCAAACCTTCGCTGCTGGACTTAATGACTTTTTAAAGAAGGCTGGTATTTTAGGAAATTCTTCTTCTCATTCTCTTCGTCAGGGTGGAGCTACTCACATGGCCTCGTCGGGCTGCTCGATTGCAGAAATTAAGGACAGAGGATCCTGGCGCTCCAACTGTGTGTGTAAATATATTAAACCCCCCTTTCCTTGAAGAAGAAGATGGATGAGCAACTCTCCAGCTATATATAACATTTCATTCATTGCATAAATTTATACAATGTCTTAGGGCTTTTGCCTCTCTCTCTTTCTCTTTTTCTCCCTAGATTGGCGTGTTGGAGAAATAAAATATCTGGCTGCCAATCTTGTGAGTTATGTTGATGTGTCCACTACGGATAGACTATGTGGAGACGAAGCGGGAACTGCCGTCGTCGATTGTAGCGACCGGAAGTGGAACTCTCCTCGCCGCCTCAGCTGGTCACCTTGCCGACGTTGTCATCCTGGTATAAAAGCAGCGCCTCCGCGACGATGGAATCATTCCTCTGCTGGCCTTCCTACCGTGCACATCGCTGCTTGAAATATTTAGCTTAATGTATCTTAGGCTGGAGAAATAAAATATCTGGCTGCCAATCTCGTGAGTTATGTTGATGTGTCCACTACGGATAGACTACATATGAAATATACTATTTTCAAAATCTTGTTTACTTAACTATGACTAATTGAGTTTTTTCTCACAATCACCACAGATAACGTACTAAATGTAAGCTCTGAATATGATGTAACAAAAAGTAGAAAGAACCTGTATTTCAACCCATATGACGTAGGATTTAATCCAATGGAGTGCAGAAATTAGCAATTGAAAAGTTACGTGAGAATCAACTATATATTTGTATTGTATTAAAGGACATCAAGACTTCACATGGCACACCCAAGGACTACATTCTTGCCCTCAAAGGAAGTAATAGGACTAACCTGTACAGAAGAAAGACTTTGGGGAAAGATCATTGACTTGGGTAAACAAGGTTCAAATATCTACTCTGGCACTAGTGCTAGTTGGTTGTTAATAATGTAGGAATCTAATGTATAAAGTTCAAGAAGGGTTTTGTTTGTCAGGCATGTTCTGGGAATCTGTGATCTCCCCTTTTCTGCCCTGTTCAGTTCTGTCAGCTCTCTTTGGAGGACATTATATGTGATTTGTGAAGATATCTCGGGTGAAAATGTGATTTTCAAGCCCTTTTTAATCAGGAGAGCCACACTCTATTTATAGCTTGGGAAAGCCCCTGTTGGGAACTAGAAGAGTATTAGGTCATGCTTCTATGTCCCAAGGCAATGTGGGATTCCCATGAGACCATCCACATCACTGATGACGGAGGGATTGGAGGGGGAGGGAGAGAGTGGAGAAGAGGGGAGGGAGATGGTGGGGGTATCGGAGGGTGAGGGGGAAGGGTGAGGGGAGAGTGAACAAGAGGGAGAGGGTGGGGGAACATCAGAGAAAAAGGGGGTGTAGGAGAGGGAATGGGGAGTGAACTGAAGTGTGGGAGACAGGAGGACCGTCCAGAGGATGGGTACTTTGCAAGTAATACATGCGCATGAACAAACAAAAGACAAAATCAATCAACAAATCAAGCTTTACTCAAGGAACAATAACAATATCTATGTCCACTCCAGGCAGATATTTGTTTAAGAAAATTGTTGAATACATACCACAAGCAACACTACAAGCATCAACACATGCTACAGGCACAACACTGTTAGGTGCCCAGCCAGGGTCACACTCATACGTGATGGTACTGGCTATCGCATCCACATTCACCACTGTTCCATATTCCAAAATAATATCTGGACATGCTAAAATATAACAGAATAAATAGATTGATTTAGTATTTTAACAGTTATTACTCTAGAAGTTACAGTTTCCTTCATAAGGACTCACATAAACACAAAGAGGCTAGTGCATTTTCACATCTCTGGTGTCTCTTTGACACTAACAGAATCACGTTAAAAGGTAACACAAAGTAGGGAATAGGCCTGGACTTTTAAGCCATCCACTGAGCTCCAAAATATTGATTTTCGTTCTTGCGTTGGGGCACTAATTTATGTGAGCGTATTTGAATTGCTAATACGCCATATTAAGTTATCCCAAAAGTTATCCCTGCCTCCCTGTAATTCCCTGAAACCTTTGAGAATTTGGGCAGTGATTCTCGCAGTGAGAGCATTATGTGACCAATAGCCTGGCTTCTTGTTAATAGCCCAGAGGCAGAAAATCATTTGTTTGGTGAACCTTGCATTTCGGGTCATAACTATGTCTTTAGAGGGATTCCAAATCTCCAGGAACGCAATATTTTGAATCTGCCAATGTCCACTTTGAGGAATTTTAAGCATTGATGTTTGAAAATATTTGATAATACCTCATAAAGGTCATGGTCAAGGTCATTTTGAGGCGTTTTGCAAAGGAAATAATGCACTGACACCAAGTTAAAAAACACAGTTTTAGGGTAAATTATTTCCTATTGATATCAGTCACTTCACGTTAGATCCAGTAACTTTTCTGTTATTGAATCAATTTAATTTCATTATCTTTTTCCCCCAAATAGTTAGAACTACAGGTCACATTCAGAGTGGAAACAGGTAGATTCGGAATCAGGAGATTCTTGAGATTTGGAATCGATCAGAAAGAAGTCGATATGACCCAAAATCCAAGGTTCAAATAAATCATAAGTGAGTGCATATCAAAGTAGTAAAAGGTTGTGTTTGTGTGAGGCTTGGGTGAGGGTCGGGGAGTGGATTGACACTGTGGAATGTAAACAGTTATCTAACTTATATTTATCTAGTTTCATCATGGTACACCCTCTTAATGGAGGCAATACATGGTGTGCAATAAACATAGTATGATAGTATGTGTACAATAGGAAGTGAAGTAATGAAACGTAGCATGAGATGACAGGATGTTTATTCCAGAGAAACATTATAAATAATAAAAAAATATGTATGTACAAAAAAAGAGTTTAAAAGAGTAGGCAGGCAAGCCATCTGCACACATATGACCATTGCCTCACCAGCCCCCAACCCAAATGGGCTAACTTGGATGGCCCCATTTTTACTATTCTTGTCGCACCTTGGTTTTGTTCCTGTTACAATTATACCCCCCCCCCCCACCAACCCTCCCAACCCTCTGCCACCATTACCACCACCACCAGCCAGACCGTGTTGATTAATACTATATTGGTCAATGTCTTGAAACTGCTTACTGTTGGTAACACAATTAGGGGCATTATAATAAATGCTGAATCCAGGCCTCGTAGTATCGAAGTCACTTACAAAGCGCAGCATAGTTGGTTCTATTGTTGTAAATGGCTCGGCTGGTGTGTCTCCTGTTATTCTGAAAAAACAAAATCTAATGAGCTTTTTGAAGTTAAAGCACTTATTGTAGTTCTCTGTTCAGTGCAAGTCTTCAGCTAAGCATTTTCATAAGCAAATTTAATCAGGAAGCAATTTATTGCAGCAGGTAAGGGTATACATAAATCTAACACAGACCCTGCACCCATGACTCATTCTTCTCAGTCAAGAAGTCATATTTAGTTAACTAGTTTAGTCATATTTGGAACAACTTGTTTAAGATCACTCTTTAGGGACTGTTCATTACTGGAACTACATCAATGCAAGGAGGGGGGGGGGGGGTGAGAGGTGAATTTTCAGGGGGGTGGGGAACCCGTTTTTGAACAGACTCTGAAGGGGGTTCACCTCTTTTTGCACAGACTCTGAAGGTGGGGGAGGCACATAGTGAGACTTAACTGACTCACTACCCCGATGAAATAACTGCCTGTCTCTAGTAACACTGCCTTCTTTTGACGATGATGTCAAAGTCTAATGACTTATGTTTTCTTTACCACAACCACACCAACCAGTGTCTACATGTTGCCAATGAAGTAGCTGTCATCACTCAAGTGAAATCTCTGATTGTTCCTTTGTCATCAATCTTAAAGATGAAGATCAGTATTAAACAAGTGTGGTCGGGAGGTGGGGGTCATGAAACTTTGCACACACTTTGAAGGGGGGGGGGCAAGAAATTTTGCACAAGACGTTATAGGGGGGTTATACAATTTTGTGCAAGAATATTTCATAAATTCTCCTCCCCCCCTAGTGGTTAATTATGAACAGTCCCTTATAAATGAGCTACTCACTGACCAATTCATATATGACAAATAAAACGTCACACAAATATGAAATTTTGTCAATGAAAGTATTAAAACATCTCCACTGACGATAACAACAAAATTGCATGGATCCCTTTAAAACAACTTACGCTTCAGAGTATCCAGAGAATCCATTGACATACAAAAAATCCCAGCCATCCTCTATGCTTTGTGCTGTAACTGTGAACATGACCTCACACTCGACTCCAGGCAAATCTATGGTCCAGGTACAATCTGAATAATCAGGGTAGTTGTTGGGGTAGTTTGGTGAAGTGATTGTACCACAAGGTGCTGTCAGAACACCTCCACACTGCGAGCATACTTGATGCACTTCTGTAAGATAATACTTGGATATAGCACAGTCTAAGGCTTGGTTTTCGCAATGCATAATCTGTGACAGTCTCAAGGAATTCCAGTCTTTGTATTATTCAATTTTATTATGTTCCTAAAACAGCTAGTTCTGCAACAAACATAACTATTTGCTTTTGTGGATTTCATTTATTTTTCTCACACTTCACATTTTACTGAACTTACTGTGAATGAGAAGGATGATTGGTAGAATCCATGTGAAACCCATCATCATTGATTCCTTCCCGTTGATCACAATCAATCAGATTAAATCTAGAATAAATAGAAAGATTGATTTTTAAGACAGTGCACATGTATACAGTATCAGTGGCAAGTATTTCCAGCTGGCTTTAGTGCTACTGCTTGCCTATACAGCTGCACAAATTAGAGTGACAATATGAGATGTGTTTCAGGGAAATCAGTCACAAGTAGCAAAATTGTTATTTCTCAAAGTGTCTTTTCCACAAGATTTCTTAATTAGAATGTTCTGATCTTTAGAGGGATTAATGAGTATAGTCATATGAATACATGTATCAACTTATGGGACATTGTAATAAATGTATCTTTGTATTTTGAAGGACTTTGTATAGACTATGTTTAGTTATTTTACTGGCAATTACCCATCTAGAAACAATGCAAACTTTTTTTTTCAAAAATAGAATATAAGACCTGCAATATAAAAATACATATTTTTTTATTATTAGATGTCCTAGTATGTATCATTGGAATTGACTTGATTTCATCTTTTTAAAAATGATAATATCTCAAAATCCGTCCAGGGGTATGCAGGATCGCGCTTTTTGTGCTCTATATGTAGACATCAGTCACAGTCGATCAGGGCAAATTGTTGGCAGAATTTTAGGACTACAGTAAGGTGTGAGACTGATATAGGCCTGGAACTGGATGTGTTACAGAATAACCCTCTATTTTATTGTATTATCAATGGTATAAGCGATTTGCAGCTGTTGATTGGTTTAAGATTTTTATTGAACCAGACATTATGCAAGGAGTACACTATTCGCAGAAAAGCTGATTTAAATTAACTAGAACAAATATTAGAAAAATTACTTGAAATATAGCACAACGTAAGCAAGATATTCTATTTGCGAAATTATACAAATACAGTAATAACAAAATAGGTATAACCTTAATATATGCCAGAATTTTGCAGATAATCAAAGAAAAAATGAAACCATACACCCGGGACAGTATCCTATGCACGACAAATGGTAAATATTACTCAAGATATACAAAAAGAAAAACTTCTCAGTATCACTATTCAATAATACATTTCATCACAATGAGCAAGGAAATACAACAGTGCAAATTGTGCTGCCACCTATCAGAATCAACAACAAATTGTAGGGCTCGAACGAGCGAGATAAGTCAAAAATTAAGTGCAAGTGTCACCAGCTGGTGGTTTTTCAATACAGTATCACAAAGTAGACAAATTCATATATACAATCAATCCTTTGCCATCACAAGTCAGGCAATCAGGCACCCAGATATCATTATCTTCGTCAAAAAGTTGTTAAAAAAGCTGTTTCAATGTCCTTCCAATGGCACCAACAAGCTCTTTCTAATAGATTATTTTTGCCAATATTTGATATAAACCTTATGTGGATCTTTAAAATTATAAATTATATCAGTACGCTTATGAAAGTCATGGTACAACCAAAAAATGTTCAAATATCTCTGTAGACGCCAATATGAGAGTGGGAGGATCTTAAACTCTAAATGAATAGCAACATTAGTGTTTCTCTGTAATACGCCTCTGCCATTATACATTAACAGATTTTTAGGCAGTTGTTTGGTATAATCTGCAGCCTTTTAACATGCGTTTTGTTTGTGAGAGTCATCACAATATTTCCGAATTCCAAAACAGGCAGTATATGAGTTTTGTTAGTCTATATATCAAATTTTACAAAGCCTTCTATACAATGTTTATCTATTACAAATTGAGTTGATAAGAACGATACAATTTAGACAATCATCTAGCAAAGTCGCCGCTTAGATAGAACATAATCTAAAACAAATCTAATAATATGGTAGTCTGCCTTGCACTGCAACTTGTATTGTTTATTTCTCATAGTCACATTATGTATGTAACAATCCTGTGAAGTATGTATATGACTGATTTAATAATCTCAGGGAAACCTCTCGGGTAACTTCTGAAGAACCTCCAGGATGCAAGTTTTTTGAAGGTGGTGTACGTGACTAGACATGTGTGCCTAGACGCTAGAATACTATACGTGGAGAAGTATGTTTGATAGTGAAGTATTATGAACAAAGTAATTTAAATACACCATGAACCATTAGAGAAGGGACGGACCCCTTTATTTCATTGACATTCGCTGACATTGACAGAATTTCTGGACTTTTAAAACTGGCCTGAAACTGCCGCCAAAATGGCCGATTCTAACATCAACCTGGATCAACGGGACTCACCTATTATCGCCCAACCTAAACTGAATCACGACAAGAGTTGGACTGAAAGCCTATCATTCACAGACAATGAATCTACTAAAAATGAACCAACATTGACAGAAAACGACTTGCCACTTACTTCTACCCCCATACCTGGTAAAGTTATGAGTCATGATAGTGTAGGAACAACAAAAATCATGAAACATAGGGAAACAGACAGTGACGAAAATGGGGAAGTATCAGGTTCGTTAAATAACTCAAACACAGTCACCTTCCTATCGGAATTGGCGACTGAAAATAAATTAAACGTCTACTTACCAAACCTTAATGCAACTTTACAGGTGGATGTCTCTGAGGTTTATTACGAATCGGACCAGGGCTTTTGTGCTCAAAGTGAAAGCACAAACAAGGTCTCTCCGTCAGTAGAGGGCTTAGCCATGGCGTCCACTAATCCTAGCAGCATCAGCGACAAATCTGCAAACTGTCAGGAAACAAGTTTGGTCAGAGATGAAGCTAATCCAATTCAAACCATGAAATATGCCGAAAGTAATACCGATATAGAAAAACAGAGCAATTTATTCTGCTCCCAGGGATTTAGTTTCTTTCAGAAGCAAATGTTCGATATGTTTATTCCGGTTGTTACGTCTGCCATAAGGGAAGCTGGTTCTCAATTCCAAATAATTGTGCAGGCACATCTCACATCGAGTAACAAGCAAATCGAGAAAATTGATGCTAAATGTAGTGCTAACTCCCTGGAGGTACAGAAATTAAAACAACACAATAGTCAGAATAATATCTCGCTACTAGTTCAGGCCGAAATCAAGAATAACATGGCCGATAGCAAAGTGAACGCTTACGAAGGGAAGGCAATAACGGAAAACCAAGCTGAAATAGGGAAACTAAGATCAGCCGTGGATAATTTAACACAAATGGTCGGAGACTTACAAAGGGAAGTTCCACCACCCTACCTCAGGAATGGACATTTCCCACCACCGCATATTCCACGCAACTATGCGATGGCTGCCCGGGGAATGATTAGGATGAGTCATCCAAGACCTCTACCGAAGCCACGGCAGCATGGCCCGATCACAAACGGTCCCCCTCGGTCATCGAAGAAAGGTCATACGATCCTGGTCATTGACGATTACCCAGAGCTAGGAAATGAAAACATTGTAGAAGACATCGTATCTATGTTCAAACTAATCAAACCAGATGTGACGGCAGATAAATTTGATCAGATATACCAAATTGGCCGGGAATCTGACGAAAGAATCAGACCGGTCATGATACGTTCACCAAATAGCGACATGTTAACAACACTTATGGATAAAATAGATCAGATAAAAAGCGATGATGTACGATGCAGAGACATCACACTAAATCAACATGGTCTTAAGGTGCCACATTACCATTGCAATCTGCTCAGAGATTGTACTGATCTACTGATTCTCAATAAGCACGACGCAAAACACGTAGGTAGCCACATCCTGATCCTTGACCAGTCATACTCCGTTCACGACTTGAATGAACTTCCGGAGGGCTGTCGGCCTGAAGACGCTAGACATGTATCGATTGACAATGGAAATGGGATCGGTTTTAAAAGCGAACAATATTTTTTGTCCAACATGTATCCATCTCCCATTACATTTGATGGGAAAGAATATAGATCTGTAGAGCATGCTTACCATGCTGAAAAGGCAAAACAAGCTGGAAAACCGGAAATTGCCGAAACCTTCCGACTGACCCCGTCGCCATATGTAGTAAAAGAACAAAGCGCACAGGACTTAAAACCACCTAAAAAATGGCACGAAGGTCAATCACAGCTACTAGAAAAACTAATGAAAATGAAATTTGAACAAAATGACATCCTAAAAGAAAAACTAGCAAATCTCACGGAAACCCACCTCTACGAGATGACATCAAACCGGAAGTGGGCCACTGGTGTAAACTTGCCAAGAACGGTCGAGAACGGGAGAAGAACAACTTTGATGTCGGACAAATTCAATGGCAAAAACACCTGCGGACTGCTCATAGCCAAAATAAAGCAAGAACTATCCCATTAGACAGACTTCAGAACACCAGATAAGTGGAACAACATTCTTTTGACTTGCACTATAGACAGGAGTCACAGATATCACTGAATATTGCCATACCGCCATATGCCATATATACCTAGCGACAATGGAAAACGTCCTGATCCTAGGAGACTCCAGGGCCAGAAACCTAAGCAGCCATCTAGCAAGATATATGGACGCACCCTTTGAAATAATACACAAAAGTGGAGCCAGTATCTATGATATTTCATCAATGGCCATGACACAAATCAACTTATCTAAACCAACACAAATTATAATAATATCTAGTGTATGCAGCATCACATACAAAAACAGACACAACGGACTAGTAGACATACGTTACACTGACATACAATCGGCAGTTAACTCATACATGCAAGAAATCTCAGAGGCACATACACACATCTCAAAATTGATCACCACTAGACTAAAACCGATCATCTCATTCGCTATGCCAACTGGTATGTGCCTCGAGACATACAACAATAGACGTAGGATATACAACGGTGAAATCTCCAAAGAAGACTGTTTTGTCCCTAAACTGTCAGGATAAAAATGTGTCATAGTAAATATCCAACAAATCCAACACTTTTCTTTTTTGAATATCATTTTCCTTTTCTAAGATATCCTAAGACATAATCAACATGACTTATGGATATCTTGATATCCGAATAGATACTTTCTTGGATTTCGGATTTTCTTTTTCTCACAGAAATGTGCACATAGCCATGGTCTGATGTCATTCCTTGGTAGGTCTGCTGCATGCTGGTCATCGTGTATAGGAAGGGGAGGGCTAATACATTGTTTGGACTAAGTTTATGTACTTACTATTTCATTAAATGCTTGAGCTTTTTCAATAAAATCAGTTTCCATGGCAACCATCTAATATCTCTGGAAATAAAAATGATATAAACTTGATGGCGCACAACTCAGTTGATTAGAACTGCATCTCCCCAAGTCACACAAAATGGTCCTCCCTCCACTCACACACTCAGAGCGACCTCAAATCTAGTTCAGGGGAGAACTCGTGGGATGGGTGAGTATAACCATGCTCCCAGTCTATCCATGACAGTGAGGAAAAGAACAGAAAAGTCAGAACTCCGATCACTGTCATGGAATCAGATCACTGTCATGGGATTTGTGCAATGTGCAATAGCAGCAGATCACACATGTCATGGGTAATAGGGGAGTCGTCATAGTAAAAAGACTCCTTGTAATGGGTGAAAAGATCTGAGTAATAACGAAATAGTCGGTGCCATGAATATATTTGTTTTGTAATGGGAAAAGGTGTCTTAGTAATATATTTTGGCTATGCGTAATATGTGAAAAAAAAAGAGGAAAAGTCTGTAATATTACATATACGGTACAGATGACGACTCTGGGACGCAACAGAAGACCTAGGGAAACACCCACACCAGGATTTATTAAACCAGATCGTACAAGAAATAGGCAAAAAAACAAAAGACTTCAACACAGCTCACAAAGCAGCTACACCGTGGACGGGTAGGAAGATACATAGGTACCACCCATCCAACTCCTCATACACACATAACTACGACCTACTAGATACCGATGGGTGCCATTTAAATGAAGACCAGCGAGATTTCTGGGCAAAAGCAATCTCGAAGTGTGTTGTTAAAAATGCAGAAATTAGACAAAAATAGGAACAATTATAATAACCAACATCTGATTTAAAAATTTAAACTCAGAAATTGGACAAAAATAGGAACAATTATAATAACTCACATCTGATTTCAAAATTTAAACTCAAAGAACTAAAACCCGATGCCTGTGGCTCCTCTCTCTCTCTCTCTCTTTTTCTTTCTTTTTTTTACAAATCTTTTCTTTTTAGAAAGGTTTCCTTGTGTATAACTATGCATGTTTTAAAATACTCTATATAAGCGCTATCTACGCAGCCAAGTGTTATGTGACATTAGTACTACCAATCTCTGGTGGATGATGTTGAAACATCATGGAGAAAGCACCTTTTGTGAGTGTCTTGTGATGCGTGACTGGTGGGTATCTTATGGTATAACAGTGTGTTTGGGCCGTGGTGCATCACCAACCAGAGCAGCCAGCAACTTGACATTAGAACTGCGCTGCTTTGGTGGGGGATGCAACAGTGGTGCAGACAATATTGGTGACTTCTGATGATATATTATGTTCTTCACTCATTTATTGATCTTATATTTTTGTGTGTGCCGTCATTGCCTCTATACTCTGTACTTTGTCATAATTTTACCATTACCATTACTTGTTTTACATACGCTTGTATCCTTATGCTACTATGCTATTACTACTACTTGTTTCATATATTAATGTATCATGCTTCTCCACACCACAAGCAATAATTGCACAATATCTTGTCATGGAAAAATACAACTTGATTCTTTTAAAGCCCTTCAAGCATATAAGGGTATGGTTTTTGTATCCTGGAATATTAGAAGTTTACAAAAACACCACAACCAAATTGAAATTCTTATTGATCAGTCAGAGATAGATGTCCTTTGGGAATAAGCAAAAAAAGTGAAATCTTTCTAACAGGAGATGTCAACAACGACTTTGGACCTCTACAAACCTCTAAGTCGAACCTCTACATAGATTATAATAACATACTTTCTAAATATCAACTAACACAATTTATCAAAAAACCCACTAGAACTACACTAAAATCAAGCACTACAATAGACCACTTCTACTCAAACAGCCCCACTGTCACCAATGCAGGTGTAATAACAAACTCAACGTCCGACCACTTCCCAATTTTTGTTGTACGGAAAAAAATTAAAAATAAATACCAAACAAGCTCCTTCTGGGCCAGAAACACAAAAAACCTGGATCAGAAAATACTTAATGATATTGTTAGAGATGCTGACTGGACTGAACTTTGGACAACAAGAGATCCAGAGATTGCTTGGCAAGCAGTAATAAGCAAAATTAAATTTTACCTAGACAGAATGTGCTCAATGAATGAATTTAGGAATGTGAGGAAAAAACCCAAATGGGTCTCTAATAAATTAGTATCAATGATGAATGAAAGAGATGCTGTCTTCAAAAAAGCAAAAACAAAATCGGACACAGCAATACTCTCGGAAGCAAAAATCTTAAGAAATCTTGTAAACACTAACTGCCAAAAAGCAAAGTCCCAGCACATCAAAAACAACCTAGAATTCAACGCAAAGAACCCAAAACAATTTTGGAACTTTCTCCGTCCACTTATAAATCCAGATAAATTAAAAACAAAAACAACTATAACAATAGAAGAAAATGGCACGACAGTTCCCTCAAAGTCAGTCCCCAATGAATTCAACAAATTCTTCCTGAATATTGGTGCAGTACTTGCAGACAAAATTCCAAAGATTTCTGATGAAAATAACAGCCTACAATTTCAAAGGTCCGAATCAACCCCATTCAATTTCACAACAGTGTCGCCAAAATTTGTAGAAAAGCTGATAAAAACAATAGATAAGAACAAAAACTCAGGTATCGAAGGAGTCCCTGCTCACATACTCAAGCCATGTCTCATTGCCCTATCAGCACAAATGACCTATATTGTAAATTTATCACTGACTGTAAGCACTGTGCCACCAAGCTTTAAAAAAGCAACAGTGACACCACAATATAAAACAGGAATGAGATCATCCCTGACAAACTACAGACCAATATCCTGTATTTCCTTCCCAGCAAAAATTTTGGAAAAAGTAGTCCATCACCAACTCACAGAACATTTCGAAACAAACGATCTCTTCTATGATAAACAATATGGCTTTAGGAATGGACGATCAGTCCAACAAGCTCATATTGATTTCCTAAATGATATTTATACAAACCTCAACAATAAAAATTACAATCAGACAGTATTTTTAGACTTCAAAAGAGCTTTTGACACTGTTCACCATGAGACGCTACTAGAAAAACTTTCACTTTATGGCATAACTGGGATGGAACTACAATGGTTTAGAAATTATCTGTCAAATAGACAGCAAGTAGTCACCTGCAATGGAGAAATGTCCAATCAGGGACTAATATCATATGGAGTACCACAAGGAACCATTTTGGGACCGGTACTTTTCACCATTTATATAAATGACTTACATAAGGTGGTAAAAAAATCAAAAATACAACACTTTGCGGATGATACCCTAATCTATCTAAACAGTAAAGAACCAACTACATTGAATGAAATGCTACAATCGGACCTAGATGCCGTTAATACATGGTGCCAAAGAAACAAAATCTCAGTAAATGCAGAGAAATGTAGCATAGTCAACTTCAAATTCAGGAGAAAATTAGAGGAAGAAACTTTTACTCTCAAATTAGGAAATTCAGAACTAAACACGGCTGCAGAATACAAATATCTTGGTTTCACCCTAGATGAATACCTCACTTTCAAACCTCATATCCTCAACACGATAAAAAAAACGAGGTCAAAAATATCACTGATGTACAAAGCAAAATGCTCCCTCACACAAAAAGCAAAAATAGACTTATACAAAATGGCCATACTCCCGCAAATTGATTACTGTGATTTTATATATGATTCAGGCCCAAAAGCACTACTCACTAAACTACAAACACTCCAAAATTCAGCCCTAAGAATTATCTCAAACAAATCCAAATATGACAACATGGATAACCAATACACAATATTCAATATAATGCCACTACAAGAAAGAAGAGATCTACATGTATTAAACATGGCTCATTACTTAGCATCACTGCAAAACAACTTAGACCAAAGAAAACTAAAAACACGCAGTCATACAGAAAATAGGAGAAACCTAAGAGTTCTGCAGCCCACATCAACAAAAATAACAAACTCTATAGTATATAAATGTCAAACCAGATGGAATGAGCTGCCAACTGAGGCACATGTATGTATTGACAGAAAAGACTTCATAAAGTTCCTTACAAACTATTAAATATCTAGAAAATAGCTCCGCAAAGTGTAAACCACTAATAACCTTTGTATATAACCACTATCAACATTTAGCACATATGTTACCCTCTGTGCAATTCAACACTTCTATATATAAGTACTGTAATGACATTTTTATTACTTATACATATTGGTGCTACTTATATTTCCTTGTCATTTTAGTTCTATTACTAGATACACATGTTAGTGGTACTTATATCTTCTAATAATCATGGCTGGTTCAGTACAGAGGCAGTCATTAACATCTATGTATCTAATGTTTATCTTATGCTGGATGACTCAGTGCAGCGTCACTAAGAAGTTACTACAATTATACAGTCATCATATATAATTTGTCATTACATATTTTATTACAAACTTTATTACAACAAAATGTGAGTCCTGTACAAGGGCATGTATAAATCCAACTTCTTGCCTTTATATAAGACCTACGAGGTCTAAAACTTAATATTTTCTCACTCGATAAGAGGCTCTATGATATGTAAACCGACCCCCAACCTTAGCCCCATTACCAAACCCCTAGTCAACCCCCAAAAAAATTAGCTAGTCAACTATGAGGCGCCAAGTGTTACCTTCATAATTCAGTGGGTTTCTGGTAGTCAGAAAGACCAAATTTAAAAATACAACCACAAAACTTTTTTAAAACTGACACCAAATAAATAAATGCTGGGACAGAATAAATAAATGTAGTGGACAGAATTAAAAGGTAAAATGACTGAATTAATAAATACAGACACAACATTATTAAATAATCACTGAATTAATAAATACGGATACAAAATAAATAAATAGTCACCAAATTAATAAATAGAGATATAAAATTAATGAATACAGAGACAAACTTAATAAATAGGGATACCAAATTAATAAATAGTCGCCGAATTATAAATAGAAATACCAAATTAATACCTACACACACCAAATTATAAATAGTCACCAAATTAATAAATACCATAACAAAATTAATAAATACAGTAACAAAATTAATAAATACAGTGACCAAACTAAATTGTGAAGACCTAAATAAAAAGTACTGATACCGAATTAATAAATACACCCACCGAATTAATAAATGCACTCACCAAATTAATAAATGCAGTCACCAAATTAATAAATGCAGTCACCTAATTAATAAATGCAGTCACCGAATTAATAAATGCAGTCACCGAATTAATAAATACACTCACTGAATTAATAAATACACTGACCAAATTAAAAGGTAGAGACCAAATTAAAAGTACAGACACAAAATTAATAAATCAAGTCACCAAATGAATAAATAAAAACACCAAATTAATCAAGGCAACCACCAAATAAATAAATACAAAGACCAAATTAATAAATACATCAGGCATTATTTAATTCGGTACTCCTCTCACACACACCAGGTGGCAGCTCCAGTGAGAAGAATAATAGTCCCAGTTGAGTGGGGGGACTTGGCAGAAATGGGGGGGGGGTCGGCGGGAGTGTGGGGGGGGGGGGGGGGGGCGGCAGGAGTGGGGGGGGGGGGGCGGCGGGAGTGTGTGTGTGTGTGGGGGTCAGCGGGAGTGGGGGGAGGTCAGCGGGAATGGGGGGGGGGGCGATTATATAAATGTATAGTGTGTGTGTGTGTGGGGGGGGGGGGGGGGAGGGGAGGGGGATTTGTACTAGCATGTATGTTATGACTTGTGGGCTAATATATTATATTACATTACACATTAACATATTTTTAATATTCATGATGTATATACAGGACCCTATGCTTTATACACCTGTAGGCCTATTAAATTTAAATAAGAGATCAGAAATGTGTGCCTCCCATTCCCCCCCCCTAGTAATCCATATTGCACACCTGTATTAAACATGGCCCCCTCCTGTTGACCCCCCCCCTGCCGACTTCCCCCCCCCCCCCATTCTCACCAACCTCCTCCCACTCTCCCCCACTCCTGCCGACCCCCCCCCATTCCTGCTGACCCCCCCATTCCTTCTGACCTCCCCCCACTCATGCCGACCCCCCCCCCCCCCCAACTCATGCTGACCCCCCCCACTCATGCTGACCCCCCCCCCACTCATGCTGACCGCCCCCCCCCCCCCCCCCATTCCTGCCAAGTCCCCCCACTCAACTGGGACTATTTTTCTTCTCACTGGAGCTGCCACCTGGTGTGTGTGAGAGGAGTACCGAATTAAATAATGCCAGATGTATTTATTAATTCGGTCTTTGTATTTATTTATTTGGTGGTTGCCTTGATTAATTTGGTGTTTTTATTTATTCATTTGGTGACTTGATTTATTAATTTTGTGTCTGTACTTTTAATTTGGTCTCTACCTTTTAATTTGGTGAGTGTATTTATTAATTCGGTGACTGCATTTATTAATTCGGTGACTGCATTTATTAATTCGGTGACTGCATTTATTAATTCGGTGACTGCATTTATTAATTCGGTGACTGCATTTATTAATTCGGTGAGTGTATTTATTAATTCAGTTATTAATTCTCTGTCAGTACTTTTAATTTGGTCTTACATTTTAATTTGGTAACTATTTTATTAATTTGGTCACTGTATTTATTAATTTGGTGAGTATTTTTTTAATTTGGTGTGTGTATTTATTAATTTGGTGGCTATTTATTAATTCTGTCTCTGTATTTATTAATTTTGTATTTCTATTTATAATTCTGTGACTATTTATTAATTTTGTCCCTGTATTTATTAATTTTGTCTCTGTATTTATTTATTTTGTCTCTGTATTTATAATTTGGTGACTATTAATTAATTCGGTGATTATTTATGAATTTTGTGTCTGTATTTATTACTTCGGTACTTATACTTTTTAATTCTGTCCACTGCATTTATTTATTCTGTCCCAGCATTTATTTATTTGGTATCATTTTTAAAAATGGTTTGTGGTTGTATTTTAAAATTCGGTCTGTCTGACTACCAGAAACCCACTGAATTATGAAGGTAACACTTGGCGCCTCATAGTCAACCCCCTGTAGCTAGGCATGCATGGGAAGACCAGGTCTTGACCTGACATTTACTACCTGTAATCTAGTCACGAAATAAAAGAATGTTATTATTATTATTATTATGCAAGTAAGTAACTCTCGATGCCACCAGGATTCTTAGAATCATTATAAATCATATTACTTATCAATATCATTAATAACTCAAGACCAAGGACCTCGACCTCACCTCAAGGTTTGAAAAAAAATAAAACTGAACTAACAAAGTATTTTCTCTATACATTATTCTTTCCAGAGTAGTGCTTAAAGAACATAGAAACAAGCCAGCAAGATGGGAATGAGTCAGAGTCAGAAGGAAAGTCAGAAGAAACCCCCCAAAAGCTCCCAACCAAGTGAAACCAAAGCCTTGCAATGAGGCATCTGATTGCAAACAGAGGAAATCATGGTAATGATGACCAATAATACTGACCTTGCCATTAACTAATTCAGCAAACCTAATCCCCCACATAACGTCAGATCTAAACTCGTCAGAAAGCTTAATGTGACTTTCGTTTTGACTTTTGTTTAAAAGTCAAACATCACTATCGTTTTAATTTTTGTTTTAACATCACATGTCACCCCGTTTTGATATCCATTTTGACTTCCGAGAATTTTAAACGAGACAAGATCTCATGAGATCTCACTGGCAAAATGGTGGCACCTATGAGAGCTGCTTTCTTGGATTGGTTATGCTGCTGTTCCTCTAGCATAAAGGGTGTTCTCCACTGGCTGCGGTAAGCTCTGCAGTAAGCATTGCGATGGTGTTGTGCCTGTTCTTTAGGTGGAAAGGAGTGATGAGATCCTGCCTACACGGTTCATTGGCCATGTAGGCAGGACCTCGCCACTCCTCACCATCACGCACCATTGCAATGCTTACTGCAAAGCCTGCCGCAGAGCTTACTGCAGCCAGTCGAAACAACCTATAATGCTGCTCAATGTCCATTGCAGTAGTGTACAGCACTGTTTAGTGCACCTAGTTTTACGCCATTTTGTACAATATTTCATCCTGTTTTAATTGTCGTTCATAGATTTTCATTTCCATTTCAAGATGGAAATGAAAACAGATTTGAAGGATCTAGATTGTCTTGAAATCAAGTTCAAAACAGATATGAAAACGTCTGCGTCGTTTGATAAGATAAGATAAGATACAACTTTATTTATCAAACTCACAGAGTACAATTATGGAGTGACGATACAGATTAAATACAGATAAATTTGGTATACAGACTTCTGGATCAGATCCAGTACTCCAAGTCTTTACCAAAACATTCTTTAAAACAAAAGGAACTTTAGTTTTTATATGAGATGGAAAATGAAACAAAAAGTCACTATTATGTGAAAATATTAATGTTCCAATTTGTATAGACAAATTGAAGTCCTTTCTTGATGATACTATGTGGAATAATAATTCATATTATATTATGAGTGTTACATTATGTACTAAACCATAATCATAATTTATTAATTAAATTAATATGATATCAATTTGGTTGGATTTAGTTGTTGTTAGGTGAGGATCAATGCATAGATATGTTTATCAAGAATAAAATGGGCTGTTATGGTTTAAATATGCATCTAACAGAGAATTTGTAGCATAAAATCACAG
Source organism: Sthenelais limicola (assembly GCA_942159475.1). Taxonomy (NCBI): domain Eukaryota; kingdom Metazoa; phylum Annelida; class Polychaeta; order Phyllodocida; family Sigalionidae; genus Sthenelais; species Sthenelais limicola. Next base: position 107,353,828 of record OW804099.1, read on the forward strand.
AGAATAAGTTCGAAGGGGAACATTATTTTGACACGGTGCACTTGCTATCTAACTATCTATCTAACTTGCACATCTAACTAAATTCATCAAATGTGCATGAAATAGGTTCATTGTATGGGTACGTAACAAATTTGAATTGTTTTTTCTTTAGCTTTTAGATACGTTATGATAATTCAAAACAGAAAGTAAAAGTTTATATTTCAATATTTGTCTTGGGCACACAATAAATGGGGTATGTACATGGTATATAATAAATAATGAATGGAACTTTGTACCAGTAATTGGCTAGTAATTGCCTTGTTAAATTTTCTTTATATGTTATATAAATAAATAAATTCCTGTTAAGTGTTCAATTCAAATGTTCTTCAATATACATGACAGGGTGAACTATCAGAAGAAGCTATACGAAAACCTGACCTAAATATGGTTCATTCAACCAAGTTTGGCACTGTGACACAAACAATAGAAGCAGTATATTGATGTGAACACTTGTGTACTACAAGCCTGGCAGTGCCAGATTTGGTACCGTTGAATTGATTGTCACCTCAGATGTATAGTAACTATAGCATAGGGCCATACACAATTACATGTGATAGTAAACAGTTAAATAATCTCATAAGTATTTCTAGATTTTAGGTTTCATAATTATTTTCATTTTTAAAAAAAAAGTTTTCAATATTTCTGGGGGTCAATAAACAGTAAATTAACTAAATGTAGTCCATATGAGGACCTTTAAAACGAAAGGATAGATTACATAGATTGTCCTGAAATTTTATACATGGATTGATGTAACTATAAGTGATCAACCCACCAAAATTAGAACATTCCAATAGGGTGATCTTGTGAAAGAAAAACACTTTGAAAAATATCAATTTTGCGACTCATGACTAATTTTCCTGAAACACACCACATATGTAACAACACAACTTCTAATACTAGAAAATATGCATAGATCTTGATAATAATTAGTCCACCAAAGTGGAATTTTCTCCTCTTGCCATTACAAGATATTACAAAAGTCTATATATATTTTTTTTTTCTTAATTCTCTTTCTAAACATTTGCAAGTAATAACCCAATTTAAGCCATATTTTGAGCACCAGTGACCTGATCTTAGGGTCAAAGGTCAAATACAAACAAATCTCAAAGAGGCATCTCCCTATCCAGCATCCTACAAGGTTTGGTTTAAGTGTGAATATTTTGTCCATACTTATTTACTAAAAAGTTGATTCATTGAATTTAGGCCTCAAACCAAGTTTGAATCTGTTTCCATGGAAACTGTAGTACATCTGGAACATTTTAACTGCAGTGCATAATCCCCCATTGCATTCTCTTTGACCCATGTACCATCGGAAATTTTCTACTGCGGAATAGCCAATTTTGGGGTCTGGGGCTCCAATAGGAGACGCATGTATTGTATTCCATATCATTAATTTATGTTCATAAGGACCAACCGGTAGATCTACTCATAGAGGCTTGAGCCTGATTCTGTACTTATATTAGTCTGAACAACCATTCTATGATAATTTACTAACTGTATATATAATCGTCATAAAAATATTAATAATGCCGTTTTTCATGATTAAGTGGATTAATACGATATTAATTTGGAGGGAGTGGATGGTTGTTAGGTGGGATTCAATGCATAGGTACAGTTATCAAGAATAAAACAGGTTATTATTGTTTAAATATGCTTCGAACACAGAACTACATTCTGTCCGAACAACACTCATGTAAGGTTATGCGCACTACTTTTGGATTCTCGTTTTTTTTCCAGGCCTTCTTTTGTAGGCCTATTCCCAGATTTCGCAGCACTCGTAATCGGCTGCTTTGCTTGATGTACAAGACTTTTTGCCTGACAGTACACACCATTGGACAGGAAATCGTCTTTCATTTTATATAAGATATGTTCCTGAATTCGTATTATTACTCTTTCTGGCCTACCTTTCATCCCGGCCTTTCATCCAAACAATTTTGTCAACAACTATGCCGATCAGGAAGCAATATTTTAGGACGTAACATCCTATAATTTACGCTACGTTAGCAATGCGTCCTTCGCAACACTTTTTCCCATGTAGATTATTGATTATTACCTATAAGTGTGTTAATTATTACGGTACCTGAGAAATAAGGGGTCATGGTCGTTGAGATATTAGTTTTATATATAGCAGACTACATGCAGGTCTATTAGCCCTAAAACTGTTAAAAAAACGAAACGCTAGCTTTAATACATATGGACCATGCACTCTGTTTTCTTTATCATTTCTGCCATTATGTGTGCAGTTAGTGCGGTTCAACTTGTAATAATAATAATAAAAATAAAAATAATTTACTAACTGTATATATAATCGTCATGAAATATTGATAACGCCGTTTTTCATGATGAAGTGGATTAATATGATATTATTTTGGAGGGAGTCAATGTTTGTTATGTTAGGACCAATGCAAATGTACATTTATCAATAATAAAACAGGTTTTCATTGCCTAATTACGCTTCAAACACAAAACTACTTTCTGTCTGAACAACACTCATGTAAGGATATATGTGCACTACTTTCGGATTTTCGTTTTCCTGCCTCTACATGCCTTCAGTTTAGGCCTACACTAGTCTTAGCCTATTAATGATAGGCTAGTAGGCTATTCAATTCAATTCAAATATTCTTTATTGTCAGACTGTGACAGAAACAATTGGTTGTCCAATTCTGGCGTGCCAGATCTTCCTATGGATGCTACAGGCAGAGGGAGGGAGTTCAGTAGTGAGAATGCTGTATGTTTCAAAGCCAAAGGGCCTACTTTTGTAACTAACCCCAGATTTTGTGGCACTCGTAATCGGCCGTTTTGCTCAATTTCCAAGCCTTGTTGTACAATTATAACCCTATATTAGATAGGAAATCCTCCAAGCTTTAATTTGATATGAAGTATGCTTCTGAATTCGTATTATTAGACATTCTAGCATGACTTTCACCAAAACATGTTCTGCATGTCAACAACACCGATCAGGACGCAATATTTTAGGACGTAACGTCCCCTAATTTATAAATACAACGTTAGTTACGCGTCCTTAACTTAACAAAGCTTTTCCTGCGCAGAGAGCTCGGTGTGTATCAGTCATTCTATATACAGTTAGTACGATTCAACTTGTAATAATTATAATGATAATAATAATAATAAAGGATGAAGGTACAAAGAAAAGTTATGACGTTTACATTTTAAACTTATTATGTTCCGTTTAATCTTGTAGGCACTGCTGTCCCATACCTCTGTGCCATCGCCACGGAAATATCTTTCTCAAATCAAATTGTGTTAAAAATATACCATCCATGAAATCAACTTATTATCACAAGGAAACTTATGAACCGGGAGTAATTATGAATTTGTTGTGGGATGTGTATGAATTGAATCCCTAGAAAATCCTTAAATAGCTGTTATATCCTCCTCACCTTGAGGCAAAATACAGCTTAAAATCCCCAACATTTGGTTCATTTCAATAAAACAAGCTAAGTGTCTCTTTGACCAAGTGCCAGTCATTAAAAAAATATATTGTATTTGACCTATTATTTCCTTTGGGGTATGAAGATAAGATACTGTATTGAAGCAAAGCATGAATGTCAGAATGTCTTAATGTATACCCAATAATGTAATACTACTTACCAACATGGACACCCATGCAGACAAGACGGTATACTCCTAGTGCATGTCTATAGTAATACATGTTTGGGGGTGGGTGGGGGGGGGTGTGGGGAATGCAGGGGGAATAGGGAGGTGTAGGGGCTTGCTTAGGTGACAAGGATGGAAGCATGATTTTTGCTTCATCCCCTTCAAATTAGTTTTGAATTTACATATATAGATCACAGTATCATGGTATTTTGCCAATTTGGTTTTGATTCACTGACATTTGACTCACTTTCACCAACAGCAATGCATGTAAATGTATCCCCCCCACCAACCCCCTCTCTTATGCTCATCAGTGTCTAGAATAGCAGGTACTTCTCAAAGCTCGCCAACCAAATCATCCAAGCATGCTGCTTACCCTACCATGTCTAGCCACACTAAGAGAGAGAGGGGAGAGGAGTGTATGAGAGACGGATATACTGTAGAGAAGAGAAGTGATTAAGTATGTAAATAGAGAAGTGTGTTACTCCATTACAGGGCAGTATTTAACAGATAAGTAGAGAGGACCTAATTTGGCTAAATCCATCAGTAATACCCTGGATTACATCTAATTGGGTGTTGAGGTGCATATCAAATAACATTTACACAAATATTTTCTGTTTAATGGAATGTTTAGGCCTGACTATCACACACACACATGGGTTTCCCTGTACACATTGGTATCTAAGACATGGGCATATGTGTTATAATATTAAGCAATAACTTCCAGAGTATTTTGTTTCCCTCTTTTTTAAAACTTCTAGCCAAATCGTTGTCCATTCTTGGTTCATGAATTACATGACAGTGCGTAAGGTATACACATTCAGAAAACACAGACCAAGCCTCAGAGAATTCATTCTATATAGTAGTGATAGAAACAATAGTAGTTTGCATATCTTGCATATATATATATTTGATCCTTTCTATAGGTTAAACTACATATATTATTAGTGTCTGAAACCTTCTCTGATTAATGTTAAATGTATGTAATGCACTTTCCAATTGCAATCCCCCTCCCAGCCCCAACCTCAGGGGTAAGGGGGATCGGCATGTAGGAAAATATGATGAAATTCCCAGGCCCCAAGGCCAGAAATTCTGTTAATCCCCGATCCCATGAGGCACATTTTTTTAAATTGTGTACTTTATACGCATTAAACTAAGAGAAATGCCGCCTGGGTGGGAGCATAGTTTCTGGGATATCCATGCACCATTCCCCGTTACTCATGGGCTTTCTGCCAATGCTAACGCTCATATTCATTTGTAAATGTCCCAACGCTCTTGATTTTGAGTTGGCACACTTGCTAGTGTATCACTATATAGCTACACACCAATACTGGAGCTATGTACTGTCACTGCAACCAAGTTTGGCACCGTGACACAAACAATAGAAGCAGTGTATAATATAGGTCACCTCTTGTGTACTACAAGCCTTGGAGTGCCAGATCTGTACGTGCTTTGTCACCTCAGATGTATAGAATAGCATAGGCTCATACACAATTATATAGATAGACACATACATGTATACATACATACATATATACAGTATACACATATACACAAGGGCGTATACATGTACATGTATGTGAGTGTTTCTAATAAAAATGTCCGTTTTTTCAAAATATTATTTTATTCGGATTACTTCCATATTTCGCACTTATGTTGAGGTTTTTAGTACTACTAATCAACAATGAAAATCAATCATTATTCCCACTCTTTTAAGTCTTGTCTTTAGTATACAAATCCAATAAGATTGACCATATTTCACATAATGTATTTTGTAGCATAAGTTTAGGCAATGTTTAGATGTCTTAGATACAATGACAACCAATTCAATCGATGACTATTTTGGGTTTCTGTAAATAATCATGTTTCATCCTAAATAAACAGAAATCATTGAAAGGATATGACATTATGCCCAACACAATCAATATCTATCAATAAGACTTGATGATGACACAAACATTAAAATTCAATTAAGCTGTGTATTCTCTACATGGAACATTAAGGGTGCTAGGTTTTTTTCAAAAACGAAAATATCAGACCTAAAATCTAGAAATACTTATGAGATTATTTAACTGTTTACTATCATTGGAATGGACTTGATCTCATCTTTTCAAATATAATGGTATCTCAAAATCTTTTATGTGCAACTTATGACTCATTTTCCTGAAACATATCACATATCGGTCAGATGAAGAAGGACAGTTATTGGTATAACTTGTTGGTATAACTTATTGTGTTTATGGATATTGACTTTTAGCCTCTCTATTCAGGTAATAATTGAAGGATTTTAATGATTTTCTGTCACTGCTTCAGGCCTTGTCTCATTCTCTGTGTGCATGAAGGCACTCATAGCTACAGTGTTCAGCAGCTGTGTCATGCTAACATAATAACTGATGAATTATTACACTGGCTGCACTGTGGATGGGGAGAAAACTAATTCCATGGGTGATGGTCACTGTAATTGTATTAGCAGAAACAAAATATTTCAGAAACAAAATATTTCAGAAACAAAATAAACAACGATCATATTTTGCGACACCGTACCGTGTGCCTAACCCATTTACGATAGAGAAATGGCCGCCGGATGTCGTGCCGACTGAACTTGACATATCGTGTTTACACCTCAAATCGATCTACTAGGTAGAATAAATACCAGGAGATTAATATTTCTGACGATATACAGCGTTTCAACAACTCAACAATGGTATTGGAAACCTATAATTCATTTTCAAGTGATAGCACATTACGACATCTTCACGACAATAGTACCCATTTACGTTACAAGATGGCCACCCATGGCGGAAAACAAACGTAGATGCAACATAGACAACGTGAAAACAGCTGGTTCTACCAAAAGTGCCAGAGTTATTGAGCTCAGAGTCACTATTAGGTTACTAAAGACAATACTTTACTCAAATGTTCATCCAATTTCTTCGACCGCAGAGTCATATGTTGCTGAGATGTCACGCAAGCTGAGGTCTAGGGGTCTCATTTGCCTTCTCGATCTATTTGCCTCAGATATGGACAAATCAATGCCGGATGCGTCTGCGATATTTTTGTATACAGAAGTATCTCTGCCAGCCCTTCTCGCCCTCAAGTTCGTTTGAATTTTCCTCGCAGAAGGCTTGGACTTTTCATCAGAAGATTTAGGGGCAGGACCAGCATTGGTAACATCCATTGGAGATGAGGTTTCATCGCTGAGCACGCTGAACGGATTTTCAACTATGGTTGAGGGTGTGTCTGTCGTCGAATTAGCCTTTGCAGCAGGGGCTGCCTTGTGAGGAGTTTTAGATCCATCCGGACCTGTAGTGGATTTTACCCTTGGACTCATAGGACCTCTTTTACATCTCAAATTGTGGAAAGTGTTATCATTTAGTAGTCACTTAGGAATGTAGTAAATAACAATGGTTCCCGTGTTTCCACTCATTCACTTACCTCATCAACTAGTTGTTTGTCGTCGATTCCACATTCGATTTGATTCAATTCAATTCAATTTGAATATTCTTTATTGTTGTACCTTTACAAGCAATGGTTGTTCATATCTGGCATGCCAGCTCTTCCAATAAATGCCTCAATTACATTATTTTCTTTGGCGACAATTGAGAATAACTGTAAGAATAACAACAAGAAAAATCATCACTCAATGAAGAGGATGACTAGCGATAAGACAATAAAGTAACATAACAAGTCTTGTTGCTGCAGAGCAGACACATTGATAATAACAATTTTTGAGGGTCATTGCCCTAAGCGACAACACCTCAATTTTGTAGATGACTTAGCATAATAATAATAATTTGATTTGGTGGTTGAATAGCCAGCTGATTGGCAGTTATGTTAAGCATATTCATGTGAAGAAGGTTATTTATAATTAATTAATTAACCGTAGTACCATTGTGGGAGCTGACCATTAAGAAAGTTGATTTCAGTTCTCTTTTCATTTTGTCTGTTTTATGAATGGAGTTAAGTAATGGTATCATAAACTACATCAGAACAATCATTACTTTGTGATAGTAACCATACCAAACAACCCCTGAGTCTCAAAGCAAGCGAGGCGAAGGACACTAAAATAAGTTGTTCCTCAAAAACGGTTGCAAAGAACCAAGAGGAGGATATGAATAACCATATGATCACATGATCAATAGAAGTAAGTAGAGCCTAAAACTCTCGAAAAACTCGCCATGTGTGGACCGAGCAGCACAATTGGATAGATAAGTTTGATAATTATTATTATTTAGGGGCAAGTAGGTTGTCGGTGTATTTTTTAAATACATGCTTGTCCTCTATCTTATGAGTAAGCAGGCTTAAATTATTCCATCCTTTTTGACATTTGTAATTAACTGAATTAATGACTTTATTTGTTTTTGAAGGGTTAACAGTAAGATTTCTCTTACCAGTGGCATGGCTCCTTGTTGGGAGACTCTGTGTCAGTTCAGTTTGGAACGTGTATAAAGTCCTGTTCACCCAAAAGTCTTTTCTCCACTGTTTCCGATGGAAATATTAGCCATTTTTAAGTAATTTAAGCATTGGCCTTGCCATAATGTGACTATAGTAGACATCGTGCAAGCGATGTTGTGATGGTCGCCTCCTGGTGACAACCAGGCGTAACAGGCCATGCCTTAATTCTAATGCTCTGTAAGCATCAATATCACTACCATGAGCTCCAAAGTCACCGATAATGTTCCAAATATCCATGTACTTAGCATGATCTGCTTGCTGAATGGTGGTGAGCAACGAAATAGGGAATAATCCATTTGTCAATTCCGGCAAAGGATCGTCATGCTCGCCTCAGACGACCATGACAGTTCTAAGTTCAGAGGTCAAGGTCCAGTCAGGAATAACTTTCGGGTCAAAGTGTTTTCGAATGGAAAGAGGAGTGCGCTAAATAGACTACCATACACAATGCAACGCCAAGTGCATCGTGCACAGAGTGGATAATTATGCCAAAAGTCTTTGCTATCGGGGGTAAAACAATATTAAAATCATTTCCACCGATTCAGATTTTTTATTTATTTCTTTTTTAAGTCCCTAGATACACGGAACACAGCATTTGTAAACCGGAAGTCTGATGCTTTGAGCGCGCAACATTAGAGACCCGGACACTTGGGCCTTTGGACCGTAATACCCAAGCAGCGGGAGCTACTAGTAGTGTGGGCCCTACCGTCTGATTTTGGGGTGCCAGTGTCCACCCTCCGCTGGTTGCATGTAAAAAGTGGAATGTTTGTTTGTTTGAGAGTATGGCCGACATAACCAACATTGTGATGTTATAATTATGTGTATATATGTGATATTGGTTTTACAGAGGTAAAATAAACTAAATACTAGAATGTGATGGTTTGAATTGTGGAAAACATGCTGATTTGGACGTTATAAAGGTGGCGTTTTGGCTCGGTCCTTACCGTGTAAGAAGTAAAATAGTAACCCATGCGGTTGAAGCAGTTTGTCATGCTGTAAGTACATCTCAAATTTCTTTTCAAAGGGTCTAATATTTGTTAATATGTGTTTAAACAGTAGTATTGAATCCCTCGCTTTGGTGTCTTCGGCTTTTGCTTGAAAATAAACCCCTCGGCCCTGACAGGCCTTGGGGATAATTTTCAAACAAATCCCTTAGACACCAAATCTCGGGAAATTAATCCCATATTAAATCTAACCATGATGTATACATGAACACAGACAAGTTATCAGTTGCTTTTCAGCAAGATGTCTAAATGTTATATCTAGTTAGCATAGAAATAAAATGCATTCATTAGATAGGTTTGGTTGCAACATGTCTCTACTTTCTGTAGATCGTGGGAATAATGAAAAACACTGAGGGCCAGGAGACAACCCTGGTCTTTAATAATATAATTATGTTAGATGATACTGTGTGTTTAATTAATAGTGGGCCCTGTGCCCTGTCAGACATGGGGGGCATTAATTTGTTTATTCTATTGAAGATTTCATTCTGATGTAATACAATCCATATTAATACCATAATTTATGGAACGACATAGGTTTGTCTGTCTGGCTCTAGTGATGAAAGAGATACCCAATGATGAAAGAAGTCCTCCAGTACATGCCATGTGTTAAAATAATATATAGGTTTTCTGAGTTTAAAGTCAATTTAGTTATTGCAGTTATAAGGGAAAAAGGCAAGATGGCAACCGTTTGTTTATGTGTATGTTCTTTCCGATAATCTTTTTATCATTGGGTTTTGCGGTATGTACCAGAAACAAAGGGGCCATCCACAAATGACGTCATGCTTTTTTTTGCCATTTTTGACCCCCCGTCCCCCCCACGTCACGTTTCGTCACACTGTGCCAGACCCCCCCTTAAAACTGATAAAAAATTACGTCATGTTTGCAGCATCCCCCCCCCCCCCCCCCAGCCCAACTCCCCCTTTTAAAAAAGGTTCTCATTAATTAGGTATAACATCATAATTAAATATCCAGACCCCATTATTAGAACTATGATCCACCACATTGAAATCTCTGTATTAAAAAAACCCTGAAGTCCCAGCATTTAGTACCACGGCAACTATGGTGACCTCAATCCTAGCTCAGAGTCAAGGCAGGCACTTTTCCAGGGCCCTGATACTTTCACTATAGGTGTCAAATTTTGCCAACATATACCAGCAATAAATTTTGCTTTGTGTCCAACAAATAAGGCAAGATTATCAACCACTATGTTAAGGTTAGTTTTCTGCCTGCCAACGGACGTGGGTCCAATGAGTTGCACATGTGCAGAGAGGTTTGGCAGTGGTATAATACCCAAACGCATTAAGCCTGATTTGCATATTGTGCACAGTTATGGAGGCTATAGTTTAGGATGTAGTAATGGAACATATCACATGAAAGGCTTTTACACAAGATCAAGTCTGTGTAGTCCCACAGGGGTCAGTTCCATGACCACTTCTCTTCATAATATATATGGTCAGTTCTCACGAATCGGGTACAGAGAGGGTATATAACCCTCATTACCTCTACAATATTTCTATCCAAAAGCATTGGCAGGGGTTCAGACTAACGCTCGCCCGCTCGCCCGGGGCGAGCAGATTTTTCTGCGGGCGAGTGAAAGTGACCAAGTCACTAGTCCGCTGGGCGAGTAGAAAAAAGCCCCGCAAATTAATGGCGTGACGTCGACAATTGGGTGACCAGCTTCACACACTTCTACACAAGAGCTATGTATAAACATAAACATTTATACATAGCTCTGTCTACACTCAGTGTACCATGTTTATGCTATAATTAGAGGTTTGTGCAGACAACTACAAAGAAAGATGCAAGTTATGTTTTGTTTGGCGTTTATAAAATTGTATCAAGTTATCAGAGTATCATAACAACTTATCTCTGACTTCTCCCCCTGGGAGTGGAGCCTATTACATAGGCTAGTTATGTCTGTGCCTGCAATGTCTGCCGACCACCTTTCCTTCTTTGTGTAGGATAGAGGACGAGACACTGTTCACTTAGTGAATATAATTGTCCAAGGCCTTTAGGTCGCTAAGTGAACAGAGTCGAGTCCTCTAGCATGCTTATCCCCCAAATTCAATCGTTTGTTATTGTTGAGGTGACCGAATTACCATCCTACCACCCTACAACAACTGTCTGATCAGTGACCAGTGGGATTGCCCGATAAATATTAAGTGTATCTGAATATATTTGGTATTGCCTTGTAGAGAACAAGTCTGTTTGATTATGTTAAAATCTATTTTGAACCAAATTTTTGTTTAAACGTGGATTATTTGAGAGGATTTGTGAAGGCAAATTGTACATTGCCTAGCTAAGGAAAATACTTGAATGCTCTTAAAAATTAATCCTAATGTTCAATATACAATTTCTGGCAAACTTTTCTACACAGAACGATATATTGATTTGGGGTAGTGTTAAATACCGGCCATTTTGAGGAATAAGTACTTATAATAAGTGCAATACTGGTAGCCTACCTCCATATTTCTTAGCCAGTTTGTATCTCCAAAACATAGTTGGAATCTATAAGTCTAAGCCATTTGTTGGTTATAATTCGGCTCTGACTCTCCTCAAAATCACCAGAATGGCCTGAAATAGCTGTCATTTTTCTCAAATTTCCCCTGGGAGGGGGGGGGGGGGGGGGGTCATGCTCCCCCTCCCCCTCCCCTCTCTTCAGTCCAGGCCCAAAGATGGGAGAGTCTCTTGCCTCAAACCGAAAAGTGCCATTATAATTATATTAAGACCGCACAATGTCATTATATTCCCATTAAAACTCCAAGTCTTAGGCCAGGAGACCGATAAGCAAATTAGGCTGACAAACCAAAGTTTAAGGTCATGGCCTTGTTCTAATCCTTGTCAAATAATCTTGATTTATCACAATCAATATTATGGTATTCTTGTAGCAAAAATACATTATTCTCATTATCTCCAATTTCATTATCTCAACTGAAATTGTTATCTTCCAATGTTTTATGTTGCCAGCCCATTACTGCATCCGGGCCAACCCCAGCTTAAATCAGTCCAAAAATAACAGGAAAAATGTTAGGTTGAAATTAAAAATTCCATGACATGAACATATTATTAGATGCTTTAAATTGACAAAGTTTCATTTGATAATCAATGATTATGTAGACACATTTTTAAAATGAATGTCGTTAGGTTGGTAATGTTTAAACTTCCCCAACATGACCTTTTTTTAATGATTCAGATCTCATTTAAACAGTTTTTCTGATATGCAATTATTCAATGTTTGTATTCAGAATAAAGTTGTTTGAGATTACATATCAGAAACAAAATCTCACTAGATAATTATTTTTTATCCCTAGCTGAACCCTTTAAAAGTGCATCGGGATGGCAACGTTAAAATTTCCCAAAAGAAAAAATGAATTAAAAGAAATTAGCAATATTTCCAAACACTATATTTTTTATGTATTTATAGCCAATAGATAGGACCATTATTTCAGACACATGTTATAATAATTTGATGTTTTGTACAATGCTGAGTAAACTCTATTTGACAAAATTATTTTTTCCTCTGCATAAAAGTGGGTTATGTGGGTGGATTTCTGCCCATAGGGTGGCCATTTTGTGTTTTAGCTATATAAAAGTATATGTCCCATGAAAGGTCTATCTAAGCTGCATCGATTAGTTTATAATGTATTCATATATAATAAACTGGTTTCCAGGAGGGGTTCAGAACCCTGAGTACATGGTTAATATCAATACTCTGAAGAACCTTCAAAGGTGAGTGACAAAGTCCTTAGATATGTATAAGGAACTTGACTTGCCTACCCTTCACTTTAAAAGATTAAGAGGTGACGTGTACACCCTACTGGACTTGGTTGTAACAGGACATAATGTCAACTGCTTGTTTAAAATGCTTGTGGCCAATAAAAGTATTTAAAAAAAAAATGTTTAGTGTTTGTGAGGTCTACTAGGGGCGCTTTAAGGGATTATAGCTAGGGCGACTCCTTGGAGACCTGTACCCATGCTACCTCCACTGTGACATGATGTATCATGATTTGAATGTAGTCTGGGAATGGTCCTGTAGGTTACCTGGAGAAAACAAACATTACCAGGTACATAATGGGGTGTTGTATGGAATATGAGGCAGTTTGGTTATAACTCATCCCTACCCTACACTAGGCTTAGGCAACCACTCTTCATATACCTGGGAAATTTCCGGGAAACACTATAGTACCCGATCCTCATTGTTGAATATAACTTTGAGAAAGATACAAGAATCCTCAGAAACAGCTAAAGCATTGGACTTCATGAGTGCTGTTATTCAACCTATTTTCCTTGACTCATACTTACATCTATTGCCACGCTATTGGCTAATACATATCAGAAACAGTCATCGCCCAGAAATATTGTATTACTTTAATGTTCTGCTGCATTCATAACCCCAGCCTCTAGCAGCGAACTTCCCCAAGATAGGTTACCACTTCTATGAACTCTAATTCTCGCTCAAAGACGTACAGTAATTTATCACATGAAACTAAAGAAAGTAAATGAAAGATGATATAATGTGACAGATATTGGTTGTAACAGAGTGCCATCGGGTGTTTATTACATACTATTTTATCAATTTATTTGTTATGTTTACCTTATTAGTACTGTTTATTGGAACACTGTCTGAAAACTTTGAAACATGCAAGGCCACCAAGAGCTCAACGTCATGAACCAAACAAATGAAGTTATATGGGTCACATGCTTTCATGATGACCCATAGCTATGCTTAATCACATTGGTATGGGATTTGATCTTTCAGAAAAGGACAAGTTTATATTGGTTTATTGCATTTGTGGCGTCCAATGTAGGCTGTAGAATCGTCCGATGTAGAATACAATGTAAGGCATAATAAACAGAGTACAGAACCAGGTAAAGTAACTATAAGACACAGAGAACTCTATAGGAGTATTACGAATAGGGTCACATATAATGAGGTAAAGGGAAATAGAGTATTTAGGGATAAAGAATGTGTAAATGGTCGATTCCAGTGAAATCGGGGCCAAAACCTATTTTATTTCATTTTTGGCTGTAAATGGAAATATATTGATGATACAGCACTCATATTTTCTCGAGATAAACATGGTATAGACCCGTTCACCCCTACAATAATTTTTATTTTTTTGAATGAGGGGTATCTCTGCAGTGGTCTAAATTTACCAGCGATAGATTACGTATGCACACCCTCAATATTGCATTATTCTATAGATATTTATTATGTGAGAATATTTTAAAACAATAAAATCTGCTCAACATATACTAGAATGGCTTGCCAATGCATAGGAACAAATGTATTTTTATAATCATCAAATATAAAGTCACCAGGCTCAGTTGTTTATGACAATGTCCCCACAATTTTACTCTAAGCGATAGATTACGAATGACACGTTTTTCCTGCATATTTTTTTTTGCTTTGAAGATTAAGGAAAGATATTTTTCAAATATATTACTAATTGTGTCTTGTAAATAATCCTCAATTTTCGTGGTTCTGCGACAATTTTTACAGCTCCTGGAGTCATTATAGACACATAAATCATAGTTGTATTGAATTCCAGTGTATCATTACAAATAGCAACGTTTGATGTTCAAATAATCAAGTATAAGCAACCATCTTTGGTATATATGATCATTGTCCATGTCTTAACTAGTAACAGTCACCAAAAGTCACAGTTACATTTCTTTTCTTGTGTGCATGTGATTAAAATTTCATTCGTAATCTATCGCGATAGATTACGAATGCACATGATAGATTACGAATGACATGTTGAACATGATATTTCTGAAAGAAAACTCATCTAGAATTAATTTTGATGGCTTAGAATATCTGGAAAGGGACGATGTCAGAGAACTGACTTGAATTCATTCATTAAATAGCAATATTTCTCATAGAATACCACAAATAAATGATTACAGCTAGATTACAAATGACATAATTGATTACAAAAAGACACTGGGAAAATGATATTTCTGGAAGCAGGATTAATCATTAACTAATGTATATTACTTTGAATATATGGGAAGGTAAAACTTCAGAGGAATAACATTAAATGTGTCTTTAAATAGCGTTTTTCTTTTGAAAAAACGATAGATTACGTATGACACGATAGATTACGAATGCAGATAGATTACGAATGACACTGGAAAAAGGGTATTTTTGAAGGCAGAAACCTTCCTTAAATGATTTTTTTCGTTTCAGATGTATGGGAAGGATTAAAGTCAATGAAATGACAGGAATCTTTTCATAAAAATGCAATATTTTTCATAGATCGTGGCAAATAACTGAGAAATCGCATCAATTGAAAAATGTAAAAATAGCCGAAAAAAAATAAATTCTGCTGTTTTGTTGAAAATATGATGGCTATTCAACGGAAGTCAGCTTGTGATTATGAAATAGGAATAAATAGATGATAACGTTAGCAGTTTTAGGACCTTAGCTAGTATGTGATATTAGTAAATAAGCCCAATATGACCAGAAATGCCTATAGCGATAGATTACGTATGCTTTTTCAATTATGCATAATTACATTACTATTTGTGCTAGGTACAAATCGTTTTCACCCATCTGAAGACTCAATCGTGAATTTTTGTGATAGATTTAGAGATTGACTCTTCATGACATATGGGGTATAGTGAAAAAATGAGAAGAAGGTTACTAAGGCAAACTCAAGGAATAGATGATTGCAACCATCTTTAAATACTCACACAAAATGATAAAAAAAACAAAAACAACTTTTTTTCAATATTATGAACAAAATTAAGCACTTGTAAATGGTTTTGAATATTTAAAAATCAGACATTTTTAAATGAATATATTAAAATATTGTATATTCAATCTTAATCATTCGTAATCTATCACTATATTTCAATGGAAACACTTGTATCACCTCTAGTTCCCAGAATTTTAGGACTTAAGAGCTAATATTTTGGGCTTTTCATCCTTCAACCATCTTCATTCAATGACAGAAAAATGATAACAATTGGATAACATTATGAAAATTCGATAATGGCCCCCATTTCACTGGAATCGACCAAATAAAGAATATGCACCATCAAGTCAATTCAAATCAACATAATATTTTGTTTGCATTCAGAAGTTTACACATTGGAGACATACAGGTAACCTCCTGGTCTTACTATATGTTCCTGGACTACATTATGCTCAACCTACGTTAAGATAAGGGTCAAATTTTCAGAAGATGTACAATTCAACTTTGCCAATCTTCTCAAATAAGCCAAATTTCAGACGAAAATAAACTTCAAAATACAGTTCAACCTAACCAAACAGATTGCTAGAATCAATGCAATGCCGAATATACTCGAATTTACCTAGTATTGGCCTAATTGCAGCCAAATTTTGCAGAATTTTTTAAACGTGTACAGCTGCCAATTGTACATTGTCTGAAAATCTGACCCATAAGATGAATTTAAAATCATCCACATGAATATGAGTGATGTAAAAGTATTTCAAAATTATTTTCACTACTGGTCTAATATATTCTAGCAAGGTATATGTGTGAGACATTTAGAAGTAAAATGTTAAACCAAAATCAGTGAATATCGGCATATTATGGTAGACTTTGTTTCATTCTCTTCGACCCCATTTTTGGACCAGAATTAGGAGATTTTGTCTTGTGGTTTTTGCTACAGGCTTTATGCGGGTATTTAAATTCATGATTCATAATTCATAGGCATAGGGACTAGCCTTATACACAGGGTTTGCGTTAGATTTATTCCTTAAAAAGGAGAAATGATAAAAGGACAAACATCTACTTTTCTGTTTTTAATGAAGCATGATGGAAAGTACTGACTCCTTTGGCGAGCCTTATATAGTAGTGTGTACAATTGATATCAATGACATGGTAAAAAGTAAAACAAGGAAATGTAGTAAATGCGAGCTTGTGTTACACAGGTCCATCTATAGAGGAGAAGCACTTGTAATAATCATCCAGCTTGGACAGATATTGCGTGGTGAAGCTATTTGAATATGTAGTGAATCAGCAGCTTCCCTGGTTGCTGTACCACCAATTGCCACCACTACCCCATAGAGGGAGCCACCACAGCAAGCAGAGGGACTACCACAGCAAGCAGAGGGATGTTTCACCCAAGTTCCACTAGGACGGCGCCACCATTCAACACAAACCTATATTCCAGCCAGCTGTCATAGAACCCAGGCTTAACAGTACTAGTAGAGACACCGTTTTACACAGACCTGCAGATATGTACACTACCCAGTACAGGGCCAACTTCCACTTGTTCTTATACTTGAGCATACTAGTTTACTCTAGGTTCTCTTGTTGGGCCACTTAGCTTCTTGGAACTCAGGCTATGAGTAATAAAGCTTTGCAGCCCCTGCTATTGCAGCTCTGACTTGGTTATTTGTTCCGACTGCGCAGAACTATCCTGGGTTCATTACAAATATGTTTGTATATGTAGTATAGGGACAGACCTGTTTATCTCTAGCACTACATATTATCATAACAATGTGATTAAACCTCTGCTTATTAAAGAGGCTTGGGTTATACACTTGGAAACAGTTATACCTCAAAACTAAAAAAAAAACCGATATGCTAGATGTCCTCATGCCATGCTTGTTTTCAATTATGTTATCAAATACCAATATCATATTTATAAAATGTACATCTTGAATATCTTTAACCAGAACCTTGTTCAAACTGCAGGGTCACAATTAGGTATGTGATGATCGATAGTATAATCTGAAAATATAACAATTTTAAAAGTTTGATTCATTTTTCAAGTTTACTTGGGAAGAATTCATATCATAGTTAGGATTGTTATTTATTTTGGTTAACTACATTCTAATTCCCTATTAGATGAATGTACGGGACAATGCATGAGTGCACTATGATACTACAGAAAGCCAGAACTGAAATAAAAACACCCTTCAATACCGAAAAAAGAGAAGTCCTGTTAATGATGAAGATGTTTCCTATTGTTAAACCAGTCTGTGAATTGTGTGCTTTCATGGATAATCTGGTCACCTGAAACAGAATAAACAAATGCTATATACATTAAACATTGCATATAACAAATCAGAATGATTCCATTATCATATATGAAATCATGCTTTTTCAAAATACAGAGTTGTGAGTATTTGAGTGACCGGTTCAATTCAGGACATTATGGAGAGGGAAAGCACTACAAGGATAGGTTTATGCATTCAACAATTTTAAATGCCCAAATGCAAAGGGATTGGATGATAAGATAAGATAAGATAAGATAAGAAGTCTTTTATTTGTCTTTTCGAAGAGTACAAATGAGTACAGACGAGGATTATATAAAAATAGACAAAAGGGTTGACATACCTATTATGAACTACAAAGAGTGCAAATTCTTCCGGCAGTTACCGAAATTTGGAAAAGGACTAGGCTAGTTGACTTAGATATGGTTAGAGAATAAAATAAAATAAAATTGAAAATAAGTTTAAGGTATCAGAGAACTAAGTGACTAACATGGCAAGTGTTAAACATATCGCGAGGAGTACAGTACAGTACGACGCGATTTAATATCACAAACTTACATGTGATATTTAGAACAATAATATCAGTGGTAAAATATTAAATAGTACCACAATGAATAGCAAGTTTATAACACAAAATTTACATGTGGTATTTACTGGAATAAAATTGAGTGAGAGTAATAAAATACATTATTATCGCAAAATAATATTTTTACTGCTGGAACCCAAAATTAGGGTGGTGTAATTATATTAAAACAGGGTATTTTGATTGTGAGAGCAGTTATGTACTCAAAGTAGTACTGATCGTTTGACATAAAACATTATAGTAATACGAGTCAGATTAGTAGTCCTTTCAGAGTCACATATTTTATATATCGGGGAAGGGGGCCCATTTCCTACTCTCCCTCGATCTGAGTTCGCAACATAGCTTGAATGCCTTGTCTGAATTCTTTTCTAATTTCTAAATTTTGCAAATTTTGGTTTAGATTGTTCCAGTTTTTCCTAGCTTTATAAAGAAATGAATTTCGATAGAAGGCCGAATTTGGGTGAATTAATTTTAGATTTTTCTTATTTCCAGCATGGCCTCTTGTGGGTATTTTTCTCAGATCCAGGTTTTCTTGGATTTTAGTCAGATAGTGAGCACATTCAAGGATATGGACCTCCCTCCTCACATGGTTTGGTAAAATATTGATATCAAGGAGTGAATTGTCAACATTTTCTCTTTTGTTGCGATTCAGAGCTGCTCATACTGCAGCATTAAGTAGTGATTTTAATCTACTAAGATGACATTTGTTTGTACCGGAATAAAATATATCACACCTGTCTATCAGGGGAATAATAAGAGTTTTTATAATGTCAACCTTTACCTTTTTTGGTAGCATGTATCTGGCATTACCCAGAAGTTTGACTTTCCATTTAACATTATTTATAGTTTTTTCAACCTGAGTTTTGAAAGTCAGTCGACGATCAATTACCAGACCTAGGTAGTTGTATTCTTTAACACCCAGAATTTGTTCATTACCCAGAGTAAGTTTATTATCATCAGTTTCAATTACTGTCTTTTTTGAAATATTTTGGAAACTTATATATTTAGTCCTAGAGACATTCATTGAAATTTTGTTGGATTTGCACCAGGTGTCAATTAAATTTAGATCTTCCTGAAGGTTTTGGTTTATCTCTACTTGTTTTTTATCACTAGTGAATAGAACTGTGTCATCAGCATAATGCTGAATTGTTGAATTTTGGACAACCTGATGCATATCATTAATGTATATTGTGAAGAGAATCGGTCCTAAAATTGTTCCTTGAGGTATGCCGAATGCAATCTTACCCTGGGTAGAGAGTGAGCCATTGGCTCTTACCTTTTGTGTACGATCTGCTAAATAATTTGTGAACCATAGTTTTTCATGGTTACATACACCAATTTTTTCTAGTTTTTCAAGAATTATCCTGTGATTCACCATATCGAAAGCCTTCTTGAAGTTGAGAAAAACTGCAGTAGTGACCTCACCACGGTTTATATTTTCATAGATGGGGGTAAGAAGATCAATATGGGCCTGTTAAACAGAGCGACCTTGACGAAATCCATATTGTTTCTGGTAGTAAACTTTGTTTTCTTCAAGATAGTTTGATAATTGATTCTGGACAATTTTCTCCAGAATTTTGGCTGGCATGGAAATACCTGAGATAAGTCTATAGTTGTTTGGGGTATTTAAGTCCACTTTTGTGTAGAGGGGTCACTACTGCAGTCTTGAAGGCATCTGGAACAAGACCAGTCGAAAGAGAAAGGTTTAACATAAAAGAGACCTGGATACCGTGTTTTGTTTTGGGTTTTTTTTCATCAGGTCCATCAGATGATTAATTTTACAACTTAGTGTGGAGGGGGATCTGCCCTACCTGACAGTACTGTTTCTGTGTCAGGTTCTCAGCCGGTGGTAAATTGTCCATATGCACAAATGTCTTGTTCACCTGTACAGGCAAGAATATAGCTGATAAGGACATTTCTAATGTTCAACAAAATAAACAAATAATGTTATGTGTTGAATCAAAACTGCTACTCTGCCCTCACCATGAACATACAAAGTAAAATTTGAAACTTGCCTCATAATTGACCTTTGAAGCATAGATCAAGGGAATCCATGCTAGGATTGTATGTCCAATGTTGTAGGCATACACAAGCCAAAACTGACTTTCAGAAGCAGGAGGCATCAGAATCATGTAGAATAATGAAGTAGATCTGACAACACAATTCAGTCCATTCAGTAGAAAGTAAGCCTCCAGGAGACTGTTACTTCTACTGATAAGATCCTGCACAGTGTTACAGTTCTTTGTTGTGTCATCAACAAGCTCTGGTGTGATTAATATAGCCTCACATAGGCCCTTATTCAGGGTTTTGACATGTGATAATATCATATACAGCAGTGCAGTAGACATTAGAGCAAAAATACACAGATTGCTGTCAACAATAACAACTTGTATCATTGATATGATAGTAATCATTTCAGATGAAGTTGTACCCATGTTGGTTGCATTATACAAGATTACAGTATAGGCTTTGTATTGAGGTATAATATGCAAGAGATTAAGAGATGGAAGTAAAACTACCAGGAGAGTAGTTCCACCCACCAACAACACAAAGAAACATTTAAATATAGTTGATAGCTTTGATGACTTCTCATTTGATACTTCCTTCAACATTTTTTCTAACTTACACCAGGTTTTTTGATGAACAACATTCCTTAAAATGTGTACGAATCGGAAAACTAAGAAAAAAAGTGGCAACAGAGCCATAGGAACAAAGTGGGTTATTTCATAGAATGAAAAGTTTGCCCGTAGTTCCACATGCATGTACACAACATAGATACCCGTAACTAGAAACACAACATCGAGACACATCCTGAATATGCAGTATACATGAAGTATAGCATACACTGCCTCATATTTCACTTGCTCCTTTGATGGAATGTATAGACCAAATAAAGTTGCAAACATAAAAATAAACTTGAATATCTTCTCCAACATTATTGAAATGTAGTTCACCCTTTGTACTGTGCAGGAACGCAAAGTAAGTTTTTTGACTAGCTGGCCAGATATTCAGCTGTGAAAATGCTTGAAACATAGGCCTCTAATTGGATCAGAATACTTGGGTTAAGCAGATGAGACAAGGCTAAAAGACCTAAATTTCCTATCCAGAGAACAGCAGGTGGAGGTCCACATAATACAACAGAAACATTTAAAGTAGCATAAAATACTTAGGATAATTGGATTAGTAATGGGTAAGATGAGACACCTAATCTGTATGACTGCTGAAAAGAAATCTGGATTATCTGGATTGAAATTGAATCATGTCAAAATTATACCCAGAACCATTAATATTAAAGAATCACACTTGGAATAAGTTTAACAGAGGGAAAAAAGACTGCCTTGGAGTCTATCCTGGAGAAGATCTCTATAAACGATGGAAGGAAGATTTGTTCCATGCTCATGCATTAAGCCTTTGTGACTGCTGGTAAAAAACTTGACAAACTGTGCTCAATAATGAGAAAACAAACCAGATATCATATTGTCTTTAAAATGTTTACATGGTCCCATTAACAGTTTCAGCTTTCCGCTTCTCTGTTTGTTCAAGTTTTAGTCTGCTGGTAAGTTTTTGTAATGTGTTCTGTTCCTACTACCTTGACATTATGTAAATAGATGGTATTTATGACATGCCACAGACAAAAGTTGGCAGTAATTCTAATATTCACTGAATTCAATTCAAGATAAATACTAGCTTTGTCAGCACTGCTGCAGGTGGGAATTCAAGGAAATAATGCCTTAACAAGAAGCCGTTTAGAGTTACAATGTCTTACCCTTATCATTTAAGAAATTAATTACATGAATTTGGTTCATAGTGTTGTGCTGTCTGACCGTTTCCATGGGGAATTTGATAGGGGAGGGCTCCAGATTTCCCCCAGCTTGCGAAAAGTGGTCCCTGATGGCACAAAAGGGGCAAAAGTTGGGGAAAGTTTGCCTACAGGAGGAAAGTATGCAAATAGTCGCCCAGGGGGGCGTTTCATAGCTATTAGCGGGCACTACCGATTAACAAATACTGCTATTAATAGCGGCCCTCTGCTCAAGTGTTTCATTACTAGTAGCAGAGTGGTTTGGCCAATATATTGCTAAAAGATACTTAAACTAACGATTCAAATTTTGTTCATCGTTAGTTCATGGCTTTGGTAGACCCCTGTTACACACTCCTCCTCCTCCTCCTCCTCAAGGACCAGTTAGTTAATAAGGTGGTATTTGGTCATTTGGTGAAATGGTGATGGGAAGCAATGGGAAGGAGTGACATCTCCTGCCTCTTGTCCCTCATCTCTCAACTCTCATCTGAATTTCAGGACATTTTATCAAATACATTATTATGTTTTAATTCTTAGGTCTTCGTATGGAGTATGTTTAGTTACTTTACTGGTAATTGGCAATCAAGAAATATTGTGAACTTTTTTTTAAAAATAATTATAGAAATACTTTTAAGATGCCTTACTGTTTTCTATCATTGGAATAAGCATGGTGTCATCTTTTATGTACAAAAGTCATTGTATAAAGATATGGAAAATAAACAATATAACATTGTGACTTATTTCCCTATGACACATGACATATACACAAGAAGCGAGAGATGAGGGATGAGAGGTGAGATATGAGGGATGAGAGGCGAGAAACTACCACCTCCCCCGCTTGATCCCACCCTACAGGGCCCTTCTCTCCATCTTACTTTCCTTCTATATTTATGTCTCCCTCCCAAAGGCTATGGTCCTGGGTATGACCTTAAAGTGCCTTTCTATGTCTTTTCTCTATCTCTCTCTCCCTTCTTCTCTGTCTCTATTTCCTGAGTATGATTATAAACTGCCTCCCTCTCAGCTCTCCCGCGCTAGATATAACCATATTAAATGTGTTGTTAAGGCCGTAAAGCAACCAGTCCCACTCACTCACTCCCAAAGAGTATTGGGAAAGGGTGGACCATGTTTGTTGGGGTATATCTTTGTCTTACAAACGTTTAAGATAAAGTATACCACATTAAAATTCAAAGATTTATGTATGGTAGTATAGACATAATTAGGTGTGCCCGATTTATGCAACTTAGTATTTGTGATTTCATTAATCCCACCACTGTAGGCCTATACGTTGCATAGACGTCTGTGAGTGACAGTTCACAAATTCATATTTCACATTTAACCCCGCCCTGGTTCCGCTGCACCTGCTTTTAACAATTTAATTGACAGGTCATATGATTATTCAAGAGACGGCTTGTCGCATGGCAGAAGGGCAGCATCGCAACATTACTAAGCAACTGGACGTCACCTGTTGTCTGCTATGGTGTTGTGGTGAAATATTGTACCCTGACTAGGCGCCATTAGTAGTGGAGGCCTTAACAGGGGTTAACAGGAGGGAATTGAATTTTTGTTGTTGACAGCGGAGTGTAACAGGGGTCAACTAAATTATTTTTAGTGGAGCTAGTCCTGCAACACTTTAGTGGGTGAACGTAATTTCTTTTGTTAAACAAATCTCTGTTCATAACGATTAAGGGAGATCCGTTCCTAGTATTGAAACGAGCCCCACGGCAGCCCGGCAGGAGTAAAGTGGGTGACAAAAGGCAATGGAATTTTGTTCATCGGTATTTCCTACATCACTTTTCAGAACCATATGTGTTTTTTAAATACATTTTGAACCCTTCTAAAGTATCATATAGTTGGTGCTTTGGGGCCATACTGTTGCATAACTCAGGGATTTTGCAAACAAATAACCTATTGACTTGTTCCTTATATGGTCTAACTACTTTCAACTTTTTACCCTGTGCTAATGATTTTAAATTGATTTTTCTGTTGTCAAGATTCGAATTCAACTGGGATGTTTTATAACCAATTTCAAGGAGATGGGTTCCTCTTCTATGCTCTAACCTTTTTAGATTTAAGTCTATGTTAGCCTGGTCTGTGTTTGTTCTCTTCTCCATATTCTGTATAATATTCATTGACATTTACATGAATAGTTTTCTTCAATTATTTTAAGGGGAAATTATATAACTTCTTATGACTAAAAGAAATACTCGGGCCAATGATGCCCAGGGCTCGCGCTGGGATCTTTTTTCTTTTTAGCCACTGTAGCGAAATTCCAAAGAAATATTATCGCCACACTGGCTTTCTTTTCACCACAAAGAAAACGCACATTTTTAAGCACTATACCTCTCATGAATCAATACTCATGAATCAATACACTGACGTCATCAGTTGATAATTAACAGACTAACAGACATAACCAATTTGATATAATGTCAATCGTTTTAAAGAGTGATCTAGATTGATGAGGCCTTGATGATATTGTAAAGAATCACTAAGGGTTTTTTAGCCCATAGGTTCAGTAAGGTGAAGAAGTGAGACAAGAAGTCCAAGGTTGTAGTTCGTCTGGATTCGGCCTAGGCGGTGGTGACTCAGCGAGTAACCGAGTACCTAGGTCCGAGCAGTCACTTTATTTTATACTCCACAATCATGAATAATTCATACAATCAAACCCAGGAAATATTCCACTAGCTCTTCCCCCTTCCCTCTAATTGGTCGAGGGAGAGAGAATCTTCCTTGCCCACACGCCGACCTCTGCTCCCCAGGCAGAGACCATAAAAGGAGTGCATGCAAGTTGGATCCCTCTCCTCAGCCTTCCCCCTCCCACCCCTTACTCATAGATCCCATGGCTCGTGCCAGCCCCCCCTCCCTCTTAGCCCTTCCCCCCCTCTTGATACCCCAGAGCAGTGTATAAGTAATTAGGTCGGGCTGGGGGAGGTGGAGTGGGCCCTGAGTGGCTCATCTCCCCCTCCCTCCTGGCCAGGCCACGTGTGGCGTGCGTGCCCTGACCATGATCAGGGCTAAATAGGTCGGGTCTGGGATCCAAAGATGCCAATTCTTTACAATATACTTGTAACCCGGTCTATCTTTAGCATTTACCCAATACTTTGAGGCTTGGTAATAACTGAATTTGTCTAAAGGCTTTGATAGCAAAACTGATATAAGACATCTGCAGTCTAGGTGTCTCAGGCCTTTGGAAGAATGTGGAATGCAGTAAGTGCCTGTTAATTAAAGAATGTTATACAACTGAATTTTGTGAATTACCAGTTTTCCGATAAGCTATTGTTATTGTTCACATGCAATCTCCTTCTTTTGTCATTTTAAATGTGCTGTTACTCTGTCATATATCACTCATGCATTATTACCATAATTATGTCCATATGCTGGGCACATTCAAAGGTCCCGATTACACTGGGAAAATGTTCCACCCAGCTGAAATAACATCTTTAAAACAAAACAAAATTGGTGGAAAATTAAAAAGAAAAATGAGTAGGTATGTTTTGATCTAGAGAACTTAGATTCACCTTATATTACTCCACGGATTCTATTTAAAAAAAAAAATCTTAAAGAAGAGCATTATTGATGCTAGGGGAAGTGAAAAATGATCTCTCCGTAGACAAATATGCTCCACCAGCCATAAAGGAGGCAAGCAAAATTCATTTTACAGAGAAGAATGATTACACCATGCAGGTATTCATAAGGCTTCCTATATTCAGTCCCGGTAACACACACTGGTTTCAGATTACCACTTGTACATTTTGACTGCAAGCCCACTTGTATCTTAACTGCAAGGCCCACACCCATGTTTCCTATCCCTACCCCCTATCCCTATTGTTTACGGTGGGGGAAAGGCAGGCAATTGTTAAAAAAAGTCTTTTCCTATCCACTTTATATTACACGATCCTAGTTACTGAAAGAGTTATATAAGGGCTTCAAAGCTAATAATCATGGGCAGCCACCACTGCCTAGTGCGACACACTCTCTTGGACATGGGCCCTAACATCTAAAAGGTGGTAGGCCCTAACATCTGGACTTTGGGTCCTAAAGTTTGGTGGGCCCTAACATCTGGACTTTGGGTCCTAAAGTTTGAGGTTTCCGGGCCCTATCAACTAGACTCTATCGTCCTTGAGCCCTGATGTCTGGAGCCCCATAAGAAACATTAGGACATATATAGTAATAAAAACAAAGATTGACTATCTAATTAAATACACACTTACTAATATGTTTCTATTTAGAAATATATATATATATAATTTCAAACTATATCTAGGGTTTACTGAGGAAAATATCTACTACTGCTGCCACCTGGAGGTTTGCTATGGAATCATGAGGTAAAATAATGATCAAATATCAAATGATCAAATAATGATCAAACAACGCTTAAATATTATACCATGGCATGAAATAGAATTAAAGAAGAGCTGCATATGTGTGACAACATGTCTTTTGGTGCATGTTGCTCACTTTTGCCTTTGGCACTTGTGAAAGACTTGTGTAAAATTAGTCTTTTCAAAACAGTCTTTTACCCTCAAACTGTTTATTCACTTATGCACCAGTTATATCAACAAGGAGGAAGCATTTCTTTCTTTTAAATAATTTTATTTCTCAAAAGTTCCACAGTGTGATATTTCTCATTTTGAGAAGTCAAAGACATCAAGATAGAAAAAAAAATCTACAAAATACAATATGATCAAATCCTCCTAATTTTATACTACATGAAAGCATCTAACCAAATTGAAAATAGCTGTACCAATGTTGACGATAGACAATGTTGTTCTGGATAATAAAAGAAATACAGTCTCCATATAACGCACCAGGGTAGAGTTCCATTGCCTCCCCATCGTGTTTTTAGCCACACAGGTACAATCTTATGAATACATTGACTAATACACAAGACCTATTTGCACCAGATCTTTAATCATCTAGCCAGTTATGGTTCTTCTTAAAGGAATTGTTTCATACATTTGTCCCGTTTTGGTATTTCCCTTATTAGATTTATACCATCAGCAAGCCTGGTTCCATGCGGCATTACTGGAATTCATTTTTCTTCTTAAGTAAATTCATACATAATACCTTATTTCGGAAATCTGCCCTCTAATAAAGATCAAATTTATATTTAGATTTTCACACATTTCTCATAGAGGCCTACCATTATTTTAGATTACACTCTGATGCCTCGGTTAAGAATTCCCTGTATCTTCTTCATTGTACGAACATTTGCCATAATAAGGAATAATAGCCCATATTCTGTTGGAGACAGTATGTGTGACTTAAAAATAAAATTGGCAGTATTTTGATCTATAATATTTTTTAGGTGCGCTAATTAATTAGTTCTCACGTGTAGATTTGTTCTCATCAAAATGTGAATTAAAATTTAATGTGCTATCTAATTTGAAACCTAGATACCTAACATGTCTTGCTTGTTCAGGGGCTTGTACATTTACATATCATCCTTATTTATGTTGGCAACATTTATTTAACTTAGATGTTAGGATATTTACATAGCATATTTTGGCCATTCCATCTTCCTCACCTGAACAATGTATGTACATACTACTTCATGCCTCAGATAAACTACCTAGACTACCCTCATTGTCATCAATAGAATCAGAATAGTAATAGTAGACATTATTATTTCCCCTCCTCAAACAACCAAGGCAACAGCTGGTTCATTGATGAGGCCATGGTCATTATGGTTGAGGGTCACAGGGAAGATGCTGCCATTAACGGAAGAAGAATAATCTCTCTATTCAGACATTAAGTCATATAAAGTCTCATGTAAAAGCAAAACAAATGAATATCTCTCTGCTTCATCTCATCTTCACCATGATTAAGGTAAAATAATCCCTCCACACCATACCATGAACATGTTTAACCAGAACCCTGTTCAAACTGCAGGGTCACAATTAGGTATGTGACGATCGATAGTAGAATCTGAAAGTACAACCACAATTTTAAAAGTGTGATCAGTTTTACTATTTATTACTTAGGAAATTCTAATTTACTTAGGATTATTATTTTTTGTGTTTATTTAAATTTTTAATTCTATACTAAATGATTACACTATGATACTACAGAAAGCCAGAACTGAGACAAGAACATTCTTCAATACCGAAAATAGAGTAGTTTTGTTAATGATGAAGATGTTTCCTATTGTAAAACCAATCTGTGAATTGTTTGCCTTCATGGATAATCTGGTCACCTGAAACAAAACAAAGAAATGCATCAAAGAAATGCATCAAAGATTAAACGTTGCATAAAATCACTTTAAATGATTCCATTATTACATTTGAAAGTATTGTGGTTTTGCTGTATTAAAAAATATAGAGTCAAGCGACCAGTTCCATTCAAAGTCCTTTGGACAAGAGAAAGAAGAGAATATCCATCATCATGTTGTTATCAGGCAGTCAGCATAGACATATCATTTTACTTGGTAAAATGGTCTTTAAAGCTGCATTTTCAGCTATTACGAGAAGTAAAATCTGACTAATTTTACAAATGTTATGTCTTATGAGACTTCATTTATGGTGTGTATATGTTTCATATACATTTATATCCGCGGGCCTAACCGGAACCGGAATTACTTCACGGCCAATGACTTGCCTAGCAACCTAGGCGGCAAGTTCAAACACTTTACAAAGCTGCACAGCAGTTGGCGGACAGACTTTGTTTTTACATACTACAAGCATCAACTGCCTCTCTTCTTGGTTTGTGGGATATCAATATTCGTCTTCTGCTACATGTTAGTTTAAGAACTTGAGAGTGAAACCACCAAGAAAAAACTGCTGCCGGTGGGCGACAATGCATGAATCATCATAGGAGGGGTCCTCAATATACAAATAAGGATGTTTGGGAAACCCTTTGTTGAAGAGAAATTGCAAAACTCTTGCAAAATTGTGTTCAAATATTGCTCTTGACTTCTAGATTTGTTGGAAAATAATGAAACAAAAAGTATAAAATTATAACTAGTTTACTAAGTGTAGGTTAATGATTTGATATATATATATACATGAATCATGGGCTTGTCCAAGACATCTCCTCTCCTGTCTGTGATCATACAATATGAGGCAGAAAGCATTGCAAGGACAGGTTTATGTATTCAACAAGTTTGAATGCACAAATATAAAGGGATCTGATGATGAATTTAAATGGGTCTTTTAGTTGTTTTATCAGGTCTATCAAGCGGTTCAAACTTAACTTAAATGTATATATTTGTGACCCAACCTACTTGGCAGTACTGCTTCTGTGTCAGGTTGGCAGCCGGTGGTAGATTGTCCATATGCACAAATGGGTTATTAACCTGTACAGGTAGGAGTACTGTTCATAAGGATTGGCAGATACAAAGACCCTTCTGATGTTCACCAGACAAACAAAAAATTCAATGTGATAAATCCAAACTGATAATCTGCCCTAATAATCTGATGATGAACAGAAGAATAACATTTGAAACTTACCTCGTAATTTACCTTTGAAGCATAGATCATGGGAACCCATGCAAGGAATGCATGTCCAATGTTGTAGGCATACACAAGCCACAATTGACTTTCAGAAACAGGAGGCATCAGAATCATGTAGACTAGTGACGTAGATCTTACAACACAATACAGTCCATTCAGTAGGAAGTAAGCCTCCAGTAGACTGTTACTTCTACTGATAAGATCCTGCACAGTGTTACAGTTCCTGATAGTGTCATCAACAAGCTCTTGTGTTATTAACTTGGCATCACATAGGCCCTTATTCAGGGTTTTGACATGAGATAATATCATATACAAAAGTGCAGTAGTCATTAGAGCATAGATACATAGATTGCTGTCAAAAATAAGCACTACCAATATTGAGATAACCATAAACATTTCAGATGGAGTCATTCCCATGTTGGTTACATTATGCAAGTTTACAGCAAAGGCCTTGTAGTTAGGTATATGATACATGAGAGTGAGGGACGGAAGTAAAACTGCCAGGACAGTAATTGCACTCACCAATAACACAAAGAAACATTTACATATAGTTGATACTTTAGGAGAATTCTCATTTGATACCTGCTTCAAATCATACACTAATTTACACCAGGTTTTTTGATGAACAACATTCCTAACAATGTGTATGAATCGGAACACTAAGAAAAAAAGTGGCAAAAAAGCCTGAGGAACAAAGTAAGTTATGTCTGAGAATGAAGAGTTTGCCCGTTGTGTCATATGCATACACAGATGATAGATAGATGTAAAGAGAAATACAACATCTAGACACATCCTGAATATGCAATATACATGAAGTATAATGTACACTGCCTTAAGTTTCATGTGCTTCTTCGATGGAATGTATAGAGCGAATAATGTAGCAAGCATGAAAATAAACTTGAATATCTTCTTATCCAACATCATTGAAATGTTGTTTCTCTTTTTATAGAAGTCAAAATAAGTTCAGAGAGCAGGCCAGATATTTAGATAGGAAATTGCCCAACACATAAGCCAGTAATCAGTAGTTTTTGGATTACTGGTAGGAGACAAGGCCTACAGACTTATTTCCTGCTTGATGAACATGAGGTGAAGGTTCACAAAATATGAGAAAGCTCTTTGGATGAGGACAGAAACAACAGAATAAACATTAGATCAGATCAATTCAATATTAGGCCTATATGCAAAACCATTGATATGATAGAGTCAAACTTGGAATATGTGTAAAAGAAGAAAGGTAGAACGCCTACACGTCTACCTTGGAGCTGATCACTATCAGATGTGAGGAACATTGGTTCAAAACTAATGCACTATGTCTGCCTTGCTAATGGTAAAAAGACGAACGCATTGATGAGAAAATAAACTAAACCAAATATGATAGCGAGTTTGTTTACATTGTGCTATTGACAATGTGTTAGTTTTCTAGTTTTCCGTTTGTCTCAATTTTAGTTTGTTTGGCAAGTTTCTGTATTGACTGCTGTTCCAACTACCTAAAAATTTAAGTCAACAAAATGTGTTTATGACCTGAGAAGGGAGGAAATTGGCAGTTATTCCAAATATCGTAAGTAAACAGGTTTATATTGGATCCCTAAGCTTGTCTGGTAAGTGCAATTTATTGCAAACCAATTCACTGAATTAAATCTTTATAGAAACATAAGGGAGCCTGGAGAAGGCAAAATGCATTTTGAGTCTGTACTGTGTTTTGTGTCAGGGTCTGATAAACACAGGTCATACTGAGATATTTAGATATATAACAGGAACGTCCATAGTGCAGTAAATTGGTACATATCAATGAAAACCTCATTTGAGTTAGTAAGTCTTAATGGTAGAATAACAGACAGTAGTTTTGTACGATAATCAGTTTCTACAAAATCCAGTAATCTTTTTTTGCGGATTCTATTTTCACAGGAAAAGTAGAATGTCTGGAAAAAGAAACATAGGAACAAATATAGTTATAAAAATAAAACTGATTATCTAACTAACTAGACATTTACTAATATGTTACTATCTTAAAATATGTAGTTTTGAACTATATTCAATGATATGTGAAAACAGTCTACTACTGCTGCCACCTGGATGTTGAATATAGCATCATTAACTCTAAGCTTGAATAATCATTCCATCTCCAGCTAAATCAGTCAATGTTTCTGTGGACATAGGAAGGTCCAACTTGAAATAATACAGGAACAATTGCACCATTATTTGGGTCATTCTAAAAAAAGCCTTGCAGTTCAGGTGTGGAAATGGGGTGAAATAATACAAAATTATATGAATTTTTGGTCAGATTTCCTAAAACATTCCTTCTCCTCTGAAATAATCTGGAAGAAACAAAACTTGAGGCAGGGTTGTTTACAAGATATATATATAAGTTATTGATGTAAAGAAACATTTTGGGAAATCTAATGGTAAAGTCTGTGAGTACATTGTCATGTGTGCTACACAAAGGGCACGGGCAGCCAAAAACACACACATTCACCGATGGGCGCCAACACAACAATATCCAGTGTAATCCACGTAAATGACTCATGTTGACTTCAAAAACTTAAATGTTTAAATATTTATGAACATATATTCAGGCATGACGATATTCGAGTTGGTGGAAATACTGTGTAATATATCATTAGTACTGAATAAAAATGCATGCGATCCTGCCGTGAATAGGTTAAAAGAAAGATTAGTTCACAATACAATCAACAGAGAGTTTTAACACATGAGTCGGTATAACTTCTGTCACCTTTTTCCACCTTATCTTTGCATCTGATGGCCCAAAATCAAAGGGTAAATGGCCCCGTCAGTTGTCCTTTTATCCGAGCTTCTTTGGTTGTTCTTAAAGGGCCCTCAGTAAATACAAGTCTCCCCGCTCATTTCCCGTTTTGGAGATGCTAGTGAAGTTTCTTTCACTATTGATTAACTATTGCATAAGTCTGATTTATAACTTGACAATCAGGTTCAGAATATCTATAGCCTGGGACCTGATCATTTCATTTGTAAAAATAGAATAAATATGAGCAAGTATCATGAAGTAATTTATTTGTTGACTAATTTTCAGTCAGTTTTTTATTACCATTTGATCATATCCAACGATTTGATTTGAAGCATATCAAATATATCAATGTGTAGCCTGCTAATTTTCCAATCACAGGTCTCATGATAATTCTTCAAATCAGATCGGACCAATGTTAAATGAGGTGATATTTCAATTTCTCTGTATAAATTAATCAGTAGAAACTTGCCAGAACATGTGGTTTTTATGGCTTCTTATGAACTTTTATGTTCCTTTCCCCAATTCCCCCCCCCACCCCCCGCGACCACTTACTGTGGTTAACAGCAGGACCAAATAAGGTCGGGTATAGCATTGGACGTAGTTCTATCTCTTGTGTTTTAAACTTGTAGATACAATTAAACATTTAAACTAACAAATTGTTTGAATAGATAAACTAACAAATATACTCAGACATACTGACTATTTGATGTTATTCATCCAAATTTAGCAGTACTGTTCATAAATAAGTATGACCAATTCCAAATATGCCAGAAACTTAAGGTGACCTTTCATCACACATGTGCAATTATTAAAAGATTTTTTTTTCATTGAACCAGCCCCAATTAATATATTCAACACCCAATAATTACATGTAACAATATAGTTATCAATACATCATACAGTTATCAATACATCCACCATACACTCATACAAAATAAAAAAGCAAAGACAACAGAAACTCAAATTCTGGAATTATCCATTAACGCAGGAATGCTCTCAAATACACATACCTCAGAGTGGATATAGACAACACCCTATCATAAAAAATGACACTGTCAAGACTTACAGTCGTCAATATGATATTTAGAGCCTGATCAGATGATAATACTGTATGAAATGACAATTAGACCAATTCTAGAATACAGCGACACAATTAAATTTCATAATGCGTTCCCAAATCAGTCCTACCATCCAAAACAGAATCAGCCTCCTTAATATGGTGTGCAAGTGTCATGGCAGCAGTGGGTAAATGAAACTGAATTTGTTGTGTACTCATACTGATGTCTGGACCAGAAGTAAACAAACCCCATAGACTTAGCATTGCGGGCTTTGAATAATCACTCTATGCATACCCCCATTATAGTTGTAACGATCTTATATATATATATATATAAAACTTTTATTCACATATTACATATACAAAGAGATATAATAATTAGAAAAGGACGCGGTCCTCACCAAGGTGATCTTCCTGGAGGCCCTTTTTAAAATAATAATTGTGATAATCTTTGAGAACTTAAACTAACAATGATCAAAAACTTAAGCTAACATATATCATGACGGAAGTTTACTTTAGCATAGAGATTGTCTTTTATAATAAATTAATATTCAATTAGATAGTTCAATATCGATAGAGTGTCCGTGTGAGATTGTGATTATTCATTCTTTCGTCGGTGTTTTTCAGAGTCATTGTTTATCTAATGAGTTGTAGTTGTTTCTTCTATGTCAGTTCGATGTTTTTGAATTCTGATGAGGAGATTCATTCCAGAGTGGAAAAGAATCGACTTTACCTTTGACCACTGAACATAAGTGTTGAGAAGGACATTGTATCTTTAAGATAATACAGATTTACATTTACTAGACATATTAATAATATCACTGAGTATTCGTATACACTGGTACAATCTCCGCTATCTTTTGACACAACCCTAAGATTTTTAGGGATAGAATATAAATTAACAGGAATCATCTCCCCCCTTTACTGGATGGAAGTTTTATATCATAATAAATTAACCAGATCAACACCTTCCTTATACTTGGAGGGAGTTTACATTCATATCCGTCCTATACTGGTTGGATTAGTCTTAAAACAGCAGTTTATCTTAGTGGTCATAATATGTTCTTCTGGCTCTGTAAATGGATATCAGGGGTTTAGAGGTCTTAAACGCTCTTGGAACTATGAACAAACATCACAATGTCCACAATGCTAAGCCTTTTGCCTTTTAACTTAAAAAGTGCTGGGACTGGATAAGTTACAATATAGTGGTAGGCAGTAGCTTTATTTGTTCATTACTGTTCAAGAACCATACAATACACAATACTGATTACATTTGATATGAAACAAATATTAAAGCAAATTTGAATGTCAATTATAAAATATTGAAAGGACATCAAGATACATTTATAGTCAAAGTATTGCGCAGATCGCGGGGACAATCATTAACAGCTTTGGATTTATGTTTTTTAAGAAACTCTAAAATGTTTGAAACCATGTCCAACATGGTTTCTATATGGACATACATGTCATATTGTCTCTTGATGAAGCCTCCTTCAATGAAGAATGAGGGGACTGTTTCATTATTTTGGAGCCATACATCCAACCTTTCAAATATGCTCTCCATCCTATCCAAGTGTTTTGATCCATGCCAATCTGTATATACTGGGAATCTTTCCAGTTCAAAGAAGAATGATGTTTTAAGGTAGTAAGATGGCACAGGGAGCACTTTATTAGCAATACCAACAAGAGGGACTGCCTGTATCAACAGCACCTTGGCTTTGATGTATAACAATTTGATCTCCTCTGGTAGAGCTAACATTTTTTCTTTTTCTATGTTGGCAGCGACCACCAGCCATAGGTACTTATTCAACACAGCACCAGTCTTAGGTATCAGATAACACAGTGGTTGTTCAATGTTGTTACTTGGAATTTTCTTATTTAAGCTAGTCGGCGAATGCTGCATTGGGAATGCAATGATGATGTCAACAGTGATTTTCATTCCTTTGTAGCAGCCATTCCACCAATAGAAAATCATCTTGAAACCTGATCTTGTTTCATCCACAACACATTGCCTCACAGTATTGTAAGGAAAATCATTTTTGAAACAGTAGATCCCAGATGGAGGTTGGAAATCATCTTGTAAAAGAACATCTCCAATGTTATCCATGAGAATTTGCTTCAATGTTCCTGGTAGTAGGTAACTATTTCCTTGCTCAGCCATCATTTCAGGCCACAGGGTTTTCGTTTCAGCATCTATGATTTTTAATTTTGCATACTGAGGTAATACAGAAACATCCTCAACTACCTCAAATCCTGTAGTAAAACATGTCAAGCTCATCATGATATCAAATTCATCAGGCATTCCAACTTTACAACTCTCAGGTACACTTCCACGCAGAAAAACATTCCCTTTGAACCGGGGATCAAGGTGTGCGACCCTTGCCAGGACTTCCCTCATATATGATTCCACTGTCTCATTGATAATCATTACATCAGGATCAGTATCAGCTACTTTTCCAATTCCAGTTGTATCAATTACTGATTCCAAAAAGGTGTCTAAACTCACAAATCTGTTCAAGACTGGATGGGAACTATCAAAGAGTTGGACCAAAGAATTATATCCACAACGCTGAGCTATATGTAAAGGGAGTTCTCCTTTGTAAGTAAGTTTTGTATCAGCACCATTGTCTAAGAGAACCTGAACAGTTGTTTCATGACCATTAAAGGTTGCCAAGTGGAGTGGAGTTGCACCAAATATATCTGAGTAATTGATCACACACTTGCTCTTCAGGACCAGATATTCTGCCAGATGTGGAAGTCCTCTCACTGCGGCCAAATGTAAAGGTATGGTATTTGTGGAGTCTCCAATGTCCCCTCTAGCACCCATTGTCATAAGTATCTTCACTATTTCTAGATTATCAAAATCTGTAGCAAGATGAAGTGCAGTTTCACCCTGAATTGACACATTGTTTATGGATGCTTCAGCAGGCAAAAAATATCTTACAAGATCTTCTTTACCTACCACAGCTGACACATGCAAAGGAGTAAGGCCATCATTATCCTTAGCATTTACATCAGCACCATACTGAATCAAAATTTTGACTTTCTCAATAGAGCTACCCCATACTGCCTGATGCAAAGGAGTTGAAGAATAAGCATTTGCATGATTCACATGGGCTCCTGCCTTAATTAGAAGCTCTACTGCTATATCTTGTCTTCCACTATATGCTGCTGCAAATAAAGGGGTGTTACCAGTCTCACTACAGAAATTGACATCTGCCCCATACTCCAACAAAAGATTCAAGATTTCAACATTTGAATCACTCACTGCCACACTGAGGGCAGTCTCTCTACCCTCTTCCCCATTTTCTATTACAGAGCATTCATTTGGATCGAGATTTTGCTTCAAGAAATACTCTACCATTTCTGTAGACTGACATTGTACAGCTTTAGTTAAAGGGAGGAATCCTCTCTGACTATCTGGCACATCCATTCTAGCACCAGCATCTACAAGTACCTTTACTGTGCTTAAATCTCCTCTAAAAATAGCATCATAAAGTGGGTCTTCATTGCCTTCTGGTCCATGCACATTAGCTCCTGCCTTTGCTAGTACCCTCACTATTGTTGGACTATGATATTCCTCTATTGATATTAGCTTAATATCAGCACCGTTCTGCAGCAGGAACTCTACAGAACTTACAATGCTCTTGCGAGCTGCGCAGGAAAGTGCAGTCTCATTTGAGGCATTCAAAGTATCAATGGCATAACCTCTATCAAGGAATAATTGAATAATGCTAATGTGCTGCCATACTGCTGCGACATGTAAAGGGTATAATGTAGTATGAGTATCTTCACTGGGAGGGATTATCCCTGGATCCGTTGTTGAATGTATAGCACCTCTTAGCAACAGCATTTGTACTAGACCACAACATCCATTTACTATAGCATAATAGAGAGGAGTTTTACCCCGGCCATTTGGTTTGTTGACATCTGCACCAGCATCTAATATCACTTCAACCATGTCAATATCGCCCTTTAATGTGGCCTGATGCAATGCTGTGAAAACTGGTGTCTTCACCACCATGTCAGTTCCAGAGGCATGATGCCTTACAGTGATTGTTCCTGCTCCTTCCAAGTCCACATCAGCTCCTGCTGCTATTAATAACCTCACCACCTCCAGCTGGCCATAGTGGACAGCCAGGTGTATCAGTCTTAATCCACCTGCACATTTACACTCATTAACATCAATGTGTTGGAGATTATCCTGTGTAAACAGTCTTACATGTCCTTCCACTGCTCCTTTAATGATATCATGTGGTTTGGAATTTAGGCAGTGTTGCTTTATCAATTTTAGGTTCTTAGGAGGGATGGACATTATAATAATTTTAACATATGATGGTCACAAACATCTATCTCTAGGCAAATCAAACAGGAGTCCAGGTTTTGATAGCTTCAGGATGGAGTGTTGTTGTTACCAGGTAGTTCAATCTGAATGTGAGAAGTTTAACGCACTAGCCTGCAATACAAAGGAAGGCAGTGTTGCTTTATCAATTCTTGGTTTTGAGGAAGGATGAACATTATCCTAATTCTAATGTATAATCGTCACAAACATCTAGGTCCAGGTAAATCAAACAGAGTGATGATAGTACATATAGCTTCAGGATGGAGTGTTGTTGTTACCAATTAACGCTCAATCTGAAGGTGAGAAGTTTTACGCTCTACCCTGCAATACAAAGGAAGAAAATAAAAGAGGTGACACCATCAATAGGGGATTTGCGTATACCACTGCCCTTGTCGGTTTATCTGCATATTCAGTTGGATTCACTGCCCAGAATCCAACATACAAACATTTAGCAACACTTTTACCAAAATATGCAGAACATACTTGTAAAAATAGCATATGATATCAGAATAAATGTCTTTCATATCATATACTGTATAACACAAGCCAAAGTATATACAATAATGATATATATTAGTGATTCATCTAAAATAGTAGAAAACTGCAATGTTTAGTTATTTGCGGATGATACAGCTTCTTCATTCAAAGAAAGATACCTTGGGACTCAGTGCAGAAAGATTAGGACAGAATCTGGTGAACTGGTGTGAGGAGAACAAAATGTTGCTGAATATGAATATAGGCAAAAGCCTGACAATACAAACAAAACGGAACCTTAAACATATTGTGGAACATACAATCAGTGTTCTAACGTTAGATAACTTTGATTTGTATAAATACCTTGGAATTTAACTAGGTAAACAGGTATGTTTAAAGATGTCAGAATTATATGGAGCGTGCAATAGAAATACATCCTTACTTGAATATAGATTTTACATATAATAGACTACTGAGACACTCCTTACAGATCTGCAGCATAGAGGTACTTTTAGAAGCTTGAGTCGCTTCAGAATTCGGGCCTGAAAATCATTCTAAATAGGTTAGCACGAAAGAGACCCATGTTTAACTAAAAATCCCTTCCTTATATCATCAAGGAGGGAAATCCAGAAATATTGGTTTCCTAATAAGAATGAATAATGAAAACTCAAAATTCCCCACCCAAAATAATTAAACTTTCATGATATCATAATTGTTAAAATTGCCCTCCTTTTGAAATAACTTATCAGACGAAAGACAACTGGCAAACCAAAGATAAAGGTATTCAGTAGCTATTTAAATAAACGATAACTGCTTAAATGTGAGCCCATATCAAACCCTTGGGATGATATGCATGTCACGGTTATTTTACACTGCACATTACATTACATTAGTTAATAAATATCTAAATCTCTAAATATTAAGAAATGCAAATCCATATTATTCGCCCTCAGCTACACCTCTAAAAGAAAATCCTCTGATCCCTCCCTCAGTCTGAGCCTAGGCTGCCAAAAAGTAGAAACCGTATAGGAATACAAGTACCATGGTTTTATGTTAGATGAGCTCCTCACTTTTAAACAGCACACCCAGAATACCCTGAACCTTGTTTCGGCCAAGATAGGACTATTATAGGGCACGTAATTCCTTAACTCCCAAGGCCAGACATGACCTTTATGAAATGGCCATCCTTCCGAATTTTGTCTATTGTGATTTTATATATGATTCAGCCCCTAATTCCATTTTACAAAAACTACAATCACAGCAAAATCGAGCTCTTCGAATAATCTATAATAAATCCAAGTTTGATAATGTAGACCTGGAACATAAACTTTTAACATTTGGCCTTTGCAGCACCGCAGAAATAAGCATATATTAGATATAGCATTCTATCTATCACAAAATACTGTTAACTTAGATTTAAGAAACTTACCTACCCAAAGTCATGCCAAGAGAAGAAAAAACCTCCTAGTTCTTCCACCATACTCCACTAAGATCACTAACTATCTCATATATATATTAAAAAAAACTCTCTCATATATAAGTGTCAAACACGGTGGAATGACCTGAGTTCAGAAGCCCATAGTATAGAGCAGTCAGAGCTCATAGGGACTTGACTCCCTTATTTTTCAGGGAAGTACATTAATCACATCCCTGGCCCGCCGCCCTTCCTCATGCCTCACCGCAGACAGAGATAAGGATTTGTCTCAAGTTACAGTTGGGCTTGTTCCAACAACGTTTGAATGGAAACATGAATTAGTGCCTGTTGACTCCATACATAGCTCCTTATATAGTTCCATTTCCATAGCTTGTTATTTTAATTTTTAAAGTTGGTACTTTTTCATATAAATCTTCTATGGTCCCTGCCATCCAGCCAACATAAAAATTCAAACAATGATTGTCCATTATGGCCTATCGAGGCTAGAATTGCCCCAAATATCAACCTATAAATGTGATGTGTCACAGGAAAAGGAGTGATAAGTTGTAAAAAATCGATTTTGAGATATAATATTTGAAAAGGAAGGAAGATAATGCCATTGAAACGCTCCAAACCGCAAATGTCATTAAAATCCCATTAGGACAGATTTTTTTCCCCTGCTCCAAACCGCAAATCTCATTAAAAACCCATTAGGACGGAATTTTTTTTTCCATTTTTTTTTTCATCTACATTGTCCTTGCTCCCAACCGCAAAATGCCATTGAAATGCTCCAAACCGCAAAGGTCATGAAAAATCCCATTAGGACAGAATTTTTTCTTTTTTCATTTTTTTTCCATCTACATTGTCTAGGGTCATGCTCCCAACCGCAAAATGCCATTAAAATGCTCCAAACCGCAAATGTCATTAAAATCCCATTAGGACGGATTTTTGTTTTTTCTTTTTTTTTTTCATTTTTTTTTTCATCTACATTGTCTAGGGTTTTGCTCCTAACCGCAAAATGCCATTGACTTTTCGATTTTACAATTCTGATTTTTCATTTGACTTTTGACTTTCCAATTTATTGTTCTGACTTTCTGACTTTTCGATTGACTATTTCGACTTTCTGATTGACTGTTCTGACTTAATGGTTGACTATTCTGACTTAACGATTGACTTTTAGATTGACTATTTTGACTTTACGATTGACTTTTCTGATTTTACGATTGACTATTTTGACTTTTCGATCGACTTTTCGATCGACTTTTCGTTTGACTATTTCAAATTAAAATGATTAAAATGACTTTTTGATTGACTATTTTGACTTTTTCGATTGACTATTCTGACTTTCGATTGACTTTTTTATTGACTTTATGATTGACTTTTCTGACTTTTTGATTGACTATTTCGACTTTATGATTGACTATTCTGATGTAACGAATGACATTTCTGACTTTTTGATTGACTTTCTGATTGACTATTCTATATATGCCCCCATTTAAAGGCAAACGCTACTATTCACTGCCACGGCCCCCTTTACCATATACCAAATCTACGGGCATTTTACGCACTATTCCTTTAGCATTGCAGTCTATGAGCAAACAGCCCATTTTGTCACATTTTATAGAATAACACAAACAATTAATGGCTACTCCTACTGTCCCAAAATTTTCTACACATACAGTTCAGGTTATATACTACAGATAAAAAGGAAAAAAAATATATGTCATTGCGTTAGATTTTTTTTTATAGCTGTCTGAAATAGACATATTTGGGAAACAGAGCTAGCTATGGGTACTCTCAGTTGTACCCAATTAGCATGCAAGTCTATTGGGAAATGCTGCATTTTCCTTTCACGGTTTTGGGAATAAAACAAAAATGGATACTCCAAATGTCCCAGAATTTTCTACACATATAGTGCAGGTAATATTCTACACATATATAGGGAAAAAAATGTATGTCATCGCGTTAAAAAAATAATTGTAGCTGTCTGAAATAGACATGTTTAGGAAACATAGAACACTTTGAAAGCAGTAGATTTTTGGGTTGTCAGCCATGTTTCAAAGCCCCATAATTCAGAAACTAGCACGGTGACCCATTAATTTTTTTTCAGTTTTAAGAACACAAATACTTAAAAAATCATATACTAAAGAATCAGAAAAATGACATTTATTTTCAGTGGGGAGGAAAAAAAATTGTTTTTATAAAAATGGTGAAAAATATTGAGTTTTTTTCGAGATTTTAATTTAAAATTCACATTATGTATTTGTTGTTTTCAAAATAAAAATAACAATGCACCCTATAGAAAAGAGGCATAGAATTATTGGCCAGATCATACTGTCTCTGAAACTGTTAATTTTACTTAAATTGAGTGAATATAAATAGCAAATATGAACTATGAAGTCGAGGTACTGCAAAATGGGCCCCCACTTTTGGTCCTCATTGGTTTTTTTGAGATACCAAATTTTGAAGCACTGTAATTCAAAAATGAGCACGGCGACCTAATGATTTTTTTCCATCCTTATGACCTGAAACACTTCAAGAATCAAATACCAAAGTTTCTGAAAAATGACATTTATTTTCATTTTCCACTAGATAGTAGCGTTTGCCTTTAGGCCACAAGGATATAATATATTATCATGAATGAAATCGAAATATAACTTAATGTAATTGTACTTAGTTTCATGTCCAAGTAATAGAATAATACTTAATTTTCACTAACCCCCTACATAGAAAAACATTCCCCCCCTGCCTTTTTTGGGCCTAAATTGAAAACATATCCCTCTTTACCAATGTATAAACACCCAACCTATTAGCTAACGCTGTGTTGGTAAAAAAAAATCCAACACTCCGTCAGCCTCATTCCTCTCTTGTTTTTTTTGCACCTGCCATCTTGCTTGCTCCTAACCACAAAATGCCATTAAACACTCCAAACCGCAAATCTCATTAAAATCCCATTAGGAAGGAATTTTTTTATTATTATTTTTTTTCACCTGCCATGTCTAGGGACTTGCTCCTAACCGCAAAACACTCCAAACCGCAAATCTCATTAAAATCCCATTAGGACGGAACTTTTTTATTATTATTTTTTTTTCACCTGCCATGTCTAGGTCACCTGCCTCCTCTCCTTCTCTCACTCCCTCTTCTCTCACACCGTTTTTTCCTCTCCCCACCCTCTCAACCTTCTTGCCTCCCTACCTCCCCTTTCCAACATATCTTTTCTCCGCCCCCCCCCCACTCTCCCTCTCCTCCTACCCCTCCCTTTGCCTCCCATATCCACCCTCTCTCTCTGCTGTCCCACTCAACTACCTCTCTTCCTCTTCCCTCTATTTCCTTGCTCTACCCCTCCCTTATCCCTTCCTCTCTCCTTTCCCACTCACCTACCTCTCTTCCTCTCCCCTCTATTTCCCTCGCTCCCCCCTCTGCTCTCCTCTCCCCCTATACCTCTCTTCCTCTTCCCTCTATTTCCTTGCTCTACCCCTCCCTTCACCTCCCATATCTCTTCCTCTCTCCTTTCCCACTCACCTACCTCTCTTCCTCTCCCCTTTTATTTCCCTCCCTCTCTCCTCTATTTCCCTCCTCTCCCTCTGCTCT
This sequence comes from Sthenelais limicola, assembly GCA_942159475.1. Lineage (NCBI taxonomy): Eukaryota > Metazoa > Annelida > Polychaeta > Phyllodocida > Sigalionidae > Sthenelais > Sthenelais limicola. Next base: position 107,397,384 of record OW804099.1, read on the forward strand.
ACCCCTCCCTTATCCCTTCCTCTCTCCTTTCCCACTCAACTACCTCTCTTCCTCTCCTCTCTATTTCCCTGCTCTACCCCTCCCTTCACCTCCCATATCCCTTCATCTCTCTGCTACTCATTCATGTCATTGCTACTGCTATACCACTCCCAACTCCCAATCCTACCCTCTCTCTAACTTCTAAGCATACTGTATACTTCAGTAATAAGCTTTCCTCATATAATTCTTGACTATAAGACCTGCTTGTATCCTGTGCCTGTCTGTGTGTATCCTATGAATGAGTACCTCAGAGTGAAACAGGCCTTGTGTTGAGGCCAACACAAGGCCTGTTAAAACGATTAGCATGACCTTGTGGGGGTCTTATCTGAGGTCTGACCCGGTCTGACACTTTTTACGACCGTAGTCCAGAGGTAAGGACGAGTATGAGCCTATAGTGAGAGGATAAGCTGACTTTCAAGCATTACACGGACAGACTGCTATGTCCTTTCTGATTTGTTTTGTATCTTGACTTTATCACAACACTTAGTGGCATTAACTATGCCACTCCATTCACTGTTTGACTTTAAAATGTACATGTATCCTGACATCATCACAACACTTAATGGCAATAATTTGTCCACAACATTTAATGTCTGACTTTAAAATGTATATGATAATTAATGTAACAAGAGTGGTAATGATATCGCAAGCTACAATGCTTTGCTTGAAGTGAATTATATAGCTTTTACTGTCCGACGAAGATAACTTTGAATTAATAACAGCAAAATTTAAATTGATAACTCAAAATTATTAATAGTAAAAATTTAATCTTGTCACCTACTCTTACAATTGTTTATGTCACTCCAAACCCGCCCAGGAAAACCTGTGCTACGAGCCAAGGAGAGCGTCATAAGTGTAACTTACTCTAGTGCCTTTGCTCCCTTTCCTTGGCCCAACTACCAGAAGACTCCACCCCGTGATCCTGTCTACCTACTACGAGGGTAACTAAGATAGATTAATGATATTACTATGTAATTTATTTAGCATGTACTATCTCTCAAGATGAATGCCTCATTGTTCCCAATCACATCCTGTATCAACTATCCACTTTATGTTATTTATCTCCATACATCATCTCATAATATTACCTGTTTATTGTTAACTATAATTTATATTACAAAATATGTTGTTAGTGTTGTAACCAAGTTAACAATCAAGTAAAGGCATTCTCTGGAAGACCTGGCTAATGCAGGAAAGTAAAATTGTATGTATTAACCAGACATGGAAATCCTTTGTGCAGCGAGATCAGTATAATAAAGAATATTTGAATTGAATTAAATTACATTACTACATACTAAGACAACATCCTCATTCATTCATGAATTGATGAAGAAAAAGGAATGTAAAGAGAGGCCCCATAGGATATAAGGATACAGGGGGGGCATTATTGTCAGTTCTTTATTTCGAATTACCAGTTCAGGTTGGTATTTCATTCATAATATTTCCTCTTATGAGGATAAATGTCTGTATTACAGAAAGGAAACATCGAACATCAATCTGTGGGCCTACAATGATCAACTAGGACCTTACCTTAATAACCAAATACCGTGGAATCAATGACAAAACATCTGATAAGAAAGCATCATCCCTATGTTTACCCTATGTGCACAAGCCAGTCAGTAGCTTACCAACGCAGCCTCCCATGGCCATCTTTCACCCTGGTCAAACGTAACCAGTTGCGCAGCTACAGGTGTGTTACTGTAGCCATCCACGGACACTGCCTGTAGCCGTCCATGGAGAGCTTTGTGGAGTCATCCGTGGATGCTTTGCATAAGTCGTTCTTTGGACGGTCAGTATAGTTAGGGATATTTATATTTTTAGGTTTAGTGGTTGGGGACTAATTATTTCCCAATTCCTCTGCCCCTTATGGCCATTTTGAATATGTAACAAATTGCACTGCCATGAAAATAAATTGATGAAGAAAGCAGATCTATAACACAGAAATAATATTTTGTATTTCTCTTTATTGCCTTTGATATCATCATGATGCATTTGATACCATCATCATACAATATAGACAAGAATCTATGTATATATATATATATATATATATTCAATTCAATTCAATTCAAATATCCTTTATTGCAAGATCTTGGTTTACAAATGGACGAACAAGTCTGACACTGGAGCGTGCCAGTTCTTCCGGAGTTTGCCATATTTCGTATCTTAAGATTTGTTACAGTTAGGATGAACATGTTAATCCCTTGCTAGGGTCAAACAACAACAAGTCGCTACTATCGTAGACGTTAAAGGCCCCTTATAGGGGTGAATACAGAAATTAATAACTTAATCGGAGTGAGACAACAATTCACTAATATCAAAGTCATGAGGTCCCTTATAGGGTTTTTGAGAGAAAGTAATCTAAACAACAACATTTTATGATATGATTAATAACAGATGAAAGGTAGGCGATGTTACTAGCTTAAATGACAGGATTGAGAGATTATGGTTTATCCCTCGTAATTAATAACAATATACATTTTGTTGGCCTCTGGCCTGGGTGCAGTTTGAATTGATAAAGTACAAAGATAGATATTACGCTAAATAAGCGACTAGCGTCCGTGTGACACTGAAGGTGGATTGGGTGTTTAATAGGTGAACACACAGTATTTTTGGCAGAGTTTATGAATTGGTAAGGCGAGGCAGTAAGACTCTAACCAGAGAGACTCTGACCTAGAAGATATAATAAATAGATAAGTAAATAAAACACAACAACTTAGCCAATATTCTTGAAGATGTAAAAGCAGAGTGGTTCTAAAATGGGGTTAGTAGTTGCTGTGTAAATTTCCTAAATGTAATGCTATCTTCAATCTTATGTGCTACCGGCTTCAACTCGTTCCACCGTAGTCGGGCTTTATATGTTATTGAATCCGTGATTTTACTGAGCTTGGAGGATAAGATGGTCATATTTCTTTTTCCTCTAGTATGGCTCCTAGTAGGTAAATCCCTACTATCAATATTAATTTACGTTTTGGGCCAAGTAGAAGGCTATGTCTAAGATGTGTTTGTCTCTTCTTATTTGAAGAGGCCACACATTTAGAGCCTTATGTTCCCAGTCAACATTATCATATTTAGACTTGCTAAAAATAATTCTTAATGCTAGATTTTGCTGGGATTGTAATTTCTGTAATAAGGCTTTTGGAGCTGAATCATAAATAAAGTCACAGTAATCTATATTTGGGAGGATGGCTAGTTTGTATATGTCGTGCTTTGCTTTACGGGTCAGAGAGTCTCTGGCCTTATATAATAATCTAACCTTAGAAGTTACTAACTTCAAGGTGTTCTGTACATGGGATCTAAATGTAAGCAAATCATCAAGGACTACGCCGAGATATTTGTACTCATCAACAATCTCTAATACATGAGAGCCAAGAGTGAGGTCTACTACAGAGGCAGAGAGTTTCGCTCTTGATACATAACTTAATGAGAATGACATGGCCTTGCATTTCGAGGCATTCAAGGACAGTTTGTTCTTGGCACACCAGAGATAAATGTTGTCAAGGTCCTTTTGCAAATTTTGATGGAGAGAGTCAATTTTGCGATCGTGATAATATATGACGGTGTCGTCAGCGTAATGCTGAATTTTAGCATGACGGACTACCGAGTGCAAATCATTAATATAAATCGTAAATAATATGGGGTCTAATATGGTGCCTTGCGGAACGCCATAGGTGACCTCTCCTTCTTCGGATTTTAGTCCATTTATAGTGACAAATTGTCTCCTATTTTTGAGGTAATTAGTGAACCAGAGCAGCTCCATGCCTGTTATGCCATATGATTTAAGTTTATCTAAAAGAATTTGGTGGTGGACGGTGTCGAATGCTTTACTAAAATCAAGGAAAACTGTTTTATTAAGGAACTTATCATTTAAATTTGTATAAATATTATCGAGAAGATCTACTTGGGCTTGCTGAATGGAGTGATTTTTCCGAAAACCGTATTGGTTATTATTAAAAAGACTATTAGATTCAAAATGTTCCGTGAGTTGTTGTTGTACTGCTGATTCTAGAATTTTAGCAGGCATGGAGATGCATGAAATTGGGCGGTAGTTAGAGGTGTTCAACTTACTGCCTGCCTTATATAACGGTGTAACTCTTGCCAGTTTAAACGAACTGGGTACCTTACCCAACAATAAAGAAATATTTATAATATGCGTCATCTGATCAGTTAAAGCTAGTAAACATGATTTCATAATTGAAGATGGGATATAATTAAATCCAGAGTTTTTCGATACATCGATCCTAGAGATAATTTTCTCCACTTCTCTTGGGGACAACTCGCAAAACTTAAAGATAGGTACTTGTGAATCTTGGATTGGTTTAAAGTTAGCCTCTACGCTGTTTGTAGCGGCTGGGCAGGGGGGTATTTTATTAGCCAGATTTGGGCCCACATTCAGGACATATTTATTGAACTCAGTTGGGACTTCTGATGCTTCAATCGTCTGTCCGCCCTTCTCTATATGTATAGTGTTATTTGTTTTAAGTTCCCCCGGATTTATTAATGGGCGTAAAAATTCCCAAAATTTTCGTGGGTTTTTATCGTGAAACTCAAGATTAGATTTTATGTATTGTGCCTTAGCGGCCTTGCATCTAGAGTTAGCTATATATCTTAGGGATTTGGCTTTGTGTAGGATTTCTGGGTCATTTTTCTTTTTGGCAATTCTAAATAGTTTATCTCTTTCATTCATTACTTGAAGGAGATCGTCTGTCATCCATTTCGGTGTAGTTCTAACGTTCTTAAACTTTTTTAGAGGGGACATCCTATCTAAATAAAGTAGGATGTTACTGAGTATGGAATCCCAACATTCTTCTGGGTCAGAGCTATTAAAGAAGGCTGTCCAATCAAGATTTCTGAGAATTTCGTTTAAGATCTCTTTCATTCATTACTTGAAGGAGATCGTCTGTCATCCATTTCGGTGTAGTTCTAACGTTCTTAAACTTTTTTAGAGGGGACATCCTATCTAAATAAAGTAGGATGTTACTGAGTATGGAATCCCAACATTCTTCTGGGTCAGAGCTATTAAAGAAGGCTGTCCAATCAAGATTTCTGAGAATTTCGTTTAAGATTTTTTGGTCCAGATGTTTTGTACATCGTGCCCAAAATGAATCCACAGTATAAGAGTTGCGAGGTTTCTTCCTTATGAGAAATATGGGGAAATGATCCGACAAGTTTATGTCTATGGTACCTGCTGCACTGATTAGAGAGGAGTTGGTATAAAAGTGATCTATTATGGTTTGAGACCTAAGGGTAAGCCTTGTCGGCAAATTAATATGTTGGGTTAGAGAGAAGTCGGTCATTAAATTTTTTAATTCAGAGGAAAAAGATGTGGCAGAGGTGTTAAAATCTCCCATCATGTAAATCTCTTGAGACTGATTTAGTTTTGAGAGGATTTGGTCCATTCTAGATGTTTGTCTCTCTCTTACTATCCTATTATTTTTCAAAGTGTTTTATTTACAAGATCACATTATTGTAATGTTCTAATTTTTATGGGGATTTATCACTTATAACTATACCAGGACAAAATATGTAATATAATTTATCGTTTTAAAGGTCCCTATGCGGACTACATTTAATCGCTTTACTGTTTGTTGTTTGTTTGTTAGATTATTAGACTCTTTACTAACCTTGGAATCGGCTTGATCTCATCTTTTCAAATATAATCATATCTAAAAATCTATTTTTTGTGACTTATGACACATTTTCCTGATACACATCATTTTATACCAACCGTGGGTGTGCATGGTCCCCTACCCCTAGTTACTGTCTAGACATAGCATGACTCTCATCCCATAATAAGGGCCACATCCACCATACAAATCACTGACCAAGTGTATGGATAAATCATATCAATCACACGAGGAGAACAAATACCATTAGATGACACAGACAAAGACTAGCATACATGAAAATACACTTTACATGTACAATGATGATTTTTTAAGAAAGAACAGAGTGATGAGGGATAGCTCTGCCATGCTAAAGCCATAACATTATCGCATACGGAAGGACTAAGAGTGAAAACTTGGCTGTTTTGGGTATATTTTATTTTGATAAAATATAAATTGGTAAAAGTTTTATTTGAATTTGTAAAATTGAAATAATGATGAAGAGGTAAAATGATAAATAAATTTGGTGTTAAGATATATATAACCCCAATTGAGTGAGGTGATAAGTGAAATGAAAATTGAGAGATGATGATAGGATGTGGGTGGGTGGGCGATTTGTTTGAAAGTTATGAGTAGAGTGAGGTAGGGGAGCGGGAGAGGTATATATGGTATGATGGGCAGGTAAGTAGGGTGTTGGTTGATAGGTGGGGTATAAGGTGTGTATGTCCCCCTTGCGACAATGAAGCGGCCTAACACCTTTAGTGTGATGCCAGCCACATTATCGCATACGGAAGGACTAAGAGTGAAAACTTGGCTGTTTTGGGTATATTTTATTTTGATAAAATATAAATTGGTAAAAGTTTTATTTGAATTTGTAAAATTGAAATAATGATGAAGAGGTAAAATGATAAATAAATTTGGTGTTAAGATATATATAACCCAAGAAGAGCCAAATTTGTAAAGGGTGGGATGAGGTGGGAGATGAAATTTATTTGGGGATTAATGATTTTATGAGTTTCTGGTTTACAACAGATGGGTTTGTGTAGACGTAGGTCTTATAGGCAGCACTCTTCCATCCTGCGAAGTTCTGGATTTGCGTATCTGAGCACCCAGCGAGGTGCGCAGTTGTTGCTGCCATTTTCCGTATACTGTGGAGTGAGTGCTGCTTTGGATCAAGGCCGACCTGCTGGACAGCCTGGGACCATTTCTTGTTGATGTAGGTGACTGGAACCGGAGTGCCAGTGCTTGGGAACATCGCGAATGGCTGGTACGGTGCTGTAGTGGGGTGAGAGGCATACATGGCGCCCACTGCTGTTACTACGCAGAACTGGCTATGTTCAGCTCTGTCCAGAGTCACTGTGCGGCGGTCGTATGTACTAGCCATATTCTTTGCTGATTTTATGTGGACCGTAATATTGTCTTATTAATTTTTACATCGGCCCTTGTGAGATGTATGGCCGCATCGAACTTGGAGATCTGTGGTGGTACTACCTCTGATTGTCTGAGAGCCGCGTAATAAAGGACTAGTAATACCGCTTTGAAAACTTTTCCCATGTGGTCTGGTTGGATGTTAAGAATTATGCTTCTAAACTGATCTATCTCGACTGGGAGCTTAATTCTGGGGACGTATTCTTTATTATTTACTATGGCCTTCATGGCCCACTTTATACAAGGGTGATCAAGAGGTTGTGTGGGAATATTTCTCTTAGTGAAGAAGGTTCGGATGTGTGAAAAAATTATTCTGGATGGTTTTTGGAGAGGGGACATGCTTTGATAGATATTGGATATATGCGCATATATGTACATATGTACAAGATTCGATAGACATTTCTGCTTCCCTGGCGAAAGCCACAAACGTCTTCGTGGCCGATAGACAGTTGGCCCTAGTTCCCTTCGCCCAGGCCCGTTCTTGCGTGGTTTGTGCCTCGTGCACCAGTTTGGACAGGCGAGGAGCTGAAATGGATTAAATGCTTGTTAAGATTCCATTCATTCATAACAGGGTTGATCAGTTCAATACTATAGTCTCTTATGAAACCATCTACCATCTTGCTGTATGACTGTCCGAGGTGAGCCCTACTCAGACAGTCAGCGAGGACATTATGGGAGCCTTCAATATGCTGGAATGTAAGCTGGACGTCATATTTGGCTTGTACTAGCCATGCAGCTCGTGCTGCGGCAAGGATTACATTGTTTTTACCTCTACCTGAATTTAATGTGCAAACGGTGGCCCAGTTATCACACAACACCAATATATGCGCCCCTTTATCCTTTTCCCCGAGGAAGGTCTCAAGAGCTACAGCCAAGTTTAGTGCCTCAATTTCCGATATGTTTTCGGCCCTCTCATCGATGTTACATATCTGTATTGCATAGGCTAGTTTTCCATCCGATCCGCCTATACCCGTGATACATGCGTCTACAACAATTGTCCTGGAAATGGGGACGGCAGGGATTAGTGACCGCCCATTCCAGGTAGAACAGAAGTTGACAAACCATTGTAGGTCTAATAGCATTTCATGACTAACTTTGATACTACCCTGTTTACACATACGTAATCCGTCAAGTAGCCGTGATATGAATAGTCTGGCAGGGCGAACACACTTCCCTATATACACCAGGGAACCGATCAATGATTGCAGGGAGCGTTTAGAAATGAAAGGTTTGCCGCGAACACTATCAATACATTGCAGCACCTCACCGATTTTTACCTCTGGTATGGATATGCACATTTCAGCGGTGGAGAAGTTGATTCCCAGCCAAGTGATTTCTCGTGCCGGGCCCATGGTTTTCTCCTTGGCCTCGGGCAGACCCAATTCCTGCAAAAGATTAGAGATTATATCATACGCCTTGCTGGCTTCTTCCTTGTTTTCACATATGTAGGCAATGTCATCAATGTACATGTGACATCGAACTCCTTTCTGTCTGAGTATATGAACAATGCTATTCGCTACCGTTTGCATAAAGAAAGATGAGGCACGACTGCCGAACGGCATAGTGGTGTCACAATAATACATGTCATTCCATTTTAGACACAGCAGCCCCCAGTCGAGCGGGTCGCTGTGAAAATTGTGGTAGGCTCTTGAGATATCCACCACACCCATATAGGCCCCCGAACCCATTGTCTGAATGTCGGCTACTAGGTCCTCCGTAGTGGGAAGGCTATGGTCCTGAACCTTCCCCCAAATGGCGTTTTTTCGTACGTACTTATTAATGGACAGATTATCAGGGAAGGTTAGGTCTGTGATAACCCTTCTTTTGCCTTCCTCTTTCTTAGGCCTTGACATGAGAGGGGCACAATGCAGCCTCGGGGTAAACGGGGGGTCTGTGAAGGGACCCATTAGGTCACCGCATTCTACCTCTTTGCAGATAAATTTATCAATTTGTTCGGGGTATGCGTCAGCGCTGGGGTGGTTATTTTCAGTTTTATCAAGGTGAGAAACTGGGCCTAAATATCCGATTGGAAAACCAAAGGTAATGAAGTCGAGTATTTGATTGCCTCCCTCCATGTTCTTTAGATACTTGTCCCACGCCCCTATGTTGAGATTCGTAGGGAGAGGGACACGAGCTCCGAGACAGTTAGGTAAACCGGTTTCTCGCACTTTATCATAAGCTTTTGATAGTTCATTTGTGTCGGGGAAATTTGAGTTAGGCCAGAAATGTTTCCTGTGTTCCATAAGTGCATATGGAGAGACATCGATTTCATTACAGTTAGATTCATGTTGGCATACTTTAAGGACTTTATCAAAGTAGCTATTCATACCTGTACCGAGTTGTTGTCTCTCCCGATTCGCACCCAGGTTAACAGAGGCATCCAAGCCGTCCTCACCGTCCTCGTGTTCAGGCCGTTCGTGTGACGGGCAACCAGGGCCGGGCTGGCCGCCCTCTACCCGTTTTTTGGCGTGTATGTGGCGGTGGTGTTGGCCCGCTGTCCTGCCTGGCCCTGCCCTCCTTGTCCGGCTGCATTCTGGCGCCTAATACACTTAGAAAAACTATGGGTACACACTTTACCAACTCTGTCACAGTAAGAGCATATATGCAACATTTTAATACCATTTTCCACGTGAGAGTCACTATGAGAACACTGACTCTTATTGACATTGTTATAGGCACTACAAATGACTTCATTACCAGCACTTGCACCACTGGCACCACTATCCCTGCGTGAATTTCCATTAGAGCTTTGCTGTGTACTACAACTATTGAGACCTCCCCCGTTTGTAAAGGAGATATGAATTCTGTGCTGATATATCTTATGGTCGTCTTCCCATGTGATATTACCCGATTCAATTTGGTCCCAGATAAATTGGCTCCACCTTCTAACCTGGGGCCATGGTCTTTCCAGGGCGTCCTGGGATACATCTGTGATATGCTGTAATATACTGTCATACTGATGGGGCTTATAGGCTCGTCTATCTTGTAATAGGCACAGGCTAGCATTTACATATTGTGCTTGAGACAATTGGGTTCTAGCTTCTACTTTCTGGCGGACCGATTTTTCGCCGTCTCGGTCTGCATACATGTAAGGTTTGGCCAGGATTCGATTTGAGTGAATAGATTGAATCATATTAGCCTTACCGTAGAAACCCTTTGCTAGGCGTTCCCTGTCCATTTCCCTCTCATAATATTCGTCAGACTCGAGGCGCCTACGTAAAACCTCAGGTGGGGCGAAGTCAAAGTCCCGCTCGGACTCCCGGTCATAGTACCGGCTGGTCCGTCTGTGCTGAGGCGGCGACCTGTTGTCTTGAGGCGTGGAGGTTTGACCGGTTCTGGTTGGACCAGTTGCGCCTTCTCTCGACCCGTCCGGGTTGGGGCCTTGCTGCTGAGCCATGGCGGTTGCCACCAAAGCCTTGAGTTGTTCAGTGACGACTGACAATTCCTGTCTCACTTCTGACATTTCAGTAGAGACCGCACCAATCTTCCCGTCCAATTCCTTCATAGACAGACGCCCAGCGGAGGGAGTCTGGCTAGCAGACCTTCGTCCAGAACCTCTCGGCATTTTCACAGGTGATAAATGAAATGGAATGCTTGTAAAAGGGTGCGTAGTGAATGCTAGCACCAAGTAAACTCACTCAGGACCAGCGCATATAAGTTCCCGCTTGCGTGAATCCCCAGTGGCTGGTATGCACTAGGTAGTTAGCAAGACGAGAGAATGCCAAAAATATATGTATCGTAGGCTATAGGCGTGACCTAAGCCGTCCGATTTGTTTGAAAGTTATGAGTAGAGTGAGGTAGGGGAGCGGGAGAGGTATGTTTATATATGGTATGATGGGCAGGTAAGTAGGGTGTTGGTTGATAGGTGGGGTATAAGGTGTGTATGTCCCCCTTGCGACAATGAAGCGGCCTAACACCTTTAGTGTGATGCCAGCCACATTAGACTGGTTTCTGTATGCGTCCAGCTGTTTTTTGGCCAACTTGTATACTAATAAGGGATTTGCATGTGCCACTGCGCATGTCTGTTTTAGTGCATCATGGGATGGATTCTGTTGAAATCCAACATACAAATATTTGGCAAGATTTTTATTTATAATTGCAAGAATGTATTTACCGATATCAGAACTTGTATAAATAACCCCAACCCTAACCAAATGCGTGATGGGAAAGATGGAGACTTGTGATATAGAAACATGTATGATACATGAATATTGACATTAAAACATTGATAAGTATTTCTTGCTAAACTTCGCATGTTTTCCATAGATTTTAGACTGTACGATTAGTCCCATGATTCCATGCGAATCAAGATTCAAGATGGCGACTATGCAAATCCCCTATTAGGTAGGTATGCGAGAGGGGAGGAGCATGGAGGCGCTGGGCGAGAGGACAATTCTACTTCAGGAAACAAATCATAGTGGTTCCTCAAGGAAGATTAAGATTACCCAGCCCAGCACTGACTGGAAACATTGTAACCTATGCAAAATGAAATAGCTGAATAAAATATTTAATTACAAAATGTACCCACATGAAATGGCGGGAATTATAGGTGCCTAATTGGCGTTCACTCACATGTCCCTAGAATTATTTATATTCAAACTTTTCCAGTTAATCATGTGGTTTTGGTATTCCTCTGTACTAGTTTGCCAGTGCTATAAAATGGCGTCTATGACAAATGGCTTGTGTTGGCTGGTTTTTTCAGGTCACATTTGCCAGTGTCTATCTATAACAAGTTTTGTGGGAGCACTGCCATGGCATTACCCTAGTTTCTAAGAGTAAGACTAATTCATTTTGTTATTTGCCATTCTTGGATGGAAGGATTAAGCTAGTTTATTGATTTTTAATTTGATCAATAATCTGATTACATTGTCAACATTTTATTTGCCTCATATACCTATATGAAAGTAATTTACAGCAAAACAGTGAAGCAAAATAACTGTACATAACAGTACAGAATTACATAATGTTGCACCCTAAAATATAGTCCTTACCTTCATGGGTCTGAATTTTGTTTACATATATATGTGATGTGTTTCAGGAAAATCAGTCATAAGTCGCACAAAATAGATTTTGAGATATCATTATATCTGAAACGATGAGATCAAGCCGATTCCAATGATAGTAAACAGTCTAATAATCTTAAAAAGTTTCCAATATTTCTGTAGGTTACTAATGTAATCCATATAAGGACCTTTAAAACGAAAGGATATATTACATAGATTGTCCTGAAATTTGATACATCGATTGATATAGCTATAAGTGATCAACCCACTAAAGATTATAACATTCTAATCATGTGATTGTGTGAAAAAAAACACTTTGAAAAATATCAATTTCGCGACTTATGACTCATTTTCCTGAAACATATCACATATGAGTAATTCTCCCAAACGGGCAGCATTTGATATCAGGAGGCCAATATTTTAGAAAAAATAAAATTCGTTGAATCTCTACGAACTTTGGCATACGTATAGCAGGGAATATCAGCATTATGCAGAAGAAATTTGGGAAGGCTGTGGCAAATATTTCCATTCCTCCACCTATGCTTCAAATACCCCCATTTTTGCCTATTTTTGCCATATTTCGGCCATATTAACGCAGATTTATCAATAATATTGTGTAAAAATGAGGTGAACTACCCAGTAATTATGACAGCAAAATTGAATGACAAAGTCAGAGGTAGGGAATCGATGTTGGCCGCCAAAATAACGCCTGGTTGTAACTAGAAGTTTGAATACCTTTTTCTCAAAATAATAGTTTTAATTCAATCAATAACTGTGTTAATATAGAATGATCTCTTTATTTCTAATAACTATGACGTAACGGCGACGCTATATTCGTAACGGCGACATCCCAACCGACGCTCACTGCAAATCAACTGCATCTGTATTTACTTACAACTATACTTTTTACCAAATTCAGGCAGGCCTAAACAGTTATTAGAAAAGAGGAAATTGTATAAAAATATATTTTATCTTAAATATGGGAGTTATTTTACATGTCGTAACGGTGACATAAAACATTCCAACATCAATTAAATAAATTTTATTTTAGGAAATAAAAGGGTTCATCTACGTCATGAGGCAATAACAATATTCATACATATGCATCTTCCCTCCCCAAAAACTAAATGCAATGTAATATTAATGATTGGTTTGGGGACATTTTATTCCTTTGCAGCTATTATATGTCGTAACGGCGACACAAATATTCCAAAACAATATTTTCCAATTCTAGATCAGTTTAAATAATATCATTCCATGAATATTGTGTTTTTTCATAATAATGAACGAGTGTGCATGTGTAGAAACCATTTTTCTTCAGCAGAAGTACTATATTTTTTAAATCCGGCTGTGTATTATATTCAAATTCCATAATTGTTGCTTATTTTCTAGCCTAAAACAGCTCTTTTATCACAATAACAGCGAAGATTTTGGCATAAGAGCTTTGAAAGTGGGGTTCCCATAGCCTCATTTTTGCCAAGAAATTCAAAAAAAGTGGTTATAATCATGTGGGATTATCCTGAGTACTATAGCAAGAACAGCATAGTATCGCGTATGAGGGGGGCTGTATTCTCCGAGTATGGCCGAAAACTACGAGGCCGTAGGCCGAGTTGTTTTTCGGCCGTACAAGGAGAATACAGGCCGCCGAAGACGCGATACTGTGCTATTCTTGCTTTTATTCCATGATTCTTAACTTATTACAACTTAATTTGATTTATTTCATCAAATTATGCTGTCCGCATGGCTCACTGATAGTCTCGAACGGCTGTGACGTCACTGTACAATACAGGGAGTTTATATTGTCCACCTTGTGAGCGGCAAGTATATCGATTATATTGTACGCTCACGGCCAAATCATGGAATAAAGGTTGCAGACACCCTAGGCTGGAAAACCAAATGACACCCGATTGGGAGAATTACTCATATATGTCAATATAGCCAAGTATAACTGATGTCAGCAAGCGTTAACGCAATGACCACAATTGAGTAAGCCTGGAGAAGGTGTCTGGTTAATGTGGGTTAATATCCAAATAGCGACAATGAGGCGCTTCCGAGATCGGGTGTGAACTCTCCCTAGCGGGCCAAAGGAGGTAGAAATAGCGCGACCATGACATGCGTCATTGATATACGCACTTCCGCCGGCCTATGCACCACTCGCCTCCTTTTGTTAATGCTTTCATGGTGGTCAATGTTTTAATCAGATATTGTCCATACTTACTTCAGCCTGTCTAGCATAATCAGAGCATGTAAATTTCAAACTCTGAAGAAATATATTAACATCAACAAAAGTAGCCAGCAACTTTGCGCCATGTTGCATACTTTTTAGCTATGGAACCGGAAGTGTGGATGTAGTTTTTTCCTACCTCGTTTACACGCGAACACCCGATCTCGGAACCGACGTATTGCCCTGAACCAGGGAGCTATATAAGGGAGTAGCATTGAATAATATGTGGGGTGGCATATAGTTGAAAGTAATGCCACTACTACTACGAGCGTCAGCTCTTTATAAGTGCATCACTATTATGCTCTTATATGGTAAAGGGCAATTAAACTACCTGGGCTATATATGTGGTACTATTGCTGACAGCAATACTACAGTGTCACCTGGCATGCAGTGGCTAAATTAAGTCCCAGTTGCAGATATTTTGGTTCTGTCAATGAGTCGTTGCTACTCCCTTGTATATATCACCCTGCCTGAACCCAGATGGAACTTACCAGTACTGAAATAACACTTTTTATACTTCTTATGTTTCACTACTATATAAAAATAACCTTAATCAACAATGAGATTAGGAATTCTCACATATATATAATACTTTTATTCAGAATACATTTACATTTGCAATACTATGATCGGTATACAGATTACAATAAAATTCAGGAAGTGGGTTAGGACATCTGCATATGCAGTTCTTCCAACAACCTCCCGTAAATAATATATAATAAATCAATTTTTCATTTCCTGCTTATGATCTAACAACTATTATTAAGTTTGTCACATAGACCGTCTCGCGGCTGGAATATTTAACATTCTTACTTTGCGTTAGATATAGCGTTTGTATTTTTATGACGTTTTTACCATGATGTACTTCATGATATATCATGTCATTTTTACATTTGGTGCTGATACTGTTACAGTTCAGTTTCATATTATACTTTTATACAAACATTTCATTGGGTATATTGAGATAATGTCGATGGTTCTTTTCAACACCCATTCAACAAGAATATTACAAGTAATACTCCCCTTGTTCCCCCCTCCCCCCTCCTAGCCTGTAAATTCATAACACCCTTTGCCCCCTATCCCCTATCCCCCCTATCGCTATATCGATCTTCACTTTTCATATGGGTAACAGTCCCATTAGAGATTATATCATATTATTGTATTTATCTTGACAATATTCAGTCATTCGTCGGTGCATTAGGTACAGTGATTCCGTAGGCATTAAACCAAATTAACTTGTTACGTTCAAATTGTGATAATTGAGAAAAGTTAGCACTACAATACTGAGTTCTTAATGAGAACGTTGTACAGCGGCATACCATGCTCCCATACATTCTGCTTGCGATAATTTGCAGAGCAGTTGAGAAGTGATTATAATACTATAGTGACATCTTACATTTATTTTGCGATATTTTGTACTTCCGTCAACCTTAGTGATTAACATATAGCAGAATCATAGTTACATAGTTTCATTGTTATGGCGAACATCAAATCACAAATTAGGTTGAAAATTTCATTCACACATAGAAATATACAAAGGGTCATGACAGGCTTCATGATGTGAACAAAGATGTTGACATCAAACAAGACAAAGGTAAATTAGATTTTATCAATAAATCTGTCATATGAAGAATACATTTCAATAAGTAACGGCGAAATACATTTTTAAAAAATCAGCGGGACTTCATGGGGAATTTTCTTTGTGATTTACATCAGCCCTCCTTTCCTAAATTATATATGCTATTAGTATGAGAATATCATTTCTATCTCCTCCAGGGTTTTACCCTTGGTCTCTGGTAAAAACATCCATATGATGGTTGCCAGAACCAAGCCTACTGCAGCTAACATCCACATTGCAGAAAACACACCGAACGACTCAAATAGAAATGGTAAAGTGAAGGTAATCAAGGAGGAAATAATCATTGCAGCAACATATTGTATACTAAAAGCTGTAGCCCTTACAACAAGTGGTAATAGTTCAGCTGCAGTCATGAAACAACTAGGTGCTAGTATACCATTAGCTACTAAATTGTATAGAACAGAAGTCACAAGGGCTAGCCATTTCAGAGCACTATGAGTATCTGACTTCATGTATGATGGATAACCCATACCAACCAGTAGAACTATTATAACTGATAATGATACCAACAATGTAACCCTACGTCCTGCTCTGTCTATGATAGGTATTCCCACAATTGCTCCTATTAGTCCACCAGAGTAAATCAGACATAGAACAAAGAGTGGATTTTTAGTCCATCCTGCATCTTCTAGAATGATTGTATAGTATCGAAGCATTGTTGTTGCACCACAGATAAACGGTGTAATTAAGAGAATTGTAGATATGACAACGCTCTTCCAAACCCTTCGTGATTTAGATACAGATTCAGGAGACACTACTGCCAATTCACTTGTGTGAGTGACTATGTCAGAATATTCTTCACAAATATCAGTTCCTGGACCTCTTAACCTTCGGAGAACTTTAAATGCTTCTTTTTTCTTTTCATTTTTTGCCAGCAGACGGGGTGATTCTTCTAGCAATGAAACCGCTGCTATAAGAATCAGGCAGCTTAAACAAATGAACAGTACAATAACATGACTTAAAGAGATGTATGCAGACAAAAGTGCTATTACCATGGTAGCCATCATGACTGATACATTAAGACCCATGCACAGTTTCCCACGGTGAGCAGGCATTGCTATCTCTCCAATGTAAATGTAACTAACAGTGTCACCCAGAGCTCTGCCTATGCCAATACTTACCTGGCCAGCAAATACTGCCATATTGAGAGGTATTATACAGCCCCAGCCAATAATAAACAACACCAGAGTCATTATGTAAGTCACTCGTCTGCCAAACTTATCAGTGATGACCCAAGCCCCAAGAGCAGTAACAGCACTTGCAATATCAGGGATGGATGAGAAGAGGCCTACATCTGCTGCGGTCTGGAGGACACTTGCATTCTGTAGTGGTCCTATTGATATTGCTGGCACGCTGAGTCCAGCACCGAGGATGAAACATGTGAAGTATGCAATGAGCACAGAGTAACACAGCGGTCTGGTCAAGCGCCATGAAGGAGCCACCAACATTGATGTCTCAATTTCCATGGTTTAAAAGTAATTTGTTAACTTGTCTGTGAACTTTGAAGCTACAGTTGGCTGTAACTATTCAGCAATTTAGAATACTTCAACAACAAGTGTGAGATACCTATTATAAAACTCTGCCAACAGTAGCTACAAACCCAAGCCCCAACTGTTTTCTATTTTTTGTCTCAAGCCCAAATGTCTAATTGCTACTGAGGCTATGTGTTTGACCAGGGTGAAGGTGTAACTTGTTTTCACTAGTTTCTGGTCAAGTGGCAACACAAAACTACTCATTCAGGAGTTCTCATTGAAGTTGTAACAGTATCTTCAGTCAGTATTTTTCACTATGTTGTTGCTCATGTACCAACTTACTCACTGCAGGTCAATGAGCATAGACAATGTGACATGTGACCCTATATTGGTCAGTTTTTCAGAATAAGGACAATTCGCCTTCACCAATCTTCTCAAATAACCCAAATTTAAGACGAAAATAAAGTTCAAAAAACAGTTCAACCTAACCAAACAGATTGCTAGAAACAATGCAATGCCGAATATACTCAAATGTACCTAGTATTGGCCAATACAAGTATTTTTCAGTCTAATTTAGCAGAATTTAGTACATGTGTACAGCTGCCAATTGTACATTTTCGGAAAATCCGACCCATATAGAATATGAAGAGAGGGATGGTATAGCTGGCTACTGCAATAGGTGGTATGTTGGTGGTCGAAGATTATACCTGGCCCTCCAGTGTCTGGAAATCAACATGAGGTATTTCACTTTCCATAATCACATCAAATAACTAAAGGGCCTGGTCCACTAAGCCAATTCTCATGCGATTTTGTACTGCAGAGGACTCTTTTTACACTAAATTTTGAAAGAATTGCATGAGAATCTGCTCATAGGACTAGACCTACAATTATTTTCTTTTTACATTATTTTTTTACCTTGATAGGTTTTAAATAAAATTTTAAATTAAAATCTTTTTTTTTATTGGTTTTGATTTAATTGATATATATTACTGCTTACTTCTCCTTGAGAACATTTGTTATTTCTCTAAACTAATGGTCAGTATTCATGTATAAATAGTTGTATAAATACAAACTCACAGCAGAAGGTGTTGAAAATCGACCACTGGGAAGACCTAGTTGCCTTGGTGTTAGCTGTCCAGGCGAAAGAAATCACAGCAGAAACTTCAGTGTCCAAGTCTCAGAGTTGAGCTGCAACAAAAATTACATTAAAAAAAAAACGTTCAGTAAATTGTCAGATTCCTATAAGAAGTAGAAAAAACAGCCTCTATAATCCAAGGACAAAGGCACTTATAATGACGAGGATGACGCCATGACGAGGTAACGTGGTCGTACACAGCAGCGGTAACAAACACGAAAAACAATAGAAAACAAGAACATCCAGTATTATGACTACCCATACGGATCGATGAAGGTACCAGGACTACCCAGACAGTGACGAATTCATATACAAATGTTTCCTCTTACCTGGATTACTGGATTAATATAGAAGATTCAAACGTGAAGCTTAGCGCCATTTTGGAAGCGTCCGGAGTGGGATTATCTGCCTATTATCGACCACACCATGGAGGAAGATTAACGAGATTAGGATTATCCCACATCGGGCCTGTAGCAAAGTTAACAATATTCAAAACTTAAGTGGATGGGACTAAAGCACTACCAAATGACAATTATCTTACAAGTGACTGGAAATAACTAGTGTTAGGCCCATAGCATATGGATTATCAAACATCAAGCCCCATCCCAGGCCATACACGCATCCACACCGACAACAACCCATCGCTGTCGCCCGTTCCACACGTCGACGATAGCTCGAGTGGCTTGTCATTCTACTATACAGCACAAGGAGGTATTTTAGAAACAAAAATAACTTCACCAATCAAAATGAATAAGGAGGACACCACAAGTAAAGTACAACCGTTTTCACAACCTCCTTTATCATCGTTGACCCACTTTAAACAAATGATGCATGATCCGAATCAAGCCATGTATAATACCTACCACCAAAACATGCAGTCGGCTTCGTGCCAACAATATCAGCCGACTATGGTTCCGTACTCTCACTCCCAGGGCTACATGCCAGTGGACAATAACAATCCAATGTTTCTACAAATGCAGAGGCAAAATGAATTCATTGTACAAATGGTTTCTCGAATAGACTCAAACACCCAAGCACTTCAACAAACACTAAGTGATGTTCGCCATGCACACTCGGGCATGCGCGATGACATTGCTGAACACCGCAAACAAGTAACTTCGGAACTTGGTCAGTTAAAAACCAAGATCGGTGACATTGATCTAGCCCAAGACGCTTTCCTAGAATCACTGAGACCCGAAGTGGAAATAAATATTAATAAATATCTAGGTGATGCCGCTAAAGATATCGAAAAGAAACATAGAGAGCTGACAGCCACAATGGATAATCTGAAACTCCAGCAAAACCAATTACAACAGTGTATGGATGACATTCATTCGAATAACTCCTCAGAGAAACCCACTGCCAGCAAAAATAAAGCAGAAAAAACAGTAAAAAAGACAGTTGAGAAAACTCAGCACACCCATCCAGATACACAAAATCCGGTACCAAAGTCGAATCGTGCAAACCAGAATAAACGAGAAAAGAAAAAACCAGACTATGATAATACAATCGCTGTATTAGAAAACTTCATCGAAGATGAGGATGAAGATTTAGTAGAGGAAATGTTGACCCTTGTCAACGTAATAAGACCTCAAGTCACCAAAGACGACTTGGACGAGGTTTACAGGATTGGTATCTCAAAAGACAACACAAGGCCCATTTTCTTAAAATTTAAAGATCACTTTTTGAGGAAAGCCCTAGTTGATAATTTGCAAACAATAAATGAAAGCTCAGAAGACTACCAGGATGTAAGAGTAAATTCATCAGGCCTGCAAATCTTTCCCCACGAGAGAGAGTTGCTAGGAAACTGCCTAACCTTACTAATAAAGAGTGGTCGCACAGCAAAAATATGTTTCAA
Source organism: Sthenelais limicola (assembly GCA_942159475.1). Classification (NCBI taxonomy): domain Eukaryota; kingdom Metazoa; phylum Annelida; class Polychaeta; order Phyllodocida; family Sigalionidae; genus Sthenelais; species Sthenelais limicola. The sequence goes on from OW804099.1 coordinate 107,417,788, forward strand.
TCACATACGAATGGAGAACAAATCCTATGTGATATCGGATCTATATGAACTACCTGATCACTGTACCCCGGATTTCGCCTCAAAAATTGCAGTTGATCATGAAAAAGCAGTTGGTTATTATGGCGAGCACAGCTACTTGTCTAATTTCTACAGGTCGCCGGTAAGACATGAAGAGGTGAACTACAAAAGCGTCGAACACGCCTACCAAACCCTAAAGGCCATCGACGCGGGACAAGCCGAAGTCGCTTGCCGGATAAAAGCGACCGCGTCTGCCTACGAGGCTAAATACTTAGCCAGAGATCTAACACCGACTCCACAATTCTCACAAAATGAGGAAAAACTATTGTCAGATTTAATTACAGCAAAATTTGACCAAAATAAAGATCTTGCCAAACAACTTATGGAAGAAAAGAAAGAACTTTTCTACGAGGTAACCTCAAGCCGGAAGTGGGGAGCCGGTATGAGATTCCCTCGACTCAAGACCGGACAAAACAACCTCTTGTCTAGATACTTTACTGGAAAGAATCTCCAAGGACAAATGATTACCAAGTTAAGAAAGACCCTAATGGAGAAAGCCTAACTCGTGTGTATCTACTTTTTCATCTAAATTCAGTTTCTTAACTTAAAAAGAGGAGAATTGACTCACCTCTCTATTATCGCTCAACCACATCGAACGAACACTAGTGACGATCCTGAAAGATCGAGTATATCTACGCACGTTTTATGATCATTTATAAGGTTGACTAATGTTACTAGTCGAATACTTTGACTACAAACCATTTATTACTGTAGTTGAGCATGTAAAACTACCACTGAAATTATCTTTAACTTGCACTTGTTTATATGTGAGTTCATTTAAAACCAGCTTGCTGTTTGTTACCGCTGGCTCCCATACTTGTATTGAATTATAATATCATATTGTATCACACTGCACTCTTAAGCTATGACTGATACCCTTACCTCTTTTCAACAATTATCGGACATCAAAGGACTGTCCTTAATAAATTGGAACATTAGAAGTTTGCAAAAGAATTTTGTAAATGTACAACAAAGTTTCGAAACTTCAAACAATAAGCTTGATATAGTCTGCTTAACAGAATCTTGGTTGAATGACAATAATCATTCAAATTCGTTTAGCATAGACGGGTATGAATTTATTAGACTTGACCGAAAACTAAGAAAAAGAGGTGGGGGGCTATGTATGTACATAAATGAAAAGTATGAAATTGACGCTGACAAATATTCAAATCACTCAATAAGTGATAAGGATGTAGAACTATTAATTGTCGAGGTAAAAATAAAGCATACTACCCCTTATATTGTAGCCCTGGTCTATAGACCGCCAGGGGCGACGATTGCACCTTTCACAGAGAAATTGGAGTCGAAATTATCGGCTCTAGATCGTAAACATCAATTAATTATTGCTGGAGATTTCAATATAGATCTACTTGACAACAAAAGCCAAGGTCAAGAACTGCAATCGTTGATGGACAAATTCAATCTAAAACAATATATTCTAGCCCCTACACGGACTACTCTAAGATCTAAAACTTTAATCGACCACATCTACTCCAACTCTGTGAATGTGCAATCGTCTGGGATCATTGAAAACTCATCTTCTGATCATTTTCCCACTTATATATTAATCAAAAAGAAGAAAACCAAATATCAGAGTTCTAAACGTTATGCCCGCAACATGAAGGGATTTGATCAGAGAATCCTAAATGAGATACTCGTAAACCTTAACTGGGAGAGTCTCTACTCATGTGAGGACCCAGGTACCTGTTGGGACATAATATTAGCACAAATAAACCTGTACTTGGACAGAATGTGTCCGATGAAGTATTTCTCAAACATTAGAAAAAAGCCGGATTGGTTAACCAAAGACATCACCTCATTAATGAATGAGAGAGATAAGAAATTCAGATTAGCCAAGACGAATAATGATCGAGATCTACTAATCGAAGCTAAACAACTTAGAAATAAGGTAAACAATATGTGTAGAAATAGAAAAAACAAGATACTGTCTGACAAACTGAATGTAGGTGGGAGTGACCCTAGGGCTCTGTGGGGGTCAATACAGTCGGTACTATGTCCTGAGAAAACTAAACGGAGTAACCATATTTATCTCTCAGATAAAGATGGACGTCAAATCTCCCAAGAAAACATTCCCGGCGAGTTTAACAAGTTCTTCACTGATGTCGGACCCTCTCTTGCCAAAAAGATTGCCGAGCCCACTCTCTCTGAGTCTGACGATTTACTGAGTGTATCAAGAAAGCAAGGTAACAATAACAACAAAATAAATAGTATTGAAAACCTAAATCTAAGAGAGGTATCCCCCAACGAGGTCATGGAGGTATTGAACTGTATTGACCCGCACAAAAGCTCTGGTATTGCTAACCTTTCAGGAGAAATACTAAAGAATTGTCTCAGAGCACTCATCTTTCAAATAACCCATGTGGTCAATAGATCGATCGTTTCAGCATCTGTCCCGGAGCTATTCAAGACAGCAGTGGTCACACCTCTGTTTAAGAATGGCTCCAAAAAATCTACAAATAACTATCGACCCATTTCTGGGATCTCAATGCCTGCTAAAATTCTTGAGAAATTAATCCAGAAACAACTTTCGCTTCACTTTGAAAATAATAATCTTTACTATGACAAGCAGTATGGTTTCAGAAAGGGTCGGTCGGTAACCCAAGCTCACATAGATCTTCTACAGGAAGTCTATGAGAGCATCAATGATACAAAATCGTGTGTGGCAGTCTTCTTAGACTTTAAGAAGGCTTTCGATACCGTCCACCATGAGAAATTATTGTTAAAACTAGAGAAATATGGTATCAGAGGTCATTCCAACATGTGGTTTCGGAATTACCTAACAAATAGAAAACAATCTGTAAGGGTCAATGGTCTTATCTCATCCCAAGAAACAATATCTTTTGGCGTTCCTCAAGGAACAATTCTAGGACCTATCCTCTTCTCAATTTATATAAATGATTTAAATGAAATAGTCGAAAATTCTATCATTCAGCACTATGCTGATGATACAGTCCTCTTGCACAGCAGCAAAGATCAGGGCAAATTAATAGATCAACTACAACGAGACCTGAACCTCATCCATTCGTGGTGTAAGGTAAACAAAATTTCTATGAATGTTAGCAAGACCCAATACATAAAATTTAATATTGGGCGCCAAAAATCAAAACCAACAGCTACAAAAAACCTGGTTCTAGGAGATGAGACCTTGGCTCAAGTACAACAATACAAGTACCTAGGCCTAATAATAGATGAGAGATTGACCTTCAACGAGCACCTGCAAGGTGTTATAAATAAGGTACGTTGGAAGGTAAATCTCCTCAGAAAGACAAGAAATGTAATCAACAAGAAACTAAAAACAACCATTGTAAAAATGTTGATCTTACCGATTATTGACTATGGAGACATATTCTACATGTCAGCTTCAAAGAAACTGATAGGTAGGATCCACACTCAGTTAAACACCTGTCTGCGATACATTACAGATGTTGGTAAGAGAACAAATGTCGACCAAGCCTATCAAGATTTAAAAATTAAAACAAATGAACAAAGGACTGAAATTCATATTGTAGAAAGTGCATTCTATCTCTCACAAACAGCGAATAACCTGGATGACAGAAACCTGTCGACCAGGAGTCACGCTGAGAATAGGAAGAACTTCAGGATTAATATTCCAAAAACAACAACCTACAAAAATAGCTTCATTTACAAAGCTAAAACCACCTGGAATGCACTTCCTACGATAATTCATAAATTAGACACCAAAAAAGAGGTTAGAAAACACCTTGAACAAATATAAAGTGGAAATTTATCCACATAAATACCTTTGTCAAAGTCTTTGACAGTGTCAAATCGACTTAACAATACTTTACTGTAACGCACGGAATCGACATATTTCGTCAACTGTTTGACCGTGTAAAGGGAATGAGTCAGGAGTACACCTGTCTCCCACACGTTGTACCTATATTGCTACTTAACTAATTAGAGATTAAATACTCAGGAGTACACCTGTTATTCTCTTAACATGATATTATTGTATTTAGAAAGACTCAAGGGCATAGCCTTCGAACTTATTGTGATTCTGTATTAGTCATTTATTTCTTACTTGTCTCTTTATAAAAGTAAAACAGTATTATTATCACCCCTTTCGGCCAGGGTAACGGCAGGGAGAACTGGAGGTCACCTCTAGAAGTCTGTATACCTATTTGTCATATGTAACTGTCCTAACTGATGAATAAAGTAGTTCTTATCTTATCTTATCTTATCTTATCTTATAAAAAAAAAGAGTTGGTCGGGAAAAAAAAATTGGTCGAAAAAAATATTGGTCGAAAAAAAAGTGATTTCTATTACCTTTGCAGTTTAGAGAAATCAAATGACTTGGTCTCCGATTCATGAACTTTAACAAAAATACTCACTGAACAGCCTTCAGGCAGGCAAACTGATGTCATCTAATTTCACATGTGTTATAAGACTGGATCTTTGTCATATCAAGATCCCTAATCAATGATTGGCATCTGTTATATAAACAACATTATTTTCTCATTCCAAGGAATGCAGTGCACAGTTTCAGCAGTACGTTGGTAATTAGTGAGGTCAAGATAGTCTGTTGCTAAACCACCCATTATAAATCTTTACACATTTATAGATGCGTTTTCTGTATAATAATAGATAGTTTTCTGGTTTTATACTAAGTAAAGTCTGCTGAATCCGCCACTAAAAATGCTGGTTACCACCCTCCTCAATGGTACAAGACAGACTCTACATTACCGGCATTCTCGATATAAAACGATAATAACCTACCTTGATACATCCAGGCTCAACATTAGTAAGCAGAGTGAGATAGATGCGATGTGTAACCATGAGTTTATACATGTGGGCTCATGATGCAACAATATGGTGGAACATTATAAACCACATTATGCACAGCATGTGGGCTGCATAGAGCATGATGGGTGAAATCACCAGAAAATGTACAATTCACCTTCAAAAATCCTACTAAATACCCCAAATTTAAGATGAAAATCAGGTTCAAAATACAGTTCAACATAACCAGAAAGATTTATTGAATGAATACAATACAGAATATACTCAGATATACCCACTATTTATCATTTTTCCCTCTAATTTAGCATAATTTGATAGATTTGTAGAAATGTAATTGCATTTTCTGAAAATCTGACCCTGATAATCTTCATTATATGCACATTCCATATGAGTAATTCTCCCAATCGGACAGCATTTGATTTCAGAAGGCCATTTTTTAAGAAAAAATCAAATTTGTTGAATCTCTACAATCTTTAGTGTACATATAGCGGGGAATATCAGCATAATGCAGGTGAAGTTTGAGAAGGCTTGGACTGATATTCCGATTCCTACACATATATTTTCCCTATTATTTTGCCTTATTTCGGCCTCATTATGCCCGATTTATCAAATGATTTAGTGGAAAAATGAGATATATTACTCACTAGTTCGTCTAGCAATAGCAAATGACAAAATAACAGCTAGGAAATCGATGATGGCCACCAACATAGGACCTGGTTGTAACCCAAGTTTGAATACCTTTTTGTTAAAATGTCACTTTTATTTCTATACAGTAACTGTGCTAATACAGGGGATCTCTATATTTCTATTAATTGTGACGTAACAGCGACGATATAGTCTTAACGGCCACATCCTAACATATGCTCACATCAATTCAACAGCATCTGTATTTAATCATATCTATACTTTTTACGAAATTCAGGCAGGCATAAACAATTATTAGGAAAGACAAAATTTCATGAAAATGTTTTTTTTAAAAAATTATTGTAGATACATCACATGTCGTAACATGACATAAAATATTCCCAAAACAGTTCAAGGAATTTTGTGTGAGGTATTATAAAGTTTCAGAGGTGTTGTGGGCCAATAACCTTTGGTTTTATCTAAATATACACACGTATACATGTTCCCCACACAACAAACTAAATACAGTTTGATATTATTTAGTTACTCTTGCGGTATTTTAATGTTTTGAAGCCAATATATGTTGTAACGGCGACACAAATATTCCAAAATGACATTTTCCATGTCTAGATCAGTTTAAATGAGATATTACATGAATATTGCGTTTTTTCATGATGATGAATATGTGTGCACATGTAGAGACCATTTTTCCTCAGCAGAAGGATTTTTTTTCTAAATGCGCCTGTGTATTATATTCAAATTTCATAATTATCAATTATTTCCTAGCCAGAAAAAGCACATTTATTGCAATAGCGGCGAAGATTCTGGCACAAGAACTCTGAAAGTATGGTTCCCACAGCCTCATTTTTGCCAAGGAAATCAAATAAAATGGTTATATTCATGCGTGATCATCCCAAATATAGGTAGTAGAGATCCAAGGCAGGAAAACCAAATGATCCCCGATTGGGAGAATTACTCATATGCGGTATTCCATATGCCGAATTTATTAGTTTATTCTCCTATTAATCCCTGTATTTCTCAGCCCCTACCTGGAATAAAACGCGATGTGGAATGATGCAGCTTCTTCACCAAATGATAAAATTGAATAGATATTAGTGTTATCACTGCATTGTCATATATTCTTTACGTGAAACAAAATCTGAAGTAATTAATTTTGAAATATTAACACTATCATATATTATTAATCATTACAAAGTTCTCATAAAAATCCAGTTTTCCTTCCATGTTGAGCCAAACAAATAGAAATCCTCTGTGTTTTTGCATACATTCCATGCCCATATGCATCATGCTTTGGGTAAATCAGGAGCCAGTCAGATACCAAGCTATTTTTTTTCTAAATGACTCATTATCATGTAATGCTTATCCTTAGTGCGACAGATCAACAATATAAGCATGTTACACCTAACAACAAAGTTAGAGATGATTACAATGAATTGTTCCCTAGATGCTTCTTTAATACTTTTGTCTACAAATATAAGTTCAATCAACAATGAACCGTTGCCCTTCTACTTAGTGACAAATGACAAGGGCAACATCTTAGTGACAAATGACAAACAACCTTTCTTAGAGTGACATATGGACACAGGAAACCCTTCACCCCCCCTCTCCCCCACCATCAGGAGCCCTTCTGAGCACTGACCCATATTTTCGTAGCGTGTACACAGCCACTAGCATTGATGAAATCCCCTAACCAACAAAGCACGGGACACTTTCCGCATCCCCATGCATACTCTGTGCGGGATCCATTGAGTTGAAACTTCAAAGTTGGATACATTTTCTGGGTCAAGTCGCAATCAACAGATCCCGTACAGAGTTTGACTACCTGCAACGTGGTAACAAGGAATCGGCTGCTCACGGCCATGTGGCACCTACACCCATAACTAAAAAGATGTACACCCAGTTCCATATATATAGAGTTGAAAGAATTATTTAAATAATTTACAGTTGACAAAACAGTCAGATCCAATAGCCACTAAGGGCAATACTAACGTCACATGAAAGAAATAGATACTTCACATTCAGGGGCGGATCTAAGGTCTAAAATGAGTGTGGGGGGGTCCAAGATGAAAAAAGGACATCAGTCAATCCCAAAAACGGACCCAGAGGGGCACAAAGGTATGCTAGATGTCGGAGCCATGCTACCCGGGGGCATTTTAAAATCTACCCTATGTGCATGGGAAAATCCCCCAGTGCATGCAAAAGTGCCACTGACCAGTCACAAAAGTGCAATCCGTTCAAAAAAGCAGTTTTGCACCTGGTTTTGCACCTGATGCAATGGGCATCATCAGATGCACTCCAAAAATGTGTATCAAATATATGTATATAAATCGGGTATCAATGCACTAGCTACATGCAGTGGAATTTATACGATTCATAGTTTATACGAATTATAGTATTTTGTATTCTGTCTCAAAAAGATAATTATATTTCACAAGGCAATGTATGAAAACATTCATAGTGAATACAGCGTTTTTTCAATGTAACTGTTAAACTGTTAAAGGCCTATAAAGGATGATAAAATACTTAAAAATTAAGCCTCTACCTAAATGTCATGTTTATTTGTACGAATGCTGATAAATGAAGGGATAACTTTACTACGTAATTACCTCCCTCTCCCTCACATAGCAATAGCAATGAAAGTGCTTCACTGAGTGCATAATAACTGTCTTTTACACCTGACCAGTAGCACTTCGTTGGGAGCATCAGTACCACATTTATATGGGTCCATATTGTATCTAAATGAGAATCTCATAATTATATTCATCTGTATAGACTAAACATTCTTAACTCTTCTATCACCAATAATAGTTCAAACCAAATCCGCACCCACAACTACCATAAAATTCTACAACATAGTGAAGCTACAACAGTCCATAATACCTGCCACCGCTCACTCACCTGCATGGCATTCACATGTCGCACATATCTGACCCTCCATTGTCTGACACTCACACTCAGTCCCTGACACTCATTCATAGAAACCCCTCTCCACTAAACTAAACGATCTAATGCTACTTCCATATTAATATCTGTTGTCTGTTTTCCTTTTTGCCTTCCTATAATTGTAATTCTATACGAATGAAAGATTGTTCAATTCAATTCAAAACAACTATCAAAAAGTACTATTATACTGTTCCCCATTAAATGACATATAGGCCTACAGTCGATTACATTTCTAAAGCTCTTCCAACTGTTTCGTTTTCAAAGCAAACCTGGAAAACCTTTCTTCAGTATATGGTTCTTCCGTACAAACCACATTTTAGCTCATATATAATATAAACAAAAACACCAATGGTGAATCTATATGAGCGATTCTACCAAAGTGCACCATTTGGGTTAAAAAACAACAGCTCCTCCAGAGGCTAAACTATTTATCTGAGATTATTTTCGTTGGTATTTTCGGATCCAGAGGAAAAAAGTCACCTAGGGGAGAGTCGCCTACAATATTTTTTAAATGTTGAAGAAAGTGAATTCAATCCAAAACAAGGAAAAAACAGGACGTGGGGCATTAAGTGTTGGTTTTGTTTCCAACGTTTTGCGCAACAGACGCCCTTTAATTTTTTTTTTTTTAATCGTGACAACATCGTGACAAAACATTCACAGTTTGTGATAGCTCTCATTCTGCCAAGTGGAAAGTTATTCAAAAAATTCATATACACTAGTACAAGTATTGTATTACAAGTTTTAAGTTTTAAAGATACCATAGATTATATTTAACACAGTTATCTACATTACATAATTTCAAGAGAACTGAAACATAATCACCTTAAGCCATGTCGAACCACAGTTTATATGTGTGAGACAGCACTTTGTGACATAACATTTTTTTGTTTTTGTTTTTGGCCAGTTAAAAACAGAATAATACAAGAATCACATGACATAGACCGCATAATATAAGAATCAGATGTAGCTTAAGCTTGACCAAACATGTTTCAACGATTGGATGTCCTCTTCATCAGTAGTCAATATAATAATAATTAATTAATATAATCATAATATTGGTGCTGAAAGAACAAAATTTCAATCAATATATTAAAGAGTAATATTTTTAAAATACTATCCGAGAGAAAAAAGTTAAGAAAATGAAAACAGATTTACTTTTATGCTTGGAGAAAATATAATGGAATACAGCGTGACCTATATATTTCAAAGAACATTTACAGAAAATTTCCTAAGTAACTAAAATACTAAGGGCAGTCCAACGAATATAAAGATCTTTATTAATTATAGGCCTAATATTGTTAACCCCCGCCAAAGTTTTGAGCACATTCTGGAGGCTATATCTATATATATATACCAGTAGCTACCCATAGACCTACTTATATTGAAACATCAACAGAGCGCTAAAACAGAGTATTTATTATCTAGTCTGTAGGCCAGCCCCACTGTTCGCGTGGAGCTGGCCTACATACTATTTATTATTATCCTGCCATCTGGTGGACAATAATGGAGGTAGAAATATTCATGTTCCACCTTACCTCCAGGTAGCAGCAGTGTACCATTCCCCACGCATATGTCCACTAAGTCAGTCTGTTTATGTTTTTATAGTTTTGAGGAGAAATATTGAACAAGTAGCAATTATTGCACACAAAAGTTCAGCCCATGACCTACAGCAAGAGAGACGAAGTACCAGATGTAAGTGCTATGTCTTTATTTCTCCTCTGTTTGGATGGAAACACATGCTTCCCTATTATCGCCCAATTGAGCCTGTCGATTTGTCTTGGATCTCTTTACATTAGCCTACAAGGTGCGGCAGAACGGGGCGGGGAGGACTTGCCCCTCAATAATTATATTGTGGGATCCTGCCCACCACCCCATAATTCTGTGTTATATTATAAAAACTTTATTTGCAAAACAGAAGCTCATGTAAGTTGTAACTTGGAGTAATAATTAAATAGCTTTAAATGAAATGAGAGCTTCTAATCACTTATGTGTGAGAAATGCCTTCCCACTCCTACAATCCACGCTCTCATCTTATATTTAACTTCTTTAGGAATACTCTGATGGAGGATTAAGAAATATTGCAAAGTTTTAATAACTTTTATAATTCATGAAAACGGATTGCATGTATAACGCATAATGTGTATGGTTCCACTGTATGAGATAATATATTTCTGAAATGTATTGAAGTATAACATAATATTATTCCTTTCTTAAGCAGTACATGCATGGATAGTTTTGATATAGTACATTAAATATGCTAATGATATATACTTACATTGCAGATGAGCAAATTGCAGAATTGGAAAGAAATAAGTCGGCAGCCATGTCTCAGAATGAAACAGAGTCACAAAAGCTTACTATTGTTAGGTTCTCCAGTACAACAATATTCTAGAACAACACTAACTCTCGCCTATACACTTGGCTACCTTGGCCAACATTCCTATATTTATTTAATATGCTGCAGGTGTGTGTGCAAGAAGGGGGCAGGGCAATAAAGATACCAAGAATCAACCAGTTTTTCTACACTCTGATTAAATTAAAACACAACCACATCGTTGAAAAACTAGCAGACCAGGTGGGTGTAGGCAAAAGTAGCATGATAGACTATTTTGGGAAATGGGTTGATGCCTTGATAGACCACTGCCAGTTCTTTTTACAGTGGCCCGACAGAGATCTCACCTTCAAGACCACCCCCCCTATGTTTACGTCAAGATACCCACGCCTTACCTGCATCAATGTGAAAATATAGTTAGTTGGAGCCTTATGAGAGTGTACTATGTAGCATGATCACCTTACAAACAGGCCTATGTGAACAATGTAAGAGTTGATAACTGATTAGTAATGGCAAACTTTTTTATTACATTGAAAGTGTAATACCCAATGGTCTTCTTGTAAGAGCATGACACGATCGATTGATAATTGTATTGTTTTTAAAATATGTCATGTTTTTAGAAAATGTTTCTGACACTTGCAAGGAATGAACGGGATATTTAAATGTACATAATAGGTGCAAACATATATCTGATATGAATTCTCTTGTATAGATGAGTAACGCGTCTTAGCATGATACTCCTAGATCAGATCATTTTTGGTGATAATATCGAGAGAAATGAATTTACAATTATACCCTACTTATAATTTCCATTAACTCTTCCTGTTTTTTCTCTAACTGAACTTCGATGTAATGTAATTTAAAACAGTAATTAAGGATATTCTGGAAATATTCGTACTGATGTGTGGAAATGTCTATGTCCTGAATAAAATATTTTCAAAATCAAAATCAAATCATTGACTGCTTCAAAATATGTATTGAGAGGCCCACTGATCTCACGTCTAGAGCCTAAGTGTATTCTACATACTAACATCACACCACAGCCAAAAAATTAGTTGGCTGCACTCCTCTTGGGGCTATTTCTTTTCTTTCTAAATGTTGTGGTGGGAGGGTGTCTGATATCCAGATCGTTAGGGACAGTGGATTTATAAACCCTCATTTGGGTCAGATTTTCAGAAAATGCACAATTAGCAGCTGTACACATTTAGAAAATTTTGCTAATAATTCTGGTCAATACTAGGTAAAATTTGAGTATATTCGGTATTGCGTTCATTATAGCAATTCTTAATAATCAGACTTTATTTTCGTCTGAAATTGTGGGTTATTTTTGCGAAGATTGGCATAGTTAAATTGTACATTTTCTGAAAATCTGACCCATTTACATTTCCCTGGAAATCAGATACTCGCAGATAGGGGGTTCACCTTTCCAGCAAGAGATGGCCGATGTTTGTGGGGCCCACCTTCTAATCCCCTTATTCATCCATGGGAAGGACCAGTTTTCAGCAGAGGAGGTAGAAATGTTACGGAAATTGGCATCTGTGCGGATTCATATAGAGCAAGTAATTGTTGCTGTAAAGAATAGATTTGCCATTCAGGACAAAAATAAGGAGAACATATTTAAGAAGAAGAGGGGCAAGATTATTGTTAACCCCATAGACATCATGTTTGGTAGCGAACAAAACAATGTAACATCTAAAATTGTCAACTGGGTAGTCCTTAGGCGAAGACTGCAAGACGATATAGCAGAAGGTGTAACATACCATAAGTCTTCAGTCAACAATGTACCCATTTTTTGTTTCAATCCTATAAGGACAGGTCGCTACTGCAAGATCTTAGCAAAACTCCATTTATATTGATTAAATACATGAACATATGTTTAGCATTGTAGAAGCCAAGATGGCAGGTATCGAAAATAAAGACGTTGCAAAAACAAACAAAAATAGATTTGCCATCCTTCAACAATCCATTCCACTGAGATTGATTAATTGACGTACTGAAAGTGAGCCCAATGTGTATACTAGTCTAGACAAAATCGTTCATAGTTGTGCTATTTTGGTCAACCTTGAGGGCAGCATTGTATATAAAGATTGAAGTCTATAAATAGGAATGTATTGCATATGACATTTAATTGTGTCGACACATCACAGTATTATTTTTTTTATTTTTTGAAAAGTCATATAATTTTTAAATTGTTTTAAAGCTGATGAAATCCTCTACAAATAATTGTTTACATGCGTAAGGCTTTAATTAATTTCCTGGTAGTTATGAGAAGAAATGTCTGAGATTTGATATAAAACATCCCCTTGTGGTAGGAAGGAACTATATTTCAGGGTGGTAACCGGCAGCAGCCTTAATTTAGTATAAAACCATTGTATACCAAGCAATAACAAAAACTGCCTCTAGAAATTTGTTTATGTCTATGTGGCACCAGTCTATTAGTAGAGGTACATTTTGAAAATGAAAATCTTTTATTTAGCGAATAGGATACATGTGAAAAATACGACAAATGGGTTGACAATGTTATATTCCTGAATATAATTACTCTGTATCCTTCAAGATCTTACCTTGCCTTATGGGAATGAAACTGTATTCTCTAAGGCTCACCATTGGAATTCTACGAGAAAGTATCTGTGCATCTTTTGCAGACAAGCCTGATCAACTTACATAGATAATGTGTGATCCGCAGAGTCTCACTGGCTATAGAATACTCTGTATTTTAGTCAGTGATAAACACCTGTGATATATTATTAATTAATTCTTTATGTTCTTGAATGGCCCCCAGTTCGAAACAGACAAACATTCCGACTGTTACTGTAATAAATGATTTAGGGTTAACTAAAAGCGAACTACACCAGGGTTATACATTATGGTATTAAGTATACAAGGTACAATTATTAAGTTTAAGTTTCAATCCACCCTCTACATTAATATTGAGTGATGGAAGTGCCATACTATATAGGAAGGTATAGTTCTAAACTCACTAGCAACTGTACAGTACAGTGCAGTTTCATATTGCATTATTCAGTGTGTAAAACAATACATGCAGTGTCCCTTTAGCGATGTTTTTATGAATAGGTTCCCAGTAGGCAGGGCGGAAACTTGTTTTTATATATATTACATTATGTTTATGGATGAAATCGCCAGAAAAATGTACAATTTACCTTCACCAATCCTCTCAAATAACACAAATGTTAGACATGCATTCAGAAAGCACGATGCCATTGGCAAATCGAGACAACTTTTGTTATAACCCGCTGCTTGTACCATTATATCTTTATTATATGTAATCTGTTTAGGAAAATGAGTCATAAATCAAGATATCAACAAATTTGAAAAGAAGAGATCAAGCGGATTCCAAGCAAACAATATAACTATTTCTAATAACTATGTCGATGGTTTAAGTTTGACATTTCTATTTTTGACAAATAAAAGTTTGCAATGTTTGTTGGTAGTAATTGCCAGTAAAGTAACTAAATATACTCCGTATGAAGGCCTTCAAAAGGCAAGAATATATTTAATACCATGTCCCAAAATTTGTTACATGGATTCATATGACTATAAGTGCTAAACCCTCTAAAAAATATATCCACCCACTACCATTGATTCAGAGATAAGCACTTTCCCCCACTATCCTTATTAAATCTATTTATAATATATTCTCGCGGAAGTTACCAATACGATCACAAGCATATTGTTAATGAATATTGGTACTGTTTATTCCCAGAACAGATCCGGGGGTAATATCACAGACGTGCAACGCTGGCTCATCGACTCCATGGAAAAAACAGAGGCAACATATACATGAATTTGAAGTCAAATTAATAAGCTGAGGTATGACCCCTATTCCCAACTACAGATCGCAGGAGAAAAGTGAGACAGAAGAGAAACATCCAGCAATTTATCACTCAAGTACTAGAAACAGCTCCCATATATCTATATAGATAATCACATATCCAGATTTTACTGACACACTCTGGCGTTGAACCCTGGTCATCTTCTGCCTATGAGTGTTGTGTTAAAGGAAAATGAGTCACAAGTCGCAAAACATGGATTTTGAGATATCATTCTATTTGAAAAGAAGAGATCAAGCAGATTTCAATGATAGTAAACAGCAGGACATCTAATTAGTATTTTTAGATTTTAAGTTTGATATTTTTATTTTCTAATGAAAATATTTGCAATATTTCTGGGAGGGGGTGCGGGGTGGGGGGAGACAATAATCAGTAAAGTAACTAAATATACTCCATTTGAGGACCTGAGGTAATGAAGAAAGTTGACTAACTAGAATGTTTGAACTTTAGTACATATGATAAAGGTTATAATATATAATACAATGGTATATTAGTGAATTTGCATGATTTTTCAAGAAATATAATTATTATTGCAAACGCGTGTAAAACAAGGGTCCCCTACGTGAGATTTATGGTTGGAATAATTTAAATTGATCCAGTATGAGGTGTTCATTATTAATTAAAAAAACAATTGGGGGAGACATTTTAGATATATGACTGTCTGATAGGAGCAAATTAATATGAACGATTAATGTCTAGATCATTATGCTACATGTTTTATTTTATGGTTAATATTTATTTCATTGAAAAAATGAGGAAACAAATTATTTCTGACATTTTTTAGGTGGAAATATTGATCAAAAGTATAGAAAAGCATATTTGGAATGTACAAGCGGGATAAGAGGAATGAAATGGCACTAAGATCAGGAGTTGTCATGAATTATTAAAGAAGATGCAGCGACAATGCAGTAATTTGGCAAAATAGCACACTTAAAAAAACTGACCCATATATTATGGCATAAGTGTGTGTATCGACAATAACAAGAACTGATGAGTCCATTGCGTCTATGCATCAGTTTATTCACTAGTGGAATCTGCTTTTCATATTCAGTCAAACTATAGCTGTACTTCTGCACTTTCTGCAATTTGCCTTCATCAATACTCTCAAATAAACCAGATTTAAGAAGAAAATTAGGTTCAAAATGCAGTCCAACATAAACAGACAGATTCATTGAATGAATACAAAGCAGAATACACTCAGATATACCTAGTATTTATCATTTTTCACCTAATTGAGCAGAATTTGATTAGATTAGATTCTGTTGATTGTGCATTTTCTGAATATCTGACCCATATGTCCATTCAGTGCTATCTCAGTATTATTCATAAACTTGATAGGGGATTTGCATAGCCGCCATTTTGAATCTTTAATCGCATGGAATTATGGGACTAATGGTACAGTATACAAACTATAGAAAACATGTCATGTTCAGCATGGACTATTTATCAATGTTCTAATGTCAATATCCATGGGTTATACATGTTTCCAGAACACAAGTCCCCATCTTTCCCATCATGCATTTGGATTTCATAGATGATTTATGCAAGCTGTGATATTGATGACAATATTATTGGAATTTTCGAAAAAATATTGTCAAATATTTGTATGACAGATTTTAATCCATCCAAGCATGCATTGCGGTAGACATGCGCAATGAGACATGCAACTCCCCTATTAGCCTGTGGGTAAGTGAACCATACTATTGTGACAGGTATCCTGGGTAAATTCCACACATTATGTTCCGTCCAGGGGCCTCTTGCAGAGACAATATGGGTCAGATTTTCAGAAAATGCACAATCCTCGGATCTACACATTTCGTAAATTCTGCATAATTAGGCTGTGAAGTTATAAATAGTCTGCGTATATCTGATATTGCCTTGATTCCAACTATCTGTTTCCTTATGTTGAATTGAATTTTGAACTGAATTCTGAATGTCTGAAATTTGGGTTATTTGGGAAGATTGGTGAAGGTGAATTGTTCCTTTTTCGGCAATTTCACCCATCTAGATATGTAATATATATAATAACAAGTATCCGCCCTGCCTACTGGGAACACATTCATCAAAACATCTCTAAAGTGTCACTGCGTGCATTGTTTTACACACTGAATAATGCAATATGAAACTGACTGTTAACTAGAGAGTGTTCATTATTAAACACTGGGAGGCAGGGGAGAATTTGAACAAAATTCTTGCCTAAAGATGTATTACCCGTCCCTTTAAAGTCTTATGCAAAACTTCTTGACCCCCCAATTCAGAGTTCGTGCAAAATGACCCGATCCCCATCCCACATGAGCTTTTCCACATTGAGTGTTACATTTGATTACAATCTTCAAAGTTTGCACAAAACATATCAGCCTCCCCTTCAGAGTCTGCGCAATGAATGCTGCCCCCCCCCCCCCCCCCGACCCCCCTACTCCAGAATCTGTGCACAAAAAAAAAAACCCTCGCCAGCCTGAAAATGATCTGCTCCCCTAGTGATTAATTATGAACAGGTCATTTAATTTAATGAGCCAATAAGTAAAATAAAACCAGGGAATGTGAGTATAAATGTAGGCAAGCTATGGTCAGCCCCAGACGCAACTGATCAACCAAGACCTGACTACACGACAAGGTGAGTAGAGAGGGAGGTAAGCAGACTGTTAGCCTTCCTGAAACAATTTCTGAGATTTAGTGTGCAAACACTAGACTTACACCTGGGTAGCATTAATCAGACTTTAGTATTTCAGTATTTCATTCGTATCGCCCAGATGCATAGTTCAACTGACTAGGTTCAGTTGAATATCAAATAGTTTAATGATAAATTAAATGTTTCTGTGGTGACAATATGTGATGTGTTCCATGAAAATGAGTCACATATTGCAAATTTGGCTTTCTTTTAATTTATTCACAAGATCTCTTTTTCAGAATGTTTTCATTTCTGAGGTGTCTACTATTTGAGAGTGTATAAATACTTGTACCAAATTTCAAGACAGTGTATTAAATATATCCTTGCGGTTTAAAGGTCATCTTATATAGTATATTTAGCTACTTTACTAGTAATTGTCCACTCAGAAATATTAAAAACTTACTTTTCAAAAATAGAATTATCAAACTGAAAACATAAAAGTACCTATTAGTTGCCCCTAAAGTTTATATTCATTGGAATCCCCTTTGCCTCATCTTTTCAAATATGATCGTATCTCAAACTTCATTTATTGCGACTTGTGACTCATTTTCCTATGACAGATGACACATAACTTTGGTCAAATACTGAAAGAGACAATGCTAGCATTCCAAAATATTGATGACACATTTTCATGAAACACATCACAGTATACTGCCTCTCAGTCTCTGTCATCACAACATCCTTGCATGTGGTTTCTGGCAATCTGTGAACATGTGGAACTCTTTTTTGATCTCAGGCCTTTAAGAGGCCTGAGATCAATTGAGTCACGACTAAAAGTGCCAATCATGCATCATCTGATAACATTTGTAGCTGTATGTAAGGTGTTAGAGCCTATTTATGACATCAGGGGAGCATGCCATATCTAATTCACTGATCAGTGATACATTTCGCACTTATTACGTAATAGGGAGGCACCATGGGCTGATAGGGATGGAGAGTATAGACCAGTTTCAGTGTATACAAGGGGAAGGGAGGGACAGAGAGAGGGGGGAGGGGGCGGAAGGGACAGATAGAGAGGAGCAGAGGAAGAAGAGAGGTGAGAATGACAGATATAAGAGGGTTTCATGGAAAAGAACTTGCACCCCATATAGTAGGATATTAAAATCTTATTTATACCTAGGTATTTCCCTAGGTTTATCGTTTTTCTCCCTTTCTCTACATGTTTCAGAGTTTATGATTTCAATGGTCCTCAGTGACTGGTCATAAATTGACATGGGACACAAGTAATTGAGCCTGAGATATTGTTTCCATTGGAAACGCCAGTTATACCAATTAAGTTGTCACTAATTGTAAAGTTCAATAGATAAACCAAACTTAACTTGATAATTTCTTAACTTAGTACTTGTTTACTTCCAGAGTTTTCATTCCTGACAAGATGAAGAATGTCTGTGTTTATTTCCTTTTGATGACAAGTAAGTAATCTTTAATATGTCAAAAGCAGTATCGGAGGCCCATGCCATATACCACCATATTTCGGCCTACATATTTTCTGACATGAATTTGATATGAGGTCAAAGAAAGGGATGGGATTGAATCAACACTGTTCTTAAGTTATTATTACCAATGTTTTGACAAGGAAAGGGTGAAATGTGCACCATCTCTCTTCATAACATCTTTAGAATGCCATATATATTATTTTTTGGATAATCAATAGACCATTGGTCAATACATCTAAACTGGGATTTCAATACTCATTTTATTCATACATTGAACATAACCAGGTTGATTATTCTGACTCTTTGCTATCTAAGGTTACCCAAACAATATAAAGGGCTAAGGATACTGACTGTAACTTAGACAGATTTGTTTTATTTGACTATTGTCTCATAACTACCATTAAGAAACATTTAAAATATCTAGATCAAAATGCCCTATTTTAACTAGATGTACAATGAATTCTGAGATTATGACCTTAAGAGAGTTTTGATGGCTTCAAAACATGAGAAAGCCCCTCCGGCCTAAAAAAACATATGAACCCGCCTGTTTTGTCTCCCAACACATAGCAATGGTGTTTGTGCTTCTAAAACATACAACAGTATATGGGTCAAGTTTTCAGAAAATGTACAATTCACCTTCGCCAATCCTCTCAAATAACCCACATTTAAGACAAAAATGAGCTTCAAAATGCAATTTAACATAATAGAAGTAATACTTTAAATAAATGTGATACCAAATATACTCAGATATACCAGGTATTCATCATTTTTCAGCCTTATTTAGCAGAATTTCCTAAATGTGTTGAGCTGCCAATTGTACATTTTCGGAAAAACTGACTCATATACCAAGCTGCTATATGCGCTTCAAGCCTATCATGGCTAGCCACCACTTCCTGGTGCAACAGACTCTCCTGGACACCTGGCCCTGCAGGTATTGGATCGATATCCAGAACTAAGCCGAGCCAAATGGGCACGACCTCTGGGCTTAATGGCTACAGTGGAACCTCTTTATTGAGACAACCCTTGGGACTGAACAATTTGTGGACTTATATCAAAGTGGTCTTATCTAATAAGAGGAAAACAATTCGGGACTGAAAGAAACTGGTATTAATATCAATAGAGGGTTGGTCTCTATACAGAGGTGGTCTTTATGTGAGGTTCCACTGTATATCTAAGTCGAACATGGGTTGGGTGTGTTCAAAAATGAGTCATAATTTTCAAAAATTGATATTTTTCGAAGTGTTTTTTTCACAAGATCTCTTCATTGAAAGTTTCTGATCTTTATATGGTTTAGCACTTACAGTCATATGAATCCACGTGACAAATGTCGGGACATTGTTTTAAATATGTTCTTGCGTTTTAAAGGCCTTCATATGGAGGTAATTTCCTATCAAGAATTATTGCAATTTTTGTTTTAAATTAAAATATCAAAAATACTTATTAGGTGTCCTAGTCTTTACTAGCATTGGAATCACCTTGATCTCTTCTTTTCAATATGGTGCTATCTCAAAATCCATATTTTGTGACATTTTCTTAAAACAGATCCCATTTGAAGTACCATTAACATGAATTATTTTCACACTTATAGCCGTCATCATGCTTGCAAGTGGTTCCTATTCCTACCGCTACTACTATCTTTATGAAGAGGACAATGCGTAAGTTTCCTCTGAATTTCCATATTATTTTACAAGTCTTCTGCCGTTCATTATGGAATTCAATTGGGAGAAAGCATACTTCTTCAGTTTTTTTTCTCAGATTTTAAGAAGATTAATTTACTTTTTTTCTTGTAAATCTCTCAAAACATTGCTGACATACAGTTTTGTCCTCACAAATCATAAAACATTGCTTACCTACTGTTTTGTCCTCACAAATCATAATTGGACAAATATTATGGAGCATTGAAGATGACACATGAACCTGTCTTTCAATTTGATCAGGATACAAATTCAGCAGAATAACATTTTTCTGAATCAAGCAACCCCCTATTTTAGTATATTTCTCGATAATGCAATATGCCAGCTATGGATTAAAAGATTCCAAACGAAACGGCATGATTCAATGGGCTGATATTGTGATAAAACTGGAGAAGATAGCAGTTTTCCACACAGACTCCTAGAGTGAATGGTCGTAAAGTTAAGGGGGTCCTGAAATAGAAGCTAAACCGGCAACATGTGTTATTGGCTGTCAACCATGTTCTCAAGGCATAGTCTTAAATGAATCCATAATTCCGTCCTTAGGTATTGAATGCTGGTATTTACATAATATACCACTATGATGAACAAATAACTGGAACACTGGCGAATGTGTCCTTCTGGACAAGACTTAACATTCACATTATTTGTTGGATCTATTTCAGCCACATCATAACAGAAATGGAGGCGGAGGCGGCTCAGGAACCAAAAGAGATGCCTGGAAACAAACTGACAAAAGAGGATTCAGAAGACCTTGCAAAGAAGCTTCAGAAGGAATTTGAGAAGGTGGATGGCAAGAAACCTGAGAGCAATGCAGGCACAGAACTTGAGAATGAGGGTGTGGAGACAACCACTCGTGGCGGGGTATGTACCGGAATTAAAAATGAGACATGAGTAGCACAAAATTTTATGTTATCTTTCAAATGTTCATTTTTATTATCCCTACATAGGAATATTTAGTCCCTTCATGTACAAAATGTCAATATTGCATTTCATGTTTTTGCATTTTTAAGGTAATCCAAAGAAGTATATTTGATAACTTTACAAAGCATTGACGTCCAGAAATATCAGTTAACCATTTTTCAATCTGCTTAATCCCATACTTTAAAATATGTGTGTATCTCAAACTCACAAATAATTTGCCCTTTGACTCCCATACACATGAGAATAGCAATACTTACATTGATCACTGGGAAGATTTACATATTTGTGTTTGTTTCAGCGTGTGAAGCGAGCAGCCTGCGTGAGACACTGTATCTGTCAGTGTCACTATCATTGTTAGTAATAAGAAGTAGAAATGGTGCTTCATGCTAACAGAAGACCACCAAGGATAACGCCAACTGAGAACAAAACAACTAATCTTCATAACAAACTATTTAGTTAATTAGATTAATCTTGGAGAACATAAAACTAATTAGATTAATCTTGGAGAACATACAATTATTGATTCTCCTATTATCTTCAATATTATATTATATTCAATAACAACATTTATAGGCGACATACAATTATTGACCTCTCTTCATCAACCACATTATATGTGCCTCGTTTTCACCTAAGTCTACCTAACCTAACATTTACTACATCAGGGTCTTAAAGCTATAGAACCCTCATCTTTATCTAAAAAAAAGGTTTCAATTATTTACAATGTTTCCCACTTACCCCCTTACCCCCTTACTCCCAGGTAACCCCCATTTTCAACCCTCTCATCCAGTGAAATAGCCCCACTGATACATGTGTCACACTTGTGACACAAGTGCCACCCAAGGTGCCACACTATGCCTCATACAAGCAGCCCCAAAATTCCTATCACCTATTCTCCTGATGAAGACCACACTTAGGCTCAGATTTTGTATTATAAAATTCTTTGAAATTACATATTAGACCTGATTGTCATCTACAGACACTTATAGAATCCGGCTTTAAGAATGAAACATCTAAAATAAACGAAGATCAAGCGGAAGGACTCTCCACACTTATGTACCATCTCTTGATGAGAATGAAATCGACAAACTACTCACCCGGGACTTAGGCAAAGTACTGGAAGCTTGTGGATACGTCAACCAGAAGTAGTCCAAAGGAAGAAGGATGTATACACATACAGACAGAAGAACTCCACTCCAATAAGGAAAGGGACAAAAACCAGTCCCCTCTCGTTAATCATATTGTTTTGGGGTTAACAAATCTTTCGCCGCAAGTTAACCATCATTCAGGGCCTTAAAATTATAGAACCTTTTTCCTCCCCCTTCCCCTATCAAATACCTGCTTAATTCTTACTCATCACATACACTTAAAACTAAACTCACATGGGTCTTAAAAGTATAGAACTCATCTTTTCTTACTATATATCTCATACTACAGGTACTTTTAGTTGCCCCCAATCTCATTAGCCAATCGGATTGCTTTACACATTGTTACACAATTATACACAAGTTGAAATAAAGTGTACTTCTCGCTTGTAAACCTGTACTACTCACTCTCTACATTACCCGGACGAAGGCCATGCTAAACCCAAACGTTTAGGGATTTTGCCCCTGTATTAAGCAAATAAAACATGATTTAAAAACTACACTCTGAGTACTTACTTGTTTGGCGATCCACCTATTTTATTTAAAATAAACACTTTTCAGTTCCAAACATCGTTACTAAAGAGATAAACCACTGTTTATTAGAAACAAAAATAGAAAATGAATGACAAGTTATTCGGCCTAATTTGGATCCTGATGAGTTAAAAATAGTAATATTGATATTGATGATTTTCAAACCTAAATAATATCTTTCAAAATAATATGTTGATACCCTGTTTTTTCATGCATGAGGACAAACCTGTATAATAGCTATGTTTTGAAGGATTTTCATCTGAACAATGTGATTCATTTGTCTGAAATCTTATGGGGAGACTATTTTTTTTGCCTTTTGTTATCACCCAACCACGCTCTTTAATTTTGGAAAAAATCTTGTAATTCTTTTTTTTTCATGCATTAGTTCCTTGAACTCCCACGTGGTTTATTACTTTAAAGGGAAGGGATCAATCGATAAATATTATAATTAATTATTATCAAGTGGTATTATTGTGACGATGATGGAGGAACAAAGTCAAGCCTGAAGTACTGCACCAAGGTCGAGATACTTTTATTTGCCCCAAGAAAAACAGGAAAAACAAGAAACAAATTTTCTACCATTCGCCAATATGGCTACCGTGCAACTGAACACACACTGACGCGACAGACCAAACAGAGCGGGAGCTGTCGCCGAACAACCAACAAACAAACCAGTACTGTGGCCCAGAGATGTTGGCCTGACAATATAAATGGACATACATTTTTGACAAATATACACCATTTATCTTCGATTTAAAATGCGTTATCTTGTCACGATTCTCTAGTAGATAATAGTCATATTTTTGTAGGCACTATGTACCATAATTAGGGCCTCGATAGAAGCAGCACCCCTCCCCCTCCCCTGACTCCACACACACACACACACACAGACCTACACCTTCTCCGACTTGTGACGGGAAAAAGTGTTGTCAAGGACTCAAAATTACAACGCACATTACTAATGTGGCTTAAATTAGAAGACATACAATATATCAAAGTATTGCGTCCTTCCTCAGCATCGATAGCATACTTTTCCTCCAAACTTCTTTATTTTCCACCAATATTATCTTCCTATTTACATACAAATGTTGATGAAATTGAATACATGGGAGTAGAAAAACACGCTCTTTCAGAATTTAAACACATTGGCAATGTATTTTGAGTAGGAATAGCATTATTTATTAATTCGTTGAAGCGTAATTTCCGTGTGATATGCCCTGGTACAAGGCAATAGTGTACTTTGGTCACAACCTCAGGTTGCATTGGTCTGTCATGACCGATATCTAAAACATCACATACCTGGTTAGCAAGGGAAATTCAGCGATTCTATTGCAATGAATGTTTTTTGTGCGAGATGCCCAGAAAAAACATCGCTGTCATGTGGATCCAGCAATGTATGGCAGTCACTTTTGCTCACAGAACAGAAACCTTTATTGAGGATAGGCCTAATTCTTGTACTTGTTTGAAGCTGTTTCTGCTTCTTTTGCTACAAGATGTATTTATTAACAGAATTTTGCAACAAAAGTAGATACTTTCTTCCCCATTGAGGAAAACTCTACTGTTATTAAACACTGATTTTCAGCATTTACCACCCCTGTGGCTGTGCTAATTGACTGCACGAGATTGACTCATTTGATGGTCTAACAGTAGGCCGAACATTTTCCCCATATTTTCCTAATTTAAATACAGATATTAATAAAACTACATATTGGGGTGAAGAAAATCATGTCCATTCTTAATTTCAACATCTTCACAATGTATTTTGAATAGAAATAGCTATTTTCATCAATTGGCGGGAGCATACAATCCCTGCGATGTGTATGCAAATGAGTCTACAGTTTAGGTGGCAGGATGCTGAGTTTTTTTTTTATTTTCATACCCTGAACGCAGACGTTGCTACATCAGCCAAAAAGGTGGGACCTATATCAGGTTACCCAGCACCTTTGGCACTTGTACCGCCTTCTGTGGGGGAAACCTGAAGCAGTAAAGCCCAGTAAAATAATTACCATAAATGACCAATACATAGAAACTATGAACAAATACTTCCACTATATATATATGAACTTGTAATTCTTAATCATTTTTGATAAGTAAACTATTGAAAGTACCTTGATCTATATTTTCCATCTACTGTTGACATTTCTGTTTTGTTAATATGTTTTATTGTATTTTGTATCCATTGGAAGACTTGAGTAATCAGAAATGGACAACTGATTCTGGAAACAAATAAAGAATTCAATCAATCAATGCTTATTGTGGTTAAAATCAGGTTCAAAATATAGTTCAACATAAGCAGTCAGATCTATTGAATAAATACAATACAGAATGCACTCGCATGTATACAATATATTTATCATTTTTCACTCTAATTTAGCAGAATTCCATAGATTTGTGGAATTGTAGATTGTGCATTTTCTAAAAACAAAGTTAAACAAAGTCAAACAAGTTAACAGTAACCAATTCCCTGCAGTTCAGTGAATTGTCGTCCATTCAACGGCCCGAATCCTTCTACCCTAGCATGGGTACTGCCCTTTGTACACAGGTATACAGGAGTATACACAAGTAATGGGTCAGTGATATAGAACATACACAACTGTGAAACATAGACATGTCAGTATGTAAGGGGTCCGTAAAATACAGTAAAGGAAAATAGAGGTTTGAAACATAAGAATATAAATGAAACAAGGCCCAAGCATGGGGCACCTCAATTCTTAAATGAGTGAACCAGTCCATCATGGATTGGCCACATAGTGACAGATTTTAGAACCACTACAATATCATTTTAATGTTGACCAATATGACAGATCCCACTTGTTGATCAATATGACAAACCCCATGTATATCCCTTCATTCCAAGGGAAATTATTTCATCTTGCCAATCCATACCCAGCCTATGCTACAGCATTGTATCATCCACTGCGCAAAGCCCTCGGATTAACCGATGTACTTGAAACCTTTATCCTCAGATAATCAACCACATTACTTCAGGCTCAAACACTTTACAACCCCTTCAAATGAAGGGAACACTTAAACTAATCTAACCAAGACATACCATTCCAGGTCCAAACTCCACATATTCATTCATCCCAAGGGAAGCTAAACACTTAAACTAATCAATGACAAATCTCTACTGGCCCAAACCCCATATATCTTTTCATTCCAAGGGACACTAACACTAAAATTAATCTAATTTCAACACACCTCCCCTATGCTCTTCACATGATCTGCCTTCATTAATCCCAACCCCTCATTCCTTTTCCCCTCATTCCCCTCCCTCACTCACCCCCTTCTCTCCCTCTACTCTATTCTCTCTCTCACCACTCTCTGTTCTCTCTCCTCTCCCCTCTAAATACTCTTACTTGTGGACAAGTTCTCACAAATCGTAATCCATACAATATGAATGATACTGAGGGGTTACAAAAGACCACACCAAAATACACAACATAGCTAGTGAACCGATTTACAAAAATCCACTTGTGATTCAGCCCTTTATTATGCTGTAACCTAAGTTCAAGTTTAAGTTTTTTTAGGTAAATATTTAACATTTTCAGTAACTATAACTTGACAATGAACACAAGTACCTGCAGATAATGAAACGTTTCCCTTGGAAACGCCAGGTAGTTACATTAAGTTCACACTAATTGTAATATTAAATAGATCAATAGTTAGTAAAATAACTGTTTACTGAACACTTCTTAGGCCTATAATAGGCCCTATAATAGAAACGGAATTGCGGGCAGCATTCTAGAAAATAGAAACTGTGGAATTAGTTGGCCGGGGGGAAACCGTTTTCTCATTGGTCACAGCCAAATTCTTTAACCAAGGTTAGAATGTGTTAGAACTTTAGTCACGAGTGTATATAAACTGATCCAAGTAATTTTTAAAACCTAGTCTGCTGTGATTTTGCTGAAAAAAGGAGATTAATGGGAGAGCTAACGCTCACACAACCTTGCTTTTCAGAAACAAACCACATGATTTAGCAACATATGTATCAACCAGATGGCAGGTATTTTGAATAAAGAAGTTGTAAAAGAAAAGCTCCATAGGATGAGAGGGTAGTGAGTGTGTGAAAAGTTATCAGTGTAGCATGCTACCTCAATGCATTAGTGCATGGAAAACGCATGTATTAAAACCTTTTATAGATATAAAGTCCACAGAAAATGTTGTGAATTTATTTGTTGTGAAAACTTGTTTTTAATCCTTATGGGTGTCTAGTGGTGTCTAGTGGCTGTCATACTGAGTGATAAAGCTATGTTAGGGGCATCCATGATAACTGCTTCAGTTATTTTGCCTCTTATCATCATTTGTTTTGAGTGAGTTACTTCAAGACTAATTTTCTTACAGTGTGATGCACCTTTCCTCAAAATATGTCAAATATATGTATTGCCCTCCATACTACAGGTGGCGCCACTAGACAAGACTTGACTAATCTGCTTTGAAAGAAGCGCCACCACCGGCCAATACTATAACGCCCAAAACGTCATACCATATACATTGATTCAACGCAAATACAAACAGATCGCTACTTATTGCTCTGTCATCTTGTCATCTTAATGTCATCTTATTCCTGTCTGCCTCAAAATTAACGTGTGTCTTACCCATGAGATGGCACTATGGTTCTGCAGGCAGAACTCACAACACAGTTGTACATTCTAGATGCAATACACTGTAAACGATCCTGTGTTAAACTACTCTTAGTCATCGTTTGTTGGACTGGCTGGGACAGACAAGTGGTACTAGTGTAGGACTTCTGTTTCCGGCCGACTGCGAAAATACAAAACAATATTTACTCCTCAAAACGGCAAGACCATGGCTTTCCACTGGCTTGCTTTGAAATCATGTCTAAATTGTTGTTAATGATAGTAAAAGCCCAACAAAAGGGGACCAAGAGGAGGCAAACCCAAGGCTTGGTTTCCCGGGAAGCTTAGAAAAAACTCATGACTATAAACTCATGATCTAAGCTAGTATTATTGTGTATAGTGCAATGCACCCAATGTCATTTAATTATGCACTATGCCATACTATAATATATTTGTATTATATCTAATGGATGTTAGCCGTAACATCAACCATTTCATCAATTATAGGATATAATTCTATAATGATAGATAGTTCAATGCCAAACATTTTTTAAAGGTTGTTAGCTTGTACACTTAAAGGTATTTATTTATATTTAAATTTATAAGCGGGAGTTTAATGAAAAAAGAGCGTCGATTCTGACATTTTCTCTAAATACCCAGGGATTATCCCTTAGTACTTCCACTACAAAAATAAATATTTCGAAAAAAAATGTACATATCACCAACATTTTTCTTATACAGTTACTTGCAAATAACAGGGAGTCTATGGGAGAATGGGTCCATGAAAATGTCCATGGTCAGGGAAAGTTCTATTCAAGTAATATGTAGTTTCTGTTGTTTCCTTTTCGAAGAGAGGCACAAATGCGAAGTATTGAAATGTATGGAACTTGGATATTATGCTCATATTACTTGGGTTCGATAAATATGTGTGATTTTAGCTCTTGTGGACTGACCCGTTGGGAATGTATTTAATTTTGGCAAAAAAAAAATGTGGAAAAAGGATGAAGGAAGTAACGGTGTTTAAATGATACCTAATTGAGAACAGCTTAAGATGACTATATGTGAATGTAAATTAAAAACTCTAATGTATGTAAAACAAGAACAAGGAATTTATGCTTGAAATATAAGGTACTATAACGCTTAATGTTTTTACGACGAATGAGAACTATCACTCTGTGAAACTTTGTCAATAAAATTTATTTAAAAAAAAAAAAAATTATTTATGTGATGATATGTATGTGATGTCGAGGGTGCTATTCAGGGATGCTATTTGAAAAGTAGCAGGACCAGGAGGACCCAAACATGTGACCCATAGGCCGCAATATCTTCCATTTGCCGATATTGCACACTTGGTGACGTTGTGCTCTACTGCTTAGCTTTTGAAAGTTTTCAAGCAAGATTCCAATAATTTGGCAAGAAATAATAGTAATAATAAGGTAAATATAACAGATGAATGAGTAGGTAATACCAAATGGCACTCTGTACAGTTTATAATTGGGTTGAGACGAGCTGCAGAACAAAACAACCCAATTGTAAACCTACATCATGCCATTTGGTAAAAACATGTTTCAAAGATATTGGGATTGTTAAGGATATAAACTGTTAGATTCAAGTACTATTTACTGATATAAGCAATAATGGGCCTGCAATGACAATTGAATCAGCTTCAGAAAACTTACAATTCGACTTCACCAATCCTCTCAAATAACCCACATTTAAGTAAACAATTAACTTCAGAATGAATACCGTTTAACACAACAGAACTAATATGTTAAATCAATGTGATACCAAATATACTCGGGTATACTCAGTATCCAACATTTTTCAGCCTAATTTAGCAGAATGTTGTTAAAAGTACAGTATACAATAATATTGTAATTTTTCTGGAAAATATGACTCCTGTATAATAAAATGACCAATGAAACACTATGCACCAGTGGATTAAATAATAATTATTTGACCATTTGAACATAATTTATTTTAAAACTACTTTTCTAGTGTAGAAAATGAAAATATTACCATTTTAAAACATGATTTAGAGCTATTTTAAAGCTAGTGTACATGTCAACATATATACATAAGCATACAACTTATGTACCACAACATACCTATTACATTCGCAGGACTGTGATGCCAACAAAAATTCCCTCGCAATATGCATGGCCTCATGCCCTTAAGGCACATGCAATTATTCCTCACAGATGTAGGTAGAGGGTAATTGCCCACCAATTATTCATGTCATTGATTGATGGCCAATTACATCTTAGATAGAAATTATTCGACAATACAAAGGCAGAAGATTGGAAGCTGTCAAAAATCTGTGGTGTTATTATCCTCTGAGTACTTTTTTTGAGGGATTTCTGACAGCTCTGAGACACGACTGAAAAGAAATGCAATTAAAACGTTTCCAGTCTGGTGGAGATGTGTGATATATGAACGCTTATATAAACTATTGTCATCCATCAATGTCAACTACACAACACATTGGTATGCCTTACCTTTCTTTGAGGAAGATAAATGGTCATATGATATGGTTTATATAATTTATACTCATATATGTCGGTATTCATAGATGAAACTATCTATGTCTGGAATGGTCTTGCAAGCAAATAAATCTGTAGATAGATGTTTTATGTATTAACGTTCGATAATAAATATGTAGATAGGTCTACGGGTCTACGGGTATGGGATAGCATTTAATCCATGATGCGGAGCACAGGCGACGTTCGAACATAAATAACTACAACTAGATCAAGGAGAAGAGTTATATTCTGGATAGCAAACAATTTGGCATGATATAACGATTCCCATGAAGTTTGTTGCATGAAAATCAAAGCATTTTCATATGAACGGGTGGGCTACTGGGTCAGCTTATACAGTGGGAGCATTCGCCTGTGCATGACCTGAGCCATGCACGTCGCTACATTATCTACACCGGCTATTAGTGATCTTCTTCAATAGGGGACAGCTTATAATTAATGGACCATAAAAAGTCAAATGATTGGAGCTGTTGCTATGATGTTGATGTTGGCATGAGATATAGAGTTTTTTTTATGGAATTCAGAAGTCATATCATATGATACCAAAAATACAAATTACCGCATTAGGATCATGGGAAAGTCCATCCAGGGGCTAATATCTGACAAGAAATCATTTTCGAAGAAGCAGGGGTGTGCCACAGGAACCATGATAATTGACATGTTTTAGTGGACATACCTAGTTGTAAGAAACTTCTTTAACTTATTATATTTTTCATTGATGCAATTATTTAACTCAATGTATTATTATTATGATGTCAGGTGTCAGTGGCATTTGATGTAAACTACAAAATAGTAAGCCCAAGTATAGGTGTATGATAAACTCTTTTTTTTTCATAACATTCAGAAGTTCATCATATAAATACATCATCATATAGATCGGTGGAGAGGTGACAACTGGTAGGCAGAGGAGGTGGTGTGTGAACTGTATGTAGAATTGCTCTATCCCATCTAAATGAATATATATTGGTTGTCTGTGTATTTTTGCATAACTTTTATTTTGGAGTTGTATTGAAATACAGGCAGTGCTAGAATGTGATACTTGCCACCAGTATCTAGGTTAGATATGTGTGGTATGGTAGTGTCTGTGAGAGTTCGAGAAGAGATTCATTTAATGATTTCATTTGGCTGGTTATACATGGTACAATCATAAGTGTAAATATGTTGCTGTGTCCTCAGCCTCACTCAACTCCATGGAGAACTACTCATTAGTTCCACAGGGAAAGGGGTGGCGGGAAAGATATGTGGGTACATGATGTAAGATCTGGTATATTATTAGGCATAACTGTATTAAATCATCATAAGAGATTATCATAATCTACAAGTCAATGGCCATTCAAGTATGGACTAGGGTGAACTTGGGGTTGCTGAGGGGCCCCCTCCAACCCAGTCTTCCCGGTTATTTCGACTCTAGACAAATATTGTTTTTCTACAATATAAACTGACTTCACATGTATGGGTCAGATGTCCGCCACAACCTGTTGGTTAGACACTGCTTGCCCCCTCTGCAGAGCATGTATGTTCACAGATAAGACCCCTGCTTCTGTGAGAGGCTCCGAATATTTGAGAATCAGTCTCGAAATTGTTTAAGTAAACTATCTGTCGTCCTGTCCCTTCAGATACAGAACTCTCCAATCTTTCTGCCAGCTAGCCCCCATTTCAACAGTATTGCAGTTCCATTGATACCTGAAATTGATTTACAATAATAATTTGACCAATTTCTATGAAGATCCTCAATGAAGCCTGAACCTGAGGTACACAATGGATTAAATCCGCTGGTCTATATGCCTCCGTTCGAAAAACTATGGCGTTTGGGGTACAGCCCATGCTCACTTTTCTGGTATTATCATAGGCTGCAGCGATGCATGGGATATAAGTATCCCAGTCATCAGCCCCATAATCAGCATAACACAAAAGCTTTTGGGAATTCCCTACTCAGCCCTAGGCTCACAGCACCAATGTAGTGAACCGCAGATTTGTGGGCACAAGTTTACGAAATTCGGGAAAGATTCACGAAAACGAAAGGAATTCATTTGAACTGCGTTTATTACCCAAGTTATATAGTTACAATGGTATTGTCTCTGAATTAGGGTGCTTAATTTGAACAACAGAAGTATCTCAGTCCGTGGTGTGGCACAAGTCACTAGTGTTAAGCAAAGACCGGATCCCCTTGCGGAGGTAGTAGGATTCTCTGCCTACTGCCCGTTGGAGCGTGTCTGCATTGTCATCGGCACGATGACTTGTGTCACCCTCTGATGGGAGCGGCCAGAACTAGTGGTTGTCTCCGGCTCCAGTCAAAGTGCCCTCGCTGTCATAGCCTGGTTGTAGCTGTAGATGGATGGCAACGTTAATGTTATGATGTATTCTGGGTGGCGGACCCACTACAATAATAATTTGACCATTTGAATGTAATTTTTAAAAAATACTTGTCTATTGTAGAAAAAGAAAATGGTACCATTCCAAAACATGATTTAAAGCAATTTTACATGGTAAAACATAATATACATGGGCATACAAATTATGCGCCTTTTGAGAGGTAATTCCAGGTATTGTATGATGAAATAGACGCAAAAATTAATAATATGGTCTAGTATCTGAGCTACGAGGGCTGCCTACTAGATTAGGCAAACAAAAAATAAGTGTGTTTCGATTTACCCCACTTACCTAGAAAAACGTTCCCCTACCTAAAATTTGTTTTGACGTGGTTTTTAGCCAGATAAATTGGAAACACACCTAGTATTTTTGGCCTTAGCAGGACTGTGAGGAACACAAATTCCCTAGCAAAATGCTTGGCCTTATGGCTCAGCACACATGCAATTATACCTCACAAATATAGGTGAAGGGTGGGTAGATGTAACCTTTAACATTTCTTTGGTAATTGCCCACCTATTATTCATGTCATTGATTGATGGCCAAATACATCTTAGATAGAAATTATTCAAAAATACAAAGGCAGAAGATTGGAAGCAAGCAAAAATCCTCTGAGCGATTAATATCTGAGTACTTTTTAGAGGGGATTCTGACAGCTCAGAGACACAACTGAAAGGAAATGCAATTAAAACGTCTCCAGTCTGGTGGGGATGTGTGTTATATGAATGCTTACATAAACTAGAGTCATCAATCAATGTCAACTACACAATGACACATTGGTATGTGATACTTTTGTTGAAGAAGATGAATGGTCATATGATCTCAATAGCCCTGTTTAAGTCTGGAATGGTCTTGGAAGCAAATAAATCTGTAGATAGATGTTTCATGTATTAGAGTTGTACATGTAAACAGATTGAAGTGGTATTATTATATAAATGTATACAGATTATAGGGATATTATTGTATAAATGTAATAAGGCAGACAGATAAATCTATGGTATTTTCTGTTGAGACCTAAAATGTCTCTGACAATACAACCCAGCGATGAACCCAGTAACAGGAATGAGGAGTGTTTGTGTGTGTGTGGGGGGGGAGGGGGTTCGAGGAGGGGGCTCTGTATTCATCCAGGTTTGTGATCTCAAGATTACACTTGTAATTTTCTCCACATGCTCTCTTTCCTTGTCTCTCCGCCACCTACTCCCCCTCTCTGCCTCCTTCCCTCCCTCCCTACAGTATCTCGTTGATCCCTATCCTCTCTCTCTTTATATTCTATAGCACATTTTCTTCTCAATCAGGGCATTGGGGGTAGCTGGTGTGTGTGTATCGGGGCAAGGGGAGAGTGGGGGGTATGTACATGTGTGCATTTATAGAAAGATAACATATGTGGGGGAAATTACAGGTGTACTTTTGTACTTTTCCCCCTCCTTCACCTCCATAACACCAACTACAATCATATCAGATGTCACATGGTGTGTTCACCACCCCCCAGATATCTTATTCCAATCAATGATTGACAATTGTCTAACCAAACCCCACATTTACAACTTCCGTAAATCTGCAAATAAAAAGTCAAGATATGTTTCCAGTCTAGTGGGGATGTGTGCCAGCTGAATGCTTACATAAACTATAGACATCAATCAGTGTCAACTACACAATGACACATTGGTATGCATTCCTTTTGGTTGATGAAAATGAATGGGCAGATGATTTGGGAAACCTTTTGAAAAGAATTCAGACATATTTTTCAAGTATTAACATTCTAACTGTACACAAATTATAGAGCATGTATTTTATAAGTGTAATAATTATGGTACACACAAAATCTACAAAAGCTTTTGTTGAGACATCAGATGTCTCTGAGCATTCATCAAAACTGTGTTAACCTGGTAAATAAATGCGGGCTTGTGATCTCTGAATTTCCATAACTGCATCAAACATTCTTCTTATTTACCTGTGCTCCCCTACCACCCCTTACCCATCCTGTATTGAGAAATAATTCAGCATAAAATATGTGGGAGTAGGGCAAAAAGTACAGGTGATACTTCAGGTCTGGAGGGAAAGAGGCAGGAGGATGTTTCTCAAATTATTATATTAGGGTTCTAACTGATCGAGACACATAAGAAGCGGGACGGACCCTTAAGGGATGGGTTCCCATTTTCTGATGGTGTCAAAATCAGTTTGAACCCGAACAGATTGTCATTTGATTTTTATTACACATTTGGATGTATTACATGTATTTAGACGTTAAAAGTAAATTTAACTTGTTTAGCTTAACCCTATCAGGGCGAGTAGTGCATTTATGCACTATTATTTGGGTCATTTTCCCCATAATACTGCCTATAAGACATGCTATTCATTTAATAAAACCTGCTATTTTACCATCTTCCTCCTAAGTCAATGTGTTCCAAATGTTGTAAAAACCAATAATCAAAAAACAGTTCTTGTGCCTGGTAGATGCAGAAAATTTGGTGCCCATAATAGATTGTGGCTAAATTGGAAGAATTATAACTCTATTTATGCAATATTCATTCTTAAATTGGAAAAAAATCCAAATCTAAATTTATTTTTTGCAAAAATGCCATTCATTCAGTTGTTCATGCTGAATAAAATGAATGGTCGTAAAAGTTTATGGATTCTGAAAATGGTTCCTTTAGAATGGTTTCCATGGCAACCAAACAGCTCGTTTTTTTCAATTGAAAAAGTGTTCATCTGGTAAATGGTTGCTATGGTGACATAAAACATGAAATTTCTAAATTACAACTCATAACAAGTAGAGCAGAAAATTTAGGTTCATGTGCAATTTACTCAGTACAAATCGCATTTATTACAGCAAAATGGTGACAAAAAGACTATGTGGCATTGTCCTGATTAATTTTCACTGTCTGGACATCATAGCCTTTTACATCATCTATCTCCTTTTAAAAAGTCACTTAGGCTAAGTAGTTTAGCTCAAAATTTAACAGGCAGGCAACTTTGAAAGACTATAACTTCACTAATATTTGGAGTATCAAAAAGATTTTTTCGTTTTTATAATGCTTGGTACGGCCACAATAAGGGACAATTTGAAAGAGAACCCCCCTTATCAGACCCTTTCGCCCTGAAAGGGTTAAAGTTTCTGCCGAGGAAGTTTGATTCTCTGCAACTTGTAAGCCTAAGTTACACGATGGGGGAAGACATGTCATTTGAAACAGATTTGTAGGCTAGGCCTATGCTGCGCCAATGAGATTGCATCATTTAGGCATGTGTAACCATGGAAGCCCAAACTGACCGTGTGAAGAGTTTGGATCAACGAAACTGCACCCCCAAACTGCACATTTCTAACTGCTCATGTATGTAATAACTCTTAATTGCCCAACCAATATTCATGCCAGCTATTAGTGTATGATGAATAGGTGACAGCAGATGATTTGGGGACAAATAAGTCTAGATAAGCTTGGAGCATTTTCTAAGTATTGAATAACATCTTTTTTTATGGTGTGAGCTGTCAGTGTTATTTAATGTGAAATAGAAATAGTAACTGTTTATGTACATGACTCAAGATTTCTATTCACAGGAAACGTATCAGACAGGACTCATTGGGTTAAGTCCTATACCTTCTGTACAATTATACACTTGAGTCTTTATAGACAGCCCAAGTGCCATTTCATATTGATTACTAATTACTGCTACTTACTAACTATTATTACTACTTCTTACTAACCTCAGATAGTCAAAATCATTCATTTCCGATAGTGATGAAGCCTAGGCGGTTCTATACTTTTTTCCGCCAGTGCGTTTCCCGCATACCTTTTCGCTCCATATGCCTTTCTCCAAGAAAATGGAGTCAGAGGGAATGTACCTATTTCCGCCACACTAAGATTAGTTTGTGCCTTTTCGCTCCACCACTCCACTGTGCCATGTTGTGTGCACCACTCAATGGAGCTAATCCCTTCAAACCCCTTCAGTGCCAGGCATTGTTTCGCGGAAAGAATTCATCTAAATGTTTTGGCGTTTATCTCAGGAAGTTTTCCAGATATTTTCAAAAGGAAAACTGTTACAAGTTATATATTTATAGGATCAGGCCGTTCCATGATAACGATATATGCTTTTTTGTATTTCTAAGGGAGATCAATGTAGCTTTACAAGCCTTGAGAGATTATATGGCTTACGGTCCCATCAATGGACAATGGTTTCTTTAATGACCTGTGAAATTATTTGTTTGGGGTTGAAACCCGCATAAATGCATGTACTGGTACTAAATGGTAAAACATAGAAGACCTGATGATAAAGATTTAGAAAGAAGCAAAACATAAAATGATGGAATAAATTACGAGTATGTTTATTGATGAAAATTATAAGATAAAAATAATAATCACAGGTAAGAGGAAGGCGAGGAGTAGAAGTGTTTTTATTGTAGCAAGAAATATTGAAACAACGCATATGAGTGGAGGACCCCAATAGCGTATTGTATTATCTAGATGTCAGATCGCTAGGTCGTGGTTCTTTGTTGACATACTGAATAAAGACATGTTTTGTAAAAACAAAAAAAGACCTTGATTTATTGCTGGTCGGCTATATGGATGGAGTTGTTGGTGAGTCGCAACAATATGTATATAGGATTTTTATTATTTTTTTTTTTAAATAAATTTTATTGACAAAGTTTCACAGAGTGATAGTTCTCATTCGTTGTAAAAACATTAAGTGTTACAGTAACTTAAATTTCAAGCAGAAATTCTTTGTTCTTATTTTACATATATTAGAGTTTTTAAATTACATTCAGATATGATCAATTTAAGCTGTTCTCAATTAAATATCATTTAAACACAATTATTTCCTTCATCCTTTTTCCACATTTTTTTTGCCAAAGTTAAATACATTCCCAACGGGTCAGTCCACAAGAGCTAAAATCATACATATTTATCGAACCCAAGTAGTATGAGCATGATATCCAAATTCCATACATTTCGATAATTCACATTTGTGCTTCTCTTCGAAAAAGAAACAACAGGAACTACATACAAATAAATGCTAGTGCATCATAATTGAAACAAACATCCTATTATCCTAGGACAGCTCTTTCTTTCAGATTTTTCTTTAGGTTTATCCACGACATGTTTTTACAATCCACAGTATGCTGATTCCACAAATATGGACCCAGGTAGTTCGGACTCTCTTTTATTTTTTCGGTCCTTGGCTGTATTACCACCATATTGGTACCCTCCGCCTGTCTAGTATGTCTAGGTAACCCCTGAGCATAACCTTCTAAATTTTTCAAGTTATACATAAGACCCAGGATGGCTATCAGACCCCTCCTTTCAATTGGATTGAACCCAAACCTTGACATGATTTCCAGTACAGGTGTTATATTATTAATTTCAATCAATCGTAGTCCTCTGTTGAACACACTTTGTATCTTCCTAAAAATGTTGGCATTAGCCAATCTGAAGAAAATTATTCCGTATTCAATGAGTGGCAACACATGGGCTTTTAAAATAGTTATCGTTGATTTCTGGTCTATGAAAAATCTAATCCTACTCAGTTGGTTAATTTTTGATTGTACTGAGTTTTTGATTTTTAAAAAAATGACCATTGAAACTAAGACAATTATCGATATCAAAGTCCAGGTATTTTACAGTGGATACCATCAAGATTGCATTCCCATCAATGAAGATTGAACCTGTATGGTTATGCCTTAATTTATTCATTTTTCTTTTCGAACCTAGAATTTGTACTTGGCATTTTCTAGCATTTATATGAAGCTTATTTGACCGCATTCAGTTGTGTACATTCGTTGCAACATCTTGTGCAATTACCATACAATCATCTAGTGCATCACCAGTTAGGCATGCCGCAGTGTCGTCTGCGTACATTGAGAGCGATACTTTCAAGTTTGTGTTTAGGTTGGCCAAGCAATTCTGCAGATCGTTTATATAAATTAAAAAAATCAGGGGCCCTAACAAGCTTCCCTGCGGAACACCTACATTAATGATTGTTTGATCTGAAATATGACCATTCAGTACTGTACGTTGCTTCCTATTGGATAAATATTCTTTTATGATGTTTATTATGGCAGGGTTGATTTTATAATATTGTAGTTTACTAAAGGTGATATTATAGTCTAGGCAGTTGAAGGCTTTCGCCACGTCATAATAGGTTGCAACAGACACCTGACCACTATCTATTCCCTTGATAATGGGGTCTATAAATTAAAATACTGTCCTATTTGTCGAGTGCTCCTTTCTAAATCGTCCCTGACCTGGGGAGAAGAGGTTAGTACCATCCATATGCATTTGTAACGCAGTACATATGAAGTGTTCAAGTATCTTAGAAGGTATCGGGACGAGTGCTATTGGCCGTAAATTGTTAAACATTCTGAGATTACCAGCTTTCGGTAGTGGGGTTATCGTGTATTCCTTCCACTCTTGGGGTATCATGCATTGCTTGATGCAGTCATTAAGTAGTTTGGTTAGTTGTGGAATTATTTTCAAGAAGTAGAATTTTAGAATTGATCCAACCTAGACCGCTACTTTACCGACATTTTTAGCATTTACCACCTTTGAAACTTCAACCTCTTTGATTACAATTTTCGTAGACATAGTAGTCACAACCTTATCAACTAGGTACCTGTTACTTCGGTCTTCCAGATCTTCAGTGATCATACTCATGTTTTTAAAGAAGGTATTCAAAGCCTTACTCGCCTCCATTCCCTCAATTACCTTATCATCGTGAAGGAAATTTTCAGGTAACAACGCTGTTGACTTACCCAAAAGACTATTTAACAGCCGCCAGAATTTTCTACTATTATTACCATTGTTTTCTAGAAGTGCTAGGAGTTCTCTCCCTTATAGGGCATTTCACATCAAGAAACTCAATTAGTTTGTTTTTCATACCCTTCCACACTTCATTTGTGTCCCTGTTGTCATTATCAACTAGGTTAATTACATTTCGTTCGATGTAAGTGCTAAGTTCTTCAAAAGCTAACCTATCGTACCTTCTACCCTTGTCAGTTTTTAGACTATGTGTGGCAGTTTTCTTTTTTAGATTAATGAAAATAGCAAAGTGATCCGAAATAGACGTTTGGATTACCCCGATCATAATATATGTGGGTGATCACTAGCAAATATATCAATCAGATTGTTCGAGTTCTTATTACATCTAGTTGGGGCGGAATTATACAGTTTTAGAGAGGCCTCATTAATTACATGCATCATGTCTTTCGTGCTCTTGTCACCTTTATTCAACATGTTGATGTTGATATCACCTGATATTATAATGTTAAACTTTGGTTCCATTCCTTTAATGTGAACTAGTGCATCATTCAATTCATTGATGAAGATACCTCTACTGCCATTTGGCGGCCTATACAGGTTGAGAAGCAATATCTTTCTCCTATTACCAGGCTTAACCTTAATGATCTGTATTATGATATTGTCATTACATATATTTCTATCAGACATCACCCATCGATCAACAGCAAAATTCTTATCTATCAGATAGCAGAGACCTCCTCCTTTTTTGATACCACCATTTACCAACGTCAACCTGTCTGCTCTAAAGATTTTGTAGTTAGGGTTAAAGACAATGTTGTTATTATGATCATTTTTATCCAACCATGTCTCTTGCAGAGCAAGAATCCTAATGCCTCCCTTCAAAATACATTTGTTTACTTCCACAACTTTGTTCCTAAGCAACTGAATATGGAGAGAGCAGATCGTAAGCCCCTTTAGGCCTGCTATGTTATCAAACTTAACCGATTCCATTTTTCGGCCAGTTATTATAACTTATCGATTCTCAGCAAACTCTGGAAGAGTCTAATGACTCACGCACATATCCTTCGTATAGCATTTCATTACAGCGGACATAAAAATATAACAGTGTTGGCATGAGTAAAAACAGGGCTAGTTCCCATATGTGGGTCAGGGCTCTCATGTTTTCGGGACAGCTAGGTATGACACTCTTAACTCAACATTTGTACATGTCGAGCGTGACAAGATACTTTCTATACGATAAAAACAGTTAATCCACCTACCTACAGCAATATATATCGATAACTCAACTCTTGAAGCTAATTGGTAATTTCCCGTAAACGTTACATCTTTACCCATGTTTGACATCCCAACATACATGCAACTATGACTTGAAAAAAAAATAAAAAAAAATTGCCAAGATCCTTTTACCGCACTAATTCTACATATACACATATACAAAGAGTCCTGCCATTCGTTTGCATAAGCTGTAAGAAACTACAAACATTAAATACATTTATGCTGCGGAGCAGCCTTGACATTGTTGTCTTGACCTCGACCTCCAGATGCACATGCCGTTGTTGACATAACTTTAGCCTGGTACACAAGCTTTAATGAGGACTGTTATTATCATTGAAACTCTAAATTGACAATTATAATTCAATCTTACCACTCAACTGTTTGTAATATGCGAGTTCAGAATCATATTAGTAGTTCACCCATAGCCTATGGGATAGTATATCGAGGCAAAAAGTGTCATGGCTGTTGTCACATGGGTTTCAGATTCATGCAGCATGTTCAGTCGTCGATTACACAAGACTATTTCTTTTTCTTGCTCTTCTTGCCTATAGCTTCATTCAGAAGATCAGTCATTGATTCATTTAAACTCTGACCGCATGAGATGGCACTCACACTATGGATGGATAAGTTCCTTGGATTAGC
The DNA here is from genome assembly GCA_942159475.1 of Sthenelais limicola. Taxonomy (NCBI): domain Eukaryota; kingdom Metazoa; phylum Annelida; class Polychaeta; order Phyllodocida; family Sigalionidae; genus Sthenelais; species Sthenelais limicola. The sequence continues at coordinate 107,458,967 of OW804099.1, forward strand.
AGAGGCGGGTGTGCTGATTTTTTTCTTAGAGAGGTTATCATCAACCATCGTTCTCGCCAGCGAACTATTGGCCGATGAGGCATTTGAAGCGTCCATATCATCGTTGGATGAATCTTCTGATTCATCTAGAGAGGTGTCCAGAAACTCCAGCTTATCGGTAGGTCCATTTAACATTTTCTTCTCATCTTTGGCCAGGTACTTGTCAAAGTATGTCGGTCTGGCCTTTCCCCTAGAGTTAGGTGTCAGCTTGGACGGTGTGATCGGGGCAGGGGGAGGTGACATGGGAACTATACCTGGAACTTTGTGCTTAAACCTTTCCATGATGGCCATCAGTAGTCGCCCTTGGAGGTTACCTCCTTCCCAGGTATGCATTTTTAGCTGCACTGACCCCAAGAAACATCCAGCTCCCCATTTCGTAACTCCAGTTGCTTCTGCAAGCTCGATTTCCCCCGTACTGAGTAGGAGCTTTCTTAAATTCTCATCCTGCTCGAACTTGGCTGTCATGATATTCTTCATGTACAAAGTCTCATGTCTATGCCAGTCCTCATCTGTTTTGATCTTACCTCCTGTCTCCTTAATTTTAAACGGGTCCCTCATGGTGAGAATTCTTCTCGAAAGGGTTACTCTGTCGTTCTTAAGTGCCTTTAGATATGTGTAGCAATGTTCAACTGAGCTGAATTGCAGCTTTTTCATGAAGAATTTGCAAGGAAATAAATTACTTGGCCATGCCAGTGGTCCCTGATAAGCAAAGCATCCTCCCGTCTTCAAGGTTTTCAGAGTCTCTGGCCTTATTGATTCTGGTATGGAATCCAGTTCCATGGTTCCATAATTTCTCCCTTGTATCATAATTCTGTCTCCTTTTAGCTTAGCTGACAGATTGACGTTAGTATCAATAGCCTTTTTTACTATTAGTCGCATCATACTTCGTTCTCTCCTTACATCCGCATTCACATCCTCCTCGAAATTCCAGTATTTATGGGCAGGATACTGGTCTGGAGGGAATCGGTGGGTGTCGAAAATTCTTCCCTTTTTCGCCATAAAGTCTTTTCTCTCATGCATGTGCTTGAACGTGCACACTATAGAGTCAGGTCGAGTGCTCTGTTTATTGCTCTGATCTGATTTGATCCTGTAGCAATCGTCGATAGTCCATTCATCAAAATCTGGTAACACAAGCTTGATAATGTCTGAATGTCAGGTTTTGGAGACTACCTCATTTCTTGGTTCCCTCACACCACTAAACACTATAGATTTTACTTTCAGCCTGGAATCCATGTCGTTATTTACAGCCTTTTGGCACGATAATTCATACTGCAAATGATTAATGGTTGACTCCATCATGTTCATTCTTTTTTCTAGTGACTTGAGTTTTACTCTTGTCCTAGTTTCATTGGTGTGTAAACCGACTAGATTTTTCACCGCTAGATTTGTATCGTCAACACTGGACACTCGATTATTATGACCTCCTACTAACTCAATCAATGTTTCTTCAGCCGTTTTCTGTGGCTGATTTTCATTCCCGTTAGTCACCATATCTATATTGTCTTTAGTAATTGTATGGGAATCAACCAAACCTTTGTCTTCCAAGTCAAAGACCGCCATAGATTTCTTCAGATCGGGCGAAAATCCAGTGCGGCTTGTGTTCTTCCTTTTTAGCATAACAGGTAGAGTGTAAACAACATTGGCGGGAACGAGTCCTCGACGATTCACTTAATATCGTCCACCCTTGATCAATCAAAGTTCATAAACACAGGAAAATCTGTTATTTTGGTATACCAGACAGTTGCACTATGAATCACAATCCTGACAGCTTGGGTATCCTGTCGGTAGATTCAATGAAATAGGTGAGTAAACTAGAAGTTTGTCTCGTCACTTCGAGCTCTCTCTACACACGTCCTACTGTGCTAGACGCCATGCCTTATTCTGAACAGACAATACATGACAATCAGAAAAGAACATACCATCTGCAAGTCAAGTGACATGCAGGTCTTCCAGGCAAATCTTGCTTGTTGAACATATATCATATTTAGTAAGTATTTGAAAATAGGATAGTGATAGTCATCCGGTGTCGAGCTAACCGCTTAATTTGATAGGTCTACCAATACATGTGTCAAAGTGATTGTACTATAGTAATCATACAAACTAAATTTCTTGCTATGTATTGTTTTCCCATGTACACAATCTAGAGAGAGACATCAGCTATACGCCACAATGAATGACATCAGGTGTCAGACTGGACTAAATTGGCCTCATATGAAGTGTGTATTGTAACCAAAGTATACCATTCTTCACAACAATGGAGTTCAAAGTTGGGAATTCTCATCATTTGTACTCGTATTACAGATATAACTCGCATACAAGGCTGGTAAGTCACATCATTCCTTTCCTAAACATGTATATAATGCTCTTTTCACAGAATGGCTATGCCAAGTAGTCTATATATCTATAGTCAGGTTTAGGGCTCCCATGATGACGATAATCGTTGCTTGTCGATCCAAGACCATATCTAAGAAGCTATTAGCCTATACGCCGCTATTACTATGTACATACTGACGGTTCATATATGGTAATTTGGCATTATGTCCGCAATTTATATGTATTGGGCTTACACATTTATTTAGTTAGCTGGTCCTAAACATTCCTTATGTTAACTGAAACTAGTCCAACTGGGAAAAAAACTGAAAATAACATTTTGTTTAACCTTTGCCTCGTGAAAGAACAAGGTTATGTGAATTCAAAAAGCCAATAAAAACAATATGTCACCGGGTTAGTTTTCATTTTAGGGAGCCTCAAAATTTATGGTTGTTCACTATAGAAGTCTATGAGAAAAGGACATTTTTTTCGTTTTTTCAGTATGAAAAAATAATTGAAAATAACTTTCTCCTAAAAATCTCTATAAACATAGCTAACATATTGCTTTACCCTTTCAAGCAATAAAAAATGGGGGTCACCGACCTTTTAAAAAAGGTTATTCAACTGAATCTGCATCCTGGTGAGTTAAAAACAGGAATATTGAAGATTTTCAATGCTAAATAATATATTTCAAAATATGTTGATACCCTCTTCTTTCATACATGAGGGTAAACATCTATAGTGGTTATGTTTAGAAGACATTTCAATTGAAAAATGTTATTTTTCTGGCTGAAATCTTGGAAAAATTGAGAAAATATCCATTTTTCCCACATACTTCAATACTAAACTTTGCTTGTCTCTAGAAAGAAAAAAAATATGCTGAGATCCATTTTTTTTTTGCTTTTTGTTATCCTCCAACCATGTACTTTCTCAAGACAAAGTTTGAAAAAATTACTGTCAATCCTTATTTTTCATGCATTAGTTCCTTTAACTCCTGCCTGCAGCAGTGCGTATAACAGTGGTTTATCTCTTTAACGACTGGTATAGCCTTAACAGGTAAACGGGCCTAAAAGTTGTGCATTGGAACATCCGTTCCCTAATTCCCAAGATCGACCAAGTCAAAAGAGACATTCTAAGCGCAGACATTGATATAATAATATGTTTCACTGAGACCTGGATTAAAAATAATGCGGCTTCAAACTTACTAAGCCAACCAAACTATAACTTTGTTAACTATAATCAAACAACAAATAAGCATGGTGGGGGAATATGTATGTATATTAATAGCCAATATCAATATGTGGTCGACTGGGACCTATCTATTAGTAATGAAACCATTGAGCTATTAAACGTCACTATTAGGAAGGACTTAATGAACCCATACAACTAGGCCTTATTTACAGACCCCCTCCCAATCGAATGTAAACCAATGCTGTAATAAGCTAAGAGATATTTTACAAGCTTATGAAGACCTCAAGCATCCAGGTACAATGATACTAGTGGGAGATTTTAACATTGATCTTAATGAAAAAAACGACCGCAAATGTAAAATGATATTCAACTTAGCTTGTGATTTAAAAATTAATAAATTGTTTACCACTTGTTATGGACTTCAGAAGGGCAGTATACTAGATTATATGTATACATTGTACATCAACATGTAGACCAATTGTCTGGAGATATAATGGGTGCTGAGATATGATTCTTTTTATTCAGATATATTTGATATTTGATTTGACCTTGAAAATAATTGACAATAATTGACATTAGAAAATAAATTTCTCATGAATTAAGTGTTATTATAATTGAAGATAGAGCAAATAGAAGCAAAGATATGGCATACTTATTGTTTTAGAGCGGTCAATTTGAATTTTGCAGTTACTGGCCAACAGGGGTGACAACTACCTTAATGAGAGGAATCGTAAGAAAGAATGCGCAAATTATTCATCACTTATATCTCTGGGTCCCTTGCGGGGTTTTCTTCTTGATGAAAGACATGGCTGATGTCAACTGCCACATCCTCAGTGGCGGTGGGGATCCCCTCTTCTCTTAATAATATTGTAGTACCTCCACATTGTCAACTTCCTGCAAGCCGTTTTTTCTGCTTTTGCACCTTCGGCAGGTTTGGTGTTTGCAGTTGCCTCCTTGCAAGGGGAATATGCATGGACGTGCATTCCTTTACCATGTTGTGGAGGGCCTATAAATTAGATTAATTCATTGGAGCTATAGTGAAATTTACCTAACTTGCTCTCTGATGAAATAACTGCAAGTAAGTCTCTTGTAACATAGCCCTCTTTACACAATGATGTTGAAGTCTGACAACCTATGTTATATTCATCTGCTCACATCCAGAAGTCAGAATCTCCAGTCTCTTCATCTTGCCGATGGATAAGCTCTCCCCACTTAAGCAACTGTTCTCTAAGGCAATCGGTGAGCATAATAACAATCCCTGATTCTGTCTTTGACATCAATTTAAAGATGTGAATCAGTATTAAAAAGGTGTGGTCAAAATGGAGGGGTCATGAGATGTTGCGCAAACTTTGATGGGGGGGGGGGGCCAAGTAATTTTGCACAAGACATTAATAATTGAGGGGGCCTTGGGGTCATACAGTTTTGGGCAAGAATTTTTCCAAAATTCTTCACTCTACCCCCCCCCCCCACCCCAGTGGTTAATTATGAACAGTCCCTTATCTGATGTAAAATAAAAATAGGGAGCCTGAGTATATATGTATGAGAGCTAAATCAGTCACCATAGCTACCTACGTCCAACTTCCAGACAAGGTGAATAGAGAGCAAGGCAAGTCAGTACTTTCTATGAAATTATTTCTGTTGTTCATGGTGTAGACGTGTTGGCTGAGACAAGGCAACAATTCCCTTTTAGTCATTTAGAACAATTGAAGTATTTCATTCAGTGAATCTTTATGAATTCATTGAAACATGTTAACAGTTAATTCATATATTTGCTTTCACTAATGATGTTTTATCAAAACAAATGTTCTTAAACATATTTTGAAATAAATTATACTATTTGTTCAATATGTTACAAATAGATGTTCATATCTATTCAGACAAGTATATGCGGACAGACCAAAGTTAGTAGTTTTATTATATTGAGTAGTAACAGAGACCGGAATGTGTCATCTACTGTTCATATACAACCTTATTATAGTTAATAGAGTGATGTAGGCTCATCAATTGGTCATTTATTGTTCTACCCGATTAGTCATGAGAATATGGGCTGGACAGTGGTCATGGTGCTCTATACTTACCTAGTATACTATCTGACTCCAGCATCCTTGCATGTCGTTTCTGGCAATCTGTGTACATGTGGAAATATTTCTTTTACTTCCAGAGATTTCATTCCTGACAAGATGAAGAATGTCTGTGTTTATTTCCTTTTGATGGCAGGTAAGTAAATTATGACAAAATCACGATTATATTGTAAGGTCTATTCCATGTTACCATATTTCATCTTACATTATCTTACTGACATACATTTAAGATTGAGCCCGCTGATTAAATCTATGTCAACCCTAGATTTAGGGGCACTAGTGGGCATGGAACACATCTCGGTGCGAAATACCATTGTGCTATGTCTACAGATGTTATTTATGTTATTGTAGTTGGGTCAAAATTATTACAGAACCAGTCTTGCTCAATACATTACTCGGAAATAGATATATTCCTAGACAGTATCACCTAATACTGTAAGATGTGCATGTTGAACTGTAGATTACATTGTATATAGACCGGTTACATGATCTTCGAAAACCATATGCATGATGGGAAACAAGGGTATTTGTGTCATTGAAAAATAGATGATACATGCATATTGATATTTGAGCACTAATAAATGTCCCATTCTGAACATGACTTCTTTACACTATACAATAAGTTCCACAATTCCATGTGAATCAAGATTTGAGATTGTGGACATGTACGTCACCTGTTCTCTTTGTATCAAAAGTGCCATTAACAGCCATGAATTGTTTCCACACTTACAGTTGTCATCTCCCTTGCAAGTGGTTCCTTCGAACGCAAATACTATCTTTATGAAGAAGATAATGCGTAAGTTACCTTTGAATTTCCAGATCTTAACATATAATATGTATTTATTATATGCGCATTCCATATGAGAGGTGCAATAAATGGGGTGCTATGAAAATATTCATATAGTATGCATACTACTTTACCAAGTCGGCTACTTTTTTCTCATCCAATAGATGTTTTATTATTGCCGGCTCGTTCCATTCTCTCTATTTATATACCATCTATAGATATGTGTAGAACCTTTTGAAACATAAGACTTATTATGAACCAATGAAGTGATGAATAATCAGGAGCAGGTTTAGGCAGTATTTATCGACTTAAGTACGGCCTTTAATAGCATTGTTCATTAAATATCATTAGAAACTAGATTAGACTAACTAACTAAACTAATTAGAATTACAAGATAAGATATGATATAGGAAGATATGACGATGTTTCACAAATGGTTTATAATTAAGTGACCCTTGGCCCGCAACAATATACATGCTCTCAGTGGTCTATTATAAGGTATGGATACTCATAACTTAAGGGTCACATTTTCATAAAAAAATATGCACAATTGGCAGCTGTACATGTTAGTAAATGTTCCTAAACTAGGCTGCAAATCGGTCAATACTTGGTAATTTTGAGTATATTTGGCATTGCATTGATTCTAGCAATCTATTTGGTTATGTCGAACTCTATTTTGAACTTAGGTTTCATCTAAAATTTGGGTTATTTGAGAGGATTGGTGATATGAAGGAGAATTGTACATTTTCTTGCACCTTATCGCTAACAAGCTCTTGTGCAATTTGTAACCGTGAATGACTGACCTTGAAAAAACAAGTAGTTCATTTGTTATTCATTTTTAAGGTCTCTTAGGAAGATCTATTATGCGGACAGAGCAGCCTATATTTCTTGTATCATTGTTCTGCAACATATGTATGACAACTCGAAATACAAATCCATCTACCTTCACATCCCTGCTTTTGTATGTTTCAGTGACCTCATAAAAGAGATTGAGGAGCAGGCTGTGCAGATACCTAAAGACATGCCTGGAAATGAACTGGTCAAGGAGGAATCAGAACATCTTGAAAAGAAGGTACAAGAAGAACTTGCTAAGACGGATAGCAAAGAACTTGAATTGAAGGATGTGAAGAGTTCTCGTGCTGGGGTAGGTCACATAATTAATTTTCAAGTGTTGTTGGATTAAAGGATATAAAGAAATAAAAAATATTAACTAAAATTCATCGATATTATTATTCATTATATATGATTGTACCCTATCAAATTGAAAGCAAATCGACCAAAGATAAAATTCACACCAGTGAGCAATAGTAAGTGAAACTTCAGCAAGAAAGGATTCGAACTGGTCTCTGGAACTGGAAATGAAAAATTGAAGACTTTTACCTAAACAAATAATGTATCTTGGTCTTATGGACTTTTGACAAGTACCTCACTATATCGTTGAAAAGAAAGCAAGCGCAGTATTATGAAAATATATCAAGATATCTTGTGTGCCAATACTCAATTGATTGCACCGATTTGTCTATTATTCACGATAATGTCACCAAGGTACAACTAAAATGATAATTTACATGATATATAACAATGAACATTTTTTGTTTCAGCGCGTCAAGCGACGATACCAAACATGTTACCGTAGATCATGTGCCTGTAGTTGTTACTATATTGAGTGCATCCCAGTGTAGTCACTCACAAACTCTTCTGGAATCCTGCTATTAGAAACAAGTTTTTTTTTAAAAAAAAGAACACTTCTGACAAAATGATGAAAGCATGAAAATGAATAGAAATATAATGAGGTTACACAATGTTATGTTATGTTTCATAACATTATTTATAAGAATTAATGTAATAGTCAAAGCCACCAGCTGCCCAACTTTATAAACAACGCTCATGAAAATAAAATATTTGAAACCAGACATACAATGTATTCTTCTTTGTGTTTCACTCATATTAAATATATATATGGTCATATATATATATTGATTGTAATTTATTACCTGAGAATGAGTAATATAAAATGTTTCATTCAAAGTTATTTGACACTATACACTGTCAGTTCTCACGAAGTGAGCACACAAGCTATTTTGAATCCCACATGGAAACCAGTTCATTGTATATGAATAAATATTATACTAAACGATGCAGCTTAGATATATCTTTCATGCGACAGATACAGTTTGTATTCAGTTAGAATATACTTTGTATATAGTTAGAATACGAAATGGGCATCCTATGGGCTGAAAACCCCCTAAATTACACCCTTTTCTAAAGGGAAAAAACAAATCTTCTCAGATAGAGTTTACTCAGTATTGTACAAAATATCAAGTGATTAAGATATGTGTCTGAAATAATGTGCCTATCTCTTGGCTATATGCATACAATAATAGTGTTTGGAAATAGTGTTAATTTCTTTTAGTTTACTTTTTTTGGGGGGATTCTAAGGTTGCCATCCTGATGCACTTTTAAAGTGTTCAGCTAGGAATCAAAAATAATAATTTAGTGAGAATTGGTTTCTGCTATATAATCCCCAACAACTCTATTCTACCTAATGCCTAATTGCATATAAGAATAAATGTTTCAATGAGTTCTGAATCATTAAAAAAAACGTGATGTTGTGGAATTCTTTGCGTTGCCAGGTTCATGCCATAGATATTTAATTTCAACCTAACAGGTTTTCTGCTATGTTTGGACAGAATTAAGCTGGTGTTGCCACCCCGATCAAGCATTGGGAAGGCAACATAACAAATTGGAACAGAATAATATCAGTTGAGACCAATAAAATTCGATGTGATGAGAAAACTAAAGAAAATTTATTATACTTCACTAGGAAAAATCTATTTATATATTGAAGGGAAATAAATCGAAAGAATGCCTATTGTTAGATATTTGGGTTATATGATTATAAGTGTTAAAATATAATGTGCGACATTGCTGCTATACTATAGGAGAGTGTATTCACAGAAGCCATCGTTGGCACATAGACATATAACTATATCATATAATTAACTAAAAAATCAACCAATACATAATTTGCACATGTATAGGTGTAGGTTCCTTTCCTATATACCAAAGGGATTGTTTTCGTCCTTGTAATCTTGTAAAAATGATAATCATTTTATTATTTCTGTACTAAGTCTATTGTCTATATGCCAGTCTTTTTTTATTGCACTACCATTGCGCAATAGTCATTGCATATCTATTGCAGTAATGTAGTCACCATTTATGGTCTAAATCGTTGGAATTTGTGATTTTATTGATGCACCCATTGCGAATTTTCGCTGAGGCCGCCATCTTGGAAATGGTTGATGAATTTGTATCTAAATGTCTATTTGGTTGTATTTTGTATTTAAATATTTGTATTTAGCCAAGCGTTATGTGATACACAATATTCTCAGTCACAGCTAATGGAAACAAATAAAATAAATTACCAGTACAGTTATATACATCGAGCAGATCAACAAAAGTGTATTACTGAGATCAAGTGCAGAATGAGTAGCATCGTCATACTACATCAGAAATAGACATACGGGCGTCAACATACTCATTATCAAGACAATCCATAGAAAATGGTGGGAGGAAGAGAGGGGAGGGGGAGGGTTTTCTTATTTCCACAAAAATATATACATATACATGTATACATACAATACCCTATAGGCCTACCAGAAAGCCATTAATTTCCCTGAACTGCATGGAACAAATACAACAAATATAGGCTATATCAAGCTTCTTGTTCTCTAGGCAGTATCTAAAGTGTAATACTAATGCCAGATGTGGAAATAATTAACTGATATAATCATAAGGCCCAACACTCCCACTGGGACGATGGAATATTACCAAAGTCGAGCTATAGATAAGCACAGAGCGCCGACGTCTGAGTGAGTGGCCTGAAACGTCTCGAGCTTAGTTGCTATGGCGATTTAAGCCCATCGGCGCGTGGGTCACCATGCGCCGTCAATGCCCCTCGGCGCCCGGGCGGCCTCCCGATGCGGCGGGTCATTTCTATAGCAGTGAATCTGATGCCCTGCAGCTGTTTAGTGGAGGTTAGAAAGAAGCCATTGGTCGTTTCGGCGACGATTACACCAACATGAAACTAGCTGTATGAATAATAATACAAATATAGCAATTGCATTCTCTTAGAAACCGAAAAATAAATAATTTCCCCCCTATCATTAAGGATAATCAATTGCCTATTGTATTTCCCCCTGTTCGGTCGGGTTTCTAACGTTTTACTATCACATTAATTTGAAAAGAAAATATCATAGGCTAATGATTTTGATTTTGTAAATATTTTATTCAGGACTATTTAAACATTTTTATACATATAGCATGAATATTCACAGAGTAGCCTGATATTATGTTTTACAAATGTATCATTATTTTAACAGAACTTTAAATATATATACTTCATTCGGTACAATCACGGATGATACAAGTTAATCAATACTTCAATAAAAGAGTATACAGACAAATAAAGCCTATCTATATTACCGGGATGAATGAACTAGTCAACAATTTTTATAATGAAAAAGGCCCATTTCCATCCTCACATTTAATAGCCTAAATAGTCTATAGGTAATTAATTCATCTTCCTAATCGGACGATTTTATTGATTACAAAACCCCTGCCCTTTGAGCTTTGTTCTGGCAGCAGGACCTTAGAATCTAAACCAGATCGTCCGGGTTTCTTTTCTGATGGAGGGGCTCTTCACTAATTGCTGGAGTAGGCCTACCATACAAGAAGGATATGTTCACATTAGGCCTAATAATGGGACAAATAAAGAAACAAGCTCTGATAAGAAGATATAGGCCTACTGGTGGAAATGGTGGAAAGGTTGGTATAGGCATATCCTACATATAGGCTAGGCTATGTACATTTTTATAATAAAGTATAGGCTCTCAGTCCCTACATTTAACTAATAAATGAGGATTTTTAATTAATTCAATTCATTTAGGCCTATCTCTGTTTTTCTTATCCTCTTTTTCTGAGCTATGTTTTTCTGATGGAGGGGCTCAGTCAAAGGCTCTTGTATATATAGAAAATTTTGCCTTTCACACACATTTCCTGGTCGTTTACATGACTTCCACTCACCATAATGAATAACATTAATGATGCAAAGCTAGCTGAACCTATGCTGGCGTCACCATGTGGCAGGTTCTGAACTAGCTGTACAAGCTGTGAAAGCGGCCGCCATTTTGATTGTGTACCGTACAGACGCTGCCGTTGGAATGCACCAAATTAATCATGAAACTCACCAAATCCAGCATCACAATTCCACATCCATCCAGGACACCAAGGAATATTGTGTAAGTACTTTTGTTCATTGCTTACTGTAGAAATAGCCACTGGCCGATAGCTTTCACGGGGAGCGCACGGTCTCTACTACTACAGAGAGCGCCCCTGATAATCTCACATGAGGTATTGTATATATGAGCATGGCCGCCGCCCATGTTTTCTACATGCAATGAAAGATTAGTTCCAGGGCTGCCAACTCTCTGGCCTTTGGCGGATTAAAACACAATATTAAAACATAAATAATTTCGGAATTTTGGGTTTTATTCCGGCCATACCGACCTTAAAAGTTCTAAATACAACCATTCTAAATACATGCCCCTTTTTCTTACCATTGATTGATTTCAACCGCCAAGTTGGCAGGTGAAAACAATAGTAATAATAGGTAAAAGTTAATTTCAATACTGTTGTGGTTTAATCTAATAATGATAGGGCGTTCACCAACTGATCACATCAGCTTTAAATGTGTTTAGGAAGATCTGCAAGTTGCAGATATTGTATCCCGATTTCGATGTACATGTACTTTGAAATAAATCAAATACGTCATGTAAAAGAATATGATATAATAAGTTCATGTTCTTATCATTTCAGGAACTTCAACGCTTAATAACAATATGATTCATCATGTCAGAGGACGGTGTCATGACATGATAACGCAATAGTTACATCTCAATCAACGCCTAAAAATCGTTCAAAATCGATTGAAGGAGAATAGCACTAGCAACTAGATGGTACCTCACATCAGTATGCGGACATGATCATGATCTGTGGACCTCACCTCACGTCCACATCTAATATGTATATATTATAATTGTATGGTTATTGATGTAAAAATCCTTCTTGATGTAAAAATGAGGAATTGATATTTACTCACGAAGCCCCTATTGAGAGCACAGGTGATTAGTCTCTAGAGTGGCACATGTAGCATTTAGTTCAAATCCTTTGTACTATTTATGGTGTCAGTATCTAATTTTCAGGTTTAATCAACTATTGACGTATTAAAATGGTTAGATACCAGTAAATATAGGTCTGTTTAACTAGTTGTGAACTCCGATGGTGATGACATTGTGTAGTTATTAAATTGTTAGGTGAATTCTGAGTTCTCCATAGGCTTCAAGGTTAAACTATTTTATATTGAAAATTTTATTTTTTAGGTCTAATCGATTTCAAAGTTTAATTGGATGACAAACTCAGCTATAGGTCTAGACTAATGATGCGTTCTGCTTGGTTTTGGTACAAGGTTTAGGTATTTTGCTCAATGTTATCGAGTTTATATTGCTCAAAGAGGAGAGGAGAGTTTGGCAGTATTTAGTTTCAATGCATTTAGGTTGCCATGTTGCCGATTAGCAATAATAGCAATAATGATTTTGTTTTCATTGAATAAGGCCCAGACCTTAGCATATTTTAATATTATAGGTAGAAATTAATGATCCCTACTCTTCTTATAATATGTATTTTCTCTGCATGTTTAGTATTGACATTTGCTGTCAACGTCTATGATGCAGTGGGTTTCTGCTATCAACGACTGGAATATTTTAAATTCTATGATGTTGTCATGTATAAATATGGTATATTATTGTACAAGGTTATCATGTTTTTCTCAATGTTATGGAGTTTATATTATTATTGTATTTATTATCCAAGGTTGCATGATTTCTGCTATCAACGATTGGAACATTTCTCAATTTCATGAAGTATTTATGTATAAATATGGTATATTGTACAAGGTTACAGTGTTTTGCTCAATGTTATTGAGTTTATATTATTGTATTTATTACCCAAATGTATGTTTTCCAAAGCTGGTGCTGATATCAAGCAGTATTACCTGCAGAGGTAATAAGCTCTTTTTTACATAGATGTGATATGCAAATAAATGAGTAAACTGTTTATAGTGTAACCATTGTCTTGTCTTCTCTTGTATAAATTTCGCCGAAAATAACTCATCTTTTTTCATACAGCATGGTACAGTAAAGTACAGTAATAACATTATAATATTGGATATAAATGAAACATAATTAAAGCTAATATTTTCGGTTTTCACCCCTGCGAAATTGACCATCCCCGTCCCCCCCCCCCCCCCCGTGAAATTGACCGCCCCCGTCCCCCCCCCTGAGGCCTGGCCCACAACACTCCTGCTGCGGTAAAAATAGATTTCTGAGTGCAAAAATAGCACCTTCTATTGCAGTCACATAGCGTTTTCATTGCGCAATGGCTATTGCGGTCACATAGCACAATAAGTGGTTACACCCATTGCGGTCACATTGCACAATCATTGCGCTATGTGAACGCAATAGTGAGTGCAATGATTGCACTCAAATGCCCTTAGGGTTATGGAGGCTGTTCTCTGGTAGCACCAATTCTCTTCCGAGGAGAACCTGGTGTCTGCAACCCTTTGTGTTTCAGACTACCAACAGGAGTACCTGTAGGAGCTTTGGGCTGCCCACCTGTTGCTTCGGGCAACTTGAGATTCTCGGGCACAGGTGTCCGAGCAGGCCTACCACTCTGAAAATGTCTTGGGGTGAGGAGAATATTTTTTTTTTTTTTTTTTTTATTTAGAATGTTTATACAGCAAATCAATAAGTCAAATCATTTCACAAGTAGTCAAGTACAATGAAGATACATAGTCAATTTGCAAATCGGTTTTAACCTAGACATGGTCTCACAGGTATATATTCATTGCTGAATTCCATGGTTTTCCGTCCACTGCTGTGTCTAACTACGGTCTCACACTGGTTCTAGTTATCTATTTCTAATGCTATGATAGTTGGCGCTAACTCAATATTAATACAATGCTGTTACAATACAATACAATACAGTGGGTGATGAATTAGACATTTATTTGGGTCATATGGGCTATATGTTTTGTTGGAGCATTGTTGGGCTGTTGTGGTTTGTGTGTGTGTTGGGTAGGTCAGCTAGAAGATTCAGCGTGTCCTGTGCTTGGTATGTGTGTTTCATGTTTGTGTGTGGTCTAGGTGTTATATTTAGTGTATTTTGTGTATTTTCTAGGTCAGCTAGAAGGTTCAGCGTGACCTGTCTTTTGTTTTGTGTGATTTGTAGGTCCGCTAGAAGGTTCAGCATGACCTGCTTTTAGTTGCTGTGTTTGTTATTGTTTTTTAGTGTGTTCTTGAACTGTTCAAAGCTTGGTGTGCTTTTTTGGTTTGGGGGCAGATTGTTCCACAATTTGGCCCCTAGGTAACATGGGGCCTTCTTCATTGCTTCAGTTTTCGGTAGAGGTAGTGTTAAGTTGTAGGTATGTTGTGATCTTGTGGCTCTAGCGTGCATTGTGGGTTGTGCGGTTTGTTCTCATGATCTTTTGTACATGAGGCCAAGTAGGTGCCTTTCTCTTCTATTTGTTAGTGACTCTAGTCCCAGTGCGGTGACTTTGTCTGAGATTGAGTTTTGTTTGTCTGTGCGGGTGATAATTCTCACTGCCCTTGATTGAATTCGTTCTAATTTGTTGATGGTGTTTTGTGTGGCAAAGTTGTATATTACTGAGTTGTAGTCTAAGATTGGCAGTATCATAGTCTTGTATATGTTGAGTGCAGTGTGCTCTGAGAGCATGTACCTGATGCGGGCTAGCATGTATAATTTGTGGTTTGTTGAGTGTATGGTGGCATCCACTTGTTTTTGTGCGTTTAATATTTGATCGAGTGTGGTGCCTAGGTATTTGAAACTGTCAACCAGATGCAGTTCTGTGTTATTGAGCATTAGGTTCGATGAATCTGGGGGTCTGGTTTTCTTGGGGGTGAAGGATACAACCTTTGTCTTTGCTGCGTTAATTGTTAGTTTGTTCCTGGCGCACCATGCTTCTAGTTTTCCTAGGGCGGTTTGCAGTGGTGGTATGGTGTGTGTGTATGCTTTGTCAGAGGTGTAGATGACTGTGTCGTCAGCAAAGAGCTGTGTGTTTATCTTTGGTAGATGTGCAGGTAGGTCATTGATGTATGTGATGAAGAGTAGCGTACCGGATGGATCCTTGGGGCACGCCTGTGGTAAGTGGTAGTGTGTGTGAAACTATCCCGTTAGCAATGACTGCTTGGGATCTGTTCTCAAGGTAGCTTCTGAACCAGTTGCATGTTTTATTGCTGAAGTTAAGTGTTTCTAGTTTGTTTAGGAGGATAGTGTGGTCGAGTGTATCAAATGCCTTCTTCAGGTCAATGAACACTGCAGTTGTTGTATGTCTGTTGTTGATTGCTGTAGCTATGTCGTCTACAAGATTTGATAGTGCTTGGTGCGTTGAGTGGTTTGGTCTGAAGCCATGTTGGTTTTGATGGAGTAGGTTGTGTTCTTCAAGGTAGAATGAGGTTTGTTCATGTATAAGTGATTCTAGTAGTTTGCCGGGGATGGGTAAGAGTGAGATCGGTCTCATGTCGTTGGGTGTGCATGCGTTGTTTGTTTTGGGGATTGGGACTACAGTTGCTGTCTTCCATGCCTTGGGGAAGATTCCCTCAGCTATGGATAGGTTGAATAATGTTGTGAAATGCTTGCTTAGGTGGACCATGGCGTCTTTGAGGACACGGCTGTTTAAGTCTCTCAAGCCAGAGGACTTGGTTATGTTTATTTGTCTTATTTTCGATAGCACACTGTCTTCATGTACTGGCTCGATGCTGAGTGTATGCTCAGTATGCGAGGATATGTGTGTTTCTGTGGTGTTTGATGTTGGTGTATTGATTTTCTTAGCAAGAGTTGGACCAATGTTTGCGAAGTAGGTGTTTATTTTGTCAGCTACATGCTCTGTTGATCGCACTGATCTGTCGCACCTAAATGACATCACAGACCCAAACACCTATTGGTCATGTATACATGAAACCATAATAACAAGCATAGACAAGCTATGCCCCATAACTGAACACAAGGTCAGGGAGCAATCCCAACCATGGATCACCCCAGAACTTCTCGACCTACAAAGGGACAGAGACTACTTTCTCAAGAAAGCAAAGAAATCAAAGAATCCTGATGACTGGGACCTTGCAAAGCGCATTAGGCATATTGCTAACAGAGAAACACGTACAGCCAAAGCCACATACATCAAACATGAACTGGAGACAAACAAAAAAGACCCAAAGAAATTCTGGAGAACCATAGCACAAATTATTCCAGACAAAACAAGCCACAATAGTATCTCACTCACAAATGACGATGGGAGCCCAGCCAGGTAACCCTCATTCGAAGG
Source organism: Sthenelais limicola (assembly GCA_942159475.1). Lineage (NCBI taxonomy): Eukaryota > Metazoa > Annelida > Polychaeta > Phyllodocida > Sigalionidae > Sthenelais > Sthenelais limicola. The sequence continues at coordinate 107,475,834 of OW804099.1, forward strand.
TGTCTGAGCAACATGCAACATACAAATCAAACAGGTAGAAGTAACTTCAAGAATACTGTGAGAAGCATTGTGTTCTCCACAGATTAGACAATAAGCTTAAACCCGGGTTGCTGTTACAGCTAGACTTGCTGTTAAGTATAAAATGTGAGCAGATAGAGAATAATAAAGACTAAAAAGTCCTGCGGACCAGTACTGCCCACTGGGGAGGTTTGGATGAACTGACCCACAGCAGACAGCACCTAGAGGCTAGCTCTAGTAAAACCCAATAACACCACAATACGATATATATATATATATGAGCAATTCCACCAAAAATGCATCATTTGGCCATCCAGGGCTGAAAATTCATATTTTTTTAAATTGCTTCCATTGATTTACTAATTCTCATACATAAACATAAATAGATATATTGCTTCTAATATAGATGAAATTGTTAATTATGAATATTATGGTCAGGGCAGCTTGGGATACACAGTGGCCTCTATTCTAATAGTAAGGGCAAAGGGAAAGGTCCAGATTTCTAAATAAATTAGGATTTAAATTAGGAATAGATGATAAAAATGTAAGCATAATGTTTTAAATTAGTTTATATATAATAGGTCTTAAAATAAGGGTCATAACGCTTTTTAGTTTGTGAAAATATTCCAACTAAAAGGAAAGTTGCAGCAAAATAACCATTCAGTAATGGTAATAGAAATGGCAGCGGCACAGGTCACAGGTCATTGACCCTCTGGCCCATTATACTCATATAACCCATTATATTTAGAATACATATGTATATTAATATCAGTGTGTCCCCTTGTGTTCGTGTTAAATTGGCTTAAATACTTGTTCTGGTTGTTTATGAAGGTGAATATAAGTTATGTCTAAGTATTTATAGGCAAAATTAGTAGGGAAAACATTAGAAAAAATAGTTTTCACCCCCCTCTAGACCCCCGCCCCCTCTTAACCCCTGTTACGGCGACATGGGCACCCTCTAGACCCCCGTTACGGCGACATACTGTTTTTGCTTGTTGCTACCATCTCAGGTCTGACAGAATTTTTTTTATTATTTATTTATTTTCCCTTGTGTTTCTTACAAATTATAATGCTCAAAGAAAATAATTTATGCTAATATTAATTTATTTATTGCTGAAACATAGACCCTGTTACGGCAACATTAATGTACCCCCAAATTTTTTTAAGAATTCAAATCCCATTATTTAGTAGGAGAGAATTAGCTGGTGTTTTTTCAATGAATATAATGGATGTACTCATCACACTGATAAAAGTAATGGAGATAAGGGGGGGTTAATTTTTAGTTCTTCTAGGTCTATATGTTGAAAACAAATTTTAGACCCCCGTTACGGCGACAGGGGCTACCTCATAATCAACTTTACATAAGATCATCAAGAAATTACTTGAAAATTTGAAAATATTTAATTTTTTTATCCATAAGAACATATTATTTCAGAGTAATCATTGATCCTCTGGCCTATTATGCACATAAAACCGATTGTATCAAGAATATGTATAAATTTTCCCCAAAAAAATACTGGCTGCATTTTCTAAACAGTGATTCTGATAGGAAAAACTGCGTTTTTATGAGTGATTATGGCAGAAAAAGGAGCATTTTCTTGGCCTCACGATTAAAACAAATTAAAAAACGTTGTGGGATACTACCCCCTAGGCGACTTTTTTCCCCTGGATCCGAAAATATCAACGAAAATAATCTCAGATAAATATTTTAGCTTCTGGAGGGGCTGTTGTTTTTCAGTCCAAATGATGCACTTTTGGTGGAATTGCACATATATATATTTACCATAATACCTTAAAATGTGTGTTTGCTATTTCTATTTGATGGAGGTTGGTTGACCGCCATCTAAATCTTATCTCCTCTGTCTTATATTTGTGTTGAATAGCTTATACATATAGTTGGATATGCTCTAAGTCTAGACTGTGAATCAGATCCCTGAGGAGATTTTTTTCTAAGATATTGCCAAAATCGTCAATAATCTTTACCTTTCAGAAATATGCCATTTATACATTTGTTACATCAGATTAATTTTGATTATGATATGTGTCTGTAACTGAACATTATCAACCCATTTTTTGAAAAAGGTTTCATTGATTTAAATTGCACAAATACTGTGACTTGTGTGGGACATGTTTTTGTATCACCGGGTTATGTAAGTATGAGTTTTCCACTGTGTTTAATTTACTAATAGAATGTTCCACACACAAATGTGTAGAATAATATAGCATGAGGGCAGGCAGATGGCATCTCAAAACTTCCTATGGGAATTGCCCACCTATTATCCATGTCAGTGAATCATGGCTAATTACATCTTTGCAGGGGCTAGACAAAAATGATTCAACAATAAAAAGGAAGATTACCAGCCGGCCAATCTTCTCTCTGTTGTTGAGACTCATTATGAGTATTTAGATGGATTTCCATCGGCTCTGAGTCTAGATTGAAATAGTGGTGTACGTGTATAACAAGTAGCTAACAAAAAGGTGGACTGGAAATGTTTCCAGTCTGGTAGAGACGTGTGTTAGTTGCATGCTAACAAAAAGTATAGACACAGAACCATTGGTATGTATTCATTTTTGTTAATATAGATGAATGCTCAGGTGATATTGGAATGTAGAGGCGTGTGGTACATACCGTGTGGTACATTGGTTTGTACCACATGGGAGGGGCCTAAAGCATGGTATCCACATGCACGTCGACCGTCCGATTAGCGGTCACCATCGGACGGTTACCCTAGCGACTGTTCGGCGTGCAAGTGGATACCACAGCCACCGTCGAGCGGTCGGGTGCTCCCGTCCGACGGTCCCTCGACGTGACCCCCTCCCGTCCATATCTAAAATTTTAGATTTGGACTGGAGGATCACCGTCCGACGGTACCCCACCCAAAATTTGTTTTTTTGTTTTTTTGTTTTTTTATGGTCATAAAAAGTGTTTTTATGGTCTGAGTACATTGTCTTGACGTCTGAAAGTACTTTGGAGTACCTTAGTACAATGATTATTCGATTGAAATTGATATATATTAATTGTGATTAATGTTAAAATATGGTTTGCATTTAAAAGGTATTTTCTGGCCGCTTCCTATATATTGTAATTAAATCGATTTTATTCATAATAAGGGCCCCAACATTAGAGTTGATTTATTTGTGAGACTTTCTTATATTGTTGCAATTGTTTTCTGATCGATCTCCATAGGCTTATTATTTAATATTGATATTTACCTTTGCCACAATTATTAGTTAAATTATTTAACCAAACTGATCACACACATACATATATATATATATAGTCTCGTTTTGCTGAGCTATCCCCAGTAGTACTCACACAATTTGACATTTTATTTAATATAGTCATTACTAATAATATCAGGGTAGTAGGTATTATGTCATAAGAACTCAGCACTAAGAACATTAAAACAGAATCCGCAAACTGGACAGACTATTGTGAAGACGGGTGGTAAACCAAAACTAGGGCGCCATGTGCATGCGCACTTCGTGCGTCACAGAGAGAGAGAGAGAGAGAGAGAGAGAGAGAGAATCCCATCCCCCCCCACCCATGGAAATTTCAAATCTCTCCAAATTTTACCATTCGTGAAAACCAAATTACTTTGCGGATTTTATTTATTCAAAGTCTTTCTCATATATACTATTATGAGTGAGCACAGTGAGCGGTTTACAAACGGGCAGAATTTGAATTCAGGGGGCCATTTTTTTTTTTAGAAAAAATTAAATTCGTTGAATCTCTACTATCTTTGGTGTACATTATAGCAGGGAATATCAGCATAATGCAGGTGAAGTTTGAGAAGGCTGGGGAAAATATTCCGATTCCTGCACCTATTATTTAGATACCTATATTTCCCTATCATTTGGCCTTATTAAGCCCGATTTTAAAAATGATTAACAAATTTAATGTTTGTGAAAGGCAACGCTATAGAAAATATTCACACTGTGAACAATCGTTTTTTTTATATGGAACTGTTGTAAATGTCATTGGCCTGAAATCGTAATAAAAAAAATCCAGAAAAAAAATCAAAATTTTATTATTGGCCACAATTCGCCTTTCACATTTTCAAGAATTAAAATGATCAAAATCGGATTGTCTTGGGTTATGAAAATGCTTTGAAATCGACCTTGATTCAAAGTCTGGATGAAAGTACTATAGCTCGAGGTCAATATCTGGCATATATTGGACGTGAAAGTAGATACCGGGTACCGTCCACCGCCATCGTCCACTGTGGCCACCATCAGACGGTGGCCATGGGCGGATGGTCGACGGTCGACGGTCGACGGTCGTACCAATTGGACGTGTAAGTGGATACGCTATTTAATGGTGGTCAAAATGAACTCATTTGATTGTTTCCTGTCCACGCCGGAAAATGCGTTAGGTAATTGCACTAAATAAGGCCCATGACGTGGACACTTATAGAAATATAAAATTCAGCGCTTTAATCTGGAATTTGTAACTTATAATTTGGCATACTTATAATTTTAGACCCATTACTTGAGATTTGAATTGTTTTTCTTAAAGCCTAACTATGCTCCCTTATTTGGTAATGTCATCACTCTGGCCATATTTTGGGCTATATTTGCCTTATAACTAGTATTCCAATTGAATTTACAATATTTTAATTTCATTTCATTTCTCCTTAGCGCTAATTTTTTGAGAATTCAATATCTACAATACATCATATTTTTTTTTTTTTTTTTTTTTTTACTGATTTTATTTATCCAGCTTCTCGACACATGATATAGTCGAGAACAGGTAACACAATACAGATTCTGTGGCGTTCCACCTGCTGCTGCAGTCTACTTTAGATTAACATATCCGGTTAGAAATAATACTACGTTTCCGGTGAATTAGTCGATACGGTATGATATAGAACAGAGCATGGTAAAAAACAGTGGTTACAAACAAGGTTTACATAATGGTAATGATGACTTACAGATTTGTTATAGTACATACAATGCAGTGAGAGGTAACTTCGTACCTCCAACAGTGTGCAATGAAAGAATTAGAGATGTATGATATAGATAGAGTGATGTTGTAGCAGAGAGTGATTAGACAGCAATACTAAGTTGGTGTCTGCCTAAAAGAGAGAGCTATGTTACTGATCTGATTTTAGCATGATTAGGGCTTTGTTTTTAAATGATCTTGAATCTTGTTCATTTTTTATTGCCTTTGGTAGCTCGTTCCAAAGTGTACCTCCAGAGTAGGCAGGCGTGCGTCTGCATGCGTCTAGAGGTAGATGGGTTGGAGGGGGACCGCTGTGGGCCCTTCTGTGCATAAGGAGGAGGAGTTGGAGGGTGCGTCTAGATTGTAGGGGGAGGAGATTGTATTTGGACATAATATTGTCCACATTGCTGGTTCTCTTCGATAGTTGGTGCTGTGGCGAGTGCTTACCAGCAGTTACATTGGCGTAAGTGTGCCGGTCGTTGCCGGGGTGAGCTCCGGGTGAGTGTTTCAGGTCGTTCGTTGAACCAGGGTATGGGCCTAGTAATCCTGGTTGTGAGGCGATGTAGGGCGGGGGCCTACTTGGCTGGATTTTGGAGGATTCTTTGGCGATGGCTGAAGTGTGCTTGGCCGAGAATGTAGGGGGCAGGACTTGTGTGCTGACTGAGTGAGGTGGTTGAGAAGTATGCTTAGTGGGCGTGGCGTATTGTTGCGCCTGCGCGTCCTGGGTTTGGCTTGCTTAAATGTGTGCGTGACTGTATTTATTCCAACTAAGGCCGGCCCATTTCGGTGTGGCTTGTCATTGGGGTAGTTTGATTGGCTTGAGTTAGGTAGTCTCTCATTGGTTGAGGTGGAGGAGACCTGTGGTGTGGATGATGTGTTGTTACATTGACATTGCTGGGGGTAACTGTAATGGGCGGTGTGTTTACACGCTGGGTGAGAGGGGGAGGTGTTGTTTATGTCGCCCGTGTTGGATTGTGCGATGAGTGCTGAGTCGATCGCGCCAGGATGTGTGGGAGTTGCTATTGTTTGTGGGCTTGTGGAGGGCCGATTGTGGGCGCCTTGAAGTCTGGGTGCAGTGTATTCTTGTTCGATATGGAGGTGGCCATAGATTTCCCGGGGAATAGTGGGGAGAAACTGCTGGGTGGGTAATTCATTCCTTAGGCAGGTTAATAAATTCCCCAATCTATTTTCTCGGGATAAGATTTGTGAGAATGAATATCGACATTCCTGATGCCGATACCCCAGAAATTATTGGTTGTCTTCTCTAACAAAGATCTGGGACCTGTGGCAGCTAGGGCTGCAGCTAGGTGGGGATTTTGAAGAAATTTTGCTCTAATTAGACCCTCCATAGTTTGGAGTTTAATGCTGTCCCACTCAGCTGATTGCAATTCTGAGCCCAGTTGTTTTTGTTCAAAAGGATTCTTGGAGGCATAGATCTTAGTAGCGATATCGATTGAAGGTGATTTGAGAAATAGGGCTTTCTGATGCTGATAGCCTTTTTCGACAGAGTCATATGGGATGTCATTGAAAGTGAAGTGGCATTCAAACATGTTAGAGAGGAAGCTTTGTGGTGATGAGAAATAGATAGCTTCATCATTGCCAAAATTAGCAATGTTGTGTGGTTTTAGGTTTGAGGGAACCTGTTGCAGATTGGTTAGTTGGTAAAATTGGTCATTGAGAATTATCTCATGCTGGAGGAGCTGTGAAGGAACTTTATCCTTCCTCGCTTTGGCACAGATGATTCCAGCAGTTTTTCTATGAGATATAGTTTTTTGACCCACTATGTCATCAACTGACATGTTGAAGAATTTCAGGATGTTTGCTCTATTATCACAAATAGCTTTGGCAGTTGAATGGCGAACCAAATTTGATAGTAGCGACATGTAGTTTCGTCACATTGTCTTGAGTAATGCTGTAATTACTAATGTCTAATGGATGGAATTGGATGTTTGCTCGAGAGTGATTAGACAGCAATGTAAGAGTTCATAAATGACTACATCTTCAGGTACACCCGAAATTGTTATTGATTGTTTGAATGTGGAGTTAAATACACTTTCTAACCTTTCGTCGAGTTGAGAAATCTGGTGCTGCATGACTAGTAAAGAGTTCCATGGAGGTTGAGTATAGTCCAGTGGGCTCTTTAGTGTTGTTGGTGACGAGCCTTGAGATTCAAGGAGGCCGTTGGAGACAGTGTTGTTTGCGGGAGCTGTGCTTGCTTGAGCCGTTGGCGATGGTCGCTTGGCCCCTTCGTCGATGTTCGCCAGTAGCATCCCCCGTAGAGTTGCGATCTCAGCATGTAACTTATCCAATTCATTTGAATTAAAATCACTAGTGCTATTCTCTTGCTTATCCTTATCATGCTGGGTCATTATGACGAGAGTAGGTTGATCTACTTCTGTAATTCCATCGCTATCTAAGATGGCGGGAAAATTCAAAGCGAGCAGATATGCACGTCTAAGCGCGGAGATCCTTTTAAGTCCCGTGGTTGGTAAAATCAGTGAAAAGTTTAAGACAAAGCTACTCAAGTCTTACATAAGTGATTGAAGATCATATTGGGAAAAGAAGAAAATACAGGATTTGAAATAACAAGAGATATCGAAGATGGAAACCAAAAAGAGGTGGCCGGTATGCGTGGGAACGGTGACGTCGCCATATTCTCAGGCAGAAAACTTCGAAAACATAGAAAATATACAAATCTGTATTGCAGAAATCAACGTAACAATAGAAAATGCTCTCCAGACAGCAGAGAAAAGCATAATGTCGGTGGATGAGGTAGGAGATTCAATTATTTTTGAAAATATCATAGAAAAATCTACCTGGGGGATAGAACTAGAAGATATGGAGACGAGCGAATGGGCTGGGAACGACGTAACGGTCGTCTTAGCGGAGCTGGCTAAAACTGAAATGGCCACAACGGCATCACAAACAGTGAGACAAAATATGGCTGGGGAAATAAAGATCGATGAAAAGTTGAACATGTTCAACAAAGGTATAGTGCAACTGGAAGGGAGATTTGAGAATGTTTTCCAACAAATCAAGAAAGAAACATTAATGATAGGGAACAGCTTTGAAGAAATAGTGGGAGAAAAATCCGACACAATGAAGGAATATAACCGTAGAATGAAAGGGTTAGAGGAGGAGATAAGACGGTTCAAAGAGTTCCAAGAAGTAGAGAAATTGGAGAAGGCTAAAGAGAAAACACTAAAGGAAGAAGAAATCAAAAAAGTAGGAATAACATCTGAAACAAAAACGAAAGAAAATCCTGCCCCCAGGGAAAGCTTAAAAACGAAGAAAGTTTGGGTTGAAAAGGCGGCCGATCAATTTCTGATTGTCGAGGGAACCGAGGAGGAGTGGGAAAAACTTGAAATTAGTTCCCAGGACCGACTGAATGAGACAGTGCGGTTGAATGACAAAAACGAAAGATTGAAAGATAAAATTCTGAACATATTCAAAATAGCCAATCAGGATATAAAAGAAGAAAATATAGTGACCATCTACAGAGTAGGGAAACCTAAACTAGGAAGAAGAAGAGGGGTCTATGTAGAAGTTGACACGCTGGAAATGAAAACAACGATAGTCAAGGAAAGCAGCAAAATAAGGGGCGAAAAGATGTACAGAAAATTCTGGTTAAACAAGTTTAACAAGAAAAATAATGGATATCAGTTTATGCTCCTAGAAAACACACAGAAGTTGCTAAAACTAAAGGGAATCGAGTTGACGATAGTCGCCAATCATGTAAAGATTGAGGCAGACACATTTACAGTACATGATTTGAACATGCTACCGAATGGCTGTCAGCCTGAAGATATATTTCATGTGAGGGTGGGAAATAAAGGGATTGGCTTCAAGGGGATACACAGCCCACTATCAAATTTTCATCCAACGAAATTTGAATACGATCATAGACTATATAATTCGGTAGAACACTGCTACCAAGCTACTAAAGCGTACGCGGCGGGGAAAGGCAAAATGGTGGAGGATATCGCTAATGTCAACAACCCGGCGGTTGCTAAGGACTGGGGAGGAAGGATCCAAGTTGACGACAACTGGGAAAAAATGGAGGAAGGGATCCTAGAGGATATGGTATTACAGAAGTTCATGCAGAATGAAGATTTAAAGCAAAAATTACTTGCATGGAAGGGTTATGACTTCTACGAGCTAACGACATCAAGGAAGTGGGGAGCCGGTATACGGCACCCCTTAGTCACCATTCAAAATGGCGCCCGGAAAGAGGTAAACACGAGAGAAGTAGTAGGGCAGAATACGTTTGGAAGAATACTTAAAAGAGTGCTGAACAAATTAACGATAAATTGAGAACTTAACATCAGTTACATCATAATGGATCTACTCCTGCTTATGGATTCAAGGGGGAGAGACCTTGCGAGAAGGATACGTGCGAAACTACCGGGAGTCAACTTAAGGCTTATATCCATCGGCGGGGCCAACATCGAGAGGCTGGTTACAGAAGCAAGCCAGACAGTAAATCTACATAGACCCAGAACCATCTTTATAGTAGCTGGCATATGTAACATAACTCAACGATGTAAGAATGACCCGGGAGAACAAATAAAGGTGAGACACACATCGTCAGCTGCCTGCGAAGAAGATCTAAGATCGTCTATGAGTGCAGCAATCCAAACTTGAAAAATGCGGCCGCCGTACAAGGTTACAATCCATTGATTTCTTTCGCCACTATGACTGGGATTGACATTAAAAGATATAACTTAAAAATGGCAATGGGAAAGGGTATAATGAACCCCAGACAATGCCATTACCCAGCGATACAGAAGGAGATTAACGAGAGAACCACCATTTTTAGTAACTTGGCCAAATTATTTAATACACAAGAGGGATCACCAACCCCGTATGTTGCTCAAATGGTCCATAGATGCATAGCGGGGAAAAAGAAGAAGAAGAACAGGGTAACGAAATATTCAGCCTTTTACAGCAAGTTGGATGATGGATGCCACCTCAAGGAGGTAATGAAAAATGAATATGCCAACCAAATAGCAAAAGCGTACAACAAAATTCATTTTTAATATAGCATGAGATAGAACAGCAGTTATGATCGAAGGGGAATCACTTTAAATAAGGTTGGGCCTTCTTCCTTGTCTCTGGGTCTTCTGAACAACTACATTTATAAGGAACGTGGTTGCGAGGGAGGCTTGGAGAGGGAAGGAGGAGACAACATCAAAATGGTACATCTCTCTCACCATATGAAATGGTTTGCTCATATATAGTTGAAGCCCTTTCCTTGTCAAACTTGTATCCAGAGCAACTACATTTCTATTGAATGTGGGTGCGAAGGAAACATAGAGAAGGAACGGGGAAAACAACTTGACCAACAATGTTGATATATATTATCATAAATGTACGAATAGTTATCAAGGCACCTCCACTATATATACTGACTAAAAGTGCTATGAAGAGGGACAAATCTATGAAATGTCGGACATCCAACGCAAGGGAGCAGAATCCAAGTAAGAAACATCAAATCTAATTATGATATGTGCAATATACATTATGACAGGAACTGTGTGGAATATATATAAACCTAAAGAACCACTTAGATAAACCACATTAACATTACAGGATATAATAAAATCACAAAGCACGGATAAAAGGATGTGCAGCGCAGATAATATCATCATATAAGATATCTTAGGGGTAAAAGATTGCATGAAACTATGAGTAACGATAAAATGAAAAGGAACAGTAAAAATTCAGTACAAATACAGTAGTATGAAAATGGTGAAAAAACATAACGGGAGATATATGAACACTCTTGTAATCCTCTATCCTATACTAGAAAATAGTAAACTTGGTCAGGACATTTCTATTGAACGTCTTGGCAAACAAGTCACTGTTTAAGGTATAGGGTTTTGAGGAAAAATTAAATAACTAGAATTTTCTAAAATAAAAAGTAGGAGCATAATGACAAACAGAAGGTTCAGTTCCTAGAAAGGATATATAATTCTAGCACAGATATTATTAATTAAGTCAGACATTTCTATAGAACGTCTGGACAGAAAAATTATTTGTAAAGAAAGGGATAGAGAAATAATATTATTAGTATTTATGTATAGGCAAGGAGTATTATATCAAATACAGGGATTGTTCTTTATAAAAAAGCTAGGAAAGGAACGAAAGCACGATAGAGGGATTATATAAATAAGGATGTAGAAGTAAGATATGTGTAGAAGAATGAGTAGCAAATTGAAATAGAATAATGAAAGATTTATGAAAATTTATACAACAAAGGTCTTAATTATTTTAATATAGGGAGTAAACAATGTTTCTCCAAACAAGTTACCAACCACTAGGGAAATAGGAACTAGCATTGCATATATATGTAACATGAACAAACCAATCAAAATAGAAGATTTTGGTAAGAAAAAAGGTATCTCGCTATTTTCATGGAATGTTAGAAGCTTGAAGCCGAAAATAATGGGGGTCAACTCCTTTGTACATGAGTTAACACCAAGCATAATATCTTTACAAGAAACCTGGTTGAATGATAAAATAGACAACTTGCAAATATCAATTCCAGGGTACCAAATTTATAGACAGGATAGATCGCAGAAGAAAAAAGGTGGTGGCTTACTATCATACGTCCAAGATTCTATGAAAGTGGACGATAATGCTTATCAGAATTTAAATGTCTCAAATAAAGATGTGGAAATACAAATTTTATCAAAAGTCAAAGGTAGATCAAAAAGCATGATTAATGTGAATGTCTACAGGCCACCCAGTGGCGCACTAGAAAATTGTACAACATATTTAAGAGATATACTGGGAGCATTAGACAAAACCCAAGATATAGTGATCATGGGAGACTTTAATTGTGACTACCACGAAATGTCCAAAGCTAGTAGAAATACAAAAACGGGTGAACTATATAACTTACTGATACAATATAACTTAAATCAAGTTATAAAGTGTAATACAAGGTCTACAAAAAAATCATCCAGGCTAATAGATCAAATATTCTGCACATGTAATAATATTGAAAGCACTGGAGCGGTGGAATATAATTTGAGCGATCATTTACCTGTATATGTAAACATAAAGAAGGCACGAACAAGATATCAGAGGGCTACATTTGAAGCCAGGGATACTACTTACTATGACGAAAAAATTTTGAAAGAAATTTTAGTAAACGAAGATTGGACTGAGCTATATGAAAATAGAGATGTCGATGAATGCTGGGATCTAATATATTCTAAAATGTCCAATTTCTTAGACAGAATTTGTCCTATTACAAAATTGGAAAAAGTTAAAACATGGCCCCCATGGTATACAAAAGAGCTGTCGAAACAGTCAAAAGCCAGGGACAAACTTTTTGCGAAGGCCAAGAAAACTAATAAAGAAGAAGATTGGAACAAAGCAAAAATGGCTAGAAATAAAATGAATTCCGATGTAATAAACATGAAAAATGAGTATCTAAGGACACAGATAAATATCAATAGAAATGATCCCAAAAAGTTTTGGGAGACAATAAATCCAATATTAGCACCAGACAAAGTAAAAAAACACTTGAAAATTCAAACCAAAAAAGATGACGGTAATCTGGCTCATGAAAATGAAGTCCCTGATATCTTCAATAATTTTTTCTCCGTAATTGGTAAAAACCTTGCAGAGAGGATTGTGCCTCCAGATAATGAAAAAGAGGAAAAAGAAATCAAAGAATTGTTAGAGTTAAGCAAAATAGGTTATGGAGAACATAACGACATAGTTCAAAAATTTGAACTAGAACCTGTGAAAGAGAAAGATATAGTTGATTTAATTTGGAAAACTAGTGTGTATAAGGCCTCAGGGATACCACATATGCCAACAAGAATCCTGAAACCTATCCTTCTTTCCCTAGTTAGACAGATTACATATGTGTATAACTTATCTATTGAGACTGGGAAGGTACCCAGATTCTTCAAGAAGGCCATTATTACTCCACTACATAAAGATGGGTCTAGGCTAGACCCTAGTAATTATAGGCCAATATCTGTAATAACCCTTCCAGGTAAAATACTTGAGAAGTGTATACACAAACAAGTATATAATTATTTAGAAACAAATGATCTACTATATCAAAACCAATTCGGTTTTAGAAAAGAATTATCAATTCAGGACGCCCATTTCAAACTTTTCTCAGACATATATTTTAATTTGAATGAAAACAAAGGAACAACACTAACATATATAGATCTGAAAAAAGCATTCGATACGGTAGATCACAATAGAATTATAAATAAGCTTAAGTTGATAGGAATCGGGATAAAAACGATAGACTGGTTTCAGGATTATTTAAGCGATAGGGAACAAACAGTATGCGTAAATAATATTAATTCTGGAGTCCAGAAAGTAATATGTGGTGTCTCTCAGGGAACGGCCCTGGGTCCGCTCTTGTTCCAGATTTACATGAATGATCTACACAAATGGGTGAAAAACTCCAAAATTATTCTCTTTGCTGATGACACTGTAATATACAACTCAAACTCAAATACAAATACAGCAAACGAGAAATTACAGGAAGACCTAAATAGAGTTGATATATGGTGTAGGGAAAATAAAATCTCCCTGAATACCAAAAAGACAAAAGCAATGATAATCGATAGGAAAAGGGTGAAGCCAGATCAAAGCTTCACTAAACTGAGTATTGGGGACAATGAAATAGATTTCACGGATACCTATAAATACTTAGGACTGACAATTGACAGAAAACTGACTTTTAAACAACATATAGAGGTACGAATAAGGTCAGCTAGGGATAAAATCCAGAAACTAGCACAACTAAGGCATTCCACGAATGATTCGACCCTTCTGAACATCTATAAAGTGGCAATTAGACCATTAATAGAATTTGGGGATGCAATATATAACGGAGGGAATAAGTCAGACCTGAAAAAATTACAAACAGTCCAAAATATGGCAGTTAGAATAATAAAGATAAGGGGTAAGCTAGAAAATACCGATCAAGCACATACTGAGTTAAATCTACCAAAATTAGATATGCGAAGAAAGGCCCATCTATTAGAATGGGGATTCAACATGGCACAGAACGACTGTAATATAGATGGTAGGAAAATAAACCTAAGATATCTAGCTAAAGGTAAAAAGTTAAGAACAGTCACTCCCAAACTAGATCTAATAAGTAGATCATTCATAACCACGGTGCCTTACCTATGGAACGAGTTGGACCCAGGGCCCCAAAATGTGTTAACCTTAAAGGAGTTTAAGAAATTTCTGAAGTACGAGTATACTTCCAATGTACAAAATGAATAATGAATGTAGGGAAAACCACGATACATTTTGTAAATAATGGCAGGTGAAGCTAAGAACCTCAACAATTTATATCCTAATATTTATATCAGAGTTGAGTAATTATATTGTCACGTATTCAGTGAATAAAACCTGCGACAACAAATAATAAAGGTGGTAATGTTAAATCATTGTAGATTAACAATGTAATTATAAGACTGTAAATTAATACTACAGTATAAATCTCTACAAGAATCTAGGATCTAAGAAATGAGTGATCATATACGACAAACTTATGTACTGCATTACAGAAAACACTCATGAAAAGTTGGAAATGTAGAATAGACAATACAAAGTATTGCGGTAACATAAAATATGGCGTTAACATTGAAATAGAAGTAATTAAGAAAAACAATGCCAATTTCAACAAGAGAAGTTATGTAACTCCTTAAGGAAGTTGTAAAAATCAAAATTGTCATACCCCCCTAGTACAAGAGGGAATAGTCTTGTTAAGAGAAAAGGAACATTGTACTATGTTCTAAGGAATCCGGAATGTATAGTGAATACAAAACTGTATAGTGAATAAAAAAATGAGAATATAGATGGAAATATATAACATTAATCAGTAAAATTAAGAAAGCATGAAATGCAACATTAAAATTGTAAATACTTCGGGGCAATAGACCCGGATATGTAATACTACGAATTTTCACTTGTAAAACACATGTTATAATCACACCATGTAATTGTTTATCAAATATGTTAATCACAAATGTAAATGTTTATCTGTAAATGTTAATGTACTGTTAAATGAATCTGTTTCAATATGCCTCGGCCTCATGGGAAGAACAAAATTGGTTGACTTGAGGACCATTTTCTCTAAAAGCTTCAATTATTGTAACTGTATGAAGAGAAATAAAAATACTTATATATATATATATCTAGAGAGTCAAAAGGGTCCCTAGTATATAAGAGACCTTCAGTGCTGGCGGCGGGGCTGGTAGGTAGGCGTTCGTTGTCGCCATCTTGGAACGCTGAGTTTAGTGGTGTCGATGTGCGGATAGGAGAGTTTCCTACTAATTCCTGAGAATCAACCACTACAATAGAATTATAGTGCGCCATTGTTGTAAAGAACACAATTGCGCATCAAATGAAGTATTGTAGAGTGAGGTATGAAGATAATTGACGGTGATAATCCTAATAATGCACACAGCGCTGTGCGGGCACGTCTTACTCGTGCAACATCCTAATCCAATGGAATTTGGACATCAGCCTCAGGAAATAATCTGGGAGGTCTATCATTCTGATTAAAGACAAGATGTTTCCTTATCTTCGATGTCTCCCCAAACCAGGCCAAAATTGGTAATTTTTTACCATTTTGTCACTCGACTCCTACTGTTTTTATTCCTTCGGACAATATCGGAATCACACATGTGATATATCATCAGATGCGGAAATTTGTTCATCACAACTTGCAGAGATAAAATTAGTTTTCATCAATTTTTCATCAAATGAGAGGGATTTGATTGCCACAAGGTCCTTATGTTTTTACAATTTCAAAATTTTTCAGAAACAGTTGCCATGGCAACTTGACCATCAAACATAATTTCTAAAAAGTGACAGTTGTACCAAACCCTTCCCCACATTGTAAAAGCCCACACACACAGACACAAATTAAAATCTGCCACGAAATTGGGACTCACGATTACTCGTGGATCTAATCATAACCAATTTGTGGTGTGATTTGTGTAAATCATGGTCCCAATTTTGGCGCACACATACACGATTTCAGACATTTTTCTGAATTTGTGTCGACTTGGCGCACACTGGCACGAATTTGCATCTAGTAGTTGCCACGAATTCGGTAGTAATGCTTCCCACGATTTTTGAAAACCTCTATATACAATGTGAAAATAAAATTCTTTAAACAAAAATAAATTACTGAATCGTTATTTGGCCGTAACTTTTCTTCTAGTGGGAATATTTTCACAAACTAAAAAGCGTTTTGACCCTTATGTCGATACCTGTGACATACACAGTGATTCAAAACATTATGGGCATATTTGTTTTATTTATTTCTAATTTAAATCCTCATTTATTTAGAAATATGTACCATTCATCGGTGCCAAATGTTGTCAAATTGGTGGAATTGTTACCTCATAATAACTATATTTATGTCCAAATATAGATCTGATATGTAAGTTTAACCATGCGAAAATTCATTGTTATCACTTGTGTACTTTTCCACATATTTTTATTTAACTCCTATGGTGCCAAATTCGTGGCTCACCAAATGGCTCAAATTCGTGGCTCACCCACGACAATCGAATATATTCGATTGTCGTGGCAGCATCCACGATCTATCGTAGACACTAATGTTGAAGCCACAACAATTCGTGGCCAGACCCACACATACACAAATCAGATAAATAATTTGGACTTGCCACGAAATTCAATGCCACGAAATTTTGAATTCGCAGCACACTGAATTCGTGGCAAAATTCGTGAACAATCCACTGAATTCGTGGCAAAATTGACCAAATTTGGGTCCACGAATTTTCGTACGAAAATTCGTGAACATCCACGATTAATCGTGGGCACAATAATTTCGTACGAACGTTTGTGAGCCCAATTCGTGGGCCCAATTCGTGTATGTGTGTGTGGGCTTTTAGCTCTGAAAATATATATACTTTTTAAGAACTCGTATGAAAAAATAAAAAGCTATCAGTGTTCAATTGGAGAGATGTCTGGAAACATAATGTTTATGGGCCTTATTTAGTGGTTCGAGCTACGTTATGATGTACACTATTGTGACGTCCCCACATCAGTGAGAGAAGAATGGCCGAAACTTTGTAAGTAAAAAAAGGACTTTTTGTTGTAATTTATAATTAATTTATTACCACGTGGAGTAAAAATAGTACCACATCAAATAGGTAGTCTGGCATAATGGATCGCATTGACCCTCATTGATTCTTTTCAATAATGACCCAATCGCCTGTCAGCTTGTGGGCCATGTGAAAAGAATCGTCTTGGGTCCATGTGATCCTTTATGCCAGACCACCTTCTTGTTGGGTACTATGACAGTATCGCTGCCTCCTTATAACAGAACTGAAATGAAATAATTGAATTTCATAATTTGGTTATTACCCAATGTGAGGGACACATTGAAATCCCCTATTGATCCTAACAAAACTGTGAACAATAATCAAGCTAGAGTGCCAGGACATCTCAGTCTTTGGGAATTGCCCACCAATTATTGACAGCTATTAGTGCCTGATGAATAGGAGAACGTGAATAATGAGTAGACAGAAAAAGACAAAATTTGGCACTTACTCTATGGTGTTGATTCATGCATTAGATATAGGTTTTTACTGCGATCAGAAGTCCATACGTATATGGGTCAGATTTTTAGAAAATGTACAATTCACCTTAACCAATCCTCTCAAATAACCCACATTTAAGACTAAATTGAGTGTCAAAACATAGTTTAACATAGCAAAACAGATACTATAAATCAACACGATACCAGATATACCCAGATATACCCAGTACTCATCATTTTTTAGCCTAATGTAGCAAAATTCACTAAATGTGTAGAGCTGCCAATTGTACATTTTCTGAAAGACTAACCCATATCTAGCCAGAAATAACAAGTATCATAATATGATCATGGGAAATTCCATCCAGGGGCTTTCAAATGACAGTTTCATAAATAACTATACAACTCTTTTGTGTTATTATATTTTTCATCGTCACTATTACTTATCTCAATGAAGTATTATGGTGTCAGCTGTCAGTGTAATTTAATGTGAAACAAAAATTTGAAGCCTGAGTATAAATGTTTGAGAGCTAAGGCACTCATCATACATACCTACAGCTGACTTACAACGTACACAGAGATCAAGGCAGGTGAGTTTGAACTGTGTGTGAAATTACTTGTGTTATTCAATGTGTAGACATGTTGGCTGAGAACAGGCAACCATTTCCTTTTGCACATTGAAAACATTTGAATTATTTTATTCATTGAATTTTGAACATTTGTACAGTTACTTCATACATTCAGTTTCATTAATGGGTTACTATTAAAATGTACTTAAACATATTTTGTCATTTATATCCTTTATAACATATGTATATGGAGTATAGTGGTAAGATTATCAGAAAATGTACAATTTGAAGCCCTACACATTTAGGAAATTTTCCTAAATTAGACTGAAAAATTATGAGTACCAGGTATATATGAGTATAATATTATTTGGTATCGCATTGTCTTAAGCTATCAGTTCTGTTATATTTAACTGCATTTTGAAGCTGATTTTTGACATAAATATGGGTTATTTGACAGGATTGGTGAGGGTGAATTGCACATGTTCTGTAGATCTGACTCATATATGGGCACTTAATATAGCATAATTGTATATTGAGTAGTAGCAGAGATTGGAAAGTGTATCATATGGACATTGGTCATCTACCGGTCATATATCTACTTATAGACAATAGAGAGTATGGTCTAGGCTCATCCTGATTATAACCATGAGAGTATGGTCTAGGCTCATCCATTGGTCATGTACTGCCTGATTATAGCCATGAGTGTAGGGCCTGGACAGTGGTCACTCTACTCGGACAATTCTCAATCTCTGCCGAGCATCATTTGATGTGCTTTCTGTCAATCCATGTACATTCTGGAATTATTTCCTTTACTTCCAGAGATTTCATTCCTGACAAGATGAAGAATGTGTGTGTTTATTTCCTTTTGATGACAAGTAAGTAATCTATAATAATATGAAAATCAGTATTGCAGTCACAATCAAACTTAAAGGTCCATTCCATATCCTACATATTTTACATATGAATTCAAGATACAGTCTAAAAATGGGATGGATTTGGTACACACTGTACTTGAGTCGTTATTACCAGGAAAGGAGAAATATGACGGTGCCACTTCATAACATGTTTAGAATACAATATATAGGATTAGGATTTCAGTACTCTTTAATGACATCAAGAAATTTAATATAAGAGGTTGAATCCATTTTCCTAACGCTTTGCTCTTTTAGGCTGGCTAATTTAAATACAAGCACATTAGTGACACAGTAATTTAGACACATGTTCTCATCGAGTATCACCTCGTAATTACCATTGAAAGACATTTTAAGTACTTGAGATATCCTATTGTTACAAAACCTGTCTTGTTGATTATAATCCTCTGACATTTAGACAGTATCACCTAAAAATGTGGGACTTGCCTATCACATGTATCACATGTATCACACATGTACACCTTTCACAGTGAATGCTGAAATGGATCCAGTTCAACAATGTTTTCAATGATATGATAAATAGGGTCCTATACCTAGTCGCGCCAATCCCTTACCGCGACGACCTCTGCGCGCCCACATTACCGCTACGCGCTCTATGGGCCTGGGGGCCTGACCCGGCCGCGACCCTGCCGCACTGCCCAGTGAGCGCCCGTGTTACCGTATACTGTCATAGACTTCAGAACTTTAGCTCCTCCCATGGAGAGGTAATGTCCAAATAAGGGCTATGCTCATGACTCCAGAGATACATTAATTTCTGGCTGATCAACATGGCTATTTGCAAGGGTTTTGACTCTGACTGCCAGAGGAAATGGTTCTAATTCCCCCTCAAAGCTCCACTCAGAATGCACCGATTTGAATAAATCTTTTTGTTTAATTTAGACCCACATTTTCTCCAAATGTACCTGTATGTTTCAAGTCTCCCACATGCTTTAAAAAGGGCCGTTGCTAGGGGCGACTGAATTCAATACCCTCTACTGGTCTTTCCAGTTGAACATTTGAGAAAGACAGATTCGTTGATTCTGTATCTAAAAGTAGGAATTACCAGATGCTTGAACGAATTTAAGCTTAAAATCATATCTCACAACGTCAGAATAATATAGCTCTTTTTATAAGGTTTTTACAAAGAAATTACAGATGAAATACCCCTTCATCTTTAATTTTCAAGGTGTGGGCATAATGCTAAATTGTCTGTTTATTTTTCTGAATGATTGTTACTATTTACTATGGTTACTAACTTTTCTAACCATTATTGTTATCAAGTACCTGTTGCCTATGTTCTGATGTCGTACAAAGGATTATGCTAAGGTTCTGAGTGAGTTACAAAAGAAGTTAACACCTCCAAAAGTTAGTGTAATTATCGCTGACTTTGAAAGGGCTGCATGGTCTGCCTTTAGGAAGGTGTTTCCTACAGGGGGGGGGGGGCGGATTTATTAAGAGCAGAGCACAAGGAGAGTGAGAGAAATGCCTAGTTGTAGAATTATTTCTACCGATGTAATGCCTTTCAAACAAGGTGAATTATCTCAAGTTAGACAGGGTAGCATGTGAATTAAATACTTGCAGCAGTTTTTTATGGGCAATTCTCATGAAACGTCGAAGGGGAAGAAGTCAAAGCTTCATATTTTTTAAGTATATACAATAGTTTAACCATACACATTTAGGACAGTCAGATAGACGTGACAGATTATCTAATGTTTTTGAATTTTGTAAACATCTCAAATAGTCGCCGGGTAGTTGCATAATTATTCAATGCATTCAGGTACAATGGTTTATTTCGCCGAAGGGGGGATTGCTATAGCCCTGTAAAGTATACACTCCAATAGCGTACTTGCAACGATTAAAGAAATCAGTAGAAATTAAATTCATACAGGCACGGCAGAACGCATAAAATATTGGAGGGGGACAAACTTTTTTGGGAGATGGGGGTGGGGGTGGGGGCGGGAGGGATGGAAGGTGACTTTTCATTACCCTCCAATAGTATATAATAATCATAACATTTCACACAAACGCAATACCTTATCAGGAAACCAAGCACACTTATAATGGCTATACTGCCATACTCCTACATGCAGAGGAGTGGGAGAGTGAAGAAGAGGGTGTAGGAATAGGAGCGGGGGAGGGAAGGAAAAGGGGGTAAGAGAGGATGTAGGGGAAGGGAGAGCATGGAGGGGGAGCATGAGGAAGAGGGGAGGGAGAATGGGGGTGGAACAAAAATCGATTAAATGATTAAAAACGTATGTGTATGAGCTTTTTTTCCTTTTTTTTTGAAGATTTTATTTTCACTGGGTACAACACCTCCAAGGGGGAGTAGGATCTTCTGGTGGAACTCAGCTTAGACGACATAGAGAAACAGCTGGGATCTTGAAATAACCATGTATATGTACACTAGTATAAGAATAGAATAGAATAGAAAAATCTTTTATTCATCATCGTGGTTGTACATTATGTTATTGATGAACAGGTCTACAGGCCTCTAGGTACCTTTTAGGATTTACACCTAGTTCTTCCTATTAACTAGGATTAAGCAGGTAATCCTATTTTCTTGATCGTTGCACAGACACTATATACATGTATATAGCATATTTCTACAGCGTTAAAACACCTTCCGGGGCGTTACAACCTGACGCATTATTCACCCTGCTTCTGGATGCCTGTGGGCGGGAGGTAGGAGGCCCTGCCTCGGTCTACAGGTCACGGGAAGGCCAGGTGCCTTGTGGCAGGCAAGCGCGCAACGCTTGTTCGCGTAAGTGGTTGGTCGCGGTGGTGTCTGGTCGCGGGAAGGTCCGGGTGCGGTTTGGTCTTGTCGCGGAAAGGTCGGCCCCCGATAAATAGCCTTTCATTGCATTGTATTAAAATTGCCATTAACAACCATGAATTACTTTCACACTTATAGTTGTCATCACGGCTGCGCGTGATTCCTATTCCTACCGCTACTACTATCTTTATAAAGAAGACAATGCGTAAGTTACCTTTAAATTTACAGATGTGACTAGGTGTGGCCCTGCCATTGCATAGCCTGCACCTGCCAAATCACAGGTAGGGCTAATGTACCATTGGTGAGGGTTAATTGACCATTTTCAGCAGATTTCACCTGTTTGGGACGATGCTATCGAACATTTTTACGAGGCCCGATGGCCAGGTGCGGCCTTTCCATTGATAATGAACCATTCTTCATTTGCTCCCATTTAAGGGGCCAGCCAGCCATTGTTTAATGAGTTACCTTGCTAATTACACCAAGGTTATACCATTATATAATTTTGGACAAATTTATTTATTCAGGAGGTTAACAAGATTACAGCAATTTCACCCTTGGGTGATTTTTGTTGTACCCTGAGACTATTGACATGTTTAAAAAATAACATAGAGGTATGTAGAGTGAAGAAGATTAACAATCCGACTACTGTATTACAAATTAAACATATTGTTACAAGCGATCAAATCAACAATGAAGATAATAATGAGATGAGATGAAATTGATCCAGTCTATTAAGTCATTCACAAGTATTACCAATCAGAAGGATGTGAGAGGGTGTTGGGTTTTTCCTGAATTGGGTACATAACAATTACCAGTAGCAATTAAGCCGAACATGTTTATATATACATACATTGTTTGTCAGTAGGATCATTTATACAGGTACTCATTGAGTGGTGGTATAACGTCTGAATGAGTACAGCAATTAGACTACAATACAAACAATAACAAGTAGTATTTCAGGTGCCGTGAAGGCAGAGCAATATACTTCACTTGTACCACAAGAAACAGAACATCTTATAACGTCATTACTTTGTTAGCTTTTGTGTTCCCCTCATTGTAACACTATGACCCACAGACTTCTCCAGCTATACATTATCTACAAGGTTATGGAAAGATACATGAATCACACATCGATCAAGTAGCGTTCTTGGAAAACTTGATGAAGAAAATGTCATGTTACAATTATTTGTTACAATAAAAGTAATGCAGCAAAGGATATAAAAGGTATAAACATTGAGAGCCTCACAAACTCCTTTGCAATTTGTTACCCTAAATGACTGAACTAGAAAAAACAAAATTGTTTGTTTGTTATTCATTTTAATAATACAGGAAGATCTGCTTTGCAGAAGGAACTATTACTTTGTGTATCATTATTCTGCAAATATGAATGACAACTTGAAATACAAACATTCCATATATATATACTTTCACATGCTTTGTTTTATTTGCTTCAGGGACCTAATTAACGAAGTTGTGGCAAAGGCTGCGAAGGAGCCTAAAGAGATGCCTGGAAATGAACTGGGGAAGGGCGAATTGGAGCACCTTACAAAGAGGACAGAAGAACTTGACAGTGTGGATGGCGGGGATGGCAAGGCACCTTTGAACGAAGATGGCAAAGAACTTGATAAGAAGGATGCAGAAACTACTCGTGCTCGGGTAGGTGACATAATACTAGTCTTTTACCAAAATAAATAATGTTTCTTTGTGTTTTAAAGTCATGGCCTCTGGTCATCACATCTCGATGAAAAGTATGGACGTAAATTATTATAAAACATAGAAAGTTATTTCATTTACTAATACTTATTTAAATGTACACATTTGACTACTATTCTCAGAAGAATTCAAGAAGTGATTATCTGAATGAAATATAACATTTTTTGTTTCAGAGAGTGAAGCGAGCTCGCACCATTTATTGTGACGTAATTATATGTATCAATCCCAGCTAGTGAAGTATGCACATCATTTTTCATATCTGGATCAGAACACTTTTCATAGCAGCTCTGACCATTGTTTTTTTTGAGAAGTGAAGAAATGGTGGAACCCACCTCCTGCTCAACTTTAAAAAGAACTTTTATGAAAATAAACCATTGAAATCCGACACGGAAGTTATTCCTTTTGTATTTAAAGACATTGCTTGTAATTTGTAAACACAGTGGCTTGCAAATATAACAGTATTTAGGTGCAGTTATATCACAAACACATTATACATCATGGATATTATTCAACCGTCCCAGAAATCAACATATTGAAAGGAAAATATGAGTTTATAATGAAGAAAATTGGACTACCTCACCCATAATGATTAGACTAAATCAAGTTGTACTGCACAACCCAAAACATACGTTGTTGAATATACCTCGTCAACTATAATCAAAATATCTATAACATTAAACAAGAAAGATACTACCAAAAGGCCAGTGAACATATGTATTGAGTACATCAATATATCAATAATTGATACAGTTTACATCGCATCAGGTTTGCATGGTAATGAGGTAAAGCATGCTTTTTTAAATTTACAAGGGGAGGCTTTTTTTTCTATTCTGCCATTTGTATAAATTTAGACAACTAAATTGTAGTTGAATTGGGGGAGAGGAGGCGGCCATTGTCGACTTGGAGGTGTACATGTGAATGCAATCCGACCAACTACATGAGGAAAGACTGTTGACCATTTGTATACATATTTATATTCATATACCATGGGTGCTATAATTTTCTTAATAGTTCTTTAGACATGTTATCCTGCTAGAGCTCTCCTTTACAACCAATCTACATTCTTTGAGATGCCTCCGCTCATCCGGTCACGTGACAGTGCAACCACAAGTCCTGGAACAAACTGATGTTGTCTAATTTTGTGCCATCAATCATAGAAAGTATTAATTCCATATCATAAAATAGGTATTCATCATCGACACCATCAACATGTCCGAAACATTTAATGCCTAAATTAATGCCCTTGTTAGCCTTCATCCCACTGCCAGGCAATGCGTTCGGCCATGGTTGACAACATCCCTTGAAGACAATTGCAACCAAGGATAAAATCTCCATCTTTCCTCCGTGGTTTCTTAAAATATACACAATTGTCAACAAAACGAAACAACTGACTGCAATCTATGGACAATACTTTAACATATCCATGTAAAATTATTGGGCTTGGCTGCTGTATATACCAATGCAGCTGAGGCACGCTCACCACCAATCATAGCGCCAACTGGAAATAGCCAGATTCCTCTTGCCTCAAAGAATAAGAGAAGATGTTCAAGAATGGAAAAAGCATTGAATCGACCAACCTATGGTAAAGCAGCATACCATACCTGACTCTTAAAGGGTGATCTGGTCAGCACACAGAGAGATACATGCAATTATATTTTGTACTTGTACAATTCATACTTAAATATCTAATTTCAGCCTAACTGATCCTAGCATTCGTTTAAATATGTATTGGTTAACACATGGGGACAATCGTTAGCCATGTTGTATCAGGGATAACACTCCGCAAGCCTGAAGGGCTGAGGAAGTGTTATCACCTGATACAACTTGGCTAACGAGCCAGTCCCCATATGTTAACTAATTTAGAACACGCCACAATCACTCAGTCAATCAGACAATCATTTCAGCCCCTTATATATATATATATAAGTATTTTTATTTCTCTTTATACAGGTACATCAATCAAAGGTTTTTAGAGAAAAAGGTCCTTCCTACCTTGTCCTGACATTTATAGCCTTTTATGACTTATACCCGCTGTTTGAGGGCAAAGATTTGATTCTCCTCTCCCCTTATCCAGACGTAATTAAACACCCAATCTTGCTAGTAGCATTGTCTAAATAATTTCCTAAACTAGAAGAAAGGAACTAAACACCGTGAGCCTTTATTTCCTGTATATATCCAATTTTGACCAAGCCCTCAAGTACTGGATAAATGCTAAATATGAGATGGTGTTACAAGTATACCAAGAAGGCCTGATCTATCATCTGGGCACTTCTATTATTCAGTGTTATCTTTTTGTCATTATTTATCTTAAGTTGCCGAACAAGTTGAATAGCAGACATTACATCTATTGATTTTCTTAATCATTCTAGTACTACACTATTGTGATTTATACTTGATGAGGCGGTAATAATCCACCTTTTGGTGAAATAATGTTATTGTACCTGAATGCAGTGAATATCTATGCTTAAACCTCGGTGACAATTGGAGATTTTTACAAAATTTCAAAAACATTAAATAACATGACATGTCCATCTGATTTTCCTAAAGTTGTATGCTTATACAACTATTCTATCTATCAATAGGGATATGATGCTTGGACTTTGATATTTTGTTTCCACATGTTGATAGAGCCCTTGTCGACGTTTCATGAGAAGTGCCCATGTAGATTATGCTTTAAAACGATCACGATTATCAAGTACAATGAATACATTTTGAATGGAATATTGGGGAGGGTGGAGGAGATGATTATCGATTTTAACAGCAAGTATGTTCAGGCCAAGCTGGCAAATTTGGTGATTTCTTTTTTTAGGATTTATGGTGGATATTGAATGATTATTTAATAGAGCTATAAACACTTGGAAAGTGGCAACGCCCCCTTGCCGCTCCTTGACTTTGTATGGTCATTGTGAGTCACATGATCGAGATCGCCACATGACTGACTTGTGACCAGCACCCGCGCAAAATTTGAAACGAGCAAGGCAGAGGCGAACAGGCAAGCAAACAAACTGGTCAAAAAAAAGGAACTTTGGTCGGCGGAATTTTTTGTTCTGTCGACTCGGAAAAAAATTGTAATACTGAATGACCGGACATTACATTAATTGCAACGGTTGTGGCTGTCTTCATCAGGGCCGTTCCTGCCTGTATGAAGCTAATAAGGAGAAAAAGAAACGCCTCTCCGACGAGAAACAAAATACGACCAAAATGGCGATGTTGTTAAAGGATTTAGCTGACCTTAGTGGGGTCCCCAAGGAAGATATTCCTGAGAGAGGGTCTGACAATTACGATAAATTCTTGCTCAAGTTAATGAAGAAGAAAAAGGATTTGGAACAGCTACAAAAACGAAAAGTGCAGTTGGAGACAGAGATGCGAACGATGTGTGATAATTTGTCTGCTGGTGAGGCTGAGTCTGATGGGCTAGGTCTATCTGGCCAGGCAGCCAAGCCTGACAATGTTCTTCACAATTATACCGATGATTTTGGTAAGCTTCGCCCTGAATTTTACACATTACATCCAAAGAAGTATGATCAAATGTCTGTCTTGGAGCTTTTGCATGGTATGTCTAATGTCACTCAGCGCTTGATACGTCGAGAAATACCTATTGTGGGTTATGTGGATCACTTGACCTACATTTCCTACAAAGCTGCTTGTGGCCAGTTTACACCCAATGGAATATGCTTGTACGAACGATTTGTAACAACAAAAGTCATAGAGGGAGATTGTGACAACTGGTCTTCGCTGGATGCTGAAGGTAATGCTCTGTATTAGGGTCCTGAATTACATCGCGGGCCCAGGAATTATGACTACAACTATCGACGCCATTCACATGGTCCAGTTGTTGACAAGCAAGCCGGAAGTGGCAACCAGTAATGGAACTCTCCCGGAAGTGCCAAATATGATCGTTTTTTGATATTTCTACCTGGCCTGAAGAAGTGTGTTGGCGATGGAATGTTCCATCTAATCATACCCTCTGCAGATATCCTTGTTATCATTCGCATGTATGTGGTGTTTGTGGGAAAGATCACTGTGCAGAAGACTTCCATAAGTTGAGTGATCAGCCGGAGGCGCAAAAATCACCGGAAGCGGAAGTATAGGACAAAGATGGCGGCTTGGGTTGTTTTGCTTTCAACTTGAGCCTAACGAGTGGTGACTTTTCAGTGATTACAGACAAAGTTTTCTCGGATCTAGAAAAAAAAGCATGGGAATGTGACAATCTATCACCATTAAAGGGAATAACACGTCAAATGAATCCCAGAAGTTGGGTTAAATGGCTTAAATCAGACAAAACAGGGGACTTCAATGCCCTTTTCATACTGGATGGTGTTTTGAACGGTTTTCATTTAGTCAACCCGGACTCTGCTGTACAGTCATACAGCTGTGAGAACTATAGTTCATGTTATTTAGCCAACGCTGAGGATAAGATTTCCGACATCTTCATTGCCGAAATAAATCAAGGTAAATTGTCAATCGTCGCGAATCATCCCTTCTGCACCCATGCCATAGGTGCTGTGTTTAAGAAAAATGGCAAGATCCGACCTATCACTGACTGTAAACGTCCCTTGTCCGCCTCAGTGAATAATTTTACTGACAAGGTTTTCTCTTCATTTAGTTATATCACCATTGACAATGTTTTGTGCGAAATGACAAAGAACTGCTTTCTTGCCACATTGGATATCAAGGCAGCTTATAGATCGCTGTTGATTAACCTAGATGATCGTAAGTTCTTTGGAATTAAATGGTGCCTAGATGGAAAGAATGTCTTCCTACAGGATAATGCAGTTTGTTTTGGTGCTTGTGCTGCTCTATTTATCTTCACAAGGGTTACCGATTCAGTCTGTCGTATGATGCATCGTTGTGGTTACAAATGCTTCTCATACATCAAAGATTATTGTGTGATTAGCAATTCTAAGCTAAGAAGCAAACCAAGGTCTTTTGCTGCTCATGTGAGTTGGGTTTATATATTGAGTTGACTAAGTTGGAAGGCCCATCAACAAGAAATAAATACATCAGATTCCAAATCGACACTGCACGTGTATGACTGTCCAGCTCCCTGTGTTGTGGTAAAGCTTGGGGTTAATGGTTAGCAATAGAGACGATCAAGATAATGGATTTCAAATGATTTATTTCCCTTCAAACAGGCGTATTTATATCATTTACATAAAATCAAATATCCAATAATATAATCACATTCAATCTCATGGTCTCATTAAGTCAGTTGTCCTATAAGGTTATAGCATTTCAAATCCTCATTAAGCGTCAGCCAGTAATATATTCAATATAACATTTGACATCTAGGTGGTGATATAAGTGTCCGATAGCATTAATGTTGTAACGCAGTCAATGTGTTGCGCTGCTTTATCATTTTTGAGGTTTGGTTTTTTTTTGACAAGTTGTATTCATCATATCCTGCCTTCTTGGCGTATACAACGCCTTGGTAAAAATAAACTGCTTACATTTGTTTACTACCTTTTTACTCAAAACCTCTTGTGATTTATATACAATATAATTATGATCAGTAACCCACACCAATAATAACTTGAGATAGAATCTCCATCGTTTTGAATTGAACAAAAGATTATCTAATCATTCTCATGTCTAGTATAATAACTTCTTTATAAGGTTTGAAACAAAAATTCATTCCAATGAAGGCTTTACATAAAGACATGTTAAAGTTGGAAGCTATTATTAAAGCTCATGACACTTAATCTTCCTTCTCAACACCTCCAGCATATATGGTTGTTGCAGAATAGCCTTATCCGTTCACTTTAATTGTAGTTGGTGCAAGTAACCCTTAGCATTAAGTATATAGAGAGATTGTATAAGTACATGGAGTTCACCCATGATTTATAATAGTGATATCATAGACAAACAACATTCTCCCTGACTTACCCAGTTTTATGATGCTACATTTATGGAATGGTCATAATGGGGACAAGGGGTAGAGAGGACAGGGCCCTGGAAGAGTGATGTGGGACTCTTAGCCTTGGTCCTATCACCCTATTGGACATGGGGACATAGAGCTCCTCAAGCAAGGAATATAATTGTCTAATGGAGCTGCTTGTTGTCCTCCAAGTGGATAGATTTGGTGAATTGTAAAGGCCCAATGGGGCATTTTGTTTCCTGCCTTTTCTCTCTATGATGCTAAACTATCCTCAGTGAGGCTGTACTATTCCTATATTATTAAACATCTAAATATTTATAGAATAGCGTTCTGGTGCGGAGCCATTCCACTATGTTTCATTAACACTAAACAGCACCCAAACGTTCCCTCATCGTCACCATGCATGCATGTTACATGTGACAACGTCACCAAAAACGTTACATGTGGCGACGTCACCACAAACATCACATCATTAATGGACAGGACAAAATTACATCAGCCTTGTGTCAACATAGCAACAAGCTGTGATCATATTTACGCTGACCTTTATCCAGAACAAGGCCAGAACAAATGGCAGCTATATGCCACATGCAATTGGGTTTGTTTTTAGTTGTGTTTTAGCAGGGTTCCATTTGATAGATACTAATGTACAGAGAAAACTTGAAGGAGAAAGATGGTTGGAGAGAGAACAAGATGTGCGCCCCACCGACCCACTAGCATATCCCGTGCGAAGCATGGGTATTAGCTAGTGTAATCCTAATAAAATAGAACGAGAAGCATACATATCTTATCAATGCCTTAATCATTTGACTGTGCTATAATGCTATGCTTGACCAACCAGGTAGGTCATTATACAGTATAGGGCACACATGACAGTGGGAAGCCTGTGATGGCAAATGTTATGAAGATTGGCTACCCCAACTGTCATGCCAGCTGGTGTGAGTTGGCTTAACTAATCATTTAATGTGTCATTGTTGGTAGGTGCACAAGTTCCAATGAGTGAGTTACCGTGAAACCCAGCCAGTGTGGGACGTATGTTGTTATGTAAACATGAAGGTTGTCAAAACAGCATTTTTCTCATAAATTCACCATAAGATGTCTTACATGTACCAAAAGTAATTCCAGCATAAAAAAGAGTGTGACGAAAATTGATTTTTGGGACCTCTGTCTCCTTTGTTAATATATTGCTTTAATAGAAATATAGGTCTTAATGCGATTAAAAGGGCATTAATGGTTCAAATGAAAAACAACTTTTAATTCTGTTATCTGGCCATATGGACTTTATATTGTCATGTTTTTGATAGCATTTTATTGTCATTCAGACACTAAACAGAGTATAAATGGACATTTTTGAGCATGGCCTAGGTCCTATGGCCCTTTTAAAAAAGCTCTATAGGATGAAAAGGAAGGGGGTTTATGTAAATGTAGCAGTGTGGAAGTTATCTCTATGCATTAGTGCATGAAAGACGAATGTATTATAGCCTGTAGTACTATATTATGCATACAGGAAATATTTTTAATTTATTTATTTAAAATAAATCTTTTTTTAAACCTTATCCAATATTAAGATGTAAAATACACCTATAAGGGGAGTTTGCATGACCACAAACTTCATCAGATATCTTACTAAATATTTAAACTTACTTTGACACATATCTATGTGAAACTATTCAGCTTGGTTTGCCTTTTATCATCACATGAGTGCAGATGGTTTATTTTTAAATAAAGCTAACAAAAATGTATTTACATTTTAGTTCAGCATGAAACAAAACCTGAACCACTTGGACTATTGTAGTATAATTTATATTTACTTAGAACTGGAGATGTGCTCTATGAAATAAGACCAGATAACATGTTAATTTACCAGTGTTTTAAATATGCCATTCTGAGAGCAATTATTGTACATTTCTGGGCGACCTGACCAATATAAGCTAAGCAATGTCATAAAAGTATGATCTTTTGATGATTTCACTCACTATCTTCTCCAGTGGCCCTTTTCTCTCGGCGGATTTACCTTCCAATTCTTGTATAGATATAGTCCTATAAGTCATAATATGAGTAACACTTGTATAAACATATAACATCAGCAGAATATTGATAAATCCAGTCATATAAGTCATAATATGAGTAACACTTGTATAAACGTATAACATCAGGAGAATATTGATAAATCCAGTCATATAAGTCATAATATGAGTAACTGTTGTATAAACATATAATGTTCAGCAGCATAATATTGATGAATCTAGTCCTATAAGTCATACTATGAGCAACTCTTGCATAAACATATAACAGCAGCAGAATATTGATGAATTCAGTTCTATAAGTCATAATATGAATAACACTTGTATAAGCACATAACAGGCACCCAATCAACAGCAGTAGAATAAACATAAATCCAGTCCTATAAGTCAAACACATACTGCAAAACGCATACAGAGACACAAATGGGGCGAAAACGACAAGAGGAAACAGAACCTAAGAACACTCTCAAAGGGCCCCCTGTTTTTTGTGTACCAGGCATGTGGCCCTGTGGAACAGCCTTGAAAGTAAGATACGCAATATACCTGACTGCAGGGCCTTCCAACCATCTATTCACAGGTTTCGATGAACGAAAGGTGAGTTTTCTTATCGTCCAAATTCTTAATTTGCACGTTGCTATCTTTGTACTGGACGTAGTATTCTGGACTGAAGACAATACCTTTTAAACGGTGAAAGGTGTCCGGGTCAATAACCAATGTCAGCTGATGCAAAATTGTTGTTAGAGGCTGGGTGATCTGAATGAAGGACAGGTCCCCGGGCGGAGGCGGTGGTGGAGGCGAGGGTGGGTCACCATGCTGATGAGAACCAGTTGGAGCACCTTGGCCAATGGCTCCCCTAGTATCCTTCATTTGCAATGTAAAGTCCTTAAACAAGCAGGTAAGTTGGTTGAATTGTTTCGACTGGCACTGACCAACGGCAGTTTGCTTGGTCTGTGCATCCAACAAAAGGACAAAAGAATTAGGATCGAACTTGACGTCAGTTTCAGGGGAAGCAGCCGCGCCCTTATCCTCAGAGCCATTAGAGTTGTTTTCCAAGTCCAGTTCTCCAAGAATTAATATCCAATCCTCAGCAAACTTCCCTGTGCCACAGCTTTCCATGGCCCGTTTCTTATAACGGCAAGTTACCTTGCCAGGCCAGTCATGTTCCTGAGAACAAACACCACACAAAGCCAATATTACAAGCAAAAGTTCAGCACAGCCCCAAAAATGAAAAAACAATGGCTGTGAGTAAGAGGAGAATGAGTCTGAGGCTTGGATGGGGAACAAGTGGCTGGCACAGGTGGCGCCAACCATATTTATATAAAGTAGCTGCAGCATTTATATCACACGCACCACATTGCCCCCATTGAGTAACAATCTGCGAGCTCAATATTAACACTGAAAAAGCTACTCACAGATTGTTATGCAATGGGGGCATTATCTGAAAACTTCAGGTAATCATTAACAATGGCATTATTCATCTTTAATACTCTGGGGGTTTATTCACAGGTGTCAGTGACGTGGGTGGTAAGGGTACCACCCTTGCCGCGCCAAATCTTTCCGCGCTGTACTTACCGCGACACCTTACCTAACCGCGACTCCAGCCCATGCAAGTGGTGTGCCTCACCGCGCCCACTGCACCCCTTCCCACTCCCTACATTGCCGGGCCCAACCTTGCCGTGAACCTTTTCCCCTGAGAAATGGAACTTTCCCACTCTTCTCCTCCTAATAGTAGCGTCACAAACTGGCGACGTGATTAGACAAAATCTCTACATGTATGGGTCAAAATTATAAGTTCCCATCGGGAGGTACAGTTATTGGAACTTATTAGGCTTTGTACAAGTACAATATTATTCTACGTACATGTACATATGTCTATATATAATGACATTACATTCTATAAAGGATGATGGGCCGCAGGAACCATGTAATAATACTGTACACATAATGATGTAAGTAGCTATAAAGTGTCAGTATGAACTGAAAACTCATACATGTAGTTGTACACTTTCCTTGGCATTTGTGGCGATGCCTGCCGGCCGGTGTGGTGACCACTCTTACCCATAACCCCCTACCCACTCACTTACATGCATTCGCCATTGTTGGAATTTAATTATCAATTTCATTCTCTTAATTCGCTTCGTCCAATAATGGCATACATAGATATGGGGTAAAAGGTCAAAGATACCAAGATATGTCCCCCCCCAGCCTCCCCCCCCAGCCTCCCCCCCCTACTTTCCTTGCCAGCTACGCCTCTGGGAAGGGAGGCCCTCACAGGAGGCCTTTGCATGGGCCTCTTTCCAGCGCGAATACTATTGATGGGAACGTGATGGCTGTCGGCCGGGAGCGCAAAGCTTGAGCGCGATAGGCAGGTGCACGGTTGGCAGGTGCGCAGCATGGGAGGGGAGCGGTATGCATGAGCGCGAAATGCAGGTGAGCGGTAAACATGAGCGCTGTAAGCTATGGAACCGGACGGTAAGATAGTGCTGGAAGGCCCTGCAGTCAGGTATGTTGTGTATCTTACTGTCAAGGCTGTTCCACAGGGTGGATGCCTGGTACACAAACGACAGGGGGCCCGTTGAGAGTGTTCTTAGGTTCAGTTTCCTCTTGTAATTTCCCCCCCAGGCTACATGTTTTCTGCTGACGTGACGGTGATTGCGGATTCAGGAAGGTCTGTGTAACAACTACTGTCACCAGTGAGTAGGGTTTGTGAATTATAACCATTGATATCATTATTCAATGGCTTTAAACATTTCTATAATTTATCTTTAAAAAAAAGTTTCAAATTGATATATGTAATGCTTCTAGGTAACTTACTACATATGTGAAAGAATCCATGTAACAAGTCTTTAACGGCATTTAAAATTGTATATTTTTTACAATACTGAGCTTTGCACATCATAGATAGAACTGTCAGCACTTACAAAGGGGGGTGTGTCAATATAAACACTGTAACTTTCCACTTACTATTAATAACGCACTGTTATAACTAAGTGTGCTTTCACCCGAAAGAGCGTGCTCTGCCACACGTCTAGACGAGTGCTACACTAATTTCCATACTGCCACGCGCTTTGTCCATGTCGGTCGGCCCAAGCATCAACAACAATGGATGGGGGAGGGGTTCGGGGGCAGCAGCAGTGGCGGCGGCAGAGACACCTAAGGGACCGACCTAGACAGCTATAATCTACTTATACCTACCAACCCTTTACCATACAACCTGCACTCTCATTACTTCTCCGACCACTGGTCAACCCACACTATGTAGTTGGATGTAGTTTTAGGTATACTAGTACATATGTATCCTAGGTAAGTATGATGCATGCATCTCTTTTATTTCACTCTAATTCATTAACTATGATCTTTAGTATCACTTCTCATTAATAATCCATGTTCAACTTTATTTTCAGTTTTATTCATTAAATCATTAGGCACCTGAGAAATGTACATATTCTAAGGTAAGTGGTCAGGCTATTACACCTTTCCACCCGAAGCTAGGTGATGGAGACAAATATGAGACATATATAAATTTGAACAAAACTATACAACTCTCTAGCATATATATATAATATATTTTATATATTTAGTCATCAGGATAGATCTAGCAATATTAATGTAATTGAACTTAACTTAGAGCAACTTTGGGATGAACCAATTTTGATATTTTGTTATTTGTATTGAAATACAGCAAAGCATTAATGTGTTTCATTTGATATATACCTGTACTTTTCTCGCTACAGAAGCTGGCACAAGGAAGAAATGCATCAAAACAAAATAAAAAAGATAAAAAATGAGGGAATGTTCACGGCAATGAAACACTCACTAGGTAGGTTGTGCAAAAATATAGATATGATTAAATACAGATGATTTTATATTGTCGCCGTTATGCCATAGCATCGCCATTACGCCATAATTATTACAGATGAAGAGACCCGCCCTGAACACAGTAATTGTATTGTTATAGAATTGAAATCGTTTGATTAATCAGGTTTAACTTTAATATTGACAAAATGAGGCAAAATGACGTCTGAATCATAGGTGTAGGAATCGAAATAATTGTCACAGCCTTCCCAAACTTTATAGACACTGACCAATGGAGTTATAACACTCTACATACAGTATATAATCGATACAGAACAGTACAATGTACAAACCCCACCACACACACCCCACCCACCCCCTAAACCGCCTAGCTTTTACATGCACCACTGAGCAAGCCAAGCCGCCACCGCCTCGGTAAGGTGACAGATTTTATGCCCTTAGCGCGTGGTGACGTCACTAGTCACTCATGGCCGCCAGTAGAAAAGTATGCGAAAAGCCAATATAGAAAAGCACTATGAGCGTGCAACAAGTTGACCCGCCTTTCGCATACTTTCACTAGGGAAATGCGTGAACTCTTACTACAGTGCGTAAAACATCTAATAGGTGCCGGTGTGGGGGTGTCTATTAAATCTATCCCGATCTTACCCAAGCAGCTATTAGAGCCACCTGCAGTTATTAGAATCCAGGCACCAATTAACAAGTGGTCTAAACTCATACCCAGGTAACTTGTTTTATTACAGAAGTATTAGATGAGCTAGAATTGGATGGCCATTCCAACCCCCACCATCCAAACAAGTACTGCCACATATACACCCGGCAATTATTAGAATCCGAGCTATTATTCAACAAATATCACTGATACCCTGGTGGTAATTGGATCTCCGGCCATTATTGGAATCCCGGCTATAATCAAAGGATAAACAGTATGTCTACTGTCCATTATAGTCTTGAATTGTTCGGATCTGCTGGTTTGTTGGATGAGCGCAGATTATGTGTGCGATATGGGCTGGTGAGCACGGGCCTGTTGAGTAACATGGTCGTTATGCGCTGTTGAGCACTGAGCGCCACTGGGTGTAAACACCTCTGGGTCTAGTGTCATAAGTGAGTGAATCTAAAACTTGAATAGGCCAAAGTTGATGCAATTACAATTTAGGGAGAGTGGGCAATGCAAAGTATGTTTAATGTGCTGTAAGTGTTGATTTGGACCGTGTGCTTGAGCTTTGTTTTAGGCAACGGCAGCAGTATAGAGCAGCATGTTTGTGGCACCCCCACCCTGTTTCCCCTGACTGAGTGCATCTGCAGTGTACTCTCCAGCTGCGCGCTCCTTCTACTGCGTCCATCTGCTTCACACTCCCCGATGACCATTCATTATGTGTTCATAGGGGAGCTGCAAAGTCCTATCCTTTAGATATGGGTGGGGGTGGATTGGTGAGTGAGTGAGATTGGTTGCTTTACGCCCTTATCAACACATTCGATATGGTTACATCAAGGATTGCTTAGCTTTTGTTCTGCAATGCTTTAAATACCAGAGATGCCACTCACTTATTTCAACACTAAAACCGAGCATAATGAAAGTACTAAATAGTCATCCCAAAGCGAAAAGGAAAGATATCAAATCAAATGTGGCCCTGTCTCAACACGGGGCCACATTTGTTTATATATTTGAGGTAACATGATACAGTAGGCCTAGTGTATAATTGAGTGACGATAGACAGACAGGATGTGTTTTGTGGTACATTTGTTGAATGGGTGTAATAACTAAAAGTGTAAATCTAAAAGATATGATTAGGCCTACTTGTATTGCGTAGACATACAGAGAACGTCCAAACATAAAATTAGCCCTCCCCTCCCTATTCTTTCGTGCACACATCAACATTGAGTATCCTATCATTATACTATACATAAATCCAGTCAAAACATAAAATTAGCCTCCCATCCCTATACATGATGACCAGCATGAAGAGGTGCGCTTGCCAGAGTGGACACCCTTGGCCTTTCGTAGTGGGAGTGGTAGTGTTCAGGTAGCGCTAAATAGTTGTTGTTTGCCGTAAGTATCTCATAGTAGCAACTGTTCGCAATATTGTTGGTGGTTGGAAAGGGTCTGAGGATCCGAACAATTCGAGACTAAAGCAATTAGATCCTTCCGTTGTAGCGGGGCCGGGTGTATGCGTTCTTAGGGACAAAACCTTGGCCTTCGGCCTTGGTTTGTCCCTAAGAACGCATACACCCGGCCCCGTTACAATGTCAGGTTCTAATCACCCAGTAAACTGTTGTTTAATATCCCATACACTCAAATGGTGACCATAGCAACTCACACATTACAACTCTACACCGACCTCAGTTAGTTCCGATTCCAAGATAACTTGGATCAGGTATTTTATGTCCTATTAGTGCAAGCTTGAAATTCTTTATCTTTATGGCATCAGGTATATCATTTGCAGCTGGCTGGAAATGTTGTATATGCAAACAACCGCTGCCGATCTCCCTTAATACAAGCCCTATGTAGGAGTCCTCAATGGGAATATAAGACATATCCCTGCTAATTTGTACTATTTTCCTTGTCAGGTTCATTGAAAGGAGATATGATGTTCCTAAAGCATATGGTGGAAACACATCATCACTGTAATCATCTGTTGAAACATATCCTTTGAAGTCTGGGTACCTGTGTGGTTTGAAATTTACAAGACATCTCCCTATTTGGTAATCTTGGAACATGACATTTTGCCCATATTTGGTAAGGAGTCCTAGCACCTCAGGTAAATTCACAAAGGTGTCTTCAGCACTTCTCATAATAAACCCGGCCCTGGAACAGGGACTTCTCAACACCCATTTTAAACCACTGATGACTTTTTGAGCCAAGTTGTAATAGCTATCTGTGTAGTTTTGTTGCAAAATATCCCCATAAACGCTGCTCTCAGAAGCTAGAATTGCATTTTCCTCATCAGACCAGCCGGTACCAAAGAGGAATATTAGTCTAAAATTTGAAGTGTTGTTATGTGTCCAAGAGCCCCAACTTTGTCGTACTGTGATCCTAGAAGCTACTGACTGCGGAACACTGGTAACTACAAGAACCACATCAATCTGTGTCTCATCTGCACATGCTTCATCAGGGCTTAAGATACTTTTATACTCATTGGCAAAACAGGAATCACATTTCAGCTTCCATGTTTGCACTGGATCATCCTTAGTTTTCAAGATATTTAATTGGAAGATAGTTTCTTTGAGTACATTCCATTGTCTTTGTGATTTCCTAGTAATTTTCTTCCATTCTTTGCATTTATCTTGCAAGTGTGGATTTAATTTGTATATCACCCTCTCGTCAAGTTTGTTCAGTATCATTCCTTGGTATTTTGGGGAAGTTTCATTAAGCTCCTTGAAAACATGAAGAAATGTTTCAATGTTTGTTTTCCTGTAGTTGGTGATCTTGCGGTCATGTTTGGATTTTGGAACAAATACGACCTTTTGTCCTGGTAGTGGTTGCGGGGCAGATAAGCCTGTAAAAAAGTAAATGAAATGACTGAATAGTTATTGCAGTATGGTTAGAAAAAATGCATTTTGTCCAATTTGTGTATGAAATGTTAAATGGACCCAGAACATACCTTCTGTGATATAGAGAATGATATTAACATCCTGATGAGACACCGGAGGTACATAAACTCTGTTCTTTTTCAGTAGTAAATGTGGAGATGGTTCTATGAATTGTTGTCTCATGTAGATAGACTTAATAATTCTTCTAGATGTCAGGAACATCAACAAAATAATCACAACCAGGATGATGCCCTTTGCTTTCTTGAAGGTTTGCATTTTCCTAGAATAAAAATCGATCTAGTTTTGGTAGGGTGAATAATTAAAATTTTCCTAGGAATTTAATGCATGTAGGCAGGGTTTCCTGTTATGTTATGGTTAATGACTTATTGCTGGAACAATTGCATCAGGTATTCAGACAAAAATGCCTAAGGGAAAAAGCGGGACACTGAAGCCAAGTGATGATACAAATTTTTCGCAAAGTTCTGCGGATTTGTTTGTGTTTATTTTGGTGCTACTTATTAAATTGTAGTTCAACAGGACAGATTTATTGATGAAATTAAATTTGCATTTCTCTTGGTTGACATCAACTTCTTTATTTACATCATGGCGCTCATCATGATGCATGTAGTCCTACATGCTGTTGTTTCCGACCAGCAGAGATCAGGACTATATTTTAGAATGCAAAATTACTTCTATATTGTCATGTACAGTTATTCTGCTTATTTTTTTGCAATAAATAACTCTTATTAACATATTCAAGTGTTTTTTTAATGTTGCAACTCACTTATATGCATTAATACTATTATTATTAGAGAACTATATCCGGATACTCTGCAGGTGCAACTCTGTAACTATAAATGATGACAGTGAAGAAGGGATGGCCTTAACCACCAATAAAGGTAGTTTATTTCACCATAAACAGATACAATTCAATCAATAAGAAAAAAATTTTCAAGGTACGTGTACTCAAGTTGGGAGCGGGAGAGCGAGTGAGGGAAGGAACATATTTGAAGTGGGCGTGGAAGGGACTGACATTGTGACGTCACGCCGTTACCTGGGGGGTAACGAAGGGGGCGTTGCCTGGTGGGCGTTGCCTGGCGTCGTCCCGATATACCCGGTGATACTGCCTGAGGCACCATAAGGCTGTCATATCGGCCACAGGACTGAGTTATGCAGTGTTAAGTCAATGGGCCATGCATATTGACCACATTCAAAGATGAAATCATACTATAATACTCCTGGCTTTCATTCTATCAAGTCAGGTAGGTATCTAAGATATAAATATGGACTTTTTTAAATCATTTATTTAATTTAGTGTATTACTTATTCAGCCCTGCATCTAAAACAAGCAGAGAATATTTTTATTAGAGAATAATAAGTGGGGTAACCACATGGCTATTGTAACAGACCAGAGAAAAATATTTGACACCCTGGCACACATGCAGAGCATTTATAAAACATTATGTCCAGATCTGTGTTGTTCCAGATCTCTGCCTCCTCCTCCTGTAACCTTACATTTGTGATGTGTTTCAGGAAAATGAGTCATAAGTCGCAAAATGGATATTTTTCAAATTGATTTTTCCACAAGATCTCTTTTTTTAAATGTTCTGATTTTCAGAGGGTTTAGCAGTTATAGGGTGCATTGCACTATATACGATAAGATTGTGTCTTAAAGGCCTTGTAACTTGCTCTTAAAATTACAACTACAACAGCTTTATGATACAAGGAATAAGCATTGCAGAATAAAATTGTAGAGGCCTCTTAGTCGTGTATGCTACGAGGGACTTAGAAGGGTCTGGAATATGAACATGTACGCTATACAAATGAAGTGTAATCGTTTTGGAAGTCTTTTGAAAAAATATACACACTGTTGAATATGACATGGGCAGTCAGGTAACAATCAAAATTTGATTACCCACTACTTTTATGCAATCAAAACAATCAACTCTACTCCCTGCTCTTCTCTGTGTGTCCCAAATGTTTTGGTTTTGTGTGTGTGTGGGAGGGGGGCTGAGGTGGCATATAACAGAGATAGGAGAGGAGAGAAAGATACAGTGATGCAGAGCGGGAGGGAGAGGTTATGATCATTGGACCAACAGTAACATTTATAAGGAGAGAGGAGAGAAAGAATAAGGATAAAAGCAAATTAAAAGTAGACCTAATAAACATTCTTACACAAATGTAGGCACCCATGAATATTTAGCTTTAATTTTCTTAATTTATACTCAGAAGGAAATACCCTGCCAATTGAGTAGTAATTTTTAGGGATGAAAAGTGACAACAATATTACGCTACATCTCCTTCATCAATTTGTGTTACACTACGTATAACAACTGCCCCTGCCCCTGACATGCTTTATCACAACTTATATATATACATAAAACAACTGTACAATAAATCGGTTTCCATGGTGACAGATATCTTGCTATATACCTATTGCAATAACAAAATGTATTAATCTGGAAATAAGTATTAGTTAGGTTTAAAGGTATATTCATATTATTTCTAACTTTAACTCCCACGCACAGCATCTTAGACACTGTTTGAAATTAGGTGGGGATAAAGCCCTC
Source organism: Sthenelais limicola (assembly GCA_942159475.1). Classification (NCBI taxonomy): domain Eukaryota; kingdom Metazoa; phylum Annelida; class Polychaeta; order Phyllodocida; family Sigalionidae; genus Sthenelais; species Sthenelais limicola. The sequence goes on from OW804099.1 coordinate 107,517,153, forward strand.
GAAAAGGCCTCATAGCATTTCTTAGGGCATACAGTGTTACAAATGATGAGATTGTGATTGATGTTAGGGCCATGGGTTCAACAGTCAGGTGTGACTAATATGTCCTAAGATATGCTACGAGGCAACTAAGAGGGCTTTATCCACATCTGTTTTGGTGGACATAAATTCTTAACTTTACGAGGGCTCTGAGAGTATTCTGAGAGTAAAATCGTATATAGTGCAATGCAACTTTTGCTAAGAGGGAGTTACAAGGCCTCTAAGATTGGTTTAACACAGAATCGTATATAGTGCAATGCACCCATAGTCATATAAATCCATTTGACAAATTTCAGGTCATTGTATTGAATATATCATTGGGTTTTTAAGGCCTTTTTATCAAGTATATTTAGTAACTTTACTGGTTTTTCAAAAATAAAAAGATCAAACTTAAAATATAGAAATACATGTTAGGTACTCTAGTGTTTACTCTTATTGGAATCCACTTGATCTCCTCTTTTCAAATATTGTGATATCACAAAATCCATTTTTTGCGATTTATGACTCATTTTTCTAAAACAATCACAAGAATCACAGTGTGGCAAATACAGTGCCAAGAATCAGTGCAAACTCTCACCCAAGTGCTGTTGCTTTTGAGACCGTTATATCTTCTAATAAACATCGCCAAACACACAAGTTGATTGCAGAGCGTCAGCAACAAAGACACAAAATTGTACAGGATTATTGCAAGGCTTATACCGAAGCAATCTTACATCAATCAGCGAATCCAGATGTCCTTGTCAATAGAACTTGCTTGTTGATCAAACCCATCCCTCCAACGCATGGACACAGGGCCCCTTCAACTGTCTCTCAGTTGTGAAATGTCACATATTGTTGGTGACGCTAGTATGGGATTAATGACCCGAGATTTGGTGGCTAAGGCTGTCTGTGGTGAAATAATGGCCAAGCCACCACATTATTGCGACCTTGACCTTGTCCTATTTGGCTGGGTTAGTGTGCCTAGCAACTTAAAAAAGAAATAAATAAAAATCTGAACTTGTAGAAATGATTTTAATATTGTTTTACCCAGATAGTGAGGTTTTCCTCTTGATGGAAATCAAGGAATAGCGATTTCAGAAGCCATACAGGTTTATGTTTGAGCGAGCAAGGCGGAAGCAGTGTGGAGACTTTTGGCATAGCCCCTCTGTGCATGGTGCACTTGGCATTGCATTGTGTACTGTAGTCTATATAGCGCACAGAGGATTTAGTTTGAAAGTCCCCAAACCAACCTTGAACTCTGAACGGTCCGAGGTGCGCCTACATTATGGTTTTAGTTCCTTTATATTACGTCAGTGGCCACCACCAAAACTGAAACAACCCACAGAGCAGCAGTTTTACTTCTTTAACTGGCCCCTATGACACGCCTCCCTTTATATAACAGCATGGTGTGAAACTGGCCGGTTAAAACTATCCAGCAAACCCCCAGAATCCAAAGATTGGTGACTAACCTGACAATATTGCCCAGTAACTTTTTTAACTTTGACAATGTCGGATAATTTGCTGGAGTGGTTACAAGAATGACTTGTACAGAAAGGAGCGGATCATATAGTGATGGCAGCACATCATCCAAACCACTCTTGGTTGGCTTTAATATCTAGACAAGATAGATTGACAGTAGATTGATGATGGGATTGGTTTTTCCGGGCTTCTCTCAATATACTCAAATTTCTACCCTTCACCATCAATATATGGAAAACCTTTCTCATCAATTGAACACTGTTATCAGCACTAGCGGCTGGTAAACGCTAGACTTGCCAAACACATATGGAAAGTAGAGAACCTGGTTGTTGTAAAAAGAGTCTGCGATAAATTGCCAGTAGACCCAAGCTGGGATGAAGGGGAAGAGGAACTACATGAGAAAATGGTCAAATCAGAGTTTCAACAGAATGCTGTCTTCAGGAATCTCTTGGTAAATGAGCAAAATGCAGACAAATTCTATGAAATAGTGATTTCTCTGAAGTGGAGAACCAGCTTCTGGCACCCAGGCATCAGAATCAAAGATGGCACCAGATAGATGCTAAACTCTCGCTTCTTCGTAGGAGAAAATAGATTTGGTCAGATCCTGACTCTTGTAAAGGCATCCTTCGCTCCAAACACTAAGAAAAATGAAGCACCGGCTCACTTGAAACAGATTTACTATACATCTAGACCAATTACGTCCATAAACATGGAAAGACTTAACTAATTGGTAATTGGTGACTTGCATAAGTGCCTATCTTTGACCAATCTACATGTGATTGCCATTTGCCATCACTTAAACTTTAGCAAAGTAGCTTAAAACATCATACTTATGCTCTATTTCAAGAGGAAATGCACTAAGTGACACCTAGAAGAGGACAAGAGCTTTGTGATCTAGTTCCTATCCCCCAAGAGAAACCAATATTATCTCAACAGTAATGGGTCTGGACATGAATAGATATAATTATCACCCTGCTGAATTGTCTAGATCTCCACACCAATTCATCCCCTACTGGAAGATTGCTGTTCGAACACCCAGTCAACAACTCCAACACCAATGTACCACCTGTTGCTCTTCCAAGGCAAGACCCACAAGTGCCAAAGCAAGAAGGTCCAAACCGATCGGACTGTCAGCTCAAACCTCAAGCCTAGCGGAACGCATATTGGTAGGTTTCATTTAGCTGTTCAGCAAGAAAGGCAGAGCTATTGATGGTCTGCCTCCTACACAGGCTGCACTCATTGAATACACTATTATTCATTGAACATTATCTCACTTAATTTACAATCAAACACAAATTACCACATATACACACATTTATTTGTTTAAAACAATGTTATTTACTCCTTTACAGCTGGCTGAAGCACCTGAAGCAGGTGGTGGACCCTGAGAACCTGAAGCAGGATGAGATGATCTCTTTGGGCTGCATACCATGCAAGCCAGCAAGCCTCACAACCACCTAAAGACATGAATGTGGCTCTAATGTCCTTGCTACCCCTTTTCCATGATGAGGCAAAATCTTTAACCATGATCCGCCACTTGATGGACATAGTGAAGATGGACATTGATGTCCTGAATCCTGGCCAGATCCCAGTCCTCACATGTGACCAGCCACTCTAACTCTGGCAAAGCAGATCCAATGGAGCTGGCCTACAAGTTATGGCAAAGATGGATTTGTAGTGATGCTTGGTGGCCTACACATCAAGATGGCATACCTCAAGGTGCTTGGTGATCTTCTAGAAGGCAGCAGCTGGACAGGAGCTCTAGTTCAGGCCGGGGTTGCTACCAGTGGAACAGCAGATTCCTTTCTGAAAGCATCCCATGTGACACGCACAAGATGGGCTCACCAGGTCATAGCAAGTTGCCTGTATCTACTTCAGCAAGTCTTCAGGGAGTACATCCAGACCTTGAAAGATGCAAGAGACCATTTGCCATTTGAAGACTCATGGGATGCAAGGTTCCATGCATGTCCTCAATTCCAATGCTGGTACTTGATCCTACAGCTGGAGCTGGCTGTGATGGTCTATGTTAGATCAATATGTGAGGCTGACTTCCTGCTCTACATAGAGGCCCTGTCTAAGCTCGTCCCTTAGTTCTTCGCCCTGGACCATACACACTACTCAAGAAGGGTGCCTATCCACCTACGAGTCATGGTGTCAATGAAGCAACTCCATCCCATGTGTATGCTGAGTTTCTCAAGGGGAACTTTGTTGTCAAGAGGTCAAAGCGTGCATTCTCTGCTGTTGCTATTGACAAGGCCCATGAGCAGAACAATGCTTTCGTAAATGCTGTGGGCCTGAAGGAGAACCCTGTGGCACTTTGTCGATGGATCGTAAGTCGTCCCGAGATGGCTCGTTTAATTCAGGAATTTGAGGGACCAACCGAGAAGAGGCAGGACACAGATGGACGTCACCATGAACAGAAGAGACATGCACAGATGGCATTTAGAAGACTCAACTCTGTTACCAAAAAGGACGCTCATCGGCTCCCAAATATTCAAGACCTATTCAATAGCTTTGCAGGATCAACTGTTTTTTCCACCATTGACCTAAAAAATGGGTACTGGCAGGTTTAAAAAGCTGATCGTATTATATCATATTATTATATTATACTCACCTTGCTATTAACGTGTATTATCATTATGTCCTATTGAATGTGTTAGTTAGTTTGCTAGTCAATTTTTTTTGAACCTGTTAAAAAAATGTAGAATGCAGCAGCAGGTAGAAGGCCACAAATGTTCTTGTGTTACCTGTTCTCGACTGTTTTACTGTTAATCATGTCTTGAGATGCTGGATAAGTAAAATCTTTACAAAAAAAAGAAAGAAATGCACTCAGAAAGTATTGAAAAGACTGCATTTGTGTGCCACAGAGGCCTGTTTCATTTCCGAAGAATGCCTTTTGGTCTTATTAATGCACCTGCTGTCTTTCAACGGGCCATGAATAAAATGTTTTTTTGAATTTATTGGAAAATTTTGAATGACTTTTATAATCGATATTGTAGTCTATTCTAAATCTGAAGGTGTTACGGATTTAGAATAAAAAAGTTGACGTATTACTATGTGAGAGGAAACATGCAAAGCCAACCAACCCTTGGATGATTAATTAATAATCAAATACTCACAGTACAACGATGACCTAAACCATTCAGAAAATAAGGTAGATCTTTCTGCACCAGAAATATTCACCCAAACCTCAGCCCCTGTAACAAAAACGGACACAATAGCCACACAAACAGCAACCCCAAAATCTTAATTTCGAAAGAAATCTATTTATTATTCACAATGAAATCGATTTGTAAAAATGACCACACAATTTAGTTCATTTCTGACCCACAAGGTGATGTTAATAGACAAATAGATGGTTGATAGAGAAATGGATAGTTAATAGACGCATGGGTCGTTAATAGACAAATGGGGCTTTTTGCTATATAAATCATGTGAAAACTAGGCGGAAATAATAACTATCGATCTATATTTACTCTTATATTTCTCTAGATATATAATGTATATATATTATGGTATTGACACCTGAATCTGTTTTGCTGTGTCGTTGCCAAGGAGGTTACCGCGCCAAGGCATTCCCTAGCCGGTCGCGGTCGAGTTTGGACCAGGAAATTTTTTCTTGCTGCGAAGTTCCTGTGATTACCTCAAAATGACCATCTGTAATGCTTGTGGGTACGCACATAAACATGCGGCCACATCTGATCCCAGTAAGGCTACTTGCAGGTATTATCGTGAAGCCTGTGACAAAAGTATTGTGCAATCTGGATCGGCTGATGATTGGAAGTTGTATTTGGACCTTGACTCTCTATGTGCTTACAATGAGAAGGACGATCGTGCAACTTCCCCTATTGCTAATGGGAATCCTAAAGATCAACTTGCAGCTTGGCAGACCCAATTTAGTCTGCAAAACAGCAGAATGGAAGATATGCTGGAACAAATACATAGACTGACGCTTACCTTCCAGTCCTCCATGATCGGTAAGGTTGAAGGAGGTGGTGGTGCGCCGACTGCTGGTGGTGGTGCTCCGCCTGCTGGTAGTGGTGCCTCGACCGAGTCGAAACCTGTAGTTAACTCCATTGTGACACCTATAGCTAACCCCGGTGTGACTCCTGTGGTAAATCCCGTTGTGACGCCTGGACTTAGAGGACCAGGTCCTATACGCTCTGTCCCTTTGGTGAATACTTCGACTACTCCCACTATGCCTGTCACTACTACGCCTGTCACTCCGTTAGGTGTGGGCAGTCAACAAAACACCAATACTGTACTGACCTCTGCCTGGTTGTCCGATCCGGTGTCGACGGCTTAACACCAGATCAACGCGGCCGTAGATCCTGAGACTGTCAAAAGGAACATCGGTATGGTATTTAGGCCCGAATATTACTATCAACACTGTCTAAATAACATTCCTTTGAAAAGTGTCGACCACAAAAAGATGACGTATCGCCAGTTGATGTATGACAATTCCTCCAGTTCCCATAGGTTCTTGGCACTATGCATTTTCTCAGCTAGGGTCCAAGAAAAACTTTAACCAATACATTTAATGTTCATTACATATCAAATCCTATGCATTTCATCATTATTTGTTATAATTGGATAATTTTCAATTTGTTGAATAAATTAGTCGTTAATAGTCGATTTTGATGATTATTTAGAAATTTAGCAACTCCATGGTTAAAAAAATTGATTTTTGCCCCCAAAATGGGATTTTTATTTCAATTGGGGTAAAAATGCCAAAAACGTGGTTCCACAGGTTTGTAGAACCATCCAATCAAAAAACAAATCTAATTAATGGTATTAATTTTTTTGTATTAAGCCCATTTAATCACTTTCCACTGTTTGGGGCCACATGTTGTCAAATTGGTGGAATTAGCCATTTATATTTATTACCTGTGTCTACTTGTGTTCAGAGTCAACTGAATCACTTTGAAATTGTCCATCCTTGTGAGTCAGTGATCCTACACTGGGATCCACACAAGACACAGACACTAAGAAAACAACATACATCATACAAAACTACATCTTTAAATGAAATTTTTTTTATACAATCGTTTCAGGCCACTAAGTCCATCATGGGAAGGGACCATATATTTCCCCAGTCATATGCAGTAATGATTGTGTGTACAAATTTTACATGAAGTATAATATATCATATTGATTTAGATATTATGAAGACAGTTATAATTGAATGATCCGGAGGTGAATGGCACCAGAGTATCGTCATAACGTGATGGGAATGAAGGGAAGTCTTGGGCTATTTAATTTCATAAATATGGATTCTTTTTGTAAATTGACACTGTCAAGACCCTACCTGCTTCCCTCTCCCTCCTCCTGCTCCCGATGCATTAAGATCTTTTCATTTAACCATGTAATTCCATGTGCAAACCATTGCCATATACAGCCATGCACATGTTCACTGAGTAATGTTTGCGGAGTAACACCTGTTTCTTTTGGTTGAGCAAGGAGGCCTGGGGCTGGCTTAAGGTTGATGTAACATGCCCTTTGATTGGTAAATTTTTTTCCTTACAAACCCCACTGTTACTGAGGGATCCTTGTTCGCTCACCATGTGTTGGTACAATGTCAATCCAAGCTGTGGTAAATAGGGCTTGTGGAATCAGTTATTACTCAGTTATAATAGGAGCAAGACCCTGTTATATTGGAGGTAATCTCACTCTATGGCTTTTCCCTAGGCCAGGAGATATTGTTTCTGGCGATTGGAAGTCGGGAAGTAGAATTTTCACACGATCTAGCGAAGGTCGGAATTATAGTTGATAGTTCAAGAGTCGTAGGGCGTGGCCTAAATTTTAACTGATATGACTGAGGCATATGATATAATGCCATTAAGACGCCTCATCATCCAGCAAAAAGAAAGTTGCTCACTCAAGATGATGCAATTTGTATTTTTGTTCAGTGCTGATGATATCATTTTTGCCACTTCTTGATTGAAACTATTTCCTTTGAGCCTGTTGTCTACAGACTTAAAGGAAATAGTAATGTATACAAACGGGTAAAATAAGTTGTGGAGAACTAAACTTCTCTCTTACAGAATAAATATTATAGATTAGATATATCTGTGTATAATATAGAGTACATGAACATTCAAATGAGGTGCTAGCCATTTGAACACTAATTAGACAAGACTGCATAGCAATCATGTTTAATAAGTGTTTAATTACTAGTATCCTACCAAGTTCCATTCACTATTTATTATATACCCCTACAATCACAACATATTGAAATATAAACCTTTGTTTTTGATTGTATCAGTATGACATATCATATTCTACTTAAAATCAAAATAATATAGAGTAATTTATATTTTGTGGAAAACCATACTAATACATCTCAACAAAGGGAAATGTTAGGGGCGACCAAAGCCCCATACTTTCTATTCACTTACCTTCAGTTGAAGTCTGCTGTAAGTTGAAATATATATACGTCATATATACTCAATATAGATCTGTTTATTTATTCCAAATCCCACCAAGGGAACCAGTTCTGGAACTGGGCTGAGGAGTAGGATCTTGAAGCGTCTGCTGGTAGTGAAGGTTTTTTTTTCTATTTGCATTGATCACAAAGGAAAGTATGTGTTCAGGGAAATGAGTCACATGGTTGATTCTCATGATTGGTGGACACAGGAGGGGGTCGGTACCATCCTTAAAGGGCTTTGGGTATTCCTCTAAAAACATGATGTATACATTTGGGTTTTTTTGCTAATATGTTCCTAATATGAATTTTGACCATTGTGTACTCAATTTTATATATCTGTTTATGTATCAGTTGAATAATTTGTGTCATATCCTCAACAAACATGGATTTTGACCCCTTTTTTCAGCCTAATAACATGAAAATTGATGTTTGGGTGGTCATCCAAAAAAAACCTTCAGATATATACGCACAAGGTATAATTAATGTTATGGATAATTCTATACAATATAAAATGTTCGCAAATAGTTTAATGTTAATACATTTTACTGTGATTCTGGATGTTCGGTTAAAGTAACAACACCGTTAGGTTATGGTAACACAACAATTATACTTGTTGTGTGTGTGAGTTGGGAGGAGGTTGGGGCAAATATATGGGATGGGGAGGGAATTCTGGATGGATGAGTGCCATGATAGGGGTCGGTTATATAATTGGGTATAAGAATTCTGGAGACCCAATAACACACAATTCCTGGCAAATGCTCTGATGTTTCTTTGTTTGTCTGTTGTACTTTCATTGGATTGTGCCATATCAGCGGATCAAGTGCTCCCCAGTAGTGGGAGGTTTTCTGACCCTGCTGGACACAATGGCTTTTTGAACATATTAAATGAGACAACAATCTACCAACAAGTCAACGCCTTAGTGGCAGTTCTCATTTGAAGTTGGATGATGTAAATGAACTTTCAAGAATGCAATAAGGCGAAAGAGAAGAAAACATATTATCAATATATTTAAATTATGATACTAGATAACGATCATACTTGTATACAAGACAAGCTTGTCATATTTACATACAGGGAATACATTAAAGGAATATTTGGTAAGTAACCGGATATCCAATTAATCAGTACAGGAATTTTTCGTCCTGCCATATAGAATTCTCTCTAGCTTGGGACGTGCAATCACTTGGTTTTAGGATTTGTTGATATGGGGTGGCTAAGCCATTCCAATAGTAAGGGATTGTGTAGTATATATAGAGTTACACACATTAATTCTGATCTGGGATTAGGACATAACATTACAATCCTGTCTGGGTGATGCTGACGTCATCTGATGTTTATAAGTAGTAGATCTCAACACTATCTTTGTGCATGATGAATAAGCCTTTAAATTAAAAAGCTTTGACATGAGATTGCATTTAATCAAATAGAGCTGACATAATAGGGGATTTGCATAGCCGCCATTTTGAATCTGGATTCGCATGGAATTATGGGACTAATGGTACAGTCTAAAACCTATGGAAAACATGCCATGTTAAGCATCGAATATTTATCAATGCTCTAATTTCAATATCAATGTGTTATACATGTTCCCATGACACAAGTTCCCATATTTCCCATCATGCATTTGGTTTTCATAGATCGTTTTTGCAAGCTCTGATATTGGTGAAAACATTCTTGCAATTTTCAATAAAAATATTGCCTAATATGTGTATGTCAGATTTCAACAGAATCCATCCCAGCATGCACTGCAGTTGACATGCGCAGTGAGACATGCAAATCCCCTATTGTACTTGCCCAGCACTGCCATTGTTGATATCGCTCACCAAAGAAGAAAACAATAAAAGTTGGTCCTGTGACCAACATTAAAACAGACATATGATCAAATACAGTATGCTCTCAGGAAATAAATATGAATAGCAGAACCAACTCTACGATTAAATTTAAGTTATGGTAATGGCCATTTAGTATGATATCGTTGCCATGACCGAACCAGACAATAGCGGGTCAATTAATGTTGATAAATAAGTCAAAATTAATGTGGACGTATGTATATTGAATGGATAATTGCATTATCTTTATTGAGTGAACAACAAAACTGACTTTAATGCAGATATATCAGTGACCAAAGCCTTGAATCCAAAGTAAACACCAATACAATATGTGATGTGTTTCAGAAAAATTAGTCATAAGTTGCAAAATTGAAATTTTTCAAAGGGTTATTTCATAAGATCTCTTTATTGAAATGTTCTTATTTTTTTGTGAGTGTAGCACTCATAGTCAGATGAATACATGTAACAAATTGTGGAACATTGTATTAAATATATCCTTGTGTTTTGAAGGCATTCGTATGGAGTATATTTAGCTACTTTATTGGTAAATTATCCACCCAGAAACATTGCAAACCTTTTTTCAAAAATTAAAATATCAAACTTAAAAATATAGAAATACCTATTAGGTGTCCCAGTGTTTACTATTATTAGAATCAGCTTGATCTCTTCTTTTCAAATACGGTGATATCCCAAAATCCATATTTTCCGACTTATGACTTATTTCTCCAAAACGGATCACATATGAGTTAGGTGCATATCTATTGGAAATAGTTAACAACAGTTACTGGGATTAACAGTCATTTTCGCAACTGATAGGGTACTAATGTCCTACCCTTCAAAATTAATGATGTGTATTGTATATCATAGAGAATAACAGTATTCATAAGCCCCACTGTCGTCCCTTGATAATGCGTTAGGTATGGTAATGATCTTCTTGAATGATAGAATGAATCGTTACCATAGCCCAACATTCTTTCAAGAACATCTCAACAAATATATAGAGAACATATATTTGTTTACTATTAAGTAAAGGGAGTCTTGGTCTGTCCAATATGATAAATTAGTTTTTCATTATATATGTTCATACACTATGTGGAAGGAAGTGAACTAAGACTATGTTGATGAATATTGCTAGATGAGAATTCTTCCATTATATCTAAAGATCAATAACAAAGAAATGGGGTCTACATAATCAGTGTATTCATGATATAAAGATGAGAAAACAAATATCGAACATCTTCTGGGGGTTACATTTGATGGAATGATAATACAAAATAATATATGGAGGCATAAATACTGTCAAATCCAGGCCTTAGGTATGGTATTACTGATTCCTTGGATATATGTTCCCATGATCCTCCTGGGTCTCAATTTTGATGAATAGGGTTCTCTTTTTCCATGTTAAGTATTCACAATATGACTTTATTATATGGTATAAGGGAGGACAAATTATGATATAATTATTTTTTAGGGCCTTCTGCCGATAGATCAGTATCACTGTTTCATCTGTGTCCACCAGTCATGAGAATCAACCATATAGCAATATAGCAAAGTAAAAATGGTTATTCCACTGTTGCTTCGTAATGAAACCTCTCCTCAATAAAAACAGACATGTATATATGTCAGTTCCAGTCGGTTGTTCAAACAGGCCAAAATGTACCTTCGAGATCGAAATCATATAAAAAAGTATGCTAACATGTTTCTATAAGATGCTACTGTTGACAGAAGGTTATAGCTGGATTATGTGGATTGGTTCAATGGAAAATCATGCTAGTTTACACAAGTAACTATTTTCACTAAGGCAATATTTGCCACAATAGTTTTTTTGTTTTGAAATAAAACCATCTTCATCCAGCAAACCAGGTGAATTATGCTATTGTAAAATTGACAAGCATAAATTGTCTAATTTGTGAAGTTAAAGTTGTCTCATTCAGCCCCACATTCGTCACGCCCCTACCGGCCAGAAGGCTACCTACACTTTCTTACCGCCACAACGCTCACAGATTCCAAAGTCATTCCAAAGTTCAAAGGTACAGGTGAGGTCCAGGTCTGACCGTTATCTCAAATTCGATCACATGGGAAGGGAGGGGAGGGGCTGACCGCCAGGTCAGGGGAGGGGGGGGAACACTGATTAAAGAGTGGGAGGGAGAGGGGAGGGGAGATAACCCGTGAGCCTCATTTTGATAATTTGTCTGTCATTGTTATCCTGTGGCTGATTGGATCTCTAATTTAACCTGTCGATTAACCCATTCGAGGTGCGCGGGAAAACTGCGTCATCAGTTGAGAACGCCCGTCAGCAATGTGCGTCACTATGGGAGCGCATATACAATGTAGCGTTATTCTCTATGCGACGTCGTCATCCCTGACGTCAGTGACGGACAGGGCGAGGCATGACGCACACTGAGATCGCATTAAGAACATATATGTTTCAATTCTCTTTAATTCCTTTATTTTACAACCAAATACTCCAATATTCGGTATTATAAGACAGTAGATCCTACTCATTGTGGATCATGAATAAGTTTCACATAGATCATTGGATTGGCAATGAAATATAAGGTAAAACATTGATTTCAACAGCAATATGACTGATGCAACAATGGCGGACATTATGAAGCTCATATTGTTATGGTATAGGGAGAGGAAAACAGGATTTACTCTTAACAAATTCATTTTGATGGGAGGGAAAATCATGTTAGGTACCTTTCAATGATATATCATATAGTATGGGGGTGTTAAATTAGATTTTTGAAGCCATTTCAATTGTGTATGATTATTGATCTTTTGCTCGGAAAATGCGTCGGCGCCCCCCGCCGTCGGCGCCATTTTTGAAAGTCCTTCTGGTGCTGCAATAATCCTACATTTATTTTCAATTGGGTTGAGTTAAATGCCTATGACAATGATTTTAATTTTACAAAATGGATGAGATATCAGATACAGAAATAACTTTTTGAAAGAACAGTAATAAAGAATGGTTTATTTTTTTAAATAAAATGGATTTTCCCCAAACCATATTTTATAATGCATTAATGCAAGCCACGCCCTATGGACGGTAATGCATCAATGCAAGCCACGCCCTATGGGCGGTAATGCATTAATGCAAGCCTCGCCCCTATCATGGGAATGCATAAATGCATGCCACGTCCCCCTCACAGGAATGCATTTAAGCATTCCACGCCCTTAATGGGTTAATTGGTCCAACGAGACCTAAGCCAATCAGCGCAGGCCCAGTGTATTCGTTTGAATCTGTCTAGTATAAGAATAAACATCAGAGTTAGTTCGACCTCTTCTAAGGATCATACTGATTTGAAGCATACATCTCTGTGTGTTGCGTTGATTAAAGTCTCGCCCAACTACTGACCCTGAATTATTACGAAGAATGGCCCGCATTTTTTCACTATGTTGTAGATTTGTTATCATCTGAATTCATTCCAAAACTCTGTCCGAAACTTATTTAATGGAAGATAAATAATCCATTTCATTGGATTCAATTGAAATATCAAGGCATTTAATCTCAATTGCCAAAGTGAACACACAAGGGATAGAGTGGCACCCGGTTGACACTGGTTCTCTCCGCACTCCTTACACTCCTCCCCAACCAACGAAAATAACATTTTTGAAGGAGGTGAACATATTCAATGACTGAAGAAATTTTGTGCATAATAATAATAACATACAATAACGATCCGAGAATAACAGCAAAATGTCTGGATTTATTCATTCATAGAAGCAGCTCCAGGATTGAGAGTTGTATGAATAATCCACCACTCATAATGTCCTCATAACACAGGACAGTTGTCCCTCACCTGCTTCTTCTGAATTGGAGATAATCATTTTTGGTTAGTTGAAATCACTGATAGTGTCCTAAGATCCCTTTTTTATCAGATCCGTCCTGAATTCCTTTCCTTTCCATCTATATCTTTTTTGCAAGGTGTCCACGTGTGTTTCTCCAATTCTCCTTAACTATCTCTCCTGGAATTGTTTTCTCAGTAACAGACTTTGTCCCCTTCATTGAGAAAGGCTTCACTAACGTTCAGTCTTGTAATATGACATAGAAATATTATGAATATGTATGTAGTGGATCGGAGGTTATAAATAGCCTTTCAGTGTCAGGAGTGTGTATTGATCAAATGTCCTTGACACTCCCGTGCTTCGGTAACTGAGGATTTCCGGTTCCGGTCATGTAGGTTGAGGAAGTTCGAGCTAAGGCTTGATTCTTTTTTTTCAGATCCAGACCAACAAAAGAACTGTCTCTCTCTAGTTTTTGACATGAATCTACTTCTTAGCACATTACATAGGTCTTGCCATAGCTCACAAATCAAACTATTCTAATCGTTGGTACACTTCATATCGATAATGCCCAGCTGATCATTTCACCTGGTCTATTCTAGTCAATGGTCATACGGTTAGGTTGATTTCGCCGCAGGTTAAAAACAGGAGACCATTTAAAAACAATCATGCTTATACATCAACAAACAATTCTCTATACCTATCTAGCACGGCAATTTCCAGTTGCTTATGGTCAGTGATTGTTTTCAATTTTACTGGAAGGTCGTTCCAGTAGGATATACCCTCATACATAATAGATCTTTTGTATCATTCCGTTCTTGGAAGTGTCATCTGCATGAACAGGTACCAGTAGTAGCATTCAACTGTCGTCGTCAACATTGCTGCTATTGTTATTATTACCTGTATCGTAATTATATTATTATATTTAAAATGTACTGAGAATGACTTTGTGGTAGTTAACTGATAAAAATAGACCAACCATACACTTTTTGCTGTGTTTATATAATCCTTATGCACTGAGAATGACCCATTGGTACTAAAAGTGAAACAAAATGTGCCGAGCATGGCCTTCTGGTAGTACAACCTACAGCGATTTTTAACTGAAACAGCATGTACAGAGGATGACCTCTTGGTAGCGGGTTGGATCTATGTACGGGGCATGACTTATCGCTTCAGTCCGCCCATGCATAGTATAGAGCCTATTGCGCTAACTCAAAAAGAGTTTATATATGTGGCTCGTCTGCTGGAATAGAAGCTGCGCAAAGGAGTAGACAAGGAAGGGATGGCCTTGAACCACCATTAAAGAGGGTTTATTTCACCATAATAACATACATGAATAATCAATAAAGAAAAATACACGTGTGGGTTAATCGACGGGGAGGTGAGGAGTGGAGTGTTTACCTTATGGAAGGTAGGAGGGCATTGTGACGTGGTGTGAGATGATTGGGTGTCGCGGGAGGCGTGGTTCCCAAGCAGCGTTACCTAGCTACCTTGCCAATATATCCGGTGACGGTCACCTACACATATGTGGCTCGTCCGCTGGAATAGAAGCTGCGCAACGGAGTAGACAAAGAAGGGATGGCCTTGAACCACCATTAAAGGGGGTTTATTTCACCAAACCAAGGCCAAACCGCAGTCAGTCATGAAGAGATAAGTCTCATTGAATCCACTTTGAGTTTCATCTCCAGGGCGGGCGTTATGTAGGACTCCACGCACGACGATCTCCAATTACCTCTTGCCTTAATGTCTGATAGATGTACGCCCAAGGACGCCATATAGGTAGCCCCTCCTCGTCTCAAAGATTGAGCGGAAATTATCCCCTTAATCCTAGCACGTGAGACCAGAGCTTGAAGACATTTTTTGAAATTGTTATAAGAAGGGTTTGCACATTTAGATGAATTAAATAGTAGTGACGAAATTGGCATGAAGGAAGCAAAAGAGGTCCTTTCCAGCCCGTAGACGGCACACAGGGCATGGTCCTCTAGCCTGACAACAGGAACTTGGAAGGGTATAGTTGAAGTTTTGGAAGAGGACACATTGATGATCATACCCCAGGGCATAATATTGACATCCTTCCGACGAAGCACATGTGGTGAGGGTATGATGTGTCCGACCCTTAGCAAGGATCTAAATAAGAAGAGAATCATAGACCACATCAGTGACTCAGAATTTGAAGAATGGTTGACAAGACTGGCCATCCGTAGAAGGTGGTGTGGAAGAAGAGGGTCCGAAGGAGTTGGAGCCGACCTAGGAAGACAAACGATGCCCTTCAGTACTGACTTGAGAGCCGGATGAGATAGGGGCGGGTACTCCAAGAACCGAAGTCAAGCGCCAAACGTGATGCCACACAGATACGTAGTGACAGATGAGACTTTCATAATTGAAGATAGATATGCCATCACCAGACTCTGGAACAAGTCCATTAACAATGCCCTTAGCTAGCTGATATGTGTTTTTGTTTCTATTGAAATGACAGTTCTCAAGGACGATATAGGATTCTCGCTGTTGCTGTTTCAATATATCACGTTCATCTTTAACTTTGTTAGACTGAGACACTACATGGGCTGTGGATCGTTCCTGGATTCTAACCTTCTGTTCGACCATATGTAAGTTAGCTTTCGTAACCATCTGTTGTTCCAAATCATTTACCTTTGCTTTAAGTGAACGTTGAAGAAGCTCATTAATGAGTTTAACATGGTGGTTATGTCCATCTAATAGATTGTCGACTCGATCATACATAGCATCCATGTCATCATTTAAAAGCTGTCCTTGTTCAGCTAGTTTGCCTGCCATCTGTTCATATTTAATATCATCCCACACAATTTTTTAGAATTGTTTTCTGTTATCGGTGAAAGTTCCTCACTGGTACGCTTTCCAATGCTTGGGGTGCTACTAGCATTAACCTGCGAAAAGCCCTGGTTGCTTGTCATGGCAGTTGCCTGCAGTGTCGCTCACCTGTCACCTGTGCTTCGAGAAAATGTTCAAAACTCGTAAAATTGAATATTTAAAAATTCCTGACACAACGGAATTAAAGTCCACAACGTATAGCCAAGAGACTGTTAAAATCAGTTATGATATAACCATAACAGAGAGTGTAGTCCAAAAAAAATCTACAACATCGCATAGTTCACCTGGTTTTCATGATGGAGATGGTTTTATTTCAAAACAAAACACTTTGCCTCTGTAAATCTAGTTACTTATGTAAACTAGCATGATTTTCCATTGAACCAGTCCACATAGTCCAGCTCTAATCTTCTGTCAACACTAGCATCGTACAGAACCATGTTAGCATACTTTTTTATATGACTTCAATCTGGAAGGTAAATTTTGGCCTGTTTGAACAACCAACCGGTTCTCACATATATACGTGTGTTTTTATTGAGGAGAGGTTTCATTACAAAGCAAAGGTGGAATAACCATGTTCATATTGCTATATTGCTATATGGTCAATTCTCATGACTGGTGGACACATATGAAGGAGTTATTGACGGCAAAAGGGCCTCAAAAATAATTTTGTCATAATTTTTCCTCCCTTCTACCATGTAATAAAGAACTATTTTGAACACTTGGATCATGGAAAAAGGGAATCTTATTCGTCAAATTGAGTCCCAGGAGGATCATGGGAAGATATATACAAGGAATCAGCGTTACCATACCTATTGCCTGGATTTGACATTCATTATGCCTTCATGTATTATTTTGTATTATTATTCACTAAAATATGAAAGGAATTTCCTTATTCAAATTGGAATTTAAAATTATCCACTTTTTTCTGTTAGGTATGGTAAAGCGAACATTTCAGACACCTAATTTTCCTGCCTTGTTCCACTCCTCCAAGAAAATCGTGAACTCATAGTAGCATCATCACAATATATATTGACCATCAAAAGATTAATTAAGTACATACATTTCATAATATTTCCCAAAGTTAGTTTTTCTATTGTCATAGTTGTATGTTGTTAGGTATGGTTATGATTTACACTTCCCCACTCCCAATTCTGACCCAGCACTCAGTAAAATTTATTAACATTTAACTACTTACGAAAATGTCATACTCTATATCCATAATACTAATTATACTTTGTGCGTATATATCTGAAAGTTGTTTTTTTCATAGCGGCCCAAATATCAATTTCCATGTTTTAAGACTGAAAACAGGGGTCAAAATCCATAATTCTTCAGGATATGGCAAGTTACTTAGATTGTTGGTCCACCTTATTGTAAAAACATCAGCAATAAAGAATTATTGAATTGAATTGAATTGAAAAACAGTTTGAACTGAGGTATATAAAATGGAGTACACAATGATCAAAATTCATATTCTGAACATAATAATTATTAGCCCCCAAAAACCAAATGTATGTATATTTTTGGACAAATACCCAAAGCCTGTTAGGTATGGTAACGCCCCTCTCCTGTGTCCACCAGTCATGAGGATCGACCATTTGACATCTTTTTTCTGGAACACCTACTTTTTCTGGAAAACCACTTTGATACCAGCAGACACTACAAGATTAATCCTCAGCACACATCCAGAATTGGTTCCCTTGGTGGGATTTGTAATGTAATCTTAACAAATCTATATTGAGTATATAAGACGTATGTATATTTCAACTCACAGCAGACTTCAACTGAAGGTAAGTGAATAGAGAGTATGGCACTTGGGTTGCCCCTAGCATTTCCCTTGGCTGCATTGTATTAGTATGGTTTTCCACAAAATACAAATTACTCTATAAGATAAGATAAGATAAGATAAGAACTACTTTATTCATCAGATAGGACAGTTACATACGATAAACCGGTACACAGACATCTAGAGGTAGCCTCCAGTTCTCCCAGCAGTTACCTTGGCCAAAAAGGTAAATTAAGTTATGTATGAGGTAAAGAAAGAAAAGAGTACAATAAACTAGAACATGTTGGTACAAGACTAAGTCCTTGGGACTTGCTAGGTATTAAAACCTTGATTAATTAGAGAACCAGGTGTGCTCCTTGTGTTCGATCTATAATAAAGTGACAAGTTTATAGCAGGTTGCATAGGTATATTAAGAGGAAACCAGGTGTACTCCTGAGAGCTAAGTCCTCCGACAGTTTGTTCAGTTCAGTTAGTAATCAGGTGTACTCCTGAGCATTAAACAACTGAGTACATGGTAAGGAGATGGGTGGTCAGGTATACTCCTGAATGTTGGTTCTCCTACTTTTTAATATTAGGTACACTGAGTATGATATGTTACAGATGAACTTTATCAACAAACAAGGTGTTTTCCTGAGTATTTACAGTTATCATAGACACTTTTCACCTTCATGTAGGGTAAACACAGTTTCAGAGTTACACAGATATTCTGCCTCATCTACATGAGGTATGACATTGGTTTTGTGAGTTAACTATAGTCACAAATATATAACATATATATCATATATACAATTTTGGATTATATTTTTTCCAAATATTTATGAACTTCTTTTTTCGTATCTAGTTGGTGGGCTAATGTGGGGAGTGCATTCCAGCCTGTCCCTGCTTTAAAAATAAAGCTGTTTTTATAAGTTGCAGTTTTTGGGGTGCTTATTTTGAGGTTCTTTCTATTCTTTGCGTGGCTCCTGGTTGCTAGATTTCTCAGGTCCAGGTTAGCCACTTTTTGGGAAAGGTAGAATGCACCCTCCTTCAGGTGAATTTCAGACCTTCTTTCGTTTGTTAAGATATTTAGATCATCATAAATTTGATCTACATTTGTTCTTTTGTTGACATCCACTATAAAACGAATACAGGAATTTAGTTGAGTGTGTATTCTACCTATCAGCTTCTTGGAAGCTGATCTGTAGAATACATCCCCATAGTCCATGATTGGTAGAATTAACATTTTCACAATGGTTGTTTTCAGTTTTCTGTTCATAACAGATTTTGACTTTCTTAGAAGATTTGTCTTCCAACGTACCTTGTTTATTGCCTCCTGGAGGTGTTTGTTGAAAGCAAGTCTTTCATCAATAACCAAACCTAAGTACTTGTAATGTTGTACTTGAGTCAAGGTTTCATCTCCCAGAACCAGGTTTTGTGTAACTGTTGGTTTCGATTTTTGGCGCCCAATGTTGAATTTGATGTATTGGGTCTTGTTGACGTTCATGGAAATTTTGTTTACCTTACACCATGAGTGGATGCAGTTAAGGTTCTGTTGCAGCTGCTTTATCAGTTTGTCCTGGTCTTTACTGCTATGCAGAAGGACTGTATCATCCGCATAATGTTGGATGATTGAATTTCGTACTATTTTATTTAAATCATTTATGTGAATTAAAAAGAGGATAGGTCCTAAAATTGTTCCTTGAGGAACGCCAAAAGTTATTGTTTCTTGGGAGGAGATAAGACCATTGACTCTTACAGTTTGTTTCCTATTTTCAAGGTAGTTCCTGAACCATTGGTTGGAATGTCCCTTTATGCCATATTTCTCTAGTTTTGTAAGTAATTTTTCGTGGTGAACCGTATCAAAAGCCTTCTTGAAATCCAAGAAGACCGCCACACATGATTTGGAATCATTGATGCTCTCATAGACTTCTTGAAGAAGATCTATGTGAGCTTGAGTAACTGATCGACCCTTCCTGAAACCATATTGCTTGTCATAATAAAGGTTATTTGTTTCGAAATGATATGAAAGTTGTTTTTGTATTAACTTTTCAAGAATTTTTGCTGGCATTGAGATTCCAGAAATGGGTTGATAGTTGTTGGTAGATTTTCTAGAGCCACTCTTAAACAAAGGGGTGACTACTGCTGTCTTGAAAGTTCTGAGACAGTTGCTGAGGAAATTGATCTATTTACAACATGGGTAAACTGAAATATTAGGGCTCGGAGACAGTTTTTTAGTATTTTCCCCGAGATATTTGAAATACCAGAACTCTTGTGTGGGTCAATACAGTCTAAAGCGTCCATAACCTCCTTGGGAGATACTTCTCTAAGAGTCAGATTATTCATGTTAGAATTATTTTTGTTACCTTGTTCAGTCGAGATTTTTTGGAGTTCTTCCGATTCTGTGTGGGAGGGCTCAGCAATTTTATTTGCAAGAGGTGGTCCAACGTTCGTGAAGAAACAATTGAATTTGTCAGGGATTTTTTCCTGGGCGATCGGACCTCCATCTTCGTCTGAGAGATAAATATGATTATTTGTTTTAATTTTTTCCGGACAAATGACTGACTGTATTGAGCCCCACAGAGCCCTGGGGTCCTTCGCACGTGCATTCAAATTATCAGATAGAATGGTATTTTTTCTTTTTCTGCACATGCTATTGACCCTATTTCTCAGATGTTTTGCTTCGATTAGTAGATCTCTGTCATTCTTTGCTTTTGCTAATCTAAACTTCTTGTCTCTCTGATTCATGAGCGAAGTAATTTCTTTGGTAAGCCATTCTGGCTTTTTCCTAATATTTTTGAAAAACTTCATTGGACACATTCTGTCCATGTATAGATTGATTTGCTCTAATATCATGTCCCAACACTCACCAGGGTCCCCATTGAGATAGAGATTATCCCAGCTAAGATTTACAAGAATTTCATTTAAAATTCCCTGATCAAATCCTTTCATGTTGCGGGCATGATATTGAGCACTTTCATATTTGGTTTTCTTTTTTTTGATTATTATATATGTAGGGAAGTGGTCAGAGGATGAATTTTCAACAATACCAGACAATTGCGCATTCCCAGAGGTCGAATAGATATGGTCAATGATTGATTTTGAACCAAGAGTAGTGCTGGTTGGAGTTGAAATAAACTGTTTCAGGTTGAATTTATCCATCAACGACTGTAGTTCTTGTACTTGGTTTTTAGCATCTAATAGGTCTATATTAAAATCACCAGTGACAATTAATTGATGTTTTGGGTTGAGAGTAGACAATTTTGTATCTAACTGCTCTAGGAAAGGTGCAATCGTTCCCCCAGGAGGCCTGTAGACTAAAGCAACAATGTATGGGGTAGTATGTTTAACCTTTACCTCAACTCTCATTAACTCAATATCTCTGTCACTTAAGAGGTGACTAGAATATTTATCGGTATCAATTTCATATTTCTCGTTTATATACAAGCAAAGACCTCCACCCCTTTTCCTTAGTTTACGATCATGCCTGACCAACTCATGTCCATCAATCTCGAAAGAGTTAGAATGGTTGTTTTCATTTAACCATGATTCGGTCAGGCAGACTATACCAAGCTTATTGTTAGTGGTTTCGAAACATTGTTGTACATTTTCATAATTCTTTTGGAGGCTTCTGATATTCCAATTTATCAAGGACAGGCCCTTAATATCGGAAACCTCTTTGAAGGAGGTCAAATTATTTGACATGGTAGGCTAAGTATTGATATGACATGTATTGGTGCAAACGGTAACAAACAGCTAGATAGTTTATGCAGGCTTACATAGTAACGATAATAATAATTATAATAAGCATTAAGATGCGAGTCAGCGTTACTTGTAGATAAGTTATAGTGTTTATGCTAGTATAATAGGCGTAATTGTTATTGTTCAGCGTGTGATACTCATTCGATCTGACACGATCATGACTTGTATTCGCTCGATGATTTTGAGCGATAATTGGGAGGTAGAGTTGTTTTTACTCCGCAAGTCTTTAAATTCGATAAAATTAGGTAAGTGAATACATACGAGTCTCTGCCTTATCCAGAAGAGTCTTCCGTATTTTTGTTATCATCTGACCTTGAAGATTCTTTCCAGGAAAGTGTCTTGATAGAAGGTTGTTTTGGCCGCTTCTGAGTCGAGGGAACCTCAGGCCGGCTCCCCACTTCCGGCTCGCAGTTACCTCGTAGAAATGTTCTTTCTTTTCCTCGCGAAGTGCTTTAGCTAGATCATTATTTTGTTCAAATTTTTCTCTAACTAATTCAGACAGTAGCTTTTCTTCATTCTGTGTAAATTCTGGTAATGGTGTTAGATCTTTGGCTAGGTATTTAGCCTCGTAGGCAGATGCAGCTGCTTTGATTCCACAAGCCACTTCGGCTTGTCCCGCGCTGGTGGCTTTGAGAGTTTGGTAGGTGTGTTCCACGCTATGGTAGTCAGTGTTCTTGTGTCTTATTTGAGCTATGAAAAAATTAGATAAGTAGCTGTGCTCACCATAATAACCGATCCCCTTGTCGTGATCAATGGTAATTCTGGAGGCAAAGTACGCATATTTTTGCCGTGTGTCCTTTCTTCTTGAGCAAGGTCAGGCAGTTTGCAAGGAGGTCTCTTTGATGAGGGAATATTTGTAGACCCGATGTATTCACTTTTAGTTCCTGGTAGTCGTCAGAGCTATCATTTATTTGTTGTAGGTTGTCTACCATGGCTTTGCGCAAAATATGGTCATTAAATTTCAGGAAGATGGGCCTTGTTTCGGTGACAGAGATGCCTATTCTATAGACTTCATTTATGTCATCTTGTGTGACTTGTGGTCTTATCACCCTAACAAGTGTTAACCTTTCTTCCAATAGATTCTCCCCACCATGTTCTATGAAATTTTCTAAAATTACAATGGTATTGTCATAGGCAGGTTTTTTCTTTTCTTTGTTATTCTGGTCTGCACGGTTAGGCTTTTGTGAAGACTTTTGTGAAGACTTTTTTGTCTCTTGGCGGGTGCTCTGGGTTTTATCTGCAACCAAATTCTCTTTTTTATCTGCAACCAAATTCTCTTTTTTCGGTTTGTCGGTGCTATGGCCTGAGTGTAAATCATCAAGACATTGTTGTAATTGAGCTTGTTGATCTTGAGCTTATTTTCCTCATAGAAGCAGCCATCTCTGCCCTCTTGTTTTCAATGTCATTCGTGGCTTCTTTTATACATCTATTGATATTCATATCAACTTCTGGCCTAATCGCGTCCAGAAAAGCATCTTGAGCAAGGTCGATGTCAGCAACTTTTGATTTTAATGCCCCGAGTTCCAAAGCTACTTGTGTTTTGTGGTTTGCAATGTCTCTGCGCATGCCCGCATTTTCCGTGCGGACCTCCGTCATGGTCTGCTGTAGTATTCCAGTATTGGAATCTATACGAGCTACCATTTTTTGGATAAATGCATTTTGCGTTTTCATTTGGTTTTGAATGGATACCAATAAAGATGAACTACTATCAATTGGCATAACACCCGAGGGGTGAGAGAAAGGGTTCATTATCATGGTCGGCTGGACTGGATGGTGCGTCGCTGGTTGCATGTTTTGGTAGGTGTACACCGCGTGATTCTGTTCATTCACCATTTGTTGTATTGGGGCGAGTGAGGATAATGGTGGGTGTGAGAAGAGTTGAAGTTCACTTGCCGTTTTGTCCTCATTCATGTTTAGAGTTGATTTTGAAATTGTCTCTGATAATTCTTGTTCTTTTGCCATATGAGAAAGCGACAAACTATCCAAACTGTTCGAGCTATCGAAGAGGCGGGGAACGGGCGATAGCTGTATATTGTTGTCGGCTATTTCTAGTGCTTGACTGGGGATGGGGCTGGACGTCTGATAATCAATATGCTCATGGCCTTGATTGGTCCATTAGTAGTTAATTGTCAGCTTATTTATGAGATAATTGTCATTGTATACTACTATAGTTTCCTCGGTTTCACCTTGGGTTATTTTGACTTTGATGCAGGTCCAGATTTAGATAATCCCTTCTGATCGTTAGTCCACCTCCATGGGATGGTCGATAATCGGAGGATAATCCAGCACCGGAAGATATCAAAATGGCGGCTACAGCCTCTCGTTTGAAAAGTCTATTATAATCCACTGATCGAGGTAAGAGACAACATTTGTTGATGAGATCTCTATTTTCCTTTAAATCCTTGTACCTTCATAGACTCATATGAAAAGTTCTAGCATTGGTAATGCTCTATATATCTTGTTTTTGCTGTTGTTACCGCAGCGCGTATGGGACCACGTTACCTACTCATGGCTGATACTTCTATCCATCACCTATATTATTTTGATTTTAAGAAGAAGCTTTTAGATATGTCATACTGATACAATCAAAAACCAAGGTTCAGATTTCAATATGTTTTGATGGTAGACGTATATAATAAATAGTGAATGGAACCCAGTAGTCTACTAGTAATTAAACACTTATTAGAATTGATTGCTATGCAGTCTTGTCTAATAAATGTTCAATTGGTAGCACCTCATTTGAATGTCCCTACACTCTATATTATACACAGATATATATATAATTTATAATATTAATTCTGTAAGGGAGAAGTGTAGTTCTCCACATCTTATTTTACTTGTTTGTATACATTACTATTTCCTTTGAGTCTGTAGTATTTCCTTTGAGTCTGTAGTATATAAACTACGGACTCAAAGGAAATCGTTTCAATCAAGAAGTGGCAAAAATGTTTTCATCAGCACTGAACAAAAGTACAACATTGCAATTTCTTGAGAATATCGAAATGTATGATACACAAATTTTAAATAAATATAATATATCATATTATGATATATTATACTTTATTTAAAATTTGTAAACATAATCATTACTGCAGATGACTGGGGAAATATATGGTCCCTTCCTACACGATGGACTCAGTGGCCTGAAACCATTGTACAAAAAATAATTCATATAATGTTTTCTATTCAAAGTGATTGAGGGGACTCTAAACAGAAGTAGACACAGGTATTAGTTCATGAAGGAGGTTTATTAATTTAAGGTGATCAACGTTTTGGTCACAGTTGACCATCAGGACGTTCCTCCAGTGTAACATTGCGCACTCTAGTTGACTTGAATCGTTTTTAACACTCATTAGGTTGGTAGGAACGTGTAAAAAACAATTGCATACATAGTAAGTTTTAATTTGATTTTATATAGGTAATGTTTTAATTTTGGTTTGATTGGAGTTCTGATTCAACACTTAAACACGGGTAAAACGGTAGCTACACTGAATTAGTGATTTAACATTGACAGGTGATTCAGAAATATCCATTGTTCATCATAGTGTACCACATAGATTGGGCAATATCTTGATCTAACTTATTGACCACTTGATGTAAGTCAAACATTATTTCATTAGCCAGGCATCAGCAAGCCTCTGGTTCATTTCTCTCGGCATATCTATTATTCTCCACAGGTCATTTTGTCCACAAACTTGGTGGTCTTGGTGAGGGCCATGTTGTTGGTAAAGTTTATGAATGTACTTATTCTGATAGATGTGGACGTGGCATTCCTTGGTTCTGCTGCTGTATTAATCCAGACCTTGATTCACAGGTTCTAAAGATCCTGAAAAAGCAAATGAAAGATGGATGACTGTGTTGAGGTGCTATTATGTTAGAATGGAAAGAGAAATTTAAAGGCATGACTGATCTGTTTCAGATCTGAAACTTGTTTACCAAGCTTAAACATGAACAGATTCTCAATAAGATGTGATATTGTATAACACTGCTAATAAATATAATTGGCTAATTCCACCAATTTGGCAATATTTGGCCCCCAACAGTGGAAAGTGATTAAATGGTCTTAATACAAATAAATTACCATTAATTAGATTTGTTTTTTGATTGAATGGTTCTATGAACCTGTGGAACCACATTTTTGGCATTTTTACCGCAATTGAAATGAAAATCCAATTTTGGGGGCAAAAATCTATTTTTGTAACCATGGAATTGCTAAATTTCAAAATAATCATCAAAATCCAACATTTTTCTTTCTATGTTGTGATAGTAGGTTACTTGTACATGATTTGTGTCAAAAGTTTTCGCATTAAAAGAAAATTTTTTTAGGGTGAAAGCCATTAAAAACATACGGATTTTAGAGTGGGTACCCCTGGTGTCTATTAATGAAATGACTCTAATTGTTTTCAACAAATTAAAAATTATCCAATTATAACGAATAATGATGATATGCATAGGATTTGATACGTAATGAACATTAAATGTATTGGTTATAGTTTTTCTTGGACCCTAGCAGAGAAAATGCATAGTCCCAAGAACCTATGGGAACGGGAGGAATTGTCTAATAACGATTCCCATATTTTAAGTATTTTAAGAATGAACTTTAAATTTGACATTTATTATTGATTTGGTATAATATCACTTTATATAGATCGATAGTTATTATTTCCACCGAGTTTTCACATGATTTATACAGCAAAAAGCCCCATGTGTCTATTAGTCCAGTCAAACTAAAATTTTGCAAGGAACAAATTGCAAGAAATCATTTTTTTGCTGGATCATGTAGGGATAGTAGAGGACATTTACCAAAAAAAAGTCCCATGCCCTGGGCCTCTGCGAAGGTTCCTGAAATGGCCATTAGGGGAACCCTCTTTCACTTTTTATTTTATAATCGCCGGAATATGAGATCTAGAGCTTAGGTCATATTAAACCATCTTTAGAGGACTTAATACTCTTTCGTTTCATATATAACATGTGTCTCTGGCCTCAATAGTCACTGAGATATGATATTGTGGTGTTATTGGGTTTCACTAGAGTTTATCTCTAGGTGCTGTCTGCTGTGGGTTAGTTCGGCCAATCTACCCCAGTGGGCAGTACTGGTCCGCAGTGACTTTTTAGTCTATGTATTAACTTTTACCTGTTGCATTTTACATATAACAGCAGTCCAGCTGTTGTTGCCAGAGTAACGGCAACCTGGGTTAACCTTATTTTGCTAATGGTTATGAATGTTCTTGTTCTTGTAACTAGTATCTTGTTACTCTTATATTGGCTTGTACCATGTTTACTTAAACCTGCATGTTGCCTCAGACACCTGTGGTCAAGGGTCACCTAGCTAGCTAGGAGGCCCGAGATCCTCGGACTGAGGTAGGATTGTGTAAACTGACGCTCAGCTTGCAATTCCTCACGAGAATAAAACCCTTTGCGAACAGGTAGTGACTGCCTTTTGTTCCATTTGTTTTATACATCGGTAAGGTTAAGGGATACGAACCTGCGAGATCACTACAATTGGTGCCGTGACCAAACTTAACCAACCGGTTTTGTTAGGACTGAAGTGCTGAGTTCACTTGCTTGGACCTATTGCCATTCTTCATATATCCTTGAGATATAAGTATGCCAAACTTTGTGGTCCTGCAAGATTGCCTCTTCAGAGAAGAATCAAGATTTGTCTGGATTTTTCAATGCTGAAAAATCCTTGCATTGGCCCCTCTTGTGAATCTGGAATCTCGGATTTCAGATTCAGAATTTCTGATGGAATCTCTGATGGATTTCTGACGAATTTCTGATGGATTTCTGATGAATTTCTGGCGGAATTCCTGACGGATTTCTGACGGAATTTCTGACGGAATTTCTGACGGATTTTCGGACGAATTTCGGACAGAATTTCGGACGGATTTTCGGACGAATTTCGGACGAATTTCGGACAGAATTTCGGACGGATTTTCGGACGAATTTCGGACGGATTTTCGGACAAATTTCGGACGGAATTTCGGACGGATTTCGGACGGATTTCGGATTCATGGAATTTCGGATTTCGGAAAATCCTGTCCCAAGGGTGCAGGGCTTCAGGTATGAAGGAGCAATGGGATCAGAACTCACCTTTAGGTGTCAGTTACTGTCGTAGGAAGCTAATTTTGCCCCGAAGCTGGCAATAATTAGGAACTGGGATCCGAAGGATTCATGGAGTGGTTTTGGACAATACTCTACGTACTCTGTGCCTAAGAATTTTTAATCGACCAGGAGAAAGCTGCTTGGGTGAAGCTAAAACAGCCGTTTGACCTTCTCCATGCTATTCTCTGGGCCGAAGTATGGGAAGTTTGGACTTAGTTCCTGCTGCTGCTCTACAAGCCGCCTTCATGGGTCCGAAGGCTGTAGCTATTCCATTGGAAATAGCTGCAGCCGAAGCTTCCCAGTTGAAGAGACGCAGAAATGTGAACGCCAAAGAAAAGGCCATGGTTCAGGTCAGCCAGGCACTAGCTTTGCAGGATTCTGACGATGATGATCAGTCCGAAGATCTTAGCAATACCGTAGTGCAAGCTGTCCAGGCTTGGCAAGGAAAGAATGAAAAGACTGGTTCCTCTGCTCGGCAGGTGATGACAACTGCTGAAGTAAAGGGGTAAAGAACCTGGCAGGTTCAGAAGTGCTACTTCTGTAGTGAGGAGGGACATTTCGCCTCGACTTGTCCCAAGAAAGTAGCTCTCCTTGAACTCTTGAAGAAGGCAGACGCTTCTAATGAGAAGCCTGCTACTTCGGGAAACTAGGTTCGGCTCCTGAAGCGAGATGGGAGCCTCGGACAACACGCTTCTTAGTACCACAGTCCGCGAGGATCTTGGTAGTAGTCTAGAAACTGGGAAATCAGCCCAGGCACCGGTGTGTAAGATAGGGTTAAAGCTTAGCGACAAGAAGCTACCCGATCTGATAGCTGGAGGTCCTAGGCCGTTGCCGGACGGTGATTTTCTCTCTGAAAAGATTCAGGGATGCTCGGACAAGAGCCCTGGCGTGCGTTGGGGACAGGCCGAGTACCAAGCTGAGTCAGGTCAGGTTGTCTTGGTAGAAAAAGGCCAAGAGAAGTCTGCTCGGATTCAGAAAGTTTCTGTTCAACAGCTGGAAACTCTGGAGATTCCTTCCAAATTACTGGTGAGGGAGAGATGGTATGCCCCTGTAGGCATAGGTGGGAAGAGTGGTTATTTCTTGGTAGATCCAGGCGCAACGACGAGTTTGATTACCAAGGATTTCTATGAATCCCTTCCACATGCGCCGCCTATGATTTCGGTGCGTATGGCGTGCTCGATGGGTAATGGAACGCCTATAACTACATATGGGAGCGTGCTCTGTCCATATGAAGTATCGGGTCGGACTTACATGATGACATGTCTGGTAGTCAGCGGTCTGAAGGGCCCTGAAGACGGGATATTAGGTGCAGATTTTTACTATGTGCACCGTTGTTGTTTGGATTGGTCAGGAGTGTTTTATTTGGAAAACTTCGGACATTCTGTTGTATGTAAACAGTGGAAAAAGAAGTCCGAAGGTGAAGAATTTTCCTCTATAAAGACCATGACTGTGAGCGAAGTAGATACTGGAATAGCTGTGACACTTAGGAAAGCGGTGATCATGGAGCCCAAATCTATTACACTTGCAGAATTGGACTTTGATAGTGGCTCAGACGCATCGGATGCTTGGATGTTCGAGCCAGACCAAGGATTGCTAGAAGACTTCGCCTTAGGGAGCCTGAATACATATGTTTCAGGTGGAGGTTCAACCGCTTTGGTAGCCTTCAGCAATCCGTCCGATCGGCCAAAGAAAATTGGCAAACGGAGAATGGTGGGCAGATTAAGTAGGGTTACTCTTGTGGCAGAGGATTCCGCTTTGTCTGAGGATGACGGTAGCAATATTATCAGAGAGGCAATCATTAATTCTATACAGGTTACAGAATCGCCTGTGGCGGATGATGATCTGATAGCTCCCGACATCTTGGTACCACCGAGTGCAGAGTGCCCGCTGAAGAAGCTGGTCAATGATTCGGATTTGTCCGAGTAAAACGAGAAGAATGTTGCTCTGTCTTTGCTGGAAGAATTCCGAGATTGTTTCTCTCTTCCAGGTGGCAAAGCCCTTGGTTGTACTGATAAAGTTCGCCATGTGATAGACACTGGAGATGCTTGTCCGATCAAACAAGCATACCGGCGTATTCCTGTGGCGAAGAGAGACAAGGCAGAGGCAGAGATTTGGAAAATGTACAGAGAGGGCCGAATTGAACATAGCAGTAGCCCCTGGGGTGCTCCTATTGTCATGGTGGCCAAGAAAGATGGCACACAGCGTTTTTGCGTTGACTATCGTCAGCTAAACTCTGTCACTATAAAGGATAGCTTTCCACTACCTCGGATCGATGAGTGCATAGAATCACTTGGTGGTAACCAGTAGTTCTGTACTTTAGATCTTGAAAGTGGGTACTGGCAGGTGGCGATGGATGAAGATAGCAAGTCGAAGACTGCATTCTTATCCAGTGTAGGGTTATTTCAATTCAAGGTTATGGCCTTCGGATTGTGTAATGCCCCCGCTACCTTCCAACGCATGATGGATCAGATGTTGGATGGCCTTCGTTGGAAATCATGTCTGGTCTATCTGGATGATATCGTGGTTTTTGGGAAAACTCTTGAAGAGTGCCTAGATAACCTGAGACTCGTCCTTGAGCGTATACGGGATTATGGTCTTCGTTTGAAACCCAAGAAATGTTAATTTTTCCGCAAGAAAGTGGAATACTTGGGTCGGATTGTGTCAGGCCATGGCATTTCGGCGGATCCGAAGAAGATCCAGAAAGTCAAGGACTGGCCAATCCCCACGAATGCTAGGGAAGTAAGGCAATTCATTGGATTTGCCTCCTATTACCGAGATTTTATGAAAGATTTCGGTAAATTAGTGATTCCCTTGCAGGAAGTTGTAACCGCGGCAGGCAAGGATAAACGATATGCTAAACCCATAGAGTGGACTCCTCGTTGCCAAGATGCATTTGATACATGCAAAAATTTGCTAATCTCTTCACCTACTCTCGGATATCCTCAACCTTCGGGTAAGTTTATCCTTGATACAGATGCAAGTAGTTTTGGCATGGCGGGAATTCTGTCTCAGGTCCAGGAAGGAAGGGAGGTGGTTCTGTGTTTTGCAAGCCATAGTTTATCTAAGCCACAGAGGAACTATTGTGCGACAAAACGTGAGCTGCTTGCCGTTCTGACCTACCTGCAAAAATTCCGACATTACTTGCTTGGTAATAAGGATTTTATCGTTCGGACAGATCACGCCTCCTTGCGTTGGCTGCTCAATTTCAAGGATCCGACCGATATGTTAGCTCGCTGGCTACTCACCTTACAGGAATTCGGGCTGAATCAGAGCATGATTTTGCATCGGGCTGGTAAACAGCATGAAAATGCTGATGCGTTGTCGCGCTTACCAACCAGAAAATGTGGAAGACCAGACTGCCTAGATTGTGGTGCGCATGATGCTGTTATTGCCACTAACGAAGTTTCCTTAGGGACTCAGCGGAACGTGTTGCAAGAAGCTCAGCAAGCCGACCCACTTGTAAAAAGGTTGCTGAAAATGTTAGATGGAACTGTGCCGATTCCTAGCAGAGAAAATCTTGCTGGTGAGTCTAATGAGTTTCGGACATTTGTCAGACATCTTGGTAGTATGAAGGTCAGAGATGGTGTGCTATGTCTGGGGTGGACAAGACTAGCCACCGGAAAGAAATACTGGAGGAAAATTGTCCCTGTTTCCATGAGGAAAGAGATCTTCCAGGGCATACATGGTGCCAAAACTGCGGGTCATTTCGGAACCTTCAAGAATGTCTGGTCAGCAAAGATGAGATATTTTTGGCCTGGTATGAGTTATGATCTGAGGCGGTGGGTATGAGCTTGCCCGGAATGTAATATGAGGAAGACTAGAGGTGGTGGTGGAATTTCTTACCTTAAGAAAGAAAAACATGGTGGTAGATGGAACCGAATATCATTGGATATTCTAGGGCCTCTTCGGAGTACCCCTAGAGGCAACAGCTATATTATGGTTGTAGTAGACCATTTCTCTAAATGGGCCGAAGCCTACCCCATGGCCGATCACACCGCTGAAAGCTGTGCAGAAGTTCTTTTTCGAGAATGGATCTTGAGATTCGGATGTCCTGTGTCGTTGCAGACAGATGGAGCTCCTGAATTTCGGTCTCAACTCTTGAGATGTCTACTTGACATGCTGGGAATCGAGAAGCTAATTACCCTCCCATACAGGCCTATGAGTAATGGGCAGTCCGAGAGGCTTAATAGAGTTCTTGTGGAACAGCTATCTTGTATGACTGATTCGGACGAAGTAGATTGGGATATGCTGACCCCTTGCATTGCTCATGCATACAGAGGGACAGTACATGCTGCTACTTTATGCACACCTAACTCAGTAGTCTTTGGAGAAGAGTTGGTAACGCCCATGGACATAGTTCATGGAGTTGAAAGAGGAAGTCTTGATTTCCCTTGCAAGGTTGCTTTTGTTGAGAACCTGAAACAGTGGATGAGAAAGGGACACCAGTACGTGCGGGATAATCTCGGAATATCTGCGGTTCACCAGATTAGGGATTATAACAAACGTTCTAGGCCCCCCAGTTTTGAGGCGGGGGAGGTGGTATACCGATTCTGTCCCCCCAAAGCAAATAAGAAGCTCGGACCCAAGTGGGACGGGCCTTATAAAATCAGAAGGTTCATAGGAGGTACCACCTGTGAACTGGAGACAGCCGAAGGTCTAATGCGATACCATATCGACTATCTGAAGCCTAGGAAACAGCTGGTCCAAGCTGCTCCTGTACCTCCAGTGCAGCCGAAGAAACGACCAGGTAGACCAAAGAAAGGAGCTGTGGTTAATGCAAAACCATCAGATCCTTCTTCTCCTGGCATAGCGAGGGCTAAACGTGTGCGAAAAGCCCCAGTTCGGTTGCAAATGAGCTAATTATGGTACTGGACCGAGGGTAGGAATCTCCGAACTGATTTCTACCCAAACTAAAAAATCACACAACGAGAAGTCAGACGGGTGGTGGACCGAACTAAGAGCCGCCCTGTCCCCTATTGATAAGCAGTAAAAATGGACTTTATTCAGTTAATTCCATTTGTGACTGGGAGACGAACATGAGTCTCGGAAAGTACTTAACCTTACCCTGGGTACCGCTTGTATGTTAAACTGGAAATCCAAAACGTCTTCAGTGGCCACGGACTTCAGTGTAAACATCGGAATCTATTTATAACGAATAGAGTGTTGCCTACGCCTGGGGTGGGTTTTGAGGAAATCAGAGAATGATTACACCTCTGTATCGTCTCAGCAGAGACCCGAATAGCTGAGTGGGAACACGCGCCCAAAGCTATTTTCAGGCTCAGAAGGTGAGCGCGGGAAGAAAATTGGCGCTGCAGTAGTGCGGCGACTGAATGCAACTCTGGCGTTGCAGTGGCTAAATACGCTGGTGTTTTACCGTTTCAGTCAGTCTACTTCCTGCTTCCGCGAAGCAAAGCACCGAGACTACCTCTTAGAAAGAGAACACTGCAGTAAGTTTTATCAAGTGATGATCCTTGTGAAATATATTGCCCTGTGTTTGTAGTCCCTTTGCTCGAGTAGTCAAGTTGCATGAATGCTGTGGGTCGTATATTAACTGTGTTTGGGGCACGTTGATAATGCGCGGGCTGGCGTGGGACCTATAGCGGCCATGTTGTTTTCGCCATTGGGGTAGGAATGAATGAACGTTGCTATCCGAAGGTGTTAAACTAAACTTGAACAGCGTATCCGCTGCTGGTATACCAATAAACGTTCAGTCTTTGTGTTTTGGAAGTAATCAACCAACTCACTGTGCCTAAAGCGTGGGTATATTCGTGTAGTGAAGGTTTGGATTTCTCGATACCACTACGCTCTATGTGTGTAGTAGCTGTCAGCCACAGCCGAAGCGTGTCCGAGAGGAGTCCGAACGTCCATCTGCAGCAAATAACAGGTATTTTCTGTACTTATTTCTACCCATACCATCATTATACTTTCAGGTACCGATTGAATAGTGATGTCGACTTCGGGAGAATTCGAGAATATGACCGATATGATTCGAGCTGATTCCCTCAACGCCAAGCTGTCCGAGTCTGATCTAGAGATGGATCTGGACGGTTCGGACTGCGAGGTATTGTAGGACGAGGAGGCTAAGGTCTTGGAAGGGTCTCGGATCCTTGTTGGCATGGGTCAGCCTGACGCAGGTGGCTCTGGGACCGGCACCGTAACTTGCTGGGGCGCAATTATGGAGGCCGAGGATGCTAGGAAAGCAGCTGCTGAAGAGGATGCGGCGATGGTGACAGACATGGCTGAGGTTGAGTCCGAGACTCCCGAAGCTAAGACTGTACCTTCGGCTGGTACCTCTAAGCAGAAGCCTAGATCCCCCAGAAAGCAGGACAGGCCGAGGATGAAGGATGGAGAGATGGTCGAGTCCCCGCGGACTCTATCTCCAGATCCTGCTGATTCCTCGGCGGCAGTGACTGTGGAGCTCATGGATTCACCGGCCAAGAGCACCCGGTCTTCTGCCCGTCAAGTTCGGAAGCCCCGGAGTTCGGACCCCAAGTCGAACTCGAAAGGCAAGGCACCTGCCCCAGCGACTGGAACTACTAAGTTGAAGTTCCGGAAGCTGAAAAAGGTCCATGTGCATCGTGCTAAGGTGAGGGAGGATCAGTTGGCGCACGCGGGCTCATTGACTAAGTTCAATGCCGAGCTGGACAAAGCCACTGATATTGTCCCGCTGAACCCGAAGCACGATCGGCCAGGCTCACGTCATCTGATGGCCACAGAGTCCGACTCTGAAGATGACCATGGACTCATGCTTCGGTATGAATCCTGTCTCTACCCGGGGCTGTGTAAGGCGGGTAAAATGGAGCCTGGTACCAGTGAGAAGCTCCGACTGGTACCAACTCTGTGGGAGCCTGGATTTCGTTGTCCGTACCTGGTGTGTAGGCGAGTGAAGCTCAATGCTTCAGGTGTCCGAACTTTCTCCACCCGAGAAAGATTCTTCAGGCACCTGTGCGAGGTTCACACCCCTCAGACAGAAGTGTGGGTCTGCCCCTACGAGAACTGTCAGTAGCAGCTTGACAGGAAATCGGAGTTGGTCAGCCACATCATGAATGGGGAGGAGCTGCTGCACAACCAGGGAAGGCCGAAGGCGATAGAGAAGGCGGCGAAAGTGAAGCCTGAATGGAAGCCCTTCGGAGCTTTCATTCGGACTACTCATCTTTCGATGGCCCATCTCCGGACCCTTCGAAAGGCTGGTGAGGTGGATGTCCCCAGAACTGGTACTGGGAAATCCAAACCGACTCAGACCCCGGTAAAGTCTAGCACAGCGACTTCGGACAAGTCAAGTGCTAGTACTAGCTCGAAGGCCGCAGCCTCCAAGCGTCCGAGGACTGAGAGCCAGTCGAAGGCAGCTGAGTTGACTGCTCCTCCTGCTAAGAGGAGCAGACGTTCGAGGAAGGCCCAGAAATGGGTGGACACAACTCTGGCCGAACTGCCTTGTGCTTTGGAGACCGCTGCTCTGGTGGAAACATCAGAGACCGGCGTGAACCAGGCGTTGAAAGCCCTGCAAGTAGCTGCAGAGGATGCCAAGAGGCAGGTCAAAGTGACCGTGGCGGCTCTTGTGACTCCTCTGAAAAAGCTTCAGGCGGTGAGGGCGAAGGTGGATGAGGTAGGCACGCTGAAAGAAACCATCAGTCAGCAGGCTCTCCTCATCCGGACTCTGAAGGCATCCAATCAGGAGAAGGAACAACGCATCCTGAAGCTCTTGGAGGAGAATACCAGACTCCAGGGCTTGCTTTTGGATGATTCGGACGAGTCCAATCAAGGTGTGAGCAGGTCGGAAAGTTCCCTGGGTGGAAAGCCGACCTCTCTCCCTGCCAAACCAGTTGAGGGAGCTCAAGCCTTGCCTTCTTCAGGCTCGGGCGAGACTCCTGGTTTGACCGTGGTGTCCAGTCGAGCTGGTGGGACGTTGGAGGTTAACGACCAACAAATCCATTTCCTCACCAGTCTCCTGGACCAGATGAAGTCCCAACGTGAGCCACCCCAGCCTCAGAGAACTGTGGCTTCGGCTGCGTTGGGCCGGGCGCCTCCCGAGCAAGGTATGTTCGGAAGTATGTTCGATACTCCGGACAGACCTTCTGCGAAGGACTCGCCCGATGGACCGAAAGACGACGATGGCAATGGTAACTAAACGGAGGAAACGCATGGACGATGATGACTGGACCGCCCTTCGACCCGATTTAACCACCTCGGATACTCTTCGGATGCCCTGGATCCTTGGATACAGAACCTTGGTGTGAGGCGCCGAAATCTGAAACCAAGTCTACAATATGAATGTGAATTCCTTTTTCAAAATAATTAATTTCTGTTAAGCAGAAAATTGTTTGTTTGCAAGGTAGTGAGGACACAATATGCTCCTGCTTGTCGAACACGAAGAGGTTTTCATAAAATTTTTCTTACTTCAAAGAATGTTCATTTTAATTAGGACACAGTATGCTCCTATATGTCGCAAGAAGTTTTCATAAGATTTATTTATTGTTCATAGTAGAGAGGACACCTTATGCTCCTACATGTAGATGTTTCAACTTTTTAATACCCTGTCGAGTTTTAAAAACGTATTTTTCAAACTCTTAAAAGAAAAGAGGGGGTATTGTGGTGTTATTGGGTTTCACTAGAGTTTATCTCTAGGTGCTGTCTGCTGTGGGTTAGTTCGGCCAATCTACCCCAGTGGGCAGTACTGGTCCGCAGTGACTTTTTAGTCTATGTATTAACTTTTACCTGTTGCATTTTACATATAACAGCAGTCCAGCTGTTGTTGCCAGAGTAACGGCAACCTGGGTTAACCTTATTTTGCTAATGGTTATGAATGTTCTTGTTCTTGTAACTAGTATCTTGTTACTCTTATATTGGCTTGTACCATGTTTACTTAAACCTGCATGTTGCCTCAGACACCTGTGGTCAAGGGTCACCAGAGGCCCGAGATCCTCGGACTGAGGTAGGATTGTGTAAACTGACGCTCAGCTTGCAATTCCTCACGAGAATAAAACCCTTTGCGAACAGGTAGTGACTGCCTTTTGTTCCATTTGTTTTATACATCGGTAAGGTTAAGGGATACGAACCTGCAACAATCAACAATCAACTGGAAATATTTCATATATGACGAATAGTAGCAGTCTAGGACTTATTAAATGGTTTGTAGGGATTAACGGGAGCTTTCATATGAGCTATAATCCACGCTTTAATCAGGAGAATTCGTTTTAGAAATTTTTTCCTGAAAAAATGTTGATCAAATTTTTTTCCCTTTTATGATATTTTTTTTAAAAACATCCATGTATTATATTTTATATCGATAAAATGTCATTAGAAACCTTCATATATTTGACAAAACCAATATGCATTCATTTAAGAGTGATAATTAGACATACAACAGACAGCCACCAAAAAAGGAAGATATTTTCTTGCTGCCACCTGGGAGTACCAGGGAAAGTTTGGCTGTGGCTCAAACAGAACTTTGGATTAGGAAGGCGTGCTAGGAGTTCTGAGGTGGACGCCAGGAGGTCATAGGGAGTGGAGAGCATACGTTCCACCAGCAGCATAGTATCTCGTCGAAATGCATGAGAGGCCTTTAGGAGGCCATCTCGGGAGAGATAAGACATTGGATGAGGTCAGGAGGTCAGCATATTCGCCCGCCCTCTCTACAGACATGGGGCTGTATGTGGCTACCTGCACAGGCTGTCAGAGGAGGACCTCCAACCAGAGGCAGGAGGATGCCACAGGCAGAGAGACCATTGAGAGGGCCCTGGGAGGAGATAAGATGGCGATGGACATAACTGGCCCTTTTCCAAAGACTCCTTGAGGAAATCGATATGTGCTGGTAGTGTGTGACCTGTTTACACGATGGGTGGAAACGTTTGCCATGCCTGACTTCACAGCTAAAACAGTGGCTGAGGTGGTAGTCACAGAGGTTGTATGCAGATATGGAACACTACTTATCTGGCATACAGACCAGGGGCAAAATTTTGAATCCAACCTATTCAATGAAGTAGCCAAATTGTTGGAGGTTTGGCACACCCACTCCACTCCATACCACTCCAAACAGGGTTGTCGAGCGGCTTAATAGAACTCTTGGAACCATGATGTCGGGGCTAGTAAATGAAACACACACAGATTGAGATAATTACATCAACTTTGTCACCAGTGCTTACCGTGCAACAGCACACAATACCACAGGTTTCAGCCCAGACTTCTTAGCCCTAGGTCGAGAGATGAACATGCCCTGGCTTATGGAAACCCCCCCAGGCCAGCGAGCAGAGACCACCAGTGGATATGCCCTCCACC
Source organism: Sthenelais limicola (assembly GCA_942159475.1). Classification (NCBI taxonomy): domain Eukaryota; kingdom Metazoa; phylum Annelida; class Polychaeta; order Phyllodocida; family Sigalionidae; genus Sthenelais; species Sthenelais limicola. Next base: position 107,555,440 of record OW804099.1, read on the forward strand.
TGCTGGAAAGGTTAGAGAAGGCACATGTAACAGCCTTTGAAGCCATGCAAACAACCAGGGCTAGACAAAAGGAATACTGTGATATGAATGTGCGGGAAGTCCAGTATAGTGAAGGCCAAAGTGTATGGATATTCCAGCCAATAAAACGTGTTGGCAGGTCACCAAAGTTTACGAAGTTTTGGACAGGCCCATGGCGGGTGATAGAGAGACTTGGTGATGTGGTTTACAGGGTGGAGAGAGGAAGGAGAAAAAAGGTTGTCCACGGTGACATCATTAAACCAGCTCATGTTGGAGCCAGGGTGGTCCCAGATACCGTAAAACCAAGTGAAGACCAGTACGGGCGCCCTGTTACACCACCACCTCTTGACCCCTAAAAGAGAACAGACACCAGGAGCAAAGAACAACAGCACACAGATCTTGTGAAGGCCAGTCTCAAGTGCGTAGACCTGAGGTCATGGGAGAATATTCAAGAGACATGGGAAAGAAGCAGGTCTGTGCCTGCTATTATGAAGGGTGTCTCAGGACTTTTCCCAGCGCCAGCAAACTAGCTGAACATGTGAGGACACATCAGAACCTTACAATGGGGAAAAAGTGTGGAGACTGTGCAAAGATTTTTAGGACTGGCCGCCAACAGGATATGAGAAATTATAGTAGGACAGCACATGAAGATAGCATGGAAGAGGACGTAGCCATGTCTGATGTGTTGGTCATAACCTGTCGGAGAGGGAGGGTTGCTACCCCAGAGGAGCAACACCTGTCTAGAATTGGTTTCAGGAATGCACCACCCACAGCAGCTGATGCCATTCCGGCTCCTCCAGCTAAGATAAGGCGCAGGTGCTACCAGCCAAAGACAGAGGCATTGTCTCCAGGAGGAGTTGGATCAGATGCAATGGTACCTGAGATTGTGAGGGGAGAGGTAAGAGTAGTTCACAAGGACGATGTGTGTAGATGGCGAGAAAATGCAGCTGGGAATACCAGCTCCCACCAATCAGACACCTTTGCTCACCACTGAGACGGTTTATCAAGAAACCACAATTGCAGCTCCGGATAGCGATGTAACTCTAGCAGCACAAGGGCTGTGTGGACTGAAGACCCCCTCCCCCTCTCTGTCTGCAGAAGATAGCCAGCTCTCTCACAGAGCCAATATGAAGAAAGTGGTGGAATGGTTGGATTCCAATTTATTACGAAAGCACACCACCAGCTCGGATAGCACAAGTTCAACAGGTAGTGTCCAAGGGGAAGAGTCAGGACAGTTGCATACGCAACAGTAACCACAATACCCATTGTTACCCAGTGAACACTAACGCATTTTTTTCTTAAATAAATTGCGCGAAAATCGGCCGCGATTTTCGCGCATCAGAACAGCGTCAAATGTTACTCCATGGAGCGCGAAATTGTACCACGCGTGATGCGGTGCAGTGACGTGCGATATGCGCAGTCGTTATTGCAGGTTAATAGCAGATCTTTGGATTCTGCTGGGGTTCTGGATACTTATAAATTACTGTTTGGACAGGAAGTGGTCAAACCGGAAAACGGATGAAGTAAATTATTGTTCGGATTCAGGGGTTTATTTTTCGGATGTAGAATTATTTTGCGGATGTAGTTAAAATAAACCCCAGTCGGCGTTTCCGCTCAAATCTCAATCACTTACCTCATCAACTAGTTGTTTGTCGTCGATTCCGCGTTCATTTTTGAACGTGTATAAAGTCCTGGTCACATTAAAGTCATTCCTCCACTGTTTCCGATGGAAATATTAGCCATTTTTAAGTTTTTAGGGCATAGGGTTCGCCATAAGGTGACGACGATAGACATCGTGCAAGCGATGTTGTGACAATGGCTGTCTCCCAGTGACACTCAGACGAAACCATCCAGGCTCTGTACAACTGCCTAAATATCACTCCCAATAGCTCCAAAATCACCGATAATGTTCCAAATATGCTTGTTCTTAGCATGATCCGCTTGCTGAATGGTGGTAAGCAACGAAATAGGGAATAATCCAAGTAATCACAACCTAGGCCTCGACACGTGACAACAGTAGACATCGTGCAAGCTCCGGTTTGTTGCCCTGTGGGTCACTTTCGAATGAAATCCTCCGTGCGCTATATAGACTACCGTACACAATGCAACGCCAAGTCAACGTGCACATGAGTGGCTATGCCGAAGGGTCTCCCCATCTCTTCCGGTCGCACGTATGGGTTCTGAAATCGCCATTCATTGAATACTAGATTCCCGTAGACTAAATCTTCGCTAAGTCCCTAGACACACGCAACACGGCATTGGAAAACCGGAAGTCGCTGATGCTTTGGATAGCAAGCAGCGGATCCTTGCGAAAACACGCCGGCCGGTTTGAAAAGTAACATCAGTAAATACGCACCTCTGATTGGCTGTTATAGCTGGAGCTTCATTCGGCAAGCCGTCGCGTTGTCATTTAGATTCCCACTAAGGCGGTGCAAACTTGCGGAGAGTAAACACAGGGTTTCTGAAATCGCCATTCATTTATTACTTGATTTCCATAGAGGAAAACTTCGCTATCGGGCTAAAACAACATTTAAAACATTTCTACCAATTCAAATATTTTATTTAGTTCTTTTATTTAGTCCGTAGACACACGCAACACAGCATTCGATAACCGGAAGTCTCCGATGCTTTGGATAGCAAGCAGCGGAACCTTGCGAAAACAGGCCGGCTCGCTGAACATAAACATAAGTAAATACCGACCTCTGATTGGCTGTTGTACCTGAATGTTCATTCTGCCAGCCGTTGCGTTATCATTTAGATTCCGACTAAAGCGTGCAAACTTGCGGGTGTGGTTTCTGAAGTCGCCATCCATTTATTACTTGATTTTCATAGAGGAAAACTTCGCTATCGGACTAAAACAACATTTAAAACATTTCTACCGATTCAAATCTTTTATTTATTTCTTTTTTAAGTCCCTAGAGACACGGATACGGCATTCGTAAACCGGAAGTCTGATGCTTGGTTGCATGCAAAAAGTGGAAGCTTCGTTTGTTTCTGGAACGGAGAGTGCGGCTGACGTAAACGACATTCTGAAGTTATGATTACGTGTACATATGTGATATTGGTTAGAAATAGGTAAAATAATCTAAATATTAGAATGTGATGGGTTAAAATGTGTAAAACATCCTGATTTGGATGTTATGAAGGCTGCATTTGACTCGGTCCTTTCCATGTCAGACGTAAAAGAGTAACCCATGTGTTCGAGTGGAGGAGCTAAATTATTGGAATTCATCCTGCTGTAAGTACATCTACAACCTTTTTTGAAGCCTAATATTGGTTAATATGTGTTTAAACAGTAGTATTGAATCCAAAAATCGGCTATTAAAGTGATTAATTCTCTCGATTTTGTGTCTTCGGCTTTTGCTTGAAAATAAACCCCTCGGCCCTCCGGGCCTCGGGGTTTATTTTCAAGCAAATGCCTCAGACACAAAATCTCGAGAAATTAATCACATATTATTACGCGGTGGTAGGGTCCTGTTCAAGGGGGGGACGGGGATGGTGTTACTATGGTTCATAATTTTAAGGGGGCGGCAGGGTGAAAACGGAAAATATTGGTTTTAATTGTGGTTTATATCCGATATTATATTGCATATATATGTACTGTACTGTACCATGCTGTATGAAAAAAGATGCATTATTATCGGCGAAATTGAAGCAACAGAAAACAAGACAATGGTTACATTATTTATACAGTTTACCTATTTATTATTCATTACAAAATCCAGTCACATACAAAATATAACATTTCCATTTGCAATTTATTTGGATGATATACAGACAGGTCCATTTCATTACACATTCTGCAAAGGGAAACACCCTGATTTACTTGACATTAACAGTAACATTGGAATCGATTTTAGATCGATTTTTCATAAGGAACAATTGGAAACACAATATCACAACATTGTACAACCAAAAGAAATACATCCGAAATAAGGAAAACTTGGACTTTTGAACATTATTTATACTGAATAATATTAGGTTAAACCTGAGTCATTTGGTTCATGTTCCAAAATCCCTGATATTGTTTCATACTCTGAAGAATTTATAACCTATATATTTTAACTTGCCAAGTAATCATTTGATCCGTAAATACTAATACAACCATTTCACAATAATATCATCAGTAATATTGCTTGATATAAGCACCAGCTTTGGACGACATATATTTGTCAAGAATCATGGACATAATAGCACACAACCTTATTCTTCATATAATTTAAACTATTCCAGTCATTGCTAGCAGAAATCCACTGTGTCGTACTGTGTACACTGTTCCGCACAAAAACAATATTTTAAAGAAAAGAGGTAGGGTCAGATAAATGAGCTTGTAGTCCGTCATATTGAAACAATTTTGAGTAATATTAGGCCTCCTCCACTACCTTTGCTTGTACAGACTGAAACATTTCTGACGAAAATCAGTGAAAATCAATTGTTGTTGCCATAGAGCCTAATATCAGCACCAGCTTTGGACGACACACATTTGTCAACAATCATGAACAATAATGGCACACAACCTTGGGTAATAAATGTAATAATATAACTCGATAACATCTTAATTTTGTAGAATATACCATAATTATACATAAATACTTCATGAATTTTAAAATATCCCAGTCGTTGATAGCAGAAAATAAGTAACCTGGGTAACGTTGCCCAAGTACCAAGACAGTTTTGGACGACTTCAATAATTACTGAATTGGGTCTGAAAGTCGCAGGCATCTATATATATATATATATATATATATCCAACCGTCATCATAACACACTATAGAATCACTTGGATTTGATTTGATTTGAACACTCTTTTGTTTGTCAAAAATTACAGTTACATTTAGAAAGACAAACAGGGCGACAGACTTCTGGCAGATTCCTAGTTCTTCCAGCCGTTCCCCTTAGAGTAGAAGGTTTACTAGAGGAGAGGCTAATAAGTGTACAACGTTTCAACAGAATTTATCAGTTAACCAGTTAATTAATCAACAGCTTCATTAATACATAAATGGAGGTATACCGTCAGTTGGGACACAGCCAACTATAATATACCAGACTAATTTGTACTGTATTATATTATATTATATTTATTATATACTTGAATAACATTCACAAATATGCTATCAGACCTGCAGTGAAACTTAAAGTTTTTAACATAGGAATTAGAGACAAATTACACTCCTGGATCAAATCCTACTTATCTAAGATACCAGAGAAAAATAGTAAATAATAACTTATCTGACCTAGCCCTCATAAAATCCCGAGTTCCACAAGGTTCAATTCTTGGACCCCTGCTCTTCTTAATATTCATAAATGACATTGGCACTCATTTAAATCACTCAAAATATCTCCTCTATGCGGACGATACAGTCTTATACCACTCTAACAAATCTCAAGCATCTCTTTATCAAAATATGCAAATAGACATTACTAATTTAGAAAAATGGTGCAATAAGAATAAATTTCTGATTAACGCCTCCAAAACCAAGCTAATGTTGGTAAATCAAAATCACAATAGAACTACCCCCCCTCCTCCTAATCTAATACTCAACAACAAATCACTAGAAACAGTTCATGTCTACAAATATCTGGGTGTATTGCTGGACAACAAGCTTACCTTTCAACCTCACATCAGAAACCTAATCAAAATTATCTCTCACAAAATTTTCCTGTTTCTACAAATTAGACATCTTCTCACTATGAATGCAGCCCTCCTTGTATATGAAAGTAAAATCCTCCCCTTCTTCGATTATGGTGACATTCTATACCACAATACCCACCAGAACAATCTCATTAAACTGCAAAAAATCCAAAACAAAGCACTCAGAGCAATACTCAAAGCTGAGCCTTTACACCCGACTTCTGAGCTACATAAAGACCTAAAAATCCCCCTGTTACATAATAGAAGAGAAAGTCATCTCAGAATCACTGGTTTTAATAGATCAACCTCCAATCAATACAGAACTCAAAACACCCAAAACCCAACTAGAGCAAATGAAGCCCCTCTTCTTTCCACCTTTTTTTACAAAACCAAATGTGGTGAACATGCAATAATTAATAAAGTTGCCAAATCATGGAACCAACTTGCTCCAAAAACCAGAAATATTGGCAATATTGAAACGTTTAAATATCTCCAGGAAGAATGGCTTAAACAAACTCTTCTATAATCACTTTCTGCATCCTCCTACTTACTTCTTATTGCAAATTATTATTCAGCACAGCTACAGGTCACTCTCATAAGTTAAGGTTCACCTGGGAAGTGTTGAAATGTTGTATAATTATTATTTTGACACCATGAAGCGATATTAAGCAGTTGCTATCATGTTATATCTCTGTAACATAGAAATCGTCAATAGTATGGTACAAACAATCAAGAAGTCTCTCTCACTGTAAGAGGTTATCTTCTACTTTGTCTTTTACCTTTTGCTTACTTGTTATCATATGTATATAGTCATCCTTTAACCCAAGCTGGGTTCCGCCGGAATATCCTACTCCTTTTGGAGGTGATGTACCCAGTGAAAATAAAATCTTTCAAAAAAAAAAAAAAAAAGGTCATACAGTACTCCAAATAATTACATTTTCTGTTTGAAATTATACCTCTGTCTGTACCCAGACAAAAATAATGTTCTGAAAATATTTTGTATTCCTCCTAATTCAATTTTTCTCATGGGGAATATTTTCCGTAGTGTTCCAAAGACCTTTTAATAAGCCCATATAATCTATTCATTACTTATATGCCCAACGTATGCCCATCTGGTTCACTTTAAAGTAACATATTTCAAATGTCCTAGTCGTAGAAATTCTTAGAAAGATCGCGGAAGTGCCAGAAAACAATGATGACACATTAACACTATTTGTTGCATTCCAACGCCCATGAAAAATCCTAACAAAACATGAAATATTATCTACAATAAAATATGGAGAAAAGATTATTTTTACACAGAATTTTCATCCATATACTTAGTTTAGAAGCTATTTTTACCAAATTTCAGGGCATAGTATTAAATATATCCTTGCATTTTGAAGGCCTTCATATTGATGATGTTTAGTTAGTTTACTTGTAATTACCCACCAAGAAACATTGCAAACTTTATTTTTCAAAAATAAAAATAGCAAACTTAAAATATCGAATTACATATTAAATGTCCAGTGTTCACTTTCATTGGAATCAGCTTGATCTCATCTTTTCAAGTAAGATGATATCTCAAAATCCATTTTTTGTGACTTATGACTCATTTTCCTGAAACACATCACATATAGATATGCATATATTATATGTGTAAGTACTGAGTTAAACTATATATATTATGTTATTATGAAAACTATGTAATGATATGAAACAGATTTGAAGCTTGCTCTGACTGGCTTTTATTATTGGAATTTAACAATGTTTGGTGTGCACAAGGGAGGTATAATGGTATATGGAAGGATAAAGAACAATGACAATATACATAAGAATAAAAAGAAAATGTGAGTGAGGTGAGAATAGGAATAAAATCAAACTGATTGACCTGTCTTAATAAACATTGATATTCTAGGATGATATGATGAACATGATAATGATAGATATTCTAAATAAACAATCATACAAACTAATATAGTGTAATAGTCTCAGTTGCTGTTATAGCAATAGACAACTCGGATTTTAGCGTGAGAACTGTCTGTACTCCCATAGACGTCCCAAGGCCGAAGGCCTAGGGACGTCTATGGGAGTACAGACAGTTCGAACGCTAAATCCGAGTTGTATATTGATTTTAGTCCGTGATGGACACGTCAGGTGGCGCCACTAGACCAATGCGGTCTGTAGTACCATACATGCATGCAAAATCTGACCCAAAATGGACTAATAGGTAATATTACATGATGTAATGATATGATCTAATGATTTAATGAAGGGGTAGCTCAGCTCTGTAGGTAGTAAATGTATTTCCAAGCAGCTATGTTAATCAACGCAACTCTCGCTCATTACATAAATATACACACATAAATCAAATCATATCACAATAATCTTTGAAATGAAGTACAAATAATGCAATGTTATACCTTACTGTTACATAAGGGTACTTACCAAAAAAATCATTTCAATTACATTTTACCTGCATACTGGCTCACACCAGAGTGATTATTAACTAGCCTTGACTGGACGACTTCACCGTAGTATTATAGTACATTATTTTTTTTTGTCCAACATCGGATCTTTATTCATAGAGACATTTTATAACTATTATAGTACATTATAGTTTAGGCAAACACAAACCATGAAGGGTCAGATTTTCAGAAATGTACAATTAGCAGCTATGCACAATTAGTAAATTCTGCTAAATTAAGCTGCAATTTGGCTAATACTAGGCAAATCTGTCTTGTTAGGCTGAACTGAATTTTGAATTTTATTATCGTCAAAGATTTAAGTTATTTGAGAAGATTGCATTTGTTTAAGATGACTCGTACATTTGCTGGCAACTTCACCCTAGAAAGTAGAACAAGTTGAACTTTCATTTCATCTCATCTCATTCCACCAAATCCTTTCATGCATTATGTACTGTAATCCTAAATAAACACCTCGGTAACAAGCCAGGGTTGAGATGAAAACCAGGCTTAAAGCCTGATCCTTGATAACACAGGTACTCTGGTACAAGTAATCACCTGGGCAAATAAAGAATGAGAAATGTGTTGAAAGGGACCTGACGGGGAGAGGAGCAGAAGGAATAAAAATAATAGGGGGAAGATCACAGTGATGTATTTCAGGAATGTGAGTGACAATTTGCAAATTTGATAATTTTCAAAGTATTTTATTCACAAGATCTCTTTGTGTGTTTGTTCTCATTTTCAGATTATTTTATGCTCCAAGTAGTATGAATATATGTGTTGCCTTCCTTTTCGGCAAAAATCTTGCGGCCGTATTTAACGCACTAGAAAGCGAAAATCTTGGTCATGCAAGCGTAGATTTCGGTAAAAGATGCATTAAAAACGCTGAGGCCAGCGTTTCTTTCGGCCGCATTTTTTGTTAACCAAATTTCACACTGAGAAAAGCGGAAGGCGCTTTCAACGCAAACGCGTTTGTCGGAGCGGCTGGTTTTTTTCGGCGCACCACAGGAGATACCCATGACGATATTTGCAGTTCATATAACTTGAGTAATTTCTCATGAATTAACCATTCATATTTTTCCATCCGGATGTTAACCATGCTATTTTTTTTTTAAAGCTCTTATGTATACTGGGTAGTTCAAGTCCCAGCAGTAGGGCTTTTCACTTGCCCCAGTTTTATTACACATTTCAACATTTATGTTGAAGTTTGTACATATTTAATTATTATATTTATTTAGTTATTCCTGTTTTGTATTGTAAACATAATGTTACCTTGTGTTGGAAATCATTGATTATCTCAATGTACCTATTCATAATCGGGGTGAGGAGCAAGGTCTTCACCCCAGCATACAAGGAGGAATAAATAGATAGAACCTGATGAGAATGTGGTACAAGGGACACTATTGCACTGTCCAAGATGTTACAAAAAATATCAAACGTCAAGGACAGTGTCCCAAGTACCACATTCAAACTTAGGTTCTATATTTACTCCTAGATTGCTATTCTTACCTTATATGGCTATGTGTGCTGGGGACTGGAAGTCATACCACATGCGTGGAATTGGTGCAAATTACCACACTACTCCTGCCCATACAAATAGCATGTGGTACATACATCAACATGGAGTAAAGGAAACATATGAATGAAGTATGTCCCGGAGCTGCGTTTGGAACAAAGAATATTTCAACCCCTGATCCTTTGGAACTTTAATAATTATCCAGTAGCTTTAGTTCATTTCCTTCCATCTCCTGCTATCGATATTCATAATATATTTATTCTCGCAGAAGTAAACTATACGATCACAAAATATCATTATTTAATATTGCCACAAACTCTTTGAGAAGAACATAGGCAAGAATAGCAACACACAGGTCCCCTCTGATTGGACGGTGAAGTCGTCCAGTCAAGGCTAGTTAATAATCACTCTGGTGTGCATTTGCATCTCCCAATATCAATGTGTATTAAGACAGGTTAATCAGTTTGATATTATTCCTATTCTCACCTCACTCACATTGTCTTTTTATTCTCATGTATATTGTCATTGTTCTAATTATTATACAACTTTTATTCAGTTAACATATAAATATGAAATAAAGAATAGGACCATTAATCCCTCTCCAATGGAGATCTTCCTGGTAGCCCTTTAACAAAAGATTTGAATACATAGAGAAGATTGAAATAATTGTGATTCATAAAATGAACATTGTTTATGAGGTTCTTTTCGTCTTTAGATTTAAAATAGATTCAATGCCCTTTCATTAATGATTTATAGTCCGGCGTTTTTGTCCGTATTAGGGCTTATAAGGTTTGATGTTTCGCACTTTTTCTGCAGCATGTGTCCTGTGTCTTGTTTTGTTTTCAGGTCCTCTTCTACTCCTGTAGTACTGTTGATACTTAAAACTTAGAATTTTTCACCTCGCAGTATTACTATGAGGCTTAATAACATGACATAAATTGATAATATTACAATGGACCTGACTGTCACTACTGGCCCTGTACTAGGTGTTACTGTAGGACTTTTAAAACAATCATTAGTTTACTAGTACTAGCGTATACAAATTGAATAATGCTTAAAAGATAAGTTAAGAGTATTAAGAATTCCCGCCTGTACTGGTAGGGATTTAATTAAAAGGCAGTGTTGCGAATATAGTTGCATAAGTAACTAATCTTAACAGTAATGAATCCCTCGTCCCCACATCCCACCCAAATGTGATTGTTACCGTTGTATCGGTCTTTATCGTGGCAACTTACATGTCCACAAACCCCCTCCCGTTTTCCCATTTTTAGTACCAGATTTGTCTACTGGTGCTCTACTTTTCAACCATACATACATATAATAAAATTGTCGCACCTTTATACATAATCACTAATAGTACAAATCTATACATTCTATGGACCAGAGGAGTTTACAGCCTCCTCTTTTAAATATTGGTCACATTCCTGGGGGTAGGAGATTTTTAACCAATTTCGAAAGGCTTACCTTGTTTTTATTTTTCTAGTATCTTGTGATAAACCATTCCACAGCGTGGACATTTTGTAAATATAAGATTTTTTGAAACTCTCATTATTGGGTTTGGGAACTTTCAGTTTTTTCCCTACGCTCAACCCTCTTAAATTGACCTTTCTATCGTCTATGTTTTCGGGTGCCAAAGAACGCCTAAAGGCTAGTTCAAGGATATGTCCTTGTCTCCTGGTAGAGAGTGAAGGTATATGTGTAGTTCTATGGATATCCTTAGAACATGTAAATTTAGGCAATCTCAGTGCTATTTTTATTGCAGAGTTTTGTAAAGATTGTAATTGATTTAAATACTTTATTGGAGTAGTCTGGTAAAATATGTCCCCATAATCTATATGGGGAAGTATTGTGGTTTTAAATATTAATAGTAAGGTTTTGGTATCACAGATTCCATAAAGTTTCGACATAGATTTAAGTTTCATTCTGATGGCATGAATTTTTTTCTCCATGAATGTTTTAAAATTCAACTTTCTGTCTATCTCTACTCCCAGGAACTTATAATACTCTACCATTTCTAAACCATTTTGACCAATGCTACACCAATGGTGTTAAGTGAAATTTTATTTAGCTCACACCAATTAACAACGCTATCAAGATCTTCCTGCAATCCCGGATTTGAGTTTGAGTCTTTAGCTCTGATACCATAAAGAACCATATCATCCGCGAAATGCTGGATTTTGCTATATTTTATAACCTTATGTAGATCATTGACATAAATTATGAACAATAAGGGCCCCAAGGCTGTTCCCTGAGGTACCCCACATGTGATCTTTTGCAATGATGAGAGGTTTCCACCAATGACGACTCTCTGCGACCTATCTGTTAAGTAATTTCTGAACCATTTAATTGGGTTTTCCTGAACTCCTAAATTTATCATTTTATCTATTAAAATATCATGATTAACGGTATCAAAAGCTTTTTTGAAATCTTAAAATATTAAGTCTGTTAATTTTTTATTATTTAAATTTTGATATGTGTATGTAAAGAGGTGGTCGAGAGCATCGTTAATGGATTTCCCATTGCGGAATCCAAACTGTGCTTCACATAATAGTTTCTCCAACTCTACATAAGAGGCTAATTGACCTTGGACGCAACTTTCCAGAATTTTTGCCGCAAGTTTCTGCATGAAATTGGCCTATAATTTCCTGTAGTAAGTTTACTTCCCTCTTTAAAAAGAGGTGTTACGACGGCTGTTTTAAAATCTATAGGTACCTTAGCTGTGTGTATTGATAAGTTAAAAAGATAGGCAAATTGTTTACTTAGTGCCCTCATACAGGGTTTAAGTATGTTCGTCGGTAAGAATTTCATGCCGGACGCTTTCTTTATCCTTCCATATACCATTATACCTCCCCTGTGCACACCAAACATTGTTAAATTCAAATAATAAAAGCCAGTCAGAGCAAGCTTCAAATCTGTTTCATATCATTACATAGTTTTCACAATAACATAATATATATAGTTTAACTCAGTACTTACACATATAATGTATGCATATCTATATGTGATGTGTTTCAGGAAAATGAGTCATAAGTCGCAAAAAATGGATTTTGAGATATCATCGAACTTGAAAAGATGAGATCAAGCTGATTCCAATAATAGTAAACACTGGACATTTAATATGTAATTCAATATTTTAAGTTTGATATTTTTATTTTTGAAAAATAAAGTTTGCAATGTTTCTGGATATATCTAATACTATGCCCTGAAATTTGGTACATAGGTTTATATGACTAAGTGTGCTAGACCATTGAGAAATCAGAACATTCCAATGACGGAATCTTTCGAAAAAGTCACTTTGAAAAATATCAATTTTGCGACTTGTGACTCATTTTCTTAAAACATGCCACATATAAGCCAAAAATAACCAGCTCCAGTGCCACAGCTTCTTTAAGGATTTAACTAAATATTATGAGAAATGTTATCTAAGCTCCAAGAAGCATCCATTTCAGACTTCTCTCCATCAAACATTTCAATGTACATAGTGACATTGTTCATAATATTATTGTTGTCTATACTATTAACATTCATTCATTGTAGCTAAAATAAACACACACAGTATTCAACAATGTTCAGTTCGTTTGACTCCAAACAGAACACCATTGAATGATAGGAGTTAGTCCTAGTAATGTGATTCTGCAAGTCTATGGCAAATGTTTTGGAGGTCACTTTATAGGACAATGCAGCCTCATACAAAGCATCCCCTGGAGTTGTCTGAAATTTGATTTCATATTCATTTGACCTCTTACCGCTCAGCACTCTGCTATAAATAATTGTCTTAAGCTGGATCTCCTTGCACTTACGCCTTAGAGGAGCAGTCATATTGTTCATTAGTCCAATAGTTGTTAACACTGCTTGTTGTATTATTGCATCAGCTGGATCCACTTTAATCCATTTCCTGCATGAACAATATGCTTTAGGAATGTGGGATATGTGACATGTCCTATTGAGAGGAATTCTATCAAATAGACTCCAGCCACGAGTGCTGTTCCTTGTGTATGTTTTCAAGTTAAGTATGTGTTGCATTGTCTCTCGTAAATCAAATGATGTTGTCAACATAGGTGCATTTCTCTTTAGATTTGCATGAAATTCTGGGTACTTTGTCTTGAACCAGGAAGGAAGAATCACACTAGAGTATGGAGACATATATTCTAATCCCCCCTGTTTTGTATTTCTGAGAGTAGAGTATCTAGGTCCATGGTCTGAACCAAGATAAAATAAAGTATTGTTTAGAACTCCTTGTGCCTTCAGTTTCTTAAGAAATTCAACAACTTCACTATCAGCAGCTTTTAACAGTGTAAGGCTATCATGGGATACATATGAATTGTGATGATAGGCAAAGATTGGCCTTGGAGTGTAAGTGGTAAACACATCTACCAGGTAGTCCAGGACAACTCTTAATGATGATTTCCCACCTACACAAGCCTTATTAGGTCTGCCAGAAGCCATGTAAAAGTGCCGCATGTAATGCTCCATAGGTTTATCCTTAAAGCCCCAAAATCGATACGTCCATAGGCCAATCCTGGGTTCATCTTCACTATAGACAGGGATGTACCCTTGTTTACGTAATGTCTTCCAGACAAAAGGTAAGTAATCCACATTAACCTTCACAGGGGCACTCCTCCTTAAATCCTTCATCTCTGTTAGACTGAATTCTGATCGGTCGTGAAGGCCAGTTAGTATAGGAATTATCTCACCACCAGTGCCATGACCTGCAACATTGTGCCCAGTGAGCTCAACACTACCCAATTCCTTAGTAGTGTATTCCACAGTTCTTGGCATGGTTCGATGCCAATGTGGTCGGGAAACACTATCGAAAAATATGAATAATACATGCAAATTATCTGGTCCAACTTCTACATTGGGAATATCCTTAAAAAGTAATTTTGCTGCTCCTGCATGATAATTTTCATAGTTCCTGCCATTGCTTGTGCATTTTACTTTAAAAAAATTATTCTTGATGTCAGTTCCATTATCAAATTTTGTAAATGGACTTAATTTGTAGTTGAAATCAGTGGCAAAATCAATATATGCAACCTGACATGATATATTGCCAGATGTATTCCTTATAGCATCCTTTATGAATAATTTTCCATTCTTTGTGAAAGTCCAATCGTCCTTGGGACACACAAAATGAGAAGATGCTCTTTTGAGCGCGCTCTTTATGTGCATTTGATCAGCAGCCCATGTTTCCAGTAATGGCAACTGGCAGGCCATCTTAGTACTTTCCCGGAGCTTCCCAGGCTGATCATGATGGGAATGCTTCAAATGTTGTTCTTTCTTAAAGAGGTAGAAACAGGTAAATACACATCCAACACAGACAAGAGCAAAACAAGTTTGGATTCTTGGTCTTTTCATGGTTATGCCATATATTCGCTGTTTTAGCTGTCAAAATAGAAATGAAAATGCATTAGATATATTATACAGTTTTGATAAGCAAAAAGGCCAACAGAAGTCTATGCAATGGTAAAAAAATTCATACATATTTTAATGACCGCACAGAATCACAAAACATGCAAATCAATATAAATTTTGAGAGATGACAAGATGAGACCAAACCAATTCCAATGAAAATAAACATTAGGACACCTTATAAGTGATTTTATATTGTTTTTACATGATACCAATATGGTATCAAAAGAAACAAAAAGATATTTCTTGATGGTGAATCACTCTGTGACTTATGACTCACTGTGTCACTGATATTCACACATATGTACCACCTAGAATAGAATTTTTAGGTATGTGATATGTTATAGAAAAAATAGTCATGAAATTAATATCTTTCAATGTGTTTTTTCCTGACAAGATGTCTTTGTGGAAATGTTATCATGTTTTTGGTGCTTAACATTGTTCATAGCATTAATAGATTGACTAAATGTCACAACAGTACACAAAATATATCCATGAATTTCTAAGGTCATCTATAGACAATATTCAGATACTTTACTAGTAAATATTAGCGCAGAAATATCGCAAATGTTATTTTTTCAAAAAATAAAAATATCTTGTGAAGAGATCTTGTGAAAAAAACACTTTGAAAGATATCAATTTTGTGACTTATGACATAATTTCCTAGAACACAAATATGCTTCTCAATATCTATGGGCCTCAACAATGCATAATTTATACAATTTGCATAATTACATAAAAATGTCATAGATAATGTCTAATGTGGCATGTATAAGTAAGAAGTAATGGTGGTAATTATCTGATCTATCACTAGTACAGGTGTTTATATATATGGCCAATTCCATCAATTTATCTCTCATCCTCCCAGCCTGTCTCCCTCCCAGCCTATTTCTCTCCCTCCAAGCCTGTCTCTCCCCCTTCCAGCCTGTCTCTCCCTCCAAACCTGTTTCTCTCCCTCCAAGCCTTCTCTCCCCCTCCCGGTCTGGGTAGCTCCCTCCCAGCCTTTCTCTATCCCTCCCAGCCCCTGTACCAAAAACGGACACAATAGCCACACAAACAGCAACCCCTGATGAAAAATCAGCAGAAAGCAAGCTGCAACCCATCATATATTTAAAGGCTTGCTTGGTTGATCTGAAATCATAATTTCGAAAGAAATCGGTTTATTATTTATGATGAAATTGATCCTAAAAATTGCCACAACATTTAGTTCACTTCTGACCCACAAGGTATTGTTAATAGACAAAAAGGTGGTTAATAGAGTAATGGGTCATTATTGGACACATGGGTCGTTAATAGACAAATTGGGCATTATGCTGTATACATCATGTGAAAACTAGGCGGAATTAATAACTATTCATCTATATAAACAGATATTATACCAAATCAATAATAAATGTCAAATCGAAAGTTCATTCTTAAAACACTTAAAATATGGGAATTGTTAAAAGCCAATTCCTCCAGTTCCCATAGGTTCTTGGCACTATGCATTTTCTCTGCTAGGGTCCAAGAAAAACTATAGCCAATACATTTAATGTTCATTACATATCAGAACCTATGCATTTTCTCATTATTTGATATAATTGGATAATTTTCAATTTGTTTAAAAAAATCAGTCCTTAATAGACACCAGGGGTACCCACTCTAAAATCTGTCTGTTTTTCATGGCTTTCACCCGAAAAATAATTTGTTTACGAAAACTTTTGACACAAATCATGTACAAGTAACGTAATATCACAATATATAAAGAAAAATGTTGGGTTTTGATGATTATTTAGAAATTTAGCAACTCCATGGTTAAAGAAATGATTTTTGCCCCCAAAATTGGATTCTTACTTCAATTGGGGTAAAAATGCCAAAAAATGTGGTTCCACATGTTTGTAGAACCATCCAATCAAAAAACAAATGTAATTAAAATGATTTCAGGCTACTGAGCCAAATTTGGTAATAAACAAAAATGTAGGAAGGGACCATATATTTCCACAGTCATCTGCAGTAATGATTGTGTGTATATACATTTAGATATCATGAAGAGAGTTATTACTGAATGGTCCAGAGGTGAATGGCACCAGAGTATCATCAAAACGTGATGGGAATGAATGGAAGTCTTGGGCTATTTGATTTCATGAATATGGATTCTTTTTGTAAATTGACACTGTCAACACCCTACCTACTTCCCTCTTCCTCCTGCTACTCCCTATGCATTAAGATCTTTTCATTTAACCATGTAATTCCATGTGCAAACCATTGCCATATACAGTGATGCCATGCACATGTTCACTGAGTAATGTTTGCCGAGTAACGCCTGTTTCTATTGGCTGAGCAAGGAGGCCTGAGGCTGGCTTAAGGTTGGCTGGTTAAGGTTCATTACCTTAAGGTTCTTTTTTTTTCGCACAAACCCCACTGTTACTGAGGGATCCTTGTTCACTCGCCATGTGTTGGTACAATGTCAATCCAAGCTGTGGTAAATAGGGCTCGGGGAATCAATTATTACTCAGTTATGATAGGAGGAAGACCCTGTTATTCACTGTGAATGGTCTTGTAAAATGTAAACACACAGGAGTATACCTGTCTGTCCATATATATACCACCTCTATTATGCAAAAAAAAAGTCAAATATGACTTACTAGTCAAACCACTTGAACCTGTAATGCCACATGTTTTATTTTTATTACTATTTTATTTTGATTTAACCTGTACTTACTCACCTCTCATTAGTTTAGTAGACTGAAATATTCTTAAAAAACATACTTTAGGCCTAGGTAACGGCAGGGAGAACTGGAGGCAATCTAGAAGTCTGTATACCTGTTTATCGTGTATTTGTTCTTATTTGATAAATAAAGTAGTTCTTATCTCATCTTATCTTATCTATATCGTATATTGGAGGTAATCTCATTCGATGGCTTTTCCCTAGGCCAGGAGACATTGTTTCTGGTGATTGGAAGTTGGGAAGTAGCATTTTCACACAATCGAGCGAAGGTCAGGATTATAGTTGGTAGTTCAAGAGTCGTGGCCTAAATTTTAAGCGCTATGCCTGCGGCATATGATATATGCCATTATGATGCATCATTTTTTTGTTCAGTGCTGATGAAATCATTTTTGCCACTTCTTGAGTGAAACTATTTCCTTTGAGCCTGTAGTCTACAGACTCAAAGGAAATAGTAGTGTATATAAACGGGTAAAAAAAGATGTGGAGAACTACACTTCTCCCTTACAGAATTAATATTATAGATTAGATATATCTGTGTAAAAAATAGAGTATAGGGACATTCTAATGAGGTGCTAGTAATTGAACATTTATTAGACAAGACTGCATAGCAATCATGTTTAATGAGTGTTTAATTACTAGTAGACTACTGGGTTCCATTCACTATTTCTTATATACCCCTACCATCAAAACATATTGAAATATAAACCTTTGTTTTTGATTTGTTTTTGATCAGTATGAAATATTTAAAAGCTTCTTCTTAAAATCAAAATAATATAGAGTAATTTGTATTTTGTGGAAAACCATACTAATACATCTGAACAAAGGGAAATACTCTCTATTCACTTACCTTCAGTTGAAGTCTGCTTTTTATTTCATTACAAATCCCACCAAGGGAACCAGTTCTGGAACTGTGCTGAGGAGTAGGATCTTGCAGTGTCTGCTGGTATTAAAGTGGTTTTCTTTATGTGCATTGATCACAAAGGAAAGTATGTGTTCCAGGGAAATGAGTCATATGGTTGATTCTCATGACTGGTGGACACAGGAGGGGGGCAGTACGGCCTGGGGTATTCCTCTAAAAATATGATGTATACATTTGGTTTTTTTGCTCATATGTTCAGAATATGAATATTGACCATTGTGTACTCCGATTTATATATCTCAGTTGAATAATTTTTGCCATATCCTCAAGAAATATTGATTTTGACTCCTGTGTTCCAACCAAAAACATGAAAATTGATATTTGGGTGGTCATGAAAAAAAACCCTTTAGATATATAAGCTCTAGGTATAATTAGTATTATGGATAATTATATACAATATAAAATGTTTGCAAATAGTTTAATGTTAATAAATCTTACTGTGATTCTGGATGTTAAGTTAAAGTAACAATACCGTTAGGTTATGGTAACACAACAATAACAATACTTGTTAGTCCAGTAGACAAACCCCCAAATATGGAGGAAGCGTGACTTGGAGTACTACTACGATTTTTTTGCTGAAATGGATTCAGCAGGTGGTCAGGTTCAAGAAACTGATCCATGCCAACCTGGCATGTTTGAGTATTTTTATTAAATCCGTTTCCATGGCAACCGCCTATGAAAATGGGGATTTTAGAATTTTGCATATCTCTGGAAATAAATATGATATAAACTTGATTCAAGTGACCACACATATGTAACCTGGGATTGGCTATCAGATTAACACATGACCAAGGTCATTTGGGGTCAAGGTCAAGGTCATTTCAAGGTCAAATGCCAAAAAATTGCATTTCGGGACACTTGAAGTTGTGTTGTTACATGCTGAATGTTCCAATATGGTTTATTTTTACAAGTCAGACTCCAGAAACCTTCTACTTGACATATGACAGCCCCCCAGTCATTTTAAAGCTTTGCCAGATACATGTTGTCATGACAATAGTCTTTGATAGATGGGTAATTCAAAGAACACAGTGTCATACCTAACCATCCTTAGATCGAATCGCATACATGCATTAGTCTAATAAAACAATATATAGGCTAACAATGTGAATGGAACAGCCCATTGAGGCAACTGGTCTTTATTGGGTGTTTTTCATTAAAATAATTGTTAAGGGTGTCTGATTGGTTACCATGGCGATATGATTACTATGGTTACAAAATACTTAAAAAAACAGACACAGATAGCGCATAGTCATCGAAAATTCTTCACATTAGTGTCTATTGTCTCATGAAGAATATTTTTATAATCGCCTAAGGTTAGGAGAAGGTTGTCAGGGAGACAGGGTTACCATGGTTACCAAATAATCTGTACAAAGTCAGATAAACCTTAATGAACATTTAAAATTGCCTAGGATGCATAATATTCATGTAGATTTTTATCATTTTTACAGGGTGTCATGGGGTTTCATGTGTAAAGTTATCAGTTGAAATGATTTGTCATTTTTGTCATATTTGCTGTCATGGAGAAAGAGTTACCATAGTTACCAAATACTTTCAAGAAGTAAAATAATAATATCCTAGTAAGTTAACTAATTTTGGTCTGGTTCCTCCTTCCTGTTATATTTGCATACCTTTTGTGTCATGGAATTCAATGAAATGATCTTCAAATCTGGCTGGCTGGTTGCCATGGAAATACATGGAAGAAAGAATACACTCTGGAAATTATCTAAATGGCAATCATCCTAATCAAAATTTGGATAGCACCATTGAATTCCTCTCCCCAGAAAACATATGATTAGATGTATCATACATGAAGATCGGAGGAGAAGTCTCTAAGTTATGATCAATAACAGGGTTATATTTGGTCAGTTATATTTGGCTTCCCATAACTTGTCACTTCCAACCTGGATGACATCATATAACATCACTTCCAGTCCAGACTCATGGAAACGAGCAGATACCGTCCAAGAATTGTTCCATTTTAAAGTAAGTAATTCCAATTTTTATCAATAACAAATGGTAAATATGGTTAACATGAGTTTTTAGACTACTGTGGTAAATAGGTTTTTAGAAAAAATCTATTAAAAAGTGCTTTAATTTTGGGAAATAAAGTTTGTTCCGATGTCTTCTGCCCAAAGACTCCATACACATTCCATGGACAACTACAGCATATTATGGAAAGCCAAATAAGTGAATGTTTATAATATTGAATGAAAATGTTGTTCTCTAATTAGGTCAAAGAGATGAAATCTCATTTATAGATCGCTGAAAATTTCATGTATAGATCGTTATGGAGCATAAAGCATATCATACAAATATGAATACAATATGGCTTCTGTTTATCAAGATCACCACCATTTTTTAAAATGGCTGCCTATTTGAATGTTAATATATTATTTTGTCTATAATGTCATACAGGATCCTTGGACTTTATTTATCTTCATGCCAATTATATGTTGTTGATTAGTTAAAAGTTGAATTTACGCCATTTAACATGATTTGGTAATATGAAAAATCCAAGATGGCTGCCATCATGGCCACCAAAATCGTAAAATGCCTATAACTTTGCCAATTTTGGTCTGAAACTTTAATGTTGCATGTCTTTTTTATGGTTTTAGGGGTCAAGGAATTCATTAAAATAGTTTTCAAGGGTGTCTGATTGGTTGCCATGGAGTTACCATGGTTACAAAATTCTTGCCATTACCAAAGTTAAAATGATATGTCCGCCATTAAATCATGAAGAAATATTAGATTTGATATCAAATTTGATGTTCTCGCCTATGCAGAAGTCAAATTCACAACCATAAACATTCTAAATGTTTCTTTCTAATAAATATTTTAAGATGTCTGCCATTTCTGTCTTTCCAATTTCAATTCCTAAAGATTTTTGCACAAACTGCTCCCCTAATTAGGCGTCTATCCCTTTGATCATTATCTGTCATTTTATTTTTTATCTGGAAGGGAATTTTTAACATTCTGATCCTAGCCCCGATCAGAACTGAATTATGTTGGCTCTGCTCAGGCACTTCAACAAATGTATTTTACTGTATGCATGTACATTCAATAGATGACGAAGGGAAGGAGGGAAGGAGAAAAATATAAAATGGGGAAAACAAATGATTTCTGCAGTTGACAATAATTTGATTAATTTCTAATATTATGTAACAGGTAAACCATGGATGCAGAAAAAGATGAACATTGTTACTTCAGTTGCAATAAAACGGGACCTCTAGTTACTGGACGTCTGGGAAGAATAAAAACGATCATTCAATCAAGCAAACAGCGAAGTGATACTCTTCATTTAGCCTTGGAAGATCAACTCATCAAAGATCCAAACCTCGCAATTAAATTTCTTCACCCATGTGTGTCAACCTATACTTGAAAAGCTCATATGAAGAGGCTGCCAGGTCAAAAAGTAAATAGAACAGACAGCTCAACAGCTAGTGAACCACCATTGAAGCGCAGATCTTTCGAAGAAAAATTCAAATTCAAGAGCTGTTGTCTTATTTGTGGGGATATATGTACACTGAAGGACCCAAAAAATCCAAGTACGTGGCGAAGGTTATGGTAACACAACAATTATACTTGTTGTGTGTGTGAGTTGGGAGGAGGTTGGGGCAAATATATGGGATGGGGAGGGAATTCTGGATTGATGAGTGCCATGATAGGGGTCGGGTATATAATTGGGTATAAGAATTCTGGAGACAAAATAACACACAATTCCTGGCCAATGCTCTGATGTTTATGAGTAGTAGATCTCAACACTACCTTTGTGCATGATGAATAAGCCTTTAAATTAATAAGCTTTGACATGAGATTGCATTTAATCAAATAGAGTTATGAAGAGCTGATATAATTGTACTTCCCCACCACTGCCTTTGTTGATATCTCTCTCCAAAGAAGAAAACAATAAAAGTTGTTGGAAGTAACCGGAGACGGGTCCGGCCAACTGACTGAGATGAAACTTCTGAAGGAAAAAGATGTCTGTGATACCGGGAAAGGCTCCATGGAGACACACCAGTCCTCCTGTGGAAGGCAGAAACAGGAGTCTCCAGCTAAGCTTGCAAGCAAGACTAGACCATGGAGAACGTCCAAGTTCCCAGCTACGGGTTGACATGGTGGAGACCGTGGACGGGACACTACTTGGAAGCTTCCTGAAGCGCAAGTGGTACTCCAGCCCGTGGAAGTAGAAGAGGCTGCCTCTACCACTGCAAGATCTGGTTCGAAGGAGAGTGATACCCAGTGCAAGGAGGGTGTAACCGCCTCAAGCCAGAAAGTAAAGGAGTGGGGTTGGTACTCATGAACCCTGAGATGGATATCTGCCATGAGGTGAGTAAGGATGAGTCGGATGTGGAGGGGTTAGAGCATGGCATGATGGACTGTTACGAAAGCCAGCCCTTCCCTAGTCTGCTCCGACCCGGTTCCGTGGATGCAGGCACTTATCAGAAAGTTGGGCGTAGAGTGGACTTGTGGGAGCCTGGCTTCCATTTTCCCGTTTTCCGTTTTCCGTTTTCCCTTCACCGCCTGCAGATACCTTCCCTTCAATGGAAGAAGAGGAGTCTGTGTCTACACTATGCAGCAGAGACTGTTTTGCCACCTGTGTGAGGAGAACACTCCCAGGTTGGAGGTTTGGTCCTGTCCTTCTGCCCGTTGCCAGCAGAAGCTAGACCGGAGCTTGTGCGCCACTTACAGTATGGAGAGGAAGTGTGCCACAACAAGGGATTGTCCAAAGGCATCCGCAAGGTCATGGCGGTGACGCCCACTCATGAGCAGTCCCCCTGATCCGTGACCAGAGGTCATGGCCCAAGGAGAGAGATGCTAAGATCCAGTCCCAGTTGGAAGAGATTAGCACTCTCCGAGCCAAGTTGGAGGCTTTCCGTAATCCTCAATCCTCCAGCGGGTCACAGCAAACCGACAACGTCACGTTGGGGATACGCCCTCTGGGAGGCAATACTCTGACATGAATGTGGAGTGCTAGCATGGGAAGGGAGGCACAACCTCTCATGCAGCCACAGCAGGCCTAGCAGGTTCCGGTTTCGGAGGTCCAGTGGACTTCAACAAAATGGGGAACCTAATGATGAACCTTCAAGTAGAGGTATTAACCTTTTGATTTGTGAATAGTACATAATAAATACAATTACAATCTTATGGTTAAATTTTTTCTAGATATTTGCGAACTTCTTTCTTTGTGTCTAATTCATGGACTATAGTGGGGAGTTCATTCCACGCTGTCCCACCCTTATATATAAAGCTATGTTTGTATGTAGCAGATTTTGGGGTGTAAATTTAGAGGTTCCTTCTCTGTTCTTAGCATGACTCCTAGTGAAATTTTGTTTACTTTACAACAAGAATGGATGCAATTTAGGTTTTGTTGTAATTGATTTGTCAATTTGTCCTGGTCTTTGTTGCCCTAGAGAAGGACAGTATCATCCGCATAATGTTGGATGATAGAATTTTCCACTATTTTATTTAAATTGTTTATATAAATTGAGAAGAGGATGGGTCCTAAAATGGTTCCTTGAGGAACGCCAAAAGTTATTGTTTTCTTGGGAGGAAATAAGACCATTAACTCTTACAGTTTGTTTTCTGTTTTCAAGGTAGTTCCTGAACGATTTGTTGGAATGAGCATTTCAAATAATGGGTATTAACTCTTGTGTTAGTCGATCTACGCCTGCTCCTGGGAACGAGTAAACAGTAATGCTTGGAGATGCAATAAATCGTTGGCGGTTTCAACCTCTTGAGTCGGTGACTATTACGGTGGTATTTTGATTCATCTTCCCTGTAATGAGTTGTCAAAACATCTCTGATTAGATTCTATGAGGAGCATAGCCAAGTAGCAGAGAGACATCGCATAAAGACTTCAAGGAGAGATTACTTTTAGGCAATTGAATGAGATCAGATTCTTTGGAAATATTTTCTTCAGAGACTATTACCTGTTGGGACTTCTTAGCCTGTCTCCCATGTGAGTTAGAATTGGAGGGAGACTTTTTGGGTGGATTGTGTACTGGTTCGTTCGCTGGCAGACTCAGAACTGATTGCCGAGGAGGATCATGGTCTAAGGTATGATGGGGATATTTTCTCGGCATACAAGGGCAGTTGCATGTTTATTGTACTAGTAGTTGTTCAGCCTTGTGATACATTACTAGGTTAGCCGTGGGGAGGCATGTTTGGTCGTAGATTTCCACCCGGTCTGAATGTGGCTAGGTCTGAGTAGGAGTCAGAGGAGCGATTTGGCTGGCTTAGTGACCCACTAGGTCTAGACATTTCCCATAGACTTCCCTTTCAGCTAACAGAAAAATATTGGATGTGAAACGATAAAAATGAGTAGATTACACTGGTTAGTGCATAACCTCAATATTCATGAAAGAAATGGGTGGGCAAAGTATTACGTTTTTTGTCTTATTACAGCTTGAAGTTGTAATAGAAAAAAGTGGTTTTCTGCCCATAATTTCTTCGTTTTCAATCATTAACCCATGAAAGTAGGGTCCCCAGGACATATTTTGACATATTTTGCCCAGCCATTACCGTTAACAAATCCAATAAAAAATATTGATGTATATTTAAGTGAAATTTGTGTGTTGTAGACCACGCTATACTGTGGCATCTTTGAGTAGTGGTAGGTATGTTGTTTATCGCTACTCTTGCCGCGCCTTTGATCATATGAGAGACCTAGAGATTAGAAGGGGTTTAGAAGGGATTAAGTCCTTTGATCTTGCCTCATGACAGCGGGAATTAATCCCTAGCTCTCTCATACGGCTTATAATTAATACTGGATCATCCTTTTAGAGTTGGATCATGGTAGGCCCCTACCCCCTGTGGTCAAGATCTAACATAATGGATCATTTTGATTAGTGGGAGGTGGGTCTTAATGACATACATTATGATAAGTACTAATCTCTAGCCTTTGTTCTGGTGGAGGGTGTGGGTTTTATAGAAGGGTGATCAAATAGGAGCTCTAGAGATTAGTAAGGACTATGCATGATAAGCTTAACGCCCCACGAACATTTTGATCATGTATTAGGTGAGATTTATGATTACTTTGAGTATTTAAGAGAGAGGACTGACTTTAGATTTTGCACATGAAGACTTGGAGCAGGAACTAGTCAATATGGAAGGGACATATAGGAAATGAAGCTTGCTGGACTGGAATGGATATAAGGAGCAAAATCTGAATAAGAAACAGTACTAGTGATTTGATACTTTGGATTTTATTAAGTAAGTATAGTTTATAACATATACGCATACATACAGGCGCAACATATTTACATTGACTAGAGTACAGAATATATAAAACTGTCCAATGCTAGAGATTAAATATAAGATATGAATGAAGCATGTTGGTATAGGCGAGACATTTACGAGATTAGATATAACATATGCGCATACATACAGGCGTAACATATGTACATCGAGTAGAGTAGAGAATATATAAAACTATTTAATGCTAAAGATTAAATATAAGATATGAATGAAGCAGGTTGGTATAAGCGAGACATTTATACAGTCTATACAACTGATATATTATTTATGAATATCAGTATAGCAATATTTACATGGAATACACCGGTCATAAAGCAGCACCTTTAGAAGTAGCACCTTGTTTAAACGCATGTGTTTAAATGCATGATTTTTTCTTTTTACTTTTACACCAACGGTGTTTTAATATTTACGTGACATGGTTTGTTCGATATTGATCACCGACTGTAGACACCCAGTAACTTCTTTTTCTTTTTTTGATGACGGAGCGAGTCCACACCAGCGTGCGTTTTTTTTCCTGAAATAAAATTAAAATAATTACTAATTTACTATTTTCAGGAACATATGATGGAAGGGGATGATGAGCAGAATAGGCGATTTGCATGCTATCACTGTCCTGCTCGCTTTTATTTAAAGACTGATTTAAATGATCACAAACACCACTGCTTAAATTATAGAAAGGAGCGAACATGTGGAAAATGTAATGGATATTATAAAACCCCTTTTAATAAAAGGAGGCATGAAATGAAGTGTAATCAGACTCCACCCCAACATTCATTACGCGCAAATGACGATTTGCAACATCAGGAGCTTCAACAACACACAGATCAATATACAAGTGAGGCGCATTTACAAAAAACATCCACCTTACATGATACTTTGCAAAATGAGCATGAGAGTGATAAGATGCGTTCTCTCCCGCTTCCATTACATAACAAACAAAATCCAACTTCCCCTTCAAACATGAAACTACAATGTCATGATTGTGGTGAGTTATATGATAGTTGGAATAAGCTGTTCATTCACAGAAGGGAAGAACATACATCTACGCCGGATTATATAGATATGGATGAGAATGAGTTTGATAATCCAAGCGAGCATGAAAATCTTTTTCCATTTCCATTCTCCCCTCATTCCGCACCATGGATGAATGATCAAGGAGACATTGTTGATCCTGAACTGCAGAAGTTATATCTAGATAATCAAAGAATAATTTTAGCAGGGCATGAGAGAGGTAGGGTGCGAGGGGTATATAATTTTCCTGTAAATGATGTTATAGATCCGAGTTCTGTTTCCATTTGTCTCAAAAAAGTATACAAGCGAGAATTAGAATCATTTAGATTTAATATATCATTGGGGCTTGTTTTGAAGCATAAGGAAAGCGGGGACTTGAGGTATTTCACGCCATACTTGAATAATACAATATTTCAATTTCCTAAGTCTGTTTCGAATGCAAAACAGTTGGGGGGAGTTCTTGCTTCTTTAAACAAAATGGATTATTACACTTGGGCTAAACAATCCAGACCAAGCACGAAATGGGATGTGATATACGTCGCAAATGTTAATGTGTTTGTGTACAGATCTGCATACCGCATAGGAGCTCCCACATCACTACCCTTATATTTAGTTAATAAACGATCTGTTAGATTGTTACAGAAGAATACAAAAGGCGTGCTTTATAAAGATAATTTATGTGTGTTTAGATGTTTGTATCTTCATTTGGCAAAAAATCCGATTTCAGTTCGTGAAAATGCTATAAATGAATATTATTCCACATACCACAAATTTGTGAATAAAAACATTCCATATTCATCAAAACTTTTTAAAGGAATCGATATAGCTGATCTTGAAAGTTTTGAACGATGCTTTTCTGTAGGAGTTTATGTACTTTCACTGAAACAGGATAACACAACTGTTCTTATTAGAAAACCTTCACTCGATTTTTTATCAGTCATGTATGTAAATTTACATGACGGACATTTTAGCTATATATCAGACATGGCGGCATTTTGTCAGAAATATGTTTGCGAATTATGTGGGAGACATTTTTCTATTCATAACAAGCTAGTTCTACACTCTGCAAACTGTTACAATAAAACTCGCTTTAAATATCCTGGGAATGTATACTCCCCTCCTTCCACAATATTTGAGCGGTTGGAAGAGGTTGGAATATGCACAGATGCGCAAATTAGACACTTCCTATATTTTGCAGTGTTTGATTTTGAGGCTATTCTAAGCAGTGTTACCAATTCTCAGTCTACCGAAAATTTAAAGTGGAGTGCGGAACACATCCCTGTATCTGTTAGTATTTGTAGCAATATAGAAGGATACACTTCGCCCACTTGCTTTGTGAACAAATTTCCAAGAATATTAGTGAAAGATCTTGTAGCACACCTAAAAGATATTTCTAGCAGATCAGAAGCACTGGCGCGAGAAAGGTGGGCTTTTCAACTAAATAGATTGGATGAGGAGATAAATAATTTGGAGAATAAGCTGAATGAATCGAAAAGTAAAGATGAAGGACAGTTTAATTTTGGAGGAGAAAAGAAATTTGTTTCATTTCTATCAAATTTGAAATCTGCGTTTGAGTTGTACTGTTCTTCATTACCAATACTAGGTTTTAATTCTTCGAAGTATGATTTAAATCTTGTTAAGAGATATATCATACGAGAATTGGATTTGGGTGTTGAAGATAAACGTTATGGTAAGCGAAAACGCAACCAAACAGCATCTTTACGAAAAAAACGTAAGACAGGAACAGCATCGTTTATAAATGATATGGCTGGTTGTTCAGACAATGACAGTGATGAAGAAGAAGAAGAAGAAGACGAAGAACAGGGGGATGAAGAGGAATGTACGGATAGGGAAGATGGGGATGTTGATGAGACTGAGATGAATAGAGTGTTGGGGAATGATATAGAAACGACTAATACTAAACACGCAGGCAAGTCTTCATTTACAATTAAAAAAGGAAATAGCTATTCATGCATTTCAACCGAAAATTTACGGTTTTTAGATTTACCTTTTTAGATTAGCTTTTTGAAAGGATATAATGTCGATGAACAGAAATCATATTTTCCATATGAATATTTGACACATTTTGATAGGTTGGAAGATTCTACACTCCCACCATATGAAGCGTTTTTTTCCACATTAAAAAACGCAAATGTGCTTGATATCGAATATGAAAAGTGGGAGCAAGGAACAAGACAGAATCCACCCCCAAACACAGGTCGACAGAATTATGAAGAACTCGTTATCATTTGGGAAAAGCGATCAATGAATACATTAAAAGACTTTTTAATATATTATAATAATTTGGATGTTACCCCATTTGTGCAAGCTGTGAAAAAACTTCAAAAGTTTTATTTTGAAAAAAATATCGATGTTTTTAAAACATCTATTAGTGTGCATGGTGTAGCACGACAAATGCTGTTTAGATCGTGCCAGAAAAATAATATCTATTTTTCAAACTTTAGCTCGTCTGATGCTGATCTCTATCACACAATACAGTAGAATATTGTTGGAGGCCCATCAATAGTTTTCAACAGACATCATAAAAAGGGATCAACATTTATAAGGAACGATTTATCCAAAGTGTGTGAATCAATACATGGACTTGATGCAAATGCGTTATATTTACATGCATTATCTGAAGAACTTCCATGCTTTAACTACATAAGAAGAGATAAATCAAGCTGCTTTGCTCCTCAAGCTAGTTGGAAAGCGCTACCTATGTATTACTGGATGGATTGGATCTCTAGTGATAAAGGGATTAAAATTTTGCATAAGTTAAACACTGGGAAAGAGTGCCGGATAGGTCCCTTTTTAGTCGATGGACTGGACCCTGCATCTAAAACAATATATGAAGTGAGTATGATCATTTTTTTATAATATAAACCATTGGAAGATAATGTAAAAAAACAAAAACCAAACCCATTATTTTATTTGATATTTAGCAAAATATGTAACATGTGAAGACATTATACGATATTTAGTAAAATATGTAACATGTAAAGACGTTATACGTAATCATGTTTTTTTTTCTTTCGCTGATCACACTTTTTGTCGATAGTTTCAGGGATGCTGGTGGCACTACCATATAGAATGCATGCCGCCTACAACAAATGAGAGCTTGCTAGCGAGACGGAAAAGAACGAAAGGAAGAACAGAGTTCATCCGCAGTCTAGGATACAATGTTGAGGAAGTGCATGAATGTGAGTTTTACAGGATTGTCAGCCAGAATGAACATTTGCGTAGTATTATTGACGGCAATCAACCACATTTCTACCAACAACATAAGCGGAGTGTGACAAAGGAGCAAATATTAGAAGGCGTAACATCTGGTCTTTTATTCGGGTTAATCAAATTAGACATAAGTGTTCCTTTAGTGTGGCCGCCAGGGATGGAAAGAAAATTAACCCCGCATGAGTATTTTAGTGAATTTTCTCCAATATTTTGCACAACAGACGTACCACTAGAGTGCATAGGAGATCATATGAAAAAATTTGTCTTTTCAACTCTATCTCAAGTTGCTCCTGACACAAAACGACTGCTTGTAGGCGGGATGGCAGGGGAGAGAATCCTATTATCAACAGAGCTTTTAAAGTGGTATATAGAACACGGTCTGACAGTGACTGAAATATATCAAGTAATTGAATTCAAACCTTTAAAATGTTTTAAGGACTTTGAACAAAGTGTGAGCACAGCTCGAAGAGAGGGTGATTTAAATCCAGATTCAACTGTTGTGGGTGATACGTCTAAACTTATTGGTAATTCTGCTTTTGGGTCGCTTATAATGGATAAAACAAAACATGAAAATGTTGTGTATACATCAAGCGAGCTTGCAGCTCGAGGAAGAGTAACAGATCCTCAATTCAAAGCATTAACTGAAATAAGTTCTGACTGCTACGAAATACAACTTGCTAAGAAAACAATATCTCTTGATCTACCAATCCATTTAGCTTTCACACTGCTACAGACAGCGAAAAAAAGAATGCTTTCATGTTACTATGATTTTTTAGACGTTTATATAGATAGATCAATGTTTGAACTTTGCCAGATGGATACAGATTCTCTATATGTAGCGTTTTCAAAAAACACAATGGAAGAGTGTGTAAAGAAAGAATTATTTGCATCTTTTCATGAATCTATATTCAACAAGTGTGGACAGATCCATCACGCAGATGAAAAAACTTGGTTCCCAAGAAAGTGTTGTATTAAAGATGCTAACTTTGATAAGCGGACAGTAGGGTTGTTTAAAAAAGAAGCGTCAGGTACGGAAATGATATCTCTGTGCTCCAAATCATACTTTTTAAAAGGAAATGGAGAATGTGATAAAATGAGTGCAAAGGGGGTGAACAAGTCTAAAGTTTTAAACCCTCAGTTAATATTTAAATCATGTTTGGAGTCAAAAAGATTTCTAAAGGTTGTGAATACGGGTTTTAGGGCTAGGGAAGGATCTATATTTTCATATGAACAAAAAAAAATAGGTTTTTCTTATTTTTACTGCAAGAGAGAGGTGGCGTCTGATGGGGTTAGTACGTCGCCGTTAAATCTTATTCTGACACCGTATGATCGAAATGTATTCATTATTGGAAATGCTACATGCCCCCTTTCAATTGAGCAGTTGTGCATTATTGAAAAAAATGGAATCAAGTTTATGTCAGTAGAACATCTATACCAGTATGAAAAAGCATTATTCCATAAACAGACGCAAAAGATTGACAGATTGAAAAGAACGTTTATGTTTTCAGATTCGCTTCGGAGTAAGCAAAAAATGTGTAAAGAAACATACGAGTGGGTTAAAAAAAGAGACGACATAATGAAACATTGTCTTCTTTTAAAGATGAAATCTTTTAATTCATCTATTGAACATTTTCTTGCATTACTAAAGAATAAAGTTATAATATTTCCTGGAAATGAATCAAATAAATACTGGAGCTCTGGTGTTTCATTTTGCATTTCTAGGTCGATGAAGGCGTCTTTCCACCCTGGCGGTTATGTTGTTGGGCGATTGTGGGAGTTGAGAGATGATGTTCTTACAAATATGGGTGTATAGATTGTCGCATGTGCGCATGTATGGTTTGTTTGTCCACCGATATTACGATTGGATGGTTTTAATGGGAAGACATTATGTAAATAAATGAATTTGCAATATATTCTCAGTCTTTGTCATATGTTCTAAAGTGCAACACGTGTAAATTTGAAATGGAAGTTGAAATAGGATCTTTATTTATCGCTCCAACAACGATTGGAATCGCAGGAGTTTCCGGTTCAGGGAAAACAACCCTACTCTTTAAAATATTGAGTAAAAGAGATGAACTATTTTCTAAAACAACTAAGAATATTTTATATTGTTATGGAGTTTGGCAAAAGGCATATGAAGAACAAAGAGACAACGCAAGCATTACGTTTCATGAGGGACTTCCAAGCGAGCAGGATGTAAGAGAATTTGCAAGCGAGCAAGATCATGTAATCATTGTCATTGATGATTTGATGGAAGAACTTGTTAACGACTCAAGCGCAGAAAAACTATTTACGAGAACATCACACCATTTTAATGCTACGATCATATACTTGGTGCAGAATGTTTTTGAGCAGGGTAAAAAATCAAGATCAATTAGTATAAATACCCACTATTTTATTTTGACGAAAAATACGCGAGATATTAATCAGGTTAATGTGCTTGCTCGGCAAACAGGGATGGGAGAGCGACTTAAAGAAGCATACAAACAGTCAGTTGTAAATGCAAATTACGGACACCTTCTTATCGACTTAAGCCCCCACCAACAAATCACACCAGTTGATCTAAGATTAAAGTCAAATATTGTAAGCGATGACGTCACAGCTTTCATTCCTCTTCACAGCTAGAAAAGGATGTGCTCGAACAACTAGAACACCATTTGGCATTTAGCTTTTCAAGAGAGATGTCTGCCAATATTGAAAGAGAAAAGTGCTACTTAAGACTCCTTCTCACAACCGAAAGCAGATTGCAAGCAAAGGGGTTGATATACACTGCTACTAAATCCCAAGTTCAAGTATTGTGTGAAATTGCGGCCAATATCGTGTCTCTACCAGTATCCCCAGACATCGAAAAGAAGATTAAGAAATATAGAACTTTTCTTTTAAAGTTGGGGAAGCCACGCCAGTGTAAGAAAAAGCAGCTTGTCATAATACAAGACAACTGCAATTCATTTTTATTTATAATTAACCTTATTCGAAAGGATCTTGAAAACATTTTACTATGAAGTACGTTAGGAAAGTTGTTATAATACCCTATGACAAATATCAGCGATTAATTGAAAGTTCAAAACGTCCACAACATAGTGAAAAAGAGGACACAAAAAATGCAAATGATGATGACAAAGAATACATACCAGAACAACCGACTGAAGCAGAAACACGTCAACATCCTTATCCTACTCCTTCTTTCGAAGAAGACTCGATCTCTGGAAATAAAGCGCATACAGAAGATCAAAAATTAGGCGACGAATTTGTGGACAACGATTCACACCCAAACGAGGGTGGTGAACAGGATGAGCGCGATGCATCCCACTTACATCCACCTCCTCCTCCAGGGAAGCCGGATGAAAGCGCTGTAAAGATTGAACGAGTATCGCCGTCTTTTTTACAACCTAAGGTCAGAAAAGTTGCAAAAACAAAAGAGGAAAGTGATAATAAGCACAAAACATGGAAAACACTCTGGAAGCCGTTGAAATAACACCATCACGGAGTCAAGAAAATGAAAAAACAATGTCAGATTTGGATACAGATTTATACACCAAAGAAAAACTAAAATCTGAAAAACAAACACAGTCCGTTAGTGATGAGGATCTACATCATATTTTTTATTCTGACGACTCACCTGCTGCATTTTCAAGTCTTAATAATGTTTATAAAGAAGTTAAAAGACGTATGAATAAAAATGTAACAAAAGATGAAATAAAAAATTGGTTACTCAAACAAGATGCTTACACGTTATTTACTCGTAGGGTAAAAAACTTTAAAAGACCGAGAGTTGTTGTATCAGACATTGATCAACAGTGGGACATTGATACGCTGAATTTGAGTTTTTTTCAAAAGAAAAATGACAAAAAAGGTTATGTTCTTATAGCTGTGGATATTTTATCACATTTTATTTGGACACAACCTCTTTCAAATCTTACCGGAGTAGAAACAGCAAAGGCGCTCGAGTCTATATTTAAACATGCTCACCCAAAAGTGTTGAGATCGGATAAGGGAACTGAATTTAATAACTCTATCATGCAAAAAGTGTATAGATTAAATAACGTACACCACTTCTCAACAACCAATGATCCAAAAGCAAACTATGCAGAAAGGGCTATAAAAGAATTAAGAAAAAGATTGCAAAGGTACTTAACTTTTTCTCACTCATTCCGCTGGATTGATCAGTTAGAGAAAACGACTAGCTCGATTAATAATTCTTACCATAGAACTATTGGAATGTCCCCGTCGCTGGCGCGTGTAACAGATAAGGGGATCCTATGGAAGAAGCAATACATTCAAAATGAAAGACCTTATTTATGGACAAGAAAAGGCTTTGCATTTAACATTGAAGATAAGGTGAGGTTGAGTTATAAACCAACAACATTTGATCGGAGTTATGATGAATCTTACACAAAGGAAATTTTTATAATCACGGATAGGAAAGTTCAGCAGCAAATTCCTGTATATGAAGTTAAGTCATGGAGCAATGAACCAATATTGGGCACGTTTTATGAAGAACAGCTTCAACTAGTTCTTATAAATGATGATACGCTATACAAAGTGGAATACATCGAAGGAGAGAGGATTAATGCAGATGGGGATATCGAAGTGTTGGTAAAATGGCTGGGATATCCAAAATCTGAAAAAACATGGACATTAAAGTCAGACGTAGTCGATTTAAATAATGAAGATCAAATAATGGATTCTGGAAATGAGGAAGACGGTGATGAAAGAAAAACAAGAAAGCGACGATTAGAACAAAGAAATGCAAACGAAAATGTGAAAAATAAAAAAACAAAAACAGTTTCAAAAAAACAAAACAAAACAAAAACCACCCAAAGACGTGTTGAAACAAGACGAGAAGGACTAAGACCGAGGGTGGTGAAATAAAACGATGTGTCTCCTTTGATAACACACCCATTTCACATCCACCATCGAAGAGCGTAAGTCGGGTAATAGTAATATTAAGATGTATATTTTTGCTTCTTCGCAAGATTCTACAGAACAATTCCCAAACAACTCTTCTGCAGATTTTACATTTGCTTTGGATAAAACGCTATACTTAGAAGGAAGGTGGGAATGCGCTCTTGTGCACTTTAGTTTGGAAGACAATCGATCTAATCTTTTTTCAAACAACAAGTATACTGACATTGATTGGAAGGAGGAGACAAGTGAATCAAAAAGAGAAGTGAGAGAAGAGGTGGAAGTCGATGGCAAGGAAAGTTTTAGCATCAGCAGGCATGTAAAAAGACGTGTTATGGAGTCTACACTTTATAAAAACAGCTCATTCCATATATTATCTGACATCGTGCAGCAGTCTTATGTTTATGGGAAATATGCACCTGTTTTGAATGTTGTTAACACCCCATTCGCTCATAGCATTCCTCCATTGTACATGCCTGTTTCAAGGAAAGTTGTGCAGAATATTAGAATATATATAAAAGCTGATGCTGGAGGAAAGGAGTCATTAGTTGGAGCTTCAAAGACGACGTGCACACTTCACCTGCAACCACAGAAGTAGACGTACAAGCAGACGCAATATAAGCAACGGTTATAACATGGCTCTTATTCCATACAGAAGTTCTCCTGAAAAATGGAAACAACATTATGAAAATGTCATCAAGCAAAAAACAAAACCTCAAGACGGAGTATTTACACTTAAAGAAACAAATCCAGGAAGTGTGAAAAAACCAGAGACGGTTACAATAATATCCAACGTAGCTCAGACGTTCAATCAAACAAAGGCATTAGCAAAGGAAGATGCTCAAAATGAGGAGGGAGCAAAAAGGTTGGAAAAGATAATCCACCCCAGAATGCGTCAGAACGGGAAATCAACTCAGTCCGGTGTTATAAGTTTCTTGAATTCTGTAAGAAGTCGCCATTCTGCAAAAGGAGCTTCTAAAGATAGCACGCAAAAAAGAAAAGCTCAGACAAAGTCAGAAGAACCTGAAAAGAAGAAAAGGAAAAAACCAACCAAAAAACAAAAACAGAAATAAGTAGTGATGGAGTACATGCGAGAGAATTTTGTTGAATCACATTCAGAAGAGTTAGATCTATTTTCTGCTGTTAATGTAGATGCTGCTGTTAAGCAGCGGGAAATACGATCATACAGGCCGCAAGCTACTTTGAGTCCAGCAGCTTCAATTCAGTTTTATGTCAGCGGATCGTCTGGAGAATACCTTTCTTTAAAAGAAAGCAGAATTTGGGTTAGATTAGGTATTGAAAATGCAGACACAAACTCTCCAATCAATGACCAAGATGTTAATGTAGCATTAGCAAACTTAAGCTTGTCGTCACTTTTCCGACAAATTGAGGTGTTGGTTAATGATCAACCAACAAGCGCTGGAGTGGGGATTAACTATGCTCAGAAGGCTTTTATGCAATCTGTTCTTGATACAAGTTCTGAGTATAGAGAAACAACTATGTATGCCGAAGGATATTGCGCAGATACTGGAAATTTGGATTCGTTCAATGTCGGCCCACGAGGTGTAAATATTGGGTTTAAAAAAAGACAGGAATGGACGGCAGGAGGGAAGGATGTGGAATTTGAGGGGCCAATTCATCTAGGTATATGTGAACAACAAAAGCCTATAATCAACGGTGTTCCTATAAAAATCATTCTCCATCAAAGCGACGACCAGTTCAGACTTCTTGTAGGTCCTCAGGAAAAGAAGAAAAAAAAAAGCTCAGCTGGAAAAGCAAACAAAGATGACAACTCTGGTGACGAGGGTGATAAAGACGAGGATGAATTAGACGATGAAGAAATGGTTGTTTCACAGCTAAATAGAACAAGATATAGAGTTGTTATTAAAGATGCAATATTTAAAGCATGCCACATCCAACTTCATCATGATGTCATGCTCGCCCATAATGAAATATTAAAAGAAAATAAGGCAATATATCAATACACGTGCGAGGATGTAAGAACTTATACAATACCGACAGGTTCTAATGAATGGGTTCAAAATAGTATTTTAATGGATTCTGTACCGGAATCTGTTTTCATTTGTTTTGTCGAGTCTGATCGCGTTACTGGAAACTTTCACAAAAATCCATACAAATTTGATCACTTTTTTATCTCAGAAATTGGATTTTACGTCAATGGGAAAAGCGTGCCTGGTGATAGTATTAAATGTGATTTTGATAATGACCACTATGTGCAGGGTTATTTATCTATAAAAAACAAAAATAACAATACATTCTGCTCATACTATGCATACAAGCGGGGTCACACTTTTTTCAACTTTCAAATAGCAAAACCAGGACCAAACTCAACATCTCTTATTAGAAAGGGGCAGACTCAGATAATTGTAAGGTTTAAAAAGGCTACAACGCAATCAGTCACAGCATTTGTATACTGCAAGACTTACTCGCAAATGGAAATAGATTCTGTTCGTAATGTTAGAATTGTGTAAACAATGTCACCCTGTCTATAATGAAAATACATACTTCTTTTCCTCCATGAACGGATGATGTATGCTCTTCCATACAAAAGATGGAAATATCCTCGACATCATCCTGTTTCATTTTTCTGAATTCTCCGCGTCTTTGATCTTCCTTTGTTGCTTCTCTGGTGTTGCGCTATTATAAAAGACAATGTTGATTTTAAATAGTGGGGATAATATTATTCAGTATTTTAAAGCATAAGTATTGTACTATTTAATGTAATGTATAAATAATTCTGATGGTGTTATACATTGTAGTTATTGTTTTTTCTATAATACTTTATATGTTATACGCATATGCGGGTGTATATTTGTATCCTTATACATGGAGTTTGAATAAAGAAATGAATACAAAAAAAAACAAAAAAAAACCCTCTTACTGCATTTTGTGTGGAATGGCAAAGATGGATGTATAGACAATAACCAAACAAAGTAATGGCTAGAACGATTGTGAGGGTCATTGTTACAAATCCAATTTTAAGATGCGTTGTATCTAAGTCCATGTTCCATTCATCATTATTTCCCCCAACTCCTGATAATGTAGTCACATCACTCCAACCGTCTTCAATGTGAAAGTTGAAGAACGATGCCGTGCCGTCTGAACTTGCAGTAGATACACTATCACTAACTTGCTCTTCTAGCCCAAAATCATCATCGTCCCCATCATCCCCACCATCATCGTTATCGTCATCTCCATAATCGTCTGACCCACCATCATCATTATCAGGAAATTCTCGATTATCGTTATCACGATCTGCAGTAAACAATAATAATAATCATAATGATAATCGTAATAACAACAAAACAATAATTATGATCAATATTATATCAAGGTATCAATCATGCATATGACTTGTGCTATTAAATTTCTAGCCTCAATAAAGCATAAAATTCATGCAACATTGCAGGGTGATGCAGAGTATTTTCGTGGAATGTGGGGACACAAATATTCTTTATTTCCGATAGGAAATCCAATTGCGCGACATCATTTATGTAACATAAATGAACACTGGCTTCACCAGATTAAACCCCTTTGTTTCATGAAATAGAGAATTTCACAGAATAAAATAATAAAACCACAGTATATATGCTGACTTGTAATTACTATTAGCGAGCGTAAAACTAACAAAATCAGACAAAATGCGAAACAAATGATGCACGTGTCCAGCGACTGAAACAGGATAACAAAGTCAGCACGTGGTATGGGACTACTGCTGCTACCATAAGCGAAAAGCATATCCCCAATCTCAGGAAAATGTATAGTCTTAATAAAGCAATCATGAGACATTTTCTATAAAGCAACTGTTTTAGAAAATGATAAAATATACAACAGCGTTATGTTACCAGCGACTGAAACAGGATAACAAAGTCAGCACGTGGTATGGCACTACTGCTGCTACAATAAGCGAAAAGCATATCCCCAATCTCAGGAAAATTTATAGTCTTAATAAAGCAATCATGACACATTTGCTATAAAGCAACTGTTTTAGAAAATGATAAAATATACAACAGTGTTATGTTACCTGGCTCTGTTATTGTTCCAAAGATCGGAACAAGGACGGTGACTAGTCTGGACCACGTTGTCTGAATCCCAACCCTCGGCGGCGTGGTTGAAGTATCGCGTTGTTTTGGATGAGTCCTGACTATTCGCCCCATCTTGCAGTCGGAATATATGTCATACGCAGAATGAGAGGGTAACGACTTGCAATCAAATGCAAGCCTTTGGTATCTTAAATCAAGTGACCGGAGTTTCTTAAACTGCAAGAAGTATTTTGGATGGAATTCCGTCACATATGAGTTCGTTAGGATGATGTTTCTGACTCGACTCTTCCGTATGAGAACCTTGATCGGTAGCCCGACTCCCTCGCATGTGACCGTTCCTCCTTGGCAAAAACACTCCCCTTCATTTTGCCCACATTCGTATCTTTCTGTACCCGTAGCTGTGATGTTGCCATAAAGATGAAATATTCCGATGCAAAGCATGCAAAAAGAAGCCAGAGCACCCATCTTCGTGCGTGCTGTCCCGCGTGCTGTCCCGCGTGCTGTCCCGTGTGTTTGGTGTATGTATCGTTAAATATTGGCCCCATAAAAACCACAAAACTGTTTAAATTAAATATCCGCAGTACTATAGAAACATAGTATTAATGAAATACGGATTATTGGAAATGATACAAATTAAAAATACAATCTACACCAAGCTACAAAGCAAAATATGTGTCGGGTATTTTTCCCTGCAACATTATTCAAAATGGCTACCACAGACTCCATACAAATCAGGTAAACAACGTTCGTAAAACTACCGAATCAAGCATATAAATTTACCCATCGGTCTACTACACGCTACACGTTTGTGAATTATTATATCATCACAACTCTCCCATATCTGTAGTTTTAATTAAATCAGATCATATTGCAGGAGATGGGGTTAATCACGCATAAGATTCGAGTCGCATCCATAAACAACCTTTGAAAATGACGTCACCGCATGCAGGGGATTGCGAACGGGATTCCCCAACTATGTCCCAGCCACGCGTGCAATGGATCGCGGTCATGAACACGTAAGTGACGTCATGATATATCGCATGCTGTTTAGGGGTTCTCCATTCACGCAGTAGGTGTGTCAAGGCGTGCTGGTAATAACAAATTCACGCTAGTTTTGCATCAAACAAAGCTCCGATAAGTATGTGGTGGTTGACCAGATGTAACTGTCTGATGGTGGGTTAGTCAAGACCCCCTAATGTTGTGAAGTTTGATTTTTCATTCAATCATGATTACGGTTAATATATTGAAGCATGCTCCCTGCTTTGATTTAATACAATACACCGTTGTTTTGTGTAACCCCCCTACTGTAAAAGCTACATTCATAGCGCGGGCACACGCTAATCCAGACAAGGCGATAGATGTCCGCAAACAGGATTATGAAATATATCAACTCATGCGACATATGGGTCTGATTTATTATTCAAAACTAATATGCAAACTTGTATCAAATATAGCGTTAATGAAATATGTTTTAACCAATCTGGTTATATGAATAATTAAAAATGATCTACCTAATAAAACATAAAATGATTTAATAATATATATGTGGGGTCTTATTTCTCAAAGAAAGTAGCCCTAAGTTAATCCCTCTGTCATTTCCAGCTGGATAAATAAGTCGTCGATGACATATCCAGACATACTAAACACTAGTTAGACGCATGCAGCATAAAAACGGATTAATGGTTTGGAGGGTTTATAACGAGGGTAGAGCAAACCACAGCACACTTTGCTCACCACACCCGACATCGCACATACACCCCAACAGTGTTATCACAAACGATTCACCAGCAATTATAACACATACACGTTAATTACTCCAACTCGTTATGGACAACATATATTTCACACAACAGTTGTGTCTTAGGAGCCTCCGCATTGCTGACACATTGGAGCGAATAAGGTATGTAACAAATATTTCTGCAACCATGGCATTTACTGTTTCACAAGTTTCATTATTATTTCATTATTATTATGCAAGTATTTACAAAATCTGTGTTCCTTTTATGTTAATAAAAACAAGCATTAATGTATTGTTTTAATTATAAAGGTTAAGACACTGCTTAAAAGCAAACACTGTAATATAATACCAACATATGTGTACAGCTTTATTACATATTTTATAAACTCATCATTAGCATACATTCGCATGTTTTGCTGTCTAATATTTATGATTGTATATGCATCATAACAAGCAATTTCATGTATTTATGTTTTGTTTTTTTATTTTTTTAATTCTAACAGGTCGGATATTGGTAATACCTTCCGCATGATAAATATCCAACAGGATAACAACTTTAACCAGCTTATTCAAACAATACAAATGCTGCAACATGACAGCTCTGTGTCACTGGGGCAAATGGAAGGTTTGCTTGACTGGTCGGCCGGCTCAGCCATTGCTCAGATCATGGATGACATGAACTTTTACACAACTATGGTGAGCGGGCAAAGGGAAGCTGCTATGCATGCTCGGCAGCAGGGTAATGCTTATATTACACCTTCTCACTATACCCAACAGCAACACCAACAACAACCCCAACCTTATATCCCATACATATATCCTACACACCAAAACATCCGCCCTCCATCTCCACCCCCACCAAGCCCGTCCTATTTTTCATCATGCTTTTCTCCAGACCCTTCTGAGATAAACACCTCATCCCCTTCAACAGTCTATGTATCAAGCTCGCATACTTATTCTGATTCATACCCTTCCCCTCCCCCACCTTCCCTGTCTCCTTCATATAACTCAACTGATATGTCTGATTTGAGTGAAGGGGAAATGCCCTTGCTATCACCTGCGATACAACGACTTCCGATACTTCAGGCTTGTGATGTGCAGCAACAAATGGACGCTGAAAATGCAGAAAGTGATGTGTACTCAGAATCAGATGCGGAGACGGTAGATAGCGAGGCTACAATTATCCTACCCTCATTTGAGTCCGTTTGGAGGGCTGGAGACTTCTCGGATGAAGAAATTGACATAATGAATAACGTGTTAAGCGAAAGCAGTGAAAAGTCGCTATAAGGTAAGCATACAATTCGCATATAAACTGAGCATAAATATAATTGTTTAATAATGGTAGTAATGTACCCAAAATAGACACTGTATCTTCAATCATATCATTATTGATTATTTACATTAATTTGACATACTACATATTAAATATTTGACTTGTGTTTCAATATGTTCTGATCATTATTATTAATGTATATTTTCAGATTGTGGATGTTCGACTGCTATAGCCATATTCATTTGTGGATCGTATTATTTGCGCGCTGGTTTGATAACCTTCATCGCAAAATCCATCGTAACTCTTCAATCATATGATTAGTGATTATTTATTTGCGCTGTTGTACATAAATTTGGCATATTTGATACTAGATGTTAGATTTCTGGTTTGCGATTGTATGATTAGTGATTATTTATTTGCGCTGTTGTACATAAATTTGGCATATTTGATAGTAGATGTTAGATTTCTTGTTTGCGATTGTATTATAAAAATGATCATCAACATGTATGTGAATAGAATAATATCCAACAATAAATAAATAACTGTCAAGACATGAATTCATTTCAATGCTTTTATTCCACCATATTGTTAATCAAAGAACGAGTTAATGACACGCTTTATACAATAATTCATATTCATTCTCATTTGAATAGTCCTTCGCTTATCACTTTCCATGACATTATTTTGTCTTATGCGATACATGAATAACTTGCTTTGTTGCATGACAGTTGCATTTACATATACATATATAGACTGTCGCCAGTTTTGACTTACACACTTTTAATATAGCATTTATAACAAGCTTCAACTTCTCCCAACACATGACTTTAAATTAGTATGTCTCTCTGGCTAAAACAATACTCGAGCAGCAGAAAAAAGTATGACCTATCGCTTCAATAGCCGACAGTACACTAGTTGATGTGCGTTTGATCGCGCTATTTTAAACATTTTCGTGAAACGAGACCCATACCTAAAAGTTCTTATTCACTGTTGGGAATGGGTTACATTCCAAACAGCCTTGGTCTTTTTTATGGTTGCATTCGGCTGCTTTTAATTGAGCTTTATAAAGCCCGCTAATCTCGCGCAAAGCTGTAAAAAGGGCTGCGCATTCATATCGGTTCAAATGCACACCTCTCCTTGTCGGCCTCATTTGCATGTCGTCTGATTGGAAGTGGTGTCTAATATCCACCCCTTGCCAGCCTGATTGAGCTCTTGCCATCAAACCTCCGCCCAACTCAAACGATAGTGATTGCCCTTCTGGATCGTTGGCATGCGCTGTTGCATACATGAGCAAATCCTCAAACACTTTGACCAGCTTTGACATCCTGTAGTATGTAATGGAAACACCTTTTTTGGTCCTAAATCTAGACCCATGCATTCCAATCGACCATCTTCTTAAATCAAAGCGGGGCTTTCCCATCCACATTGAATGTCCTAATCGAAGTTCATGTGATAAGTCCCGTCCAACGAATGCTGAGGGGGTGGGTAAGGGAGAGCTGTGGGGAATGTGGGAGTGCGCGTGAGTCTGAAACGTCTCCTAGTTTTGATTTTATCCTCTTTAGTTGTTCTTCCAAGTTAGCTTTCTGAAGGTGTAATGTTTCAAGCGATGTATTAGGGCTGTGTGGTCTTTGTAAATTCCTATCTATGCTTGCCGCGTATGTGGGAGGGGCCTGGTAGTATGGGTAGGAGCTGGGGTGTGGTATGTTGGGTGGGGGTGAGTATGGAGTCAGAGTGGTGTAAGTAGGGTATGTAAATGAGGATGGGAAAAGCGATGGAATTTTGAAAACCGGGGTTGTAACCTTGTTTGAGCTCTCCATTCCAACATAATCGTCAGAACCAGAGTCGTTCGTTTTGATCTTCTTGTCTCCAACCACATCAAAATCCAGCCTCAGTCTCTTCCGTGCTGGAGGGGGAGACGTTGTTGGAGTTGGAGGAAAAGTTGTTGTAGAATCTGATCTGGGTGTCATGTCTGTTACAATATCAAACCCTTGTGATCCACTTATATCAACTTCAATATCTTCTTCTGACTCGCTTCCACTCGCAATAACCATCTTAGAGGCAAGCCCTGCTGGTTTAAAGACTTCGTCAGATTCCTCCGTGTCCTCAGATTCTGATCGAGCTTGCTGATCATTTGATATGTTCGCCATCTCATCCAATACCAGCTTCAAGCCAGAACTGATCGTCTTAACATCCTTCCCATCTTTGACTCCGCTTCCATCAATATGATTCTGATTAAAGCAAAACATAAGCAGACTTAATAAATTGCATAAATACGTCGGCAAATCACAAATACAATCACTCACACACATATACACTAGCGAGAAAAAAATCGTTTTAAAGCATATAGCGCTCACTATGTTATATTATATATCAAACAGCATTTACCTCAACAGTTTGTGAATCGTCCATTTTCTTCTCTAAAGATGCAGTCAATAAAGAAGAAGAGCCAGATTGTGTAGACATAATGCTCCGTTATGTGTCACAATAGAATAGAGTCCTAAGTCTCTCCCTAACTTTACTCCCTCAAACAGAGTATAACAATGTATGAAGATAAGTGTGTAGAGTCTGGATGTAGGAGTGTAGTTGGGTGTAGAGTTCTTGGTGAAG
Source organism: Sthenelais limicola (assembly GCA_942159475.1). Taxonomy (NCBI): domain Eukaryota; kingdom Metazoa; phylum Annelida; class Polychaeta; order Phyllodocida; family Sigalionidae; genus Sthenelais; species Sthenelais limicola. The sequence continues at coordinate 107,600,174 of OW804099.1, forward strand.
TGCTGAATTAAAAAATCGCTCCCCATTTATACCCAACCATCAAGTACCCCCATGCTGGTCTTGCTAAGACAAAATTCTATAAGATCTAAAATCTATAATCCTATTATAGATCAAGTTAAAAGTCATAATGGTTACAATAATCATCATGCTGTTTATGTCATGTGTGATAAAAGAAAAACTTTTCAACTTAAAAGAAAAAAGAATTAAAGAAGCAAACCCCTGCCGCTAGTGTTAGTATTCTTGATTGACTTCTAATAATAATCTGATTACTTATCTAATCCTATTTCACCATAAAATGATCCCATCTTATTCATAAAACCTCTGAAAATAAGCATGATCTGCTCCTCCTGCTGTTATGAATCAAATCTAAACAATGCATATAATGATGAGCTAATCTCTAAAAGAAACACCTGTCGCAATAAAAAGGATCCAACTCCATTCCAGATATTGATCCCTGCTGTTATCTAAAGGATCTAAAGGATCTAAATTAATCCTAAAAGATCTAAGGCGATTAGGGATTATAGTGAGAGGGCTACGGATCAACCCCCTACTTGTATATCCCCAAGATCAAAGGAGTTAATCCTCTCTAATCCCTAGGTCTCTCATATGATCAAAGGCGCGGCAAGAGTAGCGATAAACAACATACCTACCACTACTTCTTTGTATGTGTGTATTTTCATGAGTGTTTTGTGCTGCTTCGTCCGGACCTACCATAACTACCATTATTACTGTTCCTACTGCTATACCTTATTTTTATTCGTCTCTACTACTGATGAATTTACTAAACTGCTTTAGATGAAGATGCTAGATGAAGTTTATTGTCTCTGTCTCAATGGCTATGAACTACTTCTCACTTAAAGTTTAACTAAATACTCCTAGATTAGATATTAGAAAATAGCCCTAAAGTTTATGTTGGACATATTAATGTAAATTCAAAATATTTTCTGGTAGCAACTGGTCAGGAACCAGCTGGAAGACCTGGAAGTTACCTTTCAGATATGGGTCTCCTTTTTGTACACCTCTTGTATAAATAAAAAATGCTTTGAATTGAATTAAATTGAATTAGGATTTAAGTTATTTGAGAAGATTGGTTAAGATGACTTGTACATTTGCTGGCAACTTCACCCTAGAAAGTGGAACAAGTTAAACGTCTATCTCATCTCATCTCATTCCACCAAATCCTTTCTTGCATTATAGGGGTCAGATTTTCAGAAAATTTACAATTGTCAGTTCTACACATTTAGGAAATTCTCCTAAGTTAGCCTGAAGAATTATGAATACCGGATATATCTGAGTATATTTGATATCACATTAATTTAAAGTATCAGTTCTGTTATGTTAAACTGTATTTTGAAGCTGATTTTTGTCATAAATTTGTGTTATATGAGAGGCTTGGTGAAGGAAATTGTACATTTTCTGAAGATCTGACCCATATACAGTAATCCTAAACAAACACCTCGGCAACAAGCCAGGGTCTAGATGGATACCAGGCTTAAAGCCTGATCCTTGATAACACAGGCACTCTAGTACAAGTAATCACCTGGATAAATAAAGAATAAGACATTTGCTAGAAGGGACCTGACGGGGAGAGGAGAAGTAATACAAATAATAGGGTAAAGATGTGATGAATTTCAGGAAAGTTATATTTGATATTTGATATTTTTCAAAGTATTTTATTCACAGGATCTCTTTGTATGTTTGTTCTCATTTGTGGATTATTTAATGCTCCAAGTAGTATGAATATGTGTACCAGATTTCGAAATTCTGCAGTAAATATATCCATACCATACATCATCCTTAGTACATACAGCTACTTTACTAGCAATTCTCCACCCAGACATATGCAAAGTTTTTTTCAAAAATAAAATTTCAAACTTTAAATATAGAAATATTTATTAGATGTCCTAGTGTTTACTTTCATTAGAATTGGCTTGTTCTCATCTTTTCAAATACGATGATACCTCAAGATCTATATTTTGCGACTTGTGACACATTTCTCTGTAACACATCACAGATGATTGGAATAGAGTGAAGGCAATGGAATGAAAGAGCGGAAATATTTGTTTTGGCCTGGCTTTCATCATGAGTTTGACACATACTTGGTGACCTTGAATTTGATTGAATTGAAACATCCTTTATTTGCCAAAGGCATATATGTATGAATTGGGTATGATAAATGGGTCGACAGGTTTCTGGATGAAATCAGATACTTCCAGCCTTTACCATCCAGAATGAATAGAATGTTGTTAATGCATGAGGCTAACTAGCTACATGAGGTCAAATTAAAGATGTGTTGATATCAAGAAATCATTTCTTTTCGACATAACAAATTCATGTCATATTTACCAATAGCAGGAAATGATTTTCCGATATCAACAATTCATTCATTGACATCAGTTAGTCATTTTAAAATAGATGCAAAGAAACCAATTTCTTCAAGAATACATTTTTTGATATTGATAAATGGTACATACATATGGTTAATTCTGATGAACTGTCCGAATTGGATGTTCATACAGGTTAACTAACGAGTTGGCTCAAGGGGTGTGAATATTGCATGAATTGGGTATAGCAACAAGTGCAATATTCTAAGCGACTGAAACCAATGAGTTAGTTAACAGATTTATTATACATGCTTTCAGGAGGAGCATTATCACAATATTTAGAGAACAATGACCGTCAGAAGTTAATTAAGTGCGTACATTTCATAATAATTCCCAAAATTTGTTTTTCTATTGTCACAGTTGTATGTTGTTAGGTATGGTAACGGTTTACACTTCCCCACTACGAATTCTGACCCAGCACTCAGTCAAATTTATGAACCTTTAACTATTCACAAAAATCTTATATTCTATATAGTTATCAATAATACTAAATATATCTTGTGCGTATATATATATTTGAAAGGTTTTTTTTCATAGCCACCCAAACATCAATTTCCATGTTTTTAGGCTGAAAAAACGGGTCAAAATCCATATTTCTTCAGGATATGGCAACATTTGTTCAACTGAGATAATATAAAATTGAGTATGCAATGATCAAAATTCATATTCTGACCATTAGCCCCCCAAAAGCAAATGTATATATGATATTTTTGGAGGAATACCCAAAGCCCTTTAGGTAAGGTACCGCCCCCCTCCTGTGTCCACCAGTCATGAGAATCTACCATATGACTCATTTCCCTGGAACACATACTTTCCTTTGTGATCAATGCAAATAAAGAAAACCACTTTAATACCAGCAAACGCTACAAGATTACTCCTCAGCACAGTTCCAGAACTGGTTCCCTTGGTGGGATTTGTAATGCAGGGGCGGATCCAGGATTTCATGAAGGGGGTCAGGGGGTCAGGGGGTCAGGTCTTAGAAAAGGGCACATGTTGGGGACTCTGAGAGCGCCAAAGGTGCGAAGCCCCGCAGAGGAAGGTCCAGAAGGGTTCTCCTCCCGGGAAATTAAAAAAAAATATAATCCTTAAATGGTGAATTCTGGTGTGTTTTGCGTGGATAAATATGTTTTTTAGTGTATGTATTTTAACAATATTTTACCTTGAGTACAGGACAGATGATGTATAAATCATAAAACCTATATATTACAGTCACAGTGTCTTAGAATAGTTTGAGATACTTTCAAAGTTTGCCCCTCTCCCACACTGTCCCCACTTACTATGATGAAAGTAGAGCCTTTATTGTTGGAATTTATTGAAAACTCAATAATTTTCACTAAAGATTAGACAGATGAGAACCATATTTTGTGTAAAGGGTCCTTCTATCAGTTATGATAAGTAACTATAGACTGAATACCTGATGATCAATATTCAAAATGCTTTGGGGGTTGTTTTCTGATAATGAAAGTATTTCTCTTTCCAAATTGTCCCCCTCTTTAAGGAAACCGCTCACTATTTTAGTCTTTCTCCTTATCATTATTTATATAATCGATACGTGCGACGGCGTGTAATGAAGAGAGGAAAGCAGTAGTGCCGTTTGGGCGTGCAGAGCAGTTTAATAAACACCCTATAACAGATACATAGAATACATAAGAAAAAATTTTCAAGCGAGAATATATAGTTCTTCACTAGTCGAGTGAAACATTCGAACTGGTGAACGTGGGCGTGGCACTTGAGGAGGAAAGCTTCCATGCGCTCCTATTGGTTGAGCGAGCGGGGAACTCCGAGTGACGTCATAGACGGAGGTAAACCCGTCCACGTGGGTCGCAGTATGGGTGTTGTGATGCCAACTATACATACGTGCGACGGCGTGTAATGAAGAGAGGAAAGCAGTAGTGCCGTTTGGGCATGCAGAGCAGTTTAATAAACACCAAAGGCCCAAACACACTACAATGAAGATGAAATCAGAGCATCCACTTTCAGTTCATGGTCCAACGAAGGAGATATGTATTTTTCCACACAAGAACTACGCCATTTACCTCAGTTTTTTATGTCAGATAGGCACGCCCCTTTTGAAGCCATATATGTCGCGGAACCACGCCTCAAGGAGTGCATAGATATACGTCCAGATAACCCTGCTCTTGAGCATAAGTCTGATAATAAATTGTTAATATAGGCATATGAAAGTACAGATCCATCTGGTAAGGTAAATGCACATGACGATGCAGGAATCGAGGGGTATGAAAATATCTTTTTCATATAATAAACAGCACATAGCTCCTTAGAAGAAGATTTGGCTACTGGGATCACAAAGGGGGTAGTCGATGTCTTGGTAGACCTAATCACACACGACATACCCCAACTATGGAAAGTAATATCTTTCCTCAATATTGAATGGTCAGAAATGATTACATGACCCACTCTCAGCATTGTGCGGAATAAAAAAAAAAATTGACTAAGCAAAAAATTGCTCAATGTCCTTCAAGTTCACATAATCACGGATTTTTATGAGATGGATAGGTAGAAGAGGCGATGCTGGGGAGACTGCTGCCCCTGGTAGTTTGGCGATGCCCCTCAGCAAAGATTTTATCACAGGGTGAGAAATTGAAGCACAGGTAATACTTCTAATCTTGGCACCAAATGATACACCACACAGGTAGGTTATCACAGAAGAATGTTTCATTAGTGTCGATAAATATGCTGCATACATGCACAAAATGTCTGTAGAAATAGTCTGGCATATAATGTCATTTTCTGATAAAAAATCAGAAAAAACCGACCACTGTCTAGTTCTTTGTGTGAGAGTCGACGATGTCACAGATAGGGTTTGTAGGTAGTTGACTCTCTCCCTCCATTTGCTGAGCCCTAGGAATATCAGATAAAAATCTTTCAGAACAACACAACCTGGCTTGGGAAAGACACAACAAGCTTCCAGGTGAATTATAAATATATGGCAGTCTAGAAAGAGTATCCGCGATAAGATTATTTTTAGTGTTAATATACTTAGGAATTAATTCCATGTCAAATATAAATGTCAGCCAATATAATTTGTACAACCACTGCATAGCTAGTGGGCTAGAGCTAGAGCCATTCGTGAGCATTGCTATAACTTGTGTATTGTCAATGAAACATATTACAGCTCTTCCTTTGAAAAATTGGCACCATCTCCTCACGCCTACCAAGATGGGATACAGGTCCTGGATGTTTATATTTACTGCAATACCATCTTCACTCGGGCGTGGGACAAGGTGAACACATTCAGAAAAAGAAAAAGGTAACTTAGAGTCATCCCAGACTCCAGCAACCCAGTCGTTGCCACAAAATACGCCGAAACCCTTTGAAGAGGCGTCAGATACCATGGGAAAATCGCAACATGGTTTCTCGATTAGACGCCTACCATTGAAAGATGCTGCAAACGATTTCCACCACTGAAGGTCTTGACGAAAGGCTGTAGAGATATTTCACTGCTTTAACTTCTTAGCAATCATAAGCTTGTATAGGTCGAACATGCGCCAACAGAATGTTTTTCCTGCCTTGAAGACACAAGCACAATGGCTGACATAACCACATATGAGTAATTCTCCCAATCGGGCGTCATTTGGTTTTCCAGCCTAGGGTATCTACAACCTGTATTTAGGATGATCACACATGATTATAACCATTTTATTTGAATTCCTCGGCCAAAATTAGGCTGTGGGAACCATACTTTCAAAGTTCTTATGCCAATATCTTAGCCGCTATAGGGATAAAACTGCCATTTCAGGCTAGAAAATAAATAATAATTATGGAATTTGAATATAAAGCTCAGGCGCATTGAGAAAATATATTACTTCTGCTGAAGAGAATGGTTTCTACACATGCACACTCGTTCATTATTATGAACAAACACAATTTTTATGTAATCACTGATATACACTGATCCAGACATAGTAAATATCATTTTGGAATAATGGTGTCGCCGTTACGACATATATTGGCTTCGACACAATCAAATACCCCAAGAGTAATGATTAATATTGAATTGCATTTATCCTTTTGTGTAGGGAAGAAGTATATGTATGTGTACTTAGATAAAAAGAAAAGTTAACAGCCCACAACAACCCTGAATCCTTTTATTACATCACATAAAAGTCCTTGAATTGGTGTGGGAATATTTTAAGTCGCGTTACGACATGTGAAATAACTCCAATATCTTTTCTAAAAAATTATTTTCATGTAATTTCGACCTTCCTAATAATTATCTAAGCCTGCCTTAAAGTGATGAAAAATATCAATTTGACTGAATATTGATGGTGTTAAAGTCAGGAGAGTTTGTGTACCAATGTCGCCGTTACGCCATAGCGTCGCCGTTACGCCATAACCATTACAAAAAAGAGAGATCCTCCTGTTCCAACACAATGATTTTATAGTAGTAACATGAATATCTTTACAAAATCAAGTCAAACTTCTGATTAGGACCAGGTCATTGTTTACCAACAAACATCCATTCTCTAGCTTTGAATTGATGACTTGTTTTCTAACGATTTTAGAATTTTGTAGAGTTTGTCAATTTTTTCCTGAGGCATGGACAATGTCATATCCACTGAATCGATGGTGAAGCCTAGGTAACGGCATGAAGAGCTCGGGCAAGGAACCTTGTGCCACGCCACGTAAAAACCTAAATATCTCAGGATTTTGACAACAATATCACGAGCATCTCTACACATATCGATAGAATTTGCACATGTAAAAAAATCGTCAAGGTAATTGATAACAGGTACATGGAATACATTAAGTACAGAGTCAGTGATAAAGTTTGAAATATCATCAAAATAGCAAGGACCTGTGCGAAGGCCGAAGCAAAGTCTATTATCGTAAAAATATTTCTCTTGGCCATTTAAATTCCATCTGAACCCACAATATATCCTGTGAGCAGGGTTGATAGGCACTGCCCGATATGCAGACTTAATGTCTACAACCGACATGAAAGAATTATTTTCTACCAAGCCTATAGCATCTTCGATAGATTTGTAAGAGAAAGTACGTACCAGACTCGAGCAATGCTCGTTTACACATACACCTAATGGTCGAGAACAGTCTGTGATAGGTCTTATACCCCCATCCGGCTTATGTACAGCTCCCAAAGAATGAATACATACAGGTTTAACATTAGATATTGATATGAAACCTTCGTTCAATTCATTACTAACAATTCTGTCCATTTTTTCTTTGGCTTCAGGCTCTAAAATAGAGGCGTAATTTCCACAGTCATAACCTTCTATGGGAGAATCGACTATGTCAAAACCGTCACAAATACCGAAATATACTTGAATATATTTATCAACCATCGTATTCACACCTTGTGTGAATAAAAGATATGCAAACCTACAAGGTTTTAACTGGGTACTAACCTCAGCAAGAAAATGGGAGCAACTACATGTCCCATATGCACAGCTACCGTAAACGGGGACAATACAGCCACCCAGAGAAATCGGAGCGTTAAAAATTAAGGAAATCACCACTATCGGGTGACCCAGCATCAATAAAATCGGAAATATCAGAGAAAATGTCATTGTACATACATTCGGCGACAAATTCAGGAGGATGAGAAGTAATCGAGGGAATATTAGAAGAATTATCACTTTCACGAAGGGTTGAAAAGTCCACCTTGACAACCTCCTCCGCCATCTTGGATTCACCACTTCCGGTGTCTCCAAGTGAAATGTTCGAATCAACAAAATTCATATCAACACAATTTTCCGACGAATTATGAGAAATATTGTTGAAATTACCCCGATCACTAACTAATTCCTATTTAATATTCTTTCCGACATGGCAGTTTCTCGCTGAATGGTCCGATGACAGGCAGTTGGAGCATTTGTGTGGAAATCCACACGGCGATTTCGTGCAGCCGGCAGTCGAGTTGAACTTGAAACACACCTTGACGTCTTTGTTTACCTTCTTACGAGTAGCCGTTTCGACAGCCTTTTTTGAATTCTCAAAGGCATAAAATCTCAAGATTTCTTCCTGTTTTACATTGCTAAATGCGTCTAGACCTTCCTTGTTCGCCCTGGTTCTCACACATCTATCGTAAAGAACACTAGCCTTTAGATTATACACCTGCGATTTGGCCTTCTCGCACATAGTGACTGAATGATTTACGACACCAGCAATCTCGGCGTATGGGCGTTCATCCACTACCAATTTAGCAATTAGACGCAAGTTCAACAAGAGCAACGACTCAAATGATTCAATATCCTCACCCTTGTCGAGTTGGCTGGCATGATCAAAAGGCTTGGTACGAGCCCTGGACGTAGATCTGGAACGATGTCTTGCACAATGACCAGACCCACAAACATTATAAATAGAACTCTCAACACTCGATGCCCTCGATTGACGCCCAGTAAAACCGATTTCAGGGTCACTATCAGTTTTACTAGTTGAAGCTTGGACATCCAACGATGATGGCAGCTTGTTCACCACCTTGTCCTCCACGGTAGGTACCAAGTTTGATACTAGTCCCTCTAATTTTGCCATACGAGTATTCATGGACCTCGTACACGATTCACCAACCGTGCCCTCGTGAGATTCCTCACATACCTCGCAATGCTTGACTTTAGAAGGTGACATGATGTCCAATGAGTCCAAATACTTGAAAAAAATTTCAAGCGAGAATATATAGTTCTTCACTAGTCGAGTGAAACATTTGAACTGGCGAACGTGGGCATGGCACTTGAGGAGGAAAGCTTCCATGCGCTCCTATTGGTTGAGCGAGCGGGGAACTCCGAGTGACGTCATAGACGGAGGTAAACATGTCCACGTGGGTCGCAGTATGGGCGTTGTGATGCCAACTATACATATTCACAATTTAGGCCGGAAGCATGTGGAATTTGTCGGAGGGCTTTGTAAAATAGCTTCAAATGGGATATAGTTATGTCATCATGACAAAAACTGTAACACATTAATTGGACAAAATTCAAGGGATTGAAACAACTAATGATATTTTGTAAAATTTGAAACAAATTCCCAACAAATTCCCATCAAGGAGAGCAACATATCAAGATAAAAGGCCAGTTGAAAATTCAATTTGGGTCACAATGAGGCCCTATCCAACCTGAAAATTCATCAAAATTAGGGCAAAACTTTCAAATAAAAATCACACAAATAATTGATATGTTTCAAACTAAAAACAATATGGGCCATGCCCTAATCACCATTTGATCTTATATTAACTGAAAACATTATCTCGACTATTTATGCATGTCAAAATGGCCAGTTTTCATGACCAGCTAGGGCTTTACTTATGCCCCAAACAAAAGACAGATTATTTCATATGAGGTGAACAAAATAATCTTAAGAATGTAATATTCTTATTGGACTTCATATGCCCCTATCTATACCATTCATTATCCCATATAGAGTTGAAAAGATTATTTCAATCATTTACACATGTATGACAAAAGGGTCACAGCCAATGGCCACCAAGAGTTATTATTATACTTAGGTCACATGAAAGAAAATTGATACTTCACATTCGGTGGATTAATTATTTTTCTTGAAATAACAACAAAAGGGGGTACACCCTCCATTTGAATTCATTTTCCTGACTATTTACACATGATAAAAGGATCAGATTCTATGGTAAGCAAGGGGTATACTTATGCCACACCCTTACGTTGAAAATGCATGAAAGCAATACTTTTTAGATACATGATAGCCTAATTTTACATTTTACTTTTTCAAATCAATTAAAAAGTGTTTGAATAATAGATTCCACTCAGAAAACCAGTTGAAAAATTATTGTTTTGTCCTAATGAGGCCCTTTTTAACCTAACAACGCTGCAAAATTGAAACAAAATGCAAAGGTTTAACCACAAATTGCATATGAATGTATTCTATGTTAAGATACAATCAATATGGGCCACACGCAATACATCATTCAATAACTTATATCTACTGGAAACTATTATCCAAACGATTAACCCAATATCCCATTTGATATTCTTTATCAACTATTATTCATAATTCTAACTATTTGCGTTTGATGGAAAGGTCAGATCTCATGACCGGTGTAGCGTACTCGTTAGGCTTCCGGTCCAGTTTGGACTTTCTACGATTTTGGTGGGTTGTGCGCCTGCGCAAGATTTAGGCCACGCCCCGTCCAAATCAGAACGTATACCGCGGCCCAGTTTGGCCACCAGTCCAGAATGGACTTAGACCTCCCGTCCTCACTACGGTGAAACGAAACGTTGCTGTGACAGGATGTAAGGGTGCAGCTCCCGTCATTCCAGTGACGGGGTGTGGAGCTGCATGTCCTGTCACAAGTCGAAGGGATTGCCCATGTTTCTAACACATTAGAACATCTTCGAAATTGACAACTATTTTTTTCCTATGAAGGAATTAATTGAGTTATCAGATAAACCACAATCTTCCAATTTTTCAAGTAATATTTCATGTGATATGGTATCGAATGCTTTGCTTTAATCTATAAAGCATGTTATGATCAATTTCTTTCTTTTTATTTCAATTTCGGGACATTGTATTAAATATATCTTTGCGTTTTGAAGGCCTTTGTATGAAGTATATTTAGTTACTTTACTAACTTATCCAGCCAGAAACATTGCAACCATATTTTTTAAAAAATAAAAATATCAAATTCAAAATAAAGAAATAGATATTAGGTATCGTAGTGTTTTCTATCATTGGAACCACCTAGATCTCCTCTTTTCAAATATGATGATATCTAAAAATCCAGATCTTGCAACATATTTTCCTAAAACGGATCACATATGCAGCTCTTCATATCATCTATTCGCTTAAATAAATTGTGTAAGTGTACAGCAATTTATTGTACAGTTTTTGCTATCCGTCACCATCTGCCACATTTATGTGATGGGTTTTAGGAAAACAACTTCTAATGATAGTAAGCATTATGACTGCTAATAAGTATTTCTAAATTTTAAATTTGATGTTTTTGTTTTTAAAAACTTTTGCAATATTCATGGGTGGTCCATTATACGTAAAAATCTACTAGCTAAATCTACTAGACAAGATGACCTTAGAAATGCAAGGAAATATATAATAGAAACTCTTGAAATTTGGTAAATACATCGATACAACTTTAAATTTCTCTATAGCTTGTGTGTTCCCCTGTGGCAAAGTTTAGGTTAAAGGTGAATACCAGTGTTGTCAGCACAATTTATTTTGTATTAAACACTGGTATTTACCTTTAAATACCTGGATATGTCAATTAAATTGAATTAAAAGGATTATTTATTCGCAACTGTGTTACTTTAAGAATAAACTTGTGTCCAGGTCTTCCATTTAGTAACTTCCAGACAGAGTTTTGGAATGAATTCTCATGAAAGTAAATCTACAACATAGTTAGCATAAATCACCTGGTTTTCTGGATGAAAAATAATCCTGGCAAATATTGCCTCAGTGAATCTTGTTACTTGTGTAAACTAGCTTGAGTTTCATTTGATACCAAAAACGAATTCACGGAATCTGATCACAATCTTCTAGCTTCATACATGACTATGCTAGTGTCCTTTTTTTATATGATTTCAACCTAAAAGGTAAAATTTTGGCCTGTAAGAATCACTTACTGGTTCCCACATATATGAGCAATACCACCAATTACATGAGTTAGCTGTCATCGGATCATCCAGGGCTGAAAATTGCTTCTTTTGGTTTATTTCTGTTCTGTACATATTCTAGGCATTTTGCTTCTAATATAGACGAAATTGGGAAAGGTAATACTTATTGTAGTCAGGGCAGCTAGGTACAGACTGTGACTGGAACTCTGCTCATAAGGGTACAGGAGAATGGCACATATTTCTAAATAGTTGAGGATTAGAATTAGTAGTAAATGAACAAAATATGGACACAATGTTTAAATTATTCTGTAGTTCATAGGTCTTGACATGAAAATGCTTTTTAGTTTGTGAAAATATTCCAACTAGAAGAAAAGTTACCGCCAAATAAACGATTCAGTAATGCTAATGGCAGCAGCAAGGGTCACAGGGCATTGACCCTCTGACTATGTAAAATTATAATCCATCATATCTAGAAATTCTTAGAAAGTTCTCATTCTTCCTCCCATGTTCCTTTTAAGATGACTTGAATACTTGTATTGGCTGATTATGATAGGTGAAATGATATAAATTCTGTTTAAGTGTTTAGACGCAAAATTACTACGGAGAAGGTTCTCTTTATGTCCACAAAATACATGTATAGATAATGTCACATAATTATTATGTCACATAATTTATGTCACCATAATGTGTTGCATCCCGTTACAGTGACATTGTGTTTTCTTATGAAAACCAATTGGTGGAAATGCTAATATGTGTGTTTTTATCAAGGTGGAAAAACCATGTTTATATTGCTATATTGCTATATGAGTCATTTTCCTGGAACACCTACTTTCCTTTGTGATCAATGCAAATAGAGAAAACCACTTTAAAACCAGCAGACGCTACAAGATTACTCCTCGGCACGATTCCAGATTTGGTTCCCTTGGTGGGATTTGGAAGAAATAAAAACAGATCTATATTGAGTATATATGACGTATGTATGTTTCAACTTACAGAAGACTTCAACTGAAGGTAAGTGAATAGAGAGTATGGGGCTTGGTTGCCACTAGCATTTCCCTTGGTTGAGATGTAATGGTGTGGTTTTCCGCAAGATACAAATTAGCCTATATCTTTTGATTTTAAGAATCTTTAAGATATGTCATACTGATACAAAATCAAAAACAAATGTCTATATTTTAATATCTTTTGATGGTAGGGGCATATAATAAATAGTGAATGGAACTTGGTAGGCTACTAGTAATTAAACATTCAATGGTCATAATTGCATCGTTGTTATTTATTTTTTTATTTTTATTTTTTCAGACCAAATTCACAAGGAAATTATCTAAAGAATATGATTATGCAGTGGAAATGTCTGGTTAAATTCTTCAAATTAGCCCTTTTTCTAATTATATCAATTAGGTTGATTTTAATCATGAAAACTTTCATAGATATTAACCCTGGAGCCGAACACATAGTTTACGAACCAACATCGATGTCAACCAACACAACAGATGCATCTGGATGTTGGGTGAAAAGTGACACAGCTTCACATTTATTCACATATATTGGGGATCAACCCGGACATCCTTCAAAATCTGAAAAGGACATAGTTGAAGCCCTTTACAAGATGGCTGTCATGATCAGACATGCCTACAAGACAGAACCACTGAGACAAATCACCAACAAACTGCAGAACATCATACATATAATACCACAGAATAACAAAGTCAAGGGAAATAATGTTACAAAAAGTGAGCATCTATTTGGCTGCTGGATTACTACCAAAGCAGCAATAAAAGTTCAAAACTTCACGGCGCAGACAAATTTTAATCTCGAGAAAGCAGACTGGGACATAATTGAAACATTGCATAACTCCGCAGAGATGTTATTCAGACAGTACGGATATTACAACTTAGCACATCTCAGGGTAACAAGAACAAGAGCCTTCTCAACAACTGCAAGAATAACAAGATGCAATCGATGTAATATTTATAACTTCAAAAGGATCCTGACACCAAAAAAAGTTTGTGACGGGAATGGAACAATTGACATGTTGATTGTCACCTCCACAGTTCCCTCTGCGGTGAATGAGAGGAGAACGATCAGAGACACCTGGGGGTCTCATACTAAAAAGAACAGCGGGCGAGTGAGAAATATATTCCTTTTTGGTATCGGTTGGAGCAAGGCAGAGCAAATCATAGTGAACGAGGAACATGCTGTATATGGGGACATCCTCCAAGATGCTTTTAAAGATGCTTATTATAACTTATCTTATAAAATAGTGATGGCCTATAAATGGGCTCTGAATGATTGTAGTCAAGCAAGATACATTTTAAGAGCAGCAGATGACACCTATATAAATGTCCCTTCAGTGCTTCGCTACTTGAAATCAGACGATCCTACTAAGATGAAACAGATAGGAAGACTGACTCCAGGCAATTTCATTGTTGAGAGAAGCAGGAAACATAAATGGTATGTACCATATCTGGAATTTAGCGAAGAAAAGTATCCCATTTATGATATGGGAACTGCTTTTGTCTTCTCAAAACAAACTGTAGAAGCTATTTTACAAGAAGGTGAAAATGTACCTTTCTTTTCCATGGAGGATGTATGGTTTGGAATTATCATGCAAAATTTAAAAATCCGTGTAATGGACATTCATGGGTTTAATATGAACATTCAAGGGCATGGAATGCAATTAATTAATCGAGGGAGGTGCCCAGTACCTAGGACATTTTTTTCTCTACATTTGGTCTCCCCTGCTGTTAGAACTGCAATTTTCAAGATCTGTGAAGTCGGGCATCATTAGACCCATGTTGCTAAATATAAGGCAGTTTTGAAAGATTAAAATGTAAATTAACATAATAAACGAAAGATGGTGAGTACACAAAAGTAAAAATCACTAATGTTATTCTACAAAGTCAACTATATGTGACCAGCCAAGCAGAAAGGGGCCTCCAGGGCCAAATTTTCGAATTTGGGATTATTATATATTCTGAATCTGCATATCCTCCTGAGTCAATTACCGAAAAAAATAGTTGAAAATTCCCAGAATTTGCCGAGATATGGGCTTTTTTGTAAAGTTATGTCAATTTTCAGTAGATGATCTCAAATAGGTCGGGGGAATGACTCATTTTCCTTTGACACATCACATAAAAAAACAGTTATTAAATTTTTTTTTAAAAAATGACAGGGATGTACAGAAGGGGAAATGAGCATTATAAAAGGGAAAGAATTTTGTTGATACTCCAAAAATTAATGAAGTTACAGTCTTTCAAAGTTACCTGCCTCTCAGAATTAGTAATATAAACGTTTGTGACAGTGACATCATGAACATGATGTGACTCCTAGCGGGAATACCAGGAACTATAACTCCTGCGGCAAGGTCCCTGTCTGCTTGGCGGGTCACATATATAGAACCTATTCTAGTAAAAAAATGGTAGCATGTGTTGTTCCTCAAGGAACCGGGCCAGGGTCTTTGCTATTTTTGTTATATTTCAATGATTTTGAGTTGGTTATATCAGGAGCCAATATCCAACACTTTGCAGTAGATACTGGCATTTACATATATCAAATCAATATAAACAGGTTGTGGACAAACACTTACAAGACCTATATATATATATGGTTGATATGTGGTGTAGGAAAAAAACCTATATTTCAGTCAATATAGAACAGAGCAATATAATAAGAAAATAGATAATAGTCCGGAGGTAGGAGGGGTGAACCTTGTGTTTTGGAGCCATACGATGTTTTTTGATTGATTACAGATCTCCAGAATCTCCTGATTCCAAATCTGCCGAATGCCACTCTGTAACCCTTGAGGAAAATTAATTATCGACGTTTTTTTAAAAAAAAGTTAAAAATATTAAATTTAATCAATAAACAAATAATTTCGTCCTCAATATCCACTGTAATTGCCTAATTTTGATGGAACATACACTTTGAAAGAGAAATTACATATTTCAAGGTCAAGAGAATTCATCATGACTGCTACAGGTCATATTCAAAGGTCAAAGGTCAAGGTTAAAGGTATTATTTAAGGTTTTTGCAAATAGCTCTGAGAAAAATTGTCTGACATCTGAGATCAAATAAAAACAATTTTAGGGCACAACATTTCCTATCGATTGATACCAGTTACTTGATTCTACATTCAGTAGTTTTATTACAATAGCTTTTCAAAGCAAAGAGAATATTTTGGGTTTCAGCCAGAAAATGAGGTAGACCCCTATTTCTTGAACCACAGATACGTCTCTGTTAGAAATAGAGATAAATGTTTCTTAGAATATGATACAATCTTCCAATCGATGTATTGTACATGTTTCTTTGAATGGAATTGAACTTTTTATGAATTTATTGCAATTATAAGGTTATTCCCATTATTGGTTAAATTAAAAAACCTACCACTTACAAATGTGTGCAGCATGGATTTCTGGTGTTAAGCCACCAATCTATTTCTTCCCATGTTAACTTAACCCTATTGTCATCAATTGTAATATCTTTGGATTTTAGTTTAAAAACCTATAGTTCATCTAAATTATCATGTTCAACAGTCCTTTTCAACAGTAGTTGTTTGATGTGGTTGTGCAGCAGCAAAATAAAGCTGTGATCTATTTTATAAGTGTGAAGGTGATGAGCTCTCTTCAAATGATTCACCAAATCATCTCTAGAATAGATGAAGGAACTAAAAGATTAGTTGACTGAATATTTAATATTCCCTGTTTATAGGCTGGGCCCTGTGTATGGGCCTTCCCAATTTTTAAGTTTGGGGCTTAGCACATGTTTTTGGTAGTATAAGCCTGGCTCCATATATGAGCCTGGTGCCTGTGTTGTCATCATGAAATAAGGGATAAAAATAAAGAACCAGCTGAAAACATAATCAGTTTGATAATTATGAAAATCAGTTGGACATAAATATTAGATGAAATGACAGTTGATTTATTATGAATAAAGCTGGCAATAAACATGAATAAACACTTAACCAAATTTCTTTCTCAATTTTTGGCTGGGAGAAGGCAACATCTTTAAGTATGTCATAATAATATATAATATTATATGTCCGGCCCTGAATATAAGCCTGCGTATAAGTCTGGTGTATAAGCCATTAGAAAATGATATAATCCTAGGCTTATGAACATGGAAGAAATTGTAATATGATTATCAGGTATATCTAATTTGTGTCATAGATGTCAAAAGAGTCAAAGATAAGTGTAAAAATCAAGACAGTCATTAATGGTTGTTCTAATCTCTTTCAAAAAACGATAATACCAATATTTCTTATCACATATACTTCCATGAGCAGGCTCAATGATCAATCAATAATATTCAGAAATGGTATTCACTGATCATTTCGAATACCTCCAATTCTTTATTTCTATGGGTTATAGTGTTATAGAGTGTTGACAAATAACTTCACAATTAATCCCCTCACATGCTGTGAAAAGGATGCATTATCTTCCTAATTTTGAATAAAAGGCGGTACCACATTCCAATTACTTTAATCTTTCCAATTTAACTTTGCCTGATGCTTTCTTTCCTCCAATTTTCAACGATCAATCTAGCTGGATCCCTCATCTGATATCTAGGATGAGGTAGATTCAAGCCACAATTTCCATCCTCCAAAAGATATCTTCATGCCTTCTATAATATAATGGAATCAAATCACATATTATATGTAAATTAAATTCTGACATGCTGACTGGTAGACTGGGGCAAGAGTAGAGGGGGATGGGTAATTTTGACCGGAAGAGGGGTCAAGCCACCTGTGTCTACATTATGAGGGTGCAGGTTCCAATGGACCCAGAGAGGGCCCTTCATTAAATGTAATTTTAGAGATAGAGAAACATTTAATATTGCTATGAAACTTTAGGATATATGAGACAACATCATGCCCTATCTTCATCTTACTTAATGTTCCTTTAATAGTTATGGAAAACAAATAACAGAACAAATAATGTGTGTAGGTGCAGGTTGAGTGCATGATGCATACACCCGCACTGTGTTTGTGCGGGTGTGTACCTACAACTGTGGTCAGTGCCCCATCCACTCTCAGATAGTCCCCGGTGCCTGTATGAAATCAGTGCCAGCTGTGGCTATCTCGACCTAAAGAGAACGTTTCGGTTCTTGCCTATTATTCTGAATGATCTTCTTGTCTGATGAGTCTACCACTATACTCCCAAATTCTAGTTCTGGAATTATAAATGTTTTAAATATCAAGGAAGCAAAGTCTCTCTTAACAAAATGCCTTGTTTTACTTAGTCTCTTCTGTAATATACTAGCCCTAACACAAATGCCAATGATATGCTGGTTCATGTTATAGATAACAAAATTATCTCTGTTACTCCTAGAACCAAAAAGGTTTTGCATTGTAGTCATTGCATTGCATTAGATAGTTATGTTAGTTCATTTTTCTAAAAATTGTTAATGTAGACTGCAGCAGCAGGTAGAAGGCCACAATTTACTAGTGTTACCTGTTCTCGACTGTTTTTATTGTGATTCATGTCTTGAGATGCTGGATAAATAAAATCTTTAAAAAAAAAAAAAAGTTTTAACTTTTCTTTCAAAATGCTTACTTCTGGTACAGATATCAATTCTTTAAATAAATCAATTAAATAAATTTTTAAACTATCAATAGGCTCCATCGGTAGCTAATATAATATAGAATATGAAACAGGACTGACAACATTCATGATTCTAATATTTCTGTAATGACAAATTAAATCATTTCGAGTTTCACCATCTAAGAACAAAATCATTAGGCTCCAAACGCCTTTCAAACATACACCACATTTGTGTCCACAAAGATTAAGAAAAGTTCCTTTAGTAGGAGGTTAGGCATAATCCTTTACAACTGTCCACAACATTTGAACAACTTTGGCTAAATATTTACTAAGATATGTCCCCCCAAAGACAAAGAAAAGGCCAACAATCTTGGTGGTTCCGAACGCTTCCAAAGCAGGATCACCTATAATATTGCTTCATACAAACATCTAGTGTTTAGGAAACACACAGTTCTACAATTGAAAATATTTACTTGATCTGATGGAAACAATGATAGGTCTTCTTTCTCTAATTACTGTACAAAACTTCTGTGTGATATTTATTCATGAAGTGTGTCTGATTGTTTGACCCCCAAATAAATTATTGAAATATTCAAACTTAGCTTGAAATATTCCCATTGTACATCATTATAACCATGTCTGTGAGGATAATGGAATGTATTGGGTGCATTCAGCAATCATGCTTATTCATATTATTGACTTAAAGTGCGGCGTTCGGAACCTAACAAGCAGAACTAACATTTGAAACTACATGGTATTATTTGGAACTAAATGTTAGTGGCAAATACATGTAAATAATAGGGATGATGTTGAGTGTTGCTAAATTCAAGATATAATATATGCTTTTTGAGGAATAACTTATAGTGCTCAGAATCTCACAGGGTTTGGAACCCAACAGCATCCCAAACTTAATATCATTAAGGCTACCTTGTTATGAATCCATATTTCGTCTTGTATATTAAGAACAAGTACTTAACTGTTTTCTGGCTCATGTTTATGCTCCCATATTTGGTCAAAATGAAGTGGATGCAAAGATGTGAATTGAATGGAAATTTGACAACAATTATTATTTCCGAACGCCTTCATTTTCCCCATATCTGAAACTATTGGATAAGGAAACAACCCATGCAATGCATATTATTGACATATGGGTAAACATAATTTTATTTGCAACATATTTAACTGTATCAATAAGAAATTATATAGATAAAGCGTATTGATAAACAGACCCTATAACATATATAATTTAATATGTAAATTATAAACACAGAAATAATACCTTTTTTAACTAACTTAAACTTCTCTATCCATGAGTAATAAACATGCTATTTCATTCTCATTGAATTACACACTAAAAAAAGTAATCACTTTAGTAGTGTTAGTTCCGAACGCTATGTGTTAGTTAAGCTTTACACACTGGGGTGCTTACAAAACATCAATTGGACATGTCTAACATAAGGAGCACACATATATCAGTGTGTGGAACATATTGGATCATTTTCTGTTGCCTATACTTGATGACAAACAATATGGGAAAAGTGTTAGTTCCAAACGCCTTGGCATGAAGCCTATAATTGGCCTAGGCAACACATTCTTGCTTCTCGAAATAGCCTGATACTGTGGCCTCTCATATATATCAGAATATATTTGAGACAGTTTTAAAATTTGGTACATCAATTCATACATCCTCCTGCAAACATTCCAATAAAGGGTTCTTGTAAATTAATCACATTGAAAAATATCAATTTAGCGACTTATGACTTTTTCCTGAATCCTGATCTAGTGAAAAGTTTTAAGAGGTGAAATGTGTTCTGCTGAGTCATTTCTTTGTCTACACATCACAATTTTGCGGAATTAGTTGAACTCTCTCCGATGCAGTCCAATTGATGAGAAACGTCTAAATGCCCTTGATGTTCACATTTGAACCTCCATAGTCCTCAACTCCATATGCAGGTTGTCAAATTCATTTTTGCACTGAGAAATGTCATATGTGATGTGTTTCAAGAAAATGAGTCATAAGTCGCAAAATTGATATTTTTCAAAGTGTTATTTCATATGATCTCTTTATTGAAATGTTCTGATTTGTTAGTGAGTGTAGCACTCATAGTCAGATGAATCCATGTAACACATTTTGGAACTTTGTATTAAATATATCCTTGTGTTTTGAAGGCATTCACATGGAGTATATTTAGCTACTTTATTGGTAAATTATCCACCCAGAAACATTTCAAACCTTTTTTCAAAAATAAGAATATCAAACTTAAAAATATAGAAATACCTATTAGGTATCCCAGTGTTTACTATTATTGGAATCAGCTTGATCTCCTCTTTTCAAATACGGTGATATCCCCAAATCCATATTTTCTGACCTATGACTCATTTCTCTAAAATTGATCACATATGATTATCTTTTTATTGTTATGTTGAGTTTCTTATTCACTTATACACTTGTTTAGCATTGTAGATGCCCAGATGGCAGGCCATGTTGAAAAAAGGGTTTGTAAAAACAAAAGAAATGAAGAGGCAAATTGAGTCACACATCAGAGGAAGAAAACATATCATAGCGATGGAGAATTCCCCATGATTTCAGAAAATGCATATTGATCAACATTAACAAATAATTACTTGTTCTTTATATCATCATATAATTATGTGCTTGTTCTGCATGCCAATATGAGATGATATCAGTTAGCTTAAAGTCTTAGGTGGAATCTGAAAAACATTGTTGATGGCAGCAAGGCAAGGTCAAGATAATGAATGAAAGGCTACTGAATAACAGCCCTCTGTCCACACACACACAAAAGGCTTCACCCAAGTGACATGTCATTCCCTAGTGTAGCAGCAATTCCATTCTGCAGTGAATTCTCGATCCAAATATGAAAATGTTTGATAAATGATAATATTAATAGCTATAAATCCGCATATTCACAATATAAAATGGTCAAGTGGAGCGCTTCTTGAAATCCTTAAATACATTTGAAATTCTTGTACATGATGCAGAATATTGATACCACTGAAGCATAATATCATTAATTTTGTTCAGCTTTTTGTGGCATAATAATCAATATTACTGCATTAAACAACCTAAATATTACCCTTTTCTACTTAAGGTTCCAATAAAAATACAAAGGATTTTAAGTAAACTAAATTGTGTACCATTCCACAGGGTACCCCGTTTGTCATTGCATACCATTAATGTGTTTCCTATTTCACCCTGATAAAACTAAAAATATGCAAAAGTATAGTGTCAACACAAGCGGAAAGTTACCAAGCCCCACAAGCCTTACATATTGCCTACAAGATATGACTAATATCTACAAGTGAAACACAACAAGGAGAGGTTCTATTTAAGTATTTTTTTTTCATAGTTTTGTTTTTTTAAGTTTAGCAGAGGGTTGACTGTACCATTTCTTCACTTATCATTAGTAACAATGATAGTGACACTGACATGGACAGATACAGTGTCTCACGCAGGCTGCTCGCTTCACACGCTGAAACAAACACAAATACGTAAATCTTCCCAGTGATCAATGTAAGTATTGCTATTCTCATGTGTATGGTAGTCAAAGGGCAAATAAATGTGAGTTTGAGATACACACATATTTTAATGTATGGGATTAAGCAAATATCTGGAGGTCAATCCCTTGTAAAACAGTTAAATATATTTGTTTTGGTTTACCTTAGAAATACAAAAACATAATATGCAGTACTCAAAGTTTGCACATAAACTAGCTAAATATTTCTACATAGATATAATGAGAATAAACATTTACATAATATCATTTCCGTCTCACTGTCCTTTAACATAATACCAATTAGGTACCTACCATGGCACGAGTTGTGGTCTCCACTCCGTCATTCTTAAGTTTTGTGTCCTGTTGTGCTATGCTTTCAGGTCCCTGGCTCTCAGGTTTATCCATCTTCTCAAGTTCGGTCCGAACCTTCCTTGCACGGTCTTCTGAGTCCTCTTTTGTCAGTTTGTTTCCAGGCATCTCTTTTGGTTCCTGAGCCGCCTCCTCCTCCATTTCTGTTATGATGTGGCTGAAACAGATCCAACAAATAATTTGAAGGTATAGAGAGATATGTCTGTGGATCATAGAACTAATTCCTTTACAGATTTCCAAGACAAATTTGTTGAAATCACTAAATCATTTAAAGAAACGGAAAAAAAATGAATGATGTCTGGAAAAATTGGTAATGTAGATGGTCAATTATATTTTTTGGCATCAAGTGGGGTGCAAAATTGTCATTTTTCAAATAAGTCTGAGTCTGAACCGATTGTTACACCAGGAAACTAGATGTTTTGAAGGGTTTCTGTGCATAAATTGGTAAGATTCTCTCTGGATATTAATTGAGCTATAGGAAATCTCCTCTGTCCATTGGCAGTCTTCCCTTTTGAATGCCTGCGTAAGTTAACAATCACAGAGCTCTATCAAAGTGCATTTGGGGTAAACAATCATTGCAAGGGTGCCCACATGTAGTGGATACAGTGTGTGATTAGTCCAGCCAGTGGGAAAGATCAACTTCCGGCTGACCCCAGCTTCTAGCGTGGTCTTGGATTTGAATCGAAGCGACTACTTCTTCCTCGATTCCAGATGATTCAAGATGTGCTTTACTCTCCAGCAAAGTTTTAAATGAACCAATCTTTAATATTTAAACATGGAAGCTGAGGCCACCATCGCAGAAGCTCTTAATGGCATTGCTCGAGCCAATTTGGGAGGTGTTGTTGACAACTCTGAATGCAGTAACCTTGTTGAAGAATATTTTGTGTTCAATGAGGAAGAAGAGACTTTGGAATCTGCCTCGGATGGAGAACAAGATGTCCCAGATCCTCCTGAAACTCAGGACACAAATGAGAAAGAAGCTAAGGAAGAATTACAACTTACAACTGTTATTATTGACCACATGCAGGCAGTCCTGGACCACAAACGCAAAAATGCTCCAGATTTTGGTAAGTGTTGGTACTCTACTGTCATTTTATCTATTGTATGTGTTGACGCGCTTGGGGAGGCGATCTGATAACAATGCTATGTACATCCCTGGAAATCAATCAAAGCTATATTCCAATGATGTTATGTGTGAGAGATATATTGTGGGTATTTTTAAATGTTCTTAATTTGATCGGTAAAGGTTTTACCTTGCATGGTGTTGTTTGTGCATGGGGACTTGGAAGCATGGGGACTTGGATGTCTGTGATTCCTTACTTGTCTCATGTGGAATGTAGGGTTAAAAATGCATTATTTGTGTCAACATGTCAGTTTTGGGCAAATTGAAATCTAGGATTTGGTCCATTTCAGTTGTAACTGCCATTTGTTTAACAATGGGCTGTGCATAGACCAGTTCACTGTGGAACAGTGCACCTCTCATCGGTCGGAACATGATCAAATCAATTGAGGTAATTTTAAATAATGGTTTTCTCTATTGCCTTTTCTTTGCATTACATGCATGTATAATACTCATTTAGTATTTTAAGGTGTACTTTTTTGTAAGTATGAGGACACGGATATCTAATTACATATGATAACTAATTATGTAGGATAAATGTAGGGAATGTCTTGCTGCTCCATTGGGATTTAGGATTTGTGTCGATGATATTTTGGTGGGTCACAACAACATTTTATATTTTGTTATACTTTTGTTTCAGCTCGACATGGCATTCTTAGGCGTTTTCAATACTATTACTGACACCAGTGAACGATACAGTCCAACTAAGAAGGGGCCCTAATGCTTAAATACTCACCACAAACGGATAAACATACCTGATAGGCCTAAAATTAAGCTCTATACATCATTGGAAAGCTCTTACCTGATGCTTACCCAGCCAATAGCTAACTGCAAAATCAATTTCGCTGACATGGGACTTCTTTTGATAAATCGCCCTACATATATGTACTAAAAATCAACCTCACCACGACCACAACCAAAATACATGTCTACTATGGGTACTGTCCGCAGTGAATACATAAATGCACTGCTGACCGTACCCATAGTATACTACAACAACACGTGTATACATGTACCTCAGTACCTAGAATTTCTCATGTCTCTCCATACCACTCCTGGAGAAGGGGAAGTAATCCCGAAAGTCTTGAGTTACAATAAAGAATATCAACTTTATTACGACCTTATTAATGTCTACATCAATTAAATCTCTGGTCTTCCCAATATACAGCAATCTACTTCCCCACTACTGGTCAATAATATGTTTCCAAATTATGTTTACACCCTGGGTCAGCTATGTTTTTTGAGATCTCCAAGAAAAAATACGCACTAATTCATCTAAAATCTTTGACAACATTCAAATAAATATGCCTTTCTGCCATCGATTTCAATAATGAATACTAGGAGACTTCTAAAAGAATACCAAATTGAGATGTAACTTACGCATTGTCTTCTTCATAAAGATAGTACTTGCGGTAGGAGTATGAACCACTTGCAAGCCCAATGACAACTACAAGTATGAACATAATTCGCTGTTAATAGCAGTTCAAATAAAATAGGAAGAGAGAACTTACATTTCTACCGTTGTGACATTTTAGAACTTGATTCACATGGAATTATGGAATTCATGATAGTTTGTCAAATCTATACATGTATATGCCTTATCCTCACTTCATGTCAAGGTTATGTCAGTTAAATATGTAGGACGAAATATACTGATATAGAATGGGCCTCAACATTTGATTGTGACTGCAATACTGGTTTTCACATTATTATACATTACTTACTTGTCATCAAAAGGAAATAAACAGGCACCTTCTTCATCTTGTCAGGAATGAAATCTCTGGAAGTAAAATAAATCATTCCACATGTACATACACTGTGAGAAACCAAATGCAAGGATGTTGGGCTGACAGTGACTGACTGAAGAGGCAGTATACTAGAAATACATAAAACACTAGGACCAATGTCCATCCCATACTCTCATGATAATAATCAGCTTATACATGACAATTAGATGTCCAAGAAAAGACCTCCAAAATGATCTCCAAAAAGCATGGGTTTAGTTCAAGAACATGAGTTTGATTATTAAATGAAGCATCAATTATATACGAAATATAGATTAAATATAGTCCCTATGTCTGGATAAAGCTAGAGGATATGTCTACCACTGGAAGGAAAGGTTCCGAATACAGCAAGTTTATTGCCTTTGTTTTCATGTGCAAATAGGGTCTTCGCCTTGGTACCAAACATTGCTGTCTCGGCAGTGAGACAAACACAGACAGCTACTTCCAAACCATCCCAGCTCACGAAGGTAAAATGCTATTGAAATCGATATAAAGTTCTGAGAAAGGTGGGTCATTTCATTAGAAAAATGTATGATCCAGGAAATATTTGTTTTCTTGGCTATATATTATGATAATATAATGATAATGGTATAGTTATGTAACAGCGTAACTTTTTGACTTGGGCAAAAAGATAGTGAATGCACATTTCCTACTTTGGCTAAAACATTTGGTAACAAATGGCAACCAAAGTGCACATTTGCACACCTGAGAAAACATTAACCTTGATGTAACACCCATCCTCCTTGATAAAGGATGTGCGTTGGCCAAAAGGTTGGAACCCAATCAAATCAAACCAGACTTACATAAGAAGTCCCTGTCCTTCCATTAGAGACACAAAGGTAAGACCAATATTGATATAGGGCAAAGTGCATCTGAAGAAAACCTATGTCTCTTTTGATGAAATAGTTTTGCCAAAGGATTGGTATCAATTAGATTTCATTCCAAAATACCAAGTTGGGATCTACTGTACTTCTATTGATAATGCACATGCCAACCTTGCCATTAACTCACGAAATGAATTTCCTTGCGAATATTAGAGTACAGCAATATCTTGGAAAAAAAAATCCCTGGCATAAATCCCTAGGGATAGTGGTTTTTTTTGTAACAATTGTTAAAAAAAAAATCACTCGCATTTTATATTACTGACAGATGGCACACTTTATCTGGTGGAATCTTTGGTTTATTATTTAGCAGTTCCATTCAGTATCTGGGTCAGATTTTCAAAAAGTATACAATTCGCCTTCACCAATCCTCTCAAATTACCCCCATTTAAGACAGAAAATAGGTTCAAAATGAAGTTTAACATAAGAAAACAGATACTTTAAATCAATGTGATACAAAATATACTCAGATAAACCGAGCATTCATAATTTTTCAGCCAAATTTAGCAGAATTTACTGAAAATCTGATCCATCTATTATATGCCCCTAACAAAAAAACGCATTGAAATACAAACCTTTAATTTTGGTTTGGATTGGTATGACACATTTAAAGGCTTTGTCTTAAATCAAAATAATGTAGAGTAATTGATTTCTTGCAGGAAACCATACTAATATATCTCAACCAAGGGAAACGGTAGGGGGAACCTAAGCACCAAACTCTCTATTCACTTACCTTTACTTGAAGTCTGAAGTTGAAATGTGATGGCATACCCACCCTGCAAGTCATATATATTCTCAATAAAGATCAGTATTTTTATTTCATTACAAATCCCACATAGGGAAGCAGTTCCTGAACTCTGCTGAGGAGTAATCTTGTAGCGTCCGCTTGGTTTAAAGTGGTTTTCTCGTTTTGCATTGATCACAAAAGAAAGTAGGTGTTCCGTGAAAATGAGTCATATGGCAAGGTTGTGTCTGTGACCCCAACTGTGGTTGGGGTCATTCAATATGGAGAAAGGCAAGTTTTTGCCAATCTAGATTTTTTTTAAAATCTTGCTTAAAAATATGTGATGTAACACACTGAATTGATAGATCCCTTCCCTTAAGGTATATCAACATTGCCATGGGTTCAAATCATGTACCAGGGTTGAATTTCACTGGTAATAATTACATGGAATAACACATTGTGTCATCCAAACTTATTTCTAGTACGACCCTAACTGAATTACTGACTTTCACTGGTAACACCAGAACTTGTTAAAAAAGTATCACCAAAACTGATGAAAAAGGTATTACCACAATTTATCTAGCTTACTCCTTACAACTCAAATATTTTGCCTTCAGTATGGAAATTCATTCTTGTTTGATTAGTGAAAATATGGTGGCCATGTAAATCCCCCCATTGCATCGGCCATACACAAGCGGAGTTAATACTAGTGAAACCGCTGTAAATATGGGGTATAGAGTCAAAGCTTTACACTGAACTCATGACATTTATGCTAAGGAGGGTAGGAGTATGTAAGGGTGCTGTTGGGGTGCTGGGTGCAGTTATGGTTTTCCTTAGAGCCTAAACTAGCCCGGAGTCCTGCACAGGTCACCTTTTGGATTGGGCTAATCTCAGAAACCTGTCATTTCGAACATATGTTACATTTGCATGGAACATACAAATATCGGAGATTATGCAGCAGATCACATGTGGAAAAAGTTAAGGTGTCACCTTGTGTTAACATCATTTCATTTAGAGTGGTACCACAAATTTGTTGTCACATAGATTACACGATGATATAAGCTACATACATGTATTTCATATGTTCCAAACCTTGATGCAACTATAATATCAACCACAGAACATGACAACATAAGAAAACGGCATTTGATAGTGAAAATCACAATTTGTTTTTTCTAAAAGAAAGTAACATTCAACCGTCTTGAATGACCCAAACTGTAGAAGGGGTCACAGGTGTTGACCCTGTGACGTAGCACTATAGCAATATAAACATGGTTGTTCCACCGTTGCTCTATAATAAAACCTCTCCTAAAAAAAAGCACACATGTATGTGAAAAACAGTTGTTGGTTCTAACAGAGGCCAAAATTTACCTTGTAGATTGAAATCATATAAAAAAGTATGCTAGCATGGTTCTGTATGAAGTTACTGTTGAGAGAAGATTTGGGTCTGACTATGCGGATTGGTTTTTGTTATCAATGGAAACTCACGCTTGTTTACACAAGTAACAAGATTCACTGTAGCAATATTTGCAAGGATATTTTTGTGTTTTTTTAGATTAAAACATCTTCATCCTGTAAACCCTCTGAATTATGCTAACTACGTTGTAGATTTTCTTTCACCGGAATTCATTCCAAAACTGTGTCCCAAAAATATTTAATGGAGACCTGGACACACTTTTATTCTTAATGTAACCATTTGGAGCGCTTTGCAAATACTGTGCTACGCAGCCAAACCATGTAAATGTCTATCCCCAGAGTCAGGGGAACGTATCTTGTACTTTGCATTTTGCATCTTATATTTTACTGTATAGTACATATCTTATAATGTATAACACAACCAAAATTATTTAGAAGCCTAAGGGAACGGCCGGAAGATCTGGGTATAAATCCTGAATGGTACCCAGAGGCCTGTTGACCTGTTCATCAACAGCCTGTAACACACAGATGAATAAAAGATTGCTCTATCTATCTATCTATCTAAATAATCCATTTAATTCAATTCATATGAAATATCTGTGTATTTAATCAATTATTGCTGCAGGGGAACATACTCAGTACAGAGGCAATTAAATTAATCAAATTAGATGAATAGTTTGCAATGTATAAATTTGTGTAGCGCTGGATATAATCGGACCATTCAGAAAGACTCCGAGGGGGAATGTTTGCGTAATGGTAGTGACAGACTATTTTTCAAAATGGGCCGAAGCCTATCCACTCCCGGACCATACTGCGGTTACTTGTGCAATGGCGCTCTTCACAGAGTGGATCCTACGTTATTGGCCACCGATCTCTTTGCAAACGGATGGTGCTCCGGAGTTCTGGTCGGCGCTGTTAAAGAATCTTTTTGAAATGTTAGAGATCAAGAAACTAATGACCTTGCCGTACAGACCGCAGTCAAACAGACAGGTAGAACAGTTTAACAGGGTCTTGGTGGAGCAACTCTCATGTCTGACGGAGTACGAAGATATTAACTGGGATCTGCTGGTGCCATGTATTGCGCATGCATACCGGGGGGCCGTGCACAAGAGTACTCCTTGTACGCCCAATATGGTAGTGTTTGGAACGGAAGTGACTGTTCCGGCGGACATAATCTACGGAACGATGGATGGGGAAGTGGATTTTTGGAAGTCGCATTAATGCATGCTTCAACGGAATCACAGTCTTTTGACTTATTGTCCTCTGATGCCCGATCATAATGATCATACATAACTATAATGATGCTAAAACGATGAAAAAGATTTTGAGTAAAGAAGTCTCAAGTAAAGAATTTATTCATGTATTTGTGATGGCAGATGTAGACCGGATGATGAGAGTAGAAACATTCAACCATTTATAATAGAAGTGGGAGATAACTTGGCGTCTCTTTAGTGGGGTTCCTGGCTAATGCAAAAGTTGATTTTCACTTCAAAATCGTGCAAAAGTTTCGTTCTTGGTATCAAATGAAAGCTTAGGGTTTGAATAAAATTTTTGGTCCGAGTGGACAACAATCATTCCACCAGGGGGGCTATGGGGGCCTATGACAATAGGGGCTGACCGCCTTTTCAATAATTTTTGAATAACTTTTGAAATAATAGCCGGATTTGAACATAATTGGTGTCATAAGCTTTGGAATGAAGAGACAAAACCAATTCACTAAGTATTGTTTAGCTAGGGGGCCCTGGGGCCCCTGGATTAAGGGGAGAGTCTTATCTAACCTCATCAGCTAATGTGTGAATGTTCAAACTAGTAGAACTACAGTAATACTTCTCCAATTTGAACAGATCTCATGTTATTAAATCTTTAATGAAGACAAATAATATATTTACAAGTAATATTATGGTAGGGAGTCTGGAGCCACCCCCTTATTTCCAAGGGAAGTGGGCCTAATCCATTATTACAGATCAGGCGAAATGTTCAACATGTTATAACTTTTGGAATAAGTGTCCCATTTGAACACAACTGGTGTCATTTAGTTTGGAATTAAGAGAAGGAGCAATATTAGTATGTATTGTCCAGCAGGGGGGCAATTATCTAATATTGGGGGGGGGGGGGGCAGAGGCTACGGGGAGAACGATCTACATGGACCTCTACATTAATGTCAAAATTTAATATATTAAGTGGTTTCATTGAGTTTATAATGAGGAAAGGCTATCTTATACTTTTACAGGTATTGCTAAGCTAGGTCTCCTGGACCCCCAACCCTTCCATTCCTACCCCCCCCCCCCCACCCGCCCCCGCCCCATCCCACGAAGGGGTTGAATTTACCATTACATAGTTAGGCAGGATAAGGATCAATTGCCAATATTCAATAAGCATTGTGTATATCATTAACCCATAGAATACCAGCTATGAGGAAAACTAACTACGGGGGCTGAATTGAACAGCTAAATAATATAATTATATGAACAAACATTTTAGGCCATTCAGATATTAGTGAAGTATGGCATTTGATTTCAATTCTCAATTCTTCCACCCCAACTCCTTGTCAAGGGTACGGGAAACCTTTTGGTACTATAGTAATGGTATATTTTCATTGTTTATTGATACTGAGTTTTGAGATACCATTATATTTGAAAAGCTGAGATCAAGCTGATTCCAATGATAGTAAACAGTCTAATACACTAATAAGTATTTCTAGACGTATTGTGGCCCATGTAAAAACCATTTTTACGAAAAATAAACAGAAGCTTATGACCGCCACCCATACCTCTATAACAGAGAACCTATATACAGCCAAACCCCATCCAACGGACTTTTCTCCCTTAATTCGATCTTAGACTGTCGAATTCTTTTACCAATCTACAGGGAATTGCATCAATAACTACATGTGTGAGACTCAGACTCACAATCCTGCTTGGAAGTCCAAAGCTTTAACCACTAGGGTATAGGGGAATATAGAAGGGTACATGTATACACTCACATTGATCCATCACATTTTATGTTTACTCTAATCCCCCCATTCTTCTCATGGAGATTGAGGAGAATGGGAAAATAAATCTTGTGTTCGCTGCAGGCAATTTCATGATTCATATTAATCATGAAAATATATCTTGCATCTGCAATCTATTTCTATAATATGTGAATGCAGAACTCCTAGGTCTGCACACTTCCTGGATTTTAAGTTTGATGTTTTTGTTTTTGAAAAAAACAGTTTCCAATATTCCTTGGGGTTAATAAACAATAAAATAACTAAATGTTGTCGTCCATATGAGGACCTTTAAAATGAAGGAATATATTACATACATTGTCCCAAAATTTCATACATCGATCGGAATAACTATAAGTGATCAACTCTCCAAGAATCAGAACATTCCAATAATGTGATCTTGTAAAAAAAAAGACTTTGAAAAATAGCAATTTTGCGACTTATGACACATTTTCCTGAAACATATCCCCTAGAACATTATGTTGTAGGACTTCATTTATATTATACATTTAGAATGATAAACCTGAGCACCACAACCACCCTGATTATACATATTCACACTCAAGTTACATTTCCAGTAGGGAGGTATTACACATCTATAAATATAGTGAACACAAACCAATGTAACACACTAAACAGAAGACTTGTACATCTAAAAACTATAAAAGATCGAGAATAAGTATTTTGGATGAGGATGGGATCTCCAGATATTAAGAAAATATAACTGAAATGCATTATAAGAAAGTAGAGATGCAGAATGGAGCTGGGAATATGCAGAATACTGTTCAACATTTTGGATTGCATGAGCCTAAAGATACATTACTACCAAATTATATTATACTGTATTACGTGGTATGATGGGTAGATATGCTGTAGATATGAGTAGGTTAAGGTATGAAATGGTAGAAATAAGGAAGAAAAAACAAATGTAAAATATTGGATCTCTATAGGCCTATATTTAACAAAAGGCACAAATGAGGATGACAGATGGTAGTCACCAGATTTTGGTTTTATAGTTTTCTTTTCTTGTACCTTCAGCTCTTATAATACTGGTGTAGTACATCAATGTCCCAGAATGTCTCTCCGTTTCAATTCATGTATATTTTATTTATACAAAAGAGTTGTACAAAAAGGAGACCCGCATCTGAAAGTTAATTCCAGGTCTTCCAGCGGGTTCCTAACTAGTTGGGAATGATAGATTTGGTTTTACATTATTATGCCAAAATCAATTGAGGGTCTAGTAGTTTACCTGATAATTGAAGAGTAGAGTAAGTATTTTTTTTAAATTGCAAATAAAACAATTAAACAGAACAAAAAATTACATACTCTCAATGTAACTGGCAGCTTACAAATGATCAAAACCGGTTGCATAAATAAAAATAACTGTATCAAACATGTTCCAATAAAAGGAGTCACACCACCAAAAGGCTCTTGAACTGCTGCATACAGGCTGTGTATCATTAAATCATGGGATTATTTATCAATTGAAAAGCATTTTAAATATTCATTATATATCAAATGAGCCAAATATATTGCTATTGCTATTATGTACCAGACTGTAATGAACCTCTCTTTGTATGAAACAAAGCCTATACTGACACAGCATCAGACCATTAAGACACAGACCATTAGGTATTTTACATGATAAAGCTGCTACATGAATGTTTCCTTTACCTGCTCAGCTACAGCATCCCCCCCCACACACACACACATACACACACACTGGAAATCGGTTCCCTGGCCCCCTAGCTTTATATTTAGAAATACTGTTTGATCCCTTCATTGCCAATGACACCAGTTATGTTTAAATAGGACACTTACTACCAAAGTTATGGCAGTTTGAGCATATTCAGCCTACATGCAATGGTGAATTGAGCACCTTCTGTTTGGGGGGGGGGGGGGGGCTGGGGCCCCAATATAATTTTACTTGTAGATTGCTGATATTGTGTCCCCTTTAGATATATACTTACACCAGTTCAAATGTTCAAATAGGACTAGTATTAGTAAAGTTCTAGCAGTTAGAACATATTTGCTTATAATGATGAAACAAGCCCTGGTCCTGGAATTGGGACAGGGGCAACCATACCTCCCCTACTATATTATTATTTGCAACTATATGATAATGTGCCTTCATTACAAGTTTAATAACACAAGATGCATTCAAGTTGGACTATTATTTCAGAAGGTCTAGTAGTTTGAGAATTGACATCTTAACTGTCAAGGTGGCATGAGCCCCTCCCCCAAAATGAGGGGCCCCAGGGCCCCCCTAGCTAAACGATACTTACTTATATGGATACTTCTCTCCATTCCAAAGCTTATGACACCAATTATGTTCAGATCGGATTATTATATCAAAAGTTATAACAATTTTTCTAAATTATATAAAAGGGGGTCAGCCCCCTATTGTCACAGCCCCCACAGCCCCCCTGGTGGGATGATCGTTGTCCACACGGACCAAAATTGTTATTTAGACCCTAAGCTTTCATTTGATACCAAGAACGAAACTTTTGCACGAATTTGAAGTGACAGCCCCTCCAGGCACCCCACTACTTGGTATTATCCCACAAGGGCCCACATTCAATATCGAATCTATATTTTATGCTTGTATTCATAACTTATTTAATTTGGCAGTAATCATACATGGCATCGTTGTCAGACATTCTTCCTGTTACCTGACCTTTCTCGATATTAGTTGAGGAGGTATTAGGGAATGATGGTGTATATTTATTGTGAATATAAATATAGGTATTATTCTCCACCTACCTTTGAGCCACAGTACTTTATGCAGTCAGTCTGTATGCGTTGCTAGGGGTGATTCCCGCGAATTGTATTTGTATTCGCATTGCCTATGTGTCGCTTTTGTGTTTCAGTTTGGAATGGACGTTGATATTTTTTGTCGTCCTAACTGGAGCATTTCACAAAAAAAACCATATACTCCCATAATTATGTCGATGGAGAGGAGTGGAGGTTTCGGCTTATAATAAATACATTATCATATTGCCGTTGGTTAGGGACTACCGTTTACAAAGTAATTAATTTTAGTAAATTCAAATTCTTAATTTTAGATCAAGATTATTACATTTACTTTTCAATTAATATGTTAATGACCTTTAGCCAGTAATTCTCGGTGGGGAACCATTACCTCTCTTTTTCCGCCTCTCTATTTTCAGTATTTACCTGGTTCTTTCAAATGCCGATCTGAATATCAAGATTATTACGCAAGACACTTACAAATCATGATATTACTTTGCTATGTATATCAATGCATTATAATATTGCTTTCAGCACGACGAGTATCTGCTGGTATCCACAGGAGATTGTTATGGTGTGCCCAGGTGAGGTCCAAGTAGTAAATTAAATTACTGCACATTATTATTGTCCCTCTGTCGGTACAAATACTAAAGGCCACTGATGCATTTTCATTTTGTGCTTGTCCCGGTTGCATTCAGAATGTGAATACTGGTATAATAAAACAACGGAGCTGATCAGACGACTCTGGGCAGATTGTGCTGTATATGTTCTTCATAATAATTGATATATTACAATAACTATAACTACTACTTATTAGCAACAGTAAGCATGTACCCTTGTGGAGCCTCGCCAGTTTTCCATCTATGATGTTTTTCCTCCTATATCAGTTAGACTGAGATCAGAAAAGTCAAAATATCAGTAGATTTGGCTAACTTTTTAGTCACAAATTGATGAAGTTGATTATGTATTTGACACCTGACATTTGTGATGTGTTATAGGAAAATGAGTCACAAGTCTCGCAAAATTGATATTTTTCATAGTGTTCTTTCCACAAGATCTCTTTAATGAAATGTTTCATTTTTAGAGGGTTTAGCACTTAGAGTCATATAATTTTCCATGTAACAATTTTTGGGACATTGTATTAAATATATCCTTGCGCTTTGAAGGCCTTTGTATGGAGTATGATTAGTTACTTTACTGATAATTACCCATCCAGAAACATTGCAAACTTCTTCTTTTTTAAATAAAAACATCAAACATAAAATAAAGAAACACTTCTTAAATGTCCTTCATGTCTACTATCATTGGAATCTGCTTGATCTCCTCTTTTCAATGATGGTGATATCTCAAAATCCATACTTTGCGACTTATGACTCATTTTCCTAAAACGGATCACATTTGACATGTATACTTCATAATAGTTTCGCCTGTTTCTCTTTCATTCCAGTACATTACCACATACTCGAAGTAAAACTACTATTATATGTTACTTCAGGAAGCCCTAAGCAGCGTTTCTTCCTATTGCACCCAAGACATTGCCGCCTGGTACACAAGCATACGGCAAGGGACTGTCTTCATTCCAACAAGTATGTCTGTAGACTCCAATCCTGTTATTTTCATTTTGTCTTCATTATTGTTGTTCATGGAATAAATGACGGCGATGGAGAAAAGGCATACCTAAATTACTCTATGTGAGATCCTTGTTTCACCTGTCATTTTCCATAAACCATAGGTTGTAAAACAAATGGTGCATGGAGGAATTATTAGGAGGGGTCCTGACCCCTCTGACTCTATCATTGGCGCTTGGTTGTGCAGGTCAGTTGATACGGTTGACCGGAGCGCTACCTGGTAGCTAATTTGGCTGTTCATTCCAGACGGCTATTTCAGTGGGCTCATTGCCGTGGTAGACTACCATGCGGCCAGTCCCTTGCCGTATGCATGTGTACAAGGCGGCAATGTCCGTATTGGGTGCACCAGGTCCTATTAGCATGTTTCTATATGTTTCCTCTTTGGCCCTGATTGGACTGGTTATATGCGAAATAATGGGGTCAAAACAGGGTTTATACAACCGACCCCACCACCCTAATTGCAGCACATGGTGCTTACAAGTTATTATCAATATTTATAGATATAATTGAAACACAAAAAGAATAACTTCCAAGTCAGATTTTGAAGGTTTTATTTTCACAAGATTTGTTTCTTAAGTTGTGCAAAGGATGGGTTTATCCATTTCTTCACTTCTCTTTAATTCAAGACATTTTTTTATTTGCTTTAGTGGCGACTACAAAAAGGAGGTCTCAGTTTTGAAACCATGCTTTGAAGTCTTCCTGTGGGTTCCTGGGTTGGTGGTTTCCGAAACAGCCTTACAATGAGATATTATGACATAAATTTAATAACAATTTTTGCTATTTTTTAAATTGTATTGATATTTGATATTGATATTTGATATTTTTGATATTATGACATGGATTTAATAACAATTTTCGGAACTGAAAATTCTTCTTCTAAAAGTATTTATTTCTGAAAGGAGGATTCCAAAAGGGTAAGATGGTGTCTACCCAGAGTAGTAACAATATCTGCAAACAAAATCACATCGCCTGATCACAAAACCTTGTCGTTTCACGCGCTGAAACAAAAAAAAATATTTCATTGTAACTTGTTACTTGTAATTTAGCATTTCAACTAACAAAACATTCCTACAAAGGCATGATGAAGAAAAACATTTACATACATAGAATTTCTGCAACTAATGACTCATTTTCCTGTACCTGTAAACAAATAAATTTCTTCAACATACCCGGCACGAGTGGTGGTCTCCACACCTTTGTTCTCAGGTTCTTTGCCAGCAACGCTCTCTGGTTCTTTGTCATTCATTTTCTCAACTTCTTTCTGAGCCTTCTTTGCAAGGTCTTCTGAATCCTCCTTTAGAAGTCTGTTTCCGGGATCCTCTTTTGGTTCCTGAGCCGCCTCTTCCTCAATTTGTGTTATGAGATGACTGGAACAGATACAAAGGTGAAGGTGGGTCATAGGGCTAGCATACAGACTAAAGCTAGCTATTTGGGCATTCATTCTAAATCATATATATCTCTAAAATTTCAGTCACATCACTAAATCCTTTATGGCTATCACTTAACTATTTATTGATGGAGGTCACTTATTATTGTCTGATATCTATAAATATCTGTGAGGTTTTGATTGAATTATTATGTTTCATAAAACAGACATAGTAATAATGGTGTTCTCAACTAAAGAGAAGAAAAAATACCATGTACATATCTTCAATGCTCTAAGAAGTTTAACAGAACAATTGAGAAGAGTTAGGCGTCTAACATATATCATTTATGCATATTCATGTTCAGCAAAACTTAGCAGCAATTACTAAAAGTATAGAGCTTGTGAACATGTTTGTAGACCTGGCCTATACGTATGACTATACATACAGTATATGAACAAATATTTATATGCATTATTTCAAGATAACTTACCCATTGTCTTCTTCATAAAGATAGTACTTGCGGTATGTGTAGGAACCACTTGCAAGCGTGATGACAACTAAAGGTGTTAAACAAACTCAGATTTGAGTTGGGGATAAATCTTTTATTGCTTGCTGACGTGACATAATATTACATAACACGAAAAATGGAGTTCATAAAGTTGCTGTTATAAGGTCCAGACAAGTTGCATAATATTACGTAATAGTTTAATAATGTCACGTCTTGCTGGTTACATATCCAGAATTTGTAACCTTGTTTAAACAATGGGAAGTCCCATGTTTAATTAATTATTGAAAATTGCATTATACAGATCAAGGTGTCCCTTGGGAGTCCACCTGACACGGCTATGCCGGGTATAAAATGCTTTGTATCAGATATTAATGATATATATTTGATAATTAATAATTAATTAATTAACCAATTAATTAATAGGGGGTCTGGCCAGGTCGGCCTTAATTAGGTCATTGACCGGATGACCTTGGCCTATATTTGCACTGACCTGGCCTTAAGTTTTCCTTTGCTTGAACACAAGAAGACTCTGTGTCCCAAAAACCCGATGGTATCATCATTCATTTTTTTTTTTTTTTTTTGAGTTAGAATGTTTCTGCAAACCGGTCCATGGCTTGTCTTAGGGATGTTTCTCCCTCGAATATATACTTAGTATAGGCATTGGATTTCCAATCTCCTATTACTCTGATAGTGTCTATAGGCACTCCTCTTTGGTATGCACAGGAGGCCCCACCTCTTCTGAAACTGTGCCCTGCGTACTGGTTTGCATCGAGGCCCATCTTGGTGAGTATCCCTCTGATGGCTTGTACAAATTCCTCTGGTTGTAGGGGGGTTAGGCCAGTTCCTGAATGGTAAACAATAGCAGGGCCTGTTGCGGGGGCCTTTGGTGTAAGGCTCCAGAGATGGAATAGAGCTCTAGAGGGGCATAGAAGAGGTTCCTTTAAGCGTGGTAGAGGGATTTTTAGGGTTCTCTCCCGGAATGAGAGAAAAACTTGCGCGTTGCAATTGCACGTCCACTTGCTTGTGTGACTTTGCTGAGAATGCGTTTGAAACTCCAGCTAGCCATTTGGGCCTGGAGTAACTCTCCCGTGATTGGCCCAGTTGAGTTGTTTCAATGGTTAAGCCAAACGGACGGATGTGTCGACCTAGGCCAAGGAGACTCAGCGTTTGGTTAACATACATTAAAAGATTTTTAATTCCCCTGAAACAAATTCATGGATGTTAACATCACTTTCAATAAAAATGGGAACAGGTGACATATTCCCCCCGTTGAACCTTGATTCACAATGTACCATGGGATAGTGTAAAATCTTGGCTATAATAGATGTCATACTCTAATGAAGATTATTTTCCTAAAAACTCAACTGTAGATGTTATTCATTTAAGACAAGTTTGATATTTAACTGTTTTACAACAAAACGTCATATCCATTATGGATCTTTCCAGGCAATGCCTCATCTAATATAACTAGAGTAATTATGATGAATCACAAGTCGCAAAAGTTCTTATTTTTCAAAGCGTTTTTTCCACAAGATCTCTTGATTAAAATGTTCTGATCTTTAGAGGGTTTAGCACTTATAGTCATATAAATCCATGTAACATATTTCGGGACATTGTATTAAATATATCCAGGAACGAAAATGGATCACAATTATCAGTTTCTGTGTTATGTACAGGATATACACCAACACATTAAAGTAGAAAAATGTCATCCCATATTAGTCTATAACAGTCAGTGATAACTCTGGATCTTGTGTTCCCTGTATGTATGAGTCACC
The DNA here is from genome assembly GCA_942159475.1 of Sthenelais limicola. Lineage (NCBI taxonomy): Eukaryota > Metazoa > Annelida > Polychaeta > Phyllodocida > Sigalionidae > Sthenelais > Sthenelais limicola. The sequence goes on from OW804099.1 coordinate 107,639,505, forward strand.
TTATCTAATATCCTTTCATTCATGGCGATCATGCCTATACTTACTACCGTCAAACCTGACCTCATTTATGTTGCATTCAGATAATTGTCCTCATTCTCAAAATATTGTTACAAATTTCTATTAATAAGTGTCTCTCTTGCATGAATCAATTTGGACTATAAATTTCGGCCTGGATATCAAGTATTCCAGATAAAAGTTGGAAGTTCTTGGTTAGTTCTGTCCCAACTTAAAGCTAGTCTTATTTGTTCCAGATTTGCTGGATCCCTTTCTTCACTCCTTTTCCCAGATTTATCATTCAAAAGTTGGTACATTTGTGTATCGGCAGAAGATATATTTCCACAAGAACCTGTCATAACAATATCTAAATGGGGCTTTACTCTAATCTGTCCAACAGCCTTTGGAATTTAGTTTACTCAACGGTCATCAGCAGGAAATATACACATATATTCTTCATCTTGCTTTGAATTGGAAAATCCGGAAGTAATAGAAAATATGTTCTATCATTGATAATAACAGCACAGTTGTAGGGTTGTGGTAAGACAAATATTGACAGAAGAGATAGCCCTAGATGGAAGATTTTGTTCAGTTGTTCTTACAAAAGGGCTTCCAAAAATTATTCAACTAATATATATAAATTGGTGTACACAATGGTCAATATTCATATTCTGAACATATGAGCAAAATACCAAATGTATACATCATATTTTTAGAGGAATACCCAAGGCCCTTTAGGTATGGGACTGCCCCACTCCTGTGTCCACCAGTCATGAGAATCAACCATATGACTCATTTCCCTGGAACACATACTTTCCTTTGTGATCAATGCAAATAAAGAAAACCACTTTAACACCAGCAGACGCTTCAAGATCCTACTCCTCAGCCCAGTTCCAGAACTGGTTCCCTTGGTGGGATTTGGAATAAATAAACAGATCTATATTGAGTATATATGACGTATATATATTTCAACTTACAGCAGACTTCAACTGAAGGTAAGTGAATAGAAAGTATGGGGCTTTGGTTGCCCCTAACATTTCCCTTTGTTGAGATGTATTAGTATGGTTTTCCACAAAATATAAATTACTCTATATTATTTTGATTTTAAGTAGAATATGATATGTCATACTGATACAAACAAAAACAAAGGTTTATATTTCAATATGTTGTGATTGTAGGGGTATATAATAAATAGTGAATGGAACTTGGTAGGATACTAGTAATTAAACACTTATTAAACATGATTGCTATGCAGTCTTGTCTAATTAGTGTTCAAATGGCTAGCACCTCATTTGAATGTTCATGTACTCTATATTATACACAGATATATCTAATCTATAATATTTATTCTGTAAGAGAGAAGTTTAGTTCTCCACAACTTATTTTACCCGTTTGTATACATTACTATTTCCTTTAAGTCTGTAGACAACAGGCTCAAAGGAAATAGTTTCAATCAAGAAGTGGCAAAAATGATATCATCAGCACTGAACAAAAATACAAATTGCATCATCTTGAGTGAGCAACTTTCTTTTTGCTGGATGATGAGGCGTCTTAATGGCATTATATCATATGCCTCAGTCATATCACTTAAAATTTAGGCCACGCCCTACGACTCTTGAACTATCAACTATAATTCCGACCTTCGCTAGATCGTGTGAAAATTCTACTTCCCGACTTCCAATCGCCAGAAACAATATCTCCTGGCCTAGGGAAAAGCCATAGAGTGAGATTACCTCCAATATAACAGGGTCTTGCTCCTATTATAACTGAGTAATAACTGATTCCACAAGCCCTATTTACCACAGCTTGGATTGACATTGTACCAACACATGGTGAGCGAACAAGGATCCCTCAGTAACAGTGGGGTTTGTAAGGAAAAAAATTTACCAATCAAAGGGCATGTTACATCAACCTTAAGCCAGCCCCAGGCCTCCTTGCTCAACCAAAAGAAACAGGTGTTACTCCGCAAACATTACTCAGTGAACATGTGCATGGCTGTATATGGCAATGGTTTGCACATGGAATTACATGGTTAAATGAAAAGATCTTAATGCATCGGGAGCAGGAGGAGGGAGAGGGAAGCAGGTAGGGTCTTGACAGTGTCAATTTACAAAAAGAATCCATATTTATGAAATTAAATAGCCCAAGACTTCCCTTCATTCCCATCACGTTATGACGATACTCTGGTGCCATTCACCTCCGGATCATTCAATTATAACTGTCTTCATAATATCTAAATCAATATGATATATTATACTTCATGTAAAATTTGTACACACAATCATTACTGCATATGACTGGGGAAATATATGGTCCCTTCCCATGATGGACTTAGTGGCCTGAAACGATTGTATAAAAAAAATTTCATTTAAAGATGTAGTTTTGTATGATGTATGTTGTTTTCTTAGTGTCTGTGTCTTGTGTGGATCCCAGTGTAGGATCACTGACTCACAAGGATGGACAATTTCAAAGTGATTCAGTTGACTCTGAACACAAGTAGACACAGGTAATAAATATAAATGGCTAATTCCACCAATTTGACAACATGTGGCCCCAAACAGTGGAAAGTGATTAAATGGGCTTAATACAAAAAAATTACCATTAATTAGATTTGTTTTTTGATTGGATGGTTCTACAAACCTGTGGAACCACGTTTTTGGCATTTTTACCCCAATTGAAATAAAAATCCCATTTTGGGGGCAAAAATCAATTTTGTTAACCATGGAGTTGCTAAATTTCTAAATAATCATCAAAATCGACTATTAACGACTAATTTATTCAACAAATTGAAAATTATCCAATTATAACAATAAATTACTCGAAAAGTTGCTTTGTTGTCATGGTTGTTATTTGATCTCAAGACACATGTATGCGAACAAGTAAATTGGGTCACACATATAAGAAGCTTCTTGGGAATGTAATATGACATGAATGAGAACATGAGTAATCGAATAGGTAAATTGAGCCAAATCTGACCCTTAGCGAATTAATAAGAGAATTGAACCTGAGCCAACATATGACTCTCTGAGAATTATTAATGTCAAGTCTATGCATAGTCAGTGGCATTGTCTTGCTCTCAACCGTAGTTATTAAGAGAGAAGATCTTTGAGCTTGCGCCCCTTTGAAGATAGAAATAGAAAAAAAAAAATTTTTTTGCTCTCCCTCGACGCTCTGAGAAGAGAATGGAATGGCGACTGGCGATGACGCGGCCGAACGCTCCCGTCTCCAGGGCAACTGACGACTTCCGGCTTACCGCGCTGAGCTCGATTACGTCCTTCCGGTCCTTGCCGCCACTCTCTCGTAATTTATATAAGTATTCCCATGGAATACCCTCCATAAATTACTCGAAAAGTTGCTTTGTTGTCATGGTTGTTATTTGATCTCAAGACACATGTATGCGAACAAGTAAATTGGGTCACACATATAAGAAGCTTCTTGGGAATGTAATATGACATGAATGAGAACATGAGTAATCGAATAGGTAAATTGAGCCAAATCTGACCCTTAGCGAATTAATAAGAGAATTGAACCTGAGCCAACATATGACTCTTTGCGAATTATTAATGTCAAGTCTATGCATAGTCAGTGGCATTGTCTTGCTCTCAACCGTAGTTATTAAGAGAGAAGATCTTTGAGCTTGTGCCCAAACCCCAAGGTTTATATATTGAGATTAAGTAGTTAAGGGAGGAGAAGGTCCATGGAACCGAAAACAGATGCCATCCTGTTTTCCAAAAGGCGTCGGTGCTGTAAGGGGGCAGATAAATAGTTGAGAACAGCCATGGACTGCCAGTCCCCCGCCAGGCGAATGTCTTGCAGGTTGACACCTTGGGTGTGCATGAAAGTCGCAGACCCCCGGCGGAGGCTGTGCAGCCCGATGTCCTTGGTAATGCCTGACTGACGGGACCAGCGCTGCAGCAGAGGTAAGGCCAACGTATACTTGGTAGGAGAGCCTCCCTTGAGACAAATGAGAGGAGAGGAGCTGGAAGCAGGATGTCTGGCGCACAATGCTGATAGGGCACCATGCAAGCACAGAGAAGAACCACACTTCTTTATGGGGATTTGGAAGGCGCGAGAGCCCAGTTGGTCCGTTTTAGATGAACCCACACTGATCACAAGCCACTCGCCCTCAAAGCTTACATCACCTCTCGTCAGGAGGTGCTCGTTGGTCGTGGAGAAGAAAACATGGCATTTGCGGAGCAGGGTCCGGAAGCATAGTAGAACACCTGTCCAGACAGAGAACTCTAATTCACTGCTGAGGTCTACTTGTTGGAAAATTTTAACTAGATCCTGAGGTAGAAGGGGATCTTTGGGCGATGGCCCCACCTTAAGGCTGCGCTGAATACCACGAAGTACTAGGGACAGTTGGAAGAATTCACGTAGGTCTGGCCCGTTGTTCAGCTTAGATAAGTGGTTAATGGCAGACACATTGTTATTAATGGTTGAATAAGCAAGGCCCTTGACGGAGAACATATGAGCCATGTACCTGCAGACTGTGGGGGGATGTACAGGAACGGGCACCAGGCCATGGGATTCACAGAATTTGTAGTATTGGCTCCATTGGCTCTGACGCACCGATCTGGTTGAAGCAGCGAGGGCCTGTAGCTGGAGATTACTGACCTCAGCGTCCAGGCGTCCTACAATGAGGAGAGGAGAGAAGGCACAAGGCTAACATTATGGCGGTAGCAAAGGTGGAACACAAACTTGAGAATCTCGACGAGATGAACACAGGAGGCCCTGCCCTTTGATAGCATGTGGAGGAGTAACTTGGTACTGCAAATCACTAGGATACCCGAGTCATTATAATCCCTGGACGCCAAGCCTCCTCGTAAGGTAGACGCCAGAGCACATAACTCCCGGGCTGCCGTGCTGTTAAAACAGCATGCGGGCATGTTGATTTCACATTGACTTCGCAGTAGGTGAAAGCCTATGAAGGATGCCTCCACCATATTGAAGAAGCCCGCATACTGATATTTATCCAGAGATGCGGCAAATGTAGTGGTAGAAGTCCAGGCTACATAGTCATGAGTAGAATTTATTGGTAATGGCATGGGGGAAACACCGTTGTAAGCATCCATATGCACTGACCACCACCGAATGTCGTTGTGGAAGTCAACAGGGAGACGGATCTTTTCGATGTCTTGTACATCCTTTAATAGGTCGAAGATGTAATTAATATACACACGACCCCCAGCCACTACTTTCCCGCAGTGAGACATAACACCTGCTAGACGTTGTATTTGGCGTTTAGTGGCCCTGCTCTTTGACGAGAAGTACTGTAGCTCAACACGAAGTTTCACAAGCTTGTCTGCGGGGAGGTGAAGAGTCATAGACGAGGAGTCTATAATGATCCCCAAGAACCTGCAGACCTGACTGACCTGCGAGACCTTGTTCCAAGCCACATAAAACCCTAGAGCCCGCAGGGTCGTGATCAGGGCTGACTGGGCATGAAGTGCTGAAGGTAAGTCGAGGTCCCAGAAGATGAAGTCATCTAAGTAGCTGAGACAATGGTAGCCCTGACGAGATAGCATTCGAGATACACAGTTTGTGACACGGTGGAACACGAAAGGTGCCGCACTTGCCCCAAAACATATAGCATTGTCCACTAAGTATCGTCGAGACCCGTTTATAATCCAAGACAGGCCGAAATATTGTCTCTGGGATGGGTGGATTAACAGAGACCTGTAGGCACTGGAAAGATCGACCACGCCCATATATGAGTCACGTGGCAGATCCGACAATACCTCGTCTATGTTAATTAAACTGAATGAAGAAGTGACCTCGTTAGTGAAGTTGTTTACAGATATGTCTGAGGGACGGCTGCAATCGGTAATGGGTCTGACCCCACCGTCCGGTTTAGCCACAGCCCCTAGGGCATGCACACACAGTGGCTTTGATGGTACTATTGATAATTTTCCTGATTCGATTTCACTGTTAATTAGAGCATCCAACTTGCGTTGCGAAAGTTTAGAGAAGCATGAATTATAATTTGGAACAGCGTAAGAAGACAGAACTGCCTGCCTATTCACTAACCTGAAGCCATGGCATATTCCATCTAGCACAAAATGGGAGTCCGGGTCCCACACTTTGTTTATTTGTAGCCGCTTGGCCCATTCAGCGGGTTTCATTTGAGAAAGCACACCATCCAGATGGTAGTTAGAGTCGAGAGTCACTGCTGTGGCAACTAGAACATCGAAGGAAGATTCAGAAATAACAGAGATGTTCAGTTCGTTAGAAGAAAGACTCGGCTCCGGAAGTGGTGAGCGGCCATCGTTGTTTTCATGACACTTACTTTCCGCCTCCAGCAGAGGAGACGTCGGCCCACCGAAAGGTGCTGCTGCGCGCTGAACACCCGTCGGCCGTGTGGCTGGCATCTAAGCACAGAGCACAGATGTGCTTCCTCTTACATGGAGAGCTACAGCGCTTCTGATGCGCCGGGTTGTTGTATACCCAACAGATGTCCTGGGGCCAATTCTTGAAATCAAAGAGGGGATCATATTTCTCCTCATCAAATGATCTCCTGAAGTTAGAGCTCCGACGGCCTCTACCAGCGTAGCGGTTGCCACCTGAGGCGGACATATCCCTGAGGGTTTTGAAGGCTTTCATATTTTCAGGCGAGAAGAAGGTGCTTGCTAGATTAAAGTCCACTTTCACCCAGTCATAGAGGTGGCCGTTTAGCACTGAGTCAGTCACCGCACGCTCATAGCGTATGAGGGCCTGGCGCACATATTCCTTCCCTACTGCTTTTGAAGCGATGAATGCTAGGTGTAGGCCATAGCCTGCTGGGTTCACTCCACATGCCATCAAGTAATTTAGAACAGAAAGCCCCCCAAACAATAACTCACGTATTGAAATGTCTTCGGCTTTCTTTTCAGGGATCAAATGAGATTCCGGACGAAGTTTGGCTAAGTCCTGGATGCGATCCAAGTCAACTTGCGCAGGCACCGCACCCCCGGACTGCCTGAAGTTCATGGGCGATCGACCACCCGATCCGAACCCAATATCAGGCATCGATGAGTCTAACTTGAATAATTCTGTCTCAAGTTCGGCTGTGGCGGCAGATATCTTCAGCTTTTCCATTTTGTCGCGCTGGGCGTTAACCATAGATTCGAGCCAAGCTTGGTATTCAGCTGTACCTCGCGCAGAAGTAGTCGGCAGGATCGAAAGGTCTGCTGCTATCTCTTCCACGGACTTCGGTTTAAGTTTCTGGCCCGTTTTCTGAGGACACTCGCCCCTCAGATGCTTCTTCAAGCAGATGGTACAATTGACTTCCATTTCTGGCGTACGAGGAAAGAATTTTGCAGCTTTAAAAATTTTTTTGCTCTCCCTCGACGCTCTGAGAAGAGAATGGAATGGCGACTGGCGATGACGCGGCCGAACGCTCCCGTCTCCAGGGCAACTGACGACTTCCGGCTTACCGCGCTGAGCTCGATTACGTCCTTCCGGTCCTTGCCGCCACTCTCTCGTAATTTATATAAGTATTCCCATGGAATACCCTCCAATAATGATGAAATGCATAGGATTTGATATGTAATGAACATTAAATGTATTGGTTAAAGTTTTTCTTGGACCCTAGCTGAGAAAATGCATAGTGCCAAGAACCTATGGGAACTGGAGGAATTGTCTATTAACGATTCCCATATTTAAGTATTTTAAGAATGAACTTTAAATTTGACATTTATCATTGATTTGGTATAATATCACTCTATATAGATCGATAGTTATTATTTCCGCCTAGTTTTCACATGATTTATATAGCAAAAAGCCCCATTTGTCTATTAACGACCCATGCGTCTATTAACTATCCATTTCTCTATCAACCATCTATTTGTCTATTAACATCACCTTGTGGGTCAGAAATGAACTAAATTGTGTGGTCATTTTTACAAATCGATTTCATTGTGAATAATAAATAGATTTCTTTCGAAATTAAGATTTTGGGGTTGCTGGTTGTGTGGCTATTGTGTCCGTTTTTGTTACAGGGGCTGAGGTTTGGGTGAATATTTCTGGTGCAGAAAGATCTACCTTATTTTCTGAATGGTTTAGGTCATCGTTGTGCTGTGAGTATTTGATTATTAATTAATCATCCAAGGGTTGGTTGGCTTTGCATGTTTCCTCTCACATAGTAATACGTCAACTTTTTTATTCTAAATCCGTAACACCTTCAGATTTAGATTAGACTACAATATCGATTATAAAAGTCATTCAAAATTTTCCAATAAATTCAAAAAAACATTTTATTCATGGCCCGTTAAAAGACAGCAGGTGCATTAATAAGACCAAAAGGCATTCTTCGGAAATGAAACAGGCCTCTGTGGCACACAAATGCAGTCTTTTCAATACTTTCTGAGTGCATTTCTTTTTTTTTTTGTAAAGATTTTACTTATCCAGCATCTCAAGACATGATTAACAGTAAATCAGTCGAGAACAGGTAACACAACAACATTTGTGGCCTTCTACCTGCTGCTGCATTCTACATTTTTTTAACAGGTTCAAAAAAAATTGACTAGCAAACTAACTAACACATTCAATAGGACATAATGATAATACACGTTAATAGCAAGGTGAGTATAATATAATAATATGATATAATACAATCAGCTTTTTAAACCTGCCAGTACCCATTTTTTAGGTCAATGGTGGAAAAAACAGTTGATCCTGCAAAGCTATTGAATAGGTCTTGAATATTTGGGAGCCGATGAGCGTCCTTTTTGGTAACAGAGTTGAGTCTTCTAAATGCCATCTGTGCATGTCTCTTCTGTTCATGGTGACGTCCATCTGTGTCCTGCCTCTTCTTGGTTGGTCCCTCAAATTCCTGAATTAAACGAGCCATCTCGGGACGACTTACGATCCATCGACAAAGTGCCACAGGGTTCTCCTTCAGGCCCACAGCATTTACGAAAGCATTGTTCTGCTCATGGGCCTTGTCAATAGCAACAGCAGAGAATGCACGCTTTGACCTCTTGACAACAAAGTTCCCCTTGAGAAACTCAGCATACACATGGGATGGAGTTGCTTCATTGACACCATGACTCGTAGGTGGATAGGCACCCTTCTTGAGTAGTGTGTATGGTCCAGGGCGAAGAACTAAGGGACGATCTTAGACAGGGCCTCTATGTAGAGCAGGAAGTCAGCCTCACATATTGATCTAACATAGACCATCACAGCCAGCTCCAGCTGTAGGATCAAGTACCAGCATTGGAATTGAGGACATGCATGGAACCTTGCATCCCATGAGTCTTCAAATGGCAAATGGTCTCTTGCATCTTTCAAGGTCTGGATGTACTCCCTGAAGACTTGCTGAAGTAGATACAGGCAACTTGCTATGACCTGGTGAGCCCATCTTGTGCGTGTCACATGGGATGCTTTCAGAAAGGAATCTGCTGTTCCACTGGTAGCAACCCCGGCCTGAACTAGAGCTCCTGTCCAGCTGCTGCCTTCTAGAAGATCACCAAGCACCTTGAGGTATGCCATCTTGATGTGTAGGCCACCAAGCATCACTACAAATCCATCTTTGTCATAACTTGTAGGCCAGCTCCATTGGATCTGCTTTGCCAGAGTTAGAGTGGCTGGTCACATGTGAGGACTGGGATCTGGCCAGGATTCAGGACATCAATGTCCATCTTCACTATGTCCATCAAGTGGCGGATCATGGTTAAAGATTTTGCCTCATCATGGAAAAGGGGTAGCAAGGACATTAGAGCCACATTCATGTCTTTAGGTGGTTGTGAGGCTTGCTGGCTTGCATGGTATGCAGCCCAAAGAGATCATCTCATCCTGCTTCAGGTTCTCAGGGTCCACCACCTGCTTCAGGTGCTTCAGCCAGCTGTAAAGGAGTAAATAACATTGTTTTAAACAAATAAATGTGTGTATATGTGGTAATTTGTGTTTGATTGTAAATTAAGTGAGATAATGTTCAATGAATAATAGTGTATTCAATGAGTGCAGCCTGTGTAGGAGGCAGACCATCAATAGCTCTGCCTTTCTTGCTGAACAGCTAAATGAAACCTACCAATATGCGTTCCGCTAGGCTTGAGGTTTGAGCTGACAGTCCGATCGGTTTGGACCTTCTTGCTTTGGCACTTGTGGGTCTTGCCTTGGAAGAGCAACAGGTGGTACATTGGTGTAGGTCTCAGAGAGATGCTGACATCTTCTTGGCACAAGCAGCATCACAATTAGTGTGGGTAGCAGCCCTGGAAGCTCCATTGAAGTTGTTGACTGGGTGTTCGAACAGCAATCTTCCAGTAGGGGATGAATTGGTGTGGAGATCTAGACAATTCAGCAGGGTGATAATTATATCTATTCATGTCCAGACCCATTACTGTTGAGATAATATTGGTTTCTCTTGGGGGATAGGAACTAGATCACAAAGCTCTTGTCCTCTTCTAGGTGTCACTTAGTGCATTTCCTCTTGAAATAGAGCATAAGTATGATGTTTTAAGCTACTTTGCTAAAGTTTAAGTGATGGCAAATGGCAATCACATGTAGATTGGTCAAAGATAGGCACTTATGCAAGTCACCAATTACCAATTAGTTAAGTCTTTCCATGTTTATGGACGTAATTGGTCTAGATGTATAGTAAATCTGTTTCAAGTGAGCCGGTGCTTCATTTTTCTTAGTGTTTGGAGCGAAGGATGCCTTTACAAGAGTCAGGATCTGACCAAATCTATTTTCTCCTACGAAGAAGCGAGAGTTTAGCATCTATCTGGTGCCATCTTTGATTCTGATGCCTGGGTGCCAGAAGCTGGTTCTCCACTTCAGAGAAATCACTATTTCATAGAATTTGTCTGCATTTTGCTCATTTACCAAGAGATTCCTGAAGACAGCATTCTGTTGAAACTCTGATTTGACCATTTTCTCATGTAGTTCCTCTTCCCCTTCATCCCAGCTTGGGTCTACTGGCAATTTATCGCAGACTCTTTTTACAACAACCAGGTTCTCTACTTTCCATATGTGTTTGGCAAGTCTAGCGTTTACCAGCCGCTAGTGCTGATAACAGTGTTCAATTGATGAGAAAGGTTTTCCATATATTGATGGTGAAGGGTAGAAATTTGAGTATATTGAGAGAAGCCCGGAAAAACCAATCCCATCATCAATCTACTGTCAATCTATCTTGTCTAGATATTACAGCCAACCAAGAGTGGTTTGGATGATGTGCTGCCATCACTATATGATCCGCTCCTTTCTGTACAAGTCATTCTTGTAACCACTCCAGCAAATTATCCGACATTGTCAAAGTTAAAAAAGTTACTGGGCAATATTGTCAGGTTAGTCACCAATCTTTGGATTCTGGGGGTTTGCTGGATAGTTTTAACCGGCCAGTTTCACACCATGCTGTTATATAAAGGGAGGCGTGTCATAGGGGCCAGTTAAAGAAGTAAAACTGCTGCTCTGTGGGTTGTTTCAGTTTTGGTGGCGGCCACTGACGTAATATAAAGGAACTAAAACCATAATGTAGGCGCACCTCGGACCGTTCAGAGTTCAAGGTTGGTTTGGGGACTTTCAAACTAAATCCTCCGTGCGCTATATAGACTACAGTACACAATGCAATGCCAAGTGCACCATGCACAGAGTGGCTATGCCAAAAGTCTCCACACTGCTTCCGCCTTGCTCGCTCAAACATAAACCTGTATGGCTTCTGAAATCGCTATTCCTTGATTCCCATCAAGAGGAAAACCTCACTATCTGGGTAAAACAATATTAAAATCATTTCTACAAGTTCAGATTTTTATTTATTTCTTTTTTAAGTCGCTAGGCACACTAACCCAGCCAAATAGGACAAGGTCAAGGTCGCAATAATGTGGTGGCTTGGCCATTATTTCACCACAGACAGCCTTAGCCACCAAATCTCGGGTCATTAATCCCATACTAGCGTCACCAACAATATGTGACATTTCACAACTGAGAGACAGTTGAAGGGGCCCTGTGTCCATGCGTTGGAGGGATGGGTTTGATCAACAAGCAAGTTCTATTGACAAGGACATCTGGATTCGCTGATTGATGTAAGATTGCTTCGGTATAAGCCTTGCAATAATCCTGTACAATTTTGTGTCTTTGTTGCTGACGCTCTGCAATCAACTTGTGTGTTTGGCGATGTTTATTAGAAGATATAACGGTCTCAAAAGCAACAGCACTTGGGTGAGAGCTTGCACTGATTCTTGGCACTGTATTTGCCACACTGTGATTCTTGTGATTGTTTTAGAAAAATGAGTCATAAGTCGCAAAAAATGGATTTTGTGATATCACAATATTTGAAAAGAGGAGATCAAGTGGATTCCAATAAGAGTAAACACTAGAGTACCTAACATGTATTTCTATATTTTAAGTTTGATCTTTTTATTTTTGAAAAACCAGTAAAGTTACTAAATATACTTGATAAAAAGGCCTTAAAAACCCAATGATATATTCAATACAATGACCTGAAATTTGTCAAATGGATTTATATGACTATGGGTGCATTGCACTATATACGATTCTGTGTTAAACCAATCTTAGAGGCCTTGTAACTCCCTCTTAGCAAAAGTTGCATTGCACTATATACGATTTTACTCTCAGAATACTCTCAGAGCCCTCGTAAAGTTAAGAATTTATGTCCACCAAAACAGATGTGGATAAAGCCCTCTTAGTTGCCTCGTAGCATATCTTAGGACATATTAGTCACACCTGACTGTTGAACCCATGGCCCTAACATCAATCACAATCTCATCATTTGTAACACTGTATGCCCTAAGAAATGCTATGAGGCCTTTTCGAGGGCTTTATCCCCACCTAATTTCAAACAGTGTCTAAGATGCTGTGCATGGGAGTTAAAGTTAGAAATAATATGAATATACCTTTAAACCTAACTAATACTTATTTCCAGATTAATACATTTTGTTATTGCAATAGGTATATAGCAAGATATCTGTCACCATGGAAACCGATTTATTGTACAGTTGTTTTATGTATATATATAAGTTGTGATAAAGCATGTCAGGGGCAGGGGCAGTTGTTATACGTAGTGTAACACAAATTGATGAAGGAGATGTAGCGTAATATTGTTGTCACTTTTCATCCCTAAAAATTACTACTCAATTGGCAGGGTATTTCCTTCTGAGTATAAATTAAGAAAATTAAAGCTAAATATTCATGGGTGCCTACATTTGTGTAAGAATGTTTATTAGGTCTACTTTTAATTTGCTTTTATCCTTATTCTTTCTCTCCTCTCTACTTATAAATGTTACTGTTGGTCCAATGATCATAACCTCTCCCTCCCGCTCTGCATCAAGTATATGTTGTAGTTGTAATTTTAAGAGCAAGTTACAAGGCCTTTAAGACACAATCTTATCGTATATAGTGCAATGCACCCTATAACTGCTAAACCCTCTGAAAATCAGAACATTTCAAAAAAGAGATCTTGTGGAAAAATCAATTTGAAAAATATCCATTTTGCGACTTATGACTCATTTTCCTGAAACACATCACAAATGTAAGGTTACAGGAGGAGGAGGCAGAGATCTGGAACAACACAGATCTGGACATAATGTTGTATAAATGCTCTGCATGTGTGCCAGGGTGTCAAATATTTTTCTCTGGTCTGTTACAATAGCCATGTGGTTACCCCACTTATTATTCTCTAATAAAAATATTCTCTGCTTGTTTTAGATGCAGGGCTGAATAAGTAATACACTAAATTAAATAAATGATTTAAAAAAGTCCATATTTATATCTTAGATACCTACCTGACTTGATAGAATGAAAGCCAGGAGTATTATAGTATGATTTCATCTTTGAATGTGGTCAATATGCATGGCCCATTGACTTAACACTGCATAACTCAGTCCTGTGGCCGATATGACAGCCTTATGGTGCCTCAGGCTAATATCGAATGAATATAGTTCTCTAATAATAATAGTATTAATGCATATAAGTGAGTTGCAACATTAAAAAAACACTTGAATATGTTAATAAGAGTTATTTATTGCAAAAAAATAAGCAGAATAACTGTACATGACAATATAGAAGTAATTTTGCATTCTAAAATATAGTCCTGATCTCTGCTGGTCGGAAACAACAGCATGTAGGACTACATGCATCATGATGAGCGCCATGATGTAAATAAAGAAGTTGATGTCAACCAAGAGAAATGCAAATTTAATTTCATCAATAAATCTGTCCTGTTGAACTACAATTTAATAAGTAGCACCAAAATAAACACAAACAAATCCGCAGAACTTTGCGAAAAATTTGTATCATCACTTGGCTTCAGTGTCCCGCTTTTTCCCTTAGGCATTTTTGTCTGAATACCTGATGCAATTGTTCCAGCAATAAGTCATTAACCATAACATAACAGGAAACCCTGCCTACATGCATTAAATTCCTAGGAAAATTTTAATTATTCACCCTACCAAAACTAGATCGATTTTTATTCTAGGAAAATGCAAACCTTCAAGAAAGCAAAGGGCATCATCCTGGTTGTGATTATTTTGTTGATGTTCCTGACATCTAGAAGAATTATTAAGTCTATCTACATGAGACAACAATTCATAGAACCATCTCCACATTTACTACTGAAAAAGAACAGAGTTTATGTACCTCCGGTGTCTCATCAGGATGTTAATATCATTCTCTATATCACAGAAGGTATGTTCTGGGTCCATTTAACATTTCATACACAAATTGGACAAAATGCATTTTTTCTAACCATACTGCAATAACTATTCAGTCATTTCATTTACTTTTTTACAGGCTTATCTGCCCCGCAACCACTACCAGGACAAAAGGTCGTATTTGTTCCAAAATCCAAACATGACCGCAAGATCACCAACTACAGGAAAACAAACATTGAAACATTTCTTCATGTTTTCAAGGAGCTTAATGAAACTTCCCCAAAATACCAAGGAATGATACTGAACAAACTTGACGAGAGGGTGATATACAAATTAAATCCACACTTGCAAGATAAATGCAAAGAATGGAAGAAAATTACTAGGAAATCACAAAGACAATGGAATGTACTCAAAGAAACTATCTTCCAATTAAATATCTTGAAAACTAAGGATGATCCAGTGCAAACATGGAAGCTGAAATGTGATTCCTGTTTTGCCAATGAGTATAAAAGTATCTTAAGCCCTGATGAAGCATGTGCAGATGAGACACAGATTGATGTGGTTCTTGTAGTTACCAGTGTTCCGCAGTCAGTAGCTTCTAGGATCACAGTACGACAAAGTTGGGGCTCTTGGACACATAACAACACTTCAAATTTTAGACTAATATTCCTCTTTGGTACCGGCTGGTCTGATGAGGAAAATGCAATTCTAGCTTCTGAGAGCAGCGTTTATGGGGATATTTTGCAACAAAACTACACAGATAGCTATTACAACTTGGCTCAAAAAGTCATCAGTGGTTTAAAATGGGTGTTGAGAAGTCCCTGTTCCAGGGCAGGGTTTATTATGAGAAGTGCTGAAGACACCTTTGTGAATTTACCTGAGGTGCTAGGACTCCTTACCAAATATGGGCAAAATGTCATGTTCCAAGATTACCAAATAGGGAGATGTCTTGTAAATTTCAAACCACACAGGTACCCAGACTTCAAAGGATATGTTTCAACAGATGATTACAGTGATGATGTGTTTCCACCATATGCTTTAGGAACATCATATCTCCTTTCAATGAACCTGACAAGGAAAATAGTACAAATTAGCAGGGATATGTCTTATATTCCCATTGAGGACTCCTACATAGGGCTTGTATTAAGGGAGATCGGCAGCGGTTGTTTGCATATACAACATTTCCAGCCAGCTGCAAATGATATACCTGATGCCATAAAGATAAAGAATTTCAAGCTTGCACTAAAAGGACATAAAATACCTGATCCAAGTTATCTTGGAATCGGAACTAACTGAGGTCGGTGTAGAGTTGTAATGTGTGAGTTGCTATGGTCACCATTTGAGTGTATGGGATATTAAACAACAGTTTACTGGGTGATTAGAACCTGACGTTGTAACGGGGCCGGGTGTATGCGTTCTTAGGGACAAACCAAGGCCGAAGGCCAAGGTTTTGTCCCTAAGAATGCATACACCCGGCCCCGCTACAACGGAAGGATCTAATTGCTTTAGTCTCGAATTGTTCGGATCCTCAGACCCTTTCCAACCACCAACAATATTGCGAACAGTTGCTACTATGAGATACTTACGGCAAACAACAACTATTTAGCGCTACCTGAACACTACCACTCCCACTACGAAAGGCCAAGGGTGTCCACTCTGGCAAGCGCACCTCTTCATGCTGGTCATCATGTATAGGGATGGGAGGCTAATTTTATGTTTTGACTGGATTCATGTATAGTATAATGATAGGATACTCAATGTTGATGTGTGCACGAAAGAATAGGGAGGGGAGGGCTAATTTTATGTTTGGACGTTCTCTGTATGTCTACGCAATACAAGTAGGCCTAATCATATCTTTTAGATTTACACTTTTAGTTATTACACCCATTCAACAAATGTACCACAAAACACATCCTGTCTGTCTATCGTCACTCAATTATACACTAGGCCTACTGTATCATGTTACCTCAAATATATAAACAAATGTGGCCCCGTGTTGAGACAGGGCCACATTTGATTTGATATCTTTCCTTTTCGCTTTGGGATGACTATTTAGTACTTTCATTATGCTCGGTTTTAGTGTTGAAATAAGTGAGTGGCATCTCTGGTATTTAAAGCATTGCAGAACAAAAGCTAAGCAATCCTTGATGTAACCATATCGAATGTGTTGATAAGGGCGTAAAGCAACCAATCTCACTCACTCACCAATGCACCCCCACCCATATCTAAAGGATAGGACTTTGCAGCTCCCATATGAACACATAATGAATGGTCATCGGGGAGTGTGGAGCAGATGTAACGCAGTAGAAGGAGTGCGCAGCTGGAGAGTACACTGCAGATGCACTCAGTCAGGGGAAACAGGGTGGGGGTGCCACAAGCATGCTGCTCTATACTGCTGCCGTTGTCTAAAACAAAGCTCAAGCACACGGTCCAAATCAACACTTACAGCACTTTAAACATACTGTGCATTGCCCACTCTCCCTAAATTGTAATTGCATCAACTTTGGCCGATTCAAGTTTTAGATTCACTCACTTATGACACAAGACCCGGAGGTGTTTACACCCAGTGGCGCTCAGTGCTCAACAGCGCATAACAACCATGTTACTCAACAGGCCTGTGCTCACCAGCCCATAACTCACACATAATCTGCGCTCATTAGCGGACGCGAAAAGAAGATAAAGAGATGGTGGCTCCCTTTGGGATATTTTTATTTTGTAAAAATTGTTGAGGTATAATTGATAAAATGAGTTGATTTTGTAAATTGAATTGAGAGTAAAAGGTTTGATAAGAATGAATAAATTTGATTGTAAGATAATATAAACCGAAGAAGAGCCAAATTTATAGGGTGGGAGTTGGTGGGATTGAATTATAATGTGGATAAAGATTTTATGAGTTGCAGGTTTACAGCATTTTCATTGGTGTATACATATGATTTGTAAGCATCGGATTTCCATCCAACAAAATTTTGGATTTGTAGATCGGAACACCCTGCCATATGTGCTGCTGTTGCTGCCGTCTTGCGGATACTGTGTTATAAGTGCTGCTTTGGATCCAGCCCGATGTCTCGTAATGCTTGTTCCCACGATCTTCTGATGAATGTGACCGGGACCGGTGTAGAGGTGCCGGGGAATGTTGCGAACGGCTGCTCTTGTTCTATCGTTGGAATTTGACGATACATATTTGTTACTGCATTAACAACACACAGGTCATTATCATGTGACCCGTGTAGAGTAATAGTCTTTCTCTCATAAGTAGTTTGCATATTCTTTGCTGATTTTATATGGATTTTTAGCGAATTACCATTAACTGTCACATCAGCCCTGGTAAGGTGAATAGCAGGATTGAATGACTTTATTGATGGGGGTACTACCTCGCTCTGTCTGAGCGCAGCGTAGTATATTATGAGAAGGACGGATTTAAGAATGAGACCCTCATTCTTGGTTGAGATGTTTGAGATGATACGTTTAAAATCGCTCACTTGAAGTGGTAACTTCGTTCTTGGAATGTAGACCTTATTCTTTAGAATGGCCTTTATCGGCCAGAGAGTGCGTTGGTGATCAAGCGGGGCTGTATGAATGTTTCTTTTGTGAAATAAATTTCTGATATGCGCTAGCGTCAGCGACCAGTTGCTCCATCCTTGGGTCTGAAACATATTTTATCAGAGTTATCATACCAATGCTGCATGTCTTCAACAAAACCTGACACAATGTCCCTGTATTTGGTTCCCAGGTGAGCCCGGCTGAGCGCATCTGCAAGTACATTATGTGAACCCTCAATATGATTGACCAATATTTATTTGCTATTCCTGGCCTGTACCAACCAGGTGGCCCTGGCGGCCGCAAGTATAATGTTATTGTTTCCCCTTCCAGAGTTTAGGGTGCTAACTGTAGATTGATTATCACACAACACCATAACGTGGGAACCCTCATCTTCATTACTGATGAAAGTGTCAAGAGCAATTGCAAGATTGATGGCCTCTAACTCAGAAATGTTGACTGCTTCCATGTTCATTTCACAAACTTGTTTTGAATAGGCTTTGTGGCCGTCCGATGCGCCTATACCTGTTAGGCATGCATCAACGACAATAGTTTTGCTTATTGGGTTATTTGGAATTAATGAGCGCCCGTTCCAGGTGCTGCAGAATGCCCTGAACCAATCCAAATCCAACAGTATTTCAGGTGTGATTTTTATCCTACCATTACCAGCTGCCCTGAGTGCATCTAGTAGACGGGAGATAAACAAGCGTGCCGGGCGGACACATTTGCCGACATAAACCAAGGACCCCATTAATGACTGAAGTTGTTTCTTGGATATGTTTTTGCACCCGTACACGTTAGCTATACATTCTAGAACCTCTTTTTTTTTTACCTCTGGGATTGAGAGTGACATAGCCTCTGTTGAAAACTCAATTCCCAACAAAGTGATTGTAGTATTGGGGCCCTGCGTTTTCTCCACAGCCTCCGGGAGTCCAAGTTCCTGTAACAGATTTGAAACGATGGTATAGTCATTCTTAGCTGTTTCGTAGGTTCTAGAAATATACACAATGTCATCCAAATACATATGACAAGTCACGCCTTTGCCTCTTAGAATGCTGACAATGGCGTTGGCTATGCTTTGCATAAAATATGAGGAACTCCTACTGCCAAACGGCATGGTAGTATCGCAATAGTAGTTGTTGTTCCATTTCATGCACAATAAGCTCCAGTCGAGAGGATCCGAGTGTAAATTCGTATATGCACGGCTTATATCTACCACTCCCATGAAAGAACCCTTTCCGAATATTTTCATATCATCAGCGAGATCTTCTGTGGTTGGCAATTTGTGGGGTTGTACTTTCCCCCATATAGCATTCTTTCTCACATACTGGTTTATAGAAAGGTCCTCGGGGAAAGTCATATCAGTAATGATTCTACGCTTGCCCAAGTCCTTCTTAGCCCTAGTCATGATCGGAGAACAATGTAGCCAGGGTGTGAATGGCAGGGATTTAAAAGGACCTAATAGATCCCCATGCTCTATTTCTTTCCGGATAAATTCTTCTACTTGTTTCGGAAATTCATTTGCGCTAGGATGGTTAGTTGTAGGATGGTTAGTTGTATCGGTGTCTACATGTGTAACCGGGCCTAAGTATCCTATAGGGAAACCGTATATATGATAAAGTCTAGGAGTGTACTTCCCCCACTGATGTCTTTTAGGTGTTTTTCCCACGCATCAATGTTTAAGTTGCTGGGTAAAGGTATTCTTGCAGATAAACATTTGGGGGGGCCTGTACTTCTTACAACATCATATATGCTGGTAATTTCTGAACATTCGGGTGCATTGGCCCTGGGCCAGTGCTTTATTCTGTAGTCCTTTAAACCATATTGGGAGAGGTCAATATCTAGTTCATTAGATTCGTGCTTACAACTGTCAATGGCTTTACTGAAGTAAACATTCATACCTGAACTTTCTCCCTCCTGATGATTGTAGGCTACAGCGCGAGCGGCGTTTGCAGACCCCCCGGTGGTTGGGTGCGGTGTATCACTTGGTCTTGTTGTGGCCCTCTGTGTGTCTGTGGTATCGGAGGAGCAGCTTGGCGGCTTCGGCGGACAGTGCGATGGTTGCTGCCCACCCGCTAGAAGTTCTTTGACCCACTTCCTTGTCCGATGAGACCTCGATATGTGCCCGAACCACCACCGGAGCTGCTACTGCCTTCGTCCGCCCGCTGTGTACCTGTATTAAGTTTGCAGAGACATTTGGAGAAATTATGATAACAAGTCTTGCCCACCCCATCACAGTATGAGCAAATATGGAGGTGGCGTGTGCCATTCTCTACATGTGAATCATTGTGTGCACATTGGTTCCTTTGTGCATTATTAAATGCGCGGCACACACCATCAACAGAACTAGCATTATTCATGGAATTGGATTGGTTCCCCCTTCCTGAGTTATTGCTGGACATTGCCCCACCGTTTGTGAAAGAAATTCTAACTCTGTGCTGGTAGATCTTATAATAATCATCCCAGCTCATGGAACCTCCTTCCACTTGGTCCCAAATGTATTGTGACCAACGGCGTACTTGTGCCCATGGTCGCTCAAATGCATCCTGAGAAACATCTATAACATGCTGCATAATGTCATTAAATTCACCTGGTTTGTAGGCCCTCTTATCTTGTAGAAGACATAAACTGGCATTAATATATTGCAATTCACTGAGGGAGTTTCTGGCATCTACTTTTTGTTTCAATGTTTTCGCCCCATCTCGGTCCACATACATGTATGGCTTAGCAAGAATATTATTGGCATGAAGATTTTGTATGATGTTGGTCTTACCGTAAAACCCCTTTGCAAATCGTTCTTTCTCGAGCTCGCGCTTGTAATAATCGTCACACTCAATTCTCCGCCTGAGAATGTCTGGGGGGGGGGGGGGTGAATTGTTGTTCGACCTGTGTGTCCCTCTGCCGCCTCTCGGCCCGGGGCCTGGTCTGGTTGGGTGTCGGTGTGGGGCGACGCCCGTCGTGGCTTGCTTCAGGTTGGAGTTCCTGCACCGGCTCCAGGACTGGCATTACAGGTAATGTCTGCTGAACAGGCTGTATAACATTTTGCACATTATTCTGATTTGCATTGGCTGCCGCAATTAAAATATCAATTTTTGAACTAAGATCATTCACCTGTGTTTTAACAGCCCCCACGTCCCCTGAAACCGTATTCAAATCCTTGTCCAACCCCTTCATGCTGAGGTGCTTGGTCTTAGGCATTATAACAAGTTAGAAGTATCACCACAATAACAAGTGTTATATATAAACTCACTCAGTCCAGCAAGCACGCCCTGTGAATACACGTTGTTCCCGACCCGCTGGCTGCCGGTATTAGTGTTTTCACCTGTGCCAAAAATAGGTTATGTGAAGCGTAGTAGCAAGCACAAATACGAATGTTGAAGTGAGAGTGAGGAGGAGTTAGTGTAAGGTTGAGGGTTATATAGGGAGTGGGGTGGCGCTAGAGTAGCGGAAGGTTTGAGGTTTGAGGGATTGTGGGAGAGTGATCTTTTCTTCCGCCAATGATCCCACCTAACGTCCTATGGACGTGATGTTTAGAACATCCAACAAACCAGCAGATCCGAACAATTCGAGGCTATAATGGACAGTAGACATATTGTTTATCCTTTGATTATAGCCGGGATTCCAATAATGGCCAGAGATCCAATTACCACCAGGGTATCAGTGATATTTGTTGAATAATAGCTGGGATTCTAATAATTGCCAGGTGTATATGTGGCAGTACTTGTTTGGATGGTGTGGGTTGGAATGGCCATCCAATTCTAATACGTCTGTAATTAAACAAGTTATCTGGGTATGAGTTTAGACCACTTGTTAATTGGTGCCTGGATTCTAATAACTACAGGTGGCTCTAATAGCTGCTTGGGTAAGAAGGGGATTGATTTAATAGACACCCCCACCCCCACACCGGCACCTATTAGATGTTTTGCATACTGTAGTAAGAGTTCACGCATTTCCCTAGTGAAAGTACGCGAAAGGCGGGTCAACTTGTTGCACGCTCATAGTGCTTGTCTATATTGGCTTTTCGCATACTTTTCTACTGGCGGCCGCGAGTCACCATGCGCTAAGCGCGTAAAATATGTCGCCTTACCGAGGCGGTGGCGGCTTGGCTTGCTCAGTGGTGCATGTAAAAGCTAGGCGGTTTAGAGGGTGTGTGGGGTGTGTGGAGGGGTTTGTACATTGTTCTGTTCTGTATCGATTATATACTGTATGTAGAGTGTTTTAACTCCATTGGTCAGGAGCCGCCAGGGCTTGATCTAGTTGGTTTTGTAGACCACATGGATGCAAATTTTGGGGAGCATTCTCTAGAAAAGAAGCAGTCTGAGTTTTACAACTGCCGTCAGACCCCTAGCCCATTGAGGACTGGGGCAGTATACTCATAATTTGCCTGGCTGACGGAGGCCCTTTTCCCCCTTTTGGGGCTTCAGGACGGGTATTTAACATGAAGTTTAGGCTATAAACACTTTAAGAATATTTTATTCAAATAATATGTGTCATATGTCCATCGTTTAATAGGTGTAAACAGTTATTGATCATATTTTTTCATAATTTCTAGAATTTGGTCTTCAATAATCAAAATAATGGGTCTCAATTGGGTGCAATATGGCGGCAACCTTGCTCCAAATTCACTTTCAAGCATTTACGTATGTTAGTTATGAGGTCATCATTATTGTCTCCATGACAACATACCTATAAAGGTATTTCTAGTGTGTTGGTATACATATATTTTAAATTTCATCAAAATCTGTTTATTTTTTATTAAGTTATGCCCCCTTCAATTTATACAAAAAATTGCTGCCTGCAGGCAGCCGCCCGTCCTCCAGGTCACTTATAGCAGGCTGCCTGCAGGCAGCCTCCCGTCTTCCAGGCCAATTGAAAAGGCTGCCCGCAAGCAGCCTCCCGTCCCCAATGGGCGTATGTTTGCCAATGAGGTAGCCAAACATGCTTGGCATGCTTTCAGAGTGATTCCAGACCATACCCTGTGCACTTTGTGCACAGCTCAACGGCTCAATCGACCAGAAGAAAGTTGCTTGGGTGAAGTTAAAACAGCCCTCTGACCTTCTCCAAGCCATCCACTGGGCCGAGGTGTAGGAAAGTTGTCACATAGATTTTTTAAAAGGCTGCTGTTTTGCAAGCTGCTGCCGTGGGACCGTTGGCTGTTGCCATTCCTTTGAAAGGAGCTGCGGCCGAAGCTTCCCAGTTCAAGAAAAGCAAGAAAGCAATTGCCAAAGAAAAGGCTATGGTTCAGGTGAGCCAGGCACTAGCTTTGCGGGATGTTGAGGACGATGATCAGTCCGATGATCTCAGCAATTGGGTGGTACAAGCTCTCCAGGCCTGGCAGGGAAAGAAAAAGACCAACTCCTCCGCTCAGCAGCCGACGCAGACTGCTGGAGCAAAGGGAAAGAGAAACTGGCAGGTTCAGAAGTGCTATTTTTGTTGTGAGAAGGGACATTTCGCCTTGGTAGCACTTCTCAAACTCCTGAAGAAGGCAGATGCTTCTAAAGAGAAGCCTGCTGGTTCAGGAAACTAAGTTCGGCTCCTGTAGAAAGTGAGACGGGAGCCTTGAACAACACGCTTCTTAGTACCACAGTCCGCGAGGATCTTGGTAGTAGTGCAGAAACTGGGAATCCAGCCCAGGCACCGGTGTGTACGATAGGGTTAAAGCTTAGCGACAAGAAGCTACCCGATCCGATAGCTGGAGGTCCTAGGCCACTGCCGGACGGTGGATTTCTTCCTAAATTGGTAAAGGAATGCTCGGGCGAAAACCCTCATATTCATTGGGGGCAAGCTGAGTACCAAGCTGAGTCGGGGCAAATTATTCTGGTAGACAAAGATCAGAAGAAGTCTGCTTGGCTTCAGAAGGTATCTGTTTAACAACTGGAAACTCTGGAGATCCAGAGTTATTAGTGAGGGAGAGATGGTATGCCCCTGTAGATATAGGCAGGGAGAGGGGATTTTTCTTGGTAGATCCGGGTGCTACAACTAGCTTGATCACCAAAAAATTCTATTACTCCCTTCGTCATGCGCCGCCTATGATTTCGGTACATATGGCGTGTTTGATGGGTAATGGAACACCTATAACTACATATATGGGAGTGTGCTCTGACCATACAATGTCAATGGTCAGACGTATATGATTACATGTCTTGTGGTCAGCGGTTTAAAGGGACCTGAAGACGGGATTCTGGGTGCAGATTTTTTATTACGTGCACCGATGTAATCTGGATTGAATACTATGAATATGAGTGAAGTGGATATTGGTTGGACTGTGACACTTAAGAAAGCGGTGATCATAGAACCAAGGTCTATCACACTTGCAGAATTGGACTTTGATAGTGGCTCAGACACATCAGATGGTTGGATGTTCGAGCCAGACCAAGGATTGCTAAAAGACTTTGCCGTAGGGAGCCTGAATACTGATGTTTCAGGTGGAGGTTCAACCACTTTGGCAGCATTTAGCAATCCATCCGGCAGCCCAATGAAAATTGGCAAAAGAAGGTGGTGGGCAAGATAAGCCGAGTTACTCTAGTTTTATCTGGAGATGGCGATGGCAACATTATCAGAGAGGCAATTATCAATTCTATACAGGTTACAGAATCACCTGTGGGGATGATGATCTGATAGCCCCCGACATCTTAGTACCACCAAGTGCGGAATGTCCGCTGACGAAATTGATCAATGATTTGGATCTGGTTGATCCGAATGAGAAAAAGACTGCTCTTTCTCTGTTGGAGGAATTCCGATATTGTTTCTCTCTTCCAGGCGGCAAGGCCCTTGGTTGTACTGATAAAGTTTGCCATGTGATAGACACTGGTGATGCTTGTCCGATCAAACAAGTATACCGGCTATTCCTGTGGCAAAGAGAGACAAGGCAGAGGCAGAGATTGGGAAAATGGACCATGAGGGCCGAATCGAACATAGCAGTAGCCCATGGGGTGCTCCTATCTTTATGGTTGCCAAAAAGGATGGAACTCAGCGGTTTTGCGTTGACTATCATCAGTTAAATTCCGTCACTATGAAAGATAGCTTTCCACTACCTTGGATCGTTGAGTGCATAGAAGCATTTGGCGGAAACCAGTGGTTTTGTACTCTTGATCTTGAAAGTGGGTACTGGCAAGTGGCGATGGATGAGGAGAGCAAGTCAAAGACTGCTTTCCTGTCCAGTGTAGGGTTATTTCAATTCAAAATCATTGCTTTTGGATTGTGTAATGTCCCCGCCACTTGTCAATGCATGATGGATCAGATGTTAGATGGCCTTCGTTGGAAATCATGTCTGGTTTATCTGGATTATATCATGGTTCGGGGGAAAACTCTCGAAGAGTGCCTGGATAAACTGAAACTCATCCTTGAGTATCACAAATTATGGTCTTCGTTTGAACCCAAGAAATGTGAATTTTTCCGCAAGAAAGTGGAATATTTGGGTAATTGTGTCAGGCCAAGGCATTCAAGCGGATCCAAAGAAGATCCAGAAGGTCAAGGACTGGCCGATCCCTATTAATGCAAGGGAAGTAAGGCAAATCATCGGATTCAAAAGTTTCCCCATTACTTGGTGGGTAATAAAAACTTTTTTGTTTGGACAGATCATGCCTCTTTGCGTTGGTTGCTCAATTTCAAGGATCCAACTGATATGTTAGCTCACTGGCTACTCACCTTACAGGAATTTGGACTGGATCAGAGCATGATTTTGCATCGGGCAGGAAAACAGCATGATAATGCTGATGCGCTGTCACGCTTACCTACCAGAAAATGTGGAAGATCAGATTGCCTAGATTGTGGTGCGCATGATGCTCTTATTGCCACTAATGTTGTTTCTTTAGGGACTGAACCAAATGTGTTGCAAGAAGCTCAGCAAACCGACCCACTTGTAAAAAGATAGCTTGCAATGTTGGCAGGAACTGATCCAATTCCTAGCAGGGAGAACCTTGCTGGTAAGTCGGATGAGTTTAGGACATTTATCAGGCATCTTGGTATTATGGAGGTAAGAGATGGTGTTGGACAAGACTAGCCACTAATAAGAAATACTGGAGGAAAATTGTACCTGTTTCCATGAGGAAAGAGATCTTCAAGGGTATTCATGGTGCCAAAGAGTATCTGCCATACATCAGATAAGGGATTATAAGCGTTTAAGGCCCCCCAATTTCAAGAAGGGGGAGGTGACGTATCGATTCTGTCCCCCCAAAGCGAATAAGAAGCTCGGACCTAACCTGTGAACTGGAGATGGCAGAAGGTCTTATGCGATACCATATCGACTATCTGAAGCCAGCATTCAATTGAAATGGGCCAATTCAACTATTAACTTGAATCGGGCACCAGAATTCCGAAGGCAGGAACAGGTCGGTATGGAAATCCTTAGACTGGAAGCTGGAAAGATAGTGCCAGGGAAAGATTCTCCGAAAAAGGTTGAGAAAGAGAAACACTATGGGTGTCAAGCCTAGGGGTTGACCTCGGAAGATCCAAAAGGATAACTCAGGGAAACCTTTGAGTAAATCTCTGCCTCCAAAGGAAAGAGGGGGTAAAAAAGGAAAATCTGTTGCCAAACCAGCGGTTTCTTTAGCTGATTCGGGACCAACGGCTACCACACCTGGACCTATGAGGCCGAGAGGTATTTTGTCTAATAAAGAAAAATCTAAGGTGGTTACAGTCTGTCCAAAGAAGCTTGGGAGGCCTAAGGTTCAAACAGATACGTCCGACCAGCCGGTGGCGCCCCCTGTCGTTTTGAAACGGAACCTAGGAAAGGATGAGTGGTTGTTGCTAAATCACAAGATCCTCCTTCTCCTGGCTTTGCAAGGGCGACACATACGCGTATGGCCCCAGTTTGGTTGCAGATGGATTAACTATGGTACTGGACAGCAGGGTGAAAATGTCCGAGCTGGTTTTCATTCTAAATAAAAAAACACTCAACAAGAAGTCAGGCGGGTGATGTACCAAACTTGAATTGCCCTGTTCCCTAATGATAAGCAGTAAAAATGGACTTTATTCAGTTAATTCCATTTGTGACTGGGAGACAAACATAAGGCTCGGAGAGTACTTGACTTCACTTTGGGTACAGCTTGTATGGAAAACCGAAAAATCCAAAACGTCTTGAGTGGCCACAGACTTTGGTGGAACATCAAAATCTATTCATGGACAAATAGAGTGTTACTTACGCCCGTAGTGAACATCGGAAATCAGGGAATGATTAAAACTTCTGTGTTGTCTCAGCAGAGACCCGAATAGCTGAATGGAAACACGCGCCCTAAGCTATTTCAGGCTCAGAAGGTGAGCGCAGGAAGGAATTGGCGCTGCTGCAGAGCGGTAAATGTCAGTCTACTTCTTGCTTCCGCAAAGCAAACTACAAGACTACCTTTTCATATATTAACTGTGTTTGGGACACATTAGTATTGGGCGGGCTGTCGCAGGACCCGTAGCGGCCATGTTGTTTACGCCATTGGTCTGGGAATGAATGAATGTTGCCGTCCGAGGGTGTTTAACTGAACTTGAATAGCGTGTATAGTACTGATTGTACCAGTAAACGTTCAATCTCTGGGTCTTGGAGTAATCAACCAATTCACATTGCTGTAAGCGTAAGCGTGTGTATATTTGTGTAGTGTGTGGTTTGGATTCCTTGATACCCCTGCGCTCTATGGGCGTGGTAATTGACAGCCACAGCGACTGTGTGTCCGAGGGTTGTCCGAATGTGTATCTGCCATGAGAGTCAGGTATGTCATCTTGCTTGTCATTATCTTGGCATTGTTTCATACTTTCAGGTACCTAAGTGTCTTACAATGTCTTCCTCAGAGTATGACAACATGACTGACAAGCAGCTAGCTTAGTTCCTCAACTCCAAGCCGGCCGAGTCCGACCAAGATCTCGATCTGGAAGGCTCGGACTGCAAGGTTTTGTCGGTATCCAAGGAAGCAAAGGTCCTCGAAGGATCCAAGATCCTCGTGAACTTAGCACAGGCAGAGGGGAAAGGTTATTTTGCTCCCTGGGGTGCCCCCATTGGGTCTTGGGCAGACCACGTGGAAGCGGCAGACGCTAGAATGGAGATGGAAAAGAACAAGGCTGAGATGGTTGAGGAGGCCGAGGTTGAGTCTGAGACTCCCGAAGCCAAATCTCCCACTGAAGCTGACGGCTCTGGGCTCGCCGGCCAAGGGAACTCGAGCATCCATCAAGAAGCAAGCCCAGAGCTTGGGCCCCATGTCAAGCTCAAAGGGTACTGCATCTACTTCAACAGGAACACAGCTGAAGTTCTGAAGGTTGAGCCAGACATGATATACATGATAGACCAGGTGCATGTCATCTGGTCGCAGCAGAGTCTGACTCTGAGGATGACCATGGACTTATGCTCCGGTATGAGTCCACCCTGTATCCAGCATTGATCATGGCAGGGAAGCTTGAAACTGGCTCCAGTGAAAAGCTCCGCGGGCGGGTAGGCGGGTGAAACTGAACGCCTCGGGCATCCAAACTTTCTCCACCCGAGAAAGAGACCTGTGCGAGATTCACTCTCCCATGACTGAGGTTTGGCCTTGCCCGTACGAGAACTGTTGGCAGCAGCTGGACAGAAAGTCGGAATTGGTCAGCCATATCATGAATGGGGAAGTGTTGCTCCACAACCAACGTAGAAGTAAGGCTGTAGCGAAGGCGTTGAAAGTGGAGGCCGTGTGGAAACCTGTAAAAGTTTCACTCGAACTACCCATCTTTCAATGGCCCACCTACGGACCCTTCGGAAGGCAAGTGACTCGGGTTCTTCCAAGTTTGGAAGTGGAAAACCCAAGTCCACTCCGACCCCGGCTAAGACAAGTGTAGTGGTTAAGGGCAAACCAAGCACTAGCTCTAGCTTGAAGGCCAGTGGTGCCGGCAAGCGGCCGAGGTCCGAGAGCCAGTCCAAGGCAGCAGAGTCAGCTGCTCCTCTCGCAAAGAGGAGCAGGCGTTCAAAGAAGGCCCAGCAATGGGTGGACAGGACTCTGGCAGAACTGCCTTGCGCCCTGGAAACTGCCACTCTGGTGGAGACATCAGAGACGGGAGTGAACCAGGTGCTGAAAGCCCTGCAGGAAGCGGCTCAAGAGGCGAAGAGGCAGGTCAAAGCCACTGTGACCACCCTTGTAGTCCCTCTGAACAAGCTTCAGGCAGTGAGGGCTAAGGTAGATGAGACGGGCACGCTGAAAGAGACCATCAGTCAGCAGTCACTCCTCATCCGAACTCTGAAGGCGAAAGAACAGCGGATCCTGAAACTCCTCAAGGAGAACACCAGACTTCAGGGACTGCTATTAGACGATTCTGATGAGTCAAACCAGGGCCAAAGTCGGACGGATAGTTCCCTGGGTGGAAAACCGTCTGCTCAGCCTGCCCAGGCAGTTGAGACTGTTTGATCTCAGCCTTCTTCTGATCCGAATAAGACTCCTGCTTTGACCATGGTGTCCAGTCGAGCTGGTGGGATGTTTGGAGTTGACAATCAACAGATCAATTTCCTCACCAATCTCCTCGACCAGTTTATGTCCCAACATCAGCCTCCACAGCCTCGGCGAACTGTGGCTCCGGCTTCGCTGGGCCAATTAAGCCCCTTGTGATGATTGAGGTGATGTGCTGGGTGATGGGAGCATGATGAAAGGTATGTTCTCCACACCCAACAAACCCTCCTCTCAGGACAGGCCTGCAGACCAGAGAAACCACCCTAGGGACGCAAAGATGGACTGATTTGGATGAAACGCACGAGATGTTGATGATTGGACAGCCCCTTGACCCCTTGAGACATTTCGGACACCGTTCGGACGCCCTGAATCCTGGATTGCAACCTTGGTGTGAGGCGCCAACCACTTTTGATGTCTGCAATGTGAATGTGAACGCCTTTTCCAAAGTGTTAATTTCTGTTCAACAGAAAATTATTGTTTGCTAGGTAGTGAGGACACAAAATGTTCCTGCTTGTCAAACAAGAAGAGGTTTTCATGAATTTTTTCTCAGTTCAGTGATTGTTTTCATTAGCTAGGACACAAATGCTCGTACAACCTGAGGTTTTCATGAGATTTATTTATTGTTCATTGTAGTGAGGACACTTTATGCTCCTACATGTAGACATTTCAACTTTTTCATAGCCTGTTGAGTTTTAAAATATGTTTTCAAACCCTCAAAAGAAAAAAGGGGGCATTGTGGTGTTATTGGGTTTTACTAGAGCTAGCCTCTAGGTGCTGTCCGCTGTGGGTCAGTTCATCCGCACCTCCCCAGTGGGCAGTACTGGTTCACGGGACTTTTAATTTTTATTATTCTCTATCTGCTCACATTTTATACTTAACAGCAAGTCTAGCTGTTGTTGCTAAAGTAACAGCAACCCGGTTTAAGCTTATTGTCTAATCTGTGGAGAACACAATGCTTCTCACAGTATTCTTGAAGTTACTTCTACTTGTGTGATTTGTATGTTCATGTTAATACTGCATGTTGCTCAGACACCTTCGGATGAGGGTTACCTGGCTGGCTTCTGGATTGCTTTGCCACCAAGAACATTCCAGATTTTAAAAAAGCCTTTTGATATCGTATGAGGATTTATCTAAATTTATTGTATGAGTATTTATTAACAAAAGTGAATACATACCAACCGTTCTGTGTAGCTGACATTAATGTCTATGGTTTATGTAAGCATTCAGTTAGCTCAGGTCTCCACCAGACCGGAACAATTTACAGTTTGCCTTTTTATTGGCTAATTGTTCCAAATGTACACAGCTATTTGACTCTAGGTGCCAGAGCTGATGGAAATCAATCTAAATAATCATCATAAGTCTCAACAACAGAGAGAAGATTGGCCTGCTGGTAATCTTCTGCCTTTTTATTGTTGAATATTTTTCATCTAAGCCCTGCAAAGATGTAATTGGCAACGATTCACTTACAAGTATAATGGGTGGGCAATTCCCGAAGAAAGTTCAGAGATGCCATCTGCCCACCCTCAAGCTATATTATCCTACACACTTGTGTGTGGAACAATTTATTAGTGAATATAATACAGTGGAGAACTCATACTTACATAACCTGTTGATACAAATAAAATGGCCGACACAAGCAACAGCTAGTATTTGTGCAATTTGAATCAATGAAACCTTTTCATGAAAGTGGCTTGATAATGTTTAGTTACAGACACATATCATAATCAAATATAATCTCATGTAACTACAAATCGCATATTTCTAAAAGGAAACAATGATTGGCGATTGTGGCAATGGCTTAGGAAAAAGATCTCACCAGGGATCTGATTCACAGTCTAGACTTAGAGCCTATCCAACTATATGTATAAGCTATTCAACACAAATATAAGACAGAGGGCAATAGAAATGGCAAACACAAATTGAAGGTATTATGGTAAACACAAGCTTACCAAATTTACTCCTATTATGATTTATATGACAGGATTGTGCAGTCAAATCAACGCGGGCAAGTTCTCCTTTGTGTTGGCCATGGAAGGGATCTCATAACCCGGAGTCCAAGCGTTTTTCATGGGGAGAGGGGCATAAAAAGAATTCCTTCTTCTCTGAGAAAGCCTTTTTTTCCCTCTTGCTCTTGGCAGAAAGCTTTGGCTTCTTCTCCAAATCCTTCTCTAAAGGATACCAAGACGTGAACGTTTGTTCCATCGCATTTCTTATAATGGGGTTCACGGTTGCGGTCAGCATATGCAGGGTGCTCCTGCACCCCCAGTGAGGCACAAAAGTAACAACTCCTTTGGCTAGAGCTGGCATAATGCATTTACGCAAATCCACACACAAACGCTTGTGCGGAGGTTGGGAGCCATGGCCTACCATATCGGAACGGCGATCCACTGCGACGCCACACAGACCGATTGGCCTTACGGCAGAGTGCTTACACAGACATAGGCACTGTGCTTACACGGACAAATTGAGTCAAATAAATTGTAGATTACTGGCTATTCATTCTATTCTCTCAATATACTTTGGAATACCTACACATAGAACACTGTAATGAATAAATTGGCAAGTCTCAATGGAACTGCAATACTTTTGAAAATGGGGCTAGCTGCTAGAAAGATTGGAGAGTCATGTAGAAGTTGAAGAGACAGTACGACAGATAGTTTACTCAAACAATTTCGAGACTGTTTTGTTGCTGTGTGTTGACAGAGGGGGCAGGGATTTTCCAACCAACAGGTGGTTGCAGGCACCCAACCCCATACATGTGGTCAAAGGCCAAAAGATAGTCTCTGACATTGCTGAGTGAAGTCAGTTTATATTGTAGAAAACCAATGTTTTCTAGAGTTATAATAGGTAATAACCAGGGATGCCTGGTTGGAGGCTCCGGCCAAGCTCACTCTAGCCTTTGAGGGTAGACCAGGAGGTGAGGGCTCACCTAGCCATTCCTTATGATTAAATAACTTGAATATTGATATGTGTGTGCACAATCCTTTGACTTGAGGATTATGATAGTCTCTTATGATAATTAGTAATGGCTAATAAAATACCGGATGTTACATCATGTACCCAGATACCTTTCCCCCGACCCCTTTCCCTCTGGAACCAATGAGTAGTTCTCAATGGAGTAGGGGAGGGGAGTGATTGCCAATATGGGCTGAGGGGTGGGGCAATAAATTGAGTATATCTAGTACTTAAGCTTGAGAAACAATACTGACACCTTTGCACCAAACCTAGAATTGCTGTTTGATCTCTGCCTCCGACAACCTGACAACTTTACAACATATTTACACTCATGATTATTCCGATTCCTACCATGTATAGTATGGTAAATAGGAAACCAGACCAAAATTAATGAAATCATTAAATGAATCCCTTCTCAAAATCTTACAGACACTACCATACCACACATATCTTAAAGATAAGATATGCACAGACACACACACAACCAATAATTATATGGGTCAGATTTTCAGGAAATGTACAATTGTCAGTTTAACACATTTAGAAAGTTCTGCTAAATTAGGCTAAACAATGATGAATACCGGGTATATCTGAATATATTAAGTGTCGCATTGATTTAAAGTATCAGTTCTGTTATGTTAAATTGCATTTTATGTCACTCTCACAAACACTAGGGGCCTAATAACCAGCCACGGAGTTACTGTCACTCTCACAAACACTAGGGGGCAGTGAGAGGATGGTAGGGAAGGTGCGCACGTGACCAGTGCCCCTTGGCGAGCCTTGCTCGATCACTCGTCCATTCTCCTCCTTGCCTTGAGACAAGGCACACCTTAAATTCAATTGCTATTGTACTTTTCTTTCGATGGCCGGCGCACTTGAGAAACAGAAATGGTTACGGTCCTGTTGGGCGTGTGGTCAGAAACATTACCCGCCTACAGGGAAGAACTGTGCTGTGGTGGCTCTCGAGTTTGAGGAAAGAGAGCGCGCTGACTTGCTAAAGGAGGAAGAATTTAGGACTCCGCTTAAACGTGAGGCTTGGGACGACGACGAGGGTCTACCGGTCTTGTCACCTGCTAACAGTGACAATGATTGGCCACATGTGAAGGTGGGTTCATGTGGTAGAGGCAGAGGTGTATTTCGCATGACTAGAAATGAGCAAAGGGTTGACCCAGGCAGGTCCACGTTTGGTCTGCCTTCTGGTAAATTGGCTGGCTTTGGCCGTGGTCGCGGGCGTCCGTGCCATGGGGTTGGAAATAACCAGGGAGCTACTGGTTATGCAGACGGTTCGGCGGTTGGTGGTCTGCAGCGTGATATGTCCCGCATGCAGCTAGACATGCATAGCTCGTCCACAAAACTGGTGTCAATAGAAAAGCTTTTGTCAACCCTTGCTCATAATGTGCCTCCTGTGCTCACCACCTCTGAGTCTGACGGTGAGGTGGACTCTGACCCTGAACCAATGCCTAGAAGGAAGACGCTTAAGAAGTCCGCTGGTTCCCCGAGAGAAACGTCCAAAGGTCCATGTAAGAAATCCGCTGAGGCCTCGTTGGGCGCGTGTGGAGGTTGGGAGAGGTCCAGGGTGAACGTGGAGCCCGCTAGCAGCCCGCCAGACTCAACGTCTGAGGAAGAGAAGCCGAGACGGCGTAAGGCTAAAAGGGATACTTCTACAGACTCTTCGTCCAGTGTGAGCTCTACGTCGTCCTCGTCTTCAGGCTTGTCTTCTGTTACCAAGAAGAAAAGACATGTTAAGCGTAAAGTGAAGTCTTCCAACAAAGCTCAGGAACGTAAGAAAACTTTCAAAACTAAACGTTTTTTTTGTCATGACTCTTTAATGTTGGAAATGTACAGAAGGGGCAAGGATATAGAGGGCATGATTGAGCATAGCGTTTTCTTAGCAGAGAAGGCCAGCACCAAGGCTTATCTTACTTCGGGTATTGTTAAATACGATGAAGGTGTTAGAGAGCGAGCTCGCGAGGCCGGTGTCAAAGCTTATACAGCAGGTGACATGGGCCTCGCGATGCGGTTCCTTTCTACTGAGTATTCTCGCCCCAAATCTTCTGGTAATACAACCATTGGTACTAAGAAGAGTAAAGATTCTAAATCTGGTGTGAAAACATATTGTTGGGCGCACAATAGAGAGGGGTGTGCGTCAGCTAACTGTAAATTTCCCCACGTCTGTGGCAGGTGCTTTGACGCTTCACACGTTGTGAAGAACTGTTGAGTCAGTCCGCCGAACCAGGCGTAGAGTGTTGCCGGTGGGGAGGGTGTGGTCGATAGTAATTATATTTTCGCTGTTTATGATGGTTCCATACAGTACAGTGTGGACTCCAGAGACTCGGGTATTTCTCTGAGCTCACAACTTCCCTCCCCTACCTTTATTGAAACCGATTGTTTACCTGATCATGAGTTTTGTACGTTGTTCAATACTAAATTTTGTGTTGATGCTTCCCGTGTCGGCCATCTTGCTGATACAGGGAATGCTGGGCTTCCGGCGAATGAAATTGTGCTTTCGGCCGGACCCAACTTATTTGATTCTGACAACGTGTGTATTTCTTGTGGTAATGATGGTGAATTACTTTCGTCAGATGCTAATAATTTCTTTTCAAATGAGTGCTCATATGTTTTCAATTGTGATTTGGTTGTACCGGAAGAGGAAGCTAGTGTCTCCCTTCCGGAAGTTACCTTCCAACATGGCGTCGCCGGTTGGTTGACAGTAGTTTACATGTGTTGACAGCTCGATAATTCCTGACGTTGCCTTCTGTTCGCCTCAAGATGATACTGATTTGTGGCGCAGATCTTCTTACTTACCGACTAATTATGTGAAGAGTGTTAAGGTTTACGATTGTCAATATCTCCACCTTAAACTGAACTGTTACGCAGGTACTTGTAGTTGTCTTTACATTCTAGATGGAGTCCCGACTCAGTTAAAACTGTGTCGGTTTGCGTGCCTGATAGATCAGTTCGATAGTTTAGATAGTAATCGTTTCATTTTAAACGGGGTTTGTAGAGGCTTTAAAATAGTAGACCCTGAGTGTCCTCTCTGTTATGATTTACCCAATTACAATTCTATCAAAGAACCGTCCATGGAGTTACAAATGTATAAGACTATAGCTGTTGAGTTAGCTGAGGGAAAGATATCAGTATGTAGTGCGAGTCCTTCTTGTATTCACTCTATGGGGGCAATTAAACGTAGTGATGGTAGGCTTTGGCCAATAACCGACTGTTCTAGGCCGGCGGTGTCGGTCAATGATTGTATGTCGACAACAGCCGAAAAATTTTCCTTTATTAAGGTGGACGATGCAGTACATATGTTATCGCCGAATGGTTATGGTGCGGTGGTTGACATTAGAAATGCTTATCGCAGTGTTAACATTTTCCCTCCTCATAGGAGTTATTTAGGCTTCCGCTGGCCCTGGATTGAGGGTAAAGATACGGTGTTTATAGATAACTCCCTTTGCTTTGGGATTAAATCCGCTCCCTTTATTTTTAACTCTATTACAGACTTTGTGTCTGCGGTTATGTTAAAGTTAGGGGTCAAATGCCTAAACTATTTGGATGATTTCTTTGTCGCTGGTAGCCAACGCCGCGAGTGTAGTGATAGGCAGTGTAGTGATAGGCAGTGTAGTGATAGGCAGTGTTTATTGATTTCGCTTTTGATTTTGAGCCCATCTCACGCCCCAAGGTATTTAGGGGTCATAATAGATCTGGTTAAAATGCAGCTTCGTCTGCTGGTCGACAAATTACTTAGGACTAAAGAGTGGGTATCCGCGATGTTATCTAAGAGATCTTGCACTTATAAGGAGTTAGAGCGTCTCACCGGGCTTTTAGCTCACTGTTCAGTATTGGTCCAGGGTGGTCGAACCTTTTGTAGGCGTCTCTACTCCCTCTTACGATGTAACAAAGGTAAACGTACAGTTGTGCTTAGTAGTTTATACAAATCTGACCTGTCTTGGTGGAATAATTTCTTATCGGTTTTTAATGGTAAGAGGAAGATTATATCTGAATCTGCTAATGTTAATATTATTTATTCAGATTCTTCAATGGAGGGTTTTGGTGCGACTTTTGGTACTGATTACTTGTTCGGTCGCTGGAGTGGTATTCGAGGGGCCTGCTGCCATGTATATGATCCCCCCATTTTTGATGATTTGACTGATACTAATATCAATGTGTTGGAGCTCTGGCCAGTGGTCGCTGCGGTCAAGCGCTGGGGCCCTCGCCTGAGTGATAGTAAAGTTTGTGTTTATACAGACAATACGCAAGTAGAGTCTATGTTGACTACAGGTAGAAGTGGCAATGTGATCGCGATGAGTTTACTGCGAGAGTTG
The DNA here is from genome assembly GCA_942159475.1 of Sthenelais limicola. Classification (NCBI taxonomy): domain Eukaryota; kingdom Metazoa; phylum Annelida; class Polychaeta; order Phyllodocida; family Sigalionidae; genus Sthenelais; species Sthenelais limicola. The sequence goes on from OW804099.1 coordinate 107,676,285, forward strand.
TTTTGGTGTTGCGCTATTTACAATATTAATTTATGTCCCTTAAGGATCTCTAGCGCAGATAATGTAGTGGCCGATTCTTTATCAAGAATTTTTTGTTCTAAGAACGGTGCCCTGGGTTATGGTCTGCACATTATGTTTAACTTTTGTTGCTTTTCCAGTGTCTCTCGCGCAATTAAGGACAAAGTGTGACCATATTAAATCGCTCAGCTGGGCCCCATCTACCTGGAAGACACGAAGGTCTCAATGGTCGAAATTCTTTACTTTTTGTGATATGTATAACTTGACCCCATTACCCGCGTCTGTGGACGTTATGTGCTTATATGTGACATATCTTTCTAACTCTCTAAAGTACTCGTCTATTACAAACTATGTTAGTGCGGTATGGTCATTACATCAACATTTTGATTTTGAGGTCATTGCCAAGGGTTCCTTTCATCTTAGGTGTGCAATGCAGGGCGCAAGGCGCTTGTTAGGAGACTGTACGGTGCAGTCAGATCCCCTGCTGCCGGAGGACCTTGTTCGCATTTATTACACCCTTTCTATGTCCTCATATGATGATTTGTTGTTTTGGACAGCTCTTACCTTAGCCTTTCGCTGTCTGTTGAGAAAATCGCATTATACCTTCTCTACTCACATGTTAAGAAGGTCCAGTATTACCTTCACCGATTATGGTTTATTATTGTGCTTTGACAGCTCTAAAACAATTCAGTTTAAGGAACGTATGGTTAGTGTTCCTGTGGTTCGATCACCGATGTCTAAATTGTGTCCCGTATTCTGGCTAAAGAAATATTTTCGCAGAGCCCATCTGGAAGATTGTGATTACTTGTTTGTATATGATAAGAGTAAGAAACCTTTGACTTATAGGTTTTTCTCCACCAAATTGTCGGCGTCAATCAAGAAGGCCGGTTTGGGTGGTAACTTTACTTCACATAGCTTGCGTCGAGGTTGTGCAACATATTTATCGCGACTAGGTCTCCCTTTGTATGACATCAAAACCTACGGGGATTGGAAGTCACTGAGTGTGTTATTATATTTATCTGCTGATGTACAGACACGCTTGTCTAAAGATGAAACAGTGGCTCTCTATCTTAACTCCTTCTCCTAATTCTAGTCTCTTTCAATTGATCTAGATGTTATCGTTACATGTTTTTCCTTTGGCTGGGGTTGTTGGGGTTCTAGGCCAACACTAGAACTTCACAGCCCACTACTTGCTTCACTTGATGTTATCTATTATTGGCCTAATAACCAGCCACGGAGTTACTGTCACTCTCACAAACACTAGGGGGCAGTGAGAGGATGGTAGGGAAGGTGCGCACGTGACCAGTGCCCCTTGGCGAGCCTTGCTCGATCACTCGTCCATTCTCCTCCTTGCCTTGAGACAAGGCACACCTTACATTCAATTGCTATTGTACTTTTCTTTTTTTTTTCATGTTTGTTTTTTGTTGAATAAAAGGGGTTCTAGGCCAACACTAGAACTTCACAGCCCACTACTTGCTTCACTTGATGTTATCTATTATTGGCCTAATAACCAGCCACGGAGTTACAAGCTCATTTTTGTCTTAAATGTGGGTTATGATGAATACTGGGTATATCTGAGTATATTTGGTATCACATTGATTTAAAGTATCTGTTTTGTCATGTTAAATGCGGTTTGAAGCTCATTTCGGTCTTAAATGGGGGTTATTGTATAGGATTGGTGAAGATGAATTGTACATTTTCTGAAACTCTGACCTCATATTCCTTGCTTGAGGAGATCTTTGTCCCCATGTCCAATAGGGAGATAGGGCCAAGGCTAAGAGCCCCACATCACTCTTCCAGGGCCCGTCCTCATTATGACCATTCCCAAACTGTAGCATCATAATACTGGGTAAGTCAGGGAGAATGTTCTTTGTCTATGATATTACTATTATAAATCATGGGTGAACTCCTTGTACTCATAACATCTCTCTATATACTTCATGCTAAGGGTTACATGAACCAACTACAATTAAAGTGAAAAGGATAAGGCTATTTTGAAACAACCATATGTTGCTGGAGGTGTTCATAAAGGCATTAGACGGAATATTAAGTGTCATGAGCTTAGCTTCCAACTTTAACATATCTTTATTGATGGATATTTGTTATCAAACCTTATGAAGAGGTTAGGCAGCCCTTAAGGGTGATATATTATTATACTAGACAGAAGAAAAATTAGAAAATGTTTTTTGTCAATTCAAAACAATGGAGATTCTGTCTCAACTCTTTTTTATTGTGAAATACCTGATCATGGTTATATTGTATATGAATCACAAGAGGTTCTAAGTAAAGTAAGTAAGTATTGAAGTATATAAAATAGAAAAAACCCAAAAGAAACTAAAAAAGCTCATTAAACATGAATTGAATAACATGTTTTAGCATTGTATACGCCAAGAAGGCAGGATATGTTGAATGAAACCCAAACCCTCCCCCCCCCCCCCTCCAATAAAAAACAAAAAAAAAACCCAACTAAATATGATAAAGCATTGCAACACATTGACTGTGATACAACATTGGTGCTATTGGACACTTATATCACCACCTAGACCGTTGGCACCCTCCGCTTCTTCCTTGGAAGAAGTCAGAATGACTCTTATTTACAATTACGTACGGTGCACAGACTTTCTAGCGTCCAACGAATTTACTCTTACTCCACACGGTTACTTCTGTGCTTGCATTCAATAATTTCCCCGCTGAGAATGTCTATTGACGCATGGAATACTTAGTTTAGGTTGGTGCCTTCAGCCTAGCGTACTTAGATTGTCGATTCAGGTACTCACGCTTCCACAATTGGTTTTCGTTTCAACCTCCACACTTAACCAACACAGCTACATCCACGCCATTATCGCGTTGACCATTCCGATCCCTTGTTCCGTTCCGTACGAGCCGGGGTGGGACGTTGAGTGACGCGACGGGTGGGTGGAGGGTAATTCGTCGGAAATTTAAAATAAAAACAATCTAAAAGCGTTGAAATATAACCCATTTACTTCCTACAAATAAATACCTTGTGCGGATACTTTCTGGATGTCAAATGTTATATAGAATATATTACTGGCTAACGCTTAATGAGGATTTGAAATGTTATAAGCTAATAGGACAACTGACCATGAGACTGAATATGATTGTATTATTAGATATTTGATTTTATGTAAACGATATAAATATGCATGTTTGAATGGAAATAAATCATTTGAAATCCATTATCTAGCTCGTCTCTGTTACTAATCATTTACCCCAAGCTTTACCACAACATTTTGGAATATAGTACGAGTACTATACTAATAGTGAATATTGCGGCCTTAAGACGTTTTATTTGGATATGAGGCTGGGTATTACCATTGCCCAGGTCTATATACTGCTACCATTTTTCATATCATTAATTGTTCTGACCCCTTCTCATCAACACTCTAAAGAATTAAGAAGTACAAATTTACAGCGGTGTATCTGAAACTGGAATTGATGTATGTACGATTTATCTCTTCAACAGTTTTTGTTGTAATAGCTCATATTGTGACTTTACGGTTTTAGATTTGACTATGATGCTGGGAATTTCCATTGGTAACTGTATGGTCTATATAACACTATGATTCTTCATAGCTTTGAGTTTTCAGGAACCTTCGAATAAATCACAAGTACAGATTTACAGCCATGTATCTCAAACTAGAATAGATGTATGTGCCATTTACTTCCCCAGCCTCAGGTCATTGTTTTGTATGTCAACAAAGCAATCTTCCTGAGTGATTAATATAAAACATATCAAAGTTTCTACTATTCATATGTCGATAAAACCTTTTATTGTTCTGTTGTCATTTAATCTTCAGATACAACCAGTCTTGTTCATGACACCGACAAGTGTCATAATTCATGAAAGACGGCCTCCGAAATCCTTTCAAATCCTTCATGTATGAATCATAAATTTTGGTGCTGCCAATGTTCTTGCAGGGCTTTTAAAAAGTTGGATGTGTTTCTAGTATTTATTTTCATTATGTATAATGAACCTCTATGAGCTTTCTTTTTTCTATTTTATATATTTATATTTCCTCCTTTACCTACTGGAATTTAATGTACGACTGAGTGAACAGCATCCGAAAGGATGCAATGTTGTTGCCGAATGAACACTTAAACAAAACAAAACAAATTTCGACAAATAATAGTTTATGTTAGAAGTGAAAAGTTTCTTCCAATTGAATACCCCAGTACGTAGGATTTCTCCTTTTATTCCCAATGTGTTTTGGTATTGTTAGCCTTCATCCGGGGTGAATAATATTATAGCAGGATATGGGGTGTCCAACGTCTATGACAATCATATAGCTTTTCCAGGGCTTCCCTACTACACTAACTTAAGATAACACATTATATTTAGGCAAATGCAAGGATGAGTTAGGCTCATATTAGATGTTTAAGTATAAAGTGTACAAGTACAAATACTATTGCATGTATCTCTGCTGTGTGTTGCAATTCGTTGCTATTATCATTACTATTTGCACAAAACGCCCCCGAAATTAAAAAGATCTGAATAAAATACTTTGAGAAATATTAATCCTCAACCTCATCACTTACTTTCCTGTTTACAAGTTACAATCAATACCGGAAGATAGAAGTGAAACGCAAAAATACATAAATTCCATGTCTGATATAAAATGCTTTATTTTCTTAAGTTTGTTGGTTAATTTACGGAGAAGGTGGTTATTCTTTTCATAAATATTGATGTTTGGAGATAGTATGTGAAGTGTTCTTTACAAAAATTGATTGGTTTTCCAAAAAAAGGATTCAAGAAGAGTTTGTGGGCGACTAGGGCACAGCACGAGTACACACACGTTTAGTTATACATAGACTCCATACGTCATAGCATATAAGTGGACCACGCTTCACTCGCTGAAACAAAAAATGCCAATTCTTACATTTCATATGAATAATCACCTTGGTGATAATTAATTACATTTTTCTGAAAATGGTGATTGTGATTCATTCCGATTTTGTAAAAATAAAATAACACACTATTCCTTTCACTTGCTTTCTTTTCAACGATATAGTGAGGTAAATGTCAGAACCTAGAAACAGGTGAAAGTCCCAAATTATATTTTGAAGACCAATCCTTGTCCATTACAGCAGAATTTACACTTACAATTGCCAACATTTGGTAATTTTGTCTTGTGTTATGGAAATAAAGATACTTATACAAGTAAATAAAACATATTTTACTTTTAATGACTGATGATCCAATAATAAGATCTATTAAAAAGTGATCATGGGACCTACCCGAGCCCGAGTGGTCCCCGCATCCTTCTTCTCAGGTTCCTTGCTAGCCAGGCCCTTGGGTTCATTGCCATCAATCTTATCAAGCTGTTCTTGAGCCTTCTTTACAAGGTCTTCAAATTCCACCTTTACCAGTTTGTTTCCTGGCATCTCGTTAGGTTCCTGCGTAGCCTGCTCCTCAATTGCTCTTATGAGGTCACTGAAACAGATAAAACCAGCAATGTGAAAGAATGTATCTTTGATTTCTCTTTGTCTTGTACATTATGTGATTTGTTTTAGGAAAATGAGACACAAGTCACAACAATTGGATTTTGAGATACCATCATATTTGGAAAGATGAGACCAAGGGGATGAAAGTGTATTTACACATTAAGGGCATCTGATACTTGTATACTTCTATCTCTGCAGTTTGCTATTTTTATTTGTGAAAAAGAAGTTTGCAATATTTCTGGTTGGACAATTACTAGTAAAGTAACTAAATATACTCCATAGGATGATCTAGGAAATGCATAGATATATTTAATTAATTGTCTTGAAATTTGGTACTTTTATTTACACAACCACAAGAACTAAGCACTCCACAGATGGCAATATTGCAACAAGGAGATCTTGTAAATAATTCTTGTTGAAAAATATCATTTTTGCGACTTGTGACACATTTTCCTATGTTGCTGAACTATAAAACAAGAAATATAAGCTACCCTTCTACAGATCTTGAGACTTTGGAAGCGATAGATACAACAAATACAAAATGAACATTCATGGTGCTCATAGGTCAGCCATTTGCGGTTTCAAATTTGAAAAACAAGCTTATTACATGTTTCACCTTAACTCCTTGTTTATAGCAGATTGTGTGATATATCCACAGGGGTTAATATAATATGTCACTTTCAACTAAAAGCATAAGTATTTGATTTCAATAAGAAGGGAACAGATCCGAATGGCTTTGAGCGAGCATTGCTCAAACCTTGTCCTTGGTGATTGACCCATGTTACAGAATAGTTAAAACAACAACAAGAGGAGCAGACCCTGGTATATAAGGTGGAATGGCATAGCTAAGCCTTTCCCGCACGTTCTATACAGGATGTCCCTGATATTAGCCAGAATTGTGATCATATCTGATAGCACAGATAAGGGATTTTAGCGCAATCCTAATCAATGATTGGCAATATTCTGGTCAACCCACTGATATATCAAAATAATAAATATATAATTGACATGTTAAATCTGGAAATTCAAAGGAAACTTACGCATTGTCTTCTTGAGAAAGATAGTATGTGCGGTAGGAGTAGGATTAAATAAATAATATATAACAAAATCTCTAGCAGCATGTCTGTTGGTATAGGAAATGTCTGCTAATATGGATTCCAGCCATTCATCTTTACGCACCATTGGTGTTGGAGGTCATGCAATTTTTTCCTGATATAGACCCATGCATTTTACACAGAGGTAGCAATACAATGACTGGTACCACACCCATTGCCCGACCAGTCCCAATGCCAAGGACGGTATTTCCATGTCCTCAAGATCGTTCTTGAGGCAGTTGAAAATCTCCAAGTAATCCTGTATGCAGCTCATTAGATTTACCTATCTTAGAGTTACCTATCTGTCCATGTATGTGTCAATTATATCTTTTATGTCTTCACTAGGCTTTGTGATTGAATGCATTATTACCCTGTCCCTCCTCATATGCCTCTACTACTGAAGCCGTTGTCAGCTGGCGTGGTTCCTGTTACTTATGCCAAGCTCCTCATGGTTCCTTTCTTTAGTTGGCTTATCTACTAAGTACACCAGGTTACACTCATTCCAAAGCATCCGGACATTGGAGTGCGCTTGCAGGACACCACTTATATTATGCATGGGACCTTGGGGTGGTCACTAAATCGCCAGCTAAAAGTGCCATACTCGTGTTTGTTTAATTGTATTTGAATATTGCTATGCATACAAAACATTGTATATAACATGATTTGTCATACCCTTGATATTTTTACAATATTCTGCCTGGTTCTGCCTTTTTTTATCACTAATATTAAATGTTCATTGGGAAATTTAGCTGTGGCAGGAGTTTAATAAGGGACAATAACATTCAGTTATTTATCAATTATCTGTTGTACTTTTTATAATGAATAAGGTGGAGACAACTCAACCGAAAACATCTCACACTATTTTTTGTTCAGCTGTTTATTGAAAGCGACCCGACCCGTATCTGTTGTATTCTTAACCCATTTGTGGTGGGAAACCCTCACCTGGCACATGATGTCATGGATAGTTACCGCTGCACATCGTTGCCTGACTACAGGACCGGAGCATGGCTGACCAGCTCAAGCATGGTAGCGAGAAACATCCTTCCGGTTTGATTGCATGGATGTTTATTCAGTATTATTGATATATTACACAATATCGCCACACTTTAATATGCTCACAAACTATCGTTTGGGATAGTTGTTGAAATTGACATGACTCATTTACACTGATTATACGGATATTATTGTGTCGGCGCCCATTGGTAAATGTGTGTATTTTCTCCAGTGTTTTCCCCGTCATGGCTGCGTTGTCGTAGCAGACAGGACAATGTATTCACAAACATTACCATTGGATATTTCATCAGGAAACAGTGAAAAAACTACAAAACAACAGGAAATAACATTTGCAAAAGCCTAAAATAAGTTTATAATGAATGACAGTGGTTGGCATAGAACTGTAGACAGACAATGAATGTGTGTCAGGATTTTACTCATCAGCTTCAAGCATGGTGGCGAGAAACGTCATTCCATGGTGATCATGGTGAACATTATTCAGTATAAGTGATATATTACACAATATTTACAGCAAAAGGAATATCGTTAGACTTTAATATGTTCATAAACTATCTCTTGGGATAGTTTTTAAAGTTGACATAGCTACATCAATTTGTTAATTGTGACAAAACTAACGATTTTCCACATTTTGTTCCGATATTTTCATATCCATCCAAAAATGATTCGAACAAAATATGATTTGATTTTGTCCTGCATTTTTATATAAAGTCTAAAATTAATTTGTATTTTGGAGACCCAACCCAACCCTTCCATGTGCTGGCGTTTTTCATCATTACTAGCGAGTGCCTTTTCTCTTGCCCAATTTGACTTTGAATACTTGCATAAACATATAACAACAGCAGAATATTGAAGAACTCAGTTATATCTATATCATGAGTTGCAAACTCATAATTTTCAAGGAGTTTTATTTCCAAGAACCTTTGCTCAGGATATTTTCATCAGGAAAGGTGTCAAAACGAGGTATAATGCAACCAGATTGCAGCACATAGTGCATCCATGGGTCAGATTTTTAGAAGATGTACAATTGTCAGCTCTACAAATTTGTTAACTTCTGCTAAATTAGACTGTTATGCAATAAATGCTATGTATATCTCAGTAATGTTGGTATTGTGATAATTAAAATTATCTCTTCCTTAATGTTAAACTGCATTTTGAACGTAATTTTTCTCTTAGATTTGGGAAAGGTAAATTGTACATTTTCAGAAGAACTGACCCACATGTAGCAACCAACATCTAAAGTAAATGTGAAACAAAGAAAGTCCCATTTCAGATTTCAAATGTTTTATTTTCATAGGCTTCCTTTCTAAAGTTGAGCACAAGTTAGGTGACAGTTTCTTTACTTCTCATGGATAAAAAAGAGTTTTTTTTCTTAAAGAAGACTCCAAACGAGCTTTTGGATGGCTACCTGGCTATGGTATGTAAATAGACTCACAGTCTACTCGCTTACAGGTACATTCATAATCACAGCTTGTAACCCAGTGACCGGTGCCACGCTTCACTCGCTGAAACAAAATAGGTCTAGTGTTATATTTCACGAAAAAGCATCATCAGTAGTGGAAAGTATAGATCATAAAATAACTCGTATTTCGACATAATGTTTTGCCTTGTCTATTAGATGGGAAGGTATGGGGTCAGAACATTCAAAAAACAGCAAATGTCATTCATTTTAGTAAAGCCTAACAATTTTATTTTAGATACCCTACAAAATGCCTTACTGCACAAGATGTAGCCTACTTATTACGGCTAACTGGATACTATTACCTCGACTGCTTCAAACTTGTACAATTGTAAAATAGCAGCAAAATACAAATAAATTTGGTGAGATTTCTCTATGTGTGAATAGTCTAGAATGCAACTCCAGAATTCCTCTCATAATGAATACTGGTACTTACCCCAGCACTAGCAGAGGTCTCCACATCCTCCTTCTCAGGTACATTGCCAGCCTCGTTCTCAGGTCCCTTTCCAGTCTTGGTCTCACGTTCATTGCCATATATTTTTCCAAGTTGTTCTGATGCCTTCTTTGCAAGTTCTTCTGAGTTCTCCTTTGCAAGCGTATTTCCACGCGGCTCTTTAGGTTCTAGAGCACCCTGCTCCTCAATTTCCCTTGATGAGGTCACTGAAACAGATACAACATACAAGATACATGGTGATACAATTACACATGTGTAGTACACATATCATAAGACAATACAATATCAGATACAAGCTGCAGTGCATAAGATACACCTCTAGTGGCCTACATACCACAATGTATCTGATACCACAAAATTGGAGAATAGGTATGAATAACTATCAAGCCAAATTTAGCATTATTATACACGCCTTCACTACCGAGTCCCCTACAGCCGCTCATTACTTGTAATGCGGTATTGGACTAGTACATTACCGGTGCATTGTCATGCCAATGCAAGTTTGGTGGTGCAAGTTTGCCAGTGCGAGTGCTTTTTTCCTCCATGTTTCAACTGTTTCTAGTTACATTCCTCTCAAACGAAAACCAAATTTTATGGTAAATAATGTAATCGGATTTTATTTTTAATTATGCATGTTTTACATGCAAATCTAGGCATGTATAATAATCAACTAACAGGACTTGTGTGTCAGTAAAATGAGTCACAAGTCGGAAAAGATGGATTTTGAGATACAATTATATTTGAAAAGACGAGATCAAGCCGATTCCAATAGTAATAAACATTTGGAGATTTAATAAATATTTCTATATTTTAAGTTAGATGTTTTTACTTTTGAAAATAGCGTTTGTAACATTTCTGGGTGAGCTACTAACAAAGCTAAAAAAACTACATGACATAATGTTAGAAATGCAATGATATATTTAATACACTGTCTTGGTACATGTATCTATGCTACCTCAAGGATGAGATACCTGAGAATGAGAACATCACAAATGTCATTTAAGAAACTAGGCTATAACCATTTCATTATCATTACATAAATACTAAGGAAGTATGAGTACAGTCTTTTCTAGTATGGGAACTTACGCATTGTCTTCTTGATAAAGATAGTATGTTCGGTTGGAGTCGGATCCACTTGCAAGCGTGATGAGAACTAGGTGCGAAAATAATTCATGGTTGTTAATAGGAGTTTCAAGACAGTGGCAATAGTCTTGACGTGCATGGAATTATGGATGTTATGATATTTATTTTTTTTAAATAAATTTATTTCTCAAACTTTCCAACAGTGTGGTATTTCTCATTTCAAGAAAGGAAAACAAAAGACAATACATCAAGGATAGATTATATTGCAGACAAAGAACAAGAGTAAAGGTCACTCATTATCGCTTACTTCTGAACTCCCAATTATAGTTATTTGATTAATTTTTAATTTCACCCCCCTTCCCCCAGTACAAGTAAACACCCCTTTTTTGATTTGTTGGCCTCTTGAAATTTTAGAAACAAAGGACAGAGTAAGTATGCAAATAGTTGCCAGTGGTTGTTTACTTATTTCTGGCAGCCTACAAGGGCAAAGATTAAGAACCTGGTAGTAACAACTCTAAGACAAGCTCTATCAATCCCATTACTTTTTTCTATATCCTAAATTCATGTCAGTAAATAATAGGGCAAACACATTTATTTTTTAAATTACGTACTGAATTCCTGAAATATATTGTTTACTTACTTGCCATCAAAAGGAAATAAACACAAATATTCTTCATCTTGTCAGAAATAAAAACCCTGGAAGTAAAAGAAATATCACCTTATCATTTTCTGTAGTGGAGCCACATATATATATATATGTATGTAGAAACGTTGGACATTAAATGAGTTAAATACTTCAAAAGTGTTAAACGTTCAAATGGAAATAGAAGCCCTGGCCAAGCCAATGTTTATCCACCCTGAATAAAACAACAATAATTTCAGACACAGAGTCAACTCACATGACTTGATCGCTATTCACCTTGTCTTGAAGTCAGCTCTAGGTTGATATGGTGTTTGCAGTACCTCTCTTATATTTATACTCAGGCTCCCTATTCTTATTTCACATTAAATAACACTGACAGCTGACATACTGCACTTATTTGACTATGGCTAATACACTTTTCATGGGAGAAAAAGATGCTATGCGAACATCATCTTGTTAGAAGACGTTCAAAGCTTCTGTTACTTTTTTGTCCCCAAATTATTAGCTTTCCCCTATTCATCATGCACTAATAGCTGGCATGAATAATGGGTGGGCCGCTACCAAAGTAATTTGCAAGAAATAGGGGCCGGAGGGGGTGAATTATAGTTTTCTCTACTCCCATCTCATATTTTAAGCAGGATTCTCTTTCTCAATACAGAGGTAAGTATCAGGGTGATAGTGAGATCACCACCATGAGTCCCGCCCCCTTTCATTTACCTCATCTGACATCACAACAACAGGTTTTGTAGACGTTGTGTGTACCATATTATACTTATATGATACATTCACTATTCATCATGCAGGTAGATCTTTGATACTTGAACAAATCTGTCTGAATTCTCTCTGAAGGTTTGTCATATCATCTGTCCATTTATCTTCATCAACCACAAGGAATGCATACCAATGTGTCTTTGTGTAGTTGACACTGATTGATGACTGTAGTTTATGTAAGGATTCTGGCACACATCTCCACTAGACTGGCAACAATTCTAGTCTGACCTTTTTAGTGCCTAATTATTACACACATACACCATGATTTCAGTCTAGGCTCAGAGCCAAAACAATTCCCTCCAAACTGAGGTTAAACTATAGGATACCGCCAACTTTTGGCTGATAGTTGTTGGCAGCTATTCCAGGGCCTTGAAAGCCATTAACAACCAGAGTGTTGATCTCATCTGATGTGATGCGTTCTGAAACTGAACTTATTACCCAGACTATACTTAACTGAAATATATTTTTTGCAACAGAATTGTTTAAACTGTTGAAATGGTTGGACAACTTTGGCATCCATATAACTTTTAATTTTGGAATAAATATTGAAACATCAATATTTTGTTACTACACAGTACGCACATTTGGCATCTCTGTATAACTGTTTCTGAAGGTGTTGCCTTACCGCATATATCGGGACGGGAGCCTAACAACAGTCACTAGGGCCATGCCCAGTGGTAACGCTATGTCAAAATCCCACACCCCTTCCAGAGAAAACTGTGGAATTACCATCTGGTTTCAGAAATGTTGTGACTGACCAGGCGTTGACTGACCATGTTGACGGTTTTGAAGGAATGGTGAAAATTTCCTTGCTGTAGTGGAGAATTAAGACAAAAGCTGAGGCGGCATCCAACACTTCTTCTGAGGTTAAATTTTGGCCTTCAATTAGATCTGCCTTGAGAGATACTTGAATATTCTAAAGATCGTAGTGAGAGTTGATTGTCAGGGTGATGAAGGAAAGCAAGTTCATCTCATCGGAGGGTTGGACCCTTTGACGCCAGCAGTTGGCGTCACCTCACTTACTTTTCTAACCACCACATCTGTAGCAAGACAAAGGGTATTTCCAGATGAATTGCTGAAGGCTACCACAAAAGTAGAACTGATGGCCAACTCGTATGTGTCTAAGCTTCCTAGGGCCAACTCATTCAAAATTTTTTGTTGGGCTCAAACATCAAACCTTTTGATGCATCTGAGCTCCTGCAATTCATCAATCGTGGTCAGTGAGACTGCATGACCTCGGATAACCACTGCTTCCCATATCGTTACCTAGTATCTGCCCTCATTCTCCACCTTAACTTACTTTACAGAGGGACAGACCTCCTTTGAACTAGGTATTTGCTATTAGTGCATTTTTACTGGTCCTCACCACAAAGCCTCAATTCAAAGCCTTAGCAGCATACATCACATTGATGCATATGACCAAAATCATGTGCAATAATTCAAACCTGGTATAAGTTTAATTAGTAACCTTGGGTAGTTCCAACATCGCGGCCAGCAGCCGATTTTTCAGTTACCATGTTGCCGAGTTGCACTCGGTATGGGATCTGTTGAGTGCGACTTGACCCAGAAAATGTATCCCACTATGAAGTTTCAACTCAACAGGGCCCACACAGAGTATCCACATGGTTGTAAGGGTCCCGCTTTTTGGTGGTTGTAGGGGATTTCCCAAAATTTATTTGGGTGCTGATGTCACCCAGTCGTTTGGCCGGGTTCAGTGCCACATAGCGAGAGAGAGGCTGTATTAGGGCTGGCTAACTGAATGTTTAACATTAATCAATACTATAACTAACCCTAAACCTAACCTTAAATTAGTTGTCTTAAGTCCGTAAATTGGTTGTCCTAATGTGTAAAGGGAGTCTCGTTGGTTTAAGGAAGGGAGAAGTGGATGCAATGAGGCAACTTGCAACTGTGTACCTATGAGGGGCAACGCCGGAGAAGTATGCTCTACTGAATAATTCTGCATTCTCCACAAGATAAACCTTTTACTACCAGACAAGTGATTATATACGTCCATTTTCCCAACGTCACAGGTTCTTATGGAGTTTTCCAAACCAGAAGCTTTTCTACCATCAGTACTTGCCTTCGAATCAGAAGCTCCCTTCTCAGTTTTCCCTGGACAGTTGGAAATGAAGTGCCCCTATTGTCCACAGAAGTAGCAATTTGAATGTATGGGTCTCCGGTTGTTCCTCAACGCCTGGTAGGTACCACCAGAACCATCCAGGTTTGCAAGGCCTGGATTACTGCATTTGGATTGTCATCTTCAGGAACTTTGGAAGAAGTCCTGCCAATCCATGTGGCCTGCACATCAGCTCAACTCACTACTCCACGGTGGGCTCTGCTGCCAAGAATTGCTCTTGGTTTTTTGGGTGCCTCCCTTGCTGCTAGATCAGCAGATGCTGTGCTTATCATAGCCACAGTTGCTAAGTCCATGCAACTGCTCTCTCTCACTCTTCCCACTAATATGGGGTGCATTGGAGATCATAGGGTGAAACAAACGAAAGCAGCCATCTCTTGGTTTGTCAATCCTTGCAAATTGATGCGCACAGAGATTAGCAGAAAGAGATGGCACAAAGAGTGTTGTCTAAGGCGCCATATGCTTTTCTGCCCTACCTTGCCACCTTATTACAGCAGGACAGCCTGACCAGGGGTCTGAAGGCAATTCTGAAATTCCGTCGGCTTCTTTGCCTTTGACTTCTCTTGGAAATTTGCATCCATATGTGCTACATATTCTTTGAGGATTTCTTCGACAGGTGCCCCAACTCAGCTAACTGCTTTTTCATTCCAGAGTTGAAAGGCAAATAAAATGCTTTTGAGTCTAGTTGTACGCCTCCGCGATAAAATTTGGCTCAGACAAGTAAACTCACCACAATTCCTTTCCATCCCAAGGCCTGATCAGAGGAATCTTAGGCAAAACATTTCCTCACTATTGGGTTGTTGTTATACATATTGCGCATGCTTCTCATTGCCTTGTCTACTTCATCAGCAGTCTTCCTCTTGCCTGGTTTTGGGGCTTAGACTGTATCTGCTGTTGAGAGGTGCCCTAGTAAACCTGATTAGGCTTCACTTAGCAACTGCAGGTTTCCAGGGGCTGTGCCATAAGTGGACCCACTTCCACCTACAGTCAAGGCCATTCCAGATGTTATTCTCAAAGGGAATGTCATTCCTTTGAAGGTGTTGTATAGGTTATACGCGCTATGGTGTGTGTCCAAGCTTGGCTTCAAACTCTCACATCAATTTCTGGACTGCATTCCACAACTTAACCACCTGTGCAGCCCCATGGGTGTTCCAGATCGTGTTTATGCCCGCAGAGCCCACTGGCACAAGCAGCACAATTTGAATCCAGTCTCTCCAGGTGCCGCTAGATTTTCCGAATTGTAAACTGACCTATTCATACTTGTCAGTCAGCCTTGCCCAACAGTCAGCTGTAGCAGCTTTGGTTGGTTTGGTTGCTGGGCATGCTTTACGTTGCCTTGTCTACTTTATCAGTCTTCCTTTTGCCAGGAGTTGGGGCTTAGACTGTACCCAGTTTTGTTCAAGAGGTGCTCCAGCAGAGCTGATCAGGCTCCACTTAGTGACTGGAGGTTTCCAGGGGCTGTGCCGTAAGTGAACCATCATCCACCTACAGTCATGCCATTCCAGATATGTTATTGTCCAAGGTAATGCCATTCCTTCAAATTTGTGGTATGGACTATAAATGCTAGGCTTGTTTCCTATGCTGTCTCACATCCATTTCTGGACTGCATTCCACAACATAACCTCCTATGAGCCACAAAACATCAAATGCATCATCTTTTGGCTTCTACTGGATGGATTTTCAGGTGTAATAGATTTTTTCGTATGATTTTAAGTATGAGGAATTAATTTCTGTGGACAATATTCAGTTTCATGGTCATTTCAAGGTCAAAACCAAACACGGCTGCTGCCATGAAACTAGTCATAGCTCAGCTCAAATTAGCCACATATTCTTTTGTAACGGTGGATATTCGTAGGAATATATGTATAAATGGTTGGAGGCAGGATCTGCCGGAAATGGAACTCTCCTGGTCAGGGTCAAGGCCTTGTGTGCGTTTCGCGGGAACTTTGAAATTGTGTTTCGCCTTCGCCTCAAGCATATCAGTGGGAACCCAGCCGCGGTGCTGACAAGTTGGGCAGAAAATAGACTCAGAAATTTGTTCTCGTGCCAGAAAAAAATTGTACATGTCTCGGCGATTTGAAATCAACTGCCGCGGTTGTGGTTATAAGCATCTATCACCATCGTGCCTTTGTTATAAGGAAGGTATTTCGCCCCACTCACCTATGAAATTCAAGGAAATAGCCGTCCGTGCATCTACGTTAGCAAAGCTTGCTGGTGTTGACGAGACTGACATTCCAGAATGGGGGTTTTCAACCGCAAAAACCGTAAAGTTGGAGAAGGAACTAGGCAGCTTGGTGAGACGATTGTCTGTTATATCAATGGTTTTGCCAATGGAGGAAAAGAAGAGTGATGACTCGGTGTTTGATACTACTGGTACTGGGTCCCCGGGTGCTGTCGGCGGTATGGCCGGCACAAATTGTAATCCGAGGCCGTCTACTGGTGTTCTCTGGGATTTTGATGATGATCTTGGTAAGCTCCGTCCATAGGTTTACTGTATGCCTCGCAAATCATTTGATAAAATGTCGTCGTTGGAGGTTATTCATGGTGCCAGCAAGGTTATTGCGCTATTGCGCAGAGGAATTGATGTGGCCGGCTACGTGGATCATCTAGCCTTTTTCGCTTACAAAGCTTCGAAGTTGCAGTTTCTTCCAACTGGTTTGGTTAACTACGAAAGAATGGTGACTTCGAACGTATTGGACGGCGAATTGGCCGACTGGCCTAACATCGATGTGAAAGCGAATTCCATGTTTCTGGGCCCCAAGTATCATATTATTCTGCAAATGCCGGGTTTTGATTCTCGTCAGAACCGCCATAGCTCTCGTCTTTCCGGAAGTTGATCATCTGGGGCTGGTGCGAGTGGTAAGCAATATCCATACGACCCGCTTTATGACTTTGACAAATGGCCTTCTGATGTTTGTTGGATTTGGAACGTACCATCTTGTAATAAATCTTGCCATGATCCATGCAAACGTTGTCATATCTGTGGCCTGTGTGGAGGTGGCCATTTTGCCGAATACTCGCGCCAGCAATGCTCCGCCATATCTACCTCCATCGACAAGAAACCGGAGGTATAGCGCCAAGATGGTGGACTTGGTCGTGTTTTTCAGAATTCTTCAGTGCTTGCATGTGATAATTTCTCTCTTTTAATAGCTTCAGCCTCCAAAATCGTGAGGAACGGGTTTCTAACCTGTATTCCTCGACAAACATGTTCTCAGAAATGGGTGTCATGGCTGTGTCACAATGATGTCTGGGATTTGGACGCGCATTTCATCTTGGACTGAGTGAAGAGCGGCTTCAGGATGGTAGATCCACTTGCCCCGATTGAAGGCTGCTACTGTAGAAATTATGATTCATGGTACAATGATGGTGTGGAAACGAAACTCTCATCTCTCCTTCACAATGAAATAAATCAATTAAATGTAAGTTGTGTCCATGCAATCGGGGCAATGAGAAAGAAAAATGGTAAAATCAGGCCTATTACCGACTGTAGAAGACCAGAGGGTATATCAGTGAATAACTTTACCAACAATGTTTTTTCAACTTTTCAATATGTCTCCATCGACGATGTTTTACAGGAGGTAGCCCCCGATTGCTTTATTGCCACTCTAGATATTAAAACGGCCTATCGTTCTCTCTTGATACATCCAGATGAACGAAAATATTTTGGGATGTCTTGGCATTTTGATGGTGTCCAGACATTTATTCAGGATAATTGTATTTGTTTTGGTGCTCGAGCTGCCCCCTTTGTTTTTACTCGAGTTACCAATGCAGTTTCCAGGATGATGACTTCTCGTAATTACAAGTGTTTTGCCTATATTGATGATTTTTGTCTCATAAACGACACGACACGGTGAACCACAGTCGACTGCTGATAAAGCTACAGCAATATGGTATCCAAAATAAAGAGCTGAGCTGGTTTAGAAATTATTTGCAAGACAGGAAACAATTTGTTATGGTCAATAGAACCAAATCAGATGACGGCCTAATTTCTTATGGTGTACCACAGGGTACCATACTTGGCCCGGTACTCTTCTCTATCTATATAAATGACCTCAACATGGTGGTAAAAGAATGCGTGGTTCAGCACTATGCTGATGACACTATTTTATTCTCACATAATGGGAATATCTCCATAGTACACAGCAATATTCAAAGTGACCTTAATAGAATAGATCTTTGGTGTAGACTGAATAAAATCTCCATCAACACCTCAAAAAGCAACATTATGCACTTCACAATTTCGAATAAATTAACGGACGATGAGAATATGGAACCTTTGACTCTGGGAAATACTACTCTTGAAAGGGTCACAGTATACAAATATTTAGGCCTAATATTAGATAGAAACCTATCTTTCAGAGAACATATCAATAACACTCGAATTAAGGTCCAAAACAAACTGAGATTACTATTTAGGGCAAGACACAGCCTCACACAGAAGAGCAAACATGATATTTATAAAATGACAATTCTACCTCACTTTGATTTTGGTGATTATTTGTATGATTCTGGTCCAAAGAATATATTAGGTAAGCTCCAATCATTACAGAATTCAGCTCTACGTATTATTTTCAATAAAAATAAGAGATCTAATGTAGACCAAGAACATCTTGATATGAACCTCCTCCATTTAAACAAAAGAAGGCAAAAAAATATTTTAAACCTCAGCCATTATCTGGCATCAAATGAAAAGAATCTAGACAAAAGAAATTTGACAACTAGAAGCCACATAAAAGGCCGTAGAAATTTAAAACTAATACAACCAAAATTTACTAAAATATTAAATTCTTTTACCTACAAATCAGTAAAGTACTGGAATGAACTGGGAATTGGGGCTCAACAAATAGAGGACCGGAAAACTTTCCTCAACTACATCACTGAGAATTTACATAAAATTGAGTTACTTTAATCAACTTTGTAATAAATTAAGAACAATAATTTTGTAATAACTGCGATCGTGCAATGCAGTGCTATGTGTTTTGTTTTTTTGTGTTTTTTTTATTATTTCACACTTTATGATTTATGTATTTGTGTTTTACGTTTGAAGGTATATCTTTTGCTTCATAATATCAAATATGTTATGCTTGTGTTTTATATGACTGTATGTTGCTGTTATGATTATTCATTATGTCATTTGTAGCGACATATGCCAGTTTTGCCCTGCCAGGGAGCGACAAATCTATATCATACCTTTATTATATCTATATACATTATATAACCTATATTCATTTTCAGTTACATTGCCATGACTGTTTCTTTTTATTTCATGTTTACTCAACAATGCTTATATACCATGTCCAAGTAGTTTAGATATTCTATATAGACATTTGATGTAACAACAAATATATTTAGCGTAGACATTCTGTGTAGTAACAAATAACTTTCTGGCCTTTACAGACATTATCTAAAAAAAAAAAAAAAAAAAATTATCCACCCCAGTAGTCAAGGACCATGCTGGAAGACCAGGATTTCTTTTCTGAAACATGGCTCCTATTTGTACAACATATTTAGGTACAAATAAAGAATATATTGAATTGAATTGAATAAATGACACCTATGAGGAGGGGGCCCAGTCATTTTTGTTTCTTATAACATGTCTCCGACAGCTGGGTTTCTATCTGGAATTGACAAAGATCACTAGTCCGGCCAAGATCAGCACTTACATAGGCTTTGAAATAAACACTGCAGACATGTGCTTAAGTTTACCATCTAAAAAGCTGAAGAAGTTGCAGGATTCCCTTGACTATTTCTGGGGAAAATAAAGAGCTACTCAAAAAGAAATACAACAGCTCGCTGGTTTGATCTGCTACTGCATTAAGGTCATTTGTGGTGGGCGTGAACACAGCTATGGTTTTTTTGCCTTTCTTCGCTCATTTGGTTACAGAAACGTAATTAACATTAACCATGCTTTTCTTGATGATTTAATATGGTGGCATGGTCATGCTAAATCAGAGAATGGTACACGTTATCTGGACGTCACAGATTGTCTGGATACCCTTTAATGTGTCCGTTCAGGAAATGTTTCTGTTACGAGTGGGCCAAACACAAGGGAGGTGGTATGATAAGCTTGGGTGATGAATTTGATGTCTTCTGCTGTGAGGAAGGGGACATTATTTACCTACCCTCATGCTGTTACCATAAGCTGTATGTTCATGATTTATCCATAATTTGGCATGCATTGTGTAGGTGCTGCAAAAATATGAAGAGATCCTCATATGTGCTAGTGAACAAGCCAGAGTGCTTCTCCAGCGTAGACAACCTTCTTGTAAGCATGTGGCTTTCTTGCTTCAGGAGATTTTCTACTGGAAATATCGCTATGAGATTTACTTTAATATTTAGTTCTCGTCAATATTTCAGACACTTTGGCCAAAAGCAGGTTTCAGAGACTTGTCCGGCGGAGGGGCCTGGTGTTGCTGGTCCTGCTCTGGCGGTTGGGGGACCTCGTGTCCAGCACTGCCATTAGCCTGTTGCGTTTGAACGGTCTTTTTGGCCGGAGGCTTTTTAGTCTTCGGGCCTGGCTTCTTACGACCATTATTGAGTAGCTGCTCGGGAACGATGATCCAAGCCCCGCCTGTTCTAGTTCTTATGCCAGCCATTCTTGAGTTTAAGAGAGATTATTCTCCTAACTATAGGATATGGACGGGAGTCTGATAATTTTCGAAGCTGTCCATCTGGCTGACCACGCTGGAGTGAGGTTGAGTGTCCAAGAGAGCGTGGCACCAGGAGTACTACCCCCTCCAGCCTCTGCCCGATGCGCCCTAATTGTGATGTGTTCCAGGAAAATGAGTCATAAGTCGCAAAAATAATATTTTTCAAAGTGTTTATTTTACAAGATCTCTTTATTGGAATGTTCTGATTTTTGGAGGGCTTATCACTTCTATATATATCGATCGATGTCTCAAATTTCAGGATGATGTATGTAATATATCCTTTCGTTTTAAAGGTCCTTATATGGACTATATTTAGTTACTTTACTGTTTACTAACCCCAGAAATATTGCAAACTTTTTTTTTCCAAAATTAAAATATCAAACTTAAAATCTAGAAATACTTATTGGATTATTAGACTGTTTACTATCATTGGAACCGGCTTGATCTCATCTTTTCAAATATAATGGTATCTCAAAATGTATTTTTGCGACTTATGACTCATTTTCCTGAAACACATCACAATTCGGGAAATGATAGAACAATTAAACTTGATATAACTGAGTAATGTATTATTAATTAATCATTAATTAATCATGTTATACCTTCTGGACGTCTACCAAGTTATTTATTATACATTTTACAATTTATTTTCAAGTTTTGTACTTATGTCATTATCATATTTATTTCATTATTCCTGTTTTGTATTGCAAACATATTGTTTCCTTGTGTTGAAAATCATCGATTATCTCGATGTACCTGTCCTTAATTGGGTTCAGGAGCAACGTCTTTAACCCAGCACGCTAGGAGGAATAAAGGGCATATAGAAAACTATACAATCATGAAATATCATTATTTAACCGATCGATTATTATTAAGCCGGAGCTGAAACACAGATGGCCAATTCCACCAATTTGACAACATTTGGCCCCAAACCGTGGAAAGTGATAAAATGGGCTTAAATCAAATTAATTACTATTAATTTGATATTTTTTTTTGATTGGATGGTTCTACCAACCTGCGGAACCACATTTTTGGCATTTTTAGTCCAATTTCTTATTTTTTTTTATTTCAAAATCCCATTTTGGGGGCAAAAATCATTTTTTTAAACTGCCATTAGTCTGTGTAATTGCTGGATTTCTAAATAATCTTCAAAATTGAAAAAATTTTTTTATATGTTGTGATAGTTGGTTACATGAACATGATCTGTGTGAAAAAAAAATGCAAAAAAAAAATTTTTTCGCCAAAAGCCATCAAAAACCACTTTTTTTGTGTGTGGGGCACCCCCCATGTCGTGTGCCGTCACGCTGTGTGCCTAAGGTGGAATAAAAAAAAATAAAAAATATATATTTATCAAATTATGATGAATAATGATAAAATGCCTGGGTTTATATATGAATAGAACATCAAATCTAATTATTTGAGGTTTTCTTGGATCGTAGCAGAGAAATAACTTTGTTTTTTTTATGTCAACAAAGCAATCCTCCTGA
Source organism: Sthenelais limicola (assembly GCA_942159475.1). NCBI lineage: Eukaryota > Metazoa > Annelida > Polychaeta > Phyllodocida > Sigalionidae > Sthenelais > Sthenelais limicola. Next base: position 107,698,552 of record OW804099.1, read on the forward strand.
GTGATTAATATACAACATATCAAAGTTTCTACTATTCATCTGTCGATAAAACCTTTTAATGTTCTGTCGTCATTTAATCTTCAGATACAAACCAGTTGAACAGTCTTGTTCATGACACCGACACGTGTTATAATTCATGAAAGAAGGCCTGCGAAATCCTGTCAAATCCTTTATGTATGAATCATTAATTGTGGTGCTGTCAATGTTCTTGCAGGGCTTTTAAAAGGTTACATGTGTGTCTAGTCTTTATTTTCAATATGTATAATGAACCTCAATAAGCTTTCTCTTTTCTTTTTGTATATTTCCTCCTTTTCCTACTTGAATTTAATGTAAGACTGAGTGAACAGGGTCCGAAAGGATGCAATGTTGTTGCAGAATAAACACTTAAACAAAACAAATTTCAACAAATAATAGTTTATGTTAGAAGTGAAACGTTTCCTACAAATGAGTACACCAGTATGTAGTTTTTCTCATTTTATTCCCAATGCGTTTCGGTATTGTGAGCCTTCTTTCGGGGGGAAATGTATTATACCTGGAAATGGGTGTCCCACGTTTATGACAATCATATAGCTTTTCCAGGGGTTCCCTACTACACTAACTTAAGTTACCATATTATATTTAAACAAATGCTAGGATCAGTTAGGCTCATATTAGATGTTTAAGTATAAATTGTACAAGTACAAATACAATTGCATGTATCTCAGCTGTGTGTTGACTAGATCAACCCTTTAAGGGTTTGGTATGATAGTTTGTTTTACCATATGCGGGTGGATTCAATGCTGTTTCCATTTTTGAACATCTTCTCTTATTCTTTGAAACAGGAATCCGGATATTTCCGGGAGGCACTATGGTCGGCGGTTAGTGCACCTCAGCTACCTTGGTAAATAAAACAGCCATGCCCCATTCAACCCATTCTTAAACTACCTGTTTTCAACCTTCATTGAAACCATACATGAATGGAAAAATGCTATGTTTTGTATGGATATACATAAAAGTATAAAAGTAGTGTCCATAGATTGTCACTTGTTCCATTTTGTTGACAATTGTGCATGATTTAAGAAGTCAAGGAGAAACGTTGGGGATTTTAACCTTTGTTGCTATGGTCTTCAAGGGATATTGTTACCCATGGCCTGGCAGTGGGGCGAAATATTACAATGGCATTAAATTAGGCATTAAATGTTTAGGAAATATTGGGGATGTTGATGATGAATATATATAGTTTATGATATGGAATTAAAATCGTATATATATTATAAATAGTTCAAAATTGGACAAAATCAGTTAATTCCTAGACTTGTGGTTGCACTGTCGTCATGTGACCTGATGAGCAGAGGCCATCCCGAAGAATGTAGATTGGTTGTAAATGAGAGCTCTAGCAGGATAGGATGTCTAAACATGGTAACTATACAGAACATTATTCCACCCATGATTTATGAAGTATTTATGATTCGGGAATGCACGTCTAGTACTCTTATAGCTACTCTTGCCCATCCTTTTGTCGGAATACGTCAATCTAAATTGTAATTTCCTCATAGCCAACTGCTTAAGTACAATTACATTAACTGTGGAATCTTCATTTAGGCTGGCAAAAGCCAACCAACACCACTGTTGTTTATTGCTAAGTGCTTTAACTCAGCTGCCAGTCTAGGCATTCAATACACAGGCTTGCAATTCGGTGCTATAATAATAGTACTATTTGTACTACTTGCCCCAAAATTAAAAATTTCTGAATGAAATAATTTTAAAAATGTAAATATAGGAATTAAACCTACAAACGACAATCTGGTATGTTTTTTCTCTTATTTATTTTTCCCAACGCGTTTCGACATTATGGTTGTCTTCTTCAGGGGAGATTACTTTTAAAAATATTAATTCTCAACCTCATCACTTACTTTCCGGTTTACAAGTGACAATCGATACTGAAGATAGAAGTGAAATGCAAGAATACATAAATTCCATGTCTAACATAAAATGCCTTATTTTCTTAAGTTTCTTGGTTAATTTAAGGAGAAACCTCCTTTTGACCATTACTCCTCACTTTTCTTAAACATTGATGTTTGGAGATGGTACGTGAAGTGTTCTTTACAAAAAAAATATTTGTTTTGCGAATATAGGATTCAAGAAGAGTTTGAGAGTTACTAGGGCTCAGCACGAGAACAAACAAATTTATCTACACATGCACATACTGTGTATAGGAAATAGCATCTAGGTGGACCGCGCTTCACTCGCTGAAACAAAAAATGCCAACACTTACATTTATGTGAAAATCACCATGGTGATAATTAATTACATTTTTCTGGATTTATTGAGATTTTGCAAATGAAATGACCCACTATTCCTATAATAATCCACTTGCTTTCTTTTCAACGATCTAGTGAGGTAAATGGCAGAACATAGAAACAGGTGAAACTCCCAAACTATATGTTGGAGACCAATCCATGTCCATTCCTACAGAAGTTATTTCATTTCATTTCAAGAATTCTTCATTGTTTCGATGACATTACAATAAGGTTATTCAACAATCTAATTAGACAAATGCCTAAGAAGTCCTTCCGTCGAGGGCCCGTAAGTTACACTTATTATTGCCAACAGTTGGTACTTTTCCCCTGATCATGGAAATAAAGATACTTATACAATTAAGTAAAACATATTCAACTTTTAATGGCTGATGATCCAATAATAGACCCATTGAAAAGTGATTATGTTACCTACCCGAGCCCGAGTGGTCCCCACATCCTTCTTCTCAGGTTCCTTGCTAGCCAGGCCCTTGGGTTCATTACCATCAATCTTATCAAGCTGTTCTTGAGCCTTCTTTGCAAGGTCTTCAAATTCCACCTTTACCAGTTTGTTTCCTGGCATCTCTTTAGGGTCCTGTGTAGCCTGCTCCTCAATTGCTCTTATGAGGTCACTGAAACAGATAAAACCAGCAATGTGAAAGAATGTATTGTTGATTTGTCTTTGTCATGTACACATGTTATGTGTTTTAGGAAAATGAGACACAAGTCACAACAATTGGATTTTGAGATACCATAATATTTGAAAAGATGAGACCGAGGGGATTCCAATGATTGTAAACATTAAGGACAACTAATACATACTTCTATCTTTTCAGTTTGCTTTTTCTATTTTTGAAAAGAAACTTTGCAATTTTTCTGAGTGGACAACTACTAGTAAAGTTACTAAATATACTCCATAGGATGATCTAGGAAATGCATAGATATATCTAATTAACTGTCTTGAAATTTGGTACTTGTTTTTATACAACCATAAGGACAAGACAGCCCAAAGACGAGATCTTGTCATCTTTGAAAAATATCATTTTTGCGACTTGTGAATCATTTTCCTAAATCACATCACATATGTTGCTGAACTATAATACAAGGAATATAAGCTGTCCTTCTGCTTAGCAGATCTTGCGACCTTTGAGGCCTTAGATAAAACAAATAACAAATGAACAATCATGCTGTTTATAAGTTAGTCATTTGTGGTTATGAATTTGAAAAAACAAGCTTATAACAGGTTTCACCTTAACTCCTTGTTTAAGCGGATTGTGTGATATGTCCACAGCTGTTAATATAATATGTCAATATCACCTAAAAGCATAAGTATTTGATTTCAGTAAGAAGGGAACAGATCCGAAGTGCTTTTTTGGCGAGCATTGTTCAAACCTTGTCCTTGGTGATTGACCCATGTTACAGAACAATTAAAACAACAACAAGAGGAACAGACTGTTTGTATTGCTGACCCTGGTATATAAGGTGGAATGGCATAGCTAAGCCTTTCCCGCACGTTCTATACAGGATGTCCCTGATATTAGCCAGAATTGTGATCATATATCTGATAGCACAGATAAGGGATTTTAGCGCAATCCTAATCAATGATTGGCAATATTCTGGTCAATCCACTGATATATCAAAATAATAAATATATAATTGACATGTTAAATCTGGAAATTCAAAGGAAACTTACGCATTGTCTTCTTGAGAAAGATAGTATGTGCGGTAGGAGTAGGAACCACTTGCAAGTGCGATGACAACTAGGTGTACAAATATTTCATGGTTATTAATGGCACTTTCAAAACAATGGCAATTACTTAAGAGGACTTATGAAAGTTAAAGCATGGTATCAAAGAAGTAAAGTTCAAAATTGAATAATTATTTGTGCTCAATTATAACTATCCATGTATTATGTATTTTTTCCACAATACAAGTACCCATGTTTTCCACCATGCATTCAGTTCAGCATCCATTGTTACAGCTCTATAAGCTCAAATTCAACATAATCATGTTGGTTGTACATTCTAGGAATAGAGATCACTACAATACACATCAATACACAAGACTAGTATTGTAATGATAGGATATCAAAATTAGTCTCAATATCTTTCAATGGTATTAATGGGGTGATACTGGATAACAACATATCTCTTCTCTCCATTACTGGGAGTGTCAGAAGTATTTTTTGTATTTTGTTTGGCCAGCATAAGAGAGCAAAGAGTCCGAGAGATGTATGTCAACCTGGTTATATTAAATGTCTCTGTGTCATCAATGAGTATTGACATATAATTTAATTTGACTTTACATGGATGTATCAATATTCTCATTCAAAACTAATAATGTATTCTAAACATATTATCAAGTGAGGCCATCATGTTCAGGCTTTGTGAGAACGTTGGTAATAACAACTCAAATACGATGCTCTACCAATTCCTTCCAATTCTTAGACATCTGATATTTATATCTGTATAACATGTAGGACAGAACATGGGGATGTGGAATGGACGTATAATAAAATCTCATTATTGGTTTTGTCAACTACTGAGTTTACTTACTTGCCATTAATAGGAAATGAACACAGATATTCTTCATCTTGCTTGGTGTGAAAATCTCTGGAAGTGAAATAAATAAATTTACATGTACATTGATTGACAAAAAACACTTGCAAGGGTGTTGTGGTGACACAGCTTTTGAGAGTATACTAGCAATGGATAGAGTACAATGACCACTCTCCAACCTATATATCATGACCAATGGATGAGCCTAGACAAAACATTGAATATAATCAGGTAGTATATGACCAGTAGATGACCACTGTCAAGACTATACACTCTCCTTTCTCTGCAATATATTGATAATACTATCTTCAGTACACATATAGGAATCTGTACTAGCAACATACTGTATTTTATATCATTTAATGCCAAAATATGTTTAACAACATATGTTTGTCTTATTTGAATAAAACATCATTAGTGAAACCAACTATACATTAACTGTTAACATGTTGAAGATTCAATGAATGATATCATTCAAATGTTCTAAATTTCAAAGAAGAAATGGTTGCATTGTCAACATATCTACACCCTGGAAAACAGAAATAATTTCACAGAAGGTACCAACTCAGGAGCTTACTCTCTATTCAGCTTGTCGTGAAGTCAGCTGTGGGTAGATATGGTGGCTGTTTTAGCTCCCATACATTTATACTCAGGCTTTTTATTTTTTTTACATCAAACAATACTGACAACTGACATGATGATAGATGATAGTGGGTAGGGAGTGTGTAGGGGGGGGGGGGGGGGTATGGAGGTTACAGGTGAATCAGAGGAATGATTAATGCAGTTATGGAAATTCACAGAGATCACAGGGCTGAACTCAGAGTCCCGCCCCCGTTTATTTACCAGGTTAATACAGTTGTGTTGAATGCTCAGAGACATGTGACGTCTCCACAAAAAACTTTTGTAGATTGTGTGTGTACCATATTACACTTATACAGTGGTTTCTTATATCATCTACCCATTTATCATCATCTACCAAAAGTATCGCATACCAATATGTTGCTGTGTTGTTGTGTAGTTGACATTGATTGATGACTATACTTTACGTAAGGATTCAGCTGGCACACATCTCCACTAGACTGGCAACATTTCTTGGCGTTTTATTTGCAGATTTACGGAAGTTGTAAATATGGCGTTTGGGTAGATAAATGTAAATCATTAATTACAATTAATGTACAATAAATGTGATCTCTGTGGGGGCGTTCAACCCTCCATGTGACATCTGATATGATTGCAGTTGGTGTTAACCTCAGCAGGACAGATTGGCAGGACAGTGTGGCTTTAAGATGAAAACTCTGATTATCTCACTAAGAATCTGGTCTTGCTGCAGCTTCTCTAGTAATACATCACCAACCTTTCATGGCTGTGTTATGTAACACCTCAGCCCACCTCAGCCCATAGGTCTGATTACAGTACAACCCTGAGCAAAAGGACTATATCAATAAGAGTCAGGATATTATATAGTCTTTCCAATACATAACATTAATTGTTCCTTGACCATCTGATCTGATAGGCTCTGAGACTGAACTTAATGTCCAGGCTGTATTTGAATGAAATGTTGGCAACGCATTTGATTAAAATGTTTAATAACACAATGCAGTACATTCTCTATATTTTATATTTCCTGCATATAACAATGTTAAATATTCCTAGGGAAGGCAACGATGGCCTGGGCCGGGTGCTTGCCCAATAGAGACCAATGTGGAAAATGTCATTTAAAATCTCAAAATCTCAAAAAGCACACAGTCCTCCAATGTGGACTTTTCGGGAATGTTTTCCCATGTGTCCCACATGATATATCCCAAAATCAACTTTACAGCTATTTCATTCCGGATTTGGCCAAAGATATACCTAAAGTGCCTGTACTATATCTTCTATACCTTCTCTCACTTTGTTTGGATTCATTCATGTTTTATCCTTTTGAATACATTTCATGTGTGAAGAATCAAATAGCAGAATCAAAGTAACAGTTTTCTAGCTGTAACAATTTTAGCTCTTTTAGAGTCTTTCGCAAACTTGTATATTGTTACATTTCTGAGAGGAAACATAGGAGAAATCTGCTTGCAGTATACTACAGATGATTGGCTTCTCAACTGCAGTGAAACAGATGTGTAAGTAACACAAGATCTAAAAATGTTAGAACTCAGAATGCATGAATAGTTCATAGAGTAAACTTACTCACATTATTTCCCCTTCCCCTGCACCCAAGCCAGAAGACATGTACATGATATGAGTTATTTATTTAACAAAACACACTTATCCTTCCTCTCATAGCCCTGTCCTTCCCCTCCCCCCCCCCTCCACACACTCACTTACACCCCTCCAAACCCGTTCGTAATGCAGAGACAGTGGGGATAAAGATACAAGAGATACTTAAGGGAGGGGGGAGGGTAGGAGGAATGAAGGAATGGAGGTGAAGGAGGGGGAGAAGTACGAAAGTACGAAAGTAATGTAATGTACCTGTAATTTTCCCCACACATGTTATCTTTCTATAAATGCACATATATACATACCCCTCCCCCCAGTCCGTCCCTCCAACACCAACTCATACCTACCAACCCCCAATGCCCCAATTGAGAAGAAAATGTTGCATAGAATGTAAGGAGAGAGACGATAGGGATCAACAACAAGATACTGGAGGGAGGGAGGAAAAGAAGCAGAGAGGTGGGAGTAGGTGGCAGAGAGAGAGAGCATGTGGAGAAAATTACAAGTGTACTCTTGAGATCACAAACCTGGATGAATACAGAGCCCCCTCCCTCCCTGCTCCAACACACACACACTCTTCATTCCAGTTACTGGGTTAATCGCTGTGTTGTATTGTCAGAGATATCTTAGGTCTCAACAGAAAGTACCATAGATATATCTGTCTGCCTTATTACATTCATACAATAATATCACTATAATCTGTATACATTCATATAAAAATACCACTATAATCTGTATAAATTTAGAACTCTAATACATATAACATCTATCTACAGATTTATTTGCTTCAAAGACCATTCCAGACTTAAACAGGGCTATTGAGATCATATGACGATTCATCTTCTTCAACAAAAGTATCACATACCAATGTTTCATTGTGTAGTTGACATTGATGGATGACTATAGTTTATGTAAGCATTCATATAACACACATCCCCACCAGACTGGAGACGTTTTAATTGCATTTCCTTTCAGTTGTGTCTCTGAGCTGTCAGAAATCCCTCCAAAAAGTACTCAGATATTAATCGCTCAGAGGATTTTTGCTGGCTTCCATTCTTCTGCCTTTGTATTTTTGAATAATTCTATCTAAGATGTATTTGGCCATCAATCAATGACATGAATAATAGGTGGGCAATTACCAAAGAAATGTTAAAGGTTACATCTACCCACCCTTCACCTATATTTGTGAGGTATAATTGCATGTGTGCTGAGCCATAAGGCCAAGCATTTTGCGAGGGAATGTTGTGTTCATCACAGTCCTGCTAAGGCCACAAATAATAGGTGTGTTTCCAATTTATCTGGCTAAAAACTACGTCAAAACAAATTTTAGGTAGGGGAACGTTTTTCTAGGTAAGTGGGGTAAATCGAGACACACCTATTTTTTGTTTGCCTAATGTAGTAGGTATATTGTGGTAAAGAGGTAGAAGGCAGCCCTCGTAGCTCAGATAGTTTACCATATTATTGATTTTTGCGTCTATTTGATCATACAATACATGGAATTACCTCTCAAAAGGCGCATAATTTGTATGCCCATGTATATTATGGTTTACCATGTAAAATTGCTTTAAATCATGTTTTGGAATGGTACCATTTTCTTTTTCTACATTAGACAAGTATTTTTTTAAAAATTACATTCAAATGGTCAAATTATTATTGTAGTGGGTCCGCCACCCCGAATACATCATAACATTAACATTGCCATCCATCTACAGCTACAACCAGGCTATGACAGCGAGGGCACTTTGACTGGAGCTGGAGACAACCACTAGTTCCACGCTCCAACGGGCAGTAGGCAGAGAATCCTACTACCTCCGCAAGGGGATCCGGTCTTTGCTTAACACTAGTGACTTGTGCCACACCACGGACTGAGATACTTCTGTTGTTCAAATTAAGCACCCTAATTCAGAGACAATACCATTGTAACTGTATAACTTGGGTAATAAACGCAGTTCAAATGAATTCCTTTCGTTTTCGTGAATCTTTCCCGAATTTCGTAAACTTGTGCCCACAAATCTGCGGTTCACTACATTGGTGCTGTGAGCCTAGGGCTGAGTAGGGAATTCCCAAAAGCTTTTGTGTTATGCTGATTATGGGGCTGATGACTGGGATACTTATATCCCATGCATCGCAGCAGCCTATAATAATACCAGAAAAGTGAGCATGGGCTGTACCCCAAACGCCATAGTTTTTGGAACGGAGGCATATAGACCAGCGGATTTAATCCATTGTGTACCTCAGGTTCAGGCTTCATTGAGGATCTTCATAGAAATTGGTCAAATTATTATTGTAAATCAATTTCAGGTCTCAATGGAACTGCAATACTGTTGAAATGGGGGCTAGCTGGCAGAAAGATTGGAGAGTTCTGTATCTGAAGGGACAGGACGACAGATAGTTTACTTAAACAATTTCGAGACTGATTCTCAAATATTCGGAGCCTCTCACAGAAGCAGGGGTCTTATCTGTGAACATACATGCTCTGCAGAGGGGGCAAGCAGTGTCTAACCAACAGGTTGTGGCGGACATCTGACCCATACATGTGAAGTCAGTTTATATTGTAGAAAAACAATATTTGTCTAGAGTCGAAATAACCGGGAAGACTTGGTTGGAGGGGGCCCCTCAGCAACCCCAAGTTCACCCTAGTCCATACTTGAATGACCATTGACTTGTAGATTATGATAATCTCTTATGATGATTTAATACAGTTATGCCTAATAATATACCAGATCTTACATCATGTACCCACATATCTTTCCCGCCACCCCTTTCCCTGTGGAACTAATGAGTAGTTCTCCATGGAGTTGAGTGAGGCTGAGGACACAGCAACATATTTACACTCATGATTTTACCATGTATAACCAGACCAAATGAAATCATTAAATGAATCTCTTCTCGAAATCTTACAGACACTACCATACCACACATATCTAACCTAGATACTGGTGGCAAGTATCACATTCTAGCACTGCCTGTATTTTAATACACACACAAAAATAAAATATATGCAAAGATACACAGACAACCAATATATATGGCCAAGGCCAGCGAACGGACTACATAAAAGTGACTTCTATTAGTCATGCTATAACTCAAGAATGACAAACCCTACCTATTTTTCTCTTATACCCACCTCTCTCAGACATATTGTTCTATGTATAAACATGGTTTCAAACATTTGGTGCAATTCCTTATTTTAAAATTTGAATGATATTAATTTTTAGTCATTTTTTGTGTCTCTACGACGCATTTCTTCTCTAAGATGAAATCATATTAAAAAATTTTAAATATAGAAATTTCAAAAGCTGGGACATAACCTGAACATCTATCCTACCATACCATCACAACAAAATACGTATATTCCCACACCAAAACATATGGTTGTCCTTTCACCTCATCAAGGAAGCAAAAAACATGACTTTGGCTAATCCTGTCATGTCTCTACAACGCTTTTAAAAACGTCCGCATTTTGAGGCAAATGAGCCAAAATTTTAGGAAATAACATTTTTATAATCTATAGATAAATGATGCTCCTACCAAAAAAAATTAGAATTTTTATACATTTTTTGTTTTTATTTTTCTTTGAATTAAAAATGTCTCTACAACGCAACCTTACAGTGTTTTTCTATTGGCATGTAACAGCATTATTTCTGCTTGACTCAAGCTATGCCATCCAATATAGATAGATTCAAGCCTTTTCTTGATAAAAAATCAAATATAAACACTTAAAAATAGGCAACATTGATATTCAATATGTTCGGTATTTGTCTCTACGATGGGGGCATCGTAGAGACATTTGTCTCTACGATGGGGGCGTCGTAGAGACACAAATGAGACAAATAACATAATTATGTGACTGAATCGTATTGATTCTGATGTATTGAAGTTCTTAGACAGGTTTTATGGGTGTATGGGGTGAAGAAGAAGGGGGGGGGGCGGAATGATTGGGTCTTTTTCAAAAGAATAAAATATTTTTGTTTTTCATTTATTTTACTCTTCGTTTCTCCCACTTCTGTCCCCTCCCTTCCTTCTGACTCATATGTCTCTCATTTGTTCACCAACTATCTCTTCCTCTCCCATCCCCTCCCCCTACCCCCCCCCCCCTCCGGCTCTACACACATCAAAACTTATATCATAACTCTCTCTCTCCTCCAATCGCATACTTGTCCTCCTCCACCTCCTCCATCACCTCATTATAGTCACTGAGGTGTCAGTTGCATAAAAATAAATGTTTGTTTGTTTGTTTTAATTTTTATTGTAAGCTCTCATACATGCATGATATTTTCAGCCTATATTTTTGTTCAAAAAGAAAAAAGACATTACCTTGAAATACATGTTAATCACAACATCAATTAGAAGCAGATCCTACAAAATTACAAGTCTATATGTCTATAACGAACATCTACCTTCAGAATTATCACATACATATAGCATACATAAATGCATATTAACAAGTAACTAAATTAAAAACTGAATGGCCTCAAGATTTCACTCATTAATATGACGATGTTACACATATCTCCCTTGCCCAAAAAGATCACCTTCTCACACATAATGCAACAGCAATTTGTGATTCGAAGCTATCTTTTCACCTCTTTTTGGTTTAACACTGATTTCCCCAATAGTGCGGTCCAAACAAGTTTTGGTCCCAATCTCCCTACCAATATTATGACACCAAAGTGGTGATTTGAAGCTCTTTTTCATGTTATATTCTCTTTAACACTGAATTCACCAATAGTACGGTACAAACAATTATGAAGTCTCTCTCGCAGCAAGAGGTTCACTTCTATTATGTATATTATTTTCTGCTTACTATCCCATGTATATAATCAACCTTTAACCCAAGCTGGGTTCCGCCGTAAAATCCTACTCCTCTTGGAGGTGATGTATCCAGTGGAAATAAAACCTTTAAAAAAAAAACATTGTTTCTCCCACTTCTGTCCTCTCCCCCTTTCTGACTGACATGTATGTCCCTCATTCGTACACCATCCCCCTCTTCCTCTCCAATCCTCTCAACAATCTTTCATCAGATGTGATGTGTTTCAGGAAATTGAGTCACAAGTCGCAAAAGTCCTGAATATTTTATTCAGGACTAATAAACATTTTTATACATCGAGCATAAATATTCTCAGAGAAGCCTGATGGTTTACAACTGTGTCATTATTTCTGACCTGTTTTTTACATAAACTTTCATCATTACTAATAGTATCCTATACGAGTTGTACAATACAAAGTAAAAAGTGAAACAAACCAATATGATATACCTATATATGTCATATATTCGGTCTGCAAGTTAAAATAACCCTCCACCAATGCCGTGCTCCTACATATAACCCTTTGTTCAACATATCATTATGAACAATCTTAACATCATTCAGGGACATTGTCCAGGAAATACATTTAATCACATAGGCTCATAGTAGGTCTAGCATCTCTATACTCCCTCCATTGATTATAGCACAACCACACTGTACATACAGGTTCTTCATTACCTTATAATACCCCTCTAGTCTCAATACATTCACATTTCGACTCTCCCCGATTGGGAAAAGGAGTACTGATGTTTCTTTCTGATTAAAGATTTCAAGATTATTATGATCATTTTCTGCTCTTATTTTCTCTGGTAGGTCGTTCTAAATGTTTTAAAATTCACATCTATTCACATATTCTCAAGAGATCTCTAAGATGGAATGTTCTCCCCTTTGGTTAAAACAGACGATGAATTAACTCAAATATTCTTATATAATGTATAGTGTCCAGTCCAAACAATGAATGTAGAGGGCGCTTGGGCATATTATGTTTGAAGCGTACACATTCTCACTACACTGCCAACTATATAAAGAAAAACAAACTGTTGCCAAATCATTTATAGCAATGCTGTGAACTAAGCATCATGAAACCTTTGGAAGCGGCTCTCATTAGCTAGAGGTAACCCTTCCTTTTTTATTACACCTACAAGTGATCTGTGATCTTCAAAACACCAACAATGTTATGTTTATATTATTGCTTTAAAAATTGTGAACTATGTATAACACATTTATTATACGATGTACATACTGGAGAAGGTGGGTCATACTAGTAAAAGTGGCTACCCTACCAGACCTAATATCAAACCTCAAATCAAAGTTAAAACTTTACTTGTATCTGGTATAAAATAGTCATTGATGTACATAACTGTGTTGTTCAACCAATAATATAAATACATGCTCCCACAAGCTGGGTTCCACCAAAAGATTCTACTCTCATTGGAGGTGTAGTACCCAGTGAAAATAAAATCTTAAAAAAACAAAAAAAAACAGGGCGGGGGATACACATGGTAGTGTTACACATGACAGTGTTACAAATGGTGGTGTAACACATGGCAGTGTTACACATGGTATTGTAACACATGGCAGTGTTACACATGGTTCATGGTTACACATGTTACACATGGTTCATTACTCATGGTAGTGCTACACATGGCAATGTTACACATGGTGGTGTTACACATGGCAGTGCTACATATGACAGTGTTACACATGGTGGTGTTACACATGGTGATGTTACACATTGTATTGTTACACATAGTAGTGTTACACATGGTAGTGTTACCCATTTCGGTGTTACCCATGGCGGTGTTACACATGGCGGTGTTACACATGACAGTGTTACATATGGTGGTATAACAGATGGCAGTGTTACACATGGTGGTGTAACACATGGCAGTGTTACACATGGTGGTGTTACTCATGGTAGTGCTACACATGGCAATGTTACACATGGTGGTGTTACACATGGCAGTGTTACACATGGTGGTGTAACACATGGTGGTGTTACACATGGCAGTGTTACACATGGCAGTGCTACACTAGGCAGTGTTACACATGGCAGTGTTACACATGGTGATGTTGCACATGGCAGTGTTACAAATGGCGGTGTTACACATGGCAGTGTTACACATGGCAGTGTTACACATGTAGATATTACACATGACAGTGTTACATATGCATATGTTACTTATGGCAGTGTTACACATGGCAGTGTTACACAGGGAGGTTACATATGGATGTTACACATGGCGGTGTTACACATGGTGGTGTTACACATGGCAGTGTTACAGATGCAGATGTTACACATGATGGTGTTACACATGGCGGTGTTACACCAAGTTAACATGGTTTGTTATATTTCGAGTGATAGAATGACTGACTATATATCAGAGGGTGACAAAACCCATTTCCAATAATTGTTCACTCATTTCATTGCTGACCCTGTCATAAAGAATAAAGTTGGTTTATGATTGTTTTTGTCATGTTCTCACTTCTGACATGTGTGAGGGTAAGCACAATCATTCCTGACCCTTTCCAATCATTTCCTACCATTTAAGAGACAGTGTAAAAACTGATTTCCAGCCAATGTCTCTACAATGAGAAGTGTCTCAACAACGCATTTTGAGCTATTAATTAGCTCCGTGAGTAAATATTTTCTTATAATTGTTTTTGTCATGTAATCACTTCTGCCATGTCTGAGGTTGAGCAAAACAATTCCTGACCATTTCCAATCATATCTGACTATTTCAAAGACATTGTAAAAACTGTTTCCCAGGCAATGTCTCTACGATGGGATGTCTCTACAACGCATTTTGAGTTATTGATTGGCTCCAGGAGTAAATATTGTGTATGATTGTTTTTGTCATATATTCACATCTGACATGTCTAAGGTTGGGCAAAACCATTCCTGGCCATTTCCAATCATTTCCTACCATTTCAGAGACGTTATAAAAAATGTTTCCATGCCAATGTCTCTACGATGGCCTGTGTCTCTACAACGCATTTTTACTTATTGATTGATTCTAAGAGTTAAAATTGATTGACACTCCCAATATTTGCTGAAATGGTTGACTGTATGTGAGGCACTGTGCAGGTCGAGAATTAGCTAATTTTATAGCTAATTTGTCTCCCAATAATAGAATTTGCATATTGACATATTAATTGACCTTTTTTTGCTGACACTGTCATAACAAATACATATTGTTTATGATATATTAGGTCATGGAATCCCCCCTGACATGTCTGAGAGTGAGCACAATCATTTCTGACCATTTCCAATCATATTCAACCATCTCAGAGACATGTAAAAAACTGTTTTCCAGACAATGTCTCTACGATGGCATGTGTCTCTACAACGCATTTTGAATTATTGATTGATTCCAAGAGTTAATATTGATTTTCACTCCCAAAATGTTGTGAAATGGTTGACTGCCTGTGGGGTAGTGTGCAGATCAGGAATTAGCTCATTTTAACAGTAATTTGTCTCCCAAAAAGGAAATTTGAATATCAAAATATTAATTGACCCATTACAGCTGACCCTGTCATAACAAATAAATATTCTTTATGAATCTTTTTATAATGGAATCGCTTTTTACCAGTCTGAGAGTGACCACAACCATTTCTGACCATTTCCAATCATATTCAACCATTTCAGAGACATGTAAAAAACTATTTTCCAGGCAATGTCTCTACGATGGCAAGTGTCTCTACAACGCATTTTGAATTATTGATTGATTCCAAGAGTTAAAATTGATTTTCATTTCCAAAATGTTGTGAAACGGTTGACTGCATGTTGGGTAGTGTGCAGATCAGAAATTAGATCATTTCAAAGGTAATTTGTCTCCCCAAAATGATATTTGAATATTGAAATATTAATTGACCCATTATAGCTGACCCTGTCATAACAAATAAATATCCTTTATGACTCTTTTTGTGATTGAATCGCTTTTTACATGTTTGAGAGTGACCACAACGATTTCTGACCATTTTCAATCATTTTCAACCATTTCAAAGACATGCCAATAACTCATTCCCAGGCAATGTCTCTACGATGGCAAGTGTCTCTACAACGCATTTTGAGTTATTGATTGATTTCAAGAGTTAAAATTGAATTTCCTTTCCAAAATTTTGTGAAATGGCTCACTGCATGTTGGGTAGTAATCAGATCAGGAATTAGCTCATTTCAATGGTAATTTGTCTTCTAAAAATGAAATTTGAATATCAAAATATTAATTGATCTATTATAGCTGACCCTGTCATAACGAATAAATATGCTTCATGACACTTTTAGTCATGGAAAGACTTTTTATATGTGTAAGAGTGAGCACAAGCATTTCTATCCATTTCCAATCATTCTCAACCATTTCAGAGACATGTTAAAAACCCATTCCCAGACAATGTCTCTACGATGGGAAGTGTCTCTACAACGCATTTTTGGTCATTGATTAATTCATAGAGTAACAATTGATTTTCAATCCCAAAATTTTATGAAATGGTTTATTGCATGTGGGGTAGTGTGCAGGACAGGAATTATTAGCTCATTTCAGTGCTTATTTGTCTCCCAATAAAGAAATTTGCATATCAAAATATAAATTAACCTATTATTGCTGACCCTGTAACAATGAATAAATATGGTTCATGACATTATTTGTCATAGTAACACTTCGTACATGTCTGAGAGTGAGCACAATCATTTCTGACCATTTCCAATAATTTTCAACCATTTCAGAGACATTTCCAAAACTGATTCCCAGGCAATGTCTCTACGATGGGCAGTGTCTCTTCAACGCATTTTTGGTTATTGCTTAATTCATAGAGTTAAAATTGATTTTCAGTCCCAAAATTTTATGAAATGATTGGTTGCATAGGGGGTAGTGTGCATGTTTGAAATTAGATCATTTCAATGGTAATTTTTCTCCAAATAAGGAAATATGCAAACTGATAAATTAATTAACCTATTATGATTGACCCTGTCATAACAAATAAATAAGATTAATGGTTCTTTTTGTCATGGAATTACTTGTCACATGTCTGCGAATGAGCACAGCCATTTCTGACCATTTCCAATCATTTTCAACCATTTCAGAGACATCTTAAAAACTCATTCCTAGACAATGTCTCTACGATGGCAAGTGTCTCTACAACGCATTTTTGGTTATTGATTGATTCATACAGTTAAAATTGATTTTCAGTCCCAACATTTTGTGAAATGATTGGTTGCATAGGGGGTAGTGTGCATGGTTGCAATTGGCTCATTTCATTGGTAATTTGTCTCCAAATAAGGAAATATGCAAACTGATAAATTAATAAACCTATTATGATTGACCCTGTCATAACAAATAAATATGGTATATGGGTTTTTTTGTCATGGTATCACTTCTCACATGTCTGAGAGTGGGCACAACCATTTCTAACCATTTCTAGTCATTTTCAACCATTTCAGAGACATGTCAATAACTCATTTCCAGGCAATGTCTCTACGATGGCATGTGTCTCTACAACGCATTTTGAGTAATTGATTGATTCCTAGAGTTGAAATTGCTTTTTATTCCCAACATTTTGTGAAATGGTTGACTGAATGTGGGATATTGTGCATGTTTGAAATTAACTCATTTCAATGTTAATTTGTCTCCAAATAATGAAATTCGCATATTGATATATTAATTGACCTTTTATGGCTGACCCTGTCATAACAAATAAATATGGTTTATGGGTTTTTTTGTCATGGAATCACTTTTCACATGTCTGAGAGTGAGCACAACCATTTCTAACCATTTCCAATCATTTTCAACCATTTCAGAGACATGTTAAAAACCCATACCCAGATAATGTCTCTACGATGGCATGTGTCTCTACAACGCATTTTGGGTTATTGATTGATTCATAGAGTAAAAATTGTTTTTCATTCCCAAAATTTTGTGAAATGATTGACTGCATATGGGTTAGTGTGCATGTTTGGAATTAGCTCATTTCAATGTTAATTTGTCTCCAAATAATTAAATTCGGATATTGATATATTAATTGACCTTTTATGGCTGACCCTGACATAACAAATAAATATGGTTTATGGTTTTTTTTGTTATGATATCACTTCTCACATGTCTGAGAATGAGCACAACCATTTTGGACCATTTCCAAGCATTTGCATGGTTGTTAGAACTGTTTCATTTGACATGGTACCATTGCCTTAATATGTCTCTACAACGCAGTGTCTCTACAACGCAGAATGTCTCTACAACGCATGCTGTGTCTCTACAACGCAACATTTTTATTTCTTTGATAATTCCTGTGTCAATTACTTTATCACTACAATTTTGGGGGGATTGATAGACCATGGCCATACCTACACTTTAGAGGCAGAAACTTGATCATCAGCAATATTCGGATCTTGTTATTAAAAACAAATCAAGGTCTAATTTGTATCAGAGAAAAATGAAAATGATGTGCAAAGTTCAATTGCTCCTAGTATTTTACAAAAAGTGCCTACATTCTTTATACTTGAGGATCATGCAGGTATAAGTGTCCACCTTTCGAAAATATATAAGGATCTTTGGTTTATTGAAGTTTTCTGGGGTAATTAGGGGTAATTAAACTCCAAGGTAGGGTGGGCGTCGTAGAGACATTGATTTTGATAAGTATGTTTGAACAGCCATAACTCAATGGTTTTTAATTCAAAGTCTTGCCAAATTGAGAATCAATAGGCCCAAACTATCTACTTTAGACCTGCAAAAGGAGAATTGATTCTGAAAACTTTGGTCCGACGGTTTTGACAGCATGAAATGTAGTCCGTTCGCTGGCCCTGGTCATATTCATTTAGATGGGATAGAGCAATTCTACATACAGTACACACACCACCTCCTCTGCCTACCAGTTGTCACCTCTCCACCGATCTATATGATGGTATATTTATATGATGAACTTCTGAATGTTATGAAAAAAAGAGTCTATCATACTTGGGCTTACTATTTTTTAGTTTACATCAAATGCCACTGACACCTGTCATCATAATAATACATTGAGTTAAATAATTGCATCAATGAAAAATATGATAACTCAAAGAAGTTTCTTACAACTAGGTCTGTCCACCAAAACATGTAAATGATGAGGTTCTTGTGGCACACCCCTGCTTCTGCGAAAATGATTCCTTGCCAGATATTAGCCCCTGGATGGACTTTCCCATGATCCTAATGCAGTAATTTGTATTTTTGGTAAGATATGGTATAAGTATGGACTTCTGAATTCAATAAAAAAAACTCTATATCTCATGCCAACATCAACATCATAGCAACAGCTCCAATTATTTGACTTTTTATGGTCCATTAATTATAAGCTGTCCCCTATTGAAGAAGATCACTAATAGCCGGTGTAGATAATGTAGCAACGTGCATGGCTCAGGTCATGCACAGGCGAATGCTCCCACTGTATAGGCTGACCCAGTGCAAGTAGCCCACCCGTTCATATGAAAATGCTTTGATTTTCATGCAACAAACTTCATGGGAATCGTTATATCATGCCGAATTGTTTGCTATCCAGAATATAACTCTTCTCCTTGATCTAGTTGTAGTTATTCATGTTTGAACGTCGCCTATGCTCCGCATCATGGATTAAATGCTATCCCATACCCGTAGACCCTGTTTTAATACATAAAACATCTATCTACAGATTTATTATCGAACGTTAATACATAAAACATCTATCTACAGATTTATTTGCTTCCGAGACCATTCCAGACATAGATAGTTTCATCTATGAATACCGACATATACGAGTATAACTTATGTAAACCATATCATATGACCATTTATCTTCCTCAAAAAAAGGTAAGGCATACCAATGTGTTGTGTAGTTGACATTGATGGATGACAATAGTTTATATAAGCGTTCATATATCACACATCTCCACCCGACTGGAAACGTTTTAATTGCATTTCTTTTCAGTTGTGTCTCAGAGCTGTCAGAAATCCCTCAAAAAAAGTACTCAGAGGATAATAACACCACAGATTTTTGACAGCTCCCAATCTTCTGCCTTTGTATTGTCGAATAATTTCTATCTAAGATGTAATTGGCCATCAATCAATGACATGAATAATTGGTGGGCAATTACCCTCTACCTACATCTGTGAGGAATAATTGCATGTACCTTAAGGGCATGAGGCCATGCATATTGCATCACCCAATACGGACATTGCTGCATGGTACGCAAGCACACGGCAAGGGACTGGCCGCGTGGTACTCTACCACGGCAATTGTTTCACTGAAATACCTGTACAAGCTGCAAAGAGCGACCAGGTGGTGTGGGGAAGGCTAAGCCTGCCAGTCGGCGCAACCCCGCCTAAAGTAGTGCGCAGCGAAGCATGACATGACGTCATAGACAATCAAGGGGTTTTCCCAGTGCATGCATTGCTTGATAAAGATGATTGCGGAGTTGCCTTGATGGAAATGTATGAAAAAAAGGATCCACGCAAAGGCCTAAAAAAGCCAGGTTTGATATCGGCTATAGGAGAAAAATAAAGAACCAAATAGATAATTACTGCTAGACTGTTATTCTAAAAATGCCCCTCAATATGTATACATGTAATTCTTAGCTTTATCCTATGTAAAATGGGCGCATTAGAAGAATCCAGGCAACTGGGATAATGCTAAGCCAGTGGAAATTAAATCCAGTGGAAATAAAAAATGTCCAACGTTTTTTTACTTTGAAAAGCACAACGTTAAAACCCTGTGTCTTGTCGCCATGTATAGAGTCCAAGATCGGTATAATTATACTGTGAATTTCTATTACAATCATCATTTCATTTTGTTCTCATTTATGAATTATCTCCTTATTAAGCAGTTTATTCATATCGTGGCTACAGGGCCAATCCCATCCGCCCTGGAGCCATTCAGAAGGCCATGGTGAGAGTTTCAAGAGCCTTTTTCCGTTTATTTATATCTTTATGTGTCGCTGATCTAGAGGCCATAAACCGGCGGTTAACTCTTACCCGCCCACCCGACAAAAGTTATTACACCTTTGGGGAGGGTGTGGGGTGAGGGGGGGGGGGGGTAAAAAGCTTAAGGTATCCTAGATGCTTGAGAGTAGTTTTGTGGTGCGTTTTCACGCACTGTTCAGGAATTGCTGAGAACTTATATTGTGCTAAATATATTTCTATATATATATGCTCCAAATGACGTTCTTCTAAAACAATTTATTATGGCAATATGAATGCAAATGGTATAGGGGGTATATTGTGGCATACCTGGTATGGCTGGAAAGGAACGACTAGGACACACATTGAAACAGTTGTTACATGTTCAAGACTCTATGTTAACTTCTGGGAACCATGTCGACCACCACATATATGTGATATGTTGCAGGAAAATGAGTCAAAAGTCGCAAAAAATGGATTTTGAGATATCACCATATTTGAAGAAATGGGATCAAGCCGATTCCAATGATAGTAAACAGTCTAATAACGTAATAAATATTTCTAGATTTTAAGTTTGATATTTTCGTTTTGAAAAACAAGTTTCCAATATTTCTGGGGGTCAATAAAAGTAAGGTAACTAAATGTAGTCCATATGAGGACCTTCGAGACGATAGGATATATTACATAGATTGTCCTGAAATTTGATACATTTATTGATGTAACCATGTAATCAATCCCTAAAAAATTAGAACATTCCAATAATGTGATCTTGTGAAAAAAACACTTTAAATATAACAATTTTGCGACTTATAACTCATTTTCCTGGAACACATCACATATAGATATTGGGTGGGTATTCCTGAGAATTATTGGACATTATCGACCAGAATGAGAGTGATTGGGGATTATACATGCATTTCTATGGTGTGGAAATATTGCCCAAAGCATATATATGTATTACTATGTAAATAGGGCAAGCCCGACGGTTGCAGGGAAGCAGTATAATCAAAAATAAATTTATCATTTTAGCATATAGGCCTACACATTCTCAAGTGTGGACTATTTATATCTGTCGCACAAAGCTAATTACAACATACAATATGAGTTATTATTATTAATTCCCTTTTGTTCCTATAAGCATGTATACAAAGTTAGGGAAAATAATTCTACCTGTTATACTATATAAGTTTTTTGTGTTGATCCCGGGGCCGTATTAAACATAAAGGAATTTCTATCAAAATACAATAGTTCGCTTAAAATAAAAGCAAAATCAGAGTGGGCTACTGTTGCACCTGAATACTACAAAGTAGCGCAAGTATCTATTCACTCTAAATCAACTATAGTTGATTTATATAATTTTACATATGTAATGAGTTATACATTGAACTGCGCGGCTATACCAACGTATTACTAATTTATGCAAATAATTATGTGATATATGGATAATAGTAATAGACATATATCATATAATTCTTATGTTTTGTGAGCGTTATACAATCAGTAGAATATCTAATTGAATGTAAAGTGTGTATATACCTAATATCCGACTTGATTGTTCAATTATATGTATATGAATGAATACCGCACAATATTTATGTTAAGAATCTAATCCACTTACATCAATTTACATAGGGGTACTTTAATTTCTAATGGAATCTGCAATCATTAGAAGTACATAAGTATTGGCATTACAATGGGTCCTGGGTAAGACCTCAATGTGCCTTTTTGTCTCTTTTTCTCTGTATCTCTATCCCTTCTTCTCTATCTCTATTTCCCGGGTAAGATCATAAACTGCCTCCTGCTCAGCTCTTCCGCCCTTGATATAACCATATTAAATGTGTTGATAAGGGCGTATAGCAATCTCACTCACTCACCTAGCTATAAAAGTGGCTTTTGCTGCCACCTAGCGTGATGAATTTGTATGTGTCTGTGACGTCACTGGCAAGTCAGCAGCGCGTAAATCGCGGTCAGGCGAGGGTCCCACCACCACTCCCTGACCCAGTGCGACTCAATTTTCGTCATAAGGTCTATTATCAGTCGGGGTGAGGGAGGTTTTTATTGTTTGCTAAGTAGGCTAATGAAAAATGCAATGATGTAATTAACATACAACTTTCGAAGGCAAAAGGTATGAGCTGTAGGCCCTATCTTGTGTAGAGCTGTATGCGTTATTTATATAGAAATTATGGACAATTTGCCTTCACTGCCAAGATAGCCACGATTGGATTGACTGTTTTGACTGGTGTGCGCTTTCTTGATAGCTTGTTCAAGACTAGGTAATATTTACCTACAAATGGTTTAAATGAACAATCATTGTTATTCAGGTAATGTTGAGTTGAAATAAACTGAAACCAGATGTATGTTTAATTGGATATGACACTTTTTAAAAAACATCCACTGAAACAACTATCAAAAAGATACACTGCAAAACGATTGTAACGGGTAGTTATATAAATAATCTCGATGAGCCCTGCTACGGGAATGATCGTAGCCACTTGGCTATATGTATGTTACACACTTGTATATATTCAGATTTACATATCATCATGGATTTGCAATTCCCCAACCCCTTGAAATTAAACATAGAATATATGTACATAAAACGAAATTGCACCATGTACTACACTATAAACACTGGTATATTCTTAATCCTTCAGAAATATTAGTATGTACTATATGTTCAACACATTATTATCTCGATTTTCAGCCGCTTTTAAGGAGGTGTCTATAATGTTGTTATTTTGTTCATCTTTTATTAAATGTAATGACTGTAAAAAAAGGCTATGATCATTTTACTTATGTCAATGTGAATAGAATATTAAAATCAAGACATAATGACCCCAACTCCTCCCCGCTGGAGTGAGGGTGTAACCCATTGGCATTGATACCTGAATAAAATCATGTTGAAAAAGGATGTATGTGAGGAATGTGTTAACGATTGGCTATGACATTGAAATAAGCTTGGCATGGCACTCATGTTTAGTTTAGTAGTGATGTTATTTTAAAATCAAGTTCATTGTAGTTATTTGTATTGGCCGTTTTTTCCGAAGCAAGGTTGAACTAGAAAAAAGTGGCTTTGGCTGCCACCTAGCGTAATATAAGGCATGTGTTAGTGACGTCATGGTAAGCCACCAGCTGAGAGGCTTGCTAGCCTTTCTCCTTTCACATTACGTCACAAGGTCTATTTTCACTCGGGGTGGGGAAGGGTTATTTTTGGTAAGTATACCCATGCAAAATGCAATGACATAATTACTAACTTAACTACTATCAAAGGAAAGGTCTCAGTCGTATATAGTTTGGCAAGCCTACAGACGTGTTTAAACAATTTGGCCTGTGTACTGACCTGTCACTGAGGACCATTGAAATCATAAACTCTGAAACATGTAAACTTAGGGATATACCTAGGTAAAAATAATATCGATTTTAATATCCTACTATATTTACTTCAAAATATAACTAATATTCAAATCATTTTACCCTATCCTCCCACACAATCTTTGCAAAATAATTAATCTATTCTTCCCAATCAGATGAGCCTTCTGCGGGTATGGGGGCCAGTTTGATTGCAGAAACTGTAGTATATAGCATTAGGCCAACTATGGCCGTTTTCGTTTATATTGCAATGCTAAGGATTATTAAAATCAGTGCTCACAGACAGTGCTCATCAGTATTCCAACCTCGCTCACATTGTCACATTATCCTCATGTATATTGGTATTGTTCCTACATTTACCTTTATACGTCCCCTGCTGAATTCCTTCAATAAAAGCCAGTCAACGAAACCTTCACCCCTTCCCCTCCCGTCCCCCATTAAGTGTTCCCCAACAGGCTATCAAGAAAGCGTGCGCCGGCAAAACAACCAATCATGTATAGCATTGCAATGAAGGCCTATTGTCCATGATTTCAGTGAAACAATTGCCGTGGTAGAGTACCACGCGGCCAGTCCCTTGCCGTGTGCTTGCGTACCATGTGGCAATGTCCGTATTGGGTGACCCAATACGGACATTGCCGCCTTGTACACATGCATACGGCAAGGGACTGGCCGCATGGTAGTCTACCACGGCAATGAGCCCACTGAAATAGCCGTCTGGAATGAACAGCCAAATTAGCTACCAGGTAGCGCTCCGGTCAACCGTATCAACTGACCTGCACAACCAAGCGCCAATGATAGAGTCAGAGGGGTCAGGACCCCTCCTAATAATTCCTCCATGCGCCATTTGTTTTACAACCGATGGTTTATGGAAAATGACAGGTGAAACAAGGATCTCACATAGAGTAATTTAGGTATGCCTTTTCTCCATCGCCGTCATTTATTCCATGAACAACAATAATGAAGACAAAATGAAAATAACAGGATTGGAGTCTACAGACATACTTGTTGGAATGAAGACAGTCCCTTGCCGTATGCTTGTGTACCAGGCGGCAATGTCTTGGGTGCAATAGGAAGAAACGCTGCTTAGGGCTTCCTGAAGTAACATATAATAGTAGTTTTACTTCGAGTATGTGGTAATGTACTGGAATGAAAGAGAAACAGGCGAAACTATTATGAAGTATACATGTCAAATGTGATCCGTTTTAGGAAAATGAGTCATAAGTCGCAAAGTATGGATTTTGAGATATCACCATCATTGAAAAGAGGAGATCAAGCAGATTCCAATGATAGTAGACATGAAGGACATTTAAGAAGTGTTTCTTTATTTTATGTTTGATGTTTTTATTTAAAAAAGAAGAAGTTTGCAATGTTTCTGGATGGGTAATTATCAGTAAAGTAACTAATCATACTCCATACAAAGGCCTTCAAAGCGCAAGGATATATTTAATACAATGTCCCAAAAATTGTTACATGGAAAATTATATGACTCTAAGTGCTAAACCCTCTAAAAATGAAACATTTCATTAAAGAGATCTTGTGGAAAGAACACTATGAAAAATATCAATTTTGCGAGACTTGTGACTCATTTTCCTATAACACATCACAAATGTCAGGTGTCAAATACATAATCAACTTCATCAATTTGTGACTAAAAAGTTAGCCAAATCTACTGATATTTTGACTTTTCTGATCTCAGTCTAACTGATATAGGAGGAAAAACATCATAGATGGAAAACTGGCGAGGCTCCACAAGGGTACATGCTTACTGTTGCTAATAAGTAGTAGTTATAGTTATTGTAATATATCAATTATTATGAAGAACATATACAGCACAATCTGCCCAGAGTCGTCTGATCAGCTCCGTTGTTTTATTATACCAGTATTCACATTCTGAATGCAACCGGGACAAGCACAAAATGAAAATGCATCAGTGGCCTTTAGTATTTGTACCGACAGAGGGACAATAATAATGTGCAGTAATTTAATTTACTACTTGGACCTCACCTGGGCACACCATAACAATCTCCTGTGGATACCAGCAGATACTCGTCGTGCTGAAAGCAATATTATAATGCATTGATATACATAGCAAAGTAATATCATGATTTGTAAGTGTCTTACGTAATAATCTTGATATTCAGATCGGCATTTGAAAGAACCAGGTAAATACTGAAAATAGAGAGGCGGAAAAAGAGAGGTAATGGTTCCCCACCGAGAATTACTGGCTAAAGGTCATTAACATATTAATTGAAAAGTAAATGTAATAATCTTGATCTAAAATTAAGAATTTGAATTTACTAAAATTAATTACTTTGTAAACGGTAGTCCCTAACCAACGGCAATATGATAATGTATTTATTATAAGCCGAAACCTCCACTCCTCTCCATCGACATAATTATGGGAGTATATGGTTTTTTTTGTGAAATGCTCCAGTTAGGACGACAAAAAATATCAACGTCCATTCCAAACTGAAACACAAAAGCGACACATAGGCAATGCGAATACAAATACAATTCGCGGGAATCACCCCTAGCAACGCATACAGACTGACTGCATAAAGTACTGTGGCTCAAAGGTAGGTGGAGAATAATACCTATATTTATATTCACAATAAATATACACCATCATTCCCTAATACCTCCTCAACTAATATCGAGAAAGGTCAGGTAACAGGAAGAATGTCTGACAACGATGCCATGTATGATTACTGCCAAATTAAATAAGTTATGAATACAAGCATAAAATATAGATTCGATATTGAATGTGGGCCCTTGTGGGATAATACCAAGTAGTGGGGTGCCTGGAGGGGCTGTCACTTCAAATTCGTGCAAAAGTTTCGTTCTTGGTATCAAATGAAAGCTTAGGGTCTAAATAACAATTTTGGTCCGTGTGGACAACGATCATCCCACCAGGGGGGCTGTGGGGGCTGTGACAATAGGGGGCTGACCCCCTTTTATATAATTTAGAAAAATTGTTATAACTTTTGATATAATAATCCGATCTGAACATAATTGGTGTCATAAGCTTTGGAATGGAGAGAAGTATCCATATAAGTAAGTATCGTTTAGCTAGGGGGGCCCTGGGGCCCCTCATTTTGGGGGAGGGGCTCATGCCACCTTGACAGTTAAGATGTCAATTCTCAAACTACTAGACCTTCTGAAATAATAGTCCAATTTGAATGCATCTTGTGTTATTAAACTTGTAATGAAGGCACATTATCATATAGTTGCAAATAATAATATAGTAGGGGAGGTATGGTTGCCCCTGTCCCAATTCCAGGACCAGGGCTTGTTTCATCATTATAAGCAAATATGTTCTAACTGCTAGAACTTTACTAATACTAGTCCTATTTGAACATTTGAACTGGTGTAAGTATATATCTAAAGGGGACACAATATCAGCAATCTACAAGTAAAATTATATTGGGGCCCCAGCCCCCCCCCCCCCCCCCCAAACAGAAGGTGCTCAATTCACCATTGCATGTAGGCTGAATATGCTCAAACTGCCATAACTTTGGTAGTAAGTGTCCTATTTAAACATAACTGGTGTCATTGGCAATGAAGGGATCAAACAGTATTTCTAAATATAAAGCTAGGGGGCCAGGGAACCGATTTCCAGTGTGTGTGTATGTGTGTGTGTGTGTGGGGGGGGGGATGCTGTAGCTGAGCAGGTAAAGGAAACATTCATGTAGCAGCTTTATCATGTAAAATACCTAATGGTCTGTGTCTTAATGGTCTGATGCTGTGTCAGTATAGGCTTTGTTTCATACAAAGAGAGGTTCATTACAGTCTGGTACATAATAGCAATAGCAATATATTTGGCTCATTTGATATATAATGAATATTTAAAATGCTTTTCAATTGATAAATAATCCCATGATTTAATGATACACAGCCTGTATGCAGCAGTTCAAGAGCCTTTTGGTGGTGTGACTCCTTTTATTGGAACATGTTTGATACAGTTATTTTTATTTATGCAACCGGTTTTGATCATTTGTAAGCTGCCAGTTACATTGAGAGTATGTAATTTTTTGTTCTGTTTAATTGTTTTATTTGCAATTTAAAAAAAATACTTACTCTACTCTTCAATTATCAGGTAAACTACTAGACCCTCAATTGATTTTGGCATAATAATGTAAAACCAAATCTATCATTCCCAACTAGTTAGGAACCCGCTGGAAGACCTGGAATTAACTTTCAGATGCGGGTCTCCTTTTTGTACAACTCTTTTGTATAAATAAAATATACATGAATTGAAACGGAGAGACATTCTGGGACATTGATGTACTACACCAGTATTATAAGAGCTGAAGGTACAAGAAAAGAAAACTATAAAACCAAAATCTGGTGACTACCATCTGTCATCCTCATTTGTGCCTTTTGTTAAATATAGGCCTATAGAGATCCAATATTTTACATTTGTTTTTTCTTCCTTATTTCTACCATTTCATACCTTAACCTACTCATATCTACAGCATATCTACCCATCATACCACGTAATACAGTATAATATAATTTGGTAGTAATGTATCTTTAGGCTCATGCAATCCAAAATGTTGAACAGTATTCTGCATATTCCCAGCTCCATTCTGCATCTCTACTTTCTTATAATGCATTTCAGTTATATTTTCTTAATATCTGGAGATCCCATCCTCATCCAAAATACTTATTCTCGATCTTTTATAGTTTTTAGATGTACAAGTCTTCTGTTTAGTGTGTTACATTGGTTTGTGTTCACTATATTTATAGATGTGTAATACCTCCCTACTGGAAATGTAACTTGAGTGTGAATATGTATAATCAGGGTGGTTGTGGTGCTCAGGTTTATCATTCTAAATGTATAATATAAATGAAGTCCTACAACATAATGTTCTAGGGGATATGTTTCAGGAAAATGTGTCATAAGTCGCAAAATTGCTATTTTTCAAAGTCTTTTTTTTTACAAGATCACATTATTGGAATGTTCTGATTCTTGGAGAGTTGATCACTTATAGTTATTCCGATCGATGTATGAAATTTTGGGACAATGTATGTAATATATTCCTTCATTTTAAAGGTCCTCATATGGATGACAACATTTAGTTATTTTATTGTTTATTAACCCCAAGGAATATTGGAAACTGTTTTTTTCAAAAACAAAAACATCAAACTTAAAATCCAGGAAGTGTGCAGACCTAGGAGTTCTGCATTCACATATTATAGAAATAGATTGCAGATGCAAGATATATTTTCATGATTAATATGAATCATGAAATTGCCTGCAGCGAACACAAGATTTATTTTCCCATTCTCCTCAATCTCCATGAGAAGAATGGGGGGATTAGAGTAAACATAAAATGTGATGGATCAATGTGAGTGTATACATGTACCCTTCTATATTCCCCTATACCCTAGTGGTTAAAGCTTTGGACTTCCAAGCAGGATTGTGAGTCTGAGTCTCACACATGTAGTTATTGATGCAATTCCCTGTAGATTGGTAAAAGAATTCGACAGTCTAAGATCGAATTAAGGGAGAAAAGTCCGTTGGATGGGGTTTGGCTGTATATAGGTTCTCTGTTATAGAGGTATGGGTGGCGGTCATAAGCTTCTGTTTATTTTTCGTGAAAATGGTTTTTACATGGGCCACAATACGTCTAGAAATACTTATTAGTGTATTAGACTGTTTACTATCATTGGAATCAGCTTGATCTCAGCTTTTCAAATATAATGGTATCTCAAAACTCAGTATCAATAAACAATGAAAATATACCATTACTATAGTACCAAAAGGTTTCCCGTACCCTTGACAAGGAGTTGGGGTGGAAGAATTGAGAATTGAAATCAAATGCCATACTTCACTAATATCTGAATGGCCTAAAATGTTTGTTCATATAATTATATTATTTAGCTGTTCAATTCAGCCCCCGTAGTTAGTTTTCCTCATAGCTGGTATTCTATGGGTTAATGATATACACAATGCTTATTGAATATTGGCAATTGATCCTTATCCTGCCTAACTATGTAATGGTAAATTCAACCCCTTCGTGGGATGGGGCGGGGGCGGGTGGGGGGGGGGGGGTAGGAATGGAAGGGTTGGGGGTCCAGGAGACCTAGCTTAGCAATACCTGTAAAAGTATAAGATAGCCTTTCCTCATTATAAACTCAATGAAACCACTTAATATATTAAATTTTGACATTAATGTAGAGGTCCATGTAGATCGTTCTCCCCGTAGCCTCTGCCCCCCCCCCCCCCAATATTAGATAATTGCCCCCCTGCTGGACAATACATACTAATATTGCTCCTTCTCTTAATTCCAAACTAAATGACACCAGTTGTGTTCAAATGGGACACTTATTCCAAAAGTTATAACATGTTGAACATTTCGCCTGATCTGTAATAATGGATTAGGCCCACTTCCCTTGGAAATAAGGGGGTGGCTCCAGACTCCCTACCATAATATTACTTGTAAATATATTATTTGTCTTCATTAAAGATTTAATAACATGAGATCTGTTCAAATTGGAGAAGTATTACTGTAGTTCTACTAGTTTGAACATTCACACATTAGCTGATGAGGTTAGATAAGACTCTCCCC
This sequence comes from Sthenelais limicola, assembly GCA_942159475.1. Classification (NCBI taxonomy): domain Eukaryota; kingdom Metazoa; phylum Annelida; class Polychaeta; order Phyllodocida; family Sigalionidae; genus Sthenelais; species Sthenelais limicola. Next base: position 107,729,243 of record OW804099.1, read on the forward strand.
TTAATCCAGGGGCCCCAGGGCCCCCTAGCTAATCAATACTTAGTGAATTGGTTTTGTCTCTTCATTCCAAAGCTTATGACACCAATTATGTTCAAATCCGGCTATTATTTCAAAAGTTATTCAAAAATTATTGAAAAGGCGGTCAGCCCCTATTGTCATAGGCCCCCATAGCCCCCCTGGTGGAATGATTGTTGTCCACTCGGACCAAAAATTTTATTCAAACCCTAAGCTTTCATTTGATACCAAGAACGAAACTTTTGCACGATTTTGAAGTGAAAATCAACTTTTGCATTAGCCAGGAACCCCACTAAAGAGACGCCAAGTTATCTCCCACTTCTATTATAAATGGTTGAATGTTTCTACTCTCATCATCCGGTCTACATCTGCCATCACAAATACATGAATAAATTCTTTACTTGAGACTTCTTTACTCAAAATCTTTTTCATCGTTTTAGCATCATTATAGTTATGTATGATCATTATGATCGGGCATCAGAGGACAATAAGTCAAAAGACTGTGATTCCGTTGAAGCATGCATTAATGCGACTTCCAAAAATCCACTTCCCCATCCATCGTTCCGTAGATTATGTCCGCCGGAACAGTCACTTCCGTTCCAAACACTACCATATTGGGCGTACAAGGAGTACTCTTGTGCACGGCCCCCCGGTATGCATGCGCAATACATGGCACCAGCAGATCCCAGTTAATATCTTCGTACTCCGTCAGACATGAGAGTTGCTCCACCAAGACCCTGTTAAACTGTTCTACCTGTCTGTTTGACTGCGGTCTGTACGGCAAGGTCATTAGTTTCTTGATCTCTAACATTTCAAAAAGATTCTTTAACAGCGCCGACCGGAACTCCGGAGCACCATCCGTTTGCAAAGAGATCGGTGGCCAATAACGTAGGATCCACTCTGTGAAGAGCGCCATTGCACAAGTAACCGCAGTATGGTCCGGGAGTGGATAGGCTTCGGCCCATTTTGAAAAATAGTCTGTCACTACCATTACGCAAACATTCCCCCTCGGAGTCTTTCTGAATGGTCCGATTATATCCAGCGCTACACAAATTTATACATTGCAAACTATTCATCTAATTTGATTAATTTAATTGCCTCTGTACTGAGTATGTTCCCCTGCAGCAATAATTGATTAAATACACAGATATTTCATATGAATTGAATTAAATGGATTATTTAGATAGATAGATAGATAGAGCAATCTTTTATTCATCTGTGTGTTACAGGCTGTTGATGAACAGGTCAACAGGCCTCTGGGTACCATTCAGGATTTATACCCAGATCTTCCGGCCGTTCCCTTAGGCTTCTAAATAATTTTGGTTGTGTTATACATTATAAGATATGTGCTATACAGTAAAATATAAGATGCAAAATGCAAAGTACAAGATACGTTCCCCTGACTCTGGGGATAGACATTTACATGGTTTGGCTGCGTAGCACAGTATTTGCAAAGCGCTCCAAATGGTTACATTAAGAATAAAAGTGTGTCCAGGTCTCCATTAAATATTTTTGGGACACAGTTTTGGAATGAATTCCGGTGAAAGAAAATCTACAACGTAGTTAGCATAATTCAGAGGGTTTACAGGATGAAGATGTTTTAATCTAAAAAAACACAAAAATATCCTTGCAAATATTGCTACAGTGAATCTTGTTACTTGTGTAAACAAGCGTGAGTTTCCATTGATAACAAAAACCAATCCGCATAGTCAGACCCAAATCTTCTCTCAACAGTAACTTCATACAGAACCATGCTAGCATACTTTTTTATATGATTTCAATCTACAAGGTAAATTTTGGCCTCTGTTAGAACCAACAACTGTTTTTCACATACATGTGTGCTTTTTTTTAGGAGAGGTTTTATTATAGAGCAACGGTGGAACAACCATGTTTATATTGCTATAGTGCTACGTCACAGGGTCAACACCTGTGACCCCTTCTACAGTTTGGGTCATTCAAGACGGTTGAATGTTACTTTCTTTTAGAAAAAACAAATTGTGATTTTCACTATCAAATGCCGTTTTCTTATGTTGTCATGTTCTGTGGTTGATATTATAGTTGCATCTAGGTTTGGAACATATGAAATACATGTATGTAGCTTATATCATCGTGTAATCTATGTGACAACAAATTTGTGGTACCACTCTAAATGAAATGATGTTAACACAAGGTGACACCTTAACTTTTTCCACATGTGATCTGCTGCATAATCTCCGATATTTGTATGTTCCATGCAAATGTAACATATGTTCGAAATGACAGGTTTCTGAGATTAGCCCAATCCAAAAGGTGACCTGTGCAGGACTCCGGGCTAGTTTAGGCTCTAAGGAAAACCATAACTGCACCCAGCACCCCAACAGCACCCTTACATACTCCTACCCTCCTTAGCATAAATGTCATGAGTTCAGTGTAAAGCTTTGACTCTATACCCCATATTTACAGCGGTTTCACTAGTATTAACTCCGCTTGTGTATGGCCGATGCAATGGGGGGATTTACATGGCCACCATATTTTCACTAATCAAACAAGAATGAATTTCCATACTGAAGGCAAAATATTTGAGTTGTAAGGAGTAAGCTAGATAAATTGTGGTAATACCTTTTTCATCAGTTTTGGTGATACATTTTTAACAAGTTCTGGTGTTACCAGTGAAAGTCAGTAATTCAGTTAGGGTCGTACTAGAAATAAGTTTGGATGACACAATGTGTTATTCCATGTAATTATTACCAGTGAAATTCAACCCTGGTACATGATTTGAACCCATGGCAATGTTGATATACCTTAAGGGAAGGGATCTATCAATTCAGTGTGTTACATCACATATTTTTAAGCAAGATTTTAAAAAAAATCTAGATTGGCAAAAACTTGCCTTTCTCCATATTGAATGACCCCAACCACAGTTGGGGTCACAGACACAACCTTGCCATATGACTCATTTTCACGGAACACCTACTTTCTTTTGTGATCAATGCAAAACGAGAAACCAAGCGGACGCTACAAGATTACTCCTCAGCAGAGTTCAGGAACTGCTTCCCTATGTGGGATTTGTAATGAAATAAAAATACTGATCTTTATTGAGAATATATATGACTTGCAGGGTGGGTATGCCATCACATTTCAACTTCAGACTTCAAGTAAAGGTAAGTGAATAGAGAGTTTGGTGCTTAGGTTCCCCCTACCGTTTCCCTTGGTTGAGATATATTAGTATGGTTTCCTGCAAGAAATCAATTACTCTACATTATTTTGATTTAAGACAAAGCCTTTAAATGTGTCATACCAATCCAAACCAAAATTAAAGGTTTGTATTTCAATGCGTTTTTTTGTTAGGGGCATATAATAGATGGATCAGATTTTCAGTAAATTCTGCTAAATTTGGCTGAAAAATTATGAATGCTCGGTTTATCTGAGTATATTTTGTATCACATTGATTTAAAGTATCTGTTTTCTTATGTTAAACTTCATTTTGAACCTATTTTCTGTCTTAAATGGGGGTAATTTGAGAGGATTGGTGAAGGCGAATTGTATACTTTTTGAAAATCTGACCCAGATACTGAATGGAACTGCTAAATAATAAACCAAAGATTCCACCAGATAAAGTGTGCCATCTGTCAGTAATATAAAATGCGAGTGATTTTTTTTTTAACAATTGTTACAAAAAAACCCACTATCCCTAGGGATTTATGCCAGGGATTTTTTTTTCCAAGATATTGCTGTACTCTAATATTCGCAAGGAAATTCATTTCGTGAGTTAATGGCAAGGTTGGCATGTGCATTATCAATAGAAGTACAGTAGATCCCAACTTGGTATTTTGGAATGAAATCTAATTGATACCAATCCTTTGGCAAAACTATTTCATCAAAAGAGACATAGGTTTTCTTCAGATGCACTTTGCCCTATATCAATATTGGTCTTACCTTTGTGTCTCTAATGGAAGGACAGGGACTTCTTATGTAAGTCTGGTTTGATTTGATTGGGTTCCAACCTTTCGGCCAACGCACATCCTTTATCAAGGAGGATGGGTGTTACATCAAGGTTAATGTTTTCTCAGGTGTGCAAATGTGCACTTTGGTTGCCATTTGTTACCAAATGTTTTAGCCAAAGTAGGAAATGTGCATTCACTATCTTTTTGCCCAAGTCAAAAAGTTACGCTGTTACATAACTATACCATTATCATTATATTATCATAATATATAGCCAAGAAAACAAATATTTCCTGGATCATACATTTTTCTAATGAAATGACACACCTTTCTCAGAACTTTATATCGATTTCAATAGCATTTTACCTTCGTGAGCTGGGATGGTTTGGAAGTAGCTGTCTGTGTTTGTCTCACTGCCGAGACAGCAATGTTTGGTACCAAGGCGAAGACCCTATTTGCACATGAAAACAAAGGCAATAAACTTGCTGTATTCGGAACCTTTCCTTCCAGTGGTAGACATATCCTCTAGCTTTATCCAGACATAGGGACTATATTTAATCTATATTTCGTATATAATTGATGCTTCATTTAATAATCAAACTCATGTTCTTGAACTAAACCCATGCTTTTTGGAGATCATTTTGGAGGTCTTTTCTTGGACATCTAATTGTCATGTATAAGCTGATTATTATCATGAGAGTATGGGATGGACATTGGTCCTAGTGTTTTATGTATTTCTAGTATACTGCCTCTTCAGTCAGTCACTGTCAGCCCAACATCCTTGCATTTGGTTTCTCACAGTGTATGTACATGTGGAATGATTTATTTTACTTCCAGAGATTTCATTCCTGACAAGATGAAGAAGGTGCCTGTTTATTTCCTTTTGATGACAAGTAAGTAATGTATAATAATGTGAAAACCAGTATTGCAGTCACAATCAAATGTTGAGGCCCATTCTATATCAGTGTATTTCGTCCTACATATTTAACTGACATAACCTTGACATGAAGTGAGGATAAGGCATATACATGTATAGATTTGACAAACTATCATGAATTCCATAATTCCATGTGAATCAAGTTCTAAAATGTCACAACGGTAGAAATGTAAGTTCTCTCTTCCTATTTTATTTGAACTGCTATTAACAGCGAATTATGTTCATACTTGTAGTTGTCATTGGGCTTGCAAGTGGTTCATACTCCTACCGCAAGTACTATCTTTATGAAGAAGACAATGCGTAAGTTACATCTCAATTTGGTATTCTTTTAGAAGTCTCCTAGTATTCATTATTGAAATCGATGGCAGAAAGGCATATTTATTTGAATGTTGTCAAAGATTTTAGATGAATTAATGCGTATTTTTTCTTGGAGATCTCAAAAAACATAGCTGACCCAGGGTGTAAACATAATTTGGAAACATATTATTGACCAGTAGTGGGGAAGTAGATTGCTGTATATTGGGAAGACCAGAGATTTAATTGATGTAGACATTAATAAGGTCGTAATAAAGTTGATATTCTTTATTGTAACTCAAGACTTTCGGGATTACTTCCCCTTCTCCAGGAGTGGTATGGAGAGACATGAGAAATTCTAGGTACTGAGGTACATGTATACACGTGTTGTTGTAGTATACTATGGGTACGGTCAGCAGTGCATTTATGTATTCACTGCGGACAGTACCCATAGTAGACATGTATTTTGGTTGTGGTCGTGGTGAGGTTGATTTTTAGTACATATATGTAGGGCGATTTATCAAAAGAAGTCCCATGTCAGCGAAATTGATTTTGCAGTTAGCTATTGGCTGGGTAAGCATCAGGTAAGAGCTTTCCAATGATGTATAGAGCTTAATTTTAGGCCTATCAGGTATGTTTATCCGTTTGTGGTGAGTATTTAAGCATTAGGGCCCCTTCTTAGTTGGACTGTATCGTTCACTGGTGTCAGTAATAGTATTGAAAACGCCTAAGAATGCCATGTCGAGCTGAAACAAAAGTATAACAAAATATAAAATGTTGTTGTGACCCACCAAAATATTATCGACACAAATCCTAAATCCCAATGGAGCAGCAAGACATTCCCTACATTTATCCTACATAATTAGTTATCATATGTAATTAGATATCCGTGTCCTCATACTTACAAAAAAGTACACCTTAAAATACTAAATGAGTATTATACATGCATGTAATGCAAAGAAAAGGCAATAGAGAAAACCATTATTTAAAATTACCTCAATTGATTTGATCATGTTCCGACCGATGAGAGGTGCACTGTTCCACAGTGAACTGGTCTATGCACAGCCCATTGTTAAACAAATGGCAGTTACAACTGAAATGGACCAAATCCTAGATTTCAATTTGCCCAAAACTGACATGTTGACACAAATAATGCATTTTTAACCCTACATTCCACATGAGACAAGTAAGGAATCACAGACATCCAAGTCCCCATGCTTCCAAGTCCCCATGCACAAACAACACCATGCAAGGTAAAACCTTTACCGATCAAATTAAGAACATTTAAAAATACCCACAATATATCTCTCACACATAACATCATTGGAATATAGCTTTGATTGATTTCCAGGGATGTACATAGCATTGTTATCAGATCGCCTCCCCAAGCGCGTCAACACATACAATAGATAAAATGACAGTAGAGTACCAACACTTACCAAAATCTGGAGCATTTTTGCGTTTGTGGTCCAGGACTGCCTGCATGTGGTCAATAATAACAGTTGTAAGTTGTAATTCTTCCTTAGCTTCTTTCTCATTTGTGTCCTGAGTTTCAGGAGGATCTGGGACATCTTGTTCTCCATCCGAGGCAGATTCCAAAGTCTCTTCTTCCTCATTGAACACAAAATATTCTTCAACAAGGTTACTGCATTCAGAGTTGTCAACAACACCTCCCAAATTGGCTCGAGCAATGCCATTAAGAGCTTCTGCGATGGTGGCCTCAGCTTCCATGTTTAAATATTAAAGATTGGTTCATTTAAAACTTTGCTGGAGAGTAAAGCACATCTTGAATCATCTGGAATCGAGGAAGAAGTAGTCGCTTCGATTCAAATCCAAGACCACGCTAGAAGCTGGGGTCAGCCGGAAGTTGATCTTTCCCACTGGCTGGACTAATCACACACTGTATCCACTACATGTGGGCACCCTTGCAATGATTGTTTACCCCAAATGCACTTTGATAGAGCTCTGTGATTGTTAACTTACGCAGGCATTCAAAAGGGAAGACTGCCAATGGACAGAGGAGATTTCCTATAGCTCAATTAATATCCAGAGAGAATCTTACCAATTTATGCACAGAAACCCTTCAAAACATCTAGTTTCCTGGTGTAACAATCGGTTCAGACTCAGACTTATTTGAAAAATGACAATTTTGCACCCCACTTGATGCCAAAAAATATAATTGACCATGTACATTACCAATTTTTCCAGACATCATTCATTTTTTTTCCGTTTCTTTAAATGATTTAGTGATTTCAACAAATTTGTCTTGGAAATCTGTAAAGGAATTAGTTCTATGATCCACAGACATATCTCTCTATACCTTCAAATTATTTGTTGGATCTGTTTCAGCCACATCATAACAGAAATGGAGGAGGAGGCGGCTCAGGAACCAAAAGAGATGCCTGGAAACAAACTGACAAAAGAGGACTCAGAAGACCGTGCAAGGAAGGTTCGGACCGAACTTGAGAAGATGGATAAACCTGAGAGCCAGGGACCTGAAAGCATAGCACAACAGGACACAAAACTTAAGAATGACGGAGTGGAGACCACAACTCGTGCCATGGTAGGTACCTAATTGGTATTATGTTAAAGGACAGTGAGACGGAAATGATATTATGTAAATGTTTATTCTCATTATATCTATGTAGAAATATTTAGCTAGTTTATGTGCAAACTTTGAGTACTGCATATTATGTTTTTGTATTTCTAAGGTAAACCAAAACAAATATATTTAACTGTTTTACAAGGGATTGACCTCCAGATATTTGCTTAATCCCATACATTAAAATATGTGTGTATCTCAAACTCACATTTATTTGCCCTTTGACTACCATACACATGAGAATAGCAATACTTACATTGATCACTGGGAAGATTTACGTATTTGTGTTTGTTTCAGCGTGTGAAGCGAGCAGCCTGCGTGAGACACTGTATCTGTCCATGTCAGTGTCACTATCATTGTTACTAATGATAAGTGAAGAAATGGTACAGTCAACCCTCTGCTAAACTTAAAAAAACAAAACTATGAAAAAAAAATACTTAAATAGAACCTCTCCTTGTTGTGTTTCACTTGTAGATATTAGTCATATCTTGTAGGCAATATGTAAGGCTTGTGGGGCTTGGTAACTTTCCGCTTGTGTTGACACTATACTTTTGCATATTTTTAGTTTTATCAGGGTGAAATAGGAAACACATTAATGGTATGCAATGACAAACGGGGTACCCTGTGGAATGGTACACAATTTAGTTTACTTAAAATCCTTTGTATTTTTATTGGAACCTTAAGTAGAAAAGGGTAATATTTAGGTTGTTTAATGCAGTAATATTGATTATTATGCCACAAAAAGCTGAACAAAATTAATGATATTATGCTTCAGTGGTATCAATATTCTGCATCATGTACAAGAATTTCAAATGTATTTAGGGATTTCAAGAAGCGCTCCACTTGACCATTTTATATGGTGAATATGCGGATTTATAGCTATTAATATTATCATTTATCAAACATTTTCATATTTGGATCGAGAATTCACTGCAGAATGGAATTGCTGCTACACTAGGGAATGACATGTCACTTGGGTGAAGCCTTTTGTGTGTGTGTGGACAGAGGGCTGTTATTCAGTAGCCTTTCATTCATTATCTTGACCTTGCCTTGCTGCCATCAACAATGTTTTTCAGATTCCACCTAAGACTTTAAGCTAACTGATATCATCTCATATTGGCATGCAGAACAAGCACATAATTATATGATGATATAAAGAACAAGTAATTATTTGTTAATGTTGATCAATATGCATTTTCTGAAATCATGGGGAATTCTCCATCGCTATGATATGCACTCTTCCTCTGATGTGTGACTCAATTTGCCTCTTCATTTCTTTTGTTTTTACAAACCCTTTTTTCAACATGGCCTGCCATCTGGGCATCTACAATGCTAAACAAGTGTATAAGTGAATAAGAAACTCAACATAACAATAAAAAGATAATCATATGTGATCAATTTTAGAGAAATGAGTCATAGGTCAGAAAATATGGATTTGGGGATATCACCGTATTTGAAAAGAGGAGATCAAGCTGATTCCAATAATAGTAAACACTGGGAGACCTAATAGGTATTTCTATATGTTAAGTTTGATATTTTTGTTCATGAAATGTTTCTGGGTGGACAATTTACCAGTCAAGTAGCTAAATATACTCCATACGAATGCCTTTAAAACACAAGGATATAATTAATACAATGTTCCAAAATGTGTTACATAGATTCATCTGACTATGAGTGCTACACTCACTAAAAACATTTCAATTCACAGAACATTTCAATAAAGAGATCTTATGAAATAACCCTTTGAAAAATATTAATTTTGTGACTTATGACTCATTTCCCTGAAACGCATCACATATGTCATTTCTCAGTGCAAAAATGAATTTGACAACCTGCATATGGAGTTGAGGACTATGGAGATTCAAATGTGGACATCAAGGGCATTTAGACGTTTCTCATCAATTGGACTGCATCGGAGAGAGTTCAACTAATTCCGCAAAATTGTGATATGTAGACAAAGAAATGACTCAGCAGAACATATTTCACCTCTGAAAACTTTTCATTGGATCAGATTATTGTTTCAGGAAAAAGTCATAAGTCGCAAAATTGATATTTTTCAATGTGATTAATTTACAAGAACCCTTTATTGGAATGTTTGCAGGAGGATGTATAAATTGATGTACCAAATTTCAAGGCTGTCTCAAATATATTCTGATATATATGAGAGGCCACAGAATCAGGCGATTTAGAGAAGCAAGAATGTGTTGCCTAGGCCAATTATAGGCTTCATGCCAAGGCGTTCAGAACTAACACCTTTTGCGTTCGGAACTAACACTTTTTCCGCATTGTTTGTCATCAAGTATAGGCAACAGAAAATGATCCAATATGTTTTAAACACTGATATATGTGTGCTCCTTATGTAAGAAATGTCCAATTGATGTTTTGTAAGCACCCCAGTGTGATTAAATATAGCTTAAGTGATCACGTTCAGAACTAACACATAGCGTTCGGAACATGTTTATTACTCATGGATAAAGAAGTTTAAGTTAGTTAAAAAAGGTATTATTTCTGTGTTTATAATTTTCATATTAAATTATATATGTTATAGGGTCTATTTATCAATACGCCTATCTATATAATCTCTTATTGATACATCGGCAAGTTAAATATGTTGCAAATAAAATTATGTTTACCCATAATTATGGCAATAATATGCATTGCATGGGTTGTTTCCTTATCCAATAGTTTCAGATATGGGGAAAATGAAGGCGTTCGGAAATGATAATTGTTGTCAAATTTCCATTCAATTTACATCTTTGCATTCACTTCATTTTGACAAAATATGAGAGCATAAACACGAGCCAGAAAACAGTTAAGTACTTGTTCTTAATATACAAGGCGAAATATGGATTTATAACAAGGTAGCCCTGATGAAGTTACGTTTGGGATGCTGTTAGGTTCCAAACCCTGTTAGGTTCCAATCCCTGTGAGATTCCGAGCACTATAAGTTATTGCTTAAAAAGCATCTTGAATTTAGCAACACTCAACATCATCCCTATTATTTACATGTATTTGCCACTAACATTTAGTTACAAATAATAACATGTAGTTCCAAAGGTTAGTTCTGCTTGTTAGGTTCCGAACGCCACACTTTAAGTCAATAATATAAATAAGCATGATTGCTGAATGCACACAATACATTACATTTTCCTCACAGACATGGTTATAATGCTAAGTTTGAATATTGCAATAATTTATTTGGGGGTCAAACAATCAGACACACTTCATGAATAAATATCACACAGAAGTTTTGTACAGTAATTAGAGAAAGAAGACCTATCATTGTTTCCATCAGATCCAGTAAATAGTTTCAATTGTGGAATTAAAGCCTTGTGTGTTTCCTAAACACTGGATGATTGTATGAACCAATATAGGTGATCCTGGTTTGGAAGCGTTCGGAACTAACAAGATTGTTGGCCTTTTCTTTGTTTTTTGTGGGACATATCTCAGTAAATATTTAGCCAAAGTTGTTTAAATTGTGTGGACAGTTGTATAGGATTATGCCTAACCTCCTACTAAAGGATCTTTTCTTAATCTTTGTGGACACAAATGTGGTGTATGTTTGAAAGGCATTTGGAGCCTAATGATTTGGTTCTTAGATGGTGAAACTTGAAATGATTTAATTTGTCATTCCAGAAATATTAGAATCATGAATGTTGTCAGTTCTGTTTCATACTCTATAATATATTAGCTACCGATGGAGCCTATTGATAGTTTAAAAACATTTATTTAAAGAATCAATATCTATACCAGAAGTAAGCATTTTGAAAGAAAAATGAAAACAGTGAAAAATATCAAATTAGTCTCAGAAAGAAATAAATGCTCAGATTACAATGAAACTTTCAACATATATTCTTTATAACGTTATCATTTATGGCAACTCAACAATTGAGGGGTGTCCGTCATAGTTTATATTTACGATTATTCTGCAGAATAAAAACATTTTTGGGGTTATTTTGTGGGATTTGACCATATATTATATACATTTCAATTAACTGATGGCCAATCTCTTAGGACTAGGGATTTGATACCAGGCTATTTTTTTAAATCAACATATTTCATTGTGTCCAAGAGAACATTCACCTACAAGCTCTTGAAAGAGGGCGAATGGGTCTTTGAGTTTTCCTCTCCAGTTCAAGCCCATGTAAACATGCCGAAAGCAGCATTACGAAAATGGCCGGTATTCTATGGAAACAAACAATACATGTATTTGGTGTACACAGGTAGAACCACCTAGAAGAAAGCTGTTCAGTGATATATAATGCTTTAAATAGGGTTAACTGAAGAGGCATTTTGTTTGGGGTTTCATTAAGTGAGTTAAAGAAAATTTACAGAATCAAGCCCATGACCTAGTTTTGTTCTGGGTTTCTTACAAAGACCATGTGACTGTGTGGTCCAATCAGGGGGTGAGTTTGGATCTTGTCTCCATCTAGTGTCTAACATCTCAACCAAGTAGCCAGGTAGGGTGGATGTGTAGTGGTTCAACTAGGTAGGGGGGATGTGCAGTGCTTAATATGTTTTGTTTGTCATTCAATTAAGAATAGTCCCACAGTCCTCCAACTAGGCTCGGTTTAAAGGAAATTGTATTACCTTTGATAACAAAAACAACCAACAAAAATGTTTCATTTCCAATCATTTTCTATTTCATGAAGACAAATCATCTTTTTAGCGCATGCATGCTGTCATCAACCCCTGATAATTTGTTTTATACAGAGTATAAAAATATGCGTAACGATTACGCGCGGCGGTGACGCATGCCTGCTAGGAGTGAGATCAGAATGATGCATGTGGTTGAATTCCTTATTTCCTCAGCTTTCTGTAGATATAAAGTGTGTGCATTTAAAAGAATATTTAATATGATACTTAATATCATATTAAGTATTACCAAAGATAATCATTGATTTCTTTTGCTGGAGAATAATAAGGAATAGCATGGCCGAACATGCTCCTGGGCGTTTTGTAGACATTCGTATGGAGTATATATAGGGAAAAAGTGTTATCGTGGTGAAATCAACCCACACTGGATTGATTTCACCACGATTTGGGAAGGCTGTGGCAAATATTTCAATCTTATTTGCAAGGCAACGCCTCAATTCGTTCATGGTGGACAGTGTGTTTTTTTCATGTGAATTACTTAAATATTCTATTGGCCTTAAACAAATAAAATAAAAATAAAATATTCTAAGTCGATGGAACACCAAAACTATAACCGAAGCGATTTTTTTAGAGGTGATATTTATTCAGATGTTTGATATAAATGTTGAGTTGTGATTCCAACGTTTCGGATTCGTGGCGATCCTTCATCAGGGAATGATTGACTTAGTTTTTCTCGGGGGGTATATTAAAAATGTGCAGGATGGTTACCATGGTTACTTGTCAACAACGTTAATGCAGCGATGTGATTGGCTAAGGCGTTTTGGGGGGATAGCGGCGTGAATAATAAGGCTAGAGTTGTGTAGTAAATTTTATTAAGTATAACTTGATGTGGTCCATATGACAACGTTTCTTCAGTGTTGGATGAACAGGTTAAATACTTGTGAAATGTCAGTGGAAATTTTTTTTTTTTAAAAAATAAAATAATTTAAAAAACATTTTCCCGTTTTCTTGAATACCGACCAAAATATCATTCCCACAGGTTTGTGCATATTAAATCATTTGTAGACAACAGAATTACCGTTCACCTGATGTATGAGACGTTATTGTACCCCTAATAGCTTAGAAGTTACAGCCTTTTGGGGAAAGGAATTCAGAGCCAGATTTATTTTTTTCCAGGTAGGGTTTGGTTTGTTTCCAGTAATGGTAATGATAAAGGCAGCGGCAAGGGTGACAGTTTGTTGATATAACATTATGAAAGTACAAATAATTTATGCAGCTTGGATGCTGGTAGGCTTGAATATAATACAACCAATCATTCTCAATACATGGTACTTCTTGTCATAGGCTCCCTATTGTGCAACTTGTTTTCACCAGGTGGCGCTACTTGTTTTTCACTAGGTGGCGTGACAGGTCACTGCATTGCATTTATAATTTCTTTAACAATAAAGGTACCGCTAATACACTAATGTGGCATTTATATATTATTGACATTGTCCAACAAATACTTATGAATATCATAAGTGATATTCTTCTAGAGTTTATATGTATGATGTATATATGTATGATGTTGGGAATCAAAACACCCATATAACTGTACATATGATTGTGGGTAGTCAGCTGGGAGGGTCTAAACTCATCAACCATCGAAATGATTCATACACAGAGGTCTGTGAACATGCAGGGCCAGTGCTGATGATAAATGATGATTAAAAGGATTCAAGCTATGCTGTTGTACCTTTAAAAGCTATCTGGGCTGTAGATGTTCAACTTAAGGTTGCCTTCAGTGTGCTACTCTGACTGAACATATTTGGCAAACAGTACTTCATGGTAATGGTAGAGGAGTAAATTTATACTAACAAATTTTCATAATAACATTTAGCAAATATTTAAGTTGATCCCAAGTAATCTCAGCCCCACCTGCAATACCCTACCTGCCCTAGGCATACTAAAATGTGCAGCCAAATGTGCAACCAAAGTGCAGCCAGATGTGCAACCCTTGCACAACCAAAGTGCAGCCGAATGTGCAACCAAAGTGCAACCAAAGTGCAGCCAAGCCAAACTGCAGCCAAAGTGCAGCCGGATGTGCAAGGCTGGCTTACACTGGCTGCACTTTTCCCTGAATCCAGATGTAGTCCGTGGCCGTGCAAGGGCTGCGCATCCTAAGTGCATCCGCGCAACCTGGGGTAGCTTTTAATGGTTTAATATCTTCCCCTAATATAACAGATCTACCTTCTATCAGCAATTTATTCCATGATATTGGAATTCAATTTTTATATTGCTTCTGTTTGAGATTTTGGGATTTTCATCATTTTACTTTTAGACAATGATCTCAGATAGATATCCCATGTCTTGAACTTAATCTATATACCAATTCATACAGATGATGTTGTCTCCTTTCTGAGACGAGTGGAATACCCATTTCTTTTTGAAGTTCAGTAACGTTTCCTCTTTTATCTAAGTCATATATGTCAGTCAAACAAAAGAATTCTGTAATATTTTAAGCTTGTTTGCCAAGTTTTTAGGCGCCATATTTGTCTGACTGCTGCATAACATGAATTTAGTATATTCTTTATCATATGTGCATCCCTATTGAGATATTTTTATCGCACACATACAATGAGAATGTAGTTGTCTAAAAAATGCTCTAAAGTTACCAGCACTACAACAGTAGGCCTATGCTTATGGATTTGTTGACAGGCTTCACAGAGATCTGAAGGCCCTTTTATAAGTTGTTAATTTCATAGTTCTATGTAGGCAAACTATGAAATTAACAACTTAGATGAGCACCTTGGCTCTCCATGAAGCATATCAACAACTATCTCGGATACTTGTTTCATACTTTTTCAGTGATATCTGATGATAGTTATGATTAAACTTTGTGCATGTATAGTAAATATAGAATGGAACTCGCTGTTGTAATAAAAGATTTATTGGGCTTGATTTGTCCACGTATGCACTCTGCATTTTTTAAACATATTTTATATCGCAAAAAGCATTCCATACAGTTATGGTACGTTTCTTGTTCTAGAACATCCACATGTTATCAAAACGAAAACATACAATACAAATTTACTTTTAACATGAACCCCTCAGCTACAATAGTTGATTAGCTATCCATAAATCTTTTCCTTCTGGTGGCTCGTTCTATTCTCTCTATTAGTTGATAATGCTCCTTGTAGTCTTATCGCACTCAGCCTCTGAGTTGTGTGTGAAATTTGTAGCTGTAGACGCTCCTTAAAATTCAATCTGTTATCAACGTTTAACCCTTTATATATGTATATGTATCACAATATTTCATAATGTTATCTCCCAGCTTAAAAGTAAATAATTATGTCCGGACTAGCATTATCTATTTTCTAATTATATTGCTATTTTCTACATTGATTGAAATATAGTGTTTTTCCTACACCACATATCAACCATATATATATAGGTCTTGTAAGTGTTTGTCTACAACCTGTTTATATTTATTTGATATATGTAAATGCCAGTGTCAACTGCAAAGTGTTGGATATTGGCTCCTGATATAACCAACTCAAAATCATTGAAATATAACAAAAAAAGCAAAGACCCTGGCCCGGTTCCTTGAGGAACAACACATGCTACCATTTTTTTACTAGAATAGGTTCTATATAATTATAGTTACACTTTGGAATCTATTTGTAGAATAACATTAGAGATTTTTACTTTTGTGTACTCACCATCTTTCGTTTATTATATTAATTTACATTTTAATCTTTCAAAACTGCCTAATATATAGCAACATGGGTCTAATGATGCCCGACTTCACAGATCTTGAAAATTGCAGTTCTAACAGCAGGGGAGACAACATGTAGTGAATAAAATGTCCTAAGTACTGGGCACCTCCCTCGATTAATTAATTGCATTCCATGTCCTTGAACATTCATATTAAACCCATGAATGTCCATTACACGTATTTTTAAATTTTGCATGATAATTCCAAACCACACATCCTCCATGGAGAAGAAAGGTACATTTTCACCTTCTTGTAAAATAGCTTCTACAGTTTGTTTTGAGAAGACAAAAGCAGTTCCCATATCGTAAATGGGATACTTTTCTTCGCTAAATTCCAGATATGGTACATACCATTTATGTTTCCTGCTTCTCTCAACAGTGAAATTGCCTGGAGTCAGTCTTCCTATCTGTTTCATTTTAGTAGGATCGTCTGATTTCAAGTAGCGAAGCACTGAAGGGACATTTATATAAGTGTCATCTGCTGCTCTTAAAATGTATCTTGCTTTACTACAATCATTCAGAGCCCATTTATAGGCCATCACTACTTTATAGGATAAGTTATAATAAGCATCTTGAAAATCATCTTGGAGGATGTCCCCATATACAGCATGTTCCTTGTTCACTATGCTTTGCTCTGCCTTGCTCCAACCGATACCAAAAAGGAATATATTTCTCACTCGCCCACTGTTCTTTTTAGTATGAGACCCCCAGGTGTCTCTGATCGTTCTCCTCTCATTCACCGCTGAGGGCACTGTGGAGGTAACAATCAACATGTCAATTGTTCCATTCCCGTCACAAACTTTTTTTGGTGTCAGGATCCTTTTGAAGTTATAAATATTACATTGATTGCATCTTGTTATTCTTGCAGTTGTTGGGAAGGCTCTTGTTCTTGTTACCCTGAGATGTGCTATGAGGGAATTTAAGTTGTAATATCCGTACTGTCTGAATAACATCTCTGCAGAGTTATGCAATGTTTCAATTATGTCCCAGTCTGCATTCTCGAGATTAAAATTTGTCTGCGCCGTGAAGTTTTGAACTTTTATTGCTGCTTTGGTAGTAATCCAGCAGCCAAATAGATGCTCACTTTTTGTAACATTATTTCCCTTGACTTTGTTATTCTTTGGTATTTTATGTATGATGTTCTGCAGTTCGTTGGTGATTTGTCTCAGTGGTTCTGTCTTGTAGGCATGTCTGATCATGACAGCCATCTTGTAAAGGGCTTCAACTATATCCTTTTCAGATTTTGAATGATGTCCGGGTTGATCCCCGATATATGTGAATAAATGTGAAGCTGTGTCACTTTTCACCCAACATCCAGATGCATCTGTTGTGTTGGTTGACGTCGATGTTGGTTCGTAAACTATGTGTTCGGCTCCAGGGTTAATATCTATGAAAGTTTTAATGATTAAAATCAACCTAATTGATATAATTAGAAAAAGGGCTAATTTGAAGAATTTAACCAGACATTTCCACTGCATAATCATATTCTTTAGATAATTTCCTTGTGACTTTGGTCTGAAAAAAAAAATAAATAACAACGATACAATTATGACCATTGAGTGTTTAATTACTAGTAGCCTACCAAGTTCCATTAACTATTTATTATATGCCCCTACCATCAAAACATATTTAAATATAGACATTTGTTTTTGAATTTGTATCAGTATGACATATCTTAAAGATTCTAAAAATCAAAAGATATAGGCTATAGTCTTCTGTAAGTTGAAACATACATACGTCATATATACTCAATATAGATCTGTTTTTATTTCTTCCAAATCCCACCAAGGGAACCAAATCTGGAATCGTGCGGAGGAGTAATCTTGTAGCGTCTGCTGGTTTTAAAAAGTGGTTTTCTCTATTTGCATTGATCACAAAGGAAAGTAGGTGTTCCAGGAAAATGACCCATATAGCAATATAGCAATATATATTAGCATTTCCACCAATTGGTTTTCATAAGAAAACACAATGTCACTGTAACGGGATGCAACACATTATGGTGACATAAATTATGTGACATAATAATTATGTGACATTATTTATACATGTATTTTGTGGATAAGATGAGAACCTTTTCCGTAATAATTTTGCGTCTAAACACCTAAACAGAATTGATATAATTTCACCTTCATAATCAACCAATACAAGTATTCAAGTCATCTTAAAAGGAACATGAGAGGAAGAATGAGAACCTTTTAAGAATGTTAGATATGATGGATTATAATTTTACATAGTCAGAGGGTCAATGCCCTGTGACCCTTGCTGCTGCCATTAGCATTACTGAATTGTTTTTTTGGCGGTAACTTTTCTTCTAGTTGGAATATTTTCACAAACTAAAAAGCATTTTCATGTCAAGACCTATGAACTACAGAATAATTTAAACATTGTGTGCATATTTTATTCATTTACTACTAATTCTAATCCTCACCTTTTTAGAAATACGTGCCATTCTCCTGTACCCTTATGAGCAGAGTTCCAGTCACAGTCTGTACCTAGCTGCCCTTACTACAATAAGTATTACCTTTCCCAATTTCGTCTATATTAGAAGCAAAATGCCTAGAATATGTACAGAACAGAAATAAATCAAAAGAAGCAATTTTCAGCCCTGGATAATCCGATGACAGCTAACTCATGTAATTGGTGGTATTGCTCATATATGTGGTAACCAGTAAGTGATTCTAACAGGCCAAAATTTTACCTTTTAGGTTGAAATCATATAAAAAAAAAGGACACTAGCATAGTCATGTATTAAGCTAGAAGATTGTGATCAGATTACGTGAATTCGTTTTTGGTATCAAAGGAAACTCATGCTAGTTTACACAAGTAACTAGATTCACTGAGGCAATATTTGCCAGGGTTGTTTTTCATCCAGAAAACCAGGTGATTTATGCTAACTATGTTGTAGATTTACTTTTATGAGAATTCATTCCAAAACTCTGTCTGGAAGTTACTAAATGGAAGACCTGGACACAAGTTTATTCTTAAAGTAACACAGTTGCAAATAAATAATCCTTTTAATTCAATTTAATTGACATATCCAGGTATTTAAAGGTAAATACCAGTGTTTAATACAAAATAAATTGTGTTGACAACACTGGTATTTACCTTAAACCTAAACTTTGCCACAGGGGAACACACAAGCTATAAAGAAATTTAAAGTTGTATCGATGTATTTACCAAATTTCAAGAGTTTCTATTATATATTTCCTTGCATTTCTAAGGTCATGTTGTCTAGTAGATTTAGCTAGTAGATTTTAACTTATAATGGACCACCCATGAATATTGCAATAGTTTTTAAAAACAAAAACATCAAATTTAAAATTTAGAAATACTTATTAGCAGTCATAATGCTTACTATCGTTAGAAGTTGTTTCCCTAAAACCCATCACATAAATGTGGCAGATGGTGACGGATAGCAGAAACTGTACAATAAATTGCTGTACACTTACACAATTTATTTAAGCGAATAGATGATATAAAGAGCTGCATATGTGATCCGTCTTAGGAAAATATGTTGCAAGATCTGGATTTTTAGAAATCGTCATATTTGAAAAGAGGAGATCTAGGTGGTTCCAATGATAGTAAACACTACGATACCTAATATCTATTTCTTTATTTTGAGTTTGAAATTTTTTTTTAAAAATATGGTTGCAATGTTTCTGGCTGGATAAGTATGTAAACTTGTATACTTTATACAAAGGCCTTCAAAACGCAAAGATATATTTCCTACAATGTCCCGAAATTGAAATAAAAAGAAAGAAATTTATCATAACATGCTTTATAGATTATAGCAAAGCATTCGATACCATATCACATGAAATATTACTTGAAAAAGGTCCAGGTCCAGGTCTCGCCTCCAACCGCTTGACCCTAAACAGGACTTAGAAAAAGGTGAAGTCATCGATTCTTTTGAATAACTATTGTGGGTTAACTTAAAGCTTGTCGCCAAACTGGCCATCGATAGCCATCCTCATGATGAACTTTTGGGTGTCATTAACCATTGTATAACAATGTGCGACAAGGCTGCTTCCAATGTTTATGCTTTAAAAGCTAGTGTTTCATATGATCAGGCAGTGAGAGCTCGAGCCAATAAGGTTTATCTGCTTTTACCGAGGTTAGACAAGAAGCGGTGCTTAGGCATTTTTCCTATGAGAATTCAAAGAAAGCTGTTACTACAAAAGTGGCAAAACCGTCTAAAGGAAAAGTATGCTTTAAATTCAACAATGCTGGTGGTTATCCCAACACGGCATCATCGTGTGACTACCCCCACAAGTGTTCATCTAGCGGCAGCTTGGATCACAGTGCTCATACATGTTCAACTTTGAAGTCTACTAAATAGGATGAGATTGGTCTTGGGGAAATAAGTGAACACATGTTTAATATCAAACTCGGGTATTGATGATGATATGTTACCTTGCAAGGGTGTTTGTGTTGATGTAAATGTGGATTGGGGGAAAGTCCAATATGGCGACTTTGTTGTTGATTCGGAACTCGAAGTGTTCCATGACAACCAGACAGAAGTCGAGGCAATAGGAACTGTCATGGCGGACATGGATGTTTCCCTCACACAAACACTGATATTACAGGTAAATTATTCCCGATTTCTCTCCCGACCAACCATCTCAACACAGATTTGAAAGGTGACTGTCATTATTCAAAGATTTGTGATATTTTAGCCAATTTTGGCGTGTGTAAAAGTGATATTACCGATGATTTTTGCCTATTTGTATGTCCTGCTTTGCCTAAGGGCCATGTAAATGTTTACGTTGGGTGTGCCTGTGGTCGTTGCCGTTGTGTGCACGCCCTTGGAGGTAATGCTGTTCAACTTAAACCATGTAGGTTTGCACATTTATTGTTTTTTCTAGGTGACAAGGATATTGCAACTTATATTGATGTTTTTAATATTCTCTAATGCCATTAATAAGTTAAATTTACCATCAAAATATATCCCATATGCTGATGACACGGTTTTGTATGCTACTGGTGAAAGTATACCTGAGTTGACAACCAAAATGAATCTTGATCTTGCTCAGTTCTATGCCTGTCGGTGAGGAACAAAATATTGATTAACACTGGGAAAACGAAAAGCCTTAAAAATCACTTTAAAATGCCCCCCAGAACATCAACTGATTTTATCCACTCATCAACTAAAACTATGATGGTTAGACATAAGTTGGGTTTCTTCTCTCTAAAATGGCATTTATATCCCTGAATAAAACAGACGTCTGTTCTTGAAATGTTTATTCCGAAAAAAGGAATCAGATAGACAATCCTTGCATTTCCAAAGTGCTTTAACTTAATTTACATACTAGGTTACGTAACATTCAGGACAATAATATGTTCAAAATTCATATCAAAAAATTCTTTTTTGATAAAGGTAACTAAATATTCGCATGGCTCCCTCTCGTTTCACTCTCACCTCTCTAGGAATATCAACTGATATAGAATGTATTATCATTCTCCATTATTTCTTCTTTCATCCCGTTCCAGCTATGTGTTTGTTTGATTAATAATTTATCCTTTAAATTCACTTCTGATTAATCAATTATCTTTCATGTATAATGATGAAATCACCGTTTTGATACTATGGTAAATGCAAAGCAAACTACATTTGATCAAGAGCAGATTGCCTCGAAGAACGCGTATTGTTAGCGATGTTTTTTCTTTTCTGCCATGTTTTCAGTGTATATGTGAAAATAAAAACGTTTGAAAAAAAAAATCTTGAATAGGTTTTTGAAGCTATACATTTGTATTTTTGTCGATAGCTTTACAGACAGGTAAAATTAATGACAAATAAAGTCGAAATTATAAGTTACAAATGGAAATCATGAGAGACAGCTGACACAGTGAGCTCTCTTGCTTGGCAGGGACTAGAGCTGTCATGCTGGCGTTTCACTGACTTGGCATAGCCTAGTTCATGTATACATAAATACATGTTTCATGTATCTTTGTTATACAAAGTTATATTCATTCAAGATTCCCTTTTTGTGATTTAAAACAAAGTCACATCATCTTGATCTTGGAGTTGGATTTTTTTGAAAACTAAGCCTTTGTTGATATATTATTGAACCAAAGCTAGATTATATGATCAACCAAACAGATCACAGCTTTCTCCTGCGGTTTGGCAGGAGGGTCCCAATCTGAGTCAAAGTCATGATGCCTGTATTTGTTTTGGTAAGTAAAAATGCCTTTGTGATTCTTTCATATACTTGAATATAGCAATGTGGGAGTAAATATAGAACCTAAATTTGAATGTGGTCCTCGGGACACTTTTGCACTGGCCTTGGTGATTGCTGATTTTTGTAACCCACTGGCCTATCAGCTTGTGGGCCACATAAAAAAAAACATCTAGGCCAGTGCAAAAGTATCCCTTGTACCACATTCTATTTAACACTATGTCATTGCAATAGGGAATGTGCATGGCAACGAAACACTCACTAGGTGGCGGGTGCAATGTCGGTGTCCCGCTATAACATAGCCCAATACACAAACAGGTTTTGACCGCCCTGACCGTGACCCCCTGCCGCCTCCGTGGAGGGTAAGCGGCAGGCTACAGGGTAGGGAAGACCCCCTCTTGAATCCCGTTTCCCATTTTCTATAAGCTCCATTTCCCGAAACCCGCTGGTTTTGGCTTCACAGGGCCTCAAAGGTGTGCGTAATTTCTGGAATTTTGGAGTCTGTAACGCATAATTTCCGTAACGCTGACTCTGTCTATACAAAGGATATTGAGCATACAGAAGTAGTTTATATCCTATAGTATTGTAAATTGTCCTGTAAGTCAAAAATAGCAATTTGGGGCTATAATATTTCATTTAATCATTATTTTTCCACTAGAATTTGCCAATACTGAACATCAAAAAGAGGGTTGAAAGGGTTCCAAATGCAAATCGTTCTCCTAGTTCAGCTGTTTGAGCTATCAAGAGGCATTTTTTCCCCTAAATGCAGAAACATGTGAGCTATTCAGAATACCTAAGGATGGTACTCTATAGTGCGTTTGAAAAAATGTCAAAATTTCATGTGAAATATGGCAATTTGTACATTTTTTTTTACTTTGGCCCATATGTCGCCTAAATTCCTCCATCTATTGATCGAAACGACTGGTCCTACTGTCAAAGCGTCCGACGGTCAAAGTGTCCTGTGCCTAGTCAAAGCTTCCTGTGACTAGAGTCAAAGCGTCCTACCCTATAGTTATAGTCAAACAATACTAAATGATGTAGTTTATATGGTACAGTTATTTAATTGTGTTAGGCATATGAATATAGGCGAGAGATGGCCAAACATATTTACTGAATGCTATTACACTAGGGGGGTGTTAGGCCTAGAGTATTAACAACAGCATTGAGCGTTTACACCGATAACCTCACTTATATACCAGTTGCGTGAGAGAAAGAAGGTGGTACTTTGATCGCACACCTAGACTCTCACACCATAGGTGAGAAAACTAATACTATTATGGATCAGGCCGCCAACAAATGTACAATTGTCTTAATAGGGTAATAGCTGGGTCAAAGTAGCAATCGTCCTCCTTGTTGTGTTGATTAGCTTTTGTCTAGCTTGCAATTTCCTACTATACAGTACAGAAATTGTACAGATGTTAATTTCACACTCTAGCTGTTACATCTTAACCCCTTCAGGCCCGTAGGCAACAATTGTATCATCATAGACCTACTGAGATTCTGGGAGAGTTAAAGTTTAAAAGAAAGGTGATTGATACATGGAAATCCACTAAAATGCGTCAAGACCATTGTTATAACATATAGTGCTATAGCGCCTACCACTGGACGGGACACCGAGATTCGACCCGCCACCTATTGTCATGAATACACAACCGTCCATGCTCAGCACACGCTCTATTGCTATTATTTTTTTCCTAATAATTTAATCTTAGAACATCCCTCAGGTTGTGATGAGAACAGCACTCTGTGGTATTCATATGCCGAATTGAATACTTTTCAAATCAAATAATACACGATTGTCTGGCTTTGACAGAAGAAGTAATAACTACATTTATCACTATGTATTGTATTAGTGGGTCAGATTTCCGGAAAATGCACAATCTACAGTTCTACACATCTGTCAAAGTCTGCTAAATTAGAGTTAAACTTGATAAATATTAGGTATATCTGTGTATATTCTGTATTTTACTCATTCAATAAATACTTATGCAGAAATGAATTATGAACATGATTTCTGTCTTAAATTTGCGCCATTTGAGAGGATTGCAGAATGTGAATTGTACATTTTCTGTTGATATCACTCTAAAACGTATCAATGTCATAACCAAAGACCTCGGCAGAAGGTTTATACATCTGTCTGAATACTGTCTTAGACTTATTAGTAAGTGAGTTCCAAAGGTCCAAGGCAACTGAGGAATTAGTTTTACTTCTTCTGATGGGTGCCCTTACTCTTCTCTCTTTCATTAAATCTAAGACAAAATTACTGTCTTCTACATATGTCTCGTGTTTAATAATTACATCATAGTCTACATGGCAAGGGGCACATGCTTTAAAGTAGTCGATATAGTGAATATCCTCATTGCCGGTTACAAAATTGTTTGTCACAAAGTTTATGAACATTTGGAATGGTATAGGTCTGCTTTCTTTCATATTAAATCTTTTGTAGAAAAACTTTGATGTGGAATGAACTTTACTGTAATGTCCTCGGTAAAGTGACACAATGCGATGGATTGGGTGCCTCACTGTTATGAACTTCATGTAATTCTTCATGAAGTATTCCCTCTTATCACTGGGGTAAGATGAAAGGTACACCAACCCATACCTGTAATGAGAAAGAGAAAATGAATAATAATAATGAATTCTTTTGTTTTGGCCAATAAGTAAGTTTAAGCCGGGGTTCCACTCTTCCGCAACTTTTCCAGCTACTACTCCCACTACTACTCCTGTTTCTTTGGTTCCACTATTTTTAGAAGAATTCAAACATGTCTGATTTGAAATGGCTACTTCCCGTTACTTCCTGTTACGTCAAAAGTAGCGGAACCAAAGCAACGGGAGTAGTAGCGGGAGAAGTAGCAGGAGATGTAGCGTGGCAGTGGAACCCAGGCTTTAGACACAAAACAGAATAAAATATAGGTTGTATGCTTCAGATTACAAATCTGGTCTTCCAGCATATACCTCTAATCTAGGGGATTTCTATCTACTTCTAGTAGTTTGGGTTTAAATAAGGGTTGTCTACTACACTGTCAGCCCGAACCAGCATAACACTGCCAAAATAAAATATTTACTTGCACAACATATCCTTGCCATCTCCATTTGGTGTGAGATATGGACGCCATATTCAAGTAAAAACCGGCCAAAAAAAACGCCATCTAGTGGTAAACTGGGTAGTCGCTTAGTTATCCACCTAACACACCAGTCTGCATTATACTGATATTCCCTGCTATATGTACGCCAAAGATTGTAAACATTCAACTAATTTCATTTTTTTTAAAAATGGCCTCCTGAAATCAAATGCTACCCGATTGGGATAATTACTCATATATATAATACATTGGCATTCCACACAAAGCTTAAACTGGATTAAATACCTGAAACAAATTAATCTTGTTTATCAATTTTATATATTTTATATATTTGTTCCTCTCTTAAGAATACTAACTACAAGAGTCAATACTCGAAATCAAATTGATGTACTCAAATTATTATTTTTACTCCCCCACCCAAAACCTCCCAACCCCAGCCTCAATGATGAAAGGAAATATGGCTTTCCAGTATTCATGTGATAAATCTGTCATTGTTGATGATGTTTAATTTGGGACCTGCCCTTATTCATAGGATAATTATGTTTACGACCTGCTGGAAACAAATCATTGAATTATGAAGGCGCTGCAGGCAGCACGTTACTAGAAAGAACACTTGTTTGGACGTGGCCAGAGTCTGATCAGCGATGCCAATATCCTCCAATAAACCTTTGGCTATTTAAGTTGAGAAACTTGACAACCCGGACCTCTCAGGAAGACAACCATTCTACCAGAGCAAGATGGTACTTAATATATACACCACTGCCCAATGGCACCAGATCCCATCAACCACCACACGATCAGACAGAACCAATGCACCAGGGAGCTTTACCCAAGCTCACCAAATCAATTAACTGCAGATGGTCAACACCTAGATATGTGAAACTTTAAGCAAAAGTACCTAAGCGTATGACAATTACGTGGAGAAACAGTGTATACTCATCCTAGGCAACTACAGTATTCCCAGAAACTTTATAGAGGTATTATGGGAAAATCTTGCCATAGACTGGCCAGTCAACAAGTTTAACTCTGAGCCAAGCGTTATTGTAGCATGTTACTATATGTTTGACTAAAGCAATCCAGATGCTAAGAGAATGCAGATACTCAATACATTTTTCTAACCATTCTTCAAACATAAGAATTTTTTATGAGTGATCATTTTACATTAGACAAGATACCAAACTAATATCAAAGGTTAACTAAATGAAAATGGCATAACTATAGGGTTAGTTCTAATGATGAGTATTTTCTGTGATGGGTGTATTGTTAGAAATTAATATATCATAAAGATATTCTCTGGTCTACAAGGTGTTTCATCTTCACTAGTTTACCTAAATATTTACTTATATGATCATTAGAATTAGAATTGTTCATTCACAGACAGAAATTATTCCATAAAGGTGAACTTTTTTTTGACCACCCGTTTGCAGGATTAGACAGTAAAGAACAAAATATCTAATACCTCGAGCGAATGGAAAAACGCCTGGAGAATGTTGCACGCTGATCTAAGCAGCATAACAGGATAGATTCCTATTTTAGGAAGCATAGTCTCCTCAAAATGTTTTATTTTTCTCACAAATGTTGTCATCATGATGGGTCTACACTTCTTTTTCTTCACTTTATTAATGTCTATACTAAGGAACGAAAAGGGGTTCAATGTATTTGTGTGTGTTATCGGCCCAGAGAAAGTAAGATTTGTTGATATATTGAATAAAGCTGTTTCAAAAAACAAACAAAAATGTTCATAAGACGCAAATAATTGTAGGGTCATGAAGTAATAAGTAATGTCAATAATCACAAAAAAGAATGTGCTGAAATTGAGCATCATAATGTAAGTATAGTCCAGTCAATTTATGAAAAATGTCAAAAAAACTAGAACACCATGCCTTTCCATAAGGTCCCTAGATGAACATACTAAAAATGTAGAAAAATCGTTCGTTGGGAAATGGGTTTAAATGACCATTTTCCAAAATGGCTGCCTTGGGGTCAGTGCCTATCTAGAAGTCAATGTAACTTTTTATAGAACCGTAGTAAAAAGATGAATTTGGTGTCTAAGATGGGGTTTTCAGGGATGCCCAACACAGTGGTAACATTTAAAATCATGTTAAACATTGCTTATTACCCATATCCAAGATGGCCACCATTGAAAATCTAATAATTTATGAAAAATCCCCCCAAAATTGATAGAAACATGGCATACAGTCAATTCTGGTGTCTATTATGGGGTTTTCAGGTATGCCCAACTCAGTGGTGACACTTGAAACCATGCTAGATCTTGCCTAATAGCTCATATCCAAGATGGCCGCCAACAAAAATTCAATAATTTTGGCAAAGGTCAAAATAAAAGATAGAAACATAATATTGGGCCTATTTCGGTCTCTAACATGGGGTTTTCAGGTAAGCTAAACTCAGTGGTGACATTTAAAATGATGTAAAACATTCTAATAACCTGATTCCAAGATAGTCACCTCTAAGTTATAAAACTTGGAGGGGTGCTGAGAGTGAAACTGAGAGTGAACTGAAACTGCTTCAGTAATGGTCAACCATTATTGTGGAAGGTTCATACGATCATTACCAATGAGCCTCATAATAGCAAACTAAAATGGGTTGTATTGCAAATTGGTGGACTGCACACAGAAATGAGCTTCTTGGGATGTATAGGTCACCTCATGGAGAATTCTGGTCTCTATGAGGGCCTTGAAATGGTCTATGGCAGCAATGCAGTAGGACACATGCTCAGTGGCAATGCAATAGCCAGAGCTCGTAGCTCTAGGCCATTTTCTTGTGGATGCAGCCTTAAATATGCTACTGCTCAGAGATGCATTCAACCTTCCATTGCCAAACATTTCTCAAGCTGCACAAATTGATGGATCGACAGAGAGGCAACAGACTGAACCTTCTTTTGAAGCAGATGGGCCAATAGAGTGCCCTTCTGAACCAAGCGATAGTTCTGAAGACAACTATCTTGGTGATACAAATAATTGGGAAAATCTTATAGCAAATACAAAGGAAATATTCCATAAGTTGCTCTCAGGAACAATTATAGATGAGGAAGATTCACATGATGAAGAAGAGTCACATTAAAGAAAATTAATGATATATTGGAAGGAGAAAGAGAAAAATGAAGAAAGTTGTACTGCTTGTCTCTGGCTGCAGTATTATGAAGATGGTCGATATCCTGAAGTGTTTTCTGAGAGCAGAAAGAACAGGTAATTGGAAACTCCACCTTGCATCATTGCAAGAAATGCTTCCATATCTTGCTGCTGCACGGCACAACTTATATACCAAAACCTTATATGTCTATTTACAGAACATAGCCAGACATGAAAAGATCACCCTGATATCTATGCTATGTTCTTGGATGGTCTACATGTTGTTTGCCGTAGTGACAGATTTTGGGGCAGTCTTCCCACTGATCTCATAATTGAACAGGTATTGATGCACAGCATCAAAACTACTGGTGGTCTGACTAGAGGGCGGGGTATGTCAGAGTTGCAAAGAGTGACCTGGATCAATTCTATTCCTGCTTGTTCTGACATGAATCAAGCTATGCAGGGATTCACTGGCATCACATATCACACCAGTGAGCAACTAGAAGCTTCAAATACTCAACAAAAGTGTGATTGTCAAGACACTGACTAGCTAGTCAACTTTCTGGAAAGAGGAAACCCCTTCAGAAAGACTGATGGAACATTACATAATATTGTCTCAGGTGTAGTGGCTTCAGCAAAAGTAAATGTCAATCAAGCTGGAGTTGTTGGACAGAAGGTCATTGAAAAGCTGTAGCAGAATATTCATTCAAATGAAAGCAACAAGCTACAACACTTGGATCAAAAGCAGCCTTGGTGATAAACAAAGAGGCCGTGCAGATTGACCCACAGATGCTCTTTCAGAGGTTGACTCTAGTTGCTGCCAGAGATAATATAGACACACAGGACCTGCGTAAGTATGAGCTTTGCAGCAACCCTACAGCTCTTTTTGAATCTGCAGGCACCCTAGGCTAGCAAACAAGGCAGTTTTAGCAGATGCACTCTGGAATGAAGTAAAGTGTCATCAAGCATTACTGCCTTTGTGGCAATTATGTTCATTATGTGAAAGCCAAGTATGGTGGATGCATTACTGTGTTTGATGGGTACTGTGATGGACCATCAGTAAAGGACATGACTCACTTGAGAAGAGCGTCAAAAACCACTATTCCTGTACACTTTGAGCCAGACATGCCTCTGACTGAAGAAGGATATCTTCCTGGGAAGCACATAAAACAAACTGATTCATCAACTTATTGAGTGACACCTTGGTACAAGCTGGGTGTGGGACTATTCATGCCAGAGGTGATGCTGACATTGTTATTGTCGAAACTATTGTGGCTGCTGCTGCTCACAAAGACACAATTGTTGTTGCAGATGACACTGATATACTCATTCTCTTATGCTACCATTGCAACAGGACCAACAAGAAAATATTTCTGAAGCCAGAGCCCAAGCTTGGATCAACAAAGGTTGGGGTCTGGGACATTCACATTTTGACATCTGTACTTGGCTTGCCATTGTGCAATCAGTTGCCATTTATACACGCAGTCATAATTCCATCAAGAGAAGTCAAGACTCCTTCCTATTTTGGAGAGAGCTGAAATAGCATGTTTAAAACTAATACACAAAAGACAAAGAAGTTTTGACCATGTAGAGCAAGCTTTAAATCTCAGGAATAGAGTATAGGTCCTGTTTTACACATTATTAGACCAAGAACTGAAAGAATGAGAAGAAGTGTTTTTTATACAGGGAAGATTAAATGGAATGAATTGCTGTTAGACCTAAGACTGGATCTGGATATGTTTATGCTTAAACTTAAGACCTGGCGAAACAATATTTACAGGGCAGAAATTGTTTGAACTGTATTATGAATATATGACCTTATTGAAGTTGTATGGTTGAGATATCGACTGGTTCTGGAAGAGCCTTATAGTTTAGCATTTGTTTGGGATGATATAAGTGGATTTCATCTGATTGGTAATGGGTAATTTTAGTTTTGTTTGTATGGCATTAATTGGACGAAGCCAGTTAAATAAAGAAAGTTATGAAATAAGGCAGTCCATATTATGCCATTTTTAGTAGTAAATGATAGTGGGAGAGAGGACTGTATTCCTAATGTAAATGAAGTACACAGTGAGATTTACTCGAATCTAATTTTAATAACAATGCAACGCCTCAATTAGTGGACAGTGTGTTTTTTCATGTGAACTATTTAAATATTGTATTGGCCTTAAATGAATAATAATAATAAAAAGAAAATCTATACATAGCAGTCCATTGAAGGTATGTACTGAATAGACACCAAATTAAAACTTGTATTAAGGTTCTATCGAAGTTATGAATTATTGCAACATAATTATCTGAGTTTCAGGAGTGGCCATCTTGAATATGGGTTATCAGGCCATGTCTAAAACAATTCTAAATGTCACCTTTGTATTGGGTGTACCTGAAAACCCCATAATAGACACCAAAATTGGCCATAAACTATTTTTCTATCAAAAGTTATGAACTTTCCCAAAACTTCAAGATTATTTGGTAGCAGCCATCTTGGATTTAGGTTAGTAGGCCAAGTCTTACATGATTTTAAATGTCACCATTGTGTTGGCCATACCTGAAAACCCTATCCTAGACACCAATTTCATTGATTTGCTGTGTTTCCATCAAAAGTTACATTGGTTTTGGGTTTAGCACTTAGCCCATGGCAGCCATTTTAGAAAATGGCTATTTTCCCCTATTTCCCAACAAACGATTTTTCTACATTTTTAGTATGTTAATCTAGGGACCTTAAGGTAATGCATGGTGAAAACCGCATTTCTGTTCTAGTTTTTTTGACATTTTGGGTTTTTTTAGCTAGATTGCCTGGACCTTTGTCTCCATGTGTACACATGACAACAACAAAAATTTAAAAGTTTTCTACATAGAAATTAGGTCTGCGCTCTCTGATCGTGGCAGTTCTCCCCAAAACACTTTGAATATTTCTATTGTACATGGTTATAGAATAACATAGAGCTTTACATGTGTACAGTGTACAGTATTTGTTTTAAATATTTTCGAGGGCAGATTTCTTAGTACCCCCGTCCTTTCCCTCCCATATTTCTCTCCCGCCTCTTCTCTCTATCCTATTATCCCTCTCCCTATCTGATTCTCCCAACCTCTCCCTCTGCTGCTTTGCTCTCCCCCTCCCCCTCTGATCTCTGATCTCTCTCCCCTGACCTCCCCCTCTCTTTTTCCTCGCTCTCCCCCTCCCCCTCTGATCACTCTCCCTCTCTCTCACATTGCTAGGGACTCTGAAGGATGCAATGCTAGGGAATCCCATGTTGCCTTGAATGGTGGGACATATATCCATGACTTAAATCTCTTCTAGATCCTAACAGGGGCTTTCCCAGGCTATACATAGAGTCAGGATATGTTGGGGCTTCTGCTAAATCTAAGATGTGGAAACATTGATAACGAACAAGGAATGGCCATAAACCCCAGCGGAGCCAAGGTTTATTTTTACCCTATACATTTTTACCTTATTATATATTTCAATATACATAGGCAAACTAAAGAGGAGCACCTCTATGCATGATGAGGGATGGAGGGAAAGTGAGGGCTTCCTCCAGGTTGAACGATGAGTGGGGGAGGGGCGTGGATTGATTGGCTCCCTGGACGCAGGTATGCATATGCGTCATGAAAGTGAGTGTTGTGCCACCCAAATATAATCACTTAGGTATAGATTCTGCATATCCTGATTAAAAAGGGCTTCAAAATCACATTTTCACCCCAGATACCTTCACAAACCACATATAAATGTCTGACGGTTCTGTACAGACCAACAAAACAGACCAAGAGAACAGATCCCAAGCAGTCATTGCTAACGGGATAGTTTCACACACACTACCACTTACCACAGGCGTGCCCCAAGGATCCATCCTTGGGCCGCTACTCTTCATCACATACATCAATGACCTACCTACACATCTACCAAAGATAAACACAGTCACAGTCATCTACACCTCTGACAAAGCATACACACACACCATACCACCACTGCAAACCGCCCTAGGAAAACTAGAAGCATGGTGGGCCAGGAACAAACTAACAATTAACGCAGCAAAGACAAAGGTTGTATCCTTCACCCCCAAGAAAATCAGACCCCCAGATTCATCTAACCTAATGCTCAATAACACAGAACTGCATCTGGTTGACAGTTTCAAATACTTAGACACCACACTAAAATTAAACGCACAAAAACAAGTGGATGCCACTATACACTCAACAAACCACAAATTATACATGCTAGCCCACATCAGGTACATGCTCTCAGAGCACACTGCACTCAAAATATACAAGACTATGATACTGCCAATCTTAGACTACAACTCAGTAATATACAACTTTGCCACACAAAACAACATCAACAAATTAGAACGAATTCAATCAAGGGCAGTGAGAATTATCACCCGCACAGACAAACAAACCTCAATCTCAGACAAAGTCACCCCACTGGGACTAGAGTCAGTAACAAATAGAAGAGAAAAGCACCTACTTGGCCTCATGTACAAAAGATCACAAGAACAAACCACACAACCCACAATGCACACTAGGGCCACAAGATTACAACATACCTACAACTTAACACTACCTCTACCGAAAACTGAAGCAATGAAGAAGGCCCCATGTTACCTAGGGGCCAAATTGTGGAACAATCTGCCCCCAAACCAAAAAAGCACACCAAGCTTTGAACAGTTCAAGAACACACTAAAAAACAATAACAAACACAGCAACTAAAAGCAGGTCATGCTGAACCTTCTAGCTGACCTACAAATCACACAAAACAAAAGACAGGTCATGCTGAACCTTCTAGCCGACCTAGAAAATACACAAAATATATTACCTAGACTACACACAAACATGAAACACACATACCAAGCACAGGCCACGCTGAATCTTCTAGCTGACCTACCCAACACACACACAAACCACAACAGCCCAACAATGCTCCAACAAAACATATAGCCCGTATTAAAAGAGCCCAGGTACACCAGATTGTCATTCAGCGGTCGTGCAGGTTAGGTGTTACAAGCTTCGTCTACCTATATATAGCCCGTATGACCCAAATAAATGTCTAATTCATCACCCACTGTATTGTATTGTAACAGCATTGTATTAATATTGTGTTAGCACCAACTATCATAGCATTAGAATTAGATAACTAGAACCAGAGTGAGACCGTAATTAGACACAGCAGTGGACAGAAAACCATGGAATTCAGCAAGGAATATACCCGTGAGACCATGTCTAGGTTAAAACCGATTTGCAAATTGAGTATGTATCTTCATTGTACTTGACTACTTGTGAAATGATTTGACTTATTGATTTGCTGTATAAACATTCTAAATAAAAAAAAAAAAGATACATTCCCAAAACATCCTGACAAAAAAGCCCTTCTTCAGCTTCATATATTAGACTGTCAAAATACCCGTCTTTCGGACGGTCCCCTTCTCTCCCTGCACCTCCCCCTGTCCCTCCCTACTTTTCCTTCTTCACTCTCCCCCTCTGGCCTCGATTCCCCCCTCTTTTCCTCTCCCATTCCTCTTGTTCCCTCTCCCCCCTCCTCCCTATCTTCCTCACACTCTCCCTTCCCTCTTCTCCCTCTCCCTCTTCCCTGTGTCTCATAACCTGCCCCTCTTTTTCTCCTCCCTCCCCCTCTTCTGTCTCTTCCTCTCCCAAATATTTTCTTTCCCTACCTTTGCCCTTCCCTCTTCCATGAGCGCTCAAATGCATGACGTCATTATGTTTACTTTCAAGAGGCAGTCATGTGATCAGTCCTTTGTCCATACAAAAGGCTCTTCCGACAAGCTCCCCAACATTCCCTGTCTGAGACTATTTGTATAGAATACAACAAGAGGACTAAAAAGGCTTCAAAATCACATTTCCACCCCGGATACCTTTACAAACCACATACAACGTCCTCCAGAGATGGTGGACAAAACTCTACAGATCAGTAAAAAGGTAAGTACAACAACAAATTCTGAGACAAAGAAACCCCTCGTCCTGTATATTATATGGATGAATGTTAACATTATAGTGATAATAATAATAATAATAACAACATTGTAATGGCTTGTGACATATTGTCATGAAACACAACAGATTATCTCTGAAGAAAGGTCCTGAAATCGTTCAGGCTAAATGACTTGACTTTGTTTGCGATGCTATTCCAAAGCATTGATCGTCTATATATGAGTCAGATCGTCAGACATTGTACAAATTACCTGCACCAATTTTCTCAAATAACCTAAATTCAAGACTGAAATTAGGTTCAAAATACAGTTTAAACTAGCCAAAATGATAGTCATAATCAACACAATACCAGATATAATCGTATAAGTGTACTATTGATCCATTTTCAGTCTAATTTAGCAGAATAACCTAAAGAATGTGTAAAGTTGCCAATTGTACATTTTCTGATGAGCTGGCCCTAATTCTCTATATGGAACTTGTATATATATTTATGTATGAACAAAACACTGGATGGCGCCACCGTCGCTCCTCAAAAGAATTATTACCAATATGCCTTTTCGAGTGCCATAGGAAGCACAGTGGCTAAACCATTTGCACTAATGCTAAACTATAAAGGTCAATGAAGGTCAAACAAGAATTATTGTTCTTGAAAATCAAGACATTTATAAAGAAAGAACTATGTAACATATCTCAATCAATATGGAAATTAATACTCTTGACTCTGTATAGCATATTATCAGCGAGGAAATGACCATATTATGAAGGTCACACATGGAGTTTTGTTCTTGAAATCAAGATATTTATAAAAAAAGAACCAACACAGACAATTTAAAGAATTAAGCTATTAGTTTGGGACTGTATAGTAGATCTGCTATGCAGAGTATAGCTTCTAATTCAGTCATAGGATTGAAATGACAAAAAAATGTAAGGTGTATTACTGAATTGAAGTTATACATATAAAGACAATAATACTATTGTAAAGAAGACTAAGGGTTTTTAGCCCATAGGTTCAGTAAGATGAAGAAGTGAGACAAGAAGTCCGAGGTTGTAGTTCGTCTGGATTCGGCCTAGGCGGTGGTGACTCAGCGAGTACCTAGGTCCGAGTAGTCACTTTATTTTATACTCCAAAATCATGAATAATTCATACAATCAAACCCAGGAAATATTCCACTAGCTCTTCCCCTTCCCTCTAATTGGTTGAGGGAGAGAGAATCTTCCTTGCCCACACGCCGACCTCTGCTCCCCAGGCAGAGACCATAAATGGAGTGCATGCAGGTTGGATCCCTCTCCCCAGCCTTCCCCCTCCCACCCCTTACTCAGGATCCCAGGGCTCGTGCTGGCCCTCCCCCCCCCCCCCTCCCTCTTAGCCCTTCCCCCCTCTTGATAAACCCAGAGCAGTGTATAAGTAATTAGGTCGGGCTGGGGGAGGTGGGGTGAGCCCTGAGTGGCTCATCTCCCCCTCCCTCCTGGCCAGGCCATGTGTGGCGTGCATGCCCCGACCATGATCAGGGCTAAATAGGTCGGATCTTGGATCTAAAGATTCCAATTCTTTACATTCGTCCCATATTTTATTTTTGTTGAAAGCTTTCTTTCGAACAAAACATTTTAGCCACTGATCAACCCAGTCCAACCAAACAAGAGAAATAGAAATAAGGTTACATAATTTACACACACAAAATCATAAAAAGGGTAAAGTAAAAGTATTATAAATTATTATATCTGTAGACCTAACGGGTCAAGATAGAAAGTTTCCAAAGGGAGTGGCTCTATTA
The DNA here is from genome assembly GCA_942159475.1 of Sthenelais limicola. Lineage (NCBI taxonomy): Eukaryota > Metazoa > Annelida > Polychaeta > Phyllodocida > Sigalionidae > Sthenelais > Sthenelais limicola. The sequence continues at coordinate 107,765,430 of OW804099.1, forward strand.
AAAGGAGTGTTCATTTATATCAGAGGCCATCACCCTGCACTAAAAAGTCTTTTAGTCGAATATTATGTAAGAGAAGTCTCTGCGTTTTTAAGTGTGCTTCTGAACACTGTTAAATGTCTTCCTTTGTACGGAGCTAGTACACACAAAGTTCTCAAATACGGTCGTCACCGCCGTCTCCTCTGCCCGGCCGGTCAGCCGAGGCCCCCGCTGGACCTCGTCGCTGACAGACAGGACGCCCGTCTCTCCTCTCTCCTCCTTTGGCCATGGAGAGTGAGAGCGGTTGGGTAGTCAACACTACAATATTTCCATTTTTAACCTCAAACGCTACAGAACACATGTCGACTTTACTGTAGCATCACGTATAAACCCTTATTACTTGGAAAAATACCTTTTCAAAGCAGAATGGTCGGAGACAAGGTGAGGGCTTCGATTCCATGGTGCTTCCTCTCAGGCTCCTCTGTCTCGACCGATTCTGTTTGTGTAAAAACAACTTCTCACAATGAGAGTTGAAATAAAAATACCTTTTTGGGCTGGATCCTTGTCCACGGATTCCACCATTTCCTCCCGAGGGAGAAAATGGATTTCACCCAGGTATACTACTCTGTGTTCTGTGATCTCCCTCGCACCCGAGAAGAGGACAGAACAAACATTAATAGTAAATATTAAACAAGAGTAAGTTACAGACAAGTTCAAAAAGTGTTTGTTACCCCAGAGAAACCCAATAAACATTGGTAGACTAATTATTTCATCCTGGTCAGTCCGAAATTGGCAGCGTAATATGGTGAGGCGGGGGAGGGGGCAGGGATATGCTCGAGGGAACGAGAGCCAGTCCTAGCGCCTGGAGTGGCCTCTCCCTCCTCTCGATCTAGGTCTTGGAGGGCTAGGGCTACAGGGTGGTGGGTTGGGGGTCCTATTGGGATATTCTCTCGGGGCTTAAGGTTTCTCAGACAACACAAAAGGCTGACTTTGCCTCTTGGGGCGAGCCCCTTTCGGCGGAGGTAGATTATTCCCAGGGTCATGACTCCTAGGAGAGTGGGGATGAGAGTGGCTATACCCCAGATAGAACTTTCAGACCAAGGGGTGGAGGAGATCAGGGGGGAAACGGGTTTAGGAAAATCTGTCAGGGCGAGTAAGGGTATTTCAGCTCTTGGCAGGAAAGTCAATTGCTGATCTAAATGGGGGTAAAGGGATAATTTGCCATAAGTCAGATTAAACCCAGGGAGGGGCATAATCTTGGGGATGGGGAGTGTTATATGGGACTCATGGCGTTGGATGCTACTCACACGCCAATCCTTTCCAACCAGGAGACAACCGCCTTCTAAAATCACCCTGGCATGCCGATGATACGTTTGTATCACTGGTTTTTGCCCAGGGCACCTCAAGATTGTTTCCAGAGGTTCATAAATAGCCAGAATTACAGAAGAAATGGACTCTCCCTCTCTAAACACTTGGTTTGTTAAGTTATTTCTTTTTACAATCTGCGCCTTACAAAGGTCTGGCTTTTTACCTAAAATAATATTTGTTTCGCAGGTCGGGGTTAGATGCTCTATTGCAGCTGAGCAAATCTGGGGTTCAAACCCGATACAATGCTGAGGAAGAAATGACGCGCTGGATATGCTATCTAGGGCCACCTCCTCTTCTCCTACCAACTTTCTCAGGTGGTCAGCACCATATGGGACCGGAAAATACTTTAACCTATAGTGTAAAAATTGAGTGCCTGAAACTGCCGGAATTACTGTCTGGTATATTAGCTCCTGTTCGCCGTCTAATAATAGTCGAACGTTCAGGTGTCTATAATACCAGCGGTTATCTTGTGGGGTGTAATGTTTCCCTTCTTGTAATTTAGACAATATTTCTGATAAGTAGGCCAGTGGTAAAATCTGGTCTGTTAAGAATCCCCTTTCCAGCTGAATGCGCTGGCGATAAAATAATTCGTTTTGACGGTGGTAATTTTCCACCGCCCTACTCACTCGCTGCAATAGAATATCCACTTCCCTTTTCATATGAATCCTGTGAATATCTTTACTGAAACCATTTAACTGTGTTAGAATGTCTGCCACTTGGCGGGAGATGTTACTTGCTGCAGCTTGGAGCTGCGCGATGTCCAAGCGGTTCTCTGTCATGTAGAGCCTTGTCTGATTCAACACCGACACCATCTCTTCCTGACAATGGGCCAATGCGCTCTCGCTAGCCTGTGCTTCTTGTACTGCAGACCTTAATTCGTTCACCTGTCCTACAGTAGCGGTGCCAAACAAGGCACGGCTTAGCGAGCCCACAAAATTGAATAGGCCTCTCTTCCTTCGGGTGTCTTGTTGGACTGGTGTTGGAATCTCTGCCTGGAGGAAACCCATGTGCTCCTCCCAGGCACTGACATCTCCGTCTCCCACAACCTCCGCCTGTCTGAGTTCTCCAATTCGCCTTCTTAGGACGGAGACCCAAGCACTGACAGGAGGGGGCGTGGGGGGGTGTAGAACGATCACTGTTGTCCAAGTCGCGGTCAGGGCTCTGACCTCCCCTTCCTCATACACCAACACCCCTTCCTCCTCAAACAAATCGCCATTAGCCATCATAGCCAGGGTGATTATGAGGAGGGACTGGAAGGTGTAGGTTGAGAGAAGTCCGTCACTGGTGGTGCCCCTGGGTTGAACTCCCATGGTTGGGGCTGTGGTGGGGGTGACGGTGGGGGTGGGGGTGTAGGTGGTGGTGATGGTGGTGGCGATGGTGGGGGTATACAGGGCAGCTTCCTCGGCCTCTGCACGGGTGAAGTGGGCGTGGCTGGGTTTGGTGAGGAGTCAGGCCTTTCCCTCTTAGTAGAGCCTAGAGGGTGGAACACTTTGATCCTCTTTTCAGTGCATTCAGAGGTGGTGGTCAGAGCCTTGGGTTTAGGGCACTTGGTTGGGGTCTCTATCCTCCCTCTTTTTGCCCTTGACCTTGTAACAGGACCTGGTGGTGGTGTGCGTGGGGGAGCAGTCTCCACAGCAACGGCTGGTGGCAGGGGTCGGCGCAATGTAACTGGCCTCGGTGAAGCCAGTACTAGCACCTTCTCCCTCGGCGGTCGCTGCTGGGGTGGGCGTGGCACTTGTTGTGGTTGAGGTGGGCGTGGCACTTGGTCCTCGTCCTCCACATGCATGTGCTCGTCCTCTGGTTGCTCTGCTCTCGCTTGGTCTTCCTGTTCTATCTGAATTGGAGGAGGCATGTTTGGTATGGGTAAATAAACAGTGTCGGGCACTGCCCTAGGCTGGGGTGGGGGAGGTGGTAGAACATGAACTTGTTGAGCTTTTTGGGCTTGTCTCCGAGCCTTATTTCTCTTTCCTTGACCCGCCCTCGGTTGCCTAGTTCTCAGTATATCCCATTCTATTTCCCCAGATAGCATTTTTACCCTATCCCTATTTATACGCCTGCGTTCGCCCTGGGGTCCCCTCATAGTTTGGGTGGTACCCCTTATCCCCGTTATTACATAACCATGATCCCACTTGGGATCCAATGGAGCGCTGGTGCCTGAGAGCACCACCACATGATCCCCTATTTTTAGATCCTTTGCATTTGCTCTGGCCCTTAATCTCTCATAATTAGCCACTCTACTGGCCTCAGTGCGCTCAGCAGCTTCTCTGAACGCATCTGTTAAGGCCTGTAGGCGCTCACTGAGTACGGCATCTTCTGTTCCCTCTGGAGTGGGGAATATTTTAGAAAAGGGATATCTTGGATTGGTGCCAAAAGTTAAAAAATATGGTGTAAAACCAGTTACACAAGAAGTGGAGACTCTATGTGCCCAGAGGGTTGGACCTAAATGGCTCTCCCACTCTGCTGGTCTTGCATTGATGAATTTTCTTAGTATATTTTTAAAAGTTTTGTTAAATCTTTCAATTTTACCATTTGTCTGGGGGTGAAAAGCTGTAGAATGCCTTACTTCAGTGCCTATGGATTTAAGGTACCCTTCCACTTGCTGGTTCATAAATTTGAGTCCCCGGTCGGTGATGAGCACCTCTGGGGGGCCATACCTAGGGACATATTCATTAGCCAGATAATCAGCAATGTTTTTAGCTGCTTTGGAGGGTATGGGTTTGACTTCTACCCAGCCAGTTGCGTGATCTATTACAGTCAAGATGTATCTATTACCTTTATCAGAGACCGGGAAGGGACCACAGAGATCCATTCCCAGTATCTGACCAGGGTATTTTGCTATTGGCATCGCAGTAGGAGGTACACGCGCCCTACCCACTCTGTTTACAGCACACCTAGCGCATCAGATTAAGACATTATAGGTATCTCTTCTCATGGTGGGCCATTTATAAGCCTCTTGGATCCTATCTAGGGTCTTCCTCATGCCCTGGTGGCCTACTTCAGTGTGGGCGCGCCTCACTACTCTATGCCTAGCTGAGGGTGGCAGGACCAGGCGGGGGTAGGCTGGCTTGCCTGGGGGAGGGGTGAGAGTAAAAAGCATGCCATCAATTATGGTGTAATCCCCCTCATCCTCCATCCCCTGTTGAAATTGTTCCAACTCCCTCTGTTCTAAACGTATTTTGTCTTTCTCGAGTTTATCAAATTCCCAAGGAATTTCATCTATCTCCTCCAAGGCACAGACTTCAAGAGAACTGAGAGTCGGCCCTTCCTTCTTGGGGTTTGTTTTTATTCGAGAAAGCATGTCTGCCCGGATATTGTTTGCCCCTTTTCTATATTCAATGGGAGCCCCAAACTCTGCTATTAATACCGCCCATCTTTGAATTTTGGTGTTTTTAACTTCTCCCACAAACAGAGACTTTAAAGGCTTGTGGTCAGTGTAAATTTTGAATTCGCTACCCTGTAGATAAGGTCTGAGCTTGTTTAAGGCATACACGATTGCATAAGCTTCCTTTTCAATCGTAGCCCAATTGAGTTGTGGCCCAGAGAGTTGTTTAGAGATATACTGAACTGGCCTCTCTATGCCTTCACTATCAGACTGGACCAATATGGCCCCTATTGCGTAATCACACGCATCGCTATAGAGACGATAAGGCTTATCCAACTGGGGGTGCGCCATTACTCTATCTGAAGTTAGTAATTCCTTCAGAGTTTCAAATGAGCTTTGCTGCTCTTCCAACCATTCGAACCTGGCATACTTTTTGGTAAGTTTGACCAAAGGATGAGCTACCTTAGCATAATCTGGGATACATTGACGGTAATACCCAGTCATTCCTAGGAAGGAGCGAATTCCGCTCACATCCTCTGGAGGCAGCATATCCCTGATAGCGCTACATTTATCTGGGTGGGAATTAATTCCATCTTTTGAAACTTGGTAGCCGAGGAGATCTACCTTCTCTTGTTTGAAAATACATTTACTCTTTTTGACTGTAATTCCGTATTCTTCTAATTTATCAAACACCAGAGCCAAATGGTGATCATGCTCCTCTTCAGATTTGGAATAGATTACAATATCATCTATGAAAGTCATGCAAAATTTGCCAATAAATTCCGAAAACATTTTGTTCATGGCCCGTTGAAAGACGGCTGGTGCGTTAGTGAGTCCAAAAGGCATCCTACGGAATTGAAATAGGCCCCTATGACACACAAACGCTGTCTTTTCCATGCTATCCGGGTCCATCTCTACTTGCCAGTAGCCGCTTTTTAGGTCGATGGTGGAAAAGACAGTTGATCCTGCTAAACTGTCAAAAATATCTTGAATATTTGGAAGTGGATGAGCATCCTTTTTGCTTACAGAGTTTAGTTTTCTGAAGTCGACACAAGGTCTATTGCTCCCATCTTTCTTTGGGACCAACAATATCGGGCTTCCCCATGCTGAGCTGCTGGGTTCTATCACTCCCAGCTCCAGCATTTCATCTAATTCTTTATCTACAAGTTTTCTCTTGGCCAGGGGCAAACGATAGGGGCGTTGATTAATTGGGCGCGCATTTCCAGTATCTATGTGCATTTTCACATCTTTAAAGGTACCTAATTTTCCCTGCTTTCCTATGCCAAAAACAGCGGGGTATTTTTCTTCCCATGCTTCTGCCTCTGTGTGGATAGAGGCGAATTCTTGATCTGCACTACCCACTTGTTGCCTTCTGTAACTTTTTCCTTCCAAAATTACCTTTCTTTTTCTGAAGCTAATTTGGGCATCTAATATAAATAAGGCATCATCCCCCAGAAGCAGTTCATGGTGAAGTCTTCTTACAATATAAACTGGAAATGAGCTACCCCCCAAGTTAACTATCGCCTGCCCTTCAGTTTTGAGATCATGACCAGAGAGTGATTTAAGAGATTCCCCCTTTGTCAATACGAGAGGCCGATGATGGGTTTTGCAAAAGGCTCTCCATACATCCTCCCGCATTAGACTCCTTGATGCGCCGGTATCAATGAGGGCACGCATCTCCATCCCCGCCACTGAGATGGAGAGGCAGAACCTCTCATCCGGCGTTTCTATTCCCCCTGGTTAACATATTTGGCTGGCTTTTGAGTGGTAGAGGCCATCTGCATGGCCGCCACCACTGCAGCCTGTACATGTGCATAGCGGTGGGAACATTCTCTTGCGAAGTGTCCCTCCTCCCCACACTCATAACAGACATTTTTACCCCTAAACCTCTTCCCTCCTCCCTGCTTATTTTTTTCCGGTCCTGGATTATCATTTCCCTTCCCCTTCCCTTTCCCTGGGTGGTTTACTACCTGAGAACTGGCAATCGGGGGTGGGGGATAGGACGTGTTGAAATATGGGGGATACATAGGCAACATGGGTGTCTGAAAGGGGTACTGGGGTGCTGCACCTGATTGGGGAACGATCACTGTGGGGTTGGATGGTTTCCCCGTCTCCATCCTCTCTACTAATTTCGTAAGGTAATTCACCTTAGACTCCAAATCAGCTATCAGCTTCCAATCTGAAGCATCTGTAGGATTTGGCCCAGAGGGGGCCATTTTCTTAGGGAGGATAGCCCCAATTTCCATTGGTTCATCCTTCCTATCCCCTCTGGTAGGTTGCCCTGCCAGAGCGAAGGTGTGAGCCGCAGCTGAGGCTTGTCTTATTGCCTCAGCCAGGGTATCAGGGCGAGCAGCAAATACGTCATGACGTATTTGCTCATCCCTGAGTCCCAACACAAAATTTCTGACCAACGTCTCTTGGACTATCTCGTGGTCCAGGTTATCCACGCTGTAAGCCCTCTGAGACGCTAGCTGGAACTTGCGTCCGTATTGCTTTGCATCCTCATATGGGAGCTGATAGAGATCGGTGAGCCTTGCTCGCAGCTGCTGTTCCTCCTCTTCATTCATGAAGAGGCGGAAAATCTCAGCCCTCGCCAGATCCCATGTCCTATTGGCCGGTACCTGTAGGAATCCTGCCACGCACCTCGCTAGAGGCCCGCTGGCAAGAGTTCCCAAAAGCTCTAGAGTGAGCGTATCATTCGCTACACAGTAGGCCTTTGCCCTGCTTATCCCATCTAGCCACTCTCTCAAAGTGTCCTTATTGGACCCATCATTTACTCCTAGCATGGCGCCATGGCGTTCCATGCGCCTTCTGACCTCTTTAATAGCTGCAAACCTCGCCCTCCTTTGACCCTCGTCAAGCATGGCCAAGTCCGCGGCATTGAGATCCCAATTGATGTCCGCCATGTTTTACACTTTGTTGAGAGAGTGAGAGTAAAGAAAAAAAAAAAAGAAAACTAGATGGCACAAGGTACAGAGTTATAACCAACAGAACCCAGAACCTAGCAAAGTTTTTCCCCCGAACATTGCTCACCCACTCTCCTTGTATTATGAGTGTTTGAGTGTGATCATTCTCCCAACCCTATACAGTGGCCCAGATCCACCCTCCATACATCCCATAAGTATAATTTATAAGCTCAATCAGAGTTTTAGAGTTCCACTCACCTACTCTTCCAGCTCATCCTGCCTCTCCTAGGCTATGTCTCACTTCCAGTCAGAAGATTGGGTTGTTGCTCAACTTAGCAACAAGTCCCAGAAGTGGTTCGCCAGTGTAAAGAAGACTAAGGGTTTTTAGCCCATAGGTTCAGTAAGATGAAGAAGTGAGACAAGAAGTCCGAGGTTGTAGTTCGTCTGGATTCGGCCTAGGCGGTGGTGACTCAGCGAGTACCTAGGTCCGAGTAGTCACTTTATTTAATACTCCAAAATCATGAATAATTCATACAATCAAACCCAGGAAATATTCCACTAGCTCTTCCCCTTCCCTCTAATTGGTTGAGGGAGAGAGAATCTTCCTTGCCCACACGCCGACCTCTGCTCCCCAGGCAGAGACCATAAATGGAGTGCATGCAGGTTGGATCCCTCTCCCCAGCCTTCCCCCTCCCACCCCTTACTCAGGATCCCAGGGCTCGTGCTGGCCCTCCCCCCCCCCCCCCCCCCTCCCTCTTAGCCCTTCCCCCCTCTTGATAAACCCAGAGCAGTGTATAAGTAATTAGGTCGGGCTGGGGGAGGTGGGGTGAGCCCTGAGTGGCTCATCTCCCCCTCCCTCCTGGCCAGGCCATGTGTGGCGGGCATGCCCCGACCATGATCAGGGCTAAATAGGTCGGATCTTGGATCTAAAGATTCCAATTCTTTACACTATACTTGCACCACTTGGAAGAAATACCTAGGTGGATTCTTGTATGGAACATGCCGATTGTTCATCCGGTTTAAGTTACTATATATGAGGGATATTTTCATTGTTAAACCTTTGTTATCGTTTGGAATGGAGGAGGAACAACACAGGAGCAAATCAGCACATATCTGACCATTTAAATCACTTATCAGTAACTCCCATAACTCCCACTTATGTAAATGGACCAGATATTGGTCTAAAAAATACTATTTTTGAAAATAAAGTAGCTGCATTGCTGAATATATTTATTGGCAGGACTGCAGGTGTTGGCACTTGGTAAAAAGGCATTTTCTAACATTAACTGTTACAGCAGAGAACATGGACCTTATAATTACAGACGAAACCAGTGCTTGACACATGATTGTACTATAGCAACTAGTCAGAACCTTATTTCTCACATCAATAGAGATACAAGATGAAATGAATGATTGACAGGTCTCTGGTTCACCCAGTTATGGCTGAGTCAAGACTAGTCGTAAAAACATTGGATAAACTCACTTTTTTAGCCTTTTAGCATCATGAGCGACTCCTGTGGCAGCAATATCAAGTCCGGCTATTTCACTCATTCTCCACATCCATGATGCAGACCCTGTCTTGGCTATGAAACAGTATATTGCCTGATGTCTGTTGTCCACCAGCATGTGGGAATATAACACTTTCATGAAAGCTGGGTCTCCTGATTGCCGAAGTGTTGCTGACATGTGAGAATTGCAATATGCATGAACAACTTGTCCTCTTTGTCTCTGACGTTCAAGCATTTGTTCATGGCTTGGATACAATTGGTTTGTTGATAAAATCTGCTCCAATGCAACTGGAAGGTGGTCTGTTTGAGCCAGCTTCTTTATCCACCCAATACTTGAAGGCTCTTGAAAAACGTAAATTGTTGAACCTTCAAAAGCAGATAGGAAGTAAGTCAGCATTGATTAAGACTTGCAGTTGAATATCACTGAATAACTGGTCTAATTGGGAGAAATTGTACAATTCACCTTCATCAATTCTCTCAAATTACCCAAATTCAAAATGGAAATGAGGTTTAAAATACAGCTCAAGATAGCCAAAATAATATTCATAAACAACACAATACCAAATATACTCAGATATGTTTAGTATTTATCCCATTTTAGTCTAACACATATATTGCCTGTTTGACAGAGGCCCTTTTTTCCCCTTTAGATGACAATAGATGAGTCTGATTGGAGCCTGCTGGCCAATCAATCGTCATAATACATTCAGGATACCTCCCTCCTCCTTCCCACTTTAATCAGGGTTTTTGGCCCACTGGACTTCAGAGAGCGGGGAGGTGGCGGTAATAGGAATGGTCTTGGCCTATGCCAGGAGGTCGCATGGCTGAGGCATTCAAAATAAAGTATTAAAGAGATAAACAAACCACTGTCCAACAGGGGAAAAACCCAGAAAATAACATTTGTTTTAAATGTTGCCTCGTTAAACCTGTATGATTCCTGTGCTTAGAAGGATTTTCAAAAGAAAAGTGTGATTCATCCATTTGAAATGTATGAAATATATGGTGAGATCCATTTTTTTTTGCTTTTTGTTATCACCCAATCATCTACTTTCTCAATACAAAAATTTGGAATATCTACACAACATGATTTGGCATAATAAACTATAAGTGATGTATTTCCCGTTCATAACCCGGCCCCATTTATAAGCTGGGGGTTAAAAATATTCTCATGAGAAAATAAGCACTATAATCAATAAGCCGAAAATAAGCCTGCCCCGAATATAAGGCTCGTCTTTTCACCACTTGAAGTTACTATAAGCACAGGCTTATAAAGGGGGAAATAGGGTATACTTGTGCACATTTTATGTAGAACATTGACTAGCAATATTAAGCTGGGAAAGGGGAAAGAATTGAAACAACCATAATCTTTCGCCATTTTCTGCTTTTTTTCTTCCAGAAAAAAATTTAAGGATTGATTTTCTATGAATCAGTTTCTGATCTACTACAAAATATATTTCAATGAATGCCCTTTTATTACACAAACATCCAACACATACACACCCAGGCACCTGTACATCTGATGCAGATAGACCTGAAACTCAACTATCATTTCCTATACAATACATGATTGTATTACAGACTATGTTATTAACCTTACAATCAAATCCCATAGCTTTTATCAATATTTTTCAAAGTATTTTTTAAATAAGGAAATAAATGGTAGGTATTGGTGCATTACAAGTATGAATAAATTCGCAAACTACCCACCTTCTGGATGGTCGCCCTCTTGCACCTCAGACATCGTCTCTCCCTCCTTTTGCCTCCCCTCTTCTCTGTCTCTTGTATGCCTTTTCCCCTCCCCTCCCACTCTCAGATTCCCTACCCTCTCCTTTCCCTCTTCTTCACTCTCCCCCTCCCCTTTTTTCGCCTTCCCTTCTCTTCCCACCCCTTCCCCTCTACTACATCGTCTCTCCCCTCTCTTCCCTCAATCTCTTCTCTGTTACTAATATCTTTTTCCCATCCCCTCCCCCTAAAATTCAAATTCAAATTCAAAAATCCTTTTATTGCTGATGGTAATTACAACACGGTCGCTCTGCATCTAAGACATTTAGTTCTTCCAGAGGTTGCCATTTTTATGGACTTGAATCTTAAGTAACAAACTGTTGCAGAACTTGGTTTTACACAAACTTGGTATGAGATGTGATGTAGAAGGGTTAATTACAATGAAACCAGCGTAGTAAATGAGATATGGAATTGTAAACAATGGCTAGGCTGGGTGTCGGAAGCACCCAAATTAGGTATTGACATATGAGTTTATATAGCTGTATATGTTAACACAGGTACAGGCAGAATATAATGAATTGTTACAGGCAGTGGGTATTAATACAGGTTCAATACAAAGCAGTTTTGTGGTGTAAAAGTCAGTACGGTTTGAATATATAATATTTAATTATTAATAAAGAATAAGCACATCGGTAGCGTAGATCAGACAAGGAAATCAAGCCCTTTAGGCAGTATTGAAATATGGAGAGTGAAAACAGATATATGCATTACCAGGTCAGCAACTTAGAGCGAAGATTTAAAAGGGAGAGAGAAGCTTCTTGGTGTATCTTTTAAAGGAAAATTTGTCCTCGATTTTATGGGCTGCTAAGCCAAGTTCATTCCATTGAACTTGGGATTCATAAATTACCGAATTTGTGACCTTATTCAATCTTGAGGCAAGGACCAATAGATTCCTTCTCCCATTTGCATGGATCCTTGTTGAGAGTGGTCGAGAGTCAAGATTATCAGGATTTTGTGCCATATAAAAAGACATATTGAGAATGTGTTTATTCCTTCTTAATTGTAAGGGCCAGACATTTAAGAGTTTATGTTCTTCATCAACATTATCGTATCATGACTTATTAAAGATGATTCTGAGTCCCCCTCTCCAATTCCCCCACCCTCTCCCCCTTCTTCACTCTACCACCCCCCTCCTCGCTCCCCCTTCTCCCTCCCTCCAAACTTGTTTTTCTCTCTTTGTTTTTACTCTTTGATTTGCAAGAAAGAAAAGGAATTAATCTTTGAAAAAACAATAATTATAACAAGCACAAAAAGTGAAAAAAAATTGATTTAACTTACCCATGATGAGAAAGAGGCCACACAGCAAGACAGTCTGTTAAAAATGCAATAAAGAATATGTGGTTTACAAAAGGAGAATATGGTAATGTGTCATATATCCATATAAATGTGAGGGTTGGTAGTAAATAGCATCAATATGTACGGGAGGAAGTCAAATTATGAATATGTGATGTGTTTCAAGAAATTGAGTCATAAGTCGCAAAATGGATATTTTTCAAAGTGTTTTTTTCACAAGATCACATTATTGGAATGTTCTAATTTTTGGAGAGTTTGTCACTTGTAGTTCTGTCAATCGATGTATTAAATTTCAGGACAATCTATGTAATATATCCTCTCGTTTTAAAGGTCCTCATATGGACTACATTTAATTAATTTACTGTTTAGTGATCCCCAGAAATATTGGAAACATTTTTTTCAAAAAAGAAAATATCAAACTTAAAATCTAGAAATAGTTATTATTCTATTAGACTGTTTACTATCATTAGAATCGGCTTGATCTCATCTTTTCAAATATAATGGTATCTCAAAAACAATTTTTTGCGACTTATGACTCATTTTCCTGAAACAGATCACATATGTGTTTTTTATTTGCCACCTTCGAACTTAGCTAGAGAGTGAGATCCATTCTGTCCCAATCTGGGATATCAAGAAAAGAATAAAGTAATTTTCAAGGCAGTTCTGAACTTCTTTCTCAAACCACTGCTGTGCTGATGTTATCTTGTTACATTCATCGCACCAGTGATGCTAAGGAGCGGGAGAGCAAGCGATTGAATGTCTGTAATTTCTACTCCATGTAGTGAGAAATTATATTATTTTTTGTGATGTGTCACAGGAGAATGATTCATGAGTTGCAAAGAATGGATTTTGACATATCATCATATTTATAATGACGGGATCAGGCCGATTCAAACAATGTTAATCTTTTGGAAGTGGGAGAGGGAGCAGGAGCGGAAGAGGTACAACAAGAGAGAATGAGATCGGAAGAGGAAGAAATAGTGAGAATGGGAACGGGACACAGACAAATGAAAAGAGTGGGAGAGGGAGAGGTGCAAAGAGAGAGAGAAAGTTTGAGCAAGAGAGGTAAAAAAAGAGAGAGTGGGAGCGGGCGAGGAAGAAAGAGTGAGAATGGGAGCAGGAGAGGAAGAAAGACAAAGAGTGGGAGAGGGAGAGTTGGAGGGAGACAGAACATGGGAGTGGAAGATGGAGAAAGAGAGAGAGTAGGAGAACAAGAGGAAGAAACAGGGTGGGTGGGAGCGGGAGAGGAATTAAGAGAGAGAGTGGGAGAGGGAAAGGTAGAAAGAAAGAGTATACAAGCGGGAGAGGAAGCAAGAGAGAGAGTGTGAGCGGGAGACAAATCAACAAATTTGTGATGCAAACTTTGAATTAAAAAGTCAATTAACTACAAAGCTGCAGAAACAGTATGGCATCATATTAGGATACTACAAATGTTTCCACTATCAAAACTATTTGTTTACCATTTTTTTCATATTTCAAATGAATATTTTTTTCGACTACACTTTAGCAACATTTGACTTTGATATCTCTAAAATAGCAACATAGACACTATGCCACAAAACATTGCAGAGAACCAAAAATATGATGCTTTCCAAGAGTTTTAGGTTTCTTTTTTTAAAAAAACATGATGACATATTTTTCCCCTTATATATAAGGGAATTATATAATATACAGCTTCCATTGTATTGTAGATCTAGAGACATTTGGCATAGCCTTTTTCGTTGTATTTTCTAAAACAGGAAAAAATGCACCATTTCCCCATAGACTCACATACTAAAGGGGTAGTACAAAGAATGTCTTTTAATTTGGTACCAATACATGTTTGTGTCATTTGAAACCTCATATGCCGCCAATTGTATAACACATTACAAATTGATTTACCTTCCAATTGAACTTCATTTTCTCTGATTTCTCTCATGGACTCTTCCTGATCTTTAGTTTATTTAATCCTCCGAAAACTATACATTAGTTTAAGTTCTGCTGGTAGGTAGTTATATTGTGTATTGAGTGTTGTCCTGCAAAACAACCAAGGAAAACGTGCAATAATGAAGCAACTGAATAGATAGAATCCACGAGGAACGATGCAAGAGAGTTGTTGTATTGAATATTGAGCAAAGAAGCGATACAGCGAGACCAAGGAAATAAACTAAATAAAATATTCAATGAAGAAATGGTACAGCAAGACCGAGGAAATTCACGCAATGGATTCACATGCTTATTTGTACTTGAATAAGGTAATATGATGGTATATTATTACTGGTTAATGAATATGATGTAACAATAAGCTTGTCTCTAATTGGTTAACATTAATGCAATGTGTCTGGGCCAAAGTAAACAAAATATATGCTCTGGCTCAACATAAATAACCATTCTCAGTTAAGTGTGGGTTTCCTGGCTTAGCTACAACTTATAATACTATTTATTTCACTCAAGGGGGAAAATACTAATACAAAACTATATCATTGGAATGGGTTGAAAGTGGACCAACATTATATTAACAACCCAAAACAGTTCACACAAAATATAAAGGAAACCAGCATCTGGCTTGACCAAAACTTCTTTTACTGAATCCCTCATCTCATGCCCTTCCACCTCATCCATCTTCTATTTTTCTTTTATTACTGTATTACTGACTGACTCCACCTTCTCCATTATTCATATTAATAAGGTCTGAAATCATAATTTCAAAAGAAATCTGTTAGTTATTCATAATGAAATTGATTTGTAAAAACGGACACAATAGCCACACAAACAGCCTAAAGTCTAAATAACTCACTTTTCGAAATCTTAACAGCTTCTGGAGATCATTTCCCACAAAGTCTAGGATGATATAATGGTAAATGAGTGGAAAATGATTTAATTTTGCCAATATTTAGCTCATGTTTTTATGTAAAAACGTCCCCATAGTGTGGAAAAAATGTCGCCGGGGGGCGACGTTTTTTCCGCCAATTATTAGGATCCGCCAATTATTAGGATCAGCCCCAGGGCCTAAGGCCTAAGGTCTGACAATCTTCCAATGGTGATATACATGTGTCTGCCAACCTATGCTTATGAAATCATACTTCTTAGACAAAATTAATTCTATTATTTCAGAAAGCACAGCTAATTTGTCTGGCGACGTTTTTACACCTCAATTTAGCCATTTTTACATTAATTGACTTAGGAGCATAAAGTCTGCAGCTACATTCAACCTTAATGCATCATTTTATTTGGTTTTATGCTCCATTCTTTGGCACAAATCTTATTTATGCATATTGATTCAGCTATATGTTTTCCCAAATTAACTATGAGTTTGGTAGTGATTAATGGGAATTTTTCCTTGATTTGATAGCATATAATTTAAAAAATATACCTCACAGATACACAAAAGTATATATTTTAATTATGCTTATGCCAAGACGCATGTAGCTAATAAATTCCTATGTATTTTAGATCAATATCGACCAAGATATTGACCAATAAATGGAAGTAATGGGGGGTTGCACTACTTTCGTGAGAATGGGTCACCTATATAAAATCAAACTAAAACTTACTATGTATGCAATTGGTTTTTACATGTTCCTACCAACCTAATGAGTGTTAAAAACGATTCAAGTCAACAAGAGTGCGCAATGTTACACTGGAGGAGCGTAGTTTCATAGTTTCTATCAACTGTGACCAAAACGTTGATCACCTTAAATTAATAAACCTCCTTCATGAAATAATACCTGTGTCTACTTCTGTTTAGAGTCCCCTCAATCACTTTGAATAGAAAACATTATATGAATTATTTTTTGTACAATGGTTTCAGGCCACTGAGTCCATCGTATAGGAAGGGACCATATATTTCCCCAGTCATCTGCAGTAATGATTATGTCTGCACATTTTGAATGAAGTATAATATATCATAATATGATATATTATACTTTATTTGCAATTTGTATATTATACATTTCAATATTATGAAGACAGTTTTGATTAAATGGTCCAGCAAACGGAAAGTTACAATACTCACTCAAGAAGTTGCGATGTTGTATTTTTGTTCAGTGCTGATGAAATCATTTTTGCCACTTCTTGATTGAAACTATTTCCTTTGAGTCTGTAGTTTATATACTACAGACTCAAAGGAAATAGTAATGCATACAAACAAGTAAAATAAGATGTGGAGAACTACACTTCTCCCTTACAGAATTAAAACTATAGATTAGATATATTTGTGTAGGGACATTCAAATGAGGTGCTACCAATTGAACATTTATTAGACAAGACTGCATAGCAATTAATTCTAATAAGTGTTTAATTACTAGTAGACTACTGGGTTCCATTCACTATTTATTATATAGCCCTACCATCAAAACATATTGAAATCTGAAACTTGGTGATTGATTGTATCAGTATGACATATCTAAAAGCTTCTTCTTAAAATAAAAATAATATAGAGTAATTTGTATATTGTGGAAAACCATACTAATACAATGCGGCCAAGGGAAATGCTAGTGGCAACCCAAGTGCCATACTCTCTATTCACTTACCTTCAGTTGAAGTCTGCTGTGAGTTGAAATATACATGTCCCATATACTCAATATAGATCTGTTTAGATTACATTACAAATCCCACCAAGGGAACCAATTCTGGATGGGTGCTGAGGATTAATCTTGTAGTGTCTGCTGGTATCAAAGTGGTTTTCCAGAAAAAGTAGGTGTTCCAGAAAAAAGATGTCAAATGGTCGATTCTCATGACTGGTGGACACAGGAGGGGGGCGTCACCATACCTAACTGGCTTTGGGTATTTGTCCAAAAATATACATACATTTGTTTTTTTGGGGCTTATATGTTCAGAATATGAATTTTGATCATTGTGTACTCCATTTTATATACCTCAGTTGAAAATGTTTTGCCATATCCTGAAGAATTATGGATTTTGACCCCTGTTTTCAGCCTTAAAACATTGAAATTGATATTTGGACCGCTATGAAAAAAACAACTTTCAGATATATATACGCACAAAGTATATCTAGTATTATGGATAATTATATAGAATATGACATTTTCGTAACTAGTTAAATGTTAATAAATTTTACTGAGTGCTGGGTCAGAATTGTTAGTGGGGAAGTGTAAATTATTACCATACCTAACAACATACAACTATGACAATAGAAAAACAAATTGTGGGAAATATTATGAAATGTATGTACTTAATTAATCTTTTGATGGTCATTGTTCTCTATATATTGTGATGATGCTCCTATGAGTTCACGATTTTCTTAGAGGAGTGGAACAAGGCAGGAAAATTAGGTGTCTGAAATGTTCGCTTTACCATACCTAACATAGAAAAAAGTGGATAATTTTAAATTCCAATTTGAATAAGGAAATTCCTTTCATATTTTAGTGAATAATAATACAAAATAATACATGAAGGCATAATAAATGTCAAATCCAGGCATTAGGTATGGTAACACTGATTCCTTGTATATATCTTCCCATGATCCTCCTGGGACTCAATTTTGACGAATAAGGCTCCCTTTTTCCATGATAAGTGTTCGAAATAGTTCTTTATTACATGGTAGAAGGGAGGAAAAATTATGACAAAATTATTTTTGAGGCCGTTTTGCCATTGGTAAAACTGCTTCATATGTGTCCACCAGTCATGAGAATTGACCATATAGCAATATAGCAATATAAACATGGTTATTCCACCTTTGCTTTGTAATGAAACCTCTCCTCAATAAAAACACATGTATATATATGAGAACCGGTCGGTTGTTCAAACAGGCCAAAATTTACCTTCCAGATTGAAGTCATATAAAAAAGTATGCTAACATGGTTCTGTAAGATGCTAGTGTTGACAGAAGATTATAGCTGGACTATGTGGACTGGTTCAATGGAAAATCATGCTAGTTTACATACGTAACTAGATTTACAGAGGCAAAGTGTTTTTGTTTTGAAATAAAACCATCTCCATCCAGAAAACCAGGTGAACTATGCATACTTTACCAGTAGAAGCTAGAAAGATTGATTCAGGAGGTGGTCTACGCTAGTTCTTTTTGGGAGGTTGTTCTGATGATCCTGTTCTGAATGGTTTTTAGTCTATTTAGTGTGTGTTTTGGGGTTACATTATTTAGCGTGTCTCCATATTCCAGGATAGGTCTAATGGTCATCTTATAGAATGTTATAATTGTTGATTTAGAGGTAAGAAATCATTACTTCATATAAGTCTTTCTTGCTAACCATGACAGAGAAGAAAAGTACACCAATATGTGCGTGATAATCTTGGAGTTTCTGCTATTAACCAGAGGCGAGATTATAACAAGCGTACTAGACCTCCATAGTTTGCTGAGGGGGGATGTTGTCTACAGATATTGCCCTCCAAAAGCAAATAAGAAGTTTGGACAAAGTGTGATGGCCCACTAAAGTTTGTAGGTTCATAGGCAGTACCACTTTTGAACTTGAGATGACTGAAGGCTAGTTAAGATAACACATTGATTATCTAAAGCCTGCTTTTGATGAGAATGGTCCTATCCACGTTACTAACCTTCATAGGGCTCCAGAATTCAGGTCCGCTTATCAGAACTTTGTCGTGACAATAATGGGTAAAAATGGCGCATCACAGGCTTTAACAATTCCTAGCAGAATTAAATGGTAAAATTAGAGTTGACAGTTTATAGAATGAATTAAAATTAGCAATAATAATATTAAGACCTTTTAAACCTCATGAGAACCTTTAAATCTCATCACTTCATTACACACGTCATAAGAACCTTTAAATCTCATAATTTCATTACAGTATTTTTCACATAGTTTTAAAATCAAAGGTTAAATTTGCATAAATATATGGGTTTATATCTAAATGATCATCCAAATGCAAGCCTGGTGATTGGGGAAGTTAAATGCATCACCCTACAGCTCGCCAATTTTCTATCCTGACAATTTAGAGGCTAAAGAAAAGGACGACTTTTCTGGATATTGAGTATCAGTATAGGTTATTCGTTTGACTCGTTATTCTGGAACACATCCCATATGAGCAATTCCACCAAAAATGCCACATTTGGCCATCCAGGGCTCAAAATTCATAATTGTTCTTAAATTGCTTCTATTGATTTATTTTTGTCGTACATATACTAGTTATATTGCTGCTAATATAGAAATTGGGAATGTTTATAATGAATATTGTGGTCAGGGCCGCTTGGGAGACACAGTGACATCTATTCTAATAGTAAAGGCAAAGGGCAAAGGTACATATTTGTACATAAATGAGGATTTAAATTAGAAATGAATAATGAAATTATATGCATAATATTTTTAATTATGTGTGTACATGATAGGTCTTCATATTAGGTTCATAACACTCTTTACTTTGTGAAAATATTCCAACTAGAAGAAAAGTTACAGCTAAATAACCATTCAGGCGGGTCTGCCTTACCCAAGCCACTAGGGACAATCTATATGCGTACATTTGTGCGTATATTTTAGGCACACTGAGGCCACAAATAAGGGAGAAAAGTATAGAAAAGTATACATTTTCTGAAACAGGAATTTGTTGTTTTCATGATCAGTGATGATATAAAAATTAAAGCAATCGCATGTTTTCTATTCACACAGCGAACAACGGAATAAAGGACGTTATTATTTCAGCCAATTGCACATCCAAAAAACAAACCCATACATATTGTATAGGGTCAATTCCAGAAATTAATATATAGATATATATTAGTTTGAATGGATTCAGAAAGAAATATTCTTTCATTTAATATCATATGAAAAAACTGGGTGGAAATTATAAAAGGAGGAATTAAAACAGTAGGTAAATCAAGTATTTTCTTTAGTAATATGGAGCTTGGTTTACATCATTTAGTGTGTAGGGGTTTCTTTGACCTGGTATCAGAGAATGAGTATGGATGTCAGAGAATTAAGTGTCAGATGTGCGACAGTAAGTGTGAATGCTAGGTGAGTAAGCAGTGTCAGGTATGCATTATGATGAGTATTTAGACGTGATTTTGAATGTGCATTATCTGCGCAATTGAGATCACACTCATATTATTGACTTTTGAAGAAAACATGTATTCACAGATACAATTGGTTGAGTAACATATGTTTAATACAAACATAAATGAATATGAATGAGAACTTGATCCAACACAAGTGTGAGGGCACCAACAAAATTGGAGGAAATAGATGCAATGGATTTCACATAATGGTTGCTAATGGCATGTCCATTTCACTGTGATTCATAGCCATAGGGGATGGCGCAAAAATTGGAAAATGGCTGACACTTTTCAGATCCGCTCCTGCTAGTTTGTGTCAATTCTGGACTACACTCTCTGTTATGGTTATATCATAACTGATTTTAACAGAGTCTCTTGGCTATACATTGTGGACTTTAATTCCGTTGTGTCAGGAATTTTTAAATATTGGATTTTACGAGTGTTGAACATTTTCTCGAATCACTGTTGACAGGTGAGCGACAATGCAGGCACACTGAGGCCACAAATAAGGGAGAAAAGTATAGAAAAGTATACATTTCCTGAAACAGGAATTTGTTGTTTTCATGATCAGTGATGATATAAAAATTAAAGCAATCGCATGTTTTCTATTCACACAGCGAACAACGGAATAAAGGACGTTATTATTTCAGCCAATTGCACATCCCAAAAACAAACCCATACATATTGTATAGGGTCAATTCCAGAAATATAGATATATATTAGTTTGAATGGATTCAGAAAGAAATATTCTTTCATTTAATATCATATGAAAAAACTGGGTGGAAATTATAAAAGGAGGAATTAAAACAGTAGGTAAATCAAGTATTTTCTTTAGTAATATGGAGCTTGGTTTACATCATTTAGCTTTGTGTGTAGGGGTTTCTTTGACCTGGTATCAGAGAATGAGTATGGATGTCAGAGAATTAAGTGTCAGATGTGCGACAGTAAGTGTGAATGCTAGGTGAGTGAGCAGTGTCAGGTATGCATTATGATGAGTATTTAGACGTGATTTTGAATGTGCATTATCTGCGCAATTGAGATCACACTCATATTATTGACTTTTGAAGAAAACATGTATTCACAGATACAATTGGTTGAGTAACATATGTTTAATACAAACATAAATGAATATGAATGAGAACTTGATCCAACACAAGTGTGAGGGCACCAACAATATTGGAGGAAATAGATGCAATGGATTTCACATAATGGTTGCTAATGGCATGTCCATTTCACTGTGATTCATAGCCATAGGGGATGGCGCAAATATTGGAAAATGGCTGACACTTTTCAGATCCGCTCCTGCTAGTTTGTGTCAATTCTGGACTACACTCTCTGTTATGGTTACATCATAACTGATTTTAACAGAGTCTCTTGGCTATACATTGTGGACTTTAATTCCGTTGTGTCAGGAATTTTTAAATATTGGATTTTACGAGTGTTGAACATTTTCTCGAATCACTGTTGACAGGTGAGCGACAATGCAGGCAACCGCCATGACAAGCAACCAGGGCTTATCGCAGGTTAATGCTAGTAGCGTCAAAATGGACTAACCCAGATAATCAACTCCCCTACTAGGTATTCCATATGTGATAACATTGTTGTACCAAGTAGAATTGATCTAACAATCACTAACTCCCAACATGTCTCTGATAGTGGAACCCTTAACCACAATATCAGTGACCATGAAGCTATATACATGATTTGTATCAAAATTATTAAACAGTATACCATGAAAAAATGCAGAAGCTACAGAAACCTTGATATCAACCTATATCAATGCAAACTCCGTAATGACCATGACTGGCAATATTTTCGATCTATCTATCCAGACCCTGCAAATTCCTGGGATTTTATTTTAAACGCAATTACCACTACTCTGGAGTCCATGTGCCCGATTAAAAATGTATTAATTAGAGATAACAATGACCCCTGGATATCAAAAACTATCCTAGATGCAATAAGAGAAAAAAACAGAGCAAGAGGCAGGGCAAAACGCTCAGGTCTATTTAATGATATAAATGCAGCAAAACGCCTAAAAAAAGATACCAATAAACTAATTTGAAATGCAAAAAGAGCATATATTCACCAAAACTTAGCTGATACTAAAGACCCTAAAAAATATTGGAAAACTATCAACAATCTCCTTCCCTCCAAAGCCCCACAAAGTGAAATCAATTTAAATGATGATAATAATCAACCTCTTGATAAGGAAAACCTCCCGAATTTTATTAATAATTATTTCGCTAACATTACTGACAATTTACTAAATGGCATGCCAGATAACCCATAGTCTACCCCCAATCTAGCTACATTATAAAGAAAATATGAGATATCTACAAATGAAATTGAACTCCTTGGGCTCATAAGCAGGATTAATATCTCTAAGTCATCTGCTATAGACAACTTATCCAATTCAATTCTTAGAGACTCTTTTGCTACCATTTTTCCTGAATTAACTATATGCATTAACCTATCTCTCTCCAGCCAAAGTTTCCCTGATACTTGGAAAATTGCTAAAGTGGTACCCCTGTTCAAGGGTGGGGTGGCCACCCAAGTAAATAATTACCGCCCTATATCCCTATTACCTACACCTAGCAAGCTAATAGAAAAAATAGTGCATTCTAGAATCCTATCATACCTAAATACACACAATATCCTCGACCCAAATCAATCTGGCTTTCTTCCCAACAAATCAACTATTAACACAATTTGTAATCTTACTGACAACCTAGCATATGCTTATGAAAAGAAAATCCCCACTCTCATCACTTTTATTGACTTTAGAAAAGCCTTTGATATGGTAGACCACAATATTCTTTAATAGTAAATAATAACTTGTCTGACCTAGCCCTCATAAAATCCGGAGTTCCACAAGGTTCAATTCTTGGACCCCTGCTCTTCTTAATATTCATAAATGACATTGGCACTCATTCAAATCACTCAAAATATCTCCTCTATGCGGATGATACAGTCTTATACCACTCTAACAAATCTCAAGCATCTCTTTATCAAAATATGCAAATAGACATTACTAATTTAGAAAAATGGTGCAATAAGAATAAATTTCTGATTAACGCCTCCAAAACCAAGCTAATGTTGGTAAATCGAAATCACAATAGAACTACCCCCCCTCCTCCTAATCTAATACTCAACAACAAATCACTAGAAACAGTTCATGTCTACAAATATCTGGGTGTATTGCTGGACAACAAGCTTACCTTTCAACCTCACATCAGAAACCTAATCAAAATTATCTGTCACAAAATTTTCCTGTTTCTACGAATTAGACATCTTCTCACTGTGAATGCAGCCCTACTTGTATATAAAAGTAAAATCCTCCCCTTCTTCGATTATGGTGACATTCTATACCACAATACCCACCAGAACAATCTTATTAAACTGCAAAAAATCCAAAACAAAGCACTCAGAGCAATACTCAAAGCTGAGCCTTTACACCCAACTTCTGAGCTACATAAAGACCTGAAAATCCCCCTGTTACATAATAGAAGAGAAAGTCATCTCAGAATCACTGGTTTTAATAGATCAACCTCCAATAAATACAGAAGTCAAAACACCCAAAACCCAACTAGAGCAAATGAAGCCCCTCTTCTTTCCACCTTTTTCTACAAAACCAAATGTGGTGAAAATGCGATAATTAATAAAGTTGCCAAATCATGGAAGCAACTTGCTCCAAAAACCAGAAATATTGGCAATATTGAAACGTTTAAATATCTCCAGAAAGAATGGCTTAAACAAACTCTTCTATAATCACTTTCTGCATCCTCCTACTTACTTCTTATTGGAAATAATTATTCAGCACAGCTACAGGTCACTCTCATAAGTTAGAGGTTCACCTGGGAAGTGTTGAAATTTTTTATACCATCAAAACACTGCTTACCTCTCTACCATACTAAAACTAGACCTTCTCACACATAATCCTACAACATTATGATATTTTCATCCATATACTTAGTTTAGTAGCTATTTTTACCAAATTTCAGGGTATAGTATTAAATATATCCTTGCCTTTTGAAGGCCTTCATATTGATGATGTTTAGTTAGTTTACTGGTAGTTACCCACCCAGAAACATTGCAAACTTTATTTTTCAAAAATAGAAATATCAAACTTAAAATATCAAATTACATATTAAATGTCCAGTGTTCACTTTCATTGGAATCAGCTTGATCTCATCTTTTCAAGTAAGATGATATCTCAAAATCCATTTTTTGTGACTTATGACTCATTTTCCTGAAACACATCACATATAGATATGCATATATTATATGTGTAAGTACTGAGTTAAACTATATATATTATGTTATTGTGAAAACTATGTAATGATATGAAACAGATTTGGAGCTTGCTCTGACTGGCTTTTATTATTTGAATTTAACAATGTTTGGTGTGCACAAGGGAGGTATAATGGTATATGGAAGGATAAAGAACAATGACAATATACATAAGAATAAAAAGAAAATGTGAGTGAGGTGAGAATAGGAATAATATCAAACTGATTGACCTGTCTTAATACACATTGATATTCCTCCCAATATTCTAGGATTATATGATGAACATGATAATGATAGATATTCTAAATAAACAATCATACAAACTAATATAGTGTAATAGTCTCAGTTGCTGTTAGGTAATATTACATGATGTAATGATAAGATCTAATGATTTAATGAAGGGGTAGCTCAGCTCTGTAGGTAGTAAATGTATTTCCAAGCAGCTATGTTAATCAACGCAACTCTCGCTCATTACATAAATATACACACATAAATCAAATCATATCACAATAATCTTTGAAATGAAGTACAAATAATGCAATGTTATACCTTACTGTTACATAAGGGTACTTACCAAAAAAAATCATTTCAATTACATGTTACCTGCATACTGGCTCACACCAGAGTGATTATTAACTAGCCTTGACTGGACGACTTCACCGTCCAATCAGAGGGTACCTGTGTGTTGCTATTCTTGCCTATGTTCTTTCCAATGAGTTTGTGGCAATCGTTCCACTTCTGTGTTTCATCTCCGACTTAATATTAATCAATATTTAATAATGATATTTTGTGAATGTATAGTTTACTTCTGCGAGAATAAATATATTATGAATATCAATAGCAGGAGATGGAAGGAAATGAACTAAAGCTACTGGATAATTATTAAAGTTCCAAAAGATCAGGGGTTGAAATATTCTATGTTCCAAACGCAGCTCCGGGACATAACATCAAGAGTGAAATACTTCATTCATATGTTTCCTTTACTCCATGTTGATGTATGTACCACATGCTATTTGTATGAGCAGGAGTGGGAGGTAATTTGCACCAATTCCACGCATGTGGTATGACTTCCGGTCCCCAGCACACATAGACATATGAGGTAAGAATAGCAATCTAGGAGTAAATATAGAACCTAAGTTTAAATGTGGTACTTAGGACACTGTCCTTGACGTTTGATTATTTTTGTAACATCTTGGACAGTGCAATAGTGTCCCTTGTACCACATTCTCATCAGGTTCTATCTATTTATTCCTCCTTGTATGCTGGGGTGAAGACCTTGCTCCTCACCCCGATTATTAACAGGTACATTGAGATAATCAATGATTTCCAACACAAGGTAACATTATGTTTACAATACAAAACAGGAATAACTAAATAAACATAATAATTAAATAAGTACAAACTTGAACATAAATGTTGAAATTTGTAATAAATAGCATGGTTAACATCCGGATGGAATAATATGAATGGTTAATTCATGATAAATTACTCAAGTTATATGAACTGCAAATATCGTCATGGGTTGCAATGTATACTATGGAAAGTGGGATGCATATAATCAAAATTTGCGCATGTAGCGCCTCCATAGTAATTGTATAATAAATATCCCCCGTGGTGCGCCGACAAAAATGGCCGCTCCGACAAACGCGTTTGCGTTCAAAGTGCCTTCCACTTTTCTCAGTGGGAAATTTGGTTAACAAAAAATGCGGCCGAAAGAAACGCTGACCGTAGCGTTTTAAACGCATCTTTTACCGAAATATGCGCTTCCATGACCAAGATTTTTCGCTTTCTAGTGCGTTAAATATGGCCGCAAGATTTTGCCGAAAAGGAAGGCAACACATATATTCATACTACTTGGAGCATAAAATAATCCGAAAATGAGAACAAACATACAAAGAGATCTTGTGGATAAAATATTTTGAAAATTATCAAATTTGCAAATTGTCACTCAATTTCCTGAAATACATCACTGTGATCTTCCCCCTATTATTTTTATTCCTTCTCCTCCTCTCCCCGTCAGGTCCCTTTCAACACATTTCTCATTCTTTATTTATCCAGATGATTACTTGTACCAGAGTACCTGTGTTATCAAGGATCAGGCCTTAAGCCCATTTTCATCTAGACCCTGGCTTGTTGCCGAGGTGTTTGTTTAGGATTACAGTACATAATGCATGAAAGGATTTGGTGGAATGAGATGAGATGAAATGGAAGTTCAACTTGTTCTACTTTCTAGGGTGAAGTTGCCAGCAAATGTACGAGTCATCTTAACCAAATGCAATCTTCTCAAATAACTGAAATCTTTGACGATAATAAAATTCAAAATACAGTTCGGCCTAAAAAGACAGATTTGCCTACTATTAGCCAAATTGCAGCTTAATTTAGCAGAATTTACTAATTGTGCATAGCTGCTAATTGTACATTTTCTGAAAATCTGACCCTTTATGGTTTGTGTTTGCCTGAACCTAATTATCATACGCGCATTCAATTACTCATTACTTGTGATGTGGTATTGGACTAGTACATTGCCGACGCATTGTCATGGCGACGCAAATTTGGTGGCGCAAGACTGCCAACGCAAGGTTGACGAGTTGCCGCATGGATGCGTAAATAAAGGACTCGATTTCCGATCTTGTCCTTTATTTACGCGCCGTGCGGCAACTCGTCGTATAAGTGCTAAGTAGTACACCATCCTAATTGCATGCAATACAATTGGAATATCAACGTTGCTATGAAGGCTACCCAGGTTGCGCAGATGCACTTAGGATGCACAGCCCTTGCATGGCACAGACTAAATCCGGATTCAGGGAAAATACACTATTGATGTAACAAAGGATGTAAATAAAATAAATGTACATATACAATGACTGGTTGTTTCTACCTTCTTTCCTCCATCAAGTAAATGTAGCATAGACTGAAAAGAACGATTGAACACAACTCCTGGCCCCATAATGGATATATTCATTACTTTAGTGCATATCATAAGCAAATATTTAAGTTGATCTCAAGTAATCTGAGCCCCACCCGCAGTACCCTACCTGCCCCAGGCATACTAAAATGTGCAGCCGGATGTGCAAAAAAAGTGCAGCTGGATGTGCAAAAAAAGTGCAACCAAAGTGCAGCCAAGCCAAAGTGCAGCCAAAGTGCAGCCGGATGTGCAAGGCTGGCTTACACTGGCAGCACTTTTCCCTGAATCCGGATGTAGTCCGTGGCCGTGCAAGGGCTGTGCATCCTAAGTGCATCTGCGCAACCTGGGTAGCCTTCATAGCAACGTTGATATTCCAATTGTATTGCATGCAATTAGGATGGTGTACAACTTAGCACTTATAGGACATGTTGCCGCCACAGAATTTGCGTCGCCATGACAACGCACCGGTAATGTACTAGTCCAAAACCACGTTACAAGTAATGAGCGGCTGTTGGGGCCTCATAAAATGTAGTCCTTTTCACAAAATGCAGTTGAAAAAACGTAAAAAATTGTATTGTTTGTATATTGCTGATTTTTCTTGTACATATTACCATAATACCCAGCTGTAATTCTTCAAAACTCAGCAACAGAATATCTAATAATTAGCCTTCAGAGCCCTGGCAAAGTTTCCATCCTCTATCTAGCCATATATTAACATCATTGTACATCACGCACACTATTGAAATCTTTGAAGTAGCATTTCATCCATCTGGTAAGTTAATTTTAATAATTCCCTTTTTCTACCTTCAAAAACTGGCCTATTTATTCAGATTTTCGACAGTAATTTGATATATTGTGATAAACATATATGAAGTTAAATGATCCTAAACGCTTGCGATTTTTAATTTCAAATTTTCTACGTTTTTGACACACTAGCTAATGTATTGTATTTTCTGTCATTTTTCCTATGTATTATGAAGTTTAAAATCTGACATTGATTTTGATTTGTTATAAGTATCTTAAGAGCTGAGTATGATGAATGGTGATGCGTGAAAACCCCCCAAAAATGTCAATATAATGCTTATAATTACACCTAACCTATATTGATACTGAATTTCCAGAAAAATCGTCTCATTCTTTAGCCTCTAAATTGTGAGGATAGATAATTGGCGTGACGTATGGTGATGCATTTAACCCCAATCAGCAGGCTTTTGATTTCAAAAACTATGTGAAAAATACTAATTGATGATAATTTAGCTCTATATAGTTTTATAGCTATATAGCTCTTTATATTTGACATTGACAGAGGGTCATAAAAAACGTGACGTATGGTGACGAAGAAATTTCCCATAGACTTCCCTTCCACCTAACTAAGAAATATTGGAACTAAAACCATAAATATGAGTAAAATACATTGGCAAGTGCTTAACCTCAATGTTCATGAAAGAAATGGGTGGGCAAAGTATTACCTTTTTTGTCTTATTACAGCTTGAATATTTTATATTTTGTAGGAATATTATTGAAGAAAAAAGTGGTTTTCTCCCCAAAATTTCTTCATTTTCAATCATCGACCCATGAAAGTAGGGTTCCCAGGGCAGATTTTGACATGTTTTATGCAGCCATTACCTTTACCATTACGTCCGCCATAATTTAAAACCTGTTGTTGCTCAAAAACCCAAATGCCTATGAGTAGTGAAAATCGGTCATATAGTTCAGGCCAACGCAAACCATGAAGGGTCAGATTTTCAGAAATGTACAATTAGCAGCTATGCACATTTAGTAAATTCTGCTAAATTAAGCTGCAATTTGGCAAATCTGTCTTGTTAGGCCGAACTGTATTTTGAATTTTATTATCGTCAAAGATTTCAGTTATTTGAGAAGATTGCATTTGGTTAAGATGACTCGTACATTTGCTGGCAACTTAACCCTAGAAAGTAGAACAAGTTGAACTTCCATTTCATCTCATCTCATTCCACCAAATCCTTTCATGCATTATGTACTGTAATCCTAAACAAACACCTCGGCAACATGCCAGGGTTGAGATGAAAATGGGCTTAAGGCCTGATCCCTGATAACACAGGTACTCTAGTACAAGTAATCATCTGGATAAATAAAGAATGAGAAATGTGTTGAAAGGGACCTGACGGGGAGAGGAGCAGAAGGAATAAAAATAATAGGGGGAAGATCACAGTGATGTATTTCAGGAATGTGAGTGACAATTTGCAAATTTGATAATTTTCAAAGTATTTTATTCACAAGATCTCTTTGTGTGTTTGTTCTCATTTTCGGATTATTTTATGCTCCAAGTAGTATGAATATATGTGTTGCCTTCCTTTTCGGCAAAATCTTGCGGCCGTATTTAACGCACTAGAAAGCGAAAATCTTGGTCATGCAAGCGCATATTTTGGTAAAAGATGCATTAAAAACGCTGAGTCCAGTGTTTCTTTCGGCCGCATTTTTTGTTAACTAAATTTCACACTGAGAAAAGCATAAGGCGCTTTGAACGCAAACGAGTTTGTCGGAGCGGCCGTTTTTTTCGGCGCACCACAGGAGATATTTATTATACAATTACTATATGGAGGCGCTACATGCGCAAATTTTGATTATATACATCCCACTTTCCATAGTATACATTGCAACCCATGACGATATTTGCAGTTCATATAACTTGAGTAATTTATCATGAATTAACCATTCATATTATTCCATCCGGATGTTAACCATGCTATTTTTTTTTTAAAGCTCTTATTTATACTGGGTAGTTCAAGTACCAGCAGTAGGGCTTTTCACTTGCCCCAGTTTTATTACACATTTCAACATTTATGTTCAAGTTTGTACATATTTAATTATTATATTTATTTAGTTATTCCTGTTTTGTATTGTAAACATAATGTTACCTTGTGTTGGAAATCATTGATTATCTCAATGTACCTGTTCATAATCGGGGTGAGGAGCAAGGTCTTCACCCCAGCATACAAGGAGGAATAAATGGATAGAACCTGATGAGAATGTGGTACAAGGGACACTATTGCACTGTCCAAGATGTTACAAAAAAAATCAAACGTCAAGGACAGTGTCCCAAGTACCACATTCAAACTTAGGTTCTATATTTACTCCTAGATTGCTATTCTTACCTTATATGGCTATGTGTGCTGGGGACCGGAAGTCATACCACATGCGTGGAATTGGTGCAAATTACCTCCCACTCCTGCCCATACAAATAGCATGTGGTACATACATCAACATGGAGTAAAGGAAACATATGAATGAAGTATGTCCCGGAGCTGCGTTTGGAACATAGAATATTTCAACCCCTGATCCTTTGGAACTTTAATAATTATCCAGTAGCTTTAGTTCATTTCCCTCCATCTCCTGCTATCGATATTCATAATATATTTATTCTCGCAGAAGTAAACTATACGATCACAAAATATCATTATTTAATATTGCCACAAACTCTTTGGAAAGAACATAGGCAAGAATAGCAACACACAGGTCCCCTCTGATTGGACGGTGAAGTCGTCCAGTCAAGGCTAGTTAATAATCACTCTGGTGTGCATTTGCATCTCCCAATATCAATGTGTATTAAGACAGGTTAATCAGTTTGATATTATTCCTATTCTCACCTCACTCACATTGTCTTTTTATTCTTATGTATATTGTCATTGTTCTAATTATTATACAACTTTTATTCAGTAAACATATAAATATGAAATAAAGAATAGGACCATTAATCCCTCTCCAATGGAGATCTTCCTGGTAGCCCTTTAACAAAAGATTTGAATACATAGAGAAGATTGAAATAATCGTGATTCATAAAATGAACAATGTTTATGAGGTTCTTTTCGTCTTTAGATTTAAAATAGATTCAATGCCCTTCCATTATTGATTTATAGTCCGGCGTTTTTGTCCGTATTAGGGCTTATAAGGTTTGATGTTTCGCACTTTTTCTGCAGCATGTGTCCTGTGTCTTGTTTTGTTTTCAGGTCCTCTTCTACTCCTGTAGTACTGTTGATACTTAAAACTTAGAATTTTTCACCTCGCAGTATTACTATGAGGCTTAATAACATGACATAAATTGATAATATTACAATGGACCTGTCTGTCACTACTGGCCCTGTACTAAGTGTTACTGTAGGACTTTTAAAACAATCATTAGTTTACTAGTACTAGCGTATACAAATTGAATAATGCTTAAAAGATAAGTTAAGAGTATTAAGAATTCCCGCCTGTACTGGTAGGGATTTAATTAAAGGCAGTGTTGCGAATATAATTGCATAAGTAACTAATCTTAACAGTAATGAATCCCTCGTCCCCACATCCCACCCAAATGTCATTGTTACCGTTGTATCGGTCTTTATCATGGCAACTTACATGTCCACAAACCCCCTCCCGTTTTCCCATTTTTAGTACCAGATTTGTCTACTGGTGCTCTACTTTTCAATCATACATACATATAATAAAATTGTCACACCTTTATACATAATCACTAATAGTACAAATCTATACATTCTATTGACCAGCGGAGTTTACAGCCTCCTCTTTTAAATATTGGTCACATTCCTGGGGGGTAGGAGATTTTTAACCAATTTCGAAAGGCTTACCTTGTTTTTATTTTTCTAGTATCTTGTGATACACCATTCCACAGCGTGGAGATTTTGTAAATATAAGATTTTTTGAAACTCTCATTATTGGGTTTGGGAACTTTCAGTTTTTTCCCTACGCTCAACCCTCTTAAATTGACCTTTCTATCGTCTATGTTTTCGGGTGCCAAAGAACGCCTAAAGGCTAGTTCAAGGATATGTCCTTGTCTCCTGGTAGAGAGTGAAGGCATATGTGTAGTTCTATGGATATCCTTAGAACATGTAAATTTAGGCAATCTCAGTGCTATTTTTAATGCAGAGTTTTGTAAAGATTGTAATTGATTTAAATACTTTATTGGAGTAGTCTGGTAAAATATGTCCCCATAATCTATATGGGGAAGTATTGTGGTTTTAAATATTAATAGTAAGGTTTTGGTATCACAGATTCCATAAAGTTTCGACATAGATTTAAGTTTCATTCTGATGGCATGAATTTTTTTCTCCATGAATGTTTTAAAATTCAACTTTCTGTCTATCTCTACTCCCAGGAACTTATAATACTCTACCATTTCTAAACCATTTTGACCAATGCTATAATTACATACATCTATTTTTTCTGGTCTAAAAAAACGGTCATTGATTTGCATTTCTTGATGTTAAGCGAAATTTCATTTAGCTCACACCAATTAACAACGCTATCAAGATCTTCCTGCAATCCTGGATTTGAGTTTGAGTCTTTAGCTCTGATACAATAAAGAACCATATCATCCGCGAAATGCTGGATTTTGCTATATTTTATAACCTTATGTAGATCATTGACATAAATTATGAACAATAAGGGCCCCAAGGCTGTTCCTTGAGGTACCCCACATGTGATCTTTTGCAATGATGAGAGGTTTCCACCAATGACGACTCTCTGCGACCTATCTGTTACGTAATTTCTGAACCATGTAATTGGGTTTTCCTGAACTCCTAAATTTATCATTTTATCTATTAAAATATCATGAATAACGGTATCAAAAGCTTTTTTGAAATCTAAAATATGAAGTCTGTTAAATTTTTATTATTTAAATTTTGATATGTACAGTAAAGAGGTGGTCGAGAGCATCGTTAATGGATTTCCCATTGCGGAATCCAAACTGTGCTTCACATAATAGTTTCTCCAACTCTACATAAGAGGCTAATTGACCTTGGACGCAACTTTCCAGAATTTTTGCCGCAAGTTTATGCATGAAATTGGCCTATAATTTCCTGTAGTAAGTTTACTTCCCTCTTTAAAAAGAGGTGTTACGACGGCTGTTTTAAAATCTATAGGTACCTTAGCTGTGTGTATTGATAAGTTAAAAAGATAGGCAAATTGTTTACTTAGTGCCCTCATACAGGGTTTAAGTATGTTCGTCGGTAAGAATTTCATGCCGGACGCTTTCTTTATCCTTCCATATACCATTATACCTCCCCTGTGCACACCAAACATTGTTAAATTCAAATAATAAAAGCCAGTCAGAGCAAGCTTCAAATCTGTTTCATATCATTACATAGTTTTCACAATAACATAATATATATAGTTTAACTCAGTACTTACACATATAATGTATGCATATCTATATGTGATGTGTTTCAGGAAAATGAGTCATAAGTCGCAAAAAATGGATTTTGAGATATCATCGTACTTGAAAAGATGAGATCAAGCTGATTCCAATGATAGTAAACACTGGACATTTAATATGTAATTCAATATTTTAAGTTTGATATTCTTATTTTTGAAAAATAAAGTTTGCAATGTTTCTGGATATATCTAATACTATGCCCTGAAATTTGGGACATAGGTTTATATGACTAAGTGTGCTAGACCATTGAGAAATCAGAACATTCCAATGACGGAATCTTTCGAAAAAGTCACTTTGAAAAATATCAATTTTGCGACTTGTGACTCATTTTCTTAAAACATGCCACATATAAGCCAAAAATAACCAGCTCCAGTGCCACAGCTTCTTTAAGGATTTAACTAAATATTATGAGAAATGTTATCTAAGCTCCAAGAAGCATCCATTTCAGACTTCTCTCCATCAAACATTTCAATGTACATAGTGACATTGTTCATAATATTATTGTTGTCTATACTATTAACATTCATTCATTGTAGCTAAAATAAACACACACAGTATTCAACAATGTTCAGTTTGTTTGACTCCAAACAGAACACCATTGAATGATAGGAGTTTGTCCTAGTAATGTGATTCTGCAAGTCAATGACAAATGTTTTGGAGGTCAGTTTATAGGACAATGCAGCCTCATACAAAGCATCCCCTGGAGTTGTCTGAAATTTGATTTCATATTCATTTGGCCTCTTACCACTACCACTGCTCAGCACTCTGCTATAAATAATTGTCTTAAGCTGAATCTCCTTGCACTTACGCCTTAGAGGAGCAGTCATATTGTTCATTAGTCGAATAGTTGTTGACACTGCTTGTTGTATTATTGCATCAGCTGGATCCACTTTAATCCATTTCCTGCATGAACAATATGCTTTAGGAATGTGGGATATGTGACATGTCCTATTGAGAGGAATTCTATGAAAAAGACTCCAGCCACGAGTGCTGTTCCTTGTGTATGTTTTCAAGTTAAGTATGTGCTGCATTGTCTCTCGTAAATCAAATGATGTTGTCAACGTAGGTGCATTTCTCTTTAGATTTGCATGAAATTCTGGGTACTTTGTCTTAAACCAGGCAGGAAGAATCACACTAGAGTATGGAGACATATATTCTAATCCCCCCTGTTTTGTATTTCTCAGAGTAGAGTATCTAGGTCCATGGTCTGAACCAAGATAAAATAAAGTATTGTTTAGAACTCCTTGTGCCTTCAGTTTCTTAAGAAATTCAACAACTTCACTATCAGCAGCTTTTAACAGTGTAAGGCTATCATGGGATACATATGAATTGTGATGATGGGCAAAGATTGGCCTTGGAGTGTAAGTGGTAAACACATCTACCAGGTAGTCCAGGACAACTCGTAATGATGATTTCCCACCCACACAAGCCTTATTAGGTGTGCCAGAAGCCATGTAAAAGTGCCGCATGTAATGCTCCATAGGTTTATCCTTAAAGCCCAAAAATCGATACGTCCATAGGCCAATCCTGGGTTCATCTTCGCTATAGACAGGGATGTACCCTTTTTTACGTAATGTCTTCCAGACAAAAGGTAAGTAATCCACATTAACCTTCACAGGGGCACTCCTCCTTAAATCCTTCATCTCTGTTAGACTGAATTCTGATCGGTCGTGAAGGCCAGTTAGTATAGGAATTATCTCACCACCAGTGCCATGACCTGCAACATTGTGCCCAGTGAGCTCAACACTACCCAATTCCTTAGTAGTGTATTCCACAGTTCTTGGCATGGTTCGGTGCCAATGTGGTCGGGAAACACTATCGAAAAATATGAATAATACATGCAAATTATCTGGTCCAACTTCTACATTGGGAATATCCTTAAAAAGTAATTTTGCTGCTCCTGCATGATAATTTTCATAGTTCCTGCCATTGCTTGTGCATTTTACTTTAAAAAAATTATTCTTGATGTCAGTTCCATTATCAAATTTTGTAAATGGACTTAATTTGTAGTTGAAATCAGTGGCAAAATCAATATATGCAACCTGACATGATATATTGCCAGATGTATTCCTAATAGCATCCTTTATGAATAATTTTCCATTCTTTGTGAAAGTCCAATCGTCCTTGGGACACACAAAATGAGAAGATGCTCTTTTGAGCGCGCTCTTTATGTGCATTTGATCAGCAGCCCATGTTTCCAGTAATGGCAACTGGCAGGCCATCTTAGTACTTTCCCGGAGCTTCCCAGGCTGATCATGATGGGAATGCTTCAAATGTTGTTCTTTCTTAAAGAGGTAGAAGTAGGTAAATACACATCCAACACAGACAAGAGCAAAACAAGTTTGGATTCTTGGTCTTTTCATGGTTATGCCATATATTCGCTGTTTTAGCTGTCAAAATAGAAATGAAAATGCATTAGATATATTATACAGTTTTGATAAGCAAAAAGGCCAACAGAAGTCTATGCAATGGTAAAAAAATTCATACATATTTTAATGACCGCACAGAATCACAAAACATGCAAATCAATATAAATTTTGAGAGATGACAAGATGAGACCAAACCAATTCCAATGAAAATAAACATTAGGACACCTTATAAGTGATTTTATATAGTTTTTACATGATACCAATATGGTATCAAAAGAAACAAAAAGATATTTCTTGATGGTGAATCACTCTGTGACTTATGACTCACTGTGTCACTGATATTCACACATATGTACCACCTAGAATAGAATTTTGAGGTATGTGATATGTTATAGAAAAAATAGTCATGAAATTAATATCTTTCAAGGTGTTTTCCTGACAAGATGTCTTTGTGGAAATGTTATCATGTTTTTGGTGCTTAACATTGTTCATAGCATTAATAGATTGGCTAAATGTCACAACAGTACACAAAATATATCCATGAATTTCTAAGGTCATCTATAGACAATATTCAGATACTTTACTAGTAAATATTAGCGCAGAAATATCGCAAATGTTATTTTTTCAAAAAATAAAAATATCTTGTGAAGAGATCTTGTGAAAAAAACACTTTGAAAGATATCAATTATGACTTATGACATATTTTCCTAGAACACAAATATGCTTCTCAATATCTATGGGCCTCAACAATGCATAATTTATACAATTTGCATAATTACATAAAAATGTCATAGATAATGTCTAATGTGACATGTATAAAGTAAGAAGTAATGGTGGTAATTATCTGACCTATCACTAGTACAGGTGCTTATATATATGGCCAATTCCATCAATTTCTCTCCCATCCTCCCAGCCTGTCTCTCCCCCCAAACCTGTTTCTCTCCCTCCAAGCCTTCTCTCCCCCTCCCAGTCTGTGTTGCTTCCTCCC
This sequence comes from Sthenelais limicola, assembly GCA_942159475.1. NCBI lineage: Eukaryota > Metazoa > Annelida > Polychaeta > Phyllodocida > Sigalionidae > Sthenelais > Sthenelais limicola. The sequence continues at coordinate 107,802,290 of OW804099.1, forward strand.
AGCCTTTCTCTATCCCTCCCAGCCCCTGTACCAAAAACGGACACAATAGACACACAAACAGCAACCCCTGATGAAAAAGCAGCAGAAAGCAAGCTGCAACCCATCATATATTTAAAGGCTTGGTTGTTATAGAGGCTTGCAATCAGAGTCATTTTAACATATTAATAAGATCTGAAATCATAATTTCGAAAGAAATCGGTTTATTATTCATGATGAAATTGATCCTAAAAATTGCCACAACATTTAGTTCACTTCTGACCCACAAGGTATTGTTAATAGACAAAAAGGTGGTTAATAGAGAAATAATAAATGTCAAATCGAAAGTTCATTCTTAAAACACTTAAAATATGGGAATTGTTAAAAGCCAATTCCTCCAGTTCCCATAGGTTCTTGGCACTATGCATTTTCTCTGCTAGGGTCCAAGAAAAACTATAGCCAATACATTTAATGTTCATTACATATCAGAACCTATGCATTTTATCATTATTTGTTATAATTGGATAATTTTCAATTTGTTGAAAAAAATCAGTCGTTAATAGACACCAGGGGTACCCACTCTAAAATCTGTCTGTTTTTCATGGCTTTCACCCTAAAAATAATTTATTTACGAAAACGTTTGACACAAATCATGTACAAGTAACCTACTATCACAATATATAAAGAAAAATGTTGGGTTTTGATGATTATTTAGAAATTAACAACTCCATGGTTAAAGAAATGATTTTTGCCCCCAAAATTGGATTTTTACTTCAGTTGGGGTAAAAATGCCAAAAATGTGGTTCCACATGTTTGTAGAACCATCCAATCAAAAAACAAATGTAATTAATGGTAATTTCTTTGTATTCAGCCCATTTAATCACTTTCCACTGTTGGGGGCCAAATGTTGTCAAAGTTGCGGAATAAGCCATTTATATTTTTTACCTGTGTCTACTTGTGTTCAGAGTTGCCTCAATCACACAAGACACAGACACCAAGAAAACAAGGGTGCCATACTACCGCCTAAAATCACTTTGAATAGAAAACATTAAATGAATTATTTTTTGTACAATGACTTCAGGCTACTGAGCCAAATTTGGTAATAAAAAAAAAATGTAGGAAGGGACCATACTGAGCTCACGGGTAAAATATGGAGCGTGCTAAATGTGGAGCGAATGTGTGCAGGGAGAAACATGTGTGTGTGCAAATTGTAGGTGAAGCGAAAATGGAAAGGGGGAAAGTGGAGAATGGGGGAAAAGCTTCTCGAGTGGCAGGGTTCTGGAGGAAAAGGGTTGGTTACCGAAATATATGGTCCCTTCCTACATTTTTTTTTTATTACCAAATTTGACATTATACAGACAAAGTTTGGGAAGGCTGTGCCAAATATTTCGATTCCTACATCTATGATTCAGGAACCCCATTTTTGCCTATTTTTTTGCCTTATTTCGCCTGAATTAAGCCAGATTTATCAAATAATATTTTGTAAATTTGATGAGATACCCAGTAATTATGCCAGCAATATCAAATAACAAAGTAACAGCTAGGAAATAGATGATGGCCGCCAACATAGGATATGGTTCTAACCAAAGTTAGAATAACTTTTTGTCAAAATATCTGTTTTATTTCTATACAATAACTGTGCTAATATAGCAGAATCTCTTTATTACTATTAATTATGACGTAACGGCAACGCTAAAGTCGTAACGGCGACATTGGCACACAAACTCTCCTGACTTTAACAATACCAATATTCAATCATATTTATATTTTTCCTCGTTTTAAGGCAGGCTTAGATAATTATTAGGAAGGTCGAAATTTCATGAAAATGTTGTTTTTTTTAAAATAATTTGCGGCAAAGGTTTTGGCCTAAGAACTTTGAAAGTGGGGTTCCCAAACCCTTATTTTTGCTAAGAAATTCAAATAAAATGGTTATAATCATGTGCGGTCATCCTAAATACAAGTTGTAGACACCCTAGGCTGGAAAACCAAATGACACCCTATTGGGAAAATTTACCCATATCTTTTCCTCAGAAAAAAATAATAGCTAATATCATATTCGAAACACATATGTCCCTTACATATTTTGCTAAATTGTTTATGCTCAAATGCAATGTCTTCCTTATTTAAATATTCCTAAAATTGTATGGTTATATAATTAGTCTATCCATCAATACAGATATTAGATTTAGATTTAGAAACGTTTATTATCATTTTTTTCTCGCTGACAGAGGACGGTTCTCCAACTAAAGGTCTCCATGTTCTCTCGTGGGTTTACATTATTTGTGTACAATTCCCTAGTAGTCATTGATGAAAGGGGTACATTGTTATATTTAAATTAACCTTCATCATACATTGGGAATACACTTCATAAGCACTATAATTAGTATCATTTTGAGTATTCTCAGACCAATTTTCCATTCCTTTTCTCCTATAATTCTCAGTTGAAACTCAGTTTTTGAATATCGATATCATTCAAGTGTTTTTGCCTATATATATCCAGTACCTGAATCAATCGATGAAGTTTTGATCCTGCCAAATTAGATCATTCTTTGCTAATACCTTAAAACCTTTTTTGTCTCCTATCTCATGGCCCATTGTCTGTAGAGAATTCCATGCAAAGGGTATATTCTATATAGGATGGATTTTCTTATTTATTCATTTTTTCGTACTATTTGTTTCAGTGGTTTTCTACCTTCTGCAACATTTCTTGAATTTAAATTTCGAATAAATATGATGCTTAGACTTTGATATTTTGTTTCCACATGTTAAATGGCCCTTGTCGACGTTTCATGAGAAGTGCCCACATACATATGCATTGTTTGTATACTAATTGAATATGTACATGTACACATACATACATGCATGTACATTGACATGCATGTAATGTATACATACATGTGCACATACATGCACAGATAAAGGAACGCTGAGATTCTATACAACATACTACATGCAGGAATTATGTACACATTATATATGCATAGATATACATCTATCTACATACATATATACGCATACATATTTAGGGGTCTTTGGTCCAGTTCCGTCCCTAAATTTTCTTTTAATTTTCCAACCATATCCCATAATTATATCCTATGAAATGATTCTCTAGATCTGTTATTAAAGGGCGGAGGTGGCGGCCGGGCGTATTTCAGCGCTGTAGAAATATGTTATAGTGTCTGTGGGACGATCTAGAAAAGAGGTGGGAGAATAAGGTCTATAATAATTTTACCTTCACAGATTCGAGTGGAGATATCTAGCTATGTGAAACAGTTTTTCTTTTGAAAAAATCTTGAGAAGTTTTTTAAATAAACGCTAAAACATTTAGATCATTTTTTTCCGCGATACAATACCTGGTACTGATGGGGGTTTAAGGGATGGGCTCTTTTGAGTGGTGCACGCCACATGGCACAGTGCAGTGGTGTGGTGCGAAAAGGCACAAACCAGTCTTGGTGTGGCGGAAATAGGTACATTCCTTCTGACTCCACTTTAGCAGAGAAAGGTATGTGGAGCGAAAAAGTGCGGGGAAAAAGGTATAGAACCTATATTTCCACAGTCATCTGCAGTAATGATTGTGTGTATATACATTTAGATATTATGAAGAGAGTTATTACTGAATGGTCCAGAGGTGAATGGCACCAGAGTATCATCAAAACGTGATGGGAATGAATGGAAGTCTTGGGCTATTTAATTTCATGAATATGGATTCTTTTTGTAAATTGACACTGTCAACACCTACCTGCTTCCCTCTCCCTCCTCCTGCTCCTGATGCGTTAAGATCTTTTCATTTAACCATGTAATTCCATGTGCAAACCATTGCCATATACAGTGATGCCATGCACATGTTCACTGAGTAATGTTTGCCGAGTAACGCCTGTTTCTATTGGCTGAGCAAGGAGGCCTGAGGCTGGCTTAAGGTTGGCTGGTTAAGGTTCATTACCTTAAGGTTCTTTTTTTTTCGCACAAACCCCACTGTTACTGAGGGATCCTTGTTCACTCGCCATGTGTTGGTACAATGTCAATCCAAGCTGTGGTAAATATGGCTCGGGGAATCAATTATTACTCAGTTATGATAGGAGGAAACCCTGTTATTCACTGTGAGCGGTCTTGTAAAATGTAAACACACAGGAGTATACCTGTCTGTCCATATATATACCACCTCTATTATGCACAAAAAAAGTCAAATATGACTTACTAGTCTAACCACTTGAACCTGTAATGCCACATGTTTTATTTTTATTATTATTTCATTTTGATTTAACCTGTACTTACTCACCTCTCATTAGTTTAGTAGACTGAAATATTCTTAAAAAACATACTTTAGGCCTAGGTAACGGCAGGGAGAACTGGAGGCAATCTAGAAGTCTGTATACCTGTTTATCGTGTATTTGTTCGTATTTGATAAAAAATGTAGTTTTTATCTTATTTTATCTTATCTTATCATATATTGGAGGTAATCTCACTCGATGGCTTTTCCCTAGGCCAGGAAACATTGTTTCTGGTGATTGGAAGTCGGGAAGTAGCATTTTCACACAATCGAGCGAAGGTCGGGATTATAGTTGGTAGTTCAAGAGTTGGTGGACGCGGCCTAAATTTTAAGGGCTATGCCTGCGCCATATGATATATGCCATTATGATGCATCATTTTTTTGTTCAGTGCTGATGAAATCATTTTTGCCACTTCTTGAGTGAAACTATTTCCTTTGAGCCTGTAGTCTACAGACTCAAAGGAAATAGTAGTGTATACAAACGGGTAAAAAAAGATGTGGAGAACTACACTTCTCCCTTACAGAATTAATAATATACATTAGATATATCTGTGTAAAATATAGAGTATAGGGACATTCAAATGAGGTGCTAGTAATTGAACATTTATTAGACAAGACTGCATAGCAATCATGTTTAATGAGTGTTTAATTACTAGTAGACTACTGGGTTTCATTCATTATTTCTTATATACCCCTACCATCAAAACATATTGAAATATAAACCTTTGTTTTTGATTTGTTTTTGATCAGTATGAAATATTTAAAAGCTTCTTCTTAAAATCAAAATAATATAGAGTAATTAGTATTTTGTGGAAAACCATACTAATACATCTGAACAAAGGGAAGCTGATTCCAATAATAGTAAACACTGGGAGACCTAATAGGTATTTCTATATGTTAAGTTTGATATTTTTGTTCATGAAATGTTTCTGGGTGGACAATTTACCAGTCAAGTAGCTAAATATACTCCATACGAATGCCTTTAAAACACAAGGATATAATTAATACAACGTTCCAAAATGTGTTACATAGATTCATCTGACTATGAGTGCTACACTCACTAAAAACATTTCAATTCACAGAACATTTCAATAAAGAGATCTTATGAAATAACCCTTTGAAAAATATCAATTTTGCGACTTATGACTCATTTCCCTGAAACACATCACATAATTATGACATTTCTCAGTGCAAAAATGAATTTGACAACCTGCATATGGAGTTGAGGACTATGGAGATTCAAATGTGGACATCAAGGGCATTTAGACGTTTCTCATCAATTGGACTGCATCGGAGAGAGTTCAACTAATTCCGCAAAATTGTGATATGTAGACAAAGAAATGACTCAGCAGAACATATTTCACCTCTGAAAACTTTTCATTGGATCAGATTATTGTTTCAGGAAAAAGTCATAAGTCGCAAAAATGATATTTTTCAATGTGATTAATTTACAAGAACCCTTTATTGGAATGTTTGCAGGAGGATGTATAAATTGATGTACCAAATTTCAAGACTGTCTCAAATATATTCTGATATATGGCCCATTCTCACGAAAATGGTGCAGCCCATCAGAAAAGTGTCAAAATTATATTTTGCTTGATTGTTCTGAGACTTGGTAGGTTTGAAGGTAATATATAGGCGGTACTATATCTGAATTTGCCATTACATTTGACCATTATTTTTTGTATAGGAGGTAATCAAAGTTTGGTGTAGAAAAGTTGGTGTAAAAACGTCGCCCACCCCTATATTTCTTAGTAATGAACATTTCTCTTATTTAATTTGTATATCATCAATTATTTATGCCTCCATTCTCTAACTAACTGTTTTTTTGATGTAATAGCCAAGAAAAGTTTTTCTTTCCTGTATAAAAACGTTTCAAATCAGGGACAAAAAAAAAACCCAGAAACTGGATTCCCATATCAATCAGATGAAACATCCTATCATTAACTGTATTTTTATTTATTATTCTCAAATCGTCCTAGTTTTTCTGTTATAATATGATCAAATATTATCTTTCACCCCTGAGTATGATTAGTTACCAAATTTTTGGTAAATTATCCACGTTTTAAGGCTTCAAATTTGGGCGACGTTTTTTCTGAGTGAAAAAACGTCGCCCAATCTATGTCACATTTATTCAATTATTTAAAGCCTGATTGTTATTTTTGATGTTTTTAATACATGACTGACACCATTTTAGACCATTTTAGCATTATTTTTTGAAAATTTGTCATTCATGACAATATCCACTCAAGGATGGTAACGTTTTCATGCAGTAGAGTCATATATATGATGTGTTTCAGGAAAATGAGTCACAAGTCAGAAAAGGGATGTTATTCAAAGTGGTTAAATTCTCAGATCACTTTGTTGGAATATTCTCATTTTCAGAGTGCTTTGTGCTAATGATCATGGCAATAACTGTACCAAATTTCAGGACAGTGTATTAAATATATCCTTGATATATTTGTGTATTCTTGTCAAAGAATTGTAACAAGAATATATGTTGCATCCTGTGAGGTCCATACCTCTTTCATGCAATGTATCATAATCACTCATCTACATGAAATATATTTATCAATCTTTTTTATTTTGTTACAGGAAGCTACCTAAGGGCCTGTTCCTTAAAACTGAGCAGGATATGAACATCAAAATCAAATTATTTCTTAAATACAAGGATTCTAATAGGGGCGACGTTTTTACACTGCCAAGTCATATATTGAGTGAAAACTGTAAAAACGTCGCCCTACCTAAAGTCTAAATAACTCACTTTTTGGAATCTTAACAGTTTCTGGAGATCGTTTCCCACATAGTCTAAGATGATATAATGGTAAATAAGTGGAAAATGATTTAATTTGGTCAATATTTAGCTTATATTCTCATGTAAAAACGTCCTCATACTGTGGAAAAAACGTCGCCCAGTGGCGACGTTTTTTCCACTGATTATTATGATCACAGTCACCTAAGGTCTGAGAATATTCCAATGGTGGTATACATCTGTCTGCCAACCTATGCTTATGAAATCCCACTTCTTAGACAAAATTAATTTAATTATTTTAGAAAGCACAGCTATTTTATCTGGCGACGTTTTTACACCTCAATTTAGCCATTTTCACATTAACTGACTTAGGAGCAAAAATTCTGCAGTTATATTCAAACTTAATACATCATTTTATTCGATTTACAGCCCTCCATTCTATGGCACAAATTTTATTTATGCATATTGATTCAACTATATTTTTTTCCAACATAACTGTGAGTTTGGTAGTGATTATTGGGTTCTTTTCCTTGATTTGATAGTACATAATTAAAGAAATATACATCACAGATACAGAAAAGTATATATTTTCATAATGCTTATACCAAGACGGATTTAGCTAATCAATTCCTATGTATTTAAGATCAATATCGACCAAGATATTGACCAATATATGGGAAAAATGGGGGGTTGCACTACTTTCGTGAGAATGGGTCATATATGAGAGGCCACAGTATCAGGTGATTTAGAGAAGCAAGAATGTGTTGCCTTGGCCAATTATAGGCTTCATGCCAAGGCGTTCAGAACTAACACCTTTTGCGTTCGGAACTAACACTTTTTCCGCATTGTTTGTCATCAAGTATAGGCAACAGAAAATGATCCAATATGTTTTAAACACTTATATATGTGTGCTCCTTATGTTAGAAATGTCCAATTGATGTTTTGTAAGCACCCCAGTGTGATTAAATATAGCTTAAGTGATCACGTTCAGAACTAACACATAGCGTTTGGAACATGTTTATTACTCATGGATAAAGAAGTTTAAGTTAGTTAAAAAAGGTATTATTTCTGTGTTTATAATTTTCATATTAAATTATATATGTTATAGGGTCTGTTTATCAATATGCCTATCTATATAATCTCTTATTGATACATCGGCAAGTTAAATATGTTGCAAATAAAATTATGTTTACCCATATGGCAATAATATGCATTGCATGGGTTGTTTCCTTATCCAATAGTTTCAGATATGGGGAAAATGAAGGCGTTCGGAAATGATAATTGTTGTCAAATTTCCATTCAATTTACATCTTTGCATTCACTTCATTTTGACAAAAAATGAGAGCATAAACACGAGCCAGAAAACAGTTAAGTACTTGTTCTTAATATACAAGGCGAAATATGGATTTATAACAAGGTAGCCCTGATGATGTTACGTTTGGGATGCTGTTAGGTTCCAAACCCTGTTAGGTTCCAATCCCTGTGAGATTCCGAGCACTATAAGTTATTGATTAAAAAGCATCTTGAATTTAGCAACACTCAACATCATCCCTATTATTAACATGTATTTGCCACTAACATTTAGTTACAAATAATAACATGTAGTTCCAAATGTTAGTTCTGCTTGTTAGGTTCCGAACGCCACACTTTAAGTCAATAATATAAATAAGCATGATTGCTGAATGCACACACTACATTACATTATCCTCACAGACATGGTTATAATGCTAAGTTTGAATATTGCAATAATTTATTTGGGGGTCAAACAATCAGACACACTTCATGAATAAATATCACACAGAAGTTTTGTACAGTAATTAGAGAAAGAAGACCTATCATTGTTTCCATCAGATCCAGTAAATAGTTTCAATTGTGGAATTAAAGCCTTGTGTGTTTCCTAAACACTGGATGATTGTATGAACCAATATAGGTGATCCTGGTTTGGAAGCGTTCGGAACTAACAAGATTGTTGGACTTTTCTTTGTTTTTGGGGGGACATATCTCAGTATATATTGAGCCAAAGTTGTTTAAATTGTGTGGACAGTTGTATAGGATTATGCCTAACCTCCTACTAAAGGATCTTTTCTTAATCTTTGTGGACACAAATGTGGTGTATGTTTGAAAGGCGTTTGGAGCCTAATGATTTGGTTCTTAGATGGTGAAACTTGAAATGATTTAATTTGTCATTCCAGAAATATTAGAATCATGAATGTTGTCACTTCTGTTTCATACTCTATAATATATTAGCTACCGATGGAGCCTATTGATAGTTTAAAAACATTTATTTAAAGAATCAATATCTATACCAGAAGTAAGCATTTTGAAAGAAAAATGAAAACAGTGAAAAATATCATATTAGTCTCAGAATGAAATGAATGCTCAGATTACAATGAAACTTTCAACATATATTCTTTATAACGTTATCATTTATGGCAACTCAACAATTGAGGGGTGTCCGTCATAGTTTATATTTACGAGTATTCTGCAGAATAAAAACATTTTTTGGGTTATTTTGTGGGATTTGACCATATATTATAGACATTTCAATTAAATCGCTCCGTGTTAATTCATTAGCTGTAGGGGCTAAAACAATTGACGGACTTTTAAATCCGCACATGTTATATCTTAAAACCTAGGGACTACCCATTCAGTGGTAAAATCAGTGCAAACAACACAAGACGTCCAGTAATTACAACTTTCTCATCCAGCGTGGCCCACGCTGGAGGAAAACCGTTGAGGACGCTAATCCACCTACATTATCGCCCAGGGATTAACTGTCACACTTGGACTAGCGATAACTCACAACAAACTTTCTCACAGCTTAGGTGTACTGCAAGAAACCATGATGTCAAACATGATAAATGGTCTATTCGGTTCATCATCTAACAAAAAGGAGGACAGTGACACAAAAGAAGGTTATATCTTAACTTCAACACCAGTGATAGGCCACGAATCAAGTCGCCACAACATAAGCATTGACAGGCAGCCATATAGTGAAATTGAATCGGACATTGCATTCAAAAACTCAGAACTTCACCTACCTGAGGATAGTGCAGACAAAACGATGGATCAAGCTGACCTGTTCCTATCTCCTCAGGGCTTAAAGGGATCCACTGACAAGCCTGGAGAGCATGAGAATCAAGTGTCACACTCAGGAATCAATGAAACACACACATGCTCCAGCATGTCAAGTCCTAAATTACTGCCCAGTCCATCCAGAGGTCCACAACATTTAACTGCAGCAAAACTATCTCCCATTAGTCGCATTCTAAAGGATGAAGATATTCACGAAGATGAAACCGAAGATGACACCTCAGTTAAGTCACCTATCACACATAGCTCACTTCCTCCAACTGATAATCCTTGTCCCATTGAAAATCCGCCTGCCGATAATCCGCCATCACACGATAAATCCAGTAATACCCTCACACATGACAGTCTTGTAAAACTCCTGACGCCAGTAATAGCTTCCTCACTCGCTACCTGTCTTGCAGATGCTAACACAGCCATGCAATCGACTGTCGACAAAATCAACACAGGCATCTTAGGCATCAAATCAGAAGTACATAAACTCTCCAGAGATTTAAATGATCGTGTCTCCAAGTTAGAGGAGGCCCTGAACACTAATCTGGAGAAAGAAGCTGGCTCCACGCTAACTCCAGACTTCATTCGAGATGAGTTGAAATCACTCAACACGGTCAACGACGTGGAAACTGATAAAATAATCTCGGCTGTCAACGAATTGAAGGAATTCACTGATTTCAGACTTAGCTCTATTCAGCATGGAATGCCAAGGGGGCCTCCTCCATTTGATTTTCCACCAATGTTTAGAGCTGGGCCTCCACTGAGACATAGGGGTGCCTGGGATCACGGGCCCCCGCGCAGGGAGATGCAGGGACCGCCAACACGTCAGCAGCAGGCTCGTCGGCCCCGCCCCCCAGCACACAACCCACACATACTGGTCCTTGACAACATTGCCGAATTGGGTACAGATGAAATAATTGATACAATCAAGGATCTGTGTATCCATCTGGATCCAAGATATGATGTTAGTGATATCAAGGCAGTATACCGTATAGGCCTCCCTCACTTAGTGACAACAAGACCAGTCCTCGTCCGCACGTCCTCGGAGAAAATGCTAAAAACCATCCGAGATAGCATCCCTAAAATCCGTCGCCATGATAGACGATTTGCTGATATTGAGGTGAATCAAGACGGATTAGTGGTACCAGCCCATGATTTCAACCTCCTGCGTGATTGAAACTCCTGCGCAGCAAAAAGGTGAAGGCCGATCATTGTGGTAACCACCTAGTAGTTTTCTCTGACACTGAGGAAACAAAATCTTACGTGAAGGCCGATCTTCACGAGCTCCAAGATGAATGTACACCTGCGGCAGCCAGGACCGTCCAAATTGATGGAGGTAAGGGGATAGGTTTCAAGAGTGAACACTCATTCCTATCAAACTTCTTCCCAACTGACATTGAACATAATAATATCACATATACATCAGTCGAGTACGCCTTCCAGGCATTGAAAGCCACAAAACTAGGTCACCCGGAACTAGCCGATGAAATCCGGAAAACACCGAACCCATACTGAGTCAAACTTAGAGCTAAAAAGGAATTAAAGTCGAAAACCACTGAGGAATGGTCAAAAATGGAAGAAAATGTACTCGAAGATCTCATAAGGAAAAAGTTCACTCAAAATGAAACACTACAGAAAAGAATGGCCGATCTCACGGCTACGGAATTCTACGAGATGACTTCGGACCGGAAGTGGGCCACCGGGACGAATCTACCTCGTGTTGTAAACAAACGAGGCGAGCGATCGGAGATCAAATCATCTGAACTAACTGGAAAAAACGTCTGTGGAAAGATACTAGCCAAGATCAAAGGTGAAATATCAGAAGTATAACTCACTTGCAATCGGTAGTCAACCAAGGACTCATTCCCTCTACCAAAGGAAGGTAAACTAAACAGATCTCCCTAATATCGCTCATCGCTCGCTAACAATGAACACGCTAATGGTAATCGGTGACTCTAGGGCAGGGTCCCTGGGGCACTCGCTTAGACAACAGGTGGATTGTAACACGCAAGTAATTATTTCTTCAAAACCAGGGGCCCCGATACTAAAATCAATAGAGGGTGCAACTGGTAAACTACTCCGCTATTCGCCAAGTCACATATTCGTAACTGCAGGCCTATGTGACCTCACCAAAAAAGACTACACCACAGGCAGAGTCTCAATACGAAACACATGTATCGACGATATGAAGTCAGCTCTGCTCTCCGACTTAACTAGATCCAGGGACATACTCACAAGCCACACCCCTCTAGGTGCCCACATCAACTATGCTCCCATAACAGGGATGAGTCTCGGGCATTTTAATGAGAGGCGCGCCCTTAGAAGGGGTGATATAGCCTTCGAAGATATCAGCATTGACCCCTCACAAGACCTACTCAACAGCCAAATCGAGTCTGCAATCACCATCATCAAAAACTACAACATTTCCCATAACGAACGTACACCATGGACTCAGAGACTGATTCACAGATACCACCCAAACAACAAGACATACACCCACAACTATGCACATATGTCAATCGACGGATGCCACCTTTCAGTAACACTACAAGACTATTGGGCCAAAGCGCTCATAAAAGTATATAACTCCAACTGTAATGTGCAGATGTGATTAAATGGACTTCTCTTGGCCTAGGCTGGGAATGGCAACTTGTTTTAGGGCCACAAAACCCCTCCTAAGCTATAGACTAGCCACCTGACCCTGCAAGTGACCATACGACTACACAACTATCTGAACAATCTATATACTAAAAGTTACCTGAATAACTAAATACTTTATAAGACTCTAAATTAGGTTATTTCTGAACTAATAAGGTACTTAATGTTGGTATGAATCTCTGAAAACATGAATCTCTGAAAACATTGTCTGTGAAAACGCTTTACTATAGTACCCCTGAGTATCTACATGCGACCCTGCCCCCTCCCCCTGCCTGCCCCACCAAAAAATCTTACCATAAGCTCCTAATATAAACATATCCAACAAACTCATGCATAACAGATAGAGTACATTAATCAATTAGTTAGCCGAAAATTACTGCCCAACTTAGTACTTAGTCCCGCCTGAACCGCATTGTTTTAGCCCCTACACAACCCCCACCCCACCAGCACCAAATAATAGGAACTGTAATAATGACACCCCAGATAGGGAGCACTCTGCTCCACTCCTTTAAAGAGATAAAAGAAATGAAAGGCATAAAGATGGTCTCCTGGAACATCAGAAGCCTCTATAAACACTTCGATCAGATAGAATACCTCACTAATGACACAGAAATAGATGTCCTCAGCTTCTGTGAAACATGGTTAAACCACACTGTACACGATAACACGATACAGCTTAATAGTTACAACCTATTTAGGTATGATAGAAAAACAAAGAGAAGGGGAGGTGGTCTCTGCCTATACCTAAAAAATGACCTAGTAGTTGATTCAGAAACATATAAGGATCTTAACATCTCAAATAACGATATAGAAGCCCAAATAGTACAAATCAAAAAAGGGTTGTCCAAGAAATGTGCCCTACTAAATCTCTACAGGCCACCAAGTGGAGGGACGAAGGTCTTCACTGAAACACTAAAAAATATCCTATCTAAGGTTAATACACATCAGGAACTCTACCTAATGGGGGACTTCAACTTAGATTATCAAACTATTGAATCATCAAACACCCCCCTCTCCCTAGAACTAAGAAACCTGGCAAGCTCCTTTTCACTAACGCAATTTATAAAACAACCAACTAGGTCTACCCTTAAATCGAGCTCCATCATCGACCACCTCTACTCAAACTCCCCCCACATCAGCGCAGCTGGAACCATAAATATTAATCTGTCTGATCACTTCCCCATATTCCTCACCCGTAAAAAGCCTAGAAACAGATACAAAACTGAAACCTTCTGGGCCAGAAACACAAAGCTTCTGGACCAGAGGATCCTCAATGAAATATTAACGAGCCAGGAGTGGAAAGGATTCTATAATAACCCTAACCCGGAAGACTGCTGGGACATACTACTTAACACAATAAATTTCTACCTTGATAGAATGTGCCCCCTCAAACAATTCAGAAATGTCAGGAAAAAACAGAAATGGATGACAGAAGATCTCCTCTCATTAATGAACGAAAGGGATAAACTCTATAGCCTGGCCAGAAAAGGGAAAGACCCTGAATTATTAAGACAGGCGAAAATACTGAAAAACAAAGCTAATCATAAATGCAAAGCAGCTAAAGCCGCTTATATAAAATCTAATCTACAATTCTTTGACAAGGACCCAAAGAAATTCTGGGAATTCCTAAGACCCATTATAAGCCCTGATAAATCGAAAAAATCAACAACAATAAATATCGAGAGGGATAACAAAATGCTTGACTCCACAGAGGTACCTGACACCTTTAACGACTTTTTCCTTAACGTAGGCCCCAACCTTGCGAGCAAAATCCCACATGACCAAACAAACCCCCTGTCTTACCTAACCACTCCTGACTCACCACCGGCCCCAATCTTTAAGTTCACAGAAGTGACCCCCAAAGAAGTACGCAAAATAATCTCAAAGATAGATGCAACAAAAAACTCTGGAATTGAATATTTACCATCAAAAATACTAAAATCATGCCTATTATCACTCTGTGAACAGTTCACCCACATCATCAATTTATCATTACTACTGGGAAAGGTCCCAGCCCCATTCAAGGTCGCCAAAGTCTCCCCAGTTTTTAAATCTGGAGAGAGAACGTCTTGTAATAACTACCCGATGTGCATGATTGCATAACTGACCTAGTTTTGACCTGAAACTTTTGACCTGATTTTGACCTGGTGCTTTACTAGTGGAAATCGTAAACAGTTGTGAGGCTCAAACTTGATTTTATAATGATCTATGGACCCGATTAATACATACACTACTGATACTCTCAATGATGCACTACTAACCAGGTGTATTTAATGTGATTCTGATGCTCTTAATAATGCTCTATTTTCCAGGTTAAAAACCGCACTTATGATGCACTCAGTAAGGCTCTTTTGTGGCTCTGTTGGAGAGCTGTATTTTTTGTTATCACAGAGAGGTTTGAAGGGTGCCTATACTCTCAATATCTCCAAAAGGGTTTGACACACTGGAGTGTTGTCTCCCTTAAATGCAACATTGAATTTCATCAATTTCACCATCCTCTTAAGCCTGTTAGAGGAGTTGGCAGAATGGCTTGCACTCTATTTTAGTTGTTTGGTTGCTCTTGGTTGCCCAAGCCACTAGGCAAAACCTTTATGTAGAAATATTGAGGTGTCTTGATGAAAACGTTTTTCAATATCAAACAAAGAAATATACACACAAATATACTATGGATGGATATCAGTTACACTATTCCTAATTAAATGATGGGAAACAATTATAGTATGTAAATAGCTGAAAAGTGAAGTAACAGTGTGTCTATTGTCAAAATAAATTGTAAGTACAACACAGTGCCCTGACCTGCCACCTGGTGGCAAAAGTGCCGCCACTCAGAAAAGCAGTTTTGCACCTGGTTCTACACCTGATAAAACGTGCATCATCTGATGCACTTCAAAATGTGTATTAAAGTTATGTATCTAAATCGGGTGTAAATGCAGTTGAATTATTTTATCAAGTGATGAACATGTATATAACAATTTTGTACTGATGAAGAATATTTGGGCCTGTAGCGCATATTCCATTGTCTGATGTGTAACAGGAAAATGAGTCACACATTGGAAAATTCATATTTTCAAACAACACCTCATATTCTTGTTTATTTCATTTAAAAGCCTATGATATATTCAATGTTTTTATATATATTATATATGGTCGAATCCTACGACAGTGGGGCACCTTTAAAAAATTCTGATACCCCAGAATAGTTATTATTTCTCATCTATCCTATGGTCTATTTTTTGACCGTCCATCGTCAAAATAATATTCACTAAATCTGAATATTGGCAAAGATATTAGGATTTCAATGAAAAAAACTATATTATGCGTTATGCTACGAAATGACCACTGTTGTGGCTGTTAAACTTTAAATTAGCAATTTAATATATTTTGTCTAATGTTCTATTATGTTCCGACATGTGCGACCTTGCTGCTAAAAAAGCAAATCTGAAATAGGACTTTATATATAGCGACATACAATGGTAATAAGGGCATAAAACATGATTAGACAAATAAATGTGAGTTAATTCCTATTATTTAAACTTTGTATACAGTGGCATTGCTCTGTGTCAAAAGGCAGGCTTCTGTGAATACACATATAGCCAATGTAACAGCAAGGTCATACATGTCACACTATAGCTTTAACACCTCTGTTCGCTCACCCACACTATACCAGTGGCACTGTGGACTCATTGTGCCACCTTTTTAAAGCTAATGCGACCCTAAACAATGGTTTTAATCAATGGTTCCCTGTGTGTGTTCTGGGGATAGGTATTCATAACTATAATAATAATGTCTTTTTAAAAATAATTTGACTGTATGAAAAGATTCCAGCCAAGGGATCTTGTTAATAAACCACTTCAAAAAAGGCGAATTTTGCAACTTGTTACTCATTTTCCTGTGACACATCACATATGGGATATGCAGTAAAGGCCCAAACATTCAGTACAAATATTTACATGTTCATCATTTGATAAAACAATTCAACTGCATGTAGCTTGTGCATTTACACCCGATTTAGATACACAACTTTGATATGCATTTTCAAGTGCATCAGATGATGCACATTGCATCAGGTGCAAAACCAGGTGCAAAACTGCTTTTTTGAGAGGATTGCACTTTTGTGACTGGTCAGTTGCACTTTTGCATGCACTGGCGGATTTTCCAATGCACAACGGGTACAGGCCCATATCCTGCATCTCCAAGCCAGCCAAGATCTTAGAAAAAATTGTACAAGGACAAATTAGCACTCATTTCGAAACAAATTCACTCTTTAATAAGACGCAATATGGCTTTAGAGCTCAGCACTCGATACAACAAGCCCAAATTGATTTTCTCAACAAAATTTACACTGACCTAAACGATAAACTATCAAATAAGACTGTATTTCTAGATTTTAGCAAAGCTTTCGACACAGTTCACCACCAAACCTTACTTGACAAACTGGCAGCATACGGAGTACAGGGTATGGAACAACTCTGGTTCCGCAATTACTTATCGGAAAGAAAACAAATTGTACAGCTTGGAGGTCTGAAGTCGAGGGAGGGCACAGTCACCTATGGGGTACCGCAAGGCACCATTTTAGGCCCAATCTTATTTACTATATATATTAACGATTTACACTCTGTTGTTAGACATGCCCAGATACAGCACTATGCGGACGACACAGTTCTTTTCTATAACAATAAAGATATCACAAATTTGCATAATAACCTACAGCAGGACTTACACAATGTGTACACCTGGTGCACGGTAAATAAACTTTCCCTTAACACCTCTAAATGTAAAACCATGTCATTTGCAATAAGCTACCCTGCTAAAAACAAATGCAACAGCCAAGCAAAAAGCCTAGAATTAGGGCACTCAACTTTAGAACAAGTGCACGAATACAAATATTTAGGCCTCACTCTTGACGATATGCTCACATTCAAAACTCACACAAATAATACCCTTAACTTAGTTTCGGCAAAGATTAGACTTCTCTACAGAGCAAGAGACTCCTTAACTGCAAAAGCCAAACATGATTTGTACAAAATGGCAATCCTCCCAAATTTTGATTTCTGCGATTTTATATACGACTCGGCACCAAAATCTATACTACAAAAACTTCAATCACAGCAGAACAAAGCACTAAGAATAATATTTAACAAGTCCAAATACGAAAATGTAGATAAGGAGCACGTTAAACTCAATATTTGGCCGCTTCAATTGCGCAGGGATAAACATATTCTGGACATGTCTTTCTATCTCTCTCAGAACCAAGATAACCTAGACAAAAGATGTTTACCTACCAGGAGCCATGCCCCTGGTAGGAAAAACCTAAAAATCATCAATTCAAAACTTACGAAAATTAATAACTCGATCATTTACAAATGCCAAGAAAGATGGAACAACCTCCACATTGAGGCACACAAAATTGAGGACAAACATCAATTCAAAAAGTACACGGAGAAGATGCTCTCCCCCTACCCACCAAAGATATGACTGTGTCGCCCCTCCCTCAGCTCTCTGTTTATATATGTCTTTCACTCTGTATTACAATACTATTCTGGAGGAGGGCGAAAGGTAACTTGTTTTAGTACCTCACCCCTCCTTCAGAACACTCTTCCATGTTATTTGCCTGTTCGTTAACAAGTACACTTCCATTGCTCGTGATGTCACTAGACACTTAGTATAAAATATTGTTTAAAAAGGTTACCGAAGGTTAACCATACCTCACCGTCAATTGTATTACCCAATCTATGTAATCATCTCATCAACTCATTACTTTCACCCCATCACTCCCATCCAACCATTGTCATACTACTCATATAACCTGAAATAGAACTAGTCACCTAGAAACATGTAACCAAACTTAAGTTCAAGCAAGTTCTCAGGCAACCGGCGGAAGACCTATCTAGGCTTTTGTCTACTTAGAATGCTTGTCTACCTTATTGTAACCAACACCTTTTTGCAATAAAGAATCCTTGAATTGAATTGAATTGAACTGATGGCCAATCTCTTAGGACTAGGGATTTGATACCAGGCTATTTTTTTAAATCAACATATTTCATTGTGTCCAAGAAAACATTCACCTACAAGCTCTTGAAAGAGGGCGAATGGGTCTTTGAGTTTTCCTCTCCAGTTCAAGCCCATGTAAACATGCCGAAAGCAGCAACACGAAAATGGCCGGTATTCTATGGAAACAAACAATACATGTATTTGGTGTACACAGGTAGAACCACCTAGAAGAAAGCTGTTCAGTGATATATAATGCTTTAAATAGGGTTAACTGAAGAGGCATTTTGTTTGGGGTTTCATTAAGTGAGTTCAAGAAAATTTACAGAATCAAGCCCATGACCTAGTTTTGTTCTGGTTTTCTTACAAAGACCATGTGACTGTGTGGTCCAATCAGGGGGTGAGTTTGGATCTTGTCTCCATCTAGTGTCTAACATATCAACCAAGTAGCCAGGTAGGGTGGATGTGTAGTGGTTCAACTAGGTAGGGGGGATGTGCAGTGCTTAATATGTTTTGTTTGTCATTCAATTAAGAATAGTCCCACAGTCCTCCAACTAGGCTCGGTTTAAAGGAAATTGTATTACCTTTGATAACAAAAACAACCAACAAAAATGTTTCATTTCCAATCATTTTCTATTTCATGAAGACAAATCATCTTTTTAGCGCATGCATGCTGTCATCAACCCCTGATAATTTGTTTTATACAGAGTATAAAAATTTGCGTAACGATTACGCGCGGCGGTGATGCATGCCTGCTAGGAGTGAGATCAGAATGATGCATATGTGGTTGAATTCCTTATTTCCTCAGCTTTCTGTAGATATAAAGTGTGTGCATTTAAAAGAATATTTAATATGATATTTAATATCATATTAAGTATTACCAAAGATAATCATTTATTTCTTTTGCTGGAGAATAATAAGGAATAGCATGGCCGAACATGCTCCTGGGCGTTTTGTAGACATTCGTATGGAGTATATATAGGGAAAAAGTGTAATCGTGGTGAAATCAACCCACACTGGATTGATTTCACCACGATTTGGGAAGGCTGTGGCAAATATTTCAATCTTATTTGCAAGGCAACGCCTCAATTCGTTCATGGTGGACAGTGTGTTTTTTTCATGTGAATTACTTAAATATTCTATTGGCCTTAAACAAATAAAATAAAAATAAAATAATTTAAAAAACATTTTCCCTTTTTCTTGAATACCAACCAAAATATCATTCCCACAGGTTTGTGCATATTAAATCAATTAGACAACAAAATTACCGTTCACTTGATGTATGAGACGTTATTGTACCCCTTATAGCTTAGAAGTTACAGCCTTTTGGGGAAAGGAATTCAGAGCCAGATTTATTTTTTTCCAGGTAGGGTTTGGTTTGTTTCCAGTAATGGTAATGATAAAGGCAGCGGCAAGGGTGACAGTTTGTTGATATAACATTATGAAAGTACAAATAATTTATGCAGCTTGGATGCTGGTAGGCTTGAATATAGTACAACCAATCATTCTCAATACATGGTACTTCTTGTCATAGGCTCCCTATTGTGCAACTTGTTTTCACCAGGTGGCGCTACTTGTTTTTCACTAGGTGGCGTGACAGGTCACTGCATTGCATTTATAATTTCTTTAACAATAAAGGTACCGCTAATACACTAATGTGGCATTTATATAATATTGACATTGTCCAACAAATACTTATGAATATCATAAGTGATATTCTTCTAGAGTTTATATGTATAATGTATATATGTATGATGTTGGGAATCAAAACACCCATATAACTGTACATATGATTGTGGGTAGTCAGCTGGGAGGGTCTAAACTCATCAACCATCGAAATGATTCATACACAGAGGTCTGTGAACATGCAGGGCCAGTGCTGATGATAAATGATGATTAAAAGGATTCAAGCAATGCTGTTGTACCTTTAAAAGCTATCTGGGCTGTAGATGTTCAACTTAAGGTTGCCTTCAGTGTGCTACTCTGACTGAACATATTTGGCTAACAGTACTTCATGGTAATGGTAGAGGAGTAAATTTATACTAACAAATTTTCATAATAACATTTAGCAAATATTTAAGTTGATCCCAAGTAATCTCAGCCCCACCTGCAATACCCTACCTGCCCTAGGCATACTAAAATGTGCAGCCAAATGTGCAACCAAAATGCAGCCAGATGTGCAACCCTTGCACAACCAAAGTGCAGCCGAATGTGCAACCAAAGTGCAACCAAAGTGCAGCCAAGCCAAAGTGCAGCCAAAGTGCAGCCGGATGTGCAAGGCTGGCTTACACTGGCTGCACTTTTCCCTGAATCCGGATGTAGTCCGTGGCCGTGCAAGGGCTGCGCATCCTAAGTGCATCCACGCAACCTGGGGTAGCTTTTAATGGTTTAATATCTTCCCCTAATATAACAGATCTACCTTCTATCAACAATTTATTCCATGATATTGGAATTCAATTTTTATATTGCTTCTGTTTGAGATTTTGGGCTTTTCATCATTTTACTTTTAGACAATGATCTCAGATAGATATTCCATGTCTTGAACTTAATCTATATACCAATTCATACAGATGATGTTGTCTCCTTTCTGGAACGAGTGGAATACCCATTTCTTTTTGAAGTTCAGTAACGTTTCCTCTTTTATCTAAGTCATATATGTCAGTCAAACAAAAGAATTCTGTAATATTTTAAGCTTGTTTGCTAAGTTTTTAGGCGCCATATTTGTCTGACTGCTGCATAACATGAATTTAGTATATTCTTTATTATATGTGCATCCCTATTGAGATATTTTTATCGCACACATACAATGAGAATGTTGTTGTCTAAAAAATGCTCTAAAGTTACCAGCACTACAACAGTAGGCCTATGCTTATGGATTTGTTGACAGGCTTCACAGAGATCTGAAGGCCCTTTTATAAGTTGTTAATTTCATAGTTCTATGTAGGCAAACTATGAAATTAACAACTTAGATGAGCACCTTGGCTCTCCATGAAGCATATCAACAACTATCTCTGATACTTGTTTCATACTTTTTTAGTGATATCTGATGATAGTTATGATTAAACTTTGTGCATGTATAGTAAATATAGAATGGAACTCGCTGTTGTAATAAAAGATTTATTGGGCTTGATTTGTCCACGTATGCACTCTGCCTTTTTTAAACATATTTTGTATCGCAAAAAGCATTCCATACAGTTATGGTACGTTTCTCTTTCTAGAACATCCACATGTTATCAAAACGAAAACATATAATACAAATTTACTTTTAACATGAACCCCTCAGCTACAATAGTTGATTAGCTATCCATAAATCTTTTACTTCTGGTGGCTCGTTCTATTCTCTCTATTAGTTGATAATGCTCCTTGTAGTCTTATCGCACTCAGCCTCTGAGTTGTGTGTGAAATTTGTAGCTGTTGACGCTCCTTAAAATTCAATCTGTTATCAACGTTTAACCCTAGATATATGTATATGTATCACAATATTTCATAATGTTATCTCCCAGCTTAAAAGTAAATAATTATGTCCGGACTAGCATTATCTATTTTCTAATTATATTGCTCTTTTCTACATTGATTGAAATATAGTGTTTTTCCTACACCACATATCAACCATATATATATAGGTCTTGTAAGTGTTTGTCTACAACCTGTTTATATTTATTTGATATATGTAAATGCCAGTGTCAACTGCAAAGTGTTGGATATTGGCTCCTGATATAACCAACTCAAAATCATTGAAATATAACAAAAAAAGCAAAGACCCTGGCCCGGTTCCTTTAGGAACAACACATGTTACCATTTTTTTACTAGAATAGGTTCTATATAATTATAGTTACACTTTGGAATCTATTTGTAGAATAACATTAGAGATTTTTACTTTTGTGTACTCACCATCTTTCGTTTATTATATTAATTTACATTTCAATCTTTCAAAACTGCCTAATATATAGCAACATGGGTCTAATGATGCCCGACTTCACAGATCTTGAAAATTGCAGTTCTAACAGCAGGGGAGACAAAATGTAGTGAATAAAATGTCCTAGGTACTGGGCACCTCCCTCGATTAATTAATTGCATTCCATGTCCTTGAACGTTCATATTAAACCCATGAATGTCCATTACACGGATTTTTAAATTTTGCATGATAATTCCAAACCACACATCCTCCATGGAGAAGAAAGGTACATTTTCACCTTCTTGTAAAATAGCTTCTACAGTTTGTTTTGAGAAGACAAAAGCAGTTCCCATATCGTAAATGGGATACTTTTCTTCGCTAAATTCCAGATATGGTACATACCATTTATGTTTCCTGCTTCTCTCAACAATGAAATTGCCTGGAGTCAGTCTTCCTATCTGTTTCATTTTAGTAGGATCGTCTGATTTCAAGTAGCGAAGCACTGAAGGGACATTTATATAAGTGTCATCTGCTGCTCTTAAAATGTATCTTGCTTTACTACAATCATTCAGAGCCCATTTATAGGCCATCACTACTTTATAGGATAAGTTATAATAAGCATCTTGAAAATCATCTTGGAGGATGTCCCCATATACAGCATGTTCCTTGTTCACTATGCTTTGCTCTGCCTTGCTCCAACCGATACCAAAAAGGAATATATTTCTCACTCGCCCACTGTTCTTTTTAGTATGAGACCCCCAGGTGTCTCTGATCGTTCTCCTCTCATTCACCGCTGAGGGCACTGTGGAGGTAACAATCAACATGTCAATTGTTCCATTCCCGTCACAAACTTTTGTTGGTGTCAGGATCCTTTTGAAGTTATAAATATTACATCGATTGCATCTTGTTATTCTTGCAGTTGTTGGGAAGGCTCTTGTTCTTGTTACCCTAAGATGTGCTATGAGGGAATTTAAGTTGTAATATCCGTACTGTCTGAATAACATCTCTGCAGAGTTATGCAATGTTTCAATTATGTCCCAGTCTGCATTCTCGAGATTAAAATTTGTCTGCGCCGTGAAGTTTTGAACTTTTATTGCTGCTTTGGTAGTAATCCAGCAGCCAAATAGATGCTCACTTTTTGTAACATTATTTCCCTTGACTTTGTTATGCTTTGGTATTATATGTATGATGTTCTGCAGTTCGTTGGTGATTTGTCTCAGTGGTTCTGTCTTGTAGGCATTTCTGATCATGACAGCCATTTTGTAAAGGGCTTCAACTATATCCTTTTCAGATTTTGAAGGATGTCCGGGTTGATCCCCAATATATGTGAATAAATGTGAAGCTGTGTCACTTTTCACCCAACATCCATATGCATCTGTTGTGTTGGTTGACGTCGATGTTGGTTCGTAAACTATGTGTTCGGCTCCAGGGTTAATATCTATGAAAGTTTTAATGATTAAAATCAACCTAATTGATATAATTAGAAAAAGGGCTAATTTGAAGAATTTAACCAGACATTTCCACTGCATAATCATATTCTTTAGATACTTTCCTTGTGACTTTGGTCTGAAAAAAATAAATAAATAACAACGATACAATTATGACCATTGAGTGTTTAATTACTAGTAGCCTACCAAGTTCCATTCACTATTTATCATATGCCCTTACCATCAAAACATATTTAAATATAGACATTTGTTTTTGATTTTGTATCACTATGACATATCTTAAAGATTCTTAAAATCAAAAGATATAGGCTAATTTGTATCTTGCGGAAAACCATACTAATACATCTCAACCAAGGGAAATGCTAGTGGCAACCAGGCCCCATACTCTCTATTCACTTACCTTCAGATGAAGTCTTCTGTAAGTTGAAACATACGTACGTCATATATACTCAATATAGATCTGTTTTTATTTCTTCCAAATCCCACCAAGGGAACCAATTCTGGAATCGTGCGGAGGAGTAATCTTGTAGCGTCTGCTGGTTTTAAAAAGTGGTTTTCTCTATTTGCATTGATCACAAAGGAAAGTAGGTGTTCCAGGAAAATGACTCATATAGCAATATAGCAATATAAACATGGTTTTTCCACCTTAATAAAAACGCACATACTATACAATCTACAACATAGCGTAATTCACCTGGTTTTCTGGGTGAAGAGGTTTTTATTTCAAAACAAATAAACGATTGTGGATCCTTGAAAAAGGGCAAATGTGCCTGAAACGTTGGACCTCAATAAAACTGAACAAATAACTCACATCCCACTCCTGTCCCTTCCGTTCTTGGGCTGAACCCCATCTAACATAGGATATCGTGGCAAATATTGTCTCATTGAATCTAGTTACTTGTGTAAACTAGCATGGGGTTCCATTGAACCAATCCACATAATCCAGCTATAATCTTCTGTCAACAGTAGCATCATACAGAACCATGTTAGCATACTTTTTTATATGATTTCAATCTGGAAGGTAAATTTTGGCCTGTTTGAACCACCGACTGGTTCCCACATATATACGTGTGTTTTTATTGAGGAGAGGTTTCATTACAAAGCAAAGGTGGAATAACCATGTTTATATTGCTATATTGCTATATGGTCAATTCTCATGACTGGTGGACACATATGAAGCAGTTTTACCGACTTAACGGCAAAAGGGCCTCAAAAATAGTTTTGTCATAATTTTTCCTCCCTTCTACCATATAATAAAGAAACATTTTGAACACTTATTATGGAAAAAGGGAACCTTATTCGTCAAAATTGAGTCCCAGGAGGATCATGGGAAGATATATACAAGGAATCAGTGTTACCATACCTAATGCCTGGATTTGACATTCATTATGCCTTCATGTATTATTTTGTATTATTATTCAATAAATATGAAAGGAATTTCCTTATTCAAATTGGAATTTAAAATTATCCACTTTTTTCTGTTAGGTATGGTAAAGCGAACATTTCAGACACCTAATTTTCCTGCCTTGTTCCACTCCTCTAAGAAAATTGTGAACTCATAGGAGCATCATTACAATATATAGAGAACAATGACCGTCAAAAGATTAATTAAGTACATACATTTCATAATATTTCCCAAATTTGTTTTTCTATTGTCATAGTTGTATGTTGTTAGGTATGGTAATGATTTACACTTCCCCACTACCAATTCTGACCCAGCACTCAGTAAAATTTATTAACATTTAACTACCTACGAAAATGTCATATTCTATATAATTATCCATAATACTAAATATACTTTGTGCGTATATATCTGAAAGTTGTTTTTTTCATAGCGGCCCAAATATCAATTTCCATGTTTTAAGGCTAAAAACAGGGGTCAAAATCCATAATTCTTCAGGATATGGCAAAACAGTTTCAACTGAGGTATATAAAATGGAGTACACAATGATCAAAATTCATATTCTGAACATATTAGCCCCAAAAAACCAAATGTATGTATATTTTTGGACAAATACCCAAAGCCAGTTAGGTATGGTAACGCCCCCCTCCTGTGTCCACCAGTCATGAGAATCGACCATTTGACATCTTTTTTCTAGAACACCTACTTTTTCTGGAAAACCACTTTGATACCAGCACTACAAGATTAATCCTCAGCACACATCCAGAATTGGTTCCCTTGGTGGGATTTGTAATGTAATCTAAACAGATCTATATTGAGTATATTAGACGTATGTATATTTCAACTCACAGCAGACTTCAACTGAAGGTAAGTGAATAGAGAGTATGGCACTTGGGTTGCCACTAGCATTTCCCTTGGCCGCATTGTATTAGTATGGTTTTCCACAATGTACAAATTACTCTATATTATTTTTATTTTAAGAAGAAGCTTTTAGATATGTCATACTGATACAATCAAAAACCAAGGTTCAGATTTCAATTTGTTTTGATGGTAGGGCTATATAATAAATAGTGAATGGAACCCAGTAGTCTACTAGTAATTAAACACTTATTAGAATCAATTGCTATGCAGTCTTGTCTAATTTTTTATTGTTATTCCGTATTCTTCTAACTTATCAAACACCAGCGCCAAATGGTGATCATGTTCCTCATCAGATTTAGAATAGATTACAATATTGATTATAAAAGTCATGCACATTTTTCCAATGAATTCAAAAAACATTTTATTCATGGCCCGTTGAAAGACAGCAGGTGCATTAATAAGACCAAAAGGCATTCTTCGGAAATTAAACACGCCTCTGTGGCACACAAATGCCGTTTCAATACTTTCTGAGTGCATTTCTACCTGCCAGTACCCACTTTTTAGGTCAATGGTGGAAAAAACAGTTGATCCTGCCAAACTATCTAATAGGTCCTGAATATTTGGGAGAGGGTGAGCGTCCTTTTTGGTAACAGAGTTGAGTCTTCTAAAATCTACACAAGGCCTATTACTCCCATCTTTTATAGGAACCAACAATATTGGGCTCCCCCATGCTGAAGTGCTGTGTTCTATTACTCACAATTCCATCTAATTCCTTATCAACTAATTTTCTCTTAATCAGGGGCAAGCAATATGGCCATTGATTAATCAGGCGTGCATTTCCAGTGTTTATGTGCATTGTCACATCTTTAAATTTCCCTAGATTACTTGCGTCCCTTTTCTAAAAACAGCTGTGTATCTACCTTCCCAGGCTTCTGGTTTGAATATAATGTAGCCGTCTAGAATGTCCAGCGGGTCATCCCCTGAAACCATTTCATGGTAGTCTTTTAACAATATGAACTGGAAGAGAACTGGAAGAACTGGACGCGCTGGTATCAATGAGGGCCCGCATTACTATCCTTGCCACTGGGACAAAAGTACAAAATCTCCTATCTGGCCTTCCTATTCCCCCTGGTTCCCAGTCATCTGCATGGCTGCTACCACCACCGCTTGTACATGAGGATATCATTGAGAGCATTCTCTAGCTAGCAAAATGTCCCTCTACCCCACATTCATATATATGTAGTCAGGGCACAATGAAAACCACTCCTCTGAGTGAGTTGACCACTAGATCGTAGTAAGCCTCTTACATACTGACAAATATGGGGAACAAATAAAGAATATTGAACACAACTCAGAGTGTGGCATTTTAAATGCACACAATGTATACAACTCTACAATAGGTTGTTTCAACGGCAACGCATATATAATAAAAATTGAAGTAAAATTATTAATACATTTGAATAACCATACTATTCATATGCCAAAAGGCATTCAAATGGATATTCATGGAGTGTCAATGAGTTTTTAAACCCAGGAAACCTTGGTGAACGTAACAATTTAAAAAAATAGCCAATTTGAAAATCGTGAAATACTGGACGCTCTCCATAAATTGATAGAAGACTAACTATATTTGGAATGTGGACAAATGTGTCATCTGCAGCACGAAAGATGCATTTTACAGAGGGGCATTTTATTATTGTCCACTGATATCCGATCAATATTCATAATTTATATTTACATATTATACAAATTATAATTATATAGTGAGACAGGGAGGTGGGGGAGAGGCATTGGATACTTTTAAAATTGGGTATAATCTAATTACAATAATTGATTCTATTTATCGTAATTGCTCCTAGGCGCCAATCTAAGTCCTCATCACCGTCTTATTCTGTGGAACACTTAATATCAGTCCAAAAAGTGCACATATCGTCTTCTTTATATTCCTCGATTCTTTTAGATTTTTTATCAGTGGAATAAGATCGAGGGAATGGTTACATGGTATGATAGCAGTAGCAAAATAACCTAAATAATCTTTGGTAAGTGGCCTGTTGCCCATAACTTGATGTCACATAAAGATTTTTTTGTACCGTTATGGTATATGGTTGCTTATGTTGAATAGGGTTTGTGTTCAAAAACAGTGTTTAAATTTGTACAAAACATCACACTCTAAATTGAGAAAGAACTATAGTAAATATCAATGTTGATTGATCTAGATGTAACTCATGATTATCAGGAATAACTGAAAATAACATCATGAACTTGATACAAATTATAATGGCATTGACTGAATAGATATATATTTACACAAAAGTAACCTAACCCTCATTGCATCAAATAATTTGGTGAATCGCATTATCGATAATCCTAACAATTTTCAGGTCCCAACAAATTAGAGAAGAAGTTTATACACATCTAATTCATTTAAAACACATCATAACTCAGTTTTCTCAACAACAAAATACATAAATGATATCAATTTCCAGCATCAAGATGTAATTGAGTCCTCATTTTCACCATGCATAAAATAATTGAAGATTTCTTTCAGTGTGTCTGGTGTTTCGTCATGCGATGCAAAATAGAATGTTTCCCTATGATATCCACTCCATGGGTAAAATCCCACCACATTGTGGCACCCGCTTGCAATGTGTTGAAATACAAGACCATAGTATATGTCCTCAACTGGGAAAAAAGGGACATTGACAGAACCTTTTAAGATTTCTTTTGTTAAACTCATAGATGTCATGAAAGTCATGCCCATAGCATAAGGTGGGAAATGATCATATGGATACTCGTTTACTGTCAAATGGTTCTTGAACCATGGAAACCTTGGTGAAGGTAGACCAGCATGGCAGTAGCCTATTTGAAAATCAAGGAAACTTGGTTGGTTTCCATAAGCAGCGATAAGTCCATTGATATTAGGAATATGCACAAATGTATCATCAGCAGCTCGAATAATGTATTTAGCTCTGATACACCTTTCAGTTACCCATTTATATGCAACAAACACCTTATAAGTTAAATTATAATAGTGATCTTTGTAGTCAGCTTGAAAGATGTCTCCGTAAACGTTATTTTCCATGATAAGATCTTGATTTTCTTTTGCGCTCCAACCATTTCCAAATATGAATACTATTGTTGTTGTTGAGTTTTCTGCGGTAGCCCATTGGCCCCATGTATCATGAATGGCAGTCCTTTCTCGAATGTTTTTGGGAATGGTTGTAATCAAGATAATTAAATCAATGTTCTCCTTGCTGCACATTATCTTTGGTTCTATCATATATGTGAAATTATGTTGGTAGCACCCATTGCATAGCAGTGGCCGTTGCTTTGAAGGGAAAGGCCTCTCTGTGAGTAGCTTCAGATGGCGGATGAATTTGTCAAGTGGATACTTTAGTAAACTATCCATTGGCAATATTAAAGTGTGCCAATACTGTAAAAATGCCTGAATGTGCTTGGGATATATATCCCCTTTCTCCATGAGATTAAAAATACTTTCATTTACTAATATTTTCAGGTAAGGTACTCCTGATAGTCCTAACCTCAGTTAGAAATTTCACAGCCGACAGATGGTCGATCTTTGAATCTACTGTAGAAATTTCTGGTTTGCGTATGAATATCACAGGTACTGGCTTGTCACGTGGCTTTGGTCGGTAATCGTAAAACACAAATGTTTTCCTGGGAGGAACGATCCTCTTATAATCGGGAACTTTGTTGTATGGTTTTAATTTTACTTTTGGCATTAGCGTAATCCCATTAGAAACCACGTCGTTATTTTTCCCAGTGGATTTAGGGAGGTTTGTGTTGTGGTCTTCAAAATGTAATTTCCCAAGTATAAGTAAAGATATCACCAGTGCTGCCAAAGGAAGACATTTCACAATCGCTGCCAAAGGAAGATATTTGACATGACATCTAATAGTTATCATCTTGGCAGGTTTCTATACGATCAGATGAAGGTCGGTTCGATATACATTAGCACCAGTTGGTAACCTGAAGAAGATATTGGAATTTAATACAACTTTACATAGTATAAACATAGCATTTTCCATGGCAATTCTATACTTTTTTGTAAAAAAAAAATAACCTGGATGCAGTATAACATAAAAGATGTATTTTGATATACTCATTGTTGAGGACATATCCACATTATAACGTACACAAATTTCGTGCATATTAGAAATGATATATGCGATAATCTGTTGTAAATACTAACATAAAGCATAGTTCTGTTAAATGCGAGAGAGGGAAAGAATAAAATGATGAGAACAATATTGAAGTTTTATTATAATTACCTGTTGCATTGGTGTAGGGAAGTTATCTGATTTGACAATGAAACTATTTTTTGGGGGAAAAATACCATTTCAACATGACATGAAACATATCATGAATGTGAAATTTGTGAATAAAATTTGTTTAACAAAAAAAGATGTATCTGAATCTTAAAAGAATATTTTGATTTAAAATTGTAAAAGAAAACAAAATCTTCATTGAATCTAGACCTTGACGTGATCAGTATGACTAAAGTATGCACAGCACCGCAAAACCGCACAGTTTCCGCACATCACCTTGCCATAGCAACCAAGCAGCCTTTCTCCCTCTACATCAAATGGGCACAATCTGTTTAGCATTGATTTATCCCATGCTAGGGCATTGTTGCAGCCAATCACCACTAACCTAACATTACCCCACCTACATACCACCGCCGCACTAACTATTCTCGACCCTCTCCCCACTCACTTCACTTCCAGCCACTCAATCGGCAACATTTAACCCACCCACCCTCACCTATTTCTATCATCATTTCATTCTTCACAACTAATTATTTATCATTATCAAATCAAAATCTTTTATCAACATATTTATATCATAATTCTTCAACTTTTACCAATTTTATCAATCAAAACCTCTCATTTATACAAAATTATTTTATTATAAAAATCCTTTTATACAAAGTTATTAAATCAAATAAACATTTAATTTCCCCGGCCATGCAAAAATGTACCGTTATGGTATATGGTTGCTTATGTAGAATAGGGTTTGTGTTCAAAAACAGTGTTTAAATTTGTACAAAACATCACACTCTAAATTGAGAAAGAACTATAGTAAATATCAATGTTGATTGATCTAGATGTAACTCATGATTATCAGGAATAACTGAAAATAACATCATGAACTTGATATAAATTATAATGGCATTGACTGAATAGATATATATTTACACAAAAGTAACCTAACCCTCATTGCATCAAATAATTTGGTGAATCGCATTATCGATAATCCTAACAATTTTCAGGTCCCAACAAATTAGAGAAGAAGTTTATACACATCTAATTCATTTAAAACACATCATAACTCAGTTTTCTCAACAACAAAATACATAAATGATATCAATTTCCAGCATCAAGATGTAATTGAGTCCTCATTTTCACCATGCATAAAATAATTGAAGATTTCTTTCAGTGTGTCTGGTGTTTCGTCATGCGATGCAAAATAGAATGTTTCCCTATGATATCCACTCCATGGGTAAAATCCCACCACATTGTGGCACCCGCTTGCAATGTGTTGAAATACAAGACCATAGTATATGTCCTCAACTGGGAAAAAAGGGACATTGACAGAACCTTTTAAGATTTCTTTTGTTAAACTCATAGACGTCATGAAAGTCGTGCCCATAGCATAAGGTGGGAAATGATCATATGGATACTCGTTTACTGTCAAATGGTTCTTGAACCATGGAAACCTTGGTGAAGGTAGACCAGCATGGCAGTAGCCTATTTGAAAATCAAGGAAACTTGGTTTGTTTCCATAAGCAGCGATAAGTCCATTGATATTAGGATTATGCACAAATGTACCATCAGCAGCTCGAATAATGTATTTAGCTCTGATACACCTTTCAGTTACCCATTTATATGCAACGAACACCTTATAAGTTAAATTATAATAGTGATCTTTGTAGTCAGCTTGAAAGATGTCTCTGTAAACGTTATTTTCCTTGATAAGATCTTGATTTTCTTTTGCGCTCCAACCATTTCCAAATATGAATACTATTCTTGTTGTTGAGTTTTCTGCGGTAGCCCATTGGCCCCATGTATCACGAATGGCAGTCCTTTCTCGAATGTTTTTGGGAATGGTTGTAATCAAGATAATTAAATCAATGTTCTCCTTACTGCACATTATCTTTGGTTCTATCATATATGTGAAATTATGTGGGTAGCACCCATTGCATAGCAGTGGCCGTTGCTTTGAAGGGAAAGGCCTCTCTGTGAGTAGCTTCAGATGGCGGATGAATTTGTCAAGTGGATACTTTAGTAAACTATCCATTGGCAATATTAAAGTGTGCCAATACTGTAAAAATGCCTGAATGTGCTTGGGATATATATCCCCTTTCTCCATGAGATTAAAAATACTTTCATTTACTAATATTTTGGGTGGGGTACTCCTGATAGTCCTAACCTCAGTTAGAAATTTCACAGCCGACAGATGGTCCATCTTTGAATCTACTGTAGAAATTTCTGGTTTGCGTATGAATATCACAGGTACTGGCTTGTCAAGTGGCTTTGGTCGGTAATCGTAAAACACAAATGTTTTCCTGGGAGGAACGATCCTCTTATAATCGGGAACTTTGTGGTATGGTTTTAATTTTACTTTTGGCATAAGCGTAATCCCATTAGAAACCACGTCGTTATTTTTCCCAGTGGATTTAGGGAGGTTTGTGTTGTGGTCTTCAAAATGTAATTTCCCAAGTATAAGTAAAGATATCACCAGTGCTGCCAAAGGAAGACATTTCACAATCGCTGCCAAAGGAAGATATTTGACATGACATCTAATAGTTATCATCTTGGCAGGTTTCTATACGATCAGATAAAGGTCGGTTCGATATACATTAGCACCAGTTGGTAACCTGAAGAAGATATTGGAATTTAATACAACTTTACATAGTATAAACATAGCATTTTCCATGGCAATTCTATACTTTTTTGTAAAAAAAAAATAACCTGGATGCAGTATAACATAAAAGATGTATTTTGATATACTCATTGTTGAGGACATATCCACATTATAACGTACACAAATTTCGTGCATATTAGAAATGATATATGCGATAATCTGTTGTAAATACTAACATAAAGCATAGTTCTGTTAAATGCGAGAGAGGGAAAGAATAAAATGATGAGAACAATATTGAAGTTTTATTATAATTACCTGTTGCATTGGTGTAGGGAAGTTATCTGATTTGACAATGAAACTATTTTTATGGGGAAAAATACCATTTCAACATGACATGAAACGTATCATGAATGTGAAATTTGTGAATAAAATTTGTTTAAAAGAAAAAGATGTATCTGAATCTTAAAAGAATATTTTGATTTAAAATTGTAAAAGAAAACGAAATCTTCATTGAATCTAGACCTTGACGTGATCAGTATGACTAAAGTATGCACAGCACCGCAAAACCGCACAGTTTCCGCACATCACCTTGCCATAGCAACCAAGCAGCCTTTCTCCCTCTACATCAAATGGGCACAATCTGTTTAGCATTGATTTATCCCATGCTAGGGCATTGTTGCAGCCAATCACCACTAACCTAACATTACCCCACCTACATACCACCGCCGCACTAACTATTCTCGACCCTCTCCCCACTCACTTCACTTCCAGCCACTCAATCGGCAACATTTAACCCACCCACCCTCACCTATTTCTATCATCATTTCATTCTTCACAACTAATTATTTATCATTATCAAATCAAAATCTTTTATCAACATATTTATTTCATAATTCATCAACTTTTACCAATTTTATCAATCAAAACCTCTCATTTATACAAAATTATTTTATTATAAAAATCCTTTTATACAAACTGATTAAATCAAATAAACATTTAATTTCCCCGGCCATGCAAAAATGTATTCACCAATGTAGTGAACTGCAAATTTGTGGGCACGAGTTTACGAAATTCCGGAAAGAATCACAAATACTAGAAGATTCGTTTGAACCTTGTTTATTTCCCAAAGGTATACAGTTACAAAGGTATTGTCACTGAACAATGGGTTCTTAATTTAAACAATAGAAGTATCTCGGTCCGTGGCGCGCCTCGAGTCCGTAGTGTCAAGCGGAGCCTTGATCCCCTTGCGGAGGTAGTAGTATCCTTATACATACCAGTACCCTTATACATACCAGTACCCTTATACATACCAGTGGCTCACCCTATCTTTTCGTCTAAACATCAACTTCTATCTACAGGTCTCAAAACACAAAAAGATGGCGCCACCACAAACGTAAAGCACGCATATCATCTAAGTGTGCGACTACTTTCTCTAGTTGAGTAAAAGAGTCGTTCGCAAAAGCTTGCGCATCGTCCTGACGTTCCGTCAACATCTGGGCGAGAGCCTCGCATACCTGCTGCTCGGCCTCAGCCTTGGCTTTCGCCGTGGCTGCTTCCTCGGCAGGAGTCATCGTCTGACTCTTACCATCGGGGATCCTTTCGGGAACGGCCCTACTCGGCCCTAGGCTCACGGCACCAATGTAGTGAACTGCAGATTTGTGGGCACTAGTTTACGAAATTCCGGAAAGAATCACAAATACTAGAAGATTTGTTTGAACCTTGTTTATTTCCCAAAGGTATACAGTTACAGAGGTATTGTCACTGAACAATGGGTTCTTAATTTAAACAATAGAAGTATCTTGGTCCGCGGCGCGGCTCGAGTCCGTAATGTTAAGCGGAGCCTTGATCCCCTTGCGGAGGTAGTAGTATCCTCCGCCGACCGCCCGTCGGAGGGTGTCTGCAGTGTCGTCTACACGATGGTAATTGTCGCCCCCTGACGGAAGTGGCCGGAACTGGTGGTCGTCTCCGGCTCCAGTAGAAGTGCCCCCGCTGTCGTAGCCTGGTTGGTGTTTGGCGATGGTCGAGAGCCTTGATGTATTCCGGGTAGCGGACCCACTACAAATGTATCTATAGTGATTTACGCATAGGGCGTATTTTACTAGTGATTTACGTGGGGTTGTCATGACAACTAATCTGTTATTTATTAATATTACTGGTAAAGTTCAAATTCATGACCTTTTTTTCATGATTGAAAGCATATATATAATAAATATGTTAAGTAACTCTTTGGTTTCAGTCGCTTAGAATATTGCACGAGTTGCATAGCAACGAGTGCAATATTCACGCTCCTTTAACCAACTTGTTAGTTAACCTGTATGAACACACAATTTGGACAGCTCATTAGAATTAACCATATATGTATGTACCATTTATCGATATCAAAAGATGAATTCTTGAAGAAATTGGTTTCTTTGCATCTATTTTGAAATGACTTTCCGATATCAATTGATGAATTCTTGATATTCAATTCAATTCAATTCATAGATTCTTTATTTGCAGATCTTGATTTTACAAAGGTCTCAGATATCGGAAAATTATTTCCTGCTATCGGTAAATATTTTCGACATCAATAATTCAATTATTGATATCGAAATATGATTCTTTGATATTGAAAAATGAGTGATTGATATCGAAGAAAATGAGTTATTGATATCAACAAATCTTTAATTTTACCTCATGTAGCTAGTTACTCTCCTACATTAACAACATAATATTCTTTCTGACAGTAAAGGCTGGAAGAACTTGTTCTTATCCAGAAGCCTGTTGACCCATTTATCATACCTTATACATACGTTAATATCCTTTGGCAAATAAAGGATGTTTCAATTCAATCAAATTCAAGGTCACCAAATATGTGGGTCAGATTTTCAGAAAATGTACAATTCACCTTCACCAATTCTCTCAAATAACCCAAATTTCAGACGAAAATAAAGTTCAAAATACAGTTCAACCTAACCAAACAGATTGCTAGAATCAATGCTTTGCTGAATGTACTCGAATTCACCTAGTATTGGCCAATTTGCAGACTGATTTAGCAGAATTTACTAAATGTGTACCGCTGCCAATTGTACATTTTCTGAAAATCTGACTCATGTGTCGAACTCATGATGAAAGCCAAACCAAATCAAATATTTGCACTCTTTCATTTCATTGCCTTCGCTCTATTCCTCTCTTCTATCATATGTGATGTGTTATAGGGAAATGAGTCACAAGTTGCAAAAAATAGATTTTGAGATATCATCTGATTTGAAAAGAGGAGATCAAGCTGATTCTAATGATAATGAACACTATCACTAGAATCATATCTAATAAATATCTAATATCTAATAACATATGTAATAAATATTTCTATATTTTTAAGTTTGATATTTTTATTTTTTAAAAGAACTTTGCAATATGTCTGGGCGTAGAATTACTAGTGGAGTAGTTGAATATACTTTATAGGATGACTTTAGAAATGTATGGATATATTTAATGCACAATCTTGAAATCTGGTTCACATATTCATACTACTTGGAGCGTTAGATAATCCAAAAATGAGAACAAACATACAAAGAGATCTTGTGAATAAAATACTTTGAAAAATATCAAATTTGCGACTTATGACTGACTTTCCTGAAGTACATCACATCTTTCTTCTATTATTTGTATTCCTTCTGCTCCTCTCCCCGTCAGGTCCCTTTCAACACATTTCTCATTCTTTATTTATCCAGGTGATTACTTGTACTAGAGTACCTGTGTTATCAAGGATCAGGCTTTAAGCCTGGTTTTCATCTAGACCCTGGCTTGTTACCAAGGTGTTTATTTAGGATTACCATACATAATGCATGAAAGGATTTGGTGGAATGAGATGAGATGAGATGAAAGTTCAACTTGTCCCCCTTTCTAGGGAGAAGTTGTCAGAAACTGTACAATTCATCTTCACCAATCTTCTCAAATAACTTAAATCTTAGACTGTAATAAAGTTCAAAATACAGTTCAACCTAACAAGACAGTTTGCTAGAATCGATGCAATGCCGAATATACTCAAATTTACCTAGTATTAGCCAAATTGCAGCTTAATTTAGCAGAATTTACTAAATATGAACAGCTGCTAATTGTACATTTTTCTGAAAATTTATCATTTATCATTTGTGTTGCCTGAACTATATATGTGATGTGTTGTGACTCACAAGTTTCAAAATTGACATTCATCAAAATGTTTTATTTTTATTCTTTGTGGGAATGTATTCATTTTTTGGGTGTCTGACGCATTAAGAGATGAGATTAGATGGAAGTTCAACTTGTCTCCTTTCTATCATTTGTGATAGTTGCCTGAACTATATCCCTGCCTCTTAACCACTAGACTAGACATTGAATGGAATTGAAAAATACTTTATTTGTCTGAAGTTTGTATGAAATTCGAAAAATATCCATGGCGTCCAGCCGTCACCTCAAATAGAAAAGATTTATATACTAACAGAGAAAGTGAATAATAACACAATTATTAACAGGGCATAAGCCAAACTAAAGTTATAAGACAAGTTATACAACAGATTGTAAAATTGACAAGCATAAATTGATATCAAAACTGACTAATATCACCTCTCATGATACCTAGCACCGTCAGTCAATTTTAGACAATCATAATATTTGAGAATTCAAAATTAATACCTTCTTGAAATTTTTAACTGTTTTAAACATCAGTATAATGTATCTATATAATCTGTATAATGTAGATTTTGGAATATTGAGTATTACATTTTCCTGTTCATTGCATGGCATCTGGTTGAAAGTGATTTTTTATCCAGGTTTTTGTGCGACAGTTATGGTACTCTCCAGGATATGAATCTGTCTACATGTGATGTGTTTTTAGGAAAATGAGTCATAAGTCGCGAAAATTAGATTTTGAGATATCATATTTGAAAAGATGAGACCAAGCCGATTCGGATGAATGTAAACATTAAGGACATCTAATAAGTACTTTCATCTTTTCGTCAGATATTTTTCTTCTTGAAGAACAAATTTTTGCAACATTTCTAGGTGGATAATTACCAGTAAAGTAGCTAAATATACTCAATAGGATGATCTGAGTATTGCACTGATATAATTAAAAAAAGTATACTTGGAACATGTATCCATACAAACAGAAGGACTAGACAGCCCAAAAATGAAAACATTCCAACAAAGAAATCTTGTAAGTAAATGACTTTGAAAAACACAAATTTTACGACTGGTGACTCATTTTCCTGAAACACATCACATATTCCAATGGCCCCTCTGGCCGCCTCCCCTCCCAACCTTGTCTGTTCTCCTCTCTCCCCAACCTGTTTCCTCCCATCAGAAAAATCACAAAAAAATCTTTTTCTGATTATTATACGATTATTATTACTTGTATTTTTTTCTATCAAATTGACTAGACTAGATATCTATCAAATACTTCTTGATTATATCTTGATGTATAAAGGCTGGTTTATTGCGTTGTATAGAAACCAAACTATTTTTCTTGCCATTTTTCCTCTGAGATTATATAATAACAGGGATATCTGAGAAAGATGAAGTCGAAGGAGTGAATTCAATCCAGAACCAGGAAAAAAACAGGACGTGGGGCGTTAAGTGTTCAGTTTTACAGCAAAAAGAATTATGTGATAGAAAGCAAGTAAAATATAGTTTAATGTTAAAAGAATTATTATTCAGAGTGTTGTACATGTAGAGTCAGCGATTTGAAGGAAAGTGCAAATTCTGACAGTGCATCTGGCCTTCACTACTAGACTTTAGGGGTCATCTGCCCTTCTGAATTAGGAGGGGGGCACAAGTGCCATTTCAAGGGGTCTAGGAGGCCGGTGCCTCCCCCCCCCCCCCCCCCCAGCGGTTCTGCCATTTTTAATTTTCCCCCAAGTACACACACCCAAACTCTGCCCCAGTCCCAATACCATGTGGGTCACATTTTCAGAAAATATACAATGGGAAGCTGTACACAATGAGTAAATTTTGCAAAATTAGGCTACAATTTGGTCAATACTAGGTACATTCGAGTGTATTCGGCATTGCATTGATTCTAGCAATCTGTTTGGTTAGGTTGAACTGTATTTTGAACTTTAATTTCGTCTTAAATTCGGGTTATTTGAGAAAATTGGAAAAGATGAATTGTACATTGTCTGGTGGTTTTATGATGAGATTCCTTCAAGTCTAGCACACAAACTAAGGCTCAGGTAAACAAGACCAGGGCCTGCCAAATATAGTAAAGGAAACTGGGACTAAGCTGTGAGAGAAACATTAATGCACCTCCCCACTGCTCCCCCCCCCCCTCCCTTGGATAACAAAGGTGGCGACTAGTATTGGGTGTAGGTGTCATATATGTAATGTCTTCCAGGAAAATGAGTCACAAGTCGCAAAATTGATATTTTTCAAAGTGTTTTTTCTCAAGGTCTCTTTATCTAAATGTTCCGAGCACTTACAGTCATATAAATCTATGAAACAAATTTCAGGACATTGTATTAAATATTTCCTAGTGTTTTGAAGGCCTTCGTATGGAATATATTTAGTTACTTTACTGGTAATAACCCATCCAGAAACATGGCAAACTGTTTTTTTTTTTCAAAAATAAAATAACAAACTCTAAAATATAGAAATACATATTAGTGCTTGCTATCATTGGAACCACCTGGATCACCTCTTTTCAAATATATTTGATATAATATATCTCAAAATCCATATTTGCGACTAATGATTCATTTTCCTAAAACGGAGCACATAATATTATTGTTGATGAGTCAATAATAACAGTGGTACATAATAATAAGATAAGTTGATTAATGATAAGTCTGATGTTATTACTGAGCATGCTTAGTGGGCGAGTGAGTGATCATTAATACAGCATTGGTATAATACATACATGTATAAATGTAATTTATTTTTCAGCCTTTCAAAAATTGATATAAAGCAAAAAGGTTTGGGAGAGGGGCCAAACCATACTCTACCGCCCCCCCTCCCACTGCTTCCTACATCACTAAATGGGTGGCAGAGACCCGTTTCACTAACCTTCTTATTGAAGTAAAGGAGTAGGGAATGAATACATGACAGTTGCCTGCAAAGGAAGGGAAGACAGAAGATTTCAATTCTTTCCTTCAGTTCTCTTCTTATTTTCTTCAAAAGAGTAGCGGTAAGTGATCACGGAGGGTAGTTGAACAATCACTCTTTGTAAGTAGGTTTATAGTTAGTTCCGATGTCAGATATGTGATGTGTTTCCAGAAAATGAGTCATAAGTCGCAAAAAATAGATTTTGAGATACTATGGTAGTGGTTGTGTGTGTTTTACTATTGTATAGTCCGAAAGATGTTAGTCTGGGAGTCCGAAGCTGTCCGCTGGTGTGGCCAAGTTCCGTCGCACTACGCCAGGGGGCAGTGAAGGGCTCTTGGGTTGGACCAAAATAACCAATCCTAGATGTGTGATTATCTTTTACTCCTGTATTGCTTATGTCATCATATTATCTGTCTTTTACAGTTGCTATCATTGGTTGCCTTTACCTATATGTCTATTTACTTGTTATATAAACATTTCTTTGTATGGTATGATCTTATTGTCTTGGGACACCTTTTCTCATAGCATGTGTGAACCCTTTCACCTGTAATGTGGCTGGTCCACAGGGGTTGGTCGTTGAAGAGAGTTGTGCAATAAATCTGTGTAATAAGAGTTACCTCTTGTTCCGTTTTATTCCTAAAACTAAGTGTCCAAGCCGAGATTCACTACAATTGGTGCCGTGACCAGTTCTTAGCCACAACTAGAAAGATCAGACTTTTCCAAAGCCCAAAGGTGATATTCTTGTGATATCAGGTGGTGACGACCCAAGTACAAAAAAAAAAGAAAAAGAAATGATGGCAGATCAAACACTAGCTACCACAGGTATGCCCGAAGGTGCAGTAGGGGGAGTAGGAGCAATCCCAAAAGCTACGACGGTGACACCAAGACCGTGTCCAGTGACTAAGGAAGTTGTGAATGACCCCTGGACTTTTCAGGAGCCACAGAAGTATGATTCAGACTCTGAAGGGACGGTAGTTAATATCCCTTTGCAATCCCAGGTAAATGCTTGGCGCCAGGCCTACCAGTGGGCGCATAAGTACAACGTAGGGCAGAGGTACGAAGTAATGATGCTTCAAGAGCAGAACGCTGAACTGCAGAGAACACTGCAGGACGTCACTTCCCGAAGCGATGCAGCTACAGCCAGACTTACTTTCGAAAATTAGAGACTCTGAGGAGAGGCATCTTGGGTAGATGATATGTCTAGGCTGTATAAACAGCAACTGGAGGAGTCCTCAGAGAGAAAGGAACAACCCACGTTGGAAGAGATCGCTACCCTGTTGGGACTGGCCCCGAAGCATGGGACCGAAAAGCAGGACCGAAAACCTGTCAGGAATAGGTGAGGTGGAAGGAGTTGGATTTGAGGAAGGTAGGGAGGACTCTTATGTTCTTAGAACACCTTCTTCCTTTACTGGTGGGCCAAAGAAAGTCCAGATTAAGATTCCAGAGAAGATCACAACTTTTTTCCCCTTTTGGGTGAACCCTTCTGGGAGACTGGGCATGGCCACAGGGGTCTCCACCATTAAGAAACCTGTTGATATAATACAATTGGGTATGCTGGTGGACACATTACTGATGGCACGTATGTCCGACATGAGACCAAAACGTGGCCTGGAATGAATTCTTCTCAGAGTTCAGTTCCAGAGTATGTAGCGGAGCCTTGGAAACGAGACCATCCGTCATTCAAGGACAAATCCTTAACACAAGGATTGCAATATGAGGGTCCAGAACCTTCGGAGACGAGTTTCCGATATGAGTTCTTTACAGACAGACCGAACCATATACCAAGAATGTCCTTCATGAAGCAGTGGGCTCCCCAAAATACCCATGGAGTGTCCATTCGGGGGAGATGAAGGTAATGGCCGATGCACAAATTTGACTGATGATCAGTTCTTAAGGTTGCTAAAGTGCACTTGCCAGCGTCAACTCCAGGAGTTGGGAGACTTGCCACCAGGTCTCAAGCTACCAGGATTTGTCAAGCATATGGAAGCAAATTTGGGAGAGCACGACGCTCTCAAGAAACAGGCTACTTTCTATGCCTGTAAGCAGACCATAAGACAAACCAGTCGCAACTTTGCCAATGAGGTTGTGAGGAAAGCTCGGAGTAGGGCTGGACGGAATGGAGGTAACACTTAAGAAGGGTGTGACTCTTGAACCTGGTACAGTTACTCTGGCCGATTTATACATTCACAGTGGCTCAGTAACATCTGAAGGGTTGATGTTCGAGCCAGACCAACAGTTGCTGAAGGACTATGCCTTGGGAAGCCTCAATACATACGTAGCAGGCGACGGGAAACTTTCCGTGGTAGCTTTCAGTAATCCATCAGGAAGAGCAATAAAGTTAGGAAGGAATAGAATGGTAGGCAGATTGACTAGTGTGACTTTACTTTCACAAGATTCAGTCATGTCTGAGGGGGAGGATGACAGTGTGATTAGAGAAGCAATTATCAATTCAATACAGGTTTTGGAAACACCTGTAGCGGATGATGATCTGATTTCACCTGAAATGCCTAAGACAACCTCCACTGCATGTCCGCTGATGAAACTAATAGAGGGTCTGGACCTTTGGAAACCAAAGGAGATAAAAAGTGCAACACATCTCTTGAAAGAATATCGGGATTGTTTCTCACTTCCAGGAAGGCAAATCTTGGGTTGTACCCACAAAGTCCGCCCTACCATTAATACTAGTGATGCTGCTCCAATTAAGCAGGCATATAGGCGGATTCCAGTGGCTAAGAGAGACAAGGCCAAGGCTGAGATTTGGCAGATGTACCGAGAAGGGGGTATTGAACATAGTAGTAGCCCATGGGGAGCTCCTATGGTCATGGTCGCCAAGAAAGATGGAAGCCACAGGTTCTGTGTCGACTATCGTCAGTTGAACTCAGTGACCATTAAAGATAGTTTTCCACTGCCCCGAATAGATGAGTGTGTGGAGGCACTTGGAGGAAACAAGTGGTTCTGCACTTTGGATCTTGAGAGAGGATATTGGCAGGTAGCCATGGATGAGGAAAGTAAGCATAAAACTGCTTTTCTGTCCAGTGTGGGCTTGTTCCAGTTCAGAGTTATGGCTTTTGGATTGTGCAACGCCCCTGCTACCTTCCAACGCATGATGGACCAGATGTTAGATGGGCTTCGATGGAAGTCTTGTCTGGTTTATTTGCTTCCAGGGCTTGCGTGAGTAAGCAACTGATAAAAGAGCGAGTGACTACAGTATGTCTCCCAAAGAGGTGAATTGTATTAATTGTTTGTCATGTTGTTGATAATATGCATGGTTAAGATTTCTGGAAGTTTGCAGGTATTGGGCCACGTATTTTTCTGTCGATTGACATGTTTATACTATGGCAGGCTGGGGCCTGGACCCACTACATCCATTTTGGTATACACACACTGGTAGAAGGAATGGGTATGAATGTTAGGTACTGTATACCATGTTCTGACATAGGAGCCAGCCATCGGGCCTAGTTGATATATTCTAATGTTATGTGTGAAGCATAATTAACCCACTCAGAGTGTTGGAGGACTGTTAATAAGGTGGTATGACTTGCTAAAATTATTTTCGGATCGGCCAAC
This sequence comes from Sthenelais limicola, assembly GCA_942159475.1. NCBI lineage: Eukaryota > Metazoa > Annelida > Polychaeta > Phyllodocida > Sigalionidae > Sthenelais > Sthenelais limicola. Next base: position 107,846,135 of record OW804099.1, read on the forward strand.
GATGAGACCAAGCCGATTCGGATGAATGTAAACATTAAGGACATCTAATAAGTACTTTCATCTTTTCGTCAGATATTTTTCTTCTTGAAGAACAAATTTTTGCAACATTTCTAGGTGGATAATTACCAGTAAAGTAGCTAAATATACTCAATAGGATGATCTGAGTATTGCACTGATATAATTAAAAAAAGTATACTTGGAACATGTATCCATACAAACACAAGGACTAGACAGCCCAAAAATGAAAACATTCCAACAAAGAAATCTTGTAAGTAAATGACTTTGAAAAACACAAATTTTACGACTGGTGACTCATTTTCCTGAAACACATCACATATTCCAATGGCCCCTCTGGCCGCCTCCCCTCCCAACCTTGTCTGTTCTCCTCTCTCCCCAACCTGTTTCCTCCCATCAGAAAAATCAGAAAAAAATCTTTTTCTGATTATTATACGATTATTATTACTTAAGAATTATGTGATAGAAAGCAAGTAAAATATAGTTTAATGTTAAAAGAATTATTATTCAGAGTGTTGTACATGTAGAGTCAGCGATTTGAAGGAAAGTGCAAATTCTGACAGTGCATCTGGCCTTCACTACTAGACTTTAGGGGTCATCTGCCCTTCTGAATTAGGAGGGGGGCACAAGTGCAGTTTCAAGGGGTCTAGGAGGCCGGTGCCTCCCCCCCCCCCCCCCCGCGGTTCTGCCATTTTTAATTTTCCCCCAAGTACACACACCCGAACTCTGCCCCAGTCCCAATACCATGTGGGTCACATTTTCAGAAAATATACAATGGGAAGCTGTACACAATTAGTAAATTTTGCAAAATTAGGCTACAATTTGGTCAATACTAGGTACATTCGAGTGTATTCGGCATTACATTGATTCTAGCAATCTGTTTGGTTAGGTTGAACTGTATTTTGAACTTTATTTTTGTCTGAAATTTGGGTTATTTGAGAGGATTGGTGAAGACAAATTGTGCATTTTCTTGCGATATCACCCATATCTTGGTATCAGATCCTCCAGGCGACGTCCTTCGCTGCTCTCCTAGGAAGCAGCTAGAGCCGAGGAAGGCAGATACAGATAACCAAAGCAGATGTGCCTCCCCTGGAAGCCCTGACAAGGCTGATGGGGACAAAGAAGACAGAGGCAGGTCCAGGTATAGAAGAACAAGGGGGAAGCAAAGCCAGTCCACTTCCACGCCTTCTTCGTCCGTATCAAAGACCAGAGCAGGTAGTAAGAAACCTGTTGAGAAGAAGAGTAGTAGTAAGGTGGAACCAGAGCCTAACATCAGTTCTGCCGCTGCTTCGGCCTCCCAATCAGGGTCCTCTTCTATGATTAACCCAAAGCCGCTGAGCTTTAGGAAACTAAAGAAACAGCATTTCTCCCGCATCGGGGTATGGAAGGCGAGATTAGGAGAGATTGGCGGCTCCCTTGATCGCTTCATGGAAGTCATGGATGACTCAAATGTCATCGCTCCTGTCAGCCCGAAGAACGACAGGCCAGGATTTCGGATCCCCTCTGGAGGTCCAGAATCTGATTCTGAAGACTCAGAATTCCCGGGGGAAATGAATAAGTTTGAGTAGGAGGTTTGGCCTGAGCTGCTAAGGGAGGACAGCTTGGACGATGGAACTCTGGGGAAACTCAGAATGTCGCCCATGTTGTGGAAGCTGGGACACCCTTTTTGGTGTGCAGATACACCAAGGATGTAGGTGTAAAATCCTACCAGTCCCGGGAGCAATTCTTTCGGCATCTGTGTGAGTGCCACACCCCTTTGTGCAGGACATGGATTTGTCCATATCCCAGTTGCACATAAGTTTTGGACAGAAAGGCTGAGTTGGTGCAGCACTTGATAAATGGGGAGAAAGTGTAGCACAGGCTCAGTCGGGAAAAGGCACTGGCGCGGATTAAGAAGGAAAATGTGGTGGCGAAGACTAGAGCAAAACCCCCCGTTTTACAGGATGGTTTATCTAGCCTTGGGGCACCTCAAGGCACTAAGACACGCTCATTCCATTGTAGCATCAAGAGCTAGAGCTGCGGAGAAGGCTGCAGAGAAAAGTGCCCAAAAGAAAGGAAAAAGCACTACTACTAGCTCAGGTCCAAAGGCTAGTAAGTCTTCTGCCCCTGCTGGGGTTGAAGGAAGCAGTGCAGGGAGCGAGTCAGGCCGGTCTGCCTCCAGTAGATCCGTCAGCAGGCAGAGCGCCTCTACCAAGCGCTTGTCTTCATCTGTGCATTCAGATGCCCCCCAGGCAAAGAGAGGCCGAAAAACCCAGCAATGGGTTGAAAAGGCCAAAGAAGACCTGCCTCCCCGACTGGAGACAGCAGTCCTGGTCTGGACGAGGTAGAAAAGGCCTGTGTCTTAGTCTCCGAGGAATACACAGATCCGGATTGTCACTATCTGATCGATGGAGTTCTCAACGGTTTTAAATTAGTGGACCCTTCAGCAAATGTGACACCGTATTTCAGACCAACTTGAAGTTATCGAAGTCTGATGTGAAAATTTGAAATTTGATGCTAGGTGGCTCTATTGTTACTCATACCATTATAACGAAGTTCACAAACCACAAATCACTTTACGCAAGACCACCATGAATGTGCAAGCATTCCTATTGATTATATTGTTAAATTAAGAAAGAAATTGTCAAGTAAAAAGAGTCTTACTGATGTAATAATTTAATAAAAGTCGTTTTTTGTTTAAAGGCCAGTCAGGAAAACCTTTGAATGAGCAGAGGGCTGCAACCAATTCTTATATTTTTCCAAAATGTAACTGTAATGATATATTGATTGGAATAAAAGTGTTATCATAATAATTAGCCACGCATTTGATAATGGATTTATACTCTGAGTCCTGTAATGAATTTCGGATTTCGTACTCTACTGAACTCTGTACCGACATGCTATGATCTTATTTCATATGTGATGTGTTTCAGCAAAATGAGTCATAAGTCACAAATTTGATATTTTTCAAAGTGTATTTTTCACAGAATTACATTATTGTAATGTTCTCCTTTTTGGAGGGTTTATCACTTATAGCTATATCAATTGGTGTAGCAAATTTCATGACAATCTATGTAATATATCCTTTCATTTTAAAGGTCCTCATAGGGACTACACTACATAGTGACCCCAAGAAATATTCGAAACTTTTTTTTCAAAAACTGAAATATCAAACTTAAAATCTAGAAATACTTATTACTTTATTAGACTGTTTACTATCATTGGAATCGGCTTCATCGGCTTCATCTCATCTTTTCAAATATAATAGTATCTCAAAATCTATTTTTTGCGACTTATGACTCATTTTCCTGTAGCACATCACTATTGTGAAGTCTATTGTAAGGCATATGGCGCACCATTACTAATGATTATATTTGATCATATTGAGGGAAGAGAGGAAACAGGGATATGTTTATTTCAGTTGATTAATAGCAATGTTTTTTTTATGAATATAGCCATAGGCTACACAGGTTTGATATAACTATTTAAATTTCTGTAATCTTCTAGGATACCTCTACTTGATTATCATCAACATGTATAATTCTCGTCAAGTATTCATCCTCATAACCATTATAAGCACAGCAGGCCTACTTTATCTAGGTAAGTATATATATGCAGTCATCCTAGACAGTGGTCGATTCTCCCGATCCAATAGTCATTCTGGCCTCATCAGGTCAAAATGTTTGCGTAATAATCTACAGCTTATCTACCACTTACAACACTGTAAGGTTAACAGCAATATCACAAACTAATACCATCACAATTAGTTGTTTTGGCCAATATAAAATGGTGGGTGCAGGGGGGAGGCGGGGAACAGAGAACCCCTGTAGGTCCTGGGAGAGAAAGTGTTGTATTGGCTGTATTAGGACCAACTCAACCCATTTGGTAGAAATGGTCATGTACATATATAATAAAGGTCAGTTTTACTTAAGGCCTTGTTTCACATTCATTGATCTTCTCTATTAAGATAATGAGGCCTTTGAAATGTGTGAGCAACAACAACGTTGACCTAATCCCACCCACTACATTTGTTTTATGCAGGAACAGGCCATATAATCAGTTCTACGTCTCTGGATCCTGCTGTCAGAAGTTTCCAATTGACCAAGGAACCCATCACTACTGAGTCTGCTTCCCACAGTCAGTTAATCAACATGTCACAAATAATGTCTGAAAGAAAGGCACGTCTTCAATCCATATGTTTCATATATCCACCATGTAACAATATAGGCAAGCACCATGTTGTGATGTTGCAGGACAAGAAACATAAAGTACTTTATTGTGAAGTGTCAAAAGTTGGGACATCATCTATTATGCTTTCACTTTTGCAAGCCAATGGATTCCAACTTGGGCAGAAACACTATGCAATCGTACATTCAATCCAGACCTTAAACAAGTAAGTGATATAAGTTGAATAACTGGATTCAAAGGGCATATCAAATAGTACTGCAGCAGGAACTCTGTAGCAGGTGAAGTAATGCATGGAAACCCAAGATACACAGCTATGACTAACGTCATATGGTCGATTCTCATGAAACGGTTCCAAATGGGTATTTTTGGAAATGTCATTGAAATGAAATGAAATTGCTAGCAAAGGTGCTCTATATCATACTCTTCTAAACCCTGAAACTGCGCATCTTAGGTATGAAAACTGTTGGAAATATACTCTTAAATAGATGGCGTCACGGACGGTGATGGTCACACAAATATTCGTAGTCATGTCATTCATTAATAGAACAATAAAATAATAAAAAAGTTGCATGACCTTAAAGAAGAATAAAAACCCTCTCAAATGGTATATGGGATTTAGATCTACTCCCATTGGATCATCAGGTAATAAGTGAAGAATGGCCGTCACGGACGGTGACGGCAGCCGTCACGGATGGTGACGCACAAAAAACTTCCCCATTTGTAAACATAAGATCTCAAGATCAATGAGGAATACTGATAGATTTTTTTCTTCTGGTTTCAATACACCAATGTGTCCACCTTTCATCAAGCACATACAAATTATTTATTGGATGATTTTTTAGTTAATTACAGCCCATTATCAGCGTCACGGACGGTGACGGCCATATTGGGTTATAAATTTCTCTCTTCCTCTGTGTATTTAATTTTAGATTTTAGTGCAACATTTTTTCATGGATTATTCTTCAAGAAACTCTTGGCCCATATGGATACATGAACAAATATTCCCATGTAATCTTAATTTGTTTTAGGAATGATATATTCAATATTTGGGTAGGAAGGTTAATTTTAGCTCATTTGATGGCTCCAATTTCTTAAATATTCATCGTAGGTATGGAAAAGTAGGTATGCATTTGTTCAGAATATAGAGTCTGATTGCATCGAAACATTAATTATAATGCATAACTACATGGGAAAGACCTATTGAAAGAAAACTGGTAAAAATGACATTTTCCCATTTGGGACCATTTCATGAGAATCGACCATATAGAATTGCAATGGGCTACATATACATAAATCAGTACATGTACACATACATATGTAGTGAACTAGGTTCAGACTCTTAGCGTAATAAATACGGAACAAGGTTTTAAGCTTATTGCAACGACATTTATTGCTGATAGAAAAAGCTCTGGCAACCAACGCTTAGTGGCCAGCCACTAGGGAATGAGAACAAAAGGAATTGGTCATATAAAAGGTGTGAGAATACATAAACAGCACCAATACACATAGTTACAGGAGACATATGTAAGTCAATTATAAAACCATATCACACAAGTTAATGAAGAGTTTACTACAACATATCAGCAGGGTAAAACACATAGAAGGAACAATAGAACATGGAAATATAAAGTAGAGATGATACAAGTGGGGTTAATTATTCGGATTCAACCCGAGATCCTTACTGTCCACTGGTGTAGCCCTCAAGAAATACTGCAGCTGACTGCTTTGGATTCCGACAACAGTATTACATAGGAATAACATCTGTTCATGCAGTAAAGCCACCACACATTACATATTGGTACATGCATACATACCCAAATACATACATCATACAACCATACAAACATTTACATGCACCCATTCATAGTATCATCATCATATTGGCGATGGTGCGGGACCAATTGGACGTGATTTGCTAGCCCCAGTGCACAACCAATATTATAGACTATAAAACCGATTTTATCAAAGAAAAATTGGACCCTGCCCAACATTAAAACCTTCTGGAACAGCCCTGCCATACAAATCAGGAGATATATTTAAGATTTTCACTGTCATCATAAATTGTATTATCCTGAGTGAACGGATTAGAAATATCAATACGAGAAATTTTGAAATAGGAAGGAAGATGCTAAATCTTCCTACACCTAAAGTGAACATATTAGGAAATCAATCATAAACAGAATACCATATTCTTGGAATAGGCTACCAACTGAAGCCCACAAGCAACTTGATATTAAGTCTTTTAAGAACCTAGCAAGATCCATTTATATAATTATTTAACTTTTAAATGAAACCGCACACTATTATTGTCAGAATCCATGAGATATTTCAAATTAGCCGAGACACTTATTGTATTGACGTTCATATTGTATATTGTTTATTGTGAATTTAAAAACTTAACCAGTAAAGGCTGTGGAGACTCGACCTGTGTCAGTGACCAAGGCGAGATTGTACTTCTACGCAACTTTATTGTACAACATCTGGGAAAGGCAGAAATCCTCCCACTAGCTGGAGTGATCCTTTTCCTAAGCATTTGTAAAATGAATAAAAAAGTTTTTCAGTTCAGTTCAGTTCAACGGTAATAGGGGATTCCTAAGGCTTGTTCCCGCCAACTCTATCATCGCCCAACTTGTTTACTTTGTGACGCATCATGATCGGCTGTCAATCAGCTTTCAGATGTCAGACATACAGGAATATGACTGAAGCTGAACCTGACATGTTACGAGGCAAGAGGAGGGCAACTGAATCAACCGGGGTCTCGCGTGATCCTAAAAAAGTAAGCATAGGTCTCAATAGTGATATATCTGCAATTCAAGGCATTGATGCAATTAGCAACAAATCAAATACGAACAATATGGCCAGTACCGACGAAACGGGTGCCACCTTTCCTCAACTACTTGCAAGCTACAATGAACTTACAGTTTCTGCTACGAAAACTAAAGATTTCCTGGACGACATTACCAGTTCTTATACCAACGAGATCCAGAGCAAATTGGAAATACGACAGCTATCTAAGGATTTGATGAAACAGGTAAAAACACTTGAATCAATGGTTGACAACCTAACATATGAGTTGAAAATGCAAAAGGAGATAAATAATGATTACGATACAAGGCTGAGGCAGAGATCTCTGATCTTCAATGGGGTAAAGGCAGACATCATGTCCACTTGGTGGATACATGTACAGAAGTTATAAAACTAGCAGTTCCTGAATTCAACACAGTACCTGCAATAGTGGTAGACATGCCGTACATGGGCATCCTAGGGATGGACGTACTCCGCCCTTTAAAAGGAGTGGTAGACATGGATAAGCAGACAGTAAAGTTTGATCACAGTGTAATACAGGTGGGACCTGTGGAGGTGAGGGAGGGTGAAACAATCCCCTCGGGCACCTGGACGAACCTGCTAGCAGCGGTAGGTGAGTGGAATTGTCAGACAGAGGTAATAATAGAACCCTGCTGGCTGGAGTCTGGCCTTCGGACGGCCAGGATGGTTAGCCGTGTAATAAACGGATCGACCTGGATCAGGGTGTTGAACCCGACCAACGAAGATGTGGAGTTGCATCCAGGCGAACGGATGGGGCAGTGGGAAGAAATTGAAGCTGAACAAACAGACACAGCCGGACCCACTACGGACGAGGTGAGACAAATCACCACCCGGGACAAAGTGGAAATATGCCAAAACCTATGGAATCAGACAGAGGAATCGGTAGTCCAGGGGAAGGAGGAGCTGGTAAAGGAGCTATACCGAGAGTTCTCAGACCTGTTCGAGGACAAATTGGGATGGACAGATCGAACCATGCATACCATCGATACTGGAGATCATTCCCCGATTAAAACCCGGCCACATCGAGTACCCATTCATCGTAAGAAGTTGGTCGAAGATGAACTGGAGAAGTTATTATCACTCTTGGTGGCAGAACCATTACACAGTCCCTGGGCTTCACCTGTGGTCCTTGTCCGGAAGAAGGACGGAGGATGGAGGTTTTGTGTTGACTATAGACAGTTGAACCAGGTCACCCACAAGGACGCATATCAACTTCCATATATGGATGACATTCTTGAGTCTTGAGGGGGCCCAGGTAATCGCGACCATAGATTTGGCCAGTGGGTACTAGCAGGTGACCATGGATCATGAGGCCAAAGAGAAAACCGCTTTTTGCACTCAGAAGGGGTTGTACCAATTCCGCGTCATGCCCTTTGGTCTGGTCAACGCCCCATCCACGTTCGAAAGGTTATTGAATGCCGTACTGACTGGAATGGTCGGAGACGAATGCCTTGTCTATCTAGACGACGTGATCATATTCGGACGAATGGTGGAAGAATGTACCACCCGAGTGCGGAAGGTTTTCACGCAAGTTCGGGAGGCTGGACTCCGTATGAAGACCAAGAAATGCCAGCTGTTTCAGAAGGAAATGGGGTTCTTGGGAAATCTAGTGTCAGGAGACGGGGTGGTGACAGACCCATCCAAAATCAAAGCATTAAAAGATTTGGGCAAACTACGGGAGAAAAAGGACGTCAGGTCTTTCATGGGATTTGGTTCCTACTACCGTTCTTTCGTACCTGATTTTGCCAAGATAGCTCGGCCACTACACTCGTTAACCCAAAAAGGGGCTTCTTTCCAGTGGACGGACGAATTCCCTAGTCCATGCCCTCAGCGAAGGACCCATCCTGGCCTTCCCTGAAGTCAACACTGAGATGATACTGGACTGCGAAGCCTCGGCAGATGGCCTGGGGGCAGTCCTGTCTCAGCAAGTAGGGGGGAGGGAAAGGGTATTACGATTCGCCAGTCGAAAGGAAAGTCAAAAGGAATTATTAGCAGTCGTCTTCGGAGTCAGAAAATTCAGATCGTATCGAGTCGGGCTAGATTCCTCATCCGGACAGATCACAGCGCTCTCCGTTGGTGGATGCAGACCAAGGAACCAGAAGGCCAACTCGCCCGCTGGATTGAAGAATTGGGCTGCTATGATTTTTGCATAGAACATCGACCAGGCACCCGGCATGGGAATGCGGACAGGTTATCAAGACAACCTTGTGAGACAAGGGGGGTGATTAACCTCCCTTACTGGTAGGTTCTCTGCGGACGGATCAAGCCGTTGAGGGTCTGAGGGAGGCCCAGCTAGCCGAATCACTTGTCCAACAATTCCGGCAGGAAGTGGAATCAGGAGTTCGGCCTGAGGCCGAGAAGGGGTACGGGGAGGTAGAATCCCACTGGCTGCATCGGCGATTCAACAATCTGGATGTGAGACAAGGCGTTTTAGGACTCGTCGGCATCGACCAACAAGGTGGACAAACTTTGAGGGCCTTTGTTCCCCGATCGAAATGTCAAGAACTAATTCGCCTAGCCCATGAAGGGCCATTTGGGCTACATGGGGGGCGAGACCGGACGAAGGACAAATTGGGACGAAGACAAGTGTGGCCAGGTATGGATAAGCATATAGCCTTAGAGATTGAGTGTTGCACCACTTGCCAGCAGACGAAGAACCAGGGGACGAGGAGACAAAGGGAAGAGGGAAGAATGGGCTATCGAGCTGACAGGACCCTAGGACTAGCCGGGGAAACAAATACGTTCTAGTCGTCACAGATCTTTTCTCTAAGTGGACAGAGGCTTTCCCAGTCCAAGACATGACAGCTAGCACTGTAGCCGGGGTTCTAGTCAGGGAGGTGGTGTGTTGATTCGGCGCTCCGAAGACATGGCACAAGGACCAAGGCCGCAATTTTTAATCTAACCTTTATGAAGCCATTGCAGCCTTAATGGGGATTGATAAGACTTGTATGACCCCATACTACCCTCAGAGCGATGGACAAGCGGAACGCTTTAACAGAACGATGGTAGCTATGATAATTACTGTGACGGACGTCCAGGAGGAGTGGGACGAATGGCTACCTTTCATCAGAGCCGCTTACCGATCAAACGTTTTCCCCAAATTTCTTAATGTTTGGCCTGGAAACCCACCTCCCCTGGGAGATCTGCTATCCTACACCCGACAGTGAGCCCAACCCATTTGAATACATCAGGAATGTCATCAGAAAATGGCCATGGCCCATAGGCTGGCCTGAGAAAATCTAGGGAAGACGAGGGAAAATGATGCTATATGGTATAATAAGAAAGTAAAAGAAGTCTGATATGAGACAGGGGATAGAGTGTGGTTCTTCCAACCTATTAACAAGACGGGAGTATGCCCAAAGTTCCAAAGATTTTGGACTGGCCCATGGTCAGTGGAAAGTAGGTTATCTAGCACCACCTATAAGATTTTTTGGGGAAGGAAAACAAAGGTTGTCCATGGAGACAGCCTGAAGCTCGCAGGGCGGGGTTACGTCACCAGGTGGAGGAGTTAGGGTTGTCCAGGTGGCAATGATGTCACAGGCCCAGGAGGAGGTCAACTGCCAGAATTTTGAAAACTCATAATTCCTACGGGAAAGAGCAGAGAGGAGACTAATCTGGAAGCGCATGTCAAAGAAACTGACCATAGATATGGTACATAGAGACTCGCGGACGGAGAGAAATGGGGAGGGACGAGGACGCAAGAGGGAGCAGAGCCCCGGTAGTGAAAAGAGGAGACGGGAAGGGGATAGGAGGTGGAGGGAAAACCATAGCCACCACAGGAGAGAGAACTCACAGAGCTATTCCACAATTGATCGGGATATGGCAGACGACATTGGCATACAAAAAAGAACAGTGGCGTCTATGGTAACTGTGAGCGCGGGGTGAACTGAGATAGTGGCGCCACCCATGGATGGACGGATAGTCGTCCGCCGGAAGTCTGGCCCCGTTAGTACCAGTGAGTCTACATCAGCCAAAGAGAGCATATGTGATATGTTTCAGGAAAATGAGTCATAAGTCGCAAAAAATAGATTTTGAGATATCATTATATTTGAAAAGATGAGATGAAGCCGATTCCAATGATAGTATACAGTCTAATAGTCCAATAAGTATTTCTAGATTTTAAGTTTGATATTTTCGTTTTTGAAAAAAAAAATTCCAATATTTCTTGGGGTCAATAAACAGTAAAGTAACTAAATGCAGTCCATATGAGCACCTTTAAAATGAAAGGATATATTACATAGATTGTGCTGAAATTTGATACATCGATTGAGATAACTATAAATGATACACTCTCCAAGAATCAGAACATTCCAATAATGTGATCTTGTGAAAAAAACGCTTTGAAAAATATCAATTTTGCGACTTATGACTCATTTTCCTGAAACACAACACATATAACCACAGGGCCAGACTTGAAGGAAACATTTTCTGATTCCATGTCACATCGGTCCCTGAACATAGACGACATGTCCACTACAAGAGAGTTGCAGCTAGCTCAAGAAGAGGAGGAGCAGAAGAGCTGGACAAGAATAGACGTGGACAAAGTCCGACCCGAATTAGATGGATGTCTCAAGTGCTGGATTTGTTTTAAACTGTCAAGTAGCCGTCCGTCCCTCATGAAACATGTAGCAACTCATGAACAGATATTCCGAGGATATCTTTGAATTCCCCCAAACACATGATGAGTCCAGCGTCAGGCATGGCCTACCTGAGTCTTGGGGCAAGGCAAAAAGCCAGGGGCAGCAGAAATCATCAAGCGGGATGAGCCGGAGGAAGGAGGGGAGAGCACACTTCCCTAGACGGATGAGAGGGAAAGTTGGGGCATTCGGCACAAGGAAGCGCACCCCTCTCTTATCAGGGGTGGAGTTTGACCCAAGGCGAGAACTCCCCGTCACTGGAGACATGTGGGTACCACCCCAGGTCTCAATGTCTCAGTGTCGACAGATATGGGACATGAACCATGAAGGGAACACCTGGAATGTCATGTATGAAAGATCCTTTATCTGGAGGACAGATATGGAGGTAACGGTGCCCAAACTGATCATCAAGGTTCCTGACATGATCGATCACTCAGTGGTCACCACCAGGGAGCGTACGGAGGTCGATGAACTGGAGCCAGGAGTGAAGAGATTTGTACAGACAACCTGGAAGACATACAAGGCCGAGGAAGAGGACGAGTAAATGAATAGACATTTTTATGTGATGGTGTTCAGTACAGACGAAGGGAGGAGGAGATTTTTACCTTGCCATAAGCACTCTGAGGAGGTTTTGTTGTGTTGAGAGTTGAGGAATATAAGGTTATATACTTATACCTCACAGTTATGCTACCTATATAGTCTAGGTGCTGTTGTGTTTCTCAATAGCAAGGGTTTTGCCTTGAGTAGTGTTTAAACTTATCGTTGGGGATTTATAGTGTCAATTTTGGGGTCCAAAATATTTTAAGGGGAGGGTAGTGTAGTAGAGGGACCGGGGAGCGATGGACTAACGATGTATATTGGGTATGTTCGTCCGCCGCTCGGGGCGCTAGGGTCTCGGATTGTGAGCGAGGACGGGCCCATGGGGGGAGGGAGTATAAATAGGGGTGGGAAATGGGGTAAGGGCAGTTGGTGCCCAGGCAGGGAATGCGATAGAGCCCCTTTGGATAGTGAAGAATAAAGAACAGCAAGATCGCTAAACTGTACTTTGTGACTTTGTGTCTACATTCATAGGAGATAAACGTCAACTGGCCCTGCTGGACATTCGTCCCAACCCAACTCATTTAATTAACTAATACACAGAGCCCTGTGTGGTGCAATCCCAACCAGGAAGGCTGCAGCCTCTGCTAGGTCCCAATTTCCCCCTACATTACAATTTTATGATAACTGATGACCAGTAAACTGGCATGGACGAACGTGGACAAACGTGGACAAACTTGGACGAACCTGGACAAACTCAAGCAAATCTCATAACAAACAACAGAACCAGCATGTCTTTCGGGTTATTTAATGGAAGCTCAGATGCTCGAGACTTTGACAACAATATAGACAATGGAGGTACATATTAGTCAAAATAGTCCATGTGACTAATTAACAAAAGAAATAATGCATCAATTATATTACACAAGAAATATATTTAATTCCTGGTATCACAGATATTTGTATTCAATCACGCTGACATTCTAATTGTAGGTATGGACTACGTAGAGGTAAATATAACCGAAGCCATAATGAATTCTTCAAGTTCTTCTTTGTCCGTCATCCAATGACACGATTGGTATCAGCATTCAGGGATAAAATTGCCAGTGATAATGATGCTAAATTTAAAAAATATAAAGAGGCAATATTGGCTAAAAGAATGATCAATTCCTCCAAACCTATGTCTAAAGGGAAACATGGACGCATATTTCTGTATAAAACTAAAGCTGCTGAAAATGTCCAGAGGAAATACAAACCATTTGTGAGCAATGTAAGCAGGCATGAATCAATTTTTTTTAGGGAATTTGTTGAATATGTGATAACTGATGATGCAGAGAATGGTCACTGGAGGAATTATGATAAGAGTTGTGATCCATGTCGGATAGGTTATGACTTTATTGGTCATATTGAAAATTCTGAGGTTGAATTACCAAGTATGTTATGGCAAGCCTATAGGATGAATAAGACGTCAAATCTCAATGTAGGTCAGACTGCGAAAAGAAGTCACAACACTGGGTCATCGTTTGATGTAACAAAGGCCTACTTGGCTACACTAGATCCAATGCAGAGATATGAACTGAGGAATATCTATCAGAAGGACATGGACATGTTTGATTACAAATGGACTGATGTTGTTTGATATACAACTTGAATCAACACTGAGTCATCTTTTGATGTAACAAGGGCCTACTTGGCTGCTCTAGATCCAATGTAGAGATATGAACTGAGGAATATCACAAGGACATGCACATGTTTGATTACAAATGGACTGCTACGCAAAGTTTAATAGATATGTATGACAAGCCCTGTATTGTATTATTCACGTTTATTACCGTCAGTTACAAGATTGGAAAAAGGGATAAAGAGATATTTTCTCTTAATGAATATCGTTCCTCAAAATGTTTTAAAAGCAGCTCTGAAGAATGAGTTTTGAATCACTTGCAGTTTATCAAGCATAGCTGTAGAGGTTACATTATGAATCCATAGTAAGATAGAGGCCTTATGGCTGCTTTATGAAGAGTTTTCAGAAGTTAAAGGCCTATGTATTTTTCTTATAGCATTAAATCTGCCTAAATCTTGTGATATTTTGATATTTAAATGATCTTCCAAGTCATACAGCCCATTGTCAATATTTAGACCTACGTGTGTACACTTAATTTTGTAGTTGCCTAACTTAAATCTAAATCTTGCTGACAATTCTTCATTTCTTGGGGGTAATACTTCTGGGATGTTTTATGTCAGGATGCCTACCTATGGAAGGAGGAGTGAAGCCTCCACACCTCTCAGCCAAAAGGGATCAAGTAGAGTAAGATACAGGAATAAAGAATTACTTTTAAGTCAACCTTGAACCATTGTGGATGAGTTAGTTGTCATGAGCCTTATCCTTATTGCAAATCTTCCTAATCTCCTGACTTATCAATTACTTTTTTCTGTATTAATTGAGATTTTGTTTTCTTTACCCCATAGGCAAACTTTTTGTAAATCATATTGAACATATCCATTTGCCATTTGCCTTGAAGTATTACTCTATGTGAGCAAACTACATTCCATAAATCATCTATAATATTAAATCTGTAAGAGAAAAGTGTAATTCTCCGCATCTCCTCCTACACTGCTGGATGGATTGCGAATTCCCAGAAGAAAACGGTTTAAAAACCGTTTCAAATTCAATTTTACCAGGTTACCAGAGGGCGGATGATAACAGTTACAGATTGTTATTTCTTTGAATTGATTTATCTTTACAATGATGGTTTGCAGTTCAATATCGACCGTATTTGCTTGGGAGTTGTCACCGGCCACAGTCACCTCATATTTCTCCAATACATAAGCTGCAAGACCTCCTCCAGTCTTTTTGTCAGTTCTCCTATCTGACCTATAAAGTTTAAACCCCGGGATTTTAACAAGTTCGTCATAGATTTTATCGTTTAAGCATGTTTCGGTTAGACAGATAACGTCAGGCTTGAGATTAGTCACTAAGGTTTCGAGTTCACTTACTTTATTGCTTAGACTTCTTATATTCAGGAATATCAGTTTGAATCCCTTCCATGTTCTAAATGTTGCGGTATCATCGAGCGATAATATTTCATTTACAGTATTAGCTTGGGTAGTGCTCGTAATAGGTAGCAGCTAATAGGGACGCTGCCATATGGGTAAGTTTACATTTAATTAATATCCATAAAGGTACAACAGGGATAGGTGTTTTCAAACTTGTGTCTGTCAATACATCAGTTCAAGGACACCTCTAGCATCGAATGTGTAGAACAACTTAATTCTAGTATATCAAGATCCAGACGACTTGACATCACTCACCGGTACTGAGTACAATTAAAGCAGAACTGGCGCCATATAATACATCCAGTATTGGGACATCACTTGCACTCAGGTCTGCGGAAAATTTTAATTGCAATTATAGTTATCAAGATAATTAGACGTCTCAACACTGAGTGCAGTACAGGCGAAAATAAAGCCATACAATATAGGAGAATAATATCTACTCTACAGTACAATGTGGTCTACTATTTTAACAGTGTAGGGTGGATCTGGTTCATGGATTAGTTTGCCTAGTTTGATTAGTTTGACTACAATTTTATCTATGATCTTGCCCCGATATGCGTAAGTGAGATTGGTCTTGTCACGGACTTGTAATGAGAATGGATAGGAAACAACACCCCCTTAGCCTGTACATGTATGTCTCACTATTGTTCTCTTATCAGGGATTAGCAAGGGATTAGCTCGACCGCCGCACACCCGTAGTTCCGAAAAAACCCACTAGGGGCGCCACCTATGTGTATAGTTTTGCTGAATGCTACCAGGTGGCGGTAGTGTCGGGAGAGGAGGAATTAGCACTAAGACTAGGAACAGAGCAACATAAGGAGGGTGAATGGGGGACCATGTATTTGTAGACCATGTATTTGTATACTAATATCTTTGTTCAGTGAGAATCGAAAATCTGTTGATTATTTATGACATATTATATAATATAAATATTATATTTATCATATTCAAATATTTTTAAGAATTGTTTGCCCCTACTTTGGATCATCTTCTATGCTACCATGCGCTCTGTGGTCCCAGTTTAAGAAATTTGACTATCTAGGCTGTAAGGTCCCTCTTTATGTCAGCTCCTCACTGCCAGGTCCTGGGTTATTTCTCTGGGTGTTCGGGAGGACACTTCTGTAAGCTGGGTCTCAATTATAAATATACCTTGATTATACAGAATATATTCCATTAGATTATATTCTTTCAGAGTTAGGCATAATGAAGCCAGTACTGTTTACAGGCTTGGGGTATCCCTAGCTAGAAGGATTAAATGAGATGAATAACATTGATATATTATTATTAAGGTATTTATTTGTCACGAAATAAACATAGGCACATATTATCTGACCAGGCCCAGCGCACATGGGCTATATTAATAAATATAAATACATGTGAGTATAATGATCTGGGAAATGATCCACATGCTGAGAAAAATGTCATTATTGTTACACCACATTGTAGCATTCTTATTTAATTTAATATTTCTTTAATTAATATGCTGAATAGAGGTTTTAATATATTTCCAAACATTTATCTTCCAAATATTTCATTCATCAAGACATTAGGTATAGTAGACTGTTTTCATTATATGATGATCATTAAATGCTTCAATTCAATGGAAGAGTAAACTGAAACAGATAATTACCAACAGTAAAACGATATATAATAAACAAGGGATATCACCATTCTTGTTGATAATCAGTTATATAATAGAGAAAAAATTAAAGAAAAAAAATCTACACTTGCGCCATGTCAAAATCATGATAAAGATATCACCATTTAGTATAAATATACAAGGGTCATTCAACCAGTTGGTAGTCAATTTCCACAATCATTTAGTATAATTATATATCATGAGTGCACACCCGGACACAAGAGGGAAGACGTTGGCTTGGAGAAGTAATTTTTATTGAGAAGTATGTAATTATTTGAAGTTTATTAAAATAATTGAAATTATAATTAAAGATAATGTAATAAAATAAAATAAAATGCAGAGGGAGGAGAGGTATTTTGGATATGGAATATCCTATGGAAGAGGGAAGAGGAGGGTGGGACAAAAAGGGAAGAAGGGGTGCGTGTGTGGTGCACCGTGGAGTAGCGAGGAATGAGGGAGAGGAAGGGGCGAGCGGGAGGAAGAGAGGAAGGGGGGTATGGCGGAAGAGGATGATGGGTAAAGTGGTGCGGGGCGTGTCCAAGAGGTGGCACCAATGATCCATCATTATGCATACGCCTATGATGCGACCATGAGTGCACACCCGGACACAAGAGGGAAGACGTTGGCTTGGAGAAGTAATTTTTATTGAGAAGTATGTAATTATTTGAAGTTTATTAAAATAATTGAAATTATAATTAAAGATAATGTAATAAAATAAAATAAAATGCCAAGTCTCCGAGGAGGTAAGAAATGGAGTGGGAGGGAGGGAAGAGATTTAATTTGTAGGGGTAAGAGTTATGTGGGGTGTATGGCAGTAGCCAGAGAGTTATGAACTGAGGCTGT
Source organism: Sthenelais limicola (assembly GCA_942159475.1). Classification (NCBI taxonomy): domain Eukaryota; kingdom Metazoa; phylum Annelida; class Polychaeta; order Phyllodocida; family Sigalionidae; genus Sthenelais; species Sthenelais limicola. The sequence goes on from OW804099.1 coordinate 107,863,853, forward strand.
AATGTCATTGTCAATGTATTTTCTGTGGGAGGTAGATGCCCACCCACCATATCTTTGGACATTGAATTCTGGCTGTCCTTGGGCATATGCCTGTGTCGCTGCTGCCTTTCTTATTGAGTGCAACGAGAAAGTTAGGGGAGTTTTCCCTAAAGTTTTGAGGGCGGCCGCCCATGAGTTTTTTATGAATGTCACTGGCATGGGTGTCCTGTTCTTGAACATGAGGAAAGGATCATCTTCTGTAACAGTAGGGATTGCTATGATCATTTGTTTGATAGCACGCACTGGGCACCAAGTGTGCTCTTGTACCGTGTATAGCTGTCTTGTCTGCTCCTGATTGAACTTCTGCAAATTCTTTGCATGCTTTATTTTAATTGCAATTGAGTCCTGAGATATGATGAGGTCACCTCGAGTTAGGTTTTTTGCAGGGTCGAAGGTTTTAACACTATTGGGGGCGACTTCTGATTGTCTTAAGGCCCCGTAGTATAACGTTAGTAGGGCTGCCTTTAGAGATAGGCCCTCCTCGTTGGTCGACATTATAATTACCACATTTCTGAATATATCCATGGGGATTGCTTCCTTGGACTTCTGTTTATAGTTGGATGTTCTGTCAATAGCGTCAAGCGCTAGTTTAACACGATGGTGGTCTAGGTGCACAGTTATTATGCCACGCCTCCTCATGTGTTCCCTGACTGCCGATAGATGATTTTTGATGGTGGCGGGGCACTGGATGTGTAAGGCTAAGTATTCTATGTACGCACAGATGATGTCTTGGTCGATTTTCTCAATCCTCATTCCAGCCCTTCGTAGGAAGGCTAGAAAAGTGCTGGCCGCTGATTTTCTATTGGCGTCTGTTCCTGGGGCTCTGGCATGCCGCTGTCTGGCTTCTGCCAGGATCTGGAGGGACCGGATCCCCGGATCTACAGCATAAGAGAGGGTGCATATAGTTGAATATGTACATGTTGGGAAGACACAATTTTACACGTAAGGAATTCATGCACTTTTGACTGAGGCCCTTATGCCTGTTTGAAATGTGTGACCTAGCTAGGTGTGATGCTAGTTTGGACAAATTACTGGAAGTGTGAATGATATTTATTTCTATTTGCATCGATGCTTGTAGCATCCAAATAAAACGTGCACATTCTAGGATGATGTGGTTGCGGCCACGCCCCGTTTTAAGGACCTGTGCCACAGCATCATCCCCGCATTGCAGGTTTACTCTGCATCCGGTATCCTCCTCCCTGATGAAGGAGTGTAGGGCGACGACAGCATTTAGGGCTTCTAACTCAGATTTTCTATGCACCCCATTGCCTAGTTTTGCTACTTGTATCTCATAGGCTAGTAGTCCGTCAGTCGCGCCAATTGCCGTGGTGGTGGCGTCGATGGCGATATTTCTGGTGGTTCGTTCATCCGGTATGATCGCCACCCCATTCCACGATATTGAGAATTCCAGGAACCAATCTAGGTCTGCTCTAACTGAGGGGCACACCTCGATATCCGCGCCCTTAGCCTCTCTAAGGGCTTCAAGGAGTCTCCCTACAAATAGCCTTGCTGGGCGGATACACTTGGCTATATGTAGGAGCTTGCCTAGTATTGATTGCATTTGTTTTGTCGTGATCTTCGTTCTCTTGTATATCCCTCTTATTATTTTTATTGTCTCTGTCAGCTTTTGCTTGGGGACAGAGAGGGTCATGTTCGCGCTGTTTATGGTCACTCCTAACCATGTGACTTCCGTATGAGCCTCCTGCCTCTTTTCTTTGGCTTCTGGGAGACCAAGCTCTTCCAGTAAGGCAGTGACTATCCGGAGGTCATGTTGACATTTTTGTTTTGATTCCGACACGACAATAATGTCATCCAGGTATACCCTGACCCATACACCTTCCAGGGCCAACATGGACGCTATGGATTCCGATACCCGCTGCATGTGCATGCTGGAACACCTCGCCCCGAAAGGCATTGCTGTCTCTATGTAGAACTTTTCTTTCCACTGCAGACACTGCAGGGCCCAGTCGCTAGGGCATGATCTAAAGTTCTTATAGGCCCTGCTGATGTCCACTGATGCCATATGGGATCCGGGGCCTATCTCCCTGATCCTTTGTGATATGGCATCGATTCCCGGTAGGCCATGTTCTCGTATCTTCCCGAAGATAGCATTCTTTTGAATGAACGCATTTACTGATGTTTCAGGCGGGTATGTCATGTCTGAAATGATACGCCTATCCCCCGGCTCGTGCTTGGGTCTCGTCATAAGGGGGGACACATGACACCACTCGGCAAAGGGGGCGTGGTCGTAAGGCCCCACCAGGCCTCCCTTCTCCAGTTCTTTCCCTATGAACTTGTCTACACTTTCAGGATAGTTAGTGGCACTGGGGTGATTAGGTATATCTATGGTGTTGCTCACCGGGCCCATATAGCCTAATGGAAATCCGAACTGCAGTAGGTCTAATAATTGTTTTCCCTCCGGCGTCTTGGGAAGTCTGTTCTCCCAGGCTTGAATCGCAAGCCCCGAAGGGACTCTCACTCGGGCACCCATGGCGTTTGGTAGTCCTGATTCCCTCACGAGAGCATATATCTCCGGTAGACTATGGTCCTGCCCTATAGGATACATTTTGGAGGGCCAGTTTTCTCGGCGGTAGGTCGCGAATCGCCGAGGCAACGTGTCTATCTTTTGGTCTGGCTTGTTGGTTTCACACATAGCTCTGATCGTGTCAAAGTCGGGGCCTCCTAGCGAGTGTTTGGACTCGAGGGCTGACTCAGCACTAGGGGGGTGCTCAGTGTTGTCCACAGGCACTTCACTATCTAAATTTATATGTCTTGTTTGCATGACATGACATGCCTCAAGGTTACACTGTGTGAGGCTCATACAATTTGATGATACATTAAGTTCACTTACACCGCCTCCGGCTTTGTTGTTGTTTTGATCGCCATCTTGATTCTCGCACAAGGCCCCGCGCTGGATTTGGCATGCACGAGATCCTACGAGATCATCCAAGATGGCGACTTCCTTGGCGTGTATCAAGCGTGGACGGGGTTTTGATATGATGTGTGTCTCATGTTCTCCGTTGGATGGATTCTCCGTGTATACAGGTTTAACTAATGTTCTGTTCACATTCTTCCCCCCACGATTTATTGCTCGTGCGGGGAGCGGGCGTTTTTTGCCGCCGCTATCTGCTGGTGCATCTGTTGTGTCATCGGTGGCCTGGGGGCACGCGCCGCGCCCGAGCCAGACGATTTTCCCATGTCGTTTTCCAATCTTTCGCAGTTGAGTACAGTGTGTCTGCCAAATACTCGTGAAGCAACCGAATAGCAGTATGCACATCCATGAAAGTATGTAGTGCCATTCTCCACATGGTCAGACTGGAAACGGCAGCCCCTAATCGAGTTGAAATCCTGGCAGGCAGCCTTTTTGGCGTTAGCGTTACTAGAATTCCCTTGAGCCCCAGGGCGCTTGTTGCTACCTGAGCCGTGTCCCCCGCTGGTGGGCTGGTGCGTAACGGTCACCTTGTTATCCCCTATGGCCGCGTTCATTGCCCGGGCCATTTGAATCCTATTGTAGTCTCCCCAACCAATTCGACCCTTTTCTACATCGTCGAAAAGGGTTTGGCTGAACTTTCTCACCACAGCCCAGGGCATTACCCGTGCATCAGCGACTACGTCCTGCATGTGAGCTAAGATCAGATGGTCCTGTCTGTGGTCGGTACGTCGGGTATCTCTGATCATTGCCACCATGCCATAGATATAGTCCAATGGTTCCAGTTTATATCTATGTTCCAACTTTTGTTTCATGGTGCTAATGCCATCCTTCTCATAGTACATATATGGTTTTGATATTAGCCTTTCTGTAAGCAGATCGGCAGCAAAGTGAACCTTACCATCATGTTTAGGGATGCTGTACTCTTCCCTAGCGAATTGTCTCTCTATGTAACCATCGTGATTTTCTTGGCCTCTTAGGACGGCGGGAGTTGGGATCTCCTGGATATCAGTCACGTCTTCAGCTCCGGCATAAGAGCGGATGATAGGAAACGCAGCTGGCCTTTGTTTGGTCATTATGTCGATCACTGACTCCAGCTTTGTGTCTATGTCTCTCATAGACCCCTCAAGTGCTCCTAGCCTAAGTTTGTGGTTAGTTCCGGATGCACCCTCGCCAAATTGGGATGGCGTCTCCTCTTCATCTCCGTTGGGCATCGCAGCTATCCTCGCCGAAGTTCTGGTATGTGTAGCTTTGGCTTTTGTAATACCTTTTCCTTTTCCCTTCCCCTTATTCTTGGTAGGAGTAGTGGTATTTGTTGTCTTTTGTTTAGTCATCTCGAGGTTTGTAGAGATGAGCACGCCAAACAGGGTGACAAAAAGGGAAGAAGGGGTGCGTGTGTGGTGCACCGTGGAGTAGCAAGGAATGAGGGAGAGGAAGGGGCGAGCGGGAGGAAGAGAGGAAGGGGGGTATGGCGGAAGAGGATGATGGGTAAAGTGGTGCGGGGCGTGTCCAAGAGGTGGCACCAATGATCCATCATTATGCATACGCCTATGATGCGACCATTAACTATATCACTTTCTACTAATACGACAACCACACAAGGATATTGTATCCCTTGCACTCATGAACTCATTTATATAGTATTCATGCCATTTATGCTTTTTACTAGCGACTCTGGTAATGTCACAATCTCTCTAGTATCCAGCTTTCATACACATTCATACACATGAATATGATATTTCTTTTGAAATTTACAGTTTTATAATCATCAAGATTTCTAACATTCACAGGAAGAGCATTCCACAGATGTTTAATCCTGCCGAATAAGGTTGTGTGGATACTCTCCAGCTCTCCTATTTACGTTGGATCCATTAACAGCTCGTAGCCAATTATTTTGAATTAATTGTAGTCCTTTTACATGTCTTTGAGCAGCCAAATCAACCAGCACACTACCACATTCAATAACTAGTAAAATATAGGCTTTGTATATACTAAGGGTTACACCCCTCCTTAATTGATAGATGTGTCAAGTCACGTCCCTCTGTGTTCTAACATTACTGCCTATAGGGGGTACCCTGTAAATGAGAACCCCCCTCTTTGTTACAACAACTGTAACATTATCTCATCAATAAAAACTTGTCATTCCTAGACATCTTGTTTACTTTAATGCACATTGGCTTATTATTTAATGAATAGGATTATTGCTGCAGAATGATCTTAAACATTGAGCATAAGAACTATATACTGTATAAATCGCAAGAATAGAATATATTCTGCTATTATCATATTGTTTCATGAATGCATGAAATTTCACTGATGAACAGTCAGAGGTTATTCCTCTTCTAACCTGTAACAGTACCACAAATATTGATTTTATCTCCAAACAGGTTATTTCAAAACATACTCAAGTTATTCAGGAAATCATACCCAAATGAAATTACTATGAGTCCAATCTAATCAATTTAACTGATTAATCTCTCTTCGCTCTTTGGTCAAGTGATATAATGTCCAATAATAATCATTTAAGTACATTAATCAATTTAAATGCATTATGGACCATGACTTTTTCAAGCATTGTCCTGTACACATGCATGTAAAAGAAGGTAAATATTCTAATCTTCACAAATTATCGTCATCTCAGGCATTACTTAGTGAATAAACTTAGTGAATAAAGTATTTGATAGAACTATAAAATAGTGCCTCATCCTGGTGACAGGGAGCTTACCTGATGGGAAAACCTTTTTAACAGTGGTTATATTGGGGTCAGTGGTTATTGTCTACAGTTGTCCTCAGATACTTGGGTTCTTCCTTTTTTTACTTGGTCCGTACATGACTCCTCTAGTGGCCTCTATGTTTTTAGTGATTCTGGAACCAAGGGGTCCTCCTCCCATGAGAACAGCAGGCATGTCTGAAAAGAACAAAAGTGACTCATCACCATCCCATAGAATTTTTAGTTCATGCTGACAGAATAACATTTGGAATATTTGATACACCAACTATTTCTATCTAATACTATTCCTAAGATTTGAGTATTTTTAAAAAGGTATGGAATACTCCGATGATTTCTAGTCACAGACCAAGGGGAAAATGTCGAAATTTGTACCTATATTGATCAGTATGGCTGAAATACACTTTCAATGATGATGTTTTTGCTCTATGTTGTTCGAACAGAGCTTAGAAAGCAGTACAAATAGCTTTTAAAAACTCGTTTCTACTCTTATTGCAAGTGCTTGAAATTGATTAAAGTATTTATGTGAATCTGCAGAAAATGAGTGGCCGTTCCGGTGTAAAAGACCATGATTAGGGACACTCATGGGAGCATTACTTGAGAATGAAAGAACCCAGAGAAATGATTTACATACCATCACAAAGCACACAGTAAGAGTAATCTGACTGTATCAGACTAATATTTCTATTTATGAGGTATGGGATATTTAAATGAATATTATTCACCGACCTGGGGAAAAATGTGGAAATTTGACCCATATTGGTCAGTATGGCTGAAATACACTTCCAATGGTGTATTTTTTGCTCTATGTTGTTTAAATCTTGTTGCTACTCTTAGTGTAAGTGCCTGAAATTAATTAAAATATTATCTGCCAAAATTGGGTGAAATATCTCTTCAATTCAACCTAATATTTTGTATCAAATTTTATCTCTTCAAATAATAACTCAAAATATGATTATAAACATGTAATGTGATTACAACTTAGAAATCAATCAGCCCTATTAGTACTAAGATCAAATTACTTCTAATATATTGTAGAGCCTGAATATACACAGGTGCAATAGTAACTGTTTATACTTTAGAAACACTTCATGGTGAAAAGCTACAATAAATAATGATACAAATATGTAATAGCCTTTTGCTTTTGTTTCAATTGTTGTTTTGAAGAGGCGAAGCTGACTATGGAGTCAGCCGTTGTTTTGGTTTTACTGAGGAGGAAGCAATGTGTGACCCCAATTGTCTATGGCACTGCAAAATGCAGGGCAGTTTTCAGTTTGTCCGTTAGTTTGTTCGTTAGTGGCCAATCTGATTGGGATACAGCAATGATCAAAACTCTGAACATAAAATAGAATCTATATGTGAGCAAGGTGCTTTCATATTGTATTGCAAATCCTATAGGCCCTAATAATCTTATCTAATCAACCAATCATTTAATCCGTATTAGCCCATCAATCAGTTGGTGTATCTAGATTCAAGGATGGATCCATTGTTTGGATTGATGAGCTATCTTTGAATGAGGGTGCAAAACAGAGATTTTTAGAGCGTGAAATGGAGGTCCGAGAGGTACCTAGATTACTGAGAAATATGAAAGCCTAATGCTGAGAGAGTTAGGTGAGGGAAATATATTGCGTTGAAATACTGTGGAATGGACACAGGGCCTTAAACGTAATTATTACACACATGAGCAGTTAGAAAGGTGCAGTTTGGGGGTGCAGTTTGGTTGATCCGAATCGTTCACGTGAACAGTTCGGCCAAAGACGCAATCTCATTGGCGGAGCGTAGGCCAGATGACGTCGTCCCAACCACGTAACTAGGCCTACAAATTGCGGTGAATGAAGCCTCCTCGAACTAAACTATAGGTTAAACAAATTAAATTTACTTTTTAATATCCAAATAGAGTGTGTAATAAATAGCAAATGGCACTCTGTTCGGGTTCAAACTGATCTCGACCCCTCAGAAAACGGGAACTCACCCCTTCGGGGTTCGTCCCGTTTTCTGAGGGGTCTCGATCAGTTTGAACCCTCCATCGTGCCATTTGCTATAATAGGTGGACGCGCTCGAGGGAGAGTGGGGTGATTGATTGATTGATTTGAATTTTATTTCCATGACTTTGCAAATGTTTTACAGGAAAATGGACATTCAGTTTATGTATTTTTCGTACATATCTTCCTCGCGAACCATCTACTATTACCCTTACATTACATTAGTCATCAGATACATAAAAATAAAATATACAATCCAATCCAAGATATTCGCGGAAAGACTGTACTGTCTTTCTTCCTTAATACAAATACAACATATATATACAAGAATACAATGTTTGACATTATTGGGAGTAAGGAACCTCTTATTAAATTTGACAATATGTTATAATAAGAGGTGTGTGTTTGATGGTGTATCCATCCTTTCCAAGACTTACTTGCTTGATTTTAGATCTTATAAATTATTTTGACATATCAAGATGTGGTATTACAATAATCACAGCGATCACAGTGAGGTTAGGACATATTGGAGGAACCTTCAATATAGTGAGACATATATAATATAATCTGATATAGTATAGTAAAGCTTGCAATGAATTTATATGTCTGTCTCAAACACATACTGGTTCTTCAGATAATTTCTGTAGTTCAGCAGGTCGTCTACATAAGCATTTTTCTTGTCATAAAAGGAATTGTTCCTTTCATTCCATAAATATGGAGCAGAAAAAATCAGTGCGCGGGTGCAAGCTGTCACGATGCGCGGGTACAAGCTGTCATGATGCTATAACTCACTCCTACTACTCCAATAGCGTGTGCAGGAAGAGTATTACTCTGATCAACCATGGCAGATACAACGAGCAATGAAAACAACGAGAAAATGGAGAAGTGTTTCGCACAGTGTAAAGAAGCAGCAACGTTGCTTGGTAGAGAAATGCGTTTAATACAAGACAATGCAGCAGTGATGGAAGGAATGGGACTTCCTACTGGAATGAGGCCTACAGGTAGGGCCTCTGATATTGATTCGGTACGACTAGCAAGATTTCAATGCGCGACTTGTGGCCTATACTACAATAGAAAAGGTGATTTAACCAAACATAACTGGAGGGCGCATGGGATGGAAAGCTCCCGTTGCGGGAAGTGTGGAGAGTTTTTCCGCTCAGAAACCACGTTGAGACAACACATGGTTGAGCACACAAAGAGAGAACGCCTGCAAGCCCATCTATCTATCATGGCTGGGATATATTCGGACCCGGGAGGTCCGATGTGGAGCAGCGGGGCCATTCAGGCCATTCAGGCCGTTCCCCCAAGCATGCCTGCCGCCGCAGGAGTGGACAGCTATAGTCACACACACACACAGTGGTATAGTACGATACCCAGTCAAGGCAGGAATAATTAGGTAAGCGGATTAAATTTGTCTTAGGGGGTGAGATAAGTAGAATTATTTGTCTCCTGTTGAAAAGACATTTTCCATGATTAACATGGAGGGATGTAGCACCAGGACATAGAGGTGATAATATCTATGGGAAGTCTCGCACAATGGGTAAGAACACCAAACCAATAACAATTAGAAAAATGACATCTGTATTTCTTATTGTTCTCCTAGAGGAATAGTGTTTTGTTAGGCATGAACCTAAAGGAGAACACATGTGGGGAAAGTAGGGGTTCAGCCTGGGGAGTGGCCACAAACTAGGCAAGGAATTTCTTTTTCCAAAATAACATTTTGAAACAATATCTTTAAATGGAAATGAAAGGGGAATGCAGCATACCCTTGGAGGGCAGTGGAGATATAGGAGTTCCTCGAATACAACAGGGTTTGAGTGGGTGTACATAGATTTGCTTTGTGTGGTAAGATACATAATCCTCAAGGGTTAGGGAGAGACAGAGGCGGTGATATATTGAGATTCATATATGCAGTGTGAATGCCAGAGGGACAAACATGCTAAGAGGATTAGCTAAAACAGCAGGAGACGTGCATCCATTACATCGATTAACTGATTAAAAGTGTGACCCATGCAATTAGGAATTAGAAGTGAGGATTTAAGTAGCGAGGTGATATGCTAATCGGGGGCACCCGCATGGACATTAGGGGATTACAGCATGAAGTGACCATCCTCTGACAGGAAGGTTGGCAACTAGGGATTACAGTTAGATAATAGGCGTTGACAGGTTAGGGTACAGTGACATCGGATGCACTGATGGTGTATAATTAATTGGATCAGGGAGGATGAATACCCTTGTACAAGTGACAGTTCATACAAATTAATTGGGCCTACATAAGGCATACTAAGAGGCAGGCATATATATACAGCCGGAGAGACGGAGTTAGTCACCACTCCTTGCTGACCACAACGACGGACGACTTGTTCAATTCCCAGTAATATACATTCTATTGACTCAGGATAGTTGAATTAGCTAAGGGCTGATATCATGGCAAGGTTTCTGGCAGCGGCAGCAGCTTTGCTGATGGCTGGGGTGAGTAGTATATTGAAAGATAGAAACTACCTTTGTATGAAGGGGTTTTTCACATAATATTTCTTGTGTTTAGAATTTTATTGTTGATCAACGCAAGGAGCTTACTTACTCATGGAAAGTTACATTTGGATTACTTTAGAAATTAAGTGACAAATAGACTAACATTAACTTGTTTTCAACAAGGGTTGAAATTTTCCTGGTATAGTATAGGATTTATAACATGGGATGTGGCTTGTTTTTAAGGTACATCTGACTTTCGCTGAGGATCCAAACGACCCTCTGTGATCAGAAGTCGGTTGGATGATCGTCACGAGCCAGGCAGCAGGGTGTGTCCATAGCTTGGCTTGCGCCTTCATTTATAGTCCAACAGGACTCCTGCAAGCTAAGGTCATGCATTGTCCATGTAATAGTTGGTCCTTAACCTCAGCCCCCTCCCCTTCCTTACCCTTGACCCAGGCATATAACCCCCCTCCCTCCCCAGAGCCCCTTCCCCCCACCCGCTGATTAGATTAGCGCAGGGAACAATATTTAGATCAGACAGGTTGCTAGGACAACAGGTTTACACATACAATTTGTATTTTCCCGAATACCCAATTCAATATGAAAACATAGGCGTTGTAATGAATACATAATTCCATACAAATACATCAGTCAAAGTGATTGAAATTCCTTCCTAGGCAAGGAGGAACAACTACTTTTCACTGTTTTTTTAGTGGATGCCAAGGCCGACGACATGTTCAGAGTCAAAGTTGCAGTAAAGAAGAGGATTTATACTTAAACAGATTTACCTTGGTTAGATGACATTAATAAATATGAATATAAGCCCCTTTAGTGATTTATTCATTAGTTAGACTTATATAAAGAGAAATTCCATAAGTATATATGAGCATGTCACTTTTGTGTGTATTTGTATGAAATGGTAAAAAAGATAATGGTCTGTTTTGTCCCCAATCTGAAAGGATATAAACGTGAAATAGGAAAAATAAAAAATATCCAAGACTTTTCTTTTTGGAATATCCAATACCTTTTTGTCAACTTTCTTTTCCTTTTTGCCAATGTCCTTTTCCTTTTCGGATTATCATTTTCCTTTTAGGAATATACTTTTCCTTTTTGGAATATCCTTTTCTTTTTGGGATGTCCTTTTCCTTTTCCGAATATCCACTCCTTTTCCAAATATCCACTCCTTTTCACCCAAATTTACCATGATGTATTCCTACCCCAACATGACTGGGAGGGAGAAGGAGGGTGAGAGGGAGAGGGAGGGTGAGCGGGGGAGGGGGGGGGGGTGAGCGGGAGGGGAGAGGGAAAGAGGGAGAAAGAGAAAGGAAGAGAAGATTGTTTGTGTTATGTAACACTGCTACACTACAAAGAGAGCTGGTGGGCCCCCACTCAGGGGTAGTGGATAATGTTATGTAACACTGAGCCACTACTCATGTGGGTTAGATGTTCAGAAAATGTACAATTCATCTTCACCATTCCTCTCCAATAACCCAAATTTCAGACCGAAATAAAGTTCAAAATACAGTTCAACCTAACCAAACAGATTGCTAGAATCAATGCAATGCCAAATGTACAGGAATTTACATAATATTGACCAAATTGCAGCCTAATTTAGCAGAATATACTAAATGTGTACAGCTGCCAATTGTTCATTTTCTGAAAATCTGACCCGTGTCTGCTTTTGTATGGGTAGAAAAGGAGTGTCCCAGGGAGGACACCAATGAGAAAAGATGGCCAAATCTAGACATAGGAGTCACAGCAGCCAGACATGGCTTTTCATGTAGGGGAAATAGGAAAAAGGTGCAGTGATATACTTTTCGGTGGTGGATATCTAAGGGAAATAGTGGAAAAGGAGGCTGACATGCGAAAATCGACACTGACATGGAACTTTTTGTTCTGGAAATAGTAAAATCTTCCCGGAAATAGGAAGAAAGCAGGTGGAAAAGAACTATAGTATGTGAAATAGCATGTACCACAGAGGAAAAGTCTGTACCGATTTCATCATTTGTACATATGTCTACTTTGGGACGCAACATGGTCAATGAATGATATGAAACTCTGTTAAAAAATAAAGCTGTATCTAGTATCATGAGGCACATTCCAAGGAATCCATACATACCATGTGTACGTTAATAAGATCAAAATTGACAACGTTATTAAATAAACGTGAAAAACATCAAAATCACACTAAAATTTCTGGAATCGACCACATACATCTACCAAATTTATTGGATTGAATACCTAGAATAGAATATCTGTGTAACAATTCCTTTTTTCATAATTAATGTTTACCAGAAATATTCTATACATTATAAAGTTACAAATGTTTCATTACTAGCGATACTAATGTTTCTAGGAAAGTAAAGATTTATGCAAAATTGATCTGTGTTCATGAATGAATCTGATTCATATTTAAAAAATTGCACCATTTTGGATCGGATCATTGACCCAATTAGCCCATTGGCCACAACTGGACGGGTCCGCTACACCTGCATCCAGTTGGGAGGAAGGAATGCACTATCTATAGAAATTCCACCTAATTACATAATTCATATATGAAATGACAGTGTAGTCAATAATCATATATATATCTGTGTTCGATGATCTTGACTAAAATGATGGAACAAAATAAATGACAGCATTCCCAATAATGTAAAAGGATTTGATTTGGAAGGGTTCAGTGGTGTCCGGATGGAGTATACTGTGAGAATTCAATGGCAATTTGCCCAGAGATTTGTTATTCTAGTATAAATGATGAAGTCAGAGAAGTCGGTTGGATGATCGTCACAAGCCAGGCAGCAGGGTGTGTCCATAGCTTGGCTTGCGCCTTCATTTATAGTCCAACAGGACTCCTCCATGCTAAGGTCATGCATTGTCCATGTAATAGTTGGTCCTTAACCTCAGCCCCCTCCCCTTCCTTACCCTTGACCCAGGCATATAATCCCCCTCCCTCCCCAGAGCCCCTTCCCCCCACCCGCTGATTAGATTAGCGCAGGGAACAATATTTAGATCAGACAGGTTGCTAGGACAACAGGTTCACACATACAACAAGTGTCCAAGCATTCCCCCCCTCCTCCCCCTCCCCAACCAGATCCCGCGTGGCGTCCAAGATCCAAGCGGAATGGAGGGAGGGAGGGAGGGCAGCTAACAGGGCTGGTAAACCAACCCAAAAGAATGCAATTATTTACAATACATGAGTGTGACAAACCTCAACATCTATTTTTACATATTATTATTATTGTGGAACCATGTCCAGCACTTTATTCAAGTCTAACTTACAGCTATATAAATCTTTACTCTGACTGCAAAGTGATACCAACCTCCGTCCAAATCTTATTATCCAGAATTATTATTATATCTGTTAATGTTCATTGTTTATTATTAAACATAGGGTAGTTCGCAGAGGGTCCTGTTGAAGGTGTGTCTACAACTGAAGCAAAAGACCAATTTTGATGTACAACGCATTGATTTGGATATCATATATAAAAAGTAATGATATGATTGTTTGCATAATGTTTTTGTTGTACGTTTTACATCACTTCCATGTCACACCTGATATATATATCCCCTGCCACTCCACAGCAGCCTTCTAAAGGAATCCCCAGTCACAACAGGAGCATCGGCCGAAGCAAGATTGCACTGGGCAACATCCTTGGAGTAGAACAGCCTGCAAAAAGTTAACTTCATGTATTCTCGTTGTGAAAACCCACCTTTGATAAAAGTACACTCTATCATGGTTAAAGGACTAGGTACTTGATAGGTCCATGATATATAGTATGTGTTAATGTTAAAACTGGTCAATGGTGAGGACGTAGAAACACAACACAATGGATGAATGTGTTTTACACTTTGCCTGTGTGTTCCCCTCATTGACGGTCATTATTCTATATTATTTTTGAGTATCCTTATTGTAAACCTACAAAAGCACTATAGTCCCCTCTACACAGCTTGAAAATTCTGCCAACTTTAGTTTGACAATGGGAAATTCAATTCAATTCCAATCATTGTTTATTTCTATTTAAGGACGTCCAATAAATTGAGCCATGCATCTGAATATAAATCCAGGTCTCTCAGCATGTTCTTCAACTAACAGGGGTGGTTCATATTTAATATTAAAAGCAAAAGTAATTTAAAGTTAATTCATTACAGTGTTTCGGAAACAAATTTGGACTATTGTTTTTCTTAGGTCTGTTACTATAAGGGTTTATTATAACTGAGAATAAGCTGTGAAATAATTTATGTATTGCATATGTGATGCTGAAAATAACCTTGTCAAAACGTGACACAGTTGGCCTTGAAAACCAACGCATTAGTTAGTAAATAACCAACCCAATCGTTTTGTGAACCCTGATGCAAGGGTAAAGGCATCATTTTCAGACAATGTTGAGCAATCATTTGTTGGCATATTTGGAGCTTACGTCTTAAATTTAGATTACTTTAGAGAATTGGTGAAAGGCACTTCATACTCTAACTCACTTGAAAATGGTTTAAAGTAATATTTGTATTAAGAATACAACCTTTAATAAGTCTTTAATTAATTGATCGTACCCGCTTTTTCCTCCCTGCTGACTTCTTATGGAGCAAATTCATGAGGCTTCTGAAGATATAATGTACAGTTGTATGTTGAGATAATGGGAAGTGTGAAAACTCAGTAACGGTGAACAACTCTCTGCCAGGCAATGTAATATTTGCACTACAGAAACATTTATATCTAAAAAAAAACACCAACACTCCATAGTTTGACTACTATTTGAGTTTGAAGCGATAAACATATATATACCCGACGGGCACTGAGTGCAATTGAGTGTGATAACACTGTGATCATTTTTTGATTGACCGCAAACTAGTGAAGTGTGATACTTATGGCTTTGAATCACAGTGAAATGGACATGCCATTAGCAACAATTATGTGAAAACCATTGCATCTATTTACTTCTATGTTGTTGGTGGTCTCACACTTGTGTTGGAACAAGTTCTCATTCATAGATATTTATGTTTGTATTAAACATGTGTTACTCGACCAATAGTATCTGCAAATACATGTTTTCCTCAAAAGTCAATAATATGGGTGTGATCTCAATTGCGCATGTAATGCGCATGCAAAATCGCATCTAAATACTCATTATTTTTTTTCCCAACGTTTTTTTTTATTCAGGCAGAAAAAACAACAGATTACACCCCACAAATCAATTGTCATTTTTATAATGTCCTGAAGATGCAAACCTATTACATTTCAATCGTTGCAAGGAAGAGTTTGATTAGCATTAAATCCTAACCGAGTTTGACTATATATATATATATAAAGATTTTTATTCCGTTATATTCGTTCATACATATGACAGTTCAAGTTGTCGCACATATTTCACATAAATACAGGAAATGGGCATTAATAATCCTCTACAAGAGGTCTTCCAGACTGCCCAAAATAAATAAATAAATTGTAAAGTCAATGCATAGTAAGTATTTGTCCATATTTCAATCACTAGTGTTCGTAATTTATAGTTCTTTCGATGTTGCTTTTGCTATGGAGTCTTGATTTTTTCTTAGGTATGAAGTCTTGACTTGGTATTTGATGTCTTGACCCTGATTATGTAGTATTATCAGTCTCTTTATGAGGTTCATATCGCCTCTGAGTATAATCTTTTTCCAGATCATGCTTCTATAGATACTCTTATAGTTTTTAAACAGCAATTATCTAGTATAATACAGTACAGATTCTAATATGATTACATTATACTTGGTGATGTTTTCTTGATATTATATGAGTTTCATAACGATGAGATGAGATGGAAATGAAGGCTACTGACTATTTAATATTCATCGATACATTTAAGGGGAGTTTTGTATGATTTGTTTGGTAATATTCAAAGCGTCACGTTCGAAGAACGTAAGGCGGGATCATTGACGGCAGAAAAGATCAAACCCCCACAATCCCTTACATTTCCGCTACTATACCCTACTAACTATATAAACCCTTACCTCACACTAACTCTTCCTCACTCTCACATTTTTACAAATAAAAATATCCCAAAAAGAGCCACCTCTTTTTTCTCTTCTTTTCGCGTCTGTTAATGAAAAGTGTTTAGTTTGTTAAACATTGGGATCCTAAGGATATGGGTTATGCTATTTGATTATGGATTCATAATAGGCGCATTTGCTTGCCTTGTTGCACGAGCAGGGATTGCTACTCTTCTAAATCATCATAATGCAGCCACAACTGGACGCAATACCTGGCACTGCTCACTCACCTAGCATTCACACTTACTGTAGCGCTCTGACACTCCATGCTCTGACACTCATACTTACTCTCTGATACCAAGTCAAAGAAACCCCTACACACAAAGCTAAATGATGTAAGCCAAGCTTCATATTACTAAAAATTGGCTAAGAATTATAGAGAATAGAAGAAAACAATTCTATTATATATGTTCGAAATAATGGGAATAGCACATTACCCTTAGAGATATCCCTTACCATTATGCCACTTGTACTCACCAGGTGGCAGTACTGTTTCCACCAGGTGGCCCAACTGGGAACGGGGTGCATTTACAAATTCTTTTACAATAAAAAGACCACTAATACATTGGTAATGCATTTATACCACTATAGATATTCCACATCGTGTACATAGGAATGTTATAAGTGATATACATCTATAGATTAGGTGTGTCATATACCTGTTTAATATTGAAATATGCTGAGATCAAAACACCCTAATGAGTGTACATATAGATTGTCCCTAGTGGGGTCCTAGTGGCTTGGGTAATCTAACATCTGAAACACATCAGATGGGAGGCTGCTATGCTCCAGGCTCACAAAAAGGATGGTAGAATTGATGAAAATAAAATGTTGCATATAAAGAATGGGCAACACATGCTATGCCCTAAACTCTCTTCAAAATCTTTAGGGAATAATGATACCCTTCATACCTTTCTGTGAGAAAAAAATATGGCTCAAAATGCCATGAGAATGAGAATTGCTGATTATTGCACCAATATTGCGTTATACCCTTAGCGTGACTATCTCGCAATCATAGCGCAATAATTATTGCGCAAAAAGCGTCCACGCTCATCACAGAACTATGGCGAGATGATTGCACATTAAAAATCGCGTAGAATCGCGCTCATTTGCCCGTCGGGTACATTTGTATCAATAGCAAATCCAAAGCATCTGGTCAGATAAATGAAAGACTTATCATTAACAGGGGAATAAAGGATTAAAATCAAGACAAATGATTAACTAATCAATGTATGTATGGGGATGGGGGCCATCATCACTGTAACTTTGTGGTGTAGCAGCAATACTTCATATCTGCTCTCTCCTTCCATATATCAATGAGTGAATAACATGGATTCAGAATGCATGCTTGAGTAAATAACATGGAATCAGAATGTATGCTTACCCACTTTCCACTGCCGGAATTAACTCCTGGTTGTGCAGATCCTTGCCTTCAGCCACTCTACTCGAAACAGTGATGATGACTTTGACATTGGAGGGAAAGAACACTTTTTTAATATGTAGATTCATAAATGCAGAATATGGCAGGAGACCAAGCCATATACAAATTTTGGCATGAGCCCAATCATTTCTGCTGAATTTAGATAAAATAATTAGACATAAGATATATGAAATGATTTAGCTTATCGTGATACAAATATGGGATAGTCATGCCCACCCTCTGATCTGACTGGAATTATGGGCATACGAAAAATATTAGGTTGATGAGAACCATACTTGGTGATTACATAAGGAATTACCAGTAAATAACATAAAGCAAATACAAATTACTCATGTGAAGACGCTTACACATTGGATTTCAAATCACTGGTTTTATAAAAAGAGTTGTAATATTAAACTAGAAAGAAACTCATTCATAAGTAGAAGGCAGAACTGAATTTACAATCTAAATATGTTTAATATACAAATGTCAAGCTACAGTTGTGCTTATCCATCGGAGAATCTGATTCAAAATCTTTGGTCAAATTATTGTTTGGGCCTGTTTGAATATTCAAGTGAATTTATGCAATGTATTTTGATTCTTACCGACCATCAAAAGAACACACACACACATACACTTCATCATGCTGACGATTCTGAAAATAAAGGAAATATTTCCAGTTGATGTATTGTACAAAACATGAAACTAAATTCCAAATGAATTGTTGGGAAGGAACATTTATCTGGAGAAGTGATTGCCAATAAGCTAAAAATGAAGTTATATTTCTAGTTCTTCTAAAATCTTCTTAGTTGGCCAAAAACATCAATTAAAGTGTAAAGTGTATAACAAGTGTTGATCAATACTTTTTTTTTGTTTTTTAAAAATCTTTATTTTCTTTATCCTGCCGTCTTGGCTATTACAATTCTAAGCTTTCTTTGTCCAAGTGTTGCAGTGATGATCGCTGAAACGAGGATTTTCTATTAGTCTTCACACATAATCATATGAATTTTGGATGAGAATAAGGTATTTTTAAATTAAACACATTCTCCGTTAACCTCTCCTTCTTGGCTTTACTACTTCTAGTTCTGTCATAATATTGTTTGTTTATTTCGCCAGATGGCTTGATCAATACTTTAACTTTGATGAAGATACAAAAGATGATGAAGAAAAAGTCACAATGAATGCACAGAAAATAGCCCCTACTGTCTAGTTACATTGTGTTTATGTCAGCCACAGGTTGAATATCTGTTGAATATATACGCGCACCCACTGAAATCGCTACAACCTCTTTGATATCCACCTCTGGCACTTTTGTGTTTATTATACCATCATTCAACATTTTAGGCAAAAAAAAAGGTTAAAATCGATGAAAATTAACCTAAATGTTGGTCCCCTTAGCAACGCTTTGCAGGCTTAGGGGGAAGTAGAGAATGGGGGAAAAGGTTATTGAGTGGCTATGTTTGGGAGGAAAAAAGGGTTGGTCACTGCCTGACTATGTTTAGCAACTCTACCATGAATGGACATGCAGCTGGTAGACTTCATGCACATACACCTGTGTTAGTTTATACAATTGTTTGGTTTATCTTTGTTATAGACTCATTGGTTGATGAAGACCTCAGTTCCATAATGCTAATGTAGAAATGAAACATAATTAATTTGTAGGGCTGATTATAGGGAGGGACACAAAATTGGTCCTTGATAAAATGGCTCCCTGCTTAAATATAATGGCTTTTCCTGTAACCATGGACTTAGTTAAACTGACGGAAAATAGTTTCATGTCAGTTATTTGTGTTAGCCTGGTTCTTACCCTGATGCTTGAAGATGTAGCTGTAGGAAAGATGATTTCTTTGTTGAAGGTAGTCAATGTCTAATACGTTGGGAGATGGAAGATTTAAACTGCGTAGTAATAGTTTAGCATTCAGAGTATTGCCTCTGATGTCATGGTGGAGTGGAGTTGATTTAAACTGCGTAGTAATAGTTTAGCGTTCAGAGTAGGTTGCCTCTGACGTCATGGTGGCAGATGATTCAGAGATCTTACTTGGAAAACATGATATCCTCCATGCCCCAATAATTTCTTATACACTCTTAAATGAACCAGTGTTGGGCTCCATTGGACATGATTGTAATTCACCCTAAATATTGTTGAATATGATGGCTTTTCCTGTAACCATGGACTTAGTTAAAATGACGGAAAATAGTTTCATGGCAGTTATTTGTGTTGGCCTTGTTCTTACCCTGATGCTTCAATATGTAGCTCTATAGAAAAGATGATGACTTTGTTGAAGGCAGTCATTGCCTAATACGTTGGGAGATGGAAGTAGAGTTGATTTAAACTGCGTAGTAATAGTTTAGCATTCAGAGTAGGTTGCCTCTGATGTCGGGGTGGTGGGTTGATTCAGAGATCTTACTTGGAAAACATGAAATACTCCATGCCCAAATAACTTCTTATACACTCTTATATGGACCAGTGTCAGGGAAGGTTTAATATGTGTAGCTTCTGAAGCTTAGTATACTTTTGAGTGTGAAGACAATAATCTTGATATTCATCCAGAAAAACGTCACAAAACCTGGTTGATTCTCCATAACCTGTCCAGTTGGATCTCTATAGGCTTGAAAAATGGTAGCAAATTAGAACAAGTTTACACAAAATTCTCTCTTGGGGGTTGACAACTGGAATATTAAGGCATGCAACTTTCATATTTGGCAAGGTTAAATATCATATTGGGAACCGGTGGTTCTTTATCAACAACACCACTAACCAAGTCTTTACCACCATCCCCCCTCCACACACACACACCACAAATATAATCCAAACACAACCTAACTCCAGATGAAGACGCAGCATTACAAGATTTAAATTCTGACGAAACTATCATAATAGAACCTGCCAATAAGGGTACCAATTTGCAGCTGAACTCAGTGAAATGCTAAAAAGTATTTTTTGCAAGTGAATTCCGCGGAATGCATGAAAAGGGGTATTTTGTTACTCTCTTTGTGGCACAGAAAAGCATATAGGGCTAGTTATGACAGAACTTTTTCAAAGAAGGTAGAAACGAATCTATTTAAATTCCAGCAATCCAACTGCTCCCTCTGCTTGGACTGACTTACATTGTATTATTTGGCGAGTCAATGGTGTTATTTGAATCACTGCCGCAAATTTTGCGACGCAACATCGTTGTCGTTGTAGAAACGCTCCCTAGCAACATGCCTGAGATATCATATATCATATAATATATATAATATATATATATATATATAAATGATCAGTTCTCACAAAATAGGTACACAGAGGGTATTTTTGGCTAAAAATTTAAATGCACTGAAACTACTTGCTATTTACGCATATCATCGTACATATATTCAAGGCTTCAAAACAAAAATTGGGCATACTAATTTTAAAAACTGTGCATTTGGAGGGGAATTCATTTTCTTATCGTTGCCATACAGATGCTTTTGGATAGAAACATTGTAGATGTGGTGTCCGGCACCATGGTTCTGGGTGTCCGGAAGCTCTCCTTAAGCCCCGAATACACAGTCACGATTTGAGGGCCGATTTGGCATCCACGATCCGTCGTACGATTTCATATTGTCCATTTGAGATCGCACATCAGATCGTAGGTCCCAAATCGTGCCAAAACTCCTACACATGCACGATTTCAGGGCCGATTTCGCGCCAATTCAGCGCCGATTTGGATGTACGATTCATCGTAGGGGGAAAAAAGGGTCTTCTGCGATTTCAAATCAAATCGCCGCTGCTTCTACGATTAATCGTCCATGTGTAGATGATGCTGCGATTTATTGTAGACTTCTATAATGAGGTCTACTACAAATCGTAGGTGCTTTTACGATTTTCGGATTTATTCGAAAATCGTTGGTCCATCTGCGATCTGGCAATATAAAAGAATTTAATTATTAATAATTTTACTTTCAACTGCTATAACTTCCCTAATTTTTGGAGTATCAACATAATTCTTTCACTTTTATAATGCAGAGTTTCCCCTCTAGACATGTCGACATTAGGTCTCATTCTTCTCATATTTTATTTTATTTTATTCGACAATTAAAAAGAGAAAAAAACACACCAAAAAATAGGTGATGTGTCACAGAAAAATGAGTAATGTTATATTTTATTTTATTTTTACAGTTTAATAATTTCTTGTTGGCTTCTAGGGTCGTTTTTTTAAACAATTTTCTCACCTCTATATTTCAGAATCGCAGATCAAATCTTGACTGCCAACCCACCCACGATTTCACTTTTTACCAACGATTTCACTTTTTTCACCATATCGTGCATGTGTAGGTCTAAAAATAGGCATGATTTCAGGCAAATAAGCACCCACGATTAATCGTAGATCCTGAAATCGTGTCTGATTCCCAAATGGTGACTGTGTATTTGGGGCTTTACGGGGACTAAGCCAGAGCCGAAGTGGTGTTGGTGTTGGTGTATTCCAACAGAGGTTGTATGTACTCATTTACCCTGCATTTTATATTACTTTTTTGTATTGACTCTTGTACTTCTTCATATTCTCTTGTAAACACCTTTTACTCTTATGTTGTTCTGCATTCTTATATCTTACTGCCACAAGTTGTAAGGGTTGCCAGAAGCTCTCCGAGCTCCAACCGCGGCAGGTGTTTTGAGGTATAATAAACAATTTGGCTGGCAAGGACCATAAGAACCTGGTTGTGTCGTCATTTCTATCTAGTCTCATAGCCACTACGATACAAGGGAAATAACCAGACACTACATAGAGGTAATCAGGGCCATTTTTGATATTTCTATATTTTATTTTATTATGGTATCATTAAGCTAACATTTCAAACTAAGTATGTGGGTGGAAATTGGAAAAAGAAAATATTCTTCTATTTTCAGACAGTTCATTTGAAAATCATCTTAATATTTTTACACCAAAAGTTCAAGGACATGGTCTCCGACGGCAGGTGCCGTGTCACTCCACCAGTTTAATTCAGTCCAAAAATAGAAAAAATAAATGCTGGGTTGAAATTTAAAATTCTATAGCATGAACCTCTTAATAGATGCTTTAAAATGACTAAGTTTCATATGATAATCAATAACTATGTCCCCTGAAAGGTCTATGTAAGGTGCATCATTTGGTATAACATTTATTCATATACAAGAAAATGGTTTCCATGTACAGTCCAAAATAGCCTGTGTGCTCATTTCGTGAGAACTGACCATATCAATCAGATGGATTTGAATTTAAGGTCATATATGATGTGTCACAGGAAAACGAGTCACAAGTCTGAAAATAGATATTTTTGAAAATAGATATTTTTCAAAGTGTTTTATTTACAGGATATCTTCCTTCAAATGTTCTCATTTGTGGGGTGGACTGCTTACCACTAATAATGGCATGACTAGATCTACCAAATTCCAAGAGCCTACTTCTAGAGTCAAGAGCGTTTTTTTCTTATTTCATCATTTTATAAGGCATTTTCTTTGGTATAAAGTTTTCCACGTTTTGCTACAAAAAAGGGGGGGGGGAATGGGTATCACGTTAAGCAAGACTCCTTGAAATCATAAAAAGGAGTCTTTTATAGCATTAAATTTTCCGCGTTTTGCCACAAAAAGGGGTGGTAAAATGCCTTGAAAATTTGCGGAACGGGGTACTTTCCAAATGCTGGAACAGAAAAGCGTACACTTTTTATCCCTGAGTGTGTGTGTGGGGTGGGTACCAGGGACACTACTCGTGAAACACTGCGCGACTTTTTAGCGCCTAGATGCACGGATAATTAACCTATTGCCGGCCAATGAGCATGGCCTACATTATCACCATGTTATATATTTCCAAGATGAAGAATTCTGAACTCTAAACTCATACTATAAATAGGCAGTTCTCATGAAACGTTGGCAACAGCTCTATTTATATGTGGAAACAAAATATCAAGGTCTAAGCATTATATCTCCTTTAATAGGTAGAATAGTTGTATAGGCCTTACCATACAACTTTTGGAAAGTCAGATAGACATGTCAGGATATTTAATATTCTGGAAATTTTGTAAAAATCCCATATAGTCGACAAGGTATTTATATAAGCATACATATTCACTGCATTCAGGTACAATATATCAATTTGCCGAAAGAGGGATTATTACAGCCTTGTCAAGTATAAAAAAAATAGTGTACTAGCAACGATTAAGCTAATCAGTAGAAATAATATTCATGTAATATTTCAATGTATTTAGTCCTCAGGAATATATAGGCCTACATAACCGTTTGTAGGTCGATCAGAATGGACAAAAAAAATGACATAAACAAAAAACGTGAAGAACATCAAAATTTCAATTGAATTTCAGGTATTTCAGGCAAAACAGGTATTAAGTGTGCCTACATTGAACTGGAAGTTTACCCATTTAACTCCCCCAGGTACTTCTCAGGTGGCGCCACCCTCTATGATCACACTTTTTATACACCCCTGCTGCGATTACTTTTTAAAAAAAATATATGTAATTACCTATGTAATGTTCTAAATTGTTCTACTCTCCACAGCAAGGTGGAGGGGGTAGGGGCTGGCGAGAGGGGGGGGGGGGGGTATATCGCACTCAAAATGGCTCAGTTAGGTTGGACCACAAACATATTCAACAAGCAGAACCCTTTATTTTACTCATTTTTTTGTGTTTTTGAAATATGTTCTATTTAATTGATATTGCCTATGGTGATTTAGCATTGACATTAGTAGGATTTTTTTTACCAACGACTGGAATGTTATGGTGTTCATGCAATATTCATGTTTACAATTGGCATATTACATATAACATGAGGTTAAGGTATTTTGCTCAATGTTACCAAGTCTATATGATTCAAAGAGAGAAGTAAGACTTGTAATCCGTCAGAACATCTAGAACTGGAATATTTTAAATTTCTAACTATAAGTTAAACATATTATTACAGATATTACATTTGTTACAGATATTACCAATTGCCATTATTGTATCAGTATTTATTCCAAACACCGACGGGGTATTCGGAAGAGCTGTAACTATCACAGACAATATTCCTTTTCCATTCATCTTCTTTCAATTTAACCTGTACGACTGTATATGTGAAATGGAAATAAAATCTTATAATAATAATTATGATGGGATATTCATTGGTTTGACTCTTCATGAACTCAGGAATCTGTAATATTTTTGTATTATTCAATGGTTTGATGCTTTAATATTTCTCAAGCTGTTGTAGACAGTCAGGTTTGATTATATCCCGCTAACACCTTTGTTTTATTCCAATGAAAAGGGGTTGACTTTAGGCATTTTATAATATTATATGTTAGTTCCTTGGTTGATATCCTACAGTGGTGTGTGGGTGCAGATCATTGTGGCTTTGATTTTGTAACAAAAATAGGTTTTTTTTTAAATAGACAATTTTTCTGCAGCTGGCAGACATAGACATGACAAGCAGGTTCTACTCTTTGATTTTGATTGTTCAATTTCAAGTGAGGATATGTTTTGTATATGTGATGTGTTTCAGGATAATGAGTCATAAGTCGCAAAATTGATATTTTTCAAAGTGTTTTTTTACAAGATCATATTATTGGAATGTTCTGATCTTTGGGGAGTTCATCACTTATAGCTCTATCAAATAATGTATCAAATTTCAGGACAATCTATGTAATATACTCTTTCGTTTTAAAGGTCCTCATATGGACTTCATTTAGTAAATTAACTGTTTATTGACCCCCAGAAATATTGGAATTTTTTTTTCAAAAACGAAAATATCAAACTTAAAATCTAGAAATACTCATTGGATTATTAGACTGTTTACTATCATTGGAATCAGCTTCATCTCATATTTTCAAATATAATGGTATCTCAAAATCTATTTTTTGCGACTTATGACTCATTTTCCTGAAACACATCACATATGGTCTCATATGGTCATATAGCTACCTGCCTAGCCCTCCAGTGGCCAACGAACTGAACACTTCTGTAGTTTGTTTTTTGTTTTTTTTGTCTATGTTTATTTAAATAAAGGCGTCCTTCAAGTCGCCGGTTCGTTTTTGGCACTTGTAATGCTCAATTGGTTAGGGCCTAGATCTTTGATCAAATCATATCGTTTGCTTTCATTTATTTTAAGTAACCAGGGGTCATATAACTAGTTCCGAAATCCATGTCTTAGAGTATGAGATATTAAGGAATAAAGGCGGGAAAAAGCACTGCCAGTATTATATTGCTATACAGAAATAAGTTGTGTGTTTGGGGTTGGTCTTATAATACATATCGACAGGGGTTAAAAATACATTTGATACAATACAATTACACATGATTCATGGCAAGTTGTCAGAAATATTACAAATGTATACATAGGCAATTCCCAAAGAGAGAGAGAGAGAGAGAGAGAGAGAGAGAGAGAGATACCAAAGAATATACTCTCTTATTATTAGAAATATAAGAAGTATTTAAGCTACTTTGTTCAAACGTTCAAAAGTTCAAGTGTACACATTTCTAATTTGGACCCATACATATAAAGATTTCATCTAATCACGTCGCCAGTTTGTGATGCAACTACTCGGGAGAGGAGCCTGAGAATGTTCCATTTCTTCAGGGGAAATGAAGGTTCAGGACAAGGTTGGGCACGGCAATGGAGGCGCGGAGGGCTGCAGTGGGCGCGGTGACGCACACCAGTTCCATTGGTGTGAGTTGCGGTTAGGTAAGCTGTCGCGGTAAGTACAGCACAAACAGCTTTGGTGCGGCTAGGGTGGTACCCTCTGTGGGCTATAGGTCTGAGTGTTTCCAAGGCTATATTTCATTTGAAAACATAAGGTTTAAACAAAATATAAAAAAAATCAGATCTTCCAATGTTAAAGTATAGGCGACATCATTCATCAGTCATTGATCATGAGGTATTTCTGCTACCAATGACTGGAATATTTTTCGTGAAGTATTTATGTATAAATACAGCATATGGTACAAGGTTTAGGTATTTTGCTCAATGTTATTGAGTTTATATTGCTAAAAGAGAAAGTAGCCCAGCTAGGAAGTGAGCTCATGTAGATCTCACTATGAGCTCAAAAACTTCTCACACATGTGATATCAGAACGGTGAGGTCTAGGTGAGGTTTTTGTGATCTTGCATATGTGATCTCACATGAATGGTTTCAGTGTGATCTCAGTGTGAGTTCACAAGTTCTAGCTCACATTTAGCTAACAGCTGTGATATCTCAGTGAGCTCAGAAACTTCTCATAGATGTGAGATCAGAACGGTAAGGTCTGGGTGAGGTTTTTGTGATCTTGCATATGTGATCTCACATGAATGGTTTCAGTGTGATCTCAGTGTGAGTTCACAAGTTCTAGCTCACATTAAGCTAACAGCTGTGATATCCCAGTGAGCTCAGAAACTTCTCATAGATGTGAGATCAGAACGGTGAGGTCTGGGTGAGATTTTTGTGATCTTGCATATGTGATCTCACATGAATGGTTTCAGTGTGATCTCAGTGTGAGGTCACTAGTTCTAGCTCACATTTAGCTAAAAACTGTGATATCTCTGTGAGTTCAGAAACTTCTCATAGATGTGAGATCAGTACTATGAGGTCTGGGTGAGATGTTTGTGATCTTGCATATGTGATCTCACATGAATGATTTGTCAGATTTTTGGACATTTCCAAAAAACGGAATGGTCGATTTGACCAACTTTTAGGGCAGCTAGGGCTTAGCTGTAGGAGTATGAGATGCAGGGGGCCCTGTTATACCCGGGTGCCAAAGGAAATTCCATTCCAAGCATTCCTTCATTTTCCAAACAAAGTATTCATTTGACATTACAAAGTGGGTTGCAAGAATTACACTTTTTAGGCACATCTCTATGGCAAAAATACTGAAAATGTTGACTTTTTTCTGGCAGCACATAGAAATTTTGTGCGATGTTGACCTAGTCTAGTTTTTTCTCCTCTTTTCAAATCTGGCCTCCAATTTCTTGTATTGGCATTATTGGCGGCGTTATCAGCAATCCGACTGTTTTCACCAGGTGGCAGTACCATAGAACTTGGTTTTCACTAGGTGGCACCAAAGGTTACTGCATTACATTTACACTTTCTATTAGAACAAAAGTCTCACTAGTAATACTTATATGAAGCATTTATACTTCATAGATATTACACATCATTAACTTGGGAATATTGAAAGCAATGAACTTGATAGTTTATTTGGATAACTTACCTGCTTGATGTTGAAAAATGTTGGGAAGAAAGCACCCTTATAATTCTAATATTATTACTATAAGTATACTGAGTGACCAAGAATGTCTAACACCAACTTGGAATGGATACCTATGGCAGCTACAGGAGAGGATTGCATTAAGGGTAAGTTTAAGTGATGGAAAGGGATGAGGAACTTTGAAAAATTCAAGCAAAGGGACCATGCAGTCTCTCCTTGAATGCTCTTGGGTGAAATGCTTCTGTGGAGAAACTTTCTACCTTAGCACTGAGCACAAATCTGCTGTTTAGAAGCTAATCAGTAGTGCTAAAAACAAGTCTAGTCTTGTCATCTTATTGATTAATAAGAGTGAGATTGATTGTATAAGAGTATACTGTTAGTTCATATTATGAGGCCATTGTGACATTAGATATTGACCTCACCATGAGATCATAGTATGAGTATACTGTGAGGTCACATTGAGAGATCATATTGATGCCACTGTGAAGTTACACTTTGACCTCACCCGTGAGGTCATACTATGACCTCACAATGAGATCATACTTATGACCTCACAGTGAGATCATAGTATGAGTATACTGTGAGGTCACATTGAGAGATCATTTTGATGCCACTGTGAAGTTACACTTTGACCTCACCCGTGAGGTCATAGTATGAGCTCACTGTGATAAATATTGTGAGCTCTCAGTGAGCTCACTGTGATCACACATTCTTAGCTGGGAGGGTTTGGAAATATTTGGTTCCAATTTATTCAATGCATTCAGGTAGGCCTAATGGTCAAGTCGCCGACCACCAAAATGGGTAAACTAACGCTTTGTAAAGCATGGTCGGATTGTTTTTGGCAACACCTCAAAATATATTAATGGTAAATAACTGTGTTCAATGAAAAAAGAATCATGTTTGGAAAAAAAATCAAAAAAAAAATCACATTCTTCTGTCTAAAATCTTGTAAAACTGAGAATATATGGATTGTCCCCGTTGACATCGAAAGTAAATTTTGGTTTGGTTTGGTTTTGTTAGTTTCACCTCCGCTAATAATAATTAAAAGTTAGCAGATATATTGCGGTTTTATTATTTTATTCACAAACAATAACAACAAAGTACCATTGGTGATTGAGGTTTTATTTCTGAAGTCACTTCACAAAGAAAGTATGCCGTTTGTGGATTCAAACTTTTCAACTGTCAAAACACTAAACAACCTTTCCCAGGGAAGAATATCCAAATAACCACTAGAGAAAAGCTATCATATCATACCGGGTTATAGTCGTTTGGTCATTGTAAAGTCAAAATGAGTTCTGATCCATTTTATATTCTTTTTTTCCTTAATCTAATTGTCACATATCATCATTTACCAAAAATGCTTTATTAATCACCAACAGTTTTCTGCTTGGCATTCTCTTCAGGAATCAAAGTTCCAACATGAGCATTCATTGACCTTTTATTTCTCAGCAAGCCATAAGACTTTTAACAGCTTCCCTTAGCTCAGTTTTGCAACAGCAGCAGCATTTGCAGTCAGCAGCCCATATCCCAAATCCCTGAAAACAGAAGTATACTTCAGACAGTTGTTATGCTTGATGCAATATATCTCCTATAAAAAAGGAAGATATCTAAAGCAATAAGTATAAGATGAATTCTCAGACAACTCCCCAACTTGCAGCATCATAAAACATCCTGGAATCGCCTTGAATAAGTTTTATGTGAATGAGTCACAAGTGGCAGCAAAGTTAATATTTTTAAAAGAGGTTTATTCACAAGATCTCTCTAAAGAAAAGTTTACATTTTGGGGGTATCTTAGTCCCAAGAATATACAGTACCAAATGTCGGACAGTGATGACTCAACTATACCTTTGCATTACTACTACGGAGGACATTTACCTACTTTATTAGTAATTGTCCATCTTGAAATAATGAAAAGTTTTATTTTAAACAATATAAAAGAAAAACTTCTTAAAATTGACTTGATCTCATCTATTCAAATATGATAATGACTCGAAAAACCATCATCTGGACATACAAACCACAAACATATGAAAGACTAGCTGTCCTATGTCTAAATATTTGTGTTATACTAGCATAATATCATAAACTCAGATTAAGTTATGTATTTGTATTGTTTGGAACTGAATCTTATCATATCTAGAGGTGTTTAAAGATAAGTAAATTCATGTGGTCCTACATTTTCTCCCATGAGGCTTCTTTTGTTCCTTGCCACAGCGCTGTCCACTGCCTTCCCCTGGAGAACCTTCATGAGGTTTCTACAAACAAGAAGACAAGTACATTACATAAAGGGAAGCAGTCCCATATATATGGGTGAATCGTGATGAGTCACAGAAAAGTCTCAGAAAATGGATTTTGTGACATCATTATAATTGAATAGACGGGTTCAAGGAGATTGAAATTATAGTAACACTAGCTCCTGATATCTCTTACCTTATTTTAACATTGATATTTTAAATTTTTGAAAAAAATGTTTGCAATACTTCTGGGTAGAAATGTAATAGCAATGTAGCTGATAATAGTTTGTATGTTGATCTTAGAAATGCATGGATTTTATTGAATGAACTGTCTTGATATTTCGTATGTATTGATGCTACAAATAGCACTAAATGGCCAAAAAAATAAAACATTACCCTGAAGACTTGTGAATAATAAAACTTTGAGAAATAATAATATTTGCGATGTGTGACTCATTTACCATCAATGGTTAGAAGAAGATGTATTGCTTCCATCAATCCTGCAGGAGAGAGGTTGTGAGGCAATGCAGTAATATCCATTAAGTAACGGTTGTTCCGTGCCTGACCATGAGATATATGGAGAGATGTAGATAGACAAGGCAGCACTTAATATATGCCCTTTGAGTGACCATCCCCCCGTAAGTGATCATAACATATGATTGAATATAAGTAGACTTACCCACTTTCCTGTCCTAGGACCTTATTGCGCAGATCCTTGCCATCAGCGAATCCATTCGAAAATGTGATCAGTACTATTGGGTTATAAAGAACCATACTTGGTGATTAGATATACGATAATATAAAAGCAACACAAATGATAAATATGAAGAGGCTTATGCATGGGTTTTAATAACTAAGAAAGGATATCCTAAGGAAGGTGGCAAATCTAAGTTTTGATGTTAATGTTGATTATATAAATTGCCAGATATAGATATGCTTCACAATCAGAGAATTAATAAGATTTGAAATAAAAGGTCTGCTCAAGTTATTAAGGACAGTTTATGTAATGTGTTTTGTTTACTCACCGACCATCACAAGGACACACACAAATGTATTCTTCATTCTGCTGATAATTGACGATTCTGAAAAACAAAGGAAATACTTCAGGTTAAGGTATTTTACAATACTTTCAACTAAACCTCTTGGTTAATTGTCAGACCATGAATGTAAGTTTACCTGGCGAAGTGATTGCACATAAACCACAAGTAAAGTCATATTTAATAACTAGTATTCCTAAAAGCTTGTTCAGTTGGCCATAGGTATCACCTAAATGGTAAAGTATTCATCAAGGCCTGTGCAATACATAGCATTTATTCGACTAGTTGAACCACAGCGCAAAAACTAAGACTGAAATGGTATGAATATATTCTATGCCGGAGATTGAGTTCTTTATTGTAATGTCTGTGTGGAGAATGAGTCCTATAAGTTGATTATTATACATGCCTTATTTTGCCAGTAAAATATACATAATTTCAATGAATAAAATAATTGTCCATATCAGCTTTTCTCTGAATTTTCAAATGGCAAAGTAGACTAGTAGTAGGCCTACCATCAAAACAGGTGAAATATTTGACAAGTGACAGCCTTGAAGGCAGCCTGAGAAAAAGTAGCTGAGAAAACAATCTCAAGAATATTGATAGATTTACTCAAGAAAATGTAGCTAACTCTCCTTTTCCTGTAGCTTTGGCAAACTGTCTGTAAAATGAAGTCCTTTACCGCGTCATAGGTAAACAATGGCCGCTGGTGCCGCCATAGTGAACATGTATATAATAATCTAACTTTGATGAATGTTGAAGACATAATCTTCTAAAAGTCACAATGTCAAGCCCAATAACTTTTCATGCACAGTATATTGCCCCAACCTTTCTGTCTACTTACCTTGTGTAAACGTCAGCCACCGGTTGAATGTCTTGGCAACCAAATTAGCTCTGATGAATATATACCTATTCTCTCTTTTCTTTTACTTGAAATACCACCCAGAGGAACTGGTTTGGGGGAGCTATCCTTTCAAGATTCCAGGAGTTGATTTTCTTTGCCTGCATTAAAGCTGCAATCTCAGCTATTACGGTAAACACAATCTAACCAAATTTACTCCTGATATGATTTACAGGACTGGGTTTATCAATATTGTGCTCCTGTTCTATGTTAATATGCAATAATCTGAAGTTGAATTATTCAATAGAATGGCTGCCGGTGAAAGGACTATGATGGCTTCTCCAAGTACACAAGGAGGACGTTTTAGATGCTAAGCTGCAGAATATTATGACGTGTCAAAATCATCCAAAGTTGTAGTTAAATACATTCTAGGAGGGATGGAAAATAACGGAACAAAAAGTAGAAAATGATCAGTTATTGACCAATGTTACCAGAGATTGCAGCTTTAATCAAAAAGAAAGAATTATAATGCTACATGTAAATAATGCAGCAATAGAGAAATGGCGCAGTTGGTAACACTAGGTATATTAATGCCACCTAGTACACTAGGCACGTATTAAGCTAAATACATCTGCCAATCCAAATGAAAAAAGATAATGTGAGTCATGTAAGTTAAGGCAATTTTTTACCAATTCCTATCCTGGATGTCTGGAATACCCCGAGGTGGAAATGGAATTACTTTTACTATGTAACTTTATATCTATTGTACTTTACATATGTGGACTGCCAATGAAATTCCCCTTGCTATATTGCAATTTGAAGTGACAGCGAACTGATTAGAATCACAGTTGTTCTTAGTTGATACACAATATTGAAAATGGGAGATTTTGGCTTCAAATATTCACCTTATTTGATCAAAATTCAAACAGATGGATATTCATTTTAAAAAAAGTACTAGTAAGGATTCCCTTACTTATAAAGCTGAAGAAAATTGAAAGGGATCTTATCAAAGGCTGTTTACAATTGAGGATTTAAATCACATACACTTGTCACACATGGTAAATGACCCTTCTGCCAAGTGACAGGCTATACAATGGACACAGGTGACAACTGATTGAACAAGTTCCATTCTAAGTGGTACAGCAACATGATATCCCTTTCATGTTGGAAAACAGTGTGTATACGCAGTTCTCCTTGGTCTGCTATGTCCTACACTCTAAGCACAAGTTTGTTGAATGTAGAGAAGTAATAATAAATGAATGATTGGATTATTACTTGACTGGGGTCAATATGGGATGTTTGTGTGAAGATGACCAACACTGAGAAAATAGATACCATTAATTCCTTTTTGGGATGATAAGGCCAACATTATTATTTCATCTTTGATCGGGGTCAATACATATGGCCCATTGAGTTAACATTAAGTGCAACTTAGTACTGAGGCTGATATGACAGTTGTATCAGGCCTCAGGCTGATATGAATGAATATAGTTCTCCAATGATAATAGTATTAGCGCATATAAATGAGTTGTAAAATTAAAAAAAATAATTGAATTCATTTATTAGAGTAATTTACTACAAAACAGTAAGTAAAATGAATGTACATGGCAGCGCAGAATTAAACAATTTTCTGTTTTAAAGTATAGTCCTGACCCAAGTGGGTCGGAAAAAATGGCGCATTGAAATAGGTTCACAATATCCTCAGCTTTGTCTCAGACATTATCAACAAACAGAGTTCTTTTTCTTTCCTCCCTGTCATCAATCCTATAGTAACCTAACATGTTCCAAAACTAACTTGATTTGTCCAAGAGTTTTCCATTTACTATACCATGCTAATACTAATGGCCCATCATGAATAAAGTATATTGATGCTACCCCATTAAATCTTCCTTTTAAATTGTCCTTCTCATCTATATATTAAAAACTAAATAAAAATACCATTTATGGTTATTTTTGTGCGTGTATTGTTATTATTATTAACAATGACAATGATAAAAGAAGATGAGGGTAAGGTTAAAATTTGAAATAATGGTCTACATTTTTGTTAATGTTAATGTAAGAGGATTGTATTGTCTAAAGTTCAAATTGATAACAACATTGCTGAAATGCAACACTTGTGGTAATAAATGAATCAAATCGAAATATAAGACCACCAAAATGTTGCCCTTTCATTATATTGATGGCAGACCATTGTATCTTTAGAGTGTAGAGTAGGGAAAAAATTAGTTCTAAAAGCTATCTATTGTGCACCATATCTCTTCAATATGAAGTGAATAGATCATTGTATGGAGACGAAGCTATCCATCACGTCAAAAACTCAAATAATTTTAAATGCGCCTACCTTTAATGCTGTAAACAAAATGATCCAGTTTACAATGTATTTTAGGGTCATTCTCAGTTAAAGCGGCATTCTCTGCTTTGACAACAAAATCAAATATTTCCAAATGTGCACATATTATTACAACTTGAATTGATCCTTATGCTGCTTTTATATTGGAGAGTCTTGGACCTGACTTCAAGCTGGCAAGAGACAATAAGTGCAACATGGACAAGATATGGTGCTTGGTTCGGACTCAGAAAAAAGAGAGCCTTATCTTTTATTCTTGTTAGTTTGTACCTGCCAACACTATCAAGATGCCAACTATCTGATCACTCCATTAACCGCTGGTCATGAGGACACAGTATCAGGCCAAATTAGCAACAATAAGAGAACAGGCAGATAATAAGAGGAGAGCCTTATCTGGGGTGGAATGGAGGCCTGTTTATGGTAGTTGTTCTTCTGGTACCATAAACAGGGACAACTCTGGCCAAATCATCCTTCTTCCATTTTCTTGATCTTTGCATGAAACCACACAGTTTAACATCAGTATGTTGGTCTTACATTTGACTTAATATTCCTTCGATATTCAGGTTTTATTAAGGACTAGCAAAAGGACCCTTCCTTCGGACGGTCCCCCTCTCTCCCTGTACCTCCCTGTGTCCCTCCCTCCTTTTGCTTCTTCACTCTCCCCCTCTGGCCTCGATTACAAGCTAATTCCTATTTATTATTTTTCCCAACATGACAATTCCTAGCTGAATGGTCTGAAACAAAGCAATTCAAGCACTTGAGAGGAAATGTACACAGCGACTTGGTACAGCCGGAAGCCGAGTTCTATTTAAAGCATACCTTGACATCTTTGTTTACTTTCTTCCGACTGGAAGCATCAATCAATGCCTTTTTTTGCGTTTTCAAAGGCGTAGAAACAAAGAATTTCCTCTGGTTTCACATTGCAGAAAGCATCAAGACCCTCATTATGAGCTCTAGACCTGACACATTTATCGGACATCACATTGGCTCTTAAACTGTAGACTTGAGA
This sequence comes from Sthenelais limicola, assembly GCA_942159475.1. NCBI lineage: Eukaryota > Metazoa > Annelida > Polychaeta > Phyllodocida > Sigalionidae > Sthenelais > Sthenelais limicola. Next base: position 107,899,069 of record OW804099.1, read on the forward strand.
TTTTGCCTTCTCACATGTAGTTACCGCGTGGTTAACCACGCCAGCAAGTTCTGCATAAGGGCGTTTATCGACAACCAGACAATTAGATGAAAATTTAATAGAAGTAACGCCTCAAAGGACTCAATCTCCTCATCCTTTTCAGGATGGTTGGTATGGGCGAACGACTTGGACCTGGACTTGGACCTGGACTTGGACCAGACAATTAGATGAAAATTTAATAGAAGTAACGCCTCAAAGGACTCAATCTCCTCATCCTTTTCAGGATGGTTGGTATGGGCGAACGACTTGGACCTGGACTTGGACCTGGACTTGGACCTGGACTTGGACCTGGACTTGGACCTGGACTTGGACCTGGACTTGGACCTGGACTTGGACCTGGACTTGGACCTGGACTTGGACCTGGACTTGGACCTGGACTTGGACCTGGACTTGGACCTGGACTTGGACCTGGACTTGGACCTGGACTTGGACCTGGACCTGGACCTGGACCTGGACCTGGACTTGGACCTGGACTTGGACCTGGACTTGGACCTGGACTTGGACCTGGACTTGGACCTGGACTTGGACCTGGACTTGGACCTGGACTTGGACCTGGACTTGGACCTGGACTTGGACCTGGACTTGGACCTGGACTTGGACCTGGACTTGGACCTGGACTTGGACCTGGACTTGGACCTGGACTTGGACCTGGACTTGGACCTGGACTTGGACCTGGACTTGGACCTGGACTTGGACCTGGACTTGGACCTGGACTTGGACCTGGACTTGGACCTGGACTTGGACCTGGACTTGGACCTGGACTTGGACCTGGACTTGGACCTGGACTTGGACCTGGACTTGGACCTGGACTTGGACCTGGACTTGGACCTGGACTTGGACCTGGACTTGGACCTGGACTTGGACCTGGACTTGGACCTGGACTTGGACCTGGACTTGGACCTGGACTTGGACCTGGACTTGGACCTGGACTTGGACCTGGACTTGGACCTGGACTTGGACCTGGACTTGGACCTGGACTTGGACCTGGACTTGGACCTGGACTTGGACCTGGACTTGGACCTGGACTTGGACCTGGACTTGGACCTGGACTTGGACCTGGACTTGGACCTGGACTTGGACCTGGACTTGGACCTGGACTTGGACCTGGACTTGGACCTGGACTTGGACCTGGACTTGGACCTGGACTTGGACCTGGACTTGGACCTGGACTTGGACCTGGACTTGGACCTGGACTTGGACCTGGACTTGGACCTGGACTTGGACCTGGACTTGGACCTGGACTTGGACCTGGACTTGGACCTGGACTTGGACCTGGACTTGGACCTGGACTTGGACCTGGACTTGGACCTGGACTTGGACCTGGACTTGGACCTGGACCTGGACCTGGACTTGGACCTGGACCTGGACCTGGACTTGGACCTGGACCTGGACCTGGACCTGGACCTGGACCTGGACCTGGACCTGGACCTGGACCTGGACCTGGACCTGGACCTGGACCTGGACCTGGACCTGGACCTGGACCTGGACCTGGACCTGGACCTGGACCTGGACCTGGACCTGGACCTGGACCTGGACCTGGACCTGGACCTGGACCTGGACCTGGACCTGGACCTGGACCTGGACCTGGACCTGGACCTGGACCTGGACCTGGACCTGGACCTGGACCTGGACCTGGACCTGGACCTGGACCTGGACCTGGACCTGGACCTGGACCTGGACCTGGACCTGGACCTGGACCTGGACCTGGACCTGGACCTGGACCTGGACTTGGACCTGGACTTGGACCTGGACTTGGACCTGGACTTGGACCTGGACTTGGACCTGGACTTGGACCTGGACTTGGACCTGGACTTGGACCTGGACTTGGACCTGGACTTGGACCTGGACTTGGACCTGGACTTGGACCTGGACTTGGACCTGGACTTGGACCTGGACTTGGACCTGGACTTGGACCTGGACTTGGACCTGGACTTGGACCTGGACTTGGACCTGGACTTGGACCTGGACTTGGACCTGGACTTGGACCTGGACTTGGACCTGGACTTGGACCTGGACTTGGACCTGGACTTGGACCTGGACTTGGACCTGGACTTGGACCTGGACTTGGACCTGGACTTGGACCTGGACTTGGACCTGGACTTGGACCTGGACTTGGACCTGGACTTGGACCTGGACTTGGACCTGGACTTGGACCTGGACTTGGACCTGGACTTGGACCTGGACTTGGACCTGGACTTGGACCTGGACTTGGACCTGGACTTGGACCTGGACTTGGACCTGGACTTGGACCTGGACTTGGACCTGGACTTGGACCTGGACTTGGACCTGGACTTGGACCTGGACCTGGACCTGGACTTGGACCTGGACCTGGACCTGGACTTGGACCTGGACCTGGACCTGGACCTGGACCTGGACTTGGACCTGGACCTGGACCTGGACCTGGACCTGGACCTGGACCTGGACCTGGACCTGGACCTGGACCTGGACCTGGACCTGGACCTGGACCTGGACCTGGACCTGGACCTGGACCTGGACCTGGACCTGGACCTGGACCTGGACCTGGACCTGGACCTGGACCTGGACCTGGACCTGGACCTGGACTTGGACCTGGACCTGGACCTGGACCTGGACCTGGACCTGGACCTGGACCTGGACCTTGACTTGGACCTGGACTTGGACCTGGACTTGGACCTGGACTTGGACCTGGACTTGGACCTGGACTTGGACCTGGACTTGGACCTGGACTTGGACCTGGACTTGGACCTGGACTTGGACCTGGACTTGGACCTGGACTTGGACCTGGACTTGGACCTGGACTTGGACCTGGACTTGGACCTGGACTTGGACCTGGACTTGGACCTGGACTTGGACCTGGACTTGGACCTGGACTTGGACCTGGACTTGGACCTGGACCTGGACCTGGACCTGGACCTGGACCTGGACCTGGACCTGGACCTGGACCTGGACCTGGACCTGGACTTGGACCTGGACTTGGACCTGGACTTGGACCTGGACTTGGACCTGGACTTGGACCTGGACTTGGACCTGGACTTGGACCTGGACCTGGACCTGGACTTGGACCTGGACCTGGACCTGGACTTGGACCTGGACCTGGACCTGGACTTGGACCTGGACCTGGACCTGGACCTGGACCTGGACCTGGACCTGGACCTGGACCTGGACCTGGACCTGGACCTGGACCTGGACCTGGACCTGGACCTGGACCTGGACCTGGACCTGGACCTGGACCTGGACCTGGACCTGGACCTGGACCTGGACCTGGACCTGGACCTGGACCTGGACCTGGACCTGGACCTGGACCTGGACCTGGACCTGGACCTGGACCTGGACCTGGACCTGGACCTGGACCTGGACCTGGACCTGGACCTGGACCTGGACCTGGACCTGGACCTGGACCTGGACCTGGACCTGGACCTGGACCTGGACCTGGACCTGGACCTGGACCTGGACCTGGACCTGGACCTGGACTTGGACCTGGACTTGGACCTGGACTTGGACCTGGACTTGGACCTGGACTTGGACCTGGACTTGGACCTGGACTTGGACCTGGACTTGGACCTGGACTTGGACCTGGACTTGGACCTGGACTTGGACCTGGACTTGGACCTGGACTTGGACCTGGACTTGGACCTGGACTTGGACCTGGACTTGGACCTGGACTTGGACCTGGACTTGGACCTGGACTTGGACCTGGACTTGGACCTGGACTTGGACCTGGACTTGGACCTGGACTTGGACCTGGACTTGGACCTGGACTTGGACCTGGACTTGGACCTGGACTTGGACCTGGACTTGGACCTGGACTTGGACCTGGACTTGGACCTGGACTTGGACCTGGACTTGGACCTGGACTTGGACCTGGACTTGGACCTGGACTTGGACCTGGACTTGGACCTGGACTTGGACCTGGACTTGGACCTGGACTTGGACCTGGACTTGGACCTGGACTTGGACCTGGACTTGGACCTGGACTTGGACCTGGACTTGGACCTGGACTTGGACCTGGACTTGGACCTGGACTTGGACCTGGACTTGGACCTGGACTTGGACCTGGACTTGGACCTGGACCTGGACCTGGACCTGGACCTGGACTTGGACCTGGACCTGGACCTGGACTTGGACCTGGACCTGGACCTGGACTTGGACCTGGACCTGGACCTGGACCTGGACCTGGACCTGGACCTGGACCTGGACCTGGACCTGGACCTGGACCTGGACCTGGACCTGGACCTGGACCTGGACCTGGACCTGGACCTGGACCTGGACCTGGACCTGGACCTGGACCTGGACCTGGACCTGGACCTGGACCTGGACCTGGACCTGGACCTGGACCTGGACCTTGACTTGGACCTGGACTTGGACCTGGACTTGGACCTGGACTTGGACCTGGACTTGGACCTGGACTTGGACCTGGACTTGGACCTGGACTTGGACCTGGACTTGGACCTGGACTTGGACCTGGACCTGGACCTGGACTTGGACCTGGACTTGGACCTGGACTTGGACCTGGACTTGGACCTGGACTTGGACCTGGACTTGGACCTGGACTTGGACCTGGACTTGGACCTGGACTTGGACCTGGACTTGGACCTGGACCTGGACCTGGACCTGGACCTGGACCTGGACCTGGACCTGGACCTGGACCTGGACCTGGACCTGGACTTGGACCTGGACTTGGACCTGGACTTGGACCTGGACCTGGACCTGGACCTGGACCTGGACTTGGACCTGGACTTGGACCTGGACTTGGACCTGGACTTGGACCTGGACCTGGACCTGGACCTGGACCTGGACCTGGACCTGGACTTGGACCTGGACCTGGACCTGGACCTGGACCTGGACCTGGACCTGGACCTGGACCTGGACCTGGACCTGGACCTGGACCTGGACCTGGACCTGGACCTGGACCTGGACCTGGACCTGGACCTGGACCTGGACCTGGACCTGGACCTGGACCTGGACCTGGACCTGGACCTGGACCTGGACCTGGACCTGGACCTGGACCTGGACCTGGACCTGGACCTGGACCTGGACCTGGACCTGGACCTGGACCTGGACCTGGACCTGGACCTGGACCTGGACCTGGACCTGGACCTGGACCTGGACCTGGACCTGGACCTGGACCTGGACCTGGACCTGGACCTGGACCTGGACCTGGACCTGGACCTGGACCTGGACCTGGACCTGGACCTGGACCTGGACTTGGACCTGGACTTGGACCTGGACTTGGACCTGGACTTGGACCTGGACTTGGACCTGGACTTGGACCTGGACTTGGACCTGGACTTGGACCTGGACTTGGACCTGGACTTGGACCTGGACTTGGACCTGGACTTGGACCTGGACTTGGACCTGGACTTGGACCTGGACTTGGACCTGGACTTGGACCTGGACTTGGACCTGGACTTGGACCTGGACTTGGACCTGGACTTGGACCTGGACTTGGACCTGGACTTGGACCTGGACTTGGACCTGGACTTGGACCTGGACTTGGACCTGGACTTGGACCTGGACTTGGACCTGGACTTGGACCTGGACTTGGACCTGGACTTGGACCTGGACTTGGACCTGGACTTGGACCTGGACTTGGACCTGGACTTGGACCTGGACTTGGACCTGGACTTGGACCTGGACTTGGACCTGGACTTGGACCTGGACTTGGACCTGGACTTGGACCTGGACTTGGACCTGGACTTGGACCTGGACTTGGACCTGGACTTGGACCTGGACTTGGACCTGGACTTGGACCTGGACTTGGACCTGGACTTGGACCTGGACTTGGACCTGGACTTGGACCTGGACCTGGACCTGGACCTGGACCTGGACTTGGACCTGGACCTGGACCTGGACCTGGACCTGGACCTGGACCTGGACTTGGACCTGGACCTGGACCTGGACCTGGACCTGGACCTGGACCTGGACCTGGACCTGGACCTGGACCTGGACCTGGACCTGGACCTGGACCTGGACCTGGACCTGGACCTGGACCTGGACCTGGACCTGGACCTGGACCTGGACCTGGACCTGGACCTGGACCTGGACCTGGACCTGGACTTGGACCTGGACCTGGACCTGGACCTGGACCTGGACCTGGACCTGGACCTGGACCTGGACCTTGACTTGGACCTGGACTTGGACCTGGACCTGGACCTGGACCTGGACCTGGACCTGGACCTGGACCTGGACCTGGACCTGGACCAGGACCTGGACCTGGACCTGGACCTGGACCTGGACCTGGACCTGGACCTGGACCTGGACCTGGACCTGGACCTGGACCTGGACCTGGACCTGGACCTGGACCTGGACCTGGACCTGGACCTGGACCTGGACCTGGACCTGGACCTGGACCTGGACCTGGACCTGGACCTGGACCTGGACCTGGAACTGGACCTGGACTTGGTGGCTTGACCCCTCTTCCGGTCAAAATAACCCATCCCCCTCTACTCTGGCCCCAGTCTTCCAGTCAGCCTATCTCACTCCGAATCTTGTCTATTCCGAGGATTCATATTCGAAAAAAGGTAAAATCAAACCTAGTTGAAAATTTTCCAATGTGGATACAATAATGTAGGTATGCACAACCCAAGCACGGACGGAGTAGTGGATTTACTGTGAAATGTTCTTTCTTCCTGCGCTCCTATTGGTTGAGCCTTATCACGTGGTCGGTAACCATCAACAAACCAAGGTAGGCGTGGCCTCGCTGCAGCTATATTGCGGCAAGGGCTTGCCCTCTCATCTACATGTCGTGTATCTGTCACATGCAATACTGTCATCTGATGAATTTTTATTTAACCATGTCTCCTGGATAACTACTAGATGTGCTTCATTCCCAGTCATGAATCGGTTAATTTGGTTAATCTTTGGTACTATGCTCCTGACATTCCAGCTTATAAATGTCATTCCCTTAAGTGCTCTAAACATTACTGTATCACTACAATCATTGTTCACCCTTATTGCTCATCCATAGTCTATCCATTTAACTTGGTACAATGTACCTTCGGACTCGCTCCTAGTAAGTGAAGTATGTGAACCCCCTGAAGTACCCTACTTGACTTCCCTTTTGGTTCAGTCCCCATCCCCTTAGCCCTTATTTCTCGCCCACCCACACTTCTCAATATTGGCATGGAGGTTTTTGAGATTCAGCAGTGCCATAGGGCTATTTATACTAGGAGTCAAACCACCACATTTCTTAAAAACAGGACTGTGAGTTGATTTCATTTCGGGAATCCTTATGGTTGCGACTCCTTATACGTACAGGGTTCTGTAGAGCGCCTGATTGCATTATTAGTCACTTCCACTTAGTCCCTTCATTTCATCATTTCACTGTAGCTGTCTGTCTAGTCATATATATTTCTTACTGTTCAACAATGACAAAACGGTTTCTAATACTAATATCTCGCTACTGAGCTACTGTATATGTATATTATTAATTAACTTGCTTTGTAATACGATGGACTCGTAGGGCATAGCTACAATCTATGCTTTCAAAAAAATCACCATTAGGTATGCAGACACTAGTTTCTTTTGTGAGATAAAGATATAGAAACTGTTACCATTTAGGTATACACACAATAGTTTTTTTTGTAAGACAACTAGTAAGGTACATTCAACTATAATATTCTACCGGATGGCTTATACCACACTCTAGTTTCTAAACCTGAAATACATCTATTGTCTCTTTAGATGTTTGTTATAGAAAAGTCTCTTCTCTCTTTCTTCTTTTAGTAATTGTTCTGTAGTAAACAGCTGGATAGTCGATTAATATTAATTTATTCTACCAGTTCATGGCTTGATTTGTCCATCTTGTAGTCCAACTTTGTATGATACACTGCAATTGTCTCTTAGGTTTATTATCATTTGTTAAATTCCTGTTTTACTTGGATATTTTCATGAAATTTGTACTTGTTTTATGATTGATGTCGTCATATCCATAGCTTCCCCGGTCGAGAAAGGGTTCTGTTGAACGCCTTTCCTTGATCAGTTAACTTGCTGATATTTTGGTCATAATCATCGTCACGTATCTCAAAATAAAATGCAAATACAATCTTTTAAAAAGAAATACAAAATTGTAGTTTTACTTATGTCCGGTAGTACATTCATATTGCATTCCTGCAGAGCTGGAGTGCTTGATATATATATGTCTGCAAGATTGTTTACTGCCGGAAACCTTCCAGATTTCTAAATGTTATTTTATATGAACTGTCCATCCATCTTCATTAACAAAAAGAACACATACCAATGTAATTTGTACTACTGACTATAGTGCACATCTCCACCAGACAACATTTTCAGTCGGCCTTTTTGTTGCCTAGTTGTTACATACATACATCATCATTTCAATCTAGGCTCAGAGTGAACATAGTTCCCTCCAAACTGAGGGAGGGCAATAGAATATATCTCACTCCTGACCACAAACTGCCAACTGGATGATCACTGTCATATTGATCTTATTCGATCTGATTTGCCCGTACTGAGTTTTTAATGAATAGATATATTTTGCGCTAATCTATTTCTTTCTTTCATTGTGTAAATCATTTCTTTTACATGATTAACGGTATATATAAATATATATATGAAAAGAATATTGTCCACTGACTTTTTCACAAAACTTTCAGGGATAATAAATGAGACAGAAAAAAATAGAAAAAAAGTGTATATCACCGACTGGTTTTTATTGCTGAAAAATTACAGTGCTTAAGCATGGAACTATTTCGGACGTTTGGTATTGTTTCATGTTTTACTTTATGGGAAAACATTGTCAACTGACTTTTTCGCTGAATTTTCTACACATAGGAGGTCATATGCTACTCATCTATTTAAAAAGAGATATGTCACCGCAGTCAAAGACAAGTTATGGTCATTTGAAGTTGACCAGATCACCCACATTTCCTTATCAAACAGCATAGTCAATGAAAATGAATCTTAAAAAACATTACTGAAAACAGCTGTAATAAAAAGTATTATAAATTGAATATATGCATTGAAATCGTGCAGAAATACATCACAACTTATGAAAGTAGGGAAATATTTCAAAGGAAAATACAAGCCGCTAGGTTGTGTGTGTGTTGACACCCGCATATATATCTTTAAGATGTTGTTACAATTACATTACGATTGATGAGATACTGAATACAAGTTTTATACATTGAAAACATGGGAATACACATTGAATACAGCAGAAAGGACATACATATGTGGGATATTTTGCAACAATAAAGACCCATGGGCTGTGCATATTACATTCATACACATACTCAGATTTGAGCATATATGTTGTTTGCAAGAAAGTAAACCGCTTGGTGAACGTAACATGCAGGATAATTCACAATTATGAATGGAAAACAAAAAAGGGTTTTCTGGTAGAGAACTAACAAATGCCTAGTGTTGATTCTTTAAAACTGCTAGCTAAATCTTTCTCCTTACTAGTACAACTAATATTATGCTCCTAAAATCGAGTTTACATTCTACATTTCAACTCATACATGGCTGCAAGGAAATCATCATCTAAAAACAATGTTTAGCTATGTTTAAGTGGTTTGACCCGCAATATGAACAAGTTAATTTGCTTGGTGTTTACATTTTCTCCCCTAAGTGTATAATGATGTTGCTAATTAATGTTGATTACACCATTTTGTGTACAGTTTATCTCCTTCTCGCCATTAACATAATTAACGTATCCAACATCATGTATATCCATTAGAATATTTAGGACCATACAATTTTTGCCTCCCAACACACCAAAAAGAGAAACACTTGACAGAATCCCCATTGGCTACAAGCTTTAATATTTTATTTATTAAGAATGCATTATTATATTCTTTATGCAACCGTAATGTTAATGGAATATTTAGTCAAATCCTAATGATGATAATTTTGTCCAGGTTTGTGCAACAAGCATTTCTAAATGAAATCAGGAAAGTAAAAAACAGTATAAGTTTCTCAGAGTTTACATCTAAAGTAAAAATTATATATAAAAGCTTCATTGGCGCCATAGCACAAGTCCTTAATGACAGGAGTGAATGTAATCTAGGGTCAAGTATCAGTCATGAATGGTAAGTGTTTGGTTTTTAAGCTATGGTCTAGACAAGATATTTTGTTTCCACCTCCATTAGCCATTAGAGCTGCACTCACTGTCAAAGCTGAATTCTCAGTTAAAGCTCGAGCCTCAGTTAGTGGGGCAGCCTCAGTTAAAGCTGCAGCCTCAGTTAAAGCTGTACTGTCAGTTAAAGCTGCACCCTCAGTTAAAGCTGTACTGTCAGTTAAAGCTGCAGCCTCAGTTAAAGCTGCACCCTCAGTTAAAGTGGTATTCTCAGTTAAAGCTGCACTCTCAGTTAAAGCTGCACCCTCAGTTAAAGCTGTACTGTCAGTTAATTGTGTGCTCTCAGGTAAAGCTGCACTCTGACTTAAGGCTGCACTCTTAGTTAAAGCTATACTCTCAGTTAAAGCTGCAGTCTCAACTGATCTTGGTCAAAAGATTTTCAATTTTGATTATGTTCTTTTCATTCACATCTCACCAACATTTCTTAGCATTTCGTCTTGTTTGTTTTGGCTAGAGCACTTCAAACAATCTACATTTATATTTTGGAGATCTGTCAAAATTTTTGTCTATTTTGCCTCCACTTATTTTTGCTAGCAGGCTCAGGAGCTCAGATAGAAATGGTATGTGAAGCATTGGACACAAATGGCTCTCCTGGCTCTTGAAGAGTTGAATCCCCATTTGAAAACCGTTTTCACCGAAAATAAACTCAAGATTAGTACTGCCACCCAAGTCTCTAGTCTGAAGAACCTTTATCGCCCAGAACCCTTTTTAACTCACATTTCTTGATTAATTTCATCTTAGCGTGTTGGGAAGGAGTATCACTATATAGTGGGGATCCCGATAGTTGTACTTTAAATGGTTATAGTGGTGAGGAAAAATCCCAAATATTCAGGTTTTGTGGGTGATTTTTATTTCCACTAGCTTTCGAGCTTTCATGTCAGTCTCTCTAACTCTTTGACCAATCAAAACAGAATGTCACCAATAACTAAATATGTGAGTTTAAAAAGAAACCAAGCTCCAGATGTGAGGGTATTAGTGAGATTGAAAAATAAATGACTCAAAAATGAGACAAATGTAATAGCCTTGACTAACTGGGACGCAACCTCACAATGTAAAGTTTGTAAGTCTTACACACTAACCACTCGACCAATTGGACTGGCTTTATAAACCCTATAGGCATACCAAATGATTCATCACAATTTAGGTGTACTTTAATCCCCATTCTCCTCATGGTGAATAAGGAGAATGGGAAAAATAAATTATCCATGAAGTTCCTGGTGTTAGCCACAGGCGACTTAATGATTCAAATCAACCTAATAGTATATCTTGCATCTGCAATCTATTCTTACAATAGGCCAGTGCAGGAAGGTCTAACCCTCCAAACTTCTCTGGATTAGGTGTCCATTTGCAGGGACCATGTATACTCTGAGCATAGACTGGATTGGCTAAGTTGATTTCATTTTTTGTATTCATGTATTGCAAAAGCAGAATGCAGGTGAATTCAGTGCAACAAGCTTTAATGTAACATTTGGAGAGATTTATTTCGTCATAATAGCTGGGAATGCAGCTTTAACTCTTTACCAGTGCATTAAGCTGCTAATGATACTGCTGTACATGCCACACTGACAGATTGGTGTGTCCTCATATTTTATGGAAGCATTGAGCAATATTTTTCATCAGGCAAAAATCGTTCCAGTCTGCATGATTGTTATATCATACTTATATGCGCAGTATAAATGTTGCTAGGAAACTTTAGCATGAGGCTTTCAAGTTTGTCCTATTCGTTAAATTCACCTTTTGATTTTCATGGCAACGCGCTAACAATGTGGTTACACAACTTCTGAAGCATATTAAAGGTAAATGCCAGCATTCAATCAAAAGAGAACAAATCATGGAACTTCTTTCAAAACTTTTGATGTAAAAAGAACATGTTTATGGGAACCTAAAAGGTCAACAACAAACTTTAGTCACTGGATTAGTTTCAGGGACTGCTGAAATGTACTATTCTTCACCATATGAGTCTATTGGAAATTAGTTATTTTCAGTATTTCCCCCCACAGCAGATGATTTAATCATGCGATTTTCTTCAATCTGCATGTACATAGCTAACATATTATTTTACACCCACCCCCAACTAAAAGAAATAGGGGGTAATTTGGGAATTTATCTATAAACAAAGTGATGCAGGTGAATTTCTATAACGAGTTTTCTCCATTGACATCAATGATGACTGCAGGTAAACATCAATCATCCCTAAAACACGAAATAATGATAATAATGAAACAATGATGATAACCTGGTATTTTTTGCTTTTGTATTCCCCCCGACCATGTTCTTTCTCAAGACAAAGTTTGAAAACAATATTGGGACTGATGCAGTCCTGACAAAGCTGGCATTTACCTTTAAAGGTCACAATATTGTTTACAAAATCAACCATATCAGTCTAGGCTCAGATCCTCCCAGATAAGATAACAAGGTCAGTGATTGGGCGCCTCCTGCGCTAATATGTATATGCAATAGTCATCATAATGTGATCCTAATTGTATTTTTGCAATTCACAGAAACATGTTTTCTCCCTATTAGCAGGGACTCTCTCAGTTCTGAGCTTAGACTATGATTATCGTTCACTCAAGTCCCACAGCCTGAAACCTTGTTTGTTGATGTTGTTGTTGCCTCTCAGCTAGACTAATATCATTGTGATACATCCGATATAGGCATAATTATTGTGAATTATCCAGTTCTGTCTGGTAAAAAGTCTCATATGCCATCATTAGCCAACTAACATTTGTAAAGTATCTGAAAATTATGCCTTTGTATGGATGTTGCGGAATGTATTTCTTTCTAAGATTATATTCATACTTGGTGTACAGATCCCGTCTGATCCTATATCTACTGGGGGTATTTCAGCTGTCCCAACAAAGGGAGGGGATGGAATGGAAGAAGTGGGGGACGCAGTGGTATCACTAGCTAGTTGAGTCAGTTGAACTGGGTTTGCGTTTAGTATTAGAGATTAATCCCGCCGTCACTGGTGCGCACTGGTGGCACACCATGTGAAGTAGACTCAACAATCCTATAGCTACACAAAGATATGTAACTTTAGCCGCAAGCCATAGGCGGGAGCATGACGGCGACAGCAGGCACCAACACTAGCGCCTCCTAGAGAGTCTATGGCAGGGAGTTTGCATTAGCATTGCCGTCAATGGGGACTCGGCGGACACTGAGCAGTGATCGTTAATATTCATGGGATACAAGTGCCTTTGGCACTTTGGATAGAGAAGGTTTTAATTTTCCCTATCCCCTCCTGCTCTTTCTGTGGGTATATCCTGAGAAAAAAATGGAATAATATCTTCGTTATTATGAATGTTAAAATTGCCAAATTTAACACTGGAAATCTATTTGAAAACAGAAATAATGAGGATTTAATATTGTTTTTAAATATAATTCCATGTTAGAAAATAAAGGAGAGAGGGAGGGGGAGAGAGGTTTCACAAATTAGTTAAGTTATTCAAGGTATATTTGATACTTGAAGGTGCATTTATTTACCTCCCGCCCAAACATTCTCTAAATCAGGAGATCTCCCGACTTCCACTACACACTATTTGGCCCCTCTCAGCCTAGATGGGACCCTACAATGCAGCATTTAGTTTGGACATGGCAATAGATAGTACAAAATTAACGCCTCATATAGCAAGGATTTTAATATGTGGAAGACCTTTAAAGCCCTCAGAGTTGCAAAATACATCGGATGTCACAAAGGATATTCAGAATGTCAGTCCCCACTTATTTTCTTTTGATTTTGCAGAGCCCCCGTTATCGCCCATTCAATCACAGATACCCATATTCTGGCATTCATAGTTTTATTTCTACATACCATCCGAATCGAAATGAACCTTGGCTAGGAGTTTATGATCCTTTTATTGGTATTCCGAAGGATTCAGAATGTTCTGTTGAGTTTTAGTGCAGAAATAAGCATAAATGAGTAGGGGTCAGGAGCAACTTGCTTGCTTCAGCCCAGGCCATGAGCCGCCCCCGGCAGCGAGTTACAGACCCAGTGAGGACCAGTGACTCATCTTTGTGTAGCTTTTGAATCGTTGGTAGGCTATTGGAGTGGGTCAATCTTGTCCGCAATAATGGCTTGGCATGAAAAGAATAGCCAGATGCTAGGCAAATTTTTTTTAATTAAAATTTGTATCACATAATTATTTGTTGATTTCAGAAGGACAATAGTCATCCATTCTGTGACAATAAATGATAAAACTATTGGCCAACAAATTGTTAGCTTTACTTAAATTGTGTGAATAAGACTAGCAAATATGAACTATGAAATTGGGGGACTGCAAAATGGGACCCTTTTTGCTCTCATTAGCCATTTTGCGATACTAAACTTTGGTGGGAAGGAGAGAATGAGACAGTAAAGAGAGGAGCTGAAAAGGGAGGGGAAGAGACAGTAAGAGAAGAAGGAGGGAAGATGGGTGCGAGGGAGAGAGAGGAGGGAAGAAGGACGCAGAAGAGGGAGGGCAGCTGGGTGAGGCAGGGAGGGAGAAGTTACCCAGAGTGACATCTGGTGTCTAAGTTATATTTTAGAAGATAGAGCAGTGGTGCCACCTATAATTCAGATGGGTATATCTATCTCTCTCTTTATATATCCATATATAGTATATGTATAGGTTGCAGAATTACAGATATATTGGTATTCAAACATTGATATATTTTGAGGAACAAAATACGGTGCATTTTAGATATAATCAGTCATTGAAGGTCGTAGGCTTATATTTCAAAAACACTTATGAATGCAAGGTGAAACATATGTTTCCCAAAACCTCATTCACTAGGTCATCCTAACCAGTGTTTTGTGCTGCTTGTGCTGGACCTACCATTATTACTAGAGTGGAAGTGGATCGCTATATATCGGGGGAACTGGAGATGTAATCGATGTTGATACATGAAGGCTCTTAAAGAGATAAACCACAGTTCAACTGGGAAAAAACTGAAAATAGCATCTTGTTTAAACTTTGCATCATGAACGAACTAGGTGGTGTGAAATCAAAAAGCCAATAAAAACAATATGTCACTGGGTTAGTTTTCATTTCAGGGAGCCCTGGAATTTAGGGTTGTTCACTATAGAAGTCTATGAGAAAAGGCCAATTTTTCAGTATTAAAAAAGAACTGAAAATAACTTTTTCCTAAAAAATCTCTATAGACATAGCTGACATATTGCTTTACCCTTTCAAGCAATACAAAATGGGGGTCACCAACTTTTAAAACTGAATCTGCATCCCGATGAGTTAAAAACAGGGATATTGAAGATTTTCAATGCTAAATAACATCTTTCAAAATATGTTGATACCCTGTTCTTTCTTGCATGATTGTAAACCTATATAGTGGCTATGTTCAGAAGACATTTCAACTGATAAATGTTATTTGTCTGTCTGAAATCTTAGAAAAAGAAATTATCCATTTTCCCCAAATACTTCAATACTAAACTTTGGCGGTCTCTAGAATGAAAAAAAATATGCTGAGGTACATTTTTTTTGCTTTTTGTTATCCCCCAACCACCTTCTTTCTCAAGACTAAGTTTGAAAAAAATATTGTCACTCCTTATTTTTCATGCATTATTTAAATTCAAGACTTTCGGGCTTAGGGCCTACTTGTCCTTCTTCAGGAGTAATTACTTACAGTATTACTGTTCCTACTGCCATACCTTGTTTTATTATTCGTCTCTACTACTGATGAATTTATCAAACTGCTTTAGATAGATTATATTAACTGTTAGCTAGATGACGTTATTGTCTCTGTCTCAATGGCTATGAACTGCCAGTATAGAAAATAGCCTTCAAGTTTATATTTGACATGGTAATGTAAATTCAAAATCTTTTCCGGTAGCAACTAGTCAGGAACACGCTGGAGGTATTTAAAGTCACCAACAATTGATCATAAATGTATTTATTTTTCACTCATTTTTTCCTTTTTGAAATCAGAAAGATCACAAATGTGAAGAGTTCTAGGAAATCAGTGATTAAAAAGAAAGAAATAAAGGATGTGAAAATAAAACATCTAAGCACTGACATTCAATTCAATTTAATCGCATATTTCACGATTAGATCAAGATTTCTTTTCAATGATGGAATCTGACTACCAGGTAAGTGTTGCTTATTTATGTGTACCTACAAAATGTATGCATACTATTCCAGACTCGAATGAGGCTAAACTCAGTGGATTAATTGGCCCAGGAGTCATTTAAAGCTGAAAATCTTGTGATGGAAGGACATTGAAGCAGTACCAGATCAGAGTTTGTAGATTGGGCTGAGCATATTAAATTCATCAGTTTACATAATTTGTATTTTATTATTATAATGATGATGAGCATCAGACAATTCTTTCATTCTGAGGTCATTGGTATATCTTCTGATGCAACTGTTACATACAAATGTTAAAGCATATATTTTTCATTATTTTGATTATTAATGATAATAATAATAAAACCAAAATGGAGTCAAACAAACACAAGACCACACGTGAACAAATGAACCGACTGCTAACTCTATTTGATTGAGTGATACTAAACTATTTTTTCTACATGATTATTTGAATATTGTATTGGCCTTAAAATGAAAGAGAAACAAATAATTACGCACAGTTTGTATGGTTCCTATATTGCTCATTTATTTGTATATCTAGATAGACCAAACATACACGTCAGCATAAGCCAAAAGGTCGGGCAAAACGCATTGGGTTGAGAAATAAAATGCTAAAATCAATCTGAAGCAGGCTGTGTTCAGTTCAGTTGCCTTGAATTACTACTCATACATAGTATTACTTTTTCAATGTATTCATTCATTGCAATATATAGTCTAGTCAGTTATGGCAAAAAAGGCGATTTTAGTGACAAAAGCGCCAAAATTTGACAGTAGGTAGAAATCACATAGGGCTTTGATTTTGGAAGGGTGCCCATTTTGAAATATGAATGTGGTTGCCATGGTAACCATTAATATTGCAAAATTTGGTATTTTTTGGAAATACACCTACTGAAAGATTAATTGACTATAACTCATTATCTATTCATGTGATCCCTTAGCAATTTTCAGGAATGGGAAAGCCCTCAGAGACCATTTACTGAAATGACATGAATTTGACCTTGGCCAAGGTCAAGGTCCCAAAGCCAAGGTCCAACCTGTGAAAATGTGTTAAATTTTAGCATAGACCTCACTACACTTTTATTTTCTCTTGCTGTGTGGGACCAAATGAGATAGTATGTGCCATAGTGAAACCTGAGGTCATGCCCTATTCATATATAAGTTGATTTGCAATATTCGAAATATGGTTGCTATGGTAACTGTTGACAAACATTCATCAACTCCCAACATAATTATAGAGCTAAAACTGTTAACTGAATATATCTTTTTACTCATTCCTTTGATTTGTTAGCAATTTTCAGGAATTGTAGAGCCCTGAGAGACAATTTATTCAAATTATATGGATTTGACCTTTGTCAAGGTCAAGGTCACAAAGTCAAGGTCAAACAAGGTCACTTTTTGTTTACTCTATGGAACCAGATGAGATGACATGCTCCATAGTGAGACTTTATGTCATGCCCTAACCACACATTAGCTGCATGGCCCAGTTGGAATCACCGTTGTCATGGTAACTGTTGACAAACATTTATCAACCCCTCCCAGAAGTGCAGCTTTTGACCATTACAAGCCAATAAAAAAGGTTGGTCAAGGTCAAGGTAGCAAAGGTCAAGGTCAAATTGGCAAAGGTGTATGAATTTTATCATTAACCAAGCAACTTAGAACGCATTAATACTATGGTTACCTGGCTTTTGGAGTCATTATTCAACATCATGATAGTTGGACATAGTACCTACAGGAATATAAAAAGAAAAATACCATTCCAATGGACGGTTGCCATGGTAACCATCGAATAAAGATTACTACCCCTTTTCCAACATTGAGCATTTCCGAGGTTACATGGTCAACTGATTTCTGTTCACTATGTATGACCATATCAATGAAACATTTGCGTGGTTAGTTATATTTAATAAGGGAGGGGGCTTAAAAACTAACATCTTGAGCAATTGAAAGTATAGGTTTGTTTCTCAGTGAATTTGTTTTCTATGATGGCTAAATACTAAATTTAGTGGGAATGACTCTCACGGAAGCTCGGGCTAACTCTGTGAGAGCCTAAAATCTAAAATGGTCACCATGGACCAATCGGAGAATTATTTTTTCAATGGTTTAACCTACAATACTGGTCAGTAAATTATAATTATTAGGGTTTGGGGGGTCAGGGAATTCGTATTTAACATTAGTTTGACAATTTGACCTTGATTTGACCTTCAAGTCTAAGTTTCTTTCAGACAGCCTCTGCTCATCCGGTCACATGACAGTACATCCATAAGTCTAGGAACAAAGTGACTTTGTCCAATTTTGAACTATTAATCATATATAATATTAAGTCCATATCATAAAATATATTCATCATGGGCATCCCAACATTTATTGCCTAAAAAGTACATTAATCCTGAGATTGTCCCATTATTTACTTTCGCTCCACTGCCAGGCAGTGGGCTGGGCCATGGCGGACAATTGACTGCAATCTATGGACAATACTATGCTGACAATGCAAAGGATGCTGAATTAGATGATTGACAGAATGGTATTCGATTCATTAACGTTCTCAGTTTCCTGAAAAGGTAAAAAAGCATCTAAAAAGGGTTCCATTTGTGGTATGAAGATACTAAGTTATAGAGACAACTATAAACAACTACCAAGGACGACAGGTATCGTATAGTCTTGTCTAGGGACCCAGACTCACGCCAGACATTCAACAATTATGTGATTTATTACAGCGAAATGACTCTCAAGTCACAAAATTGCCTATAAAATGAGACTATAAAATTAGAATTAAGAATTAAAATTAAAAAATTAAATGCGTCGTTCTAATGTTGTCCTTTCCTGATTTTTATGTTCTTTTCAATGCAACATGTAATCGCTCTTGCCCAGAATTCACGCTGCTCATGAGTCAAGTGACAGCCATCATGGTCTAGTCTGTGATAGTTATGTGTGTATTTTCCATTTGATGGGTGATATCTATGGACTTGCCTATTAGTCCATGGTGTTGCAGCATGATGGTTTGAATTTAGTTCCTTTATACTATTATTAAGCTGCTCTATAATTCGATTTAGGCTCTCCTGTTGATGGTGAGTGGGGAGGTCTCCTAGTTGTAGTACACCCCTCATAATATCTCTTCTATGGTTATAAGTATTGAGACACATCCCACTTGGCAGGGCAAACGATACAGTTGGGTTGGTTTGACAGTGATTTAAGATGTAAGTGTAGGCATTTTGTGCTTCTTGAAGGTAGGAGTTCACTGCAGTATCCACTGAGGAATGGCGGAGGGAGACAGAAGCACTAAACCTATCCTTATGGGTAATACTACACAAACCAGCGGTGATTATGACTTGGGAGGGATTGAAATTTCTCAAGATGGTGGTTACTTGAGATGTGGCATCAGCGATACTGGCTCCACTTTTAAAATAGACTTTAAATGGGTATTTAATGTGAATTTGAAGTGATTGTTCTAGTTGCCTTGATCTTGAATCCCCCATGACGAGAATCCTTTCCATGACGCCGATATGGGCGATAATAGAGAGATTTGATGTGTATGGTATTATAATCGACCAGCTGGGAATGATTTCAACGAATCTGTACCTGGTATAGTTCTAACCTTTCATTAGGTGTCTCTTGACACTGTCAAGAATTTTCCCACAGTGGTTTTTCCCGATGAAATCCTTGGAAGAAAGGACGGCAAATTTTCCATCAACATTGATGGGAGGAAGATGGATGCCTGTGGCCCACTTCCGGCTAGCCGTCATTTCGTAGACATTTAGTTGAGTAGTTGCAATAAGTTTTTCTTTTAACGCTGTGTTTTGTTCGAATTTGCACTTGATTATTTCTTCCAAAATTTTGAGTTCATTTTTATGCCAGTTTTCCGAAGATTTTACTTTTGTTTGGGCAATGTTTTTCAATACATAAGGAGAGGGAGTTAGCCGTATGTCTTCGGCGATCTCGGTTTTCCCTGCCATTTTCGCTTTCTGAGCTTGAAAAGCATGTTCAGCTGATTTATATTTGATTTCATCGTAGAGGACCTCTGTTGGATACATATTTGATAAAAACGAATGTTCACTTATAAAACCCAGTCCCCTGCCCCCATCGATCGGTATTTGCCGGGCGTCTTCGGGTCTGCTTCCCTCCGGAAGTAAATGTAAGTCATGAACGGAATATGACTTACCATCATATAGCAAGTGGCTGCCTTCATGCTTAGCCAACTTACCATTTGCTTTTGCATTCAATAGCCGACTACAATCACGCAGAATATTGTAGTGGTAGATGGGAACTGTAAGGCCTTGTTTATTTATGCTAATGTTGCTGAAACGGACGTCACTTTCGCGGACTTTATCCAGTTTTCTTCAAGAGAAGGGAACAGGTTGCTATGTTGTGAATGGATCATGACTGGTCTGTCTCTGATGTCTGACTGAATGCCGATCCGGTATATTTCATCAAAATCGCCTCTTTGGACTGTACTTTTGATGGCTTTGAACATTTCCACGATATCCTGTGATATATCTTCCCCCCCTAGCTCTGGTATGTCGTCTAGGACCATCAGAGTCCTGCCAGCCAACCGTGCTGGACGTCCAGCTTTTGTTGACGGGACACGGCGAGCCTGCCTCGGCATCGAGGAGGGTACATTTCTACGTGGTTCTGGGACTAGAAGTAATAGTCCCAGCCATCGGTGTCGACGTCATATATGCTATGAAATGACTGAACTGACTACTATTATTTAGCTGACTGCTATTGTTTAACTCTTGCTCCACAAGTGTATCAATTTCGGCATCCAACATTTTGCTTTCTGACTTATTTTGATTTTCCATGGGATTAATAAGTTTGTTATCGTCCAAATGAGTGTCTATATCTAAACTCTTGAGTTTGCCTTCTGCGTCGGTCATGATGGGCGATATTTGGAGTAATGTATCTTACAAAATGGTGGTAACCAACGCGCGCCAAACTCTGTGATTTTAGTCCAAGAATATCCTTATAAACTTCCAGTTTCAGGTCCCCAAATTAACAACAGTAGAACGAGTCCATATTTATACAGTTAGGACACACACAAATAGTCCAGTAAAATCAATTTGCATGCTTGAACGCCTATTAGGGATCTCTGCTATACACGCATGTCTGCCTTCGAAGGGCCTTCTTATTGTAGAGACCCTCTCTCCCCAGACTTCCCCCTCTCCCCAGACTTCCCCCTCCCCCTCTTCTCTGTTTTTCATACCTGTTTTTCCCTCCCAACCCTATCTCCAATTCCCCCCCCCCCCCCCCTCTCCCTCCCCTCTTCCTCATTATTATCATACAACTTTTATTTCTCATTAAGCATACAGTTGCATAAAGGAGAAAAAGGGGATAGCACATCATCTGTCAGCACTACTCTGAGGTGTGTTGATCTTCCTAGATTTCCTAGGTCCCCCTTGACGTAGGTTGTGGGAAATGACATAGTGTCTCACAGGGGCTTTCCCAGGCTATGAATAGAGTGTAGAGATCGCAATTGAAAATCACATTTTCACCCCAGATACCTTCACAAACCACATACGACGACCTCCAGAGAGGATGGACGGACCTCTACAGATAATAAAAATGGTTAGTAAAACAACAAATTTGGAGAACATGCGACATCAAAAAAACATTCTTTTCTACCTCTTTTTGTAGAAATCGCTCTAGCTTTATATCATATGGATGTAGCGGTTCTGAGCACAGTCGCATTTAAGTAATCCATTTAATTCAATTCAATTGAAATATCCAAGTATTTAATCTGAACATTGCCACAAATACACAAGGCAAAGAGGGAATTAAATTAATCAAATTAAATCAATAGTTTGCAATGTATAAAGTTGTAGAAATAATATGTTTTATTTCACCTCTGGAATGGAGTGCCCATAGACTTTGTATAGACTCACTATATGCAAGTGAGGGAAGAAACAGATGACCCAGTTTATCCTTCTGCGTTTTCATTGGTTAATTCTGAAAGTAGGGCAGCGTTGTCATAGGGACATGTCATGCCATGACATTACGTCCTCTGCTAAGCATTGAAACTGCGGTGGCCGTCGTCAACGTCACAACGGCCGTCATAAATTAAAGCGTTATTGGAATCATGCAACCCCCTTGCCGTGTTTCTCTCGCAACAAGTTACCGTAATTAAAAGCAATCTAATGTTTAAAATCGTTTGGAAGAGGTCAAATAAATCTCGAACCAACCCTAGTGCATGTCTGTGTCATCGTTCTTCACCTTGTTTCCGGCAGAGGAATCCCTCGGTGCTATGCTTCGCTCCGCACCTCAGGATTCCTCCTGCCTTCAACTCGGTGAAGAACGATGACACAGACATCACTGCGGTTTGTTCTACCTATTTATTGTATGTCAATGCCATATGGATTTAGTAAACAGTATGAAATGAAAATACAATAATTGCCAGATGTGTCGTTAGTTGTTATTGGAAGTAATCAAATTTGTTCATGTTCTTTTATGTGTTGGTCACACAATAAGCATTTAACTAATATTTGGTTGAATTTGCATCCTGATGAGTTAAAAACAGGAATATGAAGATTTTCAAAGCTAAATAATCATTGCATGAAGGCAAACCTGTAAAATAGCAATGTTTAGAAGAATATTCAACAGAAAAATGTTATTGATCTACCTGAAATCTTGGAAAAACTTAGAAAATAACATTGTAAACATTGTAAAGTCATCTGGAACTCCCTGCCGATTTGAATTAGTGTACTTAAAGATAAATCTAAGTTCAATACACACTTAAAGAATCTCTCCTTTGATCTACTTGTGAGAGATAAGGATGTTTGGGACCTACCGGATGCACTCTTTGGCTGACCAAGACACAAATCAGGTTTGGTTTACCTGATTGATTGAATAACTGACTAACTGATTATGTTGATTAACTAATTGATTGATTGCCTAACTGGTCTGTTGAGACCCAAGAACTAGATGTAAACTGCTTTGCAGCCCCTGTTAGAAGACAGCCTTGTCTTTTTCCTATGACTGTGTATTTTTTGATTAACACTGTTTAAAAATGCTTGGACTATCATGTTTTTGAGGTTAGACGCCAGTTTTGATACTTGATATTTGTACTGTCAGAATCCTTCTGTTTCTGTACGTTGTTTTTATCTTATGCTTATTTTGCCTTCGCAATAATGTTTTTGGGAATAATTAACTACTACTGTGAGAACATTCCTTGTGTATCAAATTTATTTCTATTAGTAAACACTATATTTTGATGTACAGCTATACATGAGAACAGTGTATATTATATAATGCTTAGCTGGAATAAAATATTCAAATACAAAATACATTATAAAACATGATATAATTTGTGTTAGCGTATCATGTGCCAGAGAAAACAATTATCAAAAATAAATACCAGCATTCAAGGAAAAAGACGTGACATCATGGATTTTTTGTAAAAGAAGGAAGGAGAAAGGGACGTTTTCTGATTCAGGCTTACAATTGTTCTTAGCTAAGGGAAAAGACAACCTCATGCTGGAATGGTGTAAGACAAAAAGCGTTTTTTTCATGCAAAATCTCCCCTCCTCACCTCTGGTCACACCCCCCTCCACAAGGCATGACCTTGAACTTCGGGTCACCAGAAGCCTGGTGTCCACAATGCCCAGCGCTTCCAGGGCTCCTTGTGTATACAGATTTGCAATGTTAACTCTAGAATAATTAGGTATACCTGTGCGCCTGGATTGAGGTTAGGCCTGCTATTATAAGAAACATAAAGGCTACCAAATATAAAGGGGTACTCAAATAACCAATGAGGCAGGACCTTTGGGCAGTCACAAAAAAACATGCATGCCTGCAATTTTATAAAGGTACAGGATTCCCCACCTCGCATGAAAAAAAAATTGATTAACTAATTCCTTGGTGGGGAAGTTCTAACCTTATAAAATATATAAGTGTAACTAAGGTTTCTTAAAAAAGGCTGAATGTAGAAAAATATTTTCGTTAGAATGGTAATAACCCATAACTAACTAATAAACTGACAATTTGTTGTTGTGACGTTTTTATTATTACATTCAGATATGTACTTATAGATGTTTCCATCCACAATCCATAACTCAACTCTTCATAATCCATAGTCAAGACAAATACAAACCATAATAATTAGGTAAGTTAAACAAATTAATGTTTCATTATGAATAATTAGATCAGCCAAACCAAAGCATGTACCTGACAAACATGAATACAAATTATATATATATATATAACCAGTCATAACTAGTATAGTCATAGTGTCTAAATATAGAAACACCCTTAGGTTAAAAGGATAATAAGTCATAACTAACTAATAAACTGATAATCGATAACTCAACCATTAATAGTAATTGATAGTAGGAGCAATACAAACCAGGATAATAAGTAGGTTAAATGAACGAGGGCCATTACTGATTAACTGATAATTAGGTCAGTTGAAAAATAATTACTGATGATGGAATTTTAGGTCATACTACGTCCTAGTTAATACCATGGCAGTACCAATGTTCTGGACCCGGAAGGGTCATTGTAGTCAAAGGAAATAAATTAAGATTGAGGGGGAACAGGGGGGACATGTGTAATTAAGGGTTAATTGGTCAAATGCTAAAATCTTCTTTCTACTTTCCTTCCCTGTCTGTATCTATACAACATGATTAGGTGAATGCCGAAAACCAATAAAAACCATCTATATGTTGCACATTTACTTTTATTACAGGGACTACTGACATTTACTACCGTTCACGATAGCAGTGTTTGGACAAAATGTGTAGTGCTGGCATATTATCTAATACCTCTAGCATCATGGGCAATCCACTGCTTTGATTATTTTGTAGTCCTTTTCATAGTATAATCCAATATTGCTATACAAGAGATAGTGAGGGCAAGCTGGATACATTCTTGCATATTGGCAAACTGTTATTTTTCATGCACAATGAAACTTGCTCAACGTTCACATTTCCAAGTGTCATGTACCTCCTTCTCCTTGCAGCAATTTCCACAAAGTATGCACACTTTTGGAGCTAGTGAAGGTGCCAGCCGCTGAAAGGAAATTACAGAATATCATCCCATATAAAATTGTATAACAATTATAGATGATAATGTAAACTCCCATGAAGAAAGCACTATTTCAGTATATGTCTTTTTCCTGGTTGATTTTTATTCCAGGTGTATTAGGTGTCTTTGTGACACTAGAGAGAGCCATTGGTCTGATACACCCCACCTACCCACTTTCCTCTCATAATAAGTCTCAACAACAGAGAGATTGGCCGGATGGTAATCTTCTGCCTTATTATAGTTGAATTTTGTTTGTCTTACCACTGGAAAGATGTAGTTGGCCATGATTCAGATATTCATTTTTCATAACTAGATGAGCTCATAAAAAGGGCGTTGGAACGCAATGCACACGATTCCCCCAAAGAAAAAAAAAAATTAGGACAAATACAAAAATTCATATGTTATGAACATGTATATTTGGTTACGGTACATAACCAACAAGTAGGGCTATAATAACAGACAGGAAATATTATTATTTGAAGTATTGTATGACTTGGTGATGATTGTTTTCATAAGATTTTGTATATCTCCTTTGAAAAAATAAAAGAGGGATTTTAGAATGTTTATTGCCCATAACATTTATTATTTATTCTAAATACACAAAACCATACTTCCCCAGAAAGACCTATCTGTCCCGCTTTTGTTGAAATAACTTTTATTTCAAAACTATCAACCCCTATTGATATATCACCCTTGGAACTTTGGGAATACATGTGGGCCCGTTTCATGAGAATTGACCATATACGCATTCTATAACGGCGAGTTCCATATCTGTGAACTGATGTAGAACTAGTGCTTTATCCACAGAACTTGTTTTATGATGTCACATCTAAAGGAAGAAGATGGCACATATACCAATAGACTAATGGTACTCCACCTCCAAACTTGTTCTATATTTTGCGCCCGCTCCGAACTCAGTTCCATAAGTGGTTAGTATAAAACATAACAAGTAAATAATGAAGAACAAACATTAATGTGCTCATGAGTAGACGTGGCAAGTACTGAGCTCTCAGCCTATGTAGATAATATTATATAATTTTTTCTTGTTGCTGGGAGGAAGTATGAGTACATATATGTGTATATATGTTGGCATCATTCCTGGGTCGGTTTTAACTCTTGCCTAGCCCTATGCAGCTCAATGTGTGATAAAGTATTCTTCATCTTGTTTAGGTTCTGTGACCTTTGGAACAACAGATCCTGTATTCTACTAAAGGTATTACTCGGCGAGGAATGAATCTGTGACTGTGACAACAACTTAGAGGCTAGGCCAAATTCTTAGTGATAATATCCGGCTTCCCTCAACGGATTTTGTTCAATAATCTTCATAGTCCGAGTCAAGACGTTTTAGTGGATCAATGTGGCCATTTGTGTGGTTATGCGCTTTAGTTTTCTCAAACTTTAAGCTGAATTAGCTTAAAGCTGACATGGCAACTCAGGGGCGTTGCTGGCATTTTCCAAGTGGGGGGGACATATTTTGGTATCTTGGACCTTTTTTCCATATTCATGTATGAAGTGTACAACATCATGGATCATTTTTCAAGTCTAAAAATTAGTTCAAAGATGCCATTATCTTATGTAAAACACTGATGGATTGTAATAGTGTCAGTTTATTTTCTTTGATTAATCGGTTCAAGACATTAAAGTATATTGTTACAAATCACTAACTAGAATCAGAAAGAGGTACAACAATGATTAAATATATATCATAGAAGTATGAGAAAATTTCAAAACATATCTGACCTATGATATAAGAAATTTTATTAATGCAAGGAAAGGTACATAATAGTGGGGTTAAAAACAGGCTCTCGCAATTGTATTACTTCTATTAAAAATAACTTCACCGAGTTGATATGCATAAAATCAGTATGCCCCTCCTGATTTCTATGACTGACCGAGGACAATTTGTATTATGGATATTTAAGGTATAAACAGACAGTTCAGCAGAAAAAATAGGAATTATAACATTTTATTTAAACTTTGCCTCATGAAAGAACATGGTTAAGTGAATCCAAAAAGCAAATAAAAACAATGGGTCACCAGGTTTGAAGTTTGAAACAAATAATTGTGAATTCTAACTGTCCATGCATTACAAGATTCACATGTCTAAATGTTAGAAATCCATTTAAAACAATAATGAAATGTAGTTTCAACGGAACAAGCAGGGACCTTGCACATGGAAATTATTTACTCTTTTATAAACAGTACCAACAAATTAATTTTCCAATAGTGGAATAATACATGTGTCTAAGGATCAATACTCTATTTAACACATCAACACAACATACTTCAATGATACAGTACAATAACACTTATTTTTCTACTTTTGAAAAGGAACTGGCATAATTATGAGAATTATTATCTACCGGTAATATGGACAAACATTCAATGTCCATTGTCAGTCAAATCCATGAAGTACATAATGTACATCTATGGTTGTTTCATATGCACAGGGTTTGTCAATTGGGGCCTAAGTTCTTGAAGAGGTTCAGATTTTCTATTAGATTATAGTTATGGTTGATCCCCACAAAATGGGGTCACTTGGGGCTATTTGGGGGTAACATTTTAAATTCATTAAAACTACTATTCCTTCACATCATCGACTCTACACATGTTTTAAAGTCCACATCAAAACTTGGAAACACTAATCTTAAAATCCTTCCTGGAGCAGACACAATGAAGGAAAGCATAAATTGCCTTGTGTTGCATTCCAATGCCCTTGGATATGATATTGAAAGAAAAATGAATAAAAGCTGTAAATTTCTGTTGAATATTGTACCATTAAAAATAGCTACTAAACTAAGTATATGGATGAAAATTCTGTGTAAAAATAATCTTTTCTCCATATTTTATTGTAGATTATATTTCATGTTTTATAAGAATTTTTCTTGGGCATTGGAATGCAGCAAATAGTGTTAATGTGTCATCATTTTCTGGCACTTCGGCGAACTTTCTAAGAATTTCTATGACTAGGACATTTGAAATATGTTACTTTAAAGTGAACCAGATGGGCATACGTTGGGCATATAAGTAATAATTAGATTATATGGGCTTATTAACAGGGCTTTGGAACACTACGGAAAATATTCCCCATGAGAAAAATTGAATTAGGAGGAATACAAAATATTTTCAGAACATATATTTTTGTCTGGGTACATAGCCAACAGATAGAGGTATAATTTCAAACAGAAAATGTAGTTATTTCAAGTACTGTATGACCTTCTGACTGGTGATAATAGTCGTCAGAAAACTGGGCCTGTTCCATCAGAACTAACCACAGTGTGAGCCACATAATATTGTTATGAAATCACTGCTAATTATAGATACAGACATTGGTGGGAGATCAAAGAGATGAGTATATATATAAATATTTAATTATGAGTTGTTTTACATTGGCATCCTGATTGAGGGCCAGACCAGTGCCAGATCAAGTGGTTGGGACCAGTGCCTCTCAATTCAAATTTCAGAAAATCGCTATTTTCAAGACTCCATAGTGTATCTAAGTTAAACATTTTGAGATAATCATTTTTGTATCTATTATTTCATTTAAGGCCTATTACATTTGAAGGTAAAAGTATAAGGGAAAATAAGAAAAGAAAAGACGCATTATACCCTACCCATGTGTCTTTGTGTGTTGCCTGGGTAATAGGGTAATTTGTTTTTGTAATACTAAAGCATCCTTAAAATGTGTATTTGTGATAAGTTTTAGGGAAATGAGTCACAAGTCGCAAAAATGTTTTTTTTTAAAGTGTTTATTTTACAAGATCTCTTTATTGGAATGTTCTGATTTTTGGAGAGTTTATCAGTTATAGTTATATCGATCGATGTATCAAATTTCAGGACCATGTATGTAGTATATCTCTTCGTCATTATAATGAACTACATTTAGTTACTTACTGTTTATTGCCCCCAAGAAATATTGAAAAAAAATATCTTTCAAAAATGAAAATGTCAAACTTAAAATCTAGAAATACTTATTAGATTATTAGACTGTTTACTACCCTTGGAATCTGCTTGATCACATCTTTTCCAATATAATGATATCTCAAATCTATTTTTTGCGACTTATGACTCATTTTCCTGCAACACATCACATTTGTAATGAGGTTTTCTGATGTAAATGAAGCATACACCATTTAGATTAAAATAAAATTCTACACCCTTGGATCTTTTGTACTTTGTACTAGATATTAGAAGGCTATAGAAATAACATTTTTCAGAGGGCCTTGGACCTTATTTTGAGATGATTTTTTTTAGAGCCTCTGGCTTGGACCTTTTTAAGCTCCCACCAAAAGTGGGGGGGACATGTCCCCCCCGTCCCCCCCGGCAGCGACGCCCCTGCAACTTCTTTTAACCTCAACGTCATGATAACAACATTGTCGGTGTTGGTTGAAGTCACATTAATGCATGCTTCAACGGAATCACAGTCTTTTGACTTATTGTCCTCTGATGCCCGATCATAATGATCATACATAACTATAATGATGATAAAACGATGAAAAAGATTTTGAGTAAAGAAGTCTCAAGTAAAGAATTTATTCATGTATTTGTGATGGCAGATGTAGACCGGATGATGAGAGTAGCAACATTCAACCATTATAATAGAAGTGAGAGATAACTTGGCGTCTCTTGGCCCACATTCAACATCAAATCTATATTTTATGCTTGTATTCATAACTTTTTTAATTTGGCAGTAATCATACATGGCATCGTTGTCAGACGTTCTTCCTGTTACCTGACCTTTCTCGATATTAGTTTAGGAGGTATTAGGGAATGATGGTGTATATTTATTGTGAATATAAATATAGGTATAATTCTCCACCTACCTTTGAGCCACAGTACTTTATGCTAATGTTTATTTGCTGCGGACAGCCAGTCTGTATGCGTTGCTAGGGGTGATTCCCGCGAATTGTATTTGTATTTGCATTGCCTATGTGTCGCTTTGGTGTTTCAGTTTGGAATGGACATTGATATTTTTTGTCGTCCTAACTAGAGCGTTTCACAAAAAAAACCATTATACTCCCATATGTCGATGGAGAGGAGTGGAGGTTTCGGCTTATACAGTATCATATTGCCGTTGGTTAGGGACTACCGTTTACAAAGTATTTAATTTTAGTAAATTCAAATTCTTAATTTTAGAACAAGATTATTACATTTACTTTTCAATTAATATGTTAATGACCTTTAGCCAGTAATTCTCGGTGGGGAACCATTACCTCTCTTTTTCCGCCTCTCTATTTTCAGTATTTACCTGGTTCTTTCAATTGCCGATCTGAATAATATCAAGATTATTACGCAAGACACTTACAAATCATGATATTACTTTGCTATGTATATCAATGCATTATAATATTGCTTTTAGCACGACGAGTCTCTGCTGGTATCCACAGGAGATTGTTATGGTGTGCCCAGGTGAGGTCCAAGTAGTAAATGAAATTAATGCACTTTATTATTGTCCCTCTGTCCGTACAAATACTAAAGGCCACTGATGCATTTTCATTTTGTGCTTGTCCCGGTTGCATTCTGAATGTGAATACTGTAATGGAGCTGATCAGACGACTCTGGGCAGATTGTGCTGTATATGTTCTTCATAATAATTGATATATTACAATAGGCTGTTTTACCGCTCCGCACCTATCGCCACGACGCTAACCTAACCCTATCTCTTAGGGATGCGTTGGTACTTAGCGCCACCCGCAGCAAAAAGAGTTTAAGCGCCAGGCCCCACGCATGCCCAATAAAAAGTACCTGCCCTCTGCCGTCAATCATGAGAACTAGCGTTGAAACGCTTTTTGAAGGAGGCTGATGCATTCTTTTACCCTTTTCACGTCCTCCCATTGCATAAACTTAGGTAAGAAATATATCAGATCGGAACTTCTTAATCCTTAGTCCCGTCAGCCTGACGGTCTCAACGCCTGTCTGGCATTGCCCATGAAATTCGCATGTTTGGAGATGAATAAACGGGATTTGGGCCTCAATTTCACTACTAAGGATGGGAAACTATTTTGCACATGCAACCAGAGTACTTTAGTTTACCAAAGTTAATTCAAATGTTGATGAGAACGATGCGTAAGTCTAATACGTACAGACGGCCGGAGATAGGGTCTCGACCTACGTATCTAGCTCATTACCTAAGCAGCAGCGCAAGACGTGATGACGTATTATGCACAAAAGATAGGGTTAGGTTAGCGTTGGCGGGATAGGTAGGCTTGCTAAATCAGTCTAATAACTATAACTACTACTTATTAGTACCAGTAAGAATGTACCCTTGTGGAGCCTCGCCAGTTTTCCATCTATGATGTTTTTCCTCCTATATCAGTTAGACTGAGATCAGAAAAGTCAAAATATCAGTAGATTTGGCTAACTTTTTAGTCACAAATTGATGAAGATGATTATGTATTTGACACCTGACATTTGTGATGTGTTATAGGAAAATGAGTCACAAGTCACAAAATTGATATTTTTCATAGCGTTCTTTCCACAAGATCTCTTTATCGAAATGTTTCATTTTTAGAGGGTTTAGCACTTATAGTCATATAATTCCATGTAACAATTTTCGGGACATTGTATTAAGTATATTCATGCGCTTTGAAGGCCTTTGTATGGAGTATGATTAGTTACTTTACTGATAATTACCCATCCAGAAACATTGCAAACTTCTTCTTTTTTAAATAAAAACATCAAACATAAAATAAAGAAACACTTGAAATGTCCTTCATGTTTACTATCATTGGAATCAGCTTGATCTCCTCTTTTTAATGTTGGTGATATCTCAAAATCCATATTTTGCGACTTATGACTCATTTTTCTAAAACGGATCACATTTGACATGTATACTTCATAATAGTTTCCCCTGTTTCTCTTTCATTCCAGTACATTACCACATACTCAAAGTAAAACTACTATTATATGCTACTTCAGGAAGCCCTAAGCAGCGTTGCTTCCTATTAGCATGTTTCCTCTTTGGCCCTGATTGGACTGGTTATATGCAAAATAATGGGGTTAAAACAGGGGTTATACAACCGACCCCGCCACCCTAATTGCAGCACATGGTGCTTACAAGTTATTATCAATATTTATAGATATAATTGAAACACAAAAATAGCTTCCAAGTTAGATTTTGAAGGTTTTATTTTCATAAGATTTGTTTCTTAAGTTGTGCAAAAGATGGGTTTATCCATTTCTTCACTTGTCTTTAATTCAAGACATTTTTGTATTTGCTTTAGTGGCGACTACAAAAAGGAGGTCTCAGTTTTGAAACCGTGCTTTGAAGTCTTCCTGTGGGTTCCTGGGTTGGTGGTTTCCGAAACAGTCTTACAATAAGATATTATGACATAAATTTAATAACAATTTTTGCTATTTTTGAAATTGTATTGATATTTGATATTGATATTTGATATTTTTGATATTATGACATGGATTTAATAACAATTTTTGGAACTGAAAATTCTTCTTCTAAATGTATTTATTTCTGAAAGGAGGATTCCAAAAGGGTAAGATGGTGTCTACCCAGAGTAGTAATAATATCTGCAAACAAAAGCACATCGTCTGATCACAAATCCTTGTCGCTTCACGCGCTGAAACAAAAAAAGATATTTCATTGTAACTTGTTACTTGTAATTTAGCATTTCAACTAACAGAACATTCCTACAAAGACATGATGAGGAAAAACATTTACACACATATCATTTCTGCAACTAATGATTCATTTTCCTGTAAACAAATAAATTTCTTCAACATACCCCGGCACGAGTGGTGGTCTCCACACCTTTGTTCTCAGGTTCTTTGCCAGCAACGCTCTCTGGTTCTTTGTCATTCATTTTCTCAACTTCTTTCTGAGCCTTCTTTGCAAGGTCTTCTGAATCCTCCTTTAGAAGTCTGTTTCCGGGATCCTCTTTTGGTTCCTGAGCTGCCTCTTCCTCAATTTGTGTTATGAGATGACTGGAACAGATACGATCAGGGATGTGAAGGTTGGTAATAGGGCTAGCTTACAACCTAAAGCTAGCTATTTGGGCATTCATTCTAAATCATATATATCTCTAAAATTTCAGTCACATCACTAAATCCTTTATGGCTATCACTGAAATATTTATTGATGGAGATGTCACTTATTATTTTCTGATTTTATATCTGTGAGGTTTTGATTAAATTATTTTGTTTCATAAGACAGACATAGTAATAATGGTGTTCTCAACTAAAAGAAAAGAAAAAATACCATGTACATATGTTCAATGCTGTAACAAGTGTAACACTACAATTGAGAAGAGTTAGGCGCCTAACATATATGGGTGAAATCACCAGGAAATGTACAATTTGCCTTCACTAATCCTCTCAAATAACCCAAAGTTAAGACAGAAATCAGGTTCAAAATCCAGTTCAACATAACCAAACAGCCTGCTTAAATCAGAACAATACCAAATATACCCATATTTACCTAGTGTTGACGATTTCTCAGTCAAATTTAGCAGAATTTGCTAAATGTGTTGATTTGTCAATTGTACATTTTCAGAAAATCTGACCCATATCATTCATACATATTCATGTTCAGCAAAACTTAGCAGCAATTACTAAAAATGTAGAGCTGGTAAATAGGTTTGTAGACCTGGCCCATATGTATGACTATGTATACAGTATATGAACAAATATAATATAAATATATGCATTATTTCAAGATAACTTACCCATTGTCTTCTTCATAAAGATAGTACTTGCGGTATGTGTAGGAACCACTTGCAAGCGTGATGACAACTAAAGGTGTGAAACAAATTCATGGATGTTAACTTCAC
This sequence comes from Sthenelais limicola, assembly GCA_942159475.1. NCBI lineage: Eukaryota > Metazoa > Annelida > Polychaeta > Phyllodocida > Sigalionidae > Sthenelais > Sthenelais limicola. Next base: position 107,933,058 of record OW804099.1, read on the forward strand.
AATAAGAATGGGAACAGATGACGTATTCGCCCTGTTGAACCTTGATTCACAATGAACCATGGGATAGTGTAAAATCTTGGCTATAATAGATGTCATACTCTAATGAACATTATGTTCCTAAAAACTCAACTGTAGATGTTATTCATTAAAGACAACTCTGATATTTAACATTTTTACAACAAAACGCCATATCCATTATGGATCTTTCCCGGCAATGCCTCATCTAATATAACTAGAGTAATTATGATGAGTCACAAGTCGCAAAAGTTTTTATTTTTCAAAGCGTTTTTTCCACAAGATCTCTTGATTGAAATGTTCTGATCTTTAGAGTGTTTAGCACTTATAGTCATATAAATCCATGTAACATATTTCGGGACATTGTATTAAATATATCCAGGAACGAAAATTAAAGATTAAAGTAGAAAAATGTCATCCCATATTAGTCTATAACAGTCAGTGATAACTCTAGATCTCGTTTTTTCCCTGTATATATGAGTCACCTTATCTAATATCCTTTCATTCATGGCGATCACGCCTATACTTACTACCGTCAAACTTGACCTCATTTATGTTGCATTCAGATAATTGTCCTCATTCTCAAAATATTGTTACAAATTTCTATTAATAAGTGTCTCTCTTGCATGAATCAATTTGGACTATAAGCTTCGGCCTGGATATCAAGTATTCCAGATAAAAGTTGGAAGTTATTGGTTAGTTCTGTCCCAACTTAAAGCTAGTCTTATTTGTTCCAGATGTGCTTGATCCCTTTCTTCACTCCTTTTCCCAGATTTATCATTCAGAAGATATATTTCCACAAGAGCCTGTCATAACAATATATAAATGGGGCTTTACTCTAATCTGTCCAACAGTCTTTGGAATTTATTTTACTCACCGGTCATCAGCAGGAAATATACACAGATATTCTTCATCTTGCTTCGAATTGGAAAATCTGGAAGTAATGGAAAATATGTTCTATCATTGGAAATAACAGCACAGTTGTAGGGTTGTGGTAAGACAAATATTGACAGAAGAGATAGCCCTAGATGGAAGATTTTGTTCAGTTGTTCTTGCAAAAGGGCTTCTAAAACGTTGTCAGTTGGATTTGGAGGATTTGCCTCAATCCTTTCATGCAATAGTTTTCCTTATTACTCTCGGTGATTAGACTTTAAGGTCTTTGCACCAGCAGAATATTGACATTTTCGGTCATGTCATGTCTTAATATCACTAAATTTAGCAAGAGTATATTTGTCATGATAGCTGAGAATGTCACTTTAAATAAGACCATACTAAGTGCCATGTATATTTCACCTTGCATGATGGTCATTCATACAACGAGGTCATGACAAATAAAATAAATACAAGGAGGTGTTTCCTTAACATATTTGGTACCTCACTTTTGTAGCTCACAACTGTTTGTTTAAGGCAAATTGCGCATTTTCTGAAGGCTCTAACATTGAATTCTACCTTAAGATAAGATAAGATTAGATGATTCTGTATTTGCCATTGTAGGTGTAAAGCTGACAAAGCGGTTGTGAACTTCTCAAATTAGAGTTCTTTCAGTTCATGCCATGCTAGCTTCACATGGCATGAATACAGTCTCTCTAATTGACTACATTATTAGTCTGAACAATAAAATCTCTGTGGATAAAGCCTGGTTATTACATAGTTAAAGAAGTTGAATGGGAGGTTTTCCTTCTAATAATATCAAATGAAATCAATAATGTGAAGGACTATAACTACTCAAAACAAGTAGAACGAGAAAATCATTTCCTGCTAAAAAACTAAAATAAAAACCAATGAATGTTAATCAAATTAAACAGACTATCGTTGTTGCAAGGTGGCGAGCATAACCAAAGGAAGGACATTTTCATTAGATGTTGTTAATTGCCATATACAGTTTAAATCGTGATTATCAATGATTAATTCCCCTTTTAAAATTAAAAACCAATCCGAAAAGCATTACAATAGTATAAATACAATTAAGGAGAGTAGATCCATTTCAGTATTTGGCAAAAGTAACATTGTTTACATTAACACCTGTGAAGCAAATAAGGCTTGAACTCTTCCCATTTGCTGGGGAACCTTCTTAAAGCAATCTTTGATTGCATAAAATGTTTTCTAAATATGAACCTAAAACCAAGAGTCAGCCAACCTCCCTTACAACCATTCTTTTTACATACCTTTACACATCAAATAAAATGACTCATGATATATATAGTATAAGTTTTCCTTAGTGAAATAGTGAGATGTAAGTAAGATAGGCCAGAAGTAATAAAATTAGGCAATGATACAAAATATGAAACTTTATTTTCTCTTGGCAAATGAAACATATCACTGGTATAAAATATCGTCAAGTTAATATTGTTTAAAATATTTTAATTATTATCTTAAATTAAACTGAAATAAGTAAGTCTGTGTAATACGTTGAGCCATGCATTAAAGCAATACAGCTAAAATACAGTAAATTTCTAATAAATGATTTTCAAGTCTAGGTCCAGATGTATTCACCCTTAATCTCAGTTCATGAATGGTAACAGACAACAACTCTCCAGGCTGACATAAGACTATAAAATACCTCTCTACAATCAAGGAGTACAAGATGTACAACTATGATATGATATAGTGGCCCTGTTCTCAGACTTGAGCAGATAAGGAAATCTATTTATTACAAAATCCCATTTTATTGGAACTCCCTTGAGATAAATCTGCATACAGCTGATACTGCCAAAAGCTTCCCAAATTTAATGGAAAAAGCAGCCATTCAGATTGACCAAAACTTCTTATAAATATTAAACTAAAAATTAAGCACTGAAACTCCCCTCATCATAACTTATAACTTATATCCTGATCTCCTGCAACGTATTATCAAAAATGAATACGTCTCTAGATTACCTCGTTTGATGCCTAGGGTACTTTAAACAAATTATCTGTCTTTATATCGTAATTATGCTAGAAAACTCATGCTTATTATACCAACATCATATGTAAACAATAACCGTATAAACTACATTATCTGATAACTTGTATAAGCAATCGAGATTTAAACTCATATTGAAATATTTGATTGTTTATTTCTTCTTGCGCGTAGTGCTGCTTGCACAAACCTAAAACAATACTAATGATTAAACAGATAAATTAATAGTAATTCACTTTCATTCATTCCCAAAAGTGATATTGTTGAGTATTACTGCAGCTTCTTTAAGGCAAGAGAAGGTCTGAAAACCTAATGGATAATCAGCCTCTGAGCAATAGTTAAATGAAGAAAATGTTTTTAAAAGTTTAATCTAAATAGTCCACCTACCACATAATAACTTATTTGTAATAAATTGAGCATTAACATATTTTAAATCTACCAAAAGGTAGCAAGTATCTGTCATAGGTTGGACCATGCCCATAGGCAATACTATTGTAACTTGCCAATTAATGATATCCAAGTCTAAGCGCAATGTTTGTTAACTAAATATCAGAAATAGTTTCACACACTCTAACAGTCCAACTACCTCCCTCTGTACTTACCTTGTCTTGTAGTCAGGTCTGGGTTGATCAATAGCGTCTGGTTCTGAAAACTAGCTTGCCTACATTTATACCCTGACTCTCTCGTTTTATTTAACTTCTTTTCATACAATTAACTGCCAGTTTTAAATTGCCTTAATCAGTGTGCAAACTAACAGACGCAGTTTGCCATTGACGGGAGTTCTTCCTTAGATTTGATCAAAACTCCATAACATCAATCATCTGGCGAGACTGCTTCCAGTTGCTCTGATAAAAAAAAAGCATTTAACTAACAAAAGCTTAAAATTACATTCAGATATGATGCTGGAAATTTCCACCGCTAATGCCCTGGTAAATAAACAGCTGTGGTTGATAGTTGATTTTACAAGGAAGTTTAAAAGATACCTTCTCTATGACCTCTAGCTTGCAGATTCTAGCCTTTGTGTGAGTAGCAATAGGGGAATTCTGTGTACAACTGACAATAAGAAATGGCATTATGCCTCACTTTTGGAAAGTATGAAAGACTGCCTTATTACTAAAATCGTAGAGCACCCGATATTAAATGCTTACGTTTAGGGAAATATGTTGTGAGTCAAGGTAGCCATGGTAGCTCAAATGTTAGGGCACTAGAAATATAATAGGAAGGTTATTGTACAGAGGTAGTAAGACAGCAGCAGTGCTGGTAGTTTGGATGGTAGAGCACCAGACGTGTAATAGGGAGATTGTGGTACAGAGGTAGTTGTACAAGGTAGTTTTGTAGCTCAGTTGGTAGAGCATTAAACATGTGATAGGGAGGTTGTTGTAGACAGGTAGTGAGACAGGACAGTACTGGTAGCTCAAATGGTAGAATTCCTGAAATGTAAAAAATAGATTGTGGTACAGAGGTAAGGATGAAAGGCAGTCCGGGTAGCTCAGATGGCTGGAAATACCAAATTAACGGTAAATAAGTACCTTTACCCCGAAAGCTTCTTTAGAATTAGAGGAAAACAAATTGGTGTTTCCTCAGAAGGATAACATAAACATACAAGAACCAGGAAAAGCAAGACATTTGTTGATCAACAACTATTTAATGTATAGCGAGGAGGGAGCTGGATAACGTTGGTAATTTCCATCTTGGTGGTAAACATAATATGATGTTTTAAGGTGATTGAAATAGACTGAGGCGAAGAAGCTAAAAGAGGGAGAGAGATGGTGGGGGGAAGGGGAGGGGGGTGGGGAGATGGAGGAAGGTACAAGAAAGCATTTTTTTAAGAAATCCTATATCTAATGTAAGCATCACTAACTTAGGACATCCTTCTGACTTTGTATTGTCTAGATATTTGTATCTCACAATAACATACTGAGGCTCCAGGCACTAAATACTGGTATAAATAATGCGTGGGTAATCCCAAAAGGAACTTTATATGGAATTATAGGGAATCTGTATACATGTACCTGACATGTACCTGACAATGTCTAGTACCTATAAGGCCGGACAGTCTTTCACTGCAGCATTTGTTGTTTAGATAATAGTGGTGTTCCAGGGGCTCTACCATACACTTGTAACAGATTGTATGAATTCAAAGGTGTTGCTTAATAAAAGATGATGTTTATTCCTGGTAATATGAACTTATAATTCTACTTATATTCCTACTTGGAATATGGTAGCCAACATAGGAAACATAGGTAAAACAGAAACTACCCTAGGGGTAGCATGTACTAAATAAGAAGATTAAAGAAATACAGTTAGTGGTATGAAACAATGAGATATAACAGAGTACCAAAACAGTGTGGTACTATACAAACAGTTCCTTCGTCTTAAGTCATATGAAACAACTAAAGGACTTAGTTACACCTAGCCTCGACACTTTATTCCTCCAAAGGAAACCAAACCTAACTGTATTGCAACTTCCTATCTTGTAGCCATCTTTGTTTTTAGCTTCATCAACAGGCTTCCCCAACTTTCCCTGGCTAAAAATAGTTGTATGGAATACAACTAAAACACTAAAGAGGCTTTTTCCACCCCAGATACCTTCAGAAACCACATAGGACGTCCTCCATAGAGAGTGGACAGAACTCTACAGAGCAGTAAAGCGGTTGGTAGAACAACAAATTCTGAGAACATATGAGACAAAGGAACTGCTTTTCCCATATCATTATACAGATAATATAAGAAGTGCATACTAAATGAAAGATAATGATGGTAAAACTAATCCAAGGTAATTTCCAAAACATGGCATCAACCAGAAGATATACCTGCTAATAAGAATTACAAACTTTCAAATCAAATCAAAACCATGAGTTCAGATTAAATTGTAACCATCTATGTAAGGCAAATAACGTTATACCATGTATTCTAGAGTAAAGGTAGAATTCTTTTGATTAAGCACGTTTTACATGGAAAATTAGGCATGTATAATAATCAACATATAGGACTCGTTTCTGCACAGACGCATAAATGGGTCAGATTTTCAGAAAATGTACAATTCGCCTTCACCAATCCTCTCAAATAACCCAATTTTAAGACAATAATGAACTTCAAAATGCAGTTTAACATAACAGAAATGATGCTTTAAATCAACGTGATACCAAATATACTCAAATATACCCGATTGTCACCATTTTTCAGCCAAATTTAGGGGCCTTTTCTAAATGTGTAGAGCTGCCAATTGTACATTTTCTGAAAATCTGACCCAAATAAAGAACTTGATCTCCGATCTCAACTCGTCCAATAAGTGCTAAGTAAGGATGACCTAAGAGGTTTAGCTAACATTATGACTTTACACATTTGACGTCCGCATAATTATATCCATACTCAAATTAGAAAATAATTAGAAAATTACTATTACAAAAAAGGTTATGCATCCATGGGGTTTTTCTTTGTAAAAGAATTTAATGAAATTCTGCCTTTCCTTCCTTTCCTTTGTGCCTGGCCCAATACCTCAAACTACTTTATATATGATTTAATTGTTTTGGTTTGATTATTTATCAGGGAATCTGATTGTGTTACTGTAAGTTTTCTTTGCATCTTGTTTATCCACTAACTATTGTGTTATCCCAATAAAGAAAATGGCAGAGGGAAATCTGGTAACTTTGAATTGATAGCCTCAATGACCATTAATTCTGAATATAGTTTAGATAAATCATATATCTTTGCAATAACACCATAGAAAATATTTCGGCCTTTCTGTCACCTAAAGATCTCCAGGCACGCAGGTAATGAGGATCCAGGCACAAAATGCTGGCATGAATAATGAGTGGGTAATTCCAATAGGAAGTTTAGTTTAAAGATAGCATAGATCTACTGGTATTCTAGCTTGTGTATTGACACTTGTATGGGCAGCAATAGGGGACATATATGTGCACAATGAAAAATACCTATATTGATATTATGAGTCATAAATCAGTATGTTAGCATTGTAGCACCATATCAAGCAGAGCAAAGCTGGACCAAAGCAATCCAATTAGTGGCTAATGGATGATACTGATGTGCCTTTTCCCACGCTTGGTTGTTAAGCATAATACAACGTTGGCGGCACTGTCCTGAATGGGTTAAACAATTTACCAGCCCCCTTCCTGCAGCGGAACTCCAAGGGTCATGACTCCTTGGGAAAGGGTAGCTAATTCCCAGATAAAGTCTTTAGGCCATGGAATAAAGGAAATAACTGCAGGGAAAATTGTATCATAAGTTAAGTTAAACCTGGCAGGGGCATAACTTTAGGGGTTGGGATGGTTATATTGGACTTATGGCCACTAAAAACTGGACTAATTAGTCATTGTGCAGTATTAGTTGGAATACAAATATAAATTGGTGTAGTTGTACCTGTACGTTTTGGTGGCAGGTATCGCCTAGGCAGCAGCAGAGCTTACATGCTGCTAGAGACCCCTTGGGATCGATCAATAACCCAACAGGTCCCTCTGACAGTGAACATGTACTGCTAGTTACACATTCAGAGGTTATTAACAAATCTCTAATAAAGGGTGACTTACATGGTCACATATTCTCATCCGCAACCATGAATTATTGTTATTATCAGAGTTCATCGGAATCCATTTATAAAGTCAGTTATTGTGATGTCAGTAAGCCGTAGAAACCATGAAGTAACAGTTAGATACCTGGTGCCAGAAATTATGAAGAATTAGGTATAGGCATAGAAACATACACATTTCCTGAAAGAGGAATGTGTTTTCTTTTAAATGAAATAAAAACAAAAGGAATGAAATGATTTGTACTGATATGGCGAAGAATGGAATGAAACACACTTTTCTCTCCCAACCCCATCCCCTCCCCCCCCCCCCTCTCCCTAAAGCCTCTTCTTCAGTCTCCCACTCCTCTGCATGTAGTTAGGTCCCCCTGGACGTAGGTTGTAGGAAATGACGTAGTATCTCACAAGGGCTTTCCCAGGCTATAAAAAGAGTGTAGAGATCACAATTGAAAAAAGGCTTCAAAATCATATTTTCACCCTAGAAACCACACATAATGTCCTCCAGAGAGGGTGGACAGAACTCTCCAGAGAAGTAAACGGTTTCTAAAACAACAAATTCTGAAAACATGTGAAACAAAGAAATCCCTCTTTTGTACCTCTTTTCGTAGAAATCGCTCTTCCCGTATACTATATAGATTACCCTTAAATTTGTATACATATAATACTTAAAATATCTGTTTACAGATTCCTTTGCCCCCAAGAACATTCCAGATTTTAAAAAAGCCTTCTGATATGATATGAACATTTATCTGTATTAACAAAAATGAATACATACCAATGGTACTGTGTGGAGTTGACACTGATTGATGTCTCTACTTTGTGCAAGCATTCAGCTAGCAAACATCTCAACCAGGCTGGAAACATTTCCATTCCACATTTGTTTACAACATATACCACTACTTCAGTCTAGACTCAAAGCTGATGGAAATCCATTCAAATGCTCATAATACGTCTCAATAACAGAGAGAAGATTGGCCGTCTGGTATTCTTCTGCCTTTTTATTGTTGAATATTTTTCCTCTAAGCCCTGCAAAGATGTATTTGCCCATGATTCACTGACATGAATAATGGGGGAGGGGGGTCAATTCCCAAAGGAAGTTTAGAGATGCCATTTGCCCACCCTCAAGCTATATTATTCTACACACTTATGTATGGAACAATCTATTAGTAATTAGGGGTCTCTGGTCCTGTTTTGTCCCTAAATTGCCCCTGTAACGGACAATCCTACCAGCGGATAGAGTCTGTGGTCAACTCCTAAAGGACTTGGAACGTTGTGGTTAGGAGGGAATAGCCTTATGGACATATGATAGAGAACTCACTATCGCTCGTCCTCTATCACATGCCATAATATAACACAGGGGAGAAGTCATACTTACATAACCCGTCTGTACAAGTTGAATCAATGAAACCTTTTTCAAATAAAGGCCTAATAATGTTGAGTTACAGCTACAATTGACATATTTCTAGAAGGAAAAGATTATTGACTATTATTTGCATATAACTTCTTCAACACAATTATAAGACAGGGGCGATAACATTTAGGTGGTTGCCCACAAACGCACCTTTATCCAAAAAATATGACAAACATAAGGGTCAGATTTTCAGAAAATGTACAATTTGCCTTCACCAATCCTCTCAAATAACCCACATTTAAGACAGAAATGAGGTTCAAAATGCAGTTTAACATAGCAAAATATATACTTTAGATCAATGCGATACCAAATATACTCAGATATACCTGGTAATCATCATTTTTCAGCCTAGTTTAGCAGAATTTACTAAATGTGTAGAGCTGCCAATTGTACATTTTCTGAAAATCTGACCCATAAAGTAATATGTGCATCCTGCTAGTCTATATTCCCACGGTCATAGCTAAATTGAAAATTGTACCTGTTGGTGAATATTCCCACGGTCATAGCTGAATTGGCAATTGTACCTGTTGGTGCATATTCCCACGGTCATGAATCAGTTTTCAAGTCTAGACTAAGTTCAAAGATGCCATTATCTTATGTAAAAAACCGATGACTTACAATAGTGTCAGTTCATTTTCTTTGATTAATCATTTCAAGACATTCAAGTATACAAATCACTAAGTAGAATCAGAAAGAGTAATTATCATAGAAGTATGAGAAAATATCAAAACATATCTAATCTATGATATAAGAACTTTTATCTATGCAAGGGAAGGTACATAATAGCAGGGGTTGAAAACAGGCTCTCGCAATTGTTTCACTTTTTTTCAAGTGAGCTACTTTCCAATTTGTTGGGCTTTGGTAATGGTCAAAACAAAGTTAAATAAGAATTATGTCACACTGGTTGTTAATTCAGGAAAACGGTATTTTAATTTAAAAAATGCATTACCGTTCACAATAGGATTCTATGGAAAAAGGACAATTTTGCCCATCTTTCCAGTACAAAATTAAATGGAATTTAACTTTAATAATGATATATTGCTTTACAAGCAAAACAAGGAAGGGGTTGGGGGTTTGGGGGGTGGGGTTCACCAGCTTTCTGAAAAAACGACATCATGGGGTGATGAGCTAAAAACAGGAGTATTGATAATTTCATATTGTCGATTTTCAAGGCTAAATAATATATTTCAAAATATATTAATACCCTGTTCTTTCACGCATGAGGGCAAACTGATAGCTATGATGGCTATGATCTGAAGAATTTCCAACAGGAATATGGGATTCATCCATCTGAAATCTTGGAAATACTGACAAAATAACAATTTTCTTCACAAACTTCAGTAGTAAATATTGGTGGTCCCTGTTGCGTCCCAAAGTAGACATTTTTACCAATGACAAAATGTCTTTTCCTCTTTGGTACAAGCTATTTCACAAGGTGATCATTGACCAGTGGTCACCATAGCAACTAGACTACAGCATACACAACATGTCTCCTCCCTGCCATGCTGTCTTCTCTTCCTTTCTCTTTCTCCCTCTCCCTTTCCCCCTTCCGCTCGCCCTTCCTGTCCCATTGACCCTCTCTCTCCCCTTGCCCTCCCGCTCCCTCTCACCCTCCTGTTCACCCGCCCTTTCCCGCTCTCCCTCCCTCTCCCGCCCTCTCCCTCTCACCATACCTCCTTCCCTCCCTCTCCCTCTCGACCCCATATTGTTTCATTGGACATATATGTTGGCATAGGAATATATCAAGGGGTACATCTTCTTCCATCAATTGTATTTATTGAATATACACTACTATATCTGTGAAATCACTTGCTTACTGTATTGACACCTAGGGAATGTGCAAAAGACTGAGAATAGCCTAAGAGAGTAGGTATTCCAAAAAGGAAAAGGACATTCCAAAAAGGAAACGGATGTATTCCAAAAAGGAAACGGATGTATTCCAAAAAGAAAAAGGATATTCCAAAAAGGAAAAGGATATTCCAAAAAGGAAAAGGATTTACCAAAAAGAAAAGTCTTGGATATTTGTGATTTTACCTATTTTACATAGATATCCTTTCCGATTGTGGACAAAACAGTCCCTAAGATGAAAATATGTTGAGAACCATTTTTTATGCTTTTTGTTATCACCCAATCATATTCTTTCTCAAGAGAAAGTTTGAAAAAAATATTGTCAATTGTAACTGTTCATGCATGAAGACTTTTTGATATAAAACATACTCATGTCTAAATGTTAGAAATCCATTTAAAACGGAACAAGCAGGGACCTTGCACATAGAAATTATCACCTTTCTATAAAATGCACCAAAGAACGATTTCTCCCATAGAGGAATAGTACATGTGTCTAACGATCAATAATCAATTTAACACAACAACACAACATACTTTGATACAGTATAATAAAACTGATTTGGAAAAGGGACATGGATATGAGAATTATTATCTATCAGCAATATGGATACAAATTCAATGTTCTATGTGAATCAAATCCATATCATATATAATGTACATCTATTGTTGTTTCTTATGTATGGGGTTTGTCAATTGGGTCCTAAGTATATATATATATATTGTATTTTTATTCCGAATCAAACAGTTACATCAATTTTCAGAAAAGGATGCCAACCTCTCCCTGAGGAGGTCTTCCTGGGGGATCCTTGTTTTAATATCTACTATGTGGTAGCAAGATATCGGGATGCATTCATTCCGTCCGATTCAAAGTAATCATTCAATAATTTAAACCCCACCCCGCTCATTTCCCTACATATATATGAGCATGTCCCCAGTACAAAACCCCTATAAACATTCACTATCTACACTATACAGTTAATTAACTTTTATCGATGTATCGATCTTACAATAAGGACTTACATGCCTTTTATAATAATACGTTATTCTTTTGAAAGGTATTCATCAAAGTCACTGAAATAAGTGGTTTTGAGATACTGTCTAAATTGGATTCTTGTCTTTGTAACTTGAATGTTATCTGGGAGATTATTCCATAGATTTGATAACACATAGACGTATGACTTCTTGAAAATTTCATTTTTTGGCTGTGGCACTACCAGCTTTTTTCCTTTCGTTAGACTTCTTAAACCCAGTTTTCTTTTGTCTAAATTTTCTTCGTCTCTTGATCTCAAAAATGCAAGGTCTAATAAGTGGCTGTCTCTCCTTGAAGAGAGTGATGGTAGATTAAGTGATCTGTGTATTTCTCTCGTACTAGTTAATTTTGGTAATTTTAGTATAATTTTGAAAGCTGAATTTTGCAGTGTTTGTAACTTCTTTAACTGTGTTAGTGCCGATGAGCCATAAAACAAGTCTCCGTAATCTTGGGTCTTGGGTCATATGAGGGTTATTTGGGAGTAAAATTTTAAATTCATTGAAACTACTATGTCTTCACATCATCGATTCTACACATGTGTTAAAGTCCACATCAAAATTGGGAACACTAGTCTTAAGATCCCTTTTTGGAGCAGACAAAATGCAGAAAAGCATGAATTGCCTTGTGTTGCATTCCATTGTGTTGCTTTCATGTTTTGTTAGGGTTTTTCTTGGGTGTTGGAACACAGCAATTATTGTTGATGTGTCATCATTGTTTTCTGGTATTTCCATGATATTTTTTTTTAATTTCTACAACCAGGACATGCCAATTAAGGGTGAATTACCATTATTATCTGACCTGGTGATAAAAGTTTTCATAACATTATGTATATCTTCTTTCAAAAAATCCTAGCAGGTTTATTGGCGATAAGATATTTAACATTTATTTCATATACACAAAACCATACCTCCCCAGAAAGCCCTATTTGCGCTGCATCAGTTAATATTACTTTCATCCAAGAACTATCAGCCCCTGTCAATATATCACCCAAGGATGCCTAGGACTGCCTGTGGGCCTGTTTCGTGTAAACTGACCACAGTGTGACACATATATTATGAAATGACTGCTTATTTTAGATACAGACATTGGTGGGAGATCAATGAGATGAGTATATAATTATAGATATTTAATTATGAGTTGTTTTTACATCAGTATCTTGATTGAGGACCAGACCAGTGCCAGATCAAGTGGTTTGGACCAGTGCCTCTCAATTCAAATTTGAGGATATCCCTACTTTTTGAGACTCATTTAGGCTATCTAATTTAAGCACTTAGAGATAATCATATGGTAACTTGTTTTAGTAACACTAAATCATCCTTAAAATGTCTATATGTAATGAAGTGTCCTGATGCAAATGAAGCATACACCTTTTAGATTAAAAATAAAATTCTACAGCCTTGGACCTTTTGTGCTTTATATTAGACTAGCAAAGTACCCGTCCTCTGGACGGTCCCCCTCTCTCCCCACACTTCCCCCTCTTCCTCTTTTCCCTCCCCCTCTTCTCTGACTTTCATACCTGTTTTTCTCTCCCAACCCCATCTCCGATTTCCCTTTTATAATGCTCATTTCCCCTCTTGTACATCCCTGTCATTTAAAAAACAAATTTTTTAATATTTATTTTTTGTACATGTGATGTGTCACAGAAAAATGAGTCACTCCCCCAACCTATTTGAGAGCATCTACTGAAAACTCACATAATATAACAGAAAAGCCCATATCTCAAATTCTGGGAATTTTCAACTATTTTCCTCTCCCGCCCTTTCCCTCCCTCCCTCTTGAACTCTTCTTCCCTCTCCCTCCAGTTGCTAGGGAATCCCACGTTGCCACAGCCGGTGGGAGAGGCATGACGTCAATCTCTTTTACTTTCTAACAGGGGCTTTCCCGTGCTAAAAATAGTTGTATTAAAAAAATGAATGAAAAGGGCTTCAAATCACATTTCCACCCCAAATACCTTCACAAACCACATACGACGACATCCAGAGAGGGGGGACAGACCTCTAAAGATGAGTAAAGTGGTTTGTAAAACAACAAATTCCGAGAACATTCTGGACAAAGAAAACCTTCTTTCTACCATTTCTTTTCTACCTCCTTTCCTAGAAATCGCTCTAGCCGTATATTATATGGATATCAGAAGGCTATAGAATGAAAGTTATTCAGAGGGCCTTGGACCTGATTTTTGGAGGAATTTTTTAGACCCTTGGGCTTGGACCTTTTTAGGCTGCCACCAAAAGTGGGGGGGACATGTCCCCCCCGTCCCCCCGGCAGCGACGCCCCTGAATAGCTGAATTGGAAATTGTATTGGAGGTTGGTGGATTTCAGTGCCCCGTGGTGTCCCTCCTTAGGGTGAGTTGGGGAGGCATGATCTAACTCATAACTATCTTACACTGATGTAACTCCTTGTTAACCTGAATGAAAATGATTCAACAATAAAATAGGAGCTCTCAGCCTAAGCTATTCGGATAAAGAGAGAAATAAGTATTGAGAAAAATTTAATGTATGAAGGGGACGGAATCAGTTTTCACAAATGTTCATCAACATTTCTATAAATAATTTAGTAAATCATTTTGCCAACATTATGGAAAGTTAGATAGAATCATTAATGAAATATGAATGACTCCCTGGGAAGAAAGGGTTAATACTTCTGAAACACAAAAAGAATAACATCCATGTATATTTCAAATGTTTTATTTGCATAGGTTTTGTATGTTGAGGGACTTGAGGTTTGACCATTCCCTCACAGCTAATTGAATTGCTGCACAGTGCTGGACAAACAGGGTGGGCGACCATACAATGTGGGCGATCTTGCATTGGCAACCTTGCATTGGGGGCAACCATGCATTGGGGGCAACCATGCATTGGGGCAACCATGCTTTTGAGGCAACCATGCGTTGGGGGCAACCATGCGTTGGGGGCAACTGTGCATTGGGGTCAACCATGCATTGGGGTCAACCTTGCGTTGGTGGCAACCTTGTGTTGGGCGCAACCGCGCTTTGGGGGCAACCATGCATTGGGGGCAACAGGGTCTTAGGGAAATCAGGCGTTGGGGGCAACAAGGCGTTGGAGACAACTGGGCCTTGGGGCAACCGGGCCTTCGGGGCAACCGGGCCTTCGGGGCAAACGGGCCTGGGTGCAACCGGGCTTGGGGGCAACCAGGCCTTGGGGGAAAACAGGCCTTGGGGCAAATGGGCCTTGGGGGCAACCGAGCCTGGGGGCAACCAGGCCTTGGGGGCAACCGACAACCAGGCCTTGGAGGCAACCCGCAACCAGGCATTGGGGGCAACCAGGCCTTGGGGGCAACCAGGCCTTGGGGGCAACCAGGCCTTGGGGGCAACCAATCGTTGGGGGCAACCAATATTTGGGGGCAACCAAGCGTTGGGGGCACCCATGCATTGGGGGCAATCAAGCAGGGGGCAACCAAGCATCGGGGGCAACCATACATTAAAGGCAATTATACATTGTTGGCAACTATATGTATCTTTACGTTATAGGCACTTATATGTCATGGGCAACCAGGCACTGGGGGCAACTAATATAATTAGATTCCTAATATACTTGAGATTCTATAATTTGTGTTTGTTTCTGCTGGTACTCTAATGTCACTATTTACGTCCTAGAAATGTGCCCCAACTCCAGCCTCCATTTTCCTATCATACATTTGGTTTTCATACAGTCTATCAAAGCATACTGTAAAGAACTCAAATCTTTAGGCCCAAGATCCGACCTATTTAGCCCTGATCATGGTCGGGGCATGCACGCCACACATGGCCTGGCCAGGAGGGAGGGGGAGATGAGCCACTCAGAGCTCACCCCGCCTCCCCCAGCCCGACCCAATTACTGTATCCACTGCTCTGGGTTTATCAAGAGGGGGGAAGGGCTAAGAGGGAGGGGGGCCGGCACGAGCCTTGGGATCTATGAGTAAGGGGTGGGAGGGGGAAGGCTGAGGAGAGGGATCCAACTTGCATGCACTCCATTTATGGTCTCTGCCTGGGGAGCAGAGGTCGGCGTGGGGGCAAGGAAGATCCTCTCTCCCTCAACCAATTAGAGGGAAGGGGAAGAGCCAGTGGAATATTTCCTGGGTTTGATTATATGAATAATTCATGATTTTGGAGTATAAATAAAGTGAAAGACTAGGACCTAGGTACTCGCTGAGTCACCACCGCCTAGGCCGAATCCAGACGAACTACAACCTCGGACTTCTTGTCTCACTTCTTCATCTTACTGAACCTATGGGCTAAAAACCCTTAGACTTCTTTACACTGGCGAACCACTAAGAGACTCAGTTGCTAAGTTGAGCAACAACCCAATCTTCTGACTGGAAGTGAGACATAGCCTAGGCGAGGCAAGATGAGCTGGAAAAGTAGGTGAGTGGAACTCTAAAACTCTGATTGAGCTTATAAATTATACTCATGGGATGTGTGGAGGGTGGATCTGGGCCACTGTATAGGGTTGGGAGAATGATCACACTCAAACACTCATAATACAAGGAGAGTGGGTGAGCAATGTTCGGGGTAAAACTTTGCTAGGCTCTGGGTTCTGTTGGTTATTAGGCAAAGTGCCTAGTGTTTTTAAACTGGCACGTGTCACGCCACTTTACAAGGCAGGCAGCAAGCTGAGCACCTGTAATTACAGGCCTATTTCATGTATTTCCATGCCAGCTAAAATTCTAGAGACCGCAGTTCAACAACAGCTGACGAATTATTTCGAATCTAACAAACTATTTAATAACAATCAATACGGCTTTCGCAAAAACCATTCGATTCAGCAAGCACAAATTGATTTCCTTAATAATATCTATACAAATTTAAATAATAAATTACTAAATAAAATGGTCTTTCTGGATTTCAGTAAGGCCTTCGATACGGTTCATCATCAAATTTTATTAGATAAGCTGCGGTCCTATGGCATTACTGGTATGGAACTCCTCTGGTTCTCCAATTACCTGGAAAACAGGAGGCAATTTGTTACCGTTAATGGTCTTAAATCTAAGGAAGGCGTTATTACATACGGAGTCCCTCAGGGAACCATTTTGGGTCCCATTCTCTTTACTATATATATTAATGACTTATACTCTGTTGTTAAACATGCTGATATTCAGCATTACGCAGATGATACGGTTATTTATTATCATAACATAGACCCTATCTCCCTTCACGCGAACCTTCAAGAAGATCTTAACAATATTTTTGACTGGTGTGGCAGGAATAAGCTGTCTCTCAATACCTCCAAATGCAAAGCAATGTCCTTCTCATTGAGCTTTTTATCGAGGGCGAAATCTCTCAACTCCTCTCTTAGTTTGACTCTGGGTACTGCTCTCCTCGACACCGTTCAGGAATATAAGTATCTTGGATTTATACTTGACGACCTTCTCTCATTTAAACCTCATGTCAGTAAAACCCTCCAGTTAGTTACATCAAAGATCAGATTATTATATAAAGCCAAAAGCTCTCTAACTCAAAAAGCTAAACATGATCTTTATAAATTAGCCATCCTCCCAAATATAGATTACTGTGACTTCATATACGACTCTGCCCCAAAAGCTCTGTTACAGAAGCTCCAATCACAACAAAACCTGGCACTGAGAATTATTTTTAATAAGTCGAAGTATGATAATGTCGATAGAGAGCACGAAACCCTAAATGTCTGGCCACTACAGACACGTAGAGACAAGCACATCCTAGATATGGCCCACTATTTAGCTGAAAATAAGACGAATCTAGATAGTAGGAAACTGCCAACGCGGAGCCATACGGATGGTAAAAGGAATTTAGTTGTTTTAACATCAAAAACCAATAAAGTCATCAATTCTGTCATTGTTAAATGCCAGTCTCGATGGAACTTATTAAAGCCTGTCGCTCACAGGATTGAGGATAGGGCCTCTTTCAGAAAGTATACCCAACAGCTTCTTACACCGTTTTAAATTACCTCGATATTATATGCATTATATTATAACAAGTAAAATAACCTGTGATATTATATGCATTATATTATAACAAGTAAAATAACTTGCTGCCTCGCCTATAAAAAGTGCTCACTCATTTGTATTTGTATTTGATTTTACCCACATGTTTACTTAATAGCAAAGACCACTACCTAGCGTGTTCTTTAGCCTTATTGCTATAAGCTGTGATCCTCGATCACTTGTTAACTCTCGATAATGTCAGTTGATTTCTCACTTAATTAATACCTCATCATGTCCATTAATGTAATTACTCATTTCATAAACTTCTATGTTAGCGTTAAGTTTCACGCGTTTTTTTTGTAACAACATTCGAAGACCATACGTCGGCAGTCATAGGAAGACCTGACTTTTTGCCTCAGAATTGACCGACCCATTGTAGCAACATCCACAATAAAGAATTTTTGAATTTGAATTTGAATTTATAACTCTGTACCTTGTGCCATCTAGTTTTCTTTTTTTTTTCTCTCTCTCTCTCATCAAAGTGTAAAACATGGCGGAAATCAATTGGGATCTCAATGCCGCGGACTTGGCCATGCTTGACAAGGGTCAAAGGAGGGCCAGGTTTGCAGCTATCAAAGAGGTCAGAAGGCGCATGGAACGCCATGGCGCCATGCTAGGAGTAAATGATGGGTCCAATAAGGACACTCTGAGAGAGTGGGTAGATGGGATAAGCAGGGCAAAGGCCTATTGTGTAGCGAATGATACGCTCACTCTAGAGCTTTTGGGAACTCTTGCCAGCGGCCCTCTAGCGAGGTGCGTGGCAGGATTCCTGCAGGTACCGGCCAATAGGACATGGGATCTGGCGAGGGCTGAGATATTCCGCCTCTTCATGAATGAAGAGGAGGAACAGCAGCTGCGAGCAAGGCTCACCGACCTCTATCAGCTCCCATATGAGGATGCGAAGCAATACGGACGCAAGTTCCAGCTAGCGTCTCAGAGGGCTTACAGCGTGGATAACCTTGACCACGAGATAGTCCAAGAGACGTTGGTCAGGAATTTTGTGTTGGGACTCAGGGATGAGCAAATATGTCATGACGTATTTGCTGCTCGCCCTGATACCCTGGCTGAGGCAATAAGACAAGCCTCAGCTGCTGCTCACACCTTCGCTCTGGCAGGGCAACCTACCAGAGGGGAGAGGAAGGATGAACCAATGGAAATTGGGGCTATCCTCCCTAAGAGAATGGCCCCCTCTGGGCCAAATCCTACAGATGCTTCAGATTGGAAGCTAATAGCTGATTTGGAGTCAAAGGTGAATTACCTTACAAAATTGGTAGAGAGGATGGAGACGGGGAAACCATCCAACCCCACAGTGATCGTTCCCCAATCAGGTGCAGCACCCCAGTACCCCTTTCAGACACCCATGTTGCCTATGTATCCCCCATATTTCAACACGTCCTATCCCCCACCCCCGATTGCCAGTTCTCAGGTAGTAAATCACCCAGGGAAAGGGAAGGGGAAGGGAAATGATAATCCAGGACCGGAAAAAAATAAGCAGGGAGGAGGAAAAAGGTTTAGGGGTAAAAATGTCTGTTATGAGTGTGGGAAGGAGGGACACTTCGCAAGAGAATGTTCCCACCGCTATGCACATGTACAGGCTGCAGTGGTGGCGGCCATGCAGATGGCCTCTACCACTCAAAAGCCAGCCAAATATGTTAACCAGGGGGAATAGAAACGCCGGATGAGAGGTTCTGTCTCTCCATCTCAGTGGCGGGGATGGAGATGCGTGCACTCATTGATACCGGCGCGTCAAGGAGTCTAATGCGAGAGGATGTATGGAGAGCCTTTTGCAAAACCCATCATCGGCCTCTCGTATTGACAAAGGGGGAATCTCTTAAATCACTCTCTGGTCATGATCTCAAAACTGAAGGGCAGGCGATAGTTAACTTGGGGGGTAGCTCATTTCCAGTTTATATTGTAAGAAGACTTCACCATGAACTGCTTCTGGGGGATGATGCCTTATTTATATTAGATGCCCAAATTAGCTTCAGAAAAAGAAAGGTAATTTTGGAAGGAAAAAGTTACAGAAGGCAACAAGTGGGTAGTGCAGATCAAGAATTCGCCTCTATCCACACAGAGCCAGAAGCATGGGAAGAAAAATACCCCGCTGTTTTTGGCATAGGAAAACAGGGAAAATTAGGTACCTTTAAAGATGTGAAAATGCACATAGATACTGGAAATGCGCGCCCAATTAATCAACGCCCCTATCGTTTGCCCCTGGCCAAGAGAAAACTTGTACATAAAGAATTAGATGAAATGCTAGAGCTGGGAGTAATAGAACCCAGCAGCTCAGCATGGGGAAGCCAGATATTGTTGGTCCCAAAGAAAGATGGGAGCAATAGACCTTGTGTCGACTTCAGAAAACTAAACTCTGTAAGCAAAAAGGATGCTCATCCACTTCCAAATATTCAAGATATTTTTGACAGTTTAGCAGGATCAACTGTCTTTTCCACCATCAACCTAAAAAGCGGCTACTGGCCAGTAGAGATGGACCCGGATAGCATGGAAAAGACAGCGTTTGTGTGCCATAGGGGCCTATTTCAATTCCGTAGGATGCCTTTTGGACTCACTAACGCACCAGCCGTCTTTCAACGGGCCATGAACAAAATGTTTTCGGAATTTATTGGCAAATTTTGCAGGACTTTCATAGATGATATTGTAATCTATTCCAAATCTGAAGAGGAGCATGATCACCATTTGGCTCTGGTGTTTGATAAATTAGAAGAATACGGAATTACAGTCAAAAAGAGTAAATGTATTTTCAAACAAGAGAAGGTAGATCTCCTCGGCTACCAAGTTTCAAAAGATGGAATTAATTCCCACCCAGATAAATGTAGTGTTATCAGGGATATGCTACCTCCAGAGGATGTGAGCGGAATTCGCTCCTTCCTAGGAATGACTGGGTATTACCGTCAATGTATCCCAGATCATGCTAAGGTAGCTCATCCTTTGGTCAAACTTACCAAAAAGTATGCCAGGTTCGAATGGTTGGAAGAGCAGCAAAGCTCATTTGAAACTCTGAAGGAATTACTAACTTCAGATAGAGTAATGGCGCACCCTCAGTTGGATAAGCCTTATCGTCTCTATAGCGATGCGTGTGATTACGCAATTGGGGCCATATTGGTCCAGTCTGATAGTGAAGGCATAGAGAGGCCAGTTCAGTATCTCTAAACAACTCTCTGGGCCACAACTCAATTAGGCTACGATTGAAAAGGAAGCTTATGCAATTGTGTATGCCTTAAATAAGCTCAGACCTTATCTACAGGGTAGCGAATTCAAAATTTACACTGACCACAAGCCTTTAAAGTCTCTGTTTGTGGGAGAAGTTAAAAACACCAAAATTCAAAGATGGGCAATATTAATTTGGGGCTGGGGAGTTTGGGGCTCCCATTGAATATAGAAAAGGGGCAAACAATATCAGGGCAGATATGCTTTCTCGAATAAAAACAAACCCCAAGAAGGAAGGGCCGACTCTCAGTTCTCTTGAAGTCTGTGCCTTGGAGGAGATAGATGAAATTCCTTGGGAATTTGATTAAACTCGAGAAAGACAAAATACGTTTAGAACAGAGGGAGTTGGAACAATTTCAACAGGGGATGGAGGATGAGGGGGATTACACCATAATTGATGGCATGCTTTTCACTCTCACCCCTCCCCCCGGCAAGCCAGCCTACCCCCGCCTGGTCCTGCCACCCTCAGCTAGGCATAGAGTAGTGAGGCGCGCCCACACTGAAGTAGGCCACCAGGGCATGAGGAAGACCTTAGATAGGATCCAAGAGGCTTATAAATGGCCCACCATGAGAAGAGATACCTATAATGTCTTAATCTGATGCGCTAGGTGTGCTGTAAACAGAGTGGGTAGGGCGCGTGTACCTCCTACTGCGATGCCAATAGCAAAATATCCTGGTCAGATACTCGGAATGGATCTCTGTGGTCCCTTCCCGGTCTCTGATAAAGGTAATAGATACATCTTGACTGTAATAGATCACGCAACGGGCTGGGTAGAAGTCAAACCAATACCCTCCAAAGCAGCTAAAAACATTGCTGATTATCTGGCTAATGAATATGTCCCTAGGTATGGCCCCCCAGAGGTGCTCATCACCGACCGGGGACTAGAATTATGAACCAGCAAGTGGAAGGGTACCTTAAATCCATAGGCACTGAAGTGAGGCATTCTACAGCTTTTCACCCCCAGACAAACAGTAAAATTGAAAGATTTAACAAAACTTTTAAAAATATACTAAGAAAATTCATCAATGCAAGACCAGCAGAGTGGGAGAGCCATTTAGGTCCAACCCTCTGGGCACATAGAGTCTCCACTTCTTGTGTAACTGGTTTTACACCATATTTTTTAACTTTCGGCACCAATCCAAGATATCCCTTTTCTAAAATATTCCCCACTCCAGAGGGAACAGAAGATGCCGTACTCAGTGAGCGCCTACAGGCCTTAACAGATGCGTTCAGAGAAGCTGCTGAGCGCACTGAGGCCAGTAGAGTGGCTAATTATGAGAGATTAAGGGCCAGAGCAAATGCAAAGGATCTAAAAATAGGGGATCATGTGGTGGTGCTATCAGGCACCAGCGCTCCATTGGATCCAAGTGGGATCATGGTTATGTAATAACGGGGATAAGGGGTACCACTCTAACTATGAGGGGACCCCAGGGTGAACGCAGGCGTATAAATAGGGATAGGGTAAAAATGGTATCTGGGGAAAGAGAAATAGAAAGGAAAGAGACATAAGGCTCGGAGACAAGCCCAAAAAGCTCAACAAGTTTGTGTTCCACCACCACCCCCACCCCAGCCTAGGGCAGTGCCCGACACTGTTTATTTACCCATACCAAACATGCCTCCTCCAATTCAGATAGAACAGGAAGACCAAGCGAGAGCAGAGCAACCAGAGGACGAGCACATGCATGTGGAGGACGAGGACCAAGTGCCACGCCCACCTCAACCACAACAAGTGCCATGCCCACCCCAGCAGCGACCGCCGAGGGAGAAGGTGCTAGTACTAGCTTCACCTAAGCCAGTTACATTGCGCCGACCCCTGCCACCAGCCGTTGCTGTGGAGACTGCTCCCCCGCGCACACCACCACCAGGTCCTGTTACAAGGTCAAGGGCAAAAAGAGGGAGGATAGAGACCCCAACCAAGTGCCCTAAACCAAAGGCTTTGACCACCACCTCTGAATGCACTGAAAAGAGGATCAAAGTGTTCCACCCTCTAGGCTCTACTAAGAGGGAAAGGCCTGACTCCTCACCAAACCCAGCCACGCCCACTTCACCCGTGCAGAGGCCGAGGAAGCTGCCCTGTATACCCCCACCATCGCCACCACCATCACCACCACCTACACCCCCACCCCCACCGTCACCTCCACCACAGCCCCAACCATGGGAGTTCGACCCAGGGGCACCACCAGTGACGGACTTCTCTCAACCTACACCTTCCAGTCCCTCCTCATAATCACCCTGGCTATGATGGCTAATGGCGATTTGTTTGAGGAGGAAGGGGTGTTGGTGTATGAGGAGGGGGAGGTCAGAGCCCTGACCGCGACTTGGACAACAGTGATTGTTCTACACCCCCCCACGCCCCCTCCTGTCAGTGCTTGGGTCTCCGTCCTAAGAAGACGAATTGGAGAACTCAGACAGGCGGAGGTTGTGGGAGACAGAGATGTCAGTGCCTGGGAGGAGCACATGGGTTTCCTCCAGGCAGAGATTCCAACACCAGTCCAACAAGACACCCGAAGGAAGAGAGGCCTATTCAATTTTGTGGGCTCGCTAAGCCGTGCCTTGTTTGGCACCGCTACTGTAGGACAGGTGAACAAATTAAGATCTGCAGTACAAGAAGCTCAGGCTAGCGAGAGCGCATTGGCCCATTGTCAGGAAGAGATGGTGTAGGTGTTGAATCAGACAAGGCTCTACATGACAGAGAACCGCATGGGCATCGCGCAGCTCCAAGCTGCAGCAAGTAACATCTCCCGCCAAGTGGCAGACATTCTAACACAGTTAAATGGTTTCAGTAAAGATATTCACAGGATTCATATGAAAAGGGAAGTGGATATTCTATTGCAGCGAGTGAGTTGGGCGGTGGAAAATTACCACCGTCAAAACGAATTATTTTATCGCCAGCGCATTCAACTGGAAAGGGGATTCTTAACAGACCAGATTTTACCACTGGCCTACTTATCAGAAATATTGTCTAAATTACAAGAAGGGAAACATTACACCCCACAAGATAACCGCTGGTATTATAGACACCTGAACGTTCGACTATTATTAGACGGCGAACAGGAGCTAATATACCAGGCAGTAATTCCGGCAGTTTCAGGCACTCAATTTTTACACTATAGAGGACGTTTTCGGGGTTATTGTTTTTAGATTTCTGCGTCCTGTGTCATGACTTCTGGTCTTCAAATTACTATGATCAACATTTTCTGGATTCTGGGCTAGGTGGTAGGCAATCTCAACTATATGTATTTTTCTATTTATATTCATGATTTTGTGTTCATCATCTACGTTTTGAAATCTATTTTTATCAAATATTGTCAGTAATGCTGAATTTTGTAAGGATCAAAGTTTATCAAGCATGTGTTTTGGTCCAGATTCATAGATGAAGTCACGAAAATAGAAGTGGGGGATAATAGCCATTTTAAAGAGATTGTTTTCGCTTTTTTGGTCAATGAGTCTTTAGCTTTATAGAGCAGTCGAGTTTTCAATGAAATCTTCTTTATGAGGTTATTTAAATGTGGTTTGAAAGAGAGTGCATTATCCAACAAGAATCCGAGGTACTTGTACTCGGTTACCCTCATTAGGGTCGAGGTACCAATTTTTAGGGGAGAGTTACAGGAACCGTCTTTTTTTGGGGTGATGGAGAAGCTCATGACACTGCACTTGTCTGCATTCAGTGAAATCTTATTTGACTGGCACCAAATTCCTATCTGCTGGAGATCTTCTTGTATCAAAGTGTTCATTACATCATTATTTTTGTGATTCATGAATAAAACTGTGTCGTCAGCATAGTGCTGGACTATTGAGGATTTTACTACGGCGTGGAGGTCATTAATATAAATAGAGAACAGGATGGGTCCCAGGATAGTCCCCTGTGGAACACCATATGTGATTAAACCTTTTTTTGATTCATATCCATTTGCAACCACCGACTGTGTTGCCTCTCAAACAAGTAATTCTCGAACCAGTCAAGCTCGGTATCTCTGATGCCATATACTCCTAACTTTTGAATAAGTGTGTACGATGTACGGTATCAAAAGCTTTTTTGAAATCTAAAAATACTGTAGTGTTAAAAAGTTTATTATTTAATTCTGGGTAAATATCATTTAAAAAATCAATCTGTGCTTGTTGGACAGACCTGTTCCTTCTGAATCCATATTGTTTTTTGTAGAATAACTTATTTTCCTCGAAGTAGTCAGACAGTTGCCTTTGTACTACTTTTTCTAAAATTTTGGAAGGGAGGGAGATACCAGATATTGGTTGATAGTTGTTTGAAGAGTTTTTGGATCCGGCCTTGTGTAGAGGTGTTACTTTTGCCTCTTAAAGGTTTTGAGTACTATTCCTTTTAGGAGGGAGAGGTTAACAACAAATGCCATCTGTGTGGACAGAGCCCGCAGACATGGCTTTAGAATTTTCGCTGGTAGGAATTTGATGCCAGTCTTTTTGTTACTATCTAACTTAACTAGGATCTTTTCAATGTCCTTGGGTAGGACTTGTTGAAAAGAGAAAATCAATTTTTCACGTATGACCCTTTCCGCAACTGGCGCATTTCGTACATTATCAGTGGGTGTGACCGTAAAATTTTGAGGAGGAATAATTTTGTTAGCCAATTCAGGGCCTATATTTAGAAAAAAGATGTTGAATTCAGAACATACCTGATCACCGGTCAACATTGAATCACCATTTTCTAGGGATATTTCCCTATTAGTTTTGACTTTTTCTGGGTTGATGAGCGGTCTCAGTACGTCCCACAATTTTTTTTGGTTTTCCTCTTGTGAGGATAACGTTTTTTTTTATATGTTGGGCTTTGGCCCTCTTGCATTCTTTATTTACCCTTAGTCTTGCCCTTTTTGCACTGGCAAGTAGTTTGGGCTTGAGTTTGCCTCTCTGAAGAGCTTGTCTCTGTCATTCATTAGTTCAGTGATATCATTTGTCATCCATTTTTCTTTGACCCTGACATTTCGAAAAAGTTTTAGAGGACACATTCTGTCTTAATAATGTTCAATTTTTCCTATAAGAAAACTCCCATTCTTCGTCTGGGGTCTCCTTTTGATAAAACTTTGTCCAGTCTAGGTCTTTTAGTATGACATTTAATATCTTCTGATCTAGATGTTTTGTGTTTCTGGCCCAAAAGGTGTCTGTTTTATATTCATTTCTTTTGTTTTTTCTGACTACGAATGTTTGGAAGTGGTCAGATGTGGAGTCTAAAATAACACCCGCCGAGTCAATGTAATTAAAGCTAAATTTGGCTGAAAAATGATGAATACTGGGTATATATCTGAGTACATTTGGTATTGGATTGATTTAAAGTATCTGTTTTGTTATGTTAAACTGTGTTTCGAAGCTCATTTCTGTCTTAAATGGGGGTTATTTGAGAAGATTGGTGAAGGCGATTTGTACATTTTCTGAAAATCTGACCCAGTTACGTTCTGCGTCAAAGTGCAAGCACAAATGCATGAGTATTCATGATTTTGTGATCTCATAGACCGCTCTAATCAATGTTGTGTCAGCCAGAAACATGTACATACTAGTTTCAGAGATGTCTCCGAGGCGGTATGGCATATACATATATGGTCGATTCCAGAAATTTTAGTGCGATATTGAAATTTTTGGTAAAAATAAAAAAATACTTTGATTGTTTTGATACTTTTAAAGAAGAAAGTCTGTACATCGGGCTATATGACTCTCAATTTGCCACAACCTGGATCAATTCTTTTTCAAGATACAAGCCTCCAAATCATTGGAGCCTGGTCAAAGATTCCATACAAATACATACATATGTATGGAACGTTTTTTCACTTCATAAGTCAATTTATTAATAGTTCAGATATAAAGATGCAGACTTTTAATACATTTTCTTGCATATAACTGTTCAAAGCATTAACACCTTTAAATAAACCCCCATAAGTGTATCCAACGAATACACCATTCCATACAAATTCACCATTCTTTTCGAATTCAATGATGTATTCGTATGGAATTGTGTATTTGTTGATACATCCTTTCTGAATAAAATACCTAAATATAAATGAATCAAATAGTAAATCCTTTCACAAGGAGACCATAAGTATTCAAAATTTGTATTTTCCCGAATACACAATTTAATATGAAATCATAGGCGTTGTAACGAATACATAATTCCATACAAATACATCAGTCAAAGTGATTGAAATTCCTTCTTAGGCAAGGAGGAACAACTACTTTTCACTGTTTATTTAGTGGATGCCAAGGCCGACGACATGTTTAATGTCAAAGTTGCAGTAAAGAAGAGGATTTATACTTAAACAGATTTACCTTGGTTAGATGACATTAATAAATATGAATATAAGGCCCTGTAGTGATTTATTCATTAGTAAGACTTATATAAGAGAAATTCCATGAGTATATATGAGCGTTGATGTTGTCATCATTTATACAGGTAGAAAGGTGTAACTATACCTTGGTAAATCAAGTATTTTACTGTGTATTCGTCAGAAACGTGTATATTTGTATGGACTCTTTTCATAAAATTATAATTAACTGATGAAGGGATGATGTTGGAATCATGACATTTGCTCTGGATATTATTTCAATGACCTCAAATGTAAATGCCAAAAAGAGTTGATCAAATATGAAGAGTTTCTTTTTTATAGCAGTTAGAAGATGTATTTGTGGGATCGTTTTATTTTAGCCAAATAACATTTCTCGTCATAATCACGAAAATATAAGCCAATCTGAAACATAAAGAATTGGTATAGATAGGGGCAGATAAGTTCTCTAATATGGAATGTCAAAGTCCATGCAAAAGTAATTGGTCATTTCATTTTGTCTCACTTTTGTGTGTATTTGTATGGAATGGTAAAAAAGAAAATGGTCAATGAATGATATGAAACTCTGTTAACAAATTAAGCTGTATCTAGTATTATGAGGCACGTTCCAAGGAATCCATACATACCATGTGTATGTTAATAAGACCAAAATTGACAACGTTATTAAAAAAACGTGAAAAACATCAAAATCACACTAAAATTTCTGGAATCGACCATATACATCTTCCAAATGTATGGGATTGAATACCTAGCATAGAATATCTGTGTAACAATTCCTTTTTTATCATTAATGTTTACCAGAAATATTCTATACATTACAAAGTTACAAATGTTTCATTACTAGCGATACTAATGTTTCTAGGAAAGTAAAGATTATGCAAAATTAATGTATGTTCATGAATGAATCTGATTCATATTTACCCTCATATGTTCCCATTATATAATGTATACATATTCATTGACCCGACACCTCAATGTTTGTTGTACCTACGCAACCAAGATATTCCCGCGTCCTCGTCACTCTCATACTAGGTGCCGGACGAGTGGGTCGGAAATTTTTCTTATGATCTTCATGGCCATTGGCTCAATGTTAAGATTCCTGCCTTATCTGACAACGACAGTAACATTAACTTGTGGGAACTTATCCCTGTGTGGATTGGTCTCTCAGTGTTCGCGACTCAGCTATCAAATAAGCACCTGGTCTTATATACTGACAATACTCAGGTTTTAACTATGTTGAACAAGGGGAAAAGCTCTAATGACTCCTGCATGTGCTTAATCAGACGTATTTTCTGGACATCCGTCTCTCACAATATATATATTACAGCAAGATACGTAAAACACTCCTCAAAAGATATTAATGGTAAATAACTGTGTTCAATGAAAAAAGAATCATGTTTGGAAATAAAGAAGAAACAACTCACATTCTTCTGTCTAAAATCTTGTAAAACTAAGAATATATGATTTTTCCCCGTTGGCATCGAAAGTGAATTTTGGTTTGGTTTGGTTTTGTTAGTTTCACCTCCGCTAATAGTAATTAAAAGTTAGCAGATATATTGCGGTTTTATTATTTTATTCACAAACAATAACAACAAAGTACCACTGGTGATTGAGGTTTTATTTCTGAAGTCACTTCACAAAGAAAGTATGCCGTTTGTGGATTCAAACTTTTCAACTGTCAAAACACTAAACAACCTCTCCCAGGGAAGAATATCCGAATAACC
The DNA here is from genome assembly GCA_942159475.1 of Sthenelais limicola. NCBI lineage: Eukaryota > Metazoa > Annelida > Polychaeta > Phyllodocida > Sigalionidae > Sthenelais > Sthenelais limicola. Next base: position 107,962,012 of record OW804099.1, read on the forward strand.
ACTAGAGAAAAGCTATCATATCATACCGGGTTATAGGTGTTTGGTCATTGTAAAGTCAAAATGAGTTCTGATCAATTTTATATTCTTTTTTCTTTATTGTAATTGTCACATATCATCATTTACCAAAAAAGCTTTATTAATCACCAACAGTTTTCTGCTTGTAGTCAGGTGCCTTAAGGTCAAAAAAACATGTAACCGTTATTTTTTGGATAAAAGTGCCAAATTTGGTACACATGTAGACAAGGGTATGCCTTTCAATATTTTCCCTTGCAACAAGAAAAAAACCCACTGGAACACCCTCATTCAGCCATTTTTCAAGATGGCTGACCAAATGCAGAATATGACCATATAAGTAAGGTGCATGGAGGGACAGTCACTTCAGATTTGTCCAAAAGTGTTGTTTTTGGTATCAAATGAAAGCTTAGGGTCTAAATAACAATTTTGGTCCAAGTGTCCACCCTTCATCTGACAGGGGGGGTCTCTGAGGGGCTATTATTATAGAGGGCTAACCCCACTTTCAATAATTAAAGGAAAATGTTATACCTTTTTAAATACTAGTCTGATTTGAACATAATTGTTGTCATTAATTTTGGAATGAAGAGACACAACCATATAGTAAATATTCTTTAGCTAGGGGGGCTGGACCCCTTAATTTGGGGGGGGGGGGGGGGTAAGGGAGCTCAACGCACCTCATCAGGTAAGGTGTGAATGTTCTAAGTACTATAGAACATTGATAATAATAATCTACTTGAACAATTCTTGCGTGATTATATTTTCAATGAAGCCACCATATAATATATTTGCATGTAATACTTTGGTAAAGGGGGGAGGCATCTGGACCCCCTATTTCCTGGGGATGGGGGACTGATCCATTATCACAGATAGACCAGAAATGTTTAAACTGTTATAACCTTTGGAATAAATGTCTGATCTGAGCATAACTTGTGTCATCACTTTTGAAATAAAGAGACAGAACCACATTAGTAAGTATTGTTTAGCTAGGTGGGTTCTTAGGTACCCTCAGTTTTGGGGAGGGGGCTCAACCCACCTCAATAGGTAAAGTGTAAATGGTCAAACTATTAGAACATTGGTAATAATTAATTTGAACTTATATTGTGTTATTGTAATTGTAATGATGCCACACTATAATATATTTGCTAGTAATATTATGGTGTGTGTGTGAGGGGAGGGGGGCTCTGGCGGATAAGGCAGAAATGTTTAAACTGTTATAATTTTGGGAATATATGTTTGATCTGGTGTGATTAAGTTTGGGATCAAGGGACAAAATAATATTGATACTTATTGTCCAGCAGGATGGAGTGAGTATCTAGCCCCTAAGCTGTCATTTGATACCATAAAACTAAACTTTTGCTCAACCTTGAAGCGAAAATCAAATTTTGCATTAGTCAGGAACTCCACTAATGCATGTTGAGTGGAATACATTATTATAGCAACCAGTATGAGATAAAATTGTGTGCCCCATTATCTCAGTAGTCAGGTTTCCAACAAGAGGATAGGTTATTGCCTTGTGGACTGCTGACAGCTTTAGGTAGACATCAGGTACTGTGGTATAAGAGGATGGTAGAGTAGGAATGGAAGTTTAATTGCTTCCTGGTGTAATAAATATGTATCTGCTGTTTTACTATTCAAATTTGTAGAAACTGAATAAGCCTTATACCAGTTCCATGTAAGGACACTTGTGCTGTGGTTGAGGAATAATTATGGTCTATGCTATCCAATGCTCCAGCTACAAAGTATATCATTCTTCAGACTAAAAAAGAAAATTGCTGGGTTGAACACGAGATGGCACTGCTATCAGTGACAGAACTTGAGAATGGTCAGGCAATATTGTGGGCAGCTTACCAGGCATCAACCCAGCCTCAAACTTCTGATTCACCTTCTATGGTAGTAATGTTACCACTTTATTTTGAGAAGGCAAACTCACCAGCTATGATCAAGCATGGATTAGTTACTCATTCTTTTGTTTTAGATATTCTTAAATTAGATATTCTTAAAGAAACCACAAACTATCTAAACCCAGAACAGATTCCTCTTCTTGATTGTGATTGTGCCCAATTTTGCTATCAGCAAATACATTCAATGGAATTGACTGGATCTAAATAGCAAAGACAACATGGCAAAGAAAACATGACTGCCCTGAATCGCTTTTGTTGAATACATGAAAATTATGATACTGTTGAAACAACAGAATCATAATTTTAAGATTCATAAGATTGATTGAGGACTTTGGCAAAGGTCAGTATGAATGATTGACTGAGACAAAGGTTATTCATCAAACATTACCACTTATATTCCAGAATGAATTTCTGTTTCTTTTGAAAATACTAGGAGGGTCATGTCGCGAGCCAGTATTTGGGCAAGGTGCTGAGAGCCCAAGACTAATGTAACTTCCCCTGACAGTTGGGGTTGAATTGTCAAAGAAGGCAATTGGTGTCGAGTGTGGTCAACATTGCCAGTGATATCCCAGGTCTGCACTCAGCTGATGACATGCAGCTACAATTCAGATAGTGGATATGTATCCTCCATTTGTGGGAAGACCTACAGCCTAAGAGTAAAGAACTCTGTTGCTGCAGATGTGAAAAAGTAACTTAAGACCCATGCAGGACTTGACTGTCTCAAGGTTGAATTGGTTTAGATACTTTGAAAACTCTACAAGGCATTTCAGGAGTAATGTATTAAGAAGACCATGAAACCTTTATGTAAAAACTGGGGATTTGTCTCAGGCTTATACTTGCACTTACCACAATGATCAAAATGCTTCTGTAATTGTAGTTTTGGCAGCCATATTAGATAAATACTATAAAAATTAAGCACCACAAATTAATGGTTAAAGGAACTAAATATGGTAGATGCATTTATATAATCTGTGATGAGTATCCATGTGTGCTCATAATAAGAACAATAACAATTGTTGAAATCATTACACATTTTTCCCACAATATTTTTATCTCAGGTTCAAATTTAATAATTTCTAGTATGGATACAGGTAATCTTGGTACAATAATGACTTTCTACACCCTGAAAACATAGGTGTAGACACCAAGATCAAGTTTCTAGCACCAATAATAAGGAAGTTATGGGTTATCTATAATTGGTGACATATTCAGTCAGCAGCCATTTTGTTTTTGGCCCACAAAAGCTTATCCCCAACAGTTCCAAAGTGGCACTTGGCTTATTCTTGCTCAGGACATGTTAGACTACCAGAATCCACCATAAAACATCATACATACCATAAAACATGCTCGGCCCCAAAATCCCAGTTTGGCAACTGGACTATTTTGGTAGCCTATTTTGGCAGCCAAAAAACGTCAAAAATTGGTGTTCCAGTGATTTTAATTCTTGTTGCAAGGAAAAATATTCAAAGGTATATGCTTGCCTACATGTGTACCAAATTTGATACTTTTATCCAAAAAATAACGGTTTTTCCCTTAAGGCACCTGACTATTGGCATTCTCTTCAGGAATCAAAGTTCCAACATGGGCATTCATTGACCTTCGATTTCTCAGCAACCCATAAGACTTTTAACAGCTTCCCTTAGATCGGGTTTGCAACAGCAGCAGCATTTGCAGTCAGCCCATATCCCAAATCCCTGAAAACAGAATTATACTTCAGACAGTTGTAATGCTTGATGCAAAATATCTCCTATAAACAAGAAAGATATCTAATGCAATAAGCATGAGATGAATTCTCAAACAACTCCCCCAACTTGCATCATCATAAACCACCCTTGAATCAGCTTGAAGAAGCTTTATGTGTTAAAGGTAAATGAGTCACAAGTCCAAAGAATATACAGTACCAAATGTCGGACAGTGACGACTCAACTATACCTTTGGATTACTACTACGGAGGACATTTACCTACTTTATTAGTAATTGTCCATCTTGAAGTTTTATTTTCAAAAATATAAAAGAAAAACTTCTTAAAATCCACTTGATCTCATCTTTTCAAATATGATAATTACTCGGAAAACCATCATGTGGACATACAAACCTCAAACATGTGAAAGTCTAGCTGTCCTATGTCTAAATATTTGTGTTATACTAATAATATAATATAATATGAGTGATTTAAACTCAGATTAAGTTGTGTATTTATATTGTTTGGAACCGAATGTTATCATATCTAGAGTTGTTTAAAGATCAGTAAATTTATGTGGTCCTACATTTTCTCCCATGAGGCTTCTTTTGTTCCTTGCCACAGCGCTGTCTACTGCCTTCCCCTGGAGAACCTTCATGAGGTTTCTACAAAAAAGAAGACAAGTACATTACATAAAGGGAAGCAGTCCCATATATGAGTGAATTGTGATGAGCCACAGAAAAGTCTCAGAAAATGGATTTTGTGACATCATTATAATTGAATAGACGGGTTCAAGGAGATTGAAATCATAGTAACACTAGCTCCTGATATCTCTTACCTTATTTTAACATTGATATTTTAAATATTTGAAAAAAATGTTTGCAATACTTCTGGGTAGAAATGTACTAGCAATGTAGCTGATAATAGTTTGTATGTTGATCTTAGAAATGCATGGATTTTATTGAATGAAAACTGTCTTGATATTTCGTATGTATTGATGCTACAAATAAAAGCATTTAGTTGCAAAATATGGATTTTGAGATTCGTATTTCGATATGTTAAATTTAACAAAACTAAATAATGAAAATAATTTATCCGTTTTAAAAATATTAGGCATGAGTCGCATAATATGGATTTTTAGATATCACGATATTTGAAAAGATGAGATCAAGCTGATTCCAATAATAGTAAACAGTAGGACATCTAGATCGTATTTCTATATTTTAAATTTGAAAAACAAAATTGAAAAAATCCCAAAACAGTTTGCAATGTTTCTGGATGGGTAATTACCAGTGAAGTACCTAAATATACTCCAAACAAAGGCGTTCAAAAGGCAAGGATATATTATATACAATGTGCTGAAATTTGTTACATGGATTTATATGACTATATGTGCTAAAGCTTAATGTATATAAGAACAATTGAATACAAAGATCTTGTGGAAAAATCTCTTTTAAAAGTATCAATTTTGCGACTTGTGACTCATTTTCCTGTAACCCAGCACATATAGACATGGGTAAATTGGTCACAAAATGTACATCTGTCTTCATTAATCCTTTTAAATAATCCAAATGCAAGATTCAAGTGTGATTTAACATACATTTTTGCATAAAGGAAATAATACATCTTAATATATACTTAGACATAGCAAGTAAGTCATTGTTCAGCCTAATCTATAAGAATCAAAGGAATTTTTAATTTTACTGAGGGACGACCCATGTACGGCAGGCTGTGTAAGTGATATGTTTGCAGTGAGCAAATTTAATGTAAAATAGTGGGGCACTTGTACCTATGTATTTACCAGGAATGTAGAGTACCACAACACAAGTGATGAACTTTGAATAACCACATAGGTGACAGGCCAAATAGTCTAGGAGCCAATTCCTAAAAAGGCGCTATAAACGAGATTCTGTGCCCCCGAAAATGATAGTTAGGCGACTATGATTTTTGTGTGCCCATTGTCCTGGAGGATCAGGATCTGGCACTCGTTAGTCATGTTAGGTGGGACTGACCTTACAGCAGGGGGTCAAAGGTCAAGGTCACACAAAAATAAAGAATTAAAAAATTTGAACCAATTTATCCATATATCTGAATATATTAAAAATAGAAATTTCTCATTTTGCACATATTTGACCAATAATAGGATCTTAACTTTGACCCCATGATTTGACCTCTGACCCCAAGGTGAAGGTCATCCAAGGTCATATATAGTAAAAAATTTAGCCTTTTTCTGAAAGGGACTTCAAAAAGTTTCCATGGTAACCAGTATTTTATTACCATTCATTCACAATATAGTGTATCTGAAAGCCAGTGAATTTCTGAGCCTAGTAGCAAAATTCCGGAGGCCTACACCTAATTTCAAAGTGAGGACAGCAGGGCAAATTTGGTATCTAAGCTACGTAAAACTTAGATATTGGCTTTATAGGGCATTTAGCATCAGAGGATACCTTCAGTCCAATTGTTGTCATAGTCTGATAGACCAATGCAAGAACTCTTCAAATTGGTATTAAAGCATGAAATTTGGTATTGGGAAAGGTTTTGGTATATTTATTCAAATTAGAGGTAGCCCCATTCTGAGAATATATTTTCTTGACTTCTGTTACCATGGTAACATCTTTTTCAATGAAATATCATACTTTCCCTGGAAATATAGGGTTTTAAGATGAAATTGTAAATACATTTATACACAAAGTACTCCATGCAATAGTTCTCTAATTTAGGTAACTATTTCAGACAATTTCATGGTTACTAGGCAATGGTTGGTTGCTAAGCAACTGATAAAAGTCAGAAATAGGTAGGAAATGGCACGTTTTAGGTATATTTACTTGGTTATATCTATGCCAAATGTCCTATATAGTAATATTTTTATTATAAATAACAATTTGAGTGCCGAGCTTCAATTTTTGGAATATTCAAGATGTCTGCCATAAAGTTCTTATAGCAAATGGCCCGATGGAGGGTTCAAACTGATCGAGACCGATCAGAAAACGGGACGAACCCCGAAGGGGTGAGTTCCCGTTTTCTGATCGGTCTCGATCAGTTTGAACCCGGACAGAGTGCCATTTGCTATTTATTACACACTCTATTTGGATGTTAGAAACTAAATTTAACTTGTTTAGCCTATAGTTTAGCTCGAGGAGGCTTAATTCACCGCAATTTGTAAGCCTAAGTTACGCGGTTGGGACGACGTCATTTGTAACAACTTTGTAGGTCAGGCCTATCAATGCGCCAATGAGAGTGTATCTTTTCCCGAACTGCTCACATGTGCCGTTCGAAACAACCGAACTGCACCCCCAAACTGCACCTTTCTAACTGCTCATGTGTGTAATAATGATTTATAAAATACCACTTGACTTATATTTTATGTTCTTTTTATTACATATGACACCATATGTAATGCACTTGTCAATTGTAACACCCCCCACCCACCCACCCCAGGGCTATGGGGGAATTAACTGGGCATTTTGGGAAATATGATGAAATTTCCGACCCCACAGGGCAAGAAATTTGTGTAAATTCCCCGACCCCATGGGGCACATTTTTCACATTATTATTGCCAATACAAATTTTAAAAATGATATAAACCCTTACAGACATTCCCCATCCTGGGGAATGTCCATGATACTATGGCAAACTCAGGGAAATCCTCGCCTGGGTGGGGGCATATTTTCTGGGACATCAAAGAAATCTTAATATCAAATGGATCATAAAATCCTAAAATATGTGACTGACATCCATGTTTTTCTTTTAAAGATAGACCCATTTCTCAAATACTCTTACTTGTTTTCCGTTACTATGGTAGCCTTTTTGTGTGAAATATTGCTTTTTGACTACAATCGTTCCTATAATATGATTTCTTTTCACTGTTGACACAGCTATCAATCAATTTATATCATGTGGATGGTACATTTGATGAAACACATACCACATATTGTGGTGTGATTCTGCTATAATTTAAAGCAACAACCAATATAGCACTAATAAAAATAAGGGATATTTTTGCCATGGTTATTGTCAACATACATAATGAAAGTTCGCAAAATGGTCATACTGGCCTTAATAATTGTTCAAAATTAAAAATTAAAATTTCTCTATTTTCTCTGTTACAAGTGGCAAAAATATAGTTCTGCCCAATTAGTGATGGTATAAGGAGCCATTTCAAAAAATATAAACTCTATCCATCAATCTTGGAGCTTTGTGTTCAGCTCCTGAACCTCACTCCTTATTGCTAAAGGTAGCGAATATAGTGATTAAAGAACTAAATTATATGAGTTATAGTGATCTGAAACCTAGGATAGCTTGCATCATTCCCCTGTAAAGCTTGTATATCAATCATATTGTCTAAACAACAACTTTTTAGTGATAATATTGTGGAATGTAATATAAATTAGGCATTTGTGGTGACTTTTGTGATCATTTTAGATAGCTTCCTAATTGTTCTGGATTTCCAGTATTCCATCCCTAGATAAAAGCATTCTAAAGTTAATCCATGGTTTTCACAGTCCAGCTGACATAAAAATTACTGACTTTTACTGACTAATTATCTTTTTATGGACACAATAATTTAAGTAATGTCAGCAGGTCTAAATAGGCTCTAAATAGGTTGTTGATGGCATGAACATGAGACCTTTGTTCTACATTACTTTCTGCCTCCTTTAGATATTGTTTGCCAATAATTCATGCAGCAATTTTGGGGCATTTTTGTTTTGTGACAGTAAATGAAATTTACTTCCTCACATGCACTGGGTAAAAACATACCATCTATTACTTGTTTTGGCACCTATGTTCACACTATAGTAACATAAAGTTCTTCGGGATACCCTGTTATTCTGTTTTTTATTTTGCTATCTAAGTGCTGTCTGTAGCGGTTCATTTTTCATTTGTTGCATACATGGCAGGGCCAAGTGCCATGCTCTCTGTCAGATGGTCAGCTTGGCCAGATGGAGCCTCCTCCTACTGACCCAGCTTGAACTAAAATGATTTTCATCAGTCTCAGGACCCCTGGACTCCTTCAGAGCTAGTATCACCCATATGCATTGACCTGATTCTGTAGCAGCTCTCACAAGGTTACAGTCATTGTGTCACTGAATCTGGACTAGATGGCTTGGTCTCCCGTTAGGCCTACAGACACTACCTATGCTCTTGGTAAGTGTGGGTTGGAGCCCATCGCACTACCACCTGTGCCATGGAGACTGGCTTTTACTGATTGCGGGAAACCTGCAATTATTTTATACTGGTTAAACCAGATAAAATGCCTGTGGTTCTTCACTCCTCAGTCTGTTGCCCTTCACTCTCTCTCTAGTTTCCTCTCAAATAAACCAGCAAAGAATACACATTATAAGAAATATCTATAATGGAGGAGCTTCTACTGCCCGTAGCTCTATCTTGGGCTTGTTGCCTTGCCATACTTTGCCCTTCTGTCTCACCAAGAATTGTAGCTTTGTGCCCAACAACTTGAACAGGGCTATCAAATGAATAGCCTGACTGGTCTGAATATTGTGATGATCTCTCACAAGGCACAGACTGCTAGTCATCAGGTGACTTCTGCAACAGCTAATATTCATGAATCATATCAGGATGTCTAAATGCATTGAGTATGTCTTATGTTTATATCACATGGCAGGAGGGGAACAATTGTGGCTCCATGCACTAATAAAAGGGGACGTCATCTCCCAACTGAGAAAATTTTAGTACAAGTACCATGAAAAGGTTGGTAAATCAGTGATTGTTTGCTTCATAACTCCCTCTGTGTCGAGGGTGAGCAACTACTTGAATGTATTGCTAGTCAGAGTCATGTTAAGCATATTCTACTAAAATGTGTAGATTTTCATTATGTTTGTGCCAAATATTTCAGTGCTCCTGACCTCAAAACACTGTTTCACACTGTCACTGATAACAATCTCATCAATCATTTAAGATCTGCTGGTCTGTTATCTTTGTTATAGTCTCCTCCAAACCCAACTTTTACCCTCTCCTTACACCTTATTATCTTTCCTCTTTTATTTTCATGTTCGCAGCTGGACTGTGAATTATATCATCCTCCTCATTTCCTCATCTCTTTAACCTTCACTGCAGTGAATATGGCTCCTGTCTGTTGTCATCAGAGAATTAAACAGCTATCACTCACCCCTAACATTTGGCCATACAGTATCTCACCTACAGACATATATGATGAGTACAGCCTTGGGGGCTATTGGCCAATAGAGATGAGGGAAGCATTAGGAATTTCGGGGGCTATTGGCCTATGGAGATGTGGAGGAAGCATTAGCACTGCTCTAAGATTCTGCTACTGGAATTGTTGGCTGAATTGTAGGACTACATTCCAGTCCTACTTCATTGGACATTCGCGTCCAGGCTGATCGCTTATATCAACAAAAATATAATACAATATGTTAGGATGAGCACAGATCAAAACTGCAAGTTCATGGCTTTCCACTGGTTTATTTTGCTTCTAAATCAGTTTTCATTTGTTGTTAAGGTGAATTTGCCTTGTCTGGAACTAAAGATCAAAATGACTGTTGGAGAATTAGATAATGAGGTTGTTTGGCTAAGGGTGGTCTCTTGGCCTAGGAACAAGAGCGAGGGCTTTGCCCGAGCTTTTGTTCCAGCCAAGAGATCATCTGAAACCAAACAACCGAGTTGTCTAATGCCTTTAGTCGACTTTTGTGGAGATGCTACTATCAGCTGGCAAACAAACAAAAAATTAGCATAAAAAGTTGTTTTTGTTATCGTGTGACCATTCCAGTGAATCCCTTAATCCATCCCATACCCAGAAGTCATGTTTAGCAAAATGTAACCAGTAAAAGGGATATGTCTGAAATGGATAGCGACAATGGTGGTGAGCGGCATGAATGCAAGGCAAGCGAGGCGAGCCTTCAAACTAACCCATTTCATTAAATATAATGCCAAAAATTTCTCATGTTTTAGAAAAAGGGTCTGGCAATTTTTCCCCCTGATTCAAGTTTTTGTCCAGATGTGTAGTTCTCTATTAGTAACATGGATGGTAATGATGGCTGAGTATACATACACGCTATGTGCGAAAGTGGGTTGAATGTTAGACCACCTGTGGCAGGCTGTAATGAGAACAGAGCCCTCACAAGCGACCATCTCCAGCATTAGGATCACCCCCAACATCACCACAAAAATCAACTAATGAACAACAATTTACTCAATTATCTCAAGGCTCTTCACCCCCTTGTCAGGGAGTATTCAGTTGTCAATCCCTTCAAGGAGATTATCCAATTAATAGCTCAAGGTCAGGGATCATGACATCCCCAGCTGCCTCAAATAACCTTCACATATAGGATAAGCGGATTTTATGGAATAATTCATACAACCAAGCTGTTTATGTCAGGTAGAAAATCTGATATTCTAGGTTGTCTACCAAACTTGCATAATCCTGGGTGATCTAAAGCAGCAAAAATGACCTTTGTTGTTGTTCTTCCTATGCCAGCAAGAATACACATCATCGCACTTTTCTGACTAAATCCGCAGCTCTTCTAATCTACAAATCCAAAATTCTGCCATTCTTCAGCTATGGTGATATCATCTACCATAACTCCCACCAGGGAAATTTAGACAAACTACAGAAGTTACAAAATAGTGCCCTTAGATCTATTATTCAATCTATTGACCGACGACCGACACTTGAACTCCATAGAGAATTAAAAATCCCATACCTAATTCATAGAAGAAAATACCACCTACAAACTTATGCCTTTCATAGAAGAAATACCAGAGCAAATGCAGCAAAGGTCTTAAAAGTGCCAAGATTCAGAACACAAATAGGTAATAATTCTGTGCTATTTAAAACTGCATCTGCTTGGAATGAACTCCCACCCAGAACCAGAAATATAGCCAATGTAGAAACCTTCAAATTGCTTCAGCATAAAATCCTCAATGAAACTATTAACTAACTTTGTACTATACATGTACTTAACTGCCTGGATCACACTCTGAGTTAGTGACTATCATAGCAACCTTGTTTCACCTATAATTTACTTCAGATCTATTTTTCTGACTACCTTGTATACTTTACTACTCTTTGATGTGGGCCACACTCCTAGTTAGTGACTCTCCCAAACTTAGTACAAACTGTTTTTGGTATTCTGTAATCTATTGTACTGCTCCAGAAATTTGTTCTATTCTATGTGTTTCATGTGGGCATACCACTCAATGATTTGTACTTCTTAACTGCTACTTCAAAAATGACTTTTCATTTGTGTAATCTTGGCTTTATCTTGTGTAAACTGGGTGCATTAGAAGAACCCAGCCATCTGGGATAATGCTAAGGAAATAAAATCTCCAAAAAATAACATCTGCATACCCAGGAATGCTGGTGTGTTTAGGAAGTAGATGTATACAGATGCACATGGTGCCATACTTCCAGAGCCAGATGACAGACAGCATGGTAAGAGTTGAAGCAGGCTCATTCTCATTCAATACCCAATCTCATTCCAAGAGTAGTGAGACTTATGACAGCCATATCAGCCAAGATTGCTCTGCTTAAGGGAGTCAAATGGCAGAAGTTGGTCAAAATAAAAGTATTTGAGTACTTCAGTCAGGTAATTTAGAGGAACACAGCTGATTCAACTAGCCAAGCAGGCAAGCTTGAGAAGAAGCTGAAAAGTGGGTGATACTCCCATTCCCTCATGCTGCCAAGGAGGATGACACCAAGGCCTACCACAGGATAGTTGCTAGTAATGTGGTGGGGCCAGCTGTTCAATCAGTTCTGGAACAGGAAAATGAAAAAAAGATATTCTGATCCATCATATTACAATGCACTTACCACTCTTCCAAATATCCTCTGTATCAGCAATGTTTGAAATTAGCATTTGTGTGGAATGGGTTCGTCACCAGCACCTTAATTCTTAATTGCACCTTAATTCGTAATTGAGTTCATGCACCATACCCCAACCCCCAATATGTTCCATGCAGGCATGCCCTACTCATTGCAGCCTTTTGTGGGAACAGGCCCTCTCCAAAACCCCCAAAATTAAAGAAGTCATTGAATAAGGCTGTGATCAGAATCAAAGAATAGGTATTATATTGGACAGATCTGATTAGAGCCAGTCATGACCTTTCTATTTTCACGGTGAGTGGCTGTTTCAATAGGTCCAGAAAATAGCATTGCAACTGAAAAATTACTTTAGAAAAGAACTTAACCTTGAAGATGACACTAGAAGAATATAAATCCTGAAGGAAAAGCTGGTATTAAACATAGATCTAGCCCTAACTGACATTTGGGGCATGGGTGGTGCTGCACACTTTTAAGAGTATAGCCCCAAAAAACCCTGGTAAATAAACATCACACCAATATGTGGTGTGTTTCAGGAAAATGAGTCATAAGTCGCAAGAAATAGATTTTGAGATATCATTATATTTGAAAAGATGAGATCAAGCTGATTCCAATAATAGTAAACAGTAGGATATCTAATAAGTATTTTTAGATTTTAAGCTTGATATTTACGTTTTTGAAAAAAAAAGTTTCTAATATTTCTGGGGGTCAATAAACAGTAAAGTAACAAAATGTAGTCCATATAAGGACCTTTAAAACGAAAGGTTATATTATATAGATTGTCCTGAGATTTGATACATCGATTGATATAGCTATAAGTGATAAACCCTACAAAAATTAGAACATTCCAATAATATAATCTTGTTAAAAGAACTCTGTGAAAAATATCAATTTTGCGACTTATGACTCATTTTCCTGGAACACGTCACATATTTGGAATATGCACATCAGAAACACAAGAAGAAATGCAAGGTGACAGAGATGAACAGTGGTGATGGTGGTTCAGGGAACTAGGAAGCCACTTGCATTTGCACTTGGTGTGTACAAGAAGAAGAAAAAGAAGAAGAAGAAGGAGTGAGTGAGTGAGATTGGTTGCTTTACGCCCTTATCAACACATTTAATATGGTTATATCAAGGGCGGGAGAGCTGAGATGGAGGCAGTTTATGATCATACCCAGGAAATAGAGATAGAGAAGAAGGGAGAGACAGACAGAAGAAGAAGGAGCTGAGATATGATAATTATTTTGTTTCCATGCTGCAGCCATCTTATATTGTGTACATAATGGCCACCAGGGGGTGACAGAAACTGGTTTTCAGTCTTTTTTGATAACCTTATACTACCTAACAAAATGTGAAAATATCATAAAAGGCACATGTGACATATTCCCAATTACCAAAACATCAAATCAAAATTCAAGTACAGTCTATTGTCCCTAGGTTCAACATCATCTATGGTTGCCTAGCAACCAAAGCACATCCTCTTATAGAGGAAAATTATCATAATTATTCCCTTAGAATATAAGGGTGTCAGATTCTGTGTCTGTATCATATTCCATCGTTTAAAACCCATTTAATGTTCAGATTTCTCTGAACACAGTGTTATATATATGAAAAAAGAGCTCAAGTCCACAAGGAAATGGCATTTTAGAGGTCACTACAATATGGCAGCCATCTTGAATGTTTTAAAAACTGGAGCTCGGCACTAAAATTGTTATTTATAATAAAAATATTACTATATAGGACATTTGGCATAGATATAACCAAGTAAATATACCTAAAACGTGCCATTTCCTACCTATTTCTGACTTTTATCAGTTGCTTAGCAACCAACCATTGCCTAGTAACCATGAAATTGTCTGAAATAGTTACCTAAATTAGAGAACTATTGCATGGAGTACTTTGTGTATAAATGTATTTACAATTTCATCTTAAAACCCTATATTTCCAGGGAAAGTATGATATTTCATTGAAAAAGATGTTACCATGGCAACAGAAGTCAAGAAAATATATTCTCAGAATGGGGCTACCTCTAATTTGAATAAATATACCAAAACCTTTCCCAATACCAAATTTCATGCTTTAATACCAATTTGAAGAGTTCTTGCATTGGTCTATCAGACTATGACAACAATTGGACTGAAGGTATCCTCTGATGCTAAATGCCCTATAAAGCCAATATCTAAGTTTTACCTAGCTTAGATACCAAATTTGCCCTGCCATCCTCACTTTGAAATTAGGTGTAGGCCTCCGGAATTTTGCTACTAGGCTCAGAAATTCACTGGCTTTCAGATACACTATATTGTGAATGAATGGTAATAAAATACTGGTTACCATGGAAACTTTTTGAAGTCCCTTTCAGAAAAAGGCTAAATTTTTTACTATATATGACCTTGGATGACCTTCACCTTGGGGTCAGAGGTCAAATCATGGGATCAAAGTTAAGATCCTATTATTGGTCAAATATGTGCAAAATGAGAAATTTCTATTTTTAATATATTCAGATATATGGATAAATTGGTTCAAATTTTTTTAATTCTTTATTTTTGTGTGACCTTGACCTTTGACCCCCTGCTGTAAGGTCAGTCCCACCTAACATGACTAACGAGTGCCAGATCCTGATCCCTCAGGCCAATGGGCACACAAAAATCATAATCGCCTAACTATCATTTTCGGGGGCACAGAAACCCCCTTTTTTGAGGTTTGGCTCCTAGACTAAAATGCCCCCGAAATCAAGCCACCTTGCCATGAGTGCCCCCCCCCCACCGCAACCATAAGCCCTCCCCCCCAACCATAAGCCCCCCTACATAGTGCCCTATCAGGTTCAAAGATTGAAATGTTTTGGTCCTATAGATGGATTTTTGGTAAACGGAATTGTTAACATTTCTTGAAATTAAGTCTGCAAGTCCCAGGGAGGTTTTGCGTTATGTGTTCACAATGCATCATCACACCTGTAGGTAGGGACACAAGGTAGTTCTACCCATATGAAAGACCATTAGCTTGATGGAGAGAGGTAGTACTAGAGATATTAATACAAGCCAGTATTATGCTGCTATGCCCTGTGACTGACCATTGCCCTGTGAGTGACTATAAGAACACTTTACATTAAGCAACAATAACTATATAAAACATGATCTTACGGTGTAAGATGTAATTGAATATGAGCTGACTTACCCACTTTCCTCACCATGGATCTTGTTGCGAAGATCCTTGCCATTTGCAAATCCACTCGAAAGTGTGATCAGAACTATTAGGTTATAGAGAACCACACATGATTAGATTTAAAATAATATGAATGCATTCAAAATGATTACTGTAGAGAGGCTTACACATAGGATTTATTAACCAAGAAATGATTTCCTAAGTAGTGTAGTGTTGAATACAAGTTATTGAATACAGATATGCTTTTCAAACAGATGATCTGATTCAAATTGAAATCTGTGCTCAAATCAGTGTTTGGGCCTGTTTAAACAGTCAAGATAACACATATACTGTTTTTTGATTACTCACCAACCATCAAAATGACACAAATAAACATGTTCTTCATCTTGCTAAGAATTGACGATTCTGGAAAACAGGAAATATTTCAGGTTGATCTAATTCAGATAACTTTCAACTAAATTCCTAAAACTTTTTCATTTGGCCACAAGCATCAGGAAAGTGGTAGAGTACTTATATCAAGGGATGTTCAATAATCTAACTTCGATCGAGATTCAAGGCATGATGTAGTCAAAGCCACCCTGTTGATAGCCGGATAAAATTTAAAAAGAAATGAATCATATTGTCTACCTACCTTGTGTTGAAGTCAGTCGTCGGTTGAATGTCTCGGCAACCAAATTGGCTATGATCTATATATAGCCATGCCCTCTTTTTGTTTACTTAAAATACCACCTTGAGGATCTGGTTTGGGGAGAGCTACATGGGGTTGCTTTTGTTCAACTGCATTAAAGTTGCATTCTCAACTATTACTGCAAAAACAATCTCGCTGTTTTTTCTCCTATTATGATTTGTAGGAGTGGTTTATTAATACTGTGCTGCTGTTAACAATATACAATAATTGCAGTCAAATCAGCTGAGAGAGAATGGCTGCCAGTGAGTGATATTAAGTCAATACATGAAAGGATTCCAGAGGTCCTCCAATTAGAAATGAGGACGTTTTCGAATCTCTGTAACAAAAACAACTGGACAAAATCATTCAAAATGTTGGTGAAATGAGTTACGAGGGGTGGTAAAAGAATGGAACAAAAAGTAGAAAATGCACTTACATACAGTAAACCTCAAAGCGCCCATCAAAGGGGTCAACACGAAAGGATAGAGGTGGCCGCTGCATACTAGTGCGGTGGATATTCATTTTTGAAAAATACCTTATGATATTGTTCCTTACTTATAAAAGGGCTCTTATTAAAAGTTGTTTACAATCGAGGATTTAGTTCACATACACTTGTCACACATGGTAAATGGCCCTTCTGCCAAGTGACAGGCTATACAATATAACAGGTGACAACTGATTGAACAAGTTCCATTCTAGGTGATAAAGCAATATGATCAATTTAATGATGGAATGAAACAGTTCATGTAAGCATAAGTTGCCTTGACCGGTGTTACATTATGTTACATAATAATAACATAACAATGAGTAACCACTTTATGACTATAATTATCATTAATTATTACTATTAGATTAATATCTCAATTAGGTAACATGTCCATAACCCAGTAAAGTACCATTACCCACGAATTTATTGCAATATTTATGGTAGCATGTAAAGGCTCAGGTAGCACCCTCACCTACTTTAATATTCCTCCAATGACCAATAGCCACATGGGATCAAGTACCCACCTGTATGTTAGACTACAATAAACATTCATTCTAGATCTTAGGATCACTGCCTTGAGACTTCTTTTATATTCTTCTTATTAGTTTACAATAGTTATTTATTTGGTGTCAGGCCTAGCTAGAAGTCATCTGCCTCAGAGACAGGAGGATAGGGAAAAGCAAAGGGGGAGGAAAGGTGCAACTGGAGGGAGAAGAAGTTAGCTAAACTGACATTCTATTAGTGTTGCCAACTATAGTTCAGATGAATATCTCTATCTTTCTCTCTATATCCATATAATATATGGTAAGTGCGATTTCTACAAAAATAGGTACAAAAGCGGGGTTTCTTTGTCTCACATGTTCTGTGGAGGACGTTGTATGTGGTTTTTGAAGGGGTCTGGGGTTAAAATGTCATTACTACGCCATTTCTAGGGGGACCTTACTACATGCAGAGGAGTGGGAGAGTGAAGAAGAGGGGTGGGAGAGGGTGGCGGTATAGGAGAGCGAGAGGGGAGGGAGAGGATGTAGGAGGGGGAGAGTGAAGAAAAGGGAGAGGGTTGGGGAATAGGACAGGGGGAGGGAGAGGGAAAGAAGAGGGGGCAAGAAAAGAGGGGAGGGAGAGGATGTAGGGGAAGGGAAAGAGGGGAAGGAGAGAAAGCGAGGAGAAATTACCGGGCAAGAGTCAGAGATAGGGTAGGGAGAGAAAAATAGGTAGTATAGACGGAGAGAGGGAGAGGGAAACAAGGGAGAGGGAGAAGTGTGGGGAGCGAGGGTGACCGTTCGGAGGCCGGATACTTTGCTAATAGATTTACAGATTTATTGGTATTCGAACATTGATATCTTTTGAGGAACGAATTAGGGTGCATTTCACACACAATCATTGAAGGTCATATACTTATATTTCACAAACACCTATGAATGCACGGTGAAACACATATGATAACTAACCCATTAAATCAAAAGTTCCAGTGGGTTTGGTTTGGGTTTTTAAACCGACTTTACTATGTTTCATGATTCAAAACCATTTTTTTGTAACAATCCAGAAAAATTTCAAATTAATGTGCAGAAACCTTTAAGTATTTAAACTAGATAAACAGCCCCCTTACTGCCATTCCGCTAGGAATAGCTCCGCTTTGTTTCTCAAATCACATGACCGGGGCCCTGACCGAAGGCAGAAACAACGTATATACCAAACCTCCCTATGATCGACCTGTTTTCATGCTTTTTTTTTTGCTGGAACTTTCTAACCGATCCCAGAAGCTGGATCAAGGCAAGGGGAGCAAGGTTCAAATTGAAAAATGTTTCATTTAATGAAAAATTAAAAAGTTATCACTAACCGCATATTTGAAGCAAGGGCTGTTTAAAATGGCCGCCATAACAAAAAGTAGATGATGAGCAACCAGAGAAGAGCCACTGCTGCTCTAAGCCAATCAGATCATGCAAATCGGTCACATGACCATGGGGACAATGACATCATATATAGCGGCAGGTCGGGGAAGCCCTCCGATCAGAAAAACAAAGCTTATAGACTCTTTTTGCAGATAGAAAATCCGGGATTATCATTTATTGCATTAAAAAGGTAACGAGAAACAGAATCGAATCCTATACTCTAAATATCTGCTGTCATCTTATGAGGATCATAAGATCGACAGCAGATCTAGCCAGGCAAAATGCCTGACAACTCTTGGTCTGATTTTGAACGTTGAGTTTAGTAGCTGGGGAACTCGCCGGCCGCGAAGGACGTTTTTGCGACGATTCTTTAATTATTTGGCTAAATATAAAATATAAAAACAATAATAGGGGTACAGATCTTGAAAAATATAACCAAACTACTAAAATAATAATCACTTGCCGGTATACTTTTCTAGATGGTTCTACTTTGTATGCAATATTCAGAGGCAGGTCTACTTCACATTTTACAATAGTGACAATCCTGATCATCCTACTAACTACCACATAAGTTGTTACTTTTCATGTATTTTTAAGTAAGTTCAGGCCAAGCTCCATGTTTTCACTTGAGCTGGCAATCTATTCCACAATGTGGGCCTTGCACATGAAGTGGTTCTTTGTATTTTCCTGAGCTGTGTATGGCATTATGATAAATTTGGTCCATCAGCCTGCCTTGTTTGTCGGGACATATAATTATCTATATAATACATATAACAGAGTGACTTCTGCTAATCAAATAAGTTTGCATTTGCTGAAACACCCAGTACCTAGGGCGCTCCATTTTTATTAGTTTTGATTGGTGGAGATGTCATATGGTGCTAGTCAATGTTGTTGTTTATGGGGTTTCGTTAATGAATGCAATGGCGACGAGCAGACAGCAGTTCATAGAAGATGAAGGTATTTATTGTTGCCTTTGGAATCCAAAAAAGGAAAATTTCGAAATAAATGTTCATAAATAGTTGAAATTTCCTTGAGTGGCCACAAATTAAAAAACTTCATTCTGACTTCCAAGTCCTCATAGAAACAAGAAGACAACACCAGTAACCACCTCAAACCTACGACTCGACGACACAGAGCTTGATATAGTACCAAGTTTCAAATACCTAGGCACAACACTTGACAACAAACTAAATGCTGAAAGATTTCACTAGGTTCCTAAAATATTGTTAAGCACCGCCGCAAAATGCCTAATATAATGATGACCACTGCTAACCTTTATGTAAAACCGACCGTAAAAGGACACCACCATTGTTAACATGTATATGACTTTTGTCACATTTATGACTTTTATGTGAATACAATTTCCAACTGTAACTCTTTATTGTTTCCTATGTTTATCATATTAGACTGAATATAATGAAATGATTTTAGTCACAGTATAGATTATACTAAAAGAACTTAATGGATTCAAGCACAACGAAGAACTCTTACAATCTTACACTTACATACTGATAATAACACCTGCATTGTCTCAGTATAAAACCAAAAGAGAGACAGGGAAAATACCTTATGCTGATGAACTCTGCACTCAGAAGTGCTAAATTGATCTTTTGTTCTTGTAAGGCTTAGTACAGAGCCTGCCACTGCATATAATGTAAACCCTACATTGTAAACCCTAGCCCCTCAGCAAAACCCCTAGTCAACCCCCAAAAGTAGCTAGTCAACCCCAGTAGCTAGGCATACACAGGAAAACCAGGTCTAGTCTCTAGACCTGAGGTGTACTACCTATATTTCTTTTTCAGAAATTTTCTTTGAATTTTTGATCCACTGTAATGTGCTAGGGGCCATCCACAAATGATGTCATGCAATTTTTCGCCATTTTTTACCCCCCTCCCCCCCCCCATGTCACGTTTTGTAACACTGTGCCAGACCCCCCCTTAAAACTGATAAAAAATGACGTCATGTTTGCAGTGCCCCCCCCAGCCCACCTCCCCCTTTTAAAAAAGGTTATCATTAATTAGGTATAACATCATAATTAAATATCCAGACCCCATTATTAGAACTATGATCCACAACATTGAAATCTCTGTATTAAAAATATCCTGAAGTCCCAGAATGTGAATAGGCTACTTTACAAATTCATGTAGTACCATAGCAACTATGGTGGCCTCAATCCTAGCTCAGAGTCAAGGCAGACATGAAAGGCTTTTACACAAGATCAAGTCTGTGTAGTCCCACAGGGGTCAGTTCCATGACCACTTCTCTTCATAATATATATGGTTAGTTTTCACAAATCGGGTACACAGAGGGTATTTTTGGCTAAAAATTTAAATGCATTGAAACTACTTGCCATTTACAGATATCATTGTACATATGATATAATGAAGTTTTCATAACAAAAATTGGGCACACTAATTTTAAAAAACGCATTTTCTAACGTTGCCACCCCAATGCTTTTGGATAGAAATATTGTAGAGGTAATGAGGGTTATTCTTTAAATTTCAATATTTTTGTTTATTATCGTACCATTAAGTTAACGTTTCAAGCTATAGAATAAGATCAAATTGATTTTATTTTGAATTTTTCTATTTCAAGGCACTTTATTTGAAAATCATCTTAACTCTTTGACACCCAAAGTTTAAGGGCATGGCCTTGTTCTAATCCTTGTCAAATATTCTTGATTTCTCAAAATCAATATTTTGGAATTCTTGTAGCAAAAATACATTATTCTCATTATATCCAATTTCATTATCTCAACTGAAATTGTTCTCTTCCAATGTTTTATGTTGCCAGCCCATTAGTGCATCCGGGCCAACCCCAGCTTAAATCAGTCCAATTTAATAGAGAAAAAATGTTAGGTTGAAATTCAAAATTCTATGACATGAACATCTAATTAGATGCTTTAAATTGACAAAGTTTCATTTGATAATCAATAATTGTGTAGACACATTTTTAAAATGAATGTTAGGTTGGCAATGTTTAAACTACCCCAACTTGACCTTTTTTTAATGATTTAGATCAATGAAACAGTTTTTCTGATATGCAATTATTCAATGTTTTTATTCAGAATAAAGTTGTTTGAGATTACATATCAGAAACAAAATCTCACTAGATAATTATTTTTGATCCCTAGCTGAACCCTTTAAAAGTGCATCGGGATGGCAACTTTAAAATTTCCCAAAAGAAAAACTGAATTAAAAGAAATTAGCAATATTTCCAAACACTATATCTTTTATGTATTTATATTTATTTATTTATATTATTTCAGACACATGTTATAATAATTGATGTTTTGTACAATGCTAAGTAAACTCCATTTGACAAAATTATTTTTTCCTCTGCATAAAAGATGGTTATGTGGGTGGATTTCTGGATTTCTGGAAGCTGCATCGATCAGTTTAAAACATATTCATATATAATAAACTGGTTTCCATGAGGGGTTCAGAACCCTGAGTACATGGTTAAAATCAATACTCTGAAGAACCTTCAAAGGTGAGTGACAAAGTCCTTAGATATGTATGAGGAACTTGACTTGCCTACCCTTCACTTTAAAAGATTAAGAGGTGACGTGTACACGCTACTGGACTTGGTTGTAACAGCACATAATGTCAACTGCCTCAAGAACGATCTTGAGGACATGGAAATACCGTCCTTGGCATTGGGACTGGTCTGGCAATGGGTGTGGTACCAGTCATTGTATTGCTACCTCTGTGTAAAATGCATGGGTCTATATCAGGAAAAAATTGCATGACCTCCAACACCAATGGTGCGTAAAGATGAATGGCTGGAATCCATATTAGCAGACATTTTCTATACCAACAGACATGCTGCTAGAGATTTTGTTATATAATATTTATTTACTAAAGGCAGTGTAAGGCTGCCACTCAAGTTACATGACACCAGTTCCTATTGATTTTTTTTTTTTAAAATTCAGTTTAAGGCCAATACATTATTTAAATTATTATAGAAAAAAAACGCAATATTCCTCAGGGATGTTTTCACACAGTGCCATTGTTGAAGTTTGATTTGCAAGAAAACTAGAATCTAGAATGATCTGGATATATCTAGATATAGAGGCCATAGAAGCATGTCCACTAGCCTTTTATTCTAAGGTGTATTTCAAATGAATTTCACTTAGAGCACAAGTTCCCGAGTCACACGGCACCTGCCGTCCGATGCGGGAAAGGTGCCAGAATACTACGTCTGCTGCCTAGATGTACGGGCGTCGCACCAGGACGGCAGTCTTTAGCTTTAACACCTACCGCTGGTCTAGTGTGCCCGGCGGCCGCGCCAGCTTTTTGTACAGCCGTACCAAATGTTTTCGCGCGAGAGGGGCTGCAGAAAAGCTTGCTAATGCTTTTATTTTAACTTGTTTTCCTGACATCCATGGGTGAGGTTTATCAGTAGCCCCAGCGAAGGCCCTAAACATAATGTCACCTGCTATACAATTGTAAAAACATCAAAACACCACCATAGTCGATTAGAGGATATATGGTAGATATTTGTGGCATTTGATTCATGTTTTCATGATTCATGTCTAATCTACATAAAATGTTAAAATAATATCATTGACTTGTGTGCTGTCTGTGACCTATAGTTTGAACCTAGGTCTAAGTGTTAAAGCGAATCCATACCTCCCAGTTATAGCATTGTTCAATTACATGGGGTGTTAGATGAGCGACCTGTAATAAAGCCAAAGTCAAAAGAAAAATTATGAATAGGGTTTCCTTTCGTCTGTAGTTTTCGGTTATTATTCCAAAAGATGTTATGAAGGGAAGCATGGAAAATCTTTGTGCAATAGCGGCAAAGATTCTGGCCTAAGAACTTTGAAAGTATGGTTCACACAGCCTCTTTTTTGCCAAGGAACTCGAATAAAATGGTTATAATCATGTGTGATCATCCAAAATGCAGGTTGTAGAGATCCTAGGCTGGAAAACCAAATGATCCCCGATTGGGAGAATTACTCATATATGAATATGTATTATTTTATAACTGTGCCAAATATGCGTAACGATTACGCGCGGCGGTAACGCATGCCTGCTACTAGTGAGATCCGAATGATGCATATGGTTGAATTCCTTATTTCCTCAGCTTTCTATAGATATAAAGTGTGTGCATTTAAAAGAATATTTAATATGATAGAGTATTTACCAAAGATAATCATTTATTTCTTTTGCTGGAGAATAATGGTAATGGTACAATACATGGAACTTCTTTCATAGGCTCCCTATTGTGCGACTTGTTCTCACCAGGTGGCGGTACCATACTTGTTTTTCACTAGGTGGCGTGACAGGTCACTGCATTGCATTTATAATTTCTTTAACAATAAAGGTACTGCTAATACACTAATGTGGCATTTATACACTATTGATATTGTCCAACAAATACTTATGAATATCATAAGTGATATTCTTCTAGAGTTTATAAGTATAATGTATATGTATGATGTTATATGATGTTGACACCCATATGACTGTACATATGATTGTGCCTAGTCAGCTGGGAGGGTCTAAACTCACCAACCATTGAAATGATTCACACACAGAGGTCTGTGAACATATAGGGCCAGTGCTGATGATAAATGATGAATAAAAGGATGCAACCTATGCTGTTGTACCTTCTAAAAGCTATCTTGGCTGTAGATGTTCAATCTACAATCTACTTCATGGGAATGGTAGAGTAGTAAATTTAAAATAACATATTTTCACAATAACAATTAGCAAATATTTAAGTTTATCCCAAGAAATCTGGGTCCCCCCCCCCGCAATACCCTACATGCCCTAGGCATACTAAAATGTGCAGCCGGTTGTGCAACCAAAGTGCAGCCAGATGTGCAACCCTTGCACAACCAATGTGCAGCCGAATGTGCAGCCAAAGTGCAGCCAAGCTAAAGTGCAGCCAAAGTGCAGCCGGATGTGCAAGGCTGGCTTACACTGGCTGCACTTTTCCCTGAATCCGGATGTAGTCCGTGGCCGTGCAAGGGCTGCGCATCCTAAGTGCATCCGCGCAACCTGGGTTTCCCCGTTACGGTAGTCTTTTTATCAAAAATATAAAAACATGATGTCATACATGATGTGACCCCCCCTCCCCCCATTTCATACCTTGTCATAAAAACTCAACCCCCCTCCCCCCCTAGGGCATGACATCATTTGTGGATGGCCCCCTAGTCATGAAATAAACGAATTTTATTATTATTATTATTATCATTATTATTATTAAATGCACAAAAACAAGTAGACGCCACCATACAATCAGCAAACAACAAACTTTACACCCTGACCCGCATCAGATACATGATCTCAGAACAGACAGCACTCAAAATATACAAAACAATGGTGCTCCCCATCCTAGACTACAACTCCGCCATATACTGCTTTGCTACACAAAAAAACACAACAAAATTAGAACGCATACAAGCGAGAGCAATCAGAATCATAACCCGCTCAAAAAAACATCTCCAACAAAAGAGCAACGCTAGGACTAGACACACTCAAATACAGAAGAGACAGGCATCTTCTCTGCCTCATGTACAAGCGCTCACGGACACAACACACTATGCCCAACACAAACACCAGGATCACATGTAAACAGAGGATGAAGTAGGTGAACTAGATAATAATATAATAAACACAAAATAGACCTTGTGCGATCTCTATGGTACACATTGCCCTTGAGCCAAACAAATCCGCTATGTGCACGCACTGAAATTGCTACCCCATCGGGCAATATGTACCTCTGAGGACACCCTCGTTCAGTGTTGTCTAGGTATTAGACATGTGCAGAACTTTATATAGGTATAAGTCTGCCATTTGGTTTTACCTTTTGTTAATATTATTAGTTACCTTGTATAAGAAATATTCGAACAAATTATGAATAAATGACTTCAGTTGATTTAAAACAGGTTTTATTAGCACTTAATCAGTAAGCTTACTGCAACATCTATTTATTATTTCACAATGATTAATCTGTGAACTTTGGTTTCATTAGCGCAATTTTGAACGCAATTTGAACATTGCGATGCAAATGATTATCAAAAACGTTACATCAAAATGCGTGGTTATTCGCCCACTAGTTGCATGTGTAACTGCTCTGGGAGCTCTGTTACTTCTTCTTGAAGCCGTTTCTCTCCACACAGTCCAGCTTCTTCACAACATTGTTGCCACAACCATCATCCTCAACAGCCTGGAAATAATAAAAACAAACATCATAATTCATTTTAATTCAGGTGCCAGAAACGATAAATACAGGATAACTAACTCGTTGGTTGAAGGATTGTGAATATTGCACGAGTTAGTTATCTGATTTATTATATATGCTTTATATAAGGTAATCAATGTATATTTTGAAATAATATTATCAAATTACAACCTTATAATGATTCTTGATCATGTGTCTTTGTGTATGGGCTAGGCCTATCACTATGCATCACGCTGTTCACAGAGAGGGATAGGCCTATGGTACCCAGTTGAGAAAAATAGCTCATATTAACAAACCAATTTTACACACTTTCACAGGTTTAGATTCTTAAAAAATAAAGTTATACTTTGATAAAGGGTAGACCTTGATAGAAATGAAAGGATTTTAGTTTATTAATTCATTTGAATGAGATATTACATCTCGAGCTGTGTTGAAAGTTATGGCGATCTGCAGATCATGCATTTTGTTGTCATTTGGCCACTGCGGGAAAATCGCTCACATTTTCGAATCAATTTCCAACGTTTTTGAAGCTTTAAATAGTTTTAAAACCACAGTAATGCTTTAACAAAGGATACACTTAAATTAATTTAAAATATTTTAGTTTATTTCCTTAATTTTGATCTTTATTTCACCGTTCTACCTCCCGTTCTGTCTGCGTTAGGCCTAGGCCTACTGTGCGTTGACAACGGTGGCGTGATTCCCCTCAGGTGGGCTTACACGCTCTCATAGGCGCCTTCGGAGCGTGGAGTTGTAGACGGCACAACTCAGAGCGTGGAGTTGTATACGGACACAACAATACGTTGTTTCAACGGCAACGCGTATATAATAAATGCCAATATCGCATTATATAACATTATATAATATTGCACAATGATCTGGCATAAATTATCAATAAATAATACATAAGTTCATACCACATTATGAGTATTTAAATATTCTGAATAAGTCTCTGGGACTCTAGCTAGCTCTACCATCGCACATTTGTTATGGTAGTGTAACTATGCGTTAGATAGCAATACATTTAGTGCGCATTTGTTATAGTAATGCAATGTTAGTTGACATCAATTTTGGCCCTTACTGCTCGCTATGTTAAAATATATCATTCTTTATTTGGTAACGACTGTTGTTATATTCTATATCGCGTGCTGCGTTACTTATGAAATGCGGCCCAGATCCCTTGGAGAATAGTAGTTGTATCACAGATAATGATAGTGCTATGCATAGCCTACAGCAACTGATAAGTTTTGAAACCTTTACATGTGGGCAGTGAAATTTAGTGTGAAATATCAATCAATGGACATGTTTGTTCTCTACCTTATTCTGGTCAAGGCTCCTCTTGTCCCTCACAATGTCCTTGAGACTCTTGACGAGGCGTCTACAAAAGAAACAGCTAATGTTTGAAAGTTGCATTCTCAGCTATTATGACAAAACAAATCTCACCAAATTCACCCATATTAAAACATATATATATATATGACTTGATTTTTCAATATTCTTCTCCTGGTATAGGACTATGCGATAATTTGAAACCCAATCTCTCAGTGACAAATGTGATGTGTTTCAGGAAAATGAGTCATAAGTCGCAAAAAGTAGATTTTGAGATATCGTTATATTTGGAAAAATGAGATCAAGCCGATTCCAATGATAGTAAATAGTCTAATAATCTTATAAGTATTTCTAGATTTTAAGTTTGATATTTTCGTTTTTGAAAAAAAAAGTTTACAATATTTCTGGGGGTCAATAAACAGTAAAGTAACTAAATGTAGTCCATATAAGAACCTTTAAAACGAAAGGATATATTACATAGATTGTCCTGAATTTTGATACATCAATTGATATAGCTATAAGTGATCAACCCACCAAAAATTAGGCATTCCAATCATGTGAAAAAAACACTTTGAAAAGTGACAAAATTGGTGTTTATATATATACCAACTTACCCACTGTCATCGTCCAACCCTGTTGACAGTGCGATGACCACTGTAAATAGAGACAATGACAATGAATGCTGTGAAAAGACTGGCTATCCTGTACATTACTATATTCATGTTATCAATATTTCTGTATTGTTCTTGCAGATCGTGGTTTAGTTTGAATTTAGCAAGATTTACATATCATAATGATCGTACCTGATAATCACAAAGATAGAACCAACTTAGTAAACCTGTCTAACACAATACAGTATTTTGTAGACATTGCTTTTCGTATAATATATAATGCATATATGATTACAACTTTACTGGACATGTCTCATAATAATAATAATCAACAGGCTATGAGATGATTGAAAGAAGTATAAGGATTTTAAAGGTGCATAGTCTGTGTGCATATTAATCCTAATATTATTTAGTATTCTTTTGATTTCTTCAGTGTTAATAGATGCTGGAAACGTATTTAAAAGGATATAATTGTAATATGGAAAGTTGCAAAAAGCAAGATTTTATGATTCATAGGAACTGAATGATCAATACTTTGCTGCTTTTTTTCTGTTTTTACTCAAACATGAGGTCACATTGGCTGAGAGAATAGGGATGCAGCTAAGCAATAATAAGTGACAGTAGCAAAGATTTTGATAAAAAATGTGATGCAGGAAACTGAGGCATAAGTCGCAACAATAGAATTTGAGATACCATTATATTTGAAATGATGAGGTTAAGCCGATTCCAATGATAGTAAACAGTCTAATATCTAAAAAATATTTCTATATTTTAAGTTTGATATTTTCGTTTTTGAAAAAAATAGTTTAAATATTTCTGGGGGTCAATAAACAGTAAAGTGACTAAATGTAGTCCATATGGGGACCTTTAAAACGATAAAATACATAGACTGTCCTGAGATTTGATACATCAATTGATATAACGATGATACTAAACTCCCTAAAAATTAGAACATTCCAGTGAAGTGATCTTGTGAAAAAACACTTTGAAAAATATCAATTTTGCAACTTATGACTCATTTTCCTGAAACGCATCACAAATATAAAATTGTACTGTATTAAGCCATGTAGCTAAAACGAATAGAGAAAATCACCCCAAAACTGTTCATATGACTTATAAAGGAACACTATGATGGTAGCAGGGGTTGGTGCTATAATTTGGAATGTATCTAATCTTTGTTTATTAGTTGACTTACCGGTCATCAAAAGTACGCAAACAAATATGTGCTTCATCTTGCTCAGTAATAACAATTCTGAAGGTGAACAAAATAAATGATTACTATCCTTTACAAATCAAGCACTGTTGGCATCCAAATTGATTGTTAGTCCTGGGCTGGATAAATGAGAAGAACCAATATGGACTAGATAATGTGTTAAAAGTATCCTCAAACTGAACAAATAATTAACCACCTAGTATACATCTTTCAGTACAGTCATTTGGTAGCCACGTGTAGGTGTCTAAGAGGGTGAATCAACACAAAATGTAAAATATTCCTACAAGGAGTTCTTATGAAAAATACATTCAATTTCCTTTTTTTAATGAACTTAGAACCAATACTCTGTTACACATCACATGTACACATGATTATTCTACTTTGATCCGTGGCTAAACAATAAGAACTGGTGAGGTAGATACTTTAACTTCGACCTTTGTTGGTATGTCCTAGAAGATCTAGATTGAACTCCAGTTGGACAGTTTGTGTCAACGTATGCAACTTAGGTTTTAAACTAGAAGTATTGGATATGCTTAATATAGCAGTTGCCATGACTATATTGCATTAAATAACTAGTGGCTTAACACCACTTAACATTAAACCCTAATAATATGCGTTAACAGCACCAAGTTCAATTCATTATTAATCATAATGCCCTTAGCTTACACAAACAGTGAAACACAGAGCTTTGGTTTTGCTAAAGGTAACTGGAAAACCATTCAACCCAGCACACTTGTACCCAATCACAGACTCTGTAGTCACTTACCTTTAGTTGAAGTCAGCTGTAGTTTAAAATGTGATGGTGTACCAACCATTCCCCTCATATATACTCAGTAGACATCTGTTTTTATTATATAACACATTCTACCAAGGAAACCAGTTTGGGGACCGCTAAGAAGTAATTGTGTAGCATTTGCTGGTATTAAAGTGGTTTTGCCTTTTTGCATTGGTCCCAAAGGGGGTATGACGCATGTGAGCATCTGGAAATGACGCAGTTAGATACAGGTCATCAGTGCACTGGATTGTACATTTGGTGGTTATAGGAACCACATTTTCAGCATAGCACAAAGAATAATCTTAATAAATTGAAATCATATTATACCTTTTTGTGTTTTGTTTTAATTTAATTTGTATTCATGATGCTATCAATAAGATAATTTTGTGATGTCTTTAAGAAAATGAATGGCAAGTTCCAAAATTTATATTTGCTAGTGATTTATTGATTTATGACTAAGTAATGCATGAATAAGAGTCAAACTGTTCTAAGATATGAAACTAAAGTACTGGCCTCTTTGATCTAAGTTAAGGTATACCATTGCTATTGTAAAGTTAATGTTATATGGACGTATCTCATGGTACTAGCCCCATCATCATGATTATTTCACCATTGCTTCATGATAAAGACTTTCCTCAATATAATGAACATGTATGTGATAACCTTTCGCTGGTTCTAAATAACAGACCAAAACTTACCTTGCATAAAGAAAGCATGAATAAAAGATAAAGCTACAGTTGATAGAGGATTGTGGTTGGACTGTGTGGATTGCTTTTTGTTAGCGATGGAAAGTCATGCTCGTTTACACTTGAAATGAGATTCACGGAGGCAATATTTGCAAGGATTATCTTTTATTGTTGTTAAAGAAATTGTATTTGCGTAAGAATTTTGGGAGACTTGATATTCTCATGTACACAAGGAAAAAGGCATGACGAGTTATGTTAGCTACGTCGTAGATTTAGTTTGACAAATCTTCTGTCATGAACAGAAGATTTTGACAAAAGTTATTTTCAATGTAACCATTCAAATAATTCATTAGATTGAATTCAATTGAAACACCCATGTGGTTAGTGTATATATTGCCACGGGGTAACACACAAGGGATGGAGGCAATTAAATTAATCAAATTTGATTAATATTTGCAATCAAAGTGTCTAGGGAATAAGCTATTATAAGTTATTGCCACAAGTATACCAAGAGATGAAATAAATAGTGAGAATGGAACGGCATGCTTGACATGAAACGTATCACAAATCTGAAATTTGTCAATAGAAGTTTATTGAAAATAAAACGAACCACCAATATTCGTTAGAGCTATTTTTAGTACATTTACATGTATTATATTTTAATGGTACACATACAATAGAAATATGTTTATTGCACCCCACGTATTGCACCCCTCAAGAGGGATGCACACATACTAATGTGTCATTGTATGTCAATGCAATATCAGTTTAGTAAAAGGGATATGCAATGAAAATATCATAATTGCCAGGGGAGTTTGAAGTTTTCACTTTAGGGAGCAGAAGGAAAATCTGATTTTTTCACGATCTTATTTCATTAAACTGAGTAATGTGAGTTCCAATAATACATGTACGCCATAGGATGACCTTAGAAACAAATATGATCCATTCAATAGAGTCTTTTCAAATGTTCTATATAATGTATGTATAGGAGTGATCTCTAGAGTCTTAGGCAGAAAATTGCTTATGCTGAAAAAGTCTAATTCGGTGAATCTCTAAAATTCTGAAATTTGACGACTCAATAAACAAGGTGCATGCCTTCGTATGTGTGCTTATGGACCCATCAGAAAAGACTCTGTGATGAAGCCTCACCCACCGGCGAAACGCGTAAGAGTCGCATAAATCAATAAAATGCTACAATGAATTTTCTGTGAGGTGTTTTTTAATTGAGTTGAATTCATCTTTCATCTCTAAAAAAAGAAATAAAAAAGTCTGAATCTTCATTCTAACTAAATTCCAACATATTATTATGCTTATTACTCAGTCAATTTATTATCTGCTGAGATAAGAGCATTACATTCTCTGTTCATTACAAACAAATAAATGTATAACTAAAATCATTTTAGAAAAAAAATGTTAAAATAAATAAAAGATATGATATCCTCGTCAACCTAATTTGCCTATTTATATACATATTGGTGAATATATTCCAGTCAAAATAGTACTTTATTCCGTTATAAAACAACTCAAATTATGTCAATTCTGTTAAAAGTGTGTAGTTAATCCAGGTGCAAATTTATCAGGAGCTGGTTCTACATTTGTTTTAACTATGTGAGACTTCAGCAATAAACACCAGTTGGTGAATAACACCAAAAACAAAAGGTGGTAGATAACAGAAAAGTGATTCACCTGATATTGTCGATTTGTTTCCTGAGGCGACATGATTCATTGAATTGTTCGTGTTGGAAGTTTACTCTCATAAAAACAAAAATAACTTTTCCATGACTACCACAGGATGCTAAACTGACATAATCCAGAAGGAAATACATGAAAATTTACCTTGGTTGATGGAATTGTATGGGTTATTATTTGCAGAATATTGAAGTTGGACTCTATAGAGATTCTGATGTAGTCATGGAATTTCCCTGGTTTTAGTCTATAATTAGGTTTACATAGAAATCACTGCTCTGAGGGAATATTTGCCAGGTGCCCTATTTTGTTTTGAAATATAATCACCTTTTTCCGAATAGCAGTGGATTATACAACTTAAAGTCTGTTCATTCAGAACTTATTTTGAACCTGTCATATTAAATATGTACATGATTGAAAACTTTGAAAGCTTGTCATTCTCATTAACATTTTAAGAATAGTTGCCAATAAAAAGTTCATTTAATTCAGTACCAGATCAGAGTTTGTAGATTGGGCTGAGCATGTTAAATCATAAAAATGGCTACATTCATCAGTTTATATTATTCATATCTTATTAACTGTTACATACAAATGTTATCATTATTTTGATCATTAATGATGATAATAATAAAAACAAAATGGATTTAAAAAGACACAAGACCACATCTGAACGAATGAACCGACTGCTAACTCTATTCGATTGAGTGATACAAAACTATTTTTCCTATACGATTATTTGGCCTTTTATATGGCCTTTAATGAAGGAGAAAAAAATAATTACACACATTTTGTTTGATTCCTATAATGCTCATTTATTTGAATAAATACATAGGGTTAAGAAATAAAATGCTAAAATCAAACTGAAGCAGGTTGTGTTCAGTTCAGTTGCCTTGAATTGCTACTCATACATAGTATTACTTATTCAATGTATTCATTCATTGCAATATATGGATATGGTATACATGTATCAATCGACTATGATCATAATTACAATACCTTTTATTTCACACTGTTTTAATTCCGTTGATTCAGTTGTCATTTAAACATTGCTCCATATTGAAGCACACAACATTATATAATGTTATAGTGGATCTGACCCTTAAGGTGCTGTACTCATTCTCTACCTGATTTAATTACCCTAATATCCGTCATGGAGCGCCACTGGTGCCATCATTCATGCCAGGACCCTAACGACGATAACTGTAACTACCCATGCATGTATTCTCACCAAGTTTTACCAGGTTACCTGGTTTTACCAGGTAAAACTTTGACTTGAGTTATAGAATACTATTATATGACATTATATGATAACTAACTCATTAAATCAAATGTTGGTGGGTTTGTTTTGGGTGTTTTTAAACGACCTTATTTCGAAAACAATTTCACATGGTGATATGTTCCATGTTTCAAAAATATTCTGTTATGAGAATCCAGAAAAATGTTTTCTTTTTTTATTCAAAAAAGAATCCAGAAAAACATTCAAATATTTATGAACTAAGTATGTAATAATAGATGATGAGATCAAACTACAACATTCTACAAATCCATTTAGACCAGTTGGTCTATTTTTTTTTGACCAGTTGGTCTAACTAGATGTCCATGAAGGGACAAAAGAGCTGTTAATCGTTAACCTTTCTATGATATTGAGAGATATTTTCTCCCTTATTTAAATCCAAGATGGTGGCGACTTTCGGCCTGAGCACTATGTGCTAAATCTCCATTAGCAGTTTCTGGAATCCAAGATGACAGCACCAGTTCTCATGATATCTCATGATATATCAAAGCAATTAAGTGTATCCCACACACAGTTACATTCTAAAAAGTTTGTACTACAGAAGAATTTTTTTTAAAAAGTTATATTTATTTTATTTTTGAAGTATTTTTTTTTGTTTTTAAACCACTTTTATTCAATCTTTCAACAAAGAACCACTACACTTCTTAGGCGAGTAACATCCTGAAGTACAACTCTGCCCTTTTCCTCACTCATCAGACATAAAAGGATTTCTACGTATTATTTTCGATTACCACTACAAGTATAAAAATAAAGTTGATCTCTGTTTATCTGGCAGTTAAATCTGATATCACGATTTTAATGGACAGAAAGCCCTGATGGAATAACTTTTGTCTGTGGATTACGGCCTTCACCTGCAAGAGGATCCAGTTAATTATTTTCTCACTAATACCACTGTTTTCTATGCCAAAGATGACCACTACAGTTTTAACAATAACAACCCCCTTTCTTAGTAAAAATATTTGCTTTCCATTCTTGGTAGACCTTAAGTGATCCATATCAGATATCATCCTTAATACCTCCTGCCATAATTCTTTGGTCCGCTTACAGCTGGCAGAAAATGTCCTAAACTATCCACTCCCCGACAGTAGGAGCATATTTTTCAGCACCTCATTGCAGGTAACCGTTCTGTGAATAATTCTATATTGTAGGGTTCGGAGCCTCGTTTCCTTAGTAACCAAATATGGGTGGCTGAAAATTTTCTTCCACTCAAAATTCCCAATTTCTTGTTCATTTAAACCTAGGACATTTCTCCACGCATACAGCTTTCCAATTTTTGGTTTTCTTTTTAAAAGTAAGGCATTATACAACACATTGGCACTAGCTGATCTTACATTGACAGGTGTTCCATTAATTACAATCACAATTTTATCATTTACAGGCATTTCTGGTTCACTGTTAATTATATTCCACCATTCGACCGGTATCGCTTTGACGAGGTCTCTCCTGCAGTAGTGGAAAATATCAATGTTATATTCTGTTTTTAATTCCAATAAGGAATTTATGACATCACCAATAACATTTATTCCTTTTCTCTGCCACACTTCGTAGATAAACATTTTACCTTTGTCTTTAATTAATCTGTTGAACCATAACCTCTCCTTACTGATTTCCTCTGCGTTCGCAGGGGTATTACTATAGTAATATTTATTCCATAAATCAAAGATATCACGATAAAAATGATTTAAAGAGGTCCTAGGCTTGAACCTGCAAAGAAAGATACTCTCAACACTTCTTCCCAAGTCTACTTTGAGGGCTTTAAAGTTGTTAGAATTTTTGTTTTCAAGAATAATTTGAATCCACTTGATTCTGTTTGCTTCCACTACTTCTTTAATATTTCTTTGACACAATCCTCCCTTTTCGATCTTTTGTACCAGGAAGTCTGTACTTATCTTGTTTTTAGGGCTCCTCCATATGAATTTAGATATTATTTTTCTATCTCCTTCTGTTTTGTAACCGGGATAGGTACACACGCTAGTGTATATTGAAAGATAGATAAAATAAAAACAT
Organism: Sthenelais limicola; assembly: GCA_942159475.1. Taxonomy (NCBI): domain Eukaryota; kingdom Metazoa; phylum Annelida; class Polychaeta; order Phyllodocida; family Sigalionidae; genus Sthenelais; species Sthenelais limicola. The sequence continues at coordinate 107,997,403 of OW804099.1, forward strand.
TAACCACTAGGACTCTCCCCTTTAGCGTTAACGATCTTTTGTTCCATTCACATAGGATAGCCTTTGCTCTGGTTATTAAATCTTTTGTGTTAATTTCTACTAACATCTTCTCATTCCTTGGAGACATGAGAGTGACCCCCAAGATTCTAAATAGCTTCTCCCACGAGAAACTCAATACTTCCCTGTTTGTTAGGTGAATATCTCCCACATTAAAGCCTTTGGTCTTTTTTGGATTAAGCTTGAGGCCAGTGGCCAGATGAAAGTCATGAAGTATTCTTACTATCTTGACTAAGGAAAACTCATATCTAACCGTAACAGTTAAGTCATCTGCGAATTGTATAATTTTCTATTGATATTCACCCATCATTATATCTCTGACATTTTCATCTTTTCTAATGCTTAAAGCTAACATCTCAACCACAATTGTGAACAAAATCGGGGAAATTGGGTCACCTTGTTTCACCCCTCTTCTGATGTCAGACCAGGAAGAAGCATGTCCGTTATTACAGAAAGCAGCCTGAGAGCTATTTAAGAGAGTTTTAATCCATGATCTAAACTTCTCATTGATGTTAAAAGACATCAGTGCCCCGTCAAAGAAATCCCAGCTCACAGAATCGTAGGCCTTAGTAAAATCAAAAGAAACTACCAGACCTTTTTCTTCGTTTTTCTCAAGAATTGAAAGAATGTTGTCTATTTTTCTTATAGCAACCCCTATGTTTCTACCCTTAATAAAGCCAAATTGATCTGTGTTAATCATATCATGTAAAAAAAATTCCAATCTCCCTGAGATGGCTTTGGACATAATCTTATAGTCTACATTTAGTAGGGTAATAGGTCTCCAATTTCCTAGAATGGTAAGGTCAGAGTCTTTCTTGGGCAGGACACTGATGAGCCCCCTGCTTTGGCTGTCGGAAATTCTCCCATGTCAAAGCAATATTCAAACATGTTCATAAATATCTCATGAATAGCATACCAAAAAAAGGAGTAAAATTCTGCCATGAAACCATCACAACCAGGCGACTTATTATTTTTAAGCTTTTTCTTTACTATATTAGTGACTTCTTCATACTCGAAGGGTCTAGACAGAATATCATTATCGATCTCTTCTAGCTTTAAAGGGGAATTTGAAATGAACTCATTTTTCAGGTCTTCGTCAATGACAAATTCATTATATGAATCTTTCATATCGTTCACCCTCTTCCAAAATTTTATCTCTTCCTTCAATCATTTTGCCATCTACATATAGCTGGTTGATTATTTTCTTTTCGGCCTTATATTTCTCTAATGCACAGAAGAACTTGGTGGGTTTTTCGCCCTCCATCGCCCATCTGGCTCTGGACCTTATTAGTGCCCCTTGGGCTTTATCTAATTCCATTTTTTCCAGGTCTCTTAGGGTCTTGTTTCTTTCTTCTCTCTCCTCCCCCGTCAGATTTTCTTTTCCATCAAAGATTTTAATTTTGGATTTTAGTTTATTCTGTAGTTCTTTTTTGGCGTGAGCCAGATGGTTACTTCTTTTGATAGCTTCCTGTCATACTTTTAATTTAAACATTTCCCAGACCATCATTGGGGATAGATTTTCTGATTTTTTTTCAAAAGCTAAGGACTCTACACTGGCAACAAAGTGCTCGTCTTCCAGAAGTCTGGCATTAAATTTCCAAAAGCCCCTTCCTCTCTTTTGAGATAAAAAGGAAATCTGTACTTTCACTACCTTATGATCCGACAGGGGATAAGACTCACAATCGATTAACAAGTTAACAATATTACTTGATACTAACAGATAATCCAACCTACACTGCAAATGCGCCATTTACAAAATTGTACTCAAAACCGTCCATTTGAAGACGAGTGTGTTTACAAAACCGTTTACAACACATTCCTCAGGATGCATAAAGCTATGGAGACACTGCTGCTACTCACTGCACTGCTGCCTCAACTGATCTAAACGTTTTTGAAGACGATTTGATTTTGGTAACACATTCAGCACAACAGTGCGTTTTCATAACCTTTTAAAGTTGAACAGGGTTTCCTTGCAACCCTTTACCATATTAAATCCCAGTGCTTTATTTTACCCTATATTCTCTTCTATGGATATATATTCTATATAGTCTATAGACTCTTGTTCATTCCTGACCCAGGTTTTTTGTGGTTTACCACCATTTTTCGCTTTTACTGCATCACATAAGTCTAACTCATTAACAAAATCATTTAGTTGCACACTTGACTTTTGGGTGGGCTTATTAGTAACATCAGCATTAAAATCGCCCATAATTATTAGATCATCAGTATTCATATCATTTCATATATCTCATCTAGTAACTCTTTCTGGCCTTTAACATTGTCGCCTGTGGGGGCGTATGCATTGAAGATGGTGGATCTTTTACCTTCTATGTTAAGTATGATATATTGCCATCCCCCCAGTTTATCATTTTTCTTCTCAACGATCTTATTCTCTAAATTTGTTTAGACCATAAACATAACCCCTCTAGCAGCCGATGTGCCATGAGAGAAAATGATAGTGCCATTCCGTTGAGTTTTCCATATATTCTCTATCTTTGGATGGGAGTGAGACTCCAGTATGGCTAACACCAAATTTTTTTGACTTTTAAAATATTCAAAAATAGCTTTTCTTTTTACGCTACCACCTAGGCCGTTGACATTGAACAATACAAAATTAAAGATATCAGTTTCATTGTCTATATTCTGCTCCATTTCTTCATCATGATGATCTCCTTCTTACAACTTGTTTCTGGATGTACTCTTCTTAGGAACCACCCTCGGGCTTCTGTTCGTCAGGCAATTCTTCCTCCATCTCCTCATGCTCCCCATCATCTCACTGTTTGTCATGGTCCTTGCGAGATTCTGTGTCATCCTCCTTCTCTACCATCTCGTCCCAGACTTCCTTCCATGTCTTGCCCAGCAGATTACCGTTTGTGGGCCAGGCGTCTGAGTTGAGGAGCTGTGGGTCATCAAGACCCATACCCATCCCCCAGACTTTGTCCTTTGGAGATGCTTCTATTAGATCTCTGTCACCCGTGTACAGTAGATAGTCCCTTACATGGTCGTTATCTCTGACTTTGGCATGGAGAGCAGACTTAAGAAATTCTGCCCTATTCTCTTCCCACTTTTCTTTGCAACCTATGACAGATGCCATGAAAGACATGGCGTCCTTAGGGTTCCAAGTGGTCAACGCCATCTTGGTTTTTTCCGCGTCCTGGCCAACTTTTGCTTTCATGTAGAACAAATATTGCTCCACGTTGTCGAACTCATATTCTGCTATCCTGAATGGAGCAAAATAATGATTCAACAACGGGTTGTTCACCGTGAAGAAAGCCATAGTATTCTCATCTTGTCTCTTGGTCAGGTTAGGCAACAGAAGGGGAGTAGGCACACCAGACAATTTGTTGTGTTTATACCATTTGTCTACGTATACACTGCCTCTCCCTACCTTTGCCTGAGTGTAGCCCATATCCACTGCTGCTTTGGCGATGATCTTTGCTCTGGCCGTCCTCTGTCGCATAAAGAAGGGTATATCCTTCTTTATGAAAATCTTGCCGACAGTGGGATTATCTTTGTGTTGCTTAAGCCTAGTTCTAGCATTGTATACCTCTGTGGCATCTTTGAGGGAGTAGAATTCCATCTTTATTGGGCTTCCTTTGTATGTATTGACACGATATGTCCCTTAGTCTTCATGGTTGGCAATAACGAATAATTTTGCATAATGTTCAGAGAGAGATTGAGGATATCTGTATCAGTTTCATGCTCTGTGGACCTCACTCCAACCACCACCAATTTTTGTTCAGCTTTGCGGACTCATCGCGTACAAATTGCTCATCCTTAAGTTGTTCCAGCCTTTTCTGTTCACTGTAACTCACCCCCTGTCTCCCTTCTCTGTTCTGTTTCAATATTCTGAGGTCTTCTTTGCACTCTTGCATCTCTTTCTTCAAGCTTGACATCTGTTCATCTCTATCGATATTGAATTCCACTACATCATCTAGCATTTCAACTACTTCGTTTACAGTCGTCTTCACAAGTTCCATGTCTTTCAAAGCATTGAACAAATGTTTGAAGCTCTTCTGATTAGGATCAGCGAGATTTAGGACCATTTGCCCTACATCCCTGGTTAGGTTATACTTCGGAGGCTCTCTGTGCTTTTTCAAAGGTATCTTCTTAATCTCTTTCCTATCTTGAGCATTCATATTTGGTTTTTTTGCCGTTTTCCCGTCAGGCAATGCAATATTGTCTCTTCTTTTCCTTTTGGTTTTGGACAGTCTTGTCGCCAAGTCTTTGACCAAAATGTCCTTTACTTCCTCGCTATCCGGGCTCATGTCGGATATCTAGAAATCGTTGCACCTGGTTTCTAGCGAAACCTTGCCTATGCTTTAACACTGGCGACTTGAAACTTTCTCCTTTTTGTTTACTTCTGGCAATATTGCCACCGTCTACTTCCTGTTTCCAGAAACTTGGCTACCACTATTAGCTTCCGTCTGTGCCACTGATAATCTACCCTTGATGGTTGAAACCCCAGTGACCGATAGGCTGCCTTGTTGGGTTAATCCAAGATGTCGGACCTCTCTTCCTCCAGCGTGGTCGGTTCGGAACCGACTGTCTGTTATAGTGAATAAAATCCTCAGGAAACACTATTAGCCTTGATATGTATGGATCTGTATGAATATGGGGATGATGATCCTTAAGTTGAGGTACTGATATATATATATATCTTAAAGGTTCCAGTGCACACTAATTATTAATCAATTAGCACTTACATGCTAATTGATAGTCCAAAATGTTGTGGTTGATGATGATCGATATTTACTTAGTGATAATTGATACCCAATTATCACTTGGATGCTAATTAATAAAGAATAACACAGAGCTAGGTTACACACATGTGGTCATGTTGGGGACTCACGCACTACTGTTTATTTTTAACCATGGACACTGTCCCAGCAATGCCTCCCTAATTTGCATAGGCAGCTGTGCCCTGCTACCTTGCCCACTGGCCACTAGGTGGCTACCAGTGGGACCAACGCATTACGTAACATTACGTAACAGCCTCTTTATGTCCGCTGAGAAATTATCTTTCGTTCAGTACTACTGTCCTGGCTCTTACGAGCAGCTCACCACCTTAAAGTCCTTTTCTTATGCACGCACTAGAGCGATAATGAAACCGTCAGTTTGTAAATCCTTCCTGCAAGGCGGGAATAATTACAGATGTCCGTATTTCAGTATCCCTTAGTTCTTTCCTAAACTTGTTAGATTCTACAGAATTCTTACAAATAGTTCTTTTGTTGTGACTTAAAGGCCTAAGTCGAGAAGCACTCTTGATCTGAAAAAGAAGAGATATTAATTCAGAGCAATGCCCTGCACGCTACACCACTTTCTCGATCAAACCGGAAGTCCTTTTTAAAGTATTTAATTTTGTGTCATAGAAGTTGTTTTTTTGTCATTTTAGGGAATGTTATTTCCTTTGGAATTGTATGATTATGTGTTATTAACAATTTTACGATTTAAACTTTTTTCTTGCGTTTTCTCTTTTTGCATTGTCGTTAGATTTTTTTTCAACATTTTTCAACTGATTTATTTTTTTTGTGTATACCTTTCTAGTTTGTTTTGCTTTCATAAAAAAATATTTTAACACTATTTTTTTTTATGTATGAGCATTGTCGGCTTCCGTACTCTACACCCTATACATGCATTATTATGCTCAAAAGATATAATAAACATAATGAGTTTGTAAAACATTGTTTTGTTATGTTTTCTTACCTTGTTCCGGATTCTCTGCGCTTCGATCCATAGCTTTCTCATCTACTGTTAAATTAAATGCGTTTTGATCCATAAACTCTTGGTCCTTCACTGTTAGCGAATCATCGTGTTATTTCTCCTCCTTGTTGGCGTCACCTATTTCAATCACATCGCCTTTAAATATTTCTGACAAATTTTGCCACATATCATAATCCTCCACTTCTATAATAACAGGTTCTGTATGAAAATTCATTGCCTCAAGTGTCAATTCCCTCCTTCTAGTTTTCAACTGTTGTTGCTGCTGATATCGATATTGTTTTAAAACCTACACTTTCACCAGCCAATCCACACTCCCACTCTGTGTATATACAACATTTAATTTGGGCCAAAATTTCCCTTTCATTCACTCAGTTATCAATTCATTAGTTCATTAATATATGCCCAGTCACTAGTGTCATGATTTTAATTAATTCTTAATTACCCAGCCATATATCACCAATCATGTGTTTACCTCATTACTGTAAGCTAACAAGTTAGTCCTATGTCAACAGGATATCCCCACTGATCACTATAAAATTAATTGGCTAATTCACACTTACTTATTACCTGGCCATATACCACCAGCATGTGTTTAGCTCATTAGTGTAATCAAACAAATTAAGCCTAAGTCAACACGAAAAGGGTTCCTTTTTCAGGCCAGGGGATTATGATGCTATAAATTTTGTTTGTTTTGATTTTTGGAATGTTTGCATAAAGAATTATGATGCCATACTACCAGGGTTACTACTGCCAGGGATAATACATAAAAAAATTGCGCTCCTTTATATACCATAATATGTGTAAAATATAATGAATACAATGGCGACGAGCAGACATCAGATCATACATAATGAAGGTATTATTGTTGCCTTTGTCATCCAAAAAGGGAAAATTTGGAAATAAATGTTCATAAATAGTTGAAATTTCCTTGAGTGGCCACAAATTGAAAACCTTCATTCTGACTGTCTAGTCTGCATAGAAACGTCTAGGATATCAATGAAATGTACAAACGGCACGCCTTTTTTCTGTTACTTTTAATTCATTTGTAACATTTCATGAATTTTCCAAGTCATTATCTTTCAAATTACTCCAACAAACGATGATCAGTTTCTCAGAATGATTTTTATTGACTTAGTACCTTTTTCCAGGATCAATGGTTTTCAATTTCTCTAAATGTGTTTATACAAACTAGTCTGTAGTAGAGAACACTACATTATTTGTACCTTTAAAATGGCATATTTGATCCATTAAATAGAGAGTGTTTGTTGCACTACAATCATGGTTTCTGCCCTAGGCTATGGTCAAGCTGGTGACATCCCATGGTTACGCCATGGCATCCATCTCAGCAACCCATCATTTGTGCAATTGCTTGCTTTAATTCATCCTCGCAACAACAGCAGCACTTGCAATCATGCCCCCATATCTCGGCACCCTGCAACAGATCAACATTTGTTTTAATTTTTATTTCCACAACTTTATTTTGTGTGAATTATATGTAGATCAAATTTAATCTGGAATAATTTCATGATGAACTGTCAAATTCACGGGAAAGCAAAACGTTTTAAAAAAAGAAGAAATAATAGGGAATTTGCATGTCTCCCAATTTGAATCTTAATTCACATGGAAGTATGGGGCTAATTGTATGGTCTACAATCTATAGAAAACATGTTATCACCGTGGAATATTTGTCATTGGTCTAATGTTAATAGTCAGGTGTTTTATATGCTTCCATACCACAAGTCCTGATCTTTCCCTTCACGGATTTGATTTTCATATACCATTTAAACAAGCAATGTTAATAGTAAAAGAATCCTTTCATTTTTCAATAAAACATTGCTTAATATATGTATGCCAGAATATCTGAATCTATTCAACTGTTATAGACATGCGCAATGTGACCTGCAAATCCCCTATTATGTGATCTATCACAGGCATTTAAGTTGCAAGTCACAAAATGTACATTGTGTACAACAGATTACTCTACTATCTGAAACTGAAACTAACCAAACAGAAAATAAATGAAAATCTGACCCATGTATCAATTTTGAAAACAGTGAATAAGTTACTTGCAGTCATCATATATCACACTTTTACCTACTTTACTATTACTGTCAACTAAGAAATATTGCATGCTTTTTTCATCATAACCATTAGCTTCCGCGTCTTTTCAATTATGATATCTCAAAAACATTTGATTGTAACTTCTGATTTGTTTTCCAAGGACACATCACATATGCAATGTATTACAGAAAAATGAGTTGCAAATCTTGTTTTTGAGATTCAACAGATTTGAAAGGATGTGTAGGAGGCCCAGTTTAGTAGGTACAGCTTCTATCAATTTCTAACATTAAGGGACACACATTCTCCACACAAACAGAAACAAATATCAACAGCGTTTACAGATTTGTGTATGTGGTCTTACATTTGCTCCCACCGAGCTTCTTTTGATCCTGGTGACAACCTTTTGCACTGACTTTCCCTGGAGGAGCATCATGAGGTTTCTACAAACAACAAGACAACCAGTTAACCAGGAGTTGCGGGAAAATGAGTCATAAGTGGCAAAATTGATGGATACATTTGTTCTCATTTTAAAGATATCTAGTCCATTTAGTGGTATGAATAAATATAAATATATCATATTTTGAGAACATGTACTGGGTATATATATGCGTTATCCTATGTAGTATGTTTATCTGTCCACCTGTGAAATATTAACATGGTTTTTAAACGTAATAAGCGAAATGTTAACATACTTTCATTTATATTTCCCTATTGTCTACCATCATTGCAATCCAATTCATCTCATCTTTTTAGATATGATGGTAAACCCATTTCTTTTCTACTCATGTATGTTTTTTTGTGAAACATCACGTCATGTGTAATGAAAATAAAAACGTTAACAAAAAAAAATGTTTCTCAAATAAAATGTACACCATATTAACTTATACTTACCCATTGCCCTCTCCAGAAATGGACCTTTCATTGCGCAGAGCTTTCCAATCTTCTAAACCAGTTGTAAGTGTGATCAGAACTGTAGGTGGAAAATAATTAATACATTTTATTTAGATCGAACACCAGTTAAAATGGAGATAATCTGTATTTAAAGATTTATGTTCAGCTTCATATTATGCAATGCGCCAAATATCACAATAGACAAATGAATCACTGAGATAATAATCAACGATCATGAGATTATACTAGCTAGGAAATGTATCATGAGGCAACGATGAGAGTGACTTCTGATTAACCAAAACGTAAAAGCGGACAGAATAACATTAACAAAAAGGATCTCGAGATAATGGCATAAATATCTGATGGATGCAAATTCCATCTATGGCAAACTTTGAGATATCTAAGTACTATTGTTATATGCATGGACAAAATTAGTGAATTAGCTAATATTACTAGCAGTATCAGTGCGTTACTATCTAGAGTAATGTATTACTCACCCGCTACTAGAAGGAGGCTGACAAATATGGTCTTCATCTTCAAATATCTGTGAAATGAAAGACAATTTTTAGCCGTCTATACACTCCAATAAACATACTGGAAAATGTTAGCCAAGTCAAAGCATTCAAGGCTAGTCTAGGAACCTATATTCTGCTTGAAAATGACTAATATCTATGCAAGTCTGTCTTTTATAATCACTAATTATAGCAAGTAGTGTAACCCCTGGATTAAAGCCGAAACACCATTAGTATCTATGTATATATTTTCTAAGCGGGTAAATCATATGTAACAATCTTGCATATGTATTTTATGTAATACTCATCTGATAAGGAAGAAGAGAGCTATTTTACATGGACTTTAATCATAGCAGACACCTTGCATGGTCAGCACCATTGATATAAGTCATGTGACTGGGAGTGACGTCACATACCCTCATATACCACAACATAAACAATAGCCCCTAAATGGACACACTCCTATCTTTCCTCAATTAATTTGAGCCATATTCATATGTAAATGAATGATGCTCTATATAAAAAGGTTAGGCTGGGAAAATATCTGCCATTGACAAATGCAGGGAAAGGTGTTAAAGCTACTGAGTGTTAGGGTGAGGCAGGAAAGAGGGGTGAAAGTGTCAAAACATTCCCGCCGTTGCCACCATTTTTACGCTTACGGCGTCCAGTTTCTGAGTTGCAGGGAGAGATTTGCACTCACAAATTAGGAGTCTCTGGGGTGAATTAAGGCATATTTATAATTTGTATATATACTAATATGAATATCCGAACGATCTCACTGTATCATATAATTATGTATATTTCAATGCTTGACATTAATCTGTTGTAAGGTTGATGTTTGTTTACATGTATGTCCCGAGTAGGGTGACCAATCAGACAATGAGGGCCAGTGACGTCACCAATACATGTAAATCGCCACCAGTGGTGCTGTTGTTCACCAATATGTCTGCCTCCTTGTAAGAGAGGAGCTGACTTCTTTTCTTATGGTTCTGCTTGTAAATAATGATATGATTACTATATTATGCTACACAATTACTCATAAGACTAATGTTTCGGCTATTTTAAAAAAATAATCTGTGGATTTGTATATTGTGTTTCGGCTTTAAGCAGCAAATAGTGCCCCAGCAGCCCCTAAATCTTGCCCTGTCATCTTATAATAACCTGTCAGCTTTGCCTCGGGATTAAGCAGTAAATTTTGCCCCAGCAGCCCCCAAATCCTGCCCAATCATCCTATAATAACCCCTCAGCTTTGCCACAGGATTAAGCACTAAACTGTTTCCCAGCAGCCTCAAAATAACTCCTATAATCAATGCAGAGCTTTGCTGCAGGATTAAGTACCAAACAGTCACAAATACCACCTCAATATTGGTGATTAATCCAAAAATAACCCTCAGCTTTGCCTCAGAATTATACTCATGAAACACTGCATAAGTAACCCGTTAATTTGTGGCCATTAATGTTAAACTAAAGTTTCCACAAGTAACACCTACCTCCTTTGTCTATCTACCTTGTGTTAGAGTCAGCCCCAGGTTGTGTTGATGGAATATTATGCCCACCCTCCACACCTTATATTTATACTCCAGTACTGCCCCATCAGGGAGTGCCAAGTCACACACCTCCAGTCTCCAATTTCTGTGAATTCTTGGAGCCGGTTCTCTCTTTTTGCAGAGATAAATAGATAATTTAAAAAGTCAAGCTATGAGTCAGTTGTCATGGATGAAGCACTGGAAAGTGTATATTTCGGGGACATAATTTCTGTATCATCTAACTGGAAGGCAGGTTTAGGAAATGAATATTTGGTTTCATTAGAATGAGCAAATTGAAATGAGAAATAGATGATATGTATTTGTATGAAAGGAAATACTATTGGTGAAATTGGTTTTGTATGAAATTATCAAATACAAGGATTGGTAGTGGGCTAGGGAATGAGAGATGACCAATCAGGCACCCTATTGCGTTGATGCAATAAATATTTGATAGTTTTGAATTGTATCTTGAAAGTATTTCTCAAAAGTGGAATGTGAAATATTGGAGAAGATAAATTGAGGTGAATTGTACATTTGCTTTCAACCATGACCCATATGGAGTTGTACCTTAAATAATGAATAAGCAAGACAACATGCATCCAAAAACAAAACTCAAAAACATTATGTATACAGTGGTAGAGGTGCGCTATGTAGAACATTCTTTAGTTGCTATAGAAACTTGTCCCAGAATGTGAATTCTGGGAATGAGGTTCACCTTATAGCTTACACTGAGGTAATATTTGTCCGGATTACTTTTTGTGTAGAACACACATTTACGTAAATAGCGGGGTGTCATGGTTATTGCGTCTTGCTTATTCTAGACCTCTATCATAAACATCCGGGAACTTGATGAAAACATTAGGGATCGGGGAATAGTATTTGTGTTAATTGATTTTGATGTGTTACAGGGAAATAAGTTGCAAGTCGCAAAAAAATAAATCATATTTGGAAAGATGAGACAAAGCAGATTTCAATGATATAAATAATAGGACATCTTATACAAATTTCTTTATTTTAATGTTGATATTTCTTTTTTTGCTCAAAAAAAATGTCTGCAATATTTCTGGGTGGACATTTCTGGGTTGCTTAATATAGTCCATAATATGACCTTAAAAATGCATAGATTTATTTTACCTCATGGTCCTGAAATTTACCACATGTGTTAATAATACAAAAAGCGTTAAGCACGCCAAAAGTGAAAAGATTCCCACAAAGACCTCTTATGAAAAAAAACTAAACTTTAAAAAGTGTTGATTTTGCGAACACATTACAATTGTGTTTAGTTTGGTACATGATACAACGTTCTACCTTAAATACTTCTGCCTCTATACAGCAAATGTTGCGACGTAAAAACCTGCGACCTAAAATCGGCTAGTTTTCTCTATGCACAAGACATTTCTGTTCAGACCATTCATGGGATCTAGATTAATTGTGGTTCACGAATGGTCATAAATACCTCTTGGCATGGTCATTTGTTAAGGAAGTTTAGCCTCAGGTTAATTTGTTTCATTATGATTCTCACTGCTAATAATTTGCATCAACGTGCATAAAGAGTAGTAATGCAAAGTAGAATTCGATGAGCAGTTGATCGGCTCACAGGTTTTATTGAGACTTAAAATGAACATTTAATATGGTCCTCATAACATAATAATCAAACTTGTTGATTAAGGATGGCAACTGGTCTTTATTCAAATATATTTTCATTCAATTCAAGAGCAATTACAATAATTAATATAATTCAAACCAAACACGTGGGCAAATTTCTAAATTTATTCAAGCAATTTTGTTGTCACTAATAAATTTCTCTCTATTTTTGGGTCTTTCTTTGTCCAGGGAGAACATGGTGTATTTTGCTCAATATTTCTCACGTTGCCATGTTCATGATTAACAGGAATTCTGGAAACTGTTGGTCATGCGTAGTGATAGACAGCGGATATGACTTTACTTCTTCTTGAATCCATTTCTTTCGAGACAGTCAAATTTACACGCTTTGTCTGCACAACCACAGCCACCGTCCCCTTCTAAGGCCTGCAACAAATTCAAAGATATATTATAATGACGAGTCACAAATAAGTGTTAAGTCGCCAATGGAATCAACTTTGTGATGCTTTCAAAATTCAAGTTATTGCAAATGTTGTTATGCTTCGGAAAAACAAAAACGCTTTACGAAAAGCGATATTTCTGGCTAGACAAACACTAGTAAAGGACATAAATATTCACTCTAGACAGACAAAGTCTGGTTATAATATGAAGACATTTCCGAAGGAGTGTTTTCCTATAATGTCTTTTAGACAAAACTGATTAATTGGATAACGAAAGTGGAAGATTTCAAAAGGAAAAATTCACAAACTTTCAGAATCAAGCCAGTTAATGCCACAGATAACATAAACTGAATCATATAGAGCACCAATTGCTAATTTCTTGCCAAAGCACCTTGGCTGTCTCGCTATATTCCTACCTTGTTCTGCTCCAGACTCCTTTTGTCCCTCACATCAGTCTCTTTGATATTTTTCATGAGTTTTCTACAATGAGAACAATGATTAGGATTAGTTAATCAATGAAGGTATGACCTTAGGAAGAATTGTTACTTTGGTCATATTTAAGCACTTGTGCTTCCGTTCATGGCAGTGGGCATTTGTGGACAAATCTCGTCCAATAAATTGTTGACTAATGGAGGCTTGTTCCATTCTCTGTATGTGACAAAGCAAATCTTATACAAGAATTAGAAGTAGATTTGATTTAGCAAAAACAGCCACCGATGAGTGATAATAGGAGAAGTCAACATAGGAAGGTATTCCACCACGTACAAATACAGATGTTTTAAGTTGGAAAAGAACGGAACAAAATGTGCTAACTATTTTGTTTTTACCAAGGTTAACTGAGGGTACAGCTTTAAGTGGAAAGGATGACCTGTATACATGGTAGTTTTTAACGTGTAAGGTTGCATCATCCATCATAACATGACCTAACCTATAATATATGCCTAATCAATATGCATACTTAACAATTCATAATTATAAATCAGTACATCATACTACATAGCTGTAGTACAGTGTACATGACATCACTTGTTCATAAAACTTATGTGTACACTGTACATGCCCGTTTATGTTCAACTCTTTTTTTACCGAAAATTTGCTGTATAACAATTCTAAATAAAGAAAAGAAAATTATCACCTCGATCTGACAACGGCACACATGAAAGGCTAAAAGCGCCTGCAAACCGGACAGTTAGAAAGGATCAACTATGTAACTTTGCAAAACTTACCCACTGTCCTCACCCAACATGGACCTTTTGTGACGCAGTTCCTTGCCTTCTACCATGCCAGTTGAGATGGCGATGACAACTGGAGAAGACACAGATCACACAGTATAATTACTAAGATCAAGTCAAGAATATTTTCAATTCACGAATTTGCTACTCCAAACTCAAATGTGTTATCCATATTTCTGCATGGTCAGTCACTATCAAAGGTACATGACAGGGTCCTCAGCCCTGCTGCTGGTGGGATTTCAAGGAACTGATGCATGAAAGAATAGGAGTAACACTATGGTTGGGTGAATACAAAAAGCAAAACAAAGACGATGTCATCACATTATTATATTTTTAAGGAGAACTGAAGATTACTTTTTTTAAAATCACAACGTTGGTATTTACCTTTAATGTACTGAGGTAAATGTTTTCCCATAACCTCCGAAATGTATGAATGTAATAAGTGCAAATTCTGGTAATTTGATGCAAGTATTTATATGTCAAAATGTGCTAAACAAGATCCTTAGTGTTGACTGGAGATTTTAGATTAATTTTTCTCACACATCACACATAATATGTACATCTAATTATACATGAGAATACAATATCAGATGGTAAAGTAAAATAGACTTAACAGTTAGATAATTTAATTCCTGTCTGTGGAGAACATTTCGTCCTATACTTTAAGCTTGGCTTACTCACCCGTCATCAGAAGGAGACAAACAAATATGTTCTTCATCTTGCTCCGCGTAATGTTATCTGAAAGAAAGACATTCTCACATTATGTGTATTCAAAGAATCATTAACATTGGTACTGCAGTGTCTGCTTATTCGGGACTCGGCATGGCAACATAAATAACCAAAAACCCAGGCGATGAGGACCCAGATGGCAGTAGAATTACCAACTTCACCCTGAAGAGGGTGAAGGGTATACAAGATCTACAATATCATATATCAAAGGGTGTGTACAAATATTAAATAAGCAAGAGCATAGAATTTGAAAATATATCAAATGAAAAAAGAAAGAAGGGCGTCTATCGCTAAACCCCTGCTGCAGCAAGTAGTCAAGCCAGCTTGTATCCAGCCCGGCTCACAACAGCCGAGGAGCTGGGCAGCCGGCTAGCAGTGCCGAGCCAGAGCAGCAGTGACCGCTCTGTCTCAGTACCACCACACTCAGCACCACAATACAATATTATTGACTTGAGAATTTTATTGACAAATATGCCTAAATATTACGTGTCATGCTTTAGGTCAACTTGTCAATGAAATTTCCAAACACCTTCTTTATGAATTATTACTAAAGTTACAAAGTTACTATGTCAATATATGTTGGAAAATCGCTTGAAATACTCAATACTTACAATTATTCTTCACCAAGAGTTATTCCTCACCAACCAAGTTAGCTGCACCCGGAGACGTATATTATATGTTTTTACAACCTGGTACACCTACCTTGACTTTGAGTCAGCCGTAGGTTGATTGCTTCTGATGTACATCCAATTTCCCAACTTCATATTTATACTCTATTCCTATTTTTCTAGTTGAAGTTATGTCGCTTTGTTGCAAAGAACACATGGAAATCAAAACACATGACTCAGTTTTAATTTGCGCAGTTAGTATGATATGGATCCATGTAGACATGGGTAAATGTACTGACAAGTGTACATTTAGCATACATTTTTATGGTTGTTTCCATTTTCTGAGACAAGTGCCACAACCTAAGACAGTGTGCTAAATGTATCTGTATATTCAAGTTATTTACTACCCAGTGGCCATCAATAATTATCGCTAACCATTTTGTTGTGCTTACAACTTATACTTATTATCTATTTATCTTATTAGTAATAACATTTGAAACTGCTAGATTTCATATTTGTTCCCATATGAAAATATCTCAAAATACATTGATGAAAGGCCAAACTATTTAAACTGCTCAGCACGCCACTTAAGCTGCCAGAATAATTAAATTTCAACTAAAAATTTTACAATGTAATGTACCATTTTCATATAAATTGACCTTTGGTTTCTGAGGTGGCATGACTCATTGAATTGTTCCTGTTGGAAGTTTACTCTCTGATAAAAACAAAAATAAGATTAAAGTTCTGATGTCTGCTAAACAGACACAATCCATAAGGAAATACATGAAAGTTTACCTTGGTTGATGGAATCCTATAAAAAGCTGTTATTATTTGTAGAACATCAAAATAGGACTTCACAGAGATTCTGCTGTATTCATGGAAATTTCCTGGTTTTAGCACTTATGTTTACTCAAGGCATCGCTCGTATGAGGCATTATTTGCTGGAAGAACGTTTTGTTTTGATATAAAACATGTTTTGCCAATGAGCACTGGATTATACTATCTACGACTTATCAGAACTTATTCGAAACCTGTTATAAACATACATGTTTAAACACCTTGAAAGCTTGTCATTTTTCAGAAATGTGTTTCCATTTTGAAAATAATTCCAAATAAAAAAGTCATATAGTTCAATTTAATTCAAACATCCAGGTGTACAACGCCAACATTGTTATTTCAGCATTGCTTTATAATGAACACCTTACTCAATAAAAATGCACATATATGTGAATACCAGTCTGTGATTCTAAGTAAAATGACAAATGTTATCTTGTGTAATGTGGCATAATAAAATAGAATGAATCACAAGTCACAGAAAATGGGTTTTGAGATATTATCATATTTGAAATGATGAGATCATGCTAGGGACATCTAGGAAGTGTTTCTATATTCTATGATTGGTATTTTTGTGTTTGGAAAAAGAATTGTCATATTTCTGGGTGGGCAATTACCAGTAAATTAAAGGTATACGCGGGTGTCAACGCACATGCCACCTAGCGGCTCCTTTTTTTCTTTGAAATATTTCATTATCATGATAAGTTGAGATGTATTTGTATATGATTTTCGATATCGACATGGTTTATTTTCATTACAGCAGTTTTAAGTCATGTTTCTAAGATTCAATTTTATTAGTTATGCTTATGTTTATTGGTTTTTATTGGTTATTTCATACTTCAAATGACCATAACTTTTTTTTAAGCTTGTCAACGTACAGTTTTTTTTGATAAATCAGTAGCATAATACACCAAATATATGTGTAGAAAGTTTTGATGAAAAGCCACCGATCAATTTTTTTTTATATAGTTAAACGTGAAAAAAAACACATTTTTCCATAGACTACAATGCTACAGCACTGTTATTTTCAGGCGGCTGTAGAAAAAAAAATAAGTCGTTGAGATATACTTTTTTTTTCATTTCTTGCTTTCTTATGTAGTCAGGAATGATCCCTGAACGTTTCATGAAAAAGTCACCGACCAATCTTTTTTCCATTGAACACCCGCGTATACCTTTAACTAAATATTCTGCATACGATGACCTTCTAGTTCTAAACACAAGGGTACTGTTTTGAAGTATTGATATGATATGACTTATAGCACTATTAGCCGCCTAAATATCAGAACATTCCAACAAAGAGACCCTGCATATGTATCACTTAGGATATTAGCATTTTAGCGACTGGTGAATCATTTTACAAATGAAATTGTATGAATAAGGATGGTAGCACGGTTCTGTATGAAATCTGCATTACCAGCTAAAATGACCAAATAAAATAGTTCTGCTTTTTTATTTTCTTTACGCTGAGTACTGTAGAATGGAATATTTAAAGAACAAAACAAAGTCAAATTGATTTTTCCTCTAATTTCATGAATTTTTCAGGAATTCATGTTTCTTTTAGAATATGTCCTAATTTGGTTTTCACTGTTCTACAGTGGCAACCTGGATCAACAGTGGAATCAGTTGGCTTCTGTATACACCTTTCTTGCCATTATTATTCATACATTTTCGATCAAATGGATTCCCAATGTTTAAGAAGATTGGTGGCTGAGTATGGGGAATATAGTGAGAGAGAAAAAGATGAGAATGAAGTGGGGCCCATGAATAATTATTTTCGGAGACGATGAGACTTTACAACAAGAAGAACGGAAGAATCTTATAATATTTTATCTGGGTATCTTTGGATGAATCTGAAATGAGCAGACCACTTAATAGACAATTTCACCTTTTGACTGTAATAAGCTGAGAAGTGTACTTTAAGCTACCATTATGGTTGGTTAGTGAGGATAGGTTTTGTTCTACACCAGAGATTCACTGAAGCAATATTTGCCAGGATCACTTTTTATTTTGAAATAGAAATATTTTCATGAAAAAAAACAGGTGAATTATGCTCTATACGTCGTAGACTTTGTTTCATCAGAATGTATTCCAAAACTTTGTGCGAAACTTACTAAACTTGAACAGATTTGTTTATGTTCTGATCTTTCTTTGGTCACAAAATAGATATCTAATACATAATATTACAGAGTAATGTGAATTACAATCTTTAGTTAATATCAGATTAATAATTCAAAAATTAGATTCAGTACAGAGACAGGGACGAAAATATACCCTCCTGCATAGAAAGAACATTTTTCAGAACTTTTTTCAGTACAAACTCAACAGAACAGAAAAATGACATATCCATACACCTTTAAAGTGCTAGATACCACAATCATGAGAACTCCTACTAAGAGATTTTGTAATGAATGCCACAAATATTGAACCTCATATATCCGTAAAACTTAAAATTAATATTTTGTGTGAATAAGGTATTTTCTGTGTACAAAAATAGGAATCATATGAGCAATTTAAGGTTATTTTAACTGAGAACTATATTAAACTTTAATGTTGAGGAATCATTTGATATAATAGTAATATGAAATATCATATCTTAGGAATATTCTAACATGAGGTCTGAGTTATTACATTTCACAGAACGATCCTAGCAAAAGATAACAGAAATATAAAACAAAATTATAACAAGTTAAATAAGAAAATGATGAACACACAATAAAAAGGAATGGAGGATAAGGAGTGCAGTTCTGTTACTTGCTACCAAGCAGCGTCATTGTAAACAGTCTACAATACTCTATAGCTTGCCACAACATATCATGTGCCAGAGACAAAAAAGTCCTGAGTCTTAGATTTTTTTGTTTTTTTACCCCTGTTATGTCTTGTAATTAAAAACTGAATGCAAAATCAAAACAAAAAGTTGAAGCTAATTTTGATTTTGGCTATGAAATTGATATGTTGGTCGCATGAAAGAGACCGATAACTTTCTGTACAAATCTATAGTTTCTTTTTAGCCCCATACAAATAACTAGGCATGGAATGACTTTACATAATAATTGTAGTACCAACTTTGTACCAAATGTATTGATAGTAATGAAATGCAAACACAAAAATAACAGTAACAAGGGAGGCCGGAGAACTTGGCAACCATTGTGGTCGCCTTGAAATAAAATAAAAAAAACAAAATACAAAACCAAAATTATAGTTGTAACAGTCCACCAAGTTGTGTGCTGGCTGGAGTTGAAGTGAGTATTCCAGCACCGGCTGGGAGGTGCAATGAGTAGCCAACAGGGGGCAGTAATCATGTTCAATCAATAGCGACATAAATAGATGTATGCCAGGACATTGATGGTAATGAAATGCAAATACAAATATAACATTAACAAAGGAGGCTAGTGAACTTGGCAACCATTGGGGTCGCCAAACCCAATAAATAAACCTCCCCGGTCAACATCTAGATGATTGGCTGCATTTATTGCGTTCTGACACATGTATCTAAAGGGATTGAGAAGGTAGACCAAGACTGAAAGGCTCTTCCAGTCCCCCGCTGCCTTGATGTCAATGAGAGGGGTGCCTATCAAATAGGCCTTAGTGAGTGGGAACCATAACCCTCTGGGGATAGGCCAACAAGTGCGACGGCAAATTGGATGAAGCAAAGCAGATCCTGGTATGATATTGGCAACTGATGAGGACCCACCATCTTGAGAAACAATGGGGAGTCCATGCAGGCAGGGTGGGCACTGAAGTGATCTTCATCAAAGAGACAACCCACAGAGACCGGTTAGAGGTGTAGTAGACAGGGCTCTTCAAGATCGTATCTTTGTGCTGAATGGTTTTGGATAAAAACACGCTGACCACCATGCCAAAGTCAGTGAAATGTGCATCTCTCTGAAGTATGCAGTGCTCCTCAGTTGTAATAGGAACGCAATTAGATTTACGGAGCAGTGTGCCAAAGCAGAAAATCACAGTGGCCCACCTTGGAGACATATATTCAGACTCAGAAAGATGGCGATGTATGTCCAGGGGTGAACATGTTTGTTCTTGCAACCCCTACAGTTATAGACAACTATGCCAACCATGATAAAGCTTAGAAAAAAACAAAAAACAAATGTGTCTAATGGTAACAGTCCACCAAGTTGTGTGCTGGCTGGAGTTGAAGTGAGTATTCCAGCATAGGCTGGGAGGTGCCTTGAGAAGCCAACAGGGGGCGGTAATCATGTTCAATCAATAGCGACATAAGTAGATGTATATGCCAGCACATATATGTTTCTTGGATGAATCACAGCAGTGCAGACGGAGGTAACATATAAAAATTAAGCATGAACTTTGATTTACTACCCTGAATCAGGGAATTATCTGATCATGTAGCAGATTTTGCCACTTAACCTTCAAATACTTGGCTTTAAGATGAATGAATCAGAAATTTGATATGCAGTAGTAAGAAAATCCCATAAATGAATTGAAATCAAAACAGAGTCAAAACTTCATCAGGGAAAATGTATTATATCTTTAAACTTAACATTGAAAATTGGGACACCCTGGAGGACCTACAAATGAAAATCCATAGTGGAAATCTACTTTATATTAAATGTAAAACGATTGTCCTTTTTCTGGAACTGATGTAAAATGTAACTGTAAATAAAACTATTACAAGAACACAACATTTCAATCGTTGCTTTTCTGTAACATTTGGTAAGATATGTTTTTGTATTGTCAGACATGTCAAAATGATTAAATATCTTCGCTGCAGCTCCTGGTTACAGGTATCTGAACACAACCATAGGCATCACGGCATGGTGGACAAACGCTAAGGCTGTGTTACGTAAAACATGTATGTTTGTGAAGACCAAGTTGATGCATTCAGATACCTCCCCTCCATCCCATTGCCAAAGGGGGTACCAATGGGGGCACAAAGGGGGACTAAAGGTGTCTCTATCTTACCCTTTCCCTCCCTGCCTGTCTCTCTTTTACCCTCTGCCTTCCTCTACCTCCCTATCTCCCTGCCTGTTTCTGTCTTATACTGTCTCTCTCCCTGTCTCTCCCTCCCTGTCTCTCTTCATCCCTCCCTCCACTCATTTTCCTGAAAGAGATCACTCATGTTTTCATTTCAATTTTTTGTGCATTTAATTTGTTGTCTTGCACATAAACTTGTATACTTTCCTAATTTTTTGTTTACATTGAAACAAATTTGTTTTTAAATTTGTTTAGTGTGTGAGCAGGCTCGGCTCCGTATAAACTAGAGGCATAATATAACAGCTGTGATAACATATTATAATCAGGATCCTTTATATAGACAGAGTTGTATTGCTCTTTGTTGACCAATAGGGGATTTGCATGTCTGACTGCACGTGTCTTGGGTACATGCTGGGATAGATTCTGTTCAAATCTGACAAACAAATATTTGGAACATTTTCATCGAAAATTGCAAGAATGTTTTCATCAATATCAGAGCTTGTATAGATGATCTATGAAAACCACATGTATGATGGGAAAGATGAAGCCTTGTGTTATGGAAACATGTATAACACATGGATATTGACAGTAGAACACCAATAAATATTTCATGCTGAAAATGACAAGTTTTCTATACATTTTAGACCAATGATTCCAAGCACATTCAGATTTCAATCTGGAAAAAAGAATGAAGAGGCTCAAATTTTAATTTGGTAATCTGAAATGTTTTCAATATTTTATTTACAGGCTTTAAACAAGTTCTATTTGATATTTTGTTCTAGTGAGCTCATTCCTATATATTGTATTGGTATCTTTAAAGTCTACATTAACCTTCCAATACTAGAATAACACAAATAAAGTAGATTTAAGACAACTTATCAAACATTTCTGTTCAAAACATAACGATCATGTATGTTCTACTACAGGCATGTTCCTATAGTCATTAACCTAGTGCCCGGAGTAACTTGCGCAACTTCACAAAGAGTTCATGTGCCTTGTGAATTGCAATTTTTTTCCAATATTCTTCATAGAAATCTAACCATCACGGTTCTGTTGAAGGTTACAATAAAATCAAAGAAAGCTATATTTCCTCCACTACACATTAATTATGTATACATGTATTATGAACTTAGCTTCCAAAATTGTAAAATCCAACTGCAGCTTGTGTGCGTAAGCAAATCTGAGACCACCATGTCATATATGGATATTTATAATAGAAACATTTGCATTATACAACCGAGAGTTCCATGTCTATGATTTGATGTAGAACTATTCCCACATCGACAGGACCTTTTCCATTTATAAAGGCGATGGCAACTATGCATGAGAAGAGAATAATCAAGGTGAATACAAATCTAAACTATAAAAACTAAGCTTTGAAGTTAGTTTGTTACCAAGAAATGGGAATCTATACATCTGACTCGGTTTGAATTGCGCAGTAAGTAAGAATTATATCCATGTAGCCATGGGTACATGTACTGACAAGTGTACATTTATCATACATTTTCGGGATTTTTAAAATTTTTTCGAGTGGTTAGTGTTCTAACTCGTAGAAAAACTTGCTGATGCGGCTTGGCATAATATTAAGGTTTTCAGAATAATTCAATTTTTAATTAAAATGTCTACGATGTAATTTACCATTTTCACATCAATTCACCTGATATTGATGATTTGTTTCCTGAGGTGGTATGATTCATTTGATTGTTCCTGTTGGAGTTTTACCCTCTGATGAAAACAAAAATAACATGAAAGTTCCCATGACTACCACAGGATGCTAAACTCACATAATCCAGAAGGAAATACGTGAAAGTTTACCTTGGTTGATGGAATTGTACGGGTTATTATTTGCAGAATATTGAAGTTGGACTCGGTAGAGATTCTGCTGTATTCATGGAATTTTCCTGGTTTTAGCATATGTTTACATAAACATCGTTGCTCGGAGGGTATATTTGCCAGGAGACCTTTTTGTTTCAAATAGACAGACTTTTTCCGAAAAGCAGTGGACTTATTGTTTATCGGAACTTATTTTAAACCTGTCATAAACATGTACATAAATGAAAAACTTAAAAGCTTGTCATTCTAAGAAGCCTGTTAACATTTCGAGAAGAGTCTCTAATGAATAATTCATTTAATAGAAACTTAAATTTGTATTCACTTAAATCTTGTTGATGTAAATGTAACCAGCTCTCTCATATGAGATTGATCAAAAATAATATTGCCCTGTACTGGGTAAAACAAAAAAAAACAATCGGAAACGATTACTAATGTAGAAAGATATTCCACAATCACTTTGTACTATGTGAATAGGAAATTTGTACCAATGTACCTTGATTATATGATGTTCTATTATATTTTATTATTACTGAGTATTATTTCTACCTAATATTGCCATACTATGTAATTAATTGTATTGTACTATACGATTATAACAGCAAACCAGGTACTCACGTTAATATAATTACGACTACCTGTTTACACGTGATTATGTATTTAATTAACGTGGACTCTTAACCATATTCATACCTAGTACTGATGTTATAAACGCAACTAGCCTCTTAGTTTACTCTTAGTTTTCTTCAAAACAACATGGGAACGACTGGAAGAACTGGGACTATCCCAGAATCTGTCGACCAATTTGTCAGTTTTTCAATGTAATTGTTACTATATCTTTGACAAATAAAAGATTACTCAATTCAATTCAATTCAATTTAATTCAATTCAACAGTGTCATGGAGGAAGACATAGTCATAGGGATAGATACATTCCAAAAATGATTCTCAAATATGTACACCTAAATATTTTTTCCGGCCACTGTTTCAAATAAGTGAAAACCAGTGAAAAGCTTTAATACGACTCTCACTAAAAGATGTACATCACTGTAAAACCACATATGATGGTGTTAGAGACTCATTGATTGTTGACAAATATGACAGAAGGTGATTTTGGTATAAATGTTTTTAAAACAATTCCCCTCACTGTGCAAGATTATTTCCTGTTCTCTGGTGTCTTAATACAGAGAATGTATTCTGAACAGAACACTTAGCAACCCAAATTCGCACGTCCACTGTATTGTTAGCATTGCCCTGTCACATCAAAAAATGAAAATAACATAGAAACTATGCGAAAGTTTCACAAACATTTACTTTAACTTCTGTGTAATGCAAATATGCACGATGGTAATTACAAATTAATGACAATAAATGGAACAGTAATTGTCTTTTGATGAGTCCCATGTAGGTAACTTCTGTTTTGAGGTATAAGGCTCCAAAGGTGATAAAGCACTTTTTCGGGCAAAATTACTATTAGTTCTGGGACTTTTCTTTGATATGCCAACTTTGGTTACAGGCATTTTGTTGTCTTAGGATTTATCTAAGACACACATTACTACCTACTAGGACCTGAGGCAAGGAGGACAATGATTGAATCTAAGCCCAACGGTGAGCTCACAAAGTGCACCTGGTCACATGTGCCCTTACGTTACACTCCTCCCACCCCCACCTAGTGTTGTGAGAATAAAAAAACTAAATAAACACTGAATGTTATAACCCAGTATTAATTAACTTGTATTATTTATTGTTAACCATAGTTCGTAGAGGATCTTGCTGGAAGAGTTTTCCATGACATTAGGAAAAACCCATTTCCACTGTTGATATTAATTGTTGATACTAAAATTTATAAATGTGAGAAAAGTAGAAATACAGATTTGTTTTCATTTTTATTTCTGCACAAAATGTTTTCGGTGTACGTTTTACACTGTACTACGGCTCACACTTAATATTCAGATATTTCATGATAGAATACATAGCAATGAATAGTTAATCAATAGTTTTATTTCCGCAGTGAACATGAAATAATTAGTGTATCTTTGCAATCCATTGCTTTGATGTTTTTGTGCTTGTCATGAAACATTGCCGAATATTGATATATACATATGGGCTGAATATATTCTGGCATATGTTTCATGCACCATTACAATTGTTCAACGTTGAATTTATCCAGTGGTTTGTACCTCCTCTTTATCCTTCTCCTTCTTCTCATTGCAGCAATTCCCACAAAGAATGCACCATTGCTGCGCAGCCTGAGTAGTGAATAAATAGCAAGAATACATGCTAATGTAAATATCCATGATGAAAGCACAATGTAAACGAATTACATGTGTTTTACCTGTTTTATTTGTACTAGGTGCATTAGGTTGTATATATTGGATGTACCATATCTACATATATGTAGATATGGAACATCCAATATGTTATATTGTGAATCTAGCAATGACATTACTATTTCCTTTATATGAAACATTGAAATGATGAAGTAGGAGGGCCTGTGTTAGGAAAATAGTGTCTCTGAACTGGGTAGGTTTTGCATTGCTTTCTCAACAATTGAATGCAAAGAATGCAAGAATGCAATACAAATACATGGAATCTTGCTTATTGTAAACGGATTAATGTTTGCACAGCATTTATTTCCAATATTTCAATGCACCCACATGTGTGCGTGAAAATAAATCCTGCGCGAAAATTATAGTTATTGCATAAACAAGGTGTGATGTTTTAAATTAGTGCAAACAGGTGTCAAAGAAATTAGCCACACGCACAAAGCTATCGCACAAAGATGTGATGTGTTTCAGGAAAATGTCATAAGTCGCAAAATGGATACTTTTCAAAGTGTTTATTCCACAAGATCTCTTTATTGAAACGTTCTGATTTTCAGAGGGTTTAGCAGTTATAGTCATATAAATCCATGTGTATCCTTTGTATTGAGTATATTTAGATATTTTACTGGTTTACCCAGCCAGAAACATTGCAAACTTTTTTTCTTTTTTTAAAAAAATATCAAACTTTAAATATAGAAATACATGTTAGGTACCCTAGTGTTTACTATCATTGGAGTCCGCTTGATCTCTTTTCAAATATTGTGATATCTCAAAATCCATTTTTTTGCGAATTATGACTTATTTTTCTAAAACGGATCAAATATAAATACGTTTTTTTAGGTACTAGTCTTGATAAATCCAGTAAATCAATGGATTAATACAAGCTTCTGCCCCAAAAGAACACCATTAACAACAAATCTAAATCGGCTGAGTCGTGTTACATTTCATTTCAATGGTCAATGCGTAATAAGAGTAATCTTCTCATATTAGGATGGCAAACCACACTCATGATGAATAAACTTTAAACAATCAAACAAATAATACAATGAAATTTCCATCATACCGAGCTTTCTGTTTGTCTTCTCTCCCTTGACTTTGTCAACGCCTTCATAACCATGCCATTCCTAAAACAGAGGATTGAAGCAGCTCATATTTGACATTTGTCACTTGTGTGGTGAAACAAAACCATAGTCTCCCAGCCTGGCTAACCCAGGTCAAAGCTTTCTTCTATAAATTTCCCCAAAATTGTGAAAAGATGTGAGGACGAAGGAAAGGGAGAGAGACACTCTGGCAAGGCAGTAGTAGCGCTGTGAGTGACCTTGGTTTTGAGGGACATGGGTAGTGAGGCAAGGCACTAGTATATTAAAGTAGTAACAATTTGAGATTAAGAAAACTGTTATGATAAAGTAATAATAAGCCCTAGGTTAATTGAGAGAGATATATTAAGAGTGAAATGGGTTAAGATGGGATTAAGTTTGTGAGTGAACATGGGCTGGAGAGACAAAGGTAGAGATACAAGGCAGTAGTAACCCGGGGAGTGAGCATGGGTTTCAGAGCGAGGGGTAGAGATACAAGGCAGTAGTAACCCGGGGAGTGACCATGGGTTTCAGAGCGAGGGGTAGAGATACAAGGCAGTAGTGACCCGTGGAGTGAGCATGGGTTTGAGTAGTTAGACAAGATAGTGGTTGCCATGTGATTGGCACGTCATGCAATATACAGTTGCAATACAAATTGTTATTTGATTATTATTGGACTATCCAGTATATCTGGTACGCAGAGTATAGTTTCCAGTTCAGTGATAAGATGGAAACGTTAAAAGAATGTAAGCCATATACTGAATACAAGTTGTTATATATATATATACAGGTTAACGGTGCACCCACAAGTTGGTTGAAGAAGCGTGAATATTGCAATAGTTACGAAGCAACGAGTGCAATATTCTATGCTAAAACCAACAAGTTAGTTAACAGATTTGTTCTACATGCTTTCAATCATGGAAATAGAATTAAATTGAGTCATGAATTTGAATTTCACTAGTAATCTTAGTTAAAAAGCACGTTTGATGCCAAAACCTACATGTTGTTCCTGTTGATAATGTACCTATAGGGGCGGAGTTCTTTCCCTTCATCTGAACCATTTGTAATAGCAATGGCACCTATACATGAAAAAAGAATAATCAATGAAAAATGAAATCATGTTTAAATACTGTACAAGCACATATAATATTAAGAGTCTTTATAGCTTCTATACCGTGTTAAATTGCTAGAAATCCACAGAAAAATAGATTACTACCCAGCACACAAAGTAAACTAACAATTAGAATTGTATGCAGTGCAGCTTTAAAATAAAATACGATAAATTATAGTATCACAATATTCAACCTTTTGTAGGGATTATCCGAGGAAGGCCCAAACCATGACTTGAGAAAAAAAGGTAAGCAAAATAATGTAGTAGTAATAAATAACAATAAATTGTTTGAAATGTAATGTAGCTGTGTAGCAATGTTTATGAATTGTTTAATTATGAATTTAGTGCTGAAGAAAGCTGAGAAGAATTAAGTAGTGAGAATTTGAGATTAAGAAAACTGTTATGATAAAGTAATAATAAGCCCTAGGTTAATTAAGAGAGATATATCAAGAGTGAAAAGGGGGATGGGGAATATTTTAAAATCAGATGGGACTATTTTTAGATAAGATGGGAATAAGTTTAAATCAGATTTTTGGTGGTGGTGAGTAGTGTTTTTGGTTTCAAAAGGTAGGAGGTGTGGGGGTTTAGTCTGAGAGAGGGCAAACTACCAATGCCTAAGAATCATACATTCTGACAAGATAGTGTAAACCCAGGTAGACGGATCATAGTTGAGACCCAGAGTTGAGAGTCCTTCCAAATTGAGGAAAAATGTCGCACTCCAAACCGCTAATTACATTGAAATATACATTGGATTCCAACTCCAGGTAAAGCATTAGCACAGTAGGCATCCAAGCGCTGACACCCAATTCTCATCTGATCTGAGAGGATGTGTACAACAGAGACTGATGTGCCTTTTCTATTTACACAATCACTCAATAATTCTTGTTCAGAGAATAACATCCTAATCTCTTATAGGACCCCATTGATTAAGATTACTTACCCAACATCAAAAGGAGACAAACACAGATTGTCTTCATCTTGTTTAGAACTGTAATGTCTGAAAGTAACAGACATATTTTAACACCCAACTGTTCCAGTGAATTACATTACTGAGATGATGTGGATATCAAGAGAGACACATGATGGCAACAAACTAACCAAAACAGGGGAGGAAATGTTGGAGAATCACAGGGTTTAGTAACTGAAACCAATAATTAATGAGAGAGTGATTTCCATGCATTAAAATTATAAACCACTATTCAACATACACACACCAGAATACAATATTTTTACTTAAAGTCAGCACCACACTAGCAAAAATAAGAGTCGCGATAGGCTTCGCAACAGGCTTTCCCGATAGGCCTGACTATTGCAGAGGTCTGTCCGGAAGGCCTGTTACAAACATCACCACACTTCGGCAATAGGTCATTGCAATTGATCGCAATAGCATGGTGACGTCCACGATGCCGTCCTTATCACCAAAACATACTAAACATGTCTAATATTTTTGTGATAGATGACAATGCTTTTGTTATTGTGAGGCCTGTTGCAAAGGCTATTGCAGAGCCAGTCGCAAAGGGGCCCACACGTCTGTGATACACTGCTCTCCAAGGTCAAATATTTTCAATTTTTCTTACAGAGGCTTGTTGCCAAGCCTCTTACAGAGGCTTGTTGCCAAGCCTATTGCGAGGCTTATCGAGGGTTGTGTGCTCCCACCTTAACTAAGCTTTGTTAACCAACAGCGCTCAATGCGTCCATAAAGCCCCCAAAAAGACATATGTCACCATGTTAGTTTTTATTTTATGGAGCCCTATAATGTATTATCATTCACTATGAAATTCTACGAAAATATCATGTTTTTACTACTGACATAGGAGGTTAAATCGGGGAGGGAGAGGATGTAGGGGAAGGGGAGAGGGGAGGGGGGAAAGCGGGGAGCATGAGGAAGAGGGAGGAGATAGGGCGGCAGGGGAGAAAGTGGAGATGGGGTTAGGAGAAAAAAACAGGTATGAGAGGAAGAGAAGAGTGGGAGGGGAAAGAGGGTGAGGGGGAATCGTGGGTAGGGAAGGGGACCGTCCAGAAGACGGGTACTTTGCTAGTGACTTATAGTACCAAAATCTTCAATACTTGGCTGTTGCTACA
The DNA here is from genome assembly GCA_942159475.1 of Sthenelais limicola. Lineage (NCBI taxonomy): Eukaryota > Metazoa > Annelida > Polychaeta > Phyllodocida > Sigalionidae > Sthenelais > Sthenelais limicola. The sequence continues at coordinate 108,026,988 of OW804099.1, forward strand.
TGTTTTTAGGGGTATACAATAATTTAAGTAGAATTGGTCAAGCTAAAACACCTGCAGCAGGTGAGCGATAATAAGTGAAGTTTTCATAAGAAAGCATTTGGTCAGGTCCACCAAATACGAATAAAGACATTTTTGGAGTCTTGTAGCAAAAACGACCAGGCAGTATTCTCCAATACTTAAATGACTAATAGATGGGTTTTGAAAGGAATAGAAGACAATGTAGAAATTACTGTATTTACCCGTTCATAACCTTGGGTTTATATTAATTTCTAATGGTGATTTGAATATATGAATATAAATCATTGGAACGTTTGCCGCCTGGAACATTGAACCCCTGGCACAGCCGGGTGGTTTAAACACAGACTAGGCATTTGGCTTTTCGTGAGAGTGAGAGAGCTCAGAGAGAGCCCAGCCTTGGAAGCCAGCAGTGCTGGGAAACAATGACCTGAACTTGCTTTTTTTTTCTCACTATGAATGAATCATGAACATCCTTGTCAAGAATAAACTAAAAAAACCCTGCTCGAGGAGAGTGCTTCTGAACTATCTTTCTTTTGTTTTCCTGATTTATACTTAATAATAGTGCCTATTTTACAATAATTATGAATGTGTTTTCCCTGGCTTATGAATGGTGCAGGCTTAGGAACGGGGTCAGGCTTATGAATCAGTGAAATAATGAAGTGCAGTTGAGATCTATCAGTTTGATACAGCAGTTTATTAAATGTATGTGTGATGTGTTCAGGAAAATGAGTCGGAAGTCGCAAAATTGGTTCTTTTTCAAAGTCGTTTACTTACAAGAGCTCTCTGTTGGAATATTTTCATGTTTAAGTTCATGTGGTTGTATGAATACATGGACCAAAGATTAAGACTGTTTACTACTTATATTGGTGTGTTACTTAGATCATCCCATTGAGTATATTTAGCTACTTTACTGGTAAGTAACCACCTAGAAACATTGAACTTCTTTTTTCAAAAATAAAAGTATCTGACTAAAAAGATAAAACTAATTTAGATGTCCTTAATGTTTACATTCGTTGGAATCAGCTTGGTCTCATTTATTCAATTATGATGATATCTCAACATTTTTGCGACGTATGTTTCCTTTTCCTGAAACACATAACATTTGCCTCAAAATTCACAACTAAAATTGCCCCAATAGGCTCTCTATGGGTCAGATTTCCGGAAAATGCACAATTCGCCTTCACCAATCCTCTCAAAAAGCCCACATTTAAGACAGAATTGAGCTTCAAAATCCAGCTCATCATAACAGAACTGATACTTTGAATCAATGCAATACCAAATATATTCAGATATACCGGGTACTGATCATTGTTTAGCCTAATACAGGAGAATTTCGTATACGTGTAGAGCTGGCAATTGTACATTTTCTGAAAATCTGACCCATATAACAGTGAACCTACCTTGCGTCTAGTCGAGTTGTAGGTTGAATGGATAAGGGTTATTTACACCTTTGGTGTATAAAGCCAGGTACTCGGATTTGGGTAGCAGAAACTGTACAATAAACCACCCTACACTTCAACAATTCATTTAAAGTCTAGTTCTAGGAAATACATGTGATGTGTTCCAGGAATATGTGTCATAAGTCGCAAAAATGATATTTTTAAGCGTTTATTTGACAAGATCACTTCATTGAAATGTTCTGATTTTTGGACTTTCAAATTCCAGGAAATGTATGTAATATGTCCTTTCGTTTTAAGCTCTTCATAGTATATGATGTATATTTAGTTACTTTAGTGGTTATTGCCCACCAGAAATATGACAAAGTTGTGTTTACATGTATGTATGTTAGGTATGTGTACGAATGACCAGGGCGGATAAGCGGGAGGGGGTCGGCTGAGGTGCCCCTCAGCCGACCCCCTCCCACTTAGTCTCCCTGTTCATTCATTCTGATCATAGTTTTCTACATTTGCTCTAAACTTATTTTAGTGTGTTATTTAATTTAATTTGTATTTCTCATATATATTTGTTCCCTAAACATTTATGACAGGTATGTGTACATTTGCTGACAGACTGTCCCATTCCTGTTCTGTAGACTACTGTATTTGTATAAGGTTCAGTATGTGTATAGAGGAAGAGGGTAAACATGGAATAACATAAAAGGAGCATATAGTAGAACTGGGGCACCTAGTACAAACAGATCAGTGGCCTGTTGTATGAGAACTCCTAGCTTCATACTTTCCTTCCAAGAATACTTTTCCTTGCTAAGCAAGACTGGGGACAGTTTAAGTAACTATTTCTTAACCAACATAATATAAAAGTTTACTTTTTAGATGCCCTGTACCATATGTACAGAGAAATTCCTCAAAAATGTTTCTCAAATGATTTGTCTATGTTATAGATATTCTGTTGGCCTAAAATGCAATTTGATCAATGAAATAAACAAAAACATGAAAACTAAGAAAGGTAGAAAATCTTCAGGATAAATGAGAGTTAACTGAGAGGTTGTCTTTAAATTTCCCAAAGTGCTGCAGACTCTGGTCACCAAACATATTTTACATACACAAGTACCAATAAGATAGGTCGCAAAGGAAATATGTTAATTAAGAACATATCATATATGAGTTAAATGTGAATCAGTGTCTATATAACTTCTTTGATTGCGTTTTCAAAAGAGAGAGAAAGAAACATCTGTATATGTGATGGGTTTCAGGAAAATTAGTCATAAGTCGCAAAATTGATTTTTTTTTAAAGCATTTTTTTCACAAGATCACATTATTAGAATGTTCTGATTTGTGGAGAGTTTATCACATATACTATAGCTTTATCAGTTAATGTATCAAATGTCAGGAAAATCTATGTAATATAACCTTTAGTTTTACAGGTCCTCATATGGACTACATTTAGTTATTTACTGTTAATTGACCCCAGAAATATTGGAATTTTTTTTTTCAAAAATGAAAATATCGAACTTAAAATCTATAAATACTTATGAGATTATTAAACTGTTTACTACCATTGGAATTAGCTTGATCTCATCTTTTCAGATATAATAATATCTCAAACTCTATTTTTTGCGACTTATGACTCATTTTACTGAAACACATCACCTATGAGAACAATTGATATGATTGCAAATAGGTGCTTGTTCCAGAATCTTGTTCTATAATGATCGGTACCTCTTTCCATCCATTCTCTACTAATTATTTCATGTCACAGGATTTTGACTTTAAATTATTTTCTTCAGTTTTGAAGTGAAAACCGACCAATGCGGGAAGAATATTAGTTTTTGATTACATGATTTTATTGTTTTTGTAGCCGTTATAGTCTCAGAATGAAGTCAATAACATTTCCTTATGAATTATTATTTCTTTGCCTGAAACCTGTTTCAGATCCACATGACAAGACATGTCGGGTGGAATCAACATGGCCTGTATACTTAGACTAACATCATGAGACATCATATATTGACACATGCCTGGATACAGGCAACACCATACTTTTTGGTTAGACAAACAAAGCTCACCAAAATGTAAGAAGCACTGAGATGCATTAATCCGAGTCTTGATGAATGGCATACAGTACAATAATTGTTATTATTGTATACATTTATTTATTCACTAAAATAAACAGTTACAGCACACACACCAAGAGATTGTTTTACAGCTATGTATGAATACATCAATGCTACACAATAGTGATGATAATGAATAAATGGTTCCAGACTATTAAGTTAACCTCATATTAAGTTGTAGAGTGTATTGTAGAGTGGTATACGATGTGTCTGTATACAACTCCACGCTCTGAGTGGCCAAGTAGACCTATAACAGCAGTTCTGAGGTGCCGTTATAAACCGTCTTGCAGTGTCCAAATGAAACACAAATTATCCAAATTATATCTCTAAGCAAACCATGCATATAGAGAAATCTTTGGAGCTATTTTAAATAAATCTAAATTAAATATCAACTTCATATTTTAACCACACCCCGAAGGTGCTTATGTGCCCGCCAAAAGTAGCCTAGGCCCAACTGAGGGGAATCATGCCATTAGGCTGGTGAGCTGTCAACGTAGGCAGAACGGGAGGGAAAACGTTGAAATATGGATCAAATGAAAGAAATAAACTAAAATACTTTCATGTTTATTTAACTATATCCTTTGTTAAAGCATTTCTGTGGGTTTAAAACAATTTAAAGCAGTGAATTGTAAATTGATTCGAAAAAGTCAGAAACTTTCTGGCCACAGCCAACTGAGGAAAAATGATCGGCAGATTGTGTAACTTTCTACGCAGGTAGGGTTGTAATATACCTATCAAACTAATTATTGAACTAAAATCCTTTAATGATTATCGATGCCTACCTTTCTTCAAACCATTACTTTATTTTAAAACGATTTGGATTGGTGAAAGTGTCTCAAATTGATTCGGAACTGTGAGCTATTTTTCTCAACTTGGCTTCCCTCGCAGGGATGGTAGGCTACACTGCGGTTCATTGCAATAAGCCTATAGTCATATTCACACAAAAAACATCATCAAAGCACCTTATAATGGTAATATTTCTTTCAAAATATACATTCTTCTGCCTCATATTAGAGCATATATACCAAATATATTATATATTAGAGCATATATATTGAATCAGATAACTTGTGCAATATTCACCATCCTCCAACCAACGAGTTAGTTATCCTGTATATATATATTATATAGCTGTGCGAGAGTTGTAGTGATTCAAGAATAGGTTACATGAATAAGAAAGGTTTGTTCACATTTGATGTGTTCTCTTATCATCAATAATATTTACACTTCATCTGTCATCATTGCAACAATTTGTGCAAAATATGCAAATATCAAATCCTTCTGCCTTCGCACCTTCGCCCTGTGGCACATCCTGAAAAAAATCTCTAGGATATATTATTGTCTCATGTACATTGCATATATGACAATTGGATAGATCATAATGACAAGGAAGACTGGCAAAACCTATTAATTCTGATAAATTAAATAATAACAAAATGAGTGTAATAATTATATACATGTATACTCGCTTTAAATAATTTTGGTTATGTGACAAGGGCACATTGGATTGGTAGTATGCTTTTTTGTATGTTTCTGGGCTATAAATGTTCAGAAAAAAACTATTTCTATGACAGAGATTTTCTTGTTTTCTATACAAATACAACTTTTAAAGAATAGGTGGCGGCTAACCCAAGGGATGCAAAGAAGATGGATCTATTTGGATAAAATTCACATAATAGGGAGTTGCATAGCCGCCATTTTGAATCTTGATTCGCATGGAATTATGGGAGTAATGGTACAGTATAAAATCTAAGGCAATCATCTCATGTTCAGCATGGACTATTTATTAATGCCTAATGTCAATATCCATGTTTTACATGTTTCCATCACACAAACCCCCATCATTCCCATCATGCATTTCGTTTACATAAATCATCTATACAAGCTATGATATTGGTGAAAACAATTTTGCAATTTATTATGAAAATATTGCCAAATATTTGTATGTCAGACTTGAACTGAATCCGTCCCAGCATGTGGTATGACAGACATGCAAAGTGAGACATGCAACTCCCCTTTTAGTTGTCACATATATTAAGATTCTGGATGGTTCATACCTCTTGTCCTTCATCACTCCTTTTGCTCCTTGCCAAAACCCGCTCTGCTGACTGTCTCAGCAGCATCTTTATTAGTTGCCTACAATAAAGGAAGGAAGCTGGTAGGGATATTCAATACACTAGGTGACATTCTATGTTATACATTGGAGCTGTTGATTAGTTCTGCTGAATAACAACAGAGGTCACTACTGTTTGTCGTACTACTAAAGTCATTGCTTTTATATTTCACCAATCTACATTATAAAAGTTGCTATTACCTATCATTATTTAGGTATGGAGTTTAATAGTATTTCCCGTAATTTTCAATATGTGTACATACATGTCTGTTGTTTATGCACAATCCCTCAACATGTACTATTTCATGATATCATTGTGTATGTATGTTGTATGTTTCTGTTAAACACCATGAACCCTTAGGGAGCCAAACTACCTAGGAGCCCTCTCTACCCAGTTTCAGGCAAGAGGCCGGCGAAGGGTTGTGTTAAACCAACAATGATGTTAAGCATGTGTTCTGGTTGTTCAATGCCGGTTGTCCTTAACAGGGATGTGTGGAAGAACACTACACTAGTATTCAATTGACATCTTCAGTAAATGAGTGAGGTTGCTTTATGCCTTTTCGAACTCATTGAAGGTTATATCAAGACTGGGAGAGCTGAGGCAGTTTATGATCTTACCTAGGATAATTATAGAGATAGAGAAGAAGGGACAGAGAGACAGAAAATGGAAAGAAAATCACTTCATGACCTTACCGAGGAGCACAATTTGAGATTGTCACAGGGTATCATTCGTCATGACGAAATAAAAGTGGTACAGTGGTGTGGATCCCAGTCTAAACTGTAAAAAAAACTATAAATGCCTCACTGGATGATTAATAATGTAGGAGTAATATATGGTTAATATAGGGTTATGTACGGTACTGAGAAATGCACTCAGAATAATGTATGGTACTGAGCAATGTTTCAAATAGCCGTAGAGTAGATGTGGCTCAAGATGGACAAGGCAGCAGTTACACTGTGAGTGAATATATTCACGGAGAAAGGTCACAACAAGGTAGTAGTAGTCCCGTGAGTGACCATGGGTTGAAATGAGAAAGATAGTGAGAGAGGGCTGTAGTAGCCCGGTGATCAACCACAGGTTTGAGTGACAGACACAATGTAAAAAGCCTATAGTAGCACAAGGGTTTTGACCATAGGTTGCAGTGGAAATGTAGCAAAAGACAGCAGTTGCAGTGGCAACAGGGACCACTATGGCCAGTCAGGAGGAGACCAACACTAATGTAGCCTATTCTTTAGGCCACAGGCGGTCACAGTTGGGGCGTCTGAAACCTACAAACAATTACATTACATTATAATACGCTATGAACTGTAAAGGCAAACTTACCCACTACGCTGACCAAAAATGGACCTTCTGTGGTGCAGCTCCTCACCAATAGCCAATTTAGTCATGAGAGTGATAAGAACTACACTTGGAAAGAAATATTACCTTTTAACACAAAGTTCATTTAAACATTCTTTGTTATTTTACTTCATTAGTAATGAATAGTGAGAATGACTGATTAATACAGTGATGCACTCATGTATACCATTAGGATAATAAGCAATTGAACAATAAATAAAAATAATGGTATTTGATAATTGTGCATTCTACAACCTATCTATTGCTACACACAAGGTTCCATTCATCATTATTCCCACAACAAGTGGGTAACTACTACTCCAGGGGAAAACATTTGCTAAGACAGTTCTTCCAGTTCCATCTGACTAGATGTACTATTAATATTTAAATCACATGTTGTTTTTTTAAAATGACCCCTTCCTATAACAATCCTTTGTAAAGACTTTTCTGTATATTTGGAATGTATAATCATAGTATTAATCTTTCACAGTTGTTACATACACCCTTTGCTAATTATTATTGATTATTATTATGATATATGAATAAACCGCTTTCAAAGAAGTGAAGCCATCAGCCAATCGCAAAACCCACAAAAAGTCAAACCCAATACATTGTTTCAACACTAATACAAACAGATCGCTACTTATTGCCCTGATGTCAACATCACTGTATAGAAATTGGTAGCTAAATCGACCAAAATTACATCTTAAGACATTTTCCTTTTAAATTTGTCTAAAATGGGTACATCATTAATGCACACAAACATTACTAGAGTCAAGTTTATCGATGGACTGACACCAAATGTTTCAAACTGGCGCCATTCCGGTATGCCTCAACAGCTACCTTCAGCGCATGCATGACTGCAGGCTGTATTTTAATTATTCACCCACTACAAAAACCACACACACGAATGTTTTCCTCATGTTGCTTATAACTAGGTATTCTGAAAGTAAAAGAGTTAGCTTTTAATTTAGATGAAAAATGCTCAAAGATAAGATTGAGCCGATTCTAATGACGATAAACATAAAGAGCAACTTAGAAGTGTTTTTATACTTGATGTTTGATATTTTCAAGTTAAAAAGTTAAGACCTTTATGGGTGGACAACTACCATTAAGGTTATTAAATTCTATCAAGAGAATGACTTACAAAACATAAGGATATATTTGATACACTGTTATGAAATTGCGTACATGTATTAACATGACCTCATGCCCTAAACTCTATCAAACGTAAAACATTCCAACAAATAAATCTTGTGAATAAATAACTTTGAAAAATATCACTTGTGTGACATATATATGACTCTTATTTCATATCATAGTTTGAGAAAATTACTAATCAAAATATGTAGTAAATACATCAAAACATCAAGAAGAAAGTTGTTTTCAATGAATTATTCATTTCCTTTTTAAACAATTTCGAATGAAATTCTAAGATCAAATGGGTCTGAATAGCTTTACTAAGCAGTGAGCCTCAATTAAAGCATTAAACACTAAAAGATTTATAGCCCAAAACTATACACCTTTGTCCCTACCAACATACCTACAAATTACTGCAGCCGTTGCTTGAATTAATGTTTGGTTACCACCCAAGTCCTCCTTGTGGACAGGTTGAAAGTCTTGAGGATAATAATTCACTTTCTGAAAGACTGAGAGACAGATGCAGTGATCCCTCATATACCCACAATTATTTTACTTTGAAATACAAACACCAATAACCCAGATTTGTGGAAACCAGTCTGGGACATAGTCTGCAGAAGTCGTACTGTATTGTGAGAAACAAGTGCATTTAGAAAGAGGGTAAATAGTCAACATAAAACAAGAGAGTAAATAGTCAAAATAAAACAAGAGAGTAAATATGAAACATAAAAAAAGAGGGTCAATACAATATGATACATAAAACATGGGGTAGAAGACCAGGTTCTACCCGAGCCACATGACATATGTGATGTGTTTCAGGAAAATTAGTCATATTAAAGTCGCAAAATTGTGGTGCAGGTTATATTCTACAGATTCAGAGAAACACAACACATGTCATCGCATTAAAAGGAAATTGTAGGAAATCTAGGACACTTGGAAAGCAGCAGATCTTAAGGTTCCTGGCTATGTCCCAACGCCCAGTAATTAAAAAAAAAACACCACTGATCTCCGGGGTTTTTCCTATGACCTTAAGCATGTAAGGAATTTTTTTTTTTTTTTTGACAATTTTATTTTGACAGCTTCTCCAGCGTTGGACGCGAGAACAGGCGTTTTACAAAACGTACAAGGTTTTCGTCCTGCTGCTGTATACTAAACTACTGAATATTAGAGAAGATTTACCAAATACAAATACAAATACAAGTAAAGATACAAATACAGGTGCAAATATAAATACCAATACCAATACCAAATACAAATATGAGTACAAATAAATCATGTATATAAATGTTATTATAGTGTGTTGCAGATCCGAGGACAATATAGGCGCGTATCAGTAGCGCATAAGATCATATACTTCACTTTGTGTTTAGAGTGAGTATTACGAGTAATGAGTAATGATTAATGAGTATCCCTAACACCAGTACAGGTGCAGGGGGTTTATGAGGATATGAGTCTAATGGTTTGGGGGAGGTCAGGGGGGGGGGGGGGGCATGGGGGGGAGGGGGAGTGGGTATGCTAGTTGACAATGTTTTTGAGCCTATTTTTCAGGGAGGCTTTCATTGTTAATTCCTTCACATCATTTGGAAGGCTGTTCCATGTGGTTCCACCCAGATAACCCGGTGTTTTTTTGTTTTTTTTTGTTTTTTTTAATAATAATAATAAACTAACACATCAGGAAAATGATATTTATTTTCGATAGGAAACTGGTGTTATGGAAACATGCATATGATATGGATATTCACATTTGAGCATTGATAACAAATAATATTCCTGAATTTCAGATCTTAAATTTGGTCTTCTAGTGCAATCCATCCATTACAAACCCATGAGGAATTAAACAAGCAATACGGTGCAATGATACGGTATAGTGTCGGAAGAAATTAGTGCAAGAAACATGCAGACAAACTGTATATGTGATCCGTTTTAGAAAAATGAGTCATAAGTCGCAAAAATTGGATTTTGAGATATCACCATATTAGAAAACAGGAGATAAAGGTGATTCCAATTATAGTAAACACTAGGACACTTAATAAGTATTTCTATATTTTAAGTTTGATATTTATATTTTTGAAAAAAAAAGTTTGCAATGTTTCTGGATGGGTAATTATCAGTAAGGTAATTAAATAATCCATACAAAGGCCTTCTAAACGCAGAGATGTATTTAATACAATGTCCTGAAATTTGTTGCATGGGTTTATATGACTATAAGTGCTAAACCCTCTAAAAATCAGAACATTTCAATAAAGATATCCTGTGAAAAAAACACTTTGAAAAATATCAATTTTGCGACTTATGACTCATTTTCTTAAAACACATCACATATATGTAGTTGGATACATTTACAATTATGGCTACTCTTTATTATTACGCCTTGTATAGTGTGTCTAATGTCTGTAGAATGAAATATAAGGGCACTTCAGTATTTTATTATTCTATTCCAGACTGTACGTGCTCAACACACAAGCAGCAACACAAGCAGCAAACACCGTCATCCTGTAAAAAGTTAACTTCAATTATTTTTTTTTTCATGAAAACCCACTTTTGATTAAAAATGTTATACATCATACGTTTTAATGATACATCTGGTTAATGATGATGATTTGTTCACAATGTTATGCATTAACTAGTCGGCAGATTTTGAGGTAAAGCTGCTAATATATATCAACAAGGAAATTGATGTATCATACAATTCAGAGATAAATGTTGCACTTATTTCCATGGCTAATATACATGCTACCCACACTTGTTTAGCTTCAACATTTTTCTATCTATCCTGGAGAAACCCATTTAATCAATTCAAATTCAAATTTCAAACTGCTGTACCTTTGATGCACACAAACAACAACAGAGGCAACAACCGCCCGCACCAGCAGCCTGCAAAATATTGACTTCAATTGTGATACGTGATGTGTTTCGGGAAAATGAGTCACAAGTCGCAAAATTGATATTTTTCAAAGCTATTTATTGACAAGATCTCTTCATTGAACTGTTCTGATTTTTAGAGGGTTTAGCAGCTATAGTCATATAAATCCATGTAGGAAATTTGAGTAGATTGTTTCAAATATTTTATTATGTTTTGAAGGCCTTCGTATGGAATAGATTTAGTCACTTTACTGATAATTACCCATTAAGAATCATTAAAAACTTTCTTTTTTTTTCAAAAACAAAATTATGAACTTGAAATATAGAAATACATATTTAATGTCCTAATGTTTACTATTGTTGGACTTGTCCTGATCTCTTTTCAAATATGGTGATATCTCAAAATCCATTTTTTGCGAGTTATGACCTATTTTCCTAAAACAGATAACATATTGTAGAATTTTGATATAAAATTTGTTATTCATTGAGACCTTGGCGCTGATCCAGTCAGCTAAGGTCAAGGTTTAGCCTCCTTATTATGCCACTGCTAATCAGCCTGACCTCACATACCATACACTAAAACTACTTGTTGACATTATTCCATGTATACAGAGGAAGAGAGGGAGGGAGGGAAGGCGAGTAGGCGGGGAGCGTAGTTAATCGGAGGGTGAGGAGGGCATATCAATAGGTAGAATAATGTGACCTTTATGATTGGTCTTAATTAGGTAACTTGTGTATTGGGCTCCAAATTTCAAGAATGTAAATTAAAGATATTCTCCAATATGAAAAGTCATCCTACGGAGTGTACTTTACTTCTTTACTAGTAATTGTCCACAAAAATATATAGCGACACTTTTTAAAAAAAATAAAAATAACAAACTTAATATATAGAAACACTTACACTGTGGAAAGACTTCACGCATTTCCCTAGTGAAGGTACGCGAAAGGCGGGTCAACTTGTTGCACGCTCATAGCGCTTGTCTGTACTGGCTTTTCGCGTATGTTTCTACTGGCGGCCACAAGTGTCTAGTGACGTCATCACCCGCTAAGCGCGTGAAATCAGTCGCCTTACCGAGGCGGTGGCGGCTTGGCTTGCTCAGTGGTGCGTGTAAACGTTAGGTGGTTTAGGGGGTGGGTGGGGATGCGTGGGGAGGGGGTTTTATTTGGCTTAATTATTTATTTGTTTTTTCATTCATTGAATTTGGGGTGGGCAGACTTCATCATTTCATCATTTTAGTGTATCATTTTCGTTTGATGCATTTCTTCCTTGTGCCAGCTTCTGTAATGAGAAAAGTACAGGTATATATCAAACATTGTTACATAGCCAACATGCAACCAGAAACTGGACAATAATGAACACCCATTTACCCCGACATAAACAACTATATATATCTCTGCCACTTTAGACTCACCAATCTGACACCTATACTCATAAGTACAGAGACGACGAACTGGTCTCTCGGGCTCGACCTAGGCAGCTTACCCTAGGTGTTGCCAACGGGCGTACTTCCAACCTCGAAATAAGGTAACGCCACTTCGCTGTGTAGGTTGAGGAGGAGAAATGGTGCGTGAGGAGAGTGGTAGAGGAGGTGGTGAGTGTCCCGGGCCACGTCCCCATGGTTATCCGCCCCCTAGGTGGCTGTGTCTGGAGTCGTCACAGTGGCCACAAGGGGGAACCATGGTCCGGCGTGGGGGGAGCCTTGTGGTGCGGTGATGGTGTCCTGGAAAGAGAGAAGAGAACAAGGAAAAAAAGGCCCAAAAAAGGGCCCCCAAGGGAGAAGAAGTTCCCCCTGTTTTTTTTTTGTTTTTTTTTTTTGTTTTTTTTGTTTTATGAGAGTATTTGGAGTAGGCAAATAAATTGCGGTGAGAGAGAAGACAATGAGGGTGAAAAAGTGGGAATGAAATGATGTGAAAAAATGGGAATGAGTGGATGAGCTAAGGGACGTAAGGGCGAAGATATGGAGCGGCTAGGACCATACCCGTGAGGATAGGGTGACCTCTGTCACATTGTGCGGAGAGGACAGCGGCTGCTTTAAGGAGTGGTGGAAGAGAGTGTTGTTCTTGGGATAAGGGTTGGAGGAGAGAGAGGTGCCATTTGGAGGTGGCGCCGCAGTATAGGAGGTAGTGAACTTGTGGCTGGTTGAGATAGTCTAGTCCGCACCTGTGGCAGGAGGGGGAGCGGCCGGGGGAGGGTGAGGTTCCGGCGCATATTACAGAGCGTTCTGGCCGCGCTAATTATTAAATGTTTGTGCGAAACCATGCATATATTATACATAGCTAGAATCAGCATTAAGTTCTCTTTCAAATGATGTATAATATGTCATATGTGCGATACACTAACACAGCTTAATCAGGGGTTTACTCCAGGGTGTTTGGCAACGCTCTGCACATTTTGTCACGGCCGTCACTTACTCACTCACTTGCAATGATCCTTTATTCATCTAAATATAAATACAATAATGAATGACACAAAACTGAAACAAAGTTGAGCATGGATTATTCATGAGAAGTGATACTAAAGATCATAGTTAATGAATTAGAGTGAAATAAAAGAGATGCATGCATCATACTTACCTGGGATACGTATGTACTAGTATACCTAAAAGTACATCCAATTACTTTTGGTGTGGGCTGGCCAGTGGTCGGAGAAGTTATGATGGTTGTATGGATGGTGTAAGGGTTGGTAGGTATATAAATAGAATATAGCTGTCTAGATGGGTCCCTTAGCCTCGGCTTAGGTCTCTGCTGCTGCCGGCACCCCCCCCCCCCCCCTCCCCCTCCCCCACCCAAACAAAGCTCCGTCCCCCTTGAGTGACCACCACACCTAGCTTTCTGGGGCGTGTGGGAATACGCGAACTAGACGTGTGAAACAGCTCGGTCTTTCGAGTGAAAACACACTTATTTATAACAGTGTAGTTGTCCTTCATGCCATTACTATCATTAGAATCGGCTTTATCTTATCTTTTCAGATATAATGGTATCACAGAATTCATATTGTTTACCTTTTACTAAAAGATATCACAATTAACATTGTTTTCATGACAAGGCACTTTCGATTACGAAAACACATCAACTTTAGAGAACTAGGTACTTGATAAACCCATGGTGTTAAATACATGTACTATATCATATATAATACGTTTTAATGTTAAAACTGGCTAAAAGGGGATTTTGCTATTTATGAATTATTTTCCTGAAACCGATCACATATATGAGTACATTGTCTATTGTAGGTGCCATGTTGTAAATTACCCTATTAAAAGCTGACCCAGGTAGTGATGTTCCCTGTTGAAAACCGACCCTGGGGTCAGCAATCAGAAAATGACCCACCCTATCGATAATAGACCCAGTCAACTATTTAGGATATAAAGACATCACCTTTGGACAATGTTGAGCATTCATTTGTTTGCAGATTTGGAGTTAAAACTGCCAACATATCGGCAAGAAAAAAAAAGTCTTTTTTGAAAAAATACCTAGATAATCTCACTTGGGATCGATTAAGGCCATCTTAAAAGTTAGAGCCTTGTACATGCAGCTAGTAAAAATCCTTTTATAACTTTGGGTTGTCGCTACAATCAAAGGGTTCTTCATAACATTATTTGAAAATCATTTAAAGTTTAATAAAAGTAATATTATTAATCAATTGGTCTTACCCGTTTCATCCTTGCTGGTGACTTTCCCATAAGTGAATTCATAAGGCTCCTGCAAGAGAGACCATACAAGTGAGATAATGGGCGGAGATAGGGTCTGAACATGGAAGCTGTACCAGTGTCAGCAATTGTACAATTCACCTTCACCAATATCACCACATTCTTTACAACAATGATGTTAAAAGAACACTTCAACATAATATACTATCATATTAATGGTGACATTATGAATGCATCATGCTATCTGACTAATGGTATAATGTAGAAACACTAATGAGCATAACTATGGCTTTCATTTACAACACCGCTATATACATATGTGATGTGTCCCAGAAACATAAGTCATAACTTGTAGTAACTCTTTGCTTGAATGTTCTAATTTTTGGGGATGAGCAATCCAATAGAGGCTTTGCATGTCTCACTGTGCATATCTGTTACGGTGCCCACAACTATTTACATGAGATCACTGTTGAATATTCCATGCTGGACATCTTTTCTAAAGCGTTTACACTGACCTACAATTCCCATAATGGCATGTGTATCAAGATTCAAGGTGGCATACATGCAAGTCCTCTATTCAACGACAAGACAACATGGTTGTATCAAGATTCCCTAGGAACTGATCTATCTCTATTCAGTTTGGACAGGGTCCCCGGTAAAGGGCGGCAAGCGCATGTAAACATAACACATTTTCCCTACTTGTTTTAACCTACACTGCAAAGGCACCGTTTACCACAACGTATTTAATCTAAACGGGGTTGAACATACTTGCATGTTCAACCCCGTTTACAACACATTGTTGTAGATGCTTTTTGCACTGATGACGATCTCACAATCAAGCCCCTCGCTCCTGTCCACTGGGCTAAACGTTCTGCTACATGCTTTTACCTGTTGAAGACGTTCTTCAAGACATACCATCTTCAGTACTGTTCAGTCCAGGTTGCCATTTCCAAATGAAAAATATTTTTCCCTACACAAGGGAAATGATAAAGAGAAACACTGTGATATATATATTCAGCAGTATGAAACTTGTATAAACGGGGGAAATAATGTTACTTACTCAAATTCCCAACCTAATTTTAATAAATAACATGAGATATAAACAGGTTTGTCTTATTTTTCTAATCTCATCTAATCTCAATGTACTACCAATCTTAACAACTGTTTTACATTAGTTTGTAAAGCTGTTACCATGAGTCCACACTCCCTATGGTATGGTGAGCGAAATCTAGGTGTTAAAGCTAGTGTCATGTGCGACATTGCTGCTATACATGCTATACTGACTTTGTGGATTCACAGAGGCCAGAATTTTCGCACAGAGAAATGACTACTATATGTCAAGGATAAATGATAAAATTCTAATCACTTTTATGTCTAATGAGGTGTTATGCCCTTATTATAATTATTGGCCCTATGTCCTGACTGAGGCTGGTCAATGAAACCCCATTAATAGACAATATATTCCTTACTAAAAAAAACAGCTAAAAATCTCCTAATGAACCACAGAAATGATGAAAAAATAATGAATCTTAAAAATGAAAGCATCGAGCCACATCTCAATATGTATGAAATAAGTTGCTGATCTGATTATAAATGATAATGTGATACTAAGGAGGGTCGTTTTTTGTAATGCCCCTTTTTAAAAAATAAATATATTACATTAGGCCTATATAATGAAAATGGGAGACTGTAATATATAAAAATATAGAGAGAGATTGTGAGCTTCGTTGGGGACCCTTTTCAAGAAGAAATCTACATTTCTGAATATCAAATACATAAATAGGAAAAACCCTTAGGAATATTTGTATAAGACACAACGCAGGGGAGTGGATATTATTATTATTTTGATTTTCTTTTTCTTTTATTTCAATAGCTTATTCTAGACTGAAAACGACCTACCTTGATCAACTTATTGTTGTAAATGCCTATTGTGCTAGGCTCTTAATATTGTTCTTACCCATAATGACCTATGTTATAGATAGAGAGAATGGGACAAGCCGGCAATAATCAAAAATTTATAGGACGAGATTCGTCCACATAAGCACTCTGCCTACGGCATCGTGCTTATGTGGACGAATCTCGTCCTATAAATTTTCTATTATTGCTGGCGAGTTCCATTCTATATTTATTATATGTGCATAGAATTTGATCATATATCATCAGATATCACTGAAAAAGTATTAAAGAACTCTCAGAGAGCCCCGCTGCTTCGCTGAGATCACCGCTGCCTTAAAATTTGTCAGGCCTGTGTTTACATCAGGTCAGGCCAGTATTTACTTACTGACATTGTTGAACTAAAACGTTCATATCGCAGCCATTTCTTGAGCTACAATAATAAAGCTTATATCATTTGATAGAGAATTTAATTCACTATTTGATGGTGTGGTTTTTATTATGTATCTTTATAATTATAGTACCAGAATCACGGGTGGAATACCGATCGCGGGGATCTCCGCAGGGATCTCCGCGAAGACAGCGGAAGTGCTGAGGTAACGTCAGAGCTATTTTTAGCACAACTACATTTTTATAGGACGCGTCCTATATGAATATTTTTATAGCACCCCACTTATAGCACCTCTCATATAGCATGCGCGTATAATAAATAAAGATACCTGTAAATCGTCGAATAATGTTTCAGAATATTTATTTTCTATCACTTTTTGTAATCCGCCAGCATGCTCTGAGAATAGTGTAATTGTTACATAATGTTTATTTGCTGAATAAAAATATTAAATACAAATACAAATAAGTAGGCTACTACCTTTCTGTCGTTGGTCTCTCTACATGTACCGTAGTTTTTTATCCTTTCCAGCTCACAGACATGATTGTAAACAGATCTTTCTTATCAACCCATTTCTTATCACATATCTGCGCTTGTTATGAAGTATTATAACCTGGCTTTAAATGTTTTGTTTTCCAATATGCCATGTTTAACGCTCCCAATTGATATTAACGATTTTAGTAAAATCGTTAATATCAATTGGTTTTAGCAGCAGTGCGTGAAAGCTGCGTGAACACCCGCGATCGGTAATCCACCCGTGATTCGTGTATCATGATCATGAAATAACTTATGAAAAGTGGGTCATTACATAGAGTGATAAATTTGCTATCGATTGATATAAGTTTTATTAAAATCGCTTAAGAATTGTCTGAGATATGAACGTTTTAACTCAACAGTGTCTGTGAATACTGCATGATCGCACAGACTGATGCTAATCCACAGCGTGGCTTGGTAATGCTAATTTTACAGCCTAGGACGTTGAGGGTTGGTAGCCTATTCTGCTTAAATATCAACATCATTATAAGTCAGTTTAATATACCGTATTCCATTTATTCCATATTTTTTATTGCAAACAATTGGTAGTATATTTGGTCTTGTGTTCACTAATTGATACGTCCACTTACTTTGCACCCGTTGTTACCAATGCAATAATCAATATACATAGATTTCACATGACGTCACCCAGTAGGCTGAAGTATCACAGTGGCCGCCATGTCCAGGGTCATCGCTACGCTGGCCGTCTATGGCGGGGGTATCAAAACAAAGTTGATAAACCCCACAAGGGTAGATACTTGGGTAATTCTACACTATAGGCAGATTATCTAACCTATCATGAAGGTATTGTTGAGGCAGATTAAAACTGGAAAAGGTTAAAACAGCCAGAAAACGATATTTTCAAGTATCGCAGCATACATAGCCATCTAACTTGACCCCAAACATGGCGAGGGCTGTGACGTCAGTGAAATCTATGTATAGCCTAGGTCTACACAATTTTCACTTCCAAAAAATAAAAGAAGCCACAAAATACATACGCCTAGAAACATAAATATGAATATTTGAAAATATATAAATGTGAAAATATCTACTACAACATATCAATAAGTCAAGATCGGGAACCAATACTGTTGTTAGGCCTACTCTAATTACCATACATATATAGAACCGATGCGCCACCTAGTGTATAGGCCTGTAGGTGTGAATACTACTGCAGAGCTTTTGTTATAAACAAGTAAGCCTACAGTAACGGACACCTTTCTTGAATCTGGACTTCCTACAACAGCTTCAACAGTTCAAGTTGGATTTCTCACAAAGTACCGTCAGGTAAGGACCTTCTATTCATTAATTACAATAACAAGACAGTGATCACCAGACTCATTAATGAAGACCACTGGTTGGTTTTATCATTTCTCATTTCAAATTCACGCAACGTTACACAATCCAATATGGCGGCATGTATACAGCATGTCCAAACTCTATGTATTGGTGCTATAGCTCCGACTGTAGTTATCCCCAACTAGGAAAATCAGACCCCCGCAGCACCCGGTTTTGCGGCCGCCTAATTCTTCTTAAAACTGCAATGGGAAATGGGGCAAACAATATGTTTGAACTTGGAATACAAATCTATAACATTTTCCCGACACTGTTACCTTGATCTCATGTAATTCCATCCATTATTAGCAACATTATAAGGCATTTAAAATAGAGCGTTGCTAGAGAAGCAGGGAGTGCTGTGAGTGAATAGCAAGTGTTGGCTATACTCACGCTAGGGACACTTGTATTGCTAAATTTGCAAGCTGATTTTATTTTACTATTAATGGGGGGGGGGGGGGGGGGGTGATCTTTGGAAGCTTTGGAAGCTGGCCCAGTCAAAACAGACCCCAGCTTTTCAAATAGCAAGTCACGGGTATGGCTGTATCACCTCCCGTCAACTTGTAGGTGACTAGCTGGGCTATCACACCCTTACAGCATAGCCAATCAAAATGTTGTTTATTGTAATACTGTGAAGTAACAGATGCCCAGCCCCTCTGTAATAGTTGCATTACATTTAACTGTGAATGTACAGGTGAATATAACATGCACACAGTCTATTCGATTTTCAGAGTTAGGAGAGATACTATCCTATAAGAAGATATCATTTCGTATTGTCTGATGCTTTGAACTTACCCATTTTTACTTATTATTATCATATTATCCTAATAATCGCCGATCTAATATCATAACAATCATATCATTTAAAAGCCTCCAGGCTACACATATATTTCCAATGGTCATCAATAATATTGCAATAATTCATTTGACAAGAATCAATCATTGGATCTAAAGTTTTTATTTTGAGCTTTAACTCATAGAAAATCGTAATAGGCATAGAAAATCGTAATATATATTAAAATATATTTAATCAAATTCTAATGAAGTTATCACTTTTTACTTCAGCTTGAGCCGCATTCCCAATGTGGAACCATTTGATGGACATCACAACTAATATGATGATGAAAAGACTGCCTGAGAGTTACATATAACCTCTTGGGAACAGTTCGACCAATTCCAGAAATACTGGCTGCACATTATCATAATTGGTGAGTGGATGAAATTGACTTAAATCATACTTAGAATATGCTAATTAAAATGAGACATTCGTTCATATTCAGTTCTTTTAGGGCAATGCCAGTACATTGATAATTAATTTCTGAATATATTCTATATTACATTAATAGCCCAACGTTATACTCTCAATCAGAAGGGAAAGCGATATCTTTCATTTGATAATGGGGACAGCTTTGAATAACATATATTTACTTATCCTTTCCTCAACAAGTATTGGTTTGTCATACTACTGTTATATCATGTATATATGTGGATGATACTCACTTATTTCGTCCATTACATTTTTTAATAGTGGGGTTATTTGGTTTGGAAAGTGACCCTTTCTTTACATTTATACACATTACTCAGACATGCTCTCAATTAAGTGGAGGTGATTTAAACTGACAAGATCGAATAAAAACCCGAAACCGTTAATAGTCATGGAATGTACTATCAACAGGATGTCATTGTATTTCTGTATTACTTCCTAATTCCACTATTCTTTCAGGGCACATATGACGGTATCAACACTGAGACTGGAAGCAAAGCAGGTGGAAAGGAGCCTACCACTTCAGTGCACCCACAAGTGACATCCTTCTTTACCATATATGGGACGTTTGCTACAATGGGAGAGGCTCACTTGTGCCAACGATTGTGATGTATACTAGAGAGATAGGTGCTGATGCGATATAAATGGACATAATTAAAGAGACATTATGAACTACATGGATCTTCATTCATGGTGTATCAATCTATATTATTTGCCAATGTGTTACGTATGATTACTATGATTACTTATCAAAGAGGACAGCTATACTCACAACTGATATGAGAACTAAGAGATTATAATAAATTCCCTAAATGCATGTAGGGTGGTATAGCTCATTAAAGTTGGTATGGACATGTATACATACATATTACTACCACTCTGTTATGGCATTTCCATGTTATTTGACAACCACATTTAGGTGCTATTTAGAGGTAGTCTTCTATCTTGTAATATAGTATGTCTCATTAATAACTTGTAATGATACAATATTGATCATGTTATCTCTCTCTATATATGTTTAAATTTATCTTCAGTAATCTCAGGGCACAATGAAAATCCATCTATGGATGAGAGTGCTATAATTATATAAAACTTTCTGAATAAATAAACTTGTACAAAAAAAATAATTGCAATGAGATTTGTGTGGGTACTTCAACCCTAAATATTTGACAGAGGAAACCCTTTCAATAATGTTGTCATTTCGTTGGTATTGAGAGGCTATATTTCTGATATTTCTTTGATATTTTTGTGAAATGTATTGATACTTGTTCTTAATGTAGTGAGATATCTCAACAAAGCTTTATGTAAGATTTTTATGCAATAAAGAACTAGTTAAGAAATTCTTAATTTGCATTTCTCCTAATTTGTTTGTGAATGAAATGGCTCTGCTGATGACATGTATTTAGTAGTGAAATAATATTATATGTGATCAATATTAATTTCCCTTTCCACGATGTATCCCTTAAACAATTCTCTAGACCAAAACAATCCTATAATCGAATCTTACCTAATATCTTCAATTTCAATCCATTTTTAAGCAAATTTCAATTAATTTTTATTCTTCCTTATTTGATTTTGTGAACAGTTAGCTAAACGTTTTCTGATACGCTTTTGAAGACGGGTTTTAATGCCTAGACGGTAAAATGATAGCTAAACGTTTTTGAACATGGTAACGGAAAAAAAACGTCTTCTAAAAGGGGACAAATAAAACGTCTTCAAAAACGTTTAGTATGAAGACGGTTTCACTTGCAGTGTATAGTTAGATGCTCATTAGAGGATTCATTCATACATTAGTTGACTTTTTCATGTACGGGGGCAGCACTTATTGACATGATCTGCAATAGGGAAGTTAAAAACTGTTTAAAAATTGTTTGAATGTTCTCATGTATGGTGTATTTAGCACTTTGCTTAGTCATAGGAATACGTGGCCAGAATTTCACGACTGTATTGTATACATCTATGCATTTCTGAAGTAATCCTATGATGGCCTGTCTCAGAACATGGCTGTCATTGTCCTCTTTCCCCACCAGGCGTTTATATTATTTCACGTTGCATAGTGTTAAAATAATATATTGGATATATTGGTTTTCTAAGTTTAATGTCAAGCTAATTATTAAGGGTAACAAGGTTGAAAAGCAGGATGGCGACCGTTTGTTTATAATTAGTGCTTTTGAGGTCTCCTAGGGGGAGCTTTAGGGGGATTATAGCTAGGGCAATCCTTGGCTGTAATCATGTTACCTCCACTGTAACATGATATTACATGGTTTTGATGTACTCTGGGAAGGATCCTGGAGGTTACCTGGAGAAAACAAACAAACATTGCCAGGTACAAAAGGGGGTGTTGTGTGGAGGGAAGAACAACTTGGTTATAACCAGTAACCCTGACACATCTCTACACAACACTAGGCTTAGGCCATTACCTTCATATACCAAGGAATTCTCCAGGAAACTATAGGATCCGACCCTCATTGTTTAACATTAACTTTAAGAACAATACAAGAAATCGTCAGAAACTACTATATACTTTGGACTTTGTGAGTGCTTTATATTTCAACCTGTTTTCCTTGACTCATATTCACTGCTATTGCCTCGCTATGGGCTAATACATAATAGACAGTCATCGCCCAAAATATTGGAACATTAATATTCTGTTGGATTATATAATTCTTATATAATCATTTTAATATTCATATAACCCTAGCCGCCAGCAAAGAAGATTCGTAGTTTACCCCTTTCATAAACTCTAAGAATCGCTCTAAGACATATAATAATTCATCAATAGATTATCCAGCAAAGACAAGCGATGTTTGTGCGATATGAAAATTGCATTGGTAAGGGTAGCGATGAACATCAAACATGATTGATATTTCCCTGCAATAAGATTTTGCATCTAAATAGTAATAACTAAAAAACTAAAAAGGCTTCATAATCACATTTTCTCCCCAGATACCTTCACAAACCACATTAGTTGTTCCCTGGAGAGGGTCAACAAAACTGTACAAAGCAGAAGAATGGTTGGAAACATGAAAGATTTTGAGAACATGTGAGACAAAGAAACCCCTCTAAGTGTGTATTATACAGATACCATGGAATCAGAATGTATGCTCACCCGCTTTCCACTGCCGGGATTGACCTCTGGTTGCGCAGATCCCGGCCTTCAGCCACTTCACTTGAAAGAGTGATGATAACTAACGTTGGAGGGAAAGAATAATTGATTAATTATGAAGTTTATTTAGCTATTTTGATAGTAATTATTATCCCAGAGATATTGGCAACCTTTTTTAGTTAATATACAAATGTACAACTTCAGGATATAGCGGAAGACCGGGTAACACCCCAGCCATATAGAAACTATTGGAATAAGCCAAATATATCTCGTGAATTAAAATCAGTAAAAACAATGTTTAGACATAAGACTCATGAAATGGTTTTGGTTATGATAGTACCAATAAGGGATTTGGATGTCCCGCATATGAAAATCTGATTCCCCTGGAATTATGGGAGTGTGAAAACTAGAAAATATGTTATGTTCAGCATTCATGTGTTTTACATGGCTCAATATTGGAACTTGACGAACAGCCCCCTTACCGCTATTCCGCTAGGAATAGCTCCGCTATGTTTCTCAAATCACGTGACCGGGGCACTGACCGAAGGGAGAAACAACGTATATACAGAAACTGCCCATCATCGACCTGTTTTCATGCTTCATTTTTTTCCGGAACTTTCTAACCGATCCCAGATGCTAGATCGAGTCAAGGGGAGCAAGGTTCAAATGGAAAAATGTTTCATTCAATGAATAATTAAAAAGTTATCGCTAACCGCATATTCAAAGCGAGGGCTGTTTAAAATGGCCGCCATAACAAAATAGATGGAAGAGGCCCACTATGACTCTAAGCCAATCATATCTTCCGATTCGGTCACATGACCATGTGTGCAATGACGTCATATATAGCGGCAGGTCGGGGAAGCCCTCCGATCAGAAAAACAAACCTGACATAGCCTGTTGCAGGTAGAAAATCCGGGATTATCATTTATTCCATTAAAAAGGTAACGAAATATGGATTCTTCTGCTAAAATCTTATTGTCTGCTGCATGGTCGTTGGGTTGGTGGAACCCATACGACCTGAGCAGATAAACTCAAAGCAAAATGTCTGAACGAGAACGGGACTCGGTAGCCATGCCGTACCTGGCGTGACCAAGCAGCTAGAAATAGTTTAGTAATCGGGATTCCCGGGCGGTTTGGGAGGGCCGTTTTCAAGACAATGCTTCATTTGTATATATAAAAAAATATTAGGCGTTCAAAAATAATACCAAACTATTAGAACAATCCAATTCGAGGCAGTACACTTTTCTGGATGTTATCTTTCCCATCATGCATTTAGTGCGTATAAATCATGTGTGGTGTGTTACGGGAAAATTAGTCATAACCTGACATACTTGAAAAGATAATGGAAATGTTACCTCAATATCTTACTCACCCATCATCAAAACGAAACACATTAAGATGTTCTTCATCTTTCTTTGTACTTGAAGTTCTGAAAGTAAAGCTAATGATACAGGTGTACTGAAAATACAAAGCATGGACAATTGTTTTGGAGTTATCTTAGGGAGATAATCCTAGTGTTCTCTCTTCAAGTTTATCATTAAAGAAAGGGAAAAGAGTGATATCCTAATTCTTGGGGATGACATCATTTACAACAATAGCTAGTATCTATAGTAAATATCTTATGATCCTTCATAAAATGCTTGTAATTAGACTATTCCATTATAAACAAACTCTTTTTGTATAATTAAGTCAGCACGTCCTGAGAAAATTGTAATTGTTACATAATGTACTGTTGCAGAATACAAATCGTAAATACAAAATACAAAGACATCTTGAGAATAAATCACTTTGAAAAATATGAATTTTGCGACTTGTGACTCATATTTCTATCACACATTACATATCAGAAAAAAACATCATGTATGAAATATAAAATATGTAAGAGTCATTTTTTGATGGTTTATCTATTAGCATTCTACGGATTGTCGGTTAATCTGTTAATATGATGGTGAAGATTTATTTAACGTTCATATAAACTGTATTTACCTATATTTTTTGTTCTGATTTAAATGCTTCTATGGTATCTATGGTAAGATTTTCAGAAAATTTACAATTGGCAGATCTATGTACATTTAGTAAATTAGGCTAAATTAGGCTGCAACTTGGTCAATACTAGGTAAATTTGAGTATATTCGGCATTGCATTGAGTCTATCAATCGGTTTAACTGTATTTTGAACTTTATTTTCATCTTAAATTTGGGTTATTTGTGAGGATTGGCGAATGTCAATTGTACATTTTCTGAAAATCTGACCCCTATCTTTCTTTGTCTGGGCGATATTTTGTTCCAAGCCGTGGCAGATTTTACCTGCACATTTCAAAATATTAAGAATGTTGTTTAAGAAAATTAATGGAGCTATGTCATAATATTCCTACACCTGTTCTGGGAATTCTAAGTGAGGCTATGGACGGTCTCAGAGACGTTGGGGGCTAAATATACTTAATTGGGAATAGCACTTGAATGAATCTTTATTGTTTATATTGTTCAAGTAATCATAATGATTTGTTTTTCTTGATTCGAATTATGAATACTTCTATTCATAATTCAAATCAAGGAAAACAAATCATTATGATTACTTGAACAATATAAACAATAAAGATCCACAATTCAAACGAAATTAAAATCAACATGATTTCACCTATCAAGTATACATTAAGATATCTGATAAATTTGAAGTACAGCGGTCTTTTCTTGAAGGAAATACATTTAATGTTTAATACATGAATGTTCAAGGGCTGTACATAATATATTTATATTTAATAATTGGTTATACCAATGTTGCATCATCTTATTTAGTCATATTTAGGAATATGAATTCTAGAAATATGGCCATGACAATAACGTATGGATTGATGTATATTTCATTTAAGAGATCGATACGGAGAGTGTAGTTTATTGCATAAGTCTAGATTATATTTGTCGTATCAAAATGATTTGGTAGCATATTTATATGTAGAACAATTATCAAATATGAATATCGCTTTGAACATGAGTCGTTATTTACCTTTCTCGGGTTTAAGATTGCTTTTTTCTTGCCCTGATCATTAAATGTCAGAGAGATATTTTCATGTAGTAATGGATGCCGGGTTATGTAAAAAAAATAGTCATTTATGCGTCAAAACAGGCCACTTTTTACCAACAAGTGGATACCTTACGTAAATGGACCATTAAGAACTCCCATGAATGGGACAGTCCAATTTACTTGTAAGTGGATACCCTACTTTATTACTATAGAACTGAAAATTGAACTAAAACCAAATAAGTCAAAACTATGAAACCGTAAAGGAATTTAAAACCTTCCTGTGTAGCAGAGAAAATGAATGAACAGTTCACTGAATGTAAGACTAGAACAGTATCTCTAAAGATAACTTAAGTGCAAAGGTCATTTATACCTTTATTATACACACACTCTGTGTATATTATGAACTGTCTATACCATACTGAATTGGAGTTCGATCCATAATTATAGAACCAGAATGATAATAATTATATGAATAATAATAACAATCTAAACCCTCACAATATACCAATAATCTATTAGAGGTGTAAAATCAAACTAACCTTAAAGAATGTTTGCATTAGATGCAACAAATGGAGCCAAAGCTATAAGGATTCATTTATAGAAAGGAAACAACCTACCTTGTGTTAAACTATGCTGTATGTTGAATGGATATACGTTAATAACATCAGATCTAGAGTCCATGAGTTTATATGCATTGTCTATTTAACTTTTACTTATATTACTACCTCTGGAGCCAGTGTGGTAAACAATGGTAGCATGTTGTCATTCTATTATATCCGAGTGCAGTGCCTGGGGTTCTGTTTCTTTAAATCACAGCTACATGATATGAATAGTGATGCACAATGAACACAATATATGGGTCGGATTTTCAGAAAATGTACACTTGTCAGCTCTACAAATTTGGTAACTTCTGTTAAATCATTTATTATACGATAAATGCTATGTATATCTGAGTAATGGACTATCTCTTCCTTCAAGTTAAACTGCATTTTGATCGTAAATTTTCTCTAGGTTTGGAATATTTGAGAGGATAAGGGAAGGTGAATTGTACATTTTCACAAAATCTTACCCATATACTGTACAAATGGCGCAGTTTGTTTCCAACCATTAATTTGTTCCTAATAGTACAAATCGAGTCGGATTGATGACAATATGAGAATGGCTCATGTGACAAATGTTGCAAACCGGCATTATATATTATATTGAATATATTATATTCAATATTTCAGGTTTGCAGTTTGAGCATTGGAGAAGTTAAAGAAAATTTTGTATTCCTTCATAGTACATTTATGTTTTGTGTGATAGAAAAAATGTCACACATCACCCAAAATTATATTTTTAAATTTTGTGTTTACAAAAACCATTGTTCAATTTTTTTGTTGTATTTCATGGAGTGTTTAGCAATAGCAAATGATCTCATGAAATTCAAGCTCTATATTAAATGTAATTATGCATATCTGAGGACATTCCAAGGTGTATATTTAATTAGATTATTAGTGATTGACCATCAAAGATATGCCTAACTTTTTGTTTAATTCATACAAAATACAGAACTGCCTTTAGTTGGTAGTAGAGTGCTGGATATTTTTATAGAATGCAGATAGACAAGGTTAATGGCGGTAAAGGTAAGGAGGCAATTTAAGGCAATAGTTAAATAGATGTGTTTAAAATAAGAGAATTTGTTATTTGCCATCAGGTTTAGTTCTGATAAGGAGGTCGCGATCATCTCTAAAAGAGGACTTCCATGCCATGCTTTTCTTATTTTGTATGTATGTATGTATAGGTTTTTATTTTCGGAAGTGTACACTTTCAATAACATATCAAATTTTGCACTGAAAAAGGGGGTGGTCTCCTCTATGAAACCATAGATCTTCCTGAGGGCCCCCTTTGGGAAAAATAGAGTTACATTATTAAACAGATACAGTAGTAGTTGGTAGATAGATAGCTGCAGCAACTACATTAACGTGATAAACTAATATGGCAGTAATAACAACACAAGTAAGACAAGCACAATAAACAATAAATTGGGCAATCTAGTGCAATGACGATCTAGTTTCTAGGTAGTTTGCCTACCTCCTCACTTTTGACCCAGATCTGGTACAGTACAGTACTTCTTTATGTTTTTGGGGTGTTGTAGCCAGTCGGTGAGTAGCATTCTGGCGAACACTGTGTCACCTCTTGGCCGCACTCCCTTCATGTATTTACAGTTGCGGTTAGCATTCTGGCGAACACTGGCCGGTTTCCATTATTACAGCAACTGTAATAATAGTGATATAATACAATAATACAACAATGCAATATAATAATAATAATGCAACAGCGGTTTGTATGGTTCCATATTCTATCAGTTATGTATTAGGTATGGTTACGCACATTGTTAAATTACCCCACTACCTATCTATGAAAACCTTACCCAGCATCCCACAGATTTTCCTTACCATTTATTCATTTCTAGACCAAAAAAGGTAAATTAAGGCAGGAACACAAGACAAGAACCATTCAACTATATAATACAACTTATATTTCTCTTGTTTGAAACTAAGATTGTCACAAAGTAGTCTTCTTTGAATTTCTAAAAACTGATTTCCTGATGAAACAAGTTACACCCTTCTACCTTGTTTTCAACCTTCATGAATCTTTAACACAGCTATCTTCTTCTGGTCTATGGTCAGGAAAAAGGAGAAACAGAGGGGAGAATTTGTGGGTCAGGTCACTAGAAACTGTATACAATTGCCAGCTCTACACATTTAGTAAATTCTGCTCAATTCAACTGAAAAATGGTAAATGGTGTGGTATTGGTATATTTGGTATCTAGTTGAATCAAGGAATGAGTTTGATTATGTTGAATTGTGTTTTGAGTCTCATTTATGCATACAATTTTGCTTATTTGGGAGGCTTTCTGAATGTGAACTGTACATTTTCTGGAAATTCCACCCATGTACAAGTGGGTGGTGGACTAACATAAGGCACACACATGGACGGAGCTAAGGTCAGAGAGCAGAACATTTGGCATATGTTCATTAAAAAAAAGCACCTGTCACCTGGGGGTATAATAAATCCTTACTTACTGTTGTATAATAGCACTTACAATTGTGCTACAATTAGATATTTTTCCTGGCTTGGTCAGTAATGCGACGTAGTTCTAAGTGCGAGGCATGTCCTGTGTGACTAATGTTGGTCAAAAAGCTCACTGTCATCGTCACATTATAAACAGAAGATGAAAAGAGATGTACACTGAATGGAAATGTTTTTTCCCTATCCATGTAAACTCATGCATACATATAATTGACATTAGCATCACACAGACCATATCTGCCAGGATTGCTTATTTCTTCCTACCAAAACACCTATTGTTAATGCATTTACCCAAGCAATGCCCCTGAAGCTAATTGTGCCTTGCCATATTATGAATAAACAACCATAGAAGAAAATGAGTCACATGCCTACAGGGACCCTTAGATAATGATTTAGATTTAGAAGACATTTTGTTGAGGTCTTGGACAGCTGTTGAAGAAGACTCTCCAGCGTACGGGAGATTTTCAGCTTCTTAGTAGTATACTGAGGTGCATTATAGGGATGTCTTCTTTACACATTCCCCAATGCACTACAGCACTACCATTTCCTGGTGACACCTCAAGGTCAATAGGTCAGATTTCGCTCCAAGGCCAAGTAAATTAAGATGGAGGATTTCTTTTTGAGAAAAACTTTTATGTTGTTTTCATGAAGAAATCCACCACCATAGTTGGATTTGTGCACAATTTTCAAATTATAGAGTTCATTTTCTGTAACAGTGGTTTTAAGTTATTTTTTTCTTATTATCTTTTACTATGCAGTGTAATTGGTTTATTCTGATGAACTTAACACTAATAGGGCATGGAGGCCATCATTTAGGGTAAAACTAAAACAGAAATGTTTTGGGGGAGTTGCTGAAGTGAAAGTGGTCCTTACAGCATAGGACTTATGCCTTAATCAACTCATGTTCAGGGTGTTTTACCCAAGGCAAAGATCGATGTCCAACTATTTAATGTTTTTTTCATAATTCAGAAAGCACCAAACAATGAATCAAATGTAAGTTAATTGGAGGGAATATTCCTTCTATTACTTTATTGGGGGAATACTTATGCCATAGCGAATGTTGACACTAGTTTTCCCAGTGGTATATATAAGAATTCTTTGAGGCTTCAGTTGGGTTGTGTAGGCTTTAGGATTGTCACTCTCAGTCTCACGCATCTCCAATCTCAGTCCCTTTTGTCTGCAGTGTAGCCCCTAGTCCAATGTTTAAATGGGCTAC
Organism: Sthenelais limicola; assembly: GCA_942159475.1. Taxonomy (NCBI): domain Eukaryota; kingdom Metazoa; phylum Annelida; class Polychaeta; order Phyllodocida; family Sigalionidae; genus Sthenelais; species Sthenelais limicola. Next base: position 108,057,453 of record OW804099.1, read on the forward strand.
ACTCTAGATCTGTAAACTATTTTCTATTTCTATTGGCAACACATCTATAATTCTGACTTTTCTGCAATTATTGAATTACACGTAATGTCTTTATGTCCTAACCTCTAGTAAGTTGTTCAATGTCTGTAGATCTATAGGCCTATTATGTAGGCTACGTAGGCCGTCAGCCAGAATTTCATTGGCTGTTTTTATAGGTCATATGCTTGATTTCAAAGTAAATCAATTGACAAAATGACTGAATAATTTTGTTCCCTCGCTATGCCTTTATCCATGTACGATATATTTTGGTTATTTTTTTCGGCGGAATATTTGTTAATAAATACAAACAAACAATGGGACTATTTTTTATATATGCAGGCAATATGAAGAAAATGTGGGCAAGATGGGGTCTTTATTGACCGCATTTTTCAATATAGTCCAGTAGACAAACCCCCAAATATGGAGGAAGCGTGACTTGGATACTACTACAATTTTTTTGCTGAAATGGATCCAGCTGGTGGTCAGGTTCAAGAAACTGATCCATGCCAAGCTGGCATGGTTGAGCATTTTTAATAAAATCCGTTTCCATGGCAACCAACCATGAAAATGGGGATTTTAGAATTTTGCATATCTCTGGAAATAAAAATGATATAAACTTGATTCAAGTGACCACACATATGTAACCTGGTACATGCTATCAGATGAACACCTGATGAAGGTCATTTAAGGTCAAGGTCAAGGTCATTTGAAGGTCAAACACCCAAAATTGGCATTTTTAGACATATGAAGTTGTGTTGTTACATGCTGAATGTTCCATTGTGGTTATTTTTACAAGTCAGACTCCAGCAACCTTGTACATGACATATGACAGACCCCCAGTCATTCAAAAACTTTGTTAGATGCATGTTGCCATGACAACAGCCTTTGATAAATTGATACTTCTAGTGGGGCAGATAAAGTGGGTTTTTTTGGGCAATCATTAAAATGATGAGGCAAGCACCAAATTTGGCACAAATGTTTCTCATACATAACCTTTCAAACAATGCCTGTTGGCCACCTGACATTTCAAAATGGCCACCATTTTTTTCAAGATGGCCGCCATTTGAGGCCTGAAAATGCTATTTTTGACACAGAATTGGCTAGAAGAGTCCGATTTGAATGATATTTACACTGAATCATACTTGAGTCCCGCTCAAGTCATGCTTGGTTGCTTCCATGTGTAGTGACACTTGGCTGTCACCAATACTGTCAGTATGGTTAAAAGAAGCTGTTGGAAATGTGGTGGTGTCAGGCATGACCCACCAACTGGTCAGAAGTGTACAAAATCTATTGAGAGAAAGCTCAGTATCTCTTGTTAGAAAATATCGATCGGGAAGATTGGAGGCCCACTCGTACCATTGGCAAGAAGAAGAAACAAGCCACTTAGGGCTCAAAAGTTTGTGAATCCATTCCTAAGGGCACATGGTTTAAACGTGAAAAGTCAGACTTTTTACACCCTCCTGACGACTCTTCTGTCCCGAAGCAGGACGCCACGAAACTGGTAAGGTTATCGAACGTGGGGGTGACTGATAATGAGAATGATTTAAAGCTTGATATAGACGACTGGCCGCCCCTTGGCCAGCCTGTATGAGAATTGGCTAGAATAATCTGTTTTTAATGATCTTGAAGTCAGATCATATGTATTTGCCTATGTAGAGGCCATATTTGTATTCCATAGCTACTCAATGTACCAAGATGGCTAACAATTTTTGCCATAAAATTTTATAAGTTTATATCACTTGACTCATTTGATTGATCATAATGTAGTCAAATCTATATTCCTGATCTACTTACAGTGAGAAGGTAGTTGCTGTTTTTCAAAATGTATGATATTTTCCCAAATGTCCACTATTTTTTAAAAAAAGATCCTATTTTCTTAGAACAGATTTGTATGAATCATTTTCGTATTTATATTCATCAGCAAGATGACAGATTGAAAGTATGCTTTCAGGCTTGCTAATATCAGATCTGACCTATCTAAATACCTCAAACATTTATCCCCCTTGCACTTAAACCTACAGAACAGTTTTGAGAATAAGTGATACTAGACATACTGGAAAATGATGATTAATGATGATTACAATAACCATCGCCAAAACAATTATCTATAAGCAGAACACTCGGTAAGATCCCCTGTGCACTATGTTCTCAAATGAAATTGCCTAAACTACAGGTGGTAGTGATGTCCAAAGGACTTGGCACTGACCATCAGCATCCATTCACCCCCAATCATTAAGGCTTAGCATTTCTGGTAGGCAATCTAGATTGGCCCAAATGTAGCCTCCCTGGTAGGGGGCACGTTTCAGATTCTCAAGGATGCTTGAGTGGGTGATATTGTCTGAAAGCATATTTAAATATGGTTCCTCTTCCCCTGAAGGCAGATATAACTATTACAACCTGGGAAGGCATGGAAGAACAGGATGTCTTTTGTTTTCTCCGGCCCAAGAGCCTGACTGAGAGCCCAGACTCTCCCAAGAGCCTGTACAGGAATATAGCTTAGATGTTTCCCATGACTAAAAGTCATCCACAGCTTGTGCACACCAAGCCTTTTGACTTACAGCAAGACACTGACCCCAATGATCATGGCACTTATTTTCCCTTCTAAGGCTGCATGTTTTGCATATACAAATATGTGTCTGTCTGCCTCTTCATACATACCTTGACAAATAAGTTGTTGTGGACAGTATGTTCTCTCTTGGTTCCTGACGTACACATTTCAACGATCTATTCAGCTAGGAAGATGTACAACTCTTACTTATCATCCATGTCTTTGAAAAAGCTCTGCCGCAGTTGTTGGGAATTTTGGGAATCTTCTCAAACTGCATCCAAGATGATATCTGTTCTCTGGAATATAGACAAATACACCTGGATGGAGGGCAGCAATTTATTCTTGCATATTTCCTAAGGGCCTTAGCAGTGTGTGAGACAATGATCTCAGTAAAGGAGAACCATCCACAAAAATGACATCAGCCTCTGGTTCAATTTCTGGCAGGTACACGTTAGTCTTGAGAATGAGAGCAAGTTGGACATCAAAGAGAAGTAGAGACTGTTCTAATGCATATGTACATGGTGAGGGAATAGTGTTTTACCCATTTATCGCATTCAGCCTTTTCTTTGGCTCCTAGGTGGGCTCTGCTCAGCGCATCGGCCACATTATTGATGGCCCCCGCGATGTGGCCATAGCTGAGGTCATCACAGGATTCTTGCCCTTGCCACTGATAAATATGTGCACGCTGGCGAGATTGTCACACAGTATGTGGATGTGGGTGCCTCGATCATCTTCAGTCACAAACGTGTGTAGGGCTCCTGCAATGATGAGGGCCTCAAGTTCTGATATGTTGTCTGACTGCATGCTGATGGGGCATATCTGGTGGGCATAGGCGTGTTGTCCATCAGTGGCACCTATCCCCGATAGGCAGGCGTCAACTAGGTATACCTTGGTGGCATGGATGGCTGGTATGAAGGCTATGCCATTCCAATCACTGCAGAATGCCTCAAACCAACGAATGTCCTTTCTCATCTCAGAGTTTATGTTGCTATGTGCACCCTTGAATCCCCTCAATGCCTCCAGCAGTCTAGAGACAAATAGCCTGGCTGGTTGCACGCACTTGCTGACATGTATTAAGGACCCTATGTGGGATTGTAGTTCCCTTTTGGAGATTGATCTCTTCTTGAGGTATTTCTGCGCGATCCTCACTATTTTGTCGACCTTGTCTTGTGGTATTGATAGTCTCATTAGTCTGGCATCGATGTTGATTCCCAGCCAAGTTACCTTCTGGCTGGGGGGTTGCAACTTGTCGGTGGCTTCTACTAGTCCTAGTTCTTTTAAGATAGACCTGGCGCATGAATATGCGTCCCTGGCCTCATCGAAACTGTTGCTGATGAGTGCCAAGTCATCTAGATACATGAATGCTGTGTGGCTGTGGCGTTGAAGCATGGCCACGATCGAGTTCGCCACACATTGCATGTGCGCACTGGATCCTCTGCTACCAAAGGGCATGGTAATATCACAGTACCACAGCCTGTTCCACTTGAGGCATAGGAGTGGCCAATCTAATGGGTCGCTGTAAAAGTTCTTGTATGCCCTCGATATATCTATGATAGATAGGTATGCAGATGGGCCTACCTTCTTGAGATGCAACACTAGGTCCTCAACTGTAGGCAGAGAGTGTTCCCTTTGTATTCCCCAGACTGAATTTTTGATGATGTATTTATTCACAGATGATTCATCTGGGAACGTGAGGTCTATAATCACACGTCTTGCGTCAGAGTCTTTCTTTGCACGTGACATCATTGGCGATGTATGCGACCACTGTTTAAACGGTGGGGAATTAAATGGTCCTTCCAGTCCATTCAGTTTGAGTTCCTTACTTATGAAGTGGTCGATCTTATCCTGGTACTTAGTGGCGCTCGAGTGGTTCATAGTGCCAGTGTTGTCGGATGTTGGACCTAGGTAGCCCAGGGGGAAGCCATATGATACAAAGGAGAGGATTTCTCGATCCTTGGCCGAGTCTGAGAGCAACCAATTTTGGTGCTTGCCTCATCATTTGAATGATTACCCAAAAAAAACCACTTTATCTGCCCCACTAGAAGTATCAATTTCTCAAAGGCTGTTGTCATAGCAACATGTATCTAGCAAAGTTTTTAAATGACTGGGGGTCTGTTATATGTCACGTACAAGGTTGCTGGAGTCTGACTTGTAAAAATAACCACATTGGAACATACAGCATGTAACAACACAACTTCAAATGTCTAAAAATGCCAATTTTTGGTGTTTGACCTTCAACTGACCTTGACCTTGACTTCAAATGACCTTGGTCAGGTGTTCATCTGATAGCAGGTACCAGGTTACATATGTGTGGTCACTTGAATCAAGTTTATATCATTTTTATTTCCAGAGATATGCAAAATTCTAAAATCCCCATTTTCATGGTTGGTTGCCATGGAAACGGATTTTATTAAAAATGCTCAACCATGCCAGCTTGGCATGGATCAGTTTCTTGAACCTGACCACCTGCTGGATCCATTTCAGCAAAAAAATTGTAGTAGTACTCCAAGTCACGCTTTTTCCAAGTTCTACTGGACTAATATGAGGCTCAGTGCTTAACCTTATTATATATGGGCGAATGAGGTTGAGAGACATACAGGTGAATAATGATCATACAATGCTTGAATATATATAATGGAATAAAATAGAACTAAACTTGAGCTGCATATGCGACAACACATTCATAAAATGCTTGCAGCGTTTTGTGAATGTCCAACGATTAAAGTGACCAAAAGAATTACATGGATTGAGCCTTTGAGGATCTCCCTAGATCTCCCTGGATACATCCGGGATGGAGTGTAGTTCCTCTAGCCGCCGTTGGGGTCTTCATATCCAGAGCAGCTGATATTGCAGAAATATTAAAGTTATGTAATTATTGCTTAATATTGAGTAAATACTCCCGCGTAATATTTTAACAGTATTATTATATTCAACATTGTTCTAATCATTGTGATAATAGAATATATTCCATAATTATTCATTATTATTTGAATGCTATCCTGTTTTGCTATACAAATACTTTGATGTTTCATAATCCGTCAGATCTTCATACGGTCAGGATGAAAAAAAGGATCTCAACCTCAGCAAAGGAGCTCAGGAATAAAAACTTGAATTGCAAACGTTCTTTCTCTATATTCTTATTAACTTGTAGTAGCGTTAAAAAGCAATATTATCAACCCTATATGTTTGAATCAGAGATTAGTTCTTTCCCTCAATATCCTTATTAAATGTATTCATAATATAGTCTCGCAGAAGTAACCTATATGATCCCAATCATATCGTTAATGAATATAGGTAGTGGTTAAGCCTGGAAGCTGGCTCATCAACACAATGGAAAAAACATAGCTATGATAACAATACCTGTATAGTAAATGAACTGATACCACTGTCCTTCTGCTGTATTATTCTACAAGGACAAGGAAGCGACCAGTATTTGGGTGTTGTTTTAAATACCACCAGCCAGACGTAATGTTTAGGCTTACAATGGGCTGTCTGGTTGGCGCCCTTTGTCTCTGTAATTAACTATTTGGGATTCAGCCCTTGCTGTATATCCATATTTGGGAGAAGTACCAGTATGTAAGATTTGCCTTCGTTTAAAGTTGTCTGATACCCCAACTGCATGATAGGATACTAATATTGTATGATGGGATAGGTCTGCTGATCTGTTACATAATAGTTTTCATTGAACGTTATCATTCCCTACTTATTCCTTATACCTTATTCCCTTCTAGAGAAATTATATTTCCAGATGTTTTGTGAATTTTTAAGAGAATTTCATCCCCCCCTTGTCTTGTATATAGCATATGGAACCCGCTTTGCAAAAAGACTTATTTATGAAAACGTTTTTTGTAGAGCGAGTCACATATTGTTGAACTCTCCCCTACTAGTTGGGAAGACCTGTAGTAGGTGAGGGGAGGGGGTAATTAGTGTGGGTTTAGCAACAGCTGTGGCAGGGGGGAAGGTGAAGTATTAGTGGTGGTTAATTACTAGGAAAACAAAGGGATAATTACTGTGGGGGTTAAAAATAGCCTTATTGTTGGGTTACCGGGGTGACTAGATTTTAAAGAATAAAAGTAAATTCAAACCATAATTTTGATTTCATTTGAAATCTTTTTATTTCAATTAAAAATTGCTCCAGCACGTCCATTAGTGACTGGACGTTACTAACCACTACAATTTAGTTCATTACTGTTCATTACAGTATTCATAATCCAGTTAAGCAATGTATAGCATGTGGTTTTCCGCATATTGCATCTTGCATAACTCTGAAAAAGGATAAGTTCTTCAGGCAATAGTTATTCATTTTCATCCATTTATTAGAAAACACAAGTGTTGGGTAATATGTTAATCTTATCCCACTATTAACAATCACATCATTGAGTGAATAACATTAGTGCTATCTGTTACCTCATGTTATAATGCTGGTATAGGCACACATAATGGTCGTATGTCATCAGTGCTTTTCATAGATGACATTGAATTAATTGTAATCAATTAATCATTATGTGAATAAGGTATGTTAATCTAGTAAACACTACTCTGATCCGGTTCTTTGAAGCACTTTTCATATTTTGTGAACCCTATGAGTTTCGATCCAGTGGTTCTTCATAATGGGTGTGCATCATTTATCATTGATTAATCATTGACTTGCAAATTGATTGTATTGCAATGGTCTAAATCATGAATGAGGCAACAGTATCTATTACTCAATGACCCACTTAGGTTGCTCCAACAGGTTAATCCCATCCTCCAGGTGCTGCTGCTGCTGCTGTAGTGAGGCTCTCACTCTGGTGTACCACAGCAGTATAACCAGAGTGTGGCTGTGTGAGGTGGTTATCTCAGCTCCCTGTGTATGAGGTATGACTGTCCAGCCAGGCTGTGTGGTGATGGAGGAGAGCCAGAATATTAGCTCTGTACAGGACACCTCTCCATAGTATACCTCTATACGCCTCAGCTTGTGTGTGAGTGAGGCTATAGTGGCAGGTGTGAGTGAGGAGAGGAGAGGAGAGAGGGAGGCAGAGGCAGCCAGGAACACAGACAGTGTATCCATCCTGTGTGCTCTAGATGTGTACTGGTTCAGGGTAAGGCTCCAGGTGTCAGCACTGACTGCTGGTCTACCACCACCATAGAGGTCTGTGTATCCATCATCCACCTGTAGGATTAGCTTCCCTCCCTGGTGCCCCCACACAGTGTGTGTATGGAGGAGGCAGGAGGATGAGGCAATGTCCTGGAGGCACCAGGCTGTGATGTGTGTCTCATTACCAGCAGCCACCACCTGCACCCAGCGCTCAGTGCCAGGTACTGTAAGCACTGTCACTGTAGCATCATCAGCATTGGTGCACCTGCAAACACAATGTGGAGTATTGATCAGTTAAACCAAGCTAAATGTCTGAGTCTAAGATTGGTAATTCTAAGTTGTGGTGGTCAGAGTTATACTATGATGACTGTACCATATCTTTATGCATGGTTTGCATTAATGTAATAAATGAGTGTAAGAATATTTTTTAGTATATTCTCCTCTTGAAATTCTAAAATGTCAAATGGTCAGCTTTAGTAAACAATGAGCAGCTCTTCTGTCAGAATGGTTTGATGAGAAAAATTAACCAGTTCAAAATCAAAATTCCTTTGTATTTTTTTCAGTATTATTATGTTTGCTGTTTGACTATAAAATGAAACTAAACACTGCCTTTACTTCATCAAATCAATATTTCCTGCATATATATTTGACTCAATGGAAACATTGTGGAAGCAATTAAAAGCTCAATCGGTTGCCAGGTAAATTGTTGATTTGGTAAAATAGGATATTGCTTAAGATTATTCATTATATTCTTCACCTCACTCAGGTGGTGGTACTGGGTAAGACCATAAAGTGCCTTTCTGTCTCTTTTCTTTGTCTCTCTTCCTACTTCTCTATCTCTATTTCCTTGGTATGATCCTAAACTGCCTTCCTCTCTACTCTCCCACCCTTGATATAACACCTCAAAGTGTTGATAAGGGCGTAAAGCAACCAATCTCACTCAATCATAGGTGACTTCAGTGAAAAGTACAGCCTTCCCCTTCCCCTCACTTATACATTACATCCCTCCCCGCACTCATACATCACTCCCCTCACTCATACCCCCCCCCCTCCCCTCACTCACTCATACCCACCCTCCCCTCATTCATACCCACCCTCCTCTCTCTCATACCCTCCCCTCCCCTCACTCATACCCACCCTCCCCTCACTCATACCCACCCTCCCCTCACTCATACCCACCCTCCCCTCACTCATACCCACCTTCCTCTCTCTCATACCCCCTCCCCTCACTCATACCCACCTTCCTCTCTCTCATACCCACCCTCTCCTCACTCATACCCCTCCCCTCACTCATACTCACCCTCCCCTCACTCATACTCAACCTCTCCTCACTCATACCCCCTCCCCTCACACATACCCACCCTCCCCTCACTCATACCCACCTTCCTCTCTCTCATACCCACCCTCCCCTCACTCATACCCACCTTCCTCTCTCTCATACCCCCTCCCCTCACACATACCCACCCTCCCCTCATTCATACCCACCCTCCTCTCTCTCATACCCTACCCTCCCCTCACTCATACCCACCTTCCTCTCTCTCATACCCCCTCCCCTCACTCATACCCACCTTCCTCTCTCTCATACCCACCCTCTCCTCACTCATACCCCTCCCCTCACTCATACCCACCCTCCCCTCACTCATACTCAACCTCTCCTCACTCCTACCCCCTCCCCTCACACATACCCACCCTCCCCTCACTCATACCCACCTTCCTCTCTCTCATACCCACCCTCCCCTCACTCATACCCACCTTCCTCTCTCTCAAACCCCCTCCCCTCACTCATACCCACCCTCCCATCACTCATACCCACCCTCCCCTCACTCATACCCCTCCCCTCACTCATACCCACCTTCCTCTCTCTCATACCCCCTCCCCTCACTCATACCCACCTTCCTCTCTCTCATACCCACCCTCTCCTCACTCATACCCCCTCCCCTCACACATACCCACCCTCCCCTCACTCATACCCACCTTCCTCTCTCTCATACCCACCCTCCCCTCATTCATACCCACCCTCCTCTCTCTCATACCCTCCCCTCCCCTCACTCATACCCACCTTCCTCTCTCTCATACCCACCCTCCCCTCACACATACCCACCCTCCCCTCATTCATACCCACCCTCCTCTCTCTCATACCCTCCCCTCCCCTCACTCATACCCACCTTCCTCTCTCTCATACCCCTCCCCTCACTCATACTCACCCTCCCCTCACTCATACTCAACCTCTCCTCACTCATACCCCTCCCCTCACTCATACCCACCTTCCTCTCTCTCATACCCACCCTCCCCTCACTCATACTCAAACTCTCCTCACTCATACCCCCTCCCCTCACACATACCCACCCTCCCCTCACTCATACCCACCTTCCTCTCTCGGATACCCACCCTCCCCTCACTCATACCCACCTTCCTCTCTCTCATACCCCCTCCCCTCACACATACCCACCCTCCCCTCATTCATACCCACCCTCCCCTCACACATACCCACCCTCCCCTCATTCATACCCACCCTCCCCTCACACATACCCACCCTCCCCTCACTCATACCCACCTTCCTCTCTCGGATACCCTCCCCTCCCCTCACTCATACCCACCTTCCTCTCTCTCATACCCCCTCCCCTCACTCATACCCACCCTCCCCTCACTCATACCCACCCTCCCCTCATTTATACCCACCTTCCTCTCTCTCATACCCCCTCCCCTCACTCATACCCACCCTCCCCTCACTCATACCCACCCTCCCCTCATTTATACCCACCTTCCTCTCTCTCATACCCCCTCCCCTCACTCATACCCACCCTCCCCTCACTCATACCCACCCTCCCCTCATTCATACCCATCTTCCTCTCTCTCATACCCCCTCCCCTCACTCATACCCACCCTCCCCTCATTTATACCCACCTTCCTCTCTCTCATACCCCCTCCCCTCACTCATACCCACCCTCCCCTCACTCATACCCACCCTCCCCTCACTCATACCCACCTTCCTCTCTCTCATACCCCCTCCCCTCACTCATACCCACCCTCCCATCACTCATACCCACCCTCCCCTCATTCATACCCACCTTCCTCTCTCTCATACCCCCTCCCCTCACTCATACCCACCCTCCCCTCATTTATACCCACCTTCCTCTCTCTCATACCCCCTCCCCTCACTCATACCCACCCTCCCCTCACTCATACCCACCCTCCCCTCACTCATACCCACCTTCCTCTCTCTCATACCCCCTCCCCTCACTCATACCCACCCTCCCCTCACTCATACCCACCCTCTCCTCACTCATACCCCTCCCCTCACTCATACCCACCCTCCCCTCACTCATACTCAACCTCTCCTCACTCATACCCCCTCCCCTCACACATACCCACCCTCCCCTCACTCATACACCCTCCCCTCACTCATACCCACCCTCCTCTCACTAATACCTCCCTCTCCTCACTAATACCCACCCTCCCATCATTCATACCCACCCTCCTCTCACCCATACCTCCCTCTCCTTGCTCATACACACCCTCCTCTCACCCATACCCTCCCTCTCCTCACTCATACCCACCCTCCCCTCACTCATACCCACCCTTCCCTCACTCATACCCACCCTCCCCTCACTCATACCCAACCTTCCCTCACTCATACCCCCTCCCCTCACTCATATCCACCCACCCCTCACTCATACCCACCCTCCCCTCACTCATACCCACCCTCCCCTCACTCATACCCACCCTCCCCTCACTCATACCCACCCTTCCCTCACTCATACCCACCCTCCCCTCACTCATACCCAACCTTCCCTCACTCATACCCCCTCCCCTCACTCATATCCACCCACCCCTCACTCATACCCACCCTCCCCTCACTCATACCCACCCTCCCCTCACTCATACCCACCCTGCCCTCACTCATACCCACCCTCCCCTCACTCATACCCACCCTCCCCTCACTCATACCCACCCTCCCCTCACTCATACCCACCCTCCCCTCACTCATACCCACTCCTCTCAGTCCTACCCACTCTCCCCTCACTCATACACCCTCCCCTCACTCATACCCACCCTCCCCTCACTCATACACCCTTCCCTCACTCATACACCCTCCCCTCACTCATACACCCTCCCCTCACTCATACCTACCGTGCCCTCACTCATACCCACCCCCCCCTCACTCATACCCACCCTCCCCTCACTCATACCCACCCTCCCCTCACTCATACCCACCCTCCCCTCACTCATACCCACCCTCCCCTCACTCATACACCCTCCCCTCACTCATACACCCTTCCCTCACACATACCCACCCTCCCCTCACTCATACCCACCCTCCCCTCACTCATACACCCTCCCCTCACTCATACACCCTTCCCTCACTCATACCCACCCTCCCCTCACTCATACACCCTTCCCTCACTCATACCCACCCTCCCCTCACTCATACCCACCCTCCCCTCACTCATACACCCTCCCCTCACTCATACACCCTCCCCTCACTCATACACCCTTCCCTCACACATACCCACCCTCCCCTCACTCATACCCACCCTCCCCTCACTCATACACCCTCCCCTCACTCATACACCCTCCCCTCACTCATACCCACCCTCCCCTCACTCATACACCCTTCCCTCACACATACCTACCGTGCCCTCACTCATACCCACCCTCCCCTCACTCATACACCCTTCCCTCACTCATACCCACCCTCCCCTCACAAATACCCACCCTCCCCTCACTCATACACCCTCCCCTCACTCATACCCACCCTCCCCTCACTCATACCCACCCTCCCCTCACTCATACCCACCCTCCCCTCACTCATACCCACCCTCCCCTCACTCATACACCCTCCCCTCACTCATACCCACCCTCCCCTCACTCATACCCACCCTCCCCTCACTCATACCCACCCTCCCCTCACTCATACCCACCCTCCCCTCACTCATACCCACCCTCCCCTCACTCATACCCACCCTCCCCTCACTCACACCCACCCTCCCCTCACTCATACCCACCCTCCCCTCACTCATACCCACCCTCCCCTCACTCATACCCACCCTCCCCTCACTCATACCCACCCTCCCCTCACTCATACACCCTCCCCTCACTCATACCCACCCTCCCCTCACTCATACCCACCCTCCCCTCACTCATACACCCTCCCCTCACTCATACACCCTCCCCTCACTCATACACCCTTCCCTCACTCATACCCACCCTCCCCTCACTCATACACCCTCCCCTCACCCATACCTACCCTCCCCTCACTCATACCCGCCCTCCCCTCACCCATACCCACCCTCCCCTCACTCATACCCACCCTCCCCTCACTCATACCCACCCTCCCCTCACTCATACACCCTCCCCTCACTCATACACCCTTCCCTCACTCATACACCCTTCCCTCACTCATACCCACCCTCCCCTCACTCATACACCCTTCCCTCACTCATACCTACCGTGCCCTCACAAATACCTACCCTCCCCTCACTCATACACCCTCCCCTCACTCATACACCCTCCCCTCACTCATACACCCTTCCCTCACTCATACCCACCCTCCCCTCACTCATACCCACCCTCCCCTCACTCATACCCCCCCTCCCCTCACTCATACACCCTTCCCTCACTCATACACCCTCCCCTCACTCATACACCCTCCCCTCACTCATACCCACCCTCCCCTCACTCATACACCCTCCCCTCACTCATACCCACCCTCCCCTCACTCATACCTACCGTGCCCTCACTCATACACCCTTCCCTCACACATACCTACCCTCCCCTCACTCATACCCACCCTCCCCTCACTCATACACCCTCCCCTCACTCATACCCACCCTCCCCTCACTCATACACCCTTCCCTCACTCATACCCACCCTCCCCTCACTCATACACCCTCCCCTCACTCATACCTACCGTGCCCTCACTCATACCCACCCTCCCCTCACTCATACACCCTCCCCTCACTCATACCTACCGTGCCCTCACTCATACACCCTCCCCTCCCTCATACCCACCCTCCCCTCACTCATACACCCTTCCCTCACACATACCTACCCTCCCCTCACTCATACCCACCCTCCCCTCACTCATACACCCTTCCCTCACACATACCCCTTCCCCTCACTCATACCCACCCTCCCCTCACCCATACCTACCCTCCCCTCACACATACCTACCCTCCCCTCACTCATACACCCTCCCCTCACTCATACCCACCCTCCCCTCACTCATACCCACCCTCCCCTCACACATACCTACCCTCCCCTCACTCATACACCCTCCCCTCACTCATACCCACCCTCCCCTCACTCATACCCACCCTCCCCTCACTCATACACCCTCCCCTCACTCATACACCCTCCCCTCACTCATACCCACCCTCCCCTCACTCATACCCACCCTCCCCTCACTCATACACCCTCCCCTCACTCATACCCACCCTCCCCTCACTCATACCCACCCTCCCCTCACTCATACACCCTCCCCTCACTCATACCCACCCTCCCCTCACTCATACCCACCCTCCCCTCACTCATACACCCTCCCCTCACTCATACACCCTCCCCTCACTCATACCCACCCTCCCCTCACTCATACCCACCCTCCCCTCACTCATACCCACCCTCCCCTCACTCATACACCCTCCCCTCACTCATACCCACCCTCCCCTCACTCATACCCACCCTCCCCTCACTCATACACCCTTCCCTCACTCATACCCACCCTACCCTCACTCATACACCCTCCCCTCACTCATACCCACCCTCCCCTCACTCATACCCACCCTCCCCTCACTCATACCCACCCTCCCCTCACTCATACACCCTCCCCTCACTCATACACCCTCCCCTCACTCATACACCCTTCCCTCACACATACCTACCGTGCCCTCACTCATACCCACCCTCCCCTCACTCATACCCACCCTCCCCTCACTCATACACCCTCCCCTCACTCATACACCCTCCCCTCACTCATACCCACCCTCCCCTCACTCATACACCCTCCCCTCACTCATACCTACCCTCCCCTCACTCATACACCCTCCCCTCACTCATACCCACCCTCCCCTCACACATACCTACCGTGCCCTCACTCATACCCACCCTCCCCTCACTCATACCCACCCTCCCCTCACTCATACCCACCCTCCCCTCACTCATACACCCTTCCCTCACTCATACCCACCCTCCCCTCACTCATACCCACCCTCCCCTCACTCATACCCACCCTCCCCTCACTCATACCCACCCTCCCCTCACTCATACCCACCCTCCCCTCACTCATACACCCTTCCCTCACTCATACACCCTCCCCTCACTCATACACCCTCCCCTCACTCATACCCACCCTCCCCTCACTCATACCCCCCTCCCCTCACTCATACACCCTCCCCTCACTCATACCCACCCTCCCCTCACCCATACCTACCCTCCCCTCACACATACCTACCCTCCCCTCACTCATACACCCTCCCCTCACTCATACCCACCCTCCCCTCACTCATACCCACCCTCCCCTCACTCATACCCACCCTCCCCTCACTCATACCCACCCTCCCCTCACTCATACACCCTCCCCTCACTCATACACCCTTCCCTCACACATACCCACCCTCCCCTCACTCATACACCCTTCCCTCACTCATACACCCTTCCCTCACTCATACCCACCCTCCCCTCACTCATACCCACCCTCCCCTCACTCATACACCCTTCCCTCACTCATACACCCTTCCCTCACTCATACCCACCCTCCCCTCACTCATACACCCTTCCCTCACTCATACACCCTTCCCTCACTCATACCCACCCTCCCCTCACTCATACCCACCCTCCCCTCACTCATACACCCTCCCCTCACTCATACACCCTTCCCTCACTCATACCCACCCTCCCCTCACTCATACCCACCCTCCCCTCACTCATACACCCTCCCCTCACTCATACACCCTCCCCTCACTCATACCCACCCTCCCCTCACTCATACACCCTCCCCTCACACATACCTACCGTGCCCTCACTCATACCCACCCTCCCCTCACTCATACACCCTCCCCTCACTCATACCCACCCTCCCCTCACAAATACCTACCCTCCCCTCACTCATACACCCTCCCCTCACTCATACCCACCCTCCCCTCACTCATACCCACCCTCCCCTCACTCATACCCACCCTCCCCTCACTCATACACCCTCCCCTCACTCATACACCCTCCCCTCACTCATACCCACCCTCCCCTCACTCATACCCACCCTCCCCTCACTCATACACCCTCCCCTCACTCATACCCACCCTCCCCTCACTCATACCATCTCCCCTCACTCATACACCCTCCCCTCACTCATACCCACCCTCCCCTCACTCATACCCACCCTCCCCTCACTCATACACCCTTCCCTCACTCATACCCACCCTTCCCTCACACATACCCACCCTCCCCTCACTCATACCCACCCTCCCCTCACTCATACACCCTTCCCTCACACATACCCACCCTCCCCTCACTCATACCCACCCTCCCCTCACTCATACACCCTCCCCTCACTCATACCCACCCTCCCCTCACTCATACCCACCCTCCCCTCACTCATACACCCTCCCCTCACTCATACCCACCCTCCCCTCACTCATACCATCTCCCCTCACTCATAATCCCTCCCCTCACTCATACCCACCCTCCCCTCACTCATACACCCTCCCCTCACTCATACCCACCCTCCCCTCACTCATACCCACCCTCCCCTCACTCATACCCCCCTCCCCTCACTCATACCCACCCTCCCCTCACTCATACCCACCCTCCCCTCACTCATACCCACCCTCCCCTCACTCATACACCCTCCCCTCACTCATACCCACCCTCCCCTCACTCATACCCACCCTCCCCTCACTCATAATCCCTCCCCTCACTCAAACATCCCTCCCCTCACTCATACACCCTCCCCTCACTCATACCCACCCTCCCCTCACTCATACCCACCCTCCCCTCACTCATACCCACCCTCCCCTCACTCATACCTCCTCCCCTCACTCATACCCCCTCCCCTCACTCACACCCACCCTCCCCTCACTCATACCCACCCTCCCCTCACTCATACACCCTCCCCTCACTCATACACCCTCCCCTCACTCATACACCCTCCCCTCACTCATACCCACCCTCCCCTCACTCATACCCACCCTCCCCTCACTCATACACCCTCCCCTCACTCATACACCCTCCCCTCACTCACACCCACCCTCCCCTCACTCATACCCACCCTCCCCTCACTCATACCCACCCTCCCCTCACTCATACCCACCCTCCCCTCACTCATACCCACCCTCCCCTCACTCATACACCCTCCCCTCACTCATACACCCTCCCCTCACTCACACCTACCCTCCCCTCACTCATACACCCTCCCCTCATTCCTACACCCTCCCCTCACTCATACCCACCCTCCCCTCACTCATTCACCCTCCCCTCACTCACACCCTCCCTCCCCTTACTCATACCCACCCTACCCTCTCCCCATTCAATGTCACCCATAAAAATGTACACTTGGCAGCTGTATACCATTCAAGTATAGTTGGCATTGCATTGATTCTAGCCATCTCTTTGGTTAGGTTGAACAGTATTTTGAACTTTATTTTCGTCTGAAATCTTGGTTATTGGACAATATTTGCAAAGTTGAGTTGTGCATTTTCTAAAAATCTGACCCAGCCAGTCATGATGTATACCTGGAAAGCGGTGGGTCGCCCTGAGGGAAGAGAAAGTCTGTAACTTTAAACAGGAGTTGGTGTACAGATTTAATGGTAAAGGAATCAATATGTTGGATGCTACATCGAGAAAACTGTATAAAGCCATTAGATATGTATTGTTAAAATGATATGGCAGGAACAGGATAAAGATGGATGGATTTCAGCGTTAGGGTGTTTACATTACTCAGGTAAAGCCAACAGTACAACAACCCTAACTAAGAATGTCAGATTACAAGCCTTCCAGTTTACATTCTATTTTTTTTAGTAATTTCTATTGGCGGAGTTTCACATTACCGTGATAGTTCTCATTCCCAAATAAACATTTATTGAAATACATTGAGGATAATTTAAATTGTTAAGTCCATTAATCAATCCCACATTAATCAGTAGTAATTTACCTCTCTCTCTCTATCAGTCTATATAGATCTTATGTGCGTGTGGCTCCATCTGGTATTATTTGTATTAACCAATATGTCGCATATTACAGTATCATTATAGCCTCTTATGGTTCCACCTGGTGTTTTAACTTGGAACTACTATAAGATCATACTAATCTAGAAGAATGAAAAAATATTATTATTACATAATTAAACCAGCTATTTTCTAACATTTTTGTGTGGGCATATAAAATACAATACATAATTCGCAATAAAAAACCTAAACCACATGCATAGTTCACTGTAGTTTAACACAATGTGCCCCAATCCGACTTCATAGAAGTGTAATTTTCGAGACATGTCAAGGAACGTGTTCCGGCATGAAAAAAATGGCCGAATTTGCTGGTCGCTTGGAGCGACCATGGTCGCTCTCGGCGCACTACCAAAGCGTAGTAGCTAGTAGCGCTAGCGCTTTTTAGTCCTGGTCTCCCACTCCAATAGGCGCACTACCAAGTTTAGTTGGTCGCCTGGTCTCCACTAGGCGCACTATTTATGTACATATAATGATTAGTGGTCGCCTGGTCTCCAATAGGCGCACTATCAATATACATTGAATACTTAGTGGTCGCCTAGTCTCCCACTAGGCGCACTACCAATTTAGTGGTCGACAATATACTTTGTAACTCCCCAAGTAAGCAGCCACCTTCTTGCCACCCCCTGAAAAGGGGTGGCAAATGCTCGGCACTGCGGCATAGGCAAACCACCCATGGTCCACCTTAGATCCACCTGATAGAAACCTCCCATCGGTTTGCCTAAGGTGGCTCGCACTGTATAGCACATGACTATTTTCATTTGAGAGAAGTACTTATGATTGAATAAATTATGGGGGGATATCGTTGGGAATTCCAATCCTGAATTAAACTTTCTTATTTGAAATCGTGTAATATTGCTTCGTGAAGGAAAACAAGTATTTAGTTCTCTTGTCCAATTGTTTTGCTATCATTATTCTAAATAATCGATCATCCTTTCAATTATCAACCATGCACTGATTAAAGAATATTTGATTTGATCATATAAATAAATCACCTTTAAGAAGAAATTTATGTTCAAAATGCAGTTCACCATAACCATGCAGACATATTTATGAATACAATACAGAATATACTCAGATATACCTAATATTTATCAATTTTCACTCTAAATAAAGCAGAATTTGGTAGATGTGTATAACTGTAGATTGTGCATTTTCTGAAAATCTGACCCACATACATTTAGACTATATACTGTAAACGTATTAATGTTCGCGCAGTATTTATTTTCGCTATTTTCGCGCACCCACCTTTGTGCGCGAAAATAAATCCTGCGCAAAAGGTATGATTATTGCATAAACAATGTGTGAGACTTCGTTGCTGCGCGAATTTAAATCTGCGCGAAAAGGTGTCAAAGTAGTTATTGCGCGAAAATTCATCTGCGCGAAAATAAATACGTTTACAGTATATAATAGGAAATGCAAGTCTGCCTATAGCTCAAGACACTATGTTCGACTCACACATTATTTCCAGACATCCCTGACATCTTTATATTTTCTTTATAGTATGTACTAGTTCTGTAAACATAATACCAAAGCTAACAACCCTGTTTCGCTCTAAAATGTTAACTTAACACAATCAGGGTCAAAGGGTAGAAAATCACATTTCAAAAGTGTCCATGCTATGGGCCTTATTAATTATGTGTGTAGACCTAGGATCCAAATCACGTCGATTTGGTGCGCACCCATTCAATAATGCACCACTTCTGTTGTTAATTACATGCTTTTAATGTGTTCGGAATTCTTAGATATTCAAGGACATGTTTGGGTTTATCATATACTTGGTGTATGTGGCAAAAGGAAAAATTGCGCAGATTTGCGCATGTACATAGCTGATAGTGCATTTTTAATAATATATATACTTGGAGTAGTTGGGAGTACTTGGGTGTACCTGTGAAGGGATCGATTGATGGCCCTATTTCCCAAGTCTGTACCCCATCATAGCCCGACCCCTTGTATAGTGCTTGTATAGTGCGACTACCCATGATAGTCCGACCCCGTGCTTGTATAGTGCGACTATATTATGTAGATTTGGCCATTTGGTGGTCTGTCGGTCTCCGTGGTGCCGCACTACTGACTGGTTAGGTAGTCTCTCTTCCGCACTATTGGACAGACCACCAAAATCAATGGTCGCACTAGCGGACAACGGACAGGGAAAAGCGCCAGGGCTTTTCTTGACATGTATGGTAATTTTCTCACTAGCTCTCTAATCATTTTTTTTTCTCCTTCCTTCCACAAATGTGTAATTCGTCAATGTAATACACAAACAAACGACCGACCAAAGCAAGCTTTATAATCTCATTCTCTCCATTTGTCATTAGATTTTAAATAACCCCCATTTTGCCTGTCTATCTTCAAAATTCTGATTTCTATTTATATTCCCAAACTACCCAAAAATGACCCTTTTTAAAAGTCAATTTTCTCATTTCAATCATGCTCTCTTCAATCATTATCAATTAAGAATTGAACTGCATTATTGGTTATTCTATCAAGATTCACTGCCTTAAATGGGGGCTCAGAAACCCCAAAAATATATTCATACATGTTTGGGACTTTGTACCGTTCCAACACCATTATTCATCCCTAAGTGGTGGACGGAAATAAATACAAATGAAAACTAACATTATGTCAGTTGTACACCATAGCTAGTTCACTTTACCCTAAAGGCAAAAGAAAATTAACATTAACTTCTAATTAATTCTCAGTTTGATTTGAAGAAAAGAAGTTACCGCTTCGACTACAAAATAAATGCTCTTTGAGGGAGATGTAAAATGTAAATAATTTTAATAATTATGTTCTTTCAAATTCTCGGTCAATATATTCCTATCAGGAATTGTTCTATTTTAGTCACTTTGGTTCAAACATTCTTGAGTTGTTTATGATACAACATATCAAGTTTAATTACTGTTTACATATAAGCAGTGATAGGCCTAACAAGTGACTGTATAATGCAAAAAATAATGACAAATGCAAGACTACGCATGATCTTGCCTGATATAAATGATATACTTCTGACCATTGAAATTCTTTTTTGAGTAAAAATTCTCATTTGTGACTCCCCACCACCAAACCAGGCATAAGTCGCTGACACTCATTCAGAGCTATAGCCACATTTCAATCAGAGAGCCATTTTCAATGGGTTTCGAGATTTTGGCAGAAATCAGTGCCTGAGTACCTATATTTTCATTTTCCGAATACAATTTTGTAAGTTTCAACTTACAAAAGGTCTATTTGGCAACTTAAT
The DNA here is from genome assembly GCA_942159475.1 of Sthenelais limicola. NCBI lineage: Eukaryota > Metazoa > Annelida > Polychaeta > Phyllodocida > Sigalionidae > Sthenelais > Sthenelais limicola. Next base: position 108,078,551 of record OW804099.1, read on the forward strand.
GAAAGATAATTAAAGAAGACACGGTCTGGTGGACCAAAACAATAGTCAATTTACCCTCACTTTATCCCCGCAGCAGCCCTTGTTTACTTGGGAAACCCCTATAACAAAACCATGGGAATGTAGGTTAGGGCTCCCCCTTTGCGATGACGTTATTCAAAAGACGCCTAACTCCTCCCACCAGTTAGAAAACAACCAATGAATATATCCGATAAAGTGTGAACGACCTCTGACCTGGGTGGCAACGACGGCCATATCAACCTCTCTGATTGGTTAAGCTCTGGGGAATCACCTGCACGCATGCGCACAAGCTTTCTTATTCCCCAAACAAACCTAAGCATGGCGGACGAGATCGCACGCCTTTTGAATTCTTCTCCACAAGATCGTGGGAAAATAGCCAGTTTAGTACATGATTTTTTGGATCGATCTGAGGGAAATGAACCAGAAAGTGACTGGGAATCAGATGATGACTGGAACTGCCCATCAGACCCGGAATATGACGATGAATGCAACGATCAGGACTCAGTGGACAAGGGTCAGGGAGTGCAAGTAAACATCCCTTCTCCTAGCACAACTGAGCGGAGTATAGAAGCAGAATTTGAAAAGGCCAAAAGCTTTAGGTAAGTTTTGTTCAATTTAATTGTCTGATGATGAACCTTTATAATTTATTGACTGTGTCTATCGGTGTTACCTTGACGGATTTTGTTCCGTACTCTACTGGACCTTGTCTGAAAAATGAAGCCAGTCTTTTTCAATCGTATCAAACATCTTAATGTGGTTCTGATAATATTATCTCAGCTTTTAATGAACATGATATTACCATCTAACCCTTTCTGAGTTGCTTGGGAAGAGGACTATTGACATATATATAGAACATACATTTACCATTCTAAACTAATTGGTACAACACATTCAAACGCCCCCCACAAAAACGACCAAAAAGTGGGCCAAACATTTTCTAGCATGGTATCTTAAGTTAGTGCCAGGTTTGGCTATACCTGCAGGTGCCACATAGGGTTATCACACCATTTCAGGCTGGCCCCAGACCCTAAAGGCTAGGTGGTAATAGAGAGGCTATCACACCATTATTACACAGGCCCAGTGAACGTGTAACTTATCCTTAACTGTGAATGTGTAAGGGAATATTACACACGCAAAATCTAGATGTAGTTTGTACCTTATCTGCAGAGAAGGACACTCAAGATAATTTAAAGAAATGCTTCGAGACTACATCCATGTATGGTTTCACATCTGTAGATACGTTTGGAGTTGCAACATTGTTGATTATCATTTCCGATGGGTATTTCTTTTTCATTCTTTGCATACAGACGGTATTTATTATGATAACATTACCTCACAGCAACTGAGATTGTGAGGCTGTATTATTCCTTGTTATTTTCCACTTCCATTATCTAGTATTGCCATTGGTATCACCATGGAATATTAATCTTAAATATCTATAACTAGGTGACATTTGATAGGAAAAAAAATACCACTTATATAAATCTTAGCTTAAAGCGGCAAGGAATTCTTAGCATTTACTTATTTATATGAATATATGACATCCAATTCGTCTTATATTTCCCAGTTCTCTTATAATGGCATACTCACGGTACAGGCATACTCTGGTATATATATTAAGGAGAATATTACACCATACCTCCTATGAACTTTACAAGTCGATGCCATTTACCCCGCAAATAAAATAAAATATTTTAAAAAACATTTTAATCAGTGTTCTCTGTCCGTGGTTCCATACATAATGATAAGAAATATTAAAGTTACTCTGTCCAAGTGTACACATTTATAATTTGGACCCATACACATTTCATCTCATGACGTCGCCAGTTTGTGACGCAATTATTGGGGGAGGAGCGTGGGAAAGTTCCATTTCTCAGGGGAAAGGTTCACGGCAAGGTTGGGCGCGGTAATGTAGGTAGCGGGAAGGGCTGCAGTGGGTGCGGTGAGGCACACCAGTGGCAGTGGCCTCTCCCTCGAGTCACAAAAGTACCCATGAACATAACTTAAGAATATAAATTGTAATATCCCCTTTCGGATAGCCCTTAAATCGATCACAGAGTCTTCAAATTTGGAATATAAATAGTAGTTTTATGTGATGGCTAAAACTATTTAAAAACACAGTTCTGAACTCTTCCATTTATCTAAATTTACTTGAGGCGAGAATAGGGGTGCAGAGGTCGGCAGTCTTTCACTGGGGGGTTAGTTGACTGAGCTTAGCACAAGGTATGATCCAGGGAGGTGTCAGCATTTAACCATTGACAATGGTGGTCCCAAAGGGCTAACATGACCACTGGAGTCCCAAACGACCTGTTACCATTTGAAACATCATAATACCAGTATTTAGTGTAAAATTGTCCTAAGTTCTTGCGTTTTTTTCTATTTTTTACACTAACCAATACATTGGCCTGGCTGTCTATGCCAACCCAACCCACTATATCGCACACTGTAACATCCAAGGCCCTCCCAAGCCAAAGAAATATGGAATTTGAAATATTCTCATGGCACTCAAAATTATAATACTTATTAAAAATCCTTATTAATATTGAGATAATTACTATACCCGAATAATAATAATGAAGTATAATCCAATGTTTTCCACGACCCCAGCCAATCAAGAATGTTGCTTCTGTATGTTTTTTTAATAGTCAGGAGAAAGGGCTTTCAATAACTTAAATTAAACTAGGTATTTTTTTTGTGAAAAACTGTTATATGAATCATTATTGAGTGTAGAATATGACATAATTTCAGGTGTTCATGCAAGTATGGAGATGTTGGCCCATGTTCCGAGCTGTTTCCTCCAGAAGAGATGATGAAACGAAGGCTAGAAATGTTCAGTCTAACTCCCAGAGACCAAATGCTGATTCTACTTGGCAAGATCTCCTGTGCAATCCATCTTGGGGACAAGACATCTTGCAGTAGACGGGGCTCACAAAAGGACAGAGAAAGAGGTCGTACAACTTACTGGCTCGAGGGTCAACAGATCTGTATTGACACATTTCGATTTTTACACAGGTGAGTAATAATTTAGTAATAAGTAATAATTTAATTGTACCCTTAAATATTTAAATGCAATAACGGTCATTAGAATTAAAATGTTATTATCTTGATCTATTCATTTCATGCAAGATATCAATTTATTAATGCCATATGCTTGAATACAAACAAATCACAATTGGCATCGAATTTCAAGTCTGTCTACAATCTTCTAAATAATATGAAAGATAAAGGAAATAATGATTATAGAACAAACCCTGAAACACTAGTATGACCGCAGGAGGGTCTTCCCAACTAGGTTGGCAGAGATTAGGCTGGGGGTATAATGAATTAATAGTCATCTGACCACTGAAGGAGTAGAATAAATTACTTTTTAATTAAATGTCACTGATAGACATGTGTAATTGGCAAAAAAGAAATCCATTATCATATAGACGTTGCAATGATGTAAGACTAATATTCAATTTGATTTTCATTGCAGTGTCAGTAAAGAACGACTTTCAACCTTGCTGAAGTGGTACAAGACTGAGGGTTTGGCACCAAAGGAGAAACAGACAGGAGGAAGAAAGAACAACACTAAATCACTGCATCTTGACGACATCAAGGGGGTAGTCACCTTTCTCCAACAGTATGCTTCCAACCATGCACTTGTCCTCCCTGGACGTGTCCCAGGCTTCAAGCGGGATGATGTCCAGCTCCTGCCTTCAGCGCACACAGCTATAAATGTCTACCAAAACTACAAAGATTCACTTCTGGGGACAGGTAGGTAATTTTGTTATGAATGATAAAGAATATGATATACATACAAAAACAGCTCAATGACTTTTCCTTACAACCCTCCCCTCATCTTGCACCTCCCGTCCTTGCCTCACATCCTCTCCTCCCCTCACTCCATCTCGTCCCCCCTCTCTCACCCCATCACGTCCCTACCCTCATCCCCTCCCCTCACTTCATCTCCTCTCCCTCATCCTCTCCTCAACACCTCTTATCCCTCACCCTATCTCGTCCCTCCTCCCCTCACCACCTCTTATCCATCACCCTATCTCGTCCCTCCTCCCCTCACCTCCTCTTATCCCTCACCCTATCTTGTCCCTCCTCCCCTCACCTCCTCTTATCCCTCACCCTATCTCATCCCTCCTCCCCTCACCTCCTCTTATCCCTCACCCTATCTCGTCCCTCCTCCCCTCACCACCTCTTATCCCTCACCCTATCTCGTCCCTCCTCCCCTCACCTCCTCTTATCCCTCACCCTATCTCGTCCCTCCTCCCCTCACCACTTCTTATCCATCACCCTATCTCGTCCCTCCTCCCCTCACCACCTCTTATCCATCACCCTATCTCGTCCCTCTTTCCCTCACCACCTCTTATCCATCACCCTATCTCGTCCCTCTTTCCCTCACCACCTCTCATCCCACACCCTATCTCGTCCCTCCTCCTCTCACCACCTCTTGTCCCTCACCCTATCTCGTCCCTCCTCCCCTCACCTCCTCTTATCCCTCACCCTATCTCGTCCCTCCTCCTCTCACCACCTCTTGTCCCCCACCCTATCTCGTCCCTCCTCCCCTCATCACCTCTTGTCCCCCACCCTATCTCGTCCCTCCTCCCCTCATCACCTCTCACCCTAAAACAGATTATAATCGACAATAGATCTCTATTATTTAGTCATGTATGTACCCCCGTCCCCTCTCTCTAATGTATGTGTAGTAACTAAATGTATTTTAAAGTTATTGACAACCTTTCATATTCAGTGTTGATTTGATGGTCCTGGGTAAGACCATAAAGGGCCTTTCTGTTTCTTTGCTCTGTCTCTCTCTCTCCCTTCTTTTCTATCTCTATTTCCTAGGTAAGATCATAAACTGCCTCCCTCTCAGCTCTCCTGCCCTAGATATAACCTTCAATCTCTTGATGAGGGCGTAAAGCAACCAACCCCACTCACTCACTCACTCACTCACTCACACACTCTTCAATTAATTTTGAATATCAACTTATTCCCAGATAATTGAGTTTTGATATTTGTATTACAGAGAGACGTATTGTTGGGCAGTCAAGCTTCAGAAGTTTGTGGCGTCAGTTGCTTCCCTTCATTGTCACCAGCAAACCAATGACAGATCTGTGCTGGAAGTGCCAGAAAAACAACACCCTCATATACCGCAGTGCCAACCAGAGTGACGAGGACAAGTCCAAACGTCTGCAGGAACAAGAGGAACACCTGAGGGTCGTCCACCTTGGCCGGTCACTCTATAATAACATGGTGGCTGAGGCCAAACAAGCTAGCCAGGCCAATAACATCAGGGATCTCACCCCATCAACCCCTTGCAGTCGATCCATGACTCAGCACTATAGCTTCGATTTCGCACAACAGGTCCACTTGCCCAGTAACCCCATGCAGCCTGGCCCTCTATATTTTCTTGTTCCCCGCAAGTGTGGGCTGTTTGGGGTCTGCTGTGAGGGGATTCCGAAGCAAGTAAACTTCTTAATTGATGAGGCACATACCATCAGCAAGGGCTCAAATGCTGTTATCTCCTATCTTCATTATTTCTTTAACAACTATGGGCTTGGGGAGACCAATGTACACCTGCACTGTGATAATTGCTCTGGACAGAACAAGAACCGCTATGTTCTTTGGTATCTGGCATGGAGAGTGGCTGTGGGTCTTCACCAGTCCATCACCCTAAACTTTCTCATCACAGGACACACCAAATTCGCCCCTGACTGGTGCTTCGGACTCTTAAAACAGGCCTTCAGACGCCATGCCATCTCTTCTGTGACTGAGTTTGGTGCAGTCGTGAATGATAGTGCTATGTGCAACCAGGCACAGATAGTTGGAAATGAAGATGGGACAACCCTTGTACCCTATGGTGATTGGCAGCAACATCTTGCACCATACTTCAAACAGCTTCCTGGAATTAAAAAATTCCACCATTTCCGGTTTGAGGCTAGTAAACCAGGAGTAGTGTTTGCCAAGGAATACCCTGATAGCCCAGAGACAGAGTTTCTCCTGTTTGGTCCTGCTGTGAGAAAATCTGATGTAGTGAAAACAGCCCCAAATGCTGTGAAACCTCCTGGACTTGACATGCAAAGACAAAAGTATCTCTACAGCCACATCAGAGACTTTGTGTCAGAGGAGTGGAAGGATGTTGTCTGTCCTCCTCCTATTACTGAGGCTGACCCCACCACCACACTAGTAACAGGAAAGCGACCAAGAGTTGAAGCCATTGAAACCCCACAGAGACCAAGCAAACGTGGCCGTGGCCGTGGTCGTGGCCGTGGTCGTAGTAGAGAACTTTAGACATTTAGTAATTGATGAATGACTTGGAAATATAAGCAGATGTGAGGTAAATTGCATTATATAACTCATTAAGTAGACTATAAGGATGTTGATGTAATTTGGGCGAGATCTAATTTTATTTTTCAGATAGGGAATATTTTCCCCGTCATTCAACCTACATTATATTAAACTGTGATATGGACTGTCATGAAATACAAATAACTTATTTATGTAAATAAATTTTTGGAGATGAAGTTGGATTTATTGTTATGAGTGTTCTTTTAAAACTGCAAGCAAATAAGATCGAATAATTATGGTAAATAAGAAGGTATGGCAATTTTTCAATTTTTACCTATATTTGCCCCAAAATCAAATGTCATTAAATTACCTATTATACCTATTAACGTTAATATAATTTCTGTGTGACAATTTGGCATTGTGTCATCAGGATGCTCTGAGAATTCCGACCAGATAAGATACTTACTAATCAACATTTTTTTCATTTTTTCATTTTTCCATTTTTTTCATATATTTTTTGAAGAATATGAAGCTATAGAATAAGAAATATTTGTTCAATGTAGATTAAATTTCTAGATGACGTTGGAAATAGTATAACAAGTGTTCCCTGCAAATTACAGGTGAATTGTAAAAGAAATACTAGACGAAATTGTCACGTAGTGATTTTTTCATTTTTACCTATATTTTCAAAGAAAAAAAATGTCATAAAATTCCAAATAATTTTTTCATGTGAATCATATTTCTATATCAGGTTTGATACTGTAATACATGTGTACTCTACAAATTGCAAGCAAATCGGTTAATATTAACTAGGTGGTTGCTATGGACTACTTCCAGAAAAGTTATCAAAACTTCAACGCCTCAATGCACGGATAGACAGGTGCTAAAATTATGTCCAAACCAGAAAGTAAATCGGCCATATCTTCGGTTATATTCATCATAGAAACATAATTTTTTCACCGTCATGAACGTTAAATACTCAAAGATTTCAATGTTGGCGACTTATGCCTGGTTTAGTAGTGGAGGGTCACATTTCTGGTTTAGGAAATGACGATCTTACTGTTCCTAAAGCTATTCTACATGGAAACAAATATACATAGGGATTCAAATTATATATTATTTAATAGGTAATTGATTGTATTTTATAATCAATTAGATCCTAAAAGATAAAGCACAAGGAGATTTGAATCATTGGTTATGACAGAAGGTCATGTCAAAAAAATATCACCCTGGATATTGTGTCATCATCACCAAATGCAGTATAAGAAATTGAATATACAATTTTGATTTTCTTTCGAGAAAAAGGTGAATAACCACAGAAAAATACCAAAGAATAAACTGAGATAAACATACAAACTATCAATTACACCTCACATGGTTGATGCCTTGGAACGGTAACACCCTAAACAACTATTTTAGTTGAATTCCCCGTTTTAAAAAAAGTAATTGAGAATAATGTGCAGAACTTTCTCCATACAATGTTAAAAACATCTACAATATGAGACCCTAAGCTCATGACCAAGAAATTATTTTGTTTTGACGTATCAGAAAGCCCGTGTGCTGCCAAAAAAGGGAATCAATCTTATTATAAAAAGAGTCTTTTCACAACAATGAAATGTTTTTCCGAGTTTATAAGGGAAGTGAATTCTGCCCTAAGAGCGATTAAATACTGCTGTGTGTATGGGCAGTCATCTGCCAGCGATTTACATATGGAAAGAGATTTACTATGAGTTATACAATTTTGATGCATAGTAGGCTGATATCAATTTTTAGTGATATATTAGCATTTGGTTGCCTTTTACCCGTCTTTGTATGTGATGACAATCTTCTTCTAATTCTTGTCTAATTTTAATGTAACATCATTTCACATAGTAATTCATCTCTGGTGCAACGGCATACACTGATAGACCAGATTGTTGTCTGAAGTGTCTTTGCAAAATAAATAATTCATCATTATTATGGGGAGCTGTATTGCTCTGTAGATTGCTCTGACTTGTGTTTATTTGTCGACTTGGGCAAATAAAGACCTGGCATTGGGGAAAACAAATATAAATCACTAGACTATGTAGAAGTAGAATATTTTTAGTTGGAGTCAATTTCAAGGGCAATGCTTGAAAATATTAATGATGAATAATGCATTTTTTCTTGTAACTGGTTAAATATGATATTGGCCATGAAGGAAATATAAAGAAATGTTAATTTGGGCGCCTACACATTCCAATAGACACAGTTGGCATTAGGGAACAGCTAAAGACCAGTCATACGCAGAAGAAAAGTATCTTGAAATAAATATTTTATTTCATGATTAACAACATGCAATATGGATAACCTCACACAAAGAAACGGATTAGTCAGCGTTGTTCCATGTACTAGAAGGTGGAAGGTAATGTGTGGGTCAGTGTTACATATTTATCATCATGTGTTCATATATAGACACTAGGTGGTATGTGTGGTTCCACAGGAAGGTATGTGTGGGTGGTTATATTTAATGTTACACGTAATCTATACCAAGATACAAGGCTCCTTGGCTGACGCATCATCATGTTTATATCAGTGTTAATGCTCCAGTGTGTATGTACATGTTACTATGGGATCCACTGTGGTTTATACTGTACTGATGGTCTGGTACATGTTACTATGGGATCCACTGTGGTTTATACTGTACTGATGGTCTGGTACATGTTACTGTGGGATCCACTGTGGTTTATACTGTACTGATGGTCTGGTACATGTTACTGTGTGATCCACTGTGGTTTATACTGTACTGATGGTCTGGTACATGTTACTGTGGGATCCACTGTGGTTTATACTGTACTGATGGTCTGGTACATGTTACTGTGGGATCCACTGTGGTTTATACTGTACTGATGGTCTGGTACATGTTACTGTGGGATCCACTGTGGTTTATACTGTACTGATGGTCTGGTACATGTTACTGTGGGATCCACTGTGGTTTATACTGTACTGATGGTCTGGTACATGTTACTGTGGGATCCACTGTGGTTTATACTGTACTGATGGTCTGGTACATGTTACTGTGTGATCCACTGTGGTTTATACTGTACTGATGGTCTGGTACATGTTACTGTGGGATCCACTGTGGTTTATACTGTACTGATGGTCTGGTACATGTTACTGTGTGATCCACTGTGGTTTATACTGTACTGATGGTCTGGTACATGTTACTGTGGGATCCACTGTGGTTTATACTGTACTGATGGTCTGGTACATGTTACTGTGTGATCCACTGTGGTTTATACTGTACTGATGGTCTGGTACATGTTACTGTGGGATCCACTGTGGTTTATACTGTACTGATGGTCTGGTACATGTTACTGTGTGATACACTGTGGTTTAGCCTTATACTGTACTGATGGTCTGGTACATGTTACTGTGGGATCCACTGTGGTTTAGCCTTATACTGTACTGATGGTCTGGTACATGTTACTGTGGGATCCACTGTGGTTTAGCCTTATACTGTACTGATGGTCTGGTACATGTTACTGTATGATCCACTGTGGTTTAGCCTTATACTGTACTGATGGTCTGGTACATGTTACTGTGGGATCCACTGTGGTTTATACTGTACTGATGGTCTGGTACATGTTACTGTGGGATCCACTGTGGTTTATACTGTACTGATTTTGTGGTACATATTACTGTGGGATCCACTGTGGTTTATACTGTACTGATGGTCTGGTACATGTTACTGTATGATCCACTGTGGTTTATACTGTACTGATGGTCTGGTACATGTTACTGTGTGATACACTGTGGTTTAGCCTTATACTGTACTGATGGTCTGGTACATGTTACTGTATGATACACTGTGGTTTAGCCTTATACTGTACTGATGGTCTGGTACATGTTACTGTATGATCCACTGTGGTTTATACTGTACTGATGGTCTGGTACATGTTACTGTGTGATACACTGTGGTTTAGCCTTATACTGTACTGATGGTCTGGTACATGTTACTGTGGGATCCACTGTGGTTTAGCCTTATACTGTACTGATGGCCTGGTACATGTTACTATGGGATCCACTGTGGTTTAGCCTTATACAGTACTGATGGCCTGGTACATGTTACTATGGGATCCACTGTGGTTGGTACAACAGTTTAGCCTTATATTGCAGCTGAGCCTTGTGTTCCTGCTGTACAGGGCTTGCAGCTCTTGTATATCTTAGGCCTATCAGTAGAGACTGAGCCTCAGGAGTGGTTACTCTAGCCTCAGTAGCAGCAGTAGAGACTGACCAGCCTGGCTGTGAGGTGAGGCTGGTGTACCATGAGCTGAGCTCACTACACTCCACCTCTCCATAATTAACCACCAGCTTATTCAGCTTGTGTGTGAGTGAGTGTAGAGTGTCATGGGTGAGTGCAGAGAGGAGAGGAGACAGGCTGGCTGAGGCAGGCAAAAACACACTTAACTTATCCATGCTGTATGTACTGGATGTGATGTGGTTCATCACCTGCCACCAGGAGTCAGCACTGACTGGAGGGCGTCCATCACCATATAGGGCTCTGTACTGGTCATTCAGCAACAGGTATACATCCCTGCTTGTGTGTGACCACACAGCATGAGGGTGATGGATGCTTGAGGAGGTGAGGATGTCCTGGAGGCACCAGGGTATGAACTGTGTACCATTAGCTGCTGCCCGCACCTCCATCCACCTGTGTTTACCAGGTACAGGTAACAGTGTACAGGCAGATCCCTCACTCTGTGTGTACCTGTAGAAACAAGACAGAGTGAGTCAATCTCTACCAGCCTCCTCATATATACATTATATGCAGCAGTGTCTATAAGAACAGGTATTCACTGTAAATAAGTTAAATATTTTGTAGCAGGGATGGATCCATCGCTGTGATTACTTGGAAAATGATGGCACAGCTAGGCTCAATTTAGGAATGCCATCATGGCGATGGGGTGATTAAAAAATGGTAACAGTTTGTAAATAGATATCCAAAGGTGTGGGTGTGGGCGGGGGGTTATGGTCATGGAGTTATTATATTGGCATACATCTGAATACTCAGGTCCAATATTCTCTCAATGAGTTCAGCCTATAAATATAAACTAGTTTATATTGTATGTACAGCAGACTGTCAGTTGATCTCTAGAAGATCCTGTACTGTAATTAAGGGTCATGCTTCTAATCGTTTACTATGTATGGGTGAAGTCACCAGACAATGTACAGTTCACCTTCACAATTCACTAATCCTCTCAAATAACACAAATTTCAGACGAAAATAAAGTTCAACCTAACAAGATTGCTTGAATCGATGCTATGCCGAATATCCTCAAATTAGCCTAGTATTGTTCAAATTGCAGCCTAATTTAGTAGAATTCACTAAATGTGTATAGCTGCCAATTGTACATTTTCTGAAAATCTGACCCTTATATAGCATATATATCTTATATTTGATTTTACCCAGACGAGAGCTATTCAGCATTACTCTTCTTACATTATCTACTGTACCATATTGTTCTGTCTTCATTTTACTGTTATACGTCTTACTACCCGGACATTGTGCCTTTACCCTATCACCCCCATGTATTGTGTGTGGACGTTGGTGACTCTCCAAAGGGAGCAATGTCCAGGGTCACTTACAACTTCTATGCTAGAATAAACGGAGATTGTTGCAAACATATCTGCTTTTTATTGTTCTTTGTTAAGAGAGAATTAAGATTCAGCGTATTTATTACAGATAATTATATGAATTTATTTATGAATATATATATGTGTAGTTAAATTACCCTCCTCTACAAGTACTAGTAACTAGGTGTGTTTACAAAGGTATTTCCCGTTTCCTGTTATTGGTGTGTATACCGGCGTGATAGGTGATGGCAACTGGTAGTGGGTGGTTGTAAAAAAAATTCTCTATGCTTTTTATGATTGTTTGGGCCAATAAGATATCCCAACCGTTGGTGCAGCATCTCCATATCAGAGACTTCTTTATTCACTTCTTTCATCGATCCAGTTTTGAAATGATTATTGATAATAATGGTTATAGTTATTTCTTCATATTTCACCCACAAATTAATGTAGAAATGCCATACCAAACGTTCTGTCATTATCATTTTTATTTCTAATTTCATTTTTCATCTTATTTACAGCTGGACTGTAAACTAAATCACTTTACTCATCCCATCTCACTAATCCTCACTGCTATGAATATGACTCCACTTGGTTGTCGTCATGGCTTTAAGCAACGATCACTCACTCACTCGCTTCACAGGGGTGCAAGAATGACTATGACACTAACAGGCTGCAATGGGCTGATAATCAATATGTTTGGTGCACATGTGGCAGCACAATCCCTCTCTGTACTGGATGCACATATACTTTACATACATCAGAGGAGGAACATGGTGTGGTAGAATAAATTCACATGGCGCAGACTGCTGTGCTCTGAGTACACGTTAACCTGAGTATTAACCTGCATGTTGGATCATACATTTTGTCCAGCTCCCAGACTGTTCAACTTGTGGGTCAGATTTTCAGAAAATGTACAATTCGTCTTGACCAATCCTCTCAAATAACTCACATTTTAGACGAAAATCAGCTTCAAAATGCTGTTTAACATAACAGAACCAATACATTAAATCAATACTACATGAAATATATATAGATATGCCCAAATTGTATCATTTGATATAATTTAGCAGAAAATACTTTTTTTTGTTTTTTAAAAATCTTTATTTTCTTTACTCTGCCTTCTTGGCTATTACAATCCTAAGTTTTCCTTCATGGCAAAGTGTTATACGTAGTGTAACACAAGGAAAAGGAGCTGTAGCGTAGAGTATAGTAGCGTAGCTTTATTGTCGATCTTAAGTGATTGTAAGGGGGTCACAACCCTTCATTATATGCTAGGGGGACACCCTGCACGCAGGCAGGTGCTCCCTGATTGGGCGGCGATGGCGCCCAATCAATATCGAGATTAATATCAGTTGGGACAGGTAACATGTATGTAAGAAATAACATTTTAGGGTATGTTACCACGAGGTATAACATATTATCCCCCAATTACTATGAATCGCTCCGCCGATCAATATTAATTAACTGCCGTTATATAATGTTATGTAACAGGTGGAAGTTATATAAGATTATGCAAGATTATGCAATACAGTTATACAATAATATGTAACAGGTGGAAGTTACGTAACGTTGTTCAATAAAAAAACATGTTTTAATTGAGGTGACATAATAAATTTTAACCTGTCCGACATGACATAATCAATAATATACAATGAAAGGATCGTGTAAGATTACGTAATCAGACGTAATAGATTACATAATTAAAGATAAGGAGATGAAAAGATAAGAGAAATTGATTTTAGATCAAAATCAATAAACTGGAAATTTTAAAAAAATTGACCTTGGTCAATAAATTTTGACCTTGGTCAATAAACTTGACCTGGGGTGGATCCATAGAAAGGTTACGCATTGCGTAAACCCTATCCTACTCTATAGTAGGATAGGGTTTACGCAATGCGTAACCTTTCTATGGATCCACAGAAAGGTTACGCATTGCGTAAACCCTATCCTACTCTATAGTAGGATAGGGTTTACGCAATGCGTAACCTTTCTATGGATCCACCCCTGGTCAATGAAATTGACTTAGCAATAAAATTTAATTTAAAGCGGAGTAAGAATCAAATATATAATTAAATAAAATTGATATACGAAATAAAATTGACATATAAAATTGATATACGAATTCAATTTTCATAACAAATTAAATTGAAATTAAAATTGAAATTAAATTAAATTGACCACAAATTAAATTGAAATAATTAATCTCAGTCGTTGAGCAAGATTACGTGATGTTACGTAATAAGAGATAGAGATAAATTTTAATCACTTTTGGAATTAATCCCAAAATATAATTAAAGTTATATAAAATTACGTAATTGTTACGTAATAAAATTAATGTTAATTTATAGTTAAATGTTAAAAGTGCTCAGATTGACTTGAAATTAATAATTTGACTAGTCAATAAAATTGTCAAAGGACGCCGGTTTTGGTGCAAAGGGTGACAATCCGGGTGCAGATGACGTCAAAGGACGTGCGCTCATACATCCCTTTGCGTCAGGCCTGCGGGCGTGCTAAAGTAATTGATCAGAACATCGTTATCTTCAAGCGCGGGGTGCGCGACATCGAGTAGCGCGGTGGTTTTCCCGCGCTTTTGGCTGACCCAGATAAAGTATGATGGCTGCCGAGGTTGGTGAAATGTTCCAAGCGCTAGGAGCCTCTGTTCACTTTATATCTGGCTGCTGTACTATTGGAATAGGGCATATCTAGCGATTTTGGAGGAATTTAAAGCTAGTAAGCTTGGAAAAGGCCTTATTATGGAGGAAGTTAAACGCATTTTTAAGCGGTAAAAAGGTGGAGGATGATCACTAGATATTTCCGGAGATAACCATGTTCTTTAGATATAAAATAATATTTTTCCTTTATGGAAATCACGGGTAGAAGAACCCTGGAACTTATATACAGGCAGTGTTCCCGAAAAGACGTCGGCACGTCGGCAAAAGCCGACGTAAAATTTCAATGGCCGACGCCTGCTCCTTTAACGTCGGCCACATTGGCCGACGTCAACCTCACCCCCAATGTTATATTTCTGATGTGTAACAGGAAAACGAGTCGTTAAAAAAAATGGAATTTTTCTCATATTTGAGAAGATGAAATCATAGGTCATGTAATAAGTATTTCTATATTTTAAGTTAGATATTTCTATTTTAGAAAAAAGGTTTACAATACCTCTGGTCAGGCAATTACCAGTAAAGTAACTAAGTACACTCCATAGGATGACTTTAGAAATGCAAGGATAATATATCTAATACACTGTCCTCAAATTTGGGATATCTATTCATATGACTCATATCTATTCATATGATATTATATACTCCAAAAATGAGAACATTCCTACGGAGAGATCTTGTAGATAAAATGATTTGAAAAAATTCCATTTTGCGAATTGTCACTCATTTTCCTGAAACACATCACATGTGATAAGGATGCATACATTATACTAATTGCCTATCTACATGTATATTCTACATGAGGGTTTCATGCTTGGCCATAGGTGTTGTGAAATAAGGTGTTTTTTCATGAAAATTTGCAGGTACCATTACAATTTTTTTTGTAGGTAAAAAATTGCCTGCGTCAGTGACAAATGGCCGGCGTGGGCTTGTCCACGTCGGCCACATTGGCCTGCGTCACTAAAAAGTTTTCGGGAACACTGTACAGGTGAACATGAGAATATTGAAATGCAAAATCGACCAGAGGTGTTTGTCAGCTAGCTCCAACCTAGTACGCCATTGAAGGTGACCAAGGAGGAGCTAACTGCACAGAGATAGGGAAGATTTGAAATGTTTAAAGTTGAATACAAATGAGAAAATAACGAAAATATCCTTTTTAAAGAGGTTAAAACACTACCTAGCAGTGCTTAGCCTGGCTGAAGACCGAAAGGTAGACGTTTACAAAATAAAAGAGAAGTCACAGAAAGTTGGTCGATTGGCAGCAGCAGTTGGGTGATCCATCCCTCCAGACGTGTAGACATGAGGTATAGCTTTGAATGGGTTAGGCCCTTAATAAGAAGTGTTCGTTGGTGATTAATAGGTGTAAAAAGGTCTCTGTTTATATTAAATATTGAAGTCAAACTATTGCGGCGGTATCCTCCCCGGTGGAAAAAGGGCGACACTCCGATGTCGAGGCTATGAAGAGCAGGGAAACAAAAACAGAGAAAAGCTATAAGTGTCTAGTATATGGATTAACAGACAGCAGGAAAGGTGTAGAATACAAATGCAACTGATCAAATTGAGTCAAGATGTTATATTATTAAATAAGGCGAGCAAATTCTACTAAGAGTCAACACTTGGTGCTTTGGGAAAGGTTTGGACACAAAATATTGAAGTAAAAAAAAAATCCTGTGAATTATATTATCAGATAAAGTATTTTGCTGCGCTTCTCCTGTGCGGAAACTGGAATTTTTCCATTTGCGGTCCCATATGTACCTTCACTCAGGAGAACAAATGTGTTTAAACAGTGGGAGATATATAAAGAAAATATTGAAAAAAATGTTATCTCGTATCAGTAGGACTGATAAAAGTAATTGTTGGCGTCAGCCAACTGATATCGGGTGAAAGTTTACAAAAACAATTGATAAAAAATTGCTGCTGGTATAACCTAAGTATAGAGAAGTCAGATAGAAATATTTTGAGTCATTGAAGCAACTCACTGGAGGAGTTATCACATGTCAAAGGCAGGCGGAGGGACAGATAGATACTGCGTTAGGCCCTTGAGCGAGGCGGCCGGCTTGACTCTTGGTGCCGGGGAGATGGAGAGGTCGGCCGGCTGCTTGGTGTGGCCGCCGGCGGTCGTCATGCTCGCCAAAGGGATCTGGTGGAAGCTGCCGTTCGTCTCGAGGATGGAGAATGAAAATGTAGTAGTTGCCGACCGCAGTGCTTTATAGAGTCGATACCTGTGCGTCAGGGGTATGGAGACGGCATCGGGCATCGGTAGAGGGACAACTGCTGTGCCCACCTTCACCACAAAAGGTCCTTCCCACGACAGCTCGATCTCCTTGGCCATACAATGGAGCATGGTAGGAGGTTTCAGAGCTGGAGCTGTGTGGGTTTGGATGATGTTCCTGTCATAGTGAAGGGGACACAATGGTAGTACAGTTGTCTTCCATTTGTTATGGACTTTGAGCACCACGGCCGGGTTGATTGACGATTTGTTGGACAGAGAAGTACGCAGTCTGTTTCTTCTGTACCAACGTATGAGCTTGATGACGATGTACAGGGCGATGAGGCAGCCAAGGGAGACCATGGCGTGGTCGGACGTCTGCCAGGGGCGTGGATTGGCTGCCTTGGAGATGGGAGCAGCTACAGGAGAGGCTCCCCACCACACAGGTGCCGCCTGATGGGTGGCGTTCACTTGTATGACGGGTGAGGCCCTTGCGACAGCAGTGATGGTGGCTGCTGCCAGCAATCTGTTAATCCTGTAGCATGCACCAAGGGATATTATTATTGCTATTGTTGAAATTATAGTGCTCACTGTTATTACTGAAGGATGCAAGGTTATTGCTTGATAGGATAGGGAGGAATCTAGTGGTTTATATATAGGTGAGTTAGCTGCCATCTGCTTGGCAACTACCTCTAACTTTAAGCCTTTAGCTAAAATCTCTGCATTAACGTCAGAGAAATGAGCGGCTTTTTGAGATATGTTTGGTAAAATAAGATTAATGGGGGTAGGTGAGAGAGATTTACCAGACAAATCATTCCTAGGTGGGAGAAACTTATGAACTATTGGAAGATTTACAGTAGAGAGTGAGGTTATATGGGGATTAGTAGACACAGAACAAGCTGTAGAAGGGTTGACCAATGTGTGATTATTATTGGTCATCACACAACCACAAGGGACGTGAATAACAGAGAAAATCAGAGTCTGGATAATAGCTGGAGGAGAAGATTTACATGACAGAGTAGAGGTGGTAACAGAGGTTGTGAAAAGATATTTGGCCGGCTCGAGTGAGATAGCTCTTGTCGGCGCAAAGAGGTGAGGAAACAGGGTGAAAGTACATAGTGCGTCAATATCGCTGACATGGTCTCTCAGCAAGGCTATGGTGCATGTTGGATGCTGCCCGTGGCGCCGAGCGAGGGTGTTGGCGCACGATAACACTACGTTGTTTAGGCAAGAGGAGATGTCCGTTTCATCAAGCTGTATAAAAATATTGCTATGGATGGCTACAGCCACATAGCGGGGCAAGGAGGAGATTAAAGTATAGCCTGGTTGAATTATATTAAAAGTGTGTATAGGGACCGGTATGGGCGTTATCTGGAAGAGTTTAAATGTGGCCGGGCCCGCTGATATCAGCACAGACAGATGGATAAACAAATTATCCTTGCTGTAGGCGTACTGTGAGATTTTAGCAAATGCTAGCTTTGTTGGCGTTACTAAAGCATAAGGAAGGCGACCCATAGCGAGCTCCTTAATGCTGTCTAGAAAGGCGTTCAATTTTGACAAATAAAGGTTTCTGATGGTTATTTGATATTGGGCCGCTTGCATGATAAAACCGTTGTATAGAGAAGCCTCTATACCTCTAGAAATGGTAGAAAATCTGTTGTTTACAGAGCTAGTGAGGGAAGAAATTGGTGACCAACCCTTTTCCTCCAGAACCCTGCAACTCCAGAACCTTTTCCCCTAATCTCCCCTTTCCCCCTTAACCTTTTCGCTCCACCTGCAGTTCGTGCACATCCATGTTTCTCCCTGTACATATTCGCTCCACATTTAGCACGCTCCATATTTTACCTGTGAGCGGCCGCAAACGATACAAGCTTTTCCTTTATCTCTCACACCTTCGATAAATGTTGTACATGGACATAACTTATACCAACTTAAAGCTTAAATAATTGCCTTTCCGATGATGTATATGTTGACGTTATTGAATAATGGATTAAAGGGAATAAAACGATCTTACACAACCAAGTTTTGTGCGAAGATCGACGCCGCTAGCCCCGCTATTTCAAAGTGTGTGTGTGTGTGTGGGGGGTGGGGGGGGGGGGGGGAACAAGTTTAGGACAAATTTAAGCAATGATCGCACAATATAACGATTGGTTAGTTTAATGTGCGGCTTATAATTGTGACAAAGTGCCAATATGTTTTTATTACAAATACAAGTACATCTAAACATTTGTACATTGATTATTATATCTACAAGGATTCTATTCTCCATCTGCACCTTGTCCTCCCTACACATGTATGTACACATATACTTATGTATATATATGTATATATGTATGTATGTATGTCCGATATATATGTTTATACATGTATACATACAAGTATACATACATGTATGTATGTGCATTATACATACATGTACATAAGATACATGTAAAACATATACATGCATACACAGATAATTATACACAGATATATATATATTAATTAATATAATACTTGAGTATTGGACTTCCGGTTAGACCAAAATGGAGGACAGACGTGGTTGAGAGATAGAGCTTTGTAAATTCCTTTTTTTCCAGGTAGTAACCAGCAAGGCGGAAAGATAACCAGGAGATAATCTGAGGAATGACTCAGAGAAACTCGAGCAAAAATTACAGGCAGTTGAAATTGAACATTACGGCTTCAAAAAGGACTTGTCGTGTGTAAACAGGATAAGCCCGCCAAACAACGGACCCATCTAGCGTGGAGAGGGATTATCGCTCACGGGAATCGGCTACCGATAATCTGGAAGATAGTCACCTACAGCACCTGGAGCAAAATACCAACGTGAAAGGAAAATACAGCAGGAGAACATATAAGAAACATTTCAGAATGATTAGCTTTGTAGCTTAAAAACGTATAAAAGACTATTCAGTGGAGCGAGAGGATTACCCTAATACGCGGGAAGGAGGATTAACCGCCATCACGGGACGGGTGAACGTTAAGCATAAGGTCGCTCGGAGCCCAACCGAGGATTAAAATAGTGAGCTTAGAGCATAAAATAGCAAGAACAATAGGAAGTAATCAAAAGCACATTAGCAGAAAATTAAAGATGGAATTAGAGATTATCGAATAATCTTGTCATAGATCGAGTCTCTATACCATACAGGAGGAAAACTGTGTCGCCACCTCGCGTAAATGAACTACAATAAAAAGTTCGGAGGAGGAACACGGAGCCTTTGTACAGAGCGAAGCGGTGGACATAAACAAAGGAGCTAAAGGTGATCTAGGAGCAGTTTGGGCTCTCAAAAAAAAGTAGCAATAGTGGTGAAATTAGTAATAGAGGCAGGAAAGAACATAACCAGAATAACCATAAGACATAACCAGAATAAGCTATAAATGGTCAAGGGAAAACCAGTAACCGGAAGTTTTGATCCGCCATCTTGGTGAAAGCGGAAAAAGGGCAAAAGTAAATAGAGATAGACCGAGTATAGGCTGTTCGTAACCGGTTCAACGCTAGTGTTGCCGCGCAGGACATGAAAACGCCGCAAAAAGACTCTAGAATTGATACAAGCAAGAGGAAGCTCGATATAAGCACCCCCCCAGGGAAAAAGTAAGTCCCAAAGAATTAGCATCATGCCTCCACAAGAGGAAAAAGACAAAACAGTCTTAAAACCTGCTGCAAGAACTAGTAAAAGCAGATCGAGTGTAAATAAGAATAGTGAAAATAGTGTAGAAGGAAAAAATGGAGGAGGACCGACAAGACGCAGCCTTGAACAAGGCTATTGAAGAATCACCCATGAAAGCAGACAACCCGCTGGCCTCATTTGTACAACAGATTGTTAAAGACCAAAAAGCTGCAAATAAGCTAGCAGCAGAAGCGTCGGAAAGGGCAGAAAAGAATTTTGAAATCCTTTTTGGTAAACTTGGCAAAATTGATACAATTCATATAAATTAAGTTAGGATCGAAAGCAAAGTCGAAACGATTGATAAGAGGGTCGACGATATCCAAGAGGATAATACGGCCAGGAATCTGGATATAGAACAGATGAAGAAAAGATTAGACGCACATGAGGAAAAGATAATGGCAGCGGAAGCTGGGAATAGACCTAGTATTACCGATACAGATCATCTAAAGCTGCGAAGGCAAGAGATAAGGAGTGATCAAGACTTTATAGACAGTGAAACTAAAAAGTTGGAAAAAAATCTGCTTTTCATGGGGATTAAAACAACAGAGGATGAAGATGTGTTAGACAAAGCCTTTTATAGGTCATTTATAGGAGACTCTCTAGACCTCGACAATATCGAAGTTAAGAGGGCATACAGGGTAAACAACAGACCTAACGCTCCATTAAAAGTCGAGTTCGAAACACTGGAGGACGTCCAAGCAGTTTGGGCTGTAAGAAAGTGCCTGGTTCCCGATAATGTCAAACAGGAGGACTACAAAGGCCCGTATATAAAGAAAGATCAACCGTGGATAGTTAGGCAGAGGCAGACGAAGCTTAACCTGGTTGCAGATGCTGCTAAGGCCAAAAATTATGAAACAAGAGTGGTTAGAGGATGTGTTTTTATAGACAATGTTCCGTATAGGCACGACCAACTCAACGGAGTGCCCACAGAGTTGCTTTTGTCACAGTTATCAAAACAGGAAAATGATAACGCTTTTGTTTTCTTCACTGCTTCCAACCCTCTATCGAATCATTACAAAGCTCCGATCTCGATAGACGGTCATGTATTCCACACAATAGAGCAATATCTTCTATACCACAGAGCTATAATCGGTGGTGACACCGAAAAACCAGCGTTGGCCATCAATACAATAGATCCAGTCCAGTGCAAAAGGTACATGTCTCAAGTTACTGCAAAAATCGAGGACTGGGACCTGCATAAAGAGGAAATAGTTATGAAAGCCTTGAGGGTGAAGGCAAAAACGCATAGGAATGTGCGAGATTACCTCTTGAGTACAGGCAAGAAAACCTTGGGAGAGGCAGCACCGACTAACAAGATATGGGGAATCGGTATGGGGCTACAGGACCCTAATGTCCTCAACACTTTTGCATGGCCACCAAATGGCAATCTAATGGGAAAGTGTTGGACAAGAGTCCGAAACGCGATCCAGAGAGCCCAAGAAGAGGAAAAGAAGAAGATCACCGCAGACAAGAAAGATGGGACTGACGAAGGAACTTCATTAGTAAGAACTGACAGTAATGGTGCAGAGAGTTGTCCACCTCTAACAATGGAGGAAGACGGAAATGATCTCTCCAGAACAGCTATTAAATTTATATCAATTAATATAAATGGTTTGGGAGAGGTGAAAAAAAGAAAAGCGGTTTTGATGATTATAGAAACAGCACAAAAACAATTATATCAATACAAGAAAGCCACTCATCTCGAGCTAAAGAAGTAATTTGGAACTCGCAGTGGCCTGGTCCAATTTTGTATTCCCACGGGACAACAGCATCAAAAGGTGTTCTATTTCTCATCTCAAAAGATGTTAAAAATATGATAGATAATTATGGTGCAAGTGATAATGGGAGATGGATATATGTCAATATCAAATATAAGAATGTAAGAACATGTGTATTCAATGTGTATGCCCCATGTAGTGGCATTTATTCTGAACAAAAAGATTTCTTCGCGGAAATTAAAGGTAATATAGAAAACCAGGAATATGACCAACTGATAGTATTAGGCAACATGAATATTGACACGTATTATAAACCTAGTACACAGCAGAGTGTTATGCTGGAAGATTTTGTCAGAGATCTGGATTTACACAAGGTAAAATGTAAGGGTGCCCCCCCCCCAGTGACGTGGTACAGAGCCTTACAGTCGTCTCGTTTAGATTATACCTTTGTATCAGAAAATATTATAAACAAAATAGAGAAATGTATTACGAAATTGAGCATACACTCAGACCATATGGAGGTAATTACCTATTTACATACTGGTATGATCCCAAAGGGGAAGGGGTATTGGAAGTTCAATACGCAATTGTTATATAATGAAGCTTTCTGCCGAGAGGTCGAAGAAATATGCAACGATGTCAAAAATATGTCTTTAAGCCATAAGTTGAGATGGGAATTCTTTAAGTTAAGGGTCAGAGACCTGGCCATAAAAATATCTTCTAAACTAGCGAGAGAAAAAAGAAACAAATACAACTCTCAGAAACAAAAGTTAAAGGTGTTAGATTTAAAGAAAAGGCTTAATCCCCAAGAAGTCCACGAAAGAAGTACTTTAATATCAGAGTTAAGAGAAATGGACTTGAAGAAAGCTGAGGGAGCCCTAATAAGATCTAGGGCCAAATGGTCGGTAGACGGTGAAAAACCCACAAAGTATTTTTGCGCCTTAGAAAAGTATAGAGCGGAAAAAAAGGTGATAAATATGTTGAATATAAATGGTGTCAACTCCTGTAACCCAAAAGAGATATTAAAAGAAGGAGAAAGCTTTTACACAAAATTGTATAGAAAAGGTGAGGTCGATTCTGCTAAAATTAAAATCTTCTCAAATAAGGATGATTTTGTTCAGATTGATGTAACTGAGAATGAATTCTTAGGAAGAAGCTTCTCAGAAGAAGAAATTAGAAATATTGTAATGTCTATAAAAAAGAACAAATCCCCAGGTTGTGATGGATTCCCCATCGAGTTTTATCAATACTTTTGGGAAATGATTGGTTGTATTTTCCTCCCAATGATGGAACAGTGTTTTCAGGAAGGTGAAATGACTGAAGAACAGAAGAGGGGGGTTATAAGCGTAATACCAAAAAATGGGAGCGACCCTTTATTTATAAAAAACTGGAGACCCATAACATTGCTTAACGTGGACTACAAAATTATGTCGAAGGTATTAGCCACGAGGCTAACCCAATTTCTACCCCAACTGATTAGTAATGACCAGTATGGCTTTGTAAAAGGTAGACATATAGGCACAGCTGTCAGAAAATTAGATGATATCTTATCTTTGTTAGAAAAAGAACAAAAACAAGGTTTGATGGGCTCGCTCAATTTTTCAAAGGCTTATGATTCGATAGAATGGCCCTTCATGAGAGCTGCCCTGGAAGCACACAGTATTAATGATAGATTTATTGGTTGGATTGAAGCTTTATTTCATGATTCGAAAGCCACTTTTATCAATAATGGAACCTCTTCCGAGTGGATTAATATTCAGAGGGGAATGAAACAGGGGGACCCTATTTCGTCCATTTTGTTTACGATAGCGATAGAAAAACTAGCTGAAAAAATAAGAAGCGAAGATAATATTAGGGGTATCAAACTAGCGGATTCCCAGTCAAAGCTGGTACAATTTGCGGATGATATCTTTATAACCGTGTGCGATGAAAAATCTCTTGTTAAGACTATTGAGGTAATTGATGATTTTTATTTAGCCTCAGGGTTGAAGTTGAATACCTCTAAGTCCAAAGGTTTTAACATCGGTAATATTCTTATTTGTGACCCTAGATTAAAAGAAATCGAATGGGTGGATAAAATGAAGGTGCTTGGTATAACTTTGATGTACCCAAGAAATGAAAAAATGTTGTACAAAATTAATAGTGAAGAAAGCATTACGCGAGTAAAATCTATTATAAGCGGATGGAATAACAGATTCCTAACCCTAAAGGGTAAAATTCTTATATGCAATGTATTCCTTATGCCTATTTTTCAACATGCCATGTCCTATATTTCATTCGGAAAGCCCTTGATAAAAGAGATCAATGATATTATTTTAAAATGTATTTGGAAAGGCCCCCACTGCAAAATTGGTGCCCCATTCCTGACACAGTCGATTGAAAATGGAGGCTTAGGGCTAAGACTTCTGGAAGAAATCTACGAAACAAACAGGTTAATGTGGATTAAGAAGCTAATTCTAGGGCATAACTCACCTAGCTTTAAGACTCTAGAAGAATACCATGGAAGAAATGTTGGAAACCTAATGATGTCGAGATCCAAGCCAAAGAAGGCCCTAAATAACTTTTATGTCGAGCTGTTTGAAATTTGGAATAGATATTATTACAAATTTGAACCAAAAAACGCGGATGAAATACTAAGAGAAAGGTTGTGGAATAATAGACTCATTAAGAGTAAAGGTAAACAGCTGGACTGGGAAAAATGGAAGGAAAGAGGTATCACAGCTGTCGGAGATGTTATTAACGAACAGGGAGATATAATGTCAATGAATGAAATAATACAAAACTATGTTTTCTACCCATCTCGTGCACGTTGGAAAATATTACATGAAGTCATCCCAGTAAAATGGATAAATGTTTTGAAATGTCAAGGGGATAGACCTCAGAGAGGTACCCTAAATATTGAAATTGCAGGTACACAAGTGGATATTACCACTTGTTATTCCAAAATTTTGTACAATAATTTAGTTCTAAAAAGAAAGGTCAAAAGAGAAAAGCTAAATGGATGGCAGGAAATCCTTAGATTAAATGATCAACAATTCCAGGGAATTGAATGGAAAAAGGTCTTTAAACTTCCATACGAAATATCCACAGAAACCAGGATACAAAATTCTACATAAAATCATCACCTGCAATAAATATTTATGTGACATAACGATAAAGAAAGATAGAAAATGTAATCTTTGTGATGACGAAGATGACTTAGCTCATTTTTTCGTATTATGTGAAAAAACTCTTGATCTGCGGAAAGTGGTGTATCGCATGATCTACGATTCTGGTTATTTAAATAAGAATGCAAAAAATAGGGTAATAATACATAGGAGAAGAAATGAATATGAGATAAATTTGAGTGACATACTGTTAGGAATTGAAAACACAAATATGAATACAAAAATCATCAACTGGATCTTCCTACAGATAAAAGCCTTTATCCATAGGCAAAAATTGTTCGACGGCGGTAATTTAAATCCTAAATATGCCTTGTACCAGTTGAGAATGCGATGTAAAGTGATAGTCAACTCACACAGAATAAGGAAGGTCAGTAAAGAAGAGAACAGGCTCTGGAGGAGTCTAGAAGCCGACATAACGGAAAATATCGAATTGTTGTAGAACAAAAGACCCTTTTTTCTTGAATATATTATGTATTTAGTACACAGGTAAAGCAGTGAGTTAAACCTGGTAAGATCTGCACGAAGAAAGAAAAAGTTCTCACTATTATCAGATATAACCGACAAGTGGGGCCACCTGGTGGCTGGTGGAGAAAATACTCATATTAAACACTGCGAGAGTCGTAAGATTCATGCCAGCAGATACCCCTTAGCATTGTAGAAGCCAAGATGGCAGGATAGAGTTTAATAAAGATGTTTAAAAAAAAAAAAAATAATTGAGTATTTATGCATGTTCATACACATGTATGTACACATTTTTTTTTTTTGAACATATCTTTATTCAGGATGTATGTAATAGTGGCATGAGCCAAGCTATTTTTTGAGTGGCTCGGGACTTGGGCCCGGTATTCCGCCCAACCCTGAATTATCGCTACTACATTTCTACTTTAAGATTACTTTAAGTGTTGAATCAGTTCATTTGTATACAATCTTTTATGGATAGATTTGGATAATAATGGAGGGGTATGAGATGAGATGAGGTGATAATGAAGGTTGGTTGTCTAAAGATGTTTGATAATAATAGGCGAAGTATATTGATAATTAAGCAACTGTTTGGAATTTTAGGTTTTTAAATCTCGGGTATCTGTATGGCATTGGCCAAGATGTCATTTTTTAAACGATATTTGAAGTGCGTAGAGTCGGGAATCTCCTTGGTGTCATCTCTTAGGCCGTTCCACCAGAGGGCGCCGGTGAAGGCTATCGACTTTTGATATACAGCGCATGTTGGTCTCGTAACGTCAAAGCTGAGATTCCTGTTGCCCCGCAGGTCATAAGCTCCCGGTTGTTCTCGTCTGGTTATCCAATCTAATCGGCAGGAGTGTAATTGCTTGTGATAGAATTTACAATTATTAAAGAACATTCTCTGCAGGTCGGACATGGTTTTGGTCTTAGAGTGCAGTTGGTCGGTATTAAATCTTCTGGGTTTTTTCATAGCAAATCGTAAGGCCTTGTTCTGCAATACTTGAAGTTGGGTTATAGTAGATTTGTTACAATTTGAATAACAAACATTACAGTAGTCAAGGTATGTGAGAACCATCGATTTGATAAGCATAAGCCTGGTTTTACAATCTAGTGCGTGGCGGTTGATATAGATGTTATATAACCTGGCATTTGCCTTATTAATGGTATGTTTACTCATTTCGTCAAATTTCAATTTGGAATCGATCTTTAGCCCTAGGTAGGTAAAGGTATTGACCCAAGCAATGTCTGTGTTGTTGATTGTCAGTTTTAGTTGGGGATAAATATGGGTATTATAATTAGAGTTATACATAAACATTGCTTTTGTTTTTGGTAGGCTGATTGATAGCTTATTTGCTAAGCTCCAATCTGCAATTAGCGTTGCATCATGTTGGCAGTAGGCCAGGGTATCGTTGAATGAAATATTACTGTTAATTAAGACAATATCGTCAGCAAATAATAATATATTACCTTTGAGTCCCAGATGACAGATGTCATTGATAAACAAGTTGAACAGGAGCGGTCCTAGTATGGATTCCTGCGGGACACCTCACTTAACTGGCAGATACTTAGAGCAATAATTGTTAACTTTGACCTTCTGTTGTCTATCGGATAAATAATTTCTGACCCATGTTCTAAACCAAAGAGGTAATTTATGATGGCTAATTTTTGCTAGTAGTAAGTCGTGATCTATTGTGTCGAAGGCCTTTTGATAATCGAAAAAGACCAGGCTACTAAAATATTTCAAATTTTTAGCATTTGCCAATTTATGAAGTAATAGGTAGGTGGTTTCTGTTGTAGAGGCATTTTTGCGAAACCCTCCCTGTAGCGGGGAGATTAAGTTACTGTTAATATGTCTCTCTAATACTTTACCCATAATATGGGTAAGAGATATGGGTCTTAAATTAGTAACCAGCGTGGCATTGCCTTTCTTAGGAATGGGAATAACGGTGGCCCTCTTCCAGCGGAGGGGCATAATGCCCTGTGACACTGAGGAATTTAAGATATGAACAAGTTGCTGTTTGCTTGCATTGAAAAGAAATTTATAGATCTGTGTAGATATCTCGTCACATCCGGATGATTTATGTATGGGTAAGGAATCTAGTATTTTAGTGAGAGAGTCAATATCGAGGGGCACATATTCGGTATTTTCCCTATCTAAGGCGTTTAGTGCTTCCGGGGCGAGTCCAAAATGTTTAGTACTAGCTGGAAGAAGAGCTGCCGTATTAGTACCAACATTAGCGAAGAACTTGTTTATTATGTCAGGGATGTCCTTGGCATAGGCCATACTGTTATTATATAATAATACACATACGAATATCATAATTGTATACATTAACAAATTGTATGTATCAATTCCTTATACAATACTTCTTATTTCTAGCTGCATTTTAGGATTAAAGGATTGTCGATTTTCTTAATCATTGCTTTCAACTGAAAATACAAATCTTGAAGTATTCAACAAATGTTTTTTAGTGTCAGTGCGACGATTAAGAAAAAAGGTAGAAGAACTAAGTCTATAATGGCGTTGTCTTTACTCATTTGAGAGGACATATGTAGCTCTGTTAAACAGTTTTTTAAAAATAAAATCGTGGATAGTTCTTGCAGTACAAGCCGGAACATTTAGACCAATTATTTCCGCGGAAGGGGTTTAGCGCTGCAGAATGTTAACATACGAGACAGCCTATAACATAATTAAATTGAATTGAGGTTGATGTAAGAAGGAAAGGATTGAAGATATGGTGAGGATAGAAATTGATGATCTTTATAATCATTGTCAGTATAACTAATGAAAAAACTATGCAATGTTAGTCAGTATGAAATGGCAGATGCCAAAGTTATAATTAATGTCAAACAAAGGTAATTTTTGCATTTATTGATTTGTTTAGTTTGTAGAGCTATTCAGTAATAATACAGTAATAATAGTAATAATAAATAGTGTCCGTGCGACAACCAAGAAAAATGGTAGAAAAAATGGGTCTATAATAATGTTATCTTCACAGAATTGAGTAAACATAAGTAGCTATGTAAAACAGTTTTCCTTTTGAAAATATCTTGAAAACTTTCTGAGATAAACGCCATAACATTTAGATCAATTATTTCCGCAAAACAATGCGTGGCACTGACAGGGGTTGAAGGGATGAACTCCATTGAGTGGTGCACACCACACGGCACAGTGCAGTGGGGTGGCGCGAAAAGGCACAAACCAGTCTTAGTGTGGCGGAAATAGGTACATTCCTTCTGACTCCACTTTAGCGGGGAAAGGCATGTGGAGCGAAAACGTGCGGGGGAAACGCACTGGCGGAAAAACGTATAGAACCAAGAAATTGAGTCAGTAAGGTTTTCAGTTGTAGAAAAGACAGTTCTTGCCTGAAGGTTGTAGGCGCGGATGTGGGTGTTATAGGAGGAAACAATTTTAGAAAGCAGTTCATCAAGTCTTTGGCCGGCTGAGGCATATTGACGCAAATAGGCGTCAAGATGGTGGAAATTTGCCTCGACGGCGCTTACTCTTGGGTCGGTCGCTGTGCCTATTACTGGTTCCAGAATATCTCCAATAAATTGCAGCACAGCTTCCCTTGCTTGTCTACGAGCTTGGTGAGGGTTTAGTGGGGCGTTCATTAGAGTATTAATGTCAGAAAGAGTGGAATTAATCTGTAGGTTAGTCGAAGACAGGAGTTCAGAAAGTAAGTTGCAATGGTCCGTAGTAAATTTCTTGAAAGAAGAATCCGACATAAGGTTGTTTAGCTTGGAAAGTCTAGGGTCCTGTGGTGGGGAAGTCAAATTAAATCTGATGGCCAAAATGAAATCGACATTGTCGTGGCCATTGAGAAGAACTTGTTCCTTCTCAGAGAAGATAACGCCATAATTTTGGCGAAGCAATAACCCTGCATTAGTAATACTAACACAGCTAATCAAGATCAAGCATATGCTGAAACCCAGAAATGTAAAATGTAACTTTTGAACAAGCCTCGAGAAAGAAGAACAACAATCAATATCTCACCAATTTGAATACAAAAGTAAATTTGCAGCAAAAGATCAGCTTTAAACACATCCAAGATTCTGCTGATGCTTACCGTATACAATCCATGGCACACATTGCACTGTTTTGGCAGCAGAGCAACCTTCCACTAAAAATCCGACAAATTGCCAATGTCTGAGTATGGTAGAATAGGTGTGGTCACTCCAGAGTCCGAGAAGGAAGTGACCATGAGAGAATTTGGCTTGTATTAAGTAATGTGGAGGCCAGGGGGCGTGAGATGCAGGTGGGGCGGTAAGTAGAATGGTTAGCTGGCCGGAAAGGCGCTGCTTACTATGACGAATAGCTGCAGTCCTCCCACACCTGACAAGCGTTAGCTTCCTCACACCTTGGCTTAGTAGAGGCGTCACAAAAACAGGCGTGTATAGAGAGACATCTGGGATCTGGAGGCTGGGCTCCTCTCTCTTGCCTTGTCTTTGTTTCGCTGTACAAGCTGCGGATTAAAGCTTGTGTTAAAACAAAGGGTTATTGGAGGTGTATTCAGAAATTGTGTATTCAGCTGCTCTGCGCTGGCTAACATGACCCGGCCAGGTAGCTGGGTATGAACAAAGAAAGAATAAAGCTGCAAAGGTGCGACAATAGATTGGCTTCCCTAGAGCATTTACAGTCACAAAAGCCCAGCCTGGGCCCCAAGCTGGTAAATTACTAGGAATTATAAACAGACATATGTGATAATGAAAAAATGGTGTGAAGTGCCCCTGTAATTGTAATTAGGGGTCTTGATAATTTAGGGATAAGAGGGAGAAGCTGGCAGGCTTTATCCCCCTGTGCGTCA
This sequence comes from Sthenelais limicola, assembly GCA_942159475.1. Taxonomy (NCBI): domain Eukaryota; kingdom Metazoa; phylum Annelida; class Polychaeta; order Phyllodocida; family Sigalionidae; genus Sthenelais; species Sthenelais limicola. The sequence goes on from OW804099.1 coordinate 108,109,138, forward strand.
GAAAGACGCTGATTACACAAAGGCAATCTAAAGTGGCATATAAAGCCAAAATGAGATAAAACAAAGGCGTTAAGCCTGTGTTTGGCAGTTTTTAAGGGGCATGCGGGCCAGATAAATACGATGCGCCCAGTCTTAGTTGGGTCGCAAAGAGAGACATGAACAAAAGGCGTCAATTGAGCCTGGTTGATGTATATATCAACAAATAAAAGCTTATCGTAATCTGTCACTTAGAAACAAAAGGCCAGCCGGCCACGATAAGACCGGAGACGGGCGGCGCTAGGCCTTCACCCATAGCCTGCCGGCTGTTATACCGAGGCGCGACCGGTTGTATTGTTCTAGAGGTAATTAGATAATCAAAGCTGAGAAATACAAAGCCTGTTGGTTAACAGAGTAAATAGCAGGGTTTATACAGTTTGTGGAAAAACGTGAAACCTGTCTAAACAGAGCTGCGCCTTGTGTATTCAGAATAATAAGATTTTGATTTCAAAGCTTGGCGTCAATTGGCATTAGTTAACCCATTCAGGACAGCACTGCCAACGTTGCGTTTTGCTTGACGACCAAGCGCGGGAAAAGAACATTCATTTGATGACGTCTGTCTGAAATATACACGTCACATGAGGACGACGCTCCACAAGCGTCCACTTTTCTCCGGATGACGCACATTCTAATAACGTCATGTAGCTTAAGGACGGCCTGTTACATCGCCACCATTGAATAACGTTGTTTTTATGATGCTTTTTGGCAATACGCATCCTTTCCCACGGAGTGCTTTATCGCATTACACGTCCTGTGCGTGGGAGTGCTTTTACGCATTACGCGTCCTACGCATGGGAGTGCTTTAAGGCAATACGTGGCCAAATGCGTGGGAGTGCGTTAAGGCAATATGCGGCCACACGCGTGGGAATGCTTTAAAGCAATACGCGGCCTGAATGGGTTAAAACAGAAGGGAAATCTAGGGATATAAAATGCCAAGCTTTTGTTTAAGGTAATATAACCGTCTGGCGAATGTTAGGCCTGAGATTTAAATGGTGACGGTTTGCTAGACAATGAATAAATATATAAAGGGAGGGAAATTAAATGGGGAAATGCTTAGGGCTTATAGTAAAAGGTAATTAGAAATAAATGGAAACTTTGAAGCATCGATCTTGGTTGTTTCTGGGAGAATTGAAGTCTAGGAGCAATCCTGACGCAGAAACTTGGCGCTGAAAAACAAAGCTTTTGGTTAGTGATATAAAGCTTTTGGTACATCGACCGCTAGCAATATATGTGAAAAAAATAAAAAGATGAGATGGGGAAAAATTATTTTCAGCTCGTGTGAAAAATAATTTTAAGACGTTTACCGATCAGTGCTTAGCGGCTAAGCTGGGACCAAAAGGGCGTCATTTTGATGGGAAATGGGAGAGGTTTTTAAAGAAACTCAAGGGCGTGCAGTTGCTGTGTCTTTTGTGATATACTGCGTAGCCTATGGCGTCCCTTGGTTGATTTCTTGTTAATTTTTTAATGTGGTTGCTTTCTGATTAAAGGTGGGGGCTTAATCAGAAGCTTGTCTGCGTTTGTGAGAGGGACTTTTATTATTCTCTCTGGGTTGCAAAATTCACCTGGATTCTTAATTAGACGCCTGAAGAAAGAAGGATTTGTAGATCTGACTTTTTTGAGTCTTTCTACGTGCACTGAAGTATGGCAATCCTTGCTATCTGATAGACGCCTCAATTTAACAGAAACAGGGGAGATTTGATCTGTTATAACGAATGGACCTGTATAGCATTTCTGCAATTTCTTTGATGTTTGTTTCGTCAGAAGTGTGGGGACATACAGGTATACCAAATCTCCTGGCTCATAGTCGTGTAATTTAGCCTTTGTATCGTGCCTCTTTCTCATTTTTTCTTGGCAAGTTTTGAGCCTCGCCTGGGCTTTTTCAAATGCCTTTCTTTGTGTCTTTAATATATCACCCAAATGTTGTTTGAGTGGTGCAGTCTCTGTATGGTCCATTAAAGCTGCCATGGTAGGCGTTTTTGCTTGACGACCAAACACGAGGAGATGAGCACTGACACCTAGAGAAAAAGAGTCAGAACTATTTAAAGCATAAGTGATATATGGTAAATAAATATCCCAGTAATTTTGGGCTTCATCAGCATATGCTCTAAGTCCCTGGAGGAGGCTAGAATTACAACGCTCCGTTATACCTTGCGTGGACGCCCTGTAGGCACTGCCATGGATTTGTGTGGTTCCATATTGTTGGCAGGCCGCTTTAAAGACGCCTGAGGTAAAAGTCGGACCGTTATCTGTATAGAGGTGGGATGGAGGGCCATATATACAGATAAAATGAGCCATGAAGCCTTTTGCGACTTCAGCACTGGTATTTGTATGGGTGGTAAAAGTTGTAACATACCTAGTACTGAAACAGACAGCCACATGTATATAACGCATATCATTTGCAGTTTTATGTATGGGCCCTATGGTATCCAAACAGATATGACTGAATGGTACGGAGGCGTGGTCCCTTAGAGTCATGGGCGTTACCAGTGGTCGTTGTACCTTCTTGGCTTGGAGACAGTTATGACATGTCGCTATGTAGTTGGTAGTGTCTCTTACCATGGAAGGCCAGAAAAATCTCGGTCTAAGGACGCTGAGGGTGCGATTTGTACCCAAATGTCCAGCTAGTGGCTGGTCATGATGAGCACTGATCACTGCCTCTGTCCAAACCTGAGGAATGACGATCTGTAAACTAGATTTCTCAATACTATTGAAAATATCCTGGTTAACTCTAAATAGAAGCCCATCGATAATTATAAAATTATCTTGCTGCAATAAGATTACTTGAGCTTGGGCGTTATCTGTTGGTAAGGTTGATTTCTCAAGGTAATCTAGCATAGAAGAGCAATAGAAATCACGCCTTTGCTCCTTCTTTAGCTGTTCTCTGGTGGGAGTGAGATTGGGTGTTTGGGAAAGGAAAAGCATGGCAGATTCAGCGTGATGAGCGAGAGATTTCTTGATTTTCTGCCTTCTTTCATCAGATCTAGCTTTGTTGATGCGCGGGCGGGATGCTAATTTCTGCTTAGGCTTGCCTTTTACCTTCTTGCCGGCGTCAGCTGATTGGGGCGGCTGGCGGTCATTCAAAGGTGCTTGGGCGCCTACCTGACGCTTGGCCTGGGCTCGCGTCAGCGCATTTAGGGTCTCAATGGGCGTATTGTCAAAGTTGGGAAGTCTATCTGGGTTGGGTGAAATAAATATAGAGCGCGGCTTATACGCTAATATAGGGTTATTTTCACATGGGTCATTGTCATGACATGTCTTAGTTGTGGTGATATTCAAGAATTTCACTTGCTTTAAAGGCAGATACACTGTTCCTCCAGGCGTGAGTGCAGTGTTTTCTTCTTCAGGAGTGGGAGGGTAGGGTCTACGGCTCCAACTGTCAGCTACTACGTTCAATTTCCCTTTAAAAAATTTCACCTCGAAGTTATGGCATTGAAAAGTGTCAAGCCATCTTGCTAGGCTTCCATTTGAATTATGTTCCTTCTTATTAAATAAGGAGACAAGGGCGGCGTGATCAGTAAGCAATGTAAAATGCCTGTCCTCGATATAATGCCTGAATTTCTTTATAGTGAAAATCAAACCAAGGAGTTCTTTGTCGGTAGTATGGTAGTTCAATTTGGCGGGCGTCAGGCCTCTGCAGGTGAACTCTAAAGGTCTTAATTGGTTATGCTGATCAGGCTGACTAATTACGGCCCCAATCGCCGTATTACTTGCGTCAGAACTGATAGTATAATGCTTGTCATAATCTGGGAAAGCTAAGGTTGCAACCATATGAATTTGCTTCCTTGCTTGGTCAAATGATACAGGGGTCTCATTAAAGATGCAAAATTTGGGACGAATCTCTTGTAGAATTGAGCTAATCCATTGAAGGATCTCAACTGGGATAGACAGGCAGGTCTAGGAAATGAGTGAACAGCCTCCACTTTATCAGGGGAGGGTTTCAACCCTTCACCAGTCAGGCGATATCCCAGGAAATCGATGGATTTCGAACCAAATAAGCATTTTTCTGGTTTTAATTTTAAATTTGCTGACAATGATAAATTGAACACATCTGCTAGATCTTTCAAATGTTGTTCAAATGTTGAGCCATAGATGCAAATATCATCGACATAGGCGATGGCACAGCGATACTTGCATCTTTTAAGTAACATATCCATGACGTTTTGGTATGCTTTTGCTGAAGTCTTGAGCCCCATGGGAAGGACAGTATACCTATAGCGCTTATCATGTGTTGCAAAAGTGGTGAGATTTTTATGCTCTTCTTTGATGGGAATTTGGTAGAAGGCAGAGTAAATATCACACTTGCTATAATATACTGGGTTTGACTGGCCTATTAGGCTAATTGTGTCGTCAGCCCTTGGAAAGTTATAAGCCATATCTCGAATTTCCTTATTTAACAGCCTATAGTCAACCACGACCCTAAATCTGGCCAACCCTTGTGCGGTAGAATGCGGTTTCTGCACCAGAAAAGCTGGTGAGCTCCATTCGGAGGGTTCGGTACATTCTTCCAACACGCCCTGTTTAACTTGTTCTTCCAACAATTCCGCCATGAATTTCCTCTTTTCAGGGGTCATTCTATAAGGGAGCTTGTTGCAAGGAACATAACCTTCCTTTAAGTCAATGGGCACGACACAATCTGCCTTTTTACCAATCATTTTGTCCTTTCCCACGAAGACATTGGTGTAAGAAGAAAGGAGATCCTGCATTTGTAAGGTTTGATCAGCAGATAAATCCTTTGAGATCACATATGGAGGGGTCGCACCTGTGACAGGGGACGGGGCTATTCGGTTAGATAGCTCTCCCTCCGATAAATTAATGATATTACAAGATGTAGAAGGTCTTGTAGGTGTAGAGGATGAAGATGAGGATGAAATAGAACAATTGTTAATCACCTTGTCTGAAATGGAAGTCAAATATGCAAGTGTTTCCTTTGGGACGAGAAGAAAATCTTCTTCCCTAGCAATGGAATATAGACCTAAAATTTCTCCTTGGTGAACTTTGACGAGCGAACTTGAAGTATTAATGAGCGTCATAGGGATGCTATTTTTCTTGGCAAAAGGCTTGACAAGGGCGTGCTTTACCAAGAATCTACAGTCCTTGTCTGTATCTAAGTTCTCCGTTGTACCAATTGTTTTTGAGAGGTTTACATGTGACAAAACATAGGCACGTACATGATACTCAGATTCTTTTGGGATGATGAATGACTTTCTAGCGCGGATGGTGCGTTGATGTTTGACTGCACCATGGTATTTTATATTTGCTTTAGTGGCGTCTAGAAAATCATCTCCAAGTATCAATGGACGATTTAAAGAAGGAAGCACCAGAAAAGAGTGAGAAAAAGTTCTACCAGCAACTTTAAATGCAGCAAATACCCTTTTGCGCAAATTATGCGCTTCGTTACAAGCTAAAAAAACTCTAGAATGTGTGTTAACGAAACGTATAGGGTAACCTCTTTTATCCAAATTTTTTGCAAAACGTGGGGAAATAAATGAGGACGAAGCACCAGTATCGATCAGAGCAGGTATTGTTCTGTCGCCAAATTCAACTTTTAAACAACCTTTCTCAATATTAGCAGAAACAAGTGTATTCTTACCAGATCCATCGTTGTCTGCTGTAGTAAGTCTGATTGTCTTTGAAGGAGGTTTGGGGTCTGACTCTTGAGTTGAGTTGCACTGAGGCGTCAGAGAGTTCTCAGTGCATAGAGGCGTGTCTGGAGGACGATTTCTGTGATCAGATTGTCCATTTTCCTCCAGATTTGACGCCTCTGCGCCAAGCACAAAAAGTGCCTGACGGTCAGACCCTCATTCTGACGGATTTGATGACTTGGAGGAGGAACGCTGCTTGTCTTCCTGTGACCTGAACCTGGTGTTCTTCACGTGAGGGGTAGGCGCACGATCCTCTGTCTTCTTGAAATCCGACCTTCCTTGGCTGCTTGACCGGTGGTGATTGCTGCTACTTCTCGGGCGGCTCGATGAGAGGGTGGCCGGCAGAGTTATGGCGGCTTCTGCTGCGGCTCTGATTTCCTGACGCGAAACGTGGATGGGTTTCAGATGATTCCTTTTTGGCTTCATATTTGTCCTTTCTGGACCTGTTATCGCCGTCAGTTTTCTTCTTATCAGAACCGGAGGAGGAGGAATGTGAAGAAGAGTTATTTTTTCCACTGTACTTCTTGAAGGACACATTGGAAAGTTTCTCTGTCTTTGGCTGGGGTGGGTTATAGCTTTCCCTCCTCCTTGCAGATTGTTCTGCCTGTTCCAGGGTAGTTCGACGGTCATGTCTGACGGCCATAGCAATGTCAGATTTGAGGCCATCGATGTAATAATGAATGGCCGTCTGTTCAGTGAATCTCTTCCTGTAACTCTTCTCGTCCAGGTCTGGGTCCTCTTGGTCGAATTTCTCCAGAAATTTGACGGCGAAGACCTCAAAATCCACAGGCTGTCCGCGTACAAAGATGTGCTTCTTGTACCAGACTCTGGCTCTTCCACCAAGGAAACCAAAAATAGCTCTAGAAAGGGCTGTGGGATCATTTGGGCAGCAGTTGGCAATATAAATGCGGAATTCGTCTAAGAAATCTCCAGCAGATTGATATGCAGTTGCCTGCTCAAATTTGGGTGGGGGTTGTATGATGGTGCTATTGAATCTGAAATAGCTTCCACCGTTGCTGTTAGGCAGCATTGACTGGTCAAAAGAGGCATAACTAGGGGTATCAGGGATGCTTTGGTCGGACTGAGAGTGGGTCTTTGGCTGGTTAGAGATGGTAGGATCTGGGATAAAATGGTGGGCAGGAATATTTGGCGTTGGTGTAGAAATGGATGGGTTGGGCGTGTGAACTTGAGGAAAATTAAATATACTGTGGCGTGAGGAGGAAATTGGTCTGCTCGAGCTAGAAGTGGTGGTGGTATTAGAGCCTACCTGTGAACCTGCGGCTGACTGGCGTTGGTAAATTCCATTTGACGGAAAGTTGTAGCCTTGCAGCGGCTGGACGGGGTCAGCGGCCGAGGGGTTGACGGTGGCTGGGGAGGAGGCCGGCGGCGGTCGGGCTTCGGAGGCGGGAGGCAGTGGCTGCTTCTCGGTAGCCTTGGTCGGCTCGTCGGACTTCTCCTGCTGGGTTCCCTTGCTGAAGATAGCGCTGGTCAGGGCGGTTAGACTGTCCATTGGACGCCTATTTTGCTTGTGCGTTTCCTGTCTGAAACGATCTTCAAGCCTTTCGGCCTCTTCACGACCTAGTTTTGCGTCTTCCCTGGCCTGCTGGGCATCATACCTTTGCTGGTTGAAGATGCCGGAGAACATATCTGTGTTGTTCTTTTTTAAATTCTCCAGAATGGCGGCCAGGCCCGTCAGCAAATCTGGCTGACTTTGCAATTGTTGCTGTTGCTGCTGTTGTTGCCCAATACCTGTCCATAAAAGATTATGAGCTCCGGGCGTGACAGGTGCAGAAGATGAAGTTGTCACATCCGTGATACTTGCAGTGGTGTTTATTGCCGCAGTCTCATGTGTAGAGGTTTGAGGTGCGGCAGACATGGTGATGTTGTCATTCTTGCTACTCTTGTGGCGTTTTCTCTCTTCCACTATTCTCCTTTGTTCTAGGCGGCGTTGCTCAGCTTTAAGGCGCTCCTGTTTAGATTGCCTAAAATTGTGCATTTATAGGCACCAGAATCGATGGTTCTCTACCAATATGTCATACATAGTGTAACACAAGGAAAAGGAGCTGTAGTGTAGAGTATAGCAGCGTAGCTTTATTGTCGATCTTAAGTGATTGTAAGGGGGTCACAACCCTTCATTATATGCTAGGGGGACACCCTGCACGCAGGCAGGTGCTCCCTGATTGGGCGGCGATGGCGCCCAATCAATATCGAGATTAATATCAGTTGGGCTTGACCCATCGGACAGGTAACATGTATGTAAAAAATAAAATTTGAGGGTATGTTACCACGAGGTATAACAAAAGGTCTTCTTTGTTGATCGCTGAAAATAGAATTTGTTAATCTTCACATATAAGTATATGAGGTTGTATCAAAAATAAACAATTTTTTAACTTGAAGGCATTTCTCGTTAGTCACTCTTCCTGATTATACAATGTTTAGTATTCTTGTACTACTACTCAATTATGTTGCCAGACAGCTACTTGCTGTGGGATGGACCCGTACAATTTGCTGGCTGTTAAAGATACAAGAGTAAGGCACCAGGTGGCGCCTCTGTTCTTTAGGTCGAGCATTGCGATACATACACATATCTATTACACACACATATCTATTTCGATTACATAGCTCTAGGGTTGATCCGTACAACCTTAATAGTTGTTATTTTGATTTTAAAATACCGATCTGTTCATCCAGATCCGCTTTTAACCTCTTCCATATTACTTTCTCTTCCTTGCTAGTTGCTTTTAAACATTGTGAACAAATATTGGTGGCATCTTGATCTTAAATCATACAGTAACATTATATGAGTCAATACGCCCTTACCGAAGAGTTTTTGCCTGTATACAAATGCCTTTGTTTGTAGTATTAACCAGTTGACAATCTTTGTGTTTAGATTTCCCACCGGGAGACCAAAGATAATCTCTACAGGGTCTATTTGTATAATGTTAGACTTCAAGTGAAATATGTTCTTACCTCTGAAACTATTGTTCAGATATCCACCTTCATAAATCCACCTTAATAAGTATCTCCACAAGCTTTTAGTCTTCTTACACTCAACAAGGAAATGTAATAAATCATCACTTTTGGCACAAAAATCACATTTTGTATTACTTCTGATGTCTTTTTCTTTTAAATACTTATTGCAAGGCAAAGTTCTATGCAATATTTTATATTGCATTACCTGTAATCTCGTTTCAGGGGTAACTTTATACGGGAGGCAAAAAAACATTTTCCAATCAATTTTCTCAAACTGACGATCATCTAGTTTGAGAATATTTGGCCATTTGTCAAACTTCTCCTGGGTGACTTTTTTATTCATGATCAAATTTTGATAAATGTCCTTTGCCGAACATTCTATAAGGTTTATGCTCTTTTCTCCTATATAGAAATCAATGGAGTGTTTTCCTACCGTACAACCACTTTTCTTCACAATATTTAACCATTTTTGGGGAATGTAGTAGAAGGGTCTGAATTGGTAAGCTAAGGCAATATCTTTGTATGTCATGACATTACCGTTCTCGTATAGGATGTCTCCTACTGAAGTGATACCCACTTCTTCCCATTCAGGTCTGTAAATCATATTCTTTTTTTGGGTGATATGTTTATAATACCATAATCGTTCTTTCCTGATTTGATATGCCTCCTGAGGTTTGTGTTAGGTATAGACCTTGTTCCAGATCTTGAAAAGATCTCTATAAAAGTGGTTTAGTTAAGTATTTCAGAAGGGATGTTAGTTATTTTCCCATTTACATTCAGTGAACTGATACCTTTACTTTCTGCTCTGAACTTTTCCAAAGAACAAAAGTATTTAGAACATTTTTCTCCATCAATGCTCCATTTGGCCCTTGATCGAATGAGGGCACCTTTAGCTCGTTTTAGGTCCGACTCTCTTATATTTTGCATTAATACATTTCTTTTGGTTATTTCCTCTACTCTTAGCCTTTTCTTTCTAGAGAGAACTTTCAACCTTTCGTTCCAACTTTTCTCTTTGACATTTCTCTCTCTGGCTTTTTGACCAGATATTTTTATAGCCATTTATCTAATTTGCAATTTGAGGAACTCGCATTTTAATTTGGAGTTTAAATTAGTGTTTTTTACCTCTTCACATATGTTTTCTACTTCTGTATTGAACCTTTCGTCTTTTAACAAATTTGTGTTCAACTTCCAATAACCTTTCCCTCTGGTGACTCTGTTAATTTGTACTTTTAGTCTCACCTCCTTGTGATCGGAGTGGGAGTTATATCTCACTTCACTTGTTATAACCTTGATAACAATAATTATTATTGGACACAACAACATAATCAATTCTAGACTCTTGGTCCAATCTAAACCATGTAGTGGACATATTTTCAGTACTCTTAGCTTTGACAATATCATTCAGCTGCATTTATTTAAAAAAAGATTTAATGCAGAGGAAGCCTGAGATACTGGCCTATAGTGTAAATCTGTATTAAAGTCGCCTGCGATAATTAGCTTATCACTTTTGACATTTTCTACCATTTCTTTTATATTTTTTATATTTTCATCTTTCTCTTTACTGTCATTGGGGCATACACATTAAGAACAAATATCTCAGAATTGTCGATTTGTAATTTAACATATTGAACTCTTCCATTTTTATCTTCACCATGGTCTTTTATAGAGCTTTGTAAATCTTTCGACAGTAAAAATAAGATACCCTTAGAGGCTGAAGAGCCATGAGAGAAGAAGGAAGCCCCTCTCCACTGCATTCTCCAGATCTTCTCAGTTTTGTCCGTGGAATGGGTTTCTTGTAAGGCTATGATGGTGCACTTTTCATCTTTGAATTGTTCGAGGATCGCCTTTCTTTTTGTTGAATTGTTCAGACCATTTATGTTTAATGAAATTATTTGTAGTGGGGTTGTTGGTTCATTTTCCAACGTTGGCTCCATTGGTGGTTATAGATGTCTATAAATGTTCTTCTTTCATCTTTGGACAGATTTATTGTCCTCCCTTATCTTCCTCATCATCATCGCCACCTTGTCCCTGCTCCTCGTCCTCCCAATCTAAGTCACTTTCTTCCTGTTTAGGCTTGCATTTTTCTTGCCTGATCAAGGTGGCCCTAATCGCCATCCAGCACTTCCCCAACAGGTTTCCTTGTGATGGCCATTGAGTATGGTCCAATACTTTGGGATGCTTTAAGCCTTTCCCAATTCCCCAGTCCTTATTTGACGGAGAAGCCTCTCCTATTTTCCTATTACCGGTCATCATCAGATAATCTCTGACTTCATCATGAGCTTTCACTTTAGCTCTCAGCGTTCTTTTCACTATTTCTTCTCTCTGCTGTAACCACTGGACATGGTTTCTGTGAATTTGCGCCATATATTTCTTGCATTGTGCTGATCAAAACCAAGGCTAGGGTGGGTTTCTCAGGATCTTCTCCATTTTTGGCTCTGTGGTATAAGAGGTATTGTTCAACAGTTTTGTACCTGTTTTGATCAAGGATGAAAGGAGCCCTGAAATGATTTGAGGGGGGTTTCTGCGCTGTGAAGAAGACAGTTGCCTCCTCGTTCTGTTGTTTAGATAACTGTGAGAGGAGTAGCTCGGTAGGGACTCCTGCGAGCTGATTATGTCGGAATAGAGTTCCATTGATGTAGATGTTACCCTTGACAACCTTAGTTTTGTAGTGTAGTTCCTCTGCTGCTTCAGCAATCATTTTGACCTTCGCTTTCCTTTGTCGTAGCACTAGTGGGGTGTCTTTGATTATTCCAAGACCCTTAGGCTCCTCTGGCTTGTATTTCTGTAGTTTTAACCTTGCTTTTTCACACTGTCTCCATGGTTTTGATCGAGTTGAACTCTACTTTTACTGGCCCATCTGGTTTCCAACTGACTCTGAATGTTCTTTTTGTTTTAATATCTTGGAGGTCAAGATTATCATTAAAGAAGCAATTTTACCTTTTCGTCCAGATCTTCGTCATCCTCTACCTCTTCTGACTTCAGGCCCAGGATGAGTAGGTTTTTCTCCAATTTCTTTGTTTCTTCCTTAATAAATTCGTCGTCAGCCTTTTGTTCGTCTCTGACTCGTTTCTGGACGTCAGTGTCTTTTGTAGTATTTATCACCTTCTGAACTGCCTTCATCTTGTCTTCTTGTATGCGCATTCTTCTTCTGAGATCTTCTCTTTCCTTATCTCTCAAGATATTATCCTCCTGATTACTTTCCAATTTATTTTCTACTTTGTCAAGCCTTGATTTCATGCCTTCAAGTTCATTTAAGCCCTCGAATAGCGCTTTGAAGTTTTTCTGGGTTGCTAGAGTCCTCTCCTCAGTCTCTTTAGCTAGGGTCTCTGCATCATCTTTTTGATTTTTCGCCATTCTCTGTACTAGCATAGCCAGGTTGACTTCTTTCCGCTCGATCGTTAGAATCTCGTTGGACACTCACTTTTTGTCTTTCTTCACTGAAGAATTGGCCATTACACTCTTGGGTCTTAATTTGGGACGGCTGGTAATGGTTTCTTTCGTCATGCCTCTTATTTTATCAGAGACACCTCTGTGCTGTTTACTGGGGGAGTTTAAGATATCACCAGAGTCGTCAGTTACTCTCTTATGTTTCTCGCCTCCAATGTCTATTTCACTCATGGCCTTGGCGGCAAACCTTTGTTGATACGGGTATGGGCCGGTTCAACTCCGCACTAACCCTATGATGTTTTGCTGTTTTTATTTGGAATCCAAGATGGTGGAATCTACTTCCGGTTGTACCGAATCAAGTATTCATGTTTTGAAAAAATGTCTCTCACAACTCTGTTATTGCTTTAATTCTGCTAGAAAGTCTTTTATCTTCTTTTTATGTTTGGTTGACTTTAAAACATTATTTAAATGAAACAGGTACCACCTTGTTCTTTCGATTACAGACAGTCCGGTGACCCCCTTCGATAGGCCGGTGACCCCCTTCGATAGGCGAAGGTTGGCGGTAAGATGGCACTGAGGTTGCCGCGTAGCATCCACAGGGGCTAAACTGGGTCAGCACCCTGTCGATTTAAAGTCCAGCTTTGGTTTTAATTCTTGTTCAATACTCCCTAGCACATGTAGATACCATTCATTTTGCCACAAGGGGTGGTGAAAAGTTGCGGGATTATGCTTTTGGGTGTAGCCCTGTGTTAACGAAGAATTCCTGGGGAATTGTTCTTGTATTTTCCTTGTATGAGGTTGTCTCGATATTTTTATGAAGACTTATTTGAGCAATTTGGAGCTTCTCCGATCGTCGAGAGTGAGCGACAATAGGAACATAGGTGCCAAAATGGCGGTTAGGCCCTGCAAGCTTGAGCGGTCACTAATAATGTCTGACTGTTAAAAGAATCCAGGTTATTGTCTATTTTTTTCACTTCCTATGGTATCTTTGCTTGTCAGTACAGTTTGTATTCACTTTTGGTGACTAGTTGATTTCCGCCTTGCTGAAAAAAAGAAGATATTTGAAGGAGCTAAGCGCTCAATGTTTCTCTCTCTTTTCTGGTAAACCGGAAGTCTAGCAGAAAATACTTAATATGTACAGTTGCGAATTGTACATTTTCTGAAAATCTGAGGAATGTGCACATAGTACAGTAAGTAGGTATGTACTGTATTGAAGTAAGTCATAGTTCATGCCATATATATAATGAAATGGGATATATCTAGGTCTTTATTCCTGATGGTTCTTTTTAATGTCTTTTCTTTAAAAGTGAGGTAGTTTTTGACAGTAGAAATCAAACAGGTTGGTGCATCAGTGAGGTTCATCAGCCTGTTTTAAAATATGATTGAAATAATCCTCTTCCTGACGTTGTACCATATTATTTAACATTACGCCGTACTTGTCTTCATACTTGTCCATATCTCCAGTCAAGTCTGCCTTGCAGGAATGTAGCATCCATTGAATGGTACTGAACTATTGTTTGTTGCCTATTTTAAAGGACATTTTCCCAATTAACACAGAGCTTATACAATAAAAGATAACTTGTCTTCTGATTTCAGTGAAATATGTAAATCTGGGTACTCTGTCCCTGATTCCACATCTCATAATTAAGTTCCAGATTGGGAAATATTGACTCTTTCAGCCTAAGACATGGCCACTAAAACCTCTTCTAGAACATTGAAATACAGCAGATGCATGACAAAAGTAGGTATGGAATAAATAAATTATCCTTCATCGGTCCCTGAAGAAGGGTCCTTGAAGTGCATAGGGGAACTGTTGTAATTCTCAGTAAACTAAACCTAAATTAAAAATTTGGTAGTCTAGCCCCTTCCTTGATGTATGAAATATATTGTTCATCAATATTATAGGTTGGTATAGCCCAGATATATGTCTTAAAAGATAGTATTGAGGGGAAATAATGGAAAGTATAAAAAGTCTTACCATAGCGCCTCCAGGGCTTGGTTCCCCTTCAAATTGCCCATGAAACCCTTGCTTATTTTCTCACCCCGCACACTGCAAATTGATCACATGTAATCATGTATCATCAGTTTGGTATATATGATATCATCTACATTATAGTATGATTAGAATTGAAAGAGAGAGTAAAGGAAATATCCATTTAGGATGTCCATTAAGGATAAATAGAAGTTAAAGTAAGGCATATGATGCAGTCGTTTTCTTTAGTTTGAGGATGACCGTCAAAAGTAAAAAAAAGGATGTATTGAACAAAACTGACAATATGGGACTGATGAAGTAAATACCAGCATCAGTTGGCATGCCTTTCACATATATGTGGGTAGTTATGTCAATATCAACATTAATAGTGATTAGCCCTTGAATCCTTTCGTCGTAGGCTCGAGGTGCATGACAAATGAACGTATGCACTAGAAAGTTTGTTCCATATTTATTACACCCCTTTTTATTTCCTTTTTTAATAAGAAATATGAATAAATCAGAAGAAAAAAGTCCCTCTGCTGCGAATCGGATACGCCACAGCCACACGGCCAGACACGTAAAGCCATAGCTGTCAGTCAGACTCAGCTTGTCAGGCTATCGGTGCTAGTTAATGAAATAAATTATTATCGTCGATATACTTTTAGCAAAATCGCATTTTACATATGATTCTTCCCTCGAACTTTTCATTTGAAGTCTCTAACTTTATTATTTCCATAGAAAATCGGTAAAACGATCGAGTGGGCGATAATATGAGCTCCGCAAAATCAAAATAAGAGCTCCCACTTGTATGCATTTAGTGTGTCATCGAAGAACAGGAAATTTGCTATCAAATAAAAGTTTTTCCATCTTTCTAGGCTTATTAGAACTTAATCTAACCTTGATTCTTCTATCTGTAGAAGGATTGGTTGTCAATCTGCATTAATTAGTATCAAATTTAGGAGAAACGATCGGGCCTGCTTACATGACAGTGCAACACGTCTGTGTATAGCAAGTGACAACAAGGGGCATGTTCGATTCGCTACCGATTCGCTATAGGATCTTTGTTCATGGCGGGTCTACATTGATATAATTTAGCAGAATACAATTTTTTAATGCTATTATATGGTAGAACTTTTCATTTTGAAGCATAATATATATTATTTCAAGAGAAATCAGGTTGAACGATCAGTGGCGCATCAATACGCAATTTGACTTCCGGTGATCAGGCTTAGCTGCCGGACCTATTTTCGTTATGCACCTGGAGGTGCATAATTTACATGTTATGCACCTGCTTGTCTAGGTGGTGCATACAATGCTGAAGGTATAGGCAACTACAGCAGAGGGGTGTAATAATAGAGATTATTTATATACAGAATGGACTCTCACTCTAGGGTCTTTAATGCTGCATTTTTGTTCACTGCTGCCAGAAGAATCTCAAGACATGGCCAATCGATCCCACAGTCTGATAAGCTGAAAGTATTATTACATTGATTTACTCAGACGTTTCCAAAGTATTTACACAATGGACAGATAGAACCAATACTAATATTTGGTTGATTCTCTTTTTTTGGTGGCACAGGGGTTTTTCACCACAGAATGATTAGCATTGATTAGCATTATATTGTAGATTACTAATTTCTTGTTTAGTGGATGCAGCCTGATGAAAGCTTTTGGGGGACCCCCACTTTTGCCTATCTTCCAAAGTCTGACTTCTGTATTCCAAAAACTATCCAAAAACGATATTTTCTCCGAGTCAATTTGTAATTTGCCAATATCATAATCAATTAATTTAATAAAAATTGAACTCGATTATCATTTGTTGTTCTATCCAGATTCGCTGCCAAACTGGTTGTCCTTAAATGGGGGATTTTTAAAGTTTCTTTCTGAAGCCCCCAAAAATATATTCATGAAATACCATAAACATATGTTGGGAATTTTTTCTGTTACCGTTCCATCTACATTATTTACCCCTAAGTGTGGAGAGAAATAAATAGAATTAACTAATATTAAGTCAGTAGTGTCAACATTTTGGTTTAAAATCAGGGCTTAGGTACTAAAAGATGAAGTGGTATTGCACTATAGCATGACAGTTGTCCGCAGTGAATTAGTACGGGTTTGCATGAAAAAGTTCTTTTAATATTAAGTCAGTTGTAAACTTTACCTAATTAACTTACTTTTAAAGGCCAAAAAAATGAGATTCAACTTCTGTTTGGCTCTCACTTCCGATGGAAGAAAAAAAGTCCCATGTTGGGTAGCTTTTGTGTTATCATTCCGACGAGATTCATACAGAAATAATTTGAGACAGAAAAAAATAAGAAACCTCTTTTCATGGAAAGAATCACATTTCTTGTCTAGGAAACGAATATGCTACCATTCCAACGCATAGGTGTAAAGCTATTCTACATGGTAACAAATAAAAGTAGGAATACAAAATAATCATATACCATTTTAGAGGTTATTTATTGTACTTATTTACAAACCTTCCACCATTTACATGCAACCGACGGAGCCCAGACACTGGCGCAATGAGATTGTAGCACCAAGACGGTAGCGCCTAGCAAACTAGTAGCTCCCACTACTTGGGTGCTATGGTCCATAGGCCCAAGTGTCCAGGTGTAGCAGTTCTAATGTACCCTCCATCAGATGTACCCCCCGGTATAACTAACCTAGGTCTAATGTACCGGGGGTACATTTGACCTAGGTCCAATGTACCCCCGGGGGTAAAATAGACCTAGGCCAAATGTACCCCCACCAGGTTCAAAGTACCCCAAAGGGGGAAACTAAACCTAGGTCTAATATACCCCAAATATTTGAAAAGAACTGTTACACCGGAGCTCTAATGTCTGCTATTAGTTAATTTACATTATGCCAGTCGTATAACAGCACCAGTTTTACAGCTTGGCCTGTTTCGCCCGGTTGCCACTGGGAGGCGGCCATTGTATCACAACATCACTTCCACGATGTCTACTTATGTCCCATTATGGGGAGGCCTAGGCTTTAATTACTTAAAAATGGCTAATATTTCGATCAGAAACAGTGGAGGAAAGACTTTCTGGTGACCAGGACTTTATACACGTTTCAAACTGAATGCAGAATCGACGACAAACAACTACGTGATGAGTCAATGAGCGGAAATGCCAGAATCACTGCCAGCTATATAAGATACTTGATCTGCTCAAAAAGTTACTAGATCCGCTCAAAACAGTCATTTAAAACCATCCACGACACCCCCAAAATACAAAGATTGGTTACTAAACTATATTGTGTGATATGTCATCAAGGAGTAGTATAACCACACCAAATGCCTGCATTGTGGGGGACGCTTTGCTTTGGCTCTCTAGGGTAAGAGCCGCTCATCTCAATCTTATTTTCAAAAGAGCAGGAACCAGCACCTTAGTACAAAAAAGGTTTACTATAGTATTGATTACCATACACGATTTGAAATATAATACAGAAATACTCACTTTAGATGCTGCAATGACTGATTATTTCCCAGCACTGGTGCTGTCCATTTTGCGATTGCATGCGTAAATCTATTCCCTTTCAGCCTTAAATAGAAATAGATCAAAAGTTAAAGTAACTTGCAAGTAGGATAGAAAATGAGTTTATTTCAGCAGAAAATATATTATATTACCATTAATCAAACACCCCTTGTATGGTTATGTGTCTGAAATATGGGTGATCAACAGTGCTTTTGACCAGAACAATTAGAATTATTGGCTAGAATCATGTTTGGCTGCCCTCCAACCCCAAAGTGTTCTGCCCTGTACTTCATTAGGCAATTAACAAGAGCCTTCGGCTGAGTCCCTTCATCAGAAAAACCGATCACAGAAAAAAGTATCAGAACAGATATCAAAGAAATTGATTAATCAAAATACTCCATTATCAATGTAGGGACTGAGAAATTTAATTAAGTTTATACCTAAGCCTACTTCGGCTATTATTACTGGTATATTTTCTTTTCACAGGTTCTATTTTTCCCTATATATTTCCCTCTTATTTTTTCATCATCAAAGTTCTTTCTTTCACTCCATCAGAAAAACAAATGATTTTGTAAATGTTAGGCCTAACGGAGAGGGAGGGAGAGACACAGACACTTCTCGACGATCCTCACACTTATGTACACCACAGTCAGAGCCATTGCATGATTAAGACAGAGAAAGAGAGGGGCGAGAGATGAATCGCAAGAGACACAGACACAGACACAGAGAGGGGAGAGAGATTGATGGAGCGGCACTAATTAGGCATACACTAAGCCTAATAGGGGATTTGCATGTCTCACTGCGCAGAGGGCATGCTGGGATGGATTTTGATGAAATCTGATATACAACTATTTGGCAACATTTTTATCGAAAAATTGCAAGAATGTTTTTACCAATATCAGTGCTTATGTAAATGATCTATGAAAACCAAAGGCATGATGGGAAAGATGGGACTTGTCATGGAAACATGTATAACACATGAATATTAACATTAGACCATTGATAAATATTCCATGCTCATCATGGCATGTTTCCCATAGGTTTTATACTATACCATTAGTCCCATAATTCCATGCGAATAAAAGATTCAAAATGGCGGCTATGCAAATCCCCTATTAGTATTCAAGATGATGTGAAGCAGAGAAAAAGAACTTCAAAATTATGTATAACAAAGTTGGGAGAATGAGCTTTAAAACGGAAACACAGAGACAGAAAAAAGAGCAGCTATTCATCGCCAAAGAGCAATGGCAATGCCCCACTGTCGCCAACATCACAGAGGGCTGTTGCACAATGCCTGTTCTTTGCAAATTTGTGGCTGTTTTTAACCTTTCTGTTGCTCATTGAAATTCGTAGAACTGTCGTTCTTTGTGCAATGAACGAGAACCTGTTGCACAACCAATTCATAGATGCTCGTCCGTTGGGATAAACGATCCCATTCATTATTTAATTGATTTAATCATTGATACTAAAATAAAATGTTAATGATTCACTATGACACCTACACATGCCATACATAGAGTATTCTGAACTATTGATGAAATATCAAGTGCATTATAAGGAGCATACAAGAAGGTTTGCTGATCAACGTTTATGATCATGAGGCCTGCTCCTTGCCTTTTCGTTGATCATAGGTTGGAATACCCTCTCTGCTTGACTTCAATGAAGGGAATTACCCCAGTTACAACTGGGCCCACACCTTTTAGTATGGTATGAATGAGTAGGTAATTCAATGAATGTGCAGCCATATGAAATGTACAACAGTGGGTCAATTATGGAATTTCCTGCTCGTTTGTGGGGACTTTCACAAATTTCAAGTCAAAAATTCTGTTGTACAATGAAAAGTGACCTATATGTTTATTCTAAGTCTGTTTGTACCTAATTTGAAGGTCCCCAAAATGTATTCATTGATATATATCACATCATAATGAGTAAACAATTATATATTGAATGTTCTCCACATTTATTATTTCTTTTTCTATGTTTTTGATACTCGTAAATATGAGGCTTGCTAGGGGTAGATTTGGTCATCTGCATGAGTCTGTGTGTGTCTGGCCTGTCAATCAAACTACTGTTCAGTGTCCTTTACTAACTGCATATAAATATAGAAGGGTGCATTCATCCTAATATAGAGGCACTGTATAGGATCAAGTATGGACCGCCTCAAGGCGGACTCTTAGCCATTCAATACAAACAAACAAACTTCTCAGTTAGGTCGGAATATCCCCTATGTATGACGTCATTTTATGGAATACCCAACCTTTTGACTGGGTCCCCACATTCTACATTATATTTTAGTAGAGTATACCCACAAACGTGCAAATCTACAAGTATAGTTTAGAAGCGGGCATTGTGCAACAGAGTGCTAGTTGTGGCTATTCCTGCTCGTTCTTAGACCCCTACGAGGAGGTACTCCTGTTCGTTCGTTGAATTTCGTTGTGCAACTGCCCTCATGACTCTTTTAACGCCACACTTGAAACATTGTCCCCTGCACCAATGAGGGTTTAAAGTTTTTAGGAAATTAGAAGCAGATTTCCACAATCAAACATCTCTTTTATATGTAATAAAATCCGTCCTGTCTTTTTGTCACAATCATAGTTGCTTCTATGTGATTCTGTTATGTGTGCTACACAACCAAACAAACACCAATGTCTCCCAGCCTATATCTCTCAAACGGAGTATGCATGAAAACAGCTTGAATCAGAAATACAAGGGAGAAAGTGGAGCCTCTTTAAAGAGTAAGTTAACAATTCAAAACTGATGCATGGCATGAAGGTACTTTTGTAGCAATAAAAACTCATGAATATTACAAATTGATGACTATTCCAGGTTGAAATTTACTTGAGGAAACTTACTTCAGGGCATTGAGCGTAGTTATACTAAGGACTGCAATAAGGTGGTGCAAGGTGCCCTCATTAAGACCAGAATGAGCCAAGCTGAAAATGTTAAAATCACATAAAGAGTTTAGATTAGTTTCACCACCTCTCACCATTTTTGTGATCACCTTACCGTTATATCAAGATTTGAATCAACTTGACAAATGTGAATTATTTTATATTAGGACATGGCCTTGTAAGTAGGGTAATGCCTCCCAGGGCAGTAACAGGAGCAGACAAATACTATTTCTAGTTTGTGGTTATTATGTTCAATGGACATACTTCATAATTGTTAAAAAGCATGATTTTTTTCTCTCTTCTAAATATTTGTGCTAAGCACGATAGATGCATGTAATCACTCATTTAGTAATTAAAGTTTAATTAATATGATTCTTATGATTATAACATATTGCAGTATGATAATATCTAACAAGAACAAGTGTAAGTTACTTGTGTCACTTACTTCAGGTTTTCCATGGTGTTCTGCTTCTTCAGTGAATTTGCCAAGTCCTCAAAACCTGTTTCTGTCCATTGACTACCTTCAAGACTAGATTAAAGAGGGTACAACAATATCATTGATAACACAAAATACATAAATAGATAAAGCCATTGGGTCCTGTGCTGTCATCACTAATCATCAACGTTTAACAAAAAAATAATATATGTGGGGTGCTTTTCCGTATAAATTATTTTCCAAACTACACTAGGGGGGGGGGGCAGGGGCAGGGGCAGGGCCTAGCCAGGAGACCCAGGATTTTCAGGTTCCTTCACATGTTTTCAGGAATAAATGCTCTAAACATAATGCTATCCAAATGAGTTGTTGACATTTTGTACACATTGCAGATGATAGATGGGTAGCACCAAGGTAAATATCCTGATATGTGTTAGTTATAATTATGAGAAACTCACTTGATCAAAAGTTACAAAATTCTCATTAATAGTAATAACTGAGTATGTAAATGAGAAAGTTTGGCCTCTTGTTATATTATATTGATAATGTCTAACTTCTATCTGGCCGTGTTCTGAGAATTGGTTATGTTTTAAATAACTAAGATCGGGAACTGTTCTTGTAACTCCACACCTTAGTTCCTTTAGGTCAGTCATGGCATCTACAGCACCTTTGATGTTCTGCATGTGATTGGTGTTCTTTCCCAAACCAACATTATCTAACCTGCAAATCATCAAGAGAGGAGATAGAGAGGGATAGAGCAGTTTGTCACATGTTTATTTGTAACGGTCAATGCTTCAATATTAAATACAGTTTAGATCATTTTGTGTTATTATTTCAAATAAGGGTTCTTGGGAAAACGTACCCTAGCCTCTGGAACTGACTACCTCTGGGCAATCCACAGATTATTGCTGTCATAACATCTTCAGGTAACTTTGTCCTCCTAATGCTGAAAGATAAGACCAGATGGAAACAATAAATAGGGTGGATGGGCTTGGTTGCTTGATGTGCCTCTGTGATTTGGTCATATCAGGAACACATGGCATATAATGATGTAGCAACTTTCTCAATGTATAGACAAAGTAGCTTGGAGGGATTGGATGGTGGGCGGGTTGGTTGGTCAGGGGAATCAATTGCTTCACGCCTCAAGCAAGGGGAGATGATCGACGATATTCCTTGCACAGCCCTTGGAAAAGTGTAGGACAGAAAAGTATTAATTTGCATTTTCAGTTATCAAGAAACATTTTCAAGAGACAAACCTCACCAAAGTTTGCTTTGCAAATAAGAAAAGAAAGGATCACAAAATAGGAAATAGTATGCTCTTGGTCAATATTAACTTATGATGCAGCTTTAATCAGTTAACCTAAATGAGAGACCCATGGTAAAAGCTTTGTAATCACCTATATATGTACATTAGACATTCCTAATATTCATCTTTTAGATAGACTAATTCCATTCACTGGTGTTAGATTCCCTTATGGGTATTTGGAAGACTTTTACTCTTCACAAAGAATACTCCTTATAATGTGACCGAAGATTCAATGACAAAGAAATTCAACAGCATTCTAGAAACAGCAAGATTCAATGCATTATTTTTATGTATCTGTTATTAATCAATGTCTTAAATTACATTAGCACTTAAATTCAGAACAGTGAACTGAGAAGACTTACATAAGGCCTTTGAGGGTTTTACAAGTCTTGATTTTATTTGCCAAAACCTGTCCACAAGTTGAATCCATGGTAATGTTCTCAATTCTGGATATGAGTGCAAAAAAGACCAGTGTAATATTACTTCGTATCCAAGTATAGATAATGAATTTTTTGACCTGTAAATGCACTTTGCAAACCTTGGAATGGAATGTTAAATATGGTAAGAAAAATGGCATAATTGCCGATATCCAGTATGAGATGTAATATTACAACAGCACAGTCATAATGAAATAATGAGACTATGAATGCCAGGTCTGGTACAATTCTTTGTCAATATGTTGATAGGTGTGATATTGATATGATTGAATATTTGGTGGTAATAATGATAAGATTTCTACTTTCCATTTAAGAAATGAAGATGCACCGAAGAAATGCTACAATATTCTATTACAATATGCAACTCAACGTATAATGGCTTATGATACTGAAGTTATCAACGATCGGCTGCTGCTATATGTTTATACATTAATTTTAAGCTGAATCTGTAAATCACAAATGGCCATGGGTGAGCAATAATAGGTGAAGTCTTCAACCTGTCTACAGTTACAAATTCAAACAAGAATTTGTAATAATTTTACCTGAGATAACATTCAGATGTTGTATGTGCAAGAACAAATATTACAGCATTGATATCAATAACCGTAAGGAGTGTATCAGTTAGCACCAGTTCCTGTGACTCATCAAACAGAACATGAGAGACTTTCTCAGCCAGGTCTTCCCTCTGTGTCTCATACACCATCTGGATGGCCTGCAGCTTGGTTTTAGTGTCCACTCCATCCGTCATCTGGGACCAAAAAAATATAATGGATTTTCTTGAGATATCACTGATGAGGCATTACAGAACTAAACTTTTATCTTAGAATCTTAGAACAGCACTGATAATCTAGTGCTCATTATCATGTATTCCCACTAAGTACAGTTAATTTTCTTGTCTTTGGCAGCTTTTATGCAAGGTGCTCATAATTCTGGACAACTTTTAACAAAGAACATTACTACAGCCTTCAGCCCCTACTAGGTTTCTTGGATCATAATATCCCTTAGAAGAAATACCTTTCCTATAGAAACAACATATTGAATATTCACAATCAGACTATAACTTGCCAGACATCACCATTCAAGCCAACCATTCTAATCATTAAATACAATGTTTTAGACTAGGTATATCACACTCAATGGTTTTTAGACTAGGCTGTATGAAAGAACTGTACAAATTATGAAGACAGCTATTAATTATTAAAACAAGGATCTGGAGGGTTCATTAGGAACAAGTTATGAGTGACAAAACCAACAAAATGTTGAATGGACAAATTTTGAGATAAAAGGTAAGACCATAATGCTTCACTAGGCTCTACACCATGTATACATTCTTCTGTAAATTGGAAAAAAGGTTGTAAACGTTCATAAGTTGTAAGATTTTTATCTGAGTAATTTTTTCCAGATAAAAACATCCCCAGCTACAATTACTATACTTAAGTATCAGCCCCAGGGTAGGTATTCAGTCACCATGAAATAGTTAAATGGTACAAATTATAAATATCTGCAAGGAGATATTGGCTTCTACCTTTTCGATCCTTTGGATAAGATCAGGGATGAGGTCCTTGTGTTGACCCATGTCTTCTCCTTCATTTTTCATGACTTGAAGTAGATGTTTGATATCTTCGCTTCCCTCATCATAACATAAACCATAAAGGTACTGCTGAGCCATCAGGAAACTTCCAGAACTCCATAACATGGCTGCCGCACTTCTTGTAACTGCCTGAGTCTTGTGTAGGAGTTCCACCATGGCCAGGAGCTCTTGTATAGACAGGTGCACAAACTCATTCACTTTGTATTGATCACTTTCCTTGTAACCATCCATACCAGCCGAAGACTTTAGTAGAATACCACAAAACTCAGCAATCTTTTCTGCAAAATGATGGTGAACAATCAGATTATGTCCTCTCAAGTATGCTTTTATAGTATGGGTCTAACATGCCTCTCTGTATGCACGGATACAAGCTTCCACCAATTTCTGTGAGTGGTTATGTTCTATCCTTACACCCTCCAGTCAAACCTTCCCCCGCAGACTGACTGCACCCTCCCTCACATGCCACAGCTCTGCACCTGCCTGTCCTACTACTCGCCTTAAACACAATTTTCCTGAACATACTCTGACAAATGTTTCTATATTGTGAGTTTTGTAAAGCAACTTTCAATCTAATCCCTGATAAATGTTGCTCATTTTGTGGGGTACCAAGTAAATATCATTGGAGGGAAATGTGGAGAAAATTGGACACCCATAGGAGAGGAACTGGAAGAGGTTTAAAGTGTCCCCAATGACCCTGACCTTGGGTCAGGGCAGCCACTGCAGTCCTAAACTCTGCAAACTGCAAAATTCACCTTAACAAACTATTGAGGCAAGGAGTAGCAATTTCCAATAATATTTGTAAACTGTCCACTGGTAGTTGAACAACAAACATTGCCAGGACTTCCAGTCTCTATCAAAAAAAAACATTTATCATAATTTCTGAAAAGGGATTTCAATAACCATCCTCCGATTGTAGAATAAATATTTACCAATGTACTCTGTAACTCCAGTCTCCTGTAGATCAGTCTGGTCAAACACAAGCCGGACCCTGTTGCCCATGGTCTGCCTCTCTACCAGACCTCGGTAAGCCAGCTTTGCAAGTACTGGAAGGCAGAGATCTGCAGCTTGGCTTTTGAAGGTGTTGTCTGATGGACAGCGTGACATGTAGTGCTGTAATAGATTACGGAAATAGTGGCAATATTTTATGGTAAATGGATGGTGTTTTGTCCCCAATCTGGAAGGATATAAACGTGAAATAGGAAAAATAAAAAATATCCAAGATTTTTCTTTTTGGAATATCCAACACCTTTCTTTTCCTTTTTGCCAATGTCCTTTTCCTTTTCGGATTATCCTTTTCTTCTTGGAATATCCTTTTCCTTTTCCAAATATCCACTCCTTTTCCAAATATCCACTCCTTTTCCAAATATCCACTCCTTTTCACCCAAATGTACCATGATGTATTCCTACCCCAACATGACTGGGAGGGAGAAGGAGGGTGAGAGGGAGAGAGAGGGTGAGCGGGGGAGGGAGGGTGAGCGGGAGGGGAGAGGGAGAGAGGGAGAAAGAGAAAGGAAGAGAAGACAACATGGCAGGGAAAGAGATATGTGTGTATGTGTTGCTATAGTGACCAGACTGGTCAGTGTAATCACTCATGCATGCAGCTGGTGGGCAGCAGTGTTTAGTAACTGTCTTGGGTGTGTTATGTAACACTGCTGTAGTGTTTTTCCGTCTCACACTACCCAAGTTCGATATATCTATTCTCGCGAAGGGAAAGAAGACCAGACACACAGCTCTTTAGGTATCACGGGCTTTATTCTCCACACAAACCATGTCCGATAGTGTTTATCGGACCCAACAGAGGTGACCAGGTATTGGCCTCAGAGGACAAGTGGCAATTATGGTACACGATCATTGCAGGTGTTGAGAGTCAAACAGTTAACATGGTTTTAAATAGGAGTAACACAGTGAAACAACACAGAGTCTTACCGGAGCATCCGGAAGCACTCTAAGACACATTATGGTAAAAGAGTTGACTTATATATAGATTTAAGTTACCTTTGATAATGGTTTACTGGAACTCTGTCCAAGTAAGAAAAGGCGGGAATCCGAAAGGCCATTTCTGAGCCAATTATAGCAACACCCGGTCAGACCATTTATCTCGGATCTATTTAAAACCATATTCACTACAACTGCTATACTAACACTCACTTGCCTACTCATGTCTCCTTTTGTATGGGTAGAAAAGGAGTGTACCTGGGAGGACATGGATGGAAAAAGATGACCAAATCTTGACATAGGTGTCAGAGCAGCCAGACATGGCTATTCATGTAGAGGAAATAGGACATACCATAGGAGACATAGGAAAAAGGTGCAGTGACATACCTTTCTGTGGTGATTATCTAAGGGAAATAGTGGAAAAGGAAGCTGACATGGAACTTTTTGCTCTGGAAATAGTAAAATCTGCCTGGACATAGGAAGTTAGCAGTTGGAAAAGAATTTGTAATATGAGAAATAGCTTGTACCACAGAGGAAAAGTCTGTACGGATGTCATCATTAGTACATATGTCTACTTTGGGACGCAACAGATGGCTTATAAGGTATTTCGTTTTA
This sequence comes from Sthenelais limicola, assembly GCA_942159475.1. Taxonomy (NCBI): domain Eukaryota; kingdom Metazoa; phylum Annelida; class Polychaeta; order Phyllodocida; family Sigalionidae; genus Sthenelais; species Sthenelais limicola. The sequence continues at coordinate 108,135,838 of OW804099.1, forward strand.
GTTTATTTTCCAATATCTCGGGCTAAGGGGACCTTCTACAGGCAAAGAGTGGTAAACCTAATTATATGGGCAAATTTGAAATGGACTTCCAGACCCCATGATTATACTATTTACCTTAGTGAAGAAAGCATTTATTCTTGTATATGTAATCAATTCCTTTGTTGATATAGATTGGTGGTCTTCAAGTACTTTGCAAAACATCATGCAGAAGTAAGTAATGGCTGAGACTGACATTATGAGAGGGTTACTTTCCATTGAAGCCCTGACTCTAGCAATGTTCTCAGCAGCAATGTGATGATCAATGAAGTGGAGCACACCCTCTTTAGTCAACCCAACAACTTCCATCACAGGCTGACATTTAATGTGCTTCAGGTCCTCATAAGGCCTGTAAATAAAGGCAAACTAAATTTGTGAAGTAAAAATACATAATCTTTTTCAGGTCTTGGTTTCAGTGTTTATGTCCCCTGGTTACCTTTTATTTCAGGGAGCCCTGAAATGTATTCCTGCTCACTATAGAAGGAACAATTTCTTCCATTTTTTCAGTATAGACACAAAATGGAGCATATTGCTTCATCCTTACAAGCAATAAAAACGGGGGTCACCAGCTATTTTTAAATGTTATCTGTTGAATTTGTATCCCAATGAGGTAAAAAAGGGAATATTGAAGATTTTCAAAGCTAAATAACGTCTTTCAAAATCTGTTGATACCCTGTTCTTTTATGCATGCGGGCAAACGTGTATGATAGCTATTTTAAGAAGAATTTTGAACCAAAAAATGTTATTCATCTGTCTGAAATCTTCAATATATCTATTTTCCCCACAGACTTCAATACTAAATTTGGGTAGTCCCTGAAATAAAAAGAAATATGGTGAGATCCATTCCTTTTTGCTTTTTGTTATCACCCAACCATGCGCTTTCTCAAGACAATGTTTGGAATAAAGAGGAGGCAGGTTGCCTGTAATGTAGGCACCTTTGCACATCATATCTAGGTTGCCGATTCAATGAAATCCCACACCTGTACTATCATATTTGTTAGAGTTTTATAATTTTTTCACACGTTGAGATTCACTATATATGCTACTCTACAAGTGATTAGGGCCCTAATACATCAAACATTAGTAAAGAAATCATTTTTTCTTTCACCACTTACTCCCGATTTTACTGATAGTAGATCTAGGTCAACCATGGTCATGTCAGAGCGCCCTGACAGGTCAACCAGGGTGAGTGGTTGAGTTCCTGAAGGACGATTATACTCACTAGGGTATTGCATAATACACCTTTGGGATGGGCTAATATTTAATGCTTAAGTCCCAGGTAGGTCTTAAGCTACTGTTTGACAGTTTGGTTATTTTGGATCAGCAATACAAAGGAAGAGAGAGAGGGGGGACATAAAAACAAATAATTACCTTTTGGGTCTCTTAGCTACATCTATATCTTTGGAAGCATTAAAGGTATATATGCAGGGTTTCAATGAAACGAAGCTAGGTCGCATGTGTGTTGACAACAGTGCATATCTTTAAGGACCATGAAAAGCAATATTGTCCCAGGGGTTGATGTACTTTGGGGTTCAGAGCTAATATCAGAATATTCAATGGTTCTTATATATTTAGCCAAAGATAAACTCACCTGGAGGCCAATATAAGTACTGCTTTGCCCAACACTTTCCTCTGCAGTAAGTTTAAGCACCACTCAATAGGCTCAGCTTTCTCATCCCGGTTAAGGACCTTACAGTAACTCAAAGTTTCCCCTAGTCCAGGAAATTCGTCGATTCCATCTGAAAGGCAGAGAAAGCACACAACTCCTCATAAAAGGTATGTACATTTCTAAAAATACCTAGAAGTTTAAGCTGTCTGCTGATTTGCTATAGATTTTTAAATTATATTATTTAAAGTAGGCATGTTAATATTTTCATATCAATAACTTACCAAGAAAAACCAGCAAATGTTGGTCATCATCCAGTAGATCCTGTGAAATCATCCCCTGATCACCCCTAACAGTGTATACACTGAATCTTCTGAAAAGTTCAACCAGGGACATGGGAGTTTTATCAATAACAGTCAAATTACGTATGTTGAACAGAAATGCTGCCTTGAAGTTTTTACCCCACACATTCTGGGCCCAGAGTCTCATTAACTTCTGCACAAGAGTTGATTTTCCAACACCAGCTCGTCCCTCAAGTAAAAGGGGTTTACTTTTCCTGTCCATGGTAAGGTCATAGGTCACATGGTTTAGGATGTCCTCTATCTCTATGTTCTCAGCACCTGTTCTCTCCAGGTAGTCCTGGTAGTGATCAGGCGGGGCATCATTGAACTCATTCATCCTCTCATATCCTGCTCCAGTCACTAGACGGACCTTCACAAACTGTGAGTCTAAGTTAATTTTCTTATCTGGGTTCCTGTTAGTCACATGACCAATGGTCAATACTGCGTCTTTCAGTGGATCCTCTGAACCTGGATAAAGATAGCAATTCAACCTGAGTGCTGAAGCCAATTATTCGAAATCAGATTTAGGATCTGATAAACTCAAACAAAAATAACTTGATCAATTGTAATTTGAGGTTATATTAATATATACTCACTGTCACTAAGATGTATAAACTGAATTAGACCCCTGCCTTAATTATTCCCCATAATATTTTGACTGAGCTAGGCCATTGAACATTTATGTTGGTATGTATTCAAGAGATAACAATATGGTAAATACACTTCTCACCACCAGGTAGAATGCTATATCAGAAGGCGCCACTTGAAACTCACCACAGAGGGCATGACTGTCAGAGGTATATATTGCTTCGGTCAGGGCCTTGCTCGGCCACTTCTGCCCAGACTACTTGAGAATTTTGTTTTTGTTATATTACTGAATAAAGGGGGTCGTTCTCGACTTTGACATACCCAAACTATTGTTTATTATTATCATTATTATTGTTCATGTTCTCAATCGAGCCATCCAGCGATATCAGGCATATTGTGCAATGAGTGAGTGAGAGAGAGAAGAAGGGAGGGAGGGACAGAAAAAGAGACAGGAAGGAACCATATTGTCATACCCAGGACCGATGTTATGCAATGTTTCATCCTTTTCTTGTATTGATCTTTGCAACCCTACCACTACATTTAGGAGAGAACGAGGATTGATTGTTACCAAAGCAGAAATATTAAGTAGACAAATTATCCAAAGCACTCTACCTGTCTGCTCAAGAAGTGGAATGAACTGCTCCATGTCATCAGCCCTATGGGTGGTAGGAATTCTACTGGCAATTACAAACTGGGTGGATCTAGCTTCAATTCTTGCCCAAAAGTGTTGTATGAAAGATGGACTTCTGAAATAGCAGTTATGAATATGTCGCACAATGAGGCTTTACATGAGACATCTTCATGAATTGTACAACATATCAAACAAGAAAACTATTTCTTTAATGATTTCATCGACGGGAAGTGTGAACAAATATTGATGGATATTTTATATACCATGAAAGACCATGAATAACCTACTTAATGTATCTACTCAATATACATAGGAAGATGACAAACAGCGCCAACACCAATACCACAACCAAAGATATAACAATTGTCCGAGCGTTCCCTTGTGTACCTATGTAAAAACATGTTCATTAAGAAAACCACTTCTTTGCATGAGTTGTTAATTGATCAAGTTTCGGGGAAATTATGAGAAAATGTTACATGAGTAATACACATCAAATAGGGCTTGATTTCAATTGTTGATAGGTAAGTGAGTGAGATTGGTTGCTGTACGCCCTCATCAACACATTGAAGGTTATATCAAGGGCGGGAGACACTTGTTGATGTTATTAGGCTGATTTAGCAACCACAACGCTAACACTAACGCTAACGTATGTTTTATGAGGAAGAACGTCATCACTAGCTGTGCTATTCTTAGCATGCCTACCTGAGATACGGACGTAACTTAACTGTTTAAGTAACTTATGTTTGTAGGTGCTTCTAGGAAGTTAGAACCATAATCAAGGACCTTTAATTCAAGTCCTAAGTTTAATGTGAGTACTTTGGTGAGTATTTTGAATTTACTGATAATAAGTTCAATCCCATTATCCAGTACATAACATAACCGTACATAATTCCATGACATAGGGAAAATACATTATTTAAAATAAAATACAAAAATAGAAAATTTTATTTAAGATTGTGCCAAACAGTCTCGCCAAGTATAGCATCCCTCAAGCAGTCTTCAAGGCAATAATACATTCATTTGTGTTTCCTTACCCCAACAATGACCATTAAGTTTCCATGTGCCATCTTTGCTGCAGGTGGCATGAGTCCTGTTACCCACCCAATGGTATCCCTCATCACACGTTATTGTGGCAGTATCTTTGTACAAATATCCTGACACATTATATGTTCCATTCCATATGTCAATGTGTTCCATGCAGCGAATAACTGAAGAAAATATGTAAATACAAATGAGGTAGATATATTTACACCTTTCAAGAATATTGAAGAAATGCGGGACATTCGGACCTCACCTGTACCTTTGGACTTTGGAATGATAAGAAATCTGCGAGTGTTGTGGCGGTAAGAAAGTGTATGGAGCTTAAAATTTAGACAATTTATGCTTGTCAATTTTACAATATGATTCACATTTACCACCTATGATCAATGGGGTTATTTGTTGGTACGAAATCCCCCCTTCCCCCTGTGTAATGGTCAGACCAGTAACAGCTCACTGGACCACTGCACCGGTCATTCTCACTCTAACCACCTTACTTGGCGCACGCCAACAAATTCTTACAGACTTACAGCATGGGAGATGTTTCTAAATGGAGGTTTTGCAGGTTGGGCTGCAAAATTAAACATGCTGGGCCCTGGGGTATCAGGTGCGAATTTGTGGTGGCTGCCAAGGCCAAATCTGTGGAGTTTGGTGGTCCTGAGGAAGATTTCGGTAAATATTTGGACTTCTCTAAGCTATTCAATCTTGCCGACGATGACTTACCTTCCGAGGACGAGGAGCCCCCTATAACTAAGGCTTCTGTGGACACTCTTCTAAATGCACATGCTGCCAGTACCACACAAATGGACGCTCTTGTTGCTAAGTTTGATTTATTATTTGGCCAAGCTACTGGTGGTGGTGGGGGAGGTGCTAGGCCGAAACAGACTGGGCCTACGCCATTGTCCACTCCCCCTGTCACTGTGACTGTCGCTCAAACTGCTCCACATGTGTATTCGGCTCCAACTATCACAACTGCTGCTGTCACCGCTGCTACTACTGTTGTCACTCCTGTCACCCCTGCTGCCTCAACGTTCGTTCACACAGTGGGATTCGGCCTTCCTCCGTCCACTCCAAGTCCGGCTACGCTCGGGTCGGCGGCCAGTGTGGTCGGTGCTCCCCTAACCAGTGCCTTGGAAAGGCTAACCTTGGCCATTGATCCTTCCATCGCTCACCAGGAAAAAGGTATGTCCCTTAGGCCGGAGTTCTATGCGCAACATGTCGAGAAAGGAATTCCTATCAAGAGTTTAGATCACACTAAGTTGACCTTTCCTGAACTTGTTTACGGCATGACTAATGTTCTGAATAGCTTGATTCTTTCTGCTGGTGAGTACATGGGTTACCTGAATCACCTGCAGTTTGTGACCCATCATGCGGCCAAGGGCTAGTTTGCTGACAGTGCTTACATCCAATACGACCGGATTGTTGTGGATGCTGTGATTGACGGGGATATCCCTGGTTTCCTCCCTGGGTATTCCGTCGCCTCGTCATTCGCCTTCCACCAGGCGTAAGCACGTGTTAATGTTGACAACAAAAGTGGGAATCCCGGCATGTCAAATCAGCGCAAACAGGCTCATCCACTTGTGGTAAATACCCTGATGGGTTCCCGTCTGAGATCTGCTGGGACTTCAACTACAAAACTTGTACAGGAAATTGCTCCAGAGAGCACATCTGCCGGATTTGTAGAGCAAAACACAGGTCCCCTTACTGCCCAGATCGTTCCAAGGGGAGTGCCCAGGGACGTCATGTATTAGATCCAACTCTCGCAGCTGGCGAGACCTTAATTCAAGATGGAGGCGCTAGCTTGTTTACTGCCGATCCAACACTTTGTGTTCTTCCATTTGAATCGACTGTCATCTTTTCCTCAGATTTATCTTCACCTGTTCCCTCTTTATACTGCTCTACAAGTTGTACTGATTGTCTGTACGAATCAGAACTGTATGCGGCGGGTTATGCGGGTATTTCCATGGACTTTCCCTGTGTGCATGGGAGCTGCAAGGTTCGGTTTTTTCTAGATGTTGATGATGTTGTATTGGGGTCAATATATAGGCCTCAAGTGCCTGTCGCTTGTGACAACGAGGTTTCTTCCTCGGGTGGGGTTCCTGATCTTATTGTATTTGATTCCTCCTGGGATTGTAGGCCTGAAGTGCCTGTGGCTTGTGACATTGATACTAGTTCTGAGGGTTCCTACTGTACACTTGATATCGACTATGCTTATGATTTATGCCGTTGTCCTGATTGTGATTACCCAGTTCCTACTTGTGTTGTTGATGGAACTGGTAGAGCTGTGGGTGGTGACCATGTCCCTCTCCCTTGGGAATTCGGGGGTTTATGTGATGATGTTGATGTTTGTACCCCCGAATGTATACTACCTTATTCACCTATTTCTCGACAACTTGAAATTTGTGATTATTTTGTTTTTTGTTATTTTGTTAGAGGTGTACATTCGCAACTGTGTTTGAGTGCTTGGTATTATGAAGCTGGTCATGAAACTGACACGTCTCTTACTAGTTTTATTACTAGTGGTGTTAGAGACGGTTTCAAAATTGTGGGCGACGATGTGATCATCCCGTCGTATCATTGCACCAATAACAAGTCGGCACTGCTCCCGGACAGTCATGCCTTCATCTCTAAGTTGATCTGTGCTGAGTTGCTTGATGAAAAATTCATCAGAGTGTCTGAGCAACCTCATTGTGTGCATGCAATCGGGGCGATTCCAAAAGGGAATTGAGCTTTTCGCCTGATAACAGAGTGCAAGCGTCCACTACTCTTGTCCATCAACAATTTTATGTCGTCCACAGCACTTCCCTTCAAATACAACTCTGTGGACCACGTCACAGACATTATCTCGCAGGGCTGCTTCCTAGCCAGTGTTGATATATCGGCAGCATATCGCAGTATACCAGTCCACTACAACCATTGGCAATATCAGGGGTTGCGGTGGCAATTTGGCGATAGTGTTCCTGAGTACCTGCTTGACACCCATCTGTGTTTTGGACTGAGTTCAGCGCTATTTATATTCACTCAGCTAAGCAACTTTGTAGTACATTGCCTCTTGAGTTGGGGTATCACTGGCTTTGTCAACTATTTGGACGGTTTTCTGATTGTTGGAGAATCATTCGCCGATTGTGAAAACAAGCTTCTGATCAAGCTTCTTAGGAGTCTGGGGTTCTATGTGGCGTGGGCCAAGTGTTCTAGCCCTTCCACTTGTGGAACTTACCTTGGTATAGAATTTGATTCTGTAAAAATGACTATGTCCCTGCCCCATAAAAAGTTGAGCAGTCTGTTGAATGAACTTCAATGCTTTAATGGTTGTCGCCGAGCTACCGTCAAGCAAGTACAGCGACTATCTGGTTTGCTTGCACATGCCAGCAAGGTAGTAATAGGAGGCAGGACCTTCTCCAGATGTCTAATGAATTTGCTCAAAGGACTTTCTCCTTCTACCAAAAGAGTACGTTTGGACTGTGAATTTGTGGCTGATATTGCTTGGTGGTTGGATTTTGCTAGGACCTTCAATGGTTGGTGCCTCATGATTCCTCGTGGACTATGTACTGATTACCACTTTGCCACCGATGCTTCCTTAAATGGTCTTGGCATTGTCTTACCTTCGTTGGATTGGTTAGCAGGTTACTTTGGGTCTAATCTTCTTCCCATAGACTTGCATAACTTAGACCTTAACCATCGCCATTGGGTTAATTTCCCTCTGGAGGAATTTCCTGAATCAGATCTGAACATCAACCTCCTGGAATTCATTCCCGTTTGGCTAGCTGTCAGACGTTGCTTATCTACCCTGTCATCAACCAGACTGGTCTGTTGGTCTGATAACACTCAGGTGATAGGAATGATTAACAAGGGCATTTCCGTGAATCACAGTTGCATGAAAGTCCTACGCTGCATCTTCTGGTCCTTGGGCAGAAAGAACTGTTTTATTATTGCTCGCCATGTTCCGGGTATTTACAATGTTGTGACTGACCTATTATCGCGGATTTCATGTGAAAATTCCCTTGCTAACATCAGTGATCATAAGGAACATATTCATTTGCCAGATAGTCAGCTATATTTTTCCCAGTTTCTCTATCAATGTGTTTTACCTCCGCCCATCCACTACTGTGATCAATTACAACTATAATATAGCGATTTCCATTGTCTGAAACAGGAAAAGGACCACATAAATCCATTCCCACTATTTGACCTGGGTACTTTGCTATAGGCATAGCTGTGGGAGCAACCTTATCTTGACCTGCACGATTTACTGCACACTTATCACAATTACTCAACACACGGAGGGTATCTTTCCTCATAGTAGGCCACTTGTAGGCCTCTAATATCCTATCAAGGGTTTTTCTCATTCCCTGATGGCCCACTTCAGTGTGTGCTCTTCTTATCGATCTGTAACGAGCTGATTGCCGCAACACCAATCTAGGATAAGCTGGTTTATTGGGTGGGGACATGATTGTAAACAATAATCTGTTGATTAGTGTGTAATCATCCACCTCCTCCAGGCCCAACTGATACTCAGCCATCTGTTGCTGCTCTGTTCTGACTTGTTCTCGCTCAAGCTGATCAAACTCCCAGGGGATTTCCTCTGTTTCCTCGAGGGCACCTACTTCAAAATTACTGAGAGCGTTCCCCTCCCCCTGGTCATAAGTTTCATGAGTCTTTATGCGAGATAACATATCAGCCCGTACATTGTTCTTACTTTGTCTACATTCGATAGGGGCACCATATTCTGCGATTAAAACAGCCCAACGCTGAATTTTTAACCTTACCAAGAAAGAGCGATTTGAGGGGTTTATGGTCAGTATAGATGGTAAAATCACTGCCATATAGATATGGCCTAGGTTTAGTTAGAGCATAAATAATGGCAAAAGCCTCCTTTTCTATAGTCGCCCATTTTAGTTGGGGACCTGAGAGTTGTTTTGAAATATACTGAACTGGTCTTTCCACTCCATTCTCATCAGACTGAACGAGGATGGATCCCACTGCGTATTGACAGGCATCTGTATAAAGCTTATAAGCTTTTCCAGGTTGTGGATGAGCCATGATTTGGTCTGAAGTAAGAACGTCCTTTAATGTTTCGAACGCTTCTTGTTGTTCAGGACCCCATTTAAATCTAGCATGTTTCGCCATTGAAATAAACCTCTATGGCAGACAAAGGCCGTTTTCTCTATGCTTTCAGGGTGCATTTGGACTTGCCAATACCCAGATTTGAGATCTAGAGTGGAAAAGATCGCTGCTCCTGTTAGACTATCAAAGATATCTTGTATATTTGGTAGGGGGTGGGCATCTTTCTTGGTCACAGAATTTAATTTTCTAAAATCTGAACAGAACCTGGTTTCCCCATCTTTCTTAGGTACTAACGTTATGGGACTAGCCCATGGTGACAAGCTTGGTTCAATCACACCTAACTCAAGCATTTTGTCAATCTTATCTACTTTCAGCTTTTTGTTTAAGGGAAGGCGATAAGGTCTCTGATTAATAGGGCGGGCATTCCCCGTGTCAATCTCCATGTATACATCTTTTACTATGCCTAATTTACCATTTTTGCCAAAAACTTCTGGGTATCTTTCCTCCCAGATTTCTTCCTCTGTTTTGAGGGAAGCAAATTCAGAATCTATTTCTTCTTCTACCGCTTGACTTTTATATTCTCTACCTCCTAGACGTATGATTCTTTTTTGGTGCCAGATTACTGAATCCAAAATGTCCAGAGCATCATCCCCTAGTAGGAGATCGTGTTGGAGGTTTTTAACAACGTATACAGGAAGATGACTACCCCCAGCCTTAATTATCGCCCTGCCTTCTGACTGCAAAGCATGACCACTCAGTGACCGTAACTGTTCACCTTGTTCCAAAATTAACGGTCGGTGGTTTACCTATTATTGAAATGTTTCCACAAATCATACTTAACTAAACTTCTAGTGGTGCCGGTGTCGATAAGTGCTTGTGCTTTCCTTCCCGCCACAGGAAGGGCCACACAAAACCGCTTATCCAGCGAATTTATTCCCCCGAAGGGAGAACAAAGGGGTTTGTGGGAACTCTGAGAGTTATGGCTTGTACAGCCGCTATATCGGGTTGCATTTTGTTATCCATTACTTCTTCTATGTCTGGCCGTAGAGCCACTCTCATTTGTGCGAATCGAGTAGGGCATTCTCTAGCAAAATGTCCCTCCAATCCACATTCATAGCAAGTATTCTTACCTCTAAACCTTTTCCCCCCTTTCTGTGCCCCTCCCTTCCTTTTCTGACCCTGTTGTGACTCTACCTGATTAGAATTGGCAACCGGGGCAGGGTTTGGAGCGCTATAAGGCGGAAATGTAGGCAAATAGGATAGTTGTACAAAGGGAAACTGAGTCTGGTTCTGAACTGGTGGTGCATGAACTGTTACTGATGAAGGTTGAGATCTTTCCCTCCCCATGAGTTCTACCATATTTCTTAATGCTTTCAATTCGTCCATCATAGCCTTTGTTCCAACATCGGTCACCCCAGTAGAGGTTGGTGGAGTCAGAGTTTGGGCTGGCGTCCGAGGTTTTGGGAGTAAGGCGCCTATTTCCATAGGTTCCTCTCTTCTTGCACCTCTGACTGGAGCATCGGCTAACGTATAGGTATACGCTGCCGTTGTCGCCAGGTCAATTGCTTCCCCCAAGGTCTCTGGTCTGGTTGAGAATACCTCACACCGTACCTGTCTATCGGTGAGCCCACGTATAAAATCTCGATCTAGTTGTGACTGAATTACAGGCAAGGCCAAAATGTCTGGTTCATAAGCCCTTAGAGCTGTTTCCTGGTATTTACGGCCATAAATTTGTATGTCTTCATATGGGAGTTGATGGATTCCCTTCAACTTCTCTCTAAGTTGAGTGGTCTCTCTTCTCCCATAAACAAGCAAACTATTTTCTGTTTTACACCCTCCCATGTGCGTTCCCCTCCCTGTGCTTCAACATAAGATTCGATGGAACGTGCTAACGATCCCTGAGCTAACAATATTACTGCCTCTATGGCTATGAGATCATGTGCCCCTACTGTGATTCTAACTCTGTCCAATCCCTCCAACCACTCTCGGAGTGATTCTTTGTTGGTCCCATCGTTAGGACCCAGCAAGGTTGCATGTCTCTCCATACGCCTTCTCACTACTTCTATGATGCATAGTGCGCTTTATGATCAGCATCATTGAGTGCATTTACCTCTTCGGCGGTGATTTCCCAGTTAATGGGTGTTGTCAACGCCATTTCGGAGGTCAATGAATTAGCTGATTATATGTAAAGATGAATTATTATTACCTGCTTTATTTGGAATATTCTATTTCTATATAGAGAATTTGGAATATTAATTTTTGCCTAGATCCAACGTAACAATTTTTGTGCAGGTATTTCCAAAAACAAAAATTTTGATCTCTTTAGTCCCTATTCTTACCCATTACATTTTATCCCAGTGGTAAGACATAGTGTCCAGCTGTTCTCTGCTGAACTGGATCACACTTTCAAAGGTGCCTACGCAATCGTTCCAATCCTCTGGTTCTGCGATCGGTGGATAACCATCATTGAATATCTCCTCTAGGAAAATATCCTCAGCTTCGAGGTATTGTGGGAACTCTTCCACATACTCAATTCTTTCCGCCGGTGGCATGTCTAAAATATTATCTCTACAGGATATAGCAAGATAATACTTGTGTGATTTTTGTCAGCTAATGTACCCTCCAATAAAAGCCCAGCTCAGAGTCCCCAAAACACAACACCCATAAATACAATGGCAGTTTTGAAAAAGGCACACTCACCTGACTCCTTTTGCTTGCTTTTAAGGTCGGATACTGATCTGACCAACTAACTAGCCCCTAATCATGGTCGCCAATGAAGAAATGCGGGCCATTCTTCGTAATAATTCAGGGTCAGTAGTTGGGCGAGAAATTAATCAACGCAACACACAGAGATGTATGCTTCAAATCAGTACGATCCTTAGAAGAGGTCAAACTAACTCTGATGTTTATTCTTATACTAGACAGATTAGAACGAATACACTGGGCCTGCGCTGATTGGCTTAGGTCTCGTTGGACCAATTAATCGACAGGTTAGATTAGAGATCCAATCAGCCACAGGATAACAATGACAGACAAATTATTAAAACGAGGCTCAGAGTGACCACTGCCACTCTGACCAATCTCTTTGGGTGGTGACCAGGTCACGGGGTTATCTCCCCTCCCCTCTCCCTCCCACTCTTTAATCAGTGTTCCCCCCCTCCCCTGACCTTCCCATGTGATCGACTTTGAGATAACGGTCAGACCTGGACCTCACCTGTACCTTTGAACTTTGGAATGATAAGAAATCCGCGAGCGTTGTGGCGGTAAGAAAGTGTAGGTAGCCTTCTGGCCGGTAGGGGTGTGACGAATGTGGGGCTGAATGAGACAACTTTAACTTCACAAATTAAACAATTTATGCTTGTCAATTTTACAACGTCATGCCCTAGGGGGGGAGGGGGGGTTGAGTTTCTATGACAAGGCATGACAATGGGGGGAGGGGGGGTCAACTCATGTATGATGTCATGTTTTTATATTTTTTTAATCAAAAGACTACCGTGATGGGGAAACTTGTGCTCTAAGAAAAATTCATTTGTAATACATCAGAAGATCAGAAGATTACTGGACGCATGCTTCTATGGCCTCGATATCTAGAAATATATCCAGATCATTTCGTTTTTTCTTGAATATCAAACTTCAACAATGGCACCATGTGAAAACAACCCTAATGGATATGGCGTTTTTTTCTATAATAATTTAGATAATGTATTGGCCTTAAACTTAACTTTAGAAATAAATGAATAGAAACAGTTGTAATGTAATTTGAGTGGTAGCCTTTGACTGCATTTATTAAATTGGCAAAGGTCACTGGGAATAAAAATCGGGATTTGTGTAAAATATAACAAGAATTTAGTTCAAGCTATATCAGGTGTTCTCAAACTCATTTCAAATTGTTTCTACTTATCCTGGGTTACTTTTTATCATGATTAGTCAATGCGAGATGACCAGAGTGAAGGCATGACATGGTTTCATTTTGAAATAGCAGTAACTAGGTAATAATGACGCACTGACACAGGACATCACAAAAATGTATGCAAACCTCTGCAGCAGTAAACTTGCATGTATCAGTTTGTTTTATATGTTTAAACCAATATCCACTTCTTTAAAATAATTTCAATATGCTGATTTTTGGTAAGAACTATGACGGTGCATTCCATTGAGGTTAGTTACTCATTTGAAACTCATTTGACTCTGCTGATAACCTCATAGGAGGAATACTTAATTACCAAGCCCAGGGTAACACTAATTTGTTGTGTCTAGTTTGGGTTAGACTATGACATACCAGGCTGTATTGTCTCTAACCACCTATGATAGGAGTCCACGGTACGTTGTGATATATTGTGTTATATTGTGTTACTTTTGAAACCGTTTATAACGATCCATTGCATTAAGCATTTAGAATAATACTCAGTTACCAAGTCCGTAGTAACACTCAGAGCTAGAGTAGAGTTCAGACTACATACGACTGTTTATAGAAGTTTAGCTTGGTACAATTGGATCATAATAGTTTAAGTTTAAGTTATATTATGTCATACCAGGTTGAATTGTCTCCAATTACCTATGATAGGTCATTATACTAGATAGCTGGAGTAACATCCAGCTGAGCGGAGTCCATGGTGTGTTGTGATATATTGTGTTATGTTATGTTACTTTGAAAGTTATATTATGTCATACCAGACAGTATTGTCTCCAATTACCTGTGATGGGTCATTATAATAGATAGGCTACATGCGACCATAAACAGAAGTTTAGTTTAGTTCAAATTGGGTCATAATAATTTTGTATATTATACTATGACATGTCTTCCCTTATTGCCTGTGATGACTAAAAATAGTAAGTAGTGAGAGTAACACTCAGTTGCCAAGCATAGAGCAACACTCAGTTGCTGAGTGGAGCTAAGACTATATTGTGACCCAAGCACTCAATACCCAATTATGAAAATACTCAGTCGCCAAGTCCGAAGTAACGCTCAGCGTTAGAGTAGAGCTCAGACATATGAGACTACAAGTAAAGTTATCCAAAAGTTTAACTTAGTTCAAGCTATAACTCTGTATATTATGTTATGTTATGCTATCCCAAACGTCTATGACGACCAATTACAGTAAATATCGAGAGTAACGCCCAGTTACCAAACATAGAGTAACACTCAGTAGCTGAGTGAAGTTGTTTTAAACACTCAACACTCAATTATTGAGTAAAGTAAAGATACTATTATTATTATTGTGTTATGTTATGTTATGTTATGTTATGTTATAAACCCCACTGTTTGGGCAGGGGGCATGGTGTCACTACTGAAGTTATATAAAAATTAAAGTGGTGAAATGGAAAAAATCAACAAAGACTAAGGTTGTGAAGATAGTATTCGCAGATTAAAAAAGGTGATCATACCATCTAATCAGCAAGACTAGAGGATATTCCTCCACCCCTAAAATTACAGATCCTGGGGTGTAAGGCCAGTCTATACCAGATTAGAGGTATAGCACGCCAAGGCACACAAGAGAATGTATGTTATTCGCTTGATGATGCTAAAAGTTTTACTCTCCTAAAAGGGTTTAAAGTAATGTGTATAAATATCAGGAGTTTATTAAATAAGGTACCGAATTTAGAAGCAACCCTGGAGAAATTGAAACCAAGATAAAATCTTACTGGGAGACCTAAATGTGGACTACTCGGTCCCCTCAAATCCCAAATCGTGCCTACAATCAGTTGAATATAATGCTTCAATGAGGCAACTGATTTGTACTCCTACTCGAATAACATCAACAACGAGTACAACAATAGATTTAATTTATACAGACTCTAAAATTGTTAGCAAATGTGGAACATTAAATGTGAACCTTAGCGACCACCTACCCACTTATGTCATATTTAAAAAAACAAATGAAAAGCAAGAAAAAGTAACATTTACATGCAGGTCTTACTCAAAGTATGATGAAGGAAAGCTCTCAACCCAACTAAAAGATGCAAATTGGGATGAACTACTCGTTAAAGACAACCCAACCCAGAGTTGGGAGAATATGATTGCAAAAATAACATCATCAGTAGATGCAATGTGTCCAATCAAAATTCATGAAAATGTGAAAGCTAGAAAAGAATGGCTGACGGGAGACTTATTTGCTCAGATTAAAGCCAGAGATAATTTGTTCAAAGTGGCAAAACGTACAAAAAAATCCCGCAATAATGGACCAAGCAAAAAAGATAAGACACCGAATTAACCATCATGCACGTTACTTAAAAAATAACTATATAAAGCAAGAACTTGAAGCAAACAGCCATAACCCAAAAAAATTTTGGGAAAAACTAGCACCGCTTTTAAATAGCAGAAAGGCAAAAGGTGAAAAGAAAGAGGTGATTCTTAAGGATAACCATATATTAGTTCAACCAGATAGAGTACCAGATATTTTCAATACCTACTTTTCAAGTATAGGCAATAAATTAGCTAATATTATACCACCTCCCGAAATAGGAACAGAAAAGAAAGACAAAGAATTACAACAGACAAAAAAACTAGAATACCCAAACTTTACGTACACACCAGTTACTACAAAAGATTTGGCAAACATTATCAAAGACATGGCCTCGAGCAAATCTTCTGGCATAGTAAATATGCCAACTTGGCTCTTAAAGATTGCCTTAAAAATACTAATGAATCCATTTAAGAAAATCATAGATATGACGCAAGAAGTTTCTAGCATTCCTAACTCTTGGAAACAATCTAGAGTTACCCCATTACATAAGGCAGGTGTCGTCACTGACCCGGGCAACTATAGGCCAATTTCAACGATTCAGTTGCCCTCGAAAGTATTAGAAAAGGTAATACATACTCAATTATCAGCTTATCTGAGTGATTATAATTTATTGTATGACTACCAATTTGGTTTTAGAAGTGGTAGGTCAACCCAAGATGCTATTATAACATACTTAAATGCGGTTTACCAGGCACTGAATGAAAATAGAGCGGTGCGATCGATCTACCTTGATCTGAGAAAGGCCTTTGACACTGTAAATCACACAAGATTGCTAGAAAAACTCAAATATTTGGTATTAATGGAAAGGAACATCAATGGTTCCAAGACTATTTAACAAACAGAAGCCAACAAGTATATGTCAACGACATTCTTTCTAAACCAAAATTAATAGACTGCGGTGTGCCCCAAGGAACAACCTTGGGCCCAATATTATTCAATATCTACATAAATGATCTTCCAAATTACATTCAAAACTCCAAAATTCAAATGTTTGCTGATGACACAATAATTTTTAATTCAAATCCAAATTTAGCACAAGTAACAGATGATCTTCAATCAGACCTAAACTCTATGGGACAATGGTGTAAATTAAACAAAATTTCATTAAATTTAGACAAGTCAAAGGTACAAACAATTTTCCCGAGGCCGGTTCTCAGATCAAGGTGGATCACAGAAAACATGGGGCAACAACCTCAGTATCATCTATCCCTTGATGGTGTAATTTTAGAAGATGTTTTGGTGTATAAATACCTAGGGGTAGAAATCGATAGTGCACTAAAGTTCAAAACAATGATCTCGAAATTGACTAGCATGTTGAACTATAAAAGCTGGCAAATTAAAAAGCTTCGCAAAAAACTTAATCAAGAAACAATGCTGCTAATTTACAAGGTCATGGTACTTCCTATCATTGATCAATCAGATCTACTGTTAGAGTCCTGTGGAAATACCACCCTCTACAGGCTACAAATCCTACAAAATCGAATCTTGAGAACAATCTATCGGTTGCCATCAAGGGAAAATGTAGATGAACTTCACATCACAAAAAGAGTGTTACCATTAAAATATCGACGACGCCTCCACCTGCTACAAATGGGCCATCGCCGGGCCCAAGATCCAAGAAACATCGACCTTAGATCCATTAATACACGAAATTTTTCAGATGGAAAAAAGATTCTGAAGCACGAAATCCCAAAAACGGAACAAATAAGAAAGTCAGTATATCACCAAATACCATATTCTTGGAATAGGCTCCCGGCGATGGCACATAAACAAATTGATTATAAAGTATTTTCACTAAGTGCAAAAAATGTATATGTCTGGAACGACGAATATTTTATATAAAGTACACTTGAAACATCAAGCTTTTGTAAAACGAATAACCATGTGTGTTAACAAAAGGTGCCAACTTGTTATCACTAATTACATGTATAAATAATTACTTAACACATCCTTGTAGCAAACCTCAGCAGTCAACGACTGAGAGGTAGTTAACCTACAATCATACTCTGTAATATGCTAATGAGGTGCTGAAATCCTCCCTATTGCTTGGAGAAATCCTCGATTGGCAGCTTAGTCTGCAAATAAACGTTTACCAACCAACCAACCAAATGCACCCCATAGCCTTTGGGCAGATTGAATACACATTATATATACATCCAGTGAGAGAGAGTAGTTACAGTATATAGCTTTGCATATATCATGATGTTCGCTCTGACAAAGCATCAATGACAGCCGTTACGGAATGTGTACTTGCGTAATGGCCACGCTGTACCCGGGTCATTTTGGTCTGGCAGACCAATATAATTTTCAACAGGAAGATTTGGAAAATACCAAAGAAATAAGTGTTTATATGATCAAATCCGGGAAGCCATGGGTAAAGGAGGTTCTATTGTACTGAATTTCTGTAATTTTGACCAAACTCTCATAAATGTGTTTTGCAATCGGCAAGTGCCACTTTAAATAAATAAAGTCTATAATATATATCATGAAGAGAAGTGTTCATGGAACTGACCTATGTGAGACTACACTGACTTTATCTTGTTTAAAGCCTTTGATGTGCTATTATGATAGAACCATACGAGTAGCATGCAGCTGCTCTGGAGTAAAGGATCGCATGGTCCCAAACGATGCTTTTCACATGGCCCACAAGCCGACAGGCGAGTAGGTTATTATTGAAAAGAATCGTTGAGGGTTCATGCGATCATTTACTCCAGAACAGCTATGAGATGCGGTGCTATTTTTACTCAACGGTGGTAACAAATTAGTTATAAATTACAACAAAAATTCCTTTATTTAGGCCTACTTAGAAGTTTCAGCTTCTCTGATAATGCCGGCGACAACGCAATAGTGTAGCCTACATTGTAACGTCTTCTAGGCCTATGTGATACAAAGTTAGTAATGCTACTATAAGAGTCATTGACTACGCTTTTTCCCACGTGGAGTAGAGATCAATTGTGGGTTGGGGAGGGGGTTCTATTTTTTTGGTACAATAGAAATGGGATTTCAGGACAACTCAGTATGTACCACACACCTCTACATACAAATGCTTTGTGATACACACTTCACCGTCGAGTAAGTTCCATTACTACATCCTAAAATATAGCCTCCATAACTTTGCACAATATGTAAGTCAGATTTAATGTTTTTTTTAAATTATACCACTCACATATTCAGTGAGTGCATGATTAACCCCTATCTCTGTGCACATACATGTGCAGCTCATTAGACCCACATACATCAGTGGGTAGAAAACTAATCTTAACCTAGTGGTCGATAATGTACTAAATGAATTTGTGAAGTAGCCTATTCAAGTTCAGGGGCTTAGTGTTTTAATATGGAGATTTCAATGTTGTGGATCATAGTTCTAATAATGGGGTCTGCATATTTTATTGAAATGCTATACCTAATTGATTATAAGCTTTTTTAAAAGGGGGAGTGGTGTTTGTATGGAGGGGGGAGGGGGGGTGCTGCAAACATGACGTCATTTTTTATCATTTTTAAGGGAGGGTCTGGAACAGTGTGACAAAACATGATATGGGGGGGAGGGGGGGTAAAAAATGGCCCAAAAAAGCATGACATCAGTTGTGGATGGCCCCTTTGCTGTACATCACCTTAGTATGGCGTACCAACAGTTGCCTCCTACTAGACTTCATTGTACCATGTGGACCATTGTGATTTTTTGTTACCGCACTCTGTTACAAAAATCTAATGTGGTCCCATCGGCTGATCTGGACACTCATGTTATACGTTGCAGGGACATTGAATGATCTGACCGAGGTCTGATTGTCACCGTTAAGTAGTCCAAGACTGTGCAGTATCGTGAGCACACCTTGTCAATTCCGCTCCTATACTACCCTCATCCCAGCTTTTGTGTGGTTTCACTCCTACGAGATCATTTCAATCACACACCTTCACCCCTCGATTCTTACATGTTCTACAAGGAATCTGGAGGGAAACATGTCCCCATTACTTATGCGGATCTACTGTCTTTTGTGAAATGGATAGCGAGAGTAGTTGGACTGGACCAGGATTCGGTGGGAGTCCATTCCCTTCGCCGCGGTAGAGCATCTCACCTCTACAGTTAGGGAGTGCCGCTCAGTGGCATCAGAATGCTTGGTGACTGGAAGTCATGGGCGGTGCTCCTTTATTTGGCTCAACCTCTAGTAAAAAAATGGAGTCTGGACGAGTTAATTATTACATCTTTTACATAACTATACTTGTCTGCAGTTTCTCGGCTGAGAATTATGTGACTATACCTGCCTGCAGTTTCTCTGGTTGAGAATTATATTGACTATACTTGTCTGCTGTGAAATTGACTATACCTGTCTGCAGTTTGTTGGCAAAAGTTTCTTTCCCCTTTGTTTTTTTGTTGTTGTGGGGTGTGGCAGTCAAACAAGACGGCCGGCGCACCACCAGCCGCTTGTTGTGTTATTTGAGTGACTAACAAATGATTCACATTTACCACCTATGATCAATGGGGTTATTTGTTGGGACGAAATCCCCCCTCCCCCCTGTGTAGTGGTCAGACCAGTAACAGCTCACTGGACCACTGCACCGGTCATTCTCACTCTAGCCACCTTACTCGGCGCACGCCAAAAACTTTTCAATTTGTTTTTGTTTGATTTGTTATCAATAAATGTTGGGCGGTCAAACAAGACGGTCGGCGCACCACCACCCGCTTCTCGTGTTTTTTGAGAAACTCATACAGCACCATATTGTGTGATGGGTATTAATGGGCTTCTGCTCACGTCACAGCATGTTTCTAATAAAGATTCTGCAAGTCTCTTCAGTAGCTTGACATTTCATTATAATCAACTTATTGTGAAATCATTATAAATCATGAATGATTGTGATGGACAACAATGTAATGGATTATTCTGGTAGTTGAACTTCCTCCTCAAACAACCAGCTAACTACCAAGGGAACAATGTATGTATGAAGGTTGATGTATCATTTCACCTATCTGTATTTATACAAACTTATATATGAGTAGCTCTCCCAATCCGGTATCATTTGCTTTTTCAGCCTAGGGTCTCTACAACCTGTGTTTGGGATGATCACACATGATCATTTTAACCATTTTATTCGAGTTCCTTGGCAAAAATAAAGCTGTGGGAACCATACTATCAAAATTATTATGCCAGAATCTCCACCACTATAGCAATTAAAGTGCTTGTTCAGATTAGGAAATAAGTTATAATTATGGAATTTGAATACAATACAAAGGCGCATTTAGAAAATATATTCTTTCTGCTTTAGAAAATTATTTCTACACATTCACACATGTTCAGTATAATGAAAAATGTTATATCTATTATGTAATATCTAATTTAAACTGATCTACACATGGAAAATATCTTTTTGGAATATCTGTGTCGTGTTACATCATTACCTTCATTATTACCTTCAAAATAATGAAATACCCACGACAAAACATTGATATTAAATTGCATTTAGTATGTAGACGAAAGATGCACATATATTTTCATAAAAAAAAATAAAAGTTACTAGCCCACGATGATTTTGTAACCTTTTATTCCCTTACATAAAATTCCTTGATCTGGTAAGGGAATATTCAGGAGAGCTTGTGTACAAATGTCGCCCTCATGCCATAGTGTTGCCGTTATGCCATAAATATTATAAATAAAGAGACCCTCCTGTTCCAGTACAGTTCTTTTATAGTAATAAAATGGATATTTTTACAAAATCAAGGTAAACTTCTAGTTAGAACCAGGCCCTCGTTTACCAGCCCACATCCATTCTCTAGCTTTGACTTTTCATTTAATTTTGCTAAACGAATTAGCGAGTAATATATCTCATTCTAACACTAAATCATTTGATTAATCGGGTTTAATGAGGCCGAAATAAGGCTAAAGAATAGGGAAAGTATGGGTATTTGTATCATAGGTGTAGGCATCAAAATATTGGCCCCGGCTTTACCAAACTTCACCTGCATCATGCTGATATTCCCTGCTATATGTACGATTGTAGAGATTCAACGATTTTTTTTTCTAAAAATAAACGGCCTCCTGTATTCAATTTCCGTTTGGGAGAATTACTCATATGTTAGTATTGTTTAATTTTTGCTATTTAGGCTGTTTAGGCTATTGCTAAAATGTTTAACGCTAGTATAGGTGGCTATAATATTAAAGGAATGCTTAATATCTTTACCAGAACAAGAGCCTTCACTGACTTCCCATCGACCATGTTCACCGCAAGTTAGGGATGTTCCATTGTAGGCCTGTCCTTCTGGGCATTTTACTTCCATTTCCACTGTGTCTCCGTACACAGGTGTTAGAGACGAAGACTCACCAAGTATAACATATTCCCCTGGTATTCGCTGCTTGGCCAGCAAATTCATGTTGATCCACTCCCATGCTGAAAATACCAAAGATGCATATTTTCGGTAATTCAACATTCGTCTTGTTCCAAAAATTAGACTTTAGTCATTATGTGTCCTGCACAAATGTAAGGAACCTTCAACTGAGTTGGAAAACGTTCAATTAATGATGTCTCATTTCCATTGGCACTTAATTAGCAGCATGGTAAATTAAACTTACTTGTCTTTGATGTGTATGAATCTAAATATATTCAATTTTCTTTTTGAAATGACAATGGATCTTCTTTATTCCCGTCATTGCATTAAAATGAGTGGTAAAACAATGTATGTTTCACGGTTAGGAAAATGAGCAATAAAATTATATTCATTATCTAAGATGCAATTATTGAGTAGTTAAATTTCTCACCAGCAGTGCCGTCAACAACATTGTTAAAGGGCTTACATCTCACAACTGTAAAAGATAAACTTTGATTAGACAAGAGATAATTTGTAGTAAAATTCTCCACTTGACCAAAAGATAAATATTGATTAGATAGTTTGTTTTGGCATAATATGAGTAAGAAGTGTAGGTTAAGAAATATTTATTCTTTCCTTTTTTTCAATAATCAAGGTCAATTTTTAACATTTTACATACAATGTGTAGTTAAATTCTCCACTTTTCCTAAGTGATTCCAAGTGAGGTTCAATGGGAATTGCTGTTTGAGAAATTTACAAAATTGGAATAGTACTTGGGGCAAGATACTTGAAGTTTATGCAAACTTCAAGCTGGCTTGAAAGAGGCTGTTTCATTAATTTGCAATCACAAATTCCTGTTAATTGTATATGATGCAAAGAGATATTTACTACTGACATTTCCACAAACTAAGTAACAAATAACAGACAAATTGACGAAAATAAATTTGGACTGGAATTTTTTTATATTTGATCAATTGTAATGAATATGGAGTGTTTGTGTCTCCAGGGCCACCCAGCAGTTATTGCGTAACGAGCGATATCCACTTTTATTACATCTGTACATGATTTCAACGACATGATACAGGGGTGCCATATGAAATGTCAAATCATATACCAATGGCATACGGGTTGTCATGGAAGCACCTGACCCAAATAACGTAATTTGATAGGTTCAAAACATTAAACTCTCCGCGGCTGGAGTGTAGTGCTACCTTGTATGTTTCCACAGAACTAGCCCCCATGGAAAGCTCACTCTGGGCCGCTAATGCTTGGGCCTATGGGAGTATGTTATGAAGCACCACCCCAGCCCCTACTAGCTGACAGGCTACTTCCGCTTTGGCTTTATCATACTGAAAGTTGGTGTTTATGCTCTATAAGCCCATTGTATTTTGAGCATGGGTGATTATAACATATCTGTCTAGTTATTTCATACATGTCAGGGTCTTAACTAAGGTTTTACTTTTCACAAAATGCCTAAATATGTCCCGAGTAGACTTATAATGCTATATGTTCCAGGAGCACAAGGATGCAACTGTGTGTATGCTCTACTAGTCTACGGCCAGGGGCACCCCTGGTCATGGCAGGCACCCGATCTCAGTGCCCCTCACCACACTGTGCCCTCACGGACACCGGGCACCTGCCTCTCGTCCAAGCACTATACACTACCCAGTGCAGGCATGTACACACACATGCATGTTACACCCATGTGTTGGCATATCTTGAGTTGAATAATCTCCCTTTGTATCTTGCTGGTAAAAGTTCTAATATGGTAAAGTAAAACTATAAGTTATCTCCAATTGTATATGGTATCAACTCTTATGTACATGCCTTTAATATCACAATTATAGGCATCCAAACTTAAGTGTCCCCCTTTGTTTTGATGGCGGACATACTGGGCTGTTGCACAAGTAGAGATGAATAACATTGAGGGCTCTAAACTCGGTCATTTCTTTAAAAACAATGCCAAAAAATTCTCATGTTTTAGGAAAAAGGGTCCAGCAATCTTTCCCTCGATTCAAGTTTTTGTCTAGAAGTCCTAAGTTTTGTCTAGAAGTCCTAAAAGTGGACGGTGATGACGGCCGAGTATGCATACACTAGCATACACACTGTAGCCGGAAGTCAAGTGTCAGCTACTAAGCGGGGCAGGGGAGGATTGGAACATCGAGGAGAGGAGAGGCCAGTGGTTCTTCCATGGGGGCTAGTTCTGTGATGTTTCGAAAGTTTTCAGACATTGCTCTGACTAAGAAGGTAAATATAAAAAAATAAATTGATAAATCGGTATAAATGGTAATAACTATATAATGGCACTCTGTTTGGTTTCAAATCGATCTGGACATCGGGTCAAATTGCACTCCATCCCTTTGGGGTGTCGTGAGATTTGACCCTCCATCTTGATCGATTGGAAACCTCCATTGTGCCATAATAATATGTATGTCAACTGTCCGCTAAGCAGTCACAATCAGGGCGACCTTCCAACGTGCAAGTGGATACCACAGCCAAAGTTGAACAGTGGGGAGCTACCTGTCCATATATAAGATTTTAAATTTCAATGGGAGGGTCCCCGTTCAATGGTACCCCAACCACAAATTTTGGGGTTTCTATATGGCCGTATTCTGAGTATATGTCTTGACGTCTGGAAGTACTTGGGAGTACCTTAGTACAATGATTATTCAATTGAAATTGATGTAGATTAATTGGGATTAATTTAAATGAATCTTGAGGTATTCAAATATTCCAAATTGCCTCAAAATTTGTGTCCAGTCCTGGTGTTGACAAGAAGGCACATCCCGCTTTATTATTGTGGCCTAGTTGAATATTTTAGAATATGTATACTAGCTATTCTCCCGTTCGTTTTGGCAATCATTTGGGGAGAAATAAATGAAGAAGTAAAGACATTTTCTTCCTTTCATTGCAGATTTATATTCAGGCACAATCTTGGTACAAAGTAGAGCAAGGCAAGACTGCTGAAGTGTCTTCTCTATTAAGGATGATCGCGGGTATTTCTCAGTTGCCAAAAACGGCGGGGATTTTACGACATTGACCAGGTTGATATTTTTTATTTTTTTCATCATTTCTTTGAATAGTGATGTTCAGTAGTTAAAAAGAAACACTTCTGACTTTTGAACAGATTAGTATATGTTTTTTTTCTTGTTTGTTATTGATTTACGGCACCTTAAGCCACCTTGTTTACATGAAATTCAAAGCTAGTCCAGCTCTCACTCACTGCACTGTCAAGTTCGGGGGCCTCCAGCTCCTAAAGTAATCTGGGGACCACCTGTTTTCTTGTTATTTTCAGAAAGTATATCCCTTAAACTATGATATACTAAAAAATTAGCCAACTCTAATTACAATTTATGGTTTAAAATGGATAAAACGTTTCAAAAACGCCCTTTTCTCCATAGACGGCCATATTAAATTAATTAAATAACTTTTTATTTTCAAACGGAAATAGCAAAAAATCTAGTCTGGGGACCCCCCTTAAAAAAATATATTTGAAATCAGCATGATTTGGAGTACAAAGTGTGAAAAAATCAGGCTGATCTATTTACTTTGGAAAATACCCGCGGTCATCCTTAACATTAACATGACTGAAATTAACCTCAAACAAGCTAAATTACTGGGCGACCATTTCTATTTGAACATTTCAAGGCTATTTAATGGATTCCAACAGAATTCAAGGCCCATATAATGATATTCCGGGCCCTTCGACAAAAATGCCATTTTCAAGGCTTTTCAAGGCATTAGTTCCTTTAATTCCCGCCTGCTGCAGTGCTGACAACGCTGGCATAAATCTTTAACCTAGCTTTACCCATTTACACATCCCTTGGAGAATAGTAGTTGTATCAGTATTCATGGGAGCAAAAACTCTTGCATCGAAAGTATATCAATATTTGTTGATTCTAACATAGGGGATAAACTTCTAGCATTCCAGGGTAATGTCATTTGACCTTTATGTTTTATTCTTTTTTCTAACATTTCTTTCTCCATCATTTATTTCCATGCATCAGAAATTAATACGTTGTGTCCAGACAACGATCTTGTGGTAAACTTATTTTCTCTTTGGACCACATCATTTCTTGCATAGTTTGTGATGGCTAAAATGGATTTCAACATGATGGAGACCCCAGTTACGACTTTGTGTCTCAACATTTGGGGTAGAACGGTAGAATAGCTATACATATTTGGTCTGATAACATGAGTCTTAAGCATTTCTCAACCCAATTGCAATCCCCCACGCTGCCACGCTTCTCTCAGTTCACATTCAAGTCCTATTCACGCGTATACCTGAATGATATAAATAACCTACCATTACAAGTTCCTCGTATTCCAGACCATGTGGTATTTTCCAGGCATATTCTAGGTGTTGAACCAGTGAATGTAAATCCCTTGTGACACACCACTTTGATCTTCTCTGAGTATTCTGCCACCTGAATATTAGGGACATTGTAACCATTTGTTGGTGGTACCGGAACTTCACAATGTGGTTTACCTTTTTCTGAAAATTGTAAGAAGTGTTTAAATTGTAGGCAATAAGAACCTTGTAGAGAACCACAATACGTTGCTTTTATAACTGCATAGGATACTATATTTCACAACATATTGTACTTTCTTTATAATCATTTATACAACTAATATGTAATAGACTGGGAAGTACAAGGCATATATCATGCTTGAAACCCATCACCAAATATAAACATTTTGCTAACACTAAAATAATTGACTGTAACAAAGGTTTTATAATTAAGTTATACATATAACATATACATGGATAATTCAAAAGCAACAAACCGATACAAGTGCCTATAGTGCCATTCCATGTTTCATTCTGTAGACAGCGCAGGATAGGCTGTGTGGGGTAAACATAGCCTTCTTCACACTGAACCATGACTGTGGAGTTGAACTGCCTGTGAGATGGAGCATCTCCCGGGTTGGGTATAAGGAGTCCATTGCTAGGAGGCTCCAGGACAGGACATTGTATCACTGTAAAAACAGAAAATGTATGTATGGCAGTGAAACCACATGGAACGGATTCATTAATATAGAATAGAATAGAATAGAATAGAATAGAAAAACATTTTATTCAGTCTTTAGACTGCTCTCAAGGGGAGATCTCCGGCAGATGGGAGGTATTCTGGCCCTCGGGCATAATACACATTTAGTAAGGTAGAGAACATGACCAAAGCGTTCAATGAAGGCTAAGGCTCTCTACTGTTGGTTTTCATATAATAATATAAATAACAAATATATAATAACAAAAGAATGATAATTCGATCGGTCATATAAGATTTAGTCTTTAGTTTTCGAGCTGTGTTTGTTAGCTACTTTCCTTTATTTGACTTTATACAATACTGTATTAGTTCACAAAATATGACTTAAAATGAAATTGAAAAATTGGCGAAATTTGCATGAATAGATTAGCGAGAAATGTAGATCCCTAAAGATGTGTGCATGCACATGACTCAAACTATATTTGAGTGAGTGAGATTGGTTGCTTTACGCTCTTGTCAACACATTTAATATGGTTATATCAAGGGCGGGAGAGCTGAGAGGGAGGCAGTATATGATCATACCCAGGAAATAGAGATAGAGAAGAAGGGAGAGAGAGACAGAGAAAAGAGACAGAAAGGCACTGTATAGTCATACCCAGGAACATGACTTGGTTTGGATATCGCTGAGGGAGAGTCTAGCTGTTGGAGGGGTTGGTGTTGATGTGTTTATGAATAATTAAGTTCTTTTACACAGGTTTATTACTGTAACTTTTCTCCAGGCTCCTAGATTCAATGTCATATTATAACGATAACAAATGTGATCCGTTTTAGGAAAATGAGTCATAAGTCGCAAAATATGGATTTTGAGATATCACCATATTTGAAAAGATGAGATCAATCCGATTCCAATGATAGTAAACATGAAGGACATTTAAGAAGTATTTCTATATTTTAAGTTTGATATTTCCTTTTTGGAAAAAAAAGTTTGCAATGTTTCTGGATGGGTAATTATCAGTAAAGTAACTAGATATACTCCATATGAAGGTCATCAAAACGGAAGGATATATTTAATACAATGTCCTGAAATTTGATACATACATTTTTATGACTATGAGTGCTAAACCCTCTAAAAATTAGAACATTTCAATAAAGACATTTTGTAAATAAAACACCATGAAAAATATAAATTTTGCGACTTATGACTCATTTTCCTGGAACACATCACAATATGTCAATAATGAAAAATCCTTGTAAAAATATTTCCAAATAACGCACAATATTTGATATCAATCTATTTAATCGTTCTATATCCTTTTATCCCTGGCAAACACATCTTTTATCAACACATGTTATATCTTAGTTACCTACTAATATCATTTAGCATGTTATACTTACGTATGCATTCACCCATCTCCCCAGACCATTCACCATTTCTTTCACAAATACGTGGATTTGTTCCAACATATTTTCGTCCTTCCAAGCACTTGAACACAATATGATCACCTACATATTCTCCAAGAATAGAGGGTTCTGACTTCTTAGGCCATACAACTGGTGGTAGGCACCTTATGGCTGCAATTAATTAGTAAATCAGTTTTCAAAGGTCCTTAGAAACACGAAACACACTTGATGTATTTATGAATTTGATGTCTATCATTTAAAAGAAGGAAATAATAGTACAATATGGTACTGTAAAGATTCAGTGGTATCCATTGTTGCTAGACATTAATGGATAATTAAGCCCTTTGCACAATTATCCAAGTTGTCCAAATCCTCCAAGACTTTCAAGAGCTTGGAAATTAAATTGTGAGGATTTTCAAGGACTTCAAGGCACTGTCACTGTATGAAACTGGTGAATGAGGCTTTTGTAAAAATTATTTTGTCAAAACATGTACTGAATTAAGATGTGATAAAAATAATTGGTAATGTCAGCATGTTTGTATCTTTAAACTTTTACAAAGAATAGTAGTAGTGTGTTAGTAGCCTGCTGAAAATAAAATAAATGAAAATATAATCCTTGTCTAAAGAACTAAACAATAATCATTGTTCAAGGATTAAGAGCCTGTACTGCTACAACATCGCTATTATATCTGTGCATTAAATCACTGTACATTATAGAAGCAAACCTATTCTAACAGATTCCATGTATATGTGTAGTGAGCCCAAAGATGCATCATTAAGGAATGAGATGAGGCGAGGATACAATATTTACATACAGCTTTATTTACACATGTCTCTTTAGGACTTTTGTGGGTACAAGTACTCTGGGACTATTGGTCTGCAGAGGTAAAGCGAGAGAGAGATCAGCTGCACTCCTGAGGCCCGTTTCATAACTAGTAACGGAAATCCGCTATCCGCTATTAACGGAATTTTTTTTAGTGGAGGAATAACGGATATCCGTTAATGCGTTGCATAATCCGATCCGCCCATGTCCCGTAAAAAAGTTCCGCTATTGCCCATTCCGTTCCGCTCCGTTCCGCTATCCTCCACTCGTAGGATCCACTATTCCCGTTGTTAATGGACACTACAAGTATTGCAATTACCTATTCCATTCCGTTACGTTCCGTTATCCCCCGCTATAGGATCCGCTATTCCCGTTGTCAACAGACTCTACTCATTGGGTAACCTAGGATTTTGCATTCGGGCTATACAGGCTCTTGTACTACTGTCATCAATTGGATTTATTTGTGAGATTTTGTAATAATAATGTTCTTTAAATTGTCTATATAAATCAAAGTCCAACGTGTGAGAGTACGGGGATAGCTCTGCTCAAACAGACTACTATTGTGGTCTATTGTAAAGAATTGGAATTCTTTTGGGTTAGTTTACCAGCTAAATGGCCGTCCCTGCCCCCTCCCTCTCCCCCCCTCCCCTCTGCCTGGGCCTTGGCCGCCACGCATGACCTGGGTGGAGAAGGGGAGGGAGGTAATGCTGGACACCTGTTGTTGTGTGTATACATGCTTGATTGTCTAGCAACCAGAAATAGAATTACCTAGTGTTCCCGGCTTTAAACTCATAGTGGGTGGGGGGAAGGGACTGGGGGAGGGAGGGGACGCTTCATGCTTGGGTCAAGGGTAATGGGAGGGGAGGGGGGGTTGAGAGCAAGGGGACCAACTATCATGTGAACAATGCATGGCCTTGGCATGGGAGAGAGCTGGGAGGTCAAGTTCATGGGGTAGAGGGATCCCTCTCAGCCAATCATGAGGGTACACGCCAGGGAAAGCATTGCTAGGACCCATTGTTACTGATGAATTGGTTAACATGTTTGACTATAAATAAAGGCCAAGCCAAAGCCATGGTATGCTTTAGACACCTTGCTGCCTGGCCGAAGACTACTATCATCCGACTTCTCTGACTTCATCATTTTATACATAGAACACTGAATCTCTGGGCAAATTGCCATTGCATTCTCACATTGGCTGACCACTGAAGGAACGAATTTGCTAACTAGCAATTCCTCAACTTTAGAAGTCAGAGATAGCCTAGGCAGGCACAGAAATGCTATAGCTAAAACCTAGATCGTTTAGGTTGAAGAATAGCAAGAGAAGGATGGGGCTAACTTCAGCTGGACTTGGAGCTGCCCTAATGCTAAGGTAGGTGGGAGGTTATGTGTGCATACTTTTCATCTGCTTATCACCCTAATGTTCCCATTTTCCTTCCCTCAAACCCCACTGATTAATGCGGATCTGGGTATTCCTCCTAATATACATGGAGGGAGGAATATCTCCAGTTACTTGGGGGAGGTTGGGTTGGTTTGTAATGTGGGGCACAAAGTCGGGTGATTTAAATCGAGTCGGCCGACTGGATGCGGCCGACGAAAATAATTCATTACGGGAGAACTAACTATCCGATTCTAAATCTAAAAGCGAGGCTGTCTTTCTGACAGTCTAGGAAGTTGTGGGATACTTTTTATATTCGGATCGGATGGTTTTTAAGGGAGATATGAGCAATCTAGTGGAAAGCAATATTTTTGCATTTGTGCAAGTGGTTACGATTGCGGCGATCACGCGCCGTCGTCGATGCCGCTCTTATGCTTAACGCTATACAAACATGGATTACATAGGCCGCTTCGCCATGAGATGAGCTCAGCTCCGTTTTAATAGTAAACACTTTATATTTGGACGGATTGGAAGAGAAGGGTTAGTGCTTGAAATTCTGCAAGTTTTAGTAGAATGGCAGAATGGGTTTTTATTGGTTTTGGTGGGAAGCACAGACTCTACTGTTGGTTGCTTATTTTTCAAAATGGGGTATTATCCTGGGAGGGGAGGGTATGTTGTGAGGGGTTGGGATAGGCATGGATTGATGGAGGGGAGGCCACAAGAGCCTAGCTAACTTAGGCATTATCCTACACTTATTTTCCCCGGTATTGATTGGTATTCTACTAGTGGGTAAGTTAGGAGATCTGATACGTAGTGCTGCAAGGCATTTCCCCATCCTCCGGGCACTCCCATTCCCCTTACCCTATAACCCTATGATAAACAACCCCTATTCTTTGTCTACTGTGGAATGGGTTTGATTGATTGAAGGGGTATGTCTTTGGTAAATTACCTGGGATTTGCTTCTAGTGTTGGGAGATGATGCAACAGGGTCATATAGTTTTGATTGGAATGCTAGTTTTATACTTTTGGAACACGACTATATGACTATGATAAACAACCCCTATTCTTTTTTTTCTTTATTGGTTTTGTGGGAGGCACAGCCTCTACGGTGGAATGGGTTTAGTTGATTGCAGGGGTATATATTTTGGTAAATTACCTGGGAATTGCTTCTAGTGTTGGGAGGGATCTTGATTAGTTTGTTTTCTGGCAGTAATGGAAAATAGTTACTGACCACCACTTTCAGTACCTCCAATGAATTGACCTGCAAAATGGTGGGATGGGGATGATGCAACGGGGTCATATAGTTTTGATTGGAACGCTAGTTTTATACTTTTGGAACACAACTATATGACTGTATACGAACACATTCCCACCCGAGCCAGCATCAATATATTATTGGCCTCAGTAAATTAACTTCAGATCTGGGATCTGGTCTGGGGAAAAAGGTCAAGATTGTGGGATGCGTCTTTATGTAACATTTTCAACCATTAACATCTGTTGGTTTACTTATTTTTCTGTTCTTTTTCAAACCTGAGTATTAGTTATCCTAGGAGGGGAGGGTGTGGTGTGGGTGGGTGGGATGGGCATAGACAGATGGAGGGAAGGCCCCAGGAGCCTGGCTAAATCAGGGATTATCCTACACTTATTTTCCCCAGTATCAATTTGTATTCTACTAGTGGGTAAGTTGGGTAATCTGATACCTAGTTCTACAAGCCATTTCCCCGTCCTACTAGCACTCCCACTCCCCTTACACTATAACTCTATATATAATGGACAACCCCTATTCTATTTTTGTCCTTCAAAGCAGATGGATTGTGTGTGCATGTAATTCTTCCACAGCAGGAGCAGAGGGGCATGTTGTACCATCTGCTGTGTGGCTGGTGCCCATCTGTATTACAACACCAGTTGCCACTGTGGTTGGTACTCTTGCCAGTTGCTCCAACATCTGCTGCAACATCTGCTGTGACATCTACTACTACTACCCCAGTTACCACTCTGGTTGCTACTCATGCCATCTGCGGTGACATCTGCAGCTGGACGACCGGTCACTGCTGACATCTGCTGGGGCATCGGCTCTGGCATCGGCTGTGGCATCGGCTGTGGCATCGGCTGTGACATCGGCTGTGGCATCTGCTGTGACATCTGCTGTGACATCTGCTACTGCAAGCCCCGTTACCGCTCTAGTTGCTGCTCTTGCCAGCTGCTTCCACATGTGCTGCTAGACGATCAGTTGCAGCTCATCCCATCTGCTGCTGCACCATCTGTTGCAGCGAAACCAGGTAAACGTGCAGTTAGGTCGGCTGTGGGATCCCACACAACTCGAGAGGGATACAACCGCCATCTGGTCCCCCTAACTCCCTTACAGCCGAAGGACGATTGGAAGCCTGACTATTCTACCCATTGACGAGGTACTCTCCAGCATGGGCCTGGACGAGGTAGCAATGGGAACGAACACATAGGACACAGAGGGGAACCTATCTTCAATCGGAACGGCTTCCATTCATCACCATGAACTTGCCAACAAGGGAAGAAGCCAGCTCGCTGTTCATTGGTTTATTTTTAACTTTGAAACGAACGATGTTTGGGTGTATTAGGATTTTATGACTTTCTTATTATTGTATATGTTCTCTTAGAGATGAGCCAGGGAAGAGGGTTAACACTCACAGTATCTGTAGTAAGTGCCCTTGGCAGTTAGAGGTGGTCCCCTGTTAGTTCAATAACTTAGAGAGAGTATTTTACATTTACTTAAGATCAAAACGAGACTTTTTATGACTGAGAACCGCTTGGACGTTTGTCCTTATGTATGTCTTTATTTTAAAATCTGCTAGAATAATAATAGAAGGCAGTTGTCCCCTGGTCTGAAAGGATTGGCGTGCCAGGCCATAAGTCCCATATAACCATCCCGCCCCTGAAGTTATGCCCCTGACGGTTTAACTTAACTTATGGTAAGATTTTCCCTGCAGTTATTTCCTTTATTCCATGGCCTAAAGACTTTATCTGGGGATTAGCTACCCTTGTCAGTGTTGTTTAAAGGCCTATAAAAGGAAAGATCTCTCCCTTGGAGACCCTGCCCCCCCCCCCCCCAATTCTGCCCCCGAAAACCCACCCCTCCAATCTTGGGAAAGGGAGAGTGTGGGAGTGGCCACCTCCTGCTCTCTTGAATTCCCATCCCGTGCCGCCCCTTTTTCCTCACCCTACCGCACTGCCAGATCCAGACTGACCAGGATGACGTAATAAGTTTTAAGATTTATTGGTTTCTCTATGTTTGACGCAATCACTTTATAAACTCGTATGTTGTATTTTTCCTATACACTTTTAGATATTGTTTTGTAAGTATTTGTTCTGTAATCTCCTCGGGTGCGAGAAGAGATGTACGTGTATGAACAAACAAATATCCATACCTTGGGTAAAATCCATTTCTCCGTTTTGGAGACAATGGTGGAATCCGTGGACAAGGATCCAGCCCAATGGTTATCTTATCCAACTCTCTTTATGAGACGTTGTTTTATCAAACAGTTAGTTCGAGATAGAGAGGCCTGCAAAAAGCACCACAGGACCAGTGCTTCTTGTCTACTCTCAACTGCTGCTTTGACCAAAGTATTGTCCATACAGGAAGGAGGTGGTGAAACAATGCAGAAATGTCGACTTGTGGTCTGTTATTGTTCACATTATTATGGAAATACGGTAGTGTTGACTACCAACCTGTGCTTGCTCCAACACCTAGGAAAACGGGGCGAGACAGGTGTCTTGTCAGTCAGTGACGAGGTCCAGCGGGGGCCTCGGCTGGCCGGGCAGACAGAGGAGGAAACGGTGACGACCGTACAAAAGGACCTTTGTGTATTAAATTTCCTACGAGAGGATAAGACATTCAGTGGGTGTTCAGAGGCACACCTCCACACAAAGACTTTTTCAACTTGCTTCACTAAAAGAATTTTTAGTAGCCGAATAATGGACTCACGTTAATGAACATTCTTTTGAATTGAGCCATGTTTATAGTTCTCCAGGCCAGTTGGTCCACGGAGCCTTTTAGTTTGATAGGCTACCTCTTACCGTTGATTTCTGTAATTGTGTAACCTTGTGTAATAATTTTACTATTTCTTATGATTGGTTGGCAGGGTCGGTAAGTCAACTAATAATTTGTAGTGTCTTGTTTTAAAATTTACATATTTCAATCAAAAGAAAAAAATATGGACGAATGTAAAGAATTGGAATTCTTTTGGGTTAGTTTACCAGCTAAATGGCCGTCCCTGCCCACTCCCTCTCCCCCCCTCCCCTCTGCCTGGGCCTTGGCCGCCATGCATGACCTGGGTGGAGAAGGGGAGGGAGGTAATGCTGGACACCTGTTGTTGTGTGTATACATGCTTGATTGTCTAGCAACCAGAAATAGAATTACCTAGTGTTCCCGGCGTTAAACTCATAGTGGGTGGGGGGAAGGGACTGGGGGAGGGAGGGGACGCTTCATGCTTTGGTCAAGGGTAATGGGAGGGGAGGGGGGGTTGAGAGCAAGGGGACCAACTATCATGTGAACAATGCATGGCCTTGGCATGGGAGAGAGCTGGGAGGTCAAGTTCATGGGGTAGAGGGATCCCTCTCAGCCAATCATGAGGGTACACGCCAGGGAAAGCATTGCTAGGACCCATTGTTACTGATGAATTGGTTAACATGTTTGACTATAAATAAAGGCCAAGCCAAAGCCATGGTATGCTTTAGACACCTTGCTGCCTGGCCGAAGACTACTATCATCCGACTTCTCTGACTTCATCATTTTATACATAGAACACTGAATCTCTGGGCAAATTGCCATTGCATTCTCACACTATTCTTATTAATGATAATTAACGAAAGGTATTAATTAATAATGTCCACAATTCCAAATGGTCAGGAGAAACACTTAGCAAACAGCAGAATAATTATATAAAATTCACACAATATGTCCAATATTTGAAACAAATGCAAGGGATATAGAAGTGCAGGTGAGCGTGGCAAGTGTGTACAGTGTGAAGTGTGAACTCCATTGTTACAGCCAGACTACCTGACTTCTGATCCTGTTCTCTAACTAACTTACTAACTGACTGACCCTTTTCCCCTTGTGTTACTGGGGTTTAGATGCTATCCTGGTGGTGAGAAGTCATGAGAAAGTGTCATATAAATCAGGTATTTTTATTGTATTACTTTAACACTTTTGTTATAGTGTTGCTATTGTTCTTTGATCGATCTCCATATTATTTGATATTGATATTTACTTTTGCCATGATTATTAGCTAAATCATTAATCCGAATAGATCACATATTAGTCTGTTTGTACAAGAGCTATCCCCATACTCTCACACGTTGGACGTTGATTTAATATAGATAATTTAGAGACATTATTATTACACATGGGTAAATGTTGGTCCTAGAACGGCCCTGTCATTGATTAAAATCTTACATCGCCCCCAAACATTCAGCTAGGGATCTCACGCATATCTCACAAATTGAGAGCCCTCAAACAATCATATGAAAAGAATACCCTGAATACGACAAGAATACCCTGGTCAAAAATTGTTTTTTAAAAGAATGCTCACCTAAAAACATATAATACCTAGCAATGAACAACTATAGAAAGGATAAAAAGTATTTATTTTGTATTTATTTCATGTAAAAGTAGTAAAAAAAAGTTGCGGAGGCCCTTTTGAATTCCGCAAAAAATGCGGAGACTTAGCGGAAAAATAGCGGAAATCCGTCCCGCTATTACTTATGAAACTTAATAGTGGAAATCCGCTAAATCCGCTATTTTTCTACTCCGCTCCGCTCCGCTATTAGTTATGAAACGGCCCCCTGGTAAATATATATACATATATCTTGATATAGCTGTACTTCTGGTAAATACATATTGAAAGTGGGGGACTTGTGATACAAATACAGACATGGTGAAACTGTGGTCCTTGACCGGTGAAAGGCATGTCGGAACTGTGAAACTGAAGTTTCACCAGTCCAACTGTCCAGTGAAAAAGGTCTATGAAACGTTGGAGAAACCTGTGGAGGACTAGTGAAATCTTTGGAGGACCGGTGAAAGTACTAAAGTTTTCACCATGTCTGTAAAAACTAAATAGATAGACCTTTTTGCTATGCATGTTTCTATGCGGACTTAGTGGTCAAAATGGACATTTATTTTGACCACCTTGTGTGTGTGCATTGAAGCATCAAGCATATCAGTGTTGAGTAGTTTTCCATCTAAATAATGCAAGAAAATAGGATGCCTATTGCACTCACGTTCACAATGAGGTCCCTCACAGCTGCCAGATTCATTACAGACTAAATAACTTTTCTGTTCCTCATAGTTATCATAGCATACAACCGGTAGAGCAAGTTTTCCATCGCTGACTTCTGGCTTTCTACTGCCTGAGATGTCATACTTGACACCACGCCCCAATTGCTGAGAAGCAGTGCCTTTCACAGAATATACCATTAAATTATAATTAACAGACTGTAGTTATTTACATCATATAAAATGGTTTGATGCGAGTGCTACCATTGAGAATGTAAACTTATGACTATCCTTGAGATGCTCTAATTACCATATCTATAGACATAGCTAGACATTGGGTTATTGAAATAGTATTTACACAGCAACTCTAGATGAATTAAAGAGCTTTCCAAGAAAGTTATCTTTGCACCATATTTTAGTACACATGATATCATAACATACATATAAGATTGTAACTTAGGCTTTAACTATATCAAAGTGGTAACAATGGGCAGTGAACCATATACAGTGAAGCTCAACATCCCTCCTCGCCTACAGAACTAGCTAAAGAATCAACAGTGACCCGTTTCTTAGTTCCAAGATGGTACAGATATCCCAATTAAGAAACAACAACTTCTCTCAACTTATTTACCAATGTAAGCATATGAAATGTTTAGTTCAAATTTTGAAAGAACCCTTGTTATATCATATTAATCATTATTATACAACGATTGCATAACAATGATTAACCACATTATTATTAATATCCGAAATTATCTTTAACACTAATTATTAATTATTATTACAAGTCTAGCAAGAGGATTACGTAACATCAGAGTTCATATAGAAATGTATCAGCCTATCACCAACAACCACGACCATTCTACAACTCATGTGTATCATTTGGATAATAAACTAAGTCAGTCAGATCCCGGGATTCAAAGCCTCCGGTCTCTATCTATGTATCCTTCTATAATAGCTCTACAATACTCTAATATATATTCAAGTTATAAACCAAGTTATAACACCCTTACCTGTCCATAGGAAGCAGGCTGTGAATACAGCAAGGAAGCAGACTGTAGAGGGAGACACTTGCGCTGACATCATGGTCTCCTGTGTTGTGCTGCCATCCAGGCAGCTGAAACTGCAAAAATGAATAGTATTCGTTCAATATTAAAATTAAATTATACTTTAACTCAAACCATCTTTAATTATTCTTATATTTTGTTCTCTCAAATTAACAAGTAATGATCTTCTGACGAAAGATGATGTTTGCTCGCCAAATATAGGTATGGATATGGCCATTTAAAATTACGTGTCAGGAACAAGTAACAATTATAATAATTTGGAATATTTTTAACAGAAAATCTCTGCTCAGAAACAAGTTAAAATGAAAATGAAATGGATCCTGGCAGTTCTGTATATTCTCAAGACATTATTACAACATTTGGACCAGGTCTAGAATCATGAAATCAATGGAAAATACTAAAATATTAATAGGCTATTGTTTCTACAGAACAGCAATCAGGATTATTTTTAACAGAAATAATCAAATTCAACCAAACTTATAAAGGAAATTTCTCATAGAGAAAAACATTTTAGATTCAATTCAATTCAATTCAAGGATTCTTTTATTGCTGAAGATGTTATACAGTAGGGTTGTCCAACTATCTAAGTAAACCATTGTTTAGTTAGGTCTTCCATTGGGTGCCCGAATTCTTGTTTGATCTTTACTTTTTGTTACAGTTTGACTATTACTACAATGATATGACTACAATATAATAAATGTGAGTTTACTTTTAGCTATAATGGTTTGACTAGGAGTGGCTATGACTAGTTCTAATTTAATGAGATGGTTATGAGATCTTAATGAGTATACATGGTTGAAATGGTTAATAGGTGTATAGTGGTATACAGTTTATGTTCATTCATGAGGCAGTAATTAAGGTACATTGGTATACGCATATGCAGTTATATGTAGGTTCACTCATGAGGCAGAGTTTAAGGCACTTTGGCACGTGTGGTGGTTACACGGCAGTTATCATTGCGTTGTAATATACATGTGTGGTAGGTACATGTTACTTAAGACAGTGGTATAGATTTACTCAGTAATTTTTTATGGGGCATAGTTGAGGTATATTGGTGCAGAGGTACATGTCATGTGTAGGCACTTTGATCATGTTTGTACAGGGTAGTGGTTACTAAGGAGAGGTAATAAAGGTTCGGGCACTAAAGCAAGTTACCCTGAGTTATACAGGAATAGATCGGGTACAGTCACGGTTGGGTAATAAAGGTTCGGGCACTAAAGCAAGTTACCCTGAGTTATACAGGAATAGATCGGGTACAGTCACGGTTGGGTAAAGGGGTAAAGGATCCTTTCTGTGTATTTCTTGAAAGCAGTTTTGTCTTCGATTTTATGAGCATCCGTATGGAGCTCATTCCACCTTTTTTGGCATTTGTATATCATTGAGTTATTCATTTTAGATAATTTTGAGTTAATGACTATTAGGTTTTTTCTGCCCTCGGCATGACTCCTGGTGGGTAACTTTCTGCCATCCAGGTTTTCTTGCCTTTGGGCTAAATAAAATGATATGTCTAGTATGTGTTTATCTCTTCGAGCTTGAAGGGGCCAGATGTTTAGGGTTTTATGTTCTTGGTCAACGTTTTTGAATTTTGTTTTGTTGAAGATAATTCTTAGTGCTCTGTTCTGTTGGGCTTGTAATTTTTGTAGAAGGGATTGTGGGGCCGAATCATAAATGAAATCACAGAAGTCGAAGTTGGGGAGGATAGCCATTTCGTACAGGTCGTGTTTGGCCTTGGGTGTTAAAGAATTTCGTGCTCTATAGAGGAGGGTTATTTTTGCAGAGACTAAGTTTAGGGTGTTTTTGGTGTGGGTCTTAAATGTTAACTGGTCATCTAGCATGAATCCTAGGTATTTATATTCATGTACCTGGTCAAGAGTTGTGTGGCCTAGTTCTAGGTTCTTACTGTTATGGTTATGCTTTTGCATTGCAGTTTGGCTCAGGGCAAACGACATGGTTTTACATTTGGAGGTGTTGAGAGATAGTTTGTTAATGTTGCACCAGGTGTATACTTTGTTCAGGTCGTGTTGCAAGTCTTTGTGCAGGGTGTGGATGTTTTTATCGTTGTGGAATAGTACGGTGTCGTCTGCATAGTGTTGTATTTGGGCATGCTCGATTACAGAGTGGAGGTCGTTGATGTAGATAGTGAACAGAATTGGGCCAAGTATAGTCCCCTGTGGGACTCCAAAGGTGACTGTACCCTCCTTAGATTTCATACCATTTAGTTGTACAATTTGTTTTCTATTTGATAGGTAGTTTTTGAACCATAGTTGTTCCATACCCTGTACCCCATATGCTGCCAGTTTGTCCAGGAGAGTTTGATGATGTACGGTGTCGAATGCTTTGCTGAAGTCTAAAAATGCCGTTTTATTTATTTCCTTATTATTTAAGCCTGAATAGATTTTTTGTAGAAAGTCTGTTTGAGCCTGTTGAATTGAATGGTCTGTCCTAAAACCGTACTGTGTTTTGTTGAATAATGAATTCATTTCAAAGTGGGTATTAATTTGCTTTTGTACTACTTTTTCCAAGATTTTAGCTGGCAGCGATATGCAGGA
The DNA here is from genome assembly GCA_942159475.1 of Sthenelais limicola. Lineage (NCBI taxonomy): Eukaryota > Metazoa > Annelida > Polychaeta > Phyllodocida > Sigalionidae > Sthenelais > Sthenelais limicola. The sequence continues at coordinate 108,176,132 of OW804099.1, forward strand.
TATGGGCCTGTAGTTGTTACAAGTCATTCTCTCTCCCAATTTGAATATGGGTGAGACTCTGGCTAATTTAAAGTCAGAGGGGATCCTCCCGAACAACAGTGATAGATTGACAATATGAGCGAATTGCTTACACAGCGATAGTAGACATGATTTTAGGATCTTTGACGGTAAGTATTCAATTCCTGAGTTCTTACTTGCGTCAATCTTACCTATTATTTTGCGTACCTCTTGGGGGGAGACTTCAGAAAACCTGAAGATAGGGTGGTCAGGGGGGTTCAAGTAGGATAGAGGGTTGGTTGTGCTGCTTGGGATTTTGCTAGCTAAGTTGGGGCCGACGTTAAGGAAGAAGTCATTAAAGGCATCCGGTACCTGTTGGGGTCAAGCATTTGGTTATCCTTTTCTATGTTTATTGTAGTTGATTTTTTGGATTTCTCTGGACTTATTAATGGACGAAGGAATTCCCAGTATTTCCTAGGGTTCTTGTCGTAAAATTCTAGATTTGATCTTATGAAGGCAGCTTTTGCTGATTTACATTCTCTGTTTGCTCTGTTTTTAAGTTTTTTAGCCTGGTTCAGCAGGTTAGTGTCTTGCCCTTTCCTAGCTAGCTTAAATAATCTGTCTCTTTCATTCATAATGTTTAGTAAATCATCAGTCATCCATTTTGGTTTTGCTCTGACGTTTCTAAATTGTTTGAGGGGGCACATTCTATCCAGATATAGATTGATTTTACTGAGTAAGATGGTCCAGCACTCATCTGGATTAGGGTTGTTAAAGAACTCACCCCAATCTAGACTTGATAGAATTTCATTGAGGAGTTTCTGGTCCAGTGATCTAGTGTTTCTGGCCCAGAAAGTTTCAGTTTTATATTTGTTTCTGGGCTTTTTTCTTACTAGGAAGATTGGGAAATGGTCTGAAAGGTTTATGTTTATTGCTCCAGCTTTTATTATGTGTGGTGAGTTTGAGTAGAGGTGGTCTATTATGGTGTTTGACTTCAGAGTGGATCTGGTTGGTTGTCTAATGAACTGTGTTAGGGAGAACGAACTTGTTAGATTTTTGATTTCCATTGAGAGAGTCGAATACGAGGATTCAATTGTTTGGTAGTCTAAGTTAAAGTCTCCCATTAAATAAAGTTCCTGGGTGCTGTCGATTTTTGACATGATGTTTTTGAGTGTTTCAAGGTAGGCTTTCGCACTACCATTCGGTGGTCTGTAAAGGTTCAGAAGGGTGCATTTCTTAGTAAATCCTTTTTTAATTACAATAATTTGTGCTTCAATATCATTATTTGAGATGTTCTGTTCTTTGTAAATTTCTGAGTCGACAACCAGGTCATTGTGTATATACATGCATAGACCTCCACCTCTCCTCTTCATTAATCTGTCTAATCTGTGTAGGTTATAACCTTGGAGCTGTATCATGTTGTCATTGACAGTATGGTTCAGCCATGTTTCACAGAAACTAATTATATCAATGTTGGATTTGCTTGTTAAATATTCTATTTGGTCGAAATGTTTGAATAAACTCCTGATATTCCAGGAGATCATTTTGATACCTTTAATTTCATTTAGTTCTTGTATTGAGTGCAGTAGTGTACTGCCTAACTGTGGTGGTTTCATGGGGCTTTGGATGGGGGGGGTGTTGGTGCAAGGGCTAAAACACTGCAGGTGTAGGGGTCGGTTTCTGGGTATTGGGTACTTTCGCAGTAAGAGATGAGTAATTAGGGTCTTGGACTGTATGAGCAGTCCCAGAGCCTGTACAATATCTACGATGTAATATAAGGATCAATCTGGGATGGTCTGGTACTGTACAGGGAACAATCAGAAATCAACTGGTACTATAGCAAGTTACCACATCGTTTGCCGTTTGTTTCACAACTGGTGTACAGTATATTTGTTCATATATAGCAAGGAACAATCAGAAATCGACTGGTACTATAGCAAGTTACCGTGTCGTTTGCTGTTTGTTTCACGACTGGTGTACTGTATATTTGTTCATGCAATACATTATATATACTATGCAATTTTAGAGAAGCGGTAACAGTTGCAGTATTGGGCAGTTGGTGGTGTGACATGAAATTGGTAGAGACCTTGACATGATTGGGTTGATTAGTCCTTATGTGATTTGGTAAGCTTTAGAAACTTATTATATTTACTTATGTTTTTACCAAGATCAATATTATATTAAATTAAATTTCCGATCTCGGTTTAGTGTTTATTTGTCTCTGCGGGACTCGTTATGCATGACTTATACGACCAATATACTGTTGGTTATTATACATGTGTTCACGGTTTGGTTTATGTGGGGCACTAAAGCAAGTTGCCCTACGGTCAGTCAATCAGTGGTGACCTGGTTATGTTCTTGTATCGGCTTAGGTGGCTTGTGAGTTGTTGTTGTTGTTGACAGATACTTTTAGTATTGCCTTGGCCCAGTATTCCTGGAGCTTGGGTGATAGGTGGCAGCCATCTAGTGCCATATGGTTGTAGTTATGGGTATAGGTGCTGTTATTCGGGTGGTATCTGTGTATAAGTCTCTGGGTCCATGGTGTGAGCTCATTGTTGTTTTTGTTGTGGTCCTTGATGATTGTGATGGCGGATTCCACTTGCTTGTTAAGTTGGTCTTGGGAGGGGTCAACCAAGATGTCTTCAAAGGCGACGATGCCTCTTTGTAGCTCTCTTCTCATGTTATAGTGGCTCAAGCTCATACCTGTTATCGGCGTATAGGTGATGCTTGGGCGTTGTGGTAATAGGTTAGTTATGTAGTCATAGGAATCCTGCAGCTCCTGCATTAGTGCTGCTTTCATGTCATCATTGTTGGTATTGCGGATAGATACTTTTCCATGCGAGTCTTTAATAGTTAGGTTACATAGTCCAGCAACTATGAATAGCTGGGCTGGCATGTAGCGTTGTATTTTACTTGATGCCGCTTGTACAGATTGTAGTATTTGGGCTCCTGGTTCTGATGATATTACAAGATTAATTTCATTGTCCAGAACCCTCCTGATCGCTGGGCCTATGGAGCGTGCTCTCGAGTCGCCGATGATCATTATTGTGTTCATTCTCGCAGCGTGGAGGTGTCAGTGGACGATAATATAAGGGGGTTACCGTTTCTCTATGTATGCTTCGGTGTAGGAGGTTGCTACGTGGCTGTGACCAATCCGGTGGCTAGCCTGTGGTTAATTCTCCTTTGATTTTAGTAAGGATTTTGCCGCATACGTTTTTTCCGGTGAATTGTGCTGACTTTAACTCCGTGCGTTCACCTTTCTTGTTGACAGTGCGAGGGAGATTCGTGCCTGCGGCCCACTTCCGGTCCGAGGTCATCTCGTAGAATTCCGTAGCTTTCAGTGCCATTAATTTTTTCTGTAATGTCTCGCTTTGGCGGAACTTTTTCCTTATAAGGTCCTCCAGGACTGTGTCTTCCATTTGTATCCACTCTGGGGTTGGTTTAAGTTCTTTCTTGGCTTTTGATTTTACTACATACGGGTTCGGTGTTTTCCGGATTTCCTCGGCGATTTCCGGGTGACCCAGTTTCGCGGCCTTGCTTGCCTGGAAGGCGTGCTCGACCGAGGTGTATGTGTGATCGTTGTGCAAGATGGGTGTGGGGAAGAAGTTGGATAGGAATGAATATTCACTCTTAAATCCCAGTCCTTTGTCTCCATCGACCCGAACTATTCTAGCATCTTCTGGTTGGCTGCCTGGAGGAAGTTTTGTGAGATTGGCTTTCGTGTATGATTTTGGCTCCTCGCCAGGATAGCGGACGACGAGATGGCTGCCACGATGCTCGGTGTTTACATTGTTGCTACGCAGTAGGCTGTGACAATCTCTGAGGAGGTTGTATTCATATGGAGGGACAGTGAGACCATTTTTGTTCACCTCTATGTTCCAGAACCGAGGAGGGTCATGGCGGCGGAGGTCAGCGATCCTATCACTGATGGTCTTAATCATTTTCTCCGATCGTGCACGGACTAGGACTGGACGTACTACAAGGTCATCAGGTAGTCCTATCCTATATACACACTGGAGATCAGAGACATCATAGCCTGGATCTAAATGAGTGCACATGTCTTTGATTGTAGTGACTATTTCATCATCTCCAAGCTCAGTAATATTTTCGAGAACAAGTACATTACGTGGAGTAGAGGGTGGGCGTGGCCGTCTGTTTTGCCGTTGTGTTGACGGTCCTTGCAGCCCTCTACGCGGTGGACCATTATCCCAGGCAGCTCTGTGTCGCTGTGGTCTACCTAGGTCACGTAGATGTGGAAAATCATTGGGAGGAGTACGTATGGTGTCAAGTTTAAATTCAGTGAACTCCTTGAGTTCATTCACTACTGAGATGATTTTCCCTGTGTCCTTATCATTATCAGAGCTAATTGATTTTAGTTCTGCTCGAAGGGCGTCAGGGGTGACAGTGGAATTCGTTGCTGTCTCCATTGATTTCTCAAGCTTTGTGATTCGTCCGTTGATATCCTTCGACAGTTTCTCCACCTCCAGTCGGATGTTACTGAAGCCAGCATTGATGTCAGACACTATGTTTTGTAGTGTGGTGTTATTGTCTGAGAGACACGCTGAGACAGTTGCGGCTATTACAGGTGTAATTGCCTTAATTAGACTATCATGGCTTATGTCAGCAGGAGGAGGAGTATCGCCTGAGTTTTGTGTGGAATTATCAGGGAGACTGTCATGGCTTATGTCAGCAGAGGGAGGAGTATCACTGTCATGGCTTTTGTCAGCAGAAGGAGGAGTATTACCTGAGTTGTGCGTGGGATTATCAGGGATAGACGATTCATCATACTCCAGCTTAAATACCTGAGACTGCGAGGCCTGTGTGTCTGGTGCGATAGGACTAGAAGTCAAGCCTGAGTTTGACAGCGGGGCGGTGGTTGACAGCGGTGTTGAGGTTGACAGTAGCGTTGACAGTGGAGTCGGTGTGCTAGTGTTATGTACTATTTGACTGTCAGGAGGCCCTTCCGAAGATCCATCCGATGATCCATCTGATGATCCATCTGCCTGTTGGAGTGATACAAATAAGTCCTGCTTCTCCAGCGTTTTGTCCAGTGGCTCATCAACCACTGATCCAGGTAGGGAGTCCTTTTCTGTATCTTTAAAATTAATGTCTAGGTCACTGTCATTGCTTGGCTGTTTACTGATGCTTGTGTCGTGTCCGATCAGGGGGGTAGAGGTTATTATGGCACCTTCATTACTGTCTGTTTCTGCGTATGTGTCCTCACTCTTATTTGAGGTAGATCCAAACAGTCCATTGATCATTGAGGACATGATGTTACCTTGCAACATGATTAGTGTTTATAGTTTTTCACGTAGTTCAGTCGGTGCTCAGTGATAATCCGTGAGCGATAAATGGCGTTAATCCATTTGGGTTTTGGCGATTCTTGATATTTAAGACAAACAACCTTAAGATACTGTTGCATCGTACTGACTAGTTCTTGAACAATAATATCAAGGTTATATTACAGAAATAATTAATTTTGAAAAATGTAATGACAATCATTTTTTGCTCATGTTCGTCATCATAGCCTATGCCTATGGTGAAACATTAAAAGGACATTTTCTGAGTTGAATATACAAATATCTGTAAAAAGTTATAGCCTAAATATTATCAGAATCAAGTTCAAGACAAATTACCAATCCTTTGAATTTTTACATAGGCCTAAGGTTTGAACACAATAGAGAAAACCCTTCATGGATCCTGGCAATTTTACCATATTCTCAAGACATTTTTACAAAGCTTGGACTAGGTCTTGAAACATGAAATTAATGGAAAATAATAATTTCGAAATATTAAACTTGCAGATCATACATGAAACGTATCACAAATGTGAAATTGTCAATAAAATTTGTTATAGGGCCTAAAAAAAAAATCATTGCAGTCAAACTGAATCCTATCAAATATGGATGTAAAATACATTTATCAGAGTTTTTACCAAAATAAAACCTAAAATAGAAGTGTGAGAGAGAGGGGGGGGGGAGAAGGAAGGAGGTGCGTAAAAGGTCTGAATTTAATGTCAGTGTTAAAATTAATATTTCGAGTCGTTATAGCCTAGGCCTATGAGGCTATGGCTATACCGAAGTTGTGAGTTTATGTACGGGCGCCGCCATATTGTGCACGAAAACGATGCGCAGTGGACTTGGGGGACAAGATTTCACCTTTAAACAATGGCTAGACATAGCTACGGTGTCGGCGGACTTGCATTATCATGCTCTTATTGTTTTATACTGTTGCAACCTATAGTTTCCATCCTTCTTAGAGGTTCGGCAATATATATAAGAGCCTACCCTGGTGATTTGGCCTGTAAAAATCGAAGAGGGCAACGTTTTTTAGCCGTAAAAAGTAACTCAATCCATAAGTCATAGGCTAGTTATGATAGTAGGCCTACGGTACACACGGGGGGTTGTGTGACTGGTAGGTGTGAGGTTATATGATCATGCAGTATGCGACATATTGGGTTGGGTTGCCATAGACAGACAGGCCATGACTTTTTGTGAGTTCATGGCCCGACTAGATTTTCCATGGTCCGAATATAATGTGAATGTAATGCCTCATAAATGGCATGTCTGGGTGAGAGAGGAGTGGGGACAGGGGCTTAGAACAAATTAAGATAAACAAGAATAGACAGTGCCGTACAGCTTTGATTATAGACCACACTACCTAGTTTCCAGCTAGATAAATCGAAAATACAACTATTATATTTTGGGGAAGGAATAGCTAGGGCAGGGAGGGAGGGAGGAAGGAGGGAGTTTGAGGGAGCAGGGCAGGCAGGAGGGCAGAGAGAATGTTAAAAGAAAAGAAAGAAGAGGGAGAGTGGATGGAGGAGATGGATAGACATGGACAAAAGGAAGACACTAAAGATAGATGAATAGGGATAGAGGCTGACAGGGGAGAGTGGTCAGAAAGGCAAGGGACGTAGATCGGAAAGAGGGAGAGAGTAAGATTTAGAGTGAAGAAGGTTGGGGAGGGATGGAAAACTATGCACATCGATATTCAATAGCTCTAATTCCTGAGCTTTATATAATTCATTAATTTGTAATCTTACACAGTTTCACGAAACCTATGATGAGTTTGTTTAATAATAAGGGACAGCTGATGAAATTGGACCTCCCAATTTTATAATGGCCAATCGGACCAGTGCTTTTGAAAACTTCATGCCCCGACTGCCATTTTTCATAGACTGGGTCCGTTGGTCTATGGGTTATGTCACACATCTAAGATGTGTGAATGTACTTAATTAATGAACCACACTACTGGGCTCGCCCTAGTATTGTTTTCCATTTAGCATGGGGATATGAGCCACTGTGAAGAAATTAGCCACTGTGAAGAAATTAGCTCTACAATGTTTGTTGTACATAATATCGTAGGGAATATCAGCATTAAAGAACTTAGACTATTTAATTAATCTAATAAAGCGATCGGGGACATGAATTTCCTCTTTCCTCTTAGCTGAAAGCATTGTTTGCTTCATATATATTCACTGTCCTACTCGAACATTATAGTTCTCAAAGTGTATAAACTAAGATTGCAGAAACTGAGTTATTAGTCTTAGTATTAAAGGCTAATTAAACCTGACTTAAAAAGGTGCTGTACTGTCGGTACCCTTCAACTAGTTTGAACCAGAATCGACATGTATTTTAATAGATTCTGTGTTATTATATCTAACATTTTCTTATTTGATAATATAGGCCTTTTTTTATGACGTTTGTGCAGTTCTCTATTAGTCATTCTCACTAAATAGGCCTAAATAAGTCAAAGCTAGAAGATGAATGTTCGCCGGCAAAAGAAGGCCTGGTTCTAACAAGAGGTTTAGCTTGATTTTGTTAAGGAATACCGGCAGTGTGCGACATAGTGGGTTGGGTTGCCATAGACAGTCGGGCCATGACTTTTTGAGAGTTCATGGCCCGACTAGTTTTTCCATGGTCCGAATATAATCTGAATAGAATACCTCAAATATCATGTCATATGTCTACATGTCATTACATTGTCTAAGGGAGGGAGGCTTAGAATGAAGATAAACAAGAAGAAACAGTACCATACAGACATAGACATTTATTGAGAATCAAAATGAATTATTTTATTTTTATTTTCATTTTCTTTAAATCTCTGCTCTGCGTCTTCAGAATCACTGCCACAGAGGTGCCAACCTGTGAGGATCCAAAGTCCTAGCATTGGGTAGTGGAGTTGACTTTGCACCAAAGACACCCAGCACTTCTAAGGGGTCGGGGGACATAAACAAAATTTACATACAATAACGTTTTAATAAGCATGCAAAAGGCTGTTCATCTCATACGAATGTTTATAATTATGATGGGGTTTCATAATAATGAATGATAGTACATAACACCCTGTAAAAGAAAAATCACAAACCTCTTTGAAAAGGGGCTCATTCAGTCAAAAGGGACTGAAATGTTCAACCCAATAGGGCCCCCCGCCCCCCACATCAAATGTTTTTTGTGTTTTTTTTGACAAAACTTTATTGACTGAATTCTCACAAAGTGATATTTCTGATTTGTCAAGGGAAAAAATAGGAATTATTATCAACAAATTATTTCGAACATCTTTGCACATTATTTAAGATATATTCAAGGCCTGGAAAATGGGCATTTTGGTCAAAGAGCCTGGGAAAGTATTATGGGCCTGGAATCCTGTTAAAATTTTCGAAAGTTGTGTTTCATACTGTACACTTTCCCCAGACGCCCTCTCACACCTTCACTGAGTAACTTAACCCAGTAAAAGTTAAACAACGGTGACTGATCAGGGCTAAACAAATATCTTGGATATCTTTTTAATGATGGAGGGTGTAGTAAACAGTTAATATCTACATTGATTTTGGGAATTCGGAGCTAAGATTTGGAACGTAGGTTGGGCTGATATGAGGCAATATATATAGCATAGTACTGTAGGCCCTACTATGTAATTAAAGGTGAAACGTAACTTTTTTGCCATACAATTTTGCCGAAATCTTTACCTTGCAGCTCTTGTTATCTTTAAAGACATTTATTGGACTGTTAACGACTTTATTTTGTCAGTAAAAATTGGGCCAATTAGTCAGTAAAAGTCAGTAATTTTGATGTTCTTAAAGGAATGCATGTTTCAAATTATCTAGTAGATTTGCTAACTATGTCTTTATAGTAACCCACAAAATCCTACAGATGAAGCTACAATATTCATATTTGGCTGTACTGTAGGCCTATAGTTAAACAAAAATTCGTCCCCGACACCCATCCCCTCCCTCCATGATCTTGTCTCTGCCTCACCTGCACTCACATCTCCCTACCATAGGATCCATGTAGACCTGTAGTAAATGATTAGATGGTCCTAAGTGATTAGCATTAAATTTGACATAATCCATGATTACTATCTCAATATAACTCGATCTAAAATGTAGAGGTTGCCATTATCAATGGTAATGATGCTAAGATAAGCTGCACGAAATTGTTGCAGGATAAGAGGGGTATACATTAATCTATTAGTGGCTGAATAGTTCTAATTCCTGAGTTTTATATATAATTCATTTGTAATCTTACTCAGTTTATTGAAACCTATGGTGAGTTTATAAGGGAATTATAAAGGTTGAATTATGAGAGACAGCTGATGAAATTGGACCTCTCAATTTTCTCATGGCCAGTCGGACCAGTGCTTTGGAAAAGTTCATGGCCCGACGCCATTTTTCATAGACTGGGTCCGTCGGACCAGCGGTTGTGTCGCACACTGTACCGGTACCTAAATTATTCAAATCAGTATATACTTTCAGCTATTTAAAACAAATATTTCATGTACTTTCCATCCCCTCCACCCTTCCAATAGCTTCCAATGAAAGATTGAAATCACTTGAACTTCACTCATTGAGAGGTACTGGCGGGTATATTTCTGTGTGGCCTGTTGGACATAGCCTGTCCTGACGTTTAAAAGCCCGGACTCTGGTCAATATATATATTATATTAATACAGTTATCGAAAGTTCGAATATATGTCTATATGTCTCAAAGGTTTCATCTATGTAAAACAAATATTTCGTGTAAATTTGAGTCTTTTCATCATAAGTAACTCTCAAAGCCACACTCCCGCAATGCTATAACACTGATGTGTGTATTGACTGGCGTCCCCCAATATACTTCGCTTTAGCGCCGATGGCGCCGCCACCTCTGACTCAGGACAGGCCTATATGAATCGAACCTTGCAATAATTACACAATATCACATATTCTAAGTTCATGTATAATCAAATCAACGGATATCCCATTAAATAAGCTTTCACTTAGTTGTAGGAGCAATTTTAAATCATTTCGTGGGTGAATTCTGTTACGTTCAGTGTCTGACTGACTGACAGCATCTTACGCAGTGAGCGATAATAGGAGTTTTTTCCTATTCTGAGCTTAAGAATGATATATCATTCAACGTGGCTCATAAGAGTTTATATTGAGTGATACTAGCCTATATATTAGCAAATTTCTCACGATTCCAACCATATTTGTTCATTTATTAACATGTTGATGTTCCTAACAGATAGAATTATGCACTGTCGTCTGTTGACAAGGCTTGCCTCCCATATCGTATAGGCTACAGCTGTTGCTGTCAGTGGGATTTGAGCTTAAAACTGTGTAATGATTAACCATCGACTGAATATAAATGCATGAACGTCTAATCTAAGCTTGTATTCAACCTCATATGACAGGATTATTGTGGAAAAGTGAATCGAATATTACAAATTGCCGAAACAGAAACAAACTGTACACTGACAGTAACAGCCATTCACTCACATTGAAGCCACTTCCGGTTCAATACTTTTTGTGATACAGAGGTTGAAATGGTTTGAAAAAGCTTTAATTATCCATTGTCTGACCAAAACAATTGCAGAAATCCTTTAATAAGACATGTATTAGGGTGCATATACGGTGATGAGTTTGAAAACGCATAAAATATTCAATAATTCACATGAAAACATTCGTACTGCCCTCTCGATGGGATCGCTAGGCCTAGTATAAGTTATGGCCAAAAGACATCACCACGGAGAATCACTTAAAAACGCTTAAAATCGCATTTTCGAAAGGAAATAATTATTTAAAACTCTAAGTATAACAAGTATAGAAGCTATCCGATCAATGATTATTTTCAAAAGTCTTCGAAACGTTCATACTTCAGAGTGTATTTCAATGATCTGGCCTGACGAGGGATATACGGTAGAAATCGATTCGCGCATGCGCATCAAAATTTGCTCTTCCGGTTGGTTAGTTCATGAGTCTGCCACTGGGTGTCTCTCCTCTCAAGCGATCATATTTTCAATGTTTTGACTGTCAATTCCTATATGTGAAATCAACGTATGTATTCTAATGCCTTGACCCGAGTTTAAGACACCGTTTTTTTCATTGGATGAGCATAGGTGACTATATAAGAACCTCAGGCATATAGATGTATTGGGTTGGTAGCAGTGGTGGGCTCTCCCAAGCACCACCACTCGGGATGACGCGGGTCACCACGGGCATCCTGAGAGCGAGAGGGAGTGGGAGAGGAAAAGGGAGAGGGAGAGTAGGCGAGATGGAGATGGAGGAGGGAGATGGAGTAGGAATGAGGAGGAGGGAGGAGGGAGGAGGAGGAGGAGCAGGTGAGGCGCCAGTCTGGAAATCAGGAATTTGAGCACGTAAATTGGGAGGTGAGGAGGGCTGGAGGAGGAGGCAGGGCAGGCCGGCAAGTGGCAGAATTGCTGGGACAAGGTCCGAGGGGCAAAGTAATAATAGTAGTTAGCTCATTCAAACGAGCTAACAAAAAAAACAAAAAAACAGACATAATGACAAGAGACACAATAATTAGTAAAGCAGTTATATAACTTCTGTACATGTGTCTCTTATACATGTATACATGTCTTTACCAAATATTATATGCGAATTCTACTGGTTAATATATGGTATGAATTAACTTCAGTTTAATACATGAGGGTTTCTATCAGTGAATACAAACAGGACGAATGACTCTTTCATCATTTCCACATTACTCCCTATATCGATACCTCACAATTGTCATGGGAATTCTCTGGAACTATGACTGTACAAACAACCCATATTTGTATACTGTGGTGGAGCCTGGGATTTCCAGTTAATATCGTCACATACATCAGAAGTGAACGACCACCATAACAGTGCAGTCAGTACCAGTAAAGGACAGGAATATTATTTATTTAATTAAAGTTATTTGAATCAAGACTGATCACATGTAAGTCTTTTTACACCAGGACAGATCATGTGAAGGATTCACCCAAGGATGGGACGGATATATTACAGCCAGAACATGCTATATGTATTAGCAGTCCTACAGACAATGCCAGTATTTCTACTGTCACTCCCGCTAGCAACAGGTAAGCTTACAATACCCTTAACTAGATGTTAATATTACTTGGAGCTAGAGGTACAGAGGAGGAGGAGGAGGAGGAGGAGGAGTAGAAGGAGTGAGAATAAGATATGAGAAGGTCGAGGGAATGTGAGACTGTGGAGGAGGAGACGGATAATGGAGGAGTTGGAGGAGGAGGAGGAGGAGGAGGAGGAATTAAGAGGAATAGCGGAGAAGCAGGGATAGGGGGAGAAGAAGATAGGGACTGCCATTATTTTTAACTATGTCCGACAACTGGTCATTTTCCAATTAAAAATGAACATGAAACTTAAACAATAATTTGCAATATATTATGGTGTATATTGTTCATTATTACACTCTAGAAAATCCACTCATGCGTTTGAAAAAGGTGGTATAGGTTTACTGGGATTTTATGAATACACTATATATGCCGTTGCACCCTTGCACCTCCCCCCTACTATGATATAGCAATCACAATTCATGTTTCATGTGCAGCAAATTGCAGCGACTTTCCCTGATCTACAATAACAATAATTATGCAAATAAATGGATAAATACAACTTGGACAGATCTTTTTTATTTTGTTTGGGGTGGGGGGGGGGGCAGGAGACAATAATATATACCTCAAGTGAAATGAAAATACTTCAATAACGAAAATACAACTTTCTATAAGATTCAACGTTGCTGGTGTATAGCTTTCAGAGTCTGTTTGGGTGACCAGGGAACTAATAATATTCTCTGGCCTTATTCCTCCTAGTATATCAAACCAAATTATTTTAGATTAATTTTCAACGCAGAAGAAATGTATGAACCAGTAAATAATATAAATATTATTGTAAGAGGCGGAAGGCAGGTATCATGAAAGTTTCACATAATCGTAACGAGAATAGGGTCATATCCAAGAAAATATGAGAGAGGGCAAGCTGATCGAAATGATTTTATTTTAAAGAGTAAGGTCTGAGTAGGAAATTAATGCAATGATGACCTGCATAAGGAATGGTTTTTTTTCATGTTTTAGTCTCAATATCTTGTAGAAAACCTATATTTTCTAGGATCAGAATGAATGATCGGGGAGGCTAGGTGGGAGGCGGCTGGCTGAGCTGCCAGCCAATCCAGGCTGAGGGGTGGGGCGGAGAATGAAGTACTTAAGGCCTATTATTAGAACTTCATTGTACAATGTACTTGTTTGTTGATAACTCAACTGTCGTTATTACAGAAGATGTGCTGTATACAAATACTAAATAAAAAAAAGGCTGAGAACCATTAAAATTGCACCTTTGCACCAAATCACAAATTGCTGTTGATTTCCTGACTCCAACAAACTCCACAACTTTACAATCTATTTGAGTAATAGCAGAGTGGTGTTGCATGTCTGTAACTGTAGTATTGGGATTTCCAGTTAATTTTCTGGCACAAGAAGGCCCTAATAATTATGGTGTTAGAACGCTAGAATTTTAATTCTAAAAAAAAATTTCAATATGGTAAATGTAGGGCTATAATAACCATATAGGTAGAGGCTAAAGTCTAAAATGAGTAATCGATGGCCAACCTCGTGACGTTGAAATAACAGTGTGCAACATAAGGCTGGGTTTCCATTGACGAGGATTTTTACCACGCGGCAACCCGCTAGGCGGCTTGCCGCTAAACTATTTTAAAACATGAGGAAAACGTGAGCGGATTTGACTCTCAACCCAGAGACCACTGGCTACCGCGCGGCAAGAGAAAAAAAATTGAGCAGTGAGCGATTTGTTTTACCGCGCGGCAACGACCCGCCTATGGAAAGGGCTCAATGCGACATAATGTAACCGTCAATTTATACGCAGGTATTATATCTAGTGTGACATAATGAAACTTTATTTATTCCGCATATGAAGCGGATAACCATTAACCATATTATCGATTGATACCCCAGTGACAAGGAATAAGCTGGGAAGAGTTGGATTTCTCCACTAAAATGAATTGTATAGTGCGTTCTTTATATATTCCTTACAAAACACAAAACACAATAGAAATCAAAACATTTAGTGAATGTTATATTTATGGTCACTATAAAACTCATTTAGATGAGTGAGTGAGTGAGTGAGTGAGTTTGGTTGCTTTACGCCCATATCAACACATTTGATATGGTTATATCAAGAGCGGGAGAGCAGTTGATGATCATACCCAGGAAATACATGTGATGGCCCCTAAAGTCAGTAAAATACACTAAAACAACGCTCATTTCAACACCAGATTTTGGTTTTGGTCTTTGCTAAACATTTTTTGGTCTTCACTGTTACAACTTGGCAGAGACCAACCGGCTCTCGCTTCCAAATTCACTAGATATCTATGTCGCACACTGAAATAATTCTTCTCAGTGTAAAAACAGCAACAACGGAAAATACCATCACACAACACGGAAATGTGGATATTTGATTAGGCTAACGACGACGGTAAAAAAATGGCCTTCCCTTGCCTTTCCAGCAGTTTGGGTGGTACCAGAACGCACAAAATACAATTAAATTTAAACAGCGTGAAGTCAACTCAGATAATCCTAACAGTAACATGCGTAATTTCTATGTCAATGGTCAACCAATCAACATTATCATGGCTGTGCCACGGATGTCAAAACAGAATGATTCGTTCAAATGGAAATCAATATCCGTGTTGCGTCCCAAAGTAGACATATGTACAAATGATGAAATCGGTACAGACTTTTCCTCTGTGGTACAAGCTATTTCACATACTACACATTCTTTTCGAACTGCTTACTTCCTATTTCCGGGAAGATTTTACTATTTCCAGAACAAAAAGTTCCATGTCAGTGTCGATTTTCCCATGTCAGCCTCCTTTTCCACTATTTCCCTTAGATATTCACCACAGAAAAGTATATCACTGCACCTTTTTCCTATTTCCCCTATATGAAAAGCCATGTCAGGCTGCTCTGACTCCTATGTCAAGATTTGGCCATCTTTTCTCATTGGTGTCCTCCCTGGTACAGCCCTTTTCTACCCATACCAAAGGAAACATGGGTAGACTTGTACAGCATGTTTATTTTTGTAATTCAGAATATATGAATTCATCTAATAAAATGTAATTTATAAACACCCAGCTGCAAATGGGGAAGCATTCATTTCATATCTATTATTAAAATAAATGTTCTTTCAAAACAAATGAAAAATACAAGTAGTTAGTTGGGTTAATGTGTGCTACATAAAATGGGATATAGGGGCTTGGGACTAGTCTACTTGAGGATCTTCTTCTGTTGCTTTTCCAACACACCACTGCATATCAATCCACCAGAAAATAGTCCCTTCTCACCTAGTACCTACTTTATAGCATTAAAAGTTGAATTTCTAAAAAGTGAATTGATAACTGCTGCTCATTTCTGACAATAAACAACAATTTACCTGCTTCATAAACAATGCCTATTTTAGAGCCCAGAACAAGGGAAATAGGTCACACACTTTGGATGCCAAGAGACAAGTGAGTGCTAGTGTAGCAGTGTTACATAACACACCCAAGCAGTCAAAGCTATGGCCACTAGTGCATATGTACTAATCACTGCTCTCCCCCTCCCTCTCCCCTCATGCAGATGTTGGTGTAGGAATACATCATAGTACATGGTGAGAAGAAGTGAGAATAGCATAAGACTGGATATTCGAAAAGGAAAAGGGATATTTGAAAAGGAAAAGGGATATTTGAAAAGGAAAAGGGATATTCGAAAAGGAAAACGATGTTCAAAAAGGAAAAACTCTTGGACTTTTCTTATGTCACATAAATATCCTTTCCGATTGGGGACAAAACATCCCGAGACATATTTTGAAAGATTTGTTCGCTCAAAAAAGTCCCCACGTGTTCCAGTTCGAAAGCTGATGAAACAGCGAGACATGCGATACTCGACCTTCGAGTGAATAGCCGACGAAAACTTAACAGAAATTGCGTTTCTACCCGTTCACTTTGTCTGGAAGAGAAACCTGTCCCTACCTGATAGTTGATCATCAATAATGATACCCCGATATGGGTGTCAATGAGGTGAATAGCAGAGTAATTTGACATTTTCAATCTGCCTGCGAGAGAACAGGTTTTCACCATTTGCAGCGGCGGCGATAACGTCTGGACGTCAAATGACGTCATCATAGGATCTCTTTACTCCTCCACTAGGGGAGAGTGGAATCTCGCGCGCAAAATTACTGCTGGATATTGAAGTACGTACTGTGGGTGGAGAAGTCCACGGTTCAATACCTTAGGAAAGTGCCTTAAAATGAAATATTACCTATTTCCAAATGGTTTTGCAGGCTAGCCTAGGTAGGGGGGCTATCATTATTTACCTCATAGGTGTGTGTGTGTGTCTCACCATCTTAAGTGATGAATCGGTTAAAAAAAAACATGCAGATCTATAAGAACTTGCACTGGCTAAAGTACCAAGAAATCCGCAAAATATCTTCTGCTACCACAACTTTTCCTCAATGAGTTCAGTGTTTCACATATCATTTCTATGGTGCCAAGGCACTCAACCGCATACAGTTTACACCACAAAACTGTTTATTATATTGTAGTAGGCATATGCCTAATGTTGAGTTATCAAGGGCCAAACTCGCATGCATGGACCTTGAATTATCTTACATTTTCGTAAGATTTGCTTTACAAATTATGTGTGTGTGGAATGTGTATTTGGTCAATGATGACGTTTGTTCATCACCAATAGCTAGCTGGGTGTTCTTTTTAATTCAACGGGTTTAGTAATTGGCCAACCAAGTTCTGTTTTAGTACTGTAACCATCCATAAGTCTTTAAATCATATCCTTGGTCCATTTGACTTTGGCTAAGTGAAATTATTAAGGTGTTGTAATCCCTAGAGCCTACACTTTTTTTAACGACTTAGCATTATTATAGGAATATTGCATTGAGGGGCTGCTGGCACATGAAGGCCCCAAATGTGGGTTATTAATCCTTTTAATCTTTAGTCTAGGTGAGTATGATATATGATAGGTTTGAGGGAATGGTTAATGATATTCCAAAATCTCCTAGGTGTAATTTCACCTTGTGTAGATCTAATAATATTATTATCTAATTCAAGTTACAAATTCTTGGTGATAAAGATAAGTCCCCCAAAGTGGGTGGACCAAATCCTCATGGAATAAATCTAACTTGAAATTAATGAATGAAAACAGCAAACGAGACCTGTTTGTGGCAGATTCAGCAAACAATATGAGAATATCCACAACAATGCAACCAAATATATTCACTATGTTTTCATTGGTTCTATTGATCTAATACAGTATGTCTATCAACTTAATGGGCACTGTTACTATACAAAGCAAAAGAAATATGACAAGGAAACTCGAAGTCGGCCTACCGTATATTGTATAGGAGAGAGTTAATGTGTATGTCTGCCAGCCCCTATCATGTATCTTTGATAGTGTCAACATATGTCAATAATGTAGTCAAATATAGATTCTTATCTACATTGAGAGTTATACGGCGGATGATAGCACAGGCTGGGCAGTATATGCCGACATTTTCAACCATAGCATATCCAATTAAATCGTCATCACCCGCTTGATTCCATATATCCATTTTTGGGACTATTTTTTTTAAGAAAATGTTATTTGTGTTCAGTCCTAGGTAAACCTAATATTCCCGGGATACAAAAATCAAAAAGGACAATTACAGATTTTCGTTTGATCAATATATCAACATATACTTCTGAAGTTTTAAATTATGATTTATGATTTATTTTTTCTGTAACATAACCCAAAGTTCAACTATGGGCCATTTCTAAATAGAATAGCATTATGCTATTTTTGACCAGGTTGTCCTACGCATCCCGGAGTAAAAAACGGAGAGGTAAGGATTACTGGCAAGGAGGATGACGTCACAGCTACCATTGTATGTGATCACGGATTCAGTTACGATCAGCAAAACCCAAGGCTTTGTAAAGCCAGAGAATGGACCAATATTTTAGGAAAATGCATTGGTAAAAATTATATTATATTATATTATATCATATTATATTATATCATTATCATATTGTACCGGGTTGTTGTTCTGCCTGACTGACTAGCGATCAAATTTGATTAAGTTAATAGTTATAGGTGTTTGTATTTTCCCATGATATTTAACCAGACTTTAATCAAATAGGGAAAACTGGATTATATCAATAGTTCATAAATTACGGTAGTTACATTCAGTAATAAGCCAAATTGATTTGTTTAATTGACTGATTATTCAATTGTATTCTTTAATAATATCACTACCACCATTCATTCATGTTTGGTACATTTCCCCCATTTTTTAATCAGACAAAAGCAACAAAATTATATAACTACATTATATTATTATATTAATATTTCAGCCAGCAAAGTATGTGTTTCTCCTGCCCCACCTGAAAACGGATATATTGAGCACAACAGTAATCAAGTCTTCAAAAGGGAAATGCATATCTTCTGTAACCATGGATACGTATACACAGGCCCTAGCATCATTCACTGTAACAGCGACAACACCTGGAGTGGAACAGTGGGCAACTGTACATGTATGTATGCCTACTCTAATGTGAGACCTGTAGGTGGAATGCCACAGCCTTGGGTTTGAATTCCTTTGTCATTTCACAACTATAATCATGTTTAAATGGTGAAATAAAAAATATTTCTTTTTCAACAAAATGTAACACGGAGATCAGCGTGTTCTCGAAGTGGTAACAAGCTGAGATATGATAAACATCTTCATTTATGTTTCCTGGAGTCCCAAATTTGACATGAAAAATAAGGCCTATCCCTATGATGACAGCCAGATAAAAAAGATTATTGGGGATACAAATAGAGTGTATAGTATTCATGAGTTTAGATTATACTTTACTGCCATGCCTTCAGTTTATTTTGCTTCACTCAATATGATTGTGTGCTGTTTCTATTTCAGATGTACAGTGCCCTGCGGTGAGCGTACCAAATGGATCAGTGAATGTGACTGGTTTCCACATGGGAGACGAGGGCTACATACAGTGTGATGAAGGCTACCATCTTACAGGCCAATCTACCATTAAGTGTCAGGAATCAGGGGCATGGGCCATTGCTGGCTATTGTGGAGGTAGGTGAAAGTTTCTCGAGGACAGAAAGTTGCTCTATTTATACGCTCTGAATGGTATAATAATAATAGAGGTGATAGGGAAAAAATCTGTCATCTATCATGGAGACGCCTGACTATAGGGATACTGAATAACACATTCATACTGATCTGTTATAATCAATTCTGATGGTAAGTACAGTTGAAATTATCCAATCACCAGAATGCAATTAAGACTTGTTTTATAGAAAAAAAAGATAAGTTCTGAGTCAGACCCCCCCCCATCAACTCTTTTGCTACTTTCAACTAGGCTCTCAGGGGGGTGAGCCTACTGAGTTAATCTATTATCATATCAATCTTGATTTATAGTGATGATATAGTAATTATCATAATTTATTGCTGGTAGAAATAAGATGTAAGGAGATACTGAGCCAAAGTGGTATTAGGACGAATGCTGTGTGATATAATCAGACAGGATCAACTAGGTTTATAATCTACATAATGCATACATTTATACATACATGTTTGTAATTAAGTTTGACCTTTGACTTGAATAATGATGTTTCAAGAGTAAAAAGTCAACTCAATTTAAAAAACTGATAATGAGTTTTATATTGTATTTTAGGGTCTACCACACCACACCTTGGTCTCATTCTTGTGGGAGTTGCGGCTTCCATTATACTTACTTCCATAATATCCCTCATTAGGTAAATAGGTTAATGAAAAAACATCACTAACAATATTACCAGATATAATGTCAATCATTTTGAGTATTACACATGTTTTGTAAATTATATTCAGAGAAGGATAGACTATTCAGAGAATTATATGTGTACTTAATTTAGTTGATGTTTTACATAATGCCTTGTTCTGTTAACCTGTTACAGTAATCATTATAGTCTTAAAAGTAAATATTATATAGTTACAGATTTATCAAGGTCAAACGGCAAAGTAAGTGGCCAGATCATCTGAACCGATAGATAGTAAAAAGCTTTAACTATGATTTTAATACAAAGAAACTGATCTGCATAAAATTCACTTTGATAGCAGTAGTAATTTAATTAGACTATTTGATGATTTTTAATTAGAAAAAGAGGTATTGGATGAATTTTATTTTGTCAAACGAAATTAATTCAAAATTAAACATCTAAAATTTCGCCCTATTTGAGGAATATTTTGTCCAACCTTTAGTTGTCAAATATGTGATTGGATGCATGAATTCACATTAAATAAATAATGATTGATAATGAAGTCAGATTAATGTAGATTAATGCTAATAATGTTACTATCATGCATAACCAGAATTCTAGAGAATTACAAATGAATGCAAATGGAATTTCAAATTCCCTTGTAGAAAATAATGACAGTTAAAATCAAACATTGCCCAAGTACATGATTCATTCAGAACAAATGTATTGTAGATTCATATAACACTTCATGGATCCCTTCACAATTTATGCATTCCATTAATTTAACACTAAATGGAATGCAGGTGTATTTAAGACTATCTTTGGAAATAGATGAATTTTAACAAATCTCTACTTCCCAGCACTTTAAAATTGTAGATGGAGAGCATGTTTTGTAATTAACTATAACGCAAATTGATGTATTTAAATCTATTGTTTTAGGGACAGATCAAGGGATACCACTTATCACACACTTCACTGCATCAACCACCTCTGTATCAACTATTGCTACCACTTCTCTCTCTTCTCCTCCTTCCCGTCCACCACCACCACCTCCCACCCTGCTGACACCACCAGCCCAAACAACAGCAAAACCAGCAGCACCACCTGCACAACCAACACCACAAACGCCCCCAACAGCACAAGCGGTACCACCAACATCTCCAATAGTAACACCCCCTACACCAACTGCACAACCTGCCCAATCAACACCACAACCACTCCCAATAACAACACCAGCGGTACTGACTACACCTACCACAGTAACCCCCACAACACCAACTACACCACCAACATCACCGTCAGTCACTGTGACAGCTGCAGATGTTCAGTCCACTGACTACAGCCAGCTCCTGTATGATGTAAACAGGCTGACAGTAGAGGAGTTACTCATCAACAGCAAGTGTCTCTCTGTTGGTGACATAATCATGCAAGGTCAGTTAAAGAGGTGTTTTCTAGGGAATACTAAGATTCAGCTTGCTTTAATATCCTAGAGCTCTATTATAATGATGTACAATGGTAATGTTCACTGGGTGACCACAACAAAAGTAAACAACAGACCAAATAGTCCAAAGCAAGCTTGTATGAACCATGTTAGCTGGCCATGAGCAAACAATTTTAAGAGGAATTTTCATTTAATGCAGCATGACATGATACTAACAGGTTTTCAATGAATTTGCTAGGATTATGTATGTAATGATATGTGTAACACTTATCGATGAACTTGTTGAAAGTTGATTCTATGAATAGCATATAGTTGAACTTTAATTGTGTTATTAGGAACAACAAGGTGTCTACACCATGGCACATTTAGGACCCAGAATCATCCTTCAGGCATCCATGTCACCCTTAAGTCTCTAAAAGGTGAGCTTTGTACATGACTACCTACACTATGTAACAAGGATGATTACTATGAACAATGTCATGAATAGGAGTATAGGCCTTTCAAGGGGATTAGACATATTTCTACTGTAACAAAGGCCCTAATGTAACACCTTTATCTCATACCTGTGTCCCTCCTTTTTTTCAAATGTACAATTTTTGATATGATAATTTTCATGAGATAACAATATTCAAGATCTCTGAACTGAAGAAGAATATTATTCTTTTTCAAGATGGGCTGAAATCCTCCCCTGATGACCTGAATACGTTCATGGATGAGGTAACAATGACTAAGGGCTTCACTCACCCATACCTTCTCCGACCACAAGGGATTGGTATAATAGATGACCAGCTGTATGTGGTCCTGCCTTATCTACAGAGGGGAACAGTCAAGGACTATGTGGACAACAATGTAATTATTCGCTGTTATTCAAATTTTTAGGAATTTTTTTAGGAATTGATATATGAGTTTAAGTTTGGTCGCAACTTATGCCAATTCATACATTAACACCCCTTGTTAACTTGTATTTTCTTAATATAATCTGCTTGCAACTTATTGGGTCCAATCTAATTGCTGCTGTGGTCAATTTATTACTGTGATTCCAAATCAGTGCAACTTGAATACTGATAAAACTCCTGGTCTTTTATACATAGCCCTTCAAGATGGATGTGACCTTGAAAATGCTGCGTGACATTGCCATGGGCATGGGCTACTTACACATACAGAAGATTGTGCACAGAGACCTGGCTGCAAGAACCTGCCTGTAAGTGGAACTTTATTCCATTCCATTCATGAGTTTATTCTGACTGGGGACTTTTATATCGATTCTGCTCATCACACTAACCTCATGTGTTGTAAACTCATAGCAATACATATCATAGGGCACATACGAGAGAGATCAAGTTATGAAAAAACTTATTCGATTTCAGTTATATGATTTCAATGACTTGTTACCTGTATATTCTCCTGTCTTAATGTGTTAGTATTATACAACTGTAGGAAAGAGGTCTAAATACAATGCCTTGGCATAGGTCACCGCATTTTTCCACTTAAAGATGAGTGACAATGTAACAATGAAACGGGAGAGTGGTGGGTTGGCCTAGCAGTCTACAGTTCTGGATCAGCTGAACGGCATGGATCCTAACTAGGGTCCAGACCACAATGTGTACTAGTCCCAGTAAAAAATGTGTTGAAAAAATAAATGATTTGGAGATTCACTATTTAAATTATTCCCCAGGCTTGATGACAACATGAATGTGTTGATTGGGGATTTTGGGTGTGTAAAGGACATCTACTCCAGTAATTATTATTCTGCTGATGGTACATCACCTGGCCTGCCTGTAAAGTGGTATCCTCCTGAGGTTCTTGAGAAAGGAAGATTTAGCCTGAAGTCGGATCTGGTAAGAAATATTTCACTAGAATGTAATTAATAGTTTTTTCAAATGTTTTTAGTGGCCCAATCTTTAAAGTTAATTACATATATGCCAAAACTATTATATTAGTTATACATAATACTATGGTAGCCTACTTATTTCATTGCTTTATAAACCAACCACCTATGTACTTAAATGAAAAAAATATTTTAATCAACTGATAATGTTTGATTTTATTCATATGAACCTGTTTTTTTTCAAATGAAAAGTGGTCCTATGGAGTGACAGCGTGGGAGATGTTCTCTCCAAGGAGGACACCTTATGAGTCTATTGATCCAGGAGAGATGTGGGACTACCTGGAGAACGGGGGAAGATTGGAACAGCCTAGACGCTGTCCTAATACTGTGTGAGTAATACTAATATATCATCTTTTTACTGTCCAAATACACACAACCGATTCATCGGTGCCCATATTTGGGTAGCCAAGGGGCGGTTGCTTGACCACGCCCATTCACGTCATCGACCAATCAGGTCGTTCCTGGGCGGCGCCTATGACGTAGCGCTACGAACATAAACATTAACATTCGTTCATCCAGCTCCGCACTGAGCGGTCAGGATATTTCAGAAAATTTTGCATTTCGCCGAGTTATTCGATAATTTTTCGATATGGGGAAATCAAAGTTGTGTACCAAGTGCGGTGAGACGCACGTAGCTCCTCTGAATGAAGATTGTACGAGTTCTCCGGCTGTTGTTGATATTAATCAACTTAATGGTAGGATCGGATCGTTGGAATCGATGATGCAGAACCTCATAACCTCATTGGAAGGAAAAAAGCTGGATTCTGTTTCGGCCGCGCCTACTAGTGGTTCCGGATCTTCCTCCA
The DNA here is from genome assembly GCA_942159475.1 of Sthenelais limicola. Taxonomy (NCBI): domain Eukaryota; kingdom Metazoa; phylum Annelida; class Polychaeta; order Phyllodocida; family Sigalionidae; genus Sthenelais; species Sthenelais limicola. The sequence continues at coordinate 108,200,339 of OW804099.1, forward strand.
CTATTAGTGATAATTCTGGGACAGTGATGTTTAACCATCGTGAACGGGATCCTAGTGTGGAAAGTTCTATCTACGAGGTGGGCGGAGCCCACCGTGTGCGCGGTCGTGCCAGAGACCGTACGAGGTCGAGATCACGGACACGCCCATTTGACCAGACAAGGGATCTGGAGAAAGGTGAAAGCATTGACTCTTTTGAAAATCTGCTGCTTCTTAACTTAAAACTTGTTAGTAAGCTGGTAACGGACGCTAGATCGTTAGATGAAATTCAGGGCGTTGTCAACCACTGCCTTACGATGTGCGAGAAGGCGGGGTCGCAGGTTTACACATTGAAGGCTAGCTTACTCTACGACCAGGCCGTAAGGGCGAGAGCCGATAAGGTGGGCTTGGCCGCCTTCCAAGATGTGCGCCAGGAGGAAGTTTTACGTTGCTATGCCTTCGAGAACTCCAAAAAGGTGTCTACGGTAAAGTCTACAAAATCCAAGAAAGATCGTGTGTGTTTCAAGTATAACAACCCAGGAGGTTGTTCGGTGAAAAACTGTGACTTCCCCCATAAATGTTCTAGCTGCGGATCATTCGACCACGGGGCCAAGGCTTGTTTGGGTGCGAAAGGCTCGAAATAGGATACGGAGGGTCGTGAATTCGCTAAGGTTTGTCTTGATGAGTGTTTTATTGAGGAAAATGTTGAATTTTCAGACTGTCATGTGGTTAATGGTGTATTAGCAGTAGAAAATCTGAGTCTTTGCGACTCGAACGTTTGTTTTGAATTTGACAACCTTGACCCGGAAGTGAACCCGGGTTGTGATGGAAACGACCCGTCCTTGAACTTTGACTGTAGTGTCATGGCCGACTGTGGTGACTTTGACAATGTTAATCGTGCTTCGCCAGTTGGATTATTCCCGATATCCTTGCCTTCTTGCTCCCAGGATTCGTTTTCACCACTTGAAGCTAAGTACAATGATATTAGGAAAATTATTGCTGACTTTGGTCGTGATGGTAGCGAAATGAACGACGATATTTTACTTTTTACATCCCCAAGTTCTAAGCGTGGTTCTTTCGTAAATGTTTATGCTGGCTGTGCTCGTGGTAAATGTCAATGTCGCCATGTTCTTGGGGGCAAGAGTACACAATTAAAACCTTGTCGTTTTGCATATTTATTGTTCAGTCTTAACCCTAGTAGTGTTACAACTTACATTGATGTTTTCTACGGTGTTTTAGAAGGTTTTGATGTAGTTGACACCAAGGTAGAACCGTATGACTGTGCGAATTATAAATCTATCCTTGAACCTGAAATTAAGTCCAAGATGGACGATATTGTTAACAAGGAACTCGATGAGGGTTTTATCTCAATTGCTGATGAACTTCCTACTTGTATCCATTCGCTTGGGGCTGTCCCAAAGGCTGATGGGGGCATTAGGCCCATAACAGATTGCAGCAGACCTTTGGGGCAGTCCGTAAATGAACATTGTAACAGCTTGGTACGCGAATTCTCTTTCAAATCAATTGATGATGCTATTAGTTTAATTGATGAAGGTGCCTTTATGGCTGTAGTCGACATTAAGTCAGCCTATAGGGCTGTCCCTATAAATCCGGACCACCGTCGATATTGTGGCTTTAGGTGGGATATTAGAGGTAAAAATGAACTGTTCGTGGATAACAGACTATGCTTTGGGCTGCGTACAGGCCCTTGTATTTTTAACAGCATCTCAAACTTCTTTGTAACATGTGTCTCTGAATTGTTTGAATTCCCTGTGGTTAACTTTCTGGATGATTTTTTTGTCGCGAGTGATTCTTATGAAACATGTTCTCATTACCGTGATGTTTTATTGTACTGTCTCCGCTTCATGGGTTTCCATGTGGCATGGAAAAAAGTAACCGCCCCCTCTTCTACATGTGTATATCTCGGATTCACCTTGGACACGAGAGAGATGACCCTATCCTTGCCCACAGGGAAAGTGAATAAGCTCACCAAGCTAATAGGAGAAGTGAAAGATGCTAGATTCATGACCAAGAAACAACTGGAGAAATTTTGTGGTTATGTATCTCACTGCTCTGCAGTGTTTCAAGGTGGAAGAACCTTTTGTAGACGGTTTTTCGATATGTACAAAATGATGCTTGTGAAAAAACTCCATGTTATGCCTATATCAGATGAAGCTAGGATGGACCTGAACTGGTGGGAGTCTTTTTCCAAATGTTTCAACGGTGTAGGTATGTTGAAAAAGGAAATGTTTCATCTCCCAATTGTTTCTGACTCCTCATCAAAGGGGTTTGCAGCCTTCATGGGAGCAGATTGGTTTGCTGGACCCTGGAACAATTGTGAATTACCTAGTTGCGTCAAGCATGAAGGCCATATATGCTCTGTTCCTATGGAAAATGATCTGGCTTCCAATATTAATATCCAGGAATTATTCCCCGTTTTGACTGGAATCAGACGGTGGGCCAGTGTTTTGAAGAACAAAAATGTGGTGTGTTTCATAGACAATACTCAGGTTATTGCTATGCTGAAGAATGGAACGAGCAGTAGCAAGCAGTGCATGCAATGGCTCTATGAGCTGTATTGGATTTGTTTCATTTTTAATATTTCTCTCACACCTAAATACATTAAAACTGACAATAATGTGGTGGCAGATATTCTATCTCGCCTGCCTTATTATAGTGCTGACGCCCCTGTCCCTGATATCTTATTATCTACAAATCTTTGCTGTATTAACACTGATTATTGTTTACTCCAGGGCTCAGCAAATGGACGGATAGAGTTATTCAACTCAGGGGTCTAGCCCTTGCCCCTTCAACAAAGCTTCAAAGGCTCAGACAATGGAAACTTTTCAAGTCCTTCTTGGATGAAAATTCATCGTCGCTAGTGCCTATAACGGTTCAGAAGCTATCTTCTTTCTGTGCCTATTTATCATCTGTCATGAGATATTCGTCAGTCTGTACTTATGTGGCTGGTGTGGTGGCTTATGCAAGACTGTTGGGGCTGGACTGCCCTCCTATGTCCCACCCAGCTATTAAATCAGTGCTTCGTGGGATAAAGAGTCTACCTGGAGCTGCTCCTACCCCTGCGCCTCCCATCAAGCCTTCAGACCTTATGAAAATGTACCCTTGCCTGGATTTGCAAGATGATTTGGACCTAATGTGTTGGTCTGCATTTGTGTTTTTATTCAGATCTCTATTAAGGGTTGGACATGTGGTTAGTTCCCCTCACATGCTGCTCCGTAAAAACATTTCCCTTGTACCAGGGGGGCTGGTCGTACATGTTGGTACTACCAAGACATCTACTTCCCCCTTTTCTATAATAATCAGAACTATTGCTAACAAACCCTTGTGTCCAGTATACTGGATACGCAAGCTGCTAGACCAGGATCTTCCTACCTCTTCACCCTTGTTCTCTTGCCACTCATACGGGCATTTAGGATATGACCAGTTCAATAATAAGCTTCGTGCTCTGTCTACTGCTGCTGGATTGAAGAATATCTTCTCGTCTCATTCATTTCGCCGGGGAGGAGCTTCGTACATGTCTTCCTTGGGCATCTCTATGGACAATATCAAGGTTAGAGGAAATTGGAGATCCTCTATTGTGTCTACTTATATTATACCCTCTCCTCAGGATCAAATGGAGTGCGAGAGTGTGGTGGGAAGGGCTTTGGATAGCCTTTCCTCTTGATGGTTCTCTTGTTTGGCCTTTTGCTGAATAAAACCCTGCTTTGCATGGTTTCAGGCCATTCCTGCGTTCACTTCTCTTATATATTAGCATCCGTCCGTCACCCAACATATACACAACCGATTCATCGGTGCCCATATTTGGGTAGCCAAGGGGCGGTTGCTTGACCACGCCCATTCACGTCATCGACCAATCAGGTCGTTCCTGGGCGGCGCCTATGACGTAGCGCTACGAACATAAACATTAACATTCGTTCATCCAGCTCCGCACTGAGCGCTCAGGATATTTCAGAAAATTTTTTCTTTTGATTGTCATATGTATTTGCTGAATAAAACCCTGCTTTGCATGGTTTCAGGCCATTCCTGCGTTCACTTCTCTTATATATTAGCATCCGTCCGTCACCCAACATATAATATAAATATATCGTCTGTTCACTTATCAAATTACAGTTGGCAAAAAAAGAAAGCTAAACTATATTGTTTCTGAAAGTTTCTGAAATTTACAAATCTATTTCATAGTTCCTGCCGGTTTTTGCTAACTAAGAGTTCTGTAAATACTAAACTTAGGTAACATACATGAAAATGGTTACTTTGAAATATTTTAGTCTTGTGTCAGTTAGTTGGTTATTTACATTGCAATCTTTTAAATTATCATGTATTATAGATTCAAGGGACTGCAGCTGTGCTGGGAGAAAGTACCAGAGATGAGGCCCACCTTCACTATAATTGTCAGAGCATTCAGAACCATGATCAAGCACATCCAGCTCCTGGAGCCTGTGGACCTGAGTGAATCACCACCTGAACCTGCTGGGGCAGCTGCACCATCCTACAGTTTCCCTCCTCTCCCGCCCTCACCTCCATCAACACCATCTCCACCGGGGTCACCCACCAGCCAATCAGCCCCAATGTTGGTATCCAATGTGATGTCAAGTGCAGGGCCTCTGCAATTCAACCCTTTTACTACCATAAGGCTGGCCTCTGCAGTTGCTCCAAATCCAGCTCATGTCTACTACAACATGCCGCCTGCTGCCCCAATATCACAGCCGACTGCACAAACTGCAGCTCATGTGTATTACAACATGCCTCAAGCTGCTACTGGTCTCACACAAGGAGCCCAGCCTCCACTGTCCACTCCAGCCCCACCAGTGTACTATAGCACAGCTGCACTGTTGAGTGCTGATGATGCCTGCACTACACCAGAACAACCTGTTGTCACTCCACATCACACATCACTGGATGCCACAACAACAACTGTGGGAAAAACAAGGCCTACAACAGCCAAAAGTAGTAGTTCTAAGGCAGAGGGGGTCTATCTTCATCCCATGAAAGCTAAAGCACAAGTGTCTCTGACCACAACCAAGCCAGCCAGAGGCAGCACCACTGCTTCATCGGTACGTTCTACACCAGTGAAGAAGATAAGGCCATCAGATCTTCTGTTTCTCACTAAAGATGGACTCCCATCCACAAAGGTTGTCCCACGTGAGAAGAAACTCTTGCCACCTGAGGTGTACATGAGCATGCAGGGAGAGAAGGCCAGAGAGCGGGAGGCCAGACAAGTGGCCATGCAGCCCTATGAGATCATGCTGCCTGACTTAACCCTTCCCATGACGGCTGTATTTGCTCAACCTACAGATGTGAACCTGCCACCCTTTGCACCACCGCCGCCTATACCCAGTGATGACTCCAGCTCAGGCTCATCATCAGACAATGCAACAAATGCCTGAATTAAACTAATGAAACATTTTCTATTGTTCCATGGCTGAAGTTTTTGGTAAATGTGTTATAAAGAGAAACATTCATATTCAGATGAGCTCTATAGTAATGACCGTCAAGATATGCTCCCATAATAAGTGCAAAGTGTTCTAAAAACTTTTCGTCAGCCATAAATGTTATGAGTGAGTGGCCGCAATTTTTTATTGCAGGAAAAGTACAGGAAGAGACCCTTAGAGGCCTCTAGAATAGGTACTTTTCTGCAAAATAAACTCAAGTCCAATACAAGTGCCATTTGGTATTTTAATACATATGCTTACAGACCTTATGAAGACAAGACATTGCTTTTGTGCAGAACTTCAAATGTAATAATCTAGAATATATGATAATTTATGGGTAATAATTTGGTCTTTTTACATGGCAATTTTTCTGTAACAGGTAGAAATCGCTTTTAATGCCCAGTCTACACATCTGTGAATTCAAAAACTGGTGTGAATCTGGCACTTGCGATCATTCACATTTGAAATCTTAGAATCCCTGTGTGAATCGGTGGTGGTGGAGACAACCAAATTTGTTTTTGATAATCGGGAAAAAAAGGAGAAAAAATGAATTCATAATCAATTCACTTCTTAACATACTTGAGACAATACGTCTTGGCATGTGATACGAAACAATCTCTTTGATTCATCAATAATTTGTGAAGATACACCTGTTCAAATATACCTGCAATCACCTACGAATTTTGGATATTTTCAATTTTCGCATGACCTCCTGCGTTGTTGTGGACAATAACATAAGTCTTCAAACTATCATGGCCAGACCTACACATATATGAATGCTTGCAGAAATATGTGCGATTCCATTTGAAATCACTTGAACAGATTTTTCACCTGCAATTTGAATTTTTCACCTGTGATCTAGCACACCTTGAAATCGCACATGAATTTGCATGTGTGTAGGACAATTCTAGCATTCATGATTAGTCATAGGATTCTGCGAGTCATCGCAGCTGTCCCTACACAGGTGCGATTGAGTTAAAAAGGTGAATGCGAATTTGTGTGAACTTGCACAAGTTGCCGCAAGGGTCAATTTGCATGGCAATTCGCAGGTCTGTAGACGGAGCATAAGACTCTGAAAGTACATGGCTTTAAAATATATTCCTTTTGACGATTCCCATTCAGTATAATGTGTACTGTTATGATAACAGTATAGCGTCCCTTCTAAATAACATTACATATGTGATGATGAGTGTCAATGCAGACCATTGGTGAGATTTATTTTTGATGTGACTTATTTGGTCTGCATGATTACTGATGCTTTGATAATCCAACATTACAAAGCAATGTTCACTTATGATGGTAATTTATATTTTGTTTTTGTTCTGTTTTTCTAATGAAAAGGCATTTACACTTCTGCACTTCTGCTATGGCAGTCTCTGGATCCCCTCTCTTCAGTCACATAGCTGGAAAACATACCATGGCTGCCTTGTATTGGTGGAAAACAAAATAATTAATTTTGACATTTCTGACAGCTGAAGTGATCAAATATAGGGCACTATACTGTATCACATGACTTAGTATCACTGTATCACATGTATGACTTATATATTCTGTGCTACAATGGAGTACGAAAATTTACAAGCCCTTCCGTCCACCTAGCCAATGTACCAAATGTGTGACTTGCTTATAATCAGGTTCTGAATCCCTGCATCTGAATCGCTGATCTTACATTTTCTAGCATACTTTCGGTAGAATCAGCAGTTTCAATGTTTCAATTCAATTCAATTCATAGATTCTTTTATTTTTGCAGATCTTGAGTTTACAAATGTACAGAGGTAATTCCATGTCTGATTACAGAAATAAGTCTAGTAATCAGTAGAAGTTTCAATAATAACAACAGTGAATTAAAATAAGATATGACAGTATAGTACTTGAATTTATGTGATGAGATGAATAATGGATTAACATTAACAGATGTTTCACATATATTTCACAGCCAAGTCACTCATGTTGGCATTTTCACACAGCAAGCTGTGACTTTCAAGCATTTTGTGGCTAGGTGAGACTTATTCAGGGGCAGTGTGATGTATTTGCTGGGCATGAGTGAGCTGAAAAACAGGCCTCAACAGGAGGCACTGGGGAACTGAAAATTGCCTAGTTGACTCATGGTGCAGCTTTTAATAAAACCTTATTTTAGATATGGTAGATTTCTAGGAAAACTTTATATTCTGTGATACATACTTCCAAGAAATGTTAAATATGAAAGGATTATTTTTCTTAATTTCATGTTGTGTACTTACAAGAAATATTTTAATCTTCTTCTTTTCATTTCAACAGCTGACAAAACTCTATATATCATTAATTTGTTATTATTTGTATCACAAATATTCAAACCATTGCTTGTGGGGGTCATATTTATATTCATATATCATCTTGTTGCATGTATAATGCCTGCAATGGACGCTATTAATCTATTTAGTCTCTCCCTAAGGTGGTTATAGACCCAGGGTTGTTCCTGTCAGTAACTAGAATAGTATAGTATAATTATAATGATTAATGACGGCAGGTGTCATATCTCAGGTTTGTGTTATTTATTGGATTCATGATCAAGAATTTGTAAAATGTTATTGCTTAAAGGCTGAGATCCACTGGCCGGCTACTACTCCTTTGCTACTCCTATGCTACTTTGACAGTCTATTTCTCCCGCTTGTTTAGAAACAGAAGCAATCAATTAAAAGTAACTGGAATGGGTGCTACTGGGACATAACTTCCACTGCTACTTATAACGCTACTCAGAAATGTGAGCAGACAACATTTTATTTTCACATTGAAAAGAACGCATGAAGTTACATGAGGCATAATGTAGAGTAGTGCCATTGCCCCGCTTCAGCTCCCGCTATTTTTTGTTATGTTGGCTACAAAGTCGAGGCCGTTATATATCAAACATGTTTGATAGAATCTGGAGAACTCTACGCTTCAAAAATCAGCCAAAACACGCAGGAAGTAGCATGGCTATGTAGCAGGAGCCGATAGCACCCATCCCCGTTACTCTCTGGCTACTGCTCCCAGTTATTTAATCAAGAAGAGGGAGCAGAAGCGGGAGCAGAAGCGGGAGCAGAAGCGGGAGCAGAAGCGGGAGCAGAAGCGGGAGCAGAAGTGGGAGAAGTAACCAGCCAGTGGAACCCAGCTTCAATGCTGCATTCTCAGTTAACATTGGTAAAGAACTGTACATTCCCTACTTCTTGTTTCGTTCTCTTCCAACCACTTTATAAGTTACAGTTAAAGTTGTTTAACCATGATTTGGGAGCATCTTGCTAAAGGGCTTCTAAAATGAATTCATTTGTATTTGGATGACCTTTATGTATTATCGCTCAGAGGTGGTAGGTGCTTAAAATTGATTTGTTGTGATTAGACTTCTATTGTTGTTGTAACGTTTTTATTGATCAATTAGGTACATCTCAATGTTGCCATGTAGTTTTGTCTGTATCCTTGATGATTCTTAAGTATTAATACTTTTCGTTACATAGTCAAAGATTGGGTTTTTTTTAAAAAGTTACTATTTATGCAATATGTGGTAGCATTAGACATCAGCATACTATTAAGTATATATTTTATAATATGGTATATTATATTATCTGAGGTATTAATTTTTATACAGACTTCGTTGGGTTCTCTTTACATTTCTTAGATTTAATTTAGACATGAATTATACATTTGTCATGGTGTTAGTACATAGCATTCCTGCTAGCCCCTAGGTTCCCCAATGTAACATTTATTATGATTTGATTCTGCTGTTAGATTCTTGTGTAAACATACAACAGGAGAATATTGATGCAGTCAGTTGTATAACTCATTATTTGAATGAATTTGGTAAGATTTGTTCAATCATAATAATATAATTGAGAATGCAGCTTTAGTATATGGGTCAGATTTTCAGAAAATGTACAATTCAACTTCTCAAATCCTCTCAAATAACACAATTTTCATACGAAAATAAAGATCAGAATACAGTTCAACCTAACCAAATAGATTGCTAGAATCAATGCAATGCCAAATATACCCGAATTTACCTAGTATTGACCAAATTGCAGCCTAATTTAGCAGATTTTACCCAAATGTGTACAGCTTACAATTGTAGATTTTCAGAAAATCTGACCCATATATTTGCTTAGTAATTTTATATGATTGAAATATTCTATGAAATTTAAATGACAAAGATATGAACAAGCATTTATTAGACATGATTTTACCGTGTAGCTGTCAAGTCTAGCATGATAAGGAATATATGTATGAGATAAAATTGATAAGGCCTCAGTACAATACCAGTATTATAGGCCAGGACAAATAGACTTGCATGAGGTGTATCATAACATTCTATGTAGGTGAGATATTATATCGGTTAGGTTGTAAGAATATTGTATAACTTTCAGTGTACCATGTTATCACTAGTTTTTTTCTAAATGTTAAACACTAACATGACAATGCCTGTTTGTAAGGCATATATATCGTCCAATTTAATATCATTTTTAGAAAAAAATTGGATTATCTAGGCTAGATATTAAATCGGTTAGGTTATAAGAATATTATATGATTTTCAGTGTACTAAGTTATGACACTAACATGACAATGCCTCTTCATAAAACAAATATCATCCTATTTAATATCATTTTAAAAGATTAAAATATTTTACAACTTATCAGCGGCACAGTATATGTGTTGTGTTTCAAAGAAATGAGACACAAGTCCCAATAATGATATTTTACAAAGTGTTTATTTTACAAGATCACTTCATTGAAATGTTCTATATATCCTTCCGTTTTAATGGTCCTCATATGAAATATATTTAGTTACTTTAGTGGTTATTGGCCCCAAAAAATATTTTCATTTCAAAAAAGAAACTATCAAATTTCAAATCTACGAATACTTATTAGATTATTAGACTCTTTACTATCATTGGAACCCACATGATCCCATCTTTTCAAATATGATGATTTTTTTCTACTTATGACTCAGTTTCACGAAACACATCACATAATTATGTGACATAGATGTATATGAAGGCTGAAGGACACTGCATGAAGTCTAAGAGTATCTAATATCACTGTACCAATAATGTCAGGTGTAGGTGTTAATTGGTTATGTAACATTGAGTATTGATTATGAATTATGAATTATGAATGTAACCATATATTATATAAATCATGTTGCACCAATGCCTCGTCAGTGAGGGTTAATAATGAATACGAACAAGACAAACAACTCTCTCTTCATTTCTGCATTACCCCCTATATTGATACCTCACAATAAAACACCCGGACTATAACAGAGGGACTACATGATATGCATAATATTTAAGTCATGAAATTTACAGTTGGATCTAACAGTGAATATATAGAAAAAAATTAAATAATGAAAGAAAGTGTGTCTATTGTTAACCTCATGAAGTTTGATTAATTCATGGAGGTCATGGTATACCTTATGTAACATAAACAAATATAAAAACAAACTTAAAGCTGCACTGCCAGTTAGTGTCAAAAAGAAATATTTTCCTCATTTTCTTACAATCAATTCCAGTCAGTAACATTCATTTGACCAAAATATGAGGACACGCCCAAATCCTTTCCTATGAAGACTTCCCTCATTATCGCTCACTGGCGAATGTTCTCACAAAACAGTTTGTATTTCAAATTCTTCTATAAATATGTAACAGCAGCTAAATATTGATAAAATCAGTCAAAGAGGCCATGACATTAGTGAATTTGATTTTCTTTGTCATAATAGCTGAAATTGCAGTTTTAATAATGAAAGAATATATTGGAATAGGATAATTGGAATCCTCAGGCTGGCTATTATTGGCAAAATTTCCTGTGATCCCCATGTGCCAAGCTTTTAGCTAAGAATCATTTGTATTTTTTTGATCAACCAGATGACATGTACCCTTAATGATAACAATAAAATATAATTCCCAAATAAGATTTCTTTTTATTTCACCTTTAAATGTGCCACCTGCATAGAAATACACAGTTTATATACGTTAGGCCCAAACAACTTAGATCCAAATGATGATAGGGCCCACTTTAACTCATTTTCAGATGTTATGGCCTACCCACCTTCAGACGTTGGGGCCCAAACCTTGGACCTTAGGGCCCATCCACCTTTCGACGTTTGTAAACTTTAATATACTTTGTGTAAGGTTTAGTGGTAAGGTGGGTGGGCCCTAACGTCTGGACTAACATCCAAAGTTTCTGGGCCCAAGCGTCTGGGCCCTAGTGTCGTTCAGCCCTAACATCTTGAGCCCAAATGCACAATCGTGTTACATAATAGTTATCTATTACATTATAATATCTTTAAAAGCGCAATGTATTGCGGGATATGATGGGCTTCATATGAAACACAGATTTTGTCATTTCTCACTTATAATTACTTCATAAAACTGCTTTAATGTGGTAAGTCTACTTAGTCCATTAATTCTCGTTTATTTATTATGCGGAGTACGAGTTTGTTTATCAGTCCTGAGCTGACATGAATAATCCATCCATGAATAGATATGTAGGAATATGATACAGCACTGAAGTGGAGCATATAGCATACTTACTTCATTACTATCTGTGTGATATATCTAAAACATATCTATCCATGTCAATCTGCTTACAGCTCCCGCTCCCATGCTCCTTTCCTCACTGACTCATCCCTGTTCCACATTTTCATTCAGCCATTTCTCTCAGTTTTAAGAACAGGTAGAACTAATGATAAAAACTAAGATTAGCAAAATATAAACCCTCAGGAAATACTTTGCATTGCTTCCCATTCTTTCCATGAAATGTTTTGTGACTGAATTGGTACCCAGATATATAAAATCCACTTACATCAATTTGATGGACGTATCGGTTTGATCAAAATAGATATTTGCGAATCTTTTTTCCGACCCTTCCTTAATGATGGCCAATATGAGAAAGACCAGCCGTGTCTTTCACCAACTAACTCATTGATTTTCAGATAAGGTCTGTATATCACTTGATAAACTGTGGAAAAGTAAATATTGATATCAGTTGTTCACCACTTCAATTCAATTCACTGTCACTGGCGAGCGTAGGCTTTTATAATCTAGGGCATCATTCTATATAAGATCTACTATATGACTAGATGGTACAATTAATTATATTCACTTATTCTAACTGGGTATGTTTTTTCAAGTGTGCTATTTTGCCAAAATACTGCATTGTCGTCGATATCTTCTTTAATAATTCATGAAAAATCATGATCTTAGTGCCATTTGATTCGGCTCACACAACCCGTTCATTCCAAATATACTTTAATAAACTTTTGATTAATATTTAAACCTAAAAAATGTCAAAAATGCATTTTTTCCTCATTTTTCCAATGAAATAAATATTAACCAGGATATCAAACATGTAGCATATGTTCTAGACATTAATCATTCACATTATCGCATACGGAAGGACTAAGAGTGAAAACTTGGCTGTTTTGGGTATATTTTATTTTGATAAAATATAAATTGGTAAAAGTTTTATTTGAATTTGTAAAATTGAAATAATGATGAAGAGGTAAAATGATAAATAAATTTGGTGTTAAGATATATATAACCCCAATTGAGTGAGGTGATAAGTGAAATGAAAATTGAGAGATGATGATAGGATGTGGGTGGGTGGGCGATTTGTTTGAAAGTTATGAGTAGAGTGAGGTAGGGGAGCGGGAGAGGTATGTTTATATATGGTATGATGGGCAGGTAAGTAGGGTATTGGTTGATAGGTGGGGTATAAGGTGTGTATGTCCCCCTTGCGACAATGAAGCGGCCTAACACCTTTAGTGTGATGCCAGCCACATTATCGCATACGGAAGGACTAAGAGTGAAAACTTGGCTGTTTTGGGTATATTTTATTTTGATAAAATATAAATTGGTAAAAGTTTTATTTGAATTTGTAAAATTGAAATAATGATGAAGAGGTAAAATGATAAATAAATTTGGTGTTAAGATATATATAACCCAAGAAGAGCCAAATTTGTAAAGGGTGGGATGAGGTGGGAGATGAAATTTATTTGGGAATTAATGATTTTATGAGTTTCTGGTTTACAACAGATGGGTTTGTGTAGACGTAGGTCTTATAGGCAGCACTCTTCCATCCTGCGAAGTTCTGGATTTGCGTATCTGAGCACCCAGCGAGGTGCGCAGTTGTTGCTGCCATTTTCCGTATACTGTGGAGTGAGTGCTGCTTTGGATCAAGGCCGACCTGCTGGACAGCCTGGGACCATTTCTTGTTAATGTAGGTGACTGGAACCGGAGTGCCAGTGCTTGGGAACATCGCGAATGGCTGGTACGGTGCTGTAGTGGGGTGAGCAGCATACATGGCGCCCACTGCTGTTACTACGCAGAACTGGCTATGTTCAGCTCTGTCCAGAGTCACTGTGCGGCGGTCGTATGTACTATAGCTCGAACCACTAAATAAGGCCCATAAACATTATGTTTCCAGACATCTCTCCAATTGAACCCTGATAGCTTTTTATTTTTTTATACGAGTTCTGAACAAGTATATATATTATCAGAGCTTACAATGTGGGGAAGGGTTTGGTACAACTGTCACTTTTTAGAAATTATGTTTGATGGTCAAGTTGCCATGGCAACTGTTTCTGAAAAATTTTGAAATTGTAAAAACATAAGGACCTTGTGGCAATCAAATCTCTCTCATTTGATGAAAAATAGATGAAAACTAATTTTATCTCTGCAAGTTGTGATGAACAAATTTCCGCATCTGATGATATATCACATGTGTGATTCCGATATTGTCCCAAGGAATAAAAACAGTAGGAGTCGAGCAACAAAATGGTAAAAAATGACCAATTTTGGCCTGGTTTGGGGAGACATCGAAGATAAGGAAACATCTTGTCTTTAATCAGAATGATAGACCTCCCAGATTATTTCATAAGGCTGATGTCCAAATTCCATTGATGATATGATGTATTGTAGATATTGAATTTTCAAAAAATTAGCTCTAAGAAGAAATGAAATGAAATTTAACTATTGTAAATTCAATTGGAATACTAGTTAAAAGGCAAATATAGCCCAAAATATGGCCCGAGTGATGACATTACCAAATAAGGGAGCATAGTTAGGCTTAGTTGGTCGCCATGGTTACATCAGTGATTTTAATCAAGAAAAACAATTCAAATCTCAAGTATGGCTCTAAAATTATAAGTATACCAAATTATAAGTTACACATTCTAGATTAAAGCACTGAATTTTATATTTCTATAAGTGTCCACGTCATGGGCCTTATTTAGTGCAATTACCTATAGCCATATTCTTTGCTGATTTTATGTGGACCGTAATATTGTCTTTATTAATTTTTACATCGGCCCTTGTGAGATGTATGGCTGCATCGAACTTGGAGATCTGTGGGGGTACTACCTCTGATTGTCTGAGAGCTGCGTAATAAAGGACTAGTAATACCGCTTTGAAAACTTTTCCCATGTGGTCTGGTTGGATGTTGAGAATTATGCTTCTAAACTGATCTATCTCGACTGGGAGCTTAATTCTGGGGACGTATTCTTTATTATTCACTATGGCCTTCATGGCCCACTTTATACGAGGGTGATCAAGAGGTTGTGTAGGAATATTTCTCTTAGTGAAGAAGGTTCGAATGTGTGACAAATTATTCTGGATGGTTTTTGGAGAGGGGACATGCTTTGATAGATATTGGATATATGCGCATATATCTACATATGTACAAGATTCGATAGACATTTCTGCTTCCCTGGCGAAAGCCACAAACGTCTTCGTGGCCGATAGATAGTTGGCCCTAGTTCCCTTCGCCCAGGCCCGTTCTTGCGTGGTTTGTGCCTCGTGCACCAGTTTGGACAGGCGAGGAGCTGAAATGGATTAAGTGCTTGTTAAGATTCCATTCGTTCATAACAGGGTTGGTCAGTTCAATACTATAGTCTCTTATGAAACCATCTACCATCTTGCTGTATGACTGTCCGAGGTGAGCCCTACTCAGACAGTCAGCGAGGACATTATGGGAGCCTTCAATATGCTGGAATGTAAGCTGGACGTCATATTTGGCTTGTACTAGCCATGCAGCTCGTGCTGCGGCAAGGATTACATTGTTTTTACCTCTACCTGAATTTAATGTGCACACGGTGGCCCAGTTATCACACAACACCAATATATGCGCCCCTTTATCCTTTTCCCCGAGGAAGGTCTCAAGAGCTACAGCCAAGTTTAGTGCCTCAATTTCCGATATGTTTTCGGCCCTCTCATCGATGTTACATATCTGTAGTGCATAGGCTAGTTTTCCATCCGATCCGCCTATACCCGTGAGACATGCGTCTACAACAATTGTCCTGGAAATGGGGACGGCAGGGATTAGTGACCGCCCATTCCAGGTAGAACAGAAGTTGACAAACCATTGTAGGTCTAATAGCATTTCATGACTAACTTTGATACTACCCTGTTTACACATACGTAATCCGTCAAGTAGCCGTGATATGAATAGTCTAGCAGGGCGAACACACTTCCCTATATACACCAGGGAACCGATCAATGATTGCAGGGAGCGTTTAGAAATGAAAGGTTTGCCGCGAACACTATCAATACATTGCAGCACCTCACCGATTTTTACCTCTGGTATGGATATGCGCATTTCAGCAGTGGAGAAGTTGATTCCCAGCCAAGTGATTTCTCGTGCCGGGCCCATGGTTTTCTCCTTGGCCTCGGGCAGTCCCAATTCCTGCAAAAGATTAGAGATTATATCATACGCCTTGCTGGCGTCTTCCTTGTTTTCACATATGTATGCAATGTCATCAATGTACATGTGACATCGAACTCCTTTCTGTCTGAGTATATGAACAATGCTATTCGCTACCGTTTGCATAAAGAAAGATGAGGCACGACTGCCGAACGGCATAGTGGTGTCACAATAATACATGTCATTCCATTTTAGACACAGCAGCCCCCAGTCGAGCGGGTCGCTGTGAAAATTGTGGTAGGCTCTTGATATATCCACCACACCCATATAGGCCCCCGAACCCATTGTCTGAATGTCGGCTACTAGGTCCTCCGTAGTGGGAAGGCTATGGTCCTGAACCTTCCCCCAAATGGCGTTCTTTCGTACATACTTATTAATGGACAGATTATCAGGGAAGGTTAGGTCTGTGATAACCCTTCTTTTGCCTTCCTCTTTCTTAGGCCTTGACATGAGAGGGGCACAATGCAGCCATGGGGTGAACGGGGGGTCTATGAAGGGACCCATTAGGTCACCGCATTCTACCTCTTTGCAGATAAATTTATCAATTTGTTCGGGGTATGCGTCAGCGCAGGGGTGGTTATTTTCAGTTTTATCAAGGTGAGAAACTGGGCCTAAATATCCGATTGGAAAACCAAAGGTAATGAAGTCGAGTATTTGATTTCCTCCCTCGATGTTCTTTAGATACTTGTCCCACGCCCCTATGTTGAGATTCGTAGGGAGAGGGACACGAGCTCCGAGACAATTAGGTAAGCCGGTTTCTCGCACTTTATCATAAGCTTTTGATAGTTCATTTGTGTCGGGGAAATTTGAGTTAGGCCAGAAATGTTTCCTGTGTTCCATAAGTGCATATGGAGAGACATCGATTTCATTACAGTTAGATTCATGTTGGCATACTTTAAGGACTTTATCAAAGTAGCTATTCATACCTGTACCGAGTTGTTGTCTCTCCAGATTCGCACCCAGGTTAACAGATGCATCCAAGCCGTCCTCACCGTCCTCGTGTTCAGGCCGTTCGTGTGACGGGCAACCAGGGCCGGGCTGGCCGCCCTCTACCCGTTTTTTGGCGTGTATGTGGCGGTGGTGTTGGCCCGCTGTCCTGCCTGGCCTTGCCCTCCTTGTCCGGCTGCATTCTGGCGCCTAATACACTTAGAGAAACTATGGGTACACACTTTACCAACTCCGTCACAGTAAGAGCATATATGCAACATTTTAATACCATTTTCCACGTGAGAGTCACTATGAGAGCACTGACTCTTATTGACATTGTTATAGGCACGACAAATGACTTCATTACCAGCACTTGCACCACTGGCACCACTATCCCTGCGTGAATTCCCATTAGAGCTTTGCTGTGTATTACAACTATTGAGACCTCCCCCGTTTGTAAAGGAGATACGAATTCTGTGCTGATATATCTTATGGTCGTCTTCCCATGTGATATTACCCGATTCAATTTGGTCCCAGATAAATTGGCTCCACCTTCTAACTTGGGGCCATGGTCTTTCCAGGGCGTCCTGGGATACATCTGTGATATGCTGTAATATACTGTCATACTGATGGGGCTTATAGGCTCGTCTATCTTGTAATAGGCACAGGCTAGCGTTTACATATTGTGCTTGAGACAATTGGGTTCTAGCTTCTACTTTCTGGCGGACCGATTTTTCGCCGTCTCGGTCTGCATACATGTAAGGTTTGGCCAGGATTCGATTTGAGTGAATAGATTGAATCATATTAGCCTTACCGTAGAAACCCTTTGCTAGGCGTTCCCTGTCCATTTCCCTCTCATAATATTCGTCAGACTCGAGGCGCCGACGTAAAACCTCAGGTGGGGCGAAGTCAAAGTCCCGCTCGGACTCCCGGTCATAGTACCGGCTGGTCCGTCTGTGCTGAGGCGGCGACCTGTCGTCTTGAGGCGTGGAGGTTTGACCGGTTCTGGTTGGACCAGTTGCACCTTCTCTCGACCCGTCCGGGTTGGGGCCTTGCTGCTGAGCCATGGCGGTTGCCACCAAAGCCTTGAGTTGTTCAGTGACGACTGACAATTCCTGTCTCACTTCTGACATTTCAGTGGAGACCGCACCAATCTTCCCGTCCAATTCTTTCATAGACAGGCGCCCAGCGGAGGGAGTCTGGCTAGCAGACCTTCGTCCAGAACCTCTCGGCATTTTCACAGGTGATAAATGAAATGGAATGCTTGTAAAAGGGTGCGTAGTGAATGCTAGCACCAGGTAAACTCACTCAGGACCAGCGCATATAAGTTCCCGCTTGCGTGAATCCCCAGTGGCTGGTATGCACTAGGTAGTTAACAAGACGAGAGAATGCCAAAAATATATGTATCGTAGGCTATAGGCGTGACCTAAGCCGTCCGATTTGTTTGAAAGTTATGAGTAGAGTGAGGTAGGGGAGCGGGAGAGGTATGTTTATATATGGTATGATGGGCAGGTAAGTAGGGTATTGGTTGATAGGTGGGGTATAAGGTGTGTATGTCCCCCTTGCGACAATGAAGCGGCCTAACACCTTTAGTGTGATGCCAGCCACATTAATTTGCTCCTATTGGATAGTCCTGTATCTAAAGTGTCTCCCCCAATTTTTTTTTACTTAATATTAATGAACCACCTCACACCGGATCAATTTAAATAATTCCAACCATAAATCTCACGTAGGATGACCCGTTTTTATACCCAGTCGCAATGATAGTTATATTTCTTGAAAAATCATGAAATCACCCTAATATACCCTTGTATATGTACTTCATCCTGTACTAAAATTTAAATGTTCTAGTTTGTAAACTTTTGCCTGTACATTACCTTAATGTCCAAAACTCGTTTTTCCAACAAGAAGGGACCTCATACGTGAGTAATTCATAATTAGTGATAATTATTCCAGTAGTAAATGAAAAGTATTCTTACAGCCATCCTCTTATCCCAATAGCCCCTACATTGACACAACCATCTTTTCATTTTAAAAAATCTACCTATTATCCACAGAAATGCCAATCTAGCTAAATATTTAATATTCTCACGTACAAGTCCCAACAAAATATAAAGGTATATTCACTGCAAATATTACATTGCAGACACAATTTCGATATGATATGATTACTTGAAGTGTTTGGAATCCATTTAAAACTATTTGCAGTTATTGATACCTTATGACCGGCACTGGTCAAATTTGATCTGCTTCATCTCTTGAGGTATTATGGTGGAAATAATAAATCTCACGTAAGAGGTCCCTGTTAGAATTTAGCAGAATAAAAGCCCTGGTCCTCTACCAAACTATAATGTTTCATTTGTTTTAAATGTTTTTCTAATATTAAGACACATGTATAATCTATATTATATTGATTCCACTTGCGGAGAACATCTAGTTTTGATCCTTTTTGCTGATAAATAATAATTCTCACGTACAATGTCCTTACTGGCAGGTAGCATAATGAGGCCATTTTGCTCTATCAAACTATATTTTACTGTTGTTGGAAATAGATTTCTGACGCATAGGGACCTTTACATTTTATGTTAGATCGATTCCACTTGCGTAAAAATATATTTTGGGTTTATTTTCCAGAAAAGAGGTAATTCTCACGTAAGAGGTCCCTATTTTTAAGTAGCAAATGAGGCATTATTCACTTCCAAACTATGTTGCATTGTTATTTCGAATGCATTCTAAGCATTGGACACATGTGCATTATATAATTAGATCGATTCCACCTGAGGAGAAATATATTTTCGGTCAATTCAGAAGAAAAATCATAATTCTCACGTAAGAGGTCCCTTATGTTAGTGAGCATAATAAGGCCATTTTTTTCCATCAAACTACATTTTACTGTCATTTTAAATGGATATCCAACACATAGATGTCTGTACATTATACATTAGATCGATTACACTTGGGCAAAAATATAATTTGGGTTTATCTTCCAGAAAAGAGGTAAATCTCACGTAAGAGGTCCCTATTTTGAAGTAGAGTATTAGGTCTTTCTTCATTATCAAACTATGTTGTATTGTTGTTTTAAATGAATTCTCAGCTTTGAACACATATATACATTATACAAGATTGATTTCACTTGGGAAAAAACATAATCTGTAGTTTGATAGAGTAAAAAGGCCTCATTATACTTCCTGCCAGTAGGGACATTGTACGTGAGATTTATCACTTTTATTCAAAATGGACCATAAATATTTGTTTTTGCAAGTGAAATCGATTTGATATATAATATGTATGTGGCCAAAGCTAACAATTCATTCAAAACTTCCATATAACATAGTTTGATGTTGAAGAAATGCCTAATATGCCATTTCGAAATAGGGACCTTGTACGTGAGATTTATCACTTTTCTAGAAAACAAACCAAACTTATATTTTTTACCCAAGTGGAATGAATCTAATATGTGATGTACATGTGTTTAAGAGCCAGAGATCCATTTAAAACAACAGTAAAATGTAGTTTATTAGAGCAAATTGGCCTTATTATACTACCTGCCAGTAGGGACCTCTTACGTGAGAATTATCTCTTTTCTACAAATTTAACCATAATATATGTTTTAAGTGGATTTAAGAGCCTTAGACATGCATCTGTTTCATATTAGATCATTTTCACTTGGGTAAGTTATTTGTTTTGAGTTCATTTTTGGTTCATTTTGTAGGATAGTGATTTTTCTCATGATGTGGTATTTGATATTTTCCAAAATACTGTAAAAAATGGTAAATTCGCATATTTCCTCACTTTATTTGCTTGATTAACATGAGATGACGGAACTTTAGCCTTTCAAGTGATATTAGAGTTGCAAAAGATGCAAAAACCAGACTATTAGCATACAAAAATACAAGTTGGAAATTTTAGGTGAAATTCTCACGTAAGAGGTCCCTATTTAAAGTAGTTTCTCCATAGCCTGATGAAGCGCATGGACATTTCATACCCGAAATAATATCTTCAAGTGATGGTAATAGATGTCAGGAAGTGCGTTTGTAATAATGGAACAGAAACTATGCATAATAAGTCCGTGAGGATATTTGTAAAGGAAGTGATGAAATAAATCATGAAATTGATGTAAAAATCAATAAAAACCGATTTTTATGTATTATTGCCATTCTGCACAGGTATTGTGTAGAGTTTCCAAAATCTAGGATCCCATGATAAGTGGCATAAATAATAAATAACCAATTTTCCTCACATTTTGGTCAATAATTTTGATTAGAATCAGGAGTTAATGTTTTTCCAACTTAAAGAGGGACATGGTACGTGAGAATTTCAGGGAGGTCATTTTTAATGGGCTATGAAGAGCCCAACCACTGGTCGGATTTTGTTGGAATAAAGTTTTCCTGAAATCTTAGAACCAAGATATAACGATTTGACAGTGAAACGATCATTTCTGCTTAATCTAATTTTGACCATTACCCAACCTCCATGAATTTGAAAACAGCACACTTAAAAAAACTGACCCAACTACATTCTGGGTTTCCCTAATGCACTGGTCAATTGCAACTACCACACCCAACACGGGTGGGTATAGGAGAATGTCCTTGTCATTTGGAGAAATGAAATCTCCTATATCCCATGGGCACTGCATTAAAACTTTCCTGAGGGATAGTGCGTTTTTGTAACAACTAATCAACTTTGTGTATCGGCCTGAAATGAAATAAAAAAACAAAAAACAACCAGGGCAAGAATTTGTGTAGATTCTCAACTCAATGGAGCACAGTTTTTGCATTATCTGTGTACAATGAATTACATTAAATTGTACTAAGTTTATTCAACCCCAATAAAGGCAAAACCAAAAGTATGAAATAATATAAAAAATCTCCTTGCCCCTCTGCTTTGGGCTTAACCCTAACCACTCAAAGAATATTAAACTTGACGAACATCCCCTGAATCTGAACCTTGATACTTCAGTAAACTAAGGGAAATTTAGTCTTGAAAGTCTTGAAAGTAGATGTGATCCGTTTTAGGAAGATAATTAAGTCATAAGTCGCAAAATATGGATTTTGAGATATCACCATATTTGAAAAGAGTAGATCAAGCCGATTCCAATGATAGTAAACACTAGGACACCTAATAAGTTCTTTTATATTTTAGGTCTGATATTTTATTTTTGAAAAGTAAAGTTTGAAATGTTTCTGGATGGATAATTGCCAGTAAAGAAACTAAATATACTCGATATGAAGGCCTTAAGAACGCAGGGATATATTTGATATAACGTGCCGAAATTTGTGATATGGATTCATATGACTATAAGTGCAAAAGCCTCTAAAGATAAGAACATTTCAATGAAGAGATCTTGTCAAAAAACAGTTTAAAAAATATTAATTTTGTGACTTACGACTCATTTTCCTGAAACACATCACATATAATGCATGTAATATATCAATAATCCAATGAAATGTTCATTCTAAACATCGGACCTAAACTGTTGATTTGTGATTATGTCATAATTTGTTCACAAATTCCATTTCTTATCATCAAAGTTCATTTCAAATGATTGGTCTATTCAAGAATATATGTTCCGAATCTTACATGAATCCCATTGGTGGTGCATCTTTCCCAGTTGACAGCCATGAGAAAAGATTTCATGCACACATCTGAGACAACTAGTGACATCTATCTTTCATAACCCATACTTTACAACCGGAAATCAGTCGACGATCGGCAGTACACAGTTAAGTCAATAATGGTTAGATATGGTGAGACTCCCCTTTGGACATGTGGGACCAATCAACCAGTTTGCGAGAGTGAGTGGTATGTTCCTGATTGTTTCAACTATTTTTAGTTACTCCTCGGGTAAGAAAGTAGCAAGAACGCTGGCAGCACCACCGGAGAAATTCTCGGCGCCAACGACGCTGATGTCAGCGGCGCAGTTCCTCGCTGACTACGAGGAATACACGAATTCTCTGGGGGCATCAAGTTCTCTTAAAGCTCAGGGCATCAAGAAGTTCCTGAAGGGAAAGCCTCTAGATTTTTATAAACAATTTAGGTCGAGAAACCCTACCTCAGGGTTTGCTACATTCAAGCGGAATTTTTTAGAGAAAACTACCGATTTCGGCTCAAATTAGACCAATGATAATTGATTATTAGTTCCGCTCATGGTAGGAGGCGGTCAACACTTGTACCGTCATAACATATCCCAATTTTATACTTCATAATATGTGGTGTGGTTCAGGAAAATGAGTCACAAGTCGCAAAATTGACATTTTTCAAATTAGATTATTCCTAAGAACCCTTGCTTAGAATATTTTCATTTTTGAAGTTCTCGGAGCTGCTAGTAGCATAAATACAGGTACCAAATTCCAAGACATTGTGATAAATATATCTTGCATTACTAAGGTCATCTTATAGAGTATAATTTTACTAGTAGTTGTCCACCCCAAATATATTGCAAACTCTTTTTGTTTAAAACAAATATCAAATTTAAAATATAGAAAAACTTATTAAGTGTCCTTAATATTCAATATCATTGGAATCGGCTTGATCTCATCGTTTCAAATATGATGATATCTCAAAATCCATATTTCGCGACTTATGACTAATTTTCCTAAAACTAATCACATATCACATCAAATTAAATGAGCAGGTAATGCGCATATTAATGTCTTGTTTCCCTTCAGTCTCTGAGTGCGTTTGGCATTTGACTTGCATCCCTCATTCCACTTATTTTACAGTTATCACAGTAATAAAGTCCCAATACTTGCATGGTTCTTGAAACCAACCAGTTTGCGAGAGTGAGTGGTTTCTTCCTGATTGTTTCAACTATTTTTAGTTACTCCCCGGGTAAGAAAACTAAATATGGTAAATTATAGATCTATTTTTTTAATTAAGAACTTTTTACATGCAAAATTAAACATGTGTGAAAATCAACTCACATGACTTGTTTTCCTCATGGATGCGTAAATAAACAACTCAATCTCCAACATAGACTATATATATATTATATGATTCAAAAGGAAAAAAAAAAAAAAAAGTCTCTGAGTCTTTGATAAGCTGCTGGCTGCAATGCGACCGAACCACAGGGAGGTGCGAGTAGGAATGGCCTCTCCAGAACTTTCCACCAGGTGAGAGAGAGGGGAGGGGGTCTGGCAGCGACCTCTAGCGCCACTCCCCGATATATATCGATATAGATAGCACACGATCTATATCAAGCCATATTATATGGGTCAGATTTTCAGAAAATGTACAATTGACAGCTGTACACATTCAGTAAATTCTGCAAAATTAGGCTGAGATTTGGTCAATACTGGGTAAATTCGAGTATATTCGGCATTGCATAGATTCTAGCAATCTGTTTGGTTAGGTTGAACTGTATTATGATCCTTATTTTCGTCTGAAATTTGGGTCATTTAAGAAGATTGACAATTTGAATTGTACATTTTTTAAAATCTGACCCATATAGCACTTGCCATTCTTTGTGTACGCGCCATACTCCAACACGTCCTATGGATCAGATTTTCAGAAAATGCACAATTCACCTTCACCAATCCTCTCAAATACCCCAAATTTAAGAAGAAAATAAAGTTGAGAATACAGTTCAACCCAACCAGACAGATTTATTGAATGAATTCCATGCAGAATATTATCAGATATGCCTAGTATTCATCCATTATCACTCTAATTAGGCAGAATTTGATAGATGTGTAGAACTGTAGATTGTGTTTTTTCTGAAATCTGATCTACACGCAGATATATTTTAGGGACAACTGAATATGACTACAATTCACTGTGGAGGTATGGTATGCCTAACGAAGTAAGGAAATAAATGGGGATTTGGATTGGAAATAAATAAAACAAAATATGCACATACTGTATTGAACTATGTTGTACCTGATAGGGCTCGACAAAAGGGGGATAATGCTTTTTAGTTTGTGAAAATATTCTAACTAGAACAAAAGTTACAGCCAAATAACATTTTGGGAGGGCAAATCTGAGGGCAAAAAACGGCAGAAGACGGTAGAAGACAACAAGGATCATGCTGTAAAGATCATGTAAAAACTACTCGGAAATTATGAATTTTGATATATATAGACTGATATTAAGCAAAGTCAATTAATAAATGTCAAATCTAAAGTTTATTATCAAACTAATGTTTCATAAGGCCCTAAAAACCCTAAAATGTGTGCGATGGTAAGAGACAAAATCTCCTGTTCTAGTGATTTTTTAAAATTATGTTATTGTTTGCCTATGACTCATGAACTCTTAAATAAATACATCTGATGTTCTCTACATATATGTAACCCAATGCATTTTATCATTATTTAACATCATTGGATAATTTTCATTTGTTTTATTCTAGATTTTTCCACCTTAAGCAACTAGGGAAACGATAGGAGACAGGGGTGGGGGTACCCACATCTTTTTTTTCAATTTTGTATGGCTTTAACCCTAAACATTATTTTTTTCCCAATTTTGTTTACACAAATCATCTACACGTAACCTACTATCATGACAAATGAAGAAAATATTTTAATTTAAAAGATTATTTAAACATTCAGCAATTCCACGGTACATTGACAGTAAAAAAACCCAGATTTTTTCCCCTTAAATGGAATTTTAATAATAAAAATTTTCAAAAAAAAATCAGGTAAAAAATCCAAAAATGTTGTTCCACAGGTTGGTTGAACCATCCAAGCACAAAAACAAATCAAATTAATGGTAATTAATTGGTATTAAGCCCATTTAATCACTTTCCACGGTAGGAGACCAAATGTTGTCAAGTTGGTGGAATTGGCCAAATATGTTTTAAAACACCCTGACTCGAAACATTGTATAGCACTATTTACCAGCGCCGTTCACTGGATATCGTTAAGTTGTGGTGTTGCGACGAATGTCACAAATGTCAGGACATTGTATCAAATATATTGTTGCGTTTTGAAGGCCTTTGTATAGAGTATATTTACTTACTTTTCTGTTAGTGTTTACTATCGTTGGAATCAGCTTGATCCACTCCTTTCAAATATGGTGTTATCTCAAAACCCATTTCATGCGACTTATGACTCATTTTCCTAAAATGGGACGAAATGTTACATAAACAAGTGGGGGTTCGCATATCTGCCATTTTGATTCTTGATTCGTTTGGAATTATGGGACTAATGGTACATTATAAAATCTATAGAAAACATGTCATGTCATGTTCAGCATGGACTATCTATCAATGGTCTAATGTCAATATCCATGTGTTATAAATGCCCGTAATACAATCATTGTTATCTTTATTTTACAGTTCATCTGTCTTTGCAAATTACGTTACACGATCTGTCTTGCCCCATCATCACTCACCTATACTGAGTTGAGAATGAAGACGATTTTGTCCGGCTTCTGTTTGGCAGTTCTAGGTAAGATTAAGCTTTCCTTTCTAGAGGCAACTCAAAAGTATCTTGTTTAAAGTCTTTATTCGTGAGATGAACAATATTTGATTGAAACGGATCATTTATTTCAAGGTGGGAGTATACATTTCTGATTCATTTCAATCCTAGAAATTCAGAATCTTCTAAATGATTAATGATAATGTTTGTACTAGTAAGCCTTCTGCAATTGGACACTGTGTGATATTAGTTTTCGCAGAAAAGATATTTGTGTTAATTGTCAGAATTAGTGTATTTGTCACAACCATATTGATGAGTGTGTTTTCTGCTTCAGTAGTGGGGTAGGGACCCGTCATGAATGCGTTTTATAATAATAGAGAGATTTAGAAACCACCACGCACGAACACAACACTAACGCATCCACTAACTATTAATTTTGCTCATTACTGCCGCTGTGGGGATATCTCTAGAGTCGCTGGGCCGAGGGCATATGTATTGCAGGCCTCATGAGACATCCCCACAGCGGTCATAATGTAGTAATAGTTAGTGGATGCGTTAGTGTTGTGTTGGTGCGTTGTGGTTGCTAAATCTCTCTATTAATGAGGTATAACGTGAGCGTTTGTCCGCCCATGGAAGACTTTCCGGTTAGAAAGGAATTATGTGTTTTGATTTGTATTTATTTCTATTTCTCTAATATGCTTGGCATGGTCTCTTTGCAATTACATGTTCCAAGTGCAGTTTTAAATGGTCTATTTCTTTTGTAACATGACTTGTAAATTGTAGTCTTCGCAAAACAAATGTGTGTAGACCTTAAACGTGAAGACGTTTATAATTAAATGGAAAAACTACATAGTAATATTATGTCCTATTCGTGTAACAGTAATTCGAAACATGAATGAAATATTCAATAATAATAATAATAATAGATATCTAATGCAGCATGAAAATTGGTTTATATAAGATCACTTACACAACCTATGATATCAGTGAAAACATTTTTTGTAATTTTCCAAAGAATTGTTGCTAAATATGTGTATGTCAGATTTGAACTGGATTTATCCCATCATGCACTGTCATAGACATGCCAGGTGGCACATGCAAATCACCTATACTAGTGAAAACATAGCTTGTTGAAATAAAGTACCACCTTTAGTACATTGGTGTTGCAATAGGTTCTTTTATTAAATAAAAATGTACCTGTAGTACAGAAATAACCCTAGTATGTATGTTATAGACTCGTCACAAACACTCGACAGTAATAATGGGTACAAGTATGTGTATAATACATATTAAAGGAGAGGATGCATGAACTTTTTTCTTTTATTTATTGGGAAGAGTGTCAGTTCCTTGTCCCGATTTTAAAATCTAAATCATTTACACGCAATATTGTCAAAGTTACAAGAGGTTTTATTCATGTAAACTAGAGCTAGGAATAAAACGCATTAACTGCCACCTACCGTGACTTTCTGCCCGTGTGACGTCACAGGGGTCACACACAAAGCCCCATACCAGTAGAGCTATGTAGTATCCATAGCTCTGATGGCAGTGCATTGAGGTATTTATGTGGGAAAACACAAATCTACATTGACAATTGATTCCAGAGAAAGATAGCCAGACCCTTTTTGTAAAAGCTAAGAATGTGTAGACAGTGAATTTAAAGAAATGGCCGAGTTTGTAGTCCCTGCAGTTACAGTATTGAAAAGGAAGTATGGACTATGCCTATGGTGTCTGACAAAATATCACCCTGACTTCTCCTGACCTGGGAAGGCATTGCTCCTTCATTAACCTATCCCATATCATTTGTAACTCTGGCTTAAATTAAGTCAATGTTTAGTAACTTTCAAGATTAATCTTTACTGCATCCAATCAACTATGGGCTGTAGAATCTTCACATATATGTATACAGGGTGTGGGTGCATCCCGGGTGCATATGGTGGGGTGAGGGAGTATGTGTGTATGCTGCTGGGAGGGGAGGTAGGTGCCTGCCGCTGCCCTGCCCGTGGAGCACACAGACTCTAGCTGCACCCTACACTATTTCAAACTTATTCCCCGTTGACAGCTTTGTTTGTATGATTGGAGATCTCCAAATCAATCCCACTCACTGACAAATAGCTTAAAAGCCCCTTATACACTGAACTAAGTTTGTTATCACCTTGTTTCTGACAGTTTTCAGATAATAAAAGCCCAGTTACATATGGATGATAGTCATGGAACTACAGACAGTATGGTGGGGATGTCTGTGACCACTTGCCCGTTTTTTATGCAAACATAATTCTTTCATATTCAGTCAATTTTGCTGTCTATTGACCAATGATGGAAATCAATCCATCTGTAGGAGTCTTGTTACATCCTACAACAATGCACTTAGTTGGCATGTTGTGGAATTCAGCAAAAGAATAGCTACACAGATGGTGTAAATATACGTTAAACAGTGCGGGTAGAGCTGTCCCCCATACAGCGTTACCCCTGTGACGTCACAGCCTACATAGGTACCACTTCTACCAGAATTGAGGTCACAGTGACCTACTTATTTTAAAGTGCTTCTCACACGTTAATGCGTTGAACCAAAAATGTATAGATACTCAATAATGTTTCTTTGAACAATTATAAAGAGGAATACACTCCAAAAAAGATTTTTTCCGATTTCATGCACCCCATCCTTTAATGAGATCATGAGTTTCTCTTCCAACCGTTAATTACTCGACATTGTTCGGTATTTAAAGATATTCCTTGATAGGTATGTATAGAGAACGGATATACTATAATGGCTGAGTCCTTCGAGTGGGTATTGGTAGTGAAGTAGCCGCTTGCATTAGGGTCAGATCATCAGAAAATGTACAATCTACAGCTCTACGCAGTTCATAAATTTGGTTAAATTCAGCTAAAAAATTATGAATTAATAATAGATATTTCTGAGTATATATGTTGTATTCCAATGATCCAAGCAATGTATGTTTTTGTGTTGAACTCTATCTAATTGTGTCCTAAATTTGGATTATTTGATAGGACTGGTAAACATGAATTATACATTTTCTGAAAATCTGACCCATTAAGTCATCACAGGCTACAAAGCTCACATTTTCTGACATGTCACCTAATTTCTAAGTCACCTAATGTTGGTCAAGTGGCCCTCTGAAAATACCAAACATTAGGACAAAAAATGAACATCTAAATACAGATGAACTAGCCTATGCTTCATTTTATTATCGTCAGGAGGCACCACCGCATAGAGAGATCAGCAGTGGAGATGCGTCCCCGATGCGCCAGTGCTATTAGTACCGATACAACATGATGGGTCAGATTTTCAGAAAATTTGCAATTGGCAGTTCTACACATATTGGAAATTCAGCTAAATTAGGCTGGAAAATGATGAATACCAGGTATATCTCAGCATTGATATAAAGTAGTATCAGTTCTGTTGTGTTAAACTACATTTTGAAGCTGATTTCTGTCTTAAATGTGGGCTATTTGAGAGGATTGGTGAAGGTGAATTGTACATTTTCTGAACCATGAGTGAGTCCCTGAGTGCACAGCTCGCTGCACGTACATTTAACATTTTTCGACGACGGCTTGTAGCGGAAATCCGACCAGTAGAGGGAGGAAAATCTGCTGTATAAATTCCAACCAGTATAGGAAGGAAGATGGTCACTTCTTATTCATTGATAATTAACGATAGTGCTGATCGTACATGTATATGTTAAGTATTAATATTAAAAAATCGAGACAAATATTGAGAACTCACATTTAATCCTATCCTGTGAGCAACTACCCAGTATAAGGACCTCGGACGCTAGGGCCCACGTACTTCCACACATTTTCGGTAATGTTTTCAGATGCGAGGACCCACCCACAATACGTTGAATGAAACTATCAAATAAGTACTCTATCACACGCTAGGGCCCATGCCATTTTGAATGGAATGGTTGGCTCTATCGTTTTAAATCTTTGCCTGTAAATATGTGGAGATCTAGTATCCAACTTCTTGCAAAATTAAGTTTTACTATAAATAGTTTAAGCATGTCACATATGCGAAGGCCCTCCAGAGCCTATTAAAGAGATAAACCACAGTTCAACTGGGAAAAAAACTGAAAATAACATTTTTTTTAAACTTTGCCTCGTGAAAGAACAAGGTTATATGAATTCTCCTTATCCTTGATAGCGCGAAAATAAAATATCCGACCATCACGCCACCTAGAGGTGGAGATAAAGCTAAGGCGGGAGCTTCCAGTTATGGCTCCCGCAACCTTAGAAACAGAGTAGGCCTTAACATGATTATACCCATACAGTCATTCCTCGGCCTCTACTCTTTCAAATAGGTAAAATTATATACCTAGGGATAGCTGAGAATATACTCTTTTCATATTTTCTAATCCCGTGATCATATTCACATTTTCTGCTGGTGTTATTGCCGTTTTCGCGGGTAGCGGCCTGCGCGAACACCTAAGGCGGAAGCTTCCGTCTCAGCCTACTGGGAGATATCCCAGCCTACAGCGCCACTGGTGTTACATTCGCACGCTATCTGACTATCTGGGTTCAGCACAATTCAAAAAGCCACTAAAAACAATGTCCCCGGGTTAGTTTTCATTTTAGGGAGCCTCAAAATTTATGGTTGTTCACTATAGAAGTCTATGAGAAAAGGACAGTTTTTTCGATTTTTCAGAATAAAAAAAAATGAAAATAACTTTCTCCTAAAAATCTCTATAAACATAGCTAACATATTGCTTTACCCTTTCAAGCAATAACAAATGGGGGTCACAAACCTTTTAAAAAAGTTATTCAGCTGAATCTGCATCCCGGTGAGTTAAAAACAGGAATATTGAAGATTTTCAATGCTAAATAATATATTTCAAAATATGTTGATACCCTGTTCTTTCATACATGAGGGTAAACATCTATAGTGGTTATGTTTAGAAAACATTTCAATTGAAAAATGTTATTTGTCTGTCTGAAATCTTGGTAAAACTGAGAAAATATCCATTTTTCCCACATACTTCAATACTAAACTTTGCTGGTCTCTAGAAAGAAAAAAAATATGCTGAGATCCATTTTTGTTTGCTTTTTGTTATCCTCCAACCATGTACTTTCTCAAGACAAAGTTTGAAAAAATTACTGTCAATCCTTATTTTTCATGCATTAGTTCCTTTAACTCCCGCCTGCAGCAGTACGTTTAACAGTGGTTTATCTCTTTAACAAATGTGTTGTGTTTCAGGAAAATGAGTCATAAGTCGAAAAATTGATATTTTTCTAAGTGTTTTTTTCACAAGATTACATCAGTGGAATGTTCTGATTTTTTCGGAGTTCATCACTTATAGCTATATCAACTGATGTATCAAATTTCAGGATAATCTATGTAATATATCCTTTAGTTTTACAGGTCCTCATATGGACTACATTTAGTTACATTACTGTTTATTGACCAGAAATATTGGAAACTTTTTTATTCCAAAAACGAAAATACCAAACTTAAAATCTAGAAATACTTATAAGATTATCTGCCTGTTTACTATCATTGGAATCAGCTTGATCTCATCTTTTCAGATATAATGGTATCTCAAAAACTATTTTTTGCGACTTATGACTCATTTTCCTGAAACACATCACAAAATTTAATATGGAATTATTTCAATTATGTGGATTTGTAGGTCTATCAAGGCCATTAGGGGACCATCCGCCATCGGACACTAGGGCCCGCCCACCTTCAGACGTTAGTGCCCACCCCCATAGGACGTTAGGGCCCGCCCACCTTCAGACGTTAGTGCCCACCCCCATAGGACGTTAGGGCCCGCCCACCTTCAGACGTTAGTGCCCACCACCCATAGGACGTTAGGGCCCGCCCACCTTCAGACGTTAGGGCCCACCCCCATAGGACGTTAGGGGCCGCCCACCTTCAGATGTTAGTGCCCACCCCCAATAGGACATTAGGGGCCGCCCACAACCAGATGTTAGTGCCCACCCCGCATAGGACATTAGGGGCCGCCCACCTTCAGACGTTAGTGCCCACCCCGCATAGGACGTTAGGGCCCGCCCACCTTCAGATGTTAGTGCCCACCCCCAATAGGACATTAGGGGCCGCTCACAACCAGATGTTAGTGCCCACCCCGCATAGGACGTTAGGGCCCGCCCACCTTCAGATGTTAGTGCCCACCCCCATAGGACGTTAGGGCCCGCCCACCTTCAGACGTTAGTGCCCACCCCGCATAGGACGTTAGGGCCCGCCCACATTCAGACGTTAGTGCCCACCCCGCATAGGACGTTAGGGCCCATTCTCTTTCAGATGTTGGGCCCAAATGTTTTTGTTTTAAAGATGTTTATTCAGCAGAGTGAAATTATGTAATTATACACTATTCTCATTCGTAGCTGATATGAGTGAATTTTTTTTACAAAAGCGTAATAATATCGAGTATAATATATTTATGATATATGCAAGAGGAGTGAGGTCCGCCTCCTCCCTAGTAACTGTTGAATATGAAAGGACAATGATGAAGAGTTAGAGTAAGTCTGCAAGTCCAGAAGTATATCGCCGAGATGGTGTAGGTCTACGGTAACTGTTTGGCTGGTTAGTTTAGTAAGATTATTGTGGTCAGGATCTATAGACTCCCCACCCCGACACCCCTCCCGCACAAAGCTGTTGATTCTTGTGTTGACAAGCATTGGTCAGGCTCAGCGCACTGACCAACTCAACGGGTAGGGTAGAGTGTTGATAGGTAGTTAATCGGCACTGTTCAAGAGTCCCTTAGAAAAGGGTACATAAATAGGTAACCATATTTTTTGTTTCTTTTTTAAATATGGCTGTATGAAACAATTCCTTCGGTCCAAGTTGTAGAGTGGTATCACTGATATTGATAGAGAGTGATAATAGCGTGGTTTTACGGGGAAAGTACATCGGAGAACACACATCCCCTTGACGGGCCCTTGTATTATACGAGAGACCCAAATTACGGGCATTATTCAAAATGTTCTATGTTATAGCTACGCTATGAAAACATAGGCGAATGGATGCCGGCCGTCTAGCTAACATGATATAGACTAAGACTAGCTCCCAGAGAATGCACTTTGCTGTTTAACTGGATTCATATGTGTTCTGTTATATATCCTAGCCCCTCTCGCATAATGACATTGGAATTGTATATGTTGGTCAGATTTTGAGAAAATGTACAATTGGCAGATCAACACATTTGTGATGTGTTTCAGGAAAATAAGTCATAAGTCGCCAAATTGATTTTTTTCAAGTGTTTTTTTTCACAAGATCTCTTTATTGAAATGTTCTGATTTTTAGTGGCTTTAGCGCTCATAAATCTATCTAACAAATATCGGGACATTGTATTAATTATATCTATGCGTTTTGAAGGCATTCGTATGACGTATATATTTTTATTTAGTTACGTTACTGGTAATTACCCATCCAGAAACAATGCAAACTTTTTTTTCAAAAATAAAAGTATTAAACCTAAATTATAGAAATACTTCTTAGGTGTCTCACTGTTTACTATCATTGGAATCAGCTTGATCTCCTCTTTTAAAATATGATATCTCAAAATCCATATTTTGCGACTTATGACTCATTTTCCTAAAACGGATCACATTTAGGAAATCCTCCTAAATTAGGCTGAAAAATGAGGAATTCTGGGTATACCTTAGTATATTTAGTATCCCATTGATTTAAACTATCAGTTCTGTTATGTTAAACTGCATTTTGAAGCTCATTTCTGTCTTAATTGCGGGTTATTGGAGAGGATTAGTGAAGGTGAATTGTACATTTTCTGAAAATCTGACCCATGAATAGTTACCTTGGTTGAATACAAAGGTAAAACGGAACTTAACAAATCATATCTGTTTAGTACCCAGGGAACAGGATTTATCAAGATCTAGAGGTCGGCGCAGAGCTTCAACAAAAGATCCTCCAGCTGAAGGACAACAATATTGTAGAAATCGTGAAAAGTCAAAGCATAAAAAAGTGCTCCCCCCGGGGTTTCTTCAAAACTCATCAGTGGTATAAAATGGACACATAACTTAAATGTTGTAAATGTTTAAAGTAAAGTAAAGATAAGATAACAGTGATTCAGTCTCGTAGAGGTCTTGGCTCCAGTATCTTGGCTTCGGTATCTGATCGCGGGCGCTATGCGCCCTTGGTCGGATACCGCAGGATGATTTGTCTTCCCGCCATATGTCTTCCGGGAATAATGGCCTTAGCTGAAGTAAAATCAATATAGAAATAAACGAAATTTCCCACAATGTTATGCTAAACTAAAGTAAAGATAAGATGAGAGTGCTCTCCCCAGGGTTTCTTCGAAACTCCTCTGTGGTGAAAAATGGACACATGACTTGTGTTTCTCTTAAATGTTGTGAAGGTTTAAACTAAAGTAAAGATCAGATGAGAGTGATTCAGTCTTGTACATAGTCAGTGTAGGACCATTGTTTATTTACCCAGGATCACATCCAATAATAAAGCCTGTATCATAGTCTATATGTAGATCTCTTGTGTCTAATTCCAGTACAATATGGAATGATAAAACATTCTCACATGTTTTCCTCATGTCACATTCCATCAATTGTGTATGATTGTGTCACACACCCATGTCTACATTGTTCCAACATATTCTATATGTCTCTCATATATTATTCCATGATTTGGCCGTGAGCGTACAATATAATCGATATACTTGCCGCTCACAAGGTGGACAATATAAATTCCCTGTATTGTACAGTGACGTCACGACCGTTCGAAACTATGCAGACAACACAGTTTGATGAAATTAAAGCAAATAAAGTTGTTTTAAGTTAAGAATCATGGAATAAAAGCAAGAATAGCACAGTATCGCGTCTTCGGAGGCCTATATTCTCCTCGTATGGCCGAAAAACAACTCGGCCTACAGCCTCGTTGTTTTCGGCCATACTCGGAGAATATAGCCCCCCTCATACGCGATACTGTGCTATTCTTGCTATAGTATTCCTGTTTGTACAAACATATATTGTCTCATGGACAATGTATTCTATAAGTCTCTCATATAATATTTCTGTTTTTACAAACATATTTTGTCTTATGTACAATGTATTCTATATGTCTTTCATATAATGTTCCTGTTTGTAGAAACATATTTTGTCTGATGTACCATGTATTCTATATGTACCTTATATATGATATTCAAGTCTGGACAAACATATATACTTTTCATACCATGCATGTATCTCATATATTTCTGCTTAAATAACAATAGACCTTGTCTGAACATACCATGTGATCTATGAATTATGTATGTCATGTAATATACCTGAGAAAACAAAACATAAATCTATTTGATGAGATATAGTTCCTGAACCTTCCCTTTTGTTAAATAGTCTGCTTCTGAATATACAGAAGCAAAGGATGAAGGTGAAATATATTCACCACTGGAAGTTATGTCAATAAACATTATCATAATATCAAATATAAGCAATAAGTGAGTAAATATAGCCCCAGAACCGTCCCGTTTGTCGGATGGACTAAGCTTGTGGGTCAGATTTTCAGAAAATGTACAATTCACTTCCACCAATTATCTCGAATCCCAAATATCCAACAAAAATTAGCTGACAAATACCGTTTTACCTAACAAAAAAGATATTTCAAAACAACACAATAATACTGGATATATTCTGATATACTTGGTATTCATCTTTTCTCAGCATAATTCAGCATAATTTACTAAAGGTGTACAGGTGCCAATTGTACATTTTTTTGAAAATCTGACCCTTGTACATATAAAGCATGGGACGAACAGTGGACAACTAGTTGTATTCTCCACCGACCTTCTTGTGACAAAACTATGTGCTATATACCTAACAATACAGAGGTCAACTTTCTGTCACATTTTCATCAACTAAAACTAAAGAAAAAGTAAACATAAAAATACACAAATAATGATCACTCCTGAACTCATTCATATCTCTCACTGAGACTTTCATTAATGAGCTGGTTCAGAATTATTCTGCTTGATATAGGCAATATGTCAGTCTTAAGGGCCTGGTCCACAAAGCCGATTCACATGTGATTCTCACAGAACTTAGTGCAAACGAGTCCTTTGTGGCGCAAAATCGCATGAGAATCGACTTGGTGGACTAGGCCCTTATCAACTTATTTCCCTGAATGGTAGGTTTACACTGAAGTAAAGATTAATGAGGGTGATGCATTCTTTTATTTGATAATGATCATACCAAATCATGAATATATCTCTTGTGTCTAATTCCATGAAATTATAGAATTGCATAATAATTCACATATTTCCCTCATATCTCATCTCCTATCAATATTGTATATTACGCAAATAGTGTAATTGTAATGTATTACAGATAAGGAATCTAAAATTGCAAGAAAAGTTTTTTTAAAATCTCCTTTTCAGAAGAGTGTACATATTAAATGCTTCCATATTAGAGGGATTTAGTGCCTTTAAGCTGGAAATCCACATAGTGGGCAAAATGGAGGGTATTTTGTGTCGAGGGCATGGGGCGTTGTGGTGATTACTATTCTGGTGATTGTAATCAGTAATATGGCCTTTGAAATTGACATGGGCGTCTGTACCAAACGGAAATGCGTGGATTCTGGAAGCTTAAGGAACCTTCACATTGCCAAAACCAGCTGGCCGATCCTTGCTGTAATACTTTAACATTGCGTATTTTGCTGTGTGGCCGTACACCAATTGGCCGTTGTAATGTGAATGGGCCTTTAATACGAACATGTTAAGTTCTGCATCTACTTGTACATATTATCCAACTTGTTTCAAAAATAAATTTAAATATCGCAGGTGTTATTTACAAATTTGACAGTTATTTACAGTCAAACTATTCAGAAAATAAACTTCATATTTATAGGCAATTGAGTTCAATATATCATCATTGGTATTCTAAATTTCACGACTTTATTTCATGTGAATAATAGCAAAGAGATTTGTCTACTATTATTTGCACAAAATGTTTTGTTTAGCCTTAGTGTTGTTGGGCGCTATCATCAGTAACCTATAAGTATACATATTATCAAATTATCCTGACTGAAACAACAATAAATACCACATTTTAGTCCCACGCATAGTAAATTCTTGGCACAAAATATGGGACTACAAACCAGTCCTACTTCATTGGACATCCATTTCTTGGCTGATAGCTCATTTCAACGATAATACAATTAGATATATCAGGACAAGCTCTAATCCAAAATGCTAGTTTTTGGCTTTCCAGTAGGTCGTTTTGATTTATTATTACACATGCAGTTAGAACGGTGCCGTTTGGTGAACCCAAACTGTTCATGCAAACAGTTTGGGTTTACAGACCAAACAACACTATCTGGTTGGTGCAACACAGGCCTGACCTACAAATAGGTTACAAATGTGATGTGTTTCAGGAAAATGAGTCATAAGTCGCAAAATTGATATTTTTTAAAGTGTTTTTTCACAAAATCACATCATTGGAATGTTCTAATTTTTTAGGGGTTGATAACTCATGGGTACATCAATCGATGTTTTAAATTTCAGGACAATCCATTCAATATAACCTTGCGTTTTAAAGGTCCTCATATGGAGTATATTTGGTTACTTTACTGTTTATTGACCCCCAGAAATATTGGAAACTATTTTTCAAAACGAAAATATCAAACATAAAATTTAGAAATACTTATTAGATTATTAGACTGTTTAGTATCATTAGAATCGGCTTGATCTCATCTTTTCAAATATAATGGTATCTCAAAAACGATTTTTTGCGACTTATGACTCATTTTTCTGAAACAGATCACAAATGACGTCGTCCCGGCTCCAAAACTTAGGCTATGAAGTTAAATTTATTTTTTGACATTGATCAAAATACAGTATGTAATAAATAGTAAATGACAATCTGTTTGGGTTCAAACTGATTTTTGTCAGTATAAAAATCAGTTTGAATTTGTTCTTAAGGCCGATTTGCGCTGTCTACAACTAAAGATATAAGATTGGTCAATATCTTAGCCTCACAGGGACTGTGAGCCAGGGGATGCCTTGGCCTAATACCCAACTAAACATACACATGGACTGGGTGCCTGCATAATAAAAAACCCGTTGTACATTGCACTAGTGTTCTAGGGTCAGATAATCAGAAAATGTACAATCAACAGCACTACACAGTTGGTAAGTTTGGTTAAATTCAGCTGAAAAAATGATGAATAATAGATATTTCTGAGTATATGTTGTATTCCAATGATCCAAGCAAAGTATTTGGTTATGTTGAACTGTATTTCGAACCTAATTTGTGTCCAACATTTGGATTATTTGAGAGGATTGGTGAACATGAATTGTACATTTTCTGAAAATCTGACCCTCTATGCGCATGTAATTGTGTAATCATTCATGTAATCAAGTGCTTCATAGAAAGTAAAATGGCCAGCCAGGAAAACCATTTCTGATATTTACTCTATGTAGCTGTAATAACATGAGTTGAATAAAAGTATTATATATACAACAGATTGATGAATTATAACAGCAAAAGCTAGCAAACGACAAATCCTCTTCAAAAGATCAGTTTAGTCCACCTTGCAACAAACAAAGGTCATACATAGAATATGTGAGGTGAGAGATGATGTCAGTGACACAAGGGGGAGCCACTTCCCTATTAACCTTTATGACCCCAACGCCCCCAGGCCAGTATCTAGCAAAATGGAAGATAATTTAAATAGCAAAGGGACTTGAAGTACAGAGTTTTCCTTTACGGGTATTCCAATAGCCTATGATAGAATGATTACGTGAGTAATGTCTAATGTATAGCATTACATTTAACTGACTCATTACTCTGGTGTTATCTCATACTTAGGGTCAAACATTAAGCCAGGCATTAGTTGCTCCACCTGGGGTTGGTGGGTGCAGCTAATGGTTGTGAAGCACAACTTTATACACACTGAATCACTGGTGTTACTGATAACTACACCATCAGCTGTACCTATAGTATCATATTTAGCCTTGTGTGAGTAGCCCTGCTGCTGGGTGATGCTGGTGAACCACTCCTGCAGTCTGACTAACTCTACTCTACCATTCCATATATCTACCTTCTGTACCTGGCTGCTCATTAGTGGTGTCATGTTGTGGTGGATGCCCTCTAATAGAGGCAGGAGGGAGGCTGAGTGGAGGGAGGCTGAGTGAGACAGAAACACCAACAGCTTCCTGACTGTATGTGTAGACTGGGTTATCTCCTGTAGGAGTTGCTCCATGGTGATTGTGGTGGCTGCAGGCCTGGCCTTCCCATACAGGTCTGTGTACCTGTCATCCAGACATAGCTCCAGTATATCTCCTCCCCACTGCACCTGCTGGTAATAGACAGAACAATTGCGTAGCATTATGATATAACATGGTTGGTATCATTTTATCAACCATCATTGAGGATAAATGTTTCAGTCTCTATCTTTGTTATTTATGATTAGGTTACTTTCAGTTTTGGGTGGTAGGTATTTCAAACAATTGCCAATAAGATAAGAAAAACAAATTTTGAATCAATGAACACATTTTTCATCGGAAATGTGACTTTTGGAAAAATCTATAAATACACTAAAATGTTGTGAAATCTATAACATGGCCATTTATGGTTAGATTTTATTCATTTCTTCACGGTAGCTATTTTCTACCATGGGAAACGGGATAGGAAAACAGATTTTGAATCAGAAATGTAATTTGTTAAATGTCCAGCCTAAATCAGTCAGAAATATGCACAATTTTGTAACTTTCGAGGGAAAAAATATATTCTTTTGATTTGTGTCTATTTCCACCGTTCAGTTGGAAAACAAACAAAAATGGAGCGTAGTCAAAGAAAAATAGTAAAGCTAGGAATCTGTTTTCTTGCTGAACAATTCTCATGTCCATGCCAGCCCAGGCCAAACACAGAAACCTCAGCATTGCGGGGGATAATGAATCTTTTCAAACTGTTTTTTAACTAATAGAATCTCGGAGGGCAAGATGTGTAATGGGAAAGCCCTAACTAAGGAAAGAAAATACTGTTATTAGAGATCTGAGAAACGATATTCTGTGAATACTTGACCCGGTCCAGTTGCTCAACACTTCACTCTACACCCGCTATATCTCAGGGAATATATTCTTTTACAAATGTTCTTTTCAACGGTGGAATCTGTGACGGTATTATGAGATAGGGCAGAGGAGTAATTGTAGAAAAAAAATCATTATGCAACCCCTGAGAAGCCATTTTCCTATCCAGCCCTGAGCAGGCTTTAGCATGGGTTTCTATGGAGGTTTAGGGGAACAGGGTGGAGAGCGGGAATGAAAATGTTGTCGATATTTGTTTTCAACCAACATCTAATTTTCAAAATGCACAAACAAGTCAAAGAGGAAAATGAAAAAAAAAGCGATTACATGATCCACTGACCCACATTAGATCCCACTGACCCACATTACTACAGTTGCTCCAGCAGGTGGTCCTGGCCCAATGGAGGCAGTGAGAAAGGTTGGGGAAAAGGGAGGTAGATATATTAGCACAACATCAGTGTAGCACAACCACAGTGTGGCACAACCAATGTGTGGCATAACCACAGTGTAGCTTAGCCACAGTGTAGCCTAACCACAGTGTAGCCTAACCACAGTGTAGCGTAACCACAGTGTGGCATAACTACAGTGTGGCATAACCACAGTGTAGCATAACCACAATGTAGCCTAACCACAGTGTCGCAAAACCACAGTGTAGCATGGCCACAGTGTAGCCTAACCACAGTGTGACCTAACCACAGTGTAGCCTAACCACAGTGTGACCTAACCACAGTGTAGCATAACCACAATGTAGCCTAACCACAGTGTGGCCTAACCACAGTGTAGCATAACCACAGTGTAGCATAACCACAGTGTAGATTAACCACAGTGTAGCCTAAACACAGTGTAGCCTAACCACAGTGTAGTATAACCACAGTGTGGCCTAACCACAGTGTAGCCTAACCAAAGTGTAGCATAACCAAAGTGTAGCATAACAACAGTGTAGCCTAACCACAGTGTGGCGTAACCACAGGGTGGCCTAACCACAGTGTAGCATAATCACAATGTAGCCTAACCACAGTGTAGTATAACCACAGTGTGGCCTAACCACAGTGTAGCATAACCACAGTGTAGCATAACCACAGTGTGGCCTAACCACAGTGTAGCATAACAACAGTGTAGCATAACCACAGTGTGGCCTAACCACAGTGCAGCATAACCACAGTGGGGCATAACCACAGTGTGGTATAACCACAGTGTAGCCTAACCACAGTGTAGCCTAACCACAGTGTGGCGTAACCACAATGTAGCATAACCACAATGTAGCCTAACCACAGTGTAGCATAACCACAGTGTGGCCTAACCATAGTGTGGCCTAACCACAGTGTAGCATAACCACAGTGTAACGTAACCACAGTGTAGCATAACCACAGTGTGGCATAACCACTGTGTTGCATATCCACAGTGTAGCATAACCACAGTGTGGCCTAACCACAGTGTGGCTTAGCCATATTGTAGCATAACCACAGTGTAGCGTAACCACAGTGTGGCCTAACCACAGTGTAGCATAACCACAGTGTAGCATAACCACAATGTAGCATAACCACAGTGTGGCCTAACCACAGTGTAGCTTAGCCACAGTGTAGCATAGCCACAGTGTAGCATAACCACAGTGTGGCATAACCACTGTGTTGCATATCCACAGTGTAGCATAACAACAGTGTGGCCTAACCACAGTGGGCCCTAACCACAGTGTAGCTTAGCCACATTGTAGCATAACCACAGTGTGGCCTAACCACATTGTAGCATAACCACAGTGTAGCATAACCACAATGTAGCATAACCACAGTGTGGCCTAACCACAGTGTAGCATAACGACAGTGTAGCATAACCACAGTGTAGCCTAACCACAGTGTGGCCTAACCACAGTGTAGCCTAACCACAGTGTAGCATAACCACAGTGTAGCATAGCCATAGTGTAGCATAACCACAGTGTAGCCTAACCACAGTGTAGCATAGCCACAGTGTGGCCTAACCACAGTGTGGCCTAACAAGAGTGTGGCCTAACCACAGAGTAGCCTAACCAGAGTGTGGCCTAACCAGAGTGTGACCTAACCACAGTGTAGCCTAACCACAATGTAGCCTAACCACAGTGTAGCCTTACCACAGAGTAGCCTAACCACAGTGTGACCTAACCACAGTGTAGCATAGCCATAGTGTAGCATAACCACAGTGTAGCCTAACCAAAGTGTAGCATAGCCACAGTGTGGCCTAACCACAGTTTGGCCTAACCACAGTGTGGCCTAACCACAGTGTAGCATAACCACAGTGTGGCCTAACCACAGTGTGGCCTAACCACAGTGTGGCCTAACCACAGAGTAGCCTAACCAGAGTGTAGGCTAACCACAGTGTAGCCTAACCACAGTGTAGCCTAACCAGAGTGTGGCCCAACCAGAGTTTGACCGAACCACAGTGTAGCATTACCACAGTGTGACCTAACCACAGTGTGGCCTAACCAGAGTGTGGCCTAACCACAGAGTAGCCTAACCACAGTGTAGCCTAACCACAGTGTAGCCTAACCACAGTGTAGCCTAACCACAGTGTGGCCTAACCACAGTGTAGCGTAACCACAGTGTAGCATAACAAGAGTGTAGCCTAACCACAGTGTAGCTTAGCAACAGTGTAGCCCAACCACAGTGTAGCATAGCCATAGTGTAGCATAGCCATAGTGTAGCATAACCACAGTGTAGCCCAACCACAGTGTAGCATAGCCATAGTGTAGCATAACCACAGTGTAACCTAACCACAGTGTGGCATAACCATAGTGTGGCATAACCACAGTGTAGCATAGCCATAGTGTAGCATAGCCATAGTGTAGCATAACCACAGTGTAGCCCAACCACAGGGTAGCAAAGCCATAGTGTAGCATAACCACAGTGTAACCTAACCACAGTGTGGCATAACCATAGTGTGGCATAACCACAGTGTGGCATAACCACAGTGTAGCCTAACCACAGAGTAGCCTAACCACAGTGTAGCCTAACCGTAGTGTAGCCTAACCACAGTGTAGCCTAACCACAGTGTAGCCTAACCACAGTGTGGCATAACCACAGTGTGGCATAACCACAGTGTAGCATAACCACAGTGTAACCTAACCACAGTGTAGCGTAACCACAGTGTAGCATAACCAGAGTGTGGCCTAACCAGAGTGTGACCTAAGCACAGTGTAGCCTAACCATTGTGTTGCATATCCACAGTGTAGCATAACCACAGTGTGGCCTAACCACAGTGGGTCCTAACCACAGTGTAGCTTAGCCACATTGTAGCATAACCATAGTGTAGCCTAACCACAGTGCAGCATAGCCATTTTGTAGCCTAACCACAGTGTAGCCTAACCACAGTGTAGCATGGCCACAGTGTGGCCTAACCACAGTGTGGCCTAACCACAGTGTGGCCTAACAACATTGTAGCATAGTCATAGTGTAGCATAGCCATAGTGTAGCATAACCAGAGTGTAGCATAACCACAGTGTAGCATAACCACAATGTAGCATAACCACAGTGTGGCCTAACCACAGTTTGGCCTAACCACAGTGTAGCATAACCACAGTGTGGCCTAACCACAGTGTGGCCTAACAACATTGTAGCATAGCAATAGTGTAGCATAGCCATAGTGTAGCATAACCACAGTGTAGCATAGCCACAGTGTAGCATAACCACAATGTAGCATAACCACAGTGTAGCATAGCCACAGTGTGGCCTAACCACAGTGTAGCATAACCACAGTGTGACCTAACCACGGTGTGGCCTAACCACAGTGTAGCGTAACCACAATGTAGCCTAACAACAGTGTAGCATAACAAGAGTGTAGCCTAACCACAGTGTAGCATAACCACAGTTTGGCCTAACCACAGTGTAGCATAATCACAATGTAGCCTAACCACAGTGTAGCCTA
Organism: Sthenelais limicola; assembly: GCA_942159475.1. Lineage (NCBI taxonomy): Eukaryota > Metazoa > Annelida > Polychaeta > Phyllodocida > Sigalionidae > Sthenelais > Sthenelais limicola. The sequence goes on from OW804099.1 coordinate 108,244,663, forward strand.
ACCACAGTGGGGCCTAACCACAGTGTAGCATAACCGCAGTGTGGCCTAACTGCAGTGTAGCCTAACCACAGTGTGGCCTAACCACAGTGTAGCATAACCACAGTGTAGCCTAACCACAATGTAGCATAGCCACAGTGTGGCCTAACCACAGTGTAGCATAATCACAGTGTAGCCTAACCACAGTGTGACCTAACCACAGTGTAGCATAACCACAGTGTAGCATAACCACAGTGTGGCCTAACCACAGTGTGGCCTAACCACAGTGTGGCCTAACCACAGTGTAGCGTAACCACAGTGTAGCATAACCACAGTGTAGCGAAACCACAGTGTAGCATAACAAGAGTGTAGCCTAACCACAGTGTAGCCTAACCACAGTGTAGCCTAACCACAGTGTGGCCTAACCACAGTGTGGCCTAACCACAGTGTAGCATAGCCATAGTGTAGCATAGCCATAGTGTAGCATAACCACAATGTAGCATAACCACAGTGTGGCCTAACCACAGTTTGGCCTAACCACAGTGTAGCATAACCACAGTGTGGCCTAACCACAGTGTGGCCTAACAACATTGTAGCATAGCAATAGTGTAGCATAGCCATAGTGTAGCCTAACCACAGTGTGGCCTAACCACAGTGTAGCATAGCCATAATGTAGCATAGCCATAGTGTAGCATAACCACAGTGTGGCCTAACCACAGTGTAGCCTAACCACAGTGTAGCCTAACCACAGTGTGACCTAACCACAGTGTAGCATAACCACAATGTAGCCTAACCACAGTGTAGCCTAACCACAGTGTGGCATAACCACAGTGTGGCATAACCACAGTGTGGCATAACCACAGTGTAGCCTAACCATAGTGTAGCCTAACCACTGTGTAGCCTAACCACAGTGTAGCCTAACCACAGTGTGGCTTAACAACAGTGTGGCATAACCACAGTGTGGCCTAACCACAGAGTGGCCTAACCACAGAGTAGCCTAACCAGACTGTAGCCTAACCACAGTGTGACCTAACCACAGTGTAGCATCACCACAATGTAGCCTAACCACAGTGTAGCATAACCACAGTTTGGCCTAACCACAGTGTAGCATAACCACCATGTAGCCTAACCACAGTGTAGCATAACCACAGTTTGGCCTAACCACAGTTTAGCATAACCACAATGTAACCTAACCATAGTGTAGCATAACCGAAGTGTAGTTTCACCACAGTGTAGCATAACCACAGTGTGGCCTAACCACATGGTAGCCTAACCACAGTGTGGCCTAACCACAGTGGGGCCTATCCACAGTGTAGCTTAGCCACATTGTAGCATAACCACAGTGTAGCCAACCACAGTGTAGCATAACTACAGTGTAGCATAATCACAATGTAGCCTAACCACAGTGTAGCCTAACCACAGTGGGGCCTAACCACAGTGTAGCATAACCGCAGTGTGGCCTAACTGCAGTGTAGCCAAACCACAGTGTGGCCTAACCACAGTGTGGGATAACCACATTGTAGCATAACCACAATGTAGCCCAACCACAGTGTAGCATAACCACAGTGTAGATTAACCACAGTGTAGCCTAACCACACTGTGGCCTAACCACAGTGTAGCCTAACCACAGTGTGGCCTAACCACAGTGTGGCCTAACCACAGTGTAGAATAACAGCAGTGTAGCATAACCACAGTGTAGCCTAACCACAGTGTAGATTAACCACAGTGTAGCATAACCACAGTGTGGCATAACCACAGTGTAGCCTAACCACAGTGTAGCCTAACCACAGTGTGGCCTAACCACAGTGTAGCATAACCACAGTTTGGCCTAACCACAGTGTAGCATAATCACAATGTAGCCTAACCACAGTGTAGCCTAACCACAGTGGGGCCTAACCACAGTGTAGCATAACCGCAGTGTGGCCTAACTGCAGTGTAGCCAAACCACAGTGTGGCCTAACCACAGTGTGGGATAACCACATTGTAGCATAACCACAGTGTGGCATAACCACAGTGTGGCATAACCTCAGTGTAGCACATCCACAGTGTGGCATGACCCCAATGTGGTACAACCACAGTGTGGTACAACCACAGTATGGTATAAAAACAGTCTGACATAACCACATTGTGATATTACCACAGTGTGTTATAACCACAGTGTGGTACATAGACAAAATTGTCTCCTGGTTGTGTGAGAGGTGGTTATCTCCCGCGGGCGTACCAATATCGTAAGGGTGCGTAGCACCTGACGAAATTGGGTAGCCCAAGGGAGATAACCACCTCCCACACAACCAGAAGTCTAGTTTGTATTTATTATACCTCTCCAAATGATTTTGTGTGAAAAAAATAGTGAAAATTCGATGTCAGATTCGGTGTCAGACAATAAGCTCACCTCTCCACTCGTTTTGTTTACACTCTACTTAGCTTCACTTCCGGTCCACCTCACTCATTTTCGGGTCTATTTTTTTATTTAAATACGCAATCAATTCGGAATTTTACAGTTGCTTATCATTATAATTATTATTATATCATTACATATTATGTGTTACAAGTCTTTTTTCCGTGAAAATAATTATTTAAATAGAGAAAATAAGGATGCGAACATGGGCCTATTTTTTCAACAAAAATTCCGCCAGGGGGCAATATGATATGTAAATACCGCCCAGAGGGTAATACGGTTTTCCAATGCTGAAGCCTATGGCTTACCATACCATCCCGCCAAGAGGTATAATAAAACCACAAAGTGGCATGACCACCGGATTGCATAACCGCATTCCGGCATAACCACATTCTGGCATAACCACACTGACATAACCACAGTTTAGTACGACCACAGTTTAGTACAACCACAGTGTGGCATAACCACAGTGTGGTATAACAACAGTGTAGCATAACCTCAGTGTGGTACAACCACAACCACTGTAGAATCACTGTGGCACTAGAACATTGTGGCAAAATCTCAAATAGCTGCATAAACACCAAGTGGGAAATATGTGGCATAAGAAAAATGTGGCACAAATAGTGGTTCCCACATTTCCCACAGTACACACAGTTCCCACAGTACACACAGTTCACACAGTTCCCACAGTTCCCACAGTACACACAGTTCCCACAGTTGCCCACAGTTCCCACAGTACACACAGTACACACAGTTCCCACAGTTTCCACAGTTCACACAGTACACACAGTTCACACAGTACACACACTTCACACAGTTCCCACAGTTGCACACAGTTCACACAGGTCACACAGTTGCACACAGTTCCCACTGTTTCCACAGTACACAGTTCCCACATTACACACAGTTCCCACAGTTGCACACAGTTCCCACAGTTCCCACAGTTCCCATAGTACACACAGTTCCCACAGTTGCACATAGTTCCCACAGTTCATACGGTTCAGACAGTTCACACATTACACACAGTTCCCACAGTTCCCACAGTTCCCACAGTTCCCACAGTTCCCACAGTACACACAGTTCCCTCAGTTGCACACATTTCCCACAGTTCATACAGTTCACACAGTACACACAGTTCCCACAGTTCCCACAGTACACACAGTTCCCACAGTTGCACACAGTTCCCACAGTTCACACAGTTCACACATTACACACAGTTCCCACAGTTCACACAGTTCACACAGTTCACACATTACACACAGTTCACATAGTTTACACAGTTCACACAGTTCACACAGTTGCACACAGTTCACACAGTTGCACACAGTTCACATAGTTCACACAGTTCACACAGTTCACACAGTTCACACAGTTCACACAGTTCACACAGTTCACACAGTTGCACACAGTTCACACAGTACACACAGTTCCCACAGTACACACAGTTCCCACAGTTGCACACAGTTCCCACAGTTCATACAGTTCACACAGTTCACACATTACACACAGTTCCCACAGTTCCGACAGTTCACACAGTTCACACATTACACACAGTTCACATAGTTTACACAGTTCACACAGTTCACACAATTGCACACAGTTCACATAGTTCACACAGTTCACACAGTTCACACAGTTCACACAGTTCACACAGTTCACACATTACACACAGTTCACACAGTTCACACAGTTCACACAGTTAACACTGACTGACTCCACCTAGTGGTAATAGCAAATATGGCACAATATGATTACTGTATATGTATAACACAGATGAGCAGTTAGACATGTGCAGTTTGGGGTGCAGTTCGGTTGAGCCAATCAGAGTGGGTCACTCTAAGAGGGGCCATGACACAGAATGGTTGGATAGAAGTGTTAAAAATCTGTAGTAAAGGCAGCCTCAACAGACACACTTATCCTCCTGCACCCTTGAGTTGATTTTCATTATTATTTCTTCCTTGGAACATGGTCATTTTATCAACTCTACAATTTAATAACCAGGACACAGCAATAGTGTATCACTAACTAACCATCATTCATTAACAGTCTGGGGGTGTGGTCACATAAACATATACAAGTTGTAATGCCTATTTGTCTTCCATATCAGGTATAGCCAATGATACAAGTGATGAGAGGACTCTAACAGAATAGTGTTCTTACCTGCGTGTGGAGGCGGGGCCAGCATGCCAGCACGTCCTGGGGACACCAGGCCCTTAGCAATGTATGAGATGAGTAACCATGCAGTCTCACCCAGCGTGTTGTCTCTGGAACCTGCACCAGTGTGTTAGTATCACCAGCGCTATCAGTGAACCTGTAGTAAAGTAGAGTAAACAGGCTGCGTTATGGGTATGTAGAAGGTGTGAACATTGCAACCCACCACTCCACCAAAGAGTCAATGGTAACATGCCTTGCAGCAAATAGAGCAATAAGTGACAATTATTCCTCAAGCAAATATAAAATCCTTAATCCATAGATTAATTATCCTTTATTCTCATTTTGTTCTAAGACTCCTATTATTTCAGTTCTGAAAACAAAGAAATGACCTAATATTTGTACCTTTCATTAGTTTATAATTATATGCTTTTAAATAACAGTGATCCAGATTTCCCCATAGACATATGGTTACTATGTTGATATTAAGCAAAGGGTATTCAAATTGTATGCATCTACAATAACTATTCAGAAAATTATTGCACGGCCAATTTTGGCCAAATAAATATCAATTATGTATTAATGGAAGATCCTTATTTGTTATACTCTAATTTAATGTCATTTCTAATTCAGTGTTGCTGTAGTTAATATCTGTTGTAATATCTGTCTTAATATCTGTTGTGCAATGACACAGAAATGCCCTGTTAAATCTCTTATTGTCCGACACACATAACTGTGAATACTAAGATCATACCTTTTTTTTTAAATAATAGTTGTTAACTACGTTACAACCATCATGAGTGTTTTTCTATCATGCATAAAATAATTAAAATGTAAACCCTTGATGGAATCTTCAGAATGAATCAACATCAAGATTTTAAATTCAGTTTTATTAATCATCTGATCTCTTAAATCGCTATAAATATTATTCTGATAGTAGTCATTACCCCTATGAGATGTCCAGTCTTTAATTTTACCATGGAATTGAACTGTGATTAAAATAAGGATTGGCATATTTCATTTCATTTTATTTCAAGAATTCTTTATTTGTATAGGTGTTACAATACAGAAGGTAATTACGCCAATCATGATATATTCATCATTTCTTCCGGCGAATGCCTTATATGAAAGTAATAATATTTATACAAACCGAAGGATCTAACACTTACCAAACATATCTAAGTGAATCATTAGAACCTAATGCTTTCATCAGTTCCTCACATTCACTGTCATCCAGCTTTCCTCCAGGTAGCCTAATGATAAAACCAACAAAACAATCATGAGGTGTCACAGGCAAATATGAATTAGCTGTAATAAGAAAATGGAAATCCTGTGAATACAGTAATCAATGGTTACATAGGTTTGTAATGCTAGTATAGGAAGGCTTGGCTGTATAATAAGTTATGTTCATCTTGCAACCAGTCATACTAATATGGACTTAGAAGGTAGTGGTTTGGAGGGAACAGCCTTATGGACATGTGATAGAGTACTCGCTATCACTTGTCCTCTATCACATGCCATAAGACTCTTTCCACCAAGCCACAACCTTCCAAGTCCTTTAGGGGTCGACCACAGACTCTATCCGCTGTTAGGATTGTCCGTTACAAGGGCAATTTAGGGACAAAACTGTCTATATCTCCAATAACTATTTCGTACAATGAAATGTATCACATAGTGAAATGTGTAACGAAATAAAACTGTATAAAAAAAACAAAAAAACAAAAAAAAACTTTTGGAAGATATCAGGGTTATAAATGGGTTATAAATGGGTTGAAATTGAACACCCCTATCCAGGGTCCCCATCGGTGCCTGAAAACAATCCTCTATCAGTGCCCCTACACCAGAATGAGGCAATTTGCATATAGTGTGTGTACATAGGTCAGTGCATACTTAGGAGTCATGGCATGGACACTTTTTAAAATGTGGCTTTCTACACTTTACTCCCGATTTTGTTAGTTATATTTAGTAATGGTACTTATTTAAGAGCTAAATTGGTTGTAAGCTCTGATATTATAAATACATTTACTGAACCAGTATAGGAAAAATAAAAAGATATCTGCTAGAGAGATCGGCGGGTGGATGAGATCGGCGGGTGGATGAGATCGGCGTGTGGATAAGATTGGCGGGTGATGAGATCGGTAGGGTGATGAGATTGGTGGGGGATGAGATTGGCAGGTGACATCAACAGGGGGGTGAGATTGACGGGTGACAGAATGCATCTCAGCTGTGTCTCTGGCTGTCTGTCTGTCTCTCTCCCTCTCTCTCTCTCTCACCGGCATCGGCGGTGATGAGATCGGCAGGGTGATGAGATCGGCCGGGTATTAGATCGGCGGGTGGGGTCGCCAGGGGGGTGAGATTGACAGGTGACAGAACGCATCTCAGCTGTGTCTCTGTCTCTCTCTCTCACCATTTCTTTCTTTGCGTCAGCCTTCAGCACTCTGTAGCCTACAGTGTGTGAAATTAAATTTTGTTTCTTTGCCCGCTAAGTTGACAGGTGAAATCAGAGCAGGTAAAATCAGAGATTTACCCCACCACACAGAAAAAGAATTTAAACAGGGATTTTTGGTATGATGTTAATAGAGATATTAAGTTATAGAGACAACTTGAAAGAGAATGATGGTTGGAGAGGGAACAAGGAGAGATGAGGATGTGGGCCCCACTGTCTCACTAGCAAATCCCGTGCATAGCACGGGTATTTGCTATCTGTTAACTAACTCTTTGGTTTCGGTCAATGTTGCACTCATTGCTCATGGCTCCCTCTTCCTACACTTGTTTCTAGTGTGCTTTTTTTTTGCTCTTCATCCGCTAATACTTTTAGTGTAAGACAAGCACAGAGCGATTCTACTGCTCTGTTTGTTTCCTTATGAAATCAATTGCAAATCTCTTGGTCCGCTCCCATTGCGCTCTTGGACCGCTATTTAAAGAGGCATAAAAAGTGTTGTGTAGTTGCACTCCTATCAAACGCAACAGATTTCAGCACAATGTCAAAAAGAAGCGCCAACGTCACATTTTAAGAGCGTATACAAAGCGCATTCACCGATTCTCTTCTCTGCTCTGCCTTCGCTTGTTATGCGCTCAGAGAAATAAAAAGAGCGAGCCATGAGCGGACCTAAAGAGCGAGCCAGTGGAATCGTAGCCTTAACCTATACTTACATAACGACATAAGCCTCAAGCAGATATAATACGTCTTGATTATTTTATAATTTCCTACCGATACAAAGAGTCACAGAGAGTACTCAGATTACTGTCGACCCAGACAGGATTGTTGATTTTATTAAAAGCAGTTTGAATGTTTTCCAAAATCATTTCATTGGTAGGTCTAAACTGGTATGTTTTAACTATTACTACATTATGGGCGTTACTTACATCAGCTGTTCTAGGCTAGGGATGTGTCTTATCAGGGGCAGAACCACGCTCCAGCTGTCACTTCCAATGCTGTAAATGTGTACAATTATAGGCCATGACAATTTAAAAAATTAAAAAATATCATATTCCTATTATCATACTGCTATGATAAAGTCAACAGAGAGAGAGCTATGAAAGTATTAATGGAAAGTATTGTATAGGTCGTCAGTGGAAAATGAAACTTTTCACTTTAGAAATTAGCCTGCTAAGGAACACAGGATCATAAGAAACAAAATATGAGGACCACTGGTAAAAACTCACTTTAGATCCTTAAGATTCTTCAGGGACCCGGAGGGTTTTAAAACATAGAATATTATTCACCCTAGGCCTTTGACATGGGCATAGTTCATCACAGACTCATCACAGACTTGTAATTACAAGTCTGTGATATCATATTCCTATTATCATACTGCTATGATAAAGTCAACAGAGCTATACAAGTATTAATGGAAAGTGTTTTATACATCATCAGTAGAAAATGAAACTTTTCACTTTAGAAACTAGCCTGCTAAGGAACACAGGATTATGAGAAACACAATATGAGAACCACTGGTAAAACTCACTTTAGTTCCTTAAGATTCTTCAGGGATGATTTGGATCCAAGTAACTGTTGACAATTCTCTGCAGTTAACCTGTTCATGGGCAGGCTGAAATAAAAGCATTCCAGGTTCAATAATTGATATTTGATATTTGATATTTGGTAACATTATAATAACATAACATTTATATAGAATGAAGTTCAATCCCTGCACAGAAGCAATCTGAAGCATTGTGCTTCCGCAAACAAGTCTGTTAGGATATCTTTCTGATTATGAGTGGGTCCAAAATCATACAAGAGAACTAGTAGCTATAGTGAGATTTAAATAGAGAACTTAGCAATATAAAAAATAAAATAAAAAATATGAAAAACACTAAAAGAACATGAAGAAATATAATTTTGGTCAAGAAGTCCCATTAGTTAGGTGAGTAAATGCTGTGGTTTTAAAGCACAACGGCCATTATGCAGGGTTCCAGTGCATCATAAAATATCAGATTTACCAGGACTTGTTTAAATGTTTGGTTGGTGTCCCAAGCATATTATCGTGTTTTTTTTAACATAATAAGCACATGTCAAAACTAATTTTGTCAACATTTTACAAGAGTTGGCAAAGTAGGTTTTAGCTGGACCCTGCTTTTTTACACATAATTTACCAGATGTTATATGAATGAACCAGTTTGGCAGGAACAGTAGTCTTGTTTATTTGTTAACTAGTGGGAACAAAGTTTGTAGGAGAAGCTTTGACGGAAATGCTTACATTAATGTGTACACACATGTTATACATGTTTGGAAATGTATATCTATATGAAAATAATTGAAAATATTCCAGATTACTTTGAGTCAAATATGAACTAGTGTAGAGGAAGAAAAATAACTAAATGATTAAATCATAGGAAGCTTATAAATGTTCAAGGATAAACATAGTAGGTAAGGGAAAAACATAGAAATGTTAGGTACTTACTGTAGTGTTTCCAATTTGTCCAGATTCTTCAAATTCTCAAGGACGGTTGACACACAGTCCTCATCGATTGTTATTTTCCCGAACCTGATGGAAAACATGAATCAGACAAAGTTACTTTCAGTCAGCCATTTATTACTGTATAACATTCACTGTATGGCCGACATATATTATAATCAAAATAGTACTTTTGATAATTAGAGATTTAACCACAAGTCTATTGTTAAAAAGACTGGGATAACTATTAGTTGAAATATACTTAATTAAATAACAGGTAGCTTTACCTATCCTAAGGAGGTTGACCAGTTGCAATATCAACTTAAAGAGATTAAGCATTTAATGAAGGTCTGTTTAATTCAAGAATATAATTCATTAAGGTGCTTGTTTCATAAATAACAGGTGTATGTAAAATGTTACTGGCTTGCCTATTTTCCTCCCTAATCAGCTGGTAAGGAATTAATTGAGTAGGATTCTTTAATCACACAATGCTAAAATTATTCATTCTGCACTCAAAATGCATACCAATTAAAGAACAAATAGTTATGAATGGAACATTTCTCATGAAATTATCAACGGGAGTGAAACCGAAAAGCAGTCAAGTACACATCCCAAGACTCCCTCCAAAAATCACCTTATGTCGATAAGATTCCTCAGGCTAGTGTCATCACCAAATAACTGTTTGAGGTTGTTGGTTTTCACACCTTCCATAAGTAGGCTGAAGCAGAAGAATATGACCTTTACTATTGAGCAAATAAGTTGACCTTTCTGTTATACAAGAGTCACAACAAAACTGGGGAGCTGTCAAGCAGGCCAGAGTTCATTGCAGGTGTAACAATCCTGTGAAGTATATATGACGATTCTATGAAGCTCCGGGCAACCTCCGGGAAAGCTCCGGGCAACCTCCGGGAAAGCTCCGGGCAACCTCCAGGTAAGCTCCGGGCAACCTCCGGGACCCCCCATGGTACCTCCGGATGCCACTAGGGGCTACATGTTCAGGACTGCTGCTATTCTCTGCTTATATTAGTTCATTATGTCATAACTAATTATTGGTTAATGATAGAGCTTCCAGACTTCGACCATCTCTTATGTTATATATTACTCTAGTTTATGATGAAGTTTATACTTATTTGCTCATTGTATTTATTTATATATTCCTGATTCATATTGTACATACTTTATGTTACTTGCTGTAATATTCATGACCTTTGCATTGAGCTTCATGTATTGTCAGGTACGGAACAAGGACCCAACCTCACCTCAAGGATTGATCAGGAATAAAACTGGACTTGCAAAGTATTCTCTCTTTACTTTATTCTTTCCGGAGGGATTTAAAACATGGAATATTATTCACCCTAGGCCTTTAATATGGACATAGTTCTTTCTTCCACTACCCTTGCTAGAGATATGATTAATATTTATGTCGAGAAGTAACCTATACTATCACGAACATATATTATTATTAAATATCAATAGTATTTAAGCCTGGAAGAGATCCAGAGTCGATACACAGAAAGTGCAACACTGGCAAATCATCTCACTGGAAGGAACATAGGCAAGATTCACAACACAGGGATAATCACCAAAATATTGCAGTTTGCAAATGTATGCCTTATCTGTATTAATGATTCGCCCACCTTTCCCCAGAAATAGGTAGTTCAGACTAACTCTTACCTTTGCACCACTTGATAACATGAGAACATGATATTACACAATCAATACTTCAATACGCATTTAACAATATCAGATATGTTGAAATATATCAGAGTATTATCATAGAAAAATAATGGTTTTATGATTTACACCTTATATATTACATGTTGATGTAAGTCAACAGGTAACCCTTACCCTAAGTAAGGGGCCAACAACCCCCTTGGCAAATCAATACCTATTATGATTTCTTTTTTAATTCCAAGTTGATGTCAATGGTTTGGTGCAGGTAAAGGTGTCGCAAGTCACAAAAATTGGATTTTGAGTTACCATCATATTAAAAAAGATGACACCAAGGGCATTCCACGGATAGTAAACATTGAGCGCATCTAATATATACTTCTATCTTTTCAGTTTGATATTTTTATTTCTGAAAAAACGTTTGCAATATTTCTGGACAATTACTAGGAAAGTATAATTTGTTACCTAGTTTAAATGAAGCTACGGAATAGTATTCCTTTGTCCCCACTAAAATGAGAGGGACATATGTTGGAAGGAAGCTCTTTTGGTAACAATACCCAAACTGCATAGGATGCTCTAAGAAACGTAAGGACATATTTGGTACACTCTTGAAATTTAGTACATGTATTCATACAACCACCAGGCCTAGACACTCCAAAAATATCTGAAAAAAAGGATCTGATAAATGAACCAGATTTTCTGACTAGTGACTCATTTTCCTAAAACATATTACGATGATGGTACAATATTGGAATATTATATCAAGGTTATATCATTTGAACCTAACTAGGGGAAGGATGATCAGCCTGGCTCCCCATAACACTGTGGCCCGTTCACTTTAGGTTGATTTCTTTACAAACCTTATATAAAATAATGTAAAACTGATTTTGGAATAAATGGTGCAGTACATATGGGGGAACGATCCCTGAAAAGTCCTCACCTTGGTGCCTTGTGCTTTTTGAGATTCCACAAAACAAATTGATGTCTAAGGGAATAAAACCTAGTGAGTCATAATGTAGGAGAATCCCATTTCACAAACTTAAGAAAAGCCAATATTTGCCTTGGACTGTCATGTATTATGTACATATTATGTACATCTATAGGAGTAACAAATTATCAAGGGTTTATGGTAATTCTTCATGGGACAAATTACTGTTTAAGTATATCTAAGAATAGTCATAAAAGAGTCTACATTTAGGTTTTTGGGACGTGCTAAGCTGCTTTCCTGCAAGAGATTATATTGGTCATAGGTAAGAATTATGATTTAAGTACATGATACTCACTGTAATGTTTCTAATTTCTCCTGATTCTTCAAACAGTCAAACAGGCTAGAGATACAATCATCATTCATCGTCACCTTTTCAAGCCTATAAGAACAGATCAATTGATTCATTGGGTATCATCACTTCAATCTTGTAAATTGAGAAATCACCTATTAGCCTATTTAATATAATGATTATCTAAGAGGTAAGCATCACCCACCTGAAGGAGATTAGACTTTGCTTCATTACATTTACCATAAAGACCAAGGCATAGATGTCCACAAGAGTGAGTAGTGTGTTGTTTATGTGTATCTTGCCATCTTTGCACACATCACCAGCCACCGCCTCAGCTAGATCCTTGTCCTGCGCCTCATACACCACTTGGATCTTCTCAAGCTGACTTTCTAATATCTAAAAGTAAGATGATGCAATAATGTCAATGTAGGTCTAATATGTTATTCATTCTTAAAATTTTGTACACCATTTCAAATTTCTGACAACATATACATTAGAAGGACTTCTAAACCTTCCTTAGTATATATATCACATATATGTATGCCATATATCCATGCATAATAATCCTTTGTATTAGTTTGACTTCTGTTTATGACACCACTTCACTATTGTTAAAGATACTATTTAAACTAGGTATTCAGGTCCCCTTTTCATGGTTTTTCACCTGCCCCTAATATTTGCAATGTACAACATTTCAGGTTATAAATATCTTTACATTACAATAGTTACAGAAATATTGGTTGATATGGTTAAAGAACATAACAATATTTAGTCACAAAACAATTTATTTGTTGGTCCTAAACCTACAGTGTCCTGTAGGTATTTTTGCAGACCTGCACTGCATCTTGTACCACTGAAATCTAAAGGCAACTTAGTGTTGGCAACCTAGTGTTGGCACCTGACATATCCAACCTGTCACTGTTATCGACGGTGTTGACATGGAGCCAAATTTGAGTGTAATCTGTGATTCCTCAGTTGAGCCTGGACTGACTTTAATATCAAATATTTTTTAAATCATTACAATAACTCTACAGATTACTGATTTGACATGAATGAAATATTGAAAACCAACTACAAAGACAATTCATATATTTTAGATTATTCAACCTTCATGGTATTATTCAGTCTGGAAGAAAAACAAAATTTTCCCACCAAGTTGGGAAAACATTCCCAGGGCAGGACGGAAATAGCCACAGTGACCAAGACATGGATCATGCACTGAACAATGGATTTTCAACTTTGGCGGGAATCTGGACACATATTAATACAGCACAGATACCCACACAGGCATTCAACGGTCGTACGGGTTTAGGTCAATACTGCCACGTCTACCTACTATACAAAGACAATTCATTCTATTATTTTAAGTCAAATCAGCAATTTTCATGCCTCTCATGCTCAAACAATATTAGCACCAATTTTGTTAGTGTTCAGAAATATTATCATTAGATGCCAGTCTGAGCACAGGAATAGTTATCGAGAAGTAAACCAGTTGGTGCTGTCAACAACAGTTTCAGGTGTCTAATGGTTCTGTTAAAGGGTTCCAATAATGAAACAAATGAATAACTACCTTTTCAGGGTTTTTCCTTGTTTTGTGCACCTGTAAATAGAGGCACTATTGTAATATTTCAGTGAAATGAACAAAATATAGTAACATGTTACTGGCTATAAAATTAAATACATTTGTCCTCAATTTTGATTTTAGTGTGCATTCAGTAGCATATTTCTAGCCTTACTAAGGCAACCATTAGAAAATTGCAAGGCATATAATGGAACATTGATGCCATGGTCTAAACTGCATGGTTAGGTTATATTCATCAAGATTGATATACATAAATGGTACCCTAAAAGTCATAATATGCCAGTGGCCTAATACATTTGATAGTAGTGCTGAAGGAGATACCAATTCAATAAAAGAAGTGTTTAAAGATAGCTAAAATTGTATTAAGCGTATGACAACCCACCTGACGTAACTTTGTAGTCAGCAGGTCCTTCATCCATTTCATAGGGTCACCACGTGATGCCGAAGGAGCAGATGAACCCCGGAGTTTCTGAATATCTTCACTGTCAGTATCAAATGCCAAGCCATACAAGTACAACCGTGACATATTGAAACTTTGAGTGTGCCACATCTTTTGAACCAGTTTTCTTAGACCTTTCTTATCCTGGGAGATAAGTTGCTTCATAGCTAACATTTCTTGTACACATAAGTGCACAAACTCGCTGGTGAATTGGCCATCAGTCTCTTCATATTCTAGGACAGACTTCACAATCAGTATTCCGCAGTCCACTGATATATCAACTACAAAGAAAAATACACAATGTCATATACGCAGGTGCCAGAATAATAGCTATAGTCACATCTATAATTTGTGGCTTAGGGTCAGAACGGGTCACATTACTTTATATATAAGACAGTCAATGTGTTACCAGTAGACGTATGGAACAAAATCGCCCAGTAATAAGGGTATAGGTCAAATAAATCATAGCACAACTTATAGTAGTGGTAAAGAATAGTAATGCTTAAAGCTACATACTTCAGCTCAGGTGAAATATATTTCACTATGTACCCAGTGAAACCAAAAGAGCCACCATGCCACCGGGTTTATAGCACTTGCATATTGGAAATGAACTGCCTTACCCCAACACTACACATTTCCCATGATGGGAATTAAAATTCAAATACAGATTATAAATATAACCCCTGATCAGTCTTTGACCCTGCCCACACATAGCCGATTTGCCTCCCGATTGTCTCCCGATTTGGGTCTCCTGATGAATCCTATGATCTCATTTCAAATCCTTGTTTATTTTTTTGAAATAACATAAACCAGGATTGGAAATAAAGTCCTAGGACTCATCGGAAGACCCAAATCGGGGGGCAATCGGGAGCCAAATCGGCTGTGTGTGGGCAGGGTTCTCCTCTGGTGCCAGGCACAAACTAATTTTACAAATCAGGTATTCCAGCAGATCTTACTTACTCTTACTTATTAGATATTAGATGAAAAGGCTAGAATGAGCGTTTTTTACAAAGGTAAACAAGTATGGAATAACCTTCCCCAACAGCTAAGGTTGGAACGAGATAGAGAGACATTTATTAAAGAGGTGAAAAAGAAATACTGGGAGAACTATAACACTGATAACCCTGGTTGAAAGTATCCCAACTTTGATATCCAATCGTATGTTGTTTTTCTTTGTTTTTCTTTTTTTTTTTTTATGTTGTACACGTCTAAGATAAGTCGTATCAACCCTCTAATGGAGGTTATAATTCTTCACATAATTATCCAGTATATGATTATTGTGATGCTCTTACCTCAGCAGAAAATAAATTATCCGTATATAAGGTGAAAAGAGTAAGTCAAAGTTTGATGGACTGGATTGTTTTATTTTCTTTTATTATTTTCTTTACTGACTTAGTCACATTTCGGTGATTGTAAAACATGTTCGACCCCTATGGTCTCCTAAGGCAACGCACTAAGACACCCGGGTAGGGCTCACTTGTGTCTTTTCTTTATAGATACATCTTATCAATTTAATTTAATGTAACTGGCCTTCCAAATGAAATAAAAAAAAAAAAAAAAAATTATGATAAACACAGTATAGGCAGATGGTTGCTTTGTACCCTACCTTCATGTTGGGTCAAGTTGGCAGCCTTGTGATCTTCCTCATCGAAAATGAGGGCTGCCAGGTCATCATTGATACGTTTCTCCAGAAGGCCCCTGAAGGCTAGCCGGCTCAGGGAAGGCAGACAGGAAGGATATCTTCGATCTGAATCCGCACATCTTTTGAGATAATTCTACAAAATTAATGAGATTCATAATGCTTTTCAATTACTTAGGCAAACTCCAGTCAGGAATCTAAGAAATATTCAAAAGTCATGAAACCTTTTTCAGGGGCAAATTTGATTACTCATGCAAAAAGCTTTATTCAGACAGAGGGATATACTCCATATTTCTTGAAGTTAAGATGATATCAATGCACATTTTAATGAGCAAAGTAATTAGCAGTTTACACATACATCTTATGATTTCAACAAACCTTGTCACTATATTGGGATCTCCATAAATGAAGCTTACATTCTTAGGTGATCTTAGTGTACCTACCAATACTAAATAAGCAGTGATTCTAGTGAATGTAATGAGGTCCTTCAGTTTCCCATCCTCCTCCTCATTTTGTAAGACTCGACAGAAGAGGCTGCAGAAGTAGGTAATTGATGACACTGACATAATCAGTGGGTTACCAAGCATCGTCCTCTTCACCCTCTCTACATGCTGAGGTGGCACATGTACATCTATATACCTTAAGATTGTCTCTTTGTTGAGTCCAACCACTTCAATAACTGGGTCACATTCAAGTACTGATAATTCTCCAAATGGTCTAGAAATCATAGATCACATTTCAAACACAATTGGAATCAATAACAATAACAATATCTGTTGTTCACATCAAAGTCAAAAGAATCCTCAATTCATCAAAACAATAAACACAAGATTTAATGAGAAGGAAAGCTGTTCATTGATTGTTGTAAGACAAGAGTGTCAGCTTGTTAAGAGGTCACCAAGACACATGAATATCACGCATCTACATCTGTTCTGTTATACCCAGTAGGACTTAGCATAGCACAGATGTGCAGCACCTTCATGTTCAATACGTTTAAGATAAGATAAGATAAGTTGTCATTTATTTGCCACTTTCAGTAAGTACAGAGTAGTACAAATGAGTAAATGTAAGGGGTTGACAAAAGGGTTGACATGCCTATATGATACAACGAAGGTACCATTTCTTCCGGCTGTTACCGAATTTGGAAGATATGCTAATTATAGAGTAAATAGGCTAAAGACTAAAAACAGATGAAACAGAGAAAACTTTGTTAAATATATAGGTGAATAACATAGGGGGCTCTTATGAGCTTACCTGGAGGCTAAAATGACATTTGCATTGCCAAGAACTTTCCTGTTGAGAATATCCAAACACCAGGCTATGGGTTCCCGTGCCTCATTACAATCAAGTAGTGGTCTTGTTTTCAAGGCATCTGCAAGTCCAGGGAACTCATCCAATCCATCTTGAAACAATAGTCAGGCTATTAGGATGGACATATTAACAAATATTGGTAATTGGTAAAAGAGCTTGGTAAGAGGATGTATAGGTTTTTCCTTTTGGCTATTGTTCACTTCCATACAAAAACTTCTCCTTGTAATTTGACCTTATCAATCTTATAGTTGAATGCACATGATTTCTTCAATATCAATTGCACTAACAATTTCGGTTCTATACCTTTTTCCGCCAGTGCGTTTCCCCCGCACTTTTTCGCTCCACATGCTTTTTTCCACTGAAGTTGAGTCAGAGGGAATGTACCTATTTCCGCCACACTGAGACTTACAAGTGCGTTTTCGCTCCACCCCAATCCACTGAGCTGTGTGCTGTGCACTGCTCAATGGAGCCCGTCGCCTCAACCCCGTCAGTGTAACGCATTGTGTCGCGGAAAGAATTGCTCTACACGTTTTGGCGTTTATCTAAGAAACTATTCAAGATTTTTTTTAAAGAAAAATTGTTTTACATAGCTACATATGTCCCTTCGACACTTAGAAGGTAGTATTATTATAGCACTATTTCTTCTACCTTTTTCTTGATCGTTGCATGGACACTATATATAACATATTTCTACGGCGCTAAACCCCTTCCGCCAAAATAATTGTTCTAAATGTTCCAGCTTGTATTGCAAAAACTATCCCTGATTTTTTTTAAAAAAATCCGTTTTACATGTCCACTCAAACCTGTGAAAGTGACATCATTATAGACTTATGTCTTCTACTTTTTTCCTTGATCGTCGCACAGACACTATATACCATGGTTCTACAGCGCTTTTGCAATTGTTGAAATATATAATTATTTATTTGATGTTTTTTCATAAATTAGTCCGGGCCTAACTAAAAAATCATGGAGTTAAAAAAGTTAGCTTTTAATGTCTCCTACATCGTCCACTTTGTTGTTTTAAGGTATTCTAGAGAATGGAATTTATACGAATTCTTTTGGAAAAAAATAGAACATACTGGAACATACTGAAATTCATGGTATTACTTATGCACTACTTTCGCTAACAAAATGATATTGGGTAGGTAAATAGCCCCACTAATATTGATGAAATGAAAGAGGATATATACATATCATGGACGGGTGGTGTGGGCTTCGTCAAGGATAATACATGAAGACTGCCGCTCCGATATATATAGTATAATCTCTAGTAACCGTTGACAAAATGTTTATCTAATTTGATATTTTATTTTACTAGGAATGGTTGATATTACGGTATTCTAGTATGATAGAATTTATATGAGTTTTAAATGTCAGCATTTCAATTGACGACGACGTTGGTTGAATATTTAAAGATTAGTATTTTCAGGTGAAAGAAATGATTAAGAAAATCGACTGAAATAATATTTGTAAAATCCTAAAATGCAGCTTGAAATAAGGAGTATTGTGTAAGGAATGGATACATGCAATTTGTAAATGTATACAATTATGCTATTCGTATACATGTGTATGTGTACATACATGTGTATGAACATGCATAAATATTCAATTATATATGCACGTATAATGCATAGATCTGTGTATATGTAAGTGCTGTTTGAAATTATATATAATATAATTATTAAATTATGTAATGATGATATAGAAGCTCACAAGATCGGGAGGATTACCATTAATTATTTCCCTGGAATATTGGGAAAGTAGGGGAATATTAGTTATATTGGGAAAGTAGGGGAATATTAGTTATATTGGGAAAGTAGGGGAATATTAGTTATATATATTTGAAATAAAGATAGTAGGATATTAACATATGCGTGTATGTTTTACATGTATCTTATGGACATGTACAATGCACATGAATACATGTATGTATACTTGTATGTATACATGTATATACATGTATATTTAGATATATACATACATGTATGGTCAATTCTCACGAACTGGGGGCAATGGGTGATTTCAGAAGTCATTTTTTCAAACATCTCAGAATTAGGAAATATGTGTGCATCGATAAATGGGGTATTTGGAGAATCTAAGCTGAAAATCGCTACTGGATTGGATGCATATTTCTCTCCTAGCATCAATTTGAATTTTAAACTTATTTTTCCTAGGTGCCTACGTCGGGGTAAGCTCAACTAACACTATGGGGAATAAATGCCCAATAAGAACTTGCCTTTACCATTAAACCCTTCCCCACGTATTAGATAATATATTCGATGAGTTTTGAGAGGATCAATAAAGTGTAGAGGTTTGAAAAACTTAAAACAAAATGCCCCGTAGGCACCCCACCCCCAACGTAGGCACCTACCTCAATCATTCACAAAAACGGCTGGAAAACATTTATGTATTTGTCTATACACCTTGCAGTCATAACACTGAGAATTATATATATATGTGATGTGTTTCAGGTCAATGACTCATAAGTCGCAATAGATTTTGAGATATCATTGTATTTGAAACGATGAGATCAAGCCGATTCCAATGATAGTAAACAGTCTAATGATCTAATAAGTATTTCTAGATTTTAAGTTTGATATTTTCGTTTAAAAAAAAATAGTTTCCAATATTTCTGGGGGTCAATTAACAGTGAAGTAACTAAATTTAGTCCATATGAGGACCTTTAAAACGAAAGGATATATTACATAGATTATCCTGCAGTTTGATACATCGATTGATATAGCCATAAGTGATAAACCCTCCAAAAATTAGAACATTCCAATAATGTGATCTTGTGAAAAAAAGAACTTTGAAAAATATCAATTTTGCGACTCATTTCCCTGAAACACATCACATATGTATCTTATCAGGACTAAATAAAATATATATATAGGCTACTTGCTGCCATCATGGGCCTACATAAATGTGGGTACCTACGTCGGGGTAGGTTTTTCTGGCCACTTGGTCAAATATTTTCCACATATATTGTTCATAAGTTCGGAATTTGAAGTCGTTATCATTACACATTGCTCAATAGACCCAAGCAGCTTGAAATATGAATAGTAACAGAATAATTGATTAAACTGTATCCCGACGTAGGCACCTGCAGGTTTTAGCCAAATTGATTTATTTTCATAAGAACCTCACTAACCTAGGAGGAGGAGAGAGAATGAGAGAGAAAGCGAGTGGTGGAGAGAAAGAGAAGGGCTTTTCCAGTATATCATATTATTTGTCAAAGAACTATAAGTACATCCTATCCTTCCACATATTCAAAACAAATATTATGTTATTAATATAGCGTTTTCTGGACAACGTGAGTCGGCAGATCACTTCTTTTACTGCATATGCATCTTGTAGATAAAATAATCAATGTACAAATGTTTAGATGTACTTGTATTTTGCAATAAAACATCTGGGCACTTTCAGGAGAAAGAAGGTGAGAGATGGCAGAGGAGGCAGAGGAGAAGGAGGAGGAGATGGCAATGGTAGCGGCGGGGCTAGCGGCGGCGATCTTCGCACAAAACTTGGTTGTGTAATATCGTTATATTTTCTTTTATCCTTTATTCAATAGCGTCACCATATACATAATCAGAAAGGAAACAATTCAAGCTTTAAGTTGGTATAAATTATGTTCATGAACAACATTCATGAGAGGAGTGAGAGATAAAAGAAAAGCTTGCTTTGTTTGCGGCCGCTCAGGGGTAAAATATGGAGCGTGCTAAATGTGGAGCGAATGTGTACAGGGAGAAACATGTGTGTGTGCAAACTGCAGGTGGGGCGAAAAAGGAAAGGGGGAAAGGGAAGAATGGGGAAAAAGGTTTTGGAGTGGCATGGTTCTGGAGGAAAAGTGTTGGTCACCACAGTGGCCTATTAATTTCATTAATTGCAATGGTATGGTACTTACCAACAAATACTAAACTGAGATCCAATAGGTCCGGAAGAGCTTGATCCATCCACTCTGCCAGGGTCTTCATTTGGTACACAGAGTACGATGTCAGGAACGTAATCAAAGAGATCTTCTTCCTTCCCATCACAACCAAACTTCTCATGTTAAACAAGAAAGCAGCCTTGAACTCTTTGCCCCATTCTTTCTTAGCCCACAGACGCATAAGTTTCTGGACGAGTGTTGACTTTCCCACACCTCCTCGGCCAACAAAAAGCAATGGTTTCTTTATATCTTGGGAAGGCCCTGTTTGAATATAGGAAATAAGTTCACTAATATCTATACTGTCTTCATCAATCCTCTGTAGATATGCTTGGTACTTGTCAGGTGAGAGATCTTCTGCCTTGTATTTAGCGGAACCCTCCACCAGCCGCAAGTTGATGAATTGGTCATCAAGGTCTAGGGAGTTGTCTAGTCCTCTGTTGGGAATGAAGCCATCATTAATGATGGATTTTCGATTCAACTCCATTAGGTCATCAACTGTATGAAAAGGAAATAAACACTGTTGTTGAAATTGAACCTTTGATCAAGATTAGAATCATGGTAAACAGAGCTAGGCTCATGTCTAAGATTCATAGTACTATCTAAGGACTCTATGGGCTACTGAGGGCTCAAGGCTCCGAGATTCAAGAAAATAGCATATGTTCATATAATAACTAAAACAGAGCTCAATATATCACAAAGTAACATATGAGATGTTAACACGATGAATAGACTCACTTTTTTTTAAGGAAAGTGAGTTTGAACGCTAACTCATTTGGGTTCTCAACATGTTAATCAAGAATTAAATTTTTGATTTAGTCTTCATAAGAGATCACAGTATAAGGAACAGCACTTCCGTGTTTGGATAGGCTTATACAAAACGACGATTTAAATGGACCAGTTCCATTATTAATGGGTATAGGATATAGGATAAACAATTTTAAGTTAAAGTAAATTAACTTAAGTTAGCCAACACTTTAGCTCACACATAAATTACCTCATCATTTATGAAATTTTACAAGTGAGATACACAGGA
This sequence comes from Sthenelais limicola, assembly GCA_942159475.1. NCBI lineage: Eukaryota > Metazoa > Annelida > Polychaeta > Phyllodocida > Sigalionidae > Sthenelais > Sthenelais limicola. The sequence continues at coordinate 108,266,966 of OW804099.1, forward strand.
CCCAAGTTACAGATGTTCTGAACCCGATTCTCAAGTTATAAACCAGATAAATTCATGCAATATCTAAACATTAGTGATGGAAACCGTACTATCAATTCCAAAAGAGAAAAGGAACTAGGACACTGTGTTTTAAATTGGACCAAAGAACCTCACATACATTTTGTACTGCCAGGGCGATAAACCCTTTGATTCTGGCCCATTAGTCCCCGTTGGTTGGTCTGAGCTGGCCCGTTATAGACGCATAGAGGGCCAGTGGTCACTACCGGTCCCGCTGGCCCTCTATGCCTAGAGAACTTCCGGTAAACAGCCCAACCAACGGGGACTAAAGCCATTAGAGCCTTCGTTTATTGTCCTCGCTGGCCCTCTATGCCTTCGGAAACCTGTCTCGGCCTCCGGCCTCGACAGGATTCCCGTCAGGCATAGAGGGCCAGCTCGGACAATAAACTCAGGCTCTAATTGCCCATCAGATAACAAGATATGGTGGGGAAAGTTGTCTTCCGTATTGGCGGGAATGATGTAATCGAGAACTACCATGTGTAATCTGGCCCTTCAATCTCTGCAGCGCCACAAGTGGGAAGGCATTGTAATAGACTTTTGTACCCATTATTGTACTCCCTCCCTCCGCCTGCACTATGCTGTTGCCTTGTGTTACACTGACAGCTGTTTGTGAGGTAGCCAGATACTGGAATAGCTGTGGCCACTATCTCACCTATTGGAGGCAATTAATTCCCTTATGAAAATGGGGAAATAACAGCTGATAACAGTCGATAACAGTGAATGTTAGTTCCACTTATGCAAGATAGGAGAGACCACTCTCTCCTGCTCTACGTTAATACAATACTGCAAAGGCTGAAAGTTTCTAGTTACAGAACTTTACTGGCATTTTATAATAGAGAGAGGGGACTATAACTAGTGGAATCTTTGGTTCATCTTTCAGCATTTCAAAGATTGATGAAGGAAAAAAGGTGGGGCGGGGGGGAGGGGGAAAACAATACTCTGCCCCCCCCTCCCATTTTCATTGGTGGGGGAATCCTGGGCACCCCCCCCCCTGCTTCCTACATCACCACCTCAGAGGCTTGTCACATTGCATATGCATTGAATATGGATTATCAGAAATATATTTTTTTCAAATTATTCGCTAACCAGGGTCATGACATTTCAAAAAAACATTTAACGATGACTGGACATACTTTGTTCTCTTTACATCCTTTTATCATATAAGCACTATTTTCTTTCAATTCTAGGCAATAAAACAATGTTTTTTTCCTTTCGAATTTTCAATATTGACGCCAGATATGACAAAGTGGAGCATTTCTGGTGTATTTTCCATCGGGGAGTGGACTGTATTGACTACAATGTCATTAGACGAAGATTTCTCATTTTGAATTCAAAAATCTATTTTACAGTTATGTCAATGAATCGGTGGAATTGCTCATATATGATTTAAGAGATTCATTATTTTCCAAATCAAATTGGGATACCCATGCTATGGGGACAAAGAGATAAAACATATGAAACAAAAGTATAGGAATACCAATCCCAGTTTGTTGGAACACATTTTGAAGGGGTTTTAACAGATTTTGACATATATTATAATCCCGGCCCTTGGACGAAATTGTCCATTTTCCAGGCATTCCCAGTACTTGAATATAATTTGTTTTTATTTTTGTATGGTCCAAGTTCTCCCAGGTGCAGCAGAGAGTGAAATATTTCATTACTCTTGGCAGTTTATTTCATGAAACTACATAAATTTCAATATGTTTTCTCAACAACCTGAAATCGATGGATGTTGCAAGATGTGTGTGAAAATAGTTCACTATCAGAATCTCTTTGCCTGATTGTAATGGCTAAGCGTAGGGGATCCATGCCAAGTTAGCTTCTTTGGCTAAGTTGCTCAGGTACCCCTAGGTCCCGAATATTTAGCAGCAGCAGCTATTCTTGGGTAGGTATATTAATAGTGAAAGGGTGCATTGATTGCTTCATAACAGGAGCAGAGTAAATAAGCAAGTACCTGCTAGGTTGTGCATTTGGATTGTGTCCTTTTCACTCTTACCAGCTGCATGGTGGATCTTCTGGAGCGCATGGAACTCTTTTCTAATTATCCTTTCTACATGGTCTTGACCACCTTCTGCTAGAGCTTTGAAGAGCTTGGGTAATCTCCCTCTTATGTCACGGAGTACACGCTCAAGTACTACATCCACCTTGTCTATTTCAGATGGAGTGTCCTAAAACAAATTTAATTGTGATCTGTTTCAGAAAAATGAGTCATAAGTCGCAAAAAATCGTTTTTGAGATACCATTATATTTGAAAAGATGAGATCAAGCCGATTCTAATGATACAAAACAGTCTAATAATCTAATAAGTATTTCTAAATTTTTTGTTTGATATTTTCGTTTTTGAAAAATAGTTTCCAATATTTCTGGGGGTCAATAAACAGTAAAGTAACCAAATATACTCCATATGAGGACCTTTAAAACGCAAGGTTATATTGAATGGATTGTCCTGAAATTTAAAACATCAATTGATGTACCCATGATTTATCAACCCCTAAAAAATTAGAACATTCCAATGATGTGATTTTGTGAAAAAAACACTTTAATAAATATCAATTTTGCGACTTATGACTCATTTTCCTGAAACATATCACAATTGAGTTCATCATTATGGCCCTTGGCATCCCCTCGGCGGTTAGATTCTGAGTTTATGGTTGTGAGGCGAAGCCGAGGATTGTTTCAGGGAGGCTTAGCAAAAACAAAGGACCATAAAAAAGGTTCAAATGGCTTTAGTCCCCTTTTGTTGGGCTGTTACTATCATCAACAACAATTTTTTTTTTTTAATAAATTTTATTGGAGCCATTTTCATACAATGATAATCTCTTGGGAATCCAGTTTAGAAATGATTTTGAAACATAATAAACCAGTCGAAAGCCAGGATGTTGCCTTTTTGAGGAGTAAATATTGTTTTGTATTTTCATTGATGTAAGCGGTAGGAAGGAAACGGAAGTCCAACACTAGTACCACTTGTCTTTATTTGTATAACTGTCCCGGCCCAACAAATGGGGACTAATGGCCAACAGTTCCCTCTTGTCCAAAACATGGGCCAAGCTAATACCCTGACAGTGCTGTTGAAAGAGATGTTACTGTTATTTATTATGGGATTAATTTTCCGAGATTTGGTGTCTGAGGCATTTGTTTGAAAATGAACCCCAAGGCCCGTAGGGCCAAGGGTTTTTATTTTCAAACAAATTTCACATATATATATATCACATAAATACACATAATCATAACTTCAGAATGTTGGTTACGTCAGCCGCACTCTCTGTTCCAGAAACAAAGGAAGCTTCCACTTTTTGCATGCAACCAACGCATCAGACTTCCGGTTTACGAATGCCGTGTTCCGTGTGTCTAGGGACTTAAAAAAGAATTAAATAAAAAATCTAAATCGCTAAAAATGATTTTAATATAGTTTTACCCCCCGATAGCAAAGTTTTTGTCCAGTGGCAATTTCAGAAGCCACACATGCTTATGTTTGAGCGAGCAAGGTAGACTGGAAAAGATGTGGAGACTTTTGGCATAGCCACTCTGTGCACCGAGCACTTTGCATTACATTGTGTACGGTAGTCTATATAGCGCACAGACGATTTCATTCGTAAGTGCCCACACATCAACAAACTGAGGCTTGCACAATGTCTACTGTTGTCACATAGGCTGCAATTACTTGGATTATTCCCTATTTCGTTGCTCACCACCATTCAGCAAGCAGATCATGCTAAATACAAGGATATTTGGAACATTATCGGTGATTTTGGAGCTATTGTGTGGAGTTTACAGAGCCTGGCCTGTTGCATCTGATTGTCAGTGAGAGTGACACTGGGAGTCAACCATTGTACGGTATCACAACATTGCTTGCACGATGTCTACCGTTGTCATGTTTTTGATCATCGATTTTGATCATCGATTGATATAACTATAAGTGACTCTCCAAAAATCTGAACATTCCAATAATGTGATATTGTGAAAAAAACGCTGAAAATATCAATTTTGCGACTTATGACTCATTTTCCTCTAACACATCATATATGTACAGTAAATGTGTGGTTGCTTATCAAATAATGTGCAGATAAGGTGCAAGTGAGGGCGATGAGTAGATTTTAAGGATGGCAAACCTTGGTGCATAGGCAAATGTTAGCGAAGCGAAGAATACAAAACTCTGCAAAGATTTACCCGAATATTAGACCGGGCAACTTCATCAATAACATTATATTTGTGAAGGTCTGCTATTACCACTGCATGCATCTCCATTGAGGTAAGGATTTTACTCCTGGTGTTTACCAGGGCCATCTCCCATATATTCTCATCCTGAAATATACAAACTTTGTTGCTGAACTACACTAAGTATATTCAGAGTGAAAGCTGAAATCAAATATAAAAAGCATCTTCATCTTGTATCTTTAATCAAACAATTCTTCTTTTTGAAAATTAATGAATCGCAAATGGATACCACAAGAACAACTATTTCTGTTTCTTGCCCGATATACCTACACAAGGCAACCGCTGGCCACTTCCAGTCATGTCCATTCACTTTACAAAGAGCCATACATAAAAGGATACAGAAGTAGGACCAGGAGCAGTAGACGAAGGTGCGGAAATGAGTGAATGAGTGAATGAGTTCAATGGTCATGGCAGGAACTAGTGGTGCCGACTATATTTAGACTTGGAGTAAATCATATTAGACATACATTCATAGATAACACAGACAGTAACATATCCAAATGAACCATAGCTGTTAAACTTACCTGGTCGAACTCTTCTCCATACTCTAATCGTCTAAGCTTGCTAGCACATGCCCCTTCATCATCCCCACTATGTGAGTGTTTAGATGCCGCTGTCTCATAGGCTGAAGTAGATGGGCATTGCATTATAGATATGATTTGAATGACATCTGGAAAACATCTGGATGGGTTCAATGTATCTGACATTTTATTCAAATATGAATAACATCTTAATATATTATTTGTGACTAGATATATATTTTCTAATTGACAATAGGGGACTTGCACAGCCACCATTTTGAATTTTGATTCGCATGAAATTATGGGACTAATGGTACAGTGTAAAACCTATAGAAAACATGTCATGTTCAGCATGGAGTATTTATCCGTGACCTCATGCAAATATCCATATGTTATAATTGTTTCCATCACAAGAGTCCCCATCGCTCCCATCGTGCATTTGGTTTTCATAAATCATTCATGAATGCTGTGATATTGGTAAAGACATTCTTGCAATTTTAGATACAAATGTTGCCAAATATTTGTATGTCAGATTTCATCAGAATCCATCCAAGGATGCACTGCAACAGACATGCGCAGTGGCACATGCAACTCCCCTATTATCTCAAATGGTAATCATAAAATAGTGTCCATTTGTTCATGACATATCAGATGGGTTGAACGTATAGGATGAGCCAACTGAACAATATGCAGGTTTCAGTGGCCTAGTTGGCTCTTCACTACTAGCAAAAGAAAGTAGGAAAGTGAAACCAGTGCTCTACCGCTGTACACGGTGACGCCCATGGGGTCTGCTTGTAGGCGAATCACTCAATAAGAACTGTCCAGATCTTTGCAGATATCGTTGTTGCAGATAAACCCATTTACCTGCCTACCAGTACCATAACCATTCCAGGCTTACCCTTACGGCCACTAGATTGTTTACATTAATTAAACCCTAATTACGTTGTTGCTACATGGGTTACTTTGAAATTATAAATCAAACATAGGTAGGATATACTAATCTTTTCGATTATGAAGATTCTTTAATTTTATTTGATACATGACAGTAATTTGGACCAGAAGTCGTCTTTTCCTATCTCTTTTATATGTGAAGATACAATCTGAAAACATGCGTATTTGCTTCAATTGGCTCATACAAAAATAAAGTTGATATTTCTTTGACTATTCTAATACGCAGTGGGTCAGCCCGCTAACAGCATCATAATGCTGCCGTACCAATACAACCAACCCAATAGCAGCAGAGGGCATCTCTACTAGTGTCAGGAACAATAGCAGTCCCGGCCGGTTCCGCCCGGAGGTGACATATCATCATTACAAGTCTTCACTGCAGACAACCTCCGGGACTGTAGGCAAAGAGTACACCTTCTTCGCAAAGGGATCCGGTCATGGCTTAACACTACAAACTTGGGCCATGCTGTTGTTCAAATTAAGAAAATGAAAATGTGATGTGGCAGGCTATAACGATGAGAAAAGAACAAAAGCTTTCCTAGACAGGATTTAATACTCACATTGTTTCATCCCCTCTTCTGTTTGAGGTTGTGCAGTTTGTATTGGCTGCGCAGGCTGTTCAGCCTGTTCAGGCTGTGGTATCAGTGGAAGCTGTGGAGGCAGTGGATGCTGTTGTAGCTGTGGAGGCTGGAACTCAAGCTGGAGCATGGTTCCTGCAGTTTGGTCACTTGTGCTTGCCGCTGGATCATTTATATGGATGAGAAATATCTTAAGTCATTAAGCCATATTGATATATTAATATATAACGAGTTCATCTAGGCAAATACCTGATATTTGAGTCCTGATATTTGAGACAGCTTCAGGGAGAGCTGCTCAAAATCTTCTGCCATTTAACAAATTTGGAAGTGTAACAACTCATGTGCAAGTGTACTCAATACATGTACTGACACTGTATAATAGTACATACCTAGTTGATGGAGGGCATCCCTTTTGTTCATGTCTTTCAATGCAAACAATAGCTGTAAGTCTCCCTTCTTCTCTTTGCCGTGTTTCTGTTTCCACTTTTGCAATACTGTGAATGCCTTTTCATGGTACTCCCCTGAAGTAGTCCTGAGTGTTGCAACTGCAAGAAGTTCATCTATGTCTCTCTTTGGAAGACCTAAGACACGGGCCAGATCTTGCCATATTTGACTAATCTCTGTAGCTACCTCGGCAAACATTTCTCCGAGATGTGCATCTGCAGAAAAGTTGATTCAGTAAACTGGCAATTTGAGAGAAGAAAGCTATATGTATTGTGTAAAAAGTATATACAATCAGAGGGAACGTGATATATGTACAATCATGGGTTTTTATATATAAGTTTTGAAAATCAAAATTGAAACTCCACTCAGAGAAAATGGAAAGGAGGACTGAAGATTGATTCAAATAGTTGATAAATCTCACATGTTGTTGTTCGCACTTGTTCTGCAAGAGCAGGATTGAACCTCCGCAGTGCTGTAGCCAGGCGGCACTGTGCCTGCACAGGCTCATCCTGGGTCTGATTCCAGTTAATTAACATCTCTAATGGAAGGTTTCGGAAGTGCTCACTACCGGTGAGTCCCATGAGGAAGTTGTGGTTCAAACCCAGCCTTACACCTAGTTCTAACCATCTGTCAGAACCTATTAATTCTGCCAGCTCCAGTGTGTTGTGTTCATCTGTGAGCTTTCCTTTTATGCAAAAAAAAGTTTTTAAAATTATAAGATTTACTGGACACTTTGGGATTATTCACATTAAAAGTTGATTTCCCATCAATTTAAATGGCAAAAACATTAATTAAATGTCAGTTTCTGAGATTTCTACTTTCATAGCCATTGGTCCGACACAAGATTCCACAAGACTGACACATTTTAAAAATGATTTGGGGCTTAGTAGTCTGTTGGTGAGCCAGAACCATTCTTTTACTAATTGTTATATTACAGACCCTAGGGTTTCCATTCTTGGGCCAAGTGAGCTAATACTAGCAATACCAAACGATATAAATTGTTCTCACCTACCAAGGATCATCAGAAGTTTGCATTAAGAATTGACATTTATGAAATATTGAATTTAAATATTAAGTATCAATTCATAAATTACCATCAGGCAAGTCATCAACATGCCAGTTCTCTCTGAAAACTTCCATAGGATCTACTCTAGCAACTCCTGAAATTAAAATGTCGCAAAATTATTGTCACCTAAAATAGTAGCCTTTAGTTTTTACTCTATTTTGAAAATACCAAGAGGAAATTGCCCAGAGATTTGGTATTATGTGTTGTTGGAAGAATGAAGTCAGAGATCTGCTGATTTGTCGGCTCAACCCAGGGAAGGAGTGCGTGAGGCTTCGCGTCAAGCTTTATTTATATCTGAGCATTCTACTTAATTTATTCATGAACATTGTTCTTAGAAATGTTTCCACTGCGCTGTCCCATTCTAATTGGCCGAAGGAGACCCTTCTCTTCCAGGTAGACTGACACCAGCTCCCCAACATGCCAAGGTCATGCATTGTTCATGTGATAGAAAGGGTCCCCTACCCATCCCCTCCCTTACTCCAAACCCAAACCTGTTGTCTCCCCTTCTCACTTGCCCCCTCCATCCTACCCACTGATTAAATTAGCGCAGTGAACTATGATTAGATTGGACAGGTGGTGCGGTCCGCTATAGATAGTGCGTTCCTCCCCGCCAACTGGACTCAGGGGTGGCTGACCTGTTCCAGTCATGGCCAGTGGGCTAATTGGGTCAATGATCCAATCCAAAAAATGCAATTCTTTACAGTATAATTATAAATATGTCTTAGAAATAAATTTGCTATTTTTGGACTTTTTTTACTCTGAATGACTAAATTTGGCTTACTTTGTTCTGAAGGCCCTGTCAATCTGGTAAATGCCTGAGCAACAGCTGGAAGAAATATTGCAGTTCATAAACTATCAAATCACAACAGTCATATATTATATATGAGTTAATATATACTACATAAATGATCAGACCTGCCTACATGGGAGTGTTCTGTTAATAGTATTCATTGTCCTGGCTACTTGCCTCACTTGCCTTGTTCTATAGTAAATAAAGTGGGTGATGAACCTACCATTGAATGCTGCCCCAGCATCACGGTGTTGCTTTTTATCAGGGTGCACAGCTAGACTTATCACAAGATATTGCCTTCTTATGGTTTCTGTTGTAGCATCGGTATGTAAGTCGAGGATCTCGTGGTCACTACCCAACTTTAGGATGCTGTAACATAAACAGATCCTAGTTAATATTGATGAAAAGAAAAAGAAATCTGTTTCCCTCCTTCATCTCCCCAAGGAATTCTTAGTGTCAAAGTAGCCATGAGCAAATTATTGTAAATAAGCTGAGTCACAACTTTGTTCCAATGTGTTGGCATCTTACACTAGACACTGCCACATCCCAGTTGATGACACAGTGCAGTTGCTTCTTTTCAAATATGACAGTTAGGATTGCTTCCTTTTCCCTTCTTTCCTAATCGCCATGGATAGCCTTGCGCACCTTGATTATTTTCATGATCTAAAAAATATCAATATATACAGAAATGCAACACCAACATTTACAACCAACTTTTCATGACCAACTTTTTGCGACTAACTAAAAAAGTTGGTCGTAAAAAAGCTGGTTGAAAAAAAGTCTGTCGAAAAAAAAATGGTCGTAATTTAGTTGGTCGTAAAATTTGTTGGTTGTAAAAAAAGTTGGTCGGAAAAAAGTTTGTCTCCAACTAACTTTTTTTCGACTAACTTTTTTTACAATTTTTTTTACGAAAGATGTACCTGTCCACACATTACTCATTATTATTAAGGAGGGGGAATAAAAGGGGAGGGAGAGCAAGGGAAGTAGTCGGGGAGGGGGAGGAGAAGGAAAATTGATAGATGTATAGGTGAAACTAGGTCTGGTATGATTGGCCATTACATGATGGTATAATCATGACTGTGACACTTACCATACACATAGCAGATATAGGGCTAACTAGAAGACTAAAAGAAAACTACGCTTATATCAGTCATTCTCATCTCTCCTCTCCCTCTCTTCTCCTGCCCCTCTCTCTCTGTCCCTCTCTCTCTCTCTGTCCCTCCCTCTCTCTCTCTCCCTTCACTTCACCTGAGGAGGGAATCAAAGATGGCGGCACCTATGGGGGCCATCATTTTGTGCTCGAAATCTCGTGAGATCTCATTTCCTTTTAAGTCTCGTTCATAGATTTTCATTTCCATTTCAAGATGGAAATGAGAACGGAAATCAAATTCAAAACGGAAATGAAAACGCCTGTGTCTTTTGAAACATACTTTAAAACAAAAGGAATTTTAGTTTTTAAATGATATGGAAAATGATTTTGAAATTCAAAATGATTTTGGAAATGAAAATGATTTTCTATTTAAAAAATGAAACTTTCCATGCGAGAGCACTCTCGTCTTCTGTAGTTAATCGTGGATTCACAAAGAGATACATGTCAACATAATTATGAAGTGGCTATTATTTGTGATGTCTAAAACATATCGAAATAAAAATGAAAATGAACCCCATCAGCTAAAGTATTTGCTTATGTGTGACTGGATAATATACATGACATTGTATTACAATCAAATATTTTTATCCTTATATTGCAGTGATTCGAGTCAATGCCAGGAGGTCGGCAACATAGCAGAACAATGGAGAATGAATAGCAGTTCAATGCCTACATTATGAACATATTTTTGTCCTAGTTATTCGGTGTTGTTTTCTATGAGTACTTTTGGTCTATTTTGTTATTGAATTGTATTTATTACATCCATTATGCTCCCTTGATTCCTTGAGTGTTTACTGAGGATTGATGTGTATATTGATATCAAATGAAATAAAGAGAAATACAAAACATTACCTGTATTATCTACTTTCTATTATATTATATCATATTATTTCCATGACAGCACAATTCATTAAATATTTTTACTGACAATGAAAGGCAGAGGAAGGCAAAATATCTAGTTCCCATCCCCCTAAACCTAAATAAACCTAGCTATAAATACCCCTAGCCATATTAAGTGTTCGAAGGATGACCTATGCACAGCACGCATGGACGGCTACATGTAGCCGTCAATGGGCGTCTACATGTAGCAGGGCATGGACGCTACATGTAGCGTCCATGGACAGCTACATGTAGCATCCATGGACGGCTACAGTAATACACCTGTAGCTGCGAAACTGGTTACATTTGGACATGGTGAAAAATGGCCGTGGTAGGCTCCAGTAAGCCTGCTTTGGAAAGCTATTGACTGGCTTCTGCACCTAGGGACATTGCCTTGAAATTGCATTCATCTGTTGATGTTACTACCAGCGAGCACCCTAAAAATCAGAATATTCCAACAACGATAGCCCATGAATAAATCACTTCGAAATATATCAATTTTGCGACTTATGACCAATTTCTCTGTAACACATCACATATTTCTATCTCTCTAACATAAAGCCTTGGTATTTTACATATTTAAAGTAAACACCAATAGGTCAGCCAAGAAGCATGCCTGGGCGGGTGTGAGTTGGAAGTGCCATCTATCTCTCTATATCTTTGTGTACCCCATATGTTTCTTTTTGCCAAGTCAGTGTTACTGTTACAGTGTAAAGCATGACATTTAAATCTACTCAATGCAATGAATCCAACTGAGAATTGTGTCTACAGGGGAAAGTTATAACCTTTTTGATTAATTTATTATTTGTTTATCACAACTTTATTTCAATATTGTAAAACACTTTCCTCAGGTTTGCCATCTTTAACGTAACAATATTGAACAGTTCCATTCCTGTCATTACCTACACTATCCAACTCTAGCTAACTCTCTATTCCTTTTCATTTGTCTTGAGCACGCCTGCGTCCTTTGCATTGGTTCTTTGCATTGCTCGCATTTTGCATTGACTCTAAATCTGCCTCCATTACTCTATGGCACAACAATGATAGAAACAGCTTCTTAATAGGGTTCCACTTGAGACGAATGGTATTAAGGGTAGTAATTTACAGACGGTAGTTGAAAAAGAAAGATGGCAGAAAAGGGAACAAGGAGGGAAGATGAAGATGACTGACCCACAAGCAAATCCTGTGCATAGAACATCTATTTGTTAGTTGTAATAAATTATTCTACCGTTCTATTTCCATGTGGTTCTGGTCCATCCCGAGGGTGCTTGTAGAAGCCTGTAACCCCTGAACTCCTTCCATTTCTTCTGCTCTTGCGGCTACCACTGCTCTCCCTACTGATGGGTTGTTACTCGCCATCTTGAGTTATTCTGTTGGAATCAACATGCATGTGATTAATCTGACTTGAAAATTAAAAAGTTGCAGACTCAATAACACAAGTTAACTATGGAAACACTGCCTAATGATAGTAGCATAGTTAAACTGTACAAACTTTATTGCATTTGAAAACGGAAGGTGATATGAGAAGATCGTAAGAAACCGAAATATATAATTACAATTTATATATGATTCTGTGGTGGAAAGAACTTTTTTCGTGAAGAGAAACGTTCTGACTGTTAAATATATACACAAATAGGATACACCCTTTGGAATATATGAATAAGACACAACGCGGGGGTGGATTTTATTTTTGTTAGATTATCTAAACTTAAAATATTACTATTACTATTCCCTTTTCTGTGAGGTTTGTAGTGAATGCCTAACGTGCGAGGCTCTTAATGTTGTTCATAGCTGGAAAGATTTGTGATATATACATATAGATTTGTAAATTTTGGATGAATTATGAACTATTATTTTTGTCCTTTTTGTTTCCACTACTGCATACTCTGAGAATAGTGTAAATGTTACATAATGTTTATTTGCTGAATACAAATATTTAAATACAAAAAATACAAAGTAAAAACTAATAAATGACACAATGCATACAGGTACAAACAAGAAGTTGTTCCATTAGACAGAGATGTTTTCTGAGAATTATTAAACTTCAAAGTTGAAATAACCAATTATGAATTAATTAATATGAATTAAGGCTAAACTCTAATTTACTGGATTGTTTATTTGGGTTATGCTATGGTTTCTGCTGAAAAAACCTTGTGCTAATATATCTCCCACTGATTTTGAGAATATATATACAGGTTAACTAACAAGTTGGTTGAAGGAGTGTGAATATTACAGTTGCGTAGCAACGAGTGCAATATTCTAAGCCAGATCGGTTGCCATGACAACCCCACACAAATCACAAGTGAAATACGCACTATGTGCACTATCACTCTAGATATGTTGTTTTCAGAAAAATGCGTGTATATTAAATAGTTCATAATTCATCCAAAATTTACAAATCTATAACAAACAAAATATTGATGAGGCCCAAAAGGGGGTTAGATTAAGTTCCTTTTTCGCAGAAGTTTTCCTTTCTTGTCTAAAAGTGTTTTTGTAGCTGGAATAAGTGATTGTCATGTACATTAACGTAAGAGGTTTTATGACCAGTGCCTGACGTTTGACGTCACACTTTGTTTCTTATAAATATTTGATTATGGAAGTGTACAAGGTAGAACAGAAGTACACAATGTTGTGATAAAACGTGACATAATACAAGGCTTCTTTTGTACGGTAAAAATTGCAATAGAACTGCTATTGTAAACTCATGTCTAAGGTCTGGTGATGAAGATTTCGTAGAAGCTTATAATCCTGAAATTTTGTAAGGATAAAATACACTTCTCTGCTATGAATAATTAATAATATGAATAATGGATCACTTACTTTGCTTTTTGTATCAACGTTGAAAAGTTAGTCGGTCCTGTTCCATTTTGCCCTATGGTGTTAACTGAAGGTTTTGTGGACTTACATTATCACCATTCTTTACATTTGTCGAGGACCTACAACAAATCAAAGTCAAATTGAAAAAAACAAACTTCCTTTCAAAATTATCTTTGGCCATTTTGTCTAGTGGTTGTGAATACAGTTTATTTCACCCTTGATATGCTCAGTCCATAGAAATAACATAGGCTCTGTATATTGTTTAGCTGGTCAGTAACTGAAGCGACATTGCACGCGGGCAATACACGGCCAACCTACTTTTTTGTACACTGTGCGCATGCGTGTATTCTGATCTTCGCCAGTTCCGGTCCTTCTTCGGAGCCATGTTTTCAAGGCAAAACAAGCTAAAGAACTAATTATTTCTCAAAATCACTATAGATCATGTTAATTTAACATTGGTTCAGTGTGTGGGGTGAAATAAACACAGAACAACCCTTGGATTCTCGGGGTCGTGAACATTCACCAATGACGGTCGCGGGACTACGGTCCCTTGACCGTCATCGGTGAATATTCACTCCCGCCTTGAATCCCGGGTAGTTCTGTGTATATACTCATCTAATACTCGTCTCCTCTAATCTCCTCTCAGAAATACTTTATTAAATCCTCCTCATTATTTCTGTTTTCAAATAGATTTCCAGTGTTAAGAGTTGTCAAGCGTATTTGAATGCTAATCAACAGTGGCGTTTTCTGGAACTAAAACCTGACTATGGATATGGGTCAGGTCGCCTAGAAATGTATAATTGCTGCCGATTTCCATGAATCCCAACTTTGAGGTTATATTAAAAAGAAAGTACTGAATGTTTGGTATTGTATTACTTTCTGTTATGTTATAGCGGTATGGAAGTACCTATAGCCGCACTTCCATGCATATTGGGCTTGCGCTTCCTAGTAGGGCATTACTATATATATATGATCGACCTGTCATTTTCAGCTTTTCAATAAGAGATGTTTTTAATTTTTTCGGGTTGAAATAACTTTATTAGAGTCAATTTCGTGTATGAATAAAAGCTCTTAAGTGTGGCCTAAATGAATCTAAAAAAATGGGGGTTCTGCACGAATTTGTCTCAGAGTGAGGAGGTTTCCTACAAATATTGTCACTGTTGGGACACAGGGCCAAAAACGATAATAAGGACATAAACAATGATTGAATTTATATAAAAGTGGCCAACTTTTCATTATTTAATATCTACATATAGTAGCTGTTCTCTGTGCGAAAAATCAGGCCTGTCTGACTTAAGCCAGTACAGCCCCAATGTCGCACACACATGTATGTGACACTTTGCATTCATACCTCATTTCGCTCACCCATACAATGGGGGTGTGGGCTCAGTTTTTAAGCTAAATGTGAACCCCAAACAGTGGTTAGTGAGTCACAAAGCAGCACAGATGTTAGAAGGTGGGTGTCATTTACAAAAATAATACACTTGGTATTTTATTCTTGGATCAAAGCCCTTTGGTCCAGGTCCAAACCTATGAGAAAGGCCCTTTTGCTCTATTTTCGTACAATCTAATTACTGAAAAAAAATCAACAATAGATATTGTTTTTTATAATAATAAATATATTAATAAATGGACATTTTCGAGCAAAAAATGCTCTATAGGATGAGAAGGAAGGGGGTCTATGTAAAATTAGCAGCATCAAAGTTATCTCTATGCAGTAGTGCATGAAAGACGAATGTCTTCTACCCTGTAGTACTATATTATATATAGAGGAATTATTTAAAATAAATCTTTTTTCAAACCCTGTCCAATATTGAGTTGTAAAATACACATGTAAGGGAAGTGTCTATAACCTGAAACTTCATCAGATATCTTACTTATGAGTATATACATTTACTTTGACACATATCTATGTAGGACTACTCGGCTTGTTTTGCCTTTTATAATCACATGCGTGTAGATGGTGTATTTCTAATTAAAGCAGAAAAACCCTATTTACCTTTTAATTCAACCAGATAAAAAACCTGAACCACTTGGACTATTGTAGTATAATTTATATTTACTTAAAATTTGAGATATGCTCTATGAAATAAGACCAGATAACATGTTAATTTACCAATGTTTTAAATTTGCCATTCTGAGAGCAATTGTACATTTCTGGGCGACCTGACCTATATTATGAAGGTTTTGTCTTTCCAATTTACTGATATCATTAAATATGCATATTTGAAGTATATGGAGGTGATAATACCAATATAATAATATCTGGTAAGTTTCTGGGCTCGATAATAATTATCTTATTATGAAATCAAGTTTTGGATCAATTTATGTACCATAACTTTACCCCCATGGATATGCAAAATAGATTTCACTTATTAAATCACTGTGCTCCACATGCATTGCACAACAAGCGCGTGGAATTTGGAACCAATTTGGAATTGGTTTCTTTCTCAGGATATACCCAGAGAAAGAGGAGGTGGGGAGAGGGAAACGAGAGAAGGGAAATTACATATCAAACTCGCCCTATCCCAAGTGCCAAAGCAGGGGCGGATCTAGGGTCTAAAATGAGGGGGGGTCCAAGATAAAAAGGGCACATCAGTCCATTCCCCAAAAATGAGCCAGAGGGGCACAAAGGCATACAAGGAAGAGATCGTCAGAAAATGTTATTTTGATATACCAATTATTCATATTTGTCTAATTTAGCAGATGTTACCAAATTTGTGGACCTGCCTAATGTGCATTTTCTGAAAACCTAACTGACTCGGGGGGTCCGGGGGCATGCTCCCCCGGGAAATTTTGAAATTTAAGGTGCCATTTGGAGGCATTTGGCGCTTTTTGAAGCACTAAATACAGTATTTAATCACACATGAAAAGTGATCATTTTATTTCTATTCTTTATTTTGACTTTTAAAAACTAGGGATGCAGTTTGCAAGGACCTAAGAAACATAAAACATACAACACACACTGGCAGTTGACCATGTATATAAATTGTAAGATGTGGAATTATCTTTAAAAATCAGTTGTGGCTACTATTGCAAGTGATGTAAGGGGGAAGTAAGGTCTGGGGGCATGTTGCCCCCAAAAATTGTAAAACCTGAGGAGTGAAATGGTGTATTCTGGGAGCATTTTTGACAATAATTAGCCAGTTTTGTTTGTATTTAAAGATACAAAACAAATAATAAGGAGGATAATCTCAAAGGCAAATTTAACTAATTGACATTGAATCAAAATCTCCCTCAAAAAATGAAATCACATGTATCCAATGTCACATTGGGTTACCAGATCAATGGAGTATGGCTGTACTTCCTGCAGGCAGGCCTGCCAACAATAGGACAAATGTAAGGCAGCATACTTTAATTTTCTCACAACTGCCCCCAAGTGATTGTCCACATGATGTATAAATGTGAAGCAAACATAAGAGGGGGAACTTATGTCAGAACAAACATGTGTGGGGCCCATACACCCAAATTAGGGAGTCATGGAAACAGCATTTATAAGTTCTTTTAACGGCCTTTTACAGCTGTTACCACAAGACACTTTTAGTTGTAAAAGAAATAAAGGCACCTTTGGTTCTTAAAAATCCTTTGAAAGGCACATATTGGGGTACTTTGTTGCCATTTCTCAAGGAATACTGATGATTCAAAATTCTCTCTGATGCTGACATGTTTGGGATTCATTTGGTATGGGCCTAATTATGAAATACAAATTCATAGGATGAATTAACTTTCCTCCGTAGACGTAACATGCCATTTTAAATGTATTTAACATTTAAAAAGTTAGAATATAGTGCCAGGGTAAAGTTTTCTGACAATTTTGTCAAATATTTTCCACATGTATAGTGTGTACTGGGTGACAGTCCCAATGCAGGTATAAATTACTGTAGTGGTACCTGATTCTTTGTTTCTGCAGTCGGTACAGGTTGCTTTTTTTGTTGGCTAAAAACAGGCGCCCTTTAATTGTGTTTATATTATCTAAGGGAACGAAATTGATTATAATTCATATGCTTAGAATATGCTTAGGTACTAAGTTGTGAAAGTTTAATAATAATAATCATTTGTTTACTACCTTAAAGTAGGTATCCTGTATTTATAGGCATTTTTGGCATTCAAATTAAAATACCCTATGTATTAATTAGTCGCCGATCTTTGGATTCTGGGGGTTTGCTGGAGAGTATAACCGGCCAGTTTCAGCCCATGCTGGGCCTGTTATTAACGGGCCTGTTATTAACGGGCCTGTTATTCACGTGATGACTGGCGTAATATAAAGGAACTAAAACCCGGAAGCATTTTCTACTCTTTCGAATGAAATCCTCCGTGCGCTATATAGACTATCGTTCACAATACAATGCCAAGTGTAATGTGCACAGAGTGGCTATGCCGAAAGTCTCCACACTGATTTTGCCTTGCTCGCTAGAAAGCGAACACAAATGGCTTCTAAAATCGCTAATCCTTGATTTCCATAGAGGAAACTTCGCTATCGGGGAGAAAACAATATTACAAACATTTCTAGCAATTCAGATTTTTTATTTATTTCTTTTTTAAGTCCCTAGAAACGCTAACACGGCCCAATCGGCCAAGGTCAAGGTCGCCATAATGTGGGCCTGACATCCCGGCTCTGTTGGTTTAATGCAAAAAGTGGAAGGTTTATTTCTATCCATAACGGAGATTGCGGCTGACGTAACCGACATTGTAAAGTTATAATTACGTGTGCATGTGTGATATTGGTTTGATAGAGGTAAAATAAACTAAATATCAAAATGTGTTGGTTTGAAATGTGTAAAACATGCTGATTTGGACGTTATAAAGGCTCTTTTTGACTCGGTCCTTTCCATGTCAGATGTAAAATAGTAACCCATGTATTCGAGTGGAGGTGCTAAATCATTGCAGTTCTTCATGCTGTAAGTACATCTAAAACATTTTTTTAAGGGTCTCATATTTGTTAATATGTGTTTAAACAGTAGTATTGAATCCAAGGATGTGCGACTAAAGACATTAATGCCCGAGATTTGGTGGCTTCAGCTGTATGTGGTGAAATAACGGCCAAGGCCTGCCAGGGCCAAGGCCGTTATTTCACCACATACAGCTGAAGCCACCAAATCTCGGGTCATTAATCACATAATAAAAAGCGTTCAGTGAATTGTTGGATTCCTATAAAAAGTAGAAACAAAACTGCCTCTACAATCCAAGTGCCAAAGGCACTTGTGATGTAAAATCTTGTGCTGCCTCGGATTGCTCTGACTCTCCAGTTGGTGGTCCAAGATTTGCCCACAGCATAGATCATACGCTAAGTAGGTGAAACTAATGGCCTGCCACCTGCTGTCTGTCAGACGCATACCAAGCAAAGAAATTCAGTGTGCATTTATTTACTTGCTGGTGTATTTATTCGGTGAGGGGGAGGGAAGAGCAAGGAAAGAAAAAGAGGGAGGGAGAGTAGGAGGTGGGGGAAGAGAAGGGCGGTGGGAGAGCAAGATAGACAGCCCGCGATGGACGGGTACTATGCTAGAATACAATGAAGCAGATATAAAATGACTCGGGTAGTTCATGAATATTATAGCTACTCTACAATAGTATAACAGTATACACAATAAATAAAACTTCCTGTCAACAAGTACATTGAGACCCACTGGTGCATGCATTGTGACCCATTTCTAAAGTTGGATTTTTCAACGCTACATATAGTGTGGAGATATACACGTATAACCTCCAACCAGATTATAGGCCGACATAAGCAATGAGTCACTAATCCTGTTTGGGATATTCATCTAAATGTTCCTTGCTACCATTAATAAAGGCCTTTAGATAAGTGGGTAATATAGGATTCTGAGATGTTTTCCCCACTTACATCTATACATATGTGATGTGTTTCAGGAAAATGAGTCATAAGTCGCAAAATTGATATTTTTCAAAGTTTTTTTTCCACAAGATCACATCATTGGAATGTTCTGATTTTTGGGGAGTTTATCACTTATAGCGATATCAATCGATGTATCAAATTTCAGGACAATCTATGTAATATGTCTATTGGTTTTAAAGGTCCTCATATGGACTACATTTAGTTGCTTTACTGTTTATTGACCCCCAGAACTATTGGAAACTTTTTTTTTCAAAAACGAAAATATCAAACTTAAAATCTAGAAATACTTATTAGATATCCTACTGTTTACTATTATTGGAATCAGCTTGATCTCATCTTTTCAAATATAATGATATCTCAAAATCTATTTTTTGCGACTTATGACTCATTTTCCTGAAACACATCACATATATCAATCAAGCCGTTGTACATCTGGCCGGTAAATCCCTAATTGGATTAACACACAACTTACACTCACTACACACACATGCCCCATGTATCCACACCAAGTGAATTAAGCAATTCTTTTCTATTCACTTGAACGCAAACATTTGATGTAATTTCAATACAAATGAATGCAGTATTCTCCACAAATGTCTCCATACCTCTCCTATACACTCCTGCAAGCATTTCCTGTTAGATTTTAATGGATGAAGGCAAAATGTGAGCACTAAGTATAGAACGGATTAACTTTGTGATTAGCTTGACAATAAAACTTACATTCTAGTCTATGTATTGTCCCTATAGTTCACAATGTGTCCACTTGACCTCACCTATAGGCAAAGAATGGAGTGTGTTGAGCCGGTAGGTAGACAGGCAGAAGGGTGAGAATATGGTGCCCAGATGATCTAAGCGCATGTGTGTGTACAGATAGAGCGAGGTAGCGTATAGATAGGGGGGGGGAGGGCAGGATCACGGCAATGTCCCATGCCACAGGGGTAACTACTACTACAGGAGTAGAGTGGTAGAGTGGTAAGGGGGTAAGTTGGGGTGGGGGTGGGGGATGTACTGGGAAATAGTCCATGACATTTGTACTCATATCCATGCAGAGGTAGAGGCAATGAGTTTCTTCTGTTCTATTTCTTTCCTAGCTCTTTCCGATCCATTTCCTCTCTCTGTCCCATCACATCTCCATACATATTACCTGTCCTGTATTTCTCTTTTATATATCTGTTCTATCTCTGTCCTGTCTCTGTCCTATCTCTGTCCTGTCTCTGTTCTATCTCTGTCCTATCTCTGTCCTATCTCTGTCCTGTCTCTGTTCTATCTCTGCCCTGTCTCTGTCCTATCTCTGTCCTGTCTCTGTTCTATCTCTGCCCTGTCTCTGTCCTATCTCTGTCCTGTCTCTGTTCTATCTCTGCCCTGTCTCTGTCCTATCTCTGCCCTGTCACTGTCCTATTTAATGTGAAAGAGTTACATTGTACAGCTATTCTATTAGGATACAGTGCGAAGAGCCCACACAAACAATTCATATTAATATATTAATATTCAAAACCACTGCAGCCAATACTATATATGTCGTAAGTATTATATTATGTATAAGATGTTGATGAACCTCCTGTTCATTCCTGTGATTATTTTAGACAGTTTAGAGTACATTTTACCGATCAATTTATAAGCTAAAATGTGAGTGAGTGAGTGAGATTGGTTGCTTTACGCCCTTATCTACACATTTAATATGGTTATATCAAGGGCGGGAGAGCTGAGAGGGAGAATGTGTTTCACTTCATTTTTCCTATTTCTAAAAAGATTATTTCTTGCGGTACCCAGCACTATTAAAGAACCTAACTCCTACTTCTTGTTCTAAGAATATATGGCCATCATATAAGTATTTTTGTATTCAAATATTTTTATTTAGCCAAGCGTCATGTGATACACAATATTCTTAGTCAAAGCTAATGGAAAAAAAAGAAAAAAAGAAAGAAATTACCAGTACAGTTATACAAATCGAGCAGGTCAACAAAAGTGTATTACTGAGATTTACAATCAGAAATAAAGAAAAAAGAAAAACAAATTATCTTAAAAACCTACAAAGAAGTTAAGATCAAGTGCAGAATGAGGAGCATCGTCATACTACATCAGAAATAGACATACGGGCGTCAACATACTCATTATCAAGACAATCCATGAAAAGAAAGATTTATCAGTATAATAATAGTTACAACGTTCCATAATCACCCATGTGAGGGTAGTGCACTTGTGAAGTGGTGCACTTGTTCTCTGCATATAATATAATAATATGGATATTGATAAAATATATCTTGGTAGAAATAACCTAACGAGTGTCTGAATGATTTCATAGTGATATATTTGAGATAGTTTAGTCACAGAAGCACAAGAGCCTGTATAGCACAAATGCAATGAGGTTGTTCAATGAGTAGGCCTAGAGTTGGAGAAAACATGTTACTACATGTTAATTACATAGAATACATAAAGGGATGTATTCCATGTAATTAACATGTAGTAACATGTTTTCTCCAACTCTAGTTAGAGAGTCAGAATGGTGGAAATATTAAACGTTCAATTAAACATTATGAAGGCTGTTGAAACTCTGGGATTAACAGTGATTTTTCCAAGTATTTTCTTGTTAATATATATTTTTATCACCGTGCATCAACCAATCAAGCATGTATAGCCCAAATGTAGTAATATACATATAGAGCAATTAGTTGGGTGCTCTTATAATATGTCTGAAAACGCTAACAACGATGAGTTTTTGAAAAGGTAATATGGGGCGGGGGGGTCCATTAAATATGGATATTGTTAAATGATTTCTTGGTAGAAATAAGCCTAAAGAGTGTCTGAATGACGACCTCAATATTATTTAATATTGCACGGCGATAGAAATATATATTAGCAAGGGAATACTTGGAAGAAATCCTAGAGTTTCTGTTAATCATAGAGTTTCTACAGCCTTCATAATGTATAAATGAATCTTTATTAATATTTCCACCATTTCGACTCTGCAGGCTCTTGGACATTTGTGACGAAACTGGATTTATTTGTGAGACTTTACTTGTATTATTGTTGCTATTGTTCTTTGATCGATCTCCATATTATTTAACCTACCAAAGAACATAGAATAATATTATATTAAAACCTATATTTGGTATAGATCACATATCTAGTCTGTTTGAGCAGAGCTATTCCCGGTACTAATCACACGTTGGAAACTTATTTGATATAGACATTTATATAGACATTATTATTACATAAATAAACCTGGTACATGATTATCGTACAAGTGGATACCAGGGACCGACAATCGGTGACCAAATGAGCCATTTTAGATGTGCAAGGAAATACCGGGAACCAACAAAGGTGACCGACGATGGCAGGGAACCGATTGTTGCTCACCTTTGGACACTTGGTTGTCGGCTGTCGTGTAAGTGGATAACGCATTTATGACTACTTTCTTGTACCTGATTGTGAAAATGACCCATTTTAAGAGGGTTTTTTAAAGCTGGAATTGTTAATATTCAGTTTAGACCACCAACAGAAGGGTTTGTATTCCAGCAATCTTACTAGCGGTTTTAATGAACCACACAAATTATGTATAAAATCAATATTCCTTAAGATATAATTTGAAAACCTAATGGATGCCAACACAAAATAATTGATCCTATATTACATAAATCCTACACCACATATATGAGTATGTATATATACTCGACTCCCTACTATTACAAACAATGTACATTCATTTCATTACATCCTGCTCCATGTACAGTATTGAACACGGTATATCAAGCCGATATGTTCATATTATACCCACCTGCCATGAGTTGCTCTAGGTACTAGTGGTCTCAGCAGGTGTCACTGTAGTGTCCACTCAGTGGTCAGTCATGGTAAGTCCTGGGTAATGTTTCGTCCCTGATTTTATCCCTTGTATGGTATAGAGAGGACACTCAATATGGCGCTGGTATGATATCCTCCTCTCAGTATGCATAGTTGGATGGAGATACAGGAGGGGAAGTCATGGCAAGTGACACACTGACACAGTTCCATGGGAGAGTGGACTCAATAAAGTGTGCGTGTGTGTGTGTGTGGGGGGGGGGGTACTTTCTTTATTAAAGTAGTGTATACATGGGTCAGATTTTCATAAAATGACAATTTTCAGAAATGTACAATTCTATTTCACCAGTCTTCTTAAATAACCCAAATTGCAGACGAAAATAAAGTTCAAAATACAGTTCAACCTAACCAAACAGATTGCTAGAATAAATGCAATACCGAATAATATTAAACTCGAATTGACCTAGTATTGGACAAATTGCAGCCTAATTTAGCAGAATGTACTTAATGTGTACAGCTGCCAATTGTGCATTTTCTGAAAATCTGACCCTTCAAGTATCTCAAAACAAATTTTTTGCGACTTACTAACAGGGTCAGATTTTCAGAACATGTACAATTGGCCTTCACCGATCCTCTGAAATATCCCTGATTTAGGACGAAAATAAAGTTTAATATACAGTTCAACCTAACCAAGCTGATTGCTAGAATCAACACAATGCCAAATATACTCGAATTTACCTTGTATTGGACAAATTGCAGCGTAATTTAGCAGAATTTACTAAATGTGTACAGCTGCCAATTGTACATTTTCTGAAAATCTGACCCAACATCTAACTTTCCGGTAATACTTCAGATCAAAAGGTTTAATTGTGTACACAAATATTTCGCTATATTGATATGAATGTATTTATTCCCCAGTCCAGTCTGTGATAGGTAAAATAATTATATTGCAAAGTAGTGAAGTTCATCGGAGTCAGGCAACTTGATTAATGTTGAGGTTTTGCGCAAAAATGCGAATTTTTTTTTTAAAAAATTTCACATAACATAACTGTATTCAGCTCCCTGACATATCGGCTCCTACATGAATAGTTTTATCACGATCCCTTAAGGTACTCTTATATTAGTTTTTTTGTGATTTTCAATTTTCTTATTCAAACCAGGTTTGAATCCGTTTCCATGGAAACTGCAATACATCTGGAATGTTTTAACCCCAGTGCATAATCCCTCATTGCCTTCTCTTCGACCAGGTACCATTGGGAATTTTCTACCCCAAAATAGCCCATTCTGGAGTCTGGGGCTCCGACTATGACCTAACACTAGGTATTTATTTAATCATAATTAAAGTGGCTATGGACACTGTTTGACTATATATCATTTAGAAATATGTTTGTAGTTTTCGATTACCTGCACAAGTAAGAACATTTGTGTGGAATACCAACTCTATATATTCCTTAGATTAATTGATATTTGTTAACGAAGAATGTGGCAGAGATTCCATTGAGGAATTCAAATCTGAAAGAGAAGTAACTTGACCATAAAGTGCTGCCCTCACTGCCTGGTGAAGTAGGAGCGAGGCAGGAGTTACATAGTGACATATCTACCCTGTCCCATCCAGCTGGTATCACTTAACTCTCATTAAGGTAAGAGGCGTCTGGGACCTTCCCTAACTGTCTGGCAGTTGGGTAGGGTGACTCCAGCACCCTACGAAATTGGAGTTTTAAACTCTTAAATACACACAATATATGTAATTTCTACATTAATGCTCCCGGGTATACATTACAAATATACTAATCTAGAACATAGTTGAAATTCAGGCAAACTTTCCCCAAATCGGGAGCTCAGTGGCATGAGTCACTTTAAGTATTCTGAGAGAGTATCATAATCTACAAATGAATGGTCTGCACTTAACTATAAATATCAAGGTTAATTAATTATATAGAATTGGTTACGTGAGCCACGAGCCCCCAACGACCTCCTACTACCCTGAAGGGCTAGGGTGAGCTTGGCCGTTACTCAGTGCTAGGCCTCCTGAGTGGGGTGTCTAATTTCTCTTGTTGCTACCAAAAAACAGCAATTATCATTTGTCACTAAGACAATTCTTTTGTCGTTTGTCGCTATATTTTCGTAAAACGGCCAAATTGTTGTTGTTAAGAGTATTGAGGTCTTTTATATAGGTAGACGAAGCTTGTAACACCTAACCTGCACAAAAAAAATTTTTGCCACTTCCAAGGACCTGGACCAGACTTGCACATTATGTAATAGCTCTCATCCAGTATCCAAAGAAGGTAAAAGATTTACAAAAAGTATTGAGGTCTTTGTTGATTTGTCAGGCTAAAAAAGTGTCTTTGTTGTGTGTCACTAGCTGCCTTTGAATTTTGTCGATGTAAGAAAGTGCCTTGTCAATTTGGCAAAAATTTGCCTTAACAGCCCTATATTGCTTGGTCACTCTCCTATAAGGGTCACTGAGGGGTAGCCCATCCGGCCCCCTGCAACCTACCTAGCCTCCCTGGTCATTAAATTCCGATCCTAGAACATATGGGTCAGATTTTCCGAAAATGTACAATTCACCTTCACCAATCTTCTCAAATAACCCACATTTAAGACAATAAATCAGCTTCAATATATAGTTTAACGTAACAGAACTGATACTTTAAATCATATATTTGCGGTACCAAATATACTGAGATAGTATTCATCATTTGTCAGCCTAATTTAGGAGTATTTCCTGAATGTGTAGAGCTGCCAATTGTACGTTTTTCTGAAAATCTGACCCATGTATAGGTTTTCTACAATAGTACATTATAGTCAATTGGTTGCAGCACGGCAATACTGAGTGGTGGTACATTATTGTAGATAGTGGCGCCGGCTGGCGTGAGTTTTATTAACTAAAGTTATTATGACTAGATGTGCATCCTAATGTCCATGGATAGTGCGATATATAGCCATATATATGATTGTGTATGTGTCTGCACTCGAAGGGATCGGTGAGATGGTAAAATCAAAATTTGATTTGAATTAGATGTATGCAAGGAAAGTATGTTTATTGTAATGGAATAGATAATGACGAAAATTGTTTAATGTCTTTCCGGATTGGTGAGATAGGTATTCCCACATAAGGCTATGTCATAATGATCGGTGGGGTTGAGCAATTAGCCTCCAGATGTACAAAACCAGAAACTGGTGCATAAGCGATGTATTTTAAGAAAATGAGTCACAAGTCTCAAACTTGACATTTTTTGAAGGTCACTTTTTCGAAAGATTCTTTTATTGAAATGTTGAAATTGAATGCATGCCTCTCATAGTACATTCTGGGACGGATTCTGATGAGATCTGACATAGAGAAACTTGGCAACATTTTTATCGAAAATTGCAAGAATGTTTTCACCAATATCATAGCGTGTATAAATGATCTATAAAAACAAAATGCATAATGGGAAAGATGGGGACTAATGTTATAGAAAAATGTATAACACATGGATATTGACATTAGAGCATCGATAAATACTCAATGCTGAAGACGACATGTTTTCTGTAGATTTTATACTGTACCATTAGTCCCCTACTATAATTCCATGCGAATCATTCAAATTCAAAATGGCGGCCATGCAAATCCCCTATTATGTCAATGCATTATTCAGCTATATATTTTACTTTACTATTTACTTTGCTATAGATTTTACTTCACTATTTATATTTACTATTACACTCCCTCCGACAAACGCATTGACAATGATGATATAAAGATGTATGAATGAAAATGTTACACTTGTATAGTTAATAAGGCAGGTGGTGGGAACACTGTCTGACGGCGACATCATGAAATTGTATATACTGTCAAATAAATAAAAAAAAAAGAAATTAGTTATCCACCCACAAATATTATAAATTTGTTTTCAAAAGTGAAATTATCAAACCTAAAATATAGAAATACTTAGTAAATTGGTACCGTCATTGGAACCGGCTTGATTTCATCTGTTAAAATATGATGGTATTCAATGCGTTTGAACTTTATTTTGTCTGAAATTTGGGTTATTTGAGAAGATTAGTGAAGTTGAATTGTACATTTTCTGAAAATCTGACCCACAAACGGCAAACCTGTCGGCATCATGCAAGTTTGAATTGTCCAGATTCATTAATATCTCGCATATCTGCGGGGTTTTTTTCTAACACAGTATTTATTATTTTTACATGTTGACATGTAATTGTGACTCTTCCCCCGGCGGCTCGAAAGTCACACAACAATCCAATGCAATCGAGGCTGATATGGATGAACACTTTTACAAAAATACTATTCATTTAGGCAAACTTAAAGAGATAATATATTGTTCATGTTTAGCCATAATAAATCTGTTTTAGGAAAATGGGCCAAGTCGCAAAATATGGATTTTGGGATAACATAATATTTGAAAAGAGGAGATCAAGCAATGATAGTAAACACTATGTTACCTAACATGCATTTCTATATTTAAGTTTGATATTTTTATTTTTGAAAAAAAAAGTTTGCAATGTTTATGGCTGGGTAAACCAGTAAAGCAACTAAATATACTCGATACAAAGCGTTCAAAACGCAATGATATTTTTAATACAATGTCCTGAAATTTGTTACACAGATTCATATGACTGTAACTGCTAAACCCTTGGAAAATCGGAGCATTCGACTGAAGAAACCGTGTGAGAAAAACGCTTTGAAAAAAGTCCATTTTTTTTTTTTAACGTTTTTATTTTCATTACACATTGAAAATATGGCAGAATTAACTCATGTCGCCAAACAATTAGGCGTTCTTCGAAGCAATCTGTTCCATTCAATATTATTGGTTGTTATATTTACATTCGTTGCAAAACGGTGAAATCAACATTGCTTTTGTTTAATCGGTTGATCAGAAGTGAGGTCATGTAATTAAGGGTACATAGTAATAATTATAGATATGTGGTTGGAACAGGATGATATAGAGAAATGATGAGAATGAAAATACAAATCTATGTCTCAGGATACATTTATGAGGTGAGAGTGTGACAAGAGGATGCCGAGTGAATATTAATTACATTTCTCTAGGAAAAAGTTTTTGATATGAATCTTGAACATATTCTTATGTTGTATTCTACGTAGCCGTACAGGGAGGCTATTCCATGTTGACGCAGTTTGGTAATGAAGTGATAATCTATCCGTCTCTTTTTTAGGATAGAAAATTTCTAAAACTGGAGCATCATGCAATCTTGTAATTCTATTGGAAGAGGAGAGAGGGGTTTGACTCATTTTACGTATTTTCGTGTGAGCAATTTTGGAGAGAAGGAATCCAATCCTATGCTTTATTAACATAGTCTTGGTTTTTGTGTGAATATATTCTGTTGATGTTCTGGGGGGGCATTTTAGGGCTATTTTTAGAGCTCTATTTTGTAATTTCTGAATGGTGGAGATAGTTTTTTGGCAGCATCTACTAATATATGGGGCACTGTAATCTATAATTGAAAGGATATTAGCTTTAACCATAAGGATTGCACATTTTTTGGTCAGATTAGGTCTTATTAATGATAGTTGGTGTATTCTGTATTGTAGAGATTTCACCAAAATATTACTTTGCTCAAAGAAATTTAGTTGTCTATCA
Organism: Sthenelais limicola; assembly: GCA_942159475.1. Taxonomy (NCBI): domain Eukaryota; kingdom Metazoa; phylum Annelida; class Polychaeta; order Phyllodocida; family Sigalionidae; genus Sthenelais; species Sthenelais limicola. The sequence continues at coordinate 108,295,683 of OW804099.1, forward strand.
ATATTTATGCCCAGATAATTGTAGCTGCTCACGTGTTCAATATTTTCTTTATTAATTTCTATTGATATATGATGGGTTTCTTTCTTCTTCTCTCCAAAAAGCATACATTTAGTTTTTCCAATATTGATCAATATCTTATTTTGCACTGACCAGTTGTGGAATTTGGCAAGATCGTTGTTCATCTTGGTTGTTAACTCAGGTATGTTTGCACCAGAGGCATAGAGCACGGTATCATCGGCATAAAGGATGTATTGGGATGATAATTTTAATTTATTGATGTCATTGGAGAAGATTAAATAGATTATAGGCCCTAGGATAGAGCCCTGTGGGACACCACAATCAATCTGGAGATTTTCTGAAAAGTGACTGCCAAGTTTAACGGATTGAGATCTGTTGGATAGATAAGAGGTAAGCCATGAGAGGGCTAGGTTTCCAAATCCAATTTTTTTGAGTTTTTCCTTGATAATTAAATGGTTTACGCTGTCAAAGGCTTTGCTAAAGTCGATGTATGTGGCTATTGTATAAAGTTTGTTGTTATTGTTATTATTAATTTGGTTAATCATTTCATAGAGAGCCTCATGTGTACTTCTATCCTTTCGAAAACCGTATTGGCAGTCAGATAGTATGTTGTTCGTACCTAAATGGCTCCAGATTTGCTGGGAAATGAATTTCTCTACTATTTTACCTCCGATGTGGGTCAAGGCTATGGGTCTGGTATCCTGTGGTAGGGATGCATTAGTTTTTTTAGGGATAGGTTTGACTAGTGCCTGCTTCCATGCTGTTGGAAACATACCCTGGGTGTTTGATAGGTTAATAACATGTAGTAATTGATGGTTAACAATTGTACAATCATTTTGCGACTTATGACTAATTTTCCTGAAACACATCACATTTAATATAATCATGAAAATTCATTGATGTGAGGACAAATTTTGTAAACATTTATATTGCAGGAATTTAATTTTATAAACCAATGTCATCGCAGTGACGTTCCCATATCCCCATATTTGTCATGCTCCTAATTTTTTTTTTGGACAAATTTTATTCAGGTAAACAGACAGTTACAATCTTCACAAAAATAATTAAATAATTGTGCTTTTCATCATGTCCTGACATATAATGACTTTTTACAAAGCATGGAGTTTCTTTCCAATCCAATTCAGTTTAGAATTAAGTTTTAACCTTAAGGAGGTTTTAAATGAAATAATTATCACGCCTCACTTAATGAATAAATGACTCATACTCAGAATTGTTCTGATTAATGAAATGAAAGACAAACGGTAATTGTGCTAATTAGCTGGAAATGGAATGGAAATAAGGACTTTTACTAACATTGAAATATTATTCTCTTTTTTTCTTTTTTTTTCCTATTTTCTATAAATTGAAGAATGTATCATTGTAAATTTTAATAGGCAGGCAGTGGGAACATCGTCACTGCGACGACGCTGATTGTCTACCCTGCAATAAACTATGTTCCAAAAAAAAAAGGAGGACTACGGCTGAGTTACCTATACCATAGCATAGAAACAATATGTGATGTGTTTCAGAAAAATGAGTCATAAGTCGCAAAATATGGGTTCTGAGATATCCCCATATTTGAAAAGATGAGATCAAGCCGATTCCAATGATAGTAAACATTAAGGGCATTAAAGGGCAAAGTATTTCTATATTTCAAGTTTGATATTTTTATTTTTGAAAAAAAAAGTTTTCAATATTTATTGGTGGTCAATTTCTAGTTTAGTACTAGGTAAAGAGCCTCCATAGGTTGATCTTAGAAATGCATGAATATATTTGATACAGTATCCTAAAACTTAGTCCATGTATTAATGTACTAACCCTCTCTGACTAGATACTTCAAAAATGAAAAAAATCCAAAAAGGAGATCTTGTGAATAAATGAGTTTTAAAAATATCAATTTTGCGACTTATGACTCATTTTCCTGAAACACATCACAATTAGTATTCTACCACGTACCCAGTGCCTCCCCCTGGAGGAAATTTCAGTTACTAAAATATTGCTTCAGTGTATCTGGTTGTGTGTGTGATTCATTCATTAATAGCAAACTTTACATTCAAATGTATGTCAGGGTTGTCATTCACCTTAACTAAACAGTGTTTTGTCTGCTACAATACATACTTTTGGGGGAAAGACACCTAGACACAAAACTTGTCCTCCTCAAATGGAAATAGGTAGTGACGCCCATTGGCATTGTCAATACCAGTTCATTACGCTGGTCGCTCTCCTCCCCTCCAACCAGTTTTTTCGGGTTAATATTGAACCTACAGTCCCCACATTACCAACCACCTTAAACACTGTCACCACACTGGATGTCCGTTTCGCGCTGCGCGTACATCAAAACGATAGCAGATGCTAAGCTCCATTGGTAACTTATTTCAGTGTGTTTCTCCAGATTTCGAGCATGGTAGTCCTTCCCAACTCTAGGAGACATATTGAATGACCTAAGCTTAGTACTGGTGTATAATATATGCTGTAAATCTACGTTATGTTGTCACAATGCCTTCCAAAACAAAAATCATCTATGTCCGTTCTACAATTTTTGTAGCACGGACATCCTCTAAAACCTGCACGGACATACCACTACAATTTTATACAGGAGTTTTCCCTAACTTGACACACAGCTATCAGTATATTATGTTGTAATCAACATGATATATTGGGGAGCTAAAGGTGTGTGGGATCGTGCACTGTAATGGGTGGTGTAGACACAGAGATATCAAAGGAAACGTTTCGGCAGCATTGATTGGCCTATTCAAAAAGTATGTACGTGCAGCGCGAAACGGACATCCAGTGTGGTGACAGTGTTAAATGGGCGAACATTTCACAGAATTAGTCACATTTCAAGCAGTTCAAATGCCTTGTTGACTTACATTCAACAGTTAAATCACCCTCACGCTATAACCGGAAGTTTTTGGCAAAGCTAAAACGGTGAAACACACTAGGACCACCGGCTGCAACCTGCAAGCAACCATATAGTTGACCTCCTTTTCCGCACAGGGCAGCACCAGAAATCCTTTTGCGCTGCTACCACTTAGCTAAATACTAATGGAGCTTCGGGGTCTCAGACCACAAAAAGGCTTCCTCTACAGTTTAATGTAGCATGACGGCCTAAATCAAGTAATCAGAGCGAAATCCCAACTATTTTAGGCCCTAACTCCACTAGCCCCATCTTATATTATGAGTAATATATTAATTTGTCAGGGTAGGTTAACCCTGAAAAACTCAAACTAGACTTGTATTTGTTGCAGGTCTGCACTGACTGAATCACAACAAAAACAGTCCCATATTCAAAACCCTCTAATATTTATAATCTTTATTTATATCATGTATTTGAAAACAACTGTAGCAACCCTCCTGATTTTTTGCAGGAATCTCCTCTAAAAGTAAAATCCATTTGTAAATTAGCCACTAAAAATTAAGTATTCACGTTTCTCCTTGCCAGAAAGCTACCTTTTGGTGTTTTGAGACCTCAGGCCCTCAGACGGCCGGTAAGCCGGTCTACTTTGTAAGATCAGATCTGAAAAGTAAAATATCTTTTCATGTAGCCTACCAATTTTTAGAGACTTCATAATAGCATGGAAATACATCCTAGCTGTGCCACTTTTAGCAGGGCCAAAATTTAGCAGGATCAGCGGGGGAGATACTGTGTCGGTGGAAATTTCAGGAGGGTGGGAAGCAGTGGGAGTGATAACGGGAAATATTAGCTGTAATTTAGTTCATTTGTGCCTGATTTTACACAGTAATTACTGTACTGTACTGCACTATGATGTAGGCCTATATATAAAAGAGGATTTAATGTATTGTCGGCAGAATTCAAGCAAGAGAAGATTTTTATGAAAATATTGCTGAAGATTTTTATATCTGATTTGAACTGAACCAATCCAAGAGGGATTTGAATGTCTCACTCTGCATGCCAATTACAATGCACTCTTGGATGGGTTCAGTTCAAATCTAATATAAAAATCTTCAGCAAGATGTTCATAAAAAATGGCAGTAATTTTTTCACCAATGTCACTGTGTAAATGATCTATATGAAAATTGAATCCATTAGAGATAGATCTTTTACTGTGTAAACATGTAAAATGTCTTACTATTTCTAATGTATAGGTAATGCTATTCTAGGTACTCCTACATCATGGATACAGGTTATATATTTAAAAGGATTTTTATTTCTCATTAGACATTTACAATACATTTGGAGAAATTGGTTTAAGCCTTTCAACGCGCTGCTGCTCTATCCAGGCTTCCATCGGCATATTGTTTTTTATTAATTCTGATTAATCCTTTCAGTATAACAGTCATTTTTAACATTTTTTACTATAAATCGTTTTAGTATTTTATACAATTTTAAAGATTCACAATTTCGTTGTGTCTCATTGAGACTTAAAATTAACATTGCACTCTCCCGCGCGCCGTACCCGTGCGATACGAAATTGGATACGAAATTCTTGTCCCCACTTTTGATAGGAAATTTTTCGTCTCAAGCGTTTTTCGTACCCACGAAGGGTAAATAATAAGCTGGGAAAGCTAAAGGATTAGGTAGACCCCTACGGCCGGCCGGCCGGCCAGTGCCAGACAAGCTGGCATGACCATTAGTGCATGACGGCCACTGGTGTAGAACCACTGATGCCAAACAGAGAAAAAAAACTTACCCATGCTTGGGTTCGATCCAGCAACCTTACGATTCTCAAGCGAGCTTGATCACCACTACACCACCGAATTTGATGAAGACAGATATCATAAATGATGCATATGAGTAATTCTCCCAATCGGGTGTCATTTGGTTTTCCAGCCTAGGATGTCTACAACATGGCGGGGAGGTGTCAACATAACATCATAACTTTAACAGCATAACTTTAGATCGGTATCAAACTAGTATACACTATGAAAAAAACATTAAGTACTAGCCTCAATGTTCTTGTGTTAATTAAATCACAGGCCTACTTTCCTTCAAGACGCCCTTCATTCCTCCCTAACTATTATTACTTAATTATTTCTTATAAACAAATTGTCTAAATAAGACTTGTGCATCTTGTAACAATGACAACGATTTCTGAGCATACCATAACCTCTGTTTAAGAATTCGCCGAAGCTTTCAAAGATTCCACACCCCCATGAGCATGGGTGAGCAAAACGTGGCATTCACAGGTGTTGAATGTGTGACATTGTTGTTATACTAGGATAGTGTACAACGATTAACACAATAGCCATTCGTAGCGACATCTCCCAATTATATACCATATATCCTGAAAAGAAAAATCACTGTGAGACCCCTGATTTTTGTTAATGGGTATATATATGTATAAAATAAAGGGCAAGGGTGTAAGTAATAAGTGTAGAAGAAGATAAAATTTGACATGATTGACACGCGACACGGCCGCTAAATCATGGGCGACACGGCCCCCTTAATGTGTGACACACACAGCTTCCAAAAAGCTGATAAAAATGTCCAAACAGTCATTCTTTAGTTCGAATATTGATATACCTGGTAGCTGACAGGGTTTTAAGTCAATAGTGACGTTTTAATGTCAATAGTGACGTCAATACTCTAGTCACTAATTTTACATCTGAAAATCAGTAAAATGAAAAATTGAAGCAACACTCATTTGACTGTAGAGTAGTGTCACGCATCCAAAACTCAATACGAAAAACGGAGCGCGAATACGGAGCATATCATATTTCGTCTCCGTGATTCAAATGACCGTTTTTCGTCTCAGAAGTTCAGGCAATTTCGTCACCACAGCTCACCAGTAGCGTTCGCGGTGCTCGGTAGACAAAAATCGTCACACTGAAGACGAAAAAACTCGCCGCTCCGTATCGCACGGGTACGGTGCGCGGGAGAGTGTGGATTTGAGTTAGTCTCTTCAATTACTTTTTACCGAGACTTTTGTGTCAAAACCCTCTTCTTTACATAGATTTTGTATAACAATTTGAACTACATAACAGAATATACATTTTAGTAGGTTCACATCTTTTAGATGATATTCAACTCCATACAGAGTATACAATTTTATAATATTCTCATTTTTTAGATGATAAAATGCTTGCTTGATGTCATTTAATTAATATAACACTTTCATCTATGGCCCTCTTTACTGAGAGCTAAGAGTTTTAAACCTTTGTACTATACCTCATCTACATACTATGCCAGCTTAGCTAGCTAGCCTTGTTTTACAAACTAATTCATATCATTTATTCCGTATTCAAATGAGTTCCATCTTTGCCTTTAACAATTCATTATTGCATAACCCTGTCATATGTTATTTCAGTATAATGTCTTCTTTAAAACATTGTTATTCCTATTCACCTCCTTTACATAAACCATTACTTGTCCAGTTCAGTTCACAAAATTTGCTGCAAATAAACAGTATTTGCCTCTATATGCAATCTTCTGTGCCAGAACTATTTTATCATCCACATCTACCCTGGGTCATATTCTTTTCTTAAAAATCTCTTAAATTCTATCATGTTACCTAAGTTTTGTTGCCTTGTTCCAGAGTGTCGGTATTGTATACATTGTATTATATATAATGTACTATTTTTCAGCATTAGACAATAACTGTTGATGGGAGAATCTTCTCTAGAGCACATGTAGAGAGTTTGGATGAAATTCTAACACTCAGTTCATATTCATTTACAAATGTTTGTTACCGGGGACATTATTTTTAATCATAACAAACATGTTTGGAATACGTCATATTTCTTGATAACTTATTACAAGTTCCTGGCTGCCTTAATTATTGCTTTATGAAGTGGTTCTACCCTTGGGTCATCAAAAATACCTGTGTGAAAACCTATATAATTAGTAACATAGGACCAGCCAATATGTAGTTCCTGTATTCCTGCACCGACCTGGCCTCCATACCCTGGATGATGGTATTCTACTATATTCTGAAAAGTAAAAGCAAGGACATTTAATGCTGTACTCTCAGCTAACATAGTAAAGAATAAAGATTTTTGTTTAATTTTGGTTCCATTTTTTTCCAATCTAAAATCCATTACACGAACATTTTGGAGCATTTTTTATAAATAGCTTGGCCAAATGACTTTTAGATTGGTGGGAAAAAATATGAAACAAGAAATAGAAAATGTTTAGTTTAAGACCCATGTTAACAGAGGCCGCAAATATAATATTCATATGATTTCCTTTCAATAGTGTTCAACATATCATACCTCCTCAATCTTGGTCAGAAATACACCAAGGCCGAAGGGATCAACCAGGCCGTAAAACCTTTCTCTTCTACTGCCTGTTTGTGGAGTTGTTATTTCCCTTAATGTTTCCTCAGAGAGAATGGGCTTGTCATGAAACTGAGGACTTGTTACAATACTGAAAAGCTTTGCCAATCCTTGAGCTGACCCAGAGCCCAGAACACTTCCCAATGGGGTAGCTCTTGTTGTTGGCCAATTGTGTTGTTCGTCTAGTAATAGTATCTGGAAAAAATAATTTCACAGATTAATCAACTAATTCTCTTGAATTAAGCTATCAACCCAACTTTTTCAAAATATTTTGGACTTCCTCTTATCCTAACTACTCATTTTTAATTTATTAAACTTTACTTTGAAATACTTTGTGAGGAAATAGCGTTTTTTTATCACTTTGCCTAAAGTAGGCCTACAACAGATCTGTGTAGGCTAGGCCTAGCACTGTAGCAGCATGGAACAGACCAAAAATTTCCCTCATATCGTCATTATTTAAATACAAATGTGGATAAAATTAAATGTATAGGGGTAGAAAAGCATAATCTTTCAGAATTTAAACGTCTTGACAATGTATTTTGAGTCGAAATAGTGTTTTTTTTTATAATTTTGCGGGAGCGTAATTTCCCCGCAATGTGCCATGGGCTAAGAAAATGTAGGCCTACAATCGTTGGGAAGCTTTTTTATTGTTTACATATGTAACTGAAAACTTTCTCTCATAACTGCCTAATTGAAATGCTGAACTTAATATAAACACATATTTAGAGGTAGAAAAGCATGCTCTTTCATAATTTTAACGTCTTGACAATGTATTTCAAGTAGAAATAGCGTTTTTTATTATTTTTCTGAAGTGTAAAATCACCGCGATGTGTACGCAAATGTGGCGGAAATTCAGGTGGCAATAGACAGAATTGTGTTTGTGTTATGATTCTATTTATGGACATCACGCGGACGTTTCTACAGCAGGCAGCAGTAGGCAGAAAACTGGAACCTATAAGGTTTTCTAGTACGAGCACCTTCGGCTCTCATACCGCCTTCGTTAACATGGATTTAGTTTTTCTCAGCAAATGAAGTGGGACTGGCATGTCAAATGTAGTCTAGGAGAAAGTTTAACAAATGTTTTACTTTTCATTGGTACAGTCACCCCAAAGTTATTTCATTTTAATTTTCTTTAGAACAATATTACAATAGAACATGGCTGTTCTCAATTGAAAGAGTTTAACATTAGGAAGAATATCTATATAAACATAACTATATAGGATATTGTAGAGTTTGGTGAAAACTTCAGTCTCTGTTGAAATGAATGGTAGTAGAAGTCACTCAAGCACACAGGAAACACATTCTATATGTGAACTCGTCGAGTTTGAAAGGCAGAATGATCTGTGTGCTGCAAAGCCACAGGGTTAACACCTGCCATGTGATATGGTAATTAGGTGAGGTGGGGGATTAACATAACAAGCCCCTTCGGCCTTAGCTATAATCTCCTCTAATGTAATCAGAAGAGGATAATTTTATTTTCATTTTCTTTGGAACAATATTACAATAGAACATTGCTGTTCTCAATTGAATCTTAAATTTTATTTCCCCTCCCCCCAACATTGTTTGTTTTATTCAGGCAAAAATAACAACAGATTACACTCTCACAAATCAATTGTGATTTTCGTAATGTCCTGAAGATGCGGAACTATTATCAAACAGCAGTTGCAGGGAAGAATTTGATTAATAAAGAATCCGGACCGTGTTGTACATCAACTATATAGTATTCTAGATTTCCTTATATGCTTACATTATTATTGGTGAGGTTTATTTGAATTGTATGTGTTCCATAATAATGAGATGAGACGGAGATGATGTCTACTGACTATTGTTTATAAAGAATATCAATATAAAACTCATAATAACAAAAAATATTGTTCATCCTCAATAACGTCCCGGGATATAGCAGACAAGCACAAGATAAGCTAGCTAATAGAAGAATGACCCAAACCTATTTAAGTTGATTCAAAACAGATCAGAACCAGAGAGAACAAGTGAAATTTGGGGGAACCTTTTGTCATTTGTTGAAACCTAAATCTCTTGTTAGTTGAGAGTTTACACATAACATCATACTTACTGCGGGGTTCATAATAGTACGCAACATCATTTTGTCTGGATTGGTAATCATCTTAAAGATACCCTTTAGTAGTGGTATGTGTGTCCATTTTTCTACAAATGTTTTGAATCCGGATAACTTTTGCACACGAGCAGAGCGCCATTGTTTGGCATATGGTAGTCCGATGTCAAAATCAATACCTACAGGAAATTAAATGGAGGATCAAACTGGCCAACGATTGGAAATTCAGAATCAAGCATAAAAAGACCAATTTTTAAAATATTGAAATAATTCAATGGAATAAAATGTGAAAATAATGTCTTTGTTTTTCAAATGTGATATTATGATTATCATCATGATTCAATAAATGATATGCCCTATTTCATGATATACAAGTAAAAAGAGTAGAATGAACTTTTTTTTATATATAATATAATTATTGTATTTTTATTCCGAATCAAACAGTTACATCAATTTTCAGAAAAGGAAGCCAACCTCTCCCTGAGGAGGTCTTCCTGGGGGATCCTTGTTTTAATATCTACTATGTGGTAGCAAGATATCGGGATGCATTCATTCTGTCCGATTCAAAGTAATCATTCAATAATTTAGACCCCACCCCGCTCATTTCCCCACATATATATATATATGAGCCTGTCCCCAGTACAAAACCCCTATATTTTTTGAAAGAAAATCTGTTAAGACATCTGACTAATACAGAGATAGTGTATGATATAACATGTTTGTTTGATATAAGATGTAATGTAGGGTTGTGGGTGGGTAAAAACACAACTTTCCCTGAACGTAAGTGAGCATGTAAGAATGTTATACAATTCGTTAATTAGGTCATGACGTGTCTCCAATAATAAGCAATGTAGATTACACACAATTCTTCAATTTACACCAAACAACATATGCAATAGGGGATTTGCATAGCCGCCAGTTTGAATCTTGACTCGCCTGGAATTATGGGATTTATGGTACAGTATAAAATCTAGAAACAAGCCATGCATGTTGAGCATGACCTATGTATCAATGCTCTAATATCAATATCCATGTATTATATAATAGAACTGATACTTTAAATCAATACGATACCAAATATACTCAGATATACCCGTTCTTCATCATTTTTTAACCAAATTTAGCAGAATTTCCTAATTGTGGAGAGCTGCCAATTGTACATTTTCTGAAAATCTGACCCTTGTACTGCTGAGGGTGACTTACCGTATGGTTCAGCGATGTCCTCACGGAATACCTGATCTAATGTTCTGTGGGAAGGATCTACCCTTCTCACTAGTTGGTCTAACAGCAAGGAATAGGTCAATGCATGATACCCATGCTCTGTGCCCGGCGTCCAATTCGGTTTTTGCATTTCAATAGCTTTTGATACTTTTAGTGGGTTGTCTCTAATGTCTTCTAGGGTGATATCTTCATCCAAGGCAGCTAGACCTCCCTGGTATTAATGTAAAGATTTGTTTGTTCATTCATTTTAGACCAATATAATATTGTGTTTCAGGAAAATGCGTCATAAGTCGCAAAAAACAGATTTTGGGATATGATTATATTTGAAACGATGAGATCAAGCCGGTTCCAATGATAGTAAACAGTCTAATAATCTAATAAGTATTTCTAGATTTTAAGTTTGATATTTTCGTTTTTGAAAAAAAAAGTTTCCAATATTTCTGGGGGTCGATAGATAGTAAAGTAACTAAATATAGTCCATATAATATTGGGACCTTTTAAACGAAATAATATATTACATCGATTGTCCTGAAATTAATTACATCGATTGATATAGCTGTAAGTGATAATCCCACCCCAAATTAGAACATTCTATTAATGCGATCTTGCGAAAAAAACACTTTGAAAAAATATCAATTTTGCGACTTCTGACTTATTTTCACATGTGATGTCTTACCCAAAAATGAGTCACAAGTCACAAAATATTGATTTCATGCTATGATAACCAAGCTGATTCCAATGATAGTAAACATAAGGATATGCTTTAAGTTTGATATTCTTATTCAGGTAATTTCTTCCATATTTTAACTGGACGGTAGCCATAATGAGTTTTAACACATGTAAATACCTGATGACTGACTAGTTGCCGAATCGTAATAGCATCCTTGCCGTTCCGCGCAAACTCTGGCCAGTACTTTGAAACCAGATCGTCATAGGAAAACAGCCCTCTTAGAAAAGAAAGTGAGGTTATATGATAGATATATCAAAATATTTAGGGCCATTTCACTTGGTATATAGATGGAAAACCACCATTTTGCACACCATGGTCTTCTAAATCCATTTACAAGATAGTAAGTCTTCACTGGAGTCCTACTTTGTGTGATATGTTACAGGTAAACAACATTTTTGCGATTTTTTTGCGAATTTTTGAAAACAAAGTTTGCAAGTTTGCATTTTTCTGTGTGGACAGTTGCTAGTTAAGTAGCATTTCGTAATATTTTTCAGGAGGATTTGTTGTGATTTATTCAGAATTTTGGAATTCAAATTTTAAGAATGTTTATCACATATATTTTGTAAAATGTACCAACCTCTGGTGGAGAAGGGCAAAGGCTATGGCACTGACAGCTTTGGTTGTTGAGAAAACTATGGTAACTGTGTCTTCACTCCATGGTATATTATTTGTTTCATCGGCCCATCCGCCCCACATATGACACACCTTCTGCCCCTTGTGATAAACTGAGAGGCTTGAGCCGTGTTCTCGTCCACTTTCATAGCCTGCCCTGAAAATCATGGGAAAACAAGCAAATAGTGAAAGTTATTATATGAATCTTTTGATGTTTTCAAATTTACAATTAACTATGAACTTAAGCTAATTTCCGTTTCCAAGGGAAACGTTTCCCAAATTCAGAGTTGCAATTGACAAGTGCATTATGTGGGTAATTATCCTGTGGTATGTAAAGATGTTGTCTTTCCAGCTCATTGATATATGGGTCAGATTTTCAGAAAATGTACAATTTGTTTTCACCAAACTTCTCAAATAACCCACATTTAAGACAAAAGTGAGCTTCAAAATGCAGTTTAACATAATAGAACTGATACTTTAAATCAATACGATACCAAATATATACTCAGATATACCCGGTATTCATCTTTTTTTAACCAATTTCAGCAGAATTTAGCAGAATTTCCTAATTGTGGAGAGCTGCCAATTGTACATTTTCTGAAAATCTGACCCATATAGAGGTTAACTAATGTCTTGGTTGTAAGGAGCGCGAATATTGCACAAGTTCCATAGCAACGAGTGCAATATTCTAAGCGACTGAAACCAATGAGTTATTTTACAGATTTATTATACATGCTTTCAATTATTAAAATAGACAAAAAATTGAGTCATCAATTTGAAATTAACCGGTTATCTTAGTAAAAAAAAACAGATTGTTGCAATGACAAACCCAAGTAAATCACTTGTGAAATACGCACTATGAAATACCTAATCTAGATACGCCGTTTTCAGAGCAACGCATGTATAATGAAATTGGATATGTATTTGAGGTATCATCATATTTGAAAAGCGAAAATTAAGCCAATTCCAATGATGGTAAACACTAGGACACCTTATATGTATTTCTATGTTTTAAGTTTGATATCTTTTTTCTTTTTTTTAAAAAGCTTGCAATGTTTCTGCTTGGGTAATTACCAGTAAAGTAACTAAATATACTCCAAAAAAAAGGCCTTCAATATGCAAAGATATATTTAATACAATGTCCCGAAATATGTTACATGGATCCATTATGACAATAAGTGCTAAACCCTATAAGAAATCAGAATATTTCAATTAAGAGATCTTGAGAAAAAAACCCTTTTAATAATATCAATTTTGCGACTCATTTTCCTGGGAACACATTACATATGTATTCTGTGTTTGTGGCATGATTAATCAGTCCTGTCTTCAGTAATTATTGTCCTAGTGACGCCAGTGTATAGGTCAGATTTTCAGAAAATGTACAATTGGCAGCTCTCCACAATTAGGAAATTCTGCTAAATTTGTTTAAAAAATGATGAAGAACGGGTATATCTTAGTATATTTGGTATCGTATTGATTAAAGTATCAGTTCAATTATATTAAACTGCATTTTAAAGCTCATTTTTGTCTTAAATGTGGGTTATTTGAGGGGTTTGGTGAAAACGAATTGTACATTTTCGGAAAATCTGACCCATATGGGTTAGTTAATCCACTAATGCATTGGAAGTAGGTTGAGACCTTGGACTTGGGTTCAATATTATTGAATGATGGCATTGCATTATATACATGTATATATGTTTACAAACAGCAATACGTGTTTTGTCATTTCCCACCAACAGATTATATCCAACATCCTTTATATAAAAAAAATGAAATAAAATAAAACAAGAAAATATGCTTTATATCCACTAGAGTATTGCCCCAAAATATCAAAATCCTTCACTTGTTAACCTGGACGGCCGGCATCCATTCGCCTATGTTTACATAGCGTAGCTTGAACATAGGACATTTCGAATGATGCCCGTAAATCGGGTCTCTCGTATAATACAAGGGCCCGTCGAGGGGATATGTGTTCTCCGATGTATTTTCCCCGTAAAACTACACTATTATCACTCTCTATCGATATAAACGATATCGCTCTACAACTTGGACCAAAGGAAATGTTTAATACGGCCTTATTTAAAAAGGAACCAAAAAGGAGTTAACCCGTACTGTCTCATGGTGTATTCCGAATAGTACCGAATAACAACCGATCAACCTCCACCCTACCCATGTGCAGTTGGTCAGGCTCAGCAGAGCATGACCAACACAGAACAATCAAGAGTTTTGTGGGCGGAAGGGGGGGGGGGGAGGGGGGGGGGGGCTAGACGGTCCAATAGACTATAGAGAGAGGCTAACTATTTCTCACAAGCAGCTAATTTATCAAAGTAAAATGTAGAGTCTGGGGCGATTTACCTCTGGATGATATTTTTATAAACAACAATGTCCAGATGATAATAATGCTACATGTTTTATATAAATATATATAACGTTTTTTTTTCTATCCATTTCATACATATTTCCTTGTACATAGGTTTTATACATATTTCCATGAATCAAAATAGGGTGAAACGTCCTCTACACTTAGGTTTTCATGACGACCCTAACAAAATAAAATAACTGTCTCATCTTTTCAAGAAGTGTTTGTAGTTTCATTTTTCATTGTCCTCTTATATAGTTGTATTATATTTCATATTTTTGAGTCTTTTGAGTCTATAAGTGTTCATGCACTCTCTTCGAGTTTTCTAATTTTTCTTCATGTCTTGCTGATGTCTTGATGGTTGATGTATAAGAGGAGGAAGAGGGGAGAGAATGTTGAATGTTGAATGGCAGCTATGCAAATCCCTTTTTAACAACATTGCCACGCTAAATAAATACTGACCCAAATCTGCTTAATGTAAGATTGTGTTATCTAATCTGATGCTATTTCACGTCCTGGTGATATAAATATCATGAAATACTGAGAGTATATAGATACATTAGAATATCGAATACCTTTTGATGTAGAAGACTCTCATAGAATAAGACCGTTGAATTATCTGCTTTCTTCAAAATATAAATAATGATAAAGTCATTAACATACCTGTACGCCTTTTCCACCTCCTTAAATGCATCTGTACACGATCCCTTTACCTCTGGTATTGGGTCTGTGGTAAGATTCTGCATGCATCCATAAAGTACAGCCACTATTAGGATAGTGAGAGCGAGTTTTAGCCCCATCTTGTACCTAGTCCATATAAACTGTGTGTGAGTGTTACTGGGTGGACTCTAGACTATGCCTGTAACCTCATAATGTAGGGCAACCATACTATGGAAAGGCGTTTTGATCATGTACCACATTTGGGTCACATTTTCAAAAAATGAACAATTGGCAGCTCTACCCATTTAGAAAATTCTGCTAAATTTGGCTGAAAAAGGATGAATACCAGGTATATCTGAGTATATTTGGTATAACATTGATTCAAAGTATCAGTTCTTTTATGTTAAACTGCATTTTGAAACTAATTTTTGTTTTAAATGTGGGTTATTTGAGAGGATTAGTGAAGACGGAGTGTACATTTTCAGAAGATCTGACCCATTTGGCAAGGGGTTACTATTGCCACAATAGAGTTCACATACTGCTCTAGTTACCCCGTTCGGCGATTCTTTACCCATGTGGGTCAGGTTTTCTTCAATTTATCTTCACCAATCCTCTCAAATAACCCCCAATTGAAGACAGAAATGAATTTCAAAATACAGTTTAACGTAACAAAACATATACTTTAAATCAATGCAATACCAAATATACTCAGATATACCCAGTATTCATCATTTTTCAGCCAAATTTAGCATAATTTACTGAATGTGTATATCTGCCAACTGTACATTTTCTGACAATATGACCCATATTGGAGCCCTGTGGAGCGTACTGTCATGACGAGGCGGTCATACATTACAAGTAATACGGTAGAGGGGCGGGCTAGGTCAATGTATAGAGGTGGAGCAAGGATCTTGGATCATAAATGTGTCAGATTTTCAGAAAATGTACAATTGGCAGATAAATATATCTTAAAATAGGCAAAATATATCTTAAAATAGGCAAAATGGGCACTCGCCCACTGGCATTTGTGAGTACCACTGTGGGTGGACTAGTCAGTATTCTTGAGGACCAAATGCAATTAAAAAAACCTGTGTTGGCTACCTTTAAATGCATTAAAACAATGTTTTTTTCCCATACAAAATACCGAAAACGGCTGTCAAACTAAGCCATAAAATAGATATCTTTGTATTAATGATTATATTGATGAAGTTCTTGAGTAAAATGAGCCCAGTCACGTCGTCCCACAATAATATTATTTTTAAATAGGAGAAACTTAATTCTAATTATTTAGTCTATTTTAGGGTCTCTACTACCAACAAGATGCAAGCGATCCAACATTCAAATTACTGACTAATTGATCCAATTTGTATTGACAAAATAAAGTCGTTAGCAGTCCAAAAAATGTCTAAAAAGAATAATTCGAGCAAAATTTCACTTGTTAGAATGAAGGATTTAGTTGCCTGAAAGAAGTATGTCACTGGTTGTGAAAAATAAATAAGAAAAGCTGGTAAAATGGTAAAATGATAATGTGTATTATTCGTAACCCAAGAGACCTGGGTCAGAATATCCTTTATTTTGAACAGCAAGAAAGAGCTATGTAGATTCAGATGTATATGCTCGAGGTGAGGAAGAAGTTTTGTTGATAAGCTGAATAAAATCATGTTTCGAAAAAAAAAGAAAAGAAAAGCCGGTAAACGGTAGTATTTTGACTGACCATTTAGATATTGAATAATGACTGTTGATGCATTAGGCAGAAAGTAGAGGGGGGGAAACATCGATTGGGGCTGTGTTACAATATATAGTATTTTTTAGTAGATATTTTACATGGGAATGGATATAACAAGAAACTAAAAGGACAGAGCTCTGATTACTGACCGCAGGAATCCTTACCTATGTACACAATATTTCAAATTGATTTTTAATTAATATTCTGGAGCATGAAACATAACATTTTGTGTGCAATTGTCCACTGGTCGGTAAATCGAGTAGGCTACTGCCCCATTTCCCATTTTCTACCCTAATTACTCAAGGGTTGTAAATTTCTCCAACCATAGCTGACATACTGTTTTGTTCTCACTAATAAAAAAACAATGTTAAACATACTTGGAGAAAATATTATTCAGCTTTGAAGATGACACATGTACCCGTGTTTTAACTCATCATGATACAAGTTCAGCTGAATACCATTTTTTGACCCCCTGTTTTCTTTAATTGGGAATGTCAAATAATATGTCAGCTATCATCTGAAATTCTGAAAAATGTTTGGGGGTGGGGGTGGGGGGACAAATCTTTTTTTATTGACTCCTATAGTAAATGGGGTAAATGCCAATGGTCCCTGAAATAAGAAATAATTCAGTGACAGGTTTTTATTAGATTGTTGGATTCCCCAAACCATGTTCTTTCTAAATCCCAAAATTACCAAAGAATTCCATGATTCCTTCTTTTTTTTTATTGAACGTTGGCCATTACCCTATGATCCTATAGCTTCATACTTCAAACCTTATTTTACCATATGTTAAACCAAGCTAAGCTATATATATAGTTTATTATACGCGCATGCTATATGAGAGGTGCTATAAGTGGGGTGCTATAAAAATATTCATATAGGACGCGTCCTATAAAAATGTAGTTGTGCTAAAAATAGCTCTGACGTTACCTCAGCACTTCCGCTGTCTCCGCGGAGATCCCCGCGAAGATCCCCGCGATCGGTATTCCACCCGTGATTCTGGTACTATAATTATAAAGATACATAATAAAAACACACCATCAAATAGAGAATTAAATTCTCTATCAAATGATATAAGCTTTATTATTGTAGCTCAAGAAATGGCTGCGATATGAACGTTTTAGTTCAACAATGTCAGTAAGTAAATACTGGCCTGACCTGATGGAAACACAGGCCTGACAAATTTTAAGGCAGCGGTGATCTCAGCGAAGCAGCGGGGCTCTCTGAGAGTTCTTCAATACTTTTTCAGTGATATCTGATGATATATGATCAAATTTTATGCACATATAATAAATATAGAATGGAACTCGCCAGCAATAATAACAAATTTATAGGACTTGGTTCGTCCACATAAGCACTCTGCCTACAGCATCGTGCTTATGTGGACTAATCTCGTCCTATAAATTTTCATTTATTGCCGGCTCGTCCCATTCTCTCTATTTATATTGTGTCTGTATTCATTCTATATACAACCTAGTGAGATCTGTACAAAAACGATGATATATACATTAAGGTTTTACCCATATAAATATCAACCTAAGTCTATAATGTCCAGAGAATATGATGGCACCAGGTGGGCGCTGGGGGCGCAACGTGATTTTGTGGCATTTTACATCCATAAATACGGATTCTTTTGTAAGATTTATAGGCTGGCATTGCCCACCATCCCGCCCACTATTCTCAAAGCTGTCCCGCCCTCCACCCGTGGCCAGTGACATTAAACTTGTTTCATTTTTGTGTCCAATTTGTGCGGTAAGCATCGCCGATGTATAGGCAATGCTTCCGCACACATATAGCTTTGTTTCTGGATGTTTGGCTGGCCTGCTGGTGGCGCTACCTGATGGGAGGGTGAGAAACCATTCTCTAGTTTACCACATTACCACAAGGTGTACACCACAATAACGAAGCCACCAATGTCTGATTTCGACGTCCTCATGCAGATAAAGTGTCAACGCGAGAGGTCTGTCACGCCGTAATTATACCAGTAAGAGCTAAAAAATCTTGGTCCAATCTCTCCCTAAGGCTCTAACTTAGGCACTCATGTAACTTTTGGGTGTTGGACAATGAGAAATAGAGGGGGTTTCCCGATCATGGAGGAAGTTGTCCAGTACAATTGCATCTCCGAAGGAGTAATGGCGAATGTTCTAGCTTTGGTGTTATGTGTTACATAATTATTTAATTATGCCATTTTGCCAGCTAGTCTAGACAAATTATTACAGTTCACTGTGGAGTGTATCGGTGGACATAGATGTGGAGCAATGTGCAACATAACATAACATGTTATGTGCAACATAACATAGCCGCTCACTCATATATGTGGGTCAGATTTTCATAAAATGTACAATTGGCCTTCACCAATCCTCTCAAATATCCCACATTTAAGACAGAAAAGAGCTTCAAATTGAAGTTTAACATAACAAAACATATACAGTACTTTAAATCTGTGATACAATTTTTTTCCGACCAACTAGTTTTTAACAACTTTTTTTCGACCAACTATTTTTCAACCAACTTTTTGTTATTCATTATTGGTTACAGTTACTGAAGTGGAAATAAAAGTCAAGTGTATATAAACCCTAGTCTAGTTGACATTAGTATGTTTTTTGTGCCATATTAGATTTTACCTTCTGGTCTGTGAGGACTAGTGGAAACTCAGGAGGACTAGTGGATCTTATTTCTACGTAGGTATTTCCCTAAGTTTATCATTTTTCTCCCTTTCTCGACATGTTTCAGAGTTCATGATTTCAATGGTCCTCAGTGACTGCTCATAAATTCAATTCAATTCAAGAATTCTTTATTGCAATTGATGTTGTTTACAATGAGGTGGTCCAGTATTCTAAATAGACAGGTGTCTAGGTAGGTCTTCCGCCTGACATCGGACATAAGTAATTGAGCCTGAAAAATCGTTTCCATTGGAAACGCCAGGTATATATATTAAGTTGACACTAATTGTAATATTAAATAGATAACCAAACTTGACTTGATTATTTCTTAACTTAGTACTTGTTGCTAATTGTGACTCATTATCCGGGAATACATCACATGTCGTACATACCCAATATGTGATGTGTTTCAGCAAAATAAGTCATATATCACAATATATGGATTTTAGGATATCACCATCATTAAAAAGAGGAGATCAAGCTGATTCTAATGATAGTCAACATGAAGGACATTTAAGAAGTATTTATATATCTTATGTTTGATATGTTTGGAGGAAACAGTTTGCAATGTTTCTGGATGGGTAATTACCAGTAAAGTAAGTAAATATACTCCATACAAAGGCCTTCAAAGCGCAAGGATATATTTAATACCATGTCCTGAAAGTTGTTACATGGATGTATATGACTATGAGTGCTAAACCCTCTAAAAATCAAGACATTTCAATAAAGAGGTCTTGTGAATATATCACTAAGAAAAATATCAATTTTGCGACTTGTGACTCATTTTCCAGTAACACATCACATATTGTAGGTCAGGAGGTTGAGGCTCGCCTTGGATCCCTTAGTGGAATAAATTATATTATGCATTTCAATATGGGAGTTGCATAACCGCCATTTTGAATCCTAATTCGCGCTGGCATTATGGGACTAATGGTACAGTATAAAATCTATAGAAAACTTACCATAGAGCATCTATCAATGATCTAATGTCAATATCCATGTGTTATACATCTTCCCTTAACACAAGCGTCCATCATTCCCATCATGCATTTGGTTTTCATAGAAAATCTACAAAAGCTGTCATATTTGTGAAAAACATTCTTGCATTTTTTCATAAAAATGTTCCCAAATATTCGTATGTCAGATTTCATCAAAATCCATCCCATGATGCACTTGACCAGACATGCGCAGTGGCACACGTAATTCCCCTATTAACCTCTATTTTTTAAATCGGGTGAGATTATAGTTATGTTATTTAGGTATGATTAACGAACAATGAATGTGTTAGCCTCCCTCCTTCTCTCTGGCACTAATGAGTTTTTAACAGTTATGTTGTGTATTTCACACCTACTGTCACATTCGCTCAGTTATTGAGCTAAGAATGTCAATGACTGGGGAGAGGGGTGGCATCAGTGTGATACCTTAATAGCTGTTTTGTGTATTCATTCTGTGCACCAATGAAGGTGTGCACATTTCTACCTCAATGTGGAATATTTTACCATAAGTTTTGTGAGAGGGAATATGAGAGTCGTCAGTCTAGCCTATAATATTAGGAGCTCAGAGCTGTAAGAGTTTCACACATGCCATGAGATGAGTGTGACTTTTCGGAATTGAATTGAAAGGTACACTGTATTGCCGGACCGTTGCCTACCGTCCCTGGTGCCTTCGGCAACTTTCAGGTGAACGTGGCCCCACGGCACCCTCTGTTAGCTAACGCCACCCTCCGGTCCGCAACGGTGCAATGGTACCCACCGGCCCTACTGCCGTGATGTTAGTGCTAAATTTCCTGATGGTGACACAAATATAAATCAGCGCAAAGAGTTGACACAGTACGGTACTTAGTGCGCGAAAAATGATCTGTGTGAAAATAAATACGTTTACAGTATGACCCTCCCCCCCCACACACACACACTCCAGAAACGATCAACCAACAAGCAACCATTTTCAAATTCTATAAACTTGTATACCCATTTATTTTATTTAATACATGATAAACATAAACAATAATATCAAATCTTTTACCAATTTCCCCCGATATAAAACCTGCAATTAACATTCCTCCAGTTGACAAAAATATATTTACAGAAGGCTCTGGGAGGGTGGGTTTGAGCAGAAAATAAGAGGAAGAATTTATTAATTATTAAGTTGAGAAGTGATGTTTCGATAAAGTAGAGGTAGCTTAATTTTGCTAGGATATATGCAGGGGTTTCGAAAATTAGTGGTAGGGGCGAAAGCTAGATGACAAAGAGTGTTAGGAAGCGTGTGTGTATGAGGCGCCAAGTGTTACCTTCATAATTCAGTGTTTTTCTGGTAGTCAGACAGACCAAATTTTAAAATACAACCACAAACCATTTTTAAAAATGATACCAAATAAATAAATGCTGGGACAGAATAAATAAATGCAGTGGACAGAATTAAAAAGTATAAGTACCGAAGTAATAAATACAGACACAAAATTTATAAATAATCACCGAATTAATTAATAGTCACCAAATTATAAATACAGAGACAAAATAAATAAATACAGAGACAAAATTAATAAATACAGAGACAAAATTAATAAATAGTCACAGAATTATAAATAGAAATACCAAATTAATAAATACAGAGACAGAATTAATAAATAGCCACCAAATTAATAAATACACCCACCAAATTAAAAAAATACTCACCAAATTAATAAATACAGTGACCAAATTAATAAAATAGTTACCAAATTAAAATGTAAGACCAAATTAAAAGTACTGACAGAGAATTAATAACTGAATTAATAAATACACTCACCGAATTAATAAATGCAGTCACCGAATTAATAAATGCAGTCACCGAATTAATAAATGCAGTCACCGAATTAATAAATGCAGTCACCGAATTAATAAATACACTCACCAAATTTAAAGGTAAGAGACCAAATTAAAAGTACAGACACAAAATTAATAAATCAAGTCACCAAATGAATAAATAAAAACACCAAATTAATCAAGGCAACCACCAAATAAATAAACACAAAGACCGAATTAATAAATACATCTGGCATTATTTAATTCGGTACTCCTCTCACACACACCAGGTGGCAGCTCCAGTGAGAAGAAAAATAGTCCCAGTTGAGTGGGGGGACTTGGCAGGAATGGGGGGGGGGGGGGGGGTCAGCATGAGTGGGGGGGTCGGCATGAGTGGGGGGGGGGGGGGTCGGCATGAGTGGGGGGAGGTCAGCAGGAATGGGGGGGTCAGCAGGAATGGGGGGGGGGCGGCAGGATGTGGGGGAGAGTGGGAGGAGGTTGGTGAGAATGGGGGGGGGGGGGGAAGTCGGCAGGGTGGGGGGTCAACAGGAGGGGGCCACATTTAGTACAGAGTGTGCGATATGGATTACTAGGGGGGGAATGGGAGGCTCACATTTCTGATCTCTTATTTAAATTTAATAGGCCTACAGGTGTATAAAGCACAGGGTCCTGTATATACATCATGAATATTAAAAATATGTTAATGTGTAATGTAATATAATATATTAGCCCACAAGTCATAACATACTTGCTAGTACAAATCCCCCTCCCCCTCCCCCCCCCCCCCCCCACACACACACACTATACATTTATATTAATCGACCCCCCCATTCCCGCTGACCTCCCCCCCACTCCCGCTGACCCCCCCCACTATCCCGCCCCCCCCCCCACTGCCGCCGCCCCCCCCCCCCCCCACTCCTGCCGCCCCCCCCACTCCCGCCGACCTCCCCCCCTCATTTCTGCCAAGTCCCCCCACTCAACTGGGACTATTTTTCTTCTCACTGGAGCTGCCACCTGGTGTGTGTGAGAGGAGTACCGAATTAAATAATGCCTGATGTATTTATTAATTCGGTCTTTGTATTTATTTATTTGGTGGTTGCCTTGATTAATTTGGTGTTTTTATTTATTCATTTGGTGACTTGATTTATTAATTTTGTGTCTGTACTTTTAATTTGGTCTCTACCTTTAATTTAATAGTGAGTGTATTTATTAATTCGGTGAGTGTATTTATTAATTCGGTGAGTGTATTTATTAATTCGGTGAGTGTATTTATTAATTTGGTGACTGCATTTATTAATTTGGTGACTGCATTTATTAATTCGGTGAATGCATTTATTAATTCGGTGACTGCATTTATTAATTCGGTGACTGCATTTATTAATTCGGTGGGTGTATTTATTAATTCGGTATCAGTACTTTTTATTTGGTCTTCACAATTTAGTTTGGTCACTGTATTTATTAATTTTGTTACTGTATTTATTAATTTTGTTATGGTATTTATCAATTTGGTGACTATTTATAATTTGGTGTGTGTAGGTATTAATTTGGTATTTCTATTTATAATTCGGTGACTATTTATTAATTTGGTATCCCTATTTATTAAGTTTGTCTCTGTATTCATTAATTTTATATCTCTATTTATTAATTTGGTGACTATTTATTTATTTTGTATCCGTATTTATTAATTCAGTGATTATTTAATAATGTTGTGTCTGTATTTATTAATTCGGTCATTTTACCTTTTAATTCTGTCCACTGCATTTATTTATTCTGTCCCAGCATTTATTTATTTGGTGTCAGTTTTAAAAAAGTTTTGTGGTTGTATTTTTAAATTTGGTCTTTCTGACTACCAGAAACCCACTGAATTATGAAGGTAACACTTGGCGCCTCATATGTGTGTGTATGGCGGGAGGAGCTGGAGGTGTCAGGTGTGCGACAGGTCAGTGTGAAATTATAGCAAGATGAGTGTGAAATGTTATGCTAACTTTATGGCTTTTGTGGATTCATTGTCTTGTGCAACTCTATGGTAATGTAATAATATATACAAATAGTTGTATGCTATTGTATGACGTCTGTTTAATTTTTAGTATTATGCTTCTGACGACAGTAGAATATTATATCGCCAGAGGGCAGCATTGTAGACGCTCATATATATAGCCAGTGCCTGGCTCCGCTCGATCACTTCAACTCAGTCACGCACTAAAAAACTTTTGTTGATGTTGTTTAATAAAGGGGGTCGTCCTCGACCTCGACATGCCCAAATATATTCTCATTGTTGTTCATACATTGTTATACTCATATCTCAATCGAGCCCCGCCGAGCGATATATGGTTTAGTATATGATGTAAGTGAGAGGATCGCCTTAAATTTAAGTACTTCAATGTAGTAGTATCTGTATTGTTTAGTATAGGAGACGCTTAAAAACACTCAAGATGGGTAATGCGTTTTCCCCTATAATTCCCTATTTAAATATCATATTGGCCGTCAATGAAAAAAGAAAGTGGCATAAACGAATATCGATCCAGGCTTCAATTCAATTCAATTAAAAAATCCTTTTATTGCTGTTGTTACAATGCGGTTGCTCTGCATCCAAATTTTAGGTCTTTCAGAGGATGCCGATTTTACGGACTTGAATTTCGGATTTATAGCTCT
This sequence comes from Sthenelais limicola, assembly GCA_942159475.1. Lineage (NCBI taxonomy): Eukaryota > Metazoa > Annelida > Polychaeta > Phyllodocida > Sigalionidae > Sthenelais > Sthenelais limicola. The sequence continues at coordinate 108,320,414 of OW804099.1, forward strand.
TAAAACCTGCTCTTCTCTAGCTTTTGGGACATATTAATGCAAAATATATGATATATGTGTACGTGGCATATATATTTACCTTTTGAAATTAATAGTGGTCAAGAGAACCCTTAAGACGAATAAGTCTTATACAAAGGACAAGACATATAATTATGACAAATACACAATATATAAAGACCAATTCAGAATAGTTCCATGTATTTTCCCATACATTCATGGCTCAGAATCCGCCACCCACCTGCACATAAGCTATATTTTAATCTCTCTGAATTGGTACACATATATGGCACCCTCAATAATTAAATCTAGTGTGTGCCAATTAGATCGTTCTTGGTGCTACATTTCTGTTATTATACACTTGGACTCAACTTCAAAATAAAAGTTTGTAGAATATAAGGTTACAAATATTTGTAGAATTGGGGCACATAAATGAGAGAGAACGGTATTGGTCTGCAGTAGACAGGGTATTTGCTGAATCATTAGGAATGATGTAATGAATTCAAAATATTATTAATTACTGAGAGTCAAACTATGCAACTGTGTGTATACAAATTCCATGGGGCATTTGTATCGAAACCCCTCTTGCGGTAATTGTTTATAATTGTAGACCCACACACAAGACATACACAATAATTAAGTATTCAGCTCAACTTGAGCCAAGTCCTATTTGCCTATTTTGACAAAGGGAATGTACATCATCAATTAAAAAGCAATGCACAGTTCCAATAGGGGGAGATATAATGAATTCAATTACGCCAAGTTTAGTTACTTAATGAAAAACAATCATTAAACAGTTTGGAAACAGTTTGGAAAATGGTAGCCTACAAGTTACATCAGCAAATTTGCCAGCTGCAGAAAGGTGTGTAATTGCTATTGATGGGCCATTGTTCTAAACCCCATACGCATCAAAACAAAGCCAGTTAACTTCTAGGTCAGGTCGCGGTAAGTTATGCAATACTATACACCTACTGGACGGTTGGGGAAACATACATTTGAAAACACTCGACTGCGGGAGCGATTTTGCTGATGAAGCTACTGATTTATTGATTATATTACCAGGCCCATGCTGTGTTTTTTATGAACAAAACTTCTGTGATTATCGTACAGCAGTGGACAAAGTGTTTGACTCAAGATATCTCCAGAAATAAGCCATTACTGGAAATATCTCCCCGGTGGAACATGTACAAGAGAACATCTGTGGACCAGTATTTTATGGAATGTGCCGGCGGCGACCGCTATGCTTGCCACTATTTGAATAAAATGCCAGGTAAGTCATATATTCCGCAATATACTATTATATAAACTGTAACACTAGTCATGTGTCCAGATTTCAGAAGAATTCTTATCTATTGTTGAATACAAGTATGTGGTAGCTATGCCTATGCGGGTGCCTATGGTTTGGTGTGGGCAAAGATTATAGTACTTTCAACTATCTTTGGTGTGGGTATAGCCAAGGGTATAGTTTTTCATGTTTGCCGTATCTAGGTAACTAGGCTCATGAAGGTATCTATTGATAGCTATTGATATACATTGAACTCTTATTACAAAGCCTACATAATATTGTGAATTTCTATGAGGTAATTAAGTTGTTAATGAGTTAAATATGAATATGTGGAGTCTAATTGAATAACACTGTGACTTATATGATGTATTTGTAAGTTAGCTACCCAATGGGAAAAATAAGAGAGGTAATTATAACGTGAGAAAGCCTAGGCCTAGCTTAGTACCTAGGTAGCGCTTGGACTGTAGACTAGCAGCAGCAGGTAAGATCATAGAGGTGTGAGTTCAATATTTTTAAAGCTTTTTAACGAAAGTGTGGCCCTAACCTCAGCATCATATTATATACGTGTGTTACTTTTACCAAATATATATTCATTTCATTGTGCAGGATTCTACATGGGTAAGCACATGGGCAGCTCAAACGTCTACGTTGTAGGAAACTGGATGGGCACAGATCTATAGCTATCAATGTGTAGCATTCGCAGTCAGACTGGGTAAGTTAAATATGACATTATATGGTATTGTGGTGCAACAGATAAGTAAAGATTGTTTTCCAGTGATCTTTTGAGCTAGATAAAATAAAATACTGATCTTCTTCAGATTGAAAGCATTTTGAGGCAGCTATGAGCTATCTAGTGGAAAGCAATATTTTTGAATTATTACAAGTGGTCATGATTGCGGTGATCATGCACCATCGTCAATGACGCACATAATATTAGGGCAATACAAGTATGGGTTGCATAGAATCGATTTGATCTCATCGCTTCAAATATTATGATATTGTTAACTATGTCTATTGCTTAATCAGAAATAACAACTGAGGAATGAATAATAATTATGGAACATACTTAAACTGTATGCTAAATTGATAATTATAGTTGATATCTAAGTTACACTTTGATAAAAACGAAAACTCGTTCTGCTGAATCCATTCTTTCTAAATACATGATATCTTGAAATAATCCTATATCCTGATAATCAATATCTCAATATTAATCATTTTCTCCCTATGGGAACTCCAGTGTTAATCTTTAGGGGTCGATTATTTTCTTAATAATGGGAGTATGTATGTACACACATATGCATGCATGCGTGTACCATATATGAATGAATGTGTGTGCATATATGTATACATGCATGTATGTATTATTTTCCATTACGGCCAAGACAATTAAATACAGTTCTCATGTAAATACACTGTAGCCCATTGCAATTGTTAATCATGTTTTATATAACAAACATGCCAATTGGTAAATACCATAATTTTAAAAGGAAAGAAAGCCTATAAATCCTAACTTAATTATGTACTGATCTGAATAAATCCTGATTTATATCAAAGAACAGAACCTCCTTCCTATGGATATGTATGGGGGCAAAGTGCCCCATCCTTAATAAGCGTGCTTGTCAGGGGTGATATAAACTATATCCCAAGCAGTGTTGTGCATAGTCTACATGCTTAGATATTTATATTTTGTATCAATATTTTCAACCAAATTTCCAAAATCACCATCCAACCCAATTAAACGGCAATTAGATTTGACACAAAATAAACAAAATAAACAAAATAACTAAAAAACGTACAGGAGGAGGTACAGGAAGATGTACAGGAGGAGGTGTAGTATTCCATCCTGTACATGATTGTGCAACTCCTCCATTATATTCTGCCAGTACCTCCTCCCGAACCCCTTCCATGGCGTCCAGTACCTCCTCCAGTATCTCCTCCTGTACATGATTAGGCATAGATCTATGGTCAACCATAATGGTTCATTCTAATATCATTAAGCATATGAATTGCTTCTTGTGTGTGGGCAGGTGGGTTGTTGGGGTAATCATGGTGATTAACATGTACAAGGAAGTGTGGGGTAGAGTAAGAGAGAGGGAGTGAGAGGAGAGAGAGTAGAGAGCAAGAGAGCGAGAGAAGGATGCATAATTGTGTTAAATACCCGAAATCAACAATCCGTTCCGTTTGTTATTCCGAGCAGGTGTTCCTGATTGTTTTCAAATGAAATAAATAATGATCAATTTGAAGATATTGTCTCACAATGATATGGGCAAAATGTGTCTCTGCCAACATGTTGTCCCAACTTTGAATACTAGTATGTGCATATCATGTGAACGAATATATTATAATGAAGTACATTTGTTATTATTTCAGGGACTTTGGCGCTGAACAACAGTATGATTCATGATGTTAGAGGATGGTGTCATAATCATAGAGATGATCCTACAGCGCACCCACCATACTGATGGCTCTTTAAACACTAAGTACAACACCAACTCTTCAGCCAGCACAGACTTTCCATGGTCATTCATCTGGATTGACCCAACAACTCCCCTCAGTCACCGTTTTGTTTTGTTCATTATTGCGTGGCTTGCTTTTTTACTAAATCACTAGTTGTTGGCTGTTTTGGGGGTGGGGAAAAGTCAATTTTATACATGCTGTTAATAGTATCTGTTGTTTAATGATCTGAAAGAGTTACTACTAATTAAGGACGAGATGCTGGAAACCCATTTGTGCAGTAGGGGTCAAATCGAATGTATATATTGCCTAAATGAAGTGAAAAACCTATATATAATCATTGTCTGGGCTCACTGCTATCATTTGCTGCTTTAATATAATTAAATATGCTCAGAATACCAATATGTACGATTTTCCAGGTCCTGGAAAGCCATTTGTGCAGTAGCTGTCCAATCATATGTGTATGGTGACTAAAAAGAGCGAAAAAAATGTTCGGTAAATTCTGAGTTCTCCATAGGCGCCAAGGTTATTTTGTATTTTTTTTTTTTTTTAGAAACGTTTATTAATCGATACACAAAATAATATGACAATATACAATCTATTCTTGCAGAGTACAGTGACATGTGTATAATTGGTAGGAACTGAGCCTCAGTTTTAACCATTTGAAAGGTTAAATCTGGTTGAGTGGCTATTACCTTAAAATGTACCGTATTGAAAATGTATTGAATAGTGTAAATGTATTAATGTTCGCGCAGTATTTATTTTCGCTATTTTCGCGCACCCACCTTTGTGCGCGAAAATAAATCCTGCGCGAAAGGTATAATTATTGCATAAACAATGTGTGAGACTTCCTTGCTGCGCGAATTTCAATCTGTGCGAAAAGGTGTCAAAGTATTAATTGCGCGAAAATTTATCTGTGCGAAAATAAATGTATTTCTTAGGTCTGATCGATTACAAAGTTTAATTGGATGATAAACTCAGCTATAGGTCTAAACTAATGATGTCTTCTGCTTGATTTTGGTACCAGGTTTAGGTATTTTGCTCAATGTTATTGAGTTTATATTACTCAGAGAGGAGAGGAGAGTTTGGTAATTTTTGGTTTCAATGCATTCAGGCTGCCATGTTGCCGACCAGCTATAATGATTTTGTTTTCTGATTTGATCTGATTTGATCTGATTTTGTTTTCTGCAGATTTCTGCTATCAACGACCGGAATATTTTAAATTTCATGATGTTGTCATGTATAAATATGGTATAAATAAGGTTAAGGTGTTTTTCTCAATGTTATGGAGTTTATATTATTGTATCTATTATTCAAGGCCGCATGCCGTTATTGTCCATGATTCTTGACAAATGTGTGACATCCAAAGCTGGTGCCTACATCAAGCAGTATTACTTATGATATTATTGTATTCTATGAGAAATGGTTGAATTGGTATTATTATAGTTGTATAGTGGTACAGCAGATTAACCGGAATACTTATGATCTCTGTTTGAAATGTATGTAAATTCATGTTGTTTTATACAAGTTACAGGGTCTAAATAACTGTGATTGCTATAGACATTGCTAAGTCATTAATGCTGCAGGTGATCAACAAATGGAGCAAATCTCCCAGCTTTAATGTATTGGTATTTTAACCCCTGCCTTAAGATGTACTGATTCCCATATCCGCTTCAATGGCATCTGAATGTTCATTCTTATATCATGTTATGTAACATGACGCGCAACATTGGATATGTATTATGAGTACCTAATTGGGTATTATTGTATATCTCTTATGGTTATTGTTAGTCATAATATTGGTTCAATTTTAATCTAATTTCGAATTGAATAATAAAGGAGTAGGGGTCTAATCGAATGAATAGCCATGGATTTGATGTGAATACAAAGATGAATACAAAAAAATGAAGAAAAAGAGCTGTTGTTTTGTCTTGACTCTGCTTTAATGTAGCATATGAACCCTAAAAAGAAGTAAAATCTGATCCTATATAGCGCTCAAAACCAACCCAAAATTCCATATTTCCGTTGCCCAACTTTCATATTTCCGTTGCCCAACGCTCATATTTCCACTGCATCAACGTTCATATTCACTTACCTGACGCTAATATATCAGTTGCCAAACGTTTACCCTAAAGGTGGCCAACGTTATATGGGCCGCCACCCAACGCCACCCTGTGCGTAAGCCAACCTCCCACCTGCCGTTGGCCGCCGCGAGGGGGTACTTGCGCCTACGGGACTGCCGTTCCCGGCTGTCGCGGGTGCCGCCACCCCCGCCGGTCAGCAACGGGGCTTTCGCAAAACAGTGTACGGTGGACGAGAATGGTACATACCGGCCCGTTTCGTTCAGCTCCGTCCCGTCCCGTCCCTTGCCCCCCCCCCAAAAAAAAATGCCGAACCCGTACCAAAAAAGTAGTGTTCGGTATGTACCATTCTCATCCACCGTAGAATGGAAATGATCTGAAGAAAGCGGGATATTAACCTACTAGTGAATACAAAGGCCTACGTATAATACAGTCTAAACGGGAGGATCATTACCATATTTCAAGGTAGGATTGATTACTCTGAAGTTAATTGACTACCCTTAGCTATTATATACAAAACAATAACAAAATTCAAAACACAAATACAAAGCATATGCTGCACTAGGCTTGGTCAAATAACGATAATCAATTGCAATACTGATCGTTTTCTATATTCTGACTCAAACTGTGTAAATGTTGGTAAATGGGACAAGTTCATACCCGTGCTTTTGAATAGTCCTAGCCAACATATAAAACTAGTTATATTCCAAATTTGAAGCCTCTGTGATTGATTTAAAGGTGATCCGAAAGTGGGGTTTATATTTCATTTATAAACTTAAGTTTATGGATATATATGGTTGTTCCAAATATTTAAGTGCGATTTTGAGATTTCGGGTAAAACAAATAGTTTGATTGTTTTTATACTTATGAGGAAGAAAGCCCTAACATCGGGTTATATGACGGTAAATTTGCGACAACCTGGGTCAGTTATTTTTCCAGATACAAGCCTCCAAATTATTGGAGCCTGGTCAAAGATTCTATACAAATACATGTCTATGAGTAATTCATAGTAATAGTAACCGGGCAGCATTTGATTTCAAAGGGCCTTTTTTTTATTCAGATCCTAAACCTATGATTCAGATACCTATATTCTCCCGATTAGTTTGCCTTATTTCGGCTTCATTAAGCCTGATTAATCAAATGATTCAGCCATGAGACCTTGTTGTTTGATCTCTGACCTCGACATTTCATTTCTAGTGCTGGCAGTATACTTCCCCATTATATCAACGCAGGGTGTAGCCTCCCCACTATCCACACTAAACAGACTCGCCTGCATCCATGGTCACATGGGCAACGCCTACTGCAAACAGTTGACATCTAGATTTCACTGCGCTCACTGGTGAGTGGTCTATACATTGCAATCTACCTATTTATTCTATTTATTCTCTTAACTTGAATTCTATTGTTATTTCTATTACCATTTGTATGTTTATTCCCATTTTTATTCCTTTTATTATTCCGTTTATTATTCTGATTATTTTCCCTATTATTACTCCTTTTACCACCGTTACTCTAAGAATCAGAACAATTGGATTAGTATATGTTTACATCATGGTCTGTACATCCTGGGCTCATTCACCGATCAGGGTCACACTATCCCAACAGTGGTTGTCCCTAAATCGTAAACTTTACATTGTACCACATTATACAATTCCAATTAAATAATTATATTTTTCTGGGGAAGCTGTATTCCACAAGGATATCCTACCCACATAGGAGGTGTATGGACCCAGTCAAAATACAAAAACAAAAACAAAAGAAAACAATTTTTGTCCCAACTTCTGGAATGTTCAAGAAACAACCTAATGCTCGGTGAGTAAATGTGTGTCACTTTGAAGTACTGTTGAAGCCCTCTTGTAGTGAAGTGCCTTCTTTTAGTGTCTAAAAGGAACACAACTTATCTAAGTTATATTTCCAAATAAGCCAAACTTATAGAGGAATATTTGTGGTTACTTGAAATGATTCTAAATTAAATAACAAGTTGATCCTTTATATCAGCTTAACAACATACCACAGGTGCCTATGAGCGCTGATAGAAGGCCCAACGTAGTATAGTGTTATGCTGTAAGCTTTGGCCGCAGGTAGAAAGGTCAACATGTAGATCTAATTAAGAAAACTAGAATACTTTCATCCTTAATCAAGTTAATCCTTTCTTGAATTATAATTGTTGTTTTCAACCTACTTAAAGTTGTAGGAGGGATGTAATTGATTAAAAAATGTGAGCGATTTTCCAACAGCAGCCATCTGACAACAGACAGAAATGGTAGATTGTTGTAAGACCCAACTCAGATAGAACAGTAAAATATCTATGAATAGAATAAAAACACTTCAATATAACATCACTATCAGGGTTTACCCTTTGTTGAAACATTATTTTGTTTTTAATAGATTTAAAGTTGTGAAAGGAATTGAAATTTATTCAGAAATGTGAATTATGTCCCTCAACTTGCATTCCCAGGCAACAAAACCCAATATATAAATGCGCGGTGCGTAATGATAGGCCCAAGGAAAAAAACCCGCAATTTCATGTTTCTAAAAGAAATGCATTGTTCTATCTTATATATAGCATACATAAATCAGGTAACCAACTCTTTGGTTGGAGGATTGTAAATATTCACATTCCGTCAACCAACAAGTTAGTTACCCTGTGAGTATGTGTACTATATTTGGAATCAGCTTGTTCTTATCTTTTTCATGACAATATCTAAAGATTTTTGGAGTGAAGCATTGGGAACTGACTAAGTACTAACCATCAGGGACCAGGGTACTTATGTCATTGTGGTATATCTACTCACTGCTCTAACTATGGACTACCTACTTAGGGTTAGCTTCAGGGCTGTAATTACTTGCCACTTTTTCCACTTTCACAGAGTAATGTTAAACAGGTGTGATGGGCTGGATGGGCTGGACACACAGCAAACAACTTATTAAGCTAATCATCACACATAAAATGCATTAGCAGTTGGGACAAACATGTCTGATACCGCATATGAAGTTTCCTTTTTACCACACAGTAGCTTTTACACCTACAGAGTGGACAGTCGTCAGCGGAGCTTCTATCGTTGTTGCCTGCTCGTTAAGGATACTCTTCCACTTTGAAGAAGGCCGAAGCATACTTACAAGGCCTGGCACTGAGGACATTGCATCCTTATATCAGATATACAGGAAATATGAGTGAGTATATAACATGGTTTGAAAGGTAGGATATGTCACAGAAAATGAGTCACAAGTCGCAAAATTGATGATTTCCAAATTGTTTTGTTCACAAGACCTCTTTTGTAGAATGTTCTCAGTTTTGAGATGATTTGCACTACTAGTACTATGAATAGATGTGTCAAATTCCAAAACTGTGTATTGACTATATCTATCAGTTTCTGGGGCTATGAAAAAGGAGTATATTCAACTATATTTATATACCTTTCTATAGCAAATGCCATATATATATATACAGATATAATTTGTTCACACATAAGACCATATTGAAGTACTGGTGATATATCATACTGTTTCCTATCATTGAAATCAACTTAATGTCATATTTACAATTAATTTACCATCTTAATTTATTCAATTACATAATTACTTCAGTTATGCCAAATTGATTCCATTTTATATACCATTTTTATCTATTAATCTGATCCCTCTTTGATATTCCTTCTAAATTCATTCAAGCTTTTAATCTGACATATACATAGGTATAGTTTAGTAATCTGTCATGGCATTGGTTGCTTTTTGGATCATTTCCATACTAATCAAATGAACTGACTTTTGATGAAAGAAAAACATGTTCAATAAGAAATCATACCTTTGGCTTAACAATAGTGAAGATGCTATGTATTGAAAGTGTCTACAACAGTTAAAAGCGTGTAGCCAAACGTCTAGAGCAGTGGGTCTAGAGCATAATCACTGCAAAAGCACGTTCACAAATGTGTTGGTGACAGGGTTGAAGATTGAAACATGTTCAACATCATTTAGACTGAACACGTTGTGGTAAACGGCGCCTTTGTAGTGTGTCAACAACTGAGTCTGTAGTATAATTGATAGAGCATTTGCTTCCCATGTGGGAGGTCAGGAGTTTGAATCTAGGCTGTGGATGCTTTTTTCATGACGCTAAATGCAGTGCAATCCAGGACGCTAAACGTCACAAAGTAAAAGTCACACTTGTGACGTTTAGCGTTTTTGGAAGACAGAAACACATGCGATGCTAAACGTCTCACCAAAACAATAAGTATTTAAAGTGGGGACAATAACAAAGTGTTGTTTTGTGTATCAGTGTTATGTATTTGACTTCACAGTGTATGTGATATGTAATGCACTTCCTTGAAATTTGGTTAATGCATTCAATCAACTAAAAGCACTACATTACACAGTATAGTATAAATACAAAGTGTAGAAACAAATACAGGGTTGAACAATAATTTGGAATACCTTGACTATACCTTAATGTACTTGGTTATTTTATGATATGCATATACTATACACATCACAAGGTTTGTTTGGTAGTTCTAATACAAAATATTGTTATATTAATAAAATAAGGGTTTCGAGCCTTAAACCGCTATCTTCTCTGAAACCGCTGGCCATTTATATTTCACATACACATTGCCAAAAATGGTGCCGAGCCATTCCACGATGTTTCATTAACAAATTAGCATTGGAAAAGGGTTAGAAATGGGTTTATATTGAGCACCCCCATCCAGGGCCCTCAGTGCTGCCTGAAAACAAACCTATCAGTGCCCCTACACCAGGTTTTTGGGTCACCCAAAGCATGATGTCATGGACGGGCACATAATTGCTTCACTACGGGACGGGAGTTGATATATTTCCACTGAACAGAGCATCGTCAGAGTTGAAACTTTGCCTCAGTCTTCAGCACTCTGTGGACAGTGTGTGAAATTAACTTTTTTTCTTTGCCCGCTACGTTGGCAGGTGAAATCAGAGAGGAAGAACGAGTGGGAGAGGGAACAGGTCAGAGACAAGGACAAGGCCCACCTAAACAGAAATTTACCTGCCCACTAATTACCTCACAATGAAAGAGGGAACGGGAGGGAGAGTGGGAGAGGAATTGGGACAGGGACAGGGACAGGGACAGGAACAGGCAGCACAACAACAGCACAACACTTAACAGTGACCAAAAAAAGCATCTAAACAGGGTTCCATTTGTGGTATGAAGATACTAAGTTATAGAGACAACTTGAAAGAGAAAGATAGTGGGAGAGGGAACAAGGAGAGATGAGGATGTGGGCCCCTATGTCCCACTAGCAAATCCCATGCGTAGCACGGGTATTTGAATACAACTCATTTATTTCCAATGAATAGAGCTCATTTATTTCCAAATAAACATTTTGTACCAGTTAAAACGTCAAAAGTATCTTTTCCAAGCAGTCCAATTTCATTTAACTAGGAGAAAACCGTGCTACACATGGGACTGGCTAGTGGTTTGGTAGGTCCCAATGTTCATCATTTCTCTTTGTTGAAAACTATCTTTTCCAACTTCTTTCTCCATCTTACTACCGTTTGCTGTACATGTCTCAAACGAAATCCTTTCTAGATGTTTTTGGTCACTGTTCATTAACGAAAAGGGAGACAGGTTCAGAAGCAATCTGAGATATATAACAGAGTGATTGGGACAGAGGCAAAGATCCAAGAAATCAGGTAGTCAGGCTATGTAATAAATAGGAATCTTGAAAAAATTTATTCATTAAATTGCATGCTGTAGCGCACATAACTAAAGAAACACTCACAAAGCAATAAGTAGAGATACAGACATGTCAAAAGTTCTTAAATGGATGTTCTGAAAAGTGCTTGAGACCATTTGAAAATCTAATGTACATTGTTACATAGACCTAAAGGGCTATTGTAGATGAATATGAAGAGAGTAAGTAAGAATGACCCTCACATGTTGCTAGTGTTTCAATAAAACATAGGCTTGGGCGCTCCTGGTAGTGGTACACAAATATTACTGAGCGTGGGTAAACCTACACCTCAATGGGAGCTATGGAGAGCTATATTCCTATATAACAACATCACCATTTCTTTTGTTTTCTCTCCTTACCCACTCTTTCCTTCCCCCTTTTCTCCACCCTCTCTCTCTCTCCTTCCCGTCTCACACTCTACATACCCGCTCAGGGGGCCGTTTCTCGCTAATTATTTCCCCATTGAGAGTGTATGGGAAAATAGTTAGCGAGAAACGGAGCAACGGGTCCCTGTGATGATAGAGGGAGGTTGAGGAAGAGGAGGGAGAAGGAGGATTACCGTATTTCATTGATAAATGCTGGGTCCCGAAAGGGGTCTGCCCTGAAAAACTACGGGGTTAAATACCATCATGAACTAAATAAGTGCTAGCCCCCAAAAAGCACCGGGAGCCAGAGGAGAATGAACCACTGTTACCTGATGTTGCTCTGGGTAATTATTCATTCCTCTGTCGAGAAAATATAGGAATGTAGTTAAAACACATTTAAGTAATTTATTCATTCCCCTTGGTATGAGGAGCATGACTCTCATAAGAATGCAAAAGACATCTGTATGGAAAGTTAGACGTAAATAGCTGGGCATACAGGCAGTGGGTGTATGTTTAATTTGAAATCCTTTTTAAACCCCTTTTTTCTAGGAAATCGCTCATAAGACATAGGGGACCGAGCACCCCCAGCATGTCGATGGTGAAAATTGGGGCAATTTCTCAAGCTGTTTAGGAGGAGATGAGGAGAATTACACTATTGTCTCACAGAATGAATATCAGAGATGTTCTCTGTCACAGAGAAATAAGTCTAAAGCCACAACAATAAATGTTTCTTTCCAGCAATGTTAGGACTTTCATACATGTGCTGAATCACAAGACTATAATTATATATTTTTGATTTCAAGGATTATCTTAATATCTAAATAATTTAGTGGTGATTGCAGATTCAAACATTTTTTTCTACCATTAACAACTAGAGTTCTTATTACCTCATTCAAAGTTTTGAAGGTATTTGTTTGTTCTCATTTTTAAGGATGGTTGAGAACGTTCCCAAAATACAGTTGTTGGAACTTGTTTCCTATCACCAATAATTTGTTCTAATTGATTTTAACAGCTTCGGGTGAAATGATGTTTAATATGACGTCAGTGGCGGGGACAGAAGAGCCCGATGCTACACAGACTGAAGCAGTAATTGCCTGGAACCTATCATCTGACATGTCCGGTGCAGAGGCAGTTCCACTGCTTGTTCTTCCTCAAAGTTTCTACATATTTTACATGGCAGCCCGTGTTCTCTGGGCCATCTTTGCCATATTTGGCAACTGTCTCACCATTGCCACTGTCTACAGGTATGAACTTCTACAGACCAATTCCAACTACTTCATCTGCAGCTTAGCAGTGGCAGACATGATCAGTGTTGTTGGGCTGCCATTTGAGTTCTTGCATAATATCCACACAAGTGGAAAGGCCTTCATAATGTATTGCCTTACTGAGAAGACACTTGCATTCATTTATTACAGAGGTAATTTTAATAATATATTCCTTATCGCCACTGATCGTCTGTTTTGTGTGGCATGTCCATTGCATTACAAGAGGTTACTTACAGGGAAGGTAGTATTTGCCATTATTTGTATCATGTGGCTTCACCTTTGCCTGGAGACCCCTTTGATAATGATCTTCCATAACAGACTGGAAGATGGGGTCCCTTGCAGAACATTTGTTATACTGACCAAGAATGTTTATCAATATTACTTCCATCCACGATTTTACATAGTATTCATTTCTACCATATTATGCTATGTAGTCATTGCCATTATTGCTTATTCACATAAGCGTAAGATCATGGCCCAAACAGAGGCATGCAATTCAGCTGAGGCACTCCTCATGAAGAAGCAGAATAAGATAACAAAAATGATGGCCACTGTACTAGGCTTTTACTGTGTAACTTATTTTGTAGCTTATATAACAGTTAACCTTCTACGGTACAATCCAGGGACAGCACTGTATATCATAGAGAGATTGGTTACATTGATGTTTTACACCAACACTTGGGTCAACCCTCTTATATATGCCTGGAGAAACGAACACTTCAGGATATATTTCAAGAAAATTCTCTTAAATAATAATTCTGTCAGTCATCAAAATAATCTGCAAATGTAAACAACTTTGTTGTTGCTGACTTGATATTTATAATGAAACTTCAGAGAAAACACAAATTTTAGTCTAGGAATATTTTATCTCACAGAAAACAGAGGCAATGTATGTAAGTAATTTGTTACTGTAGGCTTTAGACTCTAGCAGGAAATGCGTGATCTAAGCTCTACAGGATTCAAAGAGGTTTTGTAAGTTCAGCATAGTTCCTTGAATACCAGTACCAATACTGCTTTATTGTACTTTCACTGTTTGTAGCTGATGTCAATGGAAACATAAAATATTTAGATAATGGGTCAGATCTTGAAAAAATATATGATTGGCAGATAAAACAATTTTGTAAATTCTGCTTAATTGGACTGAACAAATCATGAATACTGGATATATCTAAGTATATCTGGTATTGTGGTGTTCCTTGTAATCTTATGGGTTATGTTAGACCGCATTTTGAACCTGATTTCTTTCTTAAATTTAGGTTATTTGAGAGGATTGGTTTATAAGACAAATGATACATTTTCAAGCAGATTCCCTCTAATCATTGTTGTAAAGCTCATTTATATAGAGGTGGCAATCTCCTCCCTACATCTTTACATGGGTCAGATCTTTTAGAAAATGTACAATTGGCAGCTCTACACATTTAGCAGATTCGGCTAAATTTGGCTGAAAAATGATGAATATAGGGTATATCTGAGTATATTTGGGAACACATTTATTTAAAGTATCAGTTCTGTTAATTCAAACTGCATTTTGAAGCTCATTTTTGTCTTAAATGTGGGTTGTTTGAGAGGATGAAGGTGAATTGTACATTTTATGAAAATCTGACTCACATGACTGTTGTTGGTGAGATCATGTGATAATGACTAAAGCCAAGTATGGTGTAAGACTCAGTAGTGACTTGTGTTGTTGTTGAGGTATGTACTGACGATTGAGACTAAAATGGGATCAGTTTTAGGAACATGAGTCATAAGTCGCAAAATATGAATAAGGACATTCAAGAAGTATTTCTATATTCTAAGTTTGATATTTTTATTTTTGAAAAAAAAAGTTTGCAATGTTTCTGGATGGGTAATTACCAGAATAGTAACTAATTATTCTCCATACAAAGGCCTTCAAAACTCAAGGATATATTATTACAATTTCCCAACATTTGTTATATGGATTGGTATGACTATAAGTGCTAAAAGTGCTAAATATCAGAACATTTAAATGAATAGATGTGAGAAAAGCACTTTGAAAAACATCAATTTTGTGTGACTCATTTTCCTGGAACAAATCACTAATATGAATATTTTGTTTCATACATATAATATCATTGAAATCTTTGTTGTTGTGAACAGGTAACATGCATTTAAAGAACCCATATCATAATTCCTACGAACTCCATTTCGGGTGCATCGGTCGTGGTGCAAAACGTACTATCGAGCTTTGGAAATGTTGACATTGTTCAAAGTAAATAAAAATATGGTGAAAACACTTTGCGATTCCAGTTTTATTCCTGAACTCCTTGTGGTTGAACTTCTTCCACATCCTCACAATACAAATGCCTCTATGGGACCTTATTAAATATTGAATTGGTAAATAAATTTGTAATACATTCAACTTTAACAGGAGGTCGGACACATTCGAACATAAACAATGGTTGAATATTAACCGATATTTAAATATAGACACATTTTTTTACATCCATTTAACAATGATTGAAAATAATTCTGTCACCATTTAAACCATTTATCTAATTTTTCTGGGGAGCGCACATTTGTTTACTATGGGGGTTGTTTTTCTTGACATGTTATCATAGTTCCAAAAGCACACAAAGTTATACCTGAGGAGCAGTAATTATTTAACCAAGCATCGTGATGAAGGTCAAATGAAGACCATAGTTAATGAAACATAGGTTGACACCCTATGAATAAACCTCCTTCAAAAAATGATCACCTGTGTTTCCTTGTGTTCCGAGTCCCCTTAATTACTTTCAATTAAATATAAATTATAACATCCCTATATCGCCGAAATATCTTCTGCTCTGGACATTAATATCCCAATAGGGGTTGGAGGAATTACATTGAATCCCAGAGGTATCCTGGAGATCCACGGACCACAACATTACACTTAACCTTTACCTTTAAACCAATGATTTATAGGCGGTGTACCTGTATAGAACAATCATATATAATCCCGAATGCTAAGTCACATTGGTAAGCAACAAAACACCATTCGTTACATTATGGTGGGCATTACTGTAAACGTATTTATTTTCGCGCAGATAAATTTTCGCGCACTGATAATGTATGATTTATTTTCTCGCACAAGGGTGGGTGCGCGAAAATAACGAAAGCTGGGTGAAAATGAATACGTTTACAGTACACAAGGTAAAACTAAATGTATCCTGACAGCGGTAAACATGCATATTATTATCACACCTGATATGTAGGTGATTCTGGTCGAGCTGGTATTCAGTGGAGAATAATGTCAACCAGAAATTATGCTTATCAAATGATTTACTGATTATTGGTTTTCACAGGAGGTACATTTGACATTAGCCCTGGCCCACACATTCAAGAACTTGCAATTCTTACGAATTGGGGACACACAAAAACTCTGAAATTTTGCCTATAAATTGTCATAAGAACCCACGATTTGTCATATGAATTGGATGTTTCTTTCTAAGAAAGCCCACACATAATGGAACTCAAGCATGTTTCTTAAGAATGATTTTGACTTCATAAGAATTGTCTGAAGACCGATTCAGCTCTCGGTTCTTGAATGTGTGGGCTTGGCTTTAGGCAATAACTTTTGTTAATTAGGTCAAATGATAATGCTTCATGTTCATTAGTCAATGGGTGCAGTGCACTATACACAATAAGATTGTGTCTAAAAGGCTGTGCATGGTCCATTTTATTTCACTGTTATTTTAAATGGATACCGGCGCTGAACATGGCATGACATAGTAAAAAAGTATCATCTGTAATGTCAGTGGCTCGCCAAAGATAAAATATTGTTAAAATACATGCACTACAAATATATTTATCCACTCAAATGCACCAGAATGCAACATCTAAGCAGTATATATTTAAAAAAAATCCAGGCTTAGCGCCATTGGCGCTCGCAGAGTCACCCCAATGGGCCGTTTTGTCAGGCCTGAACCCCCTCCTTCAAGACATCCTGGATCCGGAAATCCTGGATAGAGATATATACTTCACAGAGCTTCATACAGATCCTCTATAGTATAGATATAGACTTCACAGGGCTGCATACAGGCCCTCTATGGTAGGGATACAGACTTTACAGGGCTGCATACAGGTCCTCTATGGTAGGGATACAGACTTCACAGGGCTGCATACAGGTTCTCTATAGTAGAGATATAAACATCACAGGGCTGCATACAGGTCCTCTATGGTAGAGATATAGACTTCACAGAGCTGCATACAGGTCCTCTATGGTAGGGATACAGACGTCACAGGGCTGCATACAGGTCCTCTATGGTAGAGATATATACTTCACAGGGCTGCATACAGGTCCACTATGGTAGAGATATAGACGTCACAGAGCTGCATACAGGTCCTCTATGGTAGGGATACAGACTTCACAGGGCTGCATAGAGTTCCTCAATGGTAGAGATATCCATGTGGTTCTTCATTAGCTCTGTACAATGAGTGATGATAGCAACCTTGTCTTTCTCTGTAAGTCTCAGGCATACGTGTAGGTTTCCTACATTTGCACTGCAATTAAGGACCATATTTAAGGACCATCTATTTTTATATGTCAAATTTAGTGACACAGCCCTTGGTTATGGTTTTCACAAATTTATTATCACTATGAAATCCACGTATTTGGGTATGGCTTTTCCTATTATTTTGTCTTTTGTATCTGTAAACCAGCTTGTTCTGAGAATAGTGTAATATATAA
Organism: Sthenelais limicola; assembly: GCA_942159475.1. Lineage (NCBI taxonomy): Eukaryota > Metazoa > Annelida > Polychaeta > Phyllodocida > Sigalionidae > Sthenelais > Sthenelais limicola. The sequence continues at coordinate 108,338,247 of OW804099.1, forward strand.
TGGTCAATGCTGAATAAAATATTAAAATACAATAGACATTACTTATATATTTTTGACTTGTTGAGTTTTGCACATTAAGCAAACAAAATTGTTGTTGGTTATAAACACAAGTGAATAATTCATGAGCAAAAAGATCTACAGACTTATGCATAAGGTAATTATATATATCCTAATCCAATCCAATTAAAATCAAATAATATCAACTCACTTCATAATGCGGAAAACCCCCGATAGAAGAGCTGTGTTCTGCATCAACTCCTTCCTGTTCCCCTCCTCCTCATAATCCTCCTGCTCATCTAGATAGGCCTCAACTGCAAGGCAGTAGTTTTGAAAATTAGACATAAACTTATATGTCATACTCAGAAACATCCAGATTAAACTTTGAATCAACCAGAGTGGCATAAAATTTAATTGTTGACAGTATAATATCTGTTTTAGCCCTTCTGGGCCATGTGGCTAATTCTTGCCCATTTAGGCAACTGGGGCTTATTGTGGATATTAACTTTGATAGGAGCTTCTGGCTCAAAACCGCTGGCTTGATAGAGATAGTCAAGAGTTCTTCATAGCTCTTGCCAAGGTGTAAGATCACTTTTACATTGATTAAAGGACTAATGGGCGAGTTTGAGGGGCTGCTGGTGCATTGTTTGGGCCATAGTCCTGAGAATAGCCCAGGTATTATTATATGTGCAACTATTGCACAAACAGGTCCAGAATTAAGGTTATTGATTACGTAAACAAACTTAGAAATAATTCTAGGGGTTATATTAATTTCACGCAATCATGCTTGTGATGTGAATCAGATCATAAGAACATATGAAAAACTGGATATGCCTTAAATTGTGTAAATTGTATTAAATGAATGTGAACAATCATAAAGACTTGGTATGGGTTGATTTTTATTAGTTTTAACTGTAACTTGCTGTCATTTGTTAAACAAATTTTGGGTTATTTAAGGGAATTGAGGAAGATTGATTGTGCAACTGCTTCTCAATTTCTCCTTGTGATATGAATGATAAGGTAATCAACTTCTGATGTGTGTGTCTCATTGAACCAAAGACTGTGTTGAAAACAATAACAATCACCAGTTGAAAAAGACACATATTGATCAGCCTCAGACATGAATCCATGTACACACCATAATGTCATGTCTAGCATCATGAAAAGTAAACTTTGAATCAACCATTTCATGATGTTGCGCCTTTGTTTATTTAAGGAAATGAAGTGCAGCCTTCATGAGTACAAATACCTGTCCAGTTCTAATTGAGTTTCATGGAGGATTGTACTGACATGTTTCCACCTTCATGGAGTCTTTATCCCTTGATAGTTAACCCATTCAGGACAGCACTGCCGACGTTGCGTTTTGCTTGACAACCAAGCGCGGGAAAAGAACATTCATTTGATGACGTCTGTCTGAAATATACACGTCACCTGAGGACGACGTTCCACCGCGTCCACTTTTTATCCGGATGAAGCACATTCTAGCTTAAGGACGGCCTGTTACGTCGCCACCATTGAATAACGTTGTTATTATGATGCTTTTTGGCAATACGCGTCCTTTCCCACGGAGTGCTTTATCGCATTACGCGTCCTGTGCGTGGGAGTGCTTTTACGCATTACGCGTCCTACGCATGGGAGTGCTTTAAGGCAATACGCGGCCAAATGCGTGGGAGTGCGTTAAGGCAATACGCGGCCACACGCGTGGGAATGCTTTAAAGCAATACGCGGCCTGAATGGGTTAATGACAGGATCTGCCCCTGAGCTACAGATATGAGCAATATATTGCAATATATTATAGCAAAAGCAGCAACAGCAGATGTTAATACAAGGCTAATAATCTGGAAACGGAAATTACTGGATATAAGGCATGAAAATACCAATTTTGGTGAATGTTACTTGATATATTATGTTATTCATTGATAGAACAAACGTAATTTAGATGATAAGGGGCTAAGCAAATGATACCAAAATTGCCCAATAACAAACATAGCTAAACAAATATTAACCGTTGGGCTGATTTTGTTGGAATAGCTAAATAGTTGGGATTAGCTAAATAGTTGTTCAATCTAGGCTTACAATAAACTTATGTTTTGGACATTTAAATTTCAGTCCTTCTCTAAGCCCTCCATTCTTGAATATAGCACAAGTGAAAAATAAACCACCCATATACTCACGATGGCAGCTGGTAACAGTTTTTAACGATCATTTAATTTTGGGGGGAATTCTCGGGTTTTGATTAGTATGAACTAAATAGATTCTAAACTGATGACAAGTGAATGTACATACATAGATGCTTCATTGCCAGTCTGGCCTTGGTGAGGGCATCGCTCATCCCTGGCTTTCCTGCAGTCTCATACGCCCAATTCAAATAGAAGCCAATGGTGAATCCTAGGTTAACGGCTGGATCATTCAATCCCACCAATTCAAAGTCAATAAACTGAATGTGGAAAACATAGCCCACTTAATGACAGTCAGATATAAAAGTAAAATATTCTCCTTGCATGCTCAGTGTATTATGGGGTAACTTTAATTTTGACTGGAATTTCTCAGGGAGTCCAACCTTCAGTCTTCAGGCTTTGGTAACAATTTCACAAATTCTGATCTACTTAGTTCATAATTACACAATACCTTGATCTGATCCTCCTTTACAAAGATGGAATTAGTATGACAGTCACCTTGCATAAGACACAGCTTGTTCTTGAACACAGCTTCAATCTTCTTACTGTATCCATTCTCAGCAGCATCCTTAATGTACTGCTGGTAGACTGGTTTAACAGCCTCAGAAACAGAAAAAAAGGAATCCCTTCCTGCCAGAGTCTTTTCTGACATGGATCTTCTAGCCAAGTCCAGCAAGAGTAGTCCCTCTGATGTATCTCCCCTGAATAACCACGGAACAAATATAGAAATCTGATGTAAACATGATGCACATGGAAGGTTTGTCAATGTAGGCGCATCTCTAGATTTTGCTTGATCTGTTTGTATTTTACATAAAATATTTGCCGATTAATGATTCTCTGTTTAGGTGTCTTTGCCTGGTCCCAACAAACTCTTCAATATAAATCTTGGCGTTTCAATTTCAGCGGGGGATTAACTACTGACATTTAGGGGCTGCAGGAGCACATTTATTTTAAGAGAAAACTGAGGCCTGCCCATAGGATCCATCCCACCACTGCCAACATCAGGGTCAACCCTGTGTCTAGAAGTCCTCATTTGTAACTGTGCCACAGCTTTACCAACATATGCTATATTTCTCACTTACCCATAGAGTTCATTCCACCGCTGCCACACATCAGGCTCCACCCTGTGTCTAGAAGTCCTCATGTGAAACTGTGCCAGAGCTTTACCAATATGCCTCGCTGTTGCAGTGTCAAAGTCACCAGAGAATATCTTCTCAGAGAGAATCGTCATGTGACTCAGGTCCTCTAAAGCAACTAAATGAATTAGGGAATAAATATATCATTATTCATGCTATTAAATATCCTTTTAGATATAGATGTACCAAAAGAAACAAATATTAAATATCCTTTTAAATATTGATGTACAAAAAGAAACAAATCCAATGGATAAATTAGTACTAGAATATATGTGTTATGTCAAACTTTTCTCTTGTTTCAGGCATAATGTCAATGCCATATGTAAAGCAAGTTGAAGTTGCCACCATTAATTTAAGCTATGTTGGCACTTTATTCCCTAACTTTACTTTATCTTTTTTGATTGGCAACTTCAGTTCAATCTTGACAGCACATCAGATGACCTGAAGCATGGCCTTGGCAATCAGGTCCAGCTTTCTATGGCTTAGTACATATATGACCCGCTCAGCAAAATATGACCGGTTTTTGCAGAGCGGGTCACATATGTTCATACAGATGTATTATATATATTCATGAAGTTACTTGTATCAAAGTAATTATCCACAAAGTCACACTAAATTATCAAATATGATTGATAAATTTATCAAATTCTGGAACATTGAAACTGTGTTACACAAGTCACAAACATACAAACTGATTACATTCTGCCCTGTTCTGTTTCCACTAGGGGAAATCCTATTCATGAATAAACATCTTTCAATCTAAATTTATTTACATGGTAAAACTAATAACATAACAGTGACCAATATTTCTTACCAAGTTTCAAAATAATGTACTCACTTATATGATGCTTCTCATCAAAACAATAAGGTTTGACCACAAGGTTGGGGACTATGCTTGACAACAATACCAGAGCATCATATTCTCTTTTTTGGCGAGTTAGTGGAACCTCTTCTCCGTCCCCATGCTGTAAAAAAAGACAATATTTGAGTGTGTAGGTGGCCCCTGGTACAGGAGATAAACACCCTGTTCAGTTCTATTGTATGAAGACCCTTGCGTCTAGTTGAGTACAAGCGCAAAGCTCTCTACAGGCTACCATGCTTGGGGGGCGGGGAGCAGGGAGAAGGGAAGCATCCCATTTGTTTTGCAGAGGTGAACCAGAAGATGCACACCTGGAAATGGCAAAATGTATTTGCTAAATCTTGGCTGCCTTTTGGAGGGACTTAGCTCCAAGTTATGGTAGCGTGCAGCATGGTGCATTGTTGCAATGATACTACAGAATGCAACCTAGTTGCAGGACCAAAACATCTAAATGATGTTTATTCAGCATAGAGAAAAAAATTGGAATTCAGTATATTCGCTAAAGATGTTATACTACGCTTTTTCTTGTCTCCTTGAGATTAAATTGTGATTGTCATAACTGTTCATGTTTTGGCTTATAACAGTTGAAATGTGGGAGAGGATTCCTAAGCTCATATTGCTTGTTAATCATTTAACATCCTGGTTAACATTCAACATATTTAGCATCAACAGGCCCAAAATTGAGGTTATTTATCATTTAGTAGCTTGTTAAAGTTCATGGACCCCTCAAAGGAGTTACTTATCATTCCTTTAGCAGGAAATGTAGACTTACCCTCAATTGTAGCTCTCCATACTTCAGTACTACAGACTGTTGTTGATCTGCAGACTGCACTCTATATAGATAGTTTAAGTATGCTGTATCTCCTATCTCTTCATATGTGAAGCCTTCAGGGTCCTCCACAATGAACTATTATCAATATCAAGTATGGTTGTTTAAGGATGATGGAAAATACTACAATAAACAATAAATCAGTTCCATTTTGTATGTGTGTAGTACTGACAGGTTTCAGCCAAATATATTTTTTTTAAATTACAAAAACTTATTTAACATTTAATTGTGTGAGCATGTTTGGCCTGTGCAATCTGCCCCCCCCCCCCCCCCCCACACACACACCCATACACTTTATCCCTCCCTCCCCAAGTTTTCAAAGAGGCTTGTCATCATTGGTAACTACCAAAACCTATACAATCCTGTCAATAATGTCTATATTGGTTGTTGATTAACTTTTCCCTGAGAGCCAATGTGTTGATCAGTGGTACTTCTGTTCATACAGTTAGTGAATGTGCTTCTGTAGTTGGATTATTCAATGGCAAATGATCACCATAACATAAATTCCAAATATGTTCTTTGGGAGAGAATCATGTATATTGAAACAGGGAAGTTGTCTTTCCCTGGTATCACTTTCTATTAAAGCCAAGAATTAAATACTGAACACTTATCAAACAAGGATATTTCCTGCAATATATTTGAGGTGATATTATTTTCTTCCATTCAGGTAGTTAGAAGAATGGAAAATGTTGTTTGTAAATTATATTTATTGGACATTTAATAGGGGAATTGCATGTGCCACTGCGCATGTGCGTTATAGTGAATCCTGGGATGGATTCTATTGAAATCTGACATACAAATATTTGGCAACTTTTTCATATAAGAATACTGTCACTCATATCGTAGCTTGCATGATGGGAAAAAATGGAGACTTGTGTTATGAAAACATGTAAAACACATGAATATTGACATTAGAACATGAAAAATAGTCTATGCTGAATGTTGCATATTTTCTACAGACGTTATACTGTGCTATTAGTCCCATAATTCCATGCGAATCAGGATTCAAAATGGCGGCTATGCAACTCCCCTATTCCATGCAATCAAGCTTACCTTTAGTTCTGCTATCTGTAGATTGTCATTCACAAAGTTGATAATTTTGGATCTCATTTTATCAGGCAGCATTCTGTCCACTTCAACTTAACTTAATTCTAAAATAATTCAACAAATAAGTTAATAAATAATTGACCCCACTTATATTTCTAATGATATTGGCTACTGATCAACAACTTTGGTATGACACAGGATTAAGTGTATTCTCTAAATAATATATAATATAGGGTTTTCAAATAAAAGACTTCACAAATAAATGACATGGTTTGTTTCAGTTGAGTAGCCTTCAAGTTTTGTACAGTTCTTTAGGCTATGGGGTTTAACCAAAATTGATATATGGTCAGTTCTCACAAAGTGGGCACAGAGGCTATTTTGACAATTGACTATTTTTCATGTGACATATTGGTGAGGCTGACCAGAAATATACAATTGCAAATTTCAAAAGTTGGTTAGTTAACAAGTTATCTGATTTTAATTCATAGTAGACATCTTAAGTTATTTTAAGTGGATATAAATTATATCTGATTGGTTGAGTGGTTCATGTTTGTTGCAGGCTTTATTAAAAGGTAAATAAGGTTTTAAGCTTTAATTAAAAATATACCCTCTTCATACATGTGATGATAAAAGGCAAAATTAGCCCAGTAGTTTTGCATAGATATGTGTCAAAGTAAGTTTAATTACTCAGTAAGGTATACTCAGTAAGTTTGTGGTCATAGACACTGCCCTAACCGATCTGTATCTCATTTCAATTTTGGTCAAGGTTTCAAGGTTTATTTTAAATAAATAAATGAAATAGATTACCTCTCTGCATCATATAGTATTACAGGCTATAATACTTTAGGTACTCATAATATGATATATGAACTGAACGATTTCCATCCATAATACATGAGAGAAAAAGGAATGTGCATAATCAGCTGCACATTAACTGTACTAATTCGCTGTTGACTGTTGTTATGTGGCAGGGTACTACCACTATATCTTTCTGTACCTTAGCCCTAACTTTGACAATAACGTCAAACCTAATCCTGAAAGAATGGCAAGTCACCCAAGAGCTCAAGAAATACAAATAAATACAAGATAAAGTTTATTCATCACGTTGAAGAATTGTGGGTCATTCTCCAAAATAGTTAGGGTCAGTCGTTGAGGGAGAAATGAATCAACGCAACACACAGAGAAGTATGTCTCAAGCCAGCTAAACCAGTTAGAAGAGGTCGCTGTAATCACATGTGTTTCTTTTTATAGGTGGACAGATTACAACGAGTACACAGGACCTGGGCTGATTGGCTTGTCCTGGCTGGACCAATTAATTACCAGGTTAGATAAGAGATCCGATTAGCCACTGGATAACAATGAACATGAAATATTAAAACAAGGGTGAGAGTGACCACTGCCACACCTGACCAATCCCTTTGCATGGTGACCAGGTCCTGTGGTTATCTCCCCTTCCCCCCTCCCAATCAATACCCCCTCCCCTGACCTTGCGGTCAGTCCCTCCCCTCCATTCCCACGTGATCAACCTTGTGATAACGGTCAGACCTGGACCTCACTTGTACCTTTGGACTTTTAGTGATAAGTGATCCATGAGTGTTGTGTTGTTGATTAGCCTTCTTGTCAGAAGGGGGCGTGGCAGATGTATGTCTGAATGAGGCCAACAATGAAAACACAAAAATATGACAACTTTCACCTCATATTTTACAACGTCATTTAACCAAGCCAACCCACCCAATATATGCAGCCAGCCCTCCTCCCTCTACTGTAAAAAAAAACGGTGTGGAAAATACTTGTATGATCCCCTGCCTTCCTCCCCCCCCTCCCCCACACACACACATACTTAACATATTCTCTTGGCCCACCCTTTAATATCTCTCCCCCCTGTACATTATTGTAGTTCTGATGCCCCCCCCCCCCCCTTCTCCACCCAACACACACAGGGTTTTAGAGTGTGCAAAAAAGTGCTGAACCCCACCCCCCACCCCCTGGCACAAGATGTGGATGCTCTGTAGCCACAAGGCACCCCCCCCCCCTACACTTCACAGTCATATAATACCCATCAATTCAAACTGTGTCCCTGTCAAGTGTATGGGGTCGTGAACATCTGTTCCAGGTCAAAGCCTTATGAGGTCATCCACTGCTGTACACTGGCCTTGTGTTATACATGTATACAGTATGTAGAGAGGGGTGCGGAGAGATTACAATAGAGGGGGGCCACAAACACGCCCCCCAACTTCTTGGAAACCTGTGTAAGGACCAGGGTTTTGTGATGCTTTACCCGTTTCCTCATTGAATGGTATAAAGGTATCCCTATAGTTCAATGAAATGTATAGTATGTCCCGGTTAGAGGTAACCTCAGTGTGAGGGAAAGTCTTAAATGAATAGTTGTCCTTGTATTGACAATTGAACTCGTGACATCTCAATATGGTGCACTACTAATACTATAATAGCCTTGGGAATTTTGGTTGGGATTTTGAAGCCTTTTTTAAATTAGGATCTCCATGCTGTATTTATAACCTGGGAAAGCGCCTATGAGAGCCCCTATGAGATATTACGTCATTTGCCACTACATGCAGAGGAGTGGGATAGTAAAGAAGAGGGGTGGGAAGGGTGGGATTATTTGAGTGGGGGAGGGGAGGGAGAGGTTGTTTAAGGGGAGAAAAAGGGAGAGGGTGGGGAAATAGGAGAGGGGGAGGGGCAGGGGAAGAAGAGGGAGAGGGAAAATAAGGGAGGGAGAGGATGCAGGTGAAGGGAGGGAGTGGAGGGAGAGAAAGCAAGGAGGGGGAGCATGAGGAAGAGGGTAGGGAGAGGGGAGGTAAGAATCGGAAATGGGGTTGAAAAAGAAGAAAAGGTATGAGAGATAGAGAAGAGATTGACGGAAAATAGGTTGAGGAGGAAGTGTGGGGAGAGGGGGACCATCTGGAGGACGGGTACTTTGCTTTGAATGTTACTAACTAACATGTGGGAGTGTAAGTTGCACCTCCCAACTTATTAGCACTCAATATTTACTAAGTAGTAGCTTATCTTAATCTTGCAGGTGTTAACAAGTATCGTTTTTTTTGCATCTCAGTTGGAGATGTCTGTCACTAATCCATTCTTGAAGCCTATATGCACTTCTCCAATTGATTATCAATCACTTATCTAATTTTGCTGTTCATATGTTTATCTTGGTGTCCTATTTATTTGGTACCTGCCATTGTCATTGTACATATCCCTCCCATAACCATACGCATAATATCCTCCCAGATCTCACTTATTCCCATATTAGGAGTATGAAATACAATGTGTGAGCCCTGTACAAGTGCCTCTTAGGTATGTATAAGTCAGACAGATTATTGTACAACTGGAGGCATGGTTAGATATGGATTGTTATGTAACAGAAGGCGTAGCTGTTAGCTGTGGAGGCTAATTTCTTACCTGGGATGGAAAATCTTTTGGTACAGATTCATGGGATTCCCTTGCCAGTAGTTACCTTTGTGTTATGTACAGTTGTGAGAGAGGAAATGACTCATACACTACGACTTAACATTCTTACTGACATCATTGTACGGTGACACACATTTCTTACTAATAAACAAAGTTTAGTCTTCACGCCTGATAACTCCACTCTCATTCCGGCCCGCTGTTAGATCCCATTATAATAAGGTCAGGTTTTTCATGGCGCTCCTAAATATCTTCTTTCCTATATGTTACATTCAAGAGAGTAATGGAATTGGTAATATCTCCTTGGCAGAAAGGGCGTTTTGTAATACATTGTGAAACTCAGCTCAATTATTAAGCCATATGGTGAGTTTGATTCAAAACACATTGGCTTGGTTACATTTGACAATTAAGTGGATTAAGTGATTCAAGATCACTTATGTACTATGATTCAAGGTCCCTTATGAGTATGATTTATAACGTTGTGCATGCTAATTACCATTTATGTATGATATTCTAGTTATGATAGTTTAATTATTATTAAAGATTAAATATTAATTTACATAATTTACCAATGATCCTACCCACCCTTCCCTTCCCTCCAATGTTGTCATGATACACATGTTGGGCTATCTCTAAATGTTGGTACTAACATTTCAAAATTATTGAACATAATTTCCTTAGTGTCCATGCATCAAATAGTTGTTACATAATCAAACCCATCAATGATTATTGATTTGAAATAGTAGGAATTAAAGATGATTTCTTGCTGGAAAGTCAGACACTAATGTTTGTACCATTGGTAAAATGACCTCAAATTCAAGCTCAGCCCATGAAGGAAGGGCCAACAATTTCAGGAGTCCTGCATAGTAAGCAAGTAAATACTAAAATCGTGATAACAACATATTCGCATAGCAATGAGGCAAACACAAGGTAAACCCATGGGTGGAGATTGTTGCCATCAGTAGTTTGTTGTTTTATGTTAGTAAATTTGTTGTCTTCATTATTTCTAAGGTAAGACTAGTTAAGGAAAACTAACTTAGAGTATGTATTGAATACTATAATACTTTAGTCAATTCTGGGTCAGATTTGGGGTATAATTTGAATGAACTATGAGGCCATAGACCGTGTTTTTACTGTGGTATATGGGCCTTTTTTTGCTTGTCATTGGTTATAACCCTGAGCCCCCCCTTTTGCCATCGACTATATGGAGTTTTTCCTTCACCATTGGTCCCCACTCACACACCCCCACCCCCAGCATGGCCCTCGTTCTGTGTATTACCAACTGTCAAAGGCGGCCATTTTTTTTTCAACCATTCATCTAGCCTCTACTTAAATGTGTGAATAACTGACCATAGCCCCTCCTGAACCGCCATATGTTCCTGTGATTCATAAATGTCGGTCTAGCAGTCTAACCAGTTTTCTGGCCATCATATTATGCAGAGAAACACACGTCCTCCCCATTGTTTTTGCCTTCGATGGCCATGCCATCTGACGGCAGCGGACCAATGTGGGCACTTCCGAAGCGAAGCATGCATGTGCTAAATAGGCTGTATATTGCAAGTGAAAGTACACCGAGTGACTATGTGGGTCATGCCGAAAGTGACCGGCGACCGGCGGTTTCTATTGTCATTTGCTGTTGATCTATGCTGATTCGATTTTATAATTTATTAGTTTGCTCTATGGCTGTCTAAAATGAACTCACTGTCCGTCTGTTATATTGTATATTTTCTATGCTATAAGCGATCGGCGCTAGCCTGACATAGACCCCTTGTAACAACAACGCCAGAAATCTTGGCATCTGAAACGGAAACTTTTCTGCAAAATAACGACAACATACTATTGTAGCTGTGCCTTGCGGATTCAAAACCCAGTTGATGTGATTTGATTAATATAAATATTAATTTGTAATGATTTATTTCCAAATTGTATTTGGTATTCCTCTCTTGTGATGAATGACTGTATGGTTGACCCAAACCAACGTTATAGTATTTCCATTCCCTACCCTATGTTGTTTCCATAAAAAGATAGATTGCGAGTGCGTCAACCATATAACTAAGCAGAGAAAATGGAATAATGTCTAAAATATCTGAAAGGTTAGTAAAATAAGGTGTTTGTGCTGCTGATCTGACCCATTATGGACTAAAATAATTATTAAAGGGCTATAGCGTTTGAAGGAGCAACGATCCCATAGTCTCACTCAGCCTGACTGTCTTGTGAGACTATGGAAACGTAGATCCTACGAAAGCTATAGCCCTTGTTGTATAATTACTAAATAGGCTGCGTAGGTAGTCTAACATTAGCGACTTTCAGGAGTTTGTGAGGAATCAAATTAACCAATGATGTTAAATAACTGTATCTTTATTGGTCAGAAGTTACCAGTAATGGACATAGGTTACAATAGCAAGAACACCTATATCTATACTACATAATGATTTTATCCTTCAAACATTTAATAGTTAATGACAAATAAACGACCCAAGTAGCTGGAGCAACAAGTAACCACTTCACTCATAAGGAAAAGACAAAGGTCAATAGTTATAATCTCAACAATGAGATGTTTGATTGGTGCGTAAGAATATCAACAGGAAGGTGCTCTAACTTAGGGCTTCAAACTTAGCGATTTACTATACATGACATTTCCATTGTACCACATGCATCATGCATTTGATTTTGATAGATCATTTCTAAAAGGTGTGATGTCGGTGAAAACTTTACCGATATGGTATAGATATAGACTTCACAGGGCTGCATACAGGTCCTCTATGGTATAGATATAGACTTCACAGGGCTGCATACAGGTCCTCTATGGTATAGATATAGACTTCACAGGGCTGCATACAGGTCCTCTATGGTATAGATATAGACTTCACAGGGCTGCATACAGGTCCTCTATGGTAGAGGTATAGGCTTCACAGGGCTGCATACAGGTCCTCTATGGTCAAGATATCCACATGGTTCTTCAGGAGTCCAATAGTGTGCATAATGGCAGCTGACTTGTCCTCATCTGTCAGTGTCAGCATTGTTGCTAGATTTCTCAAACCTACACTAAAATTTTTGGAGAGAATTTGTCAATATGGTTTTTACTGTATTTTTCACAGGAAATACCAAAGCTATTGTTTTCAGTTCAAGGGAACTAGATGTTCATTGCTATGGCGAAATCCACATAAAACTAGCGTGAACTCTTCTATTTCTATCAAACAAAAAAACTCACAATAGAATGCTGGCTGCCCCAGACATGAGAGCTATGTTCTGCATCAACTCCTTCCTCTTCTCCTCCTCATCATAGTCCTCCTGCTCCTCTAGATAGGCTTCCACTGCAATACAACAATCAATATGGATTCATGCCATCCTGGTGTAAAACACATGCTATTATTTGTGTTTAGAACTGGTTTGTGCCTATTATTATATCATAATGTGTGTGTCTTAACTGGATACCATCCTCTCAAATAAACCAAATTTAATATGAAAATTAGTTTCAAAATACAGTTTAACAAAACCAAAGAGATTCATTGTATGAATACAATACAGAATATATTCAGATATACCTAGTATTTATCAATTTTCACTCTATTCTAGCAGCATTTGAGAGATGTTTAGAGCTGTAAAATGTGCATTTTATGAGAATCTGACCCATATGTACTCTTTGCCAGGTGGTTTATCTGCCCCAATGTGGCAGTTACATATAATACAGGAGTCTGATAATGTGTAACCTTATAATATATGTTTACATCCTATCATCTTCATTCAAAATATAACAATTAAGCAGCAGTTAAAATAGCATTATGCCAGCTGTGGCCATTTTCCTTCCTGTTTCATTGCTAAGGGTCGCTAAAAATGGCTTGTCTCACAGCATCAGATGCCAGATGCCAGATGCCAGATGCCAGATGCCAAAACTTGCGCCCCCCTTGTTTTGATATTTATACCAAAAATATAAATTATATATATCCATTTCATCACAACTATATATATCAATGTTGTCACCAATATATACATTTGTAGTGAATACAGGTTTTAATAGTTCCGGAATAATTGGCTCGGCCGAGTGCTGCTATAATTGGGTGCATGCGCCTCAACTGAACGCCCACACGCCTCAACTGAACGCGCTCTCGGTTCCGAAACGGCCTTTCTTACTTGGACAGAGTTCCAGTAATACGGTATCAAATCTAAACACCTACATTGACTGTGTACCATAATTGCCACCTGTCTTGTGAGGCCAATCCCTGGTCACCTCTATTGGGTCCGATCCTGACTATCGGACATGGTCTGTGTGGAGAATAAAGACTGTGATACCTAAAGAACTGTGTGTCTGGTCTTCTTTGCCTTCGCTAGGATAAGAGATATGAAACTTGGGTAGTGAGAGGGAAATCACTCCAATTGGTGCCGTAAACCAGTTTCTGGCTACAAACCTTTGTTGATAGTGTGACTGTTGTTTCTTGGTGAAACAGGACTGCGTTGCGTAGTGTTTAAGTTGGTTGATCCCGCTGCTAGACTAGACTCGGATACTTCACCATTATAAAAGGTGATTATACCACATATGTTAACCATTGTCGGGGATACTTTTGGCCCTCCTCTGAGAGGACTGTTGGCACCCATTAAAGACGATGAAGCTTTTAAATATGAGGATGACAGTGCGGTGTTCCGTGTGGACACCGGAGCAGGTAGTGCTTTCAATCAATGGCTTGTCGGAAGACTTGTCGGAAGATGAACTCCGTCATGAGTTCCGTAAAATGCACGCTGACTTTAAAGCTCATAAGAGTGCGACTAAGGAAATGCAGGTGCATGTAGCTGATATTTCACACCAAAATGCCACCTTACGAGGGGTCATTCATGATGCTGTGTATGGGCCTATTTGGCCTGTAACCCGGCGGCTTAGAGAGGATTGTAACCCAGCGGCTTCGGAAGATATGCCACTGCCGGATGCTTCACAGGGTGAAGATTTGCTTAGTATGCTGATGAAAATCAAAACTGGGTTGACACCCAAAGCTGCAGTTACTTCAACTTTTGCCGATCCAAAGTTATCATTTGCACCAATGTTGGACAATCCGTCCATTGGTGCGGCTAAAGGGCTGCAGGATGTAGACAGGCATTTTACATTTTCAAAACAGGCCCAGGCGTACGCACAAAGTACGCACAAAGGCATGATTTCCTGCTATCAAGACTACTTACGGGAGATTACAAGCTAACTAGCTGTCGTGGCTGACGGACGCGTTACTTGACCACTGCTACATAGAGGTTATTGCAACGCGGATTTTGTGTATTATTTCATCCTTTCACCTCACCCTCATAACATAATCACCACAATGGAGTACGACAGAAGCAAGCTGTGCAATGTTTGGAACTATACGAAGTGTATTTGATACTTTATACACATCTGGGATATCTGTGCTTGACCAAACTGACCGATGGGCGATATTATAGGCATCTGCCTTTGAGTTCACACATACACAAAGGACCATACCAAACGCATACTAGGCACACAGGTTGGTTACATGTATTTTTAGTTGAGTCACCGTACCGGCACTGTGAAACACACGCTAGATCGCTTGTATTTACGACTGTGGACCGAGCTAACACTCAAAATGGATGAAAAAGTACGAAGTTTAGAAAGGTCTATTCGACCTATGGAATTAGCAGTTGGGAATTTGAGTGGTAATGTCTCTAGACTTAACGATCGGGTTAGACAACTTGAGTTAGAAGTCTTTCACCTCAATAAAGTCACTAGCAATCTTGAGGACTATTGCTTGGACCTAGACCGTGGTCAGAGGCGAAAACACATTATACTGTCAGGGCTCAAAGAATCCTACCAGGAAACGAAAAAAGAGACTAAAGCAACATGGAGACGAGTTACTGAATTATGTCAGTTAATTGATACCACTTTCAGATCAGGAGACCTGGAGTTTGCGTCTAGGATAGGCGGGAAAAGCAAGAACAAAGAGGTGCATTGCAACATTATCCTCAAGTTTAAAGATGAAAAACGCGCAATAGAATATTTAGAGGGAAAACCACGTTGAAGGCTACTAAAGGGTACGAAAAATGTTATTTCAACCCCGATTTGCCAGACGCAATTGCCCGTAGACAAGCAGACATGCATAGAATAGTGGCACATGCCAAACAACTGGAGCCAAAGGTGGATGTTAAAATTGACAAAGGTAAATTGAAAGTTGGAGACAAAAACTATGGCTACAAAGATCTGAATTTGCTCCCTGACGGTATCAAAATTGCTCAAATCAAGACCAAAAAAATAGCTGGTGCCATCGGGTACCAGGGAGAACATTCTTACCTCTCCAACTTTAGCCCGACCATATTTAAATTCGAGGGTGAAATGTTAAAGACCAAGAACTCTCTGATAGCCAAGGACATTAAAGATACAACCTGCCCCAGAATGGCCAAAAGACTTGGAGACAGATGTGGTGAACATGACACCTGGGATCTGAGCAAGTATCGTATTATGCAAGACATACTTAAAGCCAAATTCAGCAAGGTTAAATTCGCCAAGCAAGCATTGTTAGACACAGGCAATAGCATGCTTGCTGAATGCTCCCACAACAGGTGGTGGGGTACTGGATTACCCCTCCACAATACAACCCTCAAACTTGCTGAAACTGAGTGGCCCGGACAAAACAACCACGGGAAATTGCTGACAGAAATCAGAGAGGATATTCGCAGAGAGGTGGCCATTGATGGAATGTATGAAGATGTACCAATCTACCACCCTGAACATTTCAATCGAGACATAGAGGACCCATTCTCCCGCCCAGATCCCCTAGCCCCCATCCACGTAGATGAGGATGAGGAAAAAGAGGATGAAGATGAAGACGATGAGGAGGAGGAAAGTGTTGAAGGGGACGGGAGAGGAAGGGAGGAAGAAGCTACAGGTATGGAGGCAACAGGCGATATTAACCATGAGGCCATTGTGGCTTTCCCTGCTGATAATGCCACTGACCAATACGAAGACGCAGCAATAAATCAAGAGGAAGATATCCCTCCTGCCCCCATGCAGCATGATAGAGATCAGCCTGAACGCAAAGAAACTGCCACGCCCACCACAACAAACGCACGTGCTATGAGTCCAAACAACAAACAAGGGGACGCTAGTGACCCGGCGCAAAACATAGTAAGAGCGAGTAGCAGGCAGGCAAGGCGAGGGGCGAACAGGGGTGGCTCACATGGCGGAGGTGGCAGTGGGTAGAACACACTCACTCATTCCGCGTGCAACCATTGAACAGACCGCACCTTACACACCTACAGACCCGACGAGGGACACACATGTTCAACCACTGCTTTCACCATATACCCAGCTTTCACAGACAACTATGGCTTTCTTTGGAGATGACAACCACACCACAGTTAAGTCCATTATTCTAGCCGATTCCAGAGGGGCTAATCTGGCCCCCTACTTGAACCACGATGAAATTCGGGTACAGAGCTTCCCCGGTAAGGGTGTGAACAGTATATTTGAACTTGGCAGAGCTACCCTTGATTTTTACAGGCCCCAATGTGTCTACCTATTCGGGGGTATCTGTGATTTTACATTCAAACAGAACGGGATAGTAGGTGTAAGGTTTGGCGACGCTCAAGCTATTGAGAATTACGTAATAGGCCGCCTTGATATGTTTCTGGATAAGATGGCTGCTTACTACCCGAATATTGTTCCCATACCATGTGGCATATGCGGCATGGCCATAGCCAAGTACAACCGGCAATATTGGGTTTCGCCTGACCAAAGAGCACTAGACACAGCTATCGCCAATGTAAATTATTACATTAAAGAATACAACATGATGAATGGGATTATCCACCCAAACCTCCTCAGTAAGGTACATCGCTGACAACGTGGTAGAACCTGCTACCATTACGGGGCGCTCTTCGATGGAGTGCATGCTAATCCCAACATTGTCTCCGACTGGGGAAGACAGCTGGTGAAGGCCCATGAAGCCAACAAATGGTAATTCTACAGAATTGTGGCGACCCACTGACTAGACTATACTGCACATGCACACTTGGGCATACAAGCAAAACACCCACAATGGCAAATGCCAAATGGGTTTAACGATTGAACTCCTCTACCAAGTTCATTTAATAGTATTGATTGCTAATAAGCCCAATCTCGTTCTATTACATTCAAACTCACTGTTATATTGTTATGGTCGTTCTAGTGGGACCCGTTTGAGATGCTATCATATGTTGCTAAATGGGTTTACAAGTGCCTATTGCTCTAACATAACATTTGTTTGGAGTAAATTTGCCCCTTTGGGGTCCGTTTTGATATATATATACTCACTGTTATATTGTTGTGTTCATTCTAGTGGGACTTGCCTGAGTTATTATTGCTTGGGCTACTATCATATATTGTCAATTGAAATTATAAATGTCTACGACTATACTATAACATTTGACTTGAGTAAAATTGCGTCTTGTTGGATTTCTAGCATGGCCAATGCCAACTGCCACTACAACTATAATTGTGTAAGATATGAATTGTTTACTGGCATAACCGATCTCAGTAAATACTTAGTGCCAAGACTAGTACAGGTACTTCCATCTACAACAATTGTAACTGTCTGGCCAAAGCCGGTACCGATGGTAAGGTCTAATAATACTCAGATTGCCCCGCTCACTGGCAGGATCGCTTCCACTAAGTACCTGCTAATGCCTAGTGTGTCAACCTATGTTATTGAGAAAGCTATTTGTTCTTCAGGTTTGTACTGGCGTATATAAAGAGTATGATTTGACTACCACTATTATATTGACTATTGAAACTTGTGTTCTGAAGCTATTACAGTTACAACCACGTGTGACTGAAACAGTATATTTGGATAAGTTATATTGTATTACCCTACTTAAGGGTGACCCTGGTTATGTTCGAGTAACTATATATAGCTGTATACTGGCATATGCCATGAATAAACACAGCAATAATTCCAACACGAAGGTATTTTTGTATATTCATAATCTAGAAAATACTAGTTGGGCTACGTCTCGGCAACGATTGCCTTACAAGCTATGAGTAGATACCCGGCCTGTTCGGATTTGGTTGGCCTGGGAGATGTAGGGAATATGAAAGGACACAGATACCTATACCTAAATATTAGATCGATATTACACAAATGGCATGAGTTATCAAATGACTTTGATTTCGAAGTCTTTTTAATAGGCGAGACCTGGTTAAATAATAAAATTCTAAGCGACAACATTAACTTACCCGGGTACACAATTGAAAGATTAGACAGAACTGCTGGTGGTGGGGGTGGTCTATGCGCATATAATAGAGAATCTATTAACTATGAAATAGACACACAGTTATCATGTTGTAACGAAGTAATGGAGGTGCAGATCATTATGATCAAATATGAAAACACCAAAAACTTGGTCTTGATAAATGCATATAGGCCCCCATCCGGATCGGTAACTGAATTTTGTGACAACATGGGTACTATCCTAGATAACATAAAGGACAAATATGGTGGTGCGGAGATAGCTATCATGGGCGATATCAATATTGATATAACCCCATCTCAAGGTAACGATAGACACATAACTGATTTGCAAAAAGTTGTAGATGAACATTTCATGCAAAAACTTATTACAAAGCCTAGGACTTAATGGTAAAGCGACAATCCTAGATCAAATACTAATGGATGTCAATCATATCAGTGACTGTGGAGTAGTAGATTATAATCTCAGCGACCACAACATTATTTATTTTATTAAAAAGAAAAAAAGAATCAAATACGAGAAGTGTAATTTCAAAGCTAGGTCATACAGAAATCTAACATGCGAACACATTAGAATCGCAATGAGTAATATCAATGACTGGGCCAGATTATACAATATTAATGATGTAAATGAGGCTTGGTTATACATATATAACAGACTACTCAGGGTACTAAACGAGTTATGTCCTATCAAAAACTACAGGTCAAAGAAAGTAAAACCTGAATGGTATACTAACGAAATACTTAACCTAGCATTTAATAGGGATTACTACTTCAGACGATACAGGAAATCTAGAAAAGAAGAGCACAGACTAAGAGCAGTTGAGTTCCGTAACAGAGCAAACATTGAAATTAGGACTGCCAGAAGCAATTTTATTAAGAACTTATTGGACAGGCACAAATACGACTACAAAAAGTTCTGGCAAATACTGAACTCCTACCTACCATTTAAAGGTTCAACTAAAAATATAACCAGTATTATGAATCCTGACACAAACCAAATGGCATATGCCAAAAAGGTTCCGGAAATTATAAACAAATACTTTGCAAATATTGGTAGCCAGATTGCTGATTCCATAACCAATTCTCAAGACAATATTGCCTTGAACATTGATAACCGTGACAGATTAAGAGCTATGGAAGGAACACAATATATCCCAATCAATCTTGAGATATTCACTAACCTGGTCGAAAAACTACAGCCAAGCAAATCCTCTGGATGTGGGGAAATTAATATGGCAATGTATATTAAATTCTTTAAGGCTATTCCTGAGCATATAATACATGTACTAAACTTGTCTGTAAATAGTGGTATAATGCCAAGTGCCTGGAAAAAGGCTACAGTAATCCCACTCCCAAAAAAGGGCAATGCTAAGGAAGCTACAAACCTCAGACCCATCTCTTTAACCCATGTAGCGGGCAAATTATTAGAAACTCATATTAACAACCAATTACAAGGTCAATTGGATTATTATCAAATTATTAATAAACATCAAGGTGGTTTTAGATCTAACTCATCTACTACAGAGACCATTGGACTGCTGATAAATAAATTATTAAATAATATTAACAATAAAGTCCACTCTAGCCTTATATTCTATGACTACAAAAAGGCATTTGATTCGGTGAGCCATAATTTACTGCTAGATAAAATAAGATACTACCACTTCCCACCTTGGTTCCGGATATGGTTGGAAAGTTACTTATCTGACAGACAACAGAGGGTAACAACTGGCCCCCATACATCTAAATATCTCCCTATAAAACACGGTGTGCCACAGGGGTCAGTACTTGGCCCTGTACTGTTTAATATATTTGTCAATGACATTTGTAACTCCAATATACACGGAGATATGCTGCTATATGCGGATGACATTGTTCTAATGAATTCCAACATTGTAAGAAATGATCTATTGGCACAATGCCAGCATGATAATGATCTAATTGTTAAATGGAATCGTAATAACAAACTTGCCATCAGTATTCCCAAGACCAAATCAATGTATATCCCGTCCTTACAAAAGGACGTACTGGCTAATCCAGAAATAAGTATAAAAATTGACGGAGAATCGATTAATTGGGTAAGATCATTTACCTATTTGGGTCTTACGATTGACAATAAACTTAAATTCGATGAGATGGCAAAAGAAATTATAAAGAAGGCGAATATAAGA
Source organism: Sthenelais limicola (assembly GCA_942159475.1). NCBI lineage: Eukaryota > Metazoa > Annelida > Polychaeta > Phyllodocida > Sigalionidae > Sthenelais > Sthenelais limicola. The sequence goes on from OW804099.1 coordinate 108,359,104, forward strand.
TTATACAACATTTATAGCAATAGGCAAGCGTTGGATACACATACCCATATCATGCTAATCAAATCTATGGTGCTGAGTCAGCTTGACTATGTGAATATATGCTATACCAGCTGTAACAAGAATACTCTTAATAGTTGGCAAATTGTCCAAAACAAAGCTTTAAAGTTTGCCCTAAAAAAACCCAGATATTATAGTACATCTGCTATACACGACAAATGTAATACAATGACGGTGAAACAACGAATATATTTTAATACCATTAAATTTTTCCATAAGCAATTCCACCATTGCAGACTCGTGTGGATAATTAGGGATGATGTCATTAGGAATTACAATCTAAGGGAGGATAGGCATATGCACTTCCAACTTGTCCGACCAACTGATAATAGATTTAAGAACTCACTGGCATATGCCGGAATTAGAATGTGGAATGAGCTTGACCCGACTCTCAAAAGTATTAATGATAAACTGGCGTTTAAATCCGCGGCAAAGACCGCCATACTGAGAGGCAATCTTGAGACTAACCATTACTATGATATATAAAACTAACCACTCCTCTACTCACTTATACATCATATCGCTGTACATAATACACTGTATACTCTGTTGTATATGCCTGGCGCACCTATCCCGACTGATGTTGATAAAGTAAAGATAATGCGACACAGCGATAATTGCTGTGCTGCTTGAAATTACAACGTGCAGCGGCAGCTCTGACGTACTCCATTGATTATATATTTCGTTACCACCTTTTATAACTTTTTCTTAAATATCACATACATCTCATCTCATTAAATCATCATTGTTCTACATATAGTAGCACTGAATAGTTTATGTTGCAACAGTTCGATACATGACACCTAGTAATGAAATGAAACCCGCAAGTTGTCACAATCAGGGGGCGGCGGGAGATAGGGTTTACCCTAGTCGTTACAACGTTATTTAGGCATATGCCTTATTTCTTCCTGAATAAAGAAATGTGCAAAAAAAAAAAAAAAAAAATACAGGGTGGCATGTACATTCGTAATTCTCCTAGTTCCCCAAGTTCTCCATTGTTTGGTACTAGAACCAGGAAGAAACCTTCCAGGTGTGATAGTGACTTTGACGATTCTGAGGATGACCATAGTGAGGATACATGGTCAAGCAGATCCCGGCCGAAAGATTGCTCCCTCGTCCAAGGTCTAGAGTACACGGGACCGGTTGAGTCGGACAACAATTTTTATTACAAACAATCTTCAGCCAGGGACAGTATTGCTCCTAAGGTATCCGTACCCAGATTGTGGGATGGTGGTATCTCATGGAGGATCTACTTGGTGGAAATGAAAGTTGTTGCTACCACTCACAACTGGAGTCCCGAACAATTTCTGCGATAGTTAATCTGTTTCAAGATGGAAATGAAAACGGATATCAAATTCGAAACAGAAATGAAAACACCTGTGTCTTTTGAAACATACATTGAAACAAAAGGAATTTTAGTTTTTAATTGAGATGGAAAACGATTTTGAAATTCAAAATGATTTTGGAAATGAAAATGATTTTCTATTTAAAAAATGAAACTTTCAATGCATGAGCACTCTCGTTTCCTTACTTACTACAACTGGCCTGGATGTAAAGAAGAAGTCTCCAAAAGTTTCTGTGCAAGCTACTATTGCCCGAGCTGCTCCAGAGGATTCATTGGATGAGGATGTCCCTGAAGCAGTCGTCCAGGCTTTGTGGTCTTGGGTGGGACAGTCAAAGCACAGGTTTTCGGGTAATCAAACGCGGTAAGGCCAGAAAACGAAAGGACAAAGACTTACTGATTCCTTCCAATGTGGACAGGAAGGTCATTTTATGGTGGGATGTCCACAGAGAGATCTTTGGAAAGACGCAGCGGGGAAGTCTGAGTCGACAGAAAACTCCAAACAGGTCTCATAAGAAGTGAGGTGAGATCTGGGGAGTTGTTTGCGTTTCCTAGTACTACACTTCATGATTATTCTGTGTTTGAAACGAAAGCTGGGGTTGGCGCTCTAGCTCCAGTAAGTAGCACTGAACCTGGGGCAGTCTGCCAGGAAGATGCGAAAGTGGTTCAAATGCTTCAAGCGGAATAGACCACTCATTCCGGGAATGGTGTTGATTCCAGGGACTTACCTGTAGCGGAAGATTCCGACAGTGTGTGTTTGGGTAAGGCAGGTTACCAAGCTGAGTCAGAGCATTTGGTGACAGTGGAGTCAGGTCCCAGCACAAACGTGAGTATTCAGAAAGTTCCTGTGGGTGATCAGAAAGGGTTGAAGCTTGGTGATCCATACATTGCGGATAGATGGTACGCTACAGTATCGGTGAATGGGGATATCAGCGATTTCCTTTGGGATCCAGGCGCGATCACTAGCCTGGTGACAAAGACGTTTTATGATTCCCTGCGTCGGCCGTCACCACTGGTTCCATCCCATTTGGCATGCACAATGGGAAACGATTCAGGTATTTTAGGGGTTTTTTTCTGATTTTCGATTTTTCTTTACCTTCCACCAACTCTTTAGGTAGTACTTTTGCTTAATTAATTAATAAACATCGCACAATTTAAACACCAAACCATGAGCTGTCTCCCACAATTTTTTCTTACACATTACCCCTCCAGCTGTGCAATGAATTTATTCCACAACTTTAATTTTGTTTTTCCTCTCCCTTGGACAACGTTACTATATTCCAACACTCTCATCTCTACCTTCGCTTCATTCAAAAAAGCTCTGAATGCCATTCTGTTACCATGGAAGATTCTTTGACGATAAATAAAACATTTCACAGCAGTTAACAACCAATTATTACAATTTTTGTGTGGGCTCTTCCCACTGTAACCTAGAAAAATATTTGTTTCATTTAGTTGGTCTGGCCTGAAGCCTTCTATTAGAATACTTCTCTGTACCCAGAGCCTGACTTGCTCCCATAATGAGTTTTGGTTATCACATGATTGTGATAACATAATGACAGATCGTGTCTTCCTCTCCACAGAATTCGCAGCTTGTTATTTTCATTAAATTGGATCTGACAGATTTTGTACCTATATGCATAACTTAGCTTGTTGATGAAAAATGGTGTGTTGTGCTTTTCATAGACTCAACCTCGCACCAGGATAACATATGTGCGCAAGGTGATTCCTACTGCGCTGTGCTATGAAATATTCCAGGGCATGCATGGCCCAAAGACGGTCGGGCATTTTTGATCTTTCAAGACTGGTTGGACAGCCAAGAAGAAGTACTTCTAGCACAACATGAGAAGTGATCCAAAGATGTGGCTCAGAGTATGTCTGGAAAGTAACATGCGGAAGACAAGGGGTGTTGGTGGAATCATACCTCTCAAAAAGGTATTGCATGGAGAACGCTGGAGCTGAGTTTGATTGGATATCATAGGTCTGTTCCGTCATAACCCCAGGGGTAATAACTTCATAATGGTAGTGACGGATCACTTTTCGAAGTTGGTGGAGACCTATCCAATGCCAAATCACACCGCTGAGAGATGCGCTGAAGTTCTCTTCCGTTTTGGTTGTCCCGTGTCATTACCAATGGACGGAGCGCCGGAGTTCAGGTCCACCCTGGTTCAGAGCTTGTTGGAGATGCTAGGGATCGAAAAGCTGATTACCTTGCCGTATCGACCACAGTCGAATGGTCAGACGGAAAGGATGAATTGAGTCTTAATACAACAACTGTTCTGTCTGACAGATTATAGTGAGACGGAAATCACTACACATAAGTAATCACTATATATATATATACATCAATTACTTATCACCCTATATCCATTAATTACTAATTAATAACCATTGATTGCTTATAGCCATTTATCCTGAAAAATTAGTTAGTCCTTTAGTCTTACTGAATTCGTCCCGTCCTCCACTACCGCCTTGGGTACTGTGAGTTCCCTTTTTTGGACCAATTGTATAGCATTTCTTGTATTTCATTTCAGACATTATTCTGATTTGAGTTATCTGTGTATCTAAAAGAATTGAATCCCTCGGTTTTGTCTGTTGAATGGTTTCCTTACGCATTTTTCTTGTAGTGCACAAATATAGAAAAAATAGTCCTTATCGTATTTTTTCTTCATTTAAACAATTCCTTTGGCCGAAAATACACATAGGACTACTATACATCAACCATAGATGAAGCTATTTAAAAAAAAAAAAATTCATGGTTAATCACATTCCGAAGGCGTCTATCACAGTTATGGTGTGGCTGCAGACAGTAGACCTAGACCTAGGCCTGTGTCCTCCATATGGTAATGAAGCTATAACGAAAGATTCTGATCAAATAAAGGAAATAAACTAAAATACTTTCATGTTATCAATAAATGCCCTTTACCAAAGCATTACATGTATTTTTAAAACATTTAAAGTTGTGAAAAGGGTGCAATTTGATTAAAAAAGTGGGCGATTTTCCTGCACAGCAGCAGCCAAATAATCGGTGATCACAGTAAGAGTGGTAAAATATCAATCAAATGAAATAATGAACTAAAATCCTTTCATGGTAATCAAAGCCTATAATATAGAGAAGTTGTTACATACACAAGATCTACATAACCCAGAATCCCTTGTTGCACTGGTTTCATGGCCCTGGGTATTGATTCTTTTTTCAGGGTGTTTTGCCTACCTTCATCATATATAGATATGGGGAGGAATACTTAATGTACATACATATATGCTTGACAGCCATTCTAGCCTGGGTGAGGGCGTCACTCATTCCTGGCTTTCCTGCTGTCCCATGAGCCCACAGCATGTATGATCCAATGGTGAACCCTATGTTAATTGCTGGATCACCTAATCCAACCAATTCAAAGTCGACAAGCTGTATTTGGAAAAAAAATAACTCATTGATCCTTCCTGTTAAAAAAGAATTTTGTTGTGAATTGAATATTTCCATCCCATTTGACAAATCAGGGAGAAGCATCCAAAGAAAATGTTAACCATAGTCTTGAATATATTTCTCAACAAGCATTAAACGGAAAGAGTCACTGAATGTATTAAGGACTAATTCAATAAGGTAACATTGTGATATATCCAGGGTGGAGAGGTACTGGTCTTAGAACAGTCAAAATCTTCACAAATTCTCATAATATATTATAATATATTATACTGAATTCAAGGGTTACACTATACCTTGACCTGATCATCCTTCACAAAGATGGCATTAGGGTGACAGTCACCTTGCATCAGACACAGCTTGTTCTTGAACACAGCCTCAATCTTCTCTTTGTATTCCTTCCCAGAGGAATCCTTCAGAAGTTGTTTGAAGGCAGGTCTTAAAGCTTCAGAGATTAGGAACATAGGATCATTGCCTGTTAGTGCTTCCTCTGACATCGATCTTAATAAGAACTGCATCATTACTGACATCCCTGTGGTCTCTCCCCTGAATAACCATGGAATAAACATTCACATTCCTTTCATCTAACAGTGATCAACAGATTTTTGTTATGTTTCTTTGCTTTTAATTCGACCTACTTATGTAATATTCTGGTGAATAAAAGGATGCATGTTTGTTGTGGTGAGAGTAATAGAGATTAAAGCAAAGAGACAGTAAGAAGATGTTTAATCTCTCAGCAGCCACACATCAAGAACCCGGTGTCATTATTATGTGTAACTGTGTCAAGACTTTTACTTGTATGTTAGACACCAACATACCCATCCCACCGCTGCCACACATCAGGCTCCACCCTGTGTCTAGAAGTCTTCATGTGTAACTGGGCCATAGCTTTACCAATATGCCTTGCTGTACCAGTGTCAAAGTCACCAGAGAGAAGGTTCTCAGAGAGAATAGTCATGTGACTCAAGTCCTCCATTGCAACTAACAAGAGATTATTATTATACATTTGTACATCATCATATCAACATTATATTTAGTTAAAGTAATACCAACTATATCAGGCCAATCATTATCATAAGATTGAGTTCTTCAAAGTATATACCATGTGAGGGATGAAACTGAATCTCATTCAAAGCGACCAAAACACTAATTTTTTAGAAGATAAAATTGAAACATTCAAACAAAGTATCATACAGTTGAGAATCATTTTTATCATTGAAATCAAGTAAAAAATATGTGCTTACTTATATGGTGCTTTTCATCAAAACAATAAGGTGTGACCACAATGTTGGGTATTATGCTTGACAGAGAAACAAGAGCATCATACTCGCTGTTTTGCCGATGAAGGGGAACCTCTTCTCCTTTTCCTTTTTGTAACAAGTTAAATTGACATGGGCATATGTTAGAATTAGCTTTTCGGAGGTCATTAGACCCGGAATATGTCGATGATAGACAAATAGCATTCATTGGAAGAGCTGGCACGCCAGATATGACCAACCATTGTTTGTAATATATGACAATAAAGAATATTTGAATTGAATTGAATTGAAAATACATTTAAGAGGATTAAGTACAGGTAAAAAACTTAAAGTTCCAAAACCAAAAAGTGAAAGTTACAAAAGATCTTATATATACAGAATGCCGCCACAGCAACCCAGGGAAATAAAAACCAGGGAAGCTTTCAGAAAGTGGCTAAAGAATGTTTACCCACTGGAAAATGACAAGTTTCTTAAAACAGAGGAAGCCTTACCCTGCAGTATACTGTATAAAAGGCACACTTTTAGGGGAGGGGGGAATAAATAGGCATGTAAGTCCTATCCTTAAGGCTGGCACATCAGCGAACTGTGGGAAGGGCAGGGAGATATAATATTTTGATTGAACTGTTAATTGTTTGTACAACTATCGAACCATCAGTTATATAATTGTTACATTATATAATTGTAAGTCCACCAGTATAGGAAAGGATGGAAGGGAATAAGTACAGTATTCGCTATAATCGCTCCAATAAATCCTTCCAGTATAGGACGGAACTGAATTTACTTATGAATGATTTCTTAAGTTTTAAATGTAATTCATCCCAGGAAACTGGTTCTGATCAAGGACTGTAAAATCATAGAATAAGGAACTAATGTACAAGTAATACCATTGTGATATACAGATATAAGCACTATTTATTGATCGAGAAAGAGAAACTGTTATATAGAAATATTACATCGAACAATGTTGATTTCTAGTAGTCGCTCTAGACTACTCCACTAAGAACGTTATGAAATCAAGACCAGCATGAAACAACAATGAACTCTAAAACTTCAGTGAGTCATCACCTTTCGGAAGGTTCCTAGACAGTCACATAAAAACTTAGCAGGAGATACCTTTTAAGTAGTCTCCAAGCCAGGACTGGTCATAATTTAACACTAATATTCATCAACACCAACGAAAGGACCTTTTTACACACCCAATACTTGGGCAAACTTAATCAGAGACATTATTTTCTTTATGATTGTGCACTTACTTCCGATCTTGCATTTGTTTGTCAAAATCAATGTTTATTTAAGGGCTACCAGGAAGCTCTCCAGTGGAGAGAGAGCAATAGCCCTATACTTTATTGTCATTATGTATATGTTGATATGGAATAAAAGTTGTATAATAATAATAATTAGGATTAAATTATTGTTGCCTAATATTGCATGTAATAATATATGATCAATAAAGAATTTCATACATTTTCTTGACTGACAATTCAGGTTCACCTGTGTGTGCAGGCTAACAAACCTACTCATGTCAGTTGCTTAGTATATCGCTTATAACACAACCAATGCAATATTCTAAGCAACTGGCAACAGGTTGCCTTTAATAGGGTGCATTGCTATATATACGATTCTGTGTTAAACCACTCATGGAGGCCTCGTAATTCACTCTTAGCAAAATGTGTATTGCATTATATACAATTTTACTCTCAAAGCACTATTACCGCCATTGTATAGTTAGGAATTTGTGAGCACCAAAACAGCTGTGCATAAAACCCTTGTAGCATGTCTTAAGCTTACACCTGAATGTTGAAAAGCTGCCTGGCGTGGGTTTTTTTCAAACCCATTTGCCCCAAATCAACCACAATCTCAAAGTTGGTAATTTACTAATCATTTGTTTGGGTAATTCTGGGAAAATATAGGAGATATTATTTCTATTGCCACTTTTTGGCTGAAAAATCATTTAAATCGCAGGGTGCCTAAATAGGGTCATTAAAGTCTGTAAAAAATATATAAAATAAGCCCCAATTGGGGTAACTATGATATGCATATAAAGCTTATAATATTCAAGAAAGAAAAAAATCAAACTTGAGGGGGCAACTCATTTTATGTTATGCAAATTCTTTTGAAAAGAAATGAATTTGGCTAAAATCTGCAGGTGCCTGTGTCAGGATGCAATTTCTTTAATCATACTATTAGCCATCATCTTTCAAACCCTTTAATATGTGGAACATATTTGACCAAATGGCCAGAAAACCTTAGCCCCCCCCCCCACAAATGTAGGCATCCCTGACGTAGGTCCCCATCCTAATTTTTTTTTAACATATTTTCATTCAGGAGAAATAAGTGCTGGCATGTGCCAAACAAAATTAATGCAAGGCTCGGGTAGGTCCGGTCTCCGCCCTTGCCCTGAATTTTCGCATTATCTATTGACATTTAATTTTAGTGGGTGTTGATCGGTAGCTATAACAATGTCAAATATCCTTGTAGTGATTTAATAGAAATAATGGGATGAGATGGGGTGATTAATAGGGGTGATTAGTTGGAGAGTTCTATGTATATTTTACCTTGAAATGTAGGTAATAGTGAAATTACATTTCATAATTAGAAATCGGGAATCATTACATTATTGTTGAGGATAGCATTTTACAGGCTTCTTTTAAAGACAAGTTTATCGTTCAAGCATTTTACATTGTCCTCCAAGTTGTTCCACATTCTAATTCCTGCGTAAGCTAATGATTTCTGATACAAGTTACACATTGGGTGGCTTACTTCAAAATTCAACACTCGGTTTTCTCTTAGGTTATGAAGAGAATCATGTCTTCTTCTCTCTATATATCTAAAATTATAGGCCCATGGTGGCAGCAAGTAGGCTCTATATATTTTTCTTTCGTCCTGATTGATAAGGTACCTATGATTCTAAGTGTGCTGACTTTAAGATGTATAGACAAATGCTCACAGCAAGTTGCCTCTCAAGAATAAGTAGAACTACCTAGATCACCACCACCCTGCCCCAACCCCGCTGCCCAAGCCCCCCAACATCTCCCCCACCACCACCACCAACCCCTTCCATCTTAGTCATAACTTTAAGGGCAAGTTACAAGGCCTTTAAGACACAATCTTATCATGTTTTAGGCATTGCAAGCACATCAAAATTATACTAACATATTCACACAGGTGTTAAGCTCAACTTATTGCAGGTAAACTCACCTTCATGTGTAGCTCTCCATACTTCAGCACTACAGACTGTTGTTGGTCTGCAGACTGCACTCTATACAGATAGTTTATGTAGCCGGCATCTCCGATCTCTTTGCATGTGAAGCCTTCAGGGTCCTGGGCAATGAACTAGAACAAAATTAACTTAGATGTATTTTCAGCTGTGAACATACCTACAATATAATTACTAACTCAGTAATTCCAGGCGTTACAAATAACAGCCTCTTTCAGAAATGAGGATAATCAACTCAAGAATGTAAATTTTGGTGTTCACTGACGACAGTATTAAAAAAACCCATGATTAAGCAACTTCTTCTCGATAACCATGGGACAGTTTGTGCTGCCTGCCATTTTCACCCAGGAGGGGGATAATCGCCCACTCATGTGGTTTAAGCACATATTAACCTATGGTCTTAACTCAGAGACATACATTTCCAGCTCTTTCTTAGCAAAAGACTGGAGACATTGCATGTGCTTTGCATTATATGTGATTAAACTCTAATTATTCTACTCTACTCTAATTATTAATACATTATCATCAAACTGTATAAGGGTGATAAGATGGATTATCTTTTGTGTCAACCTCAACACCACAACAATCCCCATGCACATCATCTAAATGACTCAAACTATACATATCCAAGATCTGTAATAAAAGTGAATATAGCCCTAAAAGCGAACATGTTTAGTTATATACTCTTGATTCTTTTAAGTTTTCTCTTGCAATGGCCCACCGAAATAATGAAAAACTACTCATCAAAATGGAAGATTTTGTTATTAGCGAAAATAACATGAAACAAGAAATGATTTCCCTAACATCACAGCTAGGCCTAGTGTCCGATGAAAGCAAATCACAGCATGAGAAAATGCTCTCCCATGAGACTGATTCTTGTTGAAGTAATTCAATTATTGCTGGTCTAACGCAAGATAGGAGTGAAGATACGTGTAGGTGACCCATCACCAGATATATTGTTCGAGACCTTCGTGACTCGATGCGGTAACCATGCCCCCTGCATCTATTGATATTACGTCATAATACAGATTATTCCATCCACTCCGCCATATCCCCACTCTAGGCCCATCTCTCAACCTGCACGCACATCAGAATTTTTTTCTGCTATTTTGCTGTGTTTTTGTCAGAAATTTTCATCAATATGGGTCTTTGCAGTCAGTGTAACACTGTACATGAGGGTAGGACTGGAAAAAATTGTACCAGACCAAAGAATAAGGACATAGCTGAAGAAATGTCCCCTTCCGGGAAGGCTGATTTGTTGACGGGGCATGTCAATGGTTTGGAAGGCATGATGAAGACTATCTTGGACATGGTCGAGAAACTTGGCAAGAAATCTGCTAATCCTGACATAGCAAGCTCAAGTTCTTCATCGGAGGTGTTGTTCAATAGTCATACCTCCAGATCAATGTTCAAGGAAGAGACTAGTTTCAGAAATTGTGAGGAAAGTGTGGAAATTTCCATTTATGACATTCCTGTGCGTCGAAGGAGGGCTAGTTCATTGAGGAGGAGAGTTGGTCGTTTTGACAGGGAACAGTTTCTTGACAAGGGTGAGGTGATAGAGAACTTTGACACTTTGTTATTATTGAATCTCCAATTGCTGGAAAAGATGGTTGGTGATACTCGGCCTCATGATGAGCTTTTGGGCGTGTTATCTCACTGTATAACTATGATGGAGAAAAATTTGTCATCGATGTACACCCTTAAAGCTTCTTTGATGTACGACGCGGCTGTTAGGACCCAAGCAAACAAGAAGGGTCTCGGGGCGTTTGGCGAGACTAAACAGGAGGAGGTCCTTCGCCATTATTCTTTTGAAAATTCTTGTTGGGCGTCTTTGACTAAAGTGTCTACTTCTTCAACTAAAGGCAGGAACATGAAGGATAAAGTCTGCTTTAAGTTTAACGGATAGGGATGTCCGAAAAGTCCTTGTGATTTCCCTCATCGTTGTTCTTCTTGTGGTGCGTCAGATCACGGAGCCAAGAGTTGTGTAACAAAAAGGATGCGGTAGAGAATCAGGTAGGTGGTGGCGACTCTCCTCCTAGTGAGGCTAGTAATGGTGGCAAGATGGAGGCCACAATCATCGAGTTTGACAGTTCCATACCTTCGACAGTTGCCTATTCTCCTGATTCTCTCCTGGTAAATGCTTTTCAACATTCTTGCCATGACAATTGTAATTATACATCTATTTGTGATCGTATTGCCAAATTTTATCTTGAAGGTATTTGTGATAATGACGAGGGTATTGATTTTTGTCTCTCCTACTTCTGCTAAAGGCCGTTCGGTCAAGGTTTACGATAAATGTTTTCATGGTAGTTGTAACTGCATTAATGTTTTGGGCGGTTTACCCATTCAGTTGAAGCCGTGCAGAGTTACCGCTTCATTATTTTATCAGGGTTGTGATGTATTTACAAAATATCTTGATGTTTTCTACTATACGATTGACGGTATTGATGTGGTGGATACGCCAGTAGAGGCGTATGACCTACCAAATTATTCTTCAATTTTAGAAGATTCAGCACGTATCAAAATGGATAAAATTGTTGCTAACGAAATACTGGAAGGTTATATTTCTATAGTAGACGAGAAGCCTAAGTGCATTCACGCCCTAGGGGCAGTATTTAAACCTGACGGTAGTGTTAGGCCTATAACAGACTGTTCCCGACCAGATGAGTTAATTTTCACTGTTCAAAATATATCGCATTTAATATTTACATTACTAAATGACACTGGGATTGTATTGTTAATCACAGTGTGGTTTCTAATTGTTCCTTTTACTAATGTATAGCAAATCAAGTGGACCAAACATTTATTTTACATCAGTAATGACCCCTTTCATTTGAGGAGGAGAATAAGAGTCACAAGTCTCATATCATTATCCTGGTTTATTCTGTATGTCACAGTTCCATTTACATTATGGTTAAACTGATAATAGTGTGGATAGCTGCTAGAGAATATAAGAGGTAGAAGTGCGTGTGAGTTCTAAACCCAGTAAATATATAGAGAACTCAGCCCAGAGTGGTAGCTCCACTTGGTGCTTTGCAGAAGAAGTAACCATTACCACTAAAGAATATTATATTAAAAGAGCTTTAAAACTTGACAAACAACTACACTTAGTGAAGAAACAAAATGAAGGGAACACATCACCATCTTGTGCCAATGTTTTATGATTGTGCTTATATTATATACCATATTGATTTTGCAAAGCAGATAAGGAAAGATTGTTTGTTTCCTGGCTACTACATGTCTTATTGAAGTCGCCCCCTTGAACATCCCATGAAATGTGATTTGCCTGATAATCATAATAAATAAAAAAAAATATTATGCTGCTGTCATATGCTTATACATGAATTTGAAGGCAAATCTGCCGAGACAAAACAGCCGCCACAATAATAAGTGAATTTGGTTGGAAAAGAATGGGGAAAAAATTGAAAAATATTTAGTTTTTAACCAACGTTTACATAGAGCGTTGCTTTAAGATTATAACAGTTGATGTAGGGATATGTAGGCCATGGTATTGCCACAAGCTTCACTGATTTGATGATCTACAAGAAACACAGCTTGGAGTGGATCCTCAAGCCATATAAACATGTAAACCCAATGGCTATAAGTAAACAAGTTGCTATGACATTTCCAAGATCACAGGCAAGTTATATTTTCTATATTATACATAGCCACTCTTCCTTAAAAATATATAGCCACTCTTCCTTAAAATGACACTTGAACATAAATGGACAGGCACAGTGTACAAATAAAGGTATGAACAATGGATGTCATGTATGCGGCATCCATAGGAAGATCTGGCACACCATAATTGGACAACCAATTGTTTTGTAGCAGTCTGACAATAAAGAATATATGAATTGAATTGAATGAGGATAATGGGCTCATGAGTAATTCAAATCAGAATTCAAACCATGGTTTTCAGCCCACTGATTTGTCTGACTAGACTACGCTTTATGTATCAAAACTACTCGAGAACAAGTTAAGTTAAACAAACATTCAATATTTATGCTAAAGCCAACCTACTGCAAATGTGAAACGTACTGTTGGTGTGAAACAATAAGAAACTTCCTACCTTTATTTCTGGCACATGTAGGTTGTCATTGACAAAGTCAAGGATTTTGGATCTCATGTTGTGAGGTGGCATTCTGTCCAAGTGAACTAAAGAAAAATATTTTTGAATAATATTATTGCTGTGCATAAATTTATCTCGGTGTCCTGTTTCTTTCGAACCTGCCATTGTCATTGTAGATATCCCTCCCATAACCATATGCATAATGTCCTCCCAGATCTCACTTATTACCGTATTAGGAGTATGAAATGAAATGTGTGAGCCCTGTACAAATGCCTTTAAGGTATGTATATTTCACACAGATTATCATACAACTGGACACATGGTTAGATGTGGATTGTTATGTAACAGAAGGCATAGTTAGCTATGGAAGCTAATTACTTACCTGGGATGAAAAATCTTTTGGTACAGATCTAGCCAGCAGTTACCTTTGTGTTATGTACAGTGGTGAGAGAGGAAATGACTCATACACTACTACGACTTAACATTAAACAGTTTACTGACATCATTGTACGGTGACACACATTTCTTACTAATTAACAAAGTTTAGTCTTCACGCCTGAAAACTCCACTCTCATTCCATCCCGCTGTGAGATCCCACTGTAATAAGGTCAAGTTGTTCATGTATGATGGCTTTCTTAAATATCTTATTTCCTATATGTAACATTCAAGAGAGGAATGGAATTGGTAATATCTCCTTGGCAGAAAGGGCGTTTTGTAATACATTGTGAAACTCAGCTCAATTATTAAGCCATATGGTGAGTTTGATCCAAAACACATTGGCTTGGTTACATTTGACAATGACGTGGACTAAGTGATCTTCAAGATCACAGAAGTCACATTTTGTGTTTTCCTCGATCGTAATACCTCCTGAAAATGTATTACAGCAAATATTATGGTCAATAATCTTGTACTGGAGGGCTTGGAGTCTCACATCATGGGTCATTTGATAAGGTCCTAAAGAGTTATCCCTCCACACTTCTTCCATATCAAGTTGTGCCTGAATATCTGATATTTTTTACCATTTTGTTGGCTTTTATATATAAATTTCTAGCAATTTCAGCAATATCCAATTTGCTAGGTGGGAGGGGGTTTGTTGAACTGCCTTCCAGCAACCTCTAGGAGAGGGCACTGTGGAACTCCTCCCTCTGGCAGATTTCTGTAGATTCTGAGAACATATTGTAGAAAATCAATATTTTCTGGATTCCTGGAAGGGAACCTCAATGGCTAGGTGGGAGGGGGTTTGCTGGGCTGCCAACCAGCAACCTCTAGGAGAGTGACTGGGTAATGTGTAACTCCTCCCGCCAGCAGAGCTCACCTAACCCCTTCTGGGTGAGTCAGGAGGAAGGGGATCCCCCAACTCTCTGAGTATGATTAATAACGATGTGCATGCTAAATACCATTTATGTCTGATTTTCGGTTTATGATAGTTTAATTATTATTAAAGATTAAATATTAATTTACATAATTTACCAATGATCCTACCCACCCTTCCCTTCCCTCCAATGTTGTCATGATACACATGTTGGGCTATCTCTAAATGTTGGTACTAACATTTCAAAATTATTGAACATAATTTCCTTAGTGTCCATGCATCAAATAGTTGTTATACATAATCAAACCCATCAATGATTATTGATTTGAAATAGTAGGAATTAAAGATGATTTCTTGCTGGAAAGTCAGACACTAATGTTTGTACCATTGGTAAAATGACCTCAAATTCAAGCTCAGCCCATGAAGAAAGGGCTAACAATTTCAGGAGTCCTGGATAGTAAGCAGGTAAATACTAAAATGATGATAACAACATATTTGCATAGCAATGAGGCAAACACAAGGTAAACCCATGGGTTGAGATTGTTGCCATCAGTAGTTCATTATCTTCATTATTTGTCTTCATTATTTCTAAGGTAAGACTAGTTAAGGGAAACTAACTGTGAGTATGTATTGTATACTATAGTACTTTAGTGAATTCTTGGTCAGATTTTGGGTATAATTTGAATGAACTATGAGGCCATAGACCATATTTTTACTGTGGTATATGGGCACTTTTTTGCTTGTCATTGGTTATAACCCTGAGCCCCCCCCTTTTGCCATCGACTATATGGGGTTTTTCCTTCACCATTAGACCCCACTCACACACCCCAACCCCCAGCATGGCCCTGGTTCTGTGTATTACCAACTGTCAAAGGCGGCCATTTTTTTTTCAACCATTCATCTAGCCTCTACTTAAATGTGTGAATAACTGACCATAGCCCCTACCTGAACCGCCATATGTTCCTGTGCTTCATAAATGTCGGTCTAGCAGTCTAACCAGTTTTCTGGCCATCATATTATGCAGAGAAACACACGTCCTCCCCATTGTTTTTGCCTTCGATGGCCATGCCATCTGACGGGAGCGGACCAATGTGGGCACTTTCGAAGCGAAGCATGCATGCGCTAAATAGGCTGTATTTTGCAAGTGAAAGTGCACCAAGTGGCTATGTGGGTCATGCCGAAAGTGACCGGCGACCGGCGGTTTCCATTGTCATTTGCTGTTGATCTATGCCGATTTAAATTTATAATTTATTAGTTTGCTCTATGGCTGTCTAAAATGCACTCACTGTCTGTCTGTTATATTGTATATTTTCTATGCTATAAGCGATCAGCGCTAGCCTGACAACATACTATTGTAGCTGCGCCTTGCGGATTCAAAACCCAGTTGATGTGATTTGATTAATATAAATATTAATTTGTAATGATTTATTTCCAAATTGTATTTTGTATTCCTCTCTTGTGATGAATGACTGTATGGTTGACCCAAACCAACGTTATAGTATTTCCATTCCCTACCCTATGTTGTTTCCATAAAAAGATAGATCGCGATACTGCGAAGAGTGCATCAACCATATAACTAAGCAGGGAAAATGGAATAAGGTCTAAAATATCTGAAAGGTTAGTAAAATAAGGTGTTTGTGCTGCTGATCTGACCCATTATGGACTAAAATAATTATACGAGGGCTATAGCGTTTGAAGGATCAACGATCCCATAGTCTCACTCAGCCTGACTTCCTCGTGAGACTATGGAAACGTAGATCCTACAAACGCTATAGCCCTTGTTGTATAATTACTAAATAGGCTGTGTAGGTAGTCTAACATTAGCAACTTTCAGGAGTTTGTGAGGAATCAAATTAACCAATGATGTTAAATAACTGTATCTTTATTGGTCAGAAGTTACCAGTAATGGACATAATGTTCAGTAATGGACAGTAATGGTTACAATAGCAAGAACACCTATATCTATACTACATAATGATTTTATCCTTCAAACATTTAATAGTTAATGACAAATGAACGACCCAAGTAGCTGGAGCAACAAGTAACCTCTTCACTCATAAGGAAAAGACAAAGGTCAATAGTTATAATCTCAACAATGAGATGTTTGATTGCTGCGTAAGAATATCAACAGGAAGGTGCTCTAACTTAGGGCTTCAAACTTAGTGATTTACTAAAAATGACATTTCCATTGTACCACATGCATCATGCATTTGATTTTGATAGATCATTTATAAAAGGTGTGATGTCGGTGAAAACTTTACTGATATGGTATAGGGCTGCATACAGGTCCTGTATGGTAGAGATATAGACTTCACAGGGCTGCATACAGGTCCTGTATGGTATAGATATAGACTTCACAGGGCTGCATACAGGTCCTCTATGGTAGAGGTATAGGCTTCACAGGGCTGCATACAGGTCCTCTATGGTAGAGATATAGACTTCACAGGGCTGCATACAGGTCCTCTATGGTCAAGATATCCACATGGTTCTTCAGGAGTCCAATAGTGTGCATAATGGCAGCTGACTTGTCCTCATCTGTCAGTGTCAGCATTGTTGCTAGATTTCTCAAACCTACACTAAAATTTTTGGAGAGAATTTGTTAATTTGGTGTATTTTTCACAGGAAATACCAAAGCTATTGTTTTCAGTTCAAGGGAACTAGATGTTCATTGCTATGGTGAAAGCCACCAAAAACTAGCGTGAACTCTTCTATTTCTATCAAACAAAAAAACTCACAATAGCATGCTGGTTGCCCCAGACATGAGAGCTATGTTCTGCATCAACTCCTTCCTCTCCTCCTCCTGATCATAGTCCTCCTGCTCCTCTAGATAGGCTTCCACTGCAATACAACAATCAATATGGATTCATGCCATCCTGGTGTAAAACCCATGCTATTATTTGTGTTTAGAACTGGTTTGTGCCTATTATGATATAATAATGTGTGTGTCTTAACTGGATACCATCCTCTCAAATAAACCAAATTTAATATGAAAATTAGTTTCAAAATACAGATTAACAAAACCAAAGAGATTCATTGTATGAATACAATACAGAATATATTCAGATATACCTAGTATTTATCAATTTTCACTCTATTCTAGCAGCATTTGAGAGATGTTTAGAGCTGTAAAATGTGCATTTTATGAGAATCTGACCCATATGTACTCTTTGCCAGGTGGTTTATCTGCCCCAATGTGGCAGTTACATATAATACAGGAGTCTGATAATGTGTAACCTTATAATATATGTTTACATCCTATCATCTTCATTCAAAATATAACAATTAAGCAGCATTTAAAATAGCATTATGCCAGCTGTGGCCATTTTCCTTCCTGTTTCATTGCTAAGGGTCGCTAAAAATGGCTTGTCTCACAGCATCAGATGCCAGATGCCAGATGCCAGATGCCAAAACTTGCGCCCCCCTTGTTTTGATATTTATACCAAAAATATAAATTATATATATCCATTTCATCACAACTATATATATCAATGTTGTCACCAATATATACATATGTAGTGAATACAGGTTTTAATTGTTCCGGAATAATTGGCTCGGCCGAGTGCTGCTATAATTGTGTGCACGCGCCTCAACTGAACGCGCACACGCCTCAACTGAACGCGCTCTCGGTTCCGAAACGGCCTTTCTTACTTGGACAGAGTTCCAGTAATACGGTATCAAATCTAAACACCTACATTGACTGTGTACCATAATTGCCACCTGTCTTGTGAGGCCAATCCCTGGTCACCTCTGTTGGGTCCGATCCTGACTATCGGACATGGTCTGTGTGGAGAATAAAGACTGTGATACCTAAAGAACTGTGTGTCTGGTCTTCTTTGCCTTCGCTAGGATAAGAGATATGAAACTTGGGTAGTGAGAGGGAAATCACTCCAATTGGTGCCGTAAACCAGTTTCTGGCCACAAACCTTTGTTGATAGTGTGACTGTTGTTTCTTGGTGAAACAGGACTGCGTTGCGTAGTGTTTAAGTTGGTTGATCCCGCTGCTAGACTAGACTCGGATACTTCGCCATTATAAAAGGTGATTAGACCACATATGTTAACCATTGTCTGGGATACTTTTGGCCCTCCTCTGAGAGGACTGTTGGCACCCATTAAAGACAATGAAGCTTTTAAATATGAGGATGACAGAGCGGTGTTCCGTGTGGACACCGGAGCGGGCAGTGCTTTCAATCAATGGCTTGTCGGAAGACTTGTCGGAAGATGAACTCCGTCATGAGTTCCGTAAAATGCACGCTGACTTTAAAGCTCATAAGAGTGTGACTAAGGAAATGCAGGTGCATGTAGCCGATATTTCACAGCAAAATGCCACCTTACGAGGGGTCATTCATGATGCTGTGTATGGGCCTATTTGGCCTGTAACCCGGCGGCTTAGAGAGGATTGTAACCCAGCGGCTTCGGAAGATATGCTACTGCTGGATGCTTCACAGGGTGAAGATTTGCTTAGTATGCTGATGAAAATCAAAACTGGGTCGACACCCAAAGCTGCAGTTACTTCAACTTTTGCCGATCCAAAGTTATCATTTGCACCAATGTTGGACAATCCGTCCATTGTTGCGGCTAAAGGGCTGCAGGATGTAGACAGGCATTTTACATTTTCAAAACAGGCCCAGGCGTCATCTTCGGGAAATGCAAATGATGGTTCCTTTTTTGAGAGGTAAGGGTGTGGTTCCGCGGAAGGGACAAACTAGTGAAGTACGCACGAAGGCATGATTTCCTGCTATCAAGACTACTTACGGGAGATTACAGGGTGGCATATACATTCGTAATTCTCCTAGTTCCCCAAGTTCTCCATTGTTTGGTACTAGAACCAGGAAGAAACCTTCCAGGTGTGATAGTGACTTTGACGATTCTGAGGATGACCATAGTGAGGATACATGGTCAAGCAGATCCCGGCGGAAAGATTGCTCCCTCATTCAAGGTCTAGAGTACACGGGACCGGTTGAGTCGGACAACGATTTTTATTACAAACAATCTTCAGCCAGGGACAGTATTGCTCCTAAGGTATCCGTACCCAGATTGTGGGATGGTGGTATCTCATGGAGGATCTACTTGGTGGAAATGAAAGTTGTTGCTACCACTCACAACTGGAGTCCCGAACAATTTCTGCGATAGTTAATCTGTTTCAAGATGGAAATGAAAACGGATATCAAATTCGAAACAGAAATGAAAACACCTGTGTCTTTTGAACACATACATTGAAACAAAAGGAATTTTAGTTTTTAATTGAGATGGAAAACGATTTTGAAATTCAAAATGATTTTGGAAATGAAAATGATTTTCTATTTAAAAAATGAAACTTTCAATGCATGAGCACTCTCGTTTCCGTACTTACTACAACTGGCCTGGATGTAAAGAAGAAGTCTCCAAAAGTTTCTGTGCAAGCTACTGTTGCCCGAGCTGCTCCGGAGGATTCATTGGATGAGGATGTCCCTGAAGCAGTCGTCCAGGCTTTGCGGTCTTGGGTGGGACAGTCAAAGCACAGGTTTTCGGGTAATCAAACACGGTATGGCCAGAAAACGAAAGGACAAAGTCTTACTGATTGCTTCCAATTTGGACAGGAAGGTCATTTTATGGCGGGATGTCCACAGAGAGATCTTTGGAAAGACACAGCGGGGAAGTCTGAGTCGACAGAAAACTCCAAACAGGTCTCATAAGAAGTGAGGTGAGATCCGGGGAGTTGTTTGCGCTTCCTAGTACTACACTTCATGATTATTCTGTGTTTGAAACGAAAGCTGGGGTTGGGGCTCTAGCTCCAGTAAGTAGCACTAAACCTGGGGCAGTCTGCCAGGAAGATGCGAAAGTGGTTCAGATGCTTCAAGCGGAATAGACCACTCATTCCGGGAATGGTGTTGATTCCAGGGACTTACCTGTAGTGGAAGATTCCGACAGTGTGTGTTTGGGTAAGGCAGGTTACCAAGCTGAGTCAGAGCATTTGGTGACAGTGGAGTCAGGTCCCAGCACAAACGCGAGTATTCAGAAAGTTCCTGTGGGTGACCAGAAAGGGTTGAAGCTTGGTGATCCATATATTGCGGATAGATGGTACGCTACAGTATCGGTGAATGGGGATATCAGCGATTTCCTTTGGGATCCAGGCGCGATCACTAGCCTGGTGACAAAGACGTTTTATGATTCCCTGCGTCGGCCGTCACCACTGGTTCCATCCCATTTGGCATGCACAATGGGAAACGATTCAGGTATTTTAGGGTTTTTTTTCTGATTTTCGATTTTTCTTTACCTTCCACCAACTCTTTAGGTAGTACTTTTGCTTAATTAATTAATAAACATCGCACAATTTAAACACCAAACCATGAGCTGTCTCCCACAATTTTTTCTTACACATTACCTGTGCAATGAATTTATTCCACAATTTTAATTTTGTTTTTCCTCTCCCTTGGACAACGTTACTATATTCCAACACTCTCATCTCTACCTTCGCTTCATTCAAAAAAGCTCTGAATGCCATTCTGTTACCATGGAAGATTCTTTGACGATAAATAAAACATTTCACAGCAGTTAACAACCAATTATTACAATTTTTGTGTGGGCTCTTCCCACTGTAACCTAGAAAAATATTTGTTTCATTTAGTTGGTCTGGCCTGAAGCCTTCTATTAGAATACTTCTCTGTACCCAGAGCCTGACTTGCTCCCATAACGAGTTTTGGTTATCACATGATTGTAATAACATAATGACAGATCGTGTCTTCCTCTCCACAGAATTCGCAGCTTGTTATTTTCATTAAATTGGATCTGACAGATTTTGTACCTATATGCATAACTTAGGGAGCTTGTTGATGAAAAATGGTGTGTTGTGCTTGTCATAGACTCAACCTCGCACCAGGATAACATATGTGCGCAAGGTGATTCCTACTGCGCTCTGCTATGAAATATTCCAGGGAATGCATGGTCCAAAGACGGTCGGGCATTTTTGATCTTTCAAGACTGGTTGGACAGCCAAGAAGAAGTACTTCTAGCACAACATGAGAAGTGATCCAAAGATGTGGCTCAGAGTATGTCTGGAAAGTAACATGCGGAAGACAAGGGGTGTTGGTGGAATCATACCTCTCAAAAAGGAATTTCACGGAGAACGCTGGAGCTGAATTGGATTGGATATCATAGGTCTGTTCCGTCATAACCCCAGGGGTAATAACTTCATAATGGTAGTGACGGATCACTTTTCGAAGTTGGTGGAGACCTATCCAATGCCAAATCACACCGCTGAGAGATGCGCGGAAGTTCTCTTCCGGGAATGGATTTTCCGTTTTGGTTGTCCCGTGTCAATACCAATGGACGGAGCGCCGGAGTTCAGGTCCACCCTGGTTCAGAGCTTGTTGGAGATGCTAGGGATCGAAAAGCTGATTACCTTGCCGTATCGACCACAGTCGAATGGTCAGACGGAAAGGATGAATTGAGTCTTAATACAACAACTGTTCTGTCTGACAGATTATAGTGAGACGGAAATCACTACACATAAGTAATCACTATATATATATACATCAATTACTTATCACCCTATATCCATTAATTACTAATTAATAACCATTGATTGCTTATAGCCATTTATCCTGAAAAATTAGTTAGTCCTTTAGTCTTACTGAATTCGTCCCGTCCTCCACTACCGCCTTGGGTACTGTGAGTTCCCTTTTTTGGACCAATTGTATAGCATTTCTTGTATTTCATTTCAGACATTATTCTGATTTGAGTTATCTGTGTATCTAAAAGAATTGAATCCCTCGGTTTTGTCTGTTGAATGGTTTCCTTACGCATTTTTCTTGTAGTGCACAAATATAGAAAAAATAGTCCTGATCGTATTTTTTCTTTATTTAAACAATTCTTTTGGCCGAAAATACACATAGGACTACTATACATCAACCATAGATGAAGCTATTTAAAAAAAAAAAATTCATGGTTAATCACATTCCGAAGGCGTCTATCACAGTTATGGTGTGGCTGCAGACAGTAGACCTAGACCTAGGCCTGTGTCCTCCATATGGTAATGAAGCTATAACGAAAGATTCTGATCAAATAAAGGAAATAAACTAAAATACTTTCATGTTATCAATAAATACCCTTTACCAAAGCATTACATGTATTTTTAAAACATTTAAAGTTGTGAAAAGGGTGCAATTTGATTAAAAAAGTGGGCGATTTTCCTGCACAGCAGCAGCCAAATAATCGGTGATCACAGTTAGAGTGGTAAAATATCAATCAAATGAAATAATGAACTAAAATCCTTTCATGGTAATCAAAGCCTATATAATATAGAGAAGTTGTTACATACACAAGATCTACATAACCCAGAATCCCTTGTTGCACTGGTTTCATCGCCCTGGGTATTGATTATTTTTTCAGGGTGTTTTGCCTACCTTCATCATATATAGATATGGGGAGGAATACTTAATGTATACATATATGCTTGACAGCCATTCTAGCCTGGGTGAGGGCGTCACTCATTCCTGGCTTTCCTGCTGTCCCATGAGCCCACAGCATGTATGATCCAATGGTGAACCCTATGTTAATTGCTGGATCACCTAATCCAACCAATTCAAAGTCGACAAGCTGTATTTGGAAAAAAAATAACTCATTGATCCTTCCTGTTAAAAAAGAATTTTGTTGTGAATTGAATATTTCCATCCCATTTGACAAATCAGGGAGAAGCATCCAAAGAAAATGTTAACCATAGTCTTGAATATATTTCTCAACAAGCATTAAACGGAAACAGTCACTGAATGTATTAAGGACTAATTCAATAAGGTAACATAGTGATATATCCAGGGTGGAGAGGTACTGGTCTTAGAACAGTCAGAATCTTCACAAATTCTCATAATATATTATAATATATTATACTGAATTCAAGGGTTACACTATACCTTGACCTGATCATCCTTCACAAAGATGGCATTAGGGTGACAGTCACCTTGCATCAGACACAGCTTGTTCTTGAACACAGCCTCAATCTTTTCTTTGTATTCCTTCCCAGAGGAATCCTTCAGAAGTTGTTTGAAGGCAGGTCTTAAAGCTTCAGAGATTAGGAACATAGGATCATTGCCTGTTAGTGCTTCCTCTGACATCGATCTTAATAAGAACTGCATCATTACTGACATCCCTGTGGTCTCTCCCCTGAATAACCATGGAACAAACATTCACATTCCTTTCATCTAACAGTGATCAACAGATTTTTGTTATGTTTCTTTGCTTTTAATTCGACCTACTTATGTAATATTCTGGTGAATAAAAGGATGCATGTTTGTTGTGGTGAGAGTAATAGAGATTAAAGCAAAGAGACAGTAAGAAGATGTTTAATCTCTCAGCAGCCACACATCAAGAACCCGGTGTCATTATTATGTGTAACTGTGTCAAGACTTTACTTGTATGTTAGACACCAACATACCCATCCCACCGCTGCCACACATCAGGCTCCACCCGGTGTTTAGATGTCTTCATGTGTAACTGGGCCATAGCTTTACCAATATGCCTTGCTGTACCAGTGTCAAAGTCACCACAGAGAAGGTTCTCAGAGAGAATAGTCATGTGACTCAAGTCCTCCATTGCAACTAACAAGAGATTATTATTATACATTTGTACATCATCCTATCAACATTATATTTAGTTAAAGTAATACCAACTATATCAGGCCAATCATTATCATAAGATTGAGTTCTTCAAAGTATATACCATGTGAGGGATGAAACTGAATCTCATTCAAAGCGACCAAAACACTAATTTTTTAGAAGATAAAATTGAAACATTCAAACAAAGTATCATACAGTTGAGAATCATTTTTATCATTGAAATCAAGTAAAAAATATGTGCTTACTTATATGGTGCTTTTCATCAAAACAATAAGGTGTGACCACAATGTTGGGTATTATGCTTGACAGAGAAACAAGAGCATCATACTCGCTGTTTTGCCGATGAAGGGGAACCTCTTCTCCTTTTCCTTTCTGTAACAAGTTAAATTGACATGGGCATATGTTAGAATTAGCTTTTCGGAGGTCATTAGACCCGGAATATGTCGATGATAGACAAATAGCATTCATTGGAAGAGCTGGCACGCCAGATATGACCAACCATTGTTTGTAATATACAACCATTGTTTGTAATATACGACAATAAAGAATATTTGAATTGAATTGAATTGAAAATACATTTAAGAGGATTAAGTACAGGTAAAAAACTTAAAGTTCCAAAACCAAAAAGTGAAAGTTACAAAAGATCTTATATATACAGAATGCCGCCACAGCAACCCAAGGAAATAAAAACCAGGGAAGCTTTCAGAAAGTGGCTAAAGAATGTTTACCCAGTGGAAAATGACAAGTTTCTTAAAACAGAGGAAGCCTTACCCTGCAGTATACTGTATAAAAGGCACACTTGGCTCTCATGAATTTATGTAATATAAGTTGAAACGGACAATCTATGTTAAAATAAGGTAAAGGGGAGGGGGGAATAAATAGGCATGTAAGTCCTATCCTTAAGGCTGGCACATCAGCGAACTGTGGCAAGGGCAGGGAGATATAATATTTTGATTGAACTGTGAATTGTTTGTACAACTATCGAACCATCAGTTATATAATTGTTACATTATAAAATTGTAAGTCCACCAGTATAGGAAAGGATGGAAGGGAATAAGTACAGTATTCGCTATAATCGCTCCAATAAATCCTTCCAGTATAGGATGGAACTGAATTTACTTATGAATGAATTCTTAAGTTTTAAATGTAATTCATCCCAGGAAACTGGTTCTGATCAAGGACTGTAAAATCATAGAATAAGGAATTAATGTACAAGTAATACCATTGTGATATACAGATATAAGCACTATTTATTGATCGAGAAAGAGAAACTGTTATATAGAAATATTACATCGAACAATGTTGATTTCTAGTAGTCGCTCTAGACTACTCCACTAAGAACGTTATGAAATCAAGACCAGCATGAAACAACAATGAACTCTAAAACTTCAGTGAGTCATCGCCTTTCGGAAGGTTCCTAGACAGTCACATAAAAACTTATAGGAGATACCTTTTAAGTAGTCTCCAAGCCAGGACTGGTCATAATTTAACACTAATATTCATCAACACCAACAAAAGGACCTTTTTACACACCCAATACTTGGGCAAACTTAATCAGAGACATTATTTTCTTTATGATTGTGCACTTACTTCCGATCTTGCATTTGTTTGTCAAAATCAATGTTTATTTAAGGGCTACCAGGAAGATCTCCAGTGGAGAGGGAGCAATAGCACTATACTTTATTGTCATTATGTATATGTTGATATGGAATAAAAGTTGTATAATAATAATAATTAGGATTAAATTATTGTTGCCTAATATTGCATGTAATAATATATGATCAATAAAGAATTTCATACATTTTCTTGACTGACAATTCAGGTTCACCTGTGTGTGCAGGCTAACAAACCTACTCATGTCAGTTGCTTAGTATATCGCTTATAACACAAACAATGCAATATTCTAAGCAACTGGCAACAGGTTGCCTTTAATAGGGTGCATTGCTATATATACGATTCTGTGTTAAACCACTCATAGAGGCCTCAAAATTCACTCTTAGCAAAATGTGTATTGCATTATATACAACTTTACTCTCAAAGCACTATTACCGCCATTGTATAGTTAGGAATTTATGAGCACCAAAACAGGTGTGCATAAAACCCTTGTAGCATGTCTTAAGCTTACACCTGAATGTTGAAAAAGCTGCCTGGCGTGGGTTTTTTTCAAACCCATTTGCCCCAAATCAACCACAATCTCAAAGTTGGTAATTTACTAATCATTTGTTTGGGTAATTCTGGGAAAATATAGGAGATATTATTTCTATTGCCACTTTTTGGCTGAAAAATCGTTTAAATCGCAGGGTGCCTAAATAGGATCATTAAAGTCTGTAAAAAATATATAAAATAAGCCCCAATTGGGGTAACTATGATATGCATATAAAGCTTATAATATTCAAGAAAGAAAAAAATCAAACTTGAGGGGGCAACTCATTTTATGTTATGCAAATTCTTTTGAAAAGAAATGAATTTGGCTAAAATCTGCAGGTGCCTTTGTCAGGATGTAATTTCTTTAATCATACTATTAGCCATCATCTTTCAAACCCTTTAATATGTGGAACATATTTGACCAAATGGCCAGAAAACCTTAGCCCCCCCCCCCCCCCCCCCACCAATGTAGGCATCCCTGATGTAGGTCCCCATCCTAATTTTTTTTTAACATATTTTCATTCAGGAGAAATAAGTGCTGGCATGTGCCAAACAAAATTAATGCAAGGCTCGGGTAGGTCCGGTCTCCCACCTTGCCCTGAATTTTCGCATTATCTATTGACATTTAATTTTAGTGGGTGTTGATCGGTAGCTATAACAATGTCAAATATCCTTGTAGTGATTTAATAGAAATAATGGGATGAGATGGGGTGATTAATAGGGGTGATTAGTTGGAGAGTTCTATGTTTATTTCACCTTGAAATGTAGGTAATAGTGAAATTACATTTCATAATTAGAAATCGGGAATCCTTACATTATTGTTGAGGATAGCATTTTTCAGGCTTCTTTTAAAGACAAGTTTATCGTTCATGCTTTTTACATTGTCCTCCAAGTTGTTCCACATTCTAATTCCTGCGTAAGCTAATGATTTCTGATACGAGTTACACATTGGGTGGCTTACTTCAAAATTCAACCCATGGTTTTCTCTTAGGTTATGAAGAGAATCATGTGTTCTTCTCTATATATATCTATAATTATAGGCCCATGGTGGCAGCAAGTAGGCTCTATATATTTTTCTTTCATCCTGATTGATAAGGTACCTATGATTCTAAGTGTGCTGACTTTAAGATGTATAGACAAATACTCACAGCAATTTGCCTCTCAAGAATAAGTAGAACTACCTAGATCACCACCATCCTGCCCCAACCCGCTGCCCAAGCCCCCCAACGTCTCCCCTACCACCACCACCAACCCCTTCCGTCTTAGTCATAACTTTAAGGGCAAGTTACAAGGCCTTTAAGACACAATCTTATCATGTTTTAGGCATTGCACGCACATCAAAATTATACTAACATATTCACACAGGTGTTAAGCTCAACTTATTGCAGGTAAACTCACCTTCATGTGTAGCTCTCCATACTTCAGCACTACAGACTGTTGTTGGTCTGCAGACTGCACTCTATACAGATAGTTCATGTAGCCGGCATCTCCGATCTCTTTGCATGTGAAGCCTTCAGGGTCCTGGGCAATGAACTAGAACAAAATTAACTTAGATGTATTTTCAGCTGTGAACATACCTACAATATAATTACTAACTCAGTAATTCCAGGCATTACAAATAACAGCCTCTTTCAGAAATGAGGATAATCAACTCAAGAATGTAAAGTTTGGTGTTCACTGAAGACAGTACTAAAAAAAAACATGATTAAGCAACTTCTTCTCGATAACCATGGGACAGTTTGTGCTGCCTGCCATTTTCACCCAGGAGGGGGATAATCGCCCACTGATGTGGTTTAAGCACATATTAACCTATGGTCTTAACTCAGAGACATACATTTCCAGCTCTTTCTTAGCAAAAGACTGGAGACATTGCATGTGCTTTGCATTATATGTGATTAAACTCTAATTATTCTACTCTACTCTAATTATTAATACATTATCATCAAACTGTATAAGGGTGATAAGATGGATTATCTTTTGTGTCAACCTCAACACCACAACAATCCCCATGCACATCATCTAAATGACTCAAACTATACATATCCAAGATCTGTAATAAAAGTGAATATAGCCCTAAAAGCGAACATGTTTAGTTATATACTCTTGATTCTTTTAAGTTTTCTCTTGCAATGGCCCACCGAAATAATGAAAAACTACTCATCAAAATGGAAGATTTTGTTATTAGCGAAAATAACATGAAACAAGAAATGATTTCCCTAACATCACAGCTAGGCCTAGTGACCGATGAAAGCAAATCACAGCATGAGAAAATGCTCTCCCATGAGACTGATTCTTGTTGAAGTAATTCAATTATTGCTGGTCTAACGCAAGACAGGAGTAAAGATACGTGTAGGTGACCCATCACCGGATATATTGTTCGAGACCTTGGTGACTCGATGCGGTAACCACGCCCCCTGCATCTATTGACGTTACGTCATAATACAGATTATTCCATCCACTCCTCCATATCCCCACTCTAGGCCCATCTCTCAACCTGCACGCACGTCAGAATTTTTTTCTGCCATTTTGCTGTGTTTTTGTCAGAAATTTTCATCAATATGGGTCTTTGCAGTCAGTGTAACACTGTACATGAGGGTAGGACAGGAAAAAATTGTACCAGACCAAAGAATAATGGCATACCTGAAGAAATGTCCGCTTCCGAGAAGGCCGATTTGTTGACGGGGCATGTCAACGGTTTGGAAGGCATGATGAAGACTATCTTGGACATGGTCGAGAAACTTGGCAAGAAATCTGCTAATCCTGACATAGCAAGCTCAAGTTCTTCATCGGAGGTGTTGTTCAATAGTCCAGATCAATGTTCAAGGAAGATAATAGTTCCAGAAATTGTGAGGAAAGTGTGGAAAGTTCCATTTATGACATTCCTGTGCGTCGAAGGAGGGCTAGTTCATCGAGGAAGAGAGTTGGTTGTTTCGACAGGGAACAGTTTCTTGACAAGGGTGAGGTGATAGAGAACTTTGACACTTTGTTATTATTGAATCTCCAATTGCTGGAAAAGATGGTTGGTGATACTCGGCCTCATGATGAGCTTTTGGGCGTGTTATCTCACTGTATAACTATGATGGAGACAAATTTGTCATTGATGTACACCCTTAAAGCTTCTTTGATGTACGACGCGGCTGTTAGGACCCAAGCAAACAAGAAGGGTCTGGGGGCGTTCGGCGAGACTAAACAGGAGGAGGTCCTTCGCCATTATTCTTTTGAAAATTCTCGTTGGGCGTCTTTGACTAAAGTGTCTACTTCTTCAACTAAAGGCAGGAACATGAAGGATAAAGTCTGCTTTAATTTTAACGGATTGGGATGTCCGAAAAGTCCTTGTGATTTCCCTTATCGTTGTTCTTCTTGTGGTGCGTCAGATCACGGAGCCAAGAGTTGTGTGACGGCGATAACAAGCAAAAAGGATGCGGTAGAGAATCAGGTAGGTGGTGGCGACTCTCCTCCTAGTGAGGCTAGTAATGGTGGCAAGATGGAGGCCACAATCATCAAGTTTGACAGTTCCATACCTTCGACAGTTGCCTATTCTCCTGATTCTCTCCCGGTAAATGCTTTTCAACATTCTTGCCATGACAATTGTAATTATACATCTATTTGTGATTGTATTGCCAAATTTTATCTTGGAGGTATTTGTGATAATGACGAGGGTTATGATTTTTGTCTCTCCTACTTCTGCTAAAGGCCGTTCGGTCAAGGTTTACGATAAATGTTTTCATGGTAGTTGTAACTGCATTAATGTTTTGGGCGGTTTACCCATTCAGTTGAAGCTGTGCAGAGTTGCCGCTTCATTATTTTATCAGGGTTTTGATGTATT
The DNA here is from genome assembly GCA_942159475.1 of Sthenelais limicola. Classification (NCBI taxonomy): domain Eukaryota; kingdom Metazoa; phylum Annelida; class Polychaeta; order Phyllodocida; family Sigalionidae; genus Sthenelais; species Sthenelais limicola. The sequence goes on from OW804099.1 coordinate 108,389,345, forward strand.
TTCAAAATATCTTGATGTTTTCTACTATACGATTGACGGTATTGATGTGGTGGATATGCCAGTAGAGGCATATGACCTACCAAATTATTCTTCAATTTTAGAAGATTCAGCACGTATCAAAATGGATAAAATTGTTGCTAACAAAATACTGGAAGGTTATGTTTCTATAGTAGACGAGAAGCCTAAGTGCATTCACGCCCTAGGGGCAGTATTTAAACCTGACGGTAGTGTTAGGCCTATAACAGACTGTTCCCGACCAGATGAGTTAATTTTCACTGTTCATCTCTTATATTATACGTTCCTTTTCGTATAAAAATATTGACGATGCTACAAACATGGTGAAACAAGGAGATTATATTTGTGTTATTGATATTAAATTGGCCTATAGAGCCATAGTTGTTAATCCACATCATTGTACCCTTTGTGGATTCCGCTGGACTATTGATGGACACGAGAAATATTTTACAGACAATCGCTTATGCTTTGGATTACGTATTGGTCCTTGTGTATTTGATAATATTTCTAATTTCATTGCTGACTCTATGTATGCATTGTACGATGTGCGTGTATTAAATTATTTAGACAACTTTCTCCTGGCGTCTGATTAAAGCTAGGTAAACGGCCCTTGTGTGCGGTATATTGGCTCTCAAAATTCTGGGCGTCCTCACCTCTACCTGATTTGTCGTTATTGTTTGCCACTGCAAAAGTGCCCAACCCTTCATATGAGGAGGTCAAGAATTTCCTTTGTGTGTTAGTGTGTAAAGCTGGCTTGAAGGGCGTATATTCTACCCAATCACTTAGACGAGGAGGAGCCACTTATATGTCATCAATTGGCATCAGCTTATCTGATATTAAAGTGAAAGGACATTGGTTATCGTTGAGTGTGGATTCTTACATCACGCCAGGCTTAGACTTGAAGCCGAATGTGGATTCCTTCACTGCGGACAAGCTATCTACATAATTTCTCTTCGGTTTGGCCTGGTTTGGATAAATAAACCCCATTTTATGTGGTTTCAGGCCATACCTGTGTTACTCTACTCATTCTCTACTTATAATGATATTCAACAAGTCAAGAGATACATATGTGTAGGTGACCCATTACCGGATATATTGTCTGAGACCTTGGTGACTCGATGCAGTAACCACGCCCCCCGCATCTATTGACGTTACGTCATAATACAGATTATTCCATCCACTCCTCCATATCCCCATTCTACACCCATCTCTCGACCTGCACACATATCAGAAATATGTATATGTTTTTGGATAAATAAACCCCATTTTATGTGGTTTTAGGCCATACCTGTGTACTCATTCTCTACTTATAATGATATTCAACAAGTCAAGAGACACATATTAATAAAGTAGTCCACCAATTGTTTCTACAAATCAACCCTCTTTTTAACATAGGAGCTATATATCATGCCAGATGATTGGGAATATATTGAAGTAACTACAAAGTTACTAAATGCAAAACTGATGTGTAGGAGTGGCAAGGTACTAATAATCATTAGTACCCGTTGGTCTGAGGTGGCCCATTATAGACGCACAGTGTCCAGCGGGACCGGTAGTGGCCACTGGACTGGCTTCCGACTGGCCCTCTATGCCTAGAGAACGTCCCGTAAGCCCTATATAGGTCAGGGAATGCCATATATGGCATATAGGTCAAGGCTAGCGCAGCCTTCCCCTGAGAGTGGCAGGGACTGAGGACCATTCATTATGTGTGGGTAGGGGAGATGCGAAGTTGTAATCATTGGATATGGGGTGCAGGTGGGATGGCAGTGGCGGTACCAGGGGGGGGGGGGGGCTGGGGGTCACCGGCCCCCCCTATTCCCCCTAAAATGGTCCTGTGCCCCCCCTAACTCAGAGGGCCACTAAATGGCCTCTAAAGTACTGCCAGAATTGGCATTTTTCTTCAGACCAGTGACTCTACATGTACTACACTCCCAGTAACCCCATATTTTATTTTAGCTCAATTCTTTTAACGTTAAACTACATTTCTATAATTCAGTTTCAGGTCCTCTATTCAAAAAGCATTTTTAGACCCAGAATGTCTCAACAGGATTTTAAATTTCAGACAGTCTAAAAATTGGTATTCAAACAAGAATCAGTGTGGGTGAACATGCAGTTTACAGTTATGATTTGTTCATCATTTGGACAATTTGGGGTTTTAAGTTATTTCCTTTTCCCAAAGGAAACATGACAGGTTCCAGTAAAATCTAAATTCTTGACAAAATAAACCTATATATGCTCACATGTGATGACTCAAGAGGGTCTCAATAGAGACAATTAATTTTGTTCATTTTATTTTCTCAAAAAGTTTATTTGTGGTGCAAGAAAATTGGGTTGTCATATTAGAGTTCTGTGGGGTTTATTTCATTGTCATTAGACAAATTACCTGTTATGCATTGCAATGACATTCAAAACAGGCAAATTCAGAAGATTTTGACCTCAAGTGTGCCCCCCCTAGACCTGCCTTCTGGTACCGCCCCTGGATGGGGTTATGAGTTTTGATTTTGTACTATTTATTTTAGTCAATTGAAGGGTAATTTGTTGTAAGAGGCAAGTATGCTGTATTTATGCAACAAACAGAACCCCTGCTTCTGCCTGTGTATAACCATAACCCACCCCTAGTTATAGTGACTGGATGGTCCCCCTCCACACTAGCGTCAGTGGGTAAGGTTAGAGAAGAATGGAACTTAACTAAACTGTAAATAAATGCTTTCTGACAATGTTGGAGGTTCAGGAGAAGTTATAGTAATGGAAGTAGTTGATAATAACAGCCCAACCAACGGGTACTAAAGCCATTAGAGCCTTTGTTTATTGTCCTCGCTGGCCCTCTATGCCTGACGGGAACCCTGAGCCTTGGCCTCCAGCCTCGGCTCAGGGTTCCCGTCAGGCATAGAGGGCCAGCGAGGACAATAAACAAAGGCTCTAATTGCCCAACAAATGATATAAGTTTTAGTTAAGAAACATGTTAACTGTTGAGGTTAGAATGTAGTATGGTACTTTGTTAATTAATTAAAAAACTGTAGAGTTTTAAAACATTCTTGGTGACTAATATATATTTGATAGGATGACCTTGGGAACACAATGATATATTTAATGCAGTCTTGACATTTGTCATATGCACTGCTGCAGGCAGGAGTCCAAGAAACTATTGCATGACAAATGTGGCATGTGGCAAATCTGCCGAGACAAAACAGCCGCCACAATAATAAATGAATTTGGTTGGAAAAGGATGGGGAAAAAATTGAAAAATATTTAGTTTTTAACCAACATTAACATAGAGCGTTGCTTTAAGATTATAACAGTTGATGTAGGGATATGTAGGCCATGGTATTGCCACAAGCTTTACTGATTTGATGATCCACAAGGAACACAGCTTGGAGTGGATCCTCAAGCCATATAAACATGTAAACCCAATGGCTATAAGTAAACAAGTTGCTATGACATTGCCAAGATCACAGGCAAGTTATATTTTCTATATTATATATAGCCACTCTTCCTTAAAAATATATAGCCACTCTTCCTTAAAATGACACTTGAACATAAATGGACAGGCATAGTGTACAAATAAAGGTATGAACAATGGATGTCATGTATGCGGCATCCATAGGAAGATCTGGCACACAAGAATTGGACAACCAATTGTTTTGTAGCAGTCTGACAATAAAGAATATATGAATTGAATTGAATGAGGATAATGGGCTCATGAGTAATTCAAATCAGAATAACCATGGTTTTCCGCCCACTGATTTGTCTAACTAGACTACGCTTTATGTATCAAAACTACTCGAGAACAAGTTAAGTTAAACAAACATTCAATATTTATGCTAAAGCCAACCTACTGCAAATGTGAAATGTACTGTTGGTGTGAAACAATAGGAAACTTCCTACCTTTATTTCTGGCACATGTAGGTTGTCATTGACAAAGTCAAGGATTTTGGATCTCATGTTGTGAGGTGGCATTCTGTCCAAGTGAACTAAAGAAAAACATTTTTGAATAATATTATCCAAAGATTATTTTGATTAAAAGAGAATCCTTTTCTAGATTAGATTTTGAATATGTTGGTATATGTGATGTGTTTCAGGAAACTGAGTCATAAGTCGCAAAATTGATATTTTTCAAAGTGTATTTTTTACAAGATCACATGATTGGAATGTTATAATTCTTGGTGGGTTTATTACTCATAGCTATATCAATCGATGTATCAAATGCCAGGACAATCTAGGTAATATATCCTTTCGTTTTAAAGGTCCTTATATGGACTACATTTAGTTACTTTACTGTTTATTGACCTCCAGAAATATTGGAAACTTTTTTTTTCAAAAACTAAAATATCAAACTTAAAATCTAGAAATACTTATTAGTATTATTAGACTGTTTACTATCAATGGAATCAGCTTGATCTCATCGTCTCAAAATCCATTTTTTGCGACTTATTACTCATTTTCCTGAAACACATCACATATTCTGTCCATTTCTCAACTCGCATCTCAACTTCCCATCCGATGCCTTCACCATACCGAAAATTAGAACTGAAAGACATTTCTATAAAAAAAACATCCCGCCTAGTTTTCCGACTATGAATTGGAAACACATCATTATTTGTTTGCCTTAGCACACTTTCCATGAGTTCCTATCAGTAGGATGTTGTCCCTCTCTCATATCATCTTGAATGGTCCGATCCCATTTACCCCATGAACATTGTAAAGATGGACATAAACGTTAGTCCATGTTTGGGAACATTCTGAAGCCAGACATTAAATAACAGATTGTCAACCAACATTGAGAGAGGAACTAGTTGAGTTTGTGATCTGTGATCTGTGGCATTTTAATGAACATTGCATTGCCCCTGTTCGTATTTTGAATATGTGGGTAGCATTCTGTAGGATACTATACTGTATTATGTGAAAATGTGCAGTAAAAAATGCTCCATGAACTTAATGAAATCTAACAATCCATATTGATGATAACTTGGGTAACAATACAGCTATTGTCAATCGGAAATGGCATCACTACGCTAAAATGATGAATTTTGAAAGGGTTATCATTGTTTTTCTAAAATATTTTGAATACTAACAATATGGAACGCACCCATTTGGTGGTATGCAATATGTGATGTATTTTAGGAAAATGAGCAATAAGTCGCCGAAAATAGGATTTTGAGATATCATAACATTTGGAAAGATGAGATCAAGCTAATTCTAATGATAATAAACATTAGGACCGCTATTAAATATGTAAATGTTTTAAGTTTGATATTTTCATTTTTGAACATGAAGATTACTAGATTTCTGTGTATATAATTACCAGTAAAGTAACTAAATATATATATATATATATTTAGTTAATTATATACTCCATAAGATGACCTTAGGAAAACAAGTATCAGTTTGATACACTCCCGATGGGCATTTGTGCGCAATATATGCGCAAAAAAACGGGTGCAACTGAATGCGCAATTGTTTTGAGATGAGAGTTTACATTTTTTGCGCAATTTTAATTGCGTTAAAAAACGCATAAATTGCGTATACTTTTTGCATATATAATGCGCAATGATTGAGTATTTTTATGATTTAAATATGCGCATATATAATGCACAATTATTGCGAATTTTGAGCGCAATTCCATGGCATATATATGCGCTTTTCTTGCGCCTATTAATTGCATATATATTATCTGGTTGGGCATGGGTTAATATATTGATACATTATTTATCAATTCATCTTTATCGAGTATTTATTTATTTTCATTGTTTCATCAGTTTGTTTTTTCTTGGGTCACACAAGATCCAATCACATGTTATAAGCGTCTATAGCGGTACCTGAAATAAGAAATACAACATTTAATACACATCCCCCAATTGGTGACATTTTTTATCTTCTAAGGTTTTACTTAATGGAAATGCATTAAAGATGTAAATTCATTTAAATCCTGTTTCCTTTTTGCTTTACCCAGCTAAAGCAACAGAGTATTATCAGCTTTCGATCTACTCCAATGATAGTGGAAGTAAAACCAGTACCTTGCTAACTTACTAATATGTCTAATTGTGTATTTTTCGAATGCCTCTTCACTTGACATTGGCCCCTTCCTCTTTTGTGCCAAGAACCAGTCCACTTCCAGATTAATCCTGCCCATCCTATGTCAGCCAGTCCCGAAACCTAAATTTATGAGAGAAAAAAATGCACATGTATCAAGGGAGGTTCATTTAAGTATGATTAAATTCTCTGAATGATAAGTCGAGTTTACATTTTCTATACTGTACAAGCTTTTTAAGTATCAAGGTATAAATACTCAAATTCTGCATAAATGACATGTAGGCGAGTGCATGGTCATCTCTGGGGTTGTCTTCCTCCACTATAGTCTCTGCTGTCTCATCCTCCTAAGCCATGGCTGCATTCTCAAATCTGAGTAAGTGAAAGGAAGGCCGTCCTGCCATGGGAGCATGTGCAGTCTTGTTGAAGTCTAAGACTGGAGTGAGGGTGAGGGTGAATGTCCAGTGACAGAAGTGGCCTCTAGCTGTCCTTCTGGTACCAATGCGCCTGAATGTTTTTTTTAGAATTGCATAGGACCCAGAGTCAGGAGTCAGTCCTTTTGCGGTCTCTTGGCTCTGTATGTATTATTATGTGTGTGTGTGTCGATTTAACTATAAGTATCATTTTTATGCATGCTATTGACACAAGTATATTAAATATGCTATATAGCATAATGTATATCAATACCTCTCCCCCTCTGATATATAATGATTATTACTATGTTGGAACCTTGTTTAAATAGACATACATCAAGTGGTGGTGAAATAACAATAGTGTGTATATTACGATTATATTCAATCAAAATTAATATCAAATAACAATGCTAGACTGTACTGCTAATAGAGATCATCCATTTACGATTGAATATCAAATCACTCCCTTTTCAATATCCTAGTGAACGAAAAGACTATATATTCAATCGGCAGGGTATTGGGGCATGTCTAGACCTGTGCCTGGACACATGGCCAGACAGTTCCCGCCATCCCTGACCACAGGAATGCATAGTGACCATGCAGCGACGCATGTACTCAGTACTGGCCCCCATATGATTAATTAACACAAACAAAGGGAACCCGGCGGGAAACATCGTAGGGTAACCAGACATCCAGGAAACGGTTATACTGAAACAACAATCCTCTTACTGGTCAGCCCTTTGTCTGTACCCTTGGGTCAGGAAACGGGTAAACTGAAATGCATACTCTCCTAAACATTTATTACTAGAATATGATCGAAACCCTTATAGACCCTTATAAAGTAACCCAAAATCATCCTTCCCCCTCACTTCTTTACCTCTTGATATATGTTTGGATGAATTGATGTTCAAGATGTTGGGAAACACTAAAAGCAGTTATATCCAATTAATCTACAGTCGTCTCTCTGAGAATCCAAAATCAACCAGACCCAGGTTTCTACATACCAGTTTAATACTAGTGTGATCCCCACGTAATTATTATGAATTTATCAGTATGCAGAGGTAGATATAATATCAAAGATAGCAGTTGCGGCTAGTGGATGTATGTGATCGGTCAGGGTAAATACTCTGACGCTTAAGGAAATGGGAATCCCTAGCATTTAAGAGAATATCGGTGTGTTATAGCCTAACCATTTAACACTATATATTTCACAAATCTGCTGAATTCAGTCGGATCATATAATTACCCTTATTAATGGCCTACTATATGTATTCATACAGGGTATGGAATCCCCCCCCCCCCCAGCCCCCACCATGAATGCCGTTTTCCGTTTTTATAAACCCTATTTCCCGAATTCTAATTGCAATCCCGCTTTTTCGATTTGCATTCCCTACCTGGCTACATTGGATCTGGCTCTGAATTCCTTTCCACAATCCTGTAGGCCCTTTTAAATCACAAATCCCAACCCCAAATACACCCCAATCGCAGGGATATTTCCTACAATACTGTTGCTAATTGTCTGCCTTTGAATGATGGTTGAATATACAATGAGCTTGCATCCACAAAGGAAGGGGTATAGGAGTAATGAATTGAATTGATGTATCCTTCGCCATCTTCCCCATATTATTATATAGTGCAATGAAACAGCAAAGATCAAACCGCAAAAGTTGCACTCAAAATATGCAGATATTTTGCAGTTCTTTTATATTTAGTTATAGAAGAAAACAGGATACTGTGTTAAAAGGTGCAACAAATATTTAAAAAATAAGTCATTTTTCCTAGCTCAGGATGATGTGATTTTGTCTTTGATAATTAGCGCAATAAAACTGCAATGATGAAACCGCAAAAATGGCGCTCATAATATACAGATATTTTGCAGTATCTTGTGTTAGATACAGATACAAGAAGGCTGGATATTGATTTTCTCTATTTAACAAAATTAATGTCATTACATACATCATAAACCATTGTTTCAGTAGTTATTGTTTTGTCTATAACATAGTGCAATAAATCAGCAAAGATCATAGTGCAAAAATTGTACTCAAAACATACAGATATTTTGCAGCATTGGGTGTTAGGCACTGACATAAGCAGGTCGCATATTGGTTTTTATATGAACCAAAGGGAATTTCAATATATGTATCATATATGTTCTTTCAGTTCTTATTTCCTCCCAAAAGAAAGACCAGTGCAAAAAAAGGGCAAAAGATTTTGCAGTCATTTTTTCTTGTGTCTGCAATACATCAGCAATATATGTGCAAAGAATGTTGCATTGCAGTCTATTGCGGCTGTATTGCACATATATTGCACAAGGCATTGCACATCATGCCCATCGGGCTGTCTTGACGTTTAGTACATGCATTCATACCACTAACGGCACTAAGCACCTCAGAAATGAAAACATTCTAACAAAGAGATCTTTTTAGTAAATCACTTTAAAAAATATCAATTTTGCAACGTGTGACTCATTTCTCTGAAACAGATTACATATGCCTACTTTTGTATGATACCATTAAAGGGGACAAATACAAACATATGAAGAAGATATAACTGGAAACAGAAATAACAAGGTTATAACTTGAATCAGAAATAGTGACAATGTTCAGCTTACTTGTACCAAGTGTTCACCTCACGGATATAAAGGTCAAACTGAAGGTTGTGCTGTCAATGATTTGATGAATACATAGTACAGGGAATATTGATTAGCCATCTGTTATCTCATTCAGGAATACAGTTGACCCCCAGTATCTCTTCAGTTAAAAAAAATAGATACCACCATGCCAATATTAGTTATCAATTTGCTCTCAATGTAAAATAGCAAAAAATATGTATTTGTGTTTGTGAATTGAATAATGAGTTGCAAACAAATTCAAAAATCTATTTTGAAACATTTTTCGGGAAAACATTATCTATATTGTCCACCTTAGGGGAACAACTGGAAGCACATCTGACAGGATGAAATGGGTGAAATCGCCTGAAAATGTGAATTCACCTTCACCAATCCTCTCAAATAACCCAAATTTAAGGCAAAAATCAGGTCTAAAATACAGTTCAACCTAACCTAATAGATTGTGTGAATCAAGGCGATTCCAAGTATTCTCAGACATACCTTGGCCCTGTTGTATAAGCTAAGGAAGGAATTTATTTGTGAGAAAGTCCATGGGACAAGTTATTGAGATATTTGATCCTCATATGAAGCCGGTGAGCCAATAAAGAGCAGATGGTTGTGTATGGTAGCCCATTTGTTGTTGATATGATTGGGGCCACCTTGTCTAGGAGAGCATGTCACACCAATAGCCAGCAGGTGGGGACTAGTATTTTTGCGTTCATAGACATAGGGGAGAAAACTAATGAATTGTGTGGTAGAGTAAGTAATTGACTGTCAATATCAATGAGGGTATATAGTTCTTTTGGGATAGGGAACAAGGGTGTGGACCTTGCCTTTCAAACATAAATGTAGGCATGAGTGATAATGGATCTAGCCCAAGGAGAATAAGAGCGGGAGAGGGGGTAAGCAGTTTGCCCAGCTGTTCCAACTCTTTGGACTCAAAGAGCTGGAAAACAAAAAAGGGGATAAAGAAGTTATGCCCACTGAACAGCAGCTGGAAAGTGACGAAAGTGATGAAGGAGTTATGCCCAATGAGGTCTTCCTACAAGGTGATGAGCAGAAGAATTTAAAGCAGTCATGCCCACTGAGACAGGACTAGTAAAGGAAACAGACGCAGATTACCTAGAAGAAATAACCCAAGAAGAATTGAAGAGATTGGCTAGAAATTTCCCCCTCCTAGGAGCGTAATAAGAAGTATATCAGTATTATATAAGGCCTGTTTACTTCCCCGATGTTGAAACCTTTCTATTTCTCTGAGTTCAATTTGGGCCTGGCGGAATAAATAGTTAGGTAAAAAACTATCAAACATATGAAAGAAAAAAAGGGGCATGTTTTCAGTATCAGAATGATGAGTTTGATCCAGTCGGCTGACCAAGGTCTTTAAATAGGTATTATGTAGTCTATCGCTCTAAGCTGGCTTGTGATACTAAGCAAACAAAACACAAAAAGCCTGATCTAGTAGTCCTTGCTAGCAGTTCTCTTTTATTACAACCAGTTCTAAGTCTAGGGCGTAACTCTGGTAACATTCCAAAGTGAAGCGACCGGAACAATGTAGTTAAACACTTTAATCCAAACAACCCAATTTTGAATAGGTGTTTGAGGTACAAAATAGTCAAATGTCATACAATTCACATGAGTAATAAAATGAATACATCAACACAGGCTTTCATAAAACACAGCGCCACCATTACATACAAATCATAACGACCAATCGCACTTTGCAAGTTAACAAGTTCACAATCAAAAACACTGGACCACATGCATAGGCCAACATGTTTTCTTTTTGTCTTAAGGTGACTCAGTACTGATGCTTGAAACCCTAAAATCTTTTTCCTGAAAATCTGTCCCTACCTTTTGTGCAGGTGTTAGTACTGTATCTACATTCATATTAAATTTCATTAAGATTCACCAGGTTTTTTTTCATAAATGCTGATTGCCATGAGCCAAATTCAATTTTGTTGGTTCCCATTACGGCTACTAGGGGGCTTTCAGGAGGCGCACTCAGGATGTAGGCTCCACAACAAAAAATTATGATGATGAATATTCATATATTTTGAATGTATGGGTAAATGTTGATATTAGAATTCATGTCAAAACCATTTCAAACGAATTACATTAATGAATAAGGCTGGCAATCGGATTTTCTCATTGCAGAGCATTAAATCGGGTGGCGCCACATTCACTCAGATTATCAAGGATTAATCTCACCGATGCCTACTCGCTCTGACTCATGGTAGCACAATTACTGGACCAAAATTCATACTGAAATCCTCTAAAGCTGCTAAGAAGGTCAAAAAAACAGAAAAAGTTGGAAATAGACCAGCAACAACATCAGAATGACTATAATTACCAGTTCAATAAGGAAGGTGATATCATTAATGGCGATGTAAGAGAGGAAAACAAAATACCTGAACACAAGCTAGACAAGATGGCGGACACCGATTACAAGGCAGCCAAGTCCACGGGCAAGGACGATGGTGTCCCACCTCATATGCCTAACATATTTCCCCGACTAAGGGTGATAGAATGGTCTTGGATACGGAAGACGAGAGTGTTCATGTGATGAAAAGTATTCAGTTTTATTTTTAAAAAAGAAAATCATTTTCGTTTCCAAAATCATTTTGAATTTCAAAATCATTTTCCATCTCATTTAAAAACTAAAATTCCTTTTGTTTTAAAGTATGTTTCAAAAGACACAGGCGGTTTCATTTCCGTTTTGAATTTGATTTCCGTTTTCATTTCCATCTTGAAATGGAAATGAAAATCTATAAACGAGACTTAAAACGAGATGAGATTTCACGAGATTTCAAGCACAAAATGGCGGCCCCCATAGGGGCCGCCATCTTGGATTGGTTACGCTTCTATCTCTGTTCCTGATAGACACGGCTATCTATGTTCCTGTTCTCTCTTCCTACTCCTGCAACACCTCAACCTTCTCCAGGGTAACTGAGGGAGTGTTTTTGTACCAACTTTTTTACGACCAACTATTTTTACAACCAACTTTTTTCGACTAACTTTTTTTACGATTTTTTTACGAAAGATGTACCTGTCCACACATTACTCATTATTATTAAGGAGGGGAATAGAAGTGGAGGGAGAGCAAGGGAGGTAGTCAGGGAGGGGGAGGAGAAGGAAAATTGATAGATGTATAGGTGAAACTAGGTCTGGTATGATTGGCCATTATACCTGATGGTATAATCATAACTGTGACACATACCACACACATAGCACATATATAGGGCTAACTAGAAGACTAAAAGAAAACTATGCTTATATCAGTCATTCTCATCTCTCCTCTCCCTCTCTTCTCCTCCCCTCTCTCTCTGTCCCTCTCTCTCTCTCTCTCTCTCTGTCCCTCCCTCTCTCTCTCTCCCTTCACTTCCCCTGAGGAAGGAATCAAAGATGGCGGCCCCTATGGGGGCTGCGATTTTGTGCTCGAAATCTTGCGAGATCTCATCTTGTTCTAAGTCTTGTTCATAGATTTTCATTTCCATTTCAAGATGGAAATGAAAACGGAAATCAAATTCAAAACGGAAATGAAAACACCTGTGTCTTTTGAAACATACTTTAAAACAAAAGGAATTTTAGTTTTTAAATGAGATGGAAAATGATTTTGTAATTCAAAATGATTTTGGAAATGAAAATGATTTTCTATTTAAAAAATGAAACTTTCCATGCGTGAGCACTCTTGTCTTCCGTATTTTTTTTTTTTAAACATATTTTTATTTCGATACACAATTCTACATAAGTAGTACATTTCAAGATACCGAACATAGCCATATGCTGAAAATGAGTAATTAATATAACCACCAGACAAATCAATACTATCTATATACAATAACAACCCTGATGGGGTATAGGTGGAGTTGAAATTTTACCATAAGTTTATAGAGAACATTTTTTTTGAATTTTTGTTGCCGTCATTAAAATAGTTACAGAGTTTTCGCGGGTTAAAAACTACTGAGTACTGCAAACACAATTCGACCAGTTGGTCGATCCAAATCAAGTGCATACAAAATTTCCATCAGCTAGACAAAAACTGATGTGCATGGTTAAATTCCAGGAGAAACAGACTTAAAATACAATTCAGAGTGTGCTCTTCAAATAAGCCTTTACAACTGGCCAGGTGGTGTTTTTTACGCGAGGGGGGAGTTTATTCCACATGGTGGGTCCATGGACAAGAGGGGAGTTGCTTAATTTTACCGAATTTGCAGCAGGACAAATAAGGTTGGGACCGAGGGCCCGTCTAGTTTGCCAAGGCATTATCTGAAGGTGTTCATTTTCGACATATCGTTTTGTCATGAGGCCCATGATTACTATCTTACCTCTAACAGTGATGTTACTAATACATAGGCGATTTTTCATATCATCTGTCGACATGTTTTGGTCCCTAAATACACGCCTGATCGCCCTATTTAGTGTTCTTTGAACCTTGCTTATTACATTGGCATTTGCCATGTTGTAAAGAAAAACACCATATTCAACCTGAGAGAGTATGTGCGATTTCACAATAATAGAGGTAATGTCTTCATTGATGTAAAATCTAATTCTAGCAAGCTGATTTACCTTTGCCTGAACAATCCCTTTTATTTTGGTAAAGTGTTCGTTAAAGCAGAGAAGGGGGTCAATTGAGAACCCTAGGTAAGAACAAATCCTCGATTTTGTGATGGGCACACCGTTAATGTACAAGTTGGCCATGTTGGCAAAATTAATCTTCTTTAGGCGATATCTAGAACCGAGAATTTGAAGTACACATTTTCTTGAATTGATAGTTAGTTTATTACAGTTCATCCATTTTGATATTTTGTTGGCAACCAGTTGCGATCTTTGTAAACAACCATCAAGGTCTTTCCCCGTGACAGTCACTGCAGTGTCATCTGCATAGATTGTCATATTAATTATTTCGGGAGTATTTATATCTGATAGACAGTTTGGTAAATCGTTCACGTATATCAAAAATAGGAGTGGGCCTACAAGACTTCCTTGTGGTACGCCATTCTTAATATGAAGTGAAGATGAAAGATGCCCATTCAGATATGTTTTCTGTATTCTGTTCGTTAAATATTCCTTAATAAGTCTAACCAACTTTGGATTTATACTGTAATGATGAAGTTTATGAATGAGGATATTGTGGTCTATTCTATTGAAGGCCTAGGCTACATCGTAATATGTAGCAAGAGATAAATTACCAACATCAATGCCCTTAAGCACTGGTTCAATAAAATTCAAAAGAGACCTGTTAGTAGAGTACCCTGGTCTAAAGCCGCCTTGACAGTGGGTAAACAGACCATTTATATCCATATATCCATATGAAACCGTAATGCTAGACACATGAAGTTTTCTAGGATCTTTGACGGGAGCGGTACTAAGGCTATGGGGCGTAGGTTACCAAATAGTCATAAATTACCACTTTTTGGAATTGCGGTAATTTTAAACTGTTTCCAATCAGTAGGTATAACACAAAAATTTAGACAATTTTTCAAGATTTTAGTAAAAACTCTTGCTAATTTTGTGAAATATAATTTTAGGATCTTGGTATTAGCCCAATCATAGCCACAGTGTTTGTTAGTGTCAATTGTCGTAATGAACTTTGTGACCTCCAATTCAGTTACATTGAGTGTAGTACATGCAACATTATTTATATTGTCGTCTAGATATGGAATGAAACTGCCATTTGGCTCCTCATTTACATCTCCCATTTTTCTAAAAACCTCATTCAGTTGGTTACTTGCTTCGAGGCCCTTTAATAAGTTCCCTTCATGCACAAAGCTTCCCGGCAGACTTTTGTTAACTTTACCAAGAAGATGACTAATGTTGCGCCAGAACTTTTTACTATCATTCGCACATGCATTAAGTGCGGTAGTTATTTTTTCTTTTTTTGTTCTTTTGATATCTCTTGAAATATCAGCTTTTCTAGCTGCTCAAGCAGCAAGCCAGTCTGTATTAGAGTTACTTCTCTTAGCAATTTTAAATAGCCGGTCTCTCTCTCTGATATTAGAGCTCACTTCGGGACTTAGTAACATATCACCTCTGGTTACTACTTTTATCTCTTCCAAGGGACATACAATATCTAAATAATTAGTCAGGTATGTCTTCATGTTAGCCCATGAAATCTCAGGAGAGTTGTTTTCGGGTATGAAGAAATTATCATCATTTGTTACTCTGTCTATGTAATCACTCAGATCTTGCATGTTAACTCTATCAAACCTGCGAACATATTTACAAGTTTTCTTCAGGGGTTTGGCAGTTTTTTTCATTACCAAGAATACAGCTGAATGGTCAGACATGTTTGTATTGACAGTCCCAGATACATTCACATTCACATGATCAGTCAGCATTATATCCAGTAGACTAGCACTATTCTGACTGTGTCTGGTCGGAGTGGTTATGTATTGGGTTAGGGAGAGTTCACCTGACATGTGTGCCAGTTCTTTGACACTATCATTGCGTTTGTCAAGTAAATTTAAATTTACATCCCCACAAATTACAATGGGGTGACCTTTATACCTTCCTTTTACAGTTTATCGAGAAATGCTTTTCTGTTCCCTGACGGGGGGCGGTACACGTTGAACAAGAATAGACTTTTTCTCTTACCTCGTTTTACCTTTATAATTTGTAGTTCTATATCAGAATCACATACATTTAGGTCATCCAATATCCACGGATCAGACTCATATTCTTTGGCTATATAGCAACACAACCCGCCACCTGATTTTAACAATCCATTTACAATTGTTGACCGATCTTTTCTATATTGTCTAAAGTTATTGTTGTAGACTAGGTGTGAGTCAGTGTCTGAGCTGTTTAACCAACTTTCTTGCACAGCTAGTATTTTCAAATTCCCTGACAACAATGTATCATAGACTTCCAATACCTTCTTCCTAAGTGACCTTACATTTAGTGATGTTATAATTAGGCCCTTGTGAGCCTTGAGGGCTTGCGGACTAACCGATGCCATCTCTTTTAATTAGACAAACAAATCTTTCAGATACACGGCAAGCTCTATCAATGAGTGTCAATACACTAGGTTCAAGAAGCACAATCTTTTTTCTACAGCGGGTATTAAAAAGAACAATATACGGCATGCATAAAAAGAGGTCAGGATTATCCTTTACTAGGATTTGCGACGGCACTGTCGTCAGTCGAACTGACAATCGGGAACGACTCGACATGTTTGACAATTACAAACATAATAGAACAGTACAATTTCACATAAAAATAGGTATAACAGTTCAATAATACAAGAGACAACATACCGGAGTGATTTGGCGGGGCCTGTTGTATAGACACATTTGTAATTCAGCAAACATAACCTGCACGATGATGAATAATGGTAAATTCCGAGCCGGCAATCGCCATATTGCTTTTATACTCCGCAGTGAATGAGCGTAGCACGAGCATTGGATACAAATACCCCAATACAACTACACGTTGTCATTCATTGTAGCGAAATTTTAATTAGCAACATTACATTGTGCCAAACAACCACACCAAAAAATTAGGCAGTGAAGTTTGTACTTATATAATAATAAATAAGTTACGACAACATAACGCTGCCGCTGACTGGTGTCAAGATTTTTACCTCGTGGAACATATACTCTGCCCTTTTGCACTGAGGACGTGACCTATATAATAACAGCTGATCGTAGTGGCGCACATAGCGACCACTGGAGCGAGGTAAGTAACTTTTAGTTAACAATAGATCATTTAAAAAGCGATTCATTTGATAACAAGTATACATTTACTTCAACCATATCATAAGGATCATTTTGCATTGATTTTGAGAAGATAAAGGTTCCTTTATCGATTGTCAGCAGATCGACCAGAATTGATGAGTGGAAAGTTCTCCTTTCGAGAGATTGATGTATCACACAGTTGCCCATTCCTAAACATAATGCATTTGTTTGTTGTGGAGGGTTAGAGTGGTGGCTATGGTTAAATTGGATCATACCATAATTTATATAACACCATTGCTTGTTGGTATCACATTTGTTATTTGTGACTTTTTGTTGAGAAAGTTGGTACAAATGGTGATCAAGAAATGATTCTAGTGACTCCACTATTTTTAGATAACGTTTAATCTGTTCAAGTTTGTCAAAAATAACATATCTGATTTGTAGGACGTCCATCTTGGGACGCTGTGTATTCAAGAATATGTTATTGCATGCATACCATGGAACTAACATCATCGCACCCCACTTATTGCCCTCTCAAGAAGAATGCACATATGGCCAATTCCACCAAATTGACAACATTTGGCCCCCAACCGTGGAATGGGGTAAAATGGGCCTAAATCAAGTTAATTATCATTAATTTCATTTTTTTTGGATTGGATGTGTGCCACCAACCTGTGGAACAACATTTTTGGCATTTTTAGCCCAATTTTTTTATTTTTTTTATTTCAAAATCCCATTTTGGAGGCAAAAATTGTTTTTTTTTAACAGCCATTAGTCTGTGGAATTGCTAAATTTTAAAATAATCTTCAAAATTGAACTTTTTTTTTTATATGTTGTGATAGTAGGTTACGTGAATATGATCTGTGTAAAAAAAAAATGCAAAACAAATATTTTTTGGCCAAAAGCCATCAAAAATAAAAAAAAAAAAATGTGGGTACGCCCCATGTCGTCTTCGTCACGCTGTGTGCCTAAGGTGGAATAAATTAAAAAAAAAAAAAAAAAGATATCAAATTTTGATGAATAATGATATAATGCATGTGATTATATAGATATAGAACATCAAATGTATTGATTTGAGTTTTTCTTGAATCATAGCAGAGAAATAATATGGCAACAAAAGGGGGTGGGTACCCTAGCCCATGTCGTCTTCGTCACACCTATTTTAGGGTTTTTTAGAGCCTTACAAGGCATAAATTTAATAATAAACTTTAAATTTGACATTTATTATTAACTTTGCTTAATAGCAATCTATGTAGACTGAACTTAAGAATTTCCGAGTCGTTTTTAAATGATTTTCATGGGAAAATGCTTAAAAAATCTTCGTCACGCTTTTGTATGTATGTATGTATTTTTAAGTTTTATTTCTCATTTTTATACAGTTACATCATATAATAAAAATGGAAAAATGGATTTTTGTGTCCTTCTTTGTTACAAACATAGGTATTCCCGGACGTCCATTTTGGTCTCTGATCGTTTTCTTTTCTTAAGAGTTCAGTGTCCGTTTTGTTGTGATATTTTACGGTCTTCCAGTAATTACTCATACTATACTTCTATTTTTATAAAATATATATAACAATGACAGAAAAGTCAAATTCACAATGCTTAATCCTAACAATTACAGCTTCACATCTAATATTTGATTCTACATTATTGTAGATTATATTATTACATGTAGTGTTGAAATACCAGAATATCAAATATATACATTACATCCAATCGAATGACAATTATTAATATTCAAAATTCATCTCAAAAGCTTATACAATCGCGGATTCCCTCCTTCATCTATCTCCAAAAATGAGTTCACAGCGAACTTAAACTTCATACTCTGTTAATTGCGATAATACTGGATTTACATACCATCGTTTAGTTTATTACCACTCTAATGGGTAAGTAGTCAATCCATACCCCTACCCCCTGGCCTTTATCTACTGACGGCCTAGTTGGTTGTACATTATTCATGTTTACTGTTTTATTGAATATTATTGAATATTATCCCTGAGGAAAACTTTGAAGTTTACAATTGATGGACATGTGACTCCTTTCTTTGGCAGGTCATTCCAAGACCTTGGGAGCTGGTACTAGATTGACTTTCTCACCTTTTCTGTTCGTGGTTTTGGTAATATCATTTTTCTCCCTTTATTATGGGAGCGTAGATTCAACTTTCTATTGTCTATTAATGGTTGCTCATCACTCAATTTATATCCTAATTCTAACAAATGATGCTTCCTTCTGGTACATAACAAAGGTATATTATTTTCTATTTGCAAATCATTAACATTGGTTCTTTTGTCGACATTGAATGCAACCCTGACGAATGAGTTCTGTATTGTTTGCAGTTTCATAAGCATATTGGATGGTGCTACACAGTAAATACAGTCCCCGTAATCCAAGATTGGCCTCACAGCTACTTTGTACAAAGTTAATATATTTGCTGTTGATAAGGACTTCTGGATTCTTCTGATCGCTTTTAGTCTGGTTGTGGCTTGGGAGATTTTCTGGGTTAGATGGTCTTTGAAAGTTAATTTATTATCTATATTCAGTCCTAGGTATGTATAATTATCTGTATAATCCATTTTTTCTGTACCTAGTTTGAAAGTATATTTGTTTGTGTTTTCATCTAGCTTTGCAGGTAATATTTCTAGAATATTACTTTTGCTGATATTTATGGATATTTTATTGTCCCTGCACCAAAAACTTACTTTCTGCAAATCTCTCTGCAGAGCCTCATTCGCCAGTGTTTTATCTTTGTTTGAAGCAAACAATACAGTATCGTCCGCGAAAAGCTGGACATTCTCCTCGGATATAACATCTTGTAAATCATTGATATAAATTAAAAAGAGCAACGGTCCGAGACCAGTTCCCTGCGGTACCCCGCACCGTACTTTCTGTTGGCCCGAAACCATGCCATCGACACTAACATTTTGGTACCTGTTACTTAAGTAATTTGTAAACCATTTTAAGACATCACTATGGATTTTGTACGATTTTAATTTTTGAAGCAATATTTGATGATCGACGGTATCGAAGGCTTTCTTGAAGTCCAAGAAAGCCAATACCGTCTTCTTCCCTTCATTTAAGTTCTCATATATTTTGTGGAAAATTCTGTGGTGAGCTTGGTTTATAGAATGTTCTGTTCTAAATCCATATTGATGCGTGTACAACATTTTCTTCCTATCGATATTGGAATAAAATTGATGGTGTACAGCCTTCTCTAATATCTTAGCTGGGAACTTTATTATGCTTATCGGTCGGTAGTTAGAAGGGTCATTTCTTGAGCCTTTTTTGAATAAAGGTAATATTGTTGCTTTCTTAAATTCATTCGGTATCTCATTTATGGTTATTGACAAATTACACAGGTAAGTAAATTGGGGGGCCAGTGTCATTAAGCATGGCTTCAAAACCCTGGTAGGCAGCTGTAAGATACCTGATGCCTTATTATTATTTGACTTTCGTAAGTAATCATATATTTCAGTCACACCTATTTGGCAAAAGGAAAAGATTTCATTGTCGTTTACTTCATTAGGCTGGATACACCTATTGTTTGGGATTTCATTTTGTTCGGTATTTGTTAATGGTTTGATCTTTTCAGCTAGATTCACCCCTATTGACGAGAAGAAATAATATTAATATAATATATATTAATTAATATTTCCGACGCTTCCAATCCTCCATGAAGATTATTATGTTCATCAAGAATATTAATGGTTTGTTTCGCTTTTATTTTGTCTGGTGTCAGGAGTGGCTTTATAACTTCCCAGAAATGTCTACAGTCCTTGGGATCATTAATGAGTTCCTCTCTTAAATGTTTACTTTTCATTTCATGTACTTGGGAGTTGACTTTGTTCCTTATTTGTTTAGCTGTATCCCAATCTTCAGGTTTCTTTGTTTTCCTAGCCTTTTTAAACGCCCTGTCTCTTTCTTTTGCCATTACATTAAGTTGCGGTGTGTACCATTTTGGTCTCTCCCTTATATTCTTATATTCCTTTAACGGACACATCCTGTCCAGGTAGTGGGTTATTTTATTTATTATTATGTCCCAACATTCATTTACATCCCTTGATTGGTAAAATCCAGTCCAATCACTATCTTTAAGTATCTCTTTTAATATCTTTATATCTAAGTTTTTCCATTGTCGGGATGTAAAGTTCCCTTTTCTATACGTGTTCCTTTCCTTTTTCTTTATAATATATATTGGAAAGTGATCGCTAGTGTTATTGTTAATTGTTCCTGTTTGGTTTATATATTTACCATTTGAGAATATTTGATCTATAATAGAGGAGGATTTCTTGCTTACTCTCGTGGGTACATTTATCGTTTGGGACAGACCATATTGTTTCACGAAGTCCATTTGTTTTGTTTCATGGTTCACATTGAAGTCCCCCACCAAAAAGATTTCGCTTTTAAGATTAATGTTTTCTAAGATATGCTTGATGGCTTCTATACTTTCAGTTAACTGGCTTTGTGGAGGGTGATATATGTTTATGATTACCATTGTTTTCATCTTATTTCTCTTACATTCTATAACTTGGGCTTCCAAGTTTAGATTTGATATATTTAGGTTTTCATACCGTATGTCGTTAATTGAGTAATCAGACTTCATATAGGTTATTATACCGCCTCCTTTTTTCTTGGATTTCCTATCCAGTCTGATTGATTGATATCCCTCTATTGATATTTGGTTATCGTGTATGTTACTATGTAACCATGATTCTTGAATCGCCAATATATCTGCTTTCGTATTCTCCATAAAAGTTGTTATATAAGAAATCTTTGGTGGTAGGCTTCTAACGTTCCAAGAAATTATTTTCACACCTTTGCAGGAACTTAGGTCCTGTTCATCAATCTCTCGATTACAATTCTTGCTTGCATATTTTACATCAGTTACCTCAGATCCTTCCATCGATCATGATGCTTATTGGCCAGATATACTTCTGGTGGTCTGGGTAACTCTTTCATGGCTGATACCATGCTTCTGTTTAACATCTTCACTACTTTCAACTCAAACAATAACGATTTCTTTATCTACACTCTTGCTCTCAACTCTTTCTCTGGACCAGGTTAGTCCCTTTTTTGAAGGCATATTTGTATTTACAGAGATTTTGTAACAACTTCACATCTTATTTAATATTGGATTTGTTCGGAGGAGGATCCGTCTGGGTGAGAATTCTATGGAACTCTTTACCTTTCAGTTTCTCCTTCAACTCATCTCCAAGATTAACAAGCTCACAATAAAATATATTATTTCAAGCGGTATACTGCAGTGGTTTACACCGTGTTAATTATCATAACCTATGAAACCCTTTCCCTACATCATTTCAGTAGTATATTTGCTAACACCCTTCTTGAAATTATATTTTTGGCCTAGGTTTCGTTACTTTTCTGGTTATTTACAGGCGTTCATGATTATTTATGGGCCTCAAATTTTTGGTTCATAAACAGGGTAGACATAGTTAAGTAGGTTACATTCAGCGTGTGTGTACAATATATCGTAAACAATATAATATAATTGACTTTTCGTTTCACATCATTAATCCTTTCCACTATTAATATTTATAGTGACATTTCTATTCAATTTTAAAAGATTTTAGATATGTTCTTACTCTGATTACCTCTGATTACCTTTGTAATGCTCGATCATTAACTCACTGTAGGAAAATCCTTACATCCTTATTTCATCTATACTGTTAATGGAATTTTAGTTTAGTATAACCTGATGAGAAGTTGTATAATATTTTTATGCATAGTTCATAGTGAGTTCGTGTGGATTTATAGTCAATTTTATGTACACTTTCATCTACGCTAAGTTGTCAATATATGTAAACATATGTAAATAATTCTTAGCTGCTAAAGTCTTACCTCATCCGCTCTGTCCCCCTTTAGATAAGCATTCTGAGGAACACTATACTTCAGAAAAACAGAGCAGGTAGAAGGTTGAATTTTTGTGCTGTTGAATCTTTCGGTTAGGTGACATTGGCCTTTTCATAGGCTTTCGCAATCTCTTCTACCATTCTTTCTTTCGTGCTTTGTTGAAGGTGGCAGCCGTCATCGGTTAATTTGTTGTAAAAGTTTGTTTTCTTTGCTTGGTTGGTTATAGGATTTTTCCTCTTCGGCTTATTTGTGTGTACGATTTCACCTACATATGGAGTTGGTAAGTGATGCTCCCCATTTGTTCTCCTGATGAACGAGTTGTATGAAGTGACTGATTGGTTCAACTGTGTTTGGATCATTGGATGGTAGGCTATGTATAGGTCGTCCACTTTTTTCTTCTCCGCCAGGTAGAGGTTGTACTTATTTATGTCAATGCCCATGATGGTGGCGTACATTATTTTAGGTTTTTCGTTATGCAAGGGTATTAGCCCCCTCAGCTCAGTGGTGATGACGGGTATTATTGTGGTTATTTCTTCCTCAAACAGTGCCAAGCTGCTATGTTTCAACGATATTTGTTGATGTTCTATTTTCCTCGACCTCAAGGTTAAATTGCACAATCCCACTAGTATTATGACGTACCTGGGTCTTCGTACTCTGATCGTATAGGAGGCTGTTCCTACTACATTGTTAAGGGTGAGTCCTCCTATGGTTATTGTTCTCACTCTAATCCCTGGTAGGCGCCTTCTGAGGATGTCATTGACACCGCTCCCTCTCCAGTCCACCACTACCAGAAGATCAAGTCTATTCATGGTAAAATTGAGATTGCGTCGACTATCTGCAGACTAAGAACTGTATGACTAATGTTTCCTACTATTTGTATCCGTATTCGGTTAGAAGCCTGGCTTTTACTCTCGTCAGTATTCTTCCAAACCTGTTCTCCCCTTTGAAGTGTTGAGAGCACAGTTTTTCACGCCACCCGTCCTTGACCTTTATGTTCGGGTACCGAAACCCTGTTCCCCACTTCATCGATGTCGTAATTTCTAAGTACTCAGTTTCCTGTTGGTCTTCGAGTAAGATCTTCATTAGTTTACCATTTTGTTTGAACTTGGCTGTAACTATTTTCTCGAGTAGCTCTTCCTCTCCTAGCTCCCATTTCTCATCTGTCGCAATTTGATCACTGAGCCGTTTCACTACAGCTGGGCTCGCTATCCGTCTGATATGGGCTGAGAGTTGGTTCTTTCCCGCCCTCTTCGCCTTTAGAGCTTGATAGCAGTGCTCCACCAATGAAAATGTTGTGTCATTGAATACGAGTGGTGAGGGATGGAAATTTGAGCAGATAGAGTTTTCACCCTTAAAACCCAGTCCGTTGTTATCGACTGGGCATGTCATGGCGTCATTTGGTCTGCATCCTTGTGGAAGCAGGTGCAGATCGTTGACCGTAAAACTCTTCTCTCCGACTTTTATGTGGTTTAGAATCAGCTCAGCCGGTTTGTTATTTATCCGGAGTAATGTGTGACAGTTCTTGAGCAGTTCGAAGTTTCCATCATACTGATCCGTCCCCACTTTGTTAAACCATATGTTGGAATATCTTACGTCAGAACGTAGATCTTTTGTTTTCGTCAGGATTTTTCTTTTCTCCTCAGGTGTGTTAAACTCAATGTATATCGCTCTTGTATCATGAATCCTCGGGATTCCTATTCTATAGATCTTCTTAGTCTTGTAGCTTGTGAACGATTTATCTATGGTTGTCATCATGTCAACTATTTTCTGATGAATATTTTCATGATATTGATGGATATCATCATTTTTATTAACCTTTGGCAGTAGTTGGCCTTCTTTATCCATCCAGGCTTCACTCAGACCTTCCACCACCAGATAAGGGTTGTCTTCCTGCGGTGGGGGCCGTGCCATTTCGGACTTGCTTATATCCTCAATTTTCGTTTGTGTGCTCTTTATTTGATCATTTATCCCTTTCCTTTCTTTTTCTAATTCAGAGATGCTTGTGACTGCATCTTTGATTTGTTGCGATAGACTTTCATTTAGGGCTGATATTTCGCTTTCTAGCGCTGGGATTGTTAATAGAGCTTTATTGATATCACCTCTCAGTTTAACATCAATCTGAGGTCTTGTCACTTCTTCTGTCGACGACTCGTTGCTATGTCGACCCTGTAATGTTCTCATTTCATTTTCAACTTGATCTATTCTATCACCAATCGAGATTTCATCCTGACTAACCCTTTCTCTTTGGGCTTTCATTCCTTTCTGGTTTCCACCTTTTACTTTTGTTTCTAGATCCCTTATTTTCCTCTCCATCACCATCATTCTTGAGTTAATTCCACTAACTGGGAAAGCATTTAGGTTTGACCCGAAATGCTGTGCTACGGCTAGAAGTACTTTCTCGGTTACAGTTTCAATCATCGTCGTCATTGTACTATCACAGGATATACATTTAATATCAGTTGAAGGGAGGGTTGTGCTTTGTGTATTTTCTGTCAATATATCAAGCGATTTAGGGCTTTCCGAAATGGTTTCCCCATTGTCCCGCACCGTTACGGTGTTGTTAGCGACATTTACAGGCTCTGTGCGGCCGTCAGCTGTTGCCTGGTTTGTATCCAGGGGCCCAGCGGCGCTTGGGACATTTGCGCGGGAATCACCGACCTTGTGCGAATCCAGGCACGGCTGTGGGCGTGTTTTACGCCTGTCAATCATCCTCTGGTCTATAAGTTTGCATGCCGTTTCCACTATTTCATTAACATATGCATCAATATCAATGTTATTTTCACAGTTACCTACTTGTGATATATCATGAGCAGGAGGGTGTACTATTTGTGTATCCTTTTCCGTGTGCAGTTTCTCTCTTTCCTCTCTATGTTGAGACGGAGATTGCAAGGCTAAGAAAAAGTCCTCCTCGTCGACTCTCACGCCCTCCATTTTGTCTCACGATCTCCGATTCAGTGTGCGTGAATCGATTTCTGCAGATAGTACAATATCTCTTCAGTTGTTCACTTTCACAAATGACCTGACTCTCCTTAAGTCATTTATGAACCTTTTTGTCGTTGGTTATTCTTTTGTATTGTTGACTGCCTTCTTGTGGGAGCGTAAATTCTTTAGCTCGCCATGTGGTGCGCTTCAAGGTTTGGCGCTTCAAGGTTTCGTCGCGTTGTCTACGTCACGTCTGCCGTCACAAAATGTCAGAAATGGTATCCCTAACATGTATAATATCAGAATCTTTATGTTTAAAATGTTTGCCCCTAAGTACTTAAACAGGACAGGAACAATCAATTCAAGTATTCAAGTGAACTTAAAAAGGTAAACGAGGGTAATAAATGTTATATATATTCTAAATATGATGAGTTATATAATGTGTATGAGTAATTCCACCAATTGGTCGACATTTGACTATAAAACAGATTTTTTCATTTTTAACCAGAAATCATGGTCTGGAGGTATTTTAATTAATTCTGTCACTTTCCCCGACGGAAAATACATCAGAAATACCCTACTTTTGCATATCTGGCATAAATATTTTAAATTCTAGAGGGAAAAAACACTGTTTTATTGCCTAAAAATTAACGAAAATATTGCTAATATGAAAAAAATGGTGTAAAGAGAGAAAAAAAAATGATGTCCACTCATGGCTACATGTTTATTCAAATTTCATATCATGACCCTGGCTTCTGAATAATTTGAAAAAAATATATTTCTAATAATCCATTGGTTGATTTTGAATGCAAAATTGTCTGGGGAAATTCTGTATGTCACCATAACGTGCCTATTTAAAACTAGAATAAAAAATTATTTAAACACAAAGATGGGTGAAGTGGATATGTTTTAGGTGGTTTTCAATGTATTCTTCCATATAACAATGAATATAGTGGAATATTTTAGATTTTTTTGGAATTAGAGCATATAATATATATTGGGGAAGGTGTTATGTCACCATAACGTGCCGGACATTTTAGTTGATAACAAATGAAATATTTAGAGTTGAACAAATTAAAGTATGGCTGAAGGTAAGTCATCATATAGCTCAAATATAAACAGCCACATTATCCCCCTGCTTTGCATTATTGCACCTCAAGAGGGCTAAAGCATGATGTCACCGTAACGTGCCGGCACGTTACGGTGACATAAAGTATGTGACATTAAAATTATGTGACATAATTGACATGACTGTATTGTGTAGATATACAGAGAACATTTTCCCTAATAATTTTGCCTCTAAATACTTGAACAGAATGTATATTTACCTTCATAAACAACCAATACAAGTATTCAAGTCATCTTAACAGGAAAACGAGGGGAATAATGTGATATATTTTTGTATAAATTCTAAATATAATGGATTATGTCTATTGTAGCAGAGGGTCAATGCCCTGTGACTCTTGTCACTGCCATTACCATTACCATTGCTGAATCGTTTTTTGTTTTTTGGCTGTAACTTTTCTTCTAGTTGGAATATTTTCACAAACTAAAAAGCATTATGACCCGTGTGTGAAGACCTATGAAGTACACAATAATTAAAAAGATTACGTGCATATATCATTTTATTTATTCCTAATTTATGTAGAAATATGTACACTTCCTCTGTACCCATATGAGCTAGTTCCTGTCACAGACTCCACGAAGCTGCCCTGACTACAATATTCATTATTAACCTTTCCAATTTCGTCTATATTATCAGCAATATGTGTAGTTTATGTACGAAAAATAATAAATCAATAGAAGCAATTTTAAAAAATTAAGAATTTTCAGCCATATGTCGACCAATTGGTGGAATTGCTCGTATACATGCATTATAATGTGGGCAGAGGGTCAATGACCTAGCACCCTTGCCGCTGCCATTATCATTACCATTACAGAATGGTTATTTGGCTGTAACTTTTCTTCTAGTTAGAATATTTTCACCAAATGAAAGGTGTTATGATCCTTATGTCGAGACCTATCAAGTACAAAATAGTTCAATGCATTATGTGCATATTTGTTTCATCTATTTCTAATTTAATTCCTCATTTATGTAGAAATATGTACCATTATTTGTAATGCTATTTATAGCATTTTTACATATTTGGGATCTATTTTTGACCCCCCTGTAAAAAAACTCCTAATAATCAGAATGGTTCCAAACTTGACAGTTCAATGTGCATATATATATGAGGTTGATAGAAAATAACAAATCAACTGATGAAAGTAAAAATTATTTTTTGGTATTTTGGGGGTGTCTAGGGGCCCAAATGTTGTCAAATTGGTGGAAATGGCCATATAATGAAATTATTGAAGTGAGGATGAAATGGAGATGGCAACATAATGGCATGGCGATAAGGCAAACGCAGAAAGGAGGTGGATATTGTAGCCTTGAGTAGTTTGTTGTCTTATATTGGGGAATTTGGTGTCTTCATCATTTGTAGAATCTCTAGAGATAAGCAAATCTTGGGGAAACTAATCAAGAGTATGCATTGAATACTGGATTACAAGAAATAGTGTTTGGTAGGTAGTCTCAGGTTAGCTTAATGACTTTCAGAAGGTTTTGGAGGAATCAAGTAAAAAACCGAAGGGAAATAGCTGTATCTTTATTAATTTGTCATTACCAAATGTGACCTAGGTTACAATAGCAACACCTGTATTTCAACTGTTAATTTTATCCTTCAAACATTTAGCAGTGAATCGCAAATAGGTGAGTTGCATGTTTCACTGCGCATATCTACTGCAGTGCCTCATGGGACAGATTCTGATGAAATCTGACATACAAATATTTGGCAATATTTTATTGGAAATAGCAAGTATAATATTACCAGTATCATAGCTTGTATAAATCATCTATGAAAACCAAACGCACAATTGGAAGGATTGAGGCTTATTTTATGGAAACATGGATATTGACTTTAAAGCATTGATGAATAGCCCATGCTGAACATGGCATGATTTCTATTACTTCTAGACTGAACCATTGGTCCCATAATGCGAATCAAAATTCAAAATGGCGGCTATGCAAATCCCCTATTGATGACCCAAGTAGCCATAGCAACAAGCAACCTGTTAATCCATTAGCAAATGACAAATCCATGGAGTTATACTCTCAACAATGAGATGAACACTTGCATAGCAACGCACAAATTTAAGATTTCAAACTTAGAAATTTACCAAACATGACATTTCCATTGCACTACACCTAGAAGAGACATTGTGTTATTTACATAAACTAGAGCTATGGCGGATACAGGTCCTGTCTTGTACAGATATATGTCCTCTATGGTAGAGATATTGACTTCACAGGGCCGCATACAGGTCCTCTATGGTAAAGATAGAGATTTCACAGGGCTGCATACAGGCCCTCTATAGTAGAGATACAGACTTCACAGGGCTGCATACAGGTCCTCTATGGTTGCAATCTCCATGTGGTTCTTCATTAGCTCCATACTGTGCTTAATAACAGCTATCTTTTCCTCATCTGTCAGTATCAGCATTGAAGCTAGGCTTGTCAAACCTGTGCTGAAAGTTAAGAGAGGATTTGTCAATGTTGGTTTAAATCGCATCTTCTGCATTAAATTCACAAGCTATGATTTAGAAATAGAAATTCATAGCTATAAAGAAAAGCCACATATTTAGGATAGTAAAATTAATCAAAATAGTTGTGAACTTCAAAGTAGCATGATAATATTTATATAAAACAAAATTAACTCACAATGTAATGTTGGTTACCCCAGAGATGAAAGCTATGTTCTGTATCAACTCCTTCTTTTTCTGTTCCTCCTCGTAGTCCACCTGCTCCTCTAGATAGGCTTCCACTGCAATGCAACATTCATCATTAGTATGCACACGTTCACTATTGATATGCCAATGGCCATTCTTTACTTGTGAAGTGGCAAAGGACTAGTGCTTTACAACCAAACTATTCTGTTGTTATACTAATGCAAGTTTGATGACGAAAGTTTCATTACACACATTTTGGGATCCATGTTTGATGATGTACATTTTGGTAAAGCATGTTTGCAAAAGCAAAGCAAAATCGTTTCTTCCCTGATAGTTTCAAATATTTCAGGTTATTCTTCTTTGCAAATTCAAAGAATACCGAAATGGACTAGTATCTTATTCATTGAAATTATGTAATGTTTACTGGCAAACTAAGGTATGTATAATAATCAAATTATGAGACTTTTCTTCCACACAGATGCGAAAATAAAGGACTCAACCTACAGTTAAGAATATTTAGCACTCACCCTGTTTTGTCCACAAACTGTCAGGATAAAAATGTGTCATAGTACATATCCAACATATCCAACATTTTTCTAATTAGATATCATTTTCCTTTTCCAAGATATTCCAACATATAATCAACATGCCTTATGGATATCTTAATATCCCAAAAGATACTTTCTTGGATATGGGATTTTCTTTCTCTCAGAGAGGTATCTGCATAGCCATCTTTCTTACGCCAGAGTCAGTTGCTCATTTTAAAAAACTACTATATGTGGTGTCTGAGTAGTGGCCAGTAAACTAGCACTGAGTCCTGTGGCTATACACATAGACCAGAAATCCGACCAAAGTGAAGTTGGTTATTATATGATACATTTCATTTCTGTTAAAGAATAATTAGTTTAATAATTGTTTTGTAGGAAATGCCCAAGAAATAATGGTTGTGTGTGGATGAATTGCATTTCTATGTATATATATATATTGATATTTTTTACATTATAAGAATAATAAAAGTTTGCAAGTCTATCCCTGACGATTAGAAAAGAAGCGAAAAGGAAGCAGTCCTAACTGTCATATTTGAAAAGAAGTAACTGTGATGTGTCATAACAGCAGATGACACAGGTCACAGGTAATAGGGCAGTGGTAATAATACAAAGACTAGAATAGGAATATCTAGTTGGTAATAGAAAAAGGTCTCTCTGCAATGTATTTTGGCTATGTGTAATATGAACAAAAAAAGAGGAAAAGTTTCCAATATAACATATATCACACAGATGACAACTCTGGGAGACAACACACCCAACACACACACTAAGCTAAATTTATATCATGATGAGTTAAACAAAGAGGGTACACATGTAATTTTCAAAGCAGAATAATATTTGTCAAAATATGTTTGACCCTGTTTTTGCATTTGTGTATTTCAGCTATGTTTGGATAAATTTCCAAAGCATGAGTGACCTACACTGAATCACTTTCTGGCTGCCCTAGTGGTTTTAGATACCAAAATATGGGTCTCTCAATTTCCCCCCTTGTTGAACTTATTTTTTGTTGGTGTTTGGTTGTTGCATTCCTTCATGGTATTCAAACTATAGAACAAGGTATGTAGATATGGGGAGGAGTACTTAATGTACTCACACAGATGCTTGACCACCATTCTAGCCTTGGTGATGGCATCACTCATTCCTGGCTTTCCTGCTGTCCCATGAGCCCACAGCATGTACGATCCAATGGTGAACCCTATGTTAATCGCTGGATCACTTAACCCAACACATTCAAAGTCGACAAGCTGTATTTGGAAAAAAAAAATAACTCATTGATCAGTGCATTCAGTGGAACTTAATAGCTTCTTTGCCCTTTGTTCTTGCTAAATGTTGGAGAATATTTCTATCCCATATGACTGATTCTGTAAAATGTTTACCATGATCCAGAATATATCCCTCCACAAGCATTGAACAGAAACGGTCACTGAACGATGCACTTACTAAATCAATTGGAACAATTATCAGTTCATGAATTTTTTAATTTAGGGAAAACCTGCCTTGGGATGATATACCAAACAGTGGACCAGCAGTCAATGAAAGTTATTAATACTTAAAAGTTGATCATTACATTATTATAGTCCCAAGACTTCAAGGGAAAGATTGAACCTAAGACTCAAAAATAGACTTTTCTCTCCTAGTGGAACTTAATAGCTTATTTGCCCTTCGTTCTTGCTAAATGATGCTCTTGATACTCATGATAGAAGCGATATCATTATTGGTATTCAACAGCTGTTATAGTTGTTATACTATCTTTTGTTGCCATTCTAGACAAATTCTTCTCATTCCAACTGACATCCAAAATTTCCTAATTATTTATCATTTAATTTGGAACTAATCTTGGCAACGCTCATTCACCCTGCAGGATTTCCATCTTAGGCTAAATGACTGTGGAATAGTGGGTGTCTCTCAATCATTGAGTGTAGACATGTTGATTACTCAGCAATATAGCAATATATAGTTGCAATAATGGTACTATAAATCAGTCTTTAAACATAAACAGCATTATCAGTACAGCAGCAGGCAGGAGTTCAAGGGACTAATGCATTGACAAATACAAATTACACTAATATTTTCAAATTTCGTTTTGTGAAAGAACATGGTTAGGGGTATACAAAAAGTAAAAATAATGGGAAATTATCATATTATTTCATATATTAGAGACAACTAAAGTTTACTACCACTAACTTTTGATGTCAATTGGGTAGAAGCATAATTTCTCACTTTTTACAAGATTTTAGGCAGAAGAAAATTTATTTGTTTCTTATGAATTTCTCCAAACATCTAGGTTTACACAATACCTTGACCTGATCATCCTTCACAAAGATGGCATTAGGATGACAGTCGCCTTGCATCAGACACAGTTTGTTCTTGAACACAGCTTCAATCTTCTCCTTGTATTCATTCTGACATACATCCTTAAGGAGTTGGTGGAAGACAGGTCTTATAGCATCAGAAATTAGGTATGCAGGATCGTTGCCTGTCAGTGCCTCTTCTGACATGGATCGTAACATGAACTGGAATACAACCAGTATCCCTGTCTCTCCCCTAAACAACCATGGACCAATAGTTAGAATACTAATCATCTAACAATGATTGAAATATGTTTCATGTATTTTGCTTGCTATCCCAGTCGTTTGGCCAACCTTTGTGAAATACATGTTAAAGCATGGATGCATGGTTCCTGTAGTGAAAGTAAAAGAGAGTAAAGTAAACAGACAATAAGGGCAAGATGTTTACACTCTTAGCAGCCTCACATCAGGATTCCTCTGTTGTCCACATGTGTAACTGTGCCAGAGCTTTACTTGTATGGTAAACTACCACCTACCCATAGAGTTCATCCCATCGCTGCCAAACATCAGGCTCCACCCTGTGTCTAGAAGTCCTCATGTGTAACTGTGCCAGAGCTTCACCAATATGCCTCGCTGGTGATGTATCAAAATCACCTGATAGAATCGTTTCTGAGAGAATAGTCATGTGACTGAGGTCCTCCATGGCAACTAATGAGAGATAATTAGGATGTCTTATTAGTTTTTAGTTATTCATAGTTACTTTAGATTAATATTTACCAACTATAGCACTGTCAATCTTGACAATAATGAGAACAAGATGGGTTAATATAAATGCCCTGTAACAGATAAAACTGAAAATCCTCTATAAAAGTATTTTCAAAGGCAATAAAAGGAACATTTGTTTAAACATACGATGGACATTTTCAAACAAAGGTTCATGCACTTAAAGGTTGGTGTGAAACATTTGTTCCAATCAAATCATATCAAGACCATGTGCTCACCTATATGATGCTTGTCATCAAAACAATAGGGTCTGACCACAATGTTGGGGACTATGCTTGACAGAGAAACAAGAGAATCATACTCTTTGATTTGCCGATCAAGGGGAACCTCTTCTCCATTTCCATGCTGTAATAAATTGAATCACTGGTTGCATGATGTTGAAATATTCAATGAAGGAAAAATCCATATCATACATTTCCTAATACTATTTGCTTAACTATGAACTTGCTGTTCTCAGCCACTTAGAATATGAAACGCATTACTCATGCAATATTCCAAACAACTAACACCTGCAAGTTTTACCATTAACACCATGAGTAGAAACAAATATCATGAAGTATATGAAATATAATTAATTTTGATAGCAAATTGGGTTAAACATTGATTCCCATGACTACCATACATAACTCACTAGCAACATACATACTGTACTCAAGATAATGAAGCCTTGTACACTAAGTGAGAGAATGGAAGAGGGAAAATGCAGGGAATGTTGTTCTAAGAAGATAATGCCTATAAGTCTTGCTATACATATACCTGATGGAGACATCTATTAAAGCTTAGTAGCCGATCTTTGGATTCTGCTGGGGTTTCGAATAGTGTTAAATTACTGTTTTGAGTGGATGTAGTAAGTTATTGTAGTGGATGAAGTAACTTGTTCTGAGTAGTAATTTAGTAATTTTTCAGATGTAGTAAATTACAATAGCTGGCAGTGGCGTTTCCGCTGAGTAACGTACTTCATCACAAGTTGTTTGTCGTCGATTCTGAGTTCAGTTTGGAACATGTATAAAGTACTGTTCACCCAAAAGTCTTTCCTGCACAGTTTTCGATGGAAATATTAGCCATTTTTAAGTATTTAAAGCCTAGGGCTTGCCATAATGTGACGACAGTAGACATTGTGCAAGTGATGTGATACAATGGCTGCCTCTCAGTGAGAACCAGGCAAAACAGACTGGGCTTTGTAAAACTGCTGCTCAGATTCTTCAGTGTTGGTGGTGTCAACTGGCCTAATGTAAGGGACCTAAAAATCGGTCTGATGGTTTGGGCGTGCAACATTACAGCCCCGGACACGTTGGCCTATTGACCGTAGCGCCCAAGCAGCGGGAGCTGCTAGTTTGGTAGGTGCTACCGTCAGGGCTCTATGATTTCAGGGCGCCAGTGTCGGACTCCATTGGTTGCATGTAAAAAGTGGAAGGTTTGTTTGTTTATGGAACGGAGAGTGTGGCGAGTGCGGGACATAACCAACGTTGTGAATTTATTAATATGGGTAAAAGTTTGATTTTCGTTTTACAGAAGTCAGTTTAAGTAAATACTAGAATGTGATGAATTGAATTGTGTAAAACATCATGATTTAGATGTTATAAAGGCGGCGATTTCGCTCGGTCTGTTCTGTGTCAGAAGTAAAATAGTAACCCATGTGGTTGAGTGGAAGAGCTAAGTTATTTCAGTTTGTCATGCTGTAAGTACATCTAAAATGATTTTCAAAGGGTCTGATGTTTGCTAAAATGTGTTTAAACAATAGTATTGAATCCAAATATCAGCACTAAAGTGATTAATTTCCCTCGGTTTGGTGTCTTTCGATGGTTAGGTGCCATAATGGCCTCAGCCCTGTCGGGCCTTGGCCATATGGCACCTTAACCATCCTCAGACACCAAACCACGGGAAATTAATCCCATAATAAAATATGCACACAAAGCAAAGCGCAAATCATGGATTGTAGTCTCACCTTTGTTTGGAGCTCTGCATACTTTAGCACTACAGACTGCTGCTTGTTGGCAGACTGCACTCTATAGAGGTAGTTTACATAGCCTGCTTCTCCTATCTCTTCATATGTGAAGCCTTCATGGTCATGAGCAATGAACTAACAAAATTGACTCAAATATGATTTCAACAAATTACAAAATATATTGCATTTAATATTTACATTACTAAATGACGCTGGGATTGTATTGTCAATCACAGTGTGGTTTCTAATTGTTCCTTTTATTAATGTAAAGCAAATTAAGTGGGCCAAACATTTATTTTACCTCCGTAATGACCCCTTTCATTTAAGGAGGAGAATAAGAGTCACAAGTCTCATATCATTATCCTGGTTTATTCCGTATGTGGCCATTTCCACCAATTTGACAACATTTGGGCCCCTAGACACCCCCAGAATACCAAAAAATAATTTTTACTTTTATCAGTTGATTTGTTATTTTCTATCAACCTCATATAATATATGCACATTAAACTGTCAAGTTTGGAACCATTCTGATTATTAGTAATTTTTCTACAGGGGGGTCGAAAAATAGATCCCAAATATGAAAAAAATGCCAAAAATAGCATGTCGAATAATGGTACATATTTCTACATAAATGAGGAATTAAATTAGAAATAGATAAAACAAATATGCACATAATGCATTGAAATATTTTGTACTTGATAGGTCTTGATATAAGGATCATAACACCTTTCATTTGGTGAAAATATTCTAACTAGAAGAAAAGTTACAGCCAAATAACCATTCTGTAATGGTAATGATAATGGCAGCGGCAAGCGTGACAGGTCATTGACCCTCTGCCCACATTATTATGCATGTATACACATTATATAACTCATTATATTTAGAATATATATAACATTCATTACCCTCGTTTACCTTTTGAAGTTGACTTGAATACTTGTATTGATTGTTCCTGTTCTGTTCAAGTATTTAGATGCAAAATTTTTAAGGATAAAAGTTCTAATATTATATATGTGTTTGGGATATATTTTGTGACATTTTGTGATGGCAGACGTGACGTAGACGACGTGACGAGGACGACAAAAGCGTGACGAAGACGACAAAAGCAATTTGCAGTAAAAATCATGTAAAAACTACTCAGAAATTATTAATTTTGGTCTACATAGATTGCTATTAAGCCAAGTTAATAATAAATGTCAAATTTAAAGGTTGTTATCAAATTTGTACCTCATAAGGCTCTAAAAACCCTATAAAAGGTGTGACGAAGACGACATGGGCTAGGGTACCCACCACCTTTTGAAGCCATGCTATTTCTCTGCTATGATTAAAGAAAAAATCAAATCAATACATTTGGTGTTCTATTTAAGGAATAATTTCCGAGGTTTTTTCTGCTCGCGGTGTCTATAGCGTCAGGGAGTTCGAGGGCGAAGCCCGAGAATTCCCTGACGCTATAGACACCGCGAGCAGAAAAATCCGAGGAAATTATTGCTTTTAGAAGAGAATTGATGAGATTTCCTTAATGTTAGAGCAAAAAAGATAGACAAACCTTCTTTATTCCGTCCAAAATCATCCAAAAACATCCAAAATATCATGCAAAAGCCATGCGAGTCGTGAGCCTTTCTATGAGACCGGAAGTGATTTCCCGAAAACGATGCTTTGGATAGCAAGCAGCGGAACCTTGCGAAAACACGGTGGCTGGCTGAACGTAAAGATTAGCGAATACGCACCTCTGATTGGCTGTTTCTCCGCTAAGCCCCGCCCCCTTCACTCGGCCAGCCGTCGTGGTATCATGCAGTTTCCGACTAACGCGGCAAGCATCGGACACTTCCGGTTCTCGAATGCCGTGTTGCGTGTCTCTAGGGACTTAAAAAAGAAATAAATAAAAGATTTGAATCGGTAGAAAGGATTTAAATACTGTTTGAGCCCGATAGCGAAGATTTAGTCGACGGGAATCAAGCAATAAATGAATGGCGAGTTCAGAAGCTATACGTGCGACCGGAAGAGATGTGGAGACCCTTCGGCATACCCACTCATGTGCACATTCACTTGGCGTTGCATTGTGTACGGTGGCCTATATAGCGCACGGAGGATTTCATTCGAAAGTGACCCGCACGTCAACAAACGAAGCATCTACGAATGCCGTGTCCGTGTGTCTAGGGACTTAAAAAAGAAATAAATAAAAGATTTGAATCGGTAGATATGTTTTAAATATGGTTTGAGCACGATAGCGAAGTTTTCCTCAATGGAAATCAAGTAATAAGTAAATGACGATTTCAGAAGCCATACGTGTGCTTACGTTACGTAGACCGGAAGAGATCTGAGGCAAAATTCAGCCGCAGTATCTCCACCAGCTACATAGGGTAGTGGTTAGACTGCTCGCCTTCGGCGGAGAACGTTGAGGGTTCGAGCCTCGTCAGGTACCTTGGCTTTTTTTTCATTCTCATGGAGACGGAACTCTTGAGACTTGATCTATGGAACTCTTGAGACTTGATCTATGGAGACGGAAGTCTTGATCTATGGAGACGGAAGTCTTGAGTCTTGATCTATGGAGACGGAAGTCTTGATCTATGGAGACGGAAGTCTTGATCTATGGGGAAGTCTTGATCTATGGAGACGGAAGTCTTGATCTATGGAGACGGAAGTCTTGATACTGATCTATGCCTGATCTATAGGGACTGATACTGATCTATAGGGACGGTTTTATGGGGACGGAAGTGGTTTAGAGGGAATCTATAAAGAAAAAAAACCTCCCAGAATCTCATCAGATCGATTCTAAACATATATAATCCCATGTATTCTATCATTATTCATCAAAATTTGACATTTTTTATTTTTTTTATTTATTTATTCCACCTTTGTTTTTTCCATTTTTTTTTACACAGATCATATTCACGTAACCTGCTATCACAACATATTAAAAAAAAATTCAATTTTGAAGATTATCTAGAAAATTAGCAATTCCACGGACTCATTGCTGTTAAAAAAAACGATTTTTCCCTCCAAAATGGGATTTTGAAATTTAAAAAAAAAAAAATTGGGCTAAAAATGCCAAAAATGTTGTTCCACACGTTGGTAGAACCATCCAATCAAAAAAAAATATCAAATTAATGATAATCAACTTCATTTAAGCCCATTTTACCCCTTTCACGGTTGGGGGCCAAATGTTGTCAAATTGGTGGAATTGGCCATGTATAGGACATCCTGATTATATGGCATGAACAGTCAGGTGTGTGAAAGGATAATATATAGAATTGTTGTGTTCTTTACTACAACCCAGTTCACATAGCATAGAACAAAGACCAAAGAGTGTTTTCTCAACCGTTCTCCGCTTTATTCAAACTCAAGAGGCAAGTATTATCCAAATCCTGTAGATCCTGTCCGAAGTTGGTTCTCGGACCACTACACCAATCCAGTTACACAGTACCACATGGTGTCACAGAGTATGTAAGTGGAAATACAAATGTCAAAAAGTTCCATTTACATTATGGTTAAACTGATAATAGTGTGGATAGCTGCTAGAGAATATAAGAGGTAGAAGTGCGTGTGAGTTCTAAACCCAGTAAATATATAGAGAAATCAGCCCAGAGTGGTAGCTCCACTTGGTGCTTTGGAGAAGAAGTAACCATTACCACTACAGAATATTATATTAAAAGAGCTTTAAAACCTGACAAACAACTACACTTAGTGAAGAAACAAAATGAAGGGAACACATCACCATCTTGTGCCAATGTTTTATGATTGTGCTTATATTATATACCATATTGATTTTGCAAAGCAGATAAGGAAAGATTTTTTGTTTCCTGGCTACTACAAGTCTTATTGAAGTCGCCCCCTTGAACATCCCATGAAATGTGATTTGCCTGATATTCATAATAAATAAAAAAAAAATATTATGCTGCTGTCATATGCTTATACATGAATTTGAAGGCAAATCTGCCGAGACAAAACAGCCGCCACAATAATAAGTGAAATTGGTTGGAAAAGAATGGGGAAAAAAGTGAAAAATATTTAGTTTTTAACCAACGTTATCATAGAGCGTTGCTTTAAGATTATAACAGTTGATGTAGGGATATGTAGGCCATGGTATTGCCAAGTTTTACTGATTTGATGATCTACAAGAAACACAGCTTGGAGTGGATCCTCAAGCCATATAAACATGTAAACCCAGTGGCTATAAGTAAACAAGTTGCTATGAGATACATTTCCAAGATCACATGCAAGTTATATTCTCTAGTTTTCATTATTTAGAATTATACATAGCCACTCTTCCTTAAAAATATAAAGCCACTCTTCCTTAAAATGACACTTAAACATAAATGGACAGGCACAGTGTACAAATAGAGATATCAACAATGGATGTCATGTATGCATGCCATCCATAGGAAGTGTCATCCATAGGAAGACAACCAATTGTTTTGTAGCAGTCTGACAATAAAGAATATATGAATTGAATTGAATGAAGATAATGGGCTCATGAGTAATTCTAATCCGAATAACCATGGTTTTCCGCCCACTGATGGGTCTACCTTGACTACGCTTTATGTATCAAAATTACTCGAGATCAAGTTAAGTTAAACAAACATTTAATATTTATGATGAAGCCAACCTACTGCAAATAGGAAACATTCTGTTGGTGCGAAACAATAAGAAACTTCCTACCTTCATTTCTGGCACATGTAGGTTGTCATTGACAAAGTCAAGGATTTTGGATCTCATGTTGTGAGGTGGCATTCTGTCCAAGTCAACTAAAGAAAAACATTTTTGAATAATATTATCCAAAGATTATTTTGATTAAAAGAGAATCTTATTCTAGATAAGTGGCCTCTTCTTAACTCGCAAAGTGTTATTTCTGATCCGATGCCTTCACCAAACGGAAATTTAGATCTGAAAGACATTTCTAAAAAAATACCATCCCGCCTAGTTTTCCGACTATGAATAGGAAACACATCATTATTTGTTTGCCTTAGCACACTTTCATGAGTTCCTATCAGTAGGACGTTTCCCTCTCTCATATCTTCTTCAATGGTCCAATCCCATTTACCCCATGAACATTGTAAAGATGGACATAAACGTTAGTCCATGTTTGGGAACATTCTGAAGCCAGACATTAAATAACAGATTATCAACCAACATTGAGAGAGGAGCTAGTTGAGTTTGTGATCTGTGATCTGTGGCATTTTAACGAAAACTACATTGCCCCTCTTCGTATTTTGAATATGTGGGTAGCATTCTGTAGAACACTATACTGTATTATGTGAAAATGTACAGTGTAAATGCTCCATGAACTTAGTGAAATCTAACAATCCATATTGATGATAACTTTGGTAACAATATAGCTATTGTCAATCGGAAATGGCATCACTACTCTAAAATGATGAATTTTGAAAGGGTTATCTTTGTTTTTCTAAAGTACTTTGAATACTAAAAATATAGAACGCACCCATTTGGTGGTATGCAATATGTGATGTATTTTAGGAAAATGAGTCACAAAAGTCGCCAAAAATGGATTTTGAGATATCATAAGATTTGGAAAGATGAGATCAAGCTAATTCTATTGATAATAAACATTAGGACCGCTATTAAATATGTAAATATTTTAAGTTTGATAATTTAATTTTTGAACATGAAGATTGCTATATTTCTGGGTACAAAATTACCAGTAAAGTAACTAAATATACTCCATAAGATAACCTTAGGAATAAAGTATGGATTTGATACACTGTCTTGAAATTTAGTACATGCATTCATACGACTAACGGCACTAAGCACCTCAGAAATGAAAACATTGTAACAAAGAGATCTTGTTAGTAAATCACTTTAAAAAATATCAATTTTGGAAATTGTGACTCATTTCTCTGAAACAGATTACATATGCCTACTTTTGTATGATACCATTAAAGGGGACAAATACAAACATAAAAAGAAGATATAACTGGAAACAGAAATAACAAGGTTATAACTTGAATCAGAAATAGTGACAATGTTCAGCTTACTTGTACCAAGTGTTCACCTGATGGATACGAAGGTCAAACTGAAGGTTGTGCTGTCAATGATTTGATGAATATATATATATAGTACAGGGAATATTGATTAGCCATCTGTTATCTTATTCAGGACAAAACTTGACCCCCAGTATCTCCTCCGTTAAAGTAAATAGATACCCCCATGCCAATATTAGTTATCAGTTTGCTCCAAATGTAAAATAGCATAAAATATGTAATTGTGATTGTGAAATGAGTAATTAGTTGCAAACAAATACAAAAATCTATTTTGCAACATTTTTCGGGAAAACTTTATCTATATGGTCCACCTTAGGGGAACAACTGGATGCATGCCTGACAGGGGATCAAATGGGTGAAATCGCCAGAAAATGTACAATTCACCTTCACCAATCCTCTCAAAAATAACCCAAATTTAAGGCAAAAATCAGGTCCAAAATACAGTTCAACCTAACCTAATAGATTGTTTGAATCAAGGCAATACCAAATATTCTCAGACATACATGGGCCCTGTTGTATAAGCTAAGGAAGGAATTTATTTGTGAGAAAGTCCATCGGACGAGTTATTGAGATATTTGATCCTCATATGAAGATGGTGAGCCTATAAAGAGCAGATGGTTTTGTATGGTGGCCCAATTGTTGTTGATATGATTGAGGGCCACCTTGTCCAAGAGAGCATGTCACATCAGTAGCCAGCAGGTGGGGACTAGTATTTTTGTGTTCATAGATAGGGGAGGTACACCTGGCGACACAATCAGGTGCTATGAGAGCTTGCGGATGTGGTGGAGAGAGAACGGAAGAGTAAGGCGAGGTAACCAAAACAGAAACCAACACAGATCAGGTTTGTGAGAGAGACAGTAGCCAAGTGTGCACACAGAGCATGGAGCATCCTAAGTCAAGCAGGAGACAATTTCCAAATTTTGTATGTCATCTCTTTATATCATCTTTTACTCTTACATGTCTAATTTCTTTGGTGTGAGATTGCCCTTTTATGTAAAGGTTGATCAACGCTCTTAGAGCTACAACCACGGCTTACAAAAGATTCTCGCTCAGCTGATTCACATCCAGAGAATAATGCCAAAGTATCACATCATTAATCTGCCTTATGTTTTACGGTATTTTCTTCATATTCTCATTTACTTCTGTGTAGCCTTAAATCATGAAATAGTATCCAGCAAGGTCACACATAGACCAATTATTTTTGATTCCCAGGGGTACTTCTATCGAGTGAATGAGCTTCCCAATTAAGCTGCTCAGATAAACCTAAGCACAACAAGAAGCTCATTCGACCACCTACCACTACACAGCATTAGGCATATATATATCAGAGTAGAGATCTCATATACAGTTTAATATGCTGCACTCCATTCCCCTCTTAAATACAGGTTCTTATACAAATCTATCATTTGTCACCAGTTGTTGGATCAGGACGTCCACAGGTATCCCCGTATACCTCAAATGGAACTCTGTTAAGATGTTTTTTTGCCTCCCATTGCCTCTCCCCCTGCCCCCACAATGGACATTTCCTGGGTTCTTTTTGGTGGAAATATGGTGAAATATATCAACTCCCGTCCCGTAGTGAAGCAACAACTTGCCATGGTACCTGTCCATGACTTCATGCTTTAGGTGACCCAGAAACCTGGTGTAGGGGCCATCTGGCCAGCGGTTTCAGAGAAGATAGCAGTTTAAGGCTCCAAACCCTTATTTTATTAACATAGAGGTGACTCTTGCTTGATATCATGTGTGCATCTGTCTACTGAACTGTATCAGCTTCAATATATTAGTTAAGGCAAATACACCAGGCCTGCGATGAATAATTTACGCATTGCTCGGTAAAGAACAGAATACAGCGGTGGTCTGGTAACCAAATTAGCGTGCATTTATTAGTCCCGTTTCATAAAGCCTGCATTAACTATGCGTTAATCAAGGTTGTTCGTTGAGCTAACAACCGATTTTAGCACCCGCAAATTTTAGCCAGCGTGCGCTAGAAGAATTTATCAACTAGCCATCTTCCTGTAGTGTCGGAATGAAGTTAGCCTAGCATATATCTACCTTCACTACAAGGGACATACCCGTATTGTTTTTGACGACACAACATTGGTATTTGGCGACGCAACATTGTCAACGTAGAAACGCTCCAAAGCAATTAAAGGATGTCAGCATCACCCCCTGAATACAGCAATTTCCATAGCCACCAGGAACCTTTTAATACCAAAAAACGGAAATTTTAACAGAAATAAAGCCTGTAAATCCTCACATGAAAGGACCCGATCCTAATAAATCTGGATTTTTATGCCCAATACGCATAATAGGGCCCCTAGCTCTTCCTTCCCGTCACCTAATTCTTCTCCCACCCCCTCTCCAGTCAAAGGAAATGCATGGGCAATACGTTTTAGCGCAATACTCTGTTTGAAATTGTTTAAATATATGAGTTTTTATTTCATGTTTTTTTCTAAAATAATCAGGGCCTAACTCAAAAATCTTTGTGTGGAATAGTTAGCTTTAAATGTCTTCTACAATAATAATCAGGGTTGATTATTGCCTTATAATTATACCTTGCTAGCCCTAGTAACAACTTATATTTGATATGTGATTTCATAAGTATTGTACAGACTTTAAATTTATTATTTCATGGATATTTCTGGTCATATTTCTACACATTATTATATCAGCCAGACACCGATCTCCACATCAAAACTCTCTATGAATATCCTGGTGATATTACTGGATAAATCAATATGGAATATTATCTTACAACTAGACCAACAGGTGACTTGACATAATTAAAATTATGCACTGCATAACAACATAAGCTCAAAAATTCGCCCCTTCCCTAAGGCAGAGACATTTACGACAACATCCAGTAATATTCCAAAAAAAAGGTATAATTCCTATTGGCCGAGACGCCTCAGTGTCTGAATTAACACTAAAATTAAACAATTTTGGAGGTTGGAGGTTGGTGGGCGGGATGGTGGGCAATGTCAATGTCCAAAAACAATCTATATTTTGAAAGTAAATGGCCTAAGACTTCCCCTCATTCCCATCAAATTGTGTGTGGACCTACTCTGGGGCCACATACATCTAGACTTGGCAAACAGAGTCATGTCTGTACCTTTGGTTGGGGACTGGATATCCTGTTAATGTAGAAAGATTTATTTCCAAAAAAAAGTGAGTAAATTGGCAGATAAATGGATATTTCTTTTCCTGGTAC
This sequence comes from Sthenelais limicola, assembly GCA_942159475.1. Classification (NCBI taxonomy): domain Eukaryota; kingdom Metazoa; phylum Annelida; class Polychaeta; order Phyllodocida; family Sigalionidae; genus Sthenelais; species Sthenelais limicola. The sequence continues at coordinate 108,433,419 of OW804099.1, forward strand.
TGAGATAAATTCCTAACGTTAATATTTGTAAAGTTTTAGATGACACAATGCATGGATTATATCAATAATATGTAAATGAATATTCCATGCTATATCAATGCAACAATTTCTGCGTTGCGTTGATTAACCACATTAGGGAGGCTGAGCAGACAGCCCACATCGCTTTGGCCTAAACCTAACCTATCATGAGTCAATGCTTGGGTCCCTATTGAGTCTTATACATCCTGACCCAGACATCATACCACCTAAGCAGCACAATACTTAGTAAATACTCCATCTGAATTAATCTATATCCGAATTTGTGTCAATAACAATACACTTGTCGGGACTAACCGCAAACATAACCACTACATAATCACTGTATAACCTTGACATGTATAATACCCATCTATTTCTCATACACCATTATATCCATTCTGCCATTTCATTGTATAACCTTGTAGTAGTCTTAGAACACCGTAGTAGAAATAGAGTAAACAAAAGAAAGCTCAAAACACAATTCAGGTATCCAATGGAAGACCTATTTAGACGCATGTTTATTTAGATTCTTGGACCACCTTATTGTAAAAATATCAGCAATAAAGAATTCTTGAATTGAATTGAGATGCTTCACCTGTAGTAGGATGAGCACTGGTACAGAACCTAACGGGGTGCGACGGTAGCGCCCTCAACTACAAGCTGGCAGATGTAGGCACTTGTTTCAGCACCAGTTTCCCACTGAAACCACCACTATGACAGTGGGTCTATTTGGAAGCTATTTTCTATCAAAATAATTCATTGGAGAAAGAATTACAGCAAGCGCTAGTTCAAATAATGTTCAAATAATAAGCTCATTACTTATGCATAAACCCTGGAAGTGTTGACGTCAGTACAAGAAGGGCCGTAGTTATGTTAGGCCAATGGTGATAGGTTTGCTTGCTCATCTTTGCTAATAGTTGTTCATTAACAAGCGGTGCACATACACATTTGTCATTGCCTTGAAGCCTTATGAAACAGAATACAGTTGTTAGGTCCAATAGCGCAGACTGATCTAGATTATGTAACGCCCGCTTTGTTGGTTAGTGTGTGTGTTCAGAGGATATACTCTGCTAAACTTTTAATCCCCGACACAGGATTCTTTATATACATAAAATGCCTATACGTATGAGTTAAGGTTGGATGGAACTGTCATAGGTGATGTTAGTTAATAGTAACGGTAATGGTCAGTAGAAAGAAAGAGTGACTCTGAGTCACTGCAGTTCATGTATAGTTTAATCATATGTAACCTCTATTGTGTAAAAATGTGCATACAAGACACAATTTGAAAGGCCTAGTTAATTGTAAACAACCATACATAAATATTATGAAGGAATATTTAACGCACAAATATGTTTTTGATATACTATACTGAATAATAACTCAATTTCAGACAAAGCTCTGGGGCCTCATGTAATTAACACCCTAATTATCACAGGTATTATTAAGTATCAGGGCTTTCTCCCAGGCCTCAATGTTGGTCATGGATCATAAAATTGGTTTGCCTAAAATAAAGAAAATGTGATCTGTCTTAGGAAAATTTGTCATAAGACACAAAAGATGAGATCAAGCTGATTCCAGTGATAGAAACAGTAGGACACCTATTAGGTGTCTGCACTTTAAGTTTGATTTCTTTATTTTTGAAAAAAAAATTGCAATGTTTGCAATGTTTCTGGATCGGTAATTACCAGTAAACTAATTAAATATAGTCCATATAAAGGCCTTCAAAACGCAAAGACACATTTAATACAATGTCCCGAAATTTGTTACGAGGATTTATATTACTATAAGTGCTAAGCCCTTTAAAAATAAAGAAGATTCCAATAAAGAGATCTGTGAAAAATATAAATGTTGTGACTTATTTTCCTAGAACACCTCACAAATAAATAGAGCTTCCCATCGAAACAAAACTATTTCTTACATTTCAGTTCAAGGCTAATGAGACATAGTTATTGAGATCTTATCTAAAACCAAGTGGTAACTTGCCTCTGCTTTTATCTCCATAATTTCTAAACCAAATCTACCTTTTGAATGCCTAGAACCTTCTCTGTACTATATTAATATAGTCTTTTACACACATCAGACCTACACGACATCTGTTCTTGTTTCTATGATATAGGCAGGATTAAAGGTACAGCAAAAAACTTCCAGACCTTTAAGCAAACGTATTGATTGAAATCAAATAGATTGTGCGGCTTCTAAACTGAAAAAATAAAATGGACTATCATGCAGCCCTGCAGCTTTAAGCTTTGTGCCAGTATGGCCACTTTCCAAACTACTCACAGAAGCATCACTGTATTGCTAGGGATGTAGTTATAGTGGGTTGCCACAAGGTGGGGCCACCATTTAAAGCGTTGCTTTTCTCATGATATCTGTTATATATATATATTCGTTTTTATTTCCATAATAACATGACAGAAATATGGCTAGCACCTTCTGGAAACCAGATCTTCCGGGTGTGCCCTTATAATTATGATACAGTAAAAGTCATAGGAAGAATATGACATAACAAGTCGCTGGAAAAACAAAGGTTATACCGTTCAGTTTGAAATTACTGTAGCTGAGTTTAACATGATAAATCATGGCTTTTGGCTTTGTATGCCTTGTGATGAGAGAATACATAGTTATACATTATGTGCCCTGTGACAGACACCCATACATTGTACAATAAGCAAGTGTATATAAAACATTTGGAATCATTTAACCAAAATGTCATATTAGTTCAGTAGATACAAGGTAAGGAAAATTGTTCAACAAATTGCAAATAAACATTACAGCACACATGGAATACGACGTGGGACAACCAAATGAAAAAAAATGGAAAATGGACATCATACAAAGGTCGAAAAATGATACTGACAATATCAAATTACTTTTCAGAATTATTTATCTATTTATTTGTTCTAGTGATCATCTGTAAACCTTATCAATTTTTTCTTCAAGGGCTACCGGGTAGATTTCCAGTGGAGAGGGAGCTATGGCCCTTTTCTTTATTCATACTATGTATATGTATCATGAATACAAGTTGTATAATAATAATATAACATGTATGTACACACATATTAGGAACGATTATCTTACACACAAATGAATTCCCAATATATCACACGGAATAATAACTTCTATTCAAACAAGAATCAGGCCCTGATGTAATTAAAACCCTCAGCATTATCTGACAGACATGTGATGTGTTTCAGGAAAATGATCATAAGTCGCAAACTTGTTATTTTTCAAACTGTTTTTATCCCAAAATCACATTATTGGAATGTTCTAATTTTTGGAGGGTTCAACACATATTGCTATATCAATCGATGTATCAAATTTCAGGACGGTCAAAAGGCAGAAATACAATCTACAATATGGATTCCTAGTTACTTGAAACTTCTCACTATCGTTGATTATTATATATGAGTCATCTGCATACAAGAAAAGCTTGCCATGAAAAAACATCTTTCATGTTAGGAGTTGCCCTAACAGTGACCATTGGGGTACACCAGAGCAAACATCATATTATGTCCTAGCTGTCTTGTCTGATCTTATGAATTGTGTTCTACCCTCTAAAAAGTTCTCAAGCAGAGCTAAAAACATTTGGCCCGTCCCCAGTAATCTCAGCTTATGTAAGAGCAACTTGTGTGATGCAGAGTTGAAAGTCTTAGCAATGTCAAAATATAACACAACAACTGCACGCCCCTTTTTCCCTCGGAACGGGTAGTAAATACTTATGGTGCTTCAATAATGAGTGATGGAAAACTGCGCATTTGAGGCGAGGGAAAAGTCATCAGACATTTTGTTTACTTACAAAGACCAAAACAACAACAAACAGGCCACCATACACCATCCATGTTCTCTATATTGCTAACCGGTCTCATATGAAATACAAATGTCTAAAAAAAATTCAAATATTTACTAAAAAAATGAAGGAATCATAGATTTTTTGTTAAACTTTGGATTTAGAAAGGGTGACCAGGAAAGGTCAGAGTGGAATAGATCAAGCAGCAAGCAGGATGGAGAAAAGTTTGAAAGGCATTCCAATTTTTTGTTTCTCTCTTCGGTGTTTGGGTTGGAATAAATAAGTTTGGTGGCATTGGGTTTTAAAAGAAAAAAAGCTCTGTCCCTAAAGAGGAGCTCATAATTTTGCCTTGTCTTTATGATTGTTGTGTCTTAACTTATACTTATTTACATCATCCGGTTTAGTAATTGTACCATTTATATGCTTTTCACCATAGTATATGTATCTCATCACTTCATGTACTGTTGCTTTGACAGTTGATAATTCATCAGGACCTTCAGGGATTTTTCCTGCTGCATTTTTGTTCCATAAATGGATGACATAGTTCTTACTCCAATCATAGAAACCGTCATACAACAAAGGTAGCTCGTTCCAGTTTGGTCGGTGAAAGGAATTAATCTGAATGTGAATATGATCCGGGATGAGAGGGAGGAGTCTTCCCGGGGCTACAACAGCATACCTGCCCCATTCCCCTCCACCTTTTGGATTATATTCTCTGAATGCTCTGAGCCACATACATAAGAAACTGGAATTAGGTTCAGCTAAGAAGAAAGCGCTGCCCAGGTAGTTTGCCTTCTCCACCCACTCATGGCCCATCGTCATGGGATAATCTCTGAGATCTTCAATTGATTTAAGGACTAAAACATCTGAATCCAGATATATTCCACCTTCATCTGGAATGAAATATAAAATGGGATGAAAGTAGAAATGAATAGTCAATGATCCTTTACATTTAAAATCAGAATATCTCCAAACAAAATGTCTCCTTTGTTATGAATTGATTTGGCAAGGATGGTAATTTCCTGGAATCGGGTGAATAAAACACAGATAATTGTGAAGTGTTCCAGGAAAATGTGTAACATGTCGCAAAAGATATTTCCCAAAGTGTTTAATTCAGAAGATCACTTTGTAGGATGTTCTGAATTTTACAGGGCTTAGCGCTTTACGTCTTATGAATAAATGTACTAATTTCAAGACATTGTATCAAATACATTTATAAGTTTCCAAGGCCAGCTTAAAGAGAATTGTAGCTACTCTATTGGCACCCAATTTAGCAAAATTTGCTAAATGTATACGACGGCCAATTGTGTATTTTCTGAAAGTCTGACCAATACATACCCATAAGTACTTGAAGCCTAATGACATCAGTTCCATGTTCGACCCACATTGGCTTCCTTCCTTGAATTAGTTGTGGTCTCTCGCTTAGTCTGTAGAATATATTTGGAACCCGGAGCAGGGTTTCGTTCCACCATTTGCCAATAGGTAAACAATCACCATGGAAATATATCTTTTCTGGTTTTATAAATGTATCAACACTTAAAACGCTTAAATGGTTAGCAAAACTAAATACCCGTTGGCAGCCTAAATTTACATAATGAACTACCAATGGCACTTTCTTTTTTCTATGTATCTTTCGTCTTTTAACAAATTTGCTAATCAGTAGTTCAGTTCTTGGACATATTTTTGAGTAAGTCTTGTAAATATATGAGTCTTCATCAAGTTGGAAGTTAGTTGGATGCTTTGGAGAAGACTTGGAAACAGTATTTACCTCTACAGATCTATTCATTCCATTACGAGAGAACTGTACCGTTGACACATCAATGCCACATGTTTGATAAAAAGTCTCATCTTCAAGGAAACTTTGACAAGGGTCATAACATTCCAATATGAGGGAACTATAGGAACATGGGACCGGTTTCCCAAATGTCTTAAACAATAATGAATGCTGAATACACATGGAATCCTCAGGCTCTCCTGCTGCATTGGTGCATAGTTTGTTTTGAACATTGGTGAAGGAAGAGTGCTCTGGTTGGGGAACAAGGGTTTTACGGATAAAGTTCTCTTCATGATATGTGATTCCATATATCAGCAAAGCTATTAAGTGTCCAATTCCCAGTAGATATAGGCACCCTACTCCAAACCTCTTCATCTGAAATTAAATCTAAGATCATTTAAAACAACTTGTAGTTGGATTTCCAATTTAGGTAGACAGTTTCTGATCGCCAGGAGTGGAGAATTTTGAAGCATGTTACGACCATACTATCTAATCCATTCCGGACTTGATTGCAGAATTCTTTTCAATTAATGGAATAAGTGAAATAGAGTATAATTATGAGTCTGAACAATGATTATGTTCATGATGAAGACATTTAATTAAATTTACATTTGATCTCATTATCTTCTTGGATTCACTAAAATATCAGCAATATGATATAGCTAGATACAACAGTATAGAACTCAGAGTCATCTCATGTAATAATAGATACATTATTTTGTAGTTAATCAGGGTGTAGGCCTACCAATCAACTATTTTTGGCAAATAAGTCGGAAAGCGGGAAAGTGTTCGAAGGCCTAACATGCGCGTGTGAAAGCCTGTGACATCAAACTAACCATAAAAGAGCATAACATCTCGCAGACAAAAGAAAAAAAGCACAGAAAGAACAAACAAGCAACATGGAAACACCTGGATTATTTTCCAGAATGAAAACGGCGGTTTTAGGCGGTTCCTTGAAGAAAGTGTTTTCAAGTAGAGAGAAAACCGTTGCGACGAGCGGGGGCCATGACACTCGTATCCGCGATGTCGTGGAAAACAAGATGATCGAATTGGATACAATGGCCAAAAATCCTGAAATTGAAGAAAAACCTTGTGAAGATCAAATAGAAAACGTAGAGGAAACTGAAGAGGAAACTATTATCTTCAAAAAAGATTTCGCTGAAAAGTTAGAGCAAAAATACGGAAGTATTAAAAAAGTACTTTTCGGGGATCTAGATAGTGACCAGGAAGCCCCATCAAGCCCCAGCACTATCAAGGCTAAGATGACGACTACGAAAATGATGCCGACACCGACATCAGCATATCAAGAACCAAAGAAAAAAGAGGTGGGTGAAAATTGTATTAAAATACAAGAAAACGATGAGTTGATCAACCTGAGAGAGTCAGTTGATTTAATCGAAAAAAGCTTTGGATCATTTATCGGAAAAGTAAAGCATGATATAGGCATCATGGAGAATGATTTCGCCCACTACGCATGGGAGAACTCAAATACTATGCAAGGCTTATGTCGACGTGTGAAAAATCTAGAAAGTTCTCTCACAACAGTGAAGTCGTATAACAAATCTCTAGAAGATAAAGTTAGGGCCCTAGAAAAGTCCAGCGAAAAACCTCAGCCTGGAAGTGATAGTGCTAAACTGAACAAAAATAACGATTTCGAAAACAGAAATTTTCAACGATTTGAGACCGAAAATCATGAGAGTTGGGCGAACGTTGCAAGAAAGCCTGCAAATAGGGAACCTCAGTACGTAATTCTCGAAGGAGTGGAGGAAAATTGGCTTAGTTTGGGAATAAAATCGCAAGCTGAGTTAAATAAAATTGTAGATGCAAGCGACAAAAATGAAAAGTTGAAGACAAAAGTTCTTGAGATTGTAAAAATAGCCGACTACAAATTAGTAGAGAGGGATATAACGGTAGCATATAGAATTGGAAAAGCAACCATAGGCCGTAGGAGGGCCATTTACGTAGTCTTTGCCTCAGAAAATATTAAAATGCGCATCATCAAGGCAAGTCGTAAAATCAGGGAACAAAGGAGATTCAGTAGTGTTTGGATGAACAAATTCAACAAAGTAACCAATAGATATCAGGTTAATTTGCTTGAAAACTCTCTAAAACTTTTCAAAATCCAAAACATCGATTCCAAACTGGTCGTAAATCACATTACTATCGGTAGCGAGTCATTTTCTGTACACGATCTTCATAAATTGCCACCCGGTTGCAAACCGGAAAATATATTCCATGTTGAGGTGGGAAACAACGGTATTGGGTTTAAGGGGGAACACAGTTTCCTCTCTAACTTCTACCCAGTACAGGTGGAATATGAGGGAAGACAGTTTGCATCGATCGAGCATTGTTTTCAATCTACAAAGGCGGCTCGATCAGGGAAAGTCAAGCTAGCGGAAAGTATTGCGCGGGAGTCAAGCGCAGCGGTTGCTAAGCAGAGGGGAGATTCGTTTGTGACGTCACCAGATTGGAAATCGAATGAATCCACAGTATTAGAAAACATGGTTTTTCAAAAGTTTGATCAAAGCAGAACCTTAAAGGAGAAATTAAAAGCAACTAAAGGGAAAAGGCTGTTTGAACTAACTCTTTCAAAAAAATGGGGAGCGGGCATTCAGCACCCAGAAGTCCAGTTACAAAATGGCGGACGTAAACAAGTCGACCCGGCGTGTCTTGTAGGTGACAACCTTTTTGGCCAAATATTAGAAAGCGTCAGAGACAGATTGTCTTATGATTAATTCTGAACAATAATATCACTTCACTACTATGGATTTACTCATCCTAATGGATTCAAGGGGTGGAGGAATCGAAAGTAAGTTACGTAGGAAGCTGTCAAATGTGACGATCAAGGTCATTACTATAAGAGGTGGCACAATCGAGAGACTTGTAAACGAAGCTAAACCTTTTGTACGGTTACACAGACCAAGACTAATATTCTTGGTTGCAGGACTGTGCAACATAACGTACAGAGACCACGAGGACTTTGGAGAACAAATAAAACTCCAACATAATTCTAATATCATTTTTGAAGACTCCATTAGGACAACGATAGAACAGGCACTCGCTACTCTAAAATCAGCTGCTCCAATTGAGAATTACCATCCTAAAATATCAATTGCTACCATGGTCGGTATTGACATCAGAAGGTACAATGCTTACTTAGCTGAAAAGAAAGGTATTCTGTACCCAAAACAAGACCACTATGAACCAATACAAGAACGAATTAACGAAAGAGTTGCCATTTTTAGCATTATAGCCAGAAGCACAAATGCAAGGGAAGAGTCAGCCACCCCATTTGTCGCACAGACCATCCATAGATGTAAAGCTGGGAAAAGAAAACGTAAATCTGGTGTCACGAAATATGCAGCCTCCTACCACAGATTAGCAACAGATGGGTGCCACCTAACGGAGGAATTAAAGACAGAGTTTGTTCGACAACTGTCTTTGGCCTATGAAAAGTCTCAACAGTAAATAGGCCACAATCTGAAAGTAAAGGAAAATTATATTCAATATGGAAGGTAATTTTTAAGACATGTTTCTAATGAACGTGTAGAAAATCTTTACCTGTCCAATAATATCTCTCAATCACAGAATGGTGAAAAATTTAATGCATACGTATATCCATTGGAAATGGAAATAATACCACTCCCAGAGATTTGATGTATTAACCCAGATTAACCAAGTTTCTACTGAACGAGGTTAAAAACGGTTATTTACACAAACTATGGGAGAGGGTCATGTCTTGAACAAGCAAGTCTCCAAGTCACAGGTACGGACAATATCTTATGTCATATAATTATATACATATACTTTACACCTATATTGATCCGGCTGAATTACATGTGCAAGTGTCGTCACTAAAATCCAAACAGACACTTACAAGCAACCAAACAATGGAATTTATGAAAAGACTTGGTGTTATATCTAGAAACGAAAAACATAAACTTGCTTATAAAAACATTATCGATTGAATATGGGGTAGAAAAAACAAAAAACTCATATATACCTACACCAAATATCTGAATGAAACCAAGTTTCTATTGAACGAGGTATCAGAAGGATTAGAGGTAATAGCTAATACGTTATGGAATATGTTTGTGCTTTACATATATATAAAAGGGGAAATCTATTTCTATATAAACTATATATTTATGCATATATGCATACTAGTTCGAACCAGAAAAGTGAGCTGAAAAGTTCATAAAGATCAAAATTAGCAAAAGAATAATAATAATAATAATATATGGTCTGGATTTCTCCTTGAATCACCTTAAATCTGAAATAATTCGAGTTTCTAATGAACGAGATTATGCAGGATTGAAAGTGATTTAAACCTATTTCACTTATGGATTGACCTATTCTGTAATAATCAAGTTTCTAATGAACGAGATTATGCAGGAATGGGCAACTTTATAGAATGTGCTATATTAATACGAATTTGTTAGTGATCCGTGTATCCTCTTATATTCCATGAGTTGAGGGGGTACAGGTTCATAATAGCTCTTTTATGGTTAGAATTTTTGATGTTGAATCATGTTTCTTTAGAAACACTACGCTATGTACGAAAAAGTGAAAAACTTAAAAGGTCTATCTGTCATTTCATGGAATATCAGGAGTCTAAAACCAAAATTAGATGAGGTGACTTCCATGATGTGCGAGATAGACCCAGGTATATTATCACTACAAGAAACATGGCTAAAACCAAGTGTAATAAATTCACAAATTGATATCAAAGGATATCATTTAGTTAGAAACGATAGACCTGGTACAAAAAGGGGAGGAGGACTAGTTACTTACATACATGAAGACTTAGAAGTAGATGAACAAAAATATAGCAGTTTAAACACTTCAAAACCTGATATTGAATTACAGGTAATATGTATAACAAAAGGAAAGAGTAAACAAGTTGTACTACTAAACCTTTACAGACCTCCAAATGGATCTGTTGCAAATTGTAAGGTTGAACTGCAAACAACACTAAGAAGTATAGAAAAAAATTGTGAAATTGTAATTGTAGGAGATTTTAATATTGATTACAACGAAATGCAAAAAGCAGGAAAATCTTCTGAAATCGGTGAACTAAATGCAGTCCTCATGTGTCATAATTTAAGACAAGTTATCAAAGAAGAAACTAGGATAACTCATAAATCATCTAGGTTGATAGATATGATTTTCAGTAATAGCCTAAAAATTGATCAAGTTGGGGTAATTGAGAACAACCTAAGTGATCATATGCCAGTATATATATCTTTAAAGAAAGCGAGAACCAGGTATAAGAAAGCTACATTTAATGCTCGTGATATGAAATGTTATGACGTAAAAATTTTAAATGAGATTCTGTTTACTGAAGATTGGACTCAGTTTTATGAATCAAGAAATGTAAATGAATGTTGGGACATATTCTATAACAAAATAGTTAAGTTTCTTGATAGAATGTGCCCTATAAAAACTCTGAAAAATGTAAAGGTAAAGCCTCCATGGTTTACTAAGGATCTAACCAGACTCACTAAACAAAGAGATAAGCTTTTCATTAAAGCAAAGAAATCAAAAAAGGTCGATGACTGGAACAAAGCGAAAACATTTAGAAATAAGGCGAACTCTGAAATTATAAAACTAAAAAATAGGTATCTCAGATCGCAACTTGATGAAAATAGAAATAATCCCAAAAAGTTTTGGGAAGTAATAAACAATGTTATAGCCCCAGAAAAAGTTAAAACCAGTACAAAAGTTCAGATGAAGGGTGAAAATGGACAACTTGCACAAGATAAGGAAGTACCAGATATTATTAATAAGTATTTTTCCACTATTGGTCGAAAGTTAGAGAAAAACATAAAGGCAGTAAGCGAAAACGAAATAGATATAGAAGTCAGTGATCTCAGAAAGGAAACACTGTATCACGATTATATAAAGGCAGCGAATAATGACTGTGATGATATGGGACCAAAATTCACATTTGAGCCAGTTGTAGAAAATGAAGTTTTACACTGCATCAAAAAAATAGGAAACACCAAAGCGTCAGGTATACCATATCTCTCTACTAAAGTCCTAAAACCAATACTCAGGAAATTGGGAACGCAGTTTACATATTTAATCAATTTATCATTAGACACTGGAATTGTACCTACTGCTTTTAAGAGTGCATTAGTTACACCCCTCTATAAGGACGGGAGTAAACTAGAACCAGGGAATTATCGTCCCATATCAGTAATAAGCCTGCCAGCAAAAATTATGGAAAAATGTGTACAGAAGCAACTTTACAATTATATGGAGGAGAACAGTTTATTGTATGAAAATCAATACGGTTTCAGACAAAATTTATCTTTAACAGATGCCCACTATAAACTTTTTACAGATGTGTATAACAACCTAAATAATAGGCAATCGTCGTTATTGGCTTTTTTAGATTTTAAAAAAGCCTTTGACACGGTGAACCATAGCAGGCTATATATAAAATTAGGGCAAATAGGACTTGATGAATACGCTTTGAATTGGTTCAAAGATTATTTATCAAATCGAAGCCAAGCGGTAGTTGTAAATAATAGCACCTCCAAAAAAGAAAAAGTCACTTGTGGTGTTCCTCAAGGAACTGCCTTGGGGCCACTGTTGTTTCAAATTTACATAAACGACCTACAAAAGTGGATCAAATATTCAAGTGTAATCTTATTTGCAGACGATACCGTCTTATATAATTCAAATAGTGACACGAAAATATTGCAAAAAGAATTACAATTTGATCTTAATAGGGTGAATTTATGGTGCAGAGAAAATATGATATCTCTAAACATAAAAAAAAGTAAAGTCATGGAGGTAAATAGAAAGAAACCCTCTCAGAACGAACTACAGGATCCAGGTTTTTATATTGGAGATGTGGAGATTGAAAACACATCTAAATATAAATATTTGGGTGTCATAGTAGATGAAAATTTGAACTTCAAGCAACACATGATTAAACGTCTAGCGACTGCTAGAAATAAAATTTTCAGTCTTGCTAAGTTAAAACAAGCAGCTGGAAAGAGCACTCTATTGACAGTATATAAGGTTGCCATTAGACCATTATTAGAATTTGGGGATTTATTATACAGTGGTGGAAACAAATCTGAACTAAAAAAGTTGCAAGTAGCGCAAAATTCGGCTATAAGAATTATACATAATATGGAGAAGAGGTCAAATACTGACCAAGCTCATATTGACTTAGGTCTGGAAAAACTTGAGCACAGACGTGAGGCTCACCTCCTGGAAATGGGTTTTAAGGCAGCCCAAATAAACATAAATCTAGACAAAAGACCAATAAATCTTAGGTCACTTGCAAAAGGAAAAAAAATGAAAACAATAAGACCTCAAACTGAAAAAATAAAAAAGTCATTCATATATCAAATTCCAGAACTATGGAATAACTTGGCCCCTAAACATCAGCTATATAAAACCCTTGAAGTCTGGTCGAGAGACCAGACTTCGGAGGTGCCGGACGCATTTTGAGAGAGCTCCGCTCGCTCACTAATTCGCTGCTTATATCTCTGGAACGGACTTTCATACCATTATTACAAAGACATTACAGTACTGAGATTGAGCGAGAGAAGCTGAGTGAGTAATTTATATTGCAGAAAACTATCTGTTCAATGATTTATTTGTGATCTTATCCTGAAATACCCTAATATCGCCAGCGAAAATGGACGGGAAAGTTCAATTTCTATCCAACGATCAGCATGTGAGTGCATTCGCTAATCCTTTAATACCGACGCATCCAAACAATAGAGCCGCCCTGCTACGCCCGGTCGACCAAATCCCTGAAACTGATATTACCACGATTGCCGACTATGCTATTCAAGACAATAACCTGACTTTGGATTCTCTGAAAACCTCTCTCGAAATGTCGCATCGCAATAATGAATTATTGTTAAATAAGGTGGAAGATTTAGTTCTAAGTGAGAACAACTTAAAGGAAGAAATGATTTCCATGAGACAACAGCTTGAACTTATCGTTGAAGAAAATGTATGCCAAAAAGAGAAAATGCTTTCGTTAGAAACGGACTCTCGACGTTGCAACTTGATTATTGTAGGGCTCCCTTTTGCCAAAAGTGAAGACATCTATAAAAAGGTTCACAAATTGTTTCTGCACTTAGACTCGCTGGCTAAACTTGAATCAATATTGTATGCCCGACGATTAGGGAAATTTCAACTAGGATCGAGGCAAGTACTCGTGAAGCTAGTTAACGAAGCCGTCAGAAATCTCATTTATGATAAGCGATCAACCCTCAAAGATAACCCTGCATATCCTAAAGTATTTATCAATCCTGACCTCCCCGACGAGATACAGGAGCGGAAGGCTAAACTGAGAGCTATTCAATACCATATTTCTAATTTAGAGGGAAGGAAAGCAGGAAAGATTGTTCGTGATTCCATTCAAATTGACGGTATCTGGTACAGGCACAATGAATTGGAGCTCCTGGACGAAGGTTGCAAGTTAAGTGATGCTAAAACGAAAAGAAACGATAAAGGAATCTTCTTCCAATCAGAGCATTCTCCCCTGAGCAACTTTCATCCCTCCCCCATTAAAATTGACGAATTAGTTTTCAATACGGCCGAACAGGCATACCACTTCGCTCGAGCGAATTTACTTGGTGACAGAGAAGTAGCCACACGTATATACCGCGAAAAAGACCCAAGGAAAATCAAAAAAATCGCCACTGAAATTGAATCCACACCTGCTTGGAATAAGATGAAATTATCAGTAATGAGAGCAGTTATCGAAGAGAAATTCTCCCAGAACCAGCACCTGGCCGAGTACTTATGTAAAACCGGTACAGCACCGATCCATGAGGCAACGAGTGATAGATATTGGGCTATTGGGTGCGGAATGAATTCTGAATATCTTGGAGCAGATAGCTATATTGGCGACAATATGATGGGCCAAATATTGGAGGATGTTAGGTCTAGTTATAATGATGGATACATTACTGAGCAAGAACGATTAGACCGAAAATTCAAAGGACATGGAGGTGAAGATCCCAAACCATCTAACAGCGGGTCCCCTAAAAAAGATAGGAGAAGGAAGAATCCAAAGGATAATGAAGGATGGAAAGCTGACAGGGCAATAGGAGGAGCGTTTCATCAACATAACAATTGGTCCACCACCCATCAATTGGAAATGGATGATATTGACATACCTAGCCACTCAATGAGCCAGCCAATGCCTTTGTCTGATTCGCTGAACACCCTACCAGTACTTGTTCCAGGTGGCAAAATACGACCTAATATGCCTCCCCCGTCCTCACCCCCAGATCTAGCCCAGGCCAGGACCACAACAGGATCGGTGAGCATACAGCAAACATCCTATTCTGAGAGACTTGCCCCCGCATATCTGAGACCTCGTCCCTCCTCTAAGACCAGATCAGATTCATCCTCAGAACAATCCGATCAGCTGGATAAAACCAAGCAATCGTCAAATCGTGGTGGTAGACCCAAGAAACCGACCCAGCAGGTAAATGATCAGAAAAATATTATCCAACCTAACCCTGAATGCTCTATAGTGCCCAATAGTAATCCATCGTTGCAATCGCTATGCCATATATCATCAGTCGGTTTATGTGCTGAACATTAGAAGTAATCCTTTTTCATACTACCGCAATATACCTTATTACAGGCAGCATGATTCGATCCTCTACAATAATCGTGGCCGATTCAAGAGGGCGTAATTTGCAGCAATACATACGATCACCCGACATCACAGTATTCGCTTATCCGGGGGCTGGAATTGACCGATTGACAGAAGAACTGAAGCAGAAAATCCATATCTATCGCCCTACCAACGCTATATTAATAGGAGGGATCTGTGATTTCTGTGTCAAGAACAAAGCGACCAAAGAAATCACCTTGGCATCAACCCACGAGGGCAACTTAGTGAGATTAATGGCAGCAGCTTATGAATCTTCCCTCGAACAGATGAGTACCGAACAGCAATTCTGTAACATCGCACTAGGAGGTCTAGTGGGAGTTGAACTTAATAAGGCTAACAACAGATCTAATTTCTCACCATACCAAAGAATGATTTCTAATGCTATCCTGACAATTAACCAAGATATACGAATGCTCAATTTTAAGAGAAATATTAATCATCCCCACTTAATTACCAAGGTGCACAAATTCGAAAAACATAAGCCCAGACACACCTACAAGCGCTTACCCGATGGCATCCACTTTGATAACATCGTCCTGGAAAATTGGGCTAAGCAGATCGAGCTATTTCACGCAACTCCTCGTCTAGATTCATAAATATTAAAGACAATCAATCACTGGTACTTTGAAAATATGTAGTTTAAATGATCTCTACAGCTCAATATGCACACCTTTTCCCAGCCAATTTAATATCTCTTTTACGATATATGGTCAACTATCATTGCCTAGAAGAAATCAGAAAGGGAGACGATGATAATCATCACTTTCCAATCTGATTGACTTGATTATATAACTATATATTGTTGTATATTGTATTAGTGACCTGCATTCCTTGATGATGATTATATTTTCAATATTTTGTAATCACCCATTGAACCATGTCTAATCCTGATTGAAATGTACTCTAACCCTAAGTTGCTTCCCCTGTTGTTCTTCTGAGAATGGATATAGCACAGCTGACGACGATAATCATCACCGCTAACCTATGCCCACCTCTCTGACTGTTGGACGTCCAAATCCATGGACTGTAAGGTATTGTGCGTATATATATGTAAAGTACTATCATAACTGGGCAATCCCCTTATGTTCCTCTGATGCCCATTTCCTCACTGTTGATCGCTATAACCCCTGGACTGTAAGGTATTACGTGTATACATTTGTAATGTACTATCATAATTGGGCAATTCTCTTATGTTCCTTCCATCAAAGCACACCAGGGGAGGCCTCAGCACGGAATGACGACGATTATCATCGCTTCCAACCTGAACCCTCCCTCTGGACGCTTATTCTCCTCGTGGTACCGATTGCATGTATAGGCTCCCAATGGTAACCTGGCATTGACTGTATCTAGGAATTTACTTACATATTATGATACGTGTGGTAAGTCCAAACTCTCCTTTATATCTTATTAATTAGTCTCTCTGTATGCACAGCTAATGATATTTGAATGGAAGAATTCTGTACTCAGACAGGACGAGGATAATCCTCGTCTGTATGCATGTATGTATGTACGACTTGATATACTGATCCACGCTCTCATGTACCCAGATCTATTTTTACACTGATTCGTACTATACTGACGCACATATATGAGTCCCAATACATTTGAGGCGCACTTGACGAATTGGGAGGAATTAGCACATAAAAGAGGTATAAAGATCGCACACCTAAATATTAGATCATTAATCCCCAAACTCGACCAGGTAAAGAATGATATCCTTAATGCAAACGTTGATATCATGTGTTTTACGGAAACCTGGATAAGAAATGACGCCTGCTTACCCTTATTGCAACATCAGAACTATAACTTAGTAAACCTAAACAGGGCCAACACTAACAAGCATGGTGGTGGAGTGTGCATCTATATTAGGGATTCATACCACTATGAGGTCGATAACATCCTTACAACTAGTAACGACGATATTGAATTATTGTGTCTTACGATAACAAAGGACTTTATGAAACCCATTCATCTGGGCCTAGTCTATAGACCTCCACACTCAAATGTCAACTCATGTATAGATAAGCTCTATGAGTTGGTTGAAAAATTTGAAAATTTAAGGCATCCTGGATCTCTTATCATCCTAGGCGATTTCAATATTGATTTACTAGACCAAGCAAATCCTAAATTCAAAACAATCCATGATTTTGCAAAGATTTCTGACCTTACCCTCAAAATGAAATTTATAACGCGATACGGTCTACACAAGGATAGTATATTGGACTACTTTCTATTCAAAAGTAATAAATCTGCCACTTTAGGCACTATCAACTACAACATTTCTGACCACCAAGCCATTTACTTAATTCTCAGACACCAGAAAACAATAAAAAATCCTGGTAACAAAAAACGAATACGAATAATGAAAAATTATAATATAGATCGACTAACAATTGCGCTCAGAGATATTGATTGGGATCACTTCTATAATATAAAAGATGTGAATAAGGCCTGGGATCATTTATATTCGGTATTACTTGACACAATTAATGGTATTGCTCCTTGGAAAGATGTCTATTTCCACAGTTCAAAACCAGAATGGTACTCTAGAGACATCACAGATGCATGTAAAATACGTGACGATATGTATAAAACTGCCAATCTTACAAAGGACCCAAACGATGTTAATGCAGCCAGAAACCAACGGAATCTCGTTAACAGCCTTCTTAGAAGAGCCAAGACCCAATATTATACTACCATTCTCAGTAACAATTCAAATAATAGTAAGAAACTCTGGAGAACCTTAGACGAAATTTCATCCAAAAAAGGGAAAGATATTTTGAACATTAGGGATAATAATAATATCAAATTAAGCACTTCAGACTCAGCAAATTACCTAAATAAATACTATTGTTCCATTGGAGAGGAAATCCAGAAAAAAATTCCAGACATTGCCCCTGATTTACACGAAGAGATAATTACTGAGAACTGTAATAAATTCCATGTCATGTCCCCCGAAACCTTATCAAACCTTATTTCTGAAATTGACACGACGAAGGCTTCTGGCTGCATAGAGTTGAATTCCAAGATGTACAAAGATTTATTCACCATTGTTGATCAACAATTGTTGCATGTTTTTAATATGTCCATTGAGCAAGGTATATTCCCAGCAGCATGGAAAGTAGCCATTGTTAAACCTATACCCAAAACCAATAATGCTTTCCTGCCTAAAGATACCAGACCGATAGCCCTTACCCATATAGCCGGAAAAATGCTTGAAAAGTTTATCTCTTCACAGATCTGGAGTCACCTCAATACTAATAACATTATCTCGGACCACCAATATGGATTCAGAAAAAACAGGAGTACCCATGAGGCGCTCTATGAGCTGATTAGTCACATTAATGAAAATAACAATAGCAAAATTTATACAATAGCCACATTCATTGATTTCAGTAAGGCGTTCGATAGTGTAAACCATATTATAATTAAAGAAAAACTTAGCAAAATTGGTCTGAAAAACAAAGCCCTAGCATGGTTATCCTCTTATCTTGCCAACAGATCACAATCTGTTAGACTTGGTGAGCATTACTCTGATCTGAATCATATAAGCTGTGGCGTCCCCCAAGGGTCCATATTGGGACCGATCATCTATTTAATCTTTTCTAACGATATTAATAAGCTTAATCTATCCTCTAGGTATATACTATACGCCGACGATACGGTGCTCTATGCTGCTGGGGATAACCTAGATGATTTAATTAGTAAAATGAACCTTGACTTAATGATATTCCAAGACTGGTCTGTAAAAAACAAAATACTTATAAATACTGCTAAAACAAAGTCCATGTTATTTGGAGAGAGGAAGACGGAATCCAACAAGATTATTCTAAAGGTAAATAATGTAGATATAGAGCAAGTTAGTAATTACAGTTATCTAGGTATTAACATTGACAGCCAATTGAACTTTAATGAACAAAGTAATATTCTGACGAAGTCCTTGCAATTTAGAATATATCAATTAGCCCTCATTCGAAGAAATCTCACAAAGAAGAGTGCAATATTACTAGTCAAGGCCAATATTCTCTCCATTATCGACTATAGCGCACCATTTATCAGTGGATGCAGCAAAAAAATTCTCACCTCTATCCAAACCTTGCAAAATAAGGCTTTGAAAATAGCTATTGGTTGTCAACCTAGAACCTCAACTGATTATATCCACAGTATTACGAAAACAATGAAGTTAGATAAAAGGATAGACTTCCTTCTCTCCAAAATGGCTTTTACGAAAATATGTAAACTAAGTCATCTCAATTTCCAACAAGAAAATAGGCCTACCCGACTTCACGATGCCCCAGTCCTTAATCTATTTACCCCTAGGCGGGAACTTGATAGGGTATCTCTATACTATCGCGTTGCCTTCACTTGGAACAATCTCCCGGTTGAATTGCGTAACATTCAAGATAACTTAATGTTTAAGAATCATATCAAACGCTTCCATCTTAATCAGTGATGAGTAGTTAAGTTACTCAGCTCTCTCTTGCTCCACTCTCACCTCCAATATTATTATATTTAAGGGAATAGAATCTCAAAACTCATTATCATCATTTCTCACATCATAAAATTCCGCTCTATGATATTCAGTAAATTTAAATCTTTATATCCGATATCATGATGTATATACAATGAAGATTTCACCGTTTTTGCCAATATCGTTAAGGCTATTTGCATTATTATATAGTATGGGAGCAGAAGGTTCCGAAGAACGCTTGGTCTGACAAGCGAAGTGTCCTATTCTGCCATGTTTCCGTATGTTTATGAAAATAAAAACGTTTTAAAAAAAAAAAAAAAAACATTTCTAAAGAGTAAATATAGTCCAACAAAGGATAATATAAATAGTAACGTCAACGACGTGCTATAAGAAACGATATAATTGACAACATTTAGTTGTTACATATACTTGTCCTTATTAAAGAAAGGACAAGAAAAGTACTCCAGTACTCCAGTCACAAAAATTGTAAACCAGTATAGGTTAGAATCCGTCCAAACTGTATATATGAAAATTGTTGTTGTTATAACATGATATGTATTTCATTGATGTCTAAACACTGTGTAAATCAAAAATGCAGGCATGTCGACTATTAATTGTTATATGATGTAGAATTTCCGTCAAATCTTGTATAAGTATTATTAACATAACACATCTGAATCAAACACCTGTCAAACATTAACAATTAAAACTTTCCACTAAATATAATATTGTCAAAATATATTGTAAACTTATGTACAACTGCATATATATATCAGATAGTCGTTAAATTTTCCACAAATGTATAACAGTAAATCTAAAACAATGTAGTAGTCTAAATTATCAGGAAATCTGGGAAGATCAACATACCAAATAGTGTGTGATGACAGATTACATATTGTATATTATCTATTATATACCTTCCCTTTTTCTCCTTTATGTAACTGTACCATTGATGATGAGAAATAAAAATTCTATAATAATAATAATTTATTGGGGCTTGAGTGTTTGTTTGCCAACTAAGCTGCCTTTGGCTAGGAAATTACTCCCAAAATTGTTGTACAGTCATCACGGTCGAATACAAATCTAAACAGAACCGATAGTTTGTATCATGTTGTCAAGGTAACTTAATAGAAATCGTCAATTTGGCCAACTGTAATCCCATCCAATATTAACCTTCTCCATTAAATCTCAACCAGAATTGATACGTTATTACTGTACACAAACGATGTGTCAGGTTTAGCACAAGCCATTGTTCTGGGAGGATTTGTACCAAGTGCCATTGCCACCACCCCACTGCAAGGCTAGTTACACCAACTGACACCAGCACCGCCACCTTTTTCTCCCAATGCAGCGCTGAGGCTGAACACAACCGTGACACTAAACAAATGCCTATATGTATGCGATACAATGGTGTTGAAGTAGGCTTTAAAAGTATAGTTAAGGACTATATAATAGTGTGGGGTATTTTAGAGGCATTTGTTGTGGGGAAAACAATAATAGCTACTACTTCAGTATTATACAAAAAGACGATGGTAGATGCATATGAATATCTTCAGCTGCAGCATAAGCAAACAATTATGGGATTTGCATAGCCGCAATCGATGGACTATGTACAGTCAAACATACATAGAAAACATGCCACGTTCAGTATTGAAGTATCTATTGATACTTTATTATCAATATCCATGTAAACATATTTCCTAGACACAAGCTCCCACCATTCATTCGGTTTTCATGGATGATACAAGCTGTGATATTATTGAAGTCATTCTTGCATTTTTCGATAAAAATGGTGCCAAGTATTTGTATATCAGCTTTGCACAAAATCCACCCAGCATGCTGCACTGCAGTGGATATAGACAGTGAGACCTGCAAATCCAATATTCAGCAATAATATCCGATGCAGCTGTTGATGCAGGCAAAGAGATAATGGTTCAATTGAACTTCCTACCTTCATCAAACCATTGACGTCAAGGTGCAAGAGCCTTCACAAAGCAGCATGCATCTGGTTTTCATAGATCATTGATAAACGCTATGATATTGGTGAAAACATTTTTGTAATGTTTTATAAAAAATGTTGCCAAATATTTGTATGTCAGATTTGCACATAATCCATCCCAGCATTCAGCAATGATGTCCAAAGCAGGCGTTGATGCAGGCAAAAAGATTATGGATCAATTGAACTCCCTACCTTCATCAAATGAGCCATCCCAAAGCACCTATGCAAAATTGCCAGTGTTATATGAAGATAATCCTGTCTGTATACTGGGTATTTATAGAAACTATTGTAGAAACTAAAGAAGAGGTAGAGAAGAAGTGTAAAAGCTGAGATCCCTGGATCTAGAATGAAGGTGTTTTTGCCGTTTGGTATTACAGTTGGTATTGATGTGGCTACTGCTGAGTGGATGAATACTTGTAATATGTATGAGTGTGCTACCTGTTTATCATGCTACCATAATTACTGCTAGGAAATCCTGGTTGTTACTAGGCTGAATATGAGCATGTTGCTAATTTAGAATCACTCCCCCGTCCTCGCTCCCCCCTCCCCCTGAAAACTGTGACGTATACTACAAGTTTGATAACGTTTAAGGACAATGCAACTGCCTAGCTTGCCAGTTTGTTTACGCCAGATTCAAAAGTATTGCACTAAGTATTTTCATGAAAAACTGGCATTTTTTTTTAAAAGTTTAACTGTTGGGTCATAACCATTGACATACAGGGACAAAAGTATAATAGAAAATGCTAAGCTGACATCTCCATTTCGAATGGTCATGGCTGTCAGTCCAGGCGGACCTATCATGTTCAGGGGCCTCAAGGACCTAAAGTATTTCTGAGACCACCAATTTTCTTGTTTTGTTTTAAAAAATATATCCTTTAAACTATATCATATTAAAATAATGAGCCAATTGTCACTACAACACATGACGAAAAATGGGAATGTGTTTTTCCATAGGCCGACATGGTTAGTTGTTTATTTTCAAACTGAAATAGCATAAAATGAAATTTGGAAATCCCCTTAAAGAATAATTTGATATTTGTATTCTGCATTATAAGGAGTAGGATTTGATCAATGGTGTGTCAGAAACGGTCTGTGTGAGAATTAATCGCCCCCCCCCCCCGATATTAGAACTTGAAAAAGTAACCAGTTTTGAGCTATTCACACTATTCTCCAGTGGCCAACTCTATGCTTTATGAGAGCAGATGTATCACCCAGTCGCCAAACCTTTCATATTTCATTACTACATGGATATTTATTCATTTGTTATTCTCATTTAGTTGATATAGGCATTACTATGTTAGAAATGATATTACTGAGACGCCGTTTCAAAGCCATTTATGTAAAATAATATCTCATTCCTTCATTGTGCTTATTTCATGTGCATTTACCTGGAATGAATGGGCCCCTACCGGTCTATTCTCCTTCTTTATGATAGCTCTATATGTAATCATATATTTTTCTATTATTATATGTATCGATTTTTCAATAACTACTCTGATGTTTTTCCGTATCAGTTGTTTCTCTTTGCTTTTCTCTTTGACATTGATTATCAAAATGTTCGTTTTAATATAATTCTATTCCATATGTGCATTCCCACCTAACTAGAGGAATGAAATGTTGAAAAAGTGAAATAATATTATTGTTGTTATTGTTGAAATCAAGTAAATTTATATAATATACATACTATTGCATTAAGATTGACCAATAACTGAATAACATGAAAATAGTACTAAAAGTGCCACTTTAGACTAGCACTGAGTGTTTGGTAATAGATTTAGCAGGGATGACACATCTTTTATCTATTGATTTTATCATCAACAGCCAACAATCCTCATGGAATTGATGCAAATTATTGTTTGTTCCCCCTGAATATGTACAATACAATGTGTACCTTTGTAAAATATTTGTACCATAATCTGTACTGCTGCACATGGTATTATTACCATGTTCACATTATACATGATTTATACGTGGCTTCCATGGATGAGATGCCAAGCAGAAATATGAGCCCATTTTCCTATTATATTTTGTAGGGAAATAAACACTTTTATGAAATGAAATTTACCCACAATTCGCAACAAATTTGACATTTAAATAGATAAACCATTGTCATATATATACACTGCTGGATTCATACAAAAATAAGGAGTCAAAATATTTTGCCAAAACTTTGTCTTGAGAAAGTTGGTTATGTGAAAAAAATCAAAACGAACCATCAAAGTTTACTATTGAATCCTTGGGGAAAATGGATATTTTCTGCTTAGCAACAGACAACGTTCTGTCATGGCATGCAAGCGTGTATTGTCTATGTTTACATGTATCATAATGTAAACAACATTCCTCATCGGAGGGACTTGCTGTAAAATATAGGGTCATAAAATAAATACTGTCCCCCGCAATAAGGTAATTAGCCCATGTAACAAAGTTAGTCTTCCAAATAAATCCCTTAGCCCTGACGGGCCTTGGGGTTTACTTTCAAACAAAGGCCGAAGACACCAAATCGAGGGAATTAATCACTTTAATAGCTGATTTTTGGATTCAATACTACTGTTTAAACACATAATAACAAATATTAGACCCTTAAACAATGTTTTAGATGTACTTACAGCATGAAGAACTGCAATAATTTAGCTCCTCCACTTGAATCCATGGGTTACTTTTTTACTTCTTTAATACATGGAAAGGACCAAGTCAAAACGCCGCCTTTATATTGTCCAAATGAGCATGTTTCACACATTTCAAACCATCACATTCTAATATTGAGTTTATTTTATCTCTGTCAAACCAATATCACATACGTACACATAATTATAACTTCAGAATGTTGGTAATGTCAGCCGCACTCTCCGTTCCATAAACAAACAAAGCTTCCACTTTTTGCATGCCACCAACAAAGCCTGGACACTAGCGCCCAGAAATCTGATGGTACGGCCCACACTACAAGTAGCTCACGCTGCTTGGGTATTACAGCCCAAAGGCCCAAGTGTCCGGTAAGTTGTATGGTATAGAATTTCATGAATGGGAATGGAACGATACTAAATAAAAAGACAACATCAAAGTTCAACTAACCCTACTAGCCCCACTCCCTCTCTCTGTCAATTCTTTATCTCCCTCTCCCTCTCTCTCTCCTTCTGCCTCTCTCTCTCTCTTTCTCTCAGAGAAAGGATGAACCCATCCACACATTACTCCTCAATGAATTTATGAATTACGATATAAAATACGATTGTATATATTTGCATACAGGATCATTGTAAAAAGAATTGAAATTTCCTATAATATATACAGTATATATTTGTAAAGGATGTCAGCCTAGGTCGAGGCTATGTTTTGACAATTAAGTGTGCCCCAAATGAATTGTTTGTTCTCCATGTACCATGTCTCCATTGTTTAACAAAGAATAAATGGTGATATAACCATTTTTGTCAGTCAATATCACATTTAGAGCGTTAAATATACGTCACCAACTACTCACTACGACGATTAGACTAGAATTTAAACAGTCTGTAATATCATTCATCTCATTTTTCCATTATTAATATCATCTCATCACCTTCATAAACATCATTATTTCATGTGGTGTGATTAAAGTAACTGAATTTATAGGTCTGTACACTGAATAGTATACTCACTTAGGAAACAAATAATTGTACTATATCTTAAGCTGGGAGAAATTGTGATGCCCTACTTTAGAATGTACTAAATAGATTACATGGCTCTTATGAAGTGATGCTATGCCGTGCTTTTGCATATCATAGAGGCGTAGCCTCTTGTGATCAATCAAATTGGTCGGTGCACTGGCCAGTTACCGCATTAATTCAAAGAATCAGTCATATCACCCACCCTTACACTTTCCCCTCCCGTCCCCCATTAGTTGCTCATCAACAAGCTATCAAGAAAGCGTGCGCCGGCAAGACAACCAATCTTGTATAGCTTGGAAGTGAAGGCCTATTGTCCGTGATTTCAGTGGTCTCATTGCCGTCGTACTGTAGCAGGTGGAAAGTCACTGACCGTGTGCTTGTGTACCAGGCGGCAATGTCTGTATTGGGTGCAATGAAGGACAGGTGTAAAATAACCTTGTCAAGATACCAATTTGAATTTGTTTTTTTATGCAGTCATGAGTCATAACATGCAGTCATGTTATCACACCCAAGATGGGTGAGACTATATTTCTGACACCATTTAGACTGGGAATATGAACATGTATAGCAAAGTCAACTTTTGGGGGAAAGCATGAGTTCAAAGAAAATGTACGCGTATTTGAAGCTATTGGGGTTTTGGTAATAATATTATAACTGTATTTTATTCATAATGACCCAAAACAGAGAATGAGGTCTTTTTGATGGAACTTATGTCAGAATATGGTAATTTGAGTCAAGATGTTATTTGTACTAATTTTCAAATCACATTTTAAATGAAACAGGCAACACTTGAAAATATACAGGGTGGACAAAGTGTATTTAGAGTAAAACTTTTCAGATATCTTTGCCATAGAGAAAATGAAAAAATCATTGTTAACTTCTGCATTGCAACAGCATCAGTTTCCGCCAAGGCCCATTTAATGAATCAATATATTTTAAAAAAATGAACCAATAAATTCATGATGACATGAAAGATTTTATTATTAGTAATCATTCTTTTCATTATTGCCTATCATTATTGACATTATTTGCTATATTCCTAATGGAGTCATCATAATTGTAAACATGTAATATTCAACCCCAAGATTTAACTAAGGTTCATCTAGAGATGCCTCTTTGCTGCATACAGGTACTCTATGGTACAGATCTCAACTTCACAGGGCTGCAAACAGGTCTTCTACACTTGAGATATCCATGTGGTTCTTTATCAGCTTCATACTCCACTTAATCAGTAGCACCCTATCCATGTCTGTTACTGGCAGTATTGATATACTCTTGTCGGTAATTGCGCTGAAATTTAAACCCAAGTTTCTGACCATTAAATGTGATTTGTTTCAAAGATTACAGTCCATAAACATCAGGTGACTTTACAATAACAACTTACAAGAAAATGCCTGCCGCCCCACATATGAGAGCTAATTTCTGTATCAACTCCTGCTTTTTATTCTCCTCCTCATAGTCTTCCTGTTCATCTAGGTAGGCTTCCACTGTTTATAATAAGGCATTAATAAAACAAACGTTATAAATAAATTGGTACATATGTGGACATAACAATGTAGTAAGAATGGTACAAATTCTATAAGTAGTAAGAATATTTCTTGAAGGGCTGACATACATACAGGGATGCTTAGCTGCCCGTCTAGCCTGGGTGAGGGCGTCACTTATTCCTGGCTTCCCTGCTGCCTTGTATGCCCATATCACATATGTTTTTGTTTTAAATATGTTTGTTCAGCAATAGACATTATGTAAAGTGTACACTATTCACAGTTCTAGCTGATGGAAAAGGTTAATTATATAGATTCAATACAGCAAGTAAAATAGGTACAATTAATGATAAAGAAAAGAATTTTATCGTTAGAAAGACATAATAGCAAGATATAATAAAATAGATAGCGAGATTAAGAACCATCACCTGGGTATGAACAACAACGTACTACTGACCAAGGAGATTCACCATGTTCACTGAAGGTTAACATACACAGACAAGGTATCTGAAGTTCAGATCAGACTGGAATAATAAATCAACAACCGGAATGATTAAATCAAATTCTCAGGCTCTGGTATTTTCCACACATTTAAGGTATTACAAAAGGCATTTGCACATATTTTCTTAACCTCTCTTTTAAAAAACCAGTCATCGTCAGTTGTTTTCAGAATAATCGGTAGAGAGTTCCAGTATGTTATAATACGTCCAAAAAGGCTCTTCCGGATTTTCTCTTTTTTCCACTGTAAAGCAGGTAATCTAACATCCCTCATATGGTAACCATGATGGGGCATATATATATAAATAATTTTTCGTGTTGAAGCATACGTATTCTCCTACTGAATTCTTCAATAGAGTTGGAATTACCCCAGGCATATTCGCTGAAATCTCTTTCCATGCAAAATATGTCAGATTTTACTTTCCTTATGAAAGTTGCAAAACCATTTTCTACTAAATCAATCTTCTTATTCAGGTCTTTGCTTTCAATAGATAATTCATTTTCTTCTGCTACCTCTAGTGCATTATCTATGGTAATTCCTATCATCTTCACCGAGTCTAGCAAATTTTCGACCGAAATACAATCCTCCGCTGAGTCGCCTTCTTCATGGACGTCCTCATAGACGTCCCCATAGACGTCCCCATGGCCGTTATTCCCGGTCGTCAGCTGCGGTGAATTTTCTTTTGCAGATTTTACTCCCAAAACAGCTGCCTTCAATCTTTCGAATATACCAGGAGATTCCATGGTTATATATGAAACTTTTTTGTGCTTTCGTAAAGATCCTGTCGATATTATTCCAGAAACAGGCTTTAAAATGAGTTCAGGCCCTTACAATTGCGTGCTCAGGCATTTCGAACTTTGGTTATCAGGGGCCATCCACAAATGACGTCATGCCCTAGGGGGGGAGGGGGGGTTGAGTTTTTATGACAAGGTATGACAATGGGGGGAGGGGGGGTCACCTCATGTATGACATCATGTTTTTATATTTTTGATAAAAAGACTACCATAACGGGGAAACTTGTGCTCTAAGTAAAATTCATTTGAGATACACCTTAGAATAACAGGCTACTGGACATGCTTCTCTGGCCTCTATATCTAGATATATCCAGATCATTCTAGTTTAACCATTAACCATGTACTCAGGGTTCTGAACCCCTCATGGAAACTAGTTTATTATATATGAATACATTTTAAACTAATCGATGCAGCTTAGATAGACCTTTCATGGGACATATACTTTTATATAGCTAAAACACAAAATGGCCACCCTATGGGCAGAAATCCACCCACATAACCCACTTTTATGCAGAGGAAAAAATAATTTTGTCAAATAGGGTTTACTCAGCATTGTACAAAACATCAAATTATTATAACATGTGTCTGAAATAATGCTCCTATCTATTGGCTATAAATATTGCTAATTTCTTTTAATTCATTTTTTCTCATGGGAAATTTTAACATTGCCATCCCGATGCACTTTTAAAGGGTTCAGCTAGGGATAAAAAATAATTATCTAGTGAGATTTTATTTCTGATATGTAATCTCAAACAACTTTATTCTGAATACAAACATTGAATAATTGCATATCAGAAAAACTGTTTCAATGAGATCTGAATCATTAAAAAAAGGTCATGTTGGGGAAGTTTAAACATTGCCAACCTAACGACATTCATTTTAAAATTGTGTCTACACAATTATTGATTATCAAATGAAACTTTGTCAATTTAAAGCATCTAATAAGATGCTCATGTCATAGAATTTTTAATTTCAACCTAACATTTTTTCTGTTATTTTTGGACTGATTTAAGCTGGGGTTGGCCCGGATGCACTAATGGGCTGGCAACATAAAACATCCGAAGAGAACAATTTCAGTTGAGATAATGAAATTGGATATGAGAATAATGTATTTTTGCTACAAGAATACCAAAATATTGATTTTGAGAAATCAAGAATATTTGACAAGGATTAGAACAAGGCCATGCCCTTAAACTTTGGGTGTCAAAGAGTTAAGATGATTTTCAAATAAAGTGCCTTGAAATAGAAAAATTCAAAATAAAATCAATTTTGATCTTATTCTATAGCTTGAAACGTTAGCTCAATGATACGATAATAAACAAAAATATTGAAATTTAAAGAATAACCCTCATTACCTCTACAATATTTCTATCCAAAAGCATTGGGGTGGCAACGTTAGAAAATGCAGTTTTTAAAATTAGTGTGCCCAATTTTTGTTATGAACCCTTCATTATATGTACAATGATATCTGTAAATGGCAAGTAGTTTCAATGCATTTAAAATTTTAGCCAAAAATACCCTCTGTGTACCCGATTTGTGAGAACTGACCATATATATTATGAAGAGAAGTGGTCATGGAACTGACCCCTGTGGGACTACACAGACTTGATCTTGTGTAAAAGCCTTTTATGTGATATGTTCCATTACTACATCCTAAACTATAGCCTCCATAACTGCGCACAATATGCAAATCAGGCTTAATGTGTTTGGGTATTATACCACTGCCAAACCTCTCTGCACATGTGCAACTCATTAGACCCACATCCATTGGCAGGCAGAAAACTAACCTTAACATAGTGGTTGATAATCTTGCCTTATTTGTTGGACACAAAGCAAAATTTATTGCTGGTATATGTTGGCAAAATTTGACACCTATAGTGAAAGTATCAGGGCCCTGGAAAAGTGCCTGCCTTGACTCTGAGCTAGGATTGAGGTCACCATAGTTGCCGTGGTACTAAATGAATTTGTAAAGTAGCCTATTCACATTCTGGGACTTCAGGGTTTTTTTAATACAGAGATTTCAATGTTGTGGATCATAGTTCTAATAATGGGGTCTGGATATTTAATTATGATGTTATACCTAATTAATGATAACCTTTTTTAAAAGGGGGAGTTGGGCTGGGGGGGGGGTGCTGCAAACATGACGTCATTTTTTATCAGTTTTAAGGGGGGGTCTGGCACAGTGTGACGAAACATGACATGGGGGGGAGGGGGGGTCAAAAATGGCCAAAAAAAGCATGACGTCATTTGTGGATGGCCCCTCAATGACATTATCAATGACATTATCACAGGTAGAGAATATTGTAAAAAAACGTTACAAACGCCTATAACATAGTGGAACAAGAGAGTACATTTGATGTACAGCTATATTCGATATTCTATGAATATTTCTTCTATTTGACCCAACATAGCAGAGCCTAAGGCAGTGGTTTTGCTGAACTTGCAGCCTCGCGATATCTCTGTCACATGCAAGATCAGTCAGTAGAGACCCAAACTCTATAACAGGCAGAATGTAAGTTTTGTAGATTAAAATGGACACATCAGCAGAAATAAAGTGCCTGATCCTAGATAACCTTTTAAATAGAATTTGGACCCTGGAACAGATATTATTAATATGGGGCGTTATGCTCAGTCCATTGTCTAGGAGGAATCCTAAGTATCTGAAATTCCTAACAATTTCGATCTGAAAACCATTGTAATATATTACATAATTTCTCAAATTGTTACGTCTTGTTCCAGAAAAAAACCTGCAATTTGGTCTTGGTTTGATTTATTGTCATTGTCAATCAATTTTTTGTTGTCCTGGCTCCAAACTTATTAACATCATTCTGTACATTGATCAGATCATTATCACTGTTAATCGCATGTAACAAAACACAGTCGTCGGCATACATTATTATCTTGCCAGCAAAATTCACAGAAGAGACATGATTTATATAAATAATAAACAAGAGTGGCCCTAAAATTGACCTTGAGCCACACCGGCATGTAGTTTGAGTCTATCAGAAATGCATTTATTCACACAAATTATTTGTTCCCTATCTACAGAATAAGATCGCAATAAAGAACATATTCTCAAACCAAAACCAGCTTTTTTCAATTTATACATTAAAATTTCAATATTTATAGAATTAAACGCTTTCGATAGATCAAAATAAGTAGCCGATGTGTCGATCCCATTGTCCTTATTTATTAGTACATATCTGACAAAATCTTAGACAGCAGTGTCAATACTCTTGCCTCCCCTAAAACCATGTTGTGAATCCGAAAGGATGTTCAAATTAGCCAAATGAATATTCATTTCATCTGACATACTTTTTTCGAAAATCTTACTAGTCACTGGTGCTATAGAGATAGGTCTTATATCATTTACATTCCTCGAGGTCTTTTTCTTAGGAATTAAAATACATAATGACAATTTCCACGATTGAGGAAACACACCTGTAGTTCTAATTTTGTTAAGCAAAGTCACAAAACCATCAATACAAGCTAAGAGAGCATATTTAACAAATGTCGTTGAAAGGTTCAACATTCTACTGGATTTCTTAACATCAATGGATTGAATGTCCCTCGTAATCACTTCATCCCATTCGAAGGTTGGTATTAGGAAGTCATTACCATTGTCATTATCAAATGCACTCACTGAAGATTTTGGCATGATTTCACAAAAGTATTTGTTATTGTAGTTAGCTGCCTCAACCCCACAAAGCTTATTTCCATCAACATCAACTATATAATCAATGCTTGTTAGACATGGACCAGTGATACCAAAGATATTTGAAATGTGCGACCAAAACTTTTTCTCATTTCTCTTAAATCTGTGACAGATGTCATTTAGAGCATCCCGTTTTAATTTAAGTAACATCTTCTGTACCTCTAAACGAAGTGATCTTGCTGTTGTAAAATCTTCCACATTATTAGTTTTCCTAGCTTTGCGGAAGGCCCTATTTTTCCTAGAAATTAGTTGTTTCAGCTCTCTATTGTATACTACCCTACCTTTCCTGATCTTAAAAGTTTGGATTGGGTATAACACATCCTGAACACGTAAAAACTCATTCACTAGGTTGTCACTAAGCAAACTCGGATCATCTAGATTCCAGAAGTCTTCCTCAAGTTCTCTAATACCATGTCAGAAATCTTGACCTCTTTTAAAGATGTCTCCAACATTAAGGGCCTTTCAATAATAAATTGGAATGAAAGGAGCCTTCAAAAGAATTTTGAAAATGTACAACTATGTCTAGAAGAGTCTAATATAAAGCTTGGAATCGTCTGCCTCACAGAGTCATGGCTGAACGATAATAATCATTCAAACTCATTTAAAATCGAAGTTTATGAATTTGTTAGACTCGACAGAAAACTAAAAAAGAGAGGTGGTGGTCTTTGCTTGTAAGTGAACACAAAATATGAACTTGATGCTGATAGATATTCTAGTCACTCGGTAAGTGACAAAGACATTGAGTTACTGATTGTAGAAGTGAAGGTTAGACACACCAAGCCCTATATTGTTGCACTGGTCTACAGACCTCCAGGGGGGATGACTGCTCCTTTCCTAGAAATACTAGAGGAAAAATTATCCTCTTTAAACAATAAACACCAGCTAATAGTAGCTGGCGACTTTAATATAAATCTATTAGAGTAAAAAACTCAGGCATCTGATCTGCAATCTTTAATGGATGAATTTAACCTGAATCAACAAATTAAAACACCAACTAGGACAATTGTTAGTTCAAAATCTATAATTGACCATATCTATACTTCTTCAGGGAACGTGCAGTCATCTGGTGTTGTCGAGAATTCTTCGTCAGATCACTTCCCTACCTACATTATTATCAAGAAAGCTAAAACAAAATATGAAAATGCTCAATATTATGCTAGAAATATGAAAGGGTTTGACCAACGTATTTTAAATGAAATCTTGACTGGGATAGCTTCTACCAAGTCAGGGACCCTGGAATTTGTTGGAACATAATACTTGAGAGAATAACTACGTATATGGATCGCATGTGCCCCATGAAATATTTTAACAATATCAGAAAAAAGCCTGAGTGGCTCACAGAAGAAATAACCACACTTATGAACGATAGGGATAACAAATTCAGTCTAGCTAAATTGAACAATGACAGAGACCTGCTGATCGAGACAAAAACAATTAGAAACAAAGTTAATAATTTATGTAGAAAAGGGAAAAATTCAGCCCTATCTGATAAATTAAATGACAATGTACATGATCCTCGTGCTCTGTGGGGTTCGATACAACTGATACTAAGTTTACTACCCACTTTACTGACTTTATACCACCAATTTAAGGTTAGGTTTAGGGTTACTTTGGGTATTGTTTAGTGTTAGCAGTCTGGGCAGTCCTGCAATCAGTGGGGAGGAGGGAGAGATTCCAAATTAGGACCATGCTCATATTCAGTCTTGTAACATCAACCATGATTTTATTGCAGTAATTATGGTAGCATGAGTAGGAACAGGTAGGACACTCATCTCATACATATTATTAGTATTCCTCCAATCTGGAGTAGCTGCATCACCAAACCATCCAACTGTAATACTAAACAACAAAAATGCCTTCATTCTAGATCCTGGGATCTCAGCTTTTACACTTCTTCTCTACCTCTTCTTTAGTTTCTACAATAATTTCTACAAATACCCAGTATACAGACAGGATTATCTTCATATAACACTGGCAATTTTGCATAGGTGCTTTGGGATGGCTCATTTGGTGAAGGTAGGGAGTTCAATTGATCCGTAATCTTTTTGCCTGCATCAACGGCTGCTTTGGACATCATTGCTGAATGCTGGGATGGATTATGTGCAAATCTGACATACTGATAGGTATGAAGACAAGAGAAGTCGTAGTTGATGATTCTGTAGTTTATTGTAGAATGAAGTGTAGTAAGGTATGCTTACTGAACATGGGTACATGTGAACTATATATACTGTTGCATGCAAGCAACGTTCTAGCAACGTTTAGAATGTTCTAGTTGGATCCAGGTCTATCATGTGGTAGATGATGGAATGATTCAGAAGGATCCTGATCATTGATGATGCAATGTACATGAAGGTTCTAGACCATGGTAGAAGTACCAGTCAACATAAGGTTGACATCATGTATATTAAAGAATTAATTAAACCGTTACCTTTATTATCATTATAATCATTAGTTATTCATAATCATAAATCATATTAATTAAGGTTATGCCTTGTTACATAATCATACAAGGCCGGATATGACATAATACCCCCCCCCCTCGAAAAATTCTTGCGATTCGAGGAGGTGGGACACCGAAAAGAATCTTTTTTTTTTTTTTTTAAAAACTACATATCTCTTCTTTTTTTTTAAAAAAACAGTCATTCATGATAATAGTAATACCTATCTCTAACTAACATAAAGTAACTTATCTATCTGATAACACACTTTTGGGGGAAAATCATTTGATTTTTCCTGAGCTTAATGCTCTGTCATATCCACTTTTGCCAACTAATTATAAGAAATACTAATTTATATTTATCACTTATAGTGACAGAAAATGAGTATTATAAGATTCACACATGCACAATATTCACTTAAACTACACAGTTGTGGATTACACTACTTGAAGTGGTAAAACTTCTTAAGAAATGTGTACTTATGTACAATTAATGATTTTGAGTAATGATTTTGAGTCATGTATAGCGTCATTAAAACTTATAACAGTTTTTAGATATAAAGTGTTCATTTGTAAACTTGTGTCGATGATCTTGAGTATTTGAGATTAATTCTCTTCACATATATTTGTTTGATCTTAATACATTGGATATCTTGATGGTTTAATAGTTGCGATTATCCTTCCATTGTTCACAATGTCTTTGCATCTGCTCACATTAAAATTCTTTGTGAAGTTTGATAACGAATGATGATAATGTCTCTTTTGGTAAATCATTAATGTCTGTTATTTACACTAAAAATTGTTTGTTCAATGCTGCTGCTTCTTCTGGTCACTTGGTGGACCTTAGTTTGGTTTCTATTAACGGTCTTCATTGTTCATATTTCATTTGTTTGTGTCCTCTTAGTGAAATAGGTGTTATGTTATTTGGAGCTATGGAAGGGTGGTTGTCTTATTATGCGTCTTCTTTCTATGGGTTGTTGTTGGATCATTGATGCTTGTTGTCTTGATGATGACATCTTAGCGAGGTTGTATCGTGTTGCCTTGTCTGATGTTTCTACTGATCGATTGGAGGTGATCTGGTCTGCTAATCATTCCTTTTGGCAATAGTTGGAATGATGTTGGTTTCCTTGAGACTACATTGTTTTTGCTATAATGAGTCTTGGTAACAGGTTATTCAACAATGCAAGATTTCAGACTAGACTAGTGAATACAAGTTTCAATTGACAATGGGCAAATGAGGATTGAATAAATTGTTAAAAATGCGTAATATTAGTTGACATGCTTGATACAATGAACTGTATCTCATGTAAGCTACATGAACATAGTGAAAAAGACATACCAAACAAACAAAGGATGTCACAATATTAGTGAATGAACTGATATAGGGAATAGTTAGAATATTTAGCGATTATTATAGACAAATGTCTGTCTATAGAAAATGTATAAGATTGCGTGTTAGGTTCTTCAGATATGATGAAATGAAGGAAGTTTCTGAATAATAATATAAGTTTGTTAATAAGTAAAACAATATATTGATACTATGCTAACTGAATGCTTCAAAAAAAATAAATCGAGTAAAGACAATTTGATATGCAAATAAGATCTGCTCTATGAACTGAAGGTAAAAATGAAAAATTGGAATAAAGCACACATATTTGCTTTTCGTAGGAATACAACAAATGCAGAGTTGATAAGATAAGCATAGATATTTTCCCTTTAGATGAGACCTGAGGTCATCAGTTTATTAACTAATATGAGATGTATATGTAATATGTAAATGTATATGAACACTTGGAAAATGCTAGCATTAGTGTTAGATTTTGTGATTTGTTGATTTTGATGTTGATGTCTAAAGGTAATACATTTTTCTTTGTCTACCAGAAAATCTGGGAGACGAATAGGATAGAGAATTAGATTTCCTTTTGATAATTGTCTCAACTAGCTTGAGTGAATCTATAGAGATTATGTCAATATGCAGAGATTATGCAGGATGAGAAAATCAATTGGGGTGTCAGGTAATGTTTGAAATAAGAACATACAAACTATCAGCACCTATCTATCATCTAGACAAGGTGGTGTTTTAACTGATTTGGTTTACTGATTATACAGATTGATTGGTGACTCTCACCATGTTTTTGAACAATATTAAGTTAAGATTTTGTGCAAATAGATATACTATTAAACATAAAGTTTAGTAATATAGCATTTTGTGCATTATTAATCAGAAAGATGATATCATAGATTTTGATAAATCTGTTCAAATGATACATCAGATTTTCTTATTACTGTCAGAAAATGCAACAAAGAAAACACATCAAGTTTGTAATTGAGCCATGGGCTCTTTATATGTAAGAAATAAAAATCAAATATATGACACTTTGTGACCTTAGTAAAAATAAAAATAAGAAACATATTCATGGAATGCAAAATCGTACCATTTATTATAATGCGGGCGGTAGATTTCACTTATTAAAACACTGTTTGAAATGATTTGTATGTGGACTTGTCCAAAAAGTAACATTTCAAGACGTCCCAGTAAATTGAAAAACATTCATACTAAGATCTGAGAAAATAAGTCAGACCATCATTTGCAGGAAGCCATTAGTATGGAATCAGCTACCCGAAAACATAAGAAATGGTCATGAAAAAATCTTCAATGAATGTGCATGATAATTATAGGGACCAATTTATGAGAAAAAGTCATCATGAGTTAACATGGTAACTTGTAATAGTTAGTCATGTATATTTTATATAAAGTATTGTTAGTCCATATTTGGACGTAAAATAAAAAAAGGTATAGACTCTGTCTAAAAGGAGTGATTGGATTTGTAACTATGAAAAGCAGTCTAAATCTGTTTGAATTTTCTGTATCATGATGTCACAAACGATAAACGCTAATATCATGTTATATAACATTACATAATATCATGTAATGATATTGCATAAATAATCAATAATTACTATATAAGATTACAGCACATTATGAGTGCATATATATAAATATTACGAATAACTTCACAGACTAGTACAAGTCTAGGTAACTAGTTAATATATTTTTTGTTGAAATTTCAAGAGGTGGGAATATGATTAAATGAAAAGGCTGTATGATTATTCTAAAAGATAAAGAATAATTAAGTAATGGCCTCTCAGATAATGTACGGGGGACGTTGATAGAGTAGCATTCATTAAACGTAAAAGAATGGGACAGAAATAGATATGGCATTTATTTATTTCTAGTATCTAGTATTTTTACACAAATAGTGAACATGATAAGTAAATAAAGTAGTAAAGATGTATCATACATTATAAACTATATCCACTTTCGATTTTGTAATTCACATTTATAATCTCGCTGTCTAAGTTTTACAGGCATAGCGCATGTCTAATTTCTAATATCTTGATGTAGAATAATTTTGAATAATTCGTGTTGAGATTACTGATTAGTCAGGGAATATTAAAAAAATCTGGGAACAAATTCCTTACCAAACAATTTTTTCACCAACGTGTCGGTAAAGGTGTCTACTAACATATATCAAAACATTTAAACTCAACTCCCGTAGGAGAACCCGTGACAGCCGAAAACGAAAATGGCCGCCACTAAAACTCTGAAACTCCAGAACTTGGGGTAGAATCAACATGTAATCAAGTGTGAATACACTTTTTCTATGTTTTAAGGCATGGGGAATACATTGGAACATGAAAAGGGTTGATACAGACAATATTTAGCAAGTTAATCTACTGATACTGGGAAAAAATGAACAAAAGATGCTAAAAAAGTCCTCCCGAATGTACCCTCTGAAGTAAAAAATCTATACTTCATAATTTGTGGTAGAATAAACATGTAATCAAGTGTGAATGCACTTTTTCTATGTTTTAAGGCATGGGGAATCCATTGAAATATGAACATATTCAATATAGTCAGGTAGATTGGTGCAAAAAAATGCAAGAATTGTTCAAATTGTTATGAAAGCATGAAATTTGGTACAGTGATAGATTTTGGTATGCTGATTAATTTTGGATATTGACCCATTCTGAAATATTGTTTTCTTGGGTTCTGTTGCCATGGTAACATTTTTTCAGTGAAATTTTGACCATTCCCTGGAAATACTGAATTCTAACCAATAATTTGATATGGTATATCCACATAAAGTAGTCTATGGAATAGTTCTCTAATTTTTCTAACTATTTCAGCTAATTATATGGTTGCTAGGCTATGTATGGTTGCTTAGCAACTGATAATATACTGAAATTTCTCCAAAATGGCTCATTTTATGTATATTTTATGGGGTAAGGCAATTATTTATGTTCTAAAATATAATATTTATTTAATGATAACATTTTCAGTGATATGCTTCAGCTTTTAGAATTTCCAAGATGGCTGCCAAATGGTTCTAAGATCCAAAATGGCTGATCAAAAGACCCTTCGGGCCCACTTCCTAGTTGACTTGACTTTAGTTTGCAAGCTCATTCATTGTTCATATCAGTATGTACTTCAACCAATTCTGAACATTAGAATAGATCTGAGAACCTGAAATTTGGTACAGAGATACATTTTAATATGATAATTAATTTTTTATATTGACCCATTCTGAAAAGAATTATTTTCTTGGCTTCTGTTGCCATGGTAACATTTTTAACTAAAATTTCATCAATTTTCCTGTAAAAACTGATTTCTAACAGATAATCATTACCAATAAACCAAAATAAAGCAGTTATGCAATAGTTCTCTAAATTAGGTAACTATTTCAGGCAATTCCATGGTTGCTAGGCTATTTATGGTTGCTAAGCAACTGAAAATATGCTGAAATTGATCTGAAATGACTCATTTAAAGCATATTTTCTGGGTAAAATCTATTTTTAATGTACTAAAATGTCATATTTTTTTATCATCACAATTTCGGTGATATGCATCAACATTTAGAATTTCCAAGATGGCTGCTAAATGGTTCTAAAGTCCAAAATGGCAGATCGAAAGACCATTTTTGCCTATTTCCTAGACATGAGCATGTTCATGGTACATTCAATTCAACACATTCTGACCATTGAAGTGACTCTCTTTCCTGTTCTGGACTAGATTCATAAGTAACATCAGTTACAAAAGCTCCTATTTTCAAAGCAAATTGGAGAGCTAAAAGTAAAAAAAGATCATGATTGGACTATGGCGCTTTGTTTTAGTTGTTGGGGGCATTTTCAAAGTAGTCCTTGAATACTCCCCAATGTGTGTTATTAACTATCTTAGCCACTTTAAAATAGATCTGAGAACCTGAATTTTGGTACATAGATTATATTAAAATAAATTATGGCATATATTATATGAACTTTTTTCTCTTGATATAGCTATAAGAGGATATGTTTTGGTTGCAGTTTTGAGGCTATTGAAGGTCTAGCATAGACTATTGCTAGGTAACCATATATCAAACTGGAACTGGGAACTGGGGGAATAACCAGCTGCCTTCCACTGGAGTGTAGGAGCAGTGTTCTCTACTGAGTTGCACATGCACACAGAGAGGTTAACTCCACACTCCCTGATTACCAAATATGTGATGTGGCCTATCCATACTATATCAATTGTGGATTTATGACAATGGACCTTGTACACAAATCCTTGAAAGACTTTTTACTTGCTGCATGTACAGGGCTCTAAATTTCACAGTGGTTTCCATTGGTATCGAGAAAAGTTACCTGGCTATTGGTTTCCCCAAAATCACTTTTTTCAAGGGGGGTAATTTGAAGATTTTCAACAACCAATTTTGCGGCAGTTACCTTGCTGGGATGATTCAATATCTGTTTTCTTGTTTTGTTGGTGTATGAGAATGTGTGGAGGGAAGGCAGGGCAGTCCTCAAGGCCTCCTTAAGTGCATGGGTTTTCTTTTCCCTTTATTGGGAAGGGGAGGGAGGGAGGGCAGAAAGGGGGAGATGGGGAAGGAGGGGGGGAAGGAGTGTGAGGGAGACACTATTTGTTTATTTTCCCCATCCCTGGAGTCTATATTAATAAATGCTAGCTGTGATAGTTACTATTAAATTCAATTTCATTTGATGGGTAGGGGACAGAGAATATGTCATAATTTAAAAAGATGTGCATACTGAGACATTTTTATCTGCAAGTCGGCATGGTGTTGAGGTCACCTCCTTGTACAGGTATGCTCAAAATCCAATATGGCTGCCACCAGGAAGCAAAATGTCCTATTTTAGCTCCTTAGCTCTAGACGGCCAGCATCTATCCGCCTATGTTTACATAGCGTAGCTTGAAAATTGAACATTTCGAAAGATGCCCAATAAATTGGGTCCTTCGCTTCATACTTACACCAGCTGAGGGGATCTATGTTTCTTTCCTGTAAGACTGCGCTATTGTTACTCTCTATCGACATCAGTGATAGTAATCTACAACTTGGACAGAAGGAATTGCTTCATACGGCCCTATTTTAAAAACGAACAAAAATTGTGGTTACCGCATTACATACTGTGTCATGGGGGCTCACAAATAGTACCGATGACCCGTCTGATCACCCTCCACACTCACTCACCCACTACTGCAACCAGCGGATATGACCAACGCTTGTCAACAGAAGAATCAACAGCTTTGTGGGGGAGGGGAGTGGGTGGAGGCTAGATGGTCAAATAGACTATAGAGAGAGGTGACAATAATCTTAATAAACTAACCAGCCAAGCAGTTACCATACACAAATTCTCGTGCGGATACTCCCCTGGATCTTAAAAAGGACCTAAATGAAAGCATCTCACAGAGCAAGCACATTTGATTGATTTGCTTTTGTAAACATCAACCATATAACATTGTTCTTTAGGATAAGCCCATACTGTGACAACTAGAAGGAAGAGTAAATATTGAAGCTAAAATTCCATGTTAGTCAATATAGAGTAAGGTTGGTGGGGAGTATGTTACTCCTGGGATCTAGCTGCACATGGTGGGTTCTCCATGTCCAACAGGGCATAGCAGATCAGTTACAATGAAATTAGTAATTAGTTGCTGGCCTCTATAAGTGGCAAAATAAAAAGGTGGTATTTGATGTTACTAATAATGATTGATCTTTAGAACGTATACCTAAAATTTATGTAATTTATTTGTGAGACTTAGAGTCTCAGCCACAATTCAAGCGGGAGAAGATTTTCATTTGTCAAAATAAAGGAAATATATTTAGTTTTGTCAGTCAGGTACTACAGTGGAACACAACTGATTAGAATTACCACCTCATCACAGCAATAAACCAACTACCCTTGCAGGCTTGACCTCATGCCAGTCAGAAAAAGCTCCTGCCTGACAGTCAGTATTTCACAGTCTCAGGACTGTGGATAGTGAACAGTCAGACCTGAAGGTTTGTTTTGAATCAGGAAAACCATACAAATAAATTAAAATCCACCATTTTGCACACATGTATGTTGGGACCTCATCATTGCTTTGAGCCTCCCTTCCTCTATGCATTCTCAGAGTGCAACACACTATTTACAATGTTAAGAGGTGTTATGCCATAACCCAAGAGTTTCCCAGGGGCTAAGTCATGGTCAGTGGGTTGTTTTGCTGCATATTTAGGGCCTAAAATAAATTATTTTTGTTTCCAGTCACCTCATGGTAGAAATTTGGGTTGGTTGGTCAGGAATCCATTTTTATTTTTTTTTATTTTAGTTTTGGTAGCAGTGATGGAGACTTATCATATGTATCAAACCTTGCCATGGTGTTAAAAGAGTCATTGCCACATGTGCCAAATGAATTTGATCAAATTTTACGAGATTCATTTAAATTGATAATTAATTCCATTCAATTGGTGCTTATTAATGTCATAAAAATGCTTCAGTCAGTTGCAATGTTTTCAGGTCAGTCAGGGACTGAACATAAAGTTAATTCTATTTTAGGCCTAGTGGTAGTAGCCAACAATAGTCCAACCCTGCCCACCTCCAAAGACATACACCAGCACGCACCATGTACATTTGATTCACGGCTCTTGTAGGTGCAGTGATGTCATGTCATATATCTATATACCCACAGGAAGTATGGGAATTTCAAGTACCAAGAACTTTTTTCTAGTCGGAGTAGAGGTACATATGACGACATTTTCTGAAACAGTTTTAATGTTCTTTCCAATGGTGGTAATATCTTGGCCTTGTGGGGGGTACTTTTGGAGATGTAAATGAGTCGGAAATGTATGTTCTTCTGACCTGTATACCATATGTGCTGCCAGTCATTTTAAAGAATTCTGTTCCCAGAATTTGATTCCACTTGGGTGCTGTCCGTCTGGCACACTTTATCTCCAGCACTGCACTGTGTTCATCTACAGTCAGATCTGGTGTGTGGACTCAGTGAATGATGTAGGAAACCTACATCTTCCAACCCAGAATACTTGCTAATCAACATGCTAAATCCAGCTGAAAACAGTTTTCTGCCAAACCCAAGATTGCAGACCCCTGTGAATGGGATTGGGAATGAAGTGTCAGACCCAAAGAATTTATACCATATAGGAGAGATCTAACAGATGTCATCCTGGCATGCTCATTGATTCCTCACTATCTTCTTATACCCTTATGCTCAATCATAACACCATGTTGAATTACAAATAAATGGTCACAATATGCACAATCTTTACAACCTATTATTCCCTCTCCATTACCAATCAAATCAATTGGAATTCCATATCAATTCTCCCCAAGTGGTTCCACATGTTGGATTGTACCCATATTTACATTACCATATCCACTAGACTTTAAATCATCACTATTCAGGGAGTTAGACCCACTGACCCTGCCCCCTTTGTAGACAAATAAAGGATATATGATTGCCTAGGAATTGTATATGCTAGGTGTCTTCAATATTTTAAAAGCAACATTCAATGCAGAAAAATGCCATCGCAACAGTAACCAAGGAACAATATTTGAGTATGGGTCTACTCTTAGAATGACCAAGGTCCTCAGATGTATTTGAACTTAAATTATTTACAACAAATGAACTCACAAATCAAATTCAAGTCAAGAGTGAATCACCAAAATTATGATTATCAAATAAATTTGTGGGCATGAAAAGTACCAGAAAATATACATAAAATAAGTCATCTCAGATCAATTTCAGAATATTTTCAGTTGCATAGCAAGCCTACATAAGCCTAGCAACCATGGAATGCCTGAAATAGTTACATAAATAAGAAAACTATTGAATAGACTACTTTATACGGGTATATTATTACATATTATATGTTAGAAATCAGTATTTCCAGGGAATGGCAAAAATGTCACTAAAAATGTTACTATGGAAACAGAAGCCAAGAGAATAATTTTTCAGAAAGGGTCTATATCAAAAATTAATAAGCATAACAAAATCTACCTTTGTACCAAATTTCAGGCTCTCAGATCTATTTTGATGTTCAGAATGTGTTGTATTACACATATATGAATTAGCTTGCAAATCAGTCAAGTGAACTAGGAAATAGGCAAAAATGGTATTTCGATCAGCCATTTTGGGCTTTAGAACCATTTGGCAGCCATCTTGGAAATTCTAAATGTTGATGCATATCACCGAAATCGTGATGATCAAAAAATATGACATTTTAGTACATTAAAAATAGATTTTACCCAGAAAATATGCTTTAAATGAGCCATTTCAGATCAATTTCAGCATATTTTCAGTTGCTTAGCAACCATAAATAGCCTAGCAACCATGAAATTGCCTGAAATAGTTACCTAATTTAGAGAACTATTGCATAACTGCTTTATTTTGGTATATTGGTAATGATTATCTGTTAGAAATCAGTTTTTACAGGAAAATTGATGAAATTTTAGTTAAAAATGTTACCATGGCAACAGAAGCCAAGAAAATAATTCTTTTCAGAATGGGTCAATATAAAAAATTAATTATCATATTAAAATGTATCTCTGTACCAAATTTCAGGTTCTCAGATCTATTCTAATGTTCAGAATTGGTTGAAGTTCATACTGATATGAATAATGAATGAGCTTACAAACTAAAGTCAAGTCAACTAGGAAGTGGGCCCGAAGGGTCTTTTGATCAGCCATTTTGGATCTTAGAACCATTTGGCAGCCATCTTGGAAATTCTGAAAGCTGAAGCATATCACTGAAAATGTTATCATTAAATAGATATTATATTTTAGAACATAAATAATTGCCTTACCCCATAAAATATACATAAAATGAGCCATTT
The DNA here is from genome assembly GCA_942159475.1 of Sthenelais limicola. Taxonomy (NCBI): domain Eukaryota; kingdom Metazoa; phylum Annelida; class Polychaeta; order Phyllodocida; family Sigalionidae; genus Sthenelais; species Sthenelais limicola. The sequence continues at coordinate 108,477,865 of OW804099.1, forward strand.
TGGAGAAATTTCAGTATATTATCAGTTGCTAAGCAACCATACATAGCCTAGCAACCATATAATTAGCTGAAATAGTTAGAAAAAATAGAGAACTATTCCATAGACTACTTTATGTGGATATACCATATCAAATTATTGGTTAGAATTCAGTATTTCCAGGGAATGGTCAAAATTTCACTGAAAAAATGTTACCATGGCAACAGAACCCAAGAAAACAATATTTCAGAATGGGTCAATATCCAAAATTAATCAGCATACCAAAATCTATCACTGTACCAAATTTCATGCTTTCATACCAATTTGAACAATTCTTGCACCAATCTACCTGACTAAGTAATTATATTGCTTCTCCAGCTCTATTATTGGAAAACATCTAAACTTTCTTTTGTAATTCAGGCATATTGGAAATGTCTAAGAAAAATTCCCTTCTCATGCCCAAAATATTTCATTAATGTTGTGCCACATCCTGCATGGATAAACATCATGTTTAAAATGTCTTGTCAATACAGATGATGACTGTAAAAGAAGCAGTCATGCAGGATCCTCGTTTCAACTTATTTGGGTCTTATTCTTAGTGCTAGGATTGTCATATCCATCACACAAACAAATTTTAAAAATGACTTGTGGTTGTTCCTGTTCATTATGGTGATATCTAGATCAAAGTACATTTACCTATGAGCCCATGAACATTTCCTGTAGACCTTGTACATGCAACCAGTTTTCTATGTTTAAACAGTACCTCCCAAGGCAGATTCCTTAGCATCTTGGAGTAAAATGGTTTTACACAGTGCATGAAGGTAGTAACATGAATCAAAACCTAATGTTGCCTCCAAAACTGGAGTTTACCTGTGATCCTGATGCATTGAAACAAGTTGGGGATCTATTGACATTGAATGATCTATAATTCTAATTTCAAATTACCTTCTGAGGGTTTTTATCACATCCTTTTCATGTAATGTCTGGGACAGTTTACCCATTCCTTGAATATCCAGAATATGCTTCTCTACTCTTTTTGCCTCATCAACATGGGGGAGCCACATTTGTGGGATGTTACACAAGTAGCAATAGTTATCAAGGTCTGGTATTTGCTGAAGGGGTTTCTGTCCATGAAGATGTGAAGAAGTGCTATTCTCTTCATCTTCTCACTTTATTGGTCTGATATATTCTAATGATGGTCACCTGTATAATGAACAGAAGAATGTTTATTTTAACAGATACAGGCAAAAGTTATTGGCTAAACAGCTCCCTCTTGCCATGCCTCCATTTGATTTCAATGAACAAATATAAGATATAAGTACATAATAGTACATGTTCAATTACAAGGGTAGTTGATGCAGCCCATGACTGATTACTCCATCAAACAATGTGAAAACCCTTTTAGAACTTATCATACACACTTGCCATACACAAGTATATTCAATTCTTTGTTCTAATTCACTCATGTGACACTTATCAAATTGATAGGCCAGTGAACCATGTAGGGAGGAGCTCACCACTCCTCTCGACTTACACAACCAGCTCAACAACAAGACTCATATTCTGGAGAGACAACTGGAATTTGTTTCACAGAGCTGATGCAGGAAGGGATGGAAGCATCTCTGATATGGATTACAAGTCTATTTCTTTTTGCCAAATATGATAAGCATACTAAAGATTTCCTCAGATTATAACAATATCTTTGTAGTTTGAGAACAAAAATTCTCTTTCTTGGCCATAAGCAGTGCCTCAGAACCTCAGAATATAAATATAAAACCTCAGAATACATAGTTTCTCCTGCTGTGATTGATCCCTTCAAGCCATATTTCTGTAGGATTTATGTATTAAATTAAATTAGTATCATAGCTTTCATATTACTGTGAGTGACATTCAGAGGCAATTTCATCAGATGGGTATAGGAGGGCTCTTCATCATCTTGCTGGTCGTCTCAGTAAGTTAGGAGCTACATTCTCTTGAATTGGCATATCCTTCAATCATGCACACCACAGCATTAAGTGGTGCATATATATCTTTCTGAGCAACCCTCTAAATGATGGCTGCCATCACATCAACTCAAGTGGAAGAAGTCCATATTATGTGTGCAGAAACAATCAAGGTATAAAAATAGTTCACAACTACCTGTCCTTAGCCACTGATTAAAAAATGCACAGCAACTGAACTCTGAGAACCAAAGTGCGAAGTGATTGGAAAAACATTAGAAGAAAGAATCTAGAATAGCAGATCTGCAGACTATTTGTATCAGTGTGGTAGTAAACTGTGATATAAAATCAGGTATTTTGGGGCAGGAGAAAAGGCATTGTTTATCTTCAATTTTCTTTGAATGCTTGTACAGCAAAAGTAAGTTTAGATGTTTACCAATGACAGAGCTTCCCAAAAGTATATAAAGAAAGCTGGCCAAGATTCTCCAAGTACATTCAAAGGCAACAATTCCAAACTATATCTCCTCCTGGCCCTGAACAGCTAGTACAAAATTATTCACTCCAAATGCAGAAGTTTCATCTCCTCTTCCAGAAAGTTAAAATTAACCTGGAAGTTCTCCAGCTTCTGGCTATTGCAATGCTGATGATGCAAACAGCTCAGCTAATGATGAAAGTAAGGAAGGCATGCGGCTGTCTTACACTATCAAATTGACTCTTTTTGGTCCTCATTTGGTTTTATTTTGGTCCTTATTAAGTCACACTTTAAACTATCAGAAGCATTTGCATAACAGTTTGAACTGCAGAATTATGTTTCCTAATGCTCTTGGTCACGAAGGCCTTCATGAACCTGATTTAGTTGGGTTTTCTTAAGTAGGGTATATTTGGGAGGATTTCTTTAGGATCTTTTATCAATTTGTTCACATTATCAGTAGATTAACTTGCTAAATATTGTTCAGAAGTTCAGATAGACAACTTGCCTTTTTTCTTTATTTTAGGTATCACAATACCTGCAGAAATATCTTTCCTTATGTCATTCATCATGAATGCTTTCATAAATCCAATTTAGATTTTTCCCTTTATTTCACAGTTTTTGTTGTTTTCTTCTTCTCAGTATTAGTAGAATAGCTTGCTAAATATTGTCCATATTGAATTTATTCATATTTCAATGGATTCCCCATGCCTTAAAACATAGAAAAAGTGTATTCATACTTGATTACATGTTTATTCTACCACAAGTTATGAAGTATAGATATTTTTACTTCAGAGGGTACATTCGGGAGGACTTTTTTTAGCATCTTTTGTTCATTTTTTCCCAGTATCAGTAGATTAACTTGCTAAATATTGTCTGTATCAACCTTTTTCATGTTCCAAAGGATTCCCCATGCCTTAAAACCTAGAAAAAGTGTATTCACACTTGATTACATGTTGATTCTACCCCAAGTTATGGAGTTTCAGAGTTTTAGTGGCGGCCATTTTTGTTTTCGGCTGTCACAGGTTCTCCTACGGGAGTTGAGTTTAAATGTTTTGATATATCTTAGTAGACACCTTTACCAACACATTGGTGAAAAATTGTTTGGTAAGGAATTTGTTCCCAGATTAGCCTTTTTTCTCATAAAATTCCCTGACTAGATGTTTTTGTTAGATAACTGTCGTCTATATTTAGGATATTAGAATGTATTAATATTATGCAAAGTCAACGCTTGAAAATATCAATTATGGATGATATTATTTCTAAACCTTTAGATTTGTCTCAGTCTATTCTATCTGATTCAGGGTGGTTTTTGATGTTTTTATGATGAAATCATGTATTAATTAACGTATTAATCATGTAATAGATACTGAGATAAAAGCTGAGATTTACGGTTATCTGTGACTGAAATCTGTCACATGCATAAATCAAAGTACAATACTTATTTTTATATGACTAGGCGTGTCTGTTCAATTGTTCATTGAGTAATTATTTAATGTCAAAATTATCTCTAAAATTTTCTCTAAATTGCAAAATATTTAATAATTTGAAGACCAAACCAAATAGTTTAGGTCAAAGATTGGTTAAGGGATCAATTGTCAAAGTTATAAATATAAGATCGTTGTTTTCTAGTCATTAGATGGGACTATCGTTTGTATAGCCTATTCAATTAAAATGTACCGTTCTTATCAAAATTTGATAGCATCATGAACCATATGCAATTCATGAAGGAAATGCGTAAATTCCTGTGCTGCTATAAAGAATATAGGTATTTGATGGAAAATTTTCCATTTTAAGTTCAAATTTACTTATATAAAACTCAAATTGACATGCAAATAAGATTGAATAGTTAATCTTTTCGATGAAATTTATTTACCTAGCTTATTCTCCATAATTTAAAGGAAAATGGGTAATAAACTGATACGTCTTGATCTGATGTAATATTAATGCTCAATAGAAATTTCCAAACAATGGCTGTAGCATTTGTAAAGGCTAAAACATAACCTTCTTAATTTTTGTCTGATGATGATGCAATAATTCTGGGCATATAAAGCTACACAATACTAATGATGTGTAGACATATAATAGATCTTAAAATGTTACACACGATATGATGACAAAATGGCAACGTCCAACAAGTAAATAATGAAAAATAACCAAGTTTTTACATGTACTAATCCAAGTCATGCCTGTGTCTTATTTCTCTATTTGTAACAATAATGTATTTGGGCAGAGGAATGAATTTTCATTTCAAGACCAGTGCGGCTGAGGTTTTTAAACCCCTTAGCTACGCACAGGTCAGGTTCTGCCTATAATCTGCATCATAGATTTTGACCTAGAGGGTCGTTAAACAAGCTGCAAGTTGAAACATCCAAGCAAGCAGCTGTTTAAGCATGTTTTCAAACCTTTCTAAAATGATTGTAGGGCAGGCCATTACCCTGTGGTTTACCAGACACTAGGTGTCATCTCCATTGTCTTTCTGTATGAGGGTGTGAAAAGGCAAGCTTTCATCTGGATACATGAATAGACAAGCCAACCAATTACAGGATACTCTGCTGTCATTAGATGTCCCTATGTACAAGTGCGAATTATTGACACCTTTGACAAAGAGCATTGTGTTAATTGGAGGAAAGAGACCTTGGTGTGTAAAGGTTGTTATAATTAGAGAAGGAGTGAATATATGCTAGGGTAATTGAGTTGGTATTTTACCCGGGCCTTGATCAGGGGCAGTGATGCTTTGGGAATTCCCTTTTGTGCTTGTATTCTTGCTAGTTAAGTTCTTATGATTCTTTTTGTTTGCACGATGTTAATTTTTTCTTCTTTTTGTAATTTCTTTGTTTTGCGCGATGTTAATTTCTTTTTGTTTTCATTCTGTTTGCACAATTGTTAATTTCACTCTGGAATTTCACTCTGGAAATTCTCTCAAGAGCTCCATCCATTTGATTCAAGCCTGAGGTCAACACCGGTCAGACTGATTCAAGTTTGATGTGCGAATGATAATAATTATTTAAAGATTGATGTTCTTGACACATTATAGTTTGATTGGACCAATGTATAATTGAATTGCTTTCTCAAGGACTTGGTGCCAATGCCGTTTTACCATATTATCATTCTAGACTAGAATGTGTTGTTTGGTTTTGTGTTGCGTGTAAAGGTTCAACCATGAAATATTTTCTTTTTAAAGTTTTTAGCTAACCTTTATCTGTCATTTTTCATTGATTTTCATTTTGAAATGTTTCTTTCCTTTGAATTCATGGGTTTATCTTCTCGATTAACTGTTGTTTTTTTTTTTTTTATGATTAACCTTTATATGACTTTCTTTATTCTGTGTTCTCTTCATAGTTTCTATGCCAGTTCATTGATAGATCGATTATTATAAGCATCATTTCTGATAAATAATTTTTTGTTTTTTTGTTTTTTTTTTTTTGTTTGGGGTTTTCTAAACAATATTCATACAGCAATGTTTCTCTCACCTATTTCCATAAATGCATTCATATATCACTCAAATAACAAATTGCAGCTTCAGCTGATTACATCTTAGTAAATTCGCATCATTTGCATGATTGTAATGGCATAATATTTGTCAATGTTTTCAGATTGATTTGCATTTTTGAGTTGGGCTAGAATTTATGATTTTCGATCTTATATCATGATGAATTTGTATATATTGTATATCATATATACCATAATATCAAGAAATTGGGTTTGATTATTATTCAGCTGGAGTTTATATCAAAATCCGCTTCGCTTTCCCTATAATTTTCTTGATGGTTGATCATAAGTCTTTTAGTATCCAGTTTGGATATGAATAAAACTTTCTTTCGTTCTTTTTTCTTCTTTTTTTTTTATATAATATAATATAGTAACAATAACTATGACTATTTTCTTCTTTCTTTTCATTTTTTGTTTTTGTTGTTTTGTTTTTTTGTTTTATTTTTTTTTGTTTGTTTTATATATACTATGTTTCTTGATGGTTGAATATAAGTCTACAGGGGTGTCAGTCAGGGTGAACAGAAATTATGGAACTTCTTTGAAGAGGGTGTGGAAACCCAAATGAGTAGGTTTGATGAAACTTTGAAAATATTTTTTTAAATGGTTCATTTGCAACAATTACATTATTTTGTCAGTGTATGCATCTCATGAAATTTGTTTGGTTTTGATTTCTCAGATGAAATGATAAAAACCAGCCTATGTCGAAATATTGAGCTGATTAAAACAATGCAAATAATTCAAAGAATATCTGCTCTTGAAACCTTATATGTATCATTTATGAAAGAATATTCAATACTAATCTCAATGGTGAGGAGAATATAATATAACTAAGAATATAATACAATTGAGAAAATTGGGATCAATGTGTAGATCACATTTTTAATGTCTATGGTCATATTTGATTTTGATGTCTAGACCTAGTCTCTTATAGCAATTGGGCACCATCCCACTTGGTGAATTAATAATTATTAGGAAAGGGTGCACTGATGCTATTTTAGTAAGTAACCAGCATTCTGAATTTACATTGAAGGTAGCAAGATAGAATGCAACCTTGGGCGGGTCCAGGCTGAATAAAACATATATAATAGACTTATTGTTTCTGACCCGACTTCAGCTGGATAGACACTATTAATCATGGGATCTCACCAATTATCAGAAAATGACAATTTTTGCTCGAAATTGCTCAAATTTGTAATAATATATACTATGGTATCATAATATTATTATGGTGTTTAATGTTGAAGAAAGTTTAGAAATGGATATTTCTGATTCTGGGAATGTCTGAAACATGGACATTATGGATATCCATTGAGTAATGGGGGAATGGCATCCCTGAGTCTAATAATAGCCAGTGCAATACCATGGTGTTATTACGATGTACATTGGGTCACAACACCAGCTGCATACTACAAACCCTACCATAAAGCCTCTAATAGACGCCACAGCTTTGTCCAATAATGTTATATAACATCTGTCTTTATGCGATTAATTTTAAGTCATGTATTACATATTCTTAATAGTTTCAAAAGTTTATCTGTATATCTCTTTAATGCTTCAATATACAGATCCCCAAAATGGCGTTTCAATTATGATGGATATACGGTTTGTATTAGAGGTTCTACGGTAGTAGAACTATTAGGTACACTGAGTGCATACATGCTAGCTGGACCCTGCCACTTGTGTCCAGTCTTAGAGTCAGTAGACCGTGACCAGTGCAGGGATGTGGGTATAGCCATAACAATTGTCATAAGGGAAGTGTCCAGACAAGCAGGAGCAATTACATTACTTCACGGATCTTATTAATAGCTTTGGAATGGGGAGATTGTCAAAATATGTGCTCCCTAATAGTATTACCAATAATTGTGTTATATAAAAAGGAATTGTTTCAGGTTTGTGTTTTGCCTTAAATCTATCTTTATATATGTACCCTTATAACGCTGCTGTCTATTACAACATCCGCTGATTGTTTGCAATGAGCAAGAGGATTTCTAGTTATATCAAATCGTTCCGTTAACATATATATGGAACAGGGAAAACCCTATATAGATTTTGTGACAGAATATTGGTGCTCCTCCAACGGAGTCTTAGATTTTATCCGTTTGGTTACTGAATTTCGAGTAATCAATAATAGCATTTGAAGCAATCAGAAAATCAGTACCTAATACTGCCAACCTAATACATGTATTGTGGATCATAGGCAGGACTAGGAAAGAGTGTTCAAACTGAGTATCATTAACAGAAAATCGTAGTATTACTCTCCTTCTACATGAGTGTATTTTACCATCTGCTTTCACCATAACATGGCATCTATTTGTTGAAACAAAAGCTGGGTTAGTTTTGAGTGCACAATAGAGTTGTGAAGTAATAACACAATAAGAAGCGCCCATATCAATTAAAACTGGTAATCTGTACTCACCAAAACTGCATATCAATGCATTGTCTGAAAGTTTTGCCTGTACCTTTACATCTGTGTTCGTCAGCTGTATGTGTGGCTGTTGTGTGGAGTTATTATAGGTGCTCTTCTCTGTGTTGTTGCAGGAATTTACTGTGTGTTTCACTGCGGGGGCTGTAGCTGTTGGTTGGTTTCTGTTGTCATTTTTGAGTTTTCTGTAGTTGTGTATGTAGTTGTTTCCTCTGTAGTTGCTTTGGCGATTTCCTCTGCTGTTTCCATATGTTCTATTATTGTAGGAACCATTATTGGGATATCTATGGTTCTGAAGCTGATTCCGAAGTTGGGATAACTTCAAGGAAAATTCTGTAAACTGCTCTATTAACTTCTGTACTTGGTCTTGTGAAGCGCTCATGTTGAATTGCCAATATGTCCTTCTAGTTTCTGGAATTCTGGATCTCCTAAATGGTAGCTTTGTCAGTCTTGTAGGTAGAGACTTGTGTTGAAATGATTTCTTCTAAGTCATGGAGGTACCAAGACCGGGCCTGTTCTTCACCAGTGATAGGTATGAAGACAAGAGAAGTCGTAGTTGATGATTCTGTAGTTTATTGTAGAATGAAGTGTAGTAAGGTATGCTTACTGAACATGGGTACATGTGAACTATATATACTGTTGCATGCAAGCAACGTTCTAGCAACGTTTAGAATGTTCTAGTTGGATCCAGGTCTATCATGTGGTAGATGATGGAATGATTCAGAAGGATCCTGATCATTGATGATGCAATGTACATGAAGGTTCTAGACCATGGTAGAAGTACCAGTCAACATAAGGTTGACATCATGTATATTAAAGAATTAATTAAACCGTTACCTTTATTATCATTATAATCATTAGTTATTCATAATCATAAATCATATTAATTAAGGTTATGCCTTGTTACATAATCATACAAGGCCGGATATGACAATACAAATATTTGGCAACATTTTTGATAAAACATGGCAAAAATGTTTTCACCAATATCATAGCGTTTCTCAATGATCTATGAAAACCAGATGCATGATGTAGGGGCATCAGAAAGGGGCAGGTGGGGGGGGGGGATATGTCGAATTTCTATTGCATTAGAACAGGTAAAATATCAGAGGATTTATCCAAATTAACACAATGTGTTTTCTAATGTTGGGTCTTTTAATCATCCTCCAATATTTAACCTTTGCCAAACCTTTTTGCAGTACTGGATAAATATGCATTTTTAACATAAGCAGTGACCTTGACTAATGTCTTAGGCTATACATTCTACTTGCTGAGAGACCTAATCAAGGGACATTTACTAGGTCACCTTCATGTTGTTTCAGCATTATAAAGCAAATTACTAAACAACTTTGGATATAAAAACTACAAGACTACAAAAATATAAAAAGATTACATTTGTATCAAAGCGTTATTTTCATGAAGATTTTGTTGAACAATATCAAATATGGCCTTGAATATGTCCCAATTAATGTTCTAATTGATATTAATTTGCTTTGTAATTCAATGGTGAATGAGTCAGGAATGTCCCAAGATGTGGCATTGCCCACGTGTACACATGGAAGAGTCCTCCCTTCCATAGCTTTAACTTCTAAAGCAATTATTTGCCAATTATTTGACTATTAATTGTACCAAACTAATTTGTTAATTAACTAGTGCATCTAAATCCAAATTATTTATCAGGTTATTTTCTATGTGTTGAAAGGTATTTGTCTTACTTTTACATTGGTTTCATGTGTACACATAAGTATCATGCAGTATAGTTTGCCTGGGCTATTTTTGAAGAATTTGATATTTATTGTTAGATACATAATTGGTATTGGACTGAATGGTATTTAAGGTGACTGATATCACATATCAGGATCCTGTATTATTAACAGATCATCACCTTAAAATAGCTTAGACTAATTTCACCCTGATGTTTTCTCTCTCATGTCTTCACTCTTGATCTTCTCTCTCCCATGTCTTCTCTCTCTTTGTCTTCTCTGTCACGTAATATCTCTATAATATGTCTTTTCTCTGTCAAGTCCTCTCACTTAATCATCTCTCTGTCATGTCTTCTCTCTCTATCTTCTTACTCAGGTTTTACTCCCATGTTTTCTCTGTCATGTCTTCTATCTTATTTCTTCTCTCTCATGTCTTCTCCCTATCATGTCTTCTATGTTTCATGTCTTCTCTCACTGTTTTCTCTCTGTCTTTTCTCTCTCATGTCTTCACTCTTATATCTCTCGCTCATGTCTTCTCTCTCACATATTCTTGATCATGTCTTCTGTCTTCCATATCTTCTTTCAGTCCGTCTTTTCTCTCCCTGTCTTCTCTTCCTTTGTCTCTACATCAATTCTGCGGTTTATGACTCATTGCCCTGTGATACATCACATATTCAAATTTCAGAATGTTGGCATGTCTACCTCATATTAGATGTTCATCTCACATGTTTAAAATGGCGGTCTTACACAAAATATTATATTTGAAATAAAAACAAAAACAAGTCTGTCTACTTTTTACCTAAATTGGAATTCCAAATTCAAGTTGTTTTAGATGATCTTAAATTTATTTTCAGATGAAGAGGTGTGCAGTATGGCACATATTTCTAATGGTAATGGTAATTTGACTGTTACTAGGTTTGCTGATATATCGATTCAAATGTCATGAAGAGAACTTTGTCCATGAAACGCTTGTTCCCCAACCCGAACACAAATGCCAATGTCCCTTCACCAACATTCAAAACAAACTATGCACCAATGCAGCAAAAAAGCCAAAGGACTCCAAGTGTATTCAGCATTCCCTATTGTTTAAGACACTTGGGAAACCAATCCCATGTTCCTATAGCTCCCTCATTTTGGAATGTTATGACCCTTGTCAAAGTTTCCTTGAAGATGAGACTTTATATCAAACATGTGGCATTGATGTGTCAACAGTACAGTTCTCTCATAACAGAATGAATAGATCTGTAGAGGCAAATACTGTTTCCAAGTCTTCTCCAAATGATCCAACTAACTACACACATGACAACAACTCATATGTTTACAAGACTTACACAGAAATGTGTCAAAAAACAGAACTACTAATTAGCAAATTTGTTAAAAGACAAAAGATAGATAGAAAAAAGAAAGTGCCATTGATAGTTCATTATGTAAATTTAGGCTGCCAATGGGTATTTAGTTTTGTTAGCTATTTAAGCGTTTTAAGTGTTGATACATTTATAAAACCAGAAAAGATATTTTTCCATGGTGATTGTTTACCTATTGGCAAGTGGTGGAACAAAACCCTGCTCCAAATTCCAAATATATTCTATAGACCACGAGAAAGACCACAACTAATTCAAGGAAGGAAGCCAATGTGGGTCGAACATGGAACTGATATTATTAGGATTCAAGTACTTATGGGTATGTATGGGTCAGATTTTCAGAAAGTGCATGATTGGCTAGCTGTATGCATTTAGTTAATTTTGCTAAAAGAGGCAGCAGTCTGGTGAGTACTAGGTAAATGTGTGTATATTTGGCAATGTAGTGACTCTATCAATAAGTTTGATAATGGTTTAGTTTTTCTTTAGAACTTTTTTTTGTCTGAAATTTGGGTTAATTGTGGCGATTGGTGAAGATGAATTGTACATTTTCTGGTCATTCAACCGTTTATCCTTTCGAAAACAGAATTATCAACGGTGTACCTGTGTGTGCCTAGAATAATAATCTGATGTGTTCCAGGAAAATGACTGTCAAGTCGCAATAAAAAGAGATGGGAAGAAAGGGAGGCCGTTTATGATCTTTCCCAGGAAAAAGAGACAAAGAAGGGAGACAGAAACAAAGAAAAACATACAAAAAGACACTTCATGGTCTTACACAGGACCAGAAATGAATTTTGAGATATTGTCATAATTCCAATTATGGTCATTTAAGAAGTACTTCTTTATTTATGTTTATTTATGTTTGAAAAAAGGGTTGCATTATTTCTGTGTAGACAATTACCAATTAAGTAGCAGAATTCTCTATAAGATGGCTTTTGAATCTCATGTATATATTTGCTACATTGTCTTAAAATTAGTTCATGTATGCATACAACATAAAGCGCTAAGCTCTGTAAAATTCAGAAGATTTCTACAAAGTGATCTTCTGAATGAAGTACTTTGGAAAATATAATTTTGCGACTGGTGACACATTTTCCTGCAACACTTCACAATAACCTGTGTTTTACTCACCCTAATCTGAGAAATTCTCATATCCTTGCTAAATGGATTCAGAAAAGAGCAGACATTTTATAGGGACATATTCTGATTTTTAATGATCTCATCAAAATTGAGAAGGATCATTTACTATTCATTTGTACTTTCATCAAATTTTATATTTTCTTCCAGATGAAGGTGGAATATATCTGGATTCAGATGTTTTAGTCCTTAAATCAATTGAAGATCTCAGAGATTATCCCATGACGATGGGCCATCAGATGGTGGAGAGGCAAAACAGTTTGGGCAGCGGTTTCTTCCTGGCTGAACCCAATTCCAGTTTCTTATGTATGTGGCTCAGAGTGTTCAGAGAATACAATCCAAAAGGTAAATTTCAATGGGCCAAATATTCTGTTATAGCCCTGGGACAACTCCTCTCCCTCATCCCTGATCATATTCACGTTGAGATCAATTCCTTTTACCGACCAAACTGGAAGGAGCTCCCCTTGTTGTATGAAGGTTTCTATGATAGGAGTGAGAACTATATGTGATGCGTTTCAGGAAAATGAGTCATGATTCATAAAAAATAGATTTTGAGATACCATTATATTTGAAAAGTTTAGATCAAGCCGATTCCAATGATAGTAAACAGTCTAATAATCTCATAAGTATTTCTGGATTTTAAGTTTGATATTTTCGTTTTTGAAAAAAAAACTTGTCAATATTTCTTGGGGTGAATAAACAGTAAAGTAACTAAATTTAGTCCATATGAGGACCTTTAAAACTAAAGGATATACTACATAGATTATCCTGAAATTTGATACATAGATTGATATAGGTACAAGTGATGAACTCCGAAAGAATCAGAACAGTCCAATAATGTGATCTTGTGAAAAAAACACTTTGAAAAATATCAATTTTGCGACTTATGACTCATTTTCCTGAAACTCATCACATATTATCCATGTATGGCACAAAGGAGGGGAGAAAATCCCTGAAGGTCCTGATGAATTATCAACTGTCAAAGCAACAATACATGAAGTGATGAGGTACATATACTATGGTGAAAAGCATATAAAGGGTACAATTACTAAACCGGATGATGTAAGTAAGTATAAGTTGAGACACAACAAGCATGAAGACAAGGGAAAATTATAATATGCTTTCTAGGGACAGAGTTTGCTTCTTTTAAAACTCAATGCCACTAAATGGGTGATGTGTGTTATAATAGATAGTATTCTGATTGGGTTGGTCACTATTGTGTCATGTTACATAACATACATACCATATTTCTGCAATAGGGGATTCGCGTGTGCTGCTGTGCATGTCTGTTACAATGCATCATGGGATGGATTCATTTGAAATTAGACAAACCGATACGTTGCAACATTTTTATAAAAAAATGCAAGATTGATTTTACCAATATGATCGTTTGCATAAATGATCTATGGAAACCAAATGCATGATTGGAAAGATGGAAACTTTTGTTATGGAAACATGTAAAACACATGCATATTGACATTGGAACATTGATACATGTATACTCCAGGCTCTCACGGTATGTTTTCTATGGATCATAATTCCATGGGAATCACAATTCAAAATAGCGGCTATCCAAATCCCATATTGAAATTGTTTAATCATGGTTATCTCGAGTCTCTGCCTTGGGTTTAACATGGTTTTGAATAGGACGTTTCTCCATAGTATTTGGGTGCATGTGTATGATATATTTGCAGGTAATTTGGGAAGAGACCCCTGGTTGGGTAAGGAGGGGAGAGGATGGCGGAATTGTCCTATTTTATTTCTTTAATCCTACAAAAATTGAATATTTCCTTACTGTTTCTAACAGAATCTGTATCACTGAAAATAACGTTCCGGGTGACATAATATCTTTCAGGATAAACAATGCACACAAACAAACGTTTGACGTTTGTTTTTTTTAACAAATCCAATGTTTATTGATGATACCAGGCTATTGCAGCTTGTACAATACCAACATCCGAAAAATATTTGTGCACTGTTCTGATATCATAAAACACTCATTTCTACCCACATGATATAATGACTTCCATCAGAACAATCTGAGTATACTAACCATTTCATACTCAGAACTTACCATTTTTCTTCTTTTCTTTGTTGAAAGTTTGATAACTTTTTGAAAGATTATTAATAAAAGACTGCGCTCTCCAAAACACGAAACAGGGAGGAATGACAAATTATCATTATTATCAGTGTTATTGAAAGTTAAACAGTTTCAAACAGACCCTTCAAAATCAGCCTTGGACCACATTTCTTAACACTCGAAACATGGGTGTCAAGGACACAGAAATGCAATGAGTAAAACCAACGTTGGTCAACTTACATCATGTGATTGTCTCAGCTCGCCAGGCCGGCAATCCGTAGGCCCTAATCATGCAGACAAATTAATATCTAAAATAACCATGCCAGATATGCTTTCACACCTATTATTTCTTAGCTTTCTAAGTGTGTACATTATTTGGATGCATTCCACTTGTAATTAAAGTTTTCCCCCTTCTTCAGTCAATCTGCATAGTCAGAGATGGCTGAATTAACCTGCCTGAACAGTGAAGTTGAATGTTGTGGAAAATGTGGTGCTTTCTCATACATTTCTCAGCCTGTCCTCAAATTGCTAATTTATTCTCATTTCATGTTAGTTCATCTATGGACCACTTTTCGGCATGTACTGTACCCCTGGGATTATAAACCATTGGCATAAATCCTGGGATTTGGGAAATGTACACCTTACCTGTCTTTCTAGAACTTCTGAACCCTAATGAATGAAGATTAATCTCAATTGAGTGGTAACATAGGCTTCTGATTGAGTATACATGTATATATCAAATATGAATGCATTTTATATTTCATTAAGTGACGGTAATAGGCATGATCTTGTTAATGTCCATTTCTGCAGAGGTATTGTATCCATTTACTTTTCGCCATGACACTTTCAGAAGTATATCTATATACTATGTGCTATATTATACTATATACTATAATGCTAATCCCATAAAAAGGTTAATTGACCAAAGTCAACAACATCCAAGCTATTAATCTAGTCCCAATAGTCATTCAAATCCTTGAGAAAAGTATGTACAACAAATCATACATGTTTCTGGAAGATGACGGATATTTCAATTGTAGTGAATATGGGTATCATTCGAACATATCCACCTCAGACGCAGAGTGAAAATCTTATGTAATACCTTTGTAATGATTACAGGAACATTACTGATTGTGATATCTCGATGTATTTTATATAGTAGTGATGTCGTTAGAGAGTATGTTCTATCTCGATGATGCAGATGTTAAGCCCTTATGAACTGAATGTAAGTGTAGTTTAGACTGAGGTGTATGGTATAGCATTTCATGAATCTGACTTAATTATTAGTGTAATTCAACCTTTGGTCTCACTTTGAAAGGGAATGGAATAGTACAGAATAAAAAGACAATATCAAAGTTCCCCCGATGAAGGAAAAGTGTAAAATGTGTATTAAAAATGACTGATATATATGAATATTGTAGGTGCCAATGCCGCTATTCTTATAGTCCCAAGCAACGCCAGCCAAATACCCCCCGATTCACCTCCGCACACTCAGTGTAACTGTTTGGTTATTTCTTTTTTAATATACCCTAGGGCGGCTTCGCCACTCCTGTGTCAGAGTGTTTTCATTCCGCACATCAGAAGACGACTATAACCATCTCAAAATTTGAATTCGTATTTGTATACAGCCGCTAGATAGGTGAGACTATATGTTTGATACAATTTAGACTTTGAATATGAAAATGTATAGCAAAGTCAATTTTTGAGGGAAAGGATGAGGTGCAAGGAAAATGTATGCATTTGAACATACGGGGTTTTAGAGATGTTTTGTTATATCTGTATTTTGTTCATAATGACCGAAAAAAGTAAATGAAGTCTATCTCTCTAGATGTTTTTTTTGTAATAATTTTCAAATCACTCTTTGTATGAAATAGGTACACTTAAAAATATCAACGGTGGACAAAGTGCATTTACATTTGAATTTTTAAAATGTCTTGGCCGTTAAGGAAATAAAAGAAAAATGTATGTGAACTTCTGCATGGCAACAGCATAAAAGCCCATTTAATGAATGAATAAATCACACACCAAAGAATCAATAAATTCATGATAACATTACAAATTGTATTATTAGTAATCATGCTTTTCATTATTGACTATCATTATTAACATTTGCTATATTCCTAATGGAATCATTATAATTGTAAACTTGTACTAGTCAACCCTTAGATTTAACTGAGGTTCATCGAGAGACACCTCTTTGCTGCATACAGGTTCTCTATGGTAGAGATCTCAACTTCACAGGGCTGCAAACAGGTCTTCTACAGTGGAGATATTCTTGTGGTTCTTCATAAGCTTCATACCGCATCTAATAACTGCCACCCTGTCCATGTCTGTTAGTCTCAGTATTGTTGTTGCATTGGCAACAGTTGGGCTGAAAACCAAGTTTCAGACCATTAAACATGATTTTTTTTCTAAAGATAATCGTCCATGCCATTGAGAGAGAAAAAGTGATGTAATCTCCTGTTATCTTTAGTATTTCACACTGAAATGTACTCCATGATGTAGTTTTTAGGAAGCAAACATGAAATCTAAGGTTAAAAAGAAGGCATGGGCTGGAAGAGATCCCCGGATAAGCCCATAACCTGATGTCCATGTAAGATCTTTGGAAATAAAGAATTAGCTGAATTGAATTGAATTGAATAAACAACAGGTGACGTTACAAGAAAACCTTACAAGAAAATGCCTGCAGTCCCACATATGAGAGCTATTTTCTGTATCAACTCCTGCCGTTTCGCCTCCTCCTCATAGTCTTCCTGCTCTTCTAGATAGGCTTCCACTGTTTATAATAAAGCATTAATGAAACGTTATTCATGAATTGGTAAACATGTGTACATAGAGGTAAAGAATGTAGTGATATGAGTGAGAATGATAGAAACTCTGTAAGTAGTAACACTTCTTCATGAAGGCTTGATGTACTTACATAGATGCTTGGCTGCCCATCTAGCCTGGGTGAGGGCGTCACTCATTCCTGGCTTCCCTGCGGTCTCATATGCCCATATCACATATGAACCAATGGTGTAGCCGATGTTTGTTGCAGGGTCACACAGTCCAACAAATTCAAAGTCAACCAGCTAAATATAAAATGTGTTTCACTTACTGATAGTTTCTTTTATTTTCCAATTGTCACGGTGCATATATATATAAATTTGTTTAAGTGCTTCCTAGGATAGATTTTGATGAGATCCAACATACAATTATTTAGCAAAACCTCCTTTTCTATATATGTATACCTATACTAACTTATTAAATTGGATTAATGCACGCACAGGAAAAAGCGTAGTCAAGTATGTCTACAGTGCGCATTGCTAACAACTTAATATTGTGTAAATCAGAACATGTCAAAACGACCAATACAATATTGCCTCCTGTACGCAATATAGTTATAAAAAGATATCCGCATCTAGCCAACCCACAAATAGGATTAATGTTGAAAAATTAAATATATAGTGGGAGAAAACCATGCCCTTTCTGAATTTTCCTTGGCATTGTTTTTCAAGTAGAAATAGCGTTTTTTATAATTATGCTCGAGTGTAATTTCCCTGTGATGTTCCTGCCACAACCCAATAGGCTCAGGTTGTCAGAAAATGTACAATCATCGGCTGTACACATATGGCAAATCTTGCTAATTTACTCCGAAAAATGAAAAATACTGACTATACTACAGTATATTTAGTGTTACATTGATTGAACAAATCTACTTGGTTGTGTAAAACTGCATTTTGAAGTTGATTTTGAAGAACAGGTAAAAACTGGATCCTACATGAGGTTTCCCAGTATGAGCACCTTTGGCGCTTTCGCAGGGAAAACCTTAAAGAAAACACCTGCCAAGGTATATGGTAATACTGTACACTACACATTCAAACATTCACACCTACTGATCTACTGAGTTGTTCAAAACAATACCTTCACTTGATCCTCCTTCACAAAGATTGCATTGGTGTGACAGTCACCTTGCATCAGACACAACTTGTTCTTGAACACAGCCTCCAGCTTCTCCTTGTATCCATTCTCACTGACATCTTTAAGTAAGTCTTGGAAGACAGGCTTTACAGTGTCTGATATGAAGAATACAGGATCCTTGCCCTCCAGGGCCTCTTTTGACATGGCTCTAATAGAGTATTGCAATATGATAGATGTCCCTGTAGTGTCACCGCTGAATGGAGATGTTTGAAAGGGAAACAGGAACACTGTCAGAGTCATTGTCTCAATGTGTTTTATTAATAGAATGATGGAAAGCGGAATCTATTGGGAAGGTTTTATCAAATGAAACAGAAATACCCACCCAATTTTTATCCAGCATCCCTACACCTATATTTCAGGCTATATCTTAGTTTCTTTGTAGGTTGACATGTATACATGCATGTATACAGTAAATTACAAAACTAGTTTGACATATTTGCCATTTTTTCTACACAATTTTTTTTAAAAAGAATTCATTGTGACCAGTTTCATTTACATGATATTCTCATGGAGAACAAGAAAAGGAAATTTGTAAACAGATTAAGTAATATTATATAATATTTGATGATTTAACTAATTAATAGACATAGTACAGTATGTGATTCATGACTACTTTTCTCACTTTGCCAAGCTAGGCAGGAACAATGACGTAATGGTATCTTGGACTTTAGCATTAATCTACCTTGATCTAGCTGAGACTTGGGCTTGGAGAATATTTTTGGTTTCAATCTTACTAGAGGTGAAAGCCTTATTTCCTCACCACAGAAGATGCAAAGAATGCATACAGCAGCCATCTATCACACAATACAAACAAACCTGTAGAAATAAAACTTTTTCCAATGGATATGGACAAACTCACACCTACCCATAGAGTTCATCCCACTGCTGCCACACATCAGGTTCCACCCTGTGCCTAGAAGTCCTCATGTGTAACTCTGCCAGAGCTCTACTAATGTATGTTATGTTTCTTACTTACCCATAAAGTTCATCCCACTGCTGCCACACATCAGGCTCCACCCTGTGTCTAGAAGTCTTCATGTGTAACTGGGCCAGAGCTTTACCAATATGTCTTGCTGTACCAGTGTCAAATTCACCAGAGCGAAGCTTTTCTGACAGAATAGTCATGTGGCTCAAGTCCTCCATGGCAACTAGAAAGAAATAATTTGGTTTATTTCACCCTCGATATGTTCAGTCCATAGAAATAACATAGGCTGTGTATATTGTTTAGCTGGTCAGTAACTGAAGCGACATTGCACGTGGGCAATACACGGCCGACTTAGTTTTTTTTACACTGCGCGCATGCATGCTTTCTGATCTTCGCCAGTTCCGGTCCTTCTTCGGAGCCATGTTTTCGAAGCGAATGAAGGTAAAGGACTAATTATTTAACATTTTATTTCTCAAAATCGCTGTAGATCATGGTAATTTAACATTAGTTTAGTGTGCGGGGTGAAATAAACACAGAACAACCCTTGGATTCTCGGCGTTGTGATATTCACCGATGACTGTCACGGGGCTACTGCCCCTTGACATCGGTGAATATTCACTCCCGCCTCGAATCCCGGGTAGTTCTGTATATATCCAGTAACATCCAGCATAATAGTTGATATTCATACTAGATTATATATATAATAATGAAAAAAAACCATCTTGTTAACAACGATACTGATGCACTTAGTTTGTCTTGAGTCAACATTACCCTTATATACATGAGAGAGAAGGAAAGAACGATAGAAACGGTAGATAAAAAACTCTCCAACATAACTGTTTTCTATACAGGGAACATATTTGGTTGTGCAGTCAAATCTGTGTCTGCATTGTACTGAAGATAATTGACTCATTTATGAGGTATGTAACTCATGACAGAGACAAACCTGACTCCAATAATTAAAATGTATACTCACTGATATGATGCTTTTCATCAAAACAATAAGGTCTGACCACATTGCTGGGTAGAATGCTAGACAGCAAAACTAGAGAATCATATTCTGAATTCTGACGAGCAAGAGTCATTTCTTGTCCATTTCCCCTCTGGAAGAATTAACCATTCTTGTGAATTATTACAATACACATTAGCATTGAATACGATTTGTAATATGCTGGATATTTCCAGATGAGATGTTTGAGCTTTCCCATATCAATACTGTTCATGAAGAAGTATTACCAGAAGAAGGTTGTCAAGAACGATTGGTAAACTCACTGTTTATTCATGAGTAAGTGATTTTTTGATATCGGATGTTTGTCACATGGGTAAGCCAATAATACACTTCAATATTCAATGAAAGAGACAGTTATAGACAAGAGAACATAGAAGTCACCAGATAATTCTTGGCTAAGCCATAGATGCAACTTAGCAAAGAATGTAGTTACCTTCATCAGGAGCTCTCCGTACTTGAGAACCACAGACCGCTGCTTGTCTGCAGACTGCACTCTATACAAATAGTTCACATAGCCTGTTTCTCCTATCTCTTCATATGTGAAGCCTTCAGGGTCATCCGCAATGAACTAAATTTGACAAGTTATAATATCATTTATTAAAATAGTTTTGGCATCAAATTCAACCAACGATATTAAAAAACATTGATGAATGGATAGCATCAGTCTTGTCCAAGAGCAGGGGCCCACACATTGTTGATTGTCCCAAGGATACACCCCAAATTACGGTATCGGAAAAGACATGAGAGAGGGCCCAGGGAGCTAACATTAGATGTCACTGCTGGGTTTTGTATCACATATTATTGTATTTTATCTCTAGCTGGTATTTAACTTTTTACCAATTCCTTTATACACCTCTTCTACCATTTACCCATTTACTTATTATACCCCTCTCCTGAGGAGTTGGGGGACGATCTATGTCAAGTTGGGGGTGATCTAGATGCAGATTGCACATAGGTAGCAATAAAGAGATCAGCTAGCAAGGACTCAGACATCTGTGTTGTTTCAAGTATTGTTATTTCTGATCTCTCACCAAGAACATTAACAGCAGAGACTACAATGGGAAGATGGCGACTGTTTGTTCATGTTAATGTTTGATATAAGGTGGTGTTGTGTGGCATATGAGGCAATTTGGTTATGACCAGTAACCTTGACTTATCTCTCCACTACACTAGCCTTAGACCGACACTCTTCATATACCTCCAGGAGAAACTATAGCATCCGATCCTCATTGTTTAATATAACTTTGATAACAATAGAAGAAATCTTCAGAAACTGCTAAATCATTGTGAGTGTTTTATTTCAACCTATTTTCCTTTAGTCATATTTACTGCTATCGCCTGTATCCCTGACCAGTGCTTTGTTTCTATGAGTATTATTATTATGCAAACTTCCCTCAGGGATAGTGTGTCTTTGTATAACAATGTTTAGAATACGTTCATTAGCCTGAGATGAAATTTTAAAAAAACAAAAAAAAAACATACCTTAAGTTCTGGTATTTCCAGATTGTCATTGACAAAGTTGAGAATTTTGGATCTCATCTTGTATGCTGGTGTATACTGAAGAGAAATGAATGACACTGATTGGAAATAACCTTAATGGCTGATAGCAATGAACAAATAAAAGTGGGATATGGTTCTTTGGCTCTATTTTTCATAATTATGTAGTGGTCGTGTATTTTACGGGTTCCGAAATAGTACAGTCCGGGAGTCCGAGACTGTCCGCTGGTTGATTCCAGTCCTTTTGGACTGACGCCAGGGGGCAGTTGAGGGCTCTCGGATCTATCCGAAGTGCAGACCCTGGAAGAGTGGTCTGTGGCTTATTACTATTATTTATATTTATCTCTTTATATGGTGTCTTCTCCTTGTATATTGCCATTTTATGCTATTCAAATGTTCCTTTATGTGTTCTTACCCGATCTCTGGTTTTACTTATTGTTAACTTTGCTCTCATGAGAATAATGTATTCTCCACACCCTGTTTTATACCGTTTTACGATGTATATGTTTCCTTTGTGGCTGGTCCACAAAGGTTGGTCTGTTAGGGTTGTGTGGCAATAAAACCAGAGTACGAGAGTAATCCTTGTTCCGTTTTATTCCTAAGCTAAGAGTCCCAAACCGAGTTCACTACAATTATATTAATTAACAATACTGACCTTGGTCCTCTGAATGAATGGCAGTGTGTGTCTATCTCAGGTGACTAGTGCAAGTGTAAATAGTTTGCAATGATTGATTTGACCTGTACAAGATGCTTGAGTCAATAGAACAATGGGTATGTGGGTTGGAGTAGCAAAATGGGTTATCAGGTGGATTGGAGGACATTGATGGGTTATCAGTTGTTGAAGGGTTATATATTTCAGTGCGTTTGTGTGTTTGTGTGTGTGTGGGGGGGGGAGTGGGGATTTGCATGCCCTCACCTTTGCACGCCACACTTTTACAACACTGGTTTACCTTCAAATCAATCTGTGTCCCACCTTCTTACATCCCTATAATGCATACTGTGTGTTTTAATATATGGATGTTATACCTAAGGGTAGTAAAGCATGCTTCTTTTTGGTAATAGAAAAGGTATGAAAATATAAACTACTAGCAAAGTACCCGTCCTCCGGACGGTCACCCTCTCTCCCCACAGTTCCCCGTCTCCCTTTTTTCCCTCCCCCTCTTCTCTGACCTTCATACCTGTTTTTCTCTCCCAAGCCCATCTCTAATTTCCAACCCCCTATCCCTCTCCTCTTCCTCATGCTCCCCCTCCCTGTTTTCTATCCCTCCCCTCTCTCCCTTCCCCCACATCTTCTCCATCCTCTCTTTCCCCTGCCCTCTTCTTTCCCTCTCCCTCCCCCTCTCCTATTATCTTCTTCACTCCGCACTCCTCTGCATGTCGGACGGTCACCCTCTCCCCATACATCCCCCCTCCCTCTTTTCCCTCCTCCCCCTCTTCTCTATATATCTTTCATACCTTTCCTCTTCACTCTCCCACTCATATGCATGTGGGTCAGATTTTCAGAAAATGTGCAACTCACATTCACCAATCCTCTCAAATAACCCAAATTTCAGATGAAAATAAAGTTCAAAATACAGTTCAATCTAACCAAACAGATTGCTAGAATCAATGCAATGCTGAGCATACTCGAATTTACCAAGCATTGGCCAAATTGCAGCCTAATTGAGCAGAATTTATCAAATCAAATGTGGACAGCTGCCAATTGTGTATTTTCTGAAGATATGACCCATGTATTTAGGTCCCCCTGGATGTAGGTTGTGGGAAATGACGTAGTATTTCTTTTGAACTCTGACTATATGTGATTCGTTTTTGGAAAATGAGAGAAATAAGGATATCACCATATTTGAAAAGAAGAGATCAAGCCTATTCCAATGAAAGTAAACACTACAACATGTGATAAGAAGTTTCTATATTTTAAATTTGATAATTTTATTCTGGAAAAAATAGTTTGCAATGTTCCTGAATGGGTAATGACTAGTAAAGTAACTGGCATAAAGTTATGATATGACTAGAGACATGATATAATATTGTACAAAACAACTAATTCAGTTTTGAGACAGAATTGAAATTCTAGTTTATTAAACCAAGAATTTGTTATTAATTTGGAAATTTTAAAAAGTTAATTTCCAGAATTCGTTTGATCAAACATAATATTAGTATCATTTCTCCCTATGAATACCTTAGTTTAGTTTTGACTTCTGAATAAACGTTTCTCACAAAGTTACAAATTGTTAACAAAAGAAGAAATATGCACAGTATGAACAGTTTTCAGTACACAAATGTTGAATGTGTTAAAAATAACTTGTCTGTGTGCATTTAGTGAATGACTCATCGATTTACACCTTCCTTCTAATTGAGAGATCAAATTATTGATGATATATGCCCCATGACATGTAAAAGAGTATGTGATAGAGAACTCACTATTGCATGTCTTGTATCACATGCCATGAGACTCTTCCCTCCTCATCACAATCTTCCAAGTTCTTAATGGGTTAGAATAGAATAGAATAGAAATATCTTTTATTCATTACTGTGATCTTACAATAATTTTCCGATGAACAGATCTGGCCATTTCCACCAATTTGACAACAATTGGGCCCCTAGACACCCCCTGAGTACCCAAAAATAATTTTTACATTTATCAGTTGATTTTTTATTTTCTATCAACCTTATATATATGCACATTAAACTGCCAAGTTTGGAACCATTCTGATAATTAGGAATTTGTTTACAGGGGGGTCGAAAATAGATCCCAAATATGAAAAGAATGCTAAAAATAGCATGACGAATAATGGTACATATTTCTACATGAATCAGTATTTAAATTAGAAATAGATAAAACAAATATGCACATAATGTATTGAACTATTTTGTACTTGATAGGTCTCGACATAAGGATCATAACACCTTTTATTTGGTGAAAATATTCTAACTAGAAGAAAAGTTACAGCCAAATAACCATTCAGTAATGGTAATAATAATGGCAGCGGCAAGGGTGACAGGTCATTGACCCTCTGCCCACATTATAATGTATTTATACACATTATATAACTCATTATATCTAGAATATATATAACATTTATTACCCTTGTTTGGGTTTTTAAGTTGACTCAAATACTTGTATTTAATGCTCCTGTTCTGTTTAAGTGTTTAGAGGCAAAAATTTTAAACATAAAGATTCTGATATTATATATATGTGAGGGATACCATTTCTGACATTTTGTGACGGCAGACGTGACGTAGACAACGTGACGAAGACGACAAAAGCGTGACGAAGATTTTTTAAGCATTTTCCCATGAAAATCATTTAAAAATGACTCGGAAATTCTTAAGTTCAGTCTACATAGATTGGTATTAAGCAAAGTTAATAATAAATGTCAAATTTAAAGTTTATCATTAAATTTATGCATTGAAAGGCTCTAAAAAACCCTAAAATAGGTGTGACGAAGACGACATGAGCTAGGGTACCCACCCCCCCTTTGCTGCCATGTTATTTCTCTGCTTTGATTCAAGAAAAACTAAAATCAATACATTTAATGTTCTATACCTATATAATCCGATGCACTCTATCATTATTTATCAAAATATGACATTTTTTTTTTTTATTTATTTATTTATTCCACCTTAGGCACACTGCGTGACGAAGACGACATGGGGGGGTACCCACAAATTTTTTTTTTGATTTTTGATGACTTTTGGCCAAAAAATATTTTTTTTGCATTTTTTTTTCACACAGATCATATTCACGTAACCTACTATCACAACATATAAAAAAAAATGTTCAATTCTGAAGATTATTTAGAAATTTAGCAATTCCACGGACTAATGGCTGTTAAAAAAAACGATTTTTGCCTCCAAAATAGGATTTTGAAATAAAAAAAAAAAAAAAATTGGGCTAAAAATGCCAAAAATGTTGTTCCACAGGTTGGTAGAACCATCCAATCAAAAAAAATAATCAAATTAATGATAATTAACTTGATTTAAGCCCATTTTACCCCTTTCCACGGTTGGGGGCCAAATGTTGTCAAATTGGTGGAATTGGCCATCTACAGATTTCTAGGTACCTTTTAGGATTTACACCTAGGTCTTCCTACCGTTCCCTTTATCTATATATAAACCTAATAATATTATACAGTTTGCTTGGGTAAAATCATTTACATTGATTTTCCGAGACCCTTATCTAGTTGCTAATAGGTAAATCCAGTACAGGATTAACATCAGGCGGGCAACTGTTGCTCTCCGCTTAGTATACATGTAGAAATACAGTTAAGTATAATAAAACAACAAATGTAGAGTGAATAAATGAGATACGTATGTCTCAACCAGATTGACCACAAGGGGAACAGGGCCTGGGGTTTATGGGGGGACCTCTATCCTCTGGTAGGATTGTCCGTTAAAAATGCAATTCAGGGACAAAATCATACGGGAGACCCCTAAATAACGTTATGAGCCTCCCCCTATACACAAACTAAACAGTCCCGTCCACTAAGTTGATTCTCATGCGATCTAGTGCCGTAGAGCACTCTTTTGCACTAAATTCTGTGAGATTAGCATGAAAATCTGCTTAGTGGACTAAGCCCTTTAGTGCTGATAATGTGGTGAACTGAAGTGACCCAAGATTGTAGGAAACCCCATGACTATCCGGGTCTCTATATCGATGGTTGATTTGTATGAAACTGTTCCAAATGGTTCTCTTTAATACATATTACATGTACAGTATTGACTTATAGTAAGTGTTGAACACTACATATATAAGATTACATGGAAATGAGAAACATATTTTACACTATAATCCATATAAGGAAAACAAAATTAGAACCTTGTAAAAACGAATTGCTTTTACTGTATTATTGCCGAACAATAAAACAAAGCTTGTGACCAAATACGTTAAAGAGTATCTTTTGAATAAATTAATGAGTCATTTTCTGGAGCAGTTTAATTAGTCACACATTTCTGATGTGTTAGAGGGAACCAAGTCACAAGTCGCAAACAAATTATATTTTTCAAACTGATTCATCTCCACGTAGTAATTATCTACCCAGAGATTTTGCAAATTCCAATTTAGTGTATGGAAGTAGGCTGTCCTGATGTTTACTATCTTTGTAATCAGGTTGATCTCATCGTTTAAAAATCATGATATTTCCCCAAACAATTTTGGGCTTCATGCAACTCATTTTCCTCTAACACATCACCTATTGTGTATTTGGTATGCAGTACCATATCAATTGGACCAATATTCTCATCAGTGACCTTCAATGATAGTGGGTGGGTTATCAGCAGTCCATTGAAATCTAATCATCTGACACTATTTAACCTGTATATGGTCAGTTCTCACGAAATAGTGTCACTGGGGGCCATTTTGGGTTTAAATTTAAGATTTATTAAAACTACTAATCCTTTACATCATTGATTGCAAACATGTTCAACAGTCCTCATCAACATTTGGGACACTCATATTAACAAATCTTAGAGACTTTTAGCTTATATCTTTGAACCATGAATTTAATATTCGTTGGGTCCTATTTCCATTATTATATCTTAGAAATAATATGGGTCTCACTGACAACACACCTGGTTACGAGTGCACCAGTCTATGACGTCATAGGCCTTAGCGAGTTTGTAGCAAAGTGAGAGGTCTTACTCTCATTACATGCTAGCACTGTTGAAGGGAGCGGAGGTGCATCATATAATCACATATGATTCAATTGAACAGAGCCAACCCATACCTTGAACCGTTCTTCATTCAGTCAATTTAAGGCCAATACAATATTTAATTTTACATAGAAAAATAATACAATATCCCTCAGAGATGTTTTCACACTTCTGCCAGTCTTAACCAAATGAAGAATGATATATTTGAACATAGCACTGTGTCTGTGTACGGGAAAATAAATCATTATATCCAATTGTTGCGCTAACATACACAAAGCCCTACTGGACTCCAAGAACAGCATTTGTAATGTCCTCAGAATAAATGAAGGTGGTTAACAAGTTTGTTGGCCAGGTAATAAGGATTAAAGCCAACTATATGCACTAGGTAGTGCCATTGCATTGAGAGAGTATAGGCTGAAGTAGACACATTGTTATTATTGGTTGTCCGCATAAATGAACACATTTGTCCATCACTAAGTCAATGGTAAAAATCAGAATCCAGTCTTGCCTAGCTTTCTTCCAAGCTTGAATTTGATGAATTATAATCCCTGGATCAGTCACCCTGGAACCCAGACTTGCTGCCAAGATGGCTGACACACAGATATTGCAGCTGCTTCCTCATGTGAGAAATCATCGTTCTGTACATAGCTGAGTTGTTTTAATCTCTTTTGAGTCCTTACTTTGTTAGTAGAGAGTTGCTCTATAACTTGCTTTAAGTCCTTGGTAGACATTTGACTCCTTGACCTGTATCCCTGGATTAATGTTGGAAAAAACGCCTAAGCAGAGCATAACCACTTTACTTTCTTTCTCCGGCCAACCTCGAGTCAAGTTTTGGTTATTGTACATATTATAGGTGGATTCTCTTTACCCTCAGCCAATGACAGAGCAAATACTCTTATGTGAACATTACAGTCAGGGACACAGTCACACTCATACATCAAGGGGTCTGCACTGCTCAGCTTCTTGCATTTCTTGTGTTTCAGAATTGGAGGACCTGGTGATGCCTCTGTGCTGACAACGATGCGTTCCTTAGCTTTTTCAGTGACAGAGGCTGCCAGGGTTATTGTTATAGTGAAGGGACTGGTTCCACCATGCACCAGCTGGAGAGTAGTTATGGGTAGATAAGTCCATGCAGCGGATAGGTCCACACAGGAGGCAGCGTCGGTGTCAAACATATTGCCTTTGACGATCTGAGAATAATTCTCAAATCCTTCTTCTTTGAAATCAATATCACCTATAAGTTGAACAGTAGGCCATTTAATTAGTAGTTCTATATAATTTAAGTTTTATTTTTTTTTATTTTTTTTTTGAAAACATAATTTGCAATATTTCTTGGTTTGACATTTACTAGTAAAGTAAGAAATAAGAATTACTATAAGATGACCTAAGAAATCCATGGATACATTTAATACACTGTCTTCAAATTTGGTAAATGTATCAAAGCTGAAACCAGAGTTAAGCATTTACAAATGAAAATATTCCCATGGATACATTTTATGAATAAACCACTTTGAAAAATACAAATGTTGCGACTTGTGAGGCATTTTTCCGTATAACCTCACATTTAAGAGAAACTTCTTAAAACATTTTCAACTGACCTATAATCATGAGTGAGTCTATGAATGTCTGATAGTCATCTGTGGAGTTACAGTTGTAACGTTTTTCCAAGGTAAGATCTGTAAACATGTACCCAGGTACTGCTTGGTAGATCACTTCATTGAGAGCTACTGTCTTGTGCAAAAAACTCTTGGCTAACGGGACTTGGCTTACTACCGACAGAAAATCACATTGTTATACCTGATTGTGTCACAAGTATATTCCCGACAAATTTAACTCAAGGTCTTGAAGAAATGTTGGTATTTCTTTAATTAATCAAATAGGGTTGGCAGCTGGGCAACACATGAATCATTGCAAACAGAAACAGGGTCATGCTTTTAAGTTCAGAACTGAGCAGGATAGAGTATTCATACACATTGATCACAATTAGATTAGACTGATTGTTTTTTCCAGGATTGACAGCTTGTCTGTCCTAATAGACCCCGGATCGAATCAGTAAGAAGGTTATTAAATCAACAAAATATTAAATCAAAAGGAGGCTAGAATTACATATCATATTATTTGACTTCCAATCCAATCCTAAATCAACACTCCCACTCCAGGCTACAGGCCAAATTTCTCCCTCCCTCTCCCACCCGCTCCCTTCCCCCAAGACGGACTAACACCTAAGAATAAAAATGTATAATCCTGATTATATTAATTATTATTTTTTTCATAACTTTACATTGTCTCTCACTCAGAGAAGTGGCCTACAGACTGACCTCCTCAGTGGCTGTTATTTTCTGAATGCCTCCATGGTTACTGGGTCATTAATTATTATCACAAGGGAGGGAGGGAATGGCGAGCTGGTCAGTGGTCTGTTTACAGTGGCAGGGAAAGGGGAGCGAGACTAAATAAGTAACCAATGTTGATTAAGGATTGGACCAAGTTCCTGCCTCATTCTCATTTATCATGATTTATGCTTTGCTGCTCCAATTTGGATGCTAAATATATCAAAGCAATTAATTGGCCAGATCAGGATGAGCTAATCAGAAGAATATATGTGTAATGCAATTACAATATATAATAAATGATAACTTTTAACCGGCTCACCATTTTTCTCACAGAGTATGCTCCTTTTCAAACTACAGTCATAGTTCCTCCATTGGTGGTTAGTATCTGGGGCTATACAGTCATACTCAGCTGAGGTAGGCTGTCCTGCAGCCCAGAAACTCCAGGTTAATGGACTGCCATCTTTCATCCACTTATATGTATCAACCGTAGCTCCGGACACAAGACCAAGTGTATAATCTCCCTCTCTGGAACATAATCATGAGATTAAGTCATGAACATCCTTCCTGTTTTCAAGCATAATTGAAAAAGCATACATAATGTATTGCTGCAGCCATTTCTGGCGATATTTTACTTTTTTAGCGTCAAATAATAGTTAAGGTCATAAAACTGCTATTGTTATCATTCATTTGTTCCTATTTCATAGTCAAAAGCTAACTTCTGTTAAATATCAATCATATTTTCAACAAACAGTAGACGTTTTTTTTTGAGATGTTACGATCTTCAATTAATGATATCCCTCAATTATTGGCCCTGATTTCTCAAAAAAATATTGCATTTTCATGTAAGGTTTCCTGACTATAATTCTTCCCACACATCAGAAATGAAAAAATCATTTAAAGAAGATTTGTAATCTTGTATTAGTGGTGTTCTATGAGAAATATTGCTTTTTAATGAAAGAATTTCTTTCCAGATATTGTAAGCAATAACAATTGTCAATAAACATGTCAATTGTTATCTACCATGTGCATTTGTAATCTGTCACTATAGATTTTAAATGGCATTTTAATCACATACACACCAAAAAGACAATGTAACTGCATTTTGGTGACTATTGCTAGTCAAGACATAGACAATGATCATGAATATATGGGTCAGATTTTCAGAAAATGTACAATTCAACTTCGTTAATCTTCTCAAATAACCGAAATTTCAGACGAAAATATAGTTCAAAATGAAGTTCAACCCAACCAAACAGATTGCTAGAATCAATGCAATGCCGAATATACTCGGAATTTACCTAGTATTGACCAAATTGCAGCTTAATTTAGCAGAAGTTACTAAATGTGTACAGCTGCCAATTGTACATTTTCTGAAAATCTGACCCATATGGTTGCGTATACTTGATTATTTAAACATCAAAAGTTTCTATTTGTTTATGATACACTGGAATTCAACACATATATATGATTTATGCATCTGTAATGACTCCAGGAGCTGTAACTGCGGAAGGACCAAGAAAGATATTAGAGCATTGACAGATATTCCATGCTGAACATGATATTTTTCCTATCGATTTTAAGCTGTAACATTAATCCAATGATTCCATAATCAAGATTCAAAAAGGCGGTTATACTCTGGATCCAAACCCTCAAATCAGATGAGAATCATATATGTGTCTGTGATTAGATGCCTACTTCGCTCATCAACTTTCCCTACTTAGAACTGGGTATTCTAATGGGAATCTAATGCCATTTTGCAGTCTTAATAGAAGTATAATGGCACTTAGCAATTTGAAGTGAGAGGCTTTCCCTCAGGGGACCCGCTCATCTTTGGGCCTAGACTGGTTTTGCAAATTCCCTATCCATGAATGGGGTGGTTGGTGAACAAGAAAGGTATGAGTGTATCATCTGGACTTACTTTAGGGCTGGGAATATTTTCTGGAACTCCATACCACTTGTAATCATAGCCATCCATGAGTCAAATGCAGCACATACATCAGATATCTCAGTTTTAAGCTTCAAGTCCGATTTAGTCCAGTAACAGATGTCATTGATATTTCTCTGAACAGCTGTGCAAATGTATAACTAGATTAAAATATATGCTGCGGCTAGATCAAATATTGTTAACCAGAACTGCAAGAATTGGAGGTAAGTGAGTGAGAGAGTAAGTTGCTTTACACCCTGATCAACACATTGTAGTCATGCAGCTAGATAGTTAAAACCACACTAGACACAGCGCCCGGCAGAATATGATTACAAATGCTGTGAGCTCTGGTTTTGAAAAATATATATGAGTGTTTTTATTTCACATTCATCATGCAGTTACAATGATAATGGAAAAAGGTCCTTCTCTCTCTTTCCACGCATAGGTCTTCAGAGAGTGCCTTGGACATTATAAATTTACATTATGAACAAATGTTTTCACCAATATCAGAGCTTTTGGAAATGATAACATAAAACCAAATGCATGATCGGAATGATAGATTATTGCGTTATGGGAAAATGTTTAGCACATGGATATTGACATTAGAACACTGGTAGATTTTTGATGCTAAAGATGACGTTTTCTAGAGATTTTATCTTGTACCATTGGTCCCATAATTCCTTCCAAATCAAGATTCAAACTGGTGGCAATGCAAATCCCCTATTGGACAAGGAATTCTAGGCCAATTCAGGATGTTTGGATATACATTAAAACCACAAGGTGCCCAAGCTACCAGTAATGAGAAATAACAGTTAAATAATACATGGCAAGTCTATGATCTAGTTCTTACATATGTCCCTTTCACAGATAAATCGGTGTGTTTCTGTGCATGGTTTCTCGCCAAAATCGTTATTAGAGACCATAGCAAGGCAGCCATCAATGTTGATACTTGGGTCATTCCGAGTTGTAGGCCATGTATAAGCATCAGAGTCATCGAACCATGTCCAGTCTGTAGAGCCTGCCAACCTCTTTCCTCCAAGGAAAACTGCTCCATTATCATACTTGTGCACAAGTCTAATAAAGGAATTGGGGCCAATAGTGTGAGTTAATAGCAAAGCATGCAGTCAAATTTGAAACTATTTGGATGGAAGCGTGAAAGCATTTAGTCACTGCCATGAAAGTCTTGGGTATTTTACAACCTAAGACAAAACTTAAAGGTAATTACCAGTGTTTACTTAAAAAAAATGAATGAATTATGGAAATTTCTTTAAACTTTGGATTTATAAAGGGGAACCCAAAAAAGCAAAAAAAAACATCTGTCATTGAAGTAGTTTTAATGTGAGGGACCACTGCAATTTATTACTGTTGACTATAGAAGTCTATGGGAAAATGGGTATTTTTTGCATTTTCCCCAATAGCATATGATTGAATCATACGATTTTCTTTTAAATCTGCATATACATTGCTGACATGTTATTCTACCCTCCCAATTAAAAAAGATAAGGGGTCATTTAACTAAAAAAAGAGCTATTCAGCTTAACTTGTATCACAATAAGTTTCTCCCATTGAAATCAATAGTGAAGGGAGGTAAACTTCACTCATCCCTAAAACACACAAAAATATGATAACATTTAGCTTTTTGGGCGTTTTGAATTCCCCCAACCATGTTCCTTCCAAATACAAAGTTTGAACAAAATATATTGATTCTAATATTTCATGCATTAGTTCCTTGAATTCCCGCCTGCTACAGTGCTGAAAACGCTGGTATTTACCTTTAAAAGGATTATTAACCTCCTTTTTGGACCGGATGGGGCACTGTTTGTGTGTAGTCCCTAACCTTCAGGATTTGCAGTAGCCACCAAACAATGCACCAGCAGATGTGTCATTTAACAATAATAAACGGTGAGACATCAAGTCTCACATTTCGAGTGTAAGCTACTATTTTAATTACATCATGTTGCTTCTATGATATTCCATGTGATGAAACTTGTTAACAAATATCTAGACAATTGAATATATAAAGGTCCTGACCTTATATTGCTAATCATTCTGTACTCAGCTTCTGTAGTAACCTTGGCAAGATCAGCATTGCCATCTGCCTCCTGACATATTGCACGGGCTTCATCCCATGTCCCTCTTAGAGCGGCCGTGTGCGGAGCAAAATACTGTCTGCCCCTTATCTTACACTCCATTGGTACAGCTCCGAGGACACACAAAGAGAAAGTTTTAACTGATGAATACAAATTCAAAAGCTCATGCATATACATTAAAGGGGAACACTGGACTGCATATAATGCGTTTTCAGACGTTGGGAAAAACTATAATATGATGTTCTGTACATTGTATAATGTAATTCACTCATTTATAAGTCAATGAGGAGTAATTGTTTGTGTTAAAACTGGCTATTATCCGGAATTCTGACAGCTTCCAGATTCCCAGAGTGCTATGTGAGAGTGACGTCAGCGAAGCACAGCAAACTTCCGTTACTCTGCAGCTAGTGCTATTGTATACAGCCTGCTGTACTGTAGGCTACTATTTTGGTGCGCTCAAATCACTTCTTTTTAACAATACCTGCCTCTGAGGTCCATGGATATTATACTAGAACTAATGAGGAATAAAAAGACCCTATGGATCTCTTCTATTACATTTTCAATGGAAGGATAAAGGAAGGTGCAAAAAAAAAACTTCCTCCTCCTCATTCCTGATCACTACCAACTTGTTGTTGACTAGTCAGGTTGAGAGTGGTGCATGCATTACTATGGAAAGCTATTTATATACATTATTCAGTGGTCGAAAAAAGGAATAAAAATATAACATAAACAAAAAGCATGAAAAACATCAAAATTGTATTTAAATTTCTGGAATCGATCCCATACAATATGTATTGGTTTGAATTTTTGGGACATGCAATTGGCTAAAATGATAATATCCTTCATTCCGTCGTCTGCTGTGTGGGTACAAATAATGTCATTGCTTTAAATCTGGTATCATTACGAAGAAAAGAAATTCCTCTTTCAGGAAATATATACTTTCTCGTACCTATTTCCATTATTCTTGGCACCAGTGTGCGTAAAAAATATGCATAAATTTATGCAGCATGACGCCGAATGGCGCTGGACGCGGGATGATGGGCTGAGAGTAAATAAGGCCTCATTATAATTTTTCCCAACAAAAGAATAAGATCCAATGTCATATTTCAATCCCAATATGTCCCTGATACATTGATGCCCAAATGCAACTTGTTCCTTATTTATAGGCTGTTGAAATGCGTTCCCGGGATGACGTTCATACTACACAAAATTCAGTAATCCATCTCTGTTCAGACATAAAAAACAAACTAGTTCGATTTCCTTCCATTTTCGAGCAAAACAAATATAAATCCCCTGTGTTTTTGCATACATTCCGTGCCCATATGCATCTAGCATTGGGTGAAACAGGAGCCAGTCAGATATCAAGCTATTTTCTTTCTAAATGACTCATTATCATGAATTACAGGTCTAGGAACCCTTCATGAGAAGTGCCCATTATATATATATGTTTACAGAAATAGTATAAAGAAAATAGAAAGATGTCTATGTAATATTACCTCACAGGTCTATCTTGGAGTATGTTTGTTTATTCGGGAGGATCAGTCATATGTTTATAAATGGCTTTCCATACATGCCCTAGAATGGGCACTGTTTACTGTAAAAGTAAGTAGACCGTGACCATACACTGACCAGCAGATCGGTAGTTAGCCAGCCCGTGTTAGTGTCATACATCTAGCAATATGGAAGCACTCAGAGCTAGCTTTGGGTAGAGCGGGACAGAATTTACTTGATTGATTCTGGCAATATCATTACACAGAAATGCCTAATATAATGAAAGATACCAGTTATTTACCATACTTGAGCTGTATGACCAGCAATTCCAACCCAGTGTTTTACTTTAAGAAACTAGATTAAAATATCATCTATTAAACATGCGAAACACCCCAGTCAATGAACAGAATATTTAACACTTCGCCCTGGTCTCCTTGGTCCTACCCCCCAGTTGTTGTTCATATTATCGTATTATCATATCTTGTATGTTGTGGGTATACTTATGATGTACTATCTGTTGGAAGGTATAATAGTGCAACTAGTACTGTGGCATTGACAACAATGTAATGCACAGATCGATCAGATCGTTTCCGACTTACATGTCATGTTCATTACATAACTCCAAATTATTGTAACATAAGTCATTATCATCACAAACCATTTCGCTCACTACGATTAATAGTCTATTGTAAGAGAACTAGTCTGGAACCCAATTTCATCATCACCCATCTCACTCCATTAATCAACATATCATACATGAGTCGTTATAATAATAAAAACTTTTAATTTCTCTGCAAGAATGTAATACTAGTATGGACAACGACTGATGTTTTCATCTTCATTATATGGAACTGTATATTATTGGACATACCCCTACTACATGTAAAATTGTTTGGCAAGTTCGCCTACGAAAATCACTGATGTTGTGAGAGGTGACTTGTCTCCTATTTTCTGAATAAAAACGTTTCCAAAAAAAAAATTAAACGTCCCATTGGTGCAATCAGGTATTTTGTTATATTTTCTTTATTATAGAAGACCATATTCATCAAGCCTGGACAAATTACCAAAGAATATCTTGGAATGAGAAATGCATCAAAGATAATCATGGAGTCTTTATATCCATACCAATGACAAACAAAACAAAAATCATAACAATCTAAGAGCAACTGCTATGTATATCTTAGGAGTTAAAGTTGCTCAGCTAACTACCGTGGAGATCCATTGAAATGTCACTTGTTTCAGTTTGACTTTCTATCATGTAATGAACCTTTAAGAATCCTCTTGGAATAATAAATGTGATCCGTTTTAGGAAAATAAGTCATAAGTCGCAAGATATAGATATTAAGATATCACCATGTTTGAAAACATGAGACCAATCTGATGTCAATGATAGTAAACACTAGGACACCTAATGTGTGCTTCTATACTTTAAGTTTGATATCTTTATTTTTGAAAGTTTTTGAAAGTTTGCAATGTTTCTGGATAGGTAATTACCAGTAAAGTAACTAAATATACTCCATATGAAAAGCCTGCAAAATACAAACATATATTTTATACAATGTTCCGTAATTTAGTACACATATTTATATGACTATAATTGCTATATCCCTTAGGAATCAGAAGATTCCAATTATGAGATGTGAAAAAAACACTTTGAAAGATTTTGCGACACATGACCTTTTTTCCTAGAATACATGACAAATGTAAGGATAAGACGGATCGGCAGGTGGGTTTGATCCACCTTGCCACTGTGATACTGTATAACATTTGTGATCCGTTTTAGGAAAATGAGTCATAAGTCGCAAAATATGGATTTTGAGATATCATGATATTTGAAAAGAAGCAATCAAGCTGATTCCAATGATAGTAAACACTAGGACACCAAATGAGTTTTTCTATATTTCAAGTTTGATATTTTTATTTTTGAAAAAAGAAGTTTGCAATGTTTCTGGATTGGTAATTACCAGTAAAGTAACTAAATATACTCCATACAAAGGCCTTCAAAATGCAAGGATATATTTAATACAATGTCCCGAAATTTGTCACATGGATTCATATGACTATAAGTGCTAAACCCTCTAATAATCACAACATTCAAATAAGGAGGTCTTGTGAAAAAAACAATTTGAAAAATATCAATTTAGCGACTTGTGACTCATTTTCCTGGAACACATCACATTTGCTGACAATTACCTGGTTGAGTACGCAGCAGTCCATTTGACACCCAGCAGTTCCGCTCTTCAGTAGCAGCTATCGCCTCAGGTGACGCTGTGTTCAACAAATCAAACCAAAATAATACTGACTTTAACACAACTTTGGATGCTTTGTTTGTTTGTAAAGGTAACAGAATGGAGGTTTTGTATAGCAAAATCTCTAATCCACCACCCTCAAAACATGACATTTTATATCATGTGTTCTCTTTCGTGCCAGGGTCATGACATGAAATGAGGTGAATTTGATTGGCATGGTTTTACTCCTGCTACTCGTCCCTTTAAGCCGGGCCCACACATTCAAGAACCCAAAACCAAATTGTGCATTAAGACAATACATACAAATTCAAAGTCATTCTAAGAACCATATTTGCGTTTGGTAATTTGTCATGAAGAAACCTCCAATTTGTATGACAAATTGTGGGTTCATGCAAATTCTAGAAAAGAAATGACCTTGACCTTCAATAAGGCTTGTATAGGAATGCATTGTTGTGGCCTCTCATGGAACAATGTGGACCTAAGCAACCACGTCCCCATATTTAGTAAAAAAACATGTCATATACTCTTTCGAGACTGTTCATAATTAACCATTGGAGGGCAGTGTGGAATTTGCCAACAGTTTTTGTATGACCCCACTTAAGGTCTTGTTCAAAGTGTCTTGCCCCCCTCCCCCTCCCCAACCTTAAGTTTGTGTAACATGTCCCCCCCCCCACGCACACACACACAGCCTACATGATTGTAATTCTAAGTCTATGCGATAAAGATTAAAGATGCCCCTCACACTATCAGTGCTTGTGCTTTAGATAGAAGGTTGTACATGTATATATATATATATATCATATTTTTATTCTGAGTTCATAGACTACATCGTTTCAGAAGGGGATGCCAGCCTCTCAATTTGAGGTCTTTCTGGTGGATCCTTTGTTATGAAATACCAGTTAAGCGAACTGAACATTATACCGCGATGCGATATAGTTAGACAGTCATAATACAATTTCTGTTATAACAAGGTTACAATGCTGAATCAATAAATCCCTGGCTTGTTTCACTTAATCATGAATTACTATTAATTATTGTTCATTGTAATAGTTAAGAGATGTTATCCGACTCGTAAAAAATTGTTCAGTGTCAATGTCTTGTCGGTTTTGGTTTATGTATTATTCAATTATCACCTAAAGATGATATACAATGCATATATAGCAATCGATTTTGAGCCTTTTCCCCCTTCCCCCTCTCATTTATTTCCCATTAGTCCATTTTGGATCAGATTTTGGGAGAATTTGCCTTCAATTGTAGTAGTACAGACAGTGACTGTACCCACGGTCTATATTGGTTTTTCCGTGCCTCCCATTGGCTACCTACCCAAAGCCAGACCCACACTCTACTGACAGTTAGGGGCACTTCCCATTGGTCCCTGTGAGACACACACACCGCTTGCCGCCATACTTCACAATACCAACTTATAACCCTCTGGCCTCACTGAAGCTCTTGTTAATCTGAAAGCGTTGTTCAAGCTCCAACCAGACCTAAATCTAACCCTATCGGTTAGGTATAGGGGTCACTAGCGTCCCACCCATCTCATTTAGAGGATTAGCAGTAGGTCTATTGCCTGTCGACCCACATAGCGCTCGGTAGAGTCTGGGCGAAACAGGTTTTTGTCATCGGCACCTCACATTGACAGGTCCCGTACAGCTCTTGTGCGACCAGGCGGCCTCAGAGAGTGGCAGTTCCGAAATGAATTACACATGGAAAAACAACATTTGCTCCTAAATCTAGGGTTGACACCGTCACAAAACACCTAAATAACAAGCTGAACTCGTTTTTAATCATTAATGATAGCTGGATTTTGCAACAGATAGATAGGTAGGCCTATATCCTTTACCTAATGAAGGTCCTCGTTGGGTGATAAACCTACACTATGAGGCCAGCACCTCTCAAAGTGCACCAAAAGGTTTAGGTGATCTGAGATACGTTGGCGTGCTAAGGGTCACAAAACCGGACCTGTTTGCGCAATCTAATTACCGAAACACATTATTCGAACATAAATATATTATTCATATATATATTATATTAATCCTCATTGTTTATTGCTATAACAGTAATACCCCAATTTAAGTTCAAACAAGTTTATACATACATAGGTTAACAATACGGAATATGATTTGAGTAACAAACAAACATATCGATGTATCGACCATAACAATAAGGACTTGCATGCCTTTTATAACAATGTTAGTTTACTAAGCAATATAAACCTACATTATGGTGTATCTACCTCTTTGTAATTATTTAGATATTAATTTTCATTCGGAGGATAGATATTTATCATATTCACATAGATAGCTGTTCTTAGGTACTGCCTAAAGCCGATTCTGGTTTTAGTGTTTTGTCTTTCATCTGAAAGGTTGTTCCATAGGTTTGTTAAAACGTATACATAAGATCTCTTGGATAGCTCAATTTTTGGTTGTGGCACATTCAATTTTTTTACCCCCGCTAGTCTTCTCAGGTTAACTTTCCTCTGATCCAAATTTTCTTCAACCCTTGCTCTCATAAAAGCAAGATCCAATAAGTGACTGTCCCTCCTCGTTGATAGAGTTGGGAGGTTTAGTGTCCTATGAATTTCTTTTGTATTTGATAATTTAGGTAACTTTAGGATAATTTTAAACGTTAAATTATGCAAAGTTTGTAATTTTTGTAATTGAGCTTGTGCCGACGAACCATAGAACAGGTCCCCATAATCAATAATGGGAAGGATCATCGTTTTATATAATAAAGAGGAACGTATTCCTGTCACACACATTATATAATTTAGACAAAGCATGTATCTTGGACCTGACAGTAAGATAAGATAAGATAAGATAAGATGTTTTTAGTATACACTTTCTTTCTAAGAAACACCTTAAAATCTACTTTCTCATCAGTTTCCATCCCAAGGAACTTATATTCAGTTACATTCTCTTATTTTTGATTGCCAATACTTTACTTCACTATGTTATTAATGTCCTTCTTTGATCTTATTGTTAGATTCTTACACTTCTTTGTATTTAAAGAAATTTGGAGTTCAGAGTGGTATAATAACTTTAGTCTGTGATGGGTCAGATAAAATACAAATAGAGAACATTACAAAACCATTACATTACCAAAAAACAACAAGTCATTATTTTACTAACCTTTCTGCATTTGGTTCGATTCTGCGTTTCGGAAATTAGATTGCAGGAATGGGTCCATTTTTGCAGCATCACTCTCGCTAGACAGCCGGCAGTTGTAGCAAGAGTGACTTTCGGCATGACCCATATAACTACGTGGTGCACTTTCATTAGCAGTAAACAGCCTATTCAGCGCACATTTGCTTCCCTTCGAAAGTGCCCACACCGATCACTTATAGCATAAAAAATAGACAATATAAAGAATCGCCGATCGCTTATAGCATAGAAAATATACAATATACAGGACGGACACATATGGCTTGTGAAATCGTAACTGGACTAAAACTTCGCTATCGGGGGGGAAGAACTATATTAAAATCATTTCTACCAATTCAGATTATTCATTTATTTCTTTTTAAGTTGCTAGACACACAAAAATAACCGAATTGATCAAGGTCAAGGTAGCCATAAGCTTGCCGCTTTAGTCGGAAACTGTATAATTACGCGACGGCTGGCCGAATGAACTACAGCTACAACAGCCAATCAGAGGTGCGTATTTACTGACGTCATGTTTCAGCCAGCCGGCGCATTTTCCCAAGGTTCCGCTACTTGCTGAGCGCGCGCCCATTCAGAGTTCAAGGTTGGTCCACCTTGCTCGGTCGAACGTATGCCATGCTCCACGCTTACCAAAGGGGAAAATGGCTTTTTTACATCCTTTATATCGTTTGTCATTTGATTAATCTTCATCGACGACCAAGAATAGAACATGGAGATTCTACTACGGGAAGATTTGAGTGCAGAAGACTGAAAAATACCTTGGATTATCGATTTGAATGGGAAAACATGTGACGATTCTGAAGCAAGATGGCGGCCGCCTGCCCATGCCTTCAAGCGCAGGAACAAATCTCTCGAAGGAAATATCGATGTTTTAACTTTGACTGGATTACCATAGGAAGATATATAACGCAAAGGCTATTATGCTTGGAACATTGTGCCTGAATTTACTTTTGGATTATGTTACCTGGGCATTTGGGACTCATATAGCTTCAGAGGTAAGTCATGTTTCTACGAACGGTTGAACGGACGGGGCTCGCCTCGATCTTCGGTTTGTCTGCTTGTTTCAATATTAACCAGGGCAGCAAATGGAAATTTGAGTCAAGGTCTTAGTCTAAACTTCAAATACTTTTAATCAATGTTGATATATGGTTGTTCATGTCGAATTTTATCACAGATTTAGCCAACTAAATGGCCGCCTGATACAGTCGGTAACAAGAGCCGGGGTGGGGGTGGGGGTTTTTGAGTGGGGACCAATGGGAAACGAAAAACCCCAAATATACCACGGCAAAATGGGGGACTCCGGATTATAACCAATCGCCAGCCAAAAAGTCCCAATATACCATGATGGTATATGGCCTCATATTGCACGGTGAATATAGCCAAAATCTGAGCCAAAATGGACTAAATAGTCATCAATGAAGTATGAGATAAAGGTAACAACAAGATGTCTTCAACTTGGTCAATACATAAATACAACGGCATAGGGTAAATGTGAAACATAAAAGGGAATGACTGGCACATAATTTGATCAGTGTGGTCAGTTGCACTGCTACTGCCCACTGGGGATAGTATAAGCACACTAACCTCGGCGGACAGCACCACACAACAAGAAGAATACACAATCTACTTCCCATAAACATTATATACCCCAAACCCACTACACAAATAGCATTAGCTCAGGTAAAATGAAGTATGACTCACCGTTCTCAATCTGACAGACAAATAACCCATTTTTGGTACAACTACTGTCTATCCACTTTTGAGTGGCAATCAACAGCGAAAGACAATCTTCGCCACCCAGAACATCAAGAGCGAAACCACCGTTGTCAAATGATTTTGAAGGAGGGATGCTCTTGTCTACTGAAGTGCCATCATGCCATTTAAAAGAGCCTTCATTTTGTTTATCGTCTCCCCCTAGATACGCATAAAAAGCTCCCCAGTCTGACCTATAGAATGCATGTAAACATTTGTAATGTACATACACGATCATATTCATAAACATGAGATCAAGCCAATTCTAATGATGGTAAAATCTAGAACATCCATGAGTTTTTTTTTTTATATTTTAAGTCTGGTATGTCCGATTCTGAAAACAAATATTGCAATATTAATTAGTATGGTAGCTAAATGAACCCGATAGGCTGAGCTTAGAAATTTCTGTTTAAAAATGTTTGCACCATATCTGGGTGGGCAATTTACCTATTTATTACACACATGAACAGTTAGAAAGGTGCAGTTGAGAGGTGCATTTTGGTTGATCCGTACTGTTCACATGATCAGTTTAGGCTCCGAGGGTTACACATGCCTAAATGTTGCTATCGCATTGGCAACTACAAATCTGTTGTAATACAAATGACTTTGTCCCCAACCACGTAACTTTGGCCTACACATTTCAGTGACTCAAGCTTCCTCGAGCAAACCTTTAACAAGTTAAATGTACTTCTTAACATGCCAATACATTGTGTAATAAATAACAATTGACCTATTGAGACACATCAGAAAACAGGAACTCGTCCCTTGGGGTTTGTCCCTTTTTCTCTTGTGTCTTGATCAGGTTGCACCCTCCGTTGTGCCATTAATTTTGTTGTTGTTGTTATAACTTTTATTTGCCCAATTAACAAAGTGACAATATTGGTGGGTACTGGGCTGCCTGCATAGGGAGGATTTCAAGCCCTACCGTTTAAATATTAGGTTTAATAGTGCAAAGGTAACAATGCTCAATGCTAGCTTAATAAAGAAACACACTTCCCTCGGATCATACTTCCCATACTTTATTTGTCTAGTGTCCCGTTAATGGAACAACCCTTGATGCTCTTTTGCCAGATACTGGTCAGTCATTGATTTCATCTCCTGTGTCACAAGACGGTAGAATGAGGTGATATCATTTCACACTGATAGTGACAATAAAAGAATGGTGTGATACCAGATACACTCTATGATTGACGGAATTGTGGTACCTCTGTATTGCTGCTTTTTTCTAACAAGATATCAGCACTTAACACTACCCGATTGCCATCCAGTAGGTGTATTCATTTGGACATAATTTGCTTTCTCCCCCTAGTTTGTACCTTCACTCTGCAACTAGATTTACCAAACTATTTATTTCTAAATTTATTTCATTTAATTTTGTTTCTGATCTTGATATTTGGTCTTACTTTGGACTTTGTTCAATAGAGTTAGGTCTAAATAGGCACAGCGGTGGGCTGAAGACTATAGTTATTCTGTGTTGGAATGTCACCTGTGAGCCAATATCTCAATGTTACTGTCCTCAATTGATTATCAGAACTTCATTGTACAATGTACGTGTTTGTTGATAACTCAACCATCATTATAACAGAAGTTGTGCTATATAAAAATACTTAATAAAAAAACTCAAATGAAAAGATATAGTTCTATGTTAGCAAAAAGTACACATTACAACAATGTACTTCTCAAGTACAAGCATCTATTCACTGTATTATATGGCGACTCCACTAGAGAGAAAAACAGTGGAAACAAATGTTGTTGTTGCCCTCTGATTTGTTACAACAAATATCCATACAGAAACAACAGTTCCCAGAGAATGTAGCAACACTTCTGACTCTTCTCCATTTGCCTTTCCATTGCAAACATGAAATGAACTGATGTTAGTGGGCAACAACAATATTTGTCACTGCCCTATTTCCTCTAGTGGAGTTCTGCTATTAGCTGACATACATTTTCTGCAAATCACTAGTAATGCTTGAGAATGGCTCTAAGCTATTCACTGTCATAAATGTAGGAGGTTATATGAATTACATTTGTTCTGCGATTTCATTGTTTTCCTCAGGTGTTGTTACCTTGGCAAGATCACCACCAATAGTCTCACAGCTAGCTTGTGCTGAACCAAAACTTGAAGCAAAGAAGGCTGAAGAGAAGAACTGTACTCCCGGTCTAGCTCCTGGAAAACCGATAGAACCGATATAACCGATAGAACGATTATGATTATAAGCT
The DNA here is from genome assembly GCA_942159475.1 of Sthenelais limicola. Lineage (NCBI taxonomy): Eukaryota > Metazoa > Annelida > Polychaeta > Phyllodocida > Sigalionidae > Sthenelais > Sthenelais limicola. The sequence continues at coordinate 108,522,705 of OW804099.1, forward strand.
ATGGACTGATTTACCTCTGCCACTCAAAACCATCGATGACAATAGCCTATTTGTACGTGCAGTTGGCTTACTGTAATTTGTAGGTATTGATTGTTTGAACACTGAATTTGATTGTCTTTAATTGCCTATGCTATATTAATTTATCTAATGGTAAAATGCGGTGACATACAAAAACACAGTGACTGGTATAAAGATATTGTTGTCCCAGTTTGTATAAGTGTATGATTGCGGATTCCAATTATGTGTGTTGTATCAGAACAAAATGCATAGATTGAGGTATATTTCATTCATGTGATCATTGCAGGGATGGTAGTTTTAATTCATAAAACTTTTATTACACACAATTACAGGAAATCCTGGTATTCTCATGTAGTATAAGGAAAATATTATCAAAGTGTTGTACAGTATATATTAGCTGGTATAGGTTTATCTTATTCATTACATTTAAACTTTAACCTATTTTAACATGCCCATAATTTAATACAGAATACAGACATCATAGTACAGTTTTTATATACAAGTAAGGGGTTTCCTTATTTGTTTAGTAAATTTGTGCATGTCCTTTGCAACTGAAGTAGCAATAAAATAAAATACATCAACAAGAAAAACGGCTATTTGTATGTGTAAACCAAATTTGGTTCAACAATAAACTTATATATGCTCTTCTTATAGATAGTAGGCAAGGCAGCACCTTGTTTACTGCAGAGCTACATAGGGCAGATTACACATGCTGGAGATGTTTGAGTTAGGTTTACTACTGATTATGATTCTTCCGAAAGTTCTTTATTCCTTGCCAGCTTTTCTTTCTAATATTAGGCAGTAGGTTATTCCAGATCCAAGGGCCTAGATAATGGGGGTCCTACTCATACTTTTCTTTAACAGGTTTTTTACAGGTAAGTACAGTTGCATCAGCCATTCTAGTGGCACAAACATTCTCTTCGATACAGTGTTTGGCTTCTTTCTTATCATACAAAATGTTCATCAAAGCTATCTTACTCCGCTTGTCCAGGGTGATAATATTACCTGCCACTTTCAAGACATTGACGCTGCAGTAATCATTAATATAAACTATTTTAACGGCCTTGTTTAAAGATCTATTCATTTCAATAAGTGTTAATTGCATTCATTTAGATTATGTTCATCATATCATATTGAATTTGGTAGAATTTGATTGATTTGTAAAATCTGACTAACTTGAGAACTCATGAAAATATCCACCATTGTGGCTATTCATATTTTCTAAAGAATTTAAATGTGCAAGGTTAATAACAAATATCTAAAATTGATATCAGGTATGGAGATGAACAAGATCATCCACAACTTCCTCATCCAACATCCTCTTCCACAACTTACCATTAATACGCATTGCATGGCCGTCCAACAGGAGATATACCAATAGGAATTGTTGCAGCATGGTTTTACGGGGCTTCATTACGGTGTTCATGTAGCTTTCCCGAAGGATCACTCACACTCAGCAGTTCTAAATGCAGAATACATGTACAGCCCTGATCAAATCGCCGCATTAAATTCAAAGGACAGATGTTCTTATGTGAGTCGTGGGAAAAGAAATGTATACTAGTTTTTGGTGATCTGCTGAATGAGAAAAAACAATTTATGTCAATCTTAGAACTAAAAAGACAGTATAGTGTTGATTCTCTACTCTTCTGGAGAAGAGACCTTTTATCTTCAATCCCTACTGATTGGTGGAAAAAACTCAAAAACGAATATGATAAACCATCTGACGATTGACATTAAGATAAATGAGGTAACCGTCACAGTAAGATCAGCCTGTGCGAAAATAATATATAATGCATTTGTAACAAAGAGAAAGCCAAAAATAGAAAAACTGAATGGCTGGAAAGATATTTTGATGTTTAATGATGAACAGATGAAGAATATTGAGTGGAGCAAAATTGTCCTTCACCCCTACAAATGCACATCCGAAACAAGATTACAAAATTTTCAATATATAGTAATACACAGAACTATTACATGTAATGAGTTTCTGAAAATCAAAAAAATCAGAGATAAAAACACATGCTCCTTTTGTAACAAAAGGGATGATATTAGACATTTCCTGGTCAACTGTCCCACAACCAAAAGGTTATGGGAGGATATAATACGATGTGTATGCTCTATGGGCCATGTGAACTCATTGAAAAATGGGAAACCTATGTTTTAAATTGTAAACAATGATGTACAAATCAAAGCTGAGAATATTCTCTTTGGTGTGGAGTCTTGTGGCACAACAGAAAGTCAAAATGTTCATCCACAGACAAAAACTCTTATATAACGGTGAACTTATCTTTAACCACCTTATTTCAGAATTAGACAGTAGATGTAGAACAGTTTTATATCAGAACAAAATATCTAATACCTCAAGTGAATGGAAAAACGCATGGAGAATGTTACATGCTGACCTAAGCAGCTTAACAGGTTAGATCCCTACTCTAAGGAAACATAGTCTCTACATAATCAATTAAAAATATAAAAATGTGTATATGTGTAGTGGTCGTGTATTTTACGGGTTCCGAAATAGTACAGTCCGGGAGTCAGAGACTGTCCGCTGGTTGATTCCAGTCCTTTCGGACTGACGCCAGGGGGCAGTCGAGGGCTCTCGGATCTATCCGAAGCGCAGACCCTGGAAGAGTGGTCTGTGGCTTATTACTATTATTTGTATTTATCTCTTTATATTGTGTCTTTTCCTTGTATATTGCCATTTTATGCTATTCAAATGTTCCTTTATGTGTTCTTACCCGATCTCTGGTTTTACTTATTGTTAACTTTGCTCTTATGAGAATATGTGATATGTGAATATTCTCCACACCCTGTTTTATACCGTTCTACGATGTATATGTTTCCTTTGTGGCTGGTCCACAAAGGTTGGTCTGTTAGGGTTGTGTGGCAATAAAACCAGAGTACGAGAGTAATCCTTGTTCCGTTTTATTCTTAAGCTAAGAGTCCCGAACCGAGTTCACTACAATTGGTGCCGTGACCAGTTCTTAGCCACAACCAGAAGTTAGCTTTTCAAAAAGCTTGAAAAGTGTTCGGATCCATCCAGGTAGAATTCTATAAAATAAAAAAAAGAAAGAGGTCAGTAGAAATGGCAGACCTAGATAGAGCGAGTCAGACGGAACAACCGAGTCCAGGCATGAAGAAAATCGTGCAAGATGTCTGGGCATTCCGCGATCCTTGTGAAAGATTTTGTTCGGATGATACGGATGAGGGTTTCCCACAGAAACAGGGAAAAGAGTCTACTCCACCTCTGCAGTCTCAGGTGGATGCTTGGCGCAAAGCCTATGAGCGGGTGCAAAAGTTCAACTTGGGCCAGAGGAACCAAGTGGTGATGCTGGAAGATCAAAATGCAGAGCTCCAGAGAACTCTACAGGATATAGCCGAGAGGAGTGATCGTTCGACAGACAGATTAATGGCTGAAAACGAAAAACTCCGGGCCGAAGCCTCTAGGGTCGATGATCTGTCCAGATTGATAAATCAGGCAGATCAGACAGCAGAATCTCCAAAAGCACAGCCAACTTTGGAGCAAGTGGCTGCTATTTTCGGATTGGGGGTGGGCACTGGACCCGAATCCCCGATAGTTAACCCAACACCGAAAAAGCTGGCAGTGTGGGGAATGAAGGACAAGGGGAGTCTTATGTACTTAGGACTCCTGCTTCCTTCGTTTGGGGATAGGAAAAGAAGGTCCAGATTATGACCCCGGAAATTCCCCAAACTTCCTCACCAAACCAGGGAGTAGTCACTCCACCCACTGGTACAGCGGGTAGACCGGGCATAGGCCCTGGCATCTCCACCATTAAAAAACTTACCATAGGTTATCCGGGTGGACATGTCACGGACGGAACCTATGTCTCACATGATGTTGTACGTACTACAGGTGCTAATTCCTCTCGGAGTTATGCTCCTGTGGCTCACAGCACAACAATGAGGAGAGAAACCCCCTCATTCAAAGATAAATCCTTGACACAAGGATTAAGATATGACGGGCCCGAGCCAGCAGCAAGCTCATTTCATTATGAGTATATGCGGGATGCGGCAAGTCATGTCCCGAAGATGTCTGTCCTGAAACAATGGGATTCTTCCAAAGACAGTTGGAGCATCCATTTGGGAGAAATGAGGGTGATGGCAGAGGCTCAGAATTGGTCAGATGATATTTTCCTGATGTTTCTGAAGTGTACCTGCCGCCGACAAGTTCAGGAGCTGGGGGAGCTACCCCCTGGATTGAAACTCCCAGAGATTGACCAGCATATGGAGGCAAATTTCGGGGAACACAACTCCCGGAAGAAGGAGGCCATCTTCTATGCTTCGCGACAGACGATGAATCAGACCAGCCACAACTTCGCAAACGAAGTTGTGAAGAAAGCCCGAATTGCTTTCGGCAATGTGATAGATTATACCGGACGCACATTGTGTTTGAAGGTATATCTAGATGGCCTGTCCAACGCCAAGGAAGCCTGGTGGATACGACTCCAGGAACCTTATGATCTGGAACAGGCCGTCCATTGGTCCGAAGTGTTCGAGGGAGCTGATTTGGATGCTGTAAATACTGTATCCATACAGAACACTACCGCTAGCTCAGCGCCGGACTTTTTCGGACCCCTGAAGCTAGTGGAGGGCACAAGAGCAAGACCCCGAAGAAGTCTGTCATTGCCCAGATTACTGAGGCATTGCACGCCAGTGATAGGGTGGAGTCAGAAGAAGAAGACTCTGACATTGGCGCAATTGTACAGGCCATTCAGTCATGGCAGGCTCATAAGAAACCAACCCCGGATGCCCCGAAAACGTCTTATTATGAGAAATCTGGGTATAGGGGAAAGAAACAGTTTCCGAAGACTAAACCCTGCTACTTCTGTGGTGAATTTGGACATAGGGTCTCTGAATGTTCAAAGAAGAAGGGGCTGTTTAAACTCCTTGCAGCATCCGAAGCAAGGGCAGCCGCAGCAGGGAGTCCAGACGAGAAGCGTAGCCCTCACGAGAAGCGTAGTGAGGGTCGACGGCAAGGCGCTTCATAATACCGCAATCCAAGAGGAGTATGAGAGTAGTGTAGAGATTGGGAGTAAAGCCCAGGCACCGCTTAGTACGCTCGGACGAATCCCAGGTGTGGACAAATCCGAGTCGAAAGGTGGAGAATCTAGATCATTGCCGGACGGTAAAACTCTTTCAAAGGTCTGTACTCCTTTGAGAAGTCCGGAGGATGACCCTTATATACGATGGGGAGAATCCGGATTCCAAGCTGAAGAAGGGCAGATTTTAATGGTCAAGAAGAACCGTAATAAACCTGCCAAGATTCAGAAGGTTTCTGTGCTACGAAAGGAAACTCTGGAGATCCCGTCTAAGTTATTAGTTTGGGAGAGATGGTATGCCCCAGTACTAGTAGGTGGGATGAATGGATTCTTTTTGGTTGATCCTGGTGCTACTACCAGTTTGATCACTAAGAAGTTCTATGATTCCCTTCCACATCCACCACCAATGGTTTCGGTCCGAACGGTGTGTGCGATGGGAGATGGAACACCTATTAATACTTATGGTAGCGTGCTATGTCCGTGGAATATAGGTGGACAGACCTATATGATTACATGTCTCGTTGTCAGTGGTCTACAAGGCCCTGAGGATGGGATACTCGGTGCAGATTTTTATTATGTGCATCGATGTAGTCTTGATTGGTCAGGATTACTTTACCTGGATAACTACAGTCATTCCGTGAGTTGTAAACTCTGGAAGAGACAAGGTAGTGGTAAAGAAAAATCCTCTGTGAAGGCGGTGCAGGTCGGAAACTCACTTGCAGGTATAGAGGTGACACTCAAAAGAGGTGTAACCCTTGTACCCGGCAAAGTGACTCTGGCCGAATCAAACATTCACAGTGGCTCAGACACATCGGATGGATTGATGTTCGAGCCAGACCAACAATTACTAAGTGACTATGCCTTGGGAAGCTTGAATACGTACGTATCAGGTGACGGGAAACCGGCTGTGGTGGCATTTAGTAATCCGTCCGGGCGAGCTATTAAGCTCGGAAAGAGAAGAATGGTAGGCAGATTGTATAGTGTGACTTTACTTTCACAAGATTCATTCATGTCTGGGGAGGAGGATGACGGTGTGATCGAAGAGGCCATCATCAATTCAATACAGGTTATGGAATCACCTGTGGCGGATGATGATTTGATCTCACCTGAAATGCCCAAGAAAATTCCCCCCCACTGTGTGTCCGCTGGCTAAGTTAATAGCGGACTCAGATCTACGGGACCAAAAAGAAATAAAAAGTGCAACAGATCTACTGAAAGAATATCAGGACTGTTTCTCCATTCCAGGGTCCGGGAAACTACTGGGGTGTACACATAAAGTCTGACACGCTATTAATACGGGTGATGCAGCCCCTATTAAACAAGCGTATCGTAGGATACCAGTGGCAAAGAGAGACAAGGCCGAAGCAGAGATCTGGAAAATGTACTAAGAAGGCTGGATTGAACATAGCAGCAGTCCTTGGGGTGCTCCTATAGTCATGGTGGCTAAGAAAGATGGGACCCAGAGGTTTTGTGTTGACTATCGTCAGCTAAATGCAGTGACCATAAATGCAGTGACCATTACCCTGGATAGATGAGTGTGTAGAAGCCCTTGGAGGGAACAAGTGGTTCTGCACCCTAGATCTAGAGAGTGGATATTGGCAGGTAGCCATGGATGATGAAAGTAAACACAAAACTGCTTTTCTGTCCACTGTGGGCTTATTTAAATTCAAAGTCATGGCTTTCGGATTGTGTAATGCCCCGGCTACTTTCCAACGCATGATGGATCAGATGTTAGATGGACTCAGACGGAAGTCCTGTCTGGTCTATTTGGACGTCATTGTGGTTTTCGGAGAGACTTATGATCAGTGTCAAAGTAACCTCAGACTCATCCTAGACCGAATCCGAGACTATGGTCTAAAACTAAAACCGAAGAAATGCGATTTCTTTCGGCAAAGAGTGGAATATTTGGGAAGAATTGTATCTCCGGATGGCATTCAAGCCGATCCGAAGAAGGTACAGAAGGTCAAGGACTGGCCTTTTCCCAAAAAAGCCAGAGAGGTGAGGCAATTCCTTGGTTTTGCTTCTTATTACCGAGAATTCCAAAAGGATTTTGGAATAATAGCAGCCCCTCTGCAAGATGTAGTGACCGCGGCAGGGAAAGAGAAGCGCTATAGCAAGCCTATAGTGTGGACGCCACGGTGTGACGATGCCTTTAGCAAACTGAAAGAGGCCCTAGTAACGTCTCCGGTGTTAGGTTTTCCCCGAAAGGTGGGAGACTTCATTCTGGATACGGATGCTAGCGGTTTCGGGATGGCTGGAATCCTGTCTCAGATCCAGGATGGGAGAGAAGTGGTATTGAGTTATGCTAGCAATAGTTTTTCTAAATCACAGAAGAATTATTGTGCTACTAAACGCGAGCTCTTGGCCGTTCTGACCTATCTGAAAAAGTTTCGACATTACCTATTGGGAAATCGGAACTTTGTGGTTCGGACAGATCATGCATCCTTACGTTGGTTGCTGAACTTTAAGGATCCAACTGATATGCTCGCGCGGTTATTGACGTTGCAAGAGTATGGTCTGGATCAGAATATGATTGTCCATCGTGCTGGAAAGAAGCATGAAAATGCTGACGCGTTGTCACGACTTCCCACTCGGAAATGTGGAAGATTAGATTGCTTGGATTGTGGTATTCATGATGCTGTGGCAGCCCCCACCACTGTGGCTACAGGCACACAGGAGCAAGTGTTGCGGGAGGCTCAGCAAGAAGATCCACTCATCAAAAGATTACTGGCTATTGTCGCGGGTACAGAGGATATCCCTAGCAGAGAAGATCTAGCTGGAGAATCTAATGAATTCCGTACATTTGTCCAGCATCTGGGTAATATGGAAATGAGAGAGGGTGTGCTATGTCTGGGTTGGACAAGACTAGCCACTGGAAGGAAGTATTGGAGGAAACTCATTCCTGCCTCTTTGAGAAAAGAAATATTCCAAGGGATGCATGGTCCGAAGATCTCGGGTCATTTCGGTACATTCAAAAATTCTTGGTCAGCGAAAATGAAATATTACTGGCCAGGGATGAGGTACGATTTGAAACGATGGATCCGGGCCTGTCCGGAATGTAGTATGAGGAAATCCAGACAAGGAGGATGGACTTCTCTCCTTAAAAAAGAAAAACATGGGGATAGGTGGAATCGGATAGGATTGGACATCTTGAGACCTCTTCGGACAACTCCCAAGGGAAACAATTATATCATGGTGGTAACGGACCATTTTTCAAAATGGGCCGAAGCCTATCCCATGGCAGATCACACTGCAGAAAGTTGTGCAGATGTACTCTTCAGAGAGTGGATTCTACGATTCGGGTGCCCTGTTGCTTTGCAAACTGATGGAGCTCCCGAATTTAGGTCTCAGCTCCTAAGATCTTTGTTAGAAATGCTGGGGATCGAGAAATTAATTACTCTTCCCTACAGACCCATGAGCAAAAGGCCAAAGGCCAAAAGGCCAAAGCGAGAGACTCAATCGTGTCCTCGTGGAGCAATTGTCATGTCTAACAGATGGAACTGAAGATAACTGGGATATACTAGCGCCCTGTATAGCTCATGCTTATCGGGCCACAGTACATGCCAGTACACTCTGTACTCCAAATTCCGTAGTCTTCGGAACGGAGCTGGTGGCACCAATGGATTTGGTCTATGGTGTGACACCAGGTGAGTTGGATTTCCCATGCAAAGTGGGATATGTAGAACACTTGAGACAGTGTATGAGATAGGGGCACCAGTACATAAGGAATAATCTCGGAATTTCTGCAGTCCACCAGAAAAGGGATTATGACAAACATTCTCGTCCTCCGAGATTCCAAGTGGGGGAGGTGGTATACCGATTCTGTCCCCCGAAGGCCTCTAAAAAGATTGGACCCAAATGGGATGGGCCTTACATCATCAAAAGATTCATAGGAGGTACCACCTGTGAGTTAGAAACCTCAGAAGGTCTGATGAGATATCATATAGACTACTTGAAGCCAGCCTTTGACGAGAATGGACCCATACAGGCGGCAAACCTGCATCGGGCGTCCAAATTTCAAAAGCAGGCTAGAACAGGTAGAGATATTCTCCGACTGATCGATGGAAAAGTAGTGGCTGGGAAAGATTGTGTAGTTCTTGCAGTGAAAGCTAAAATAACTAGAGGGGCCAAGTCGAGAGGCAGACCCCGAAAAGTTAAACCAGCAGGAAAAGAGAAGCCCGTCCGAAAGAGGGGAAGGAAGACAAAGAAAACGGATACTGTAAAAACTACAGCTCCTGTGTCAACCACCCCTCCTCCTGTGACAGCGAGAGACCGTGGCAGATTGAAAAAGGCTGTATTAGCACCTCAACCTGTTGTACAGGAGAAGAAAAAGACGAGGGCTAGAAGGAGACCGGGCAGACCTAGGAAAACAGTAGTACCGGATAAGCCCGAGGCACCCATAGCTCCGAAGAAAGGAGTTGGGAGGCCTAGGAAGTTACCAGGTGCTGCTGTTCCACCAGTCTTACCAGGTATTAGGCGGACGAGAAATAATCCGGGTCCTGATACTAGCAACCCTTCCCCAGCTCTGACAAGGGCTAGACGCACATGTAATGCCCCAGTTCGGTTGCAAATTAAATAGAATTTGGTATCAAATCAGTTAAAATTACCGGACTGGTTTTGACTCCAAAAAAATACACAACGAGAAGTCTGACTAGCAGTAGACCGGAAAATTACTGCTGTGTCCCCTACCGGCGTAATAGAGCAGAACACGGACATTGACCACTTGAACTTTTTAAAGTAACAAATTTTTCTCTCTATTTTTATGAACTATACTATAGAATGTAGTAATGAGATTGGCTTTTCTCACAGAGAGCCGGAGGAATTTTACTTTTATTTCACCATTTACACCAATCGTTTTTATTTTACCACTTGTATTAGTAGTGAGGACACTGAATGCTCCTGCTTGTACTTGTTTATGATTTTTTATTATGTGTTGAGTAACTTTTGTGTTTACTTGTGGTGATTTGTATTATTTTTCCTCTTTTCGTATGCTTTATTGTTCTATTACCCGATTTTTAAACATGGTTTTAAACTCTTTAAAAGAAAGAGGGGGTATTGTAGTGGTCGTGTATTTTATGGGTTCCGAAATAGTACAGTCCGGGAGTCTGAGACTGTCCGCTGGTTGATTCCAGTCCTTTTGGACTGACGCCAGGGGGCAGTCGAGGGCTCTCGGATCTATCCGAAGCGCAGACCCTGGAAGAGTGGTCTGTGGCTTATTACTATTATTTGTATTTATCTCTTTATATTGTGTCTTTTCCTTTTATATTGCCATTTTATGCTCTTCAAATGTTCCTTTATGTGTTCTTACCCGATCTCTGGTTTTACTTATTGCTAACTTTGCTCTTATGAGAATATGTGATATGTGAATATTCTCCACACCCTGTTTTATACCGTTTTACAATGTATATGTTTCCTTTGTGGCTGGTCCACAAAGGTTGGTTTGTTAGGGTTGTGTGACAATAAAACCAGAGTATGAGAGTAATCCTTGTTCCGTTTTATTCCTAAGCTAAGAGTCCCGAACCGAGTTCACTACATATGTTTCATTCCTCTCACAAATGTTATCATCAAGAGGAGTCTGTTTTTCACACTTTTCACTCTATTAAGGTCTACTTTAAGGAACGAAAAGGGGTTTGATGTATTTTTGTGTGTTATCTACCCGGAGAGAGCAAGTTTTGTTGATATATTGAATAAAGCTGTTTTAAAAAGAAACAGTCCTGATCAAAACAATCACAACAAAGAAGAATGGTATGTCCGATTGTCATGAGCCTTTAAAGAGCATAGGGGAAGTTGCCAATGCTTGGGGTAATCAGAGCCTGTTGATAAAGAGTTATGGAATACAAACTAGAAAATATTTGGATCTTGACTGATGTTGGCCGAGTGTGCATGTGTCACCTTTAATGTGTCACCTCAATTGTAAGTGCTGTATCCTCGTGCAACTCGTCCTCTCGTAGAAATAATAAACAGTCATAAATAATGGAGACACACTTAGTAAAGATCATATGTGGGTCAGATCTTAACAAAATGTACAATTGGCCTTCACCAATCATCTCAAATAACCCACATCTAAGACAAAAATCAGGTTCAGAACACAGTTGAACATAATAGAACTGATACTTTAAATCAATGTGATACTAGATATACTCAGATATACACAGTGCTCATCATTTTTAAGCCTAATTTAGCAGAGTAGAGCTGCCAATTGTGCATTTTCTGAAAATCTGACCCATGTAACATATTAAAGCAGCATATTTTATAGTTAGTCAATGGTCCTAGGTCGTTGAACCATGCCGCTGTGTGTATGGGGGAAGCCTTTAAGTCTCCTTGTCAACCATGAAATATAAATTGGTTCTCTCATTAAAATACATAGTCAGAAATCCAATGAAAGTTTTTCTATGTAACCATGTAGATTATGTTTAGTAGTGTCTGAAGTACATGCTATGAACATTGTGTTTTTGTTCATTTTTACTGGGTATTAGTAGGGTCATCTGGAGCACTTCTGTGACCATTGAGAGTAGAGGTTGGTTTCTCAGTGGATTTTAATTTGGATTTTAATATTTCACTGGTTCGGTCTACCATGCAGTCGAGTATATGTTTATTAGGGTTTTAGGGGTTGAGGAATTCATATCTGGTATCAGTTTGATGACTTGACCTTGCTTTGACCTTCAAATCCACGATGGCTGACAATCTTCAGCTCACAAGGGTCAAAATTACAATATCATCATAGAACCTTCCTAATAGGCTCTTATGAAAGCTCTTATCATGCTTAATTGACTTATGGGACGTGAAACTACAATAAGGACAACCATAGTTAGCACTGCGCATGGGAAACTCACCCACAAAGCCCCCTGGGGATAATAGAACAAACCCCTTTTCAGACTAATGACCTTTCAGGTTTTGTTTAGGAGAAATTAGACCTGGGACAAATTGCAAAAGATAGTTTCCGAACTGTTTTGGATATTATTAATATCCTTTATTAATATACTAAAAGGCCCAGAAAATCTAGGTCAGGAAACATGCTCAAAATCACAATAAAGTACAAAATGGCTGCCACTAAAACTTTGGAACACCATAACTCAGGGTATAATCAAGATATATTCAAATGTTTTTAGACATGGGGAATCCAGGACAATATAAATAAAGTCAATATAATCAAAATTTAGTAAGTTAGTATTCTGATACTGAGATATATCAAGTAAAAACTCCCTTAAATGCATCAAGTAAACTCAAGAAACACCGTAACTCAGAGTATAACATATATATTCAAGTGTGAGTATACTTTTTCTATGTTTTTTAGATATGGGTAATCCTGATCAATATAAATTAAGTCAATCTAATCAATATTTAGCTATTTATTCAGTTAGTATATGTGTTATGCTGAACCGACTACTTGAATGGTGAGGAAAAAAAAGAAAAAAGTCAAATTTATCCTATAAACTCAGGAAATCTATTGGGATTGTATTGTATGAAAGCATTCATGATCAAGCCCTATTGGTATCATATTCCTGTAGTCCTAACTGTTTAACCATTATAATGGCCAAACGATTTAGTTCATTCTTAGTTATTTTTTCTGCAAGAACAGACTCAGTCCCAGACAGTTGTAGTGAATAACATTAAAATAGTTAAACAGGATTGTGTCAGGATACTGATCAGAATTGACCATCTATGAACTTCCATCCCCATTACTTTATTCCTCCTCTAAATCTATAGCTCCCTGTAACTGACCATCATCATTGATACTACTGTCATCACTGCTATTGTCTGAGCAGTCATGAGCTGTAAACTGGTGGGGCAAGGGTGGCAGACTGTGTTTTGATTATATTGACTTTATTTATATTGCAGTGGATTCCCCATGTCTAAAAACATAGAAAATTTGACCCTTGTAAGCTGAAGATTGACAGCCATTGTGGATTTGAAGGTCAAAGCAAGGTCAAATCATCAAACTGATACCAGATATGAATTCCTCAACCCCTCAAACCCTAATAACCATATACTGGACTGCATGGTAGGCCAAACCATTGAAATATTAATTTTCATAATGGGTGATGGCGGCCATTTTGGATTTGGGGCTCCCATGGCTTTTCCCCGCACTTTCGCGAGGGTCGCCCCTGCTCAATTTTGTATTTACCCTTCATAGATGTCAAATCCACTGAGAAACCAACCTCTACTCTCAACGGTCACAGAAGTGCTCCAGATGACCCTACTATATAGTAATGAATGTGTCAGAAGCCTGTACGAATTTCAAATCCCAGAGGAAAGGGTTTAGCCACCATAAGGTGTTTTCCCGATTCAACAAGTAGTTAGAATAGAAACTGATTTCATCTGTAGTTCACCAATCAAGAGCCAGTGACCACTCCAAAGATTACCTGCTACCCGGGCCACGACCAGGGGGTTCATGACTCCAAACCAATGGGCACTCTAGGATTTTAGCATGCACAGCAAAATGAATTTGATGTGTTATTAGTGGGGTTACATGGCCCAACAAATAATTGATTACTTAGTAATAATTAAAAGTAAAGATCACATCTTCATCGGTGGTTCAACTCATTTTTCATGCCTACAGTCTCTTACAGCCAATTCACACTGAATCAACTATCTAGAAAACATAAGAAAAGACTTAGATAACGATTGAGATCAGTTGACACTACCTACCTAGGAAATCCCAACCAATGAACTAAGAGGTGATACAGGTAATAGAATGGCTTGGTAGTAAAAATGTCACATCCATTCACTATTGATACGTTAGGATATAAAGTGTCTTGTATCTAAGGACATGTTGATATATTTTGACTGACAACTGACTGTAAACTATGAACTTAATCAACCTCAATCAACAGCGTTTTTACACGCAAAGGAGATCGAGGGGCAGAGGACACACAAGTAATATGTTCATGTCCCTACAGTGAGGCAGGATGTGTTCAGATCAATTATGGATACAAGGGTCAGTTGTTCCGAAAATGTACGACTGGTAGCTGTGTACATTTAGTAAGTTCTCTTAGATTAGGTGGCAATTTGGCCAATATTAGGTAAACTCGAGGATATTCAGTACTGCATTGGTTGTAGCAATCTTTTTGGTTAGATTAAACTGTATTTTAGACTTTATTTTCGTCTGAAATTGGTCATTTGAGAGGATTAATTAGGGCGGATTGTACATTTTCTAGCGACTTTACCCATAAACAGTACCAAAAGAGTACCACCTGTGTGTAGTAACTTATGGTATACAGGTGAACTAACGAGTTGGTTGAAGGAGCGTGGATATTGTGTGAGTTGGGTATCAACGAGTAAGTGCTATATTCCAAGCAACTGAAGCAACAACATATTTATATATACCTTCAATCATGAAAACAGAAAATAATCAAGTTATGAATATGAATTTCAGGGGTAATTATAGTAAAAACAAACAGATTGGTTTCCATGACAACACCTCATAACTCATTACTTTCTATCCCTGGCATTCTCCCGCTCTTGGGCTTTTATTCACAGTCACCCTATGTCATTACATTTGTCCCTTTCTCTGTCTCTCCATATCTCTGTCTCTTTGTCTGCCCCTTTCTCAGTATGAATGCAAATCCATCTCTTGGTAAGTCTATAATTATGTGACCCTCACACCCACTCTGACTCTCTCCCTGTCCTTTTCTTACAATGACCCTTCCTTTTGTCTCTTTCCCAGTCACTACCTTTCTGTGTCAGTGACTGCCCCTCTCTCTGTACATTTGTTTTTTGCCATATCAGTGACCCGATTTCTGTGTGGTACAAGCTTAACATTTTTCTATTGATCCCTGATTCTCCGCATAGACTTGAAGTACAGATACAGATTAAGTGCCTATGCCATACATTTTTTAAACAAGTGTACAGCTTCCAGAAACATTTGGTATATGAACCATGACTTATGTTCTGGCAAACACACACAATAGCGGAGTTACATGTGCCACTGCACATGTCTGTACAGTGCATCCTGGGATTGATTCTGATGAAATCTGACATACAAGTAATTTGCAACATTTTTATGAAAATTTGCAAGAATGTTTTCACCAATAACTTAGCATGTATAACTGATCTGTGTTAACAAAGTTCATGATGGGAAAGATGGGGGACTTGTGCTATGGAAACATGTTTAATACATGGATATTGACATAGGAGCATCGATACATATTTCATGCAGAACATAGCATTTTTCCTATAGATTTAACACTGTACCATTAGTCCCATAATTCCAACGAATCTATATTCAAAATGGCGGCTATGCATTTCCCCTATTTGAAAGAGAAAGATGGTGGGTGAGGGAAGGTGGAGAGGTAGAGGTATGGGCCCCACCAACTGATTAGCAAACCCTTTATTATGTGATCCGTTTTAAGAAGTAATTCATAATTCGCAAAATATGGATTTTGAGATATCATCATATATGGAAAGAGGAGATCAAGTTGATTCTATTGATAGTAAACACTAGGACAACGATATGTACTTCTATATTTTAAGTTTGATTTTAAGTTTTGATTTTGAAAAAAAAAGTTTGCAATGTTTCTGGCTTGGTTATTATCAATATGGTAACTAAATATACCCCATACGAAGGCCTTCAAAATGCAAGAGTACATTTAATACAATGTCCTGAAATAAATTACACTGATTTATTTTATGATGAATGCTAAATCCTCTAATAATCGGAACATTTCCATGAAGAGAAATTGTGATGAAAACATTTTGAAAAATATCAGCTTTGCAACTTGTGACTTATTTTTCTGAAACACATCACTTATATCCAGTAAATATAGTCAACAGTCGACGTTCAAAGCCTCTCAGATCAGAGAAGAATGGTATCTTAGTCATTGGAGACCTACTGCACTAATGTTTTTCCTGGCCCAGAACTAGGCGTCCTAATGTGAGTGTAATGATATTTTGTGGTACTTATGGAGTTATAATGACACTTTGCAGTTTGGAGCGAGAGGCTTTTCCTCAGTTTGAAGGGCCTCCCACATCTTAGGGCCCAGACTGTTAAGCCAAAATATTTCGTTTCATCCACCAAGCTCACCACTGTGTGCACCAATGACCTAGGAGCCTCCACTAAATATTAATGTGTTTTATTAGGGAAAGCATAGTTACCTGTCTTAAACTTCTTTTTCATGTGTGATGACTTAATTATTTGTGTACCTGGTGCACCTTGTTTATGATCGCTTTTGTCTGTAATGGTTCTGAACGGTTCTGCACCTAATGGTGATATCATTTGTGATGTTTTACATAAATGACGCAAAAAATGAATTTTGAGACACCATCATATTTGAAAAGATGTTGGTAATATTGGTAATTATTAACCTAATTAATTAACCCTTTATCTAATGAATAATACTATATTTTTTTGTACAAGGAAATAAAGATTAGCACTATTCAATACACCGTTTTCAAACTTGGTACTGAGTCCCCCAATAATGGAAACATAATGGGCAATAGATCCTATTTTGAAAAGTACCAATTGAAAAGGATTCTGAGACATCATCAAATTTATTTGAAAACAGAAGATCTAGTTGATTCTAATTATGGTAAACGTTAGTATATCCTATAATTTTTCCATATTCTAGATTTGATTTTTTAAAAAAAACGAAATTCGAATATTTCTGGGTGAATATTTACCAGTGAAGTAGCATATATATTTGCATGTGTAATGAACGGCAGATTTGTGAGCACGAGTCACAAATATCTTGAAAGGAAGCAACAAACAAGGATGAATTTGTCTGACCATGTTTTATTGACCCCAAAACACAGTTACAAGCGTAAAGTGCAAAAGCTTTATTTGAACAAGAGAATTATCTTATTCCTCAGCACAGCGCGAGTCTGTTATGTCAAGCGACTGCAAGATCCAACGACGTTGGAGATGTAGACTTGTCCTACTGCTTGTAGAAGGTTGTCTTCAGCGACAACGTCACAATGACGCCCTACCATCCATGATGAGATGTTGCTTGTTGCCGCTAGGGTGGATAGCATGGCAGCCTCACCATGCTGTTGGTGGGTGGACCCACTACACATGTATATATTTAATACTCTGTCATGAAGTTTGGTAAACGTATTTATACAACCTGGAACATTGTATAGCCCCGAAATGAGAACAGTCATACAAAGAGATGTTGTGAAATAAATACCAAAATGTGAATTTTGCGACATCTGACTCATTTCCTGGAAAACATCACATCTTCAATAAAAATTCTGTAAGAGAAAAGTGTAATTTTTCGCATCTCCTCTGAAACTGCTTGAGGGATTGCCACACATTCTGCAGTGGACATGCTTTGGCACAGTAGGAAGCTGTTCCACTATATTTTATGTGAAATTCCCTATAAAATGATGGTTTAACAAGGGTTTCAAATACAATTTAGGCCCACTTTATTTACGCCACCTGTTTACGTTTGACTTTTCATGAGAAAGCAGTAGCCAGACAACAATTGAACATGAGTCAAATAGATTCATGAGAGAGAACATGTTGTCATAGCAACAGAGTTCAACATTGCGTCGTAAGAATGGAAACTTGTGCACAGACCTGGTGAAACGGAAGTGTACTTAGAATATAGAATAAACTTCCTGTTCACAAGTTCAGTGCACCTGGTGCAATAAATGAAAGCATCCCTTGGCGGAAAACAACGAAAATCGTCTTGTGCTGCCCTCTTATGTTTACAACGGAACTTAATTACACTTCTATTTTCCTCCCGGCCCGCATGATATAATTATTGTAACCATTTGTGATTTGTTTCAGGAAAATGAGTCATAAGTCGCAAAATTGATATTTTTCAAAGTGTTTTTTTCACAAGATCATATTATTGGAATGTTCTAGTCTTTGGGGAGTTTATCACTTATAGCTATATCAATCGATGTATCAAATTGCAGGACAATCTACGTAATATATCTCTGTGTTTTAAAGGTCCTCATATGGAGTATATTTGGTTACTTTACTGTTTATTGACCCCAAGAAATATTGGAAACTTTTTTTTTCAAAAACGAAAATATCAAACTTTAAATCTAGAAATACTTATTTGATTATTAGACTGTTTACTATCATTGGAATCGGCTTGGTCTCATCCTTTCAAATATAATGGTAACTCAAAATCTTTTTTGCGACTTATGACCCATTTTCCTGAAACACATAACATTTGCCACTGAATTCTGCTTCAAATTTATTGTGTGAGTGGAATAACTTGCCTTCCTTATTATTTGTTGTCACCCATACCTGTTGTCCTCTCCCAGTCCCATCTTCGGTGCCCCCTTACCCTTCCCTATTTCTCATGCTCCCCCTTCTCACTTTCTCTCCTTCCCCTACATCTTCTCCCTCACATCCTTTCCCTCCCCAACTGTTTCCCTCCCCCTCCTCCTCTTCTATCTCTTCACTCTGTTTTTATTTCATCTATATCTTTACATTAGCGTCTAGGACCTAGTCTTAGTAAACACACACGAACTTCACCTCTCCACCGGCCTGAGAAGGACATATATAAGGTTAGATTTGTAATTTGATTTGTGAAAAAAAAAATAAGATAAGATAAGATAAGAAACCACTTTATTCATCCAGCTCACATTGTATATAATAAAGGCAGAGTTAACATTGAATTTAAATGTATTTCATATAGAGTTAAATTAAGATTAAAACCAAATAATGACATAATCAGACTGAGCGCAGACTTTTAATTGAATCAACCTCTCCTCTTACCTGATTCTACAATGCAAAGACCGTTTCAAGTGAAAAAAAAACAGATACAGGCACTCGTTACAGCAAATGTTTCAGTACAAGATCTGTGTTTCAGGAAAGTGTGATGTGTTTGAGTCACATGTCGCAGAATTGATATTATTATAAGTGTTTTTATCACAGGATCTCTGTATCAAAATGTTCTCATATTAAGAGGGTTTAGCACCTATAGTCATATCAATCCATGTAACAAATTTCAGGACATTGTATTGAATATATTCCTGCGTTTTGAAGGCCTTTGTATGGAGCATATTGTGTTATTTTACTGGTGATTACCCATGTAGAAACATTGTAAACTTTCTTTTTTAAAAAATAAAATTATCAAACTTAGAATATAGAAATAGTTATTAGCTTTCCTAGTGTTTACTAACATTGAAATCACCTTGATCACCTCTTTTCAAAGATGGTTATACCTCAAAATCCATTTTTGGCGATTTATGACTTATTTTCCTATAACGGATCACATGCATCTTTGTGCGATTGTAATCTTGGCTGAGTACATCATTCAAAAACTCCCCAAGACACAGAAGAACCAAAGCCTGGAACAGCCTCCCTCGGCGGGAAAAATACACCAACATGTGTGATGTGTTTCAGGAAAATGTGTCATAAGTCACAGAAAAAAGATCTTTAAATATCATTATATTTGAAAAGATGATATTTGTAAGATGAGATCAAGCTGATTCAAATGATAGTAAACTGTCTAATAATCTAATAAGTATTTCCAGATTTTAGGTTTGATTTTTTGGTTCTGAAAAAAAACATTTGCAATATTTCTGGGTATCAATAAACAGTTAAGTAACTAAATGTAGTCCATATGAGGATCTTTAAAACGAAAGGATATATTACGTGGACTGTCCTGAAATTTGATACATCGATTGATATAGCTATAAGTGACGCTCAAAAAGAAGAACATTCCAATTATGTGATCTTGTGAAAAAAACACTTTGAAAAATATCAATTTTGCGACTCATGACTCATTTTCCTGAAACACATCACATATGAACATTTCAAAAAGTCACTCAGGAGATAACAATGCACACAACACCTACAAAAGTCCAGCAGTAACTTCTTACTCACAAACCAAGCTTTCCTAAAAACTCTACTTCAAAGATGAACACCACAACCTTACACACCACAAGTTAGGCCTAATTGTATCAGCATTATTGTAATTGTTGATACGCTGTATACATATTTCTTTGCTGTTTTTAAAGAACTTTTACTTTTTTTAACCTGCCATCTGGGCAGTAACAATGTTAAGATATTTTCTGCTGCTGCCTCTTGGTGAAATGGAAAAATAAACACAACCATATGTTTTTCATAGTCTCAATGTCCTTTTCTTGTAACTGACAAACTTGAACAAATATTCTATAATACTACTACTAATAATAAGGTTACTATTTAGGTAGACAACATGAACTCAGACATGTTGCGACACCCATTTCCACAGGGGCGACAGCAATACCTATCTTTGGTATTTTGGTATTCACTTTCTAATTTAGAAGTAATTTGGAATATATTATTTTTTAAAATTGAAATAGTTTACATATGTTCACCCATATACCTGTACATTAAAGCTATCCTATGAACCAATGATTGTGTATGTGTTAATAAAATGAATTCGTGTATTATCTGTTCTGCCTTATTAGATGAATATTCCCATGCAGGGGATACCCTACCACTTTGTATATGCTCTGCAAACTGCCCATCCAGGGAGGACATTAGTTGTTGCATACTACATAAAAGTCTGTATATATCTTCTAAAATAGTCGGTAGTCTATGATGTGTGTCAGTAAAATATGGCTGTTTGATAGCTAGTTCAGTTAGTGCGGCAATATAGGACAATTCTTGATAATTGAGTTTAGTTTCTTCCAACACCTGGAAAAGATATAAAACGAGAGAGGATTAAATAGGTAGAAATCAATGTGATGAAGTGTTTAGTTCTCTACAATTATCTTGCAATAAGGTCTATAGTCAACTTCTGTTATAGAAGTAGAGTGGCAAGAAGCTGGCCATCTTGACTATCAAAGAGGATCCTTCTTAACCACTTCAGGGCGTGTGTGTGGAGGGGGGGGGGGGGTATCTACTTACTTCACTGACCCAGGCCCACCACTTTAGGGTTAGCCTGTGATTCCACTGGCTTGCTCTTTCGATACGCTCATGGCCCACTCTTTTTATTTCCCCAAGCCCATAACAAGCAAACTCAGACCGAACCCAGGGCGGTCCAATAGAATTGGTTATTGCGCTTTCTATACGCTCTTAAAATTGGTGTTGTTGATTCTCTTTGACACTGCGCTAATATCTGATTGGTTTGATTGAGCACAACAACACAACAATCCTTCTACCTGTTAAAACTAGCAGACCAAGAGCGCAGTAAGAGTGCACAAACGCATTTGCTATTGATTTCATATAGGAAACAAGCACACCAGTAGAATCGCTCTGTGCTTGTATTGCGCTAAAAATATTAGCTGATGAAGAGTGAATGACAAGCGCCCTATAAACACACACAGCAAGAGCGAGCAATGGGCGCAGATACAAGCGATCCAGTGGGATCCCACCTTTAGGGTTAGTAGGGATCCTTAGCTTGCCAACCGTCACCTATACCAGACCCCATTGTTTAGGGATAGGGGGCATTATCCTACACTCTCCCGCCCGCCGTATCCCCGCAATACGAAATTGGATACGAATTTCTTGTCCCCACTTTTGATACGATTTTTTTCGTCACAGCGTTTTTCGTACCGGTGGAAAGCTAAAGGATTAGTCTCCTAATCCCTTAGACCCCTACGGCCGGCCGGCCGGCCAGTGACAGACAAGCTGGCATGACCATTGGTGTATGACGGCCACTAGAGTAGAACCAAACAGAGAAAAAAAACTTACCCATGCTTGGGTTCGATCTAGCAACCTTAGGATTCACAAGCGAACTTCTTCACCACTACACCACCGAAATTGATGAAGACAGATTTCATAAATGATGCATATGATTAATTCTCCCAATCGGGCAGCATTTGGTTTTCCAGCCTAGGATCTCTACAACATGTATTTGGGATGATCACACATGATTATAACCATTTTATTCGAATTCCTTGGCAAAAATGAGGCTGTGGGAACCATACTTTCAGAGTTCTTGTGCCAGAATCTCCGCCGCTATTGCAATAAAAGTGCTTTTTTAGGCTAAAAAATAAGTAATAATTATGGAACTTGAATATAATACACAGGCGAATTTAGAAAAGATATTCCTTCTGCTGAGGAAAAATGGTTTCTACATATGAACATATGTTCATCATTATGAAAAATCGCAATATGTATATGTATATCTAATTTAAACTGATCTAGACATGGACAATATCATTTTGGAATATTTGTGTCGCCGTTACGACATATATATTGGCTTCACCACAATCAAATACCCCAAGAGTAATGATTAATATTTAATTACATTTATTTTTTTGTGGAGGTACAATGTATATGTATGTATAGTTAGAGATAAGGAAAAGTTCCCAGCCTTCCCAAACTTCACATGCATTATGCTCATATACCCTGCTATATGTACACCAAAGATTGTAGAGATTCAATGAATTTTATTTTTTCTAAAAAATTCTTTAGACATTTCTGCACCTATGTAGTTCTTAAAACTCAATACGAAAAACGGAGCGCGAATACGGAGCATATCATATTTTGTCTCCGTGATTCAAATGACCGTTTTTCGTATCAGAAGTTCAGGCAATTTCGTCACCACTGTTCACCAGTAGCGTTCGCCTGACGGCCTTGGACAATTATATTCACTAAGAGAACAGTGTCTCGTCCTCTATCCTACACTTAGTGTCCCATTCA
Source organism: Sthenelais limicola (assembly GCA_942159475.1). Lineage (NCBI taxonomy): Eukaryota > Metazoa > Annelida > Polychaeta > Phyllodocida > Sigalionidae > Sthenelais > Sthenelais limicola. The sequence continues at coordinate 108,545,322 of OW804099.1, forward strand.
ACAGTACTCAACAGTACTTGACTCATGCACCGCTCTTTCCTTCCATAGTGGTAGCACTGGACCTAACAGCCCCTGGCCCCTGTATAACCTCACAGCTTATATGTCATATAGTTTTTTGTTTTCTTTGAAACAAATTTGATCGGTAAAGTTTCGCACTTAACGTGAAAGCTCTCATTGCCAGGGAAAACATTATTTGAAAGGATACATCTAGGATAATATTTAATAGTCTAAACATTTAACTATCAATAGTGATTACTAATATACATGTATCTATACTCAGTTCATGTACAGCTCTAGAGTCTAAACACGTGCCTCCACCAGGTGGTAGTCTCAGTAACTATATTTTACCAGTTAGGAAGCATCAAGATAGTAAGCGCTAGGATGCTAATATAGCAATTTTACCATCATGCACTGTATTTTCATATGTTTTGTGATGTGGAATAGAGTACATGGATTGATACCAATGCTGGCTATAACCCTAAACCTAACCTTAAATGTGTGGTCCTAAGTCAGTGCAGGTGCTAAGTCAGTACAGGGAGTAGCATCCATCAGCATACTGACGTCTAGTATTTAGTTGATACCTGCCAGTTACCAGAGTGTAAAATTGATACTCTAAACATTGACAATGTTAATAATTAATTCTACTCTAATTGTACTCTGACGTAATCTCTACAGATTATTAATATTGAAGGCATTGCATGAAAATTTCGCCCTTGTGGTATTAAATGTGTATATCTGTATCAAGTAGACTATCACAGCCTGTAGTTCAAAGCTTTGCCTTAATAAATCATCTCTATAAATCCTTATCTATACTGTGTGTGGTGTTCAATATGATACAACCATATCATGTATTTGGATATCACCCATTGCTTCACTTTGTTTTAACTATCAATAAAGAATATACTATTCTATGTAATGAATAATAATGACAACAACAATGATAATTATCACCTTTAAATCCTTTAAAAAATGTCCAATTAAAAGTATGCTCACATCTGCTGACGATTTTATTTGTCTGTTTCGGCTTCTTCCCAACTCTGGTCTTAGAACAGTTGTTTCAGACTGCAAATAAATGTAAACTTAAGTCATCTTTTGATTTTTGTATTGCCATTAATTATCTTATAAAATATATTGATGAAATATGGTGCACCACCAATGTCCCTATTGATCAATTTGTGATTCGTTTTAGGAAAATGAGTCATAAGTCGCACAAAATGAATTTTGAGATATCATCATATTGGAAAAGATGAGATTAACCAGATTCCAATGATAGTAAACAGTCTAATGAAATAATAAATATTTCTAGATTTTAAGTTTGATATTTTAGTTTTTGAAAAAAAAAAGTTTCCAATATTTCTGGGGGTCACTAAACAGTCAAGTAACCAAAAATACTCCATATGAGGACCTTCAAAATGCAAGGATATATTACATAGATTGTCCTGAAATTTGATACATCGATTGATATAGTTATAAGTGATGAAGTCCCTAAATATTAGAACATTCCAATAATGAGATCTTGTGAAAAAGACACTTTGAAAAATATCAGTTATGCGACTTATGACTCATTTTCCTGAAACACCTCACATTTAAATACTGGAAAATGTTTGTTGCATATCTTCTAAATAGCAGCAAATATAATATATTTCCATGGGGAGGGCGGAAAGATGTGTCAAAAGAAACGAAAATCAGAAAGTACTAGGGGAAAAAACTAATAAAAAAGAGCGTATACAACTGCGTCAGAAGGGACAGAATCTAGGTAACCTATACTCAACACAAGATTAGATTAGTAAAATGTCCAAGGGCGGACTGACAGAAATAAAGATTTATGTAAAAACAAAATAGATAATATGTATTTCGTTACCGTTCTGACCAATGCCGACAGGAATGATGTTGAGAAGGGGTATCTCTTTTCCTGGGGAGAGAGAAATCACAAAGAATACTTTAATACCTGAAACATAACATGAGGTGATGCTCGAAAGACAAACAAATAAAGGTTTGTTTCCGATGTACCCGATGGGCAAGGAGCGCAGAAATTGCGCAATATCTGCGCTCCTTGCCCATCGGGTAGCCCTCCCCCCTCCCTCACCTAGACAAACATTACCTATATTGACCTTCGCTATTCTTTTAAAATGATTTTTGACAAAGATTGTTAACTAAAGCAGGAAAACAAGACTTCATAACCAAAAATCTATTAAAATGTGCATTTTTAATGTTTAAAACATTTACTGTTGTGAAATGGACAGAAACAAGATTGTTTGTTCCGTTTCTGGAAGGTGTTCTCCCCTCTAGACCCTCGTAAGTCTGTCTTAAGTCCCTCGTAAGGTCATGGTAAGATACGACTAAGAAGCCTCTAAGATTCTATTCTGCAATGCAAATTTGTTGTATCTTAAAGACCTCGTAGTCGTAACTTTAAGAGGGTGTTACGAGGCCTTTAAGATACAATCTTATCGTGTATAGTGCAATGCACCCTTTGTGTGATGAAGCTCTATAATCATATTGACCTATAATTCTGAGTAATACTTATACCTAATGGCATGATGAAGGTTTGTAATCGATCGTTGGGTCAAATCTTTTGATTTGACCCAACGTCTAAATCGATTACAAACTGAACAGAGTGCTATTAGATTTTCATTACATACTAAGTCAACACTTTAACAGTATTTTACCTTGGTTTCAATTAATCTTGGGGGTATTCAGCTCAAATAGGGATGCTCTTTGACCTTTCAAAAAGCACCCCTGAATAGCACCCCTGAAATCACATAAGTATGGAATAAAAAATTAAATGGCCTACATATTGCATTCATCAATGTCTACCTCGACCTCGCTAACCAGTTCTTTATGAACAGCCCCCAGGAGGGAAGGTGTTATATCATATTACGTAACAATGATGTAATAGTGATTAACCACATGAGAATTAATGACCTAATTAGCTATGACCTATACTATGGATAATGACCCTCCAATATAAATAATTAATTTCAGTATTATGCAAGTCTAATGGAGAGGACTGGGTAGCAGCAGGGGACAGGTAAGAGATGTAAGGTCAACCAATGAGAAAGGAACATATATAATATCAGTCATGTGAATCCAATGGAACGAGTGTGTACAATAAAATCTTCAGTCGGATCTCGTAATCCAAAGCCTCCGGACTCTATTTATTTATTCTACCAAACTAGCTTCCCAATAGATATAGAATAGTCACATAACAATTATAAGTTATAATGGAGATATAACAAAGGTCAAGCCAACATAATGGCCAACTTAAACTCTAAACACAAAATAGTCAGAATAGTTATTACTATTATGTAAAATGTTGATGTATGACGTATGTTAGGTTCAATATCTAAGGCGTGTGAAGCCTTATAAACTAAGATCGATATAGCTATAAATCCGATTTTCACAAATAATAATTTGAATTAAGACGTAGCAGAGTATTGTAGGTTCAATTTCACCTGAAGATTGTATTGCATGATGTCTTGACTTAATGTCCAACTGTAATTTCCATACTTGTGTAAATCCTTGCTACCAACTAAACCTGGTACATTGTAATACTTGTACATTTATGAACATTTCTGTGAACGAACATTTAATTTGACTTAAAAGGTATCCAATGATCTAGATTTCTGATGTTATACCTCTTTGAGTACTGACTCACCCCACTCTAATTGTGAATAACCAAGTAATATATTGAGGTTTGTATTGTATTATAACATCTTGATCGTATATTAGTTATCAACTCAGGATTGCAACAAACAGATTAACCTCTTTAAGACTACAGAGTACATGTTTACATCTTTATAACTTTCCTGGACGCACAAAACAACAAAGACTCTAGATGGGTGTATTAATGGTAAAAAGCATATAATTATCGGACTTTAGGACACTGTCATAACCTTGAACTGCACCCTTTTAATATAAAGCGAGCCAAATCATACTCTTAGTGTTATTAATATGAATTGTATCTAATTGTGTCATTATCTTATTTCTATTTTATCCTTTTATATTATTCCTGAAGGGAAACCAGGAAGACCTAGCAGTATGACATTAACAGAAATGTAACATGTTTTATTTAATAAAAGTTTCATGATAATAATAAACGTATGCAACTGCTTCCGCTGTCTCTAATGAAAGGCTTCATGTCTTAAATTTGGGTCATTTGGGAGTGAAGTCTTAAATTTGGGTTATTTGAGAGGATTGTTAAAGGCCAGTCTGACCCAGATACATACCAGTGCATTTATCATCCAAGATACATGAGTACTTGTTCCAGTTGCAATGCGTGCTATGTTCTCAATATCATCCACTAGGGATTCATCAGCATCAAAGAAAGACACATAGATGTGCATCACATTATTACCAGAACATGGTTGGTGCCATCGTGGAATTGTTTCTCGATTAATCACTCTCCCTAAAACTAAGCTGACTGGACATTCTAGCATAACGAAAATGAAGATGGTGATGAAATCTGTAAAGAGACAAAAATGTCAGCAATGTTAAATAAATATTAACCATTTCTGTATCAATCAACACTCAGGGCAGCAACATATAGGTCAGATTTTCAGAAAATGTACAATTGGCAGATCAACATATTTTGTAAATTCTGCTAAATTGGACTGAAAAACATCAACACTAGGTATAAAAGTGTATATTTGGTATTGCCTTGATTCAAACAGTCTGTTGGCTATGTTTGACAGTATTTTGGACCTGATTTTTGTCTTAGATTCGGGTTATTTTAGAGAATTGTTGAAGGCGAATTGTACATTTTCTAAAAAATCTTACCCATATACAGCTTGTAGGCAATTGCATACTTCATAGACCAACGGTTTCAATACAGAGCTAATTAGGGTTTGCAGACCGCTATTCGATGTTGGTGTTTCATAGTAATAGTTGTATTTCAATTATACTTTAACATTTCTTATCTCAATGGAGGACACAGGTTTTTTCAGACTGTCCTTGGCTATATCTGGTTAGGTTTTATAATTACTCAGATATAGAAATTTACCGATATCCGACATGTTTTGCCTTGTTTTGTTTTGTTAAAACACATCAAAATGTCATTCACTTGTCAATTGCAACCCAAGGATGTCCAAGAAAACATGCCCCCACCGAGGCAGAGATTTCCCTTAGTTTACCAACGTATCAAAGCCATTCCCTGGGTGGGGGGATGTCTGTCAAGGTTTATATTTTTTATGATGTTATTATTTTTTTTTTGAACTATCAAAGTACCCGTCTTCTCGACAGTCACCCTATCTCGTACCCACACTTCCCCCTCTCCTTCATTTCCCTTTGCCTTTTCTCTGTCTTTCATACCTCTTTTTCTCGCCCAACCCAATCTCCAATTTCCCTCCTACATCCTTTCCCTCCCCACTTTCTCATGCTCCCCCGCCCCGCTTTTTCTCCTTCCCTCTCTCCTTGTTACTTTTCCCTACATCCTCTCCCTCCCCTCTTTGCCCGCATTTTGTTGTCAAAAAAGGGCAACTTGACCAGCGAACATAATTTCTAAGAAGTGATGGTTGTGCCAAACTGTTCCCATATTATAAGCTCTGGTGATAGGTATACTTTTTCAGTAGTTGCATTCAAAAATTAACAACTCTCAGGGTTCAGTATAGATAGACGAAGCTTGTTACACCTAACCTGCATGACCGTTGAATCAAAAAGAAAAGTCATTCCCTCCCCTGAGATCTTTGGACCAGACTTACGCAATAAGCATTAGCTCTCATCCAGATCGCAAAGAGGACACAAGAATTAAAAATGAACTATTATCTTCATCATTATTTCCAAAGGGGCTACTCTGACGATCTCCAGTGGAGAAAGAATTCTGTCCTTTTCCCTATTTATATTGCAATCAATGTATATGTTTCCTGAATAAAAGTTCCATAATGATAATAATAATCAGGATTCAATTGGAGGGATGTCTGGAAAAATAATATTTATGGGCCTTTTTCAGCGGCTTGGGTGAGATAATATCATAGCAGCTTGAGAAATACGGTAAATAAATCGCCATACATTTTGTGAGAATTTAATTCAAAGTTTGGCTTTAAAATTGTAAGTATATCAAATCATACTAAACACATTCGGGATGAACGGGTAGAATTTAAAATTTCAATACGGATCCATGTAATGGGCCTTTTTTACTGCAATAACCTATAGCAAGATGTTATCAAAACGGAGGTGCATATATATATGTTTGAAAAAAAGGAGTCAGAAGTCACAAACAATGTTTGAACATATGCGATTAAGCAGATCCTAATGATGGTAAACTTTGGAACAGATGATGAGTATTGATATATTTTAAGTTTGATATTGTATTTTTGAAAAGAAAAGTTTGCATTATTACATACTGTGCTCAAATTTTCTTTGTGTATTCATTCAATGTAAAGCGCTAGATATACCAAAAGTAAGAACATTCTAAAAAAGAAATCCTGTGAATAAATTTCTTTCAAAGGTACCAACTTTGCGACTTGCAACTTTTTTTCTGGAAAACATCACATATTATGTCCATAGCCCCTAGCCTTCTACCAAAGAAAAAACAATGAAATAATAATTGCATTCGCCCTCCATAGTTGCTTTCAACATAGGTACAAGTTTCAAAATGTGACAATACAATTAAAGAGGTGGGGGACGTTTTTCTGTGCCATCGTGGCACGTTCACCCTTGATTACATTGAACCGGAAGTGTTGAAACAGTATAGGCCTCCCAGCCACTCAGGCGGCTACATACACCCCACCTAGAGCCTAGTAAGCGTTCCATCTCCTTGAGTTCTATGTTCTTACTAATGATATTCTTACTAATAATACTGAAGGCAGGAGTATTCCAACCCGACCAACCTCCCGCTTACATACCCCTGCCGTCATTGTGTGTCCATGTTAATAACTTATAGCTTATATTTAAAGTTTCTTAAGATGCAAAAACAGGTAGAAATAACAGCTCTATAATCATACATGTATGTATAACTCAGGTCGAACTTACCACCCATGCATTTCCCCTGATAACCACATTTATTACGATTGGGTGATCTGCCATCAAAATAAAAAAAATCATTCAGAAAACAGACAATTTAGCATTATGCCCACACCTTGAAAATTAAAGATAGGTACATGAAGGTGTATGTATTTCCTCTGTGATTTCTTTGTAAGAACCTTATAAAAAGAGCTATATTATTCTGACAATGTGAGATATGATTTTAAGCTTAAATTCGTTCAAGCATCTGTTAATTCCTACTTTTTGATACAAAATCAACGAATCTGTCTTTCTCAAATGTTCAACTGTAAAGACCAATAGAGGGTATTGAATTCAGTTGCCCCTAGCAACGGCGCTTTTTAAAGCATGTGGGAGACTTGAAACATACAGGAACATTTGGAGAAAATGTGGGTCTAAATTAAACAAAAAGATTTATTCTAATCGGTGCATTCTGAGTGGAGCTTTGAGAGGGAATTAGAACCATTCCCTCTGGCAGTCAGAGTCAAAAGTTTGAGAATGCTTATGCAGGGACACGCTCCGCGCTGGAAAGAGGCCCATGCCAAGGCCATCTGTGACGTCCTCCCTTCCTGAATGACGCCCGCAATTTAACTCCACCCTGACGTTGATTTTCCAATAATTACATAGAATAATGCTCAGTTGGATGGATATCATGTAGGGTTAGCTCAGATCTAAAGGTAGGGGGCACTTCAATCCGGGGCGGATTTAGGGGGAGGGCGCGGGGGCGCGCGCCCTCCCCTTTTCAAAATCAAGATAGTGATTTTAGTGAAAAACATTCTTATAACACTATTACTATGAAATAGGATATACCTTTATGCACACTTTATCAACTGTATTCCAATAATGGGGCTTGGAAAAGCCTAGAATTTAGGCAAATAAATTCAAGGTTTGAAACATTAACATATAGGTTGAAGGGCCTGAAATATTATCTCATGGCCTTGAATACTGTTGGAATCTTTTAAATGGCATTGGAATTGGAATATTGATATTCTCAGTAAGGTGGGCGCGAAGAGGACGTCGCGGTAAGGGATTGGCGCGACTAGGTATAGGACCAGAGGTTACAGATCCTGCACAATCTCGCAAAATCCCGTGCAGGTTCCGGTCATTGAATTACCATTGACTTGTACTGGAAACTCTACAAATCATCCTTTCTAAGTGCTATGTTGTATTGAATGTTGGTAATTACTTTAGTATATCATAATTTAAGGGAGATACTTTCTAGAAATAACAAGAAAATTGCTGGTTTTCATATGTACCCATCCAAAAACATCACTTGTCAAACTGAAGGGAGGTGTTCAGAGCCCTTCTCTCTTGACTTGCAAGTTTTGGGTCCTGTTACAGTAACGTAAAACAAATACCAACACTCGGCAACAGGAAAATAAAACAAATTCTAATCCATTCAACCTTAGAAATGCTTTTTTATAACTTCTAAACATCAATATCCTAATAGATGTGAAAATATAATAAGATTGTGAACATGGCCAATGACGTAAAATCCAGATTGATTGTTGACAAAAACAAAGTGTTGATGTCAGCCATCCAGTTCAGTCAATGATCATGATATAAATATAAGTTTAACAAGTCATATAATACATAACAAGTGTCCAGAGAAAGATATAAAGGTATTGTTTAGATTAAATACGTTTACTTATGTTTATCAAGTTTTAATTATGTGTTGAGCCACAAAATAAATTGGTCCCAATGCTTTAGGCCTTGCGTCTGCCTGCACGCAAGCAAGGCATTATGGGAAACCTCTGGAGGGCGAATTGGCACAATGGTAATTAGAGTGAGATAAATAGAAACTTACTCATTTTGTGATGATAACAAGATGATGTCTGTCCTCTATTGTCTGGAGAAAAACTTTCTTTCAAACTTTGACTATCATGAAATGCTTCTTAAGACGGTGGATGAGCAACTCCACGTTTCAGCAGATTGAGCAGATTGATGAGAGAGTAGCTCCATGCTTATATATTATATATAATATATGTACTGTAACATAGCACCTGTCGCAGTGCATCTAGTCACCTGTTTATATAATGCTTACGTCAATGTGCTTCGTTTCAGAGGAGCAACAGGCAATTCTGTGTAGGTGGTGAATAGGGGAGTTGCATAGCCGCCATTTTGAATCTTGATTCGCATGGAATTATGGGACTAATGGTACAGACTAAAATCTATAGAAATCATGTCATGTTCGGCATGGAATATTTATCAATGCTCTAATGTCAATATACATGTATTATACATGTTTCCATAACACAAGACCCCATCTTTCCTATCATGCATTTGGCTTTCATAGATGATTTATAGAAGCTATGATATTGGTGAAAACATTCTTGCAATTTTCGATAAAATATTGCCAACTATTTGTATGTCAGATTTCATCAGAATCTATCCCAGCATGCACTGCAGTAGACATGCGCAGTGAGACATGCAACTCCCCTATTGATATTTGAAAAGATGGGATGAAGCGGAAAATAATGCAATATTTCTGGATAGGCAAATTACCAGTAAAGTAATTAAATATACTACACTGCACTTATGGTCTTATGAACCCATGTGAGAAATTTCTGGACATTATATCAAATCAATCTTTGCGTTTTGAAGGCCTTTATAATTGTATTGTATTGTATTGAAACGGGATTTTATTAAAAATATGTGAAGGCATTTCTCCAGCAGATAATAAACGCCAACGAGTCATTTGACTCTAAATCCAAGTCCATTGCCTCCTATAAGAATCAAATAAAAACACCCGTTTTGCCTAAATCTGATATACCTATTTCTTACTCTAAATAATGTACATTGACTGGCCTTTTAGGCGCGTCATTTGTGACTCTGTTTCTGACTCTGATAAATGTGGAAGTTCAGGAATATACTCAAAAAGGGGGTCACAGCCCTGATTCCGAGTCACTGCCCTTTTAATATTCGATATGGACCACTAAAATCACAAACATGCTGGCTTTCTCGTTTGATTACTTTTTTGTTATTGTAATTTGTATTTGCTGCAGAAATATTTTCTAACAGGTATCACCTAAATGAAATTTGTTTCAAAATAAACTGTGGTTTAAGAAAAAAAATGTATCACAGTTAAAATCTTCTGTATTATAAGACAGAAGACTGACAGTCAATTTAAAAATGTATTTCTTAAGGGTGATAAATAATTTCATGTTGATAGTTTCAGCATAAGTCACAAGAAGTGTCAATTGTCGGTGAAGAGATTCGACCATTACATGGGTCAGATCTTCAGAAAATGTACAATTGGCAGCTCTATACATTTAGGAAATTCAGATAAGTTAGGTTGAAAAATGATGAATACCGTGTATATCTGAGTATATTTGGTATCGCATTGATTTAAAGTTTCAGTTTGTTTATGTTAAACTGCATCTTAAAACTAGTTTTGGTCTTAAATGTGGGTTATTTGATATATTTGGTGAAGGTCAATTGTACATTTTCTGAAAATATGACCCTTATGGTCCTTCTTATGAGATGGAAGAAAACGGAGGTATGCAGGAACAAAAATTTCCCTAATGTAGTTGGGAAGATGAGGAAATTCGGAGTACGTGTGATGTGACGTAAGAGTCTGACGTAGATGTATGACGCTATAAGCCCAAGGCTCCAACCACAATGACCTTCAGACATTCCCCAGACAATCATTTGTCCTTGACATAATGGTTCTTATATGATCCTTCTCATTATTATGGAAGGAAGGACATATTAGAAATTCCAGTTTAAGTGATCAGAATCCTCCTGTTCCATTTCCTGTCTTACATAGCGTAAGTAGCTTGATTTTCGCGCCAAAAGGGGACTTGCATAACCGCCATTTTGAATCTTGATTCACATGGAATTACAGGACTAATGGTAAAGTGTAAAATCTATAGAAAATACCATGTTCAGCAAGGAATATTCATCAATGCTTTAATGTCAATATCCATGTTATACATGTTTCCATAACATGTACCTCCATCTTTCCCATAATTCATTTGGTTTTTATAGCTCATTCGTACATTTTTGCATTTTTTTATAACAATGGTCGCATAATAATAAAACAACTCAAGCAAGCATTAACTTGCATTGTCTTTCTTACGGTTTTGGTGTTTAATTTTCTAAATCGATTTTGATAAAAATGCTGCCTAATCTTTGTATGTCAGATTTCATAAGAATCAATCCCAGAATGCACTGTGACAGACATGCGCAGTGACACATGCAAATCCGCTATTAAGTTATCACAATATTCAAGTAAGTTCCCTTCATGAATATATGGGTCAGGTTTTCAGAAAATGTACAACTGGCAGCACTTCACATTTACTAAATTCTGCTGAATGAGGCTTCAACTTGGACAAAACTAGGTAAATTCGAGTATATTTGGCATTGCATTCATTCTAACAATCTGTTTGGTTAGCTTAAACTGTATTTTGAACTTTATTTTCGTCTGAAAATTGGGTTATTTGAGACGACTTTTGAAGTTGAATTGTACATTTTCTGAAAATCTGACCCATGTACAAGGGTAGTACCGTTTAAGCGTCAACTTTATTTACTTTTTTGTATACACATTATGTGGCCTACTAGATCTGTCCAACAAAGCAATTTAATATTTTGTTTAGTCGGCAAATTTTACTCTAGACTTACGTATTGAACCCTTATCATCATTAATAACTTAAAGCTGCTTTAAACCATGCAGGACATATTAGCTAAATCTTTCTGTTGTATATTTGTGTGATCCGTTTTAGGAAAATAAGTCATAAGTCGGAAAGAATGGATTTTGAGTGATTACCATATTTGAAAAGAGGAGATCAAGGTGATTCCAATGTTAGTAAACACTAGGACACCTAATAAGCATTTCTATATTTTAAGTTTGATATTTTTATTTCTGAAAAAAAACAAAAGGTTTGCAATGTTTCTAGATGGGTAACTACTAGTTAAGTAACTAAATATACTCCATACAAAGGTCTTATGAATGCAGGGATATATTTAATACAATGTAAATTTGTTACACTGATTTATCTGACTATGAGTGCTACACCCTCTATAGATCAGAACATTCAAATAATGAGATCCTTGGACAACAACACTTTGAAAAATGTTGATTTTTGCGGCTTATGACTCATCGTCCTGGAACACATCACTTTTGTACATACTTGTGTGTACTAGGGCATTGCTCTGTGGTAAGATGTACAATGATTAGTTCAATTGTCGGTATTGCTTGTTATGAAATATAGAATCCTCTTGATTACATGTTTGTTTGAAGGTGAACACACAGAATCAATCTTATAACATTATCCCCTAAATTGGTAATTTGATTTTACAATTCAGAATTATGCCACGAATACATCAGGTAATGGTAAGGTAATAGTTGTATTAACTCAATGTGTGTTGCGTGACAGGAAAATCACATCAAGTACTGTTTCTATATTCTAAGTTTGATACCTTTATTTTTTTTTAAAAAAAAAGGTTATTAACATTTTTGGGTGGACAATTGTTAAATAGTAGGCTACCTAAATATTCTATATTTTAAATTTTGTAATTTTATTTTGAAAATAAAAAAAGTTGCAATGTTTCTGGATGGGTAATTACCAGTAAAGGAACTAAATATACTCCATACGTAACCCTTCAAAACGCAAACATATATTTAATACAATGTTCTGAAATTTGTTACATGGATTCATCTGACTATAAGTGCTAACGCGTAAAACTATCAGAACATTTCAATAACAATACCCTTAGGGAAAATCACTTGAAAAATATCAATGTTGCGGTTTGTGACTTATTTCCCTGAAACACATCACATATTCAGTAAATAGATGGGTCAGATTTTCAGAAAATGTACAATTGGCAGATCTACAGATTTAGGAAGTTCTCCTAAATTAGGCTGAAAAATGAAGAATACTGGGTATATCTGAGTATATTTGGTATCGCATGGATTTAAAGTATCAGTTCTCTTAAGTTAAACACCATTTTGAAGCTCATTTTTGTCTATAATTAGGGTTATTTGAGAGGATTGGTGAAGGTCAATTGTACATTTTCTGAAAATATGACCCTTATGGTCCTTCTTATGAGATGGAAGAAAACGGAGGTATGCAGGAACAAAAAATTCCCTAATGTAGTTGGGAAGATGAGGAAATTTGGAGTATGTGTGATGTGACGTAAGAGTCTGACGTAGATGTATGACGCTATAAGCCCAAGGATCCTTCTCATTATTATGGAAGGAAGGATCAATTTTGCGACTTATGACTTATTTTCCTGAAACATATCACATATTAGAAATTCAAGTTTAAGGGATCAGAGTCCTCCTGTTCCATTTCCTGTCTTACATAGCGTAAGTAGCTTGATTTTCGCGCCAAAAGGGGACTTATTTCCCTGAAACATAATATTATCACATATTCAGTAAATGGGTCAGATTTTCAGAAAATGTACAACTCAACTTTGCCAATCTTCTCAAATAACCCAAATTTCAGACGAAAATAAAGTTCAAAATACAGTTCAGGTCGATTCTCATGAATGGTCATCAAATCACCAATTTCAAATTAAATGTAATAATTGGAGAGAATCTCATTGATTATGGTTTCAGTTTATTCCGTTGAATGCTCCTGACAAAGAGGAACAAATAGGTACCCACTTTTACTGATCCATCACCAATGAATATTGTGCTAGGAGCTTAAAATAGCCATTTCTTGTATCAAAAAATAGTGAAAATGATGTTTGTCATAAAATAATTGATAAAAGATATTATATCTCAATAAATTCAATGTTTATTTTACATTCGCAATTACTTTGGCCCTTTTGTAGTAGCCAGAAATGTTGACATATTCATGACAAATATCTTGCCTACAGCAATATTCATGCTGGGGTAGTATTGGCATCATCAAGCAAACCCCCTTTCCTAGACTAATTTAAGGGGTATGAAATAAATCAAATATTTAATGCTAGAGGCCACTGTGCAAAACAGTAGCCAAACAGATTGCTAGAATCAATCCAATGCCAAATATACTCGAATCTACCTGGTATTGGCCACATTGCAGCCTACTTCAGCAGAATTTACTAAATGTGTACATATGCCAATTGTACATTTTCTGAAAGTCTGACCCAAATAGATGCGTTCCTAGTAGTGTAACAGGAGCGAGTCGGTGACCTTTAGCATGTGTTGGAGGGAGGGGGATGGGTACAGTGGAGTCGTCAACCAGGAAGGAACTACATTTCGAATTTCAAATTGTCTACTGAAATTATGAGAGTTGATGTAATCTAGGCCTACCTCTTATTTAACTATTCGCTAAATATCTAAATCAATATTCAATACTATCCCTTGGTTTTATCATACAGTTTAGTTTCTCACTCTCTCTCTGTCTCTGTCGCTAAATAACACCAGTTACATTGGTGTGAAGATATTTGAATTACAGTGTACAGAATTGGATTATTTTGCGTTGATATGTAAGCTAAGTAGTGGATTGACTTCGGCTGGAATAATTTGACAATTGGTCCACAGTTGGGAGGGGGGGAGGGGGAGGCGGGGCAGGGGGGGGGGGAGGGGGAGGCGGGGCCATGCAGACCGCTGGCCTCTCCATATTGGTCAGAGTTTCAGAAAATGCACAATCTACAGCTCTACACATCTATCATTTTTTTCTGAATGAGAGTGAAAAATGATAAATACTATGTGTATCTGAGTGTATCCTGTATTGAATGCATTCAATACATGGTCTGGTTATGTTGAACTGTATTTTGAACCTGATTTTGGCCTCAAATGGTGAAGGCGAATTGTTCATTTTCTGAAGATCTGATATACCAAATATTTATCATTGTTCACTCTATTTTAGAAGAATTTGATACATGTGTAGAACTGTAGATTGTGCATTTTCTGTAAATCTGAGTGTATTCTGTATTGGATTCATTCAACAAATCTGTCTGGTTATGTTCAACTGTATTTAGAACCTGATTTTTGCCTCAAATGTGATCTATTTGAGAGGGTTGGTGAGGGCGAATCGTACATTAATTTTTCTGAAAATCTGACCCATATTAAAATTTGGGGGTATACATGAAGCTTCATAATTCAGGGATCGATGTTTGGGTATAAATACCAAATGGGACGCAACGCTATCAGGTAACCCTTGCCTGGGCTGAGCTGAGATCACAGAACGAATCTCTGACGTTCTTCATTAAAGGTAAATACCAGTGTTTACTTAAAAAATGAATGAATCATGGAATTTTCTTTAAACTTTGGATTTATAAAGAACATCGTTCGGGTAACCCAAGAAGCCCCCCAAAATTATATGTCATTTGATTAGTTTTTATTTCAGGGACCACTGAAATGTATTACTATTCACTTTAGAAGTCTATGGGAAAACGGGTATTTTCTGCATTTTCCCAAATAGCATATGATTGAAACATACAATTTTCTTTAAAATCTGCATATACATTGCTGACATGTTATTCAACCCTCCCAATTAAAAATAATAAGGGGTCATTTAACTATGAAAAGATTATTCAGCTAAACTTGAATCACAATGGGCTTCCCCCATTGAAATCAATAGTGAAGGGAAGTAAACTTCACTCATCCCTTAGACACAAAATAATATGATAACATCCAGTGTTTTTTTGGCATTTTGCATTCCCCCAACCATGTTCTTTCTCAATACAAAGTTTGAACAAAATTTATTGACTTCTATTGTTTCATGCATTAGTTCTTTGAATTCCCGCCTACTGCAGTGCTGACAACGCTGGTATTTATCTTTAATTTAAGGGCTAGTCAACAAAGCCGAATCTCTTGCGATTTTGTGCCGAAGAGGACTCTTTTGCACTAACTTCTGTGAGGATCACATGAAAATCGGCTTAGTGGACTAGGATATGGTACTATTAGTGATAAAACCATGCTTGATTTTATGCTAGACCAATCGGCGTCAACTGGCATATTCATATGCCTCAAGCATTTACCGAAGATATGTGCCACGCCCCCTTACTTATCGACAATAACAGTAGAGAACCTGATGGTCCGCCGATCCTCCCAAACTCACATTTCCCGACCTCCTAGCCACCAAAACAATGTACTGAGGCCTAGAGAAATAAGATAGACTGCGATTACCTCCAATATATCAAGGTCTTTCTGGTATCACAACCGAGTAATCACCGATTCCCCGACCCATATATACATACAAACATAACCCAAGGGAACAAGCCGTCTTCAGAAACACTTTGCTTCGCATCGGTAAAACTCGGGGGAAAAAATTGACCAATCACAGGGCGCGTTACATCAACCTTGAGCCAGGCTCTCAGCCAATGGGATCACTGCTTCCAAATGTTACTCAGAATGCCATGTTGACGGCCCCATAGGCGGCCGGCAACATGGCGGTGGGTGGCGGTGGGCAGTCGGCGGTGGGCGAAGCCTTTTTAAATAGCCTAAAGTTTCATTATTGGTCAAACGGTATAATATCCTAGTTAATTTAAGAGTTATCTATTGTGAGGATTCTAACCCTAGTGCCAGTCGCCCTCTGGATATATATATTGGTATATTCGAAAAAGGAACTTAGATGAGAGTAGAAATGCAATATTCTATGGAAATAAACTTCCACACCTCAGGGCTTGGTACGATTAATCACCCTAGTTATTCACTTTGTCGATTGCACATGCTGTGGTATATTATTATATATAATGTATGGGAAAAAGCAAGTGGACAGGGCGCTTTCTTGATGTTAACTGTTTATTCACCAGTGAGTGTGGGCGTGGCCCACTTGACCATACACGCATGTGCGGGCTTGTATATCTAGAATGGTAGGGGGGCTACTACCCAAGATATATGAAGAGGGAGTATACTACCATAATAGGTTTTAATTATACATGCGTACCTATATATAGCACAACCACAGTTAATCCTTCTTCGGGAACATGCTTAAAGGTACTGGTTGAAGTAAGGCAGACCTGAACTGACTACAGAACTGCTTCCTGCTACTACTTCACCGTTATCTTCTCTAAGCCTATATTATATGTGATCCGTTTCATGAAAATGTGTCATAGGTCGCAAAATATGGATTTTGAGATATTACCATATTTGGAAAGAGTAGATCAAGGTGATTCCAATAATAGTAAACACTAGGAACCTAATAAGTATCTTTATATTTTAGGTTTGATATTTGTATTTTTGAAAAAGAAAGGTTTGCAATGGTTCTGGATGGTAATTACCAGTAAAGTAATGTAATATACTCCATACAAAGGTCTTCAATGATCAGATGTGGAGGAAAACAAACACAATCAAACAATTACTTTTGTTTATCATACATAATCATACTCATTGGTGTAATTTATTTCAATAATTACCAATTGGCTGGGAGACCAATGATCCCATTATGATGTAATTATGAATATCATTAAGGGAACCGTCAGTATTGGAAACCCACTGCTGGATTACGTCATAAGACGTTCCAGTAGCATGGTAGCTCTTTCAGAAGGTGGAGGATCGTTGGCCCCGTTTAGCACTCTCAAACAATTATTGTATATACTGTTATACCCTGGGGGGTATAATCTTCCTAATTGTATACTCTAATTATAATCTAAAAGTTCTTAAATGAGTAGTTCAAATCTCTCCTCCAGGGTTCCTGCTGTCACCCCTGGCGCCACCTGGTATAACAGCCACTCTTATTGAGTGCTGCCGACACCTGAATGTATAACAATATGGCCTCAACAAATTTGTATATCTAAAAACCAGCAGGCTTTGTTTGTGTCTTCTATAAGATCTTCCACAATTAGAGCTTTCCATGGTATTCATCCCTTTTCCAAGTGATGTGTCACAGTAAAATTAGTCACAAGTAGTCATGAAATTGTTATTTTTCAAAGTGCTTCATTAACAAAAAGTGTTGGTTGGAATGTTTTCTTTGTTGGGTGCAGAACGCTGTTTGCAACAGACAATATTAAATAGTCTAATCAAATTTGTATTTTGAATAACTTTAAAATGATTAATTTTTCCCAGTCTCCGTGATGTATCTTAAGCTTGTATGAGTTTAGTTTGATTAAGCGTATTCCTGCTGTCTATATGATGAACTGTGTTATTAAGTCACATTCATTGCTTAAACTTAGATTATTAATTTATTTATTTCTTTTTCATGATGAATTGTATTAATCAAAATTTGAAAAATTTCTCAACATGAAATGTATCATCACAAGCGTGAAATAGTTTGGGAAATAAAACTTTATTTAAAAAAATTGTATTGCATCACTCAATAGCTTGCAGACGATAACATATCAATCGTTTAGATTCACGATTTGAACTTCTGAACAATGAGGATATTGTGTCTAAACTGAACAAAATCTCAATGAATGAAATATTAAGGTGTCTATTAACATGTAATAAAGCACCCATTACCGCTTCTATATTTTGACATTACATATGGATGCCGTACAACGCAGTGCATTAGAACCATTATCATGTCATACAGTAACACATTGGAGGGCATTGCGTCAAAAGCCATGGCTTTTAAAATCGAATTAATATTTGATTTGATGTTCTGCAACCATCATAATTGACTTCATTAACCAACTATGATGCTTTGGCATTCACCCATTTGTGATCCGTTTTAGGAAAGTAGCAAAATCTATATTTTGAGATATCACCATTAGTCCGGGAGCCAGAGGGTTGAACCTCGCATTGTCTGATAAAGTTTTTTTTTTTGCTGTTTCATGTAGCCTAGGGGTAGGTAATCACAAATCAGGGGGGTGACCGTTCCCACCTATTGAGCAATTTTAGATATATATTTTAGATATAAAACTCACTAGCTACAAGTTGGGGGAGAACCCTGGTGGCCGATAGCTGCAAAATTCAAAATTGTTCAGCCATTTTGAATTTTGCAGCTACCGGCCACCAGGGTTCTCCCCCAACTTGTAGTCAGTGATTTTTAAAAACCTTATGACCTGTTCTAACAGCATACCAAATTTCAAAAAGGTGTCACAAAGTGCACTATTCAGATCAGAATAAATGAATGCTATGAATCCTACAAAATCCTGTATTTGGGGTCTATTGGCATGAACGGGATAAAAGGGTTAATATCTAAAATTGCTCAATAGGTGGGAATGATCTACCCCCTGATTTGTGATTACCTACCCCTAGGCTACATGAAACAGCAAAAAAAAAAACTTTATCCGACAATGCGAGGTTCAGCCCAAAAATGGCCTTTTGCTCCTGGACTACATATTTGAAAAGACGAGATCAAGCTGATTCCATGCAATGATAGTAAACACAAACACACCTTATAAGTATTTCTATACTTCAAGTTTGATATTTTTATTTTTGAAAAAGAAAATGTTTACAATGTTTCTAGATAGGTAATTAACAGTAAATTAACTAAATATACTCCATACGAAGGCCTTCAAAACGCAAGGATATATTTAATACAATGTCCCGAAATTTGTTACATGGATTCATATGACTATAAGTGCTGAACCATCTAAAGATCGGAGTATCTAAGTAAAGAAATCCTAAGAACAAAACACACAAAAAATTTTGCGACTTGTGACTCATTTTCCTGACTCAACTTCTGACTTGCTCTGAAACCTAGTAGACATCACTCAAATTAGATGGAAGCAGTTATTTTAGAAAGTTATACATAATAGTGTATATTATAACGGTAATTAAATACATATCTAGTTGGGCTTAATTTCAAATAAATTTCTCATATAATAGGTCATACAATATTGAAAATCAGACTGGTATTAACTTTTCCGATCACATACATGTCCCTTATGAAGTGTAAAGTATGTGGGTGAAGCTGCCAGAAAATGTACAATTCATATTCACCAATCCTCTCAAATAATCCTAAATTCAGACAAACGCATCGTTCAAAAAGCAATTCAACCTATCCAAAGAGATTGCTAGAACCAATGCAATGCTGAATAAACTGCTGAATTTATTAGTACTGACCAAATTGCCGCCTAATTTAGCAGAAATTACTAAATGCATACAGCTGTAAATTGTATAGTTTCTGAAAATCTGACCCACCGGTTTGTGGACCGTCGTCTTTAGTACCATATTATTGATTCAGTGATTCAGTGAAGCACAACAAGAATGAATGAATGAATGTCGTGAGTTCAGCACATTCATTTCCAACATTGGCACTGTTTCATTCTAACATAGGCACGCGCAACAACCCCAAAGGTAAACTTTGTTTACTATTTCAGAATAGCGAGAGAAGCACAGTTGTTATGTTTTATTGGACTCTATTATTTGTAATCCGTTTAGGAAAATGAGTCATAAGTCGCAAAATATGGATTTGGAGATATTACCACTTTCAAAAAGAAGACATCAACGTGATTCCAATGATAGTAAACACTTGGACAACTAATAAGTATGTGTATATTTTAAGTTTGATATTTTTGAAAAAGAAAAGTCTAAAATGTTTCTGGATGGGTAATTACCAGTTAAGTAATGAATCATACTCCATAGAAAGACCTTAAAAAACAAAGGATACATATAACACAATGTCCTGGAATTTGTTACACAAATTTATATGACTATGAGTGCTAAACCCTTTAAAGATCAGAACATTCTAATAAATTGATCTTGTGAAAAAACACTATGAAATATATTAAGTATATTATATGAATGTAAATTCATGTCTACATTCTGTGTGCCTTAGAATTACAATAATGGTTTTAAGAGCAAAAGTTATACTGATCTTCATTGATTTGATGTAGACTAGTAAACCATCAGTGATGCTAGGAACACATTAGCCAATTAGCCTACTCATCATTTTTTCATATGTGATGATGCCACTTTCAGAAGTATGTATTAACAATTGAATAGTTTGCCAATATTCTTTATGCACCACACAGTGCAGAGGAATTGATACTTCGGAAGGTAAGACATCAGTGCCTCGGAAATAAAACATTGTTTTTCTAGGTGAAATAGTGCTAAATGACATTGTTGATATCAATAATCAAACACAAATATGAAAACTCTTTTGATTGAGACACAAATTTCCTATGATATCAGGCGTTTACCAAATGTGGTTATACATATTTCTCTGATAACAATCCATTTAGATACAGTGCGTATTTCAACACTAGTGGGTATCAGTTCAGGAATTATAAGTAGTTCTAATTCCGAGTCATTAAATGTCTCTTGTAAATTCTCCGATCATATTCTCACATACATTTGCTGCCACTCTTATTGGGATAACGTCACGTTGGGCGTCTTCCGGCACTCCAGGGATGGATCAGTGACGGTTTCAACAGACTTTTGAGCTCTCTTCATTTCGTCGTAGGTCTCCATCAAAACCTACTCTTCAAACTCTACTCTTCCTACTCTTCAAACCTACTCTCCAAATTACCTTAGTGCATTGCTATTACATCATAGAATGCCTAGGACTAGAAGCCGCACCAGCACTCCTCCCTCGGAGCCAAGGCCCGTCAGGGAGAACATTCGGCCTCCCGTCCGCTTCAATGACGCAGGCCAAGATGGTGCTCAGCCGCCTCCGAAGAGGCCGAGGACGTCGTCACAGACGCAACAAGGCGACGTGAATGGCGAGGCGCATGCGCAACAACAGACTCCTTCCGCCCAACCCTCAGGCACGAATACAAGTCCATCAGCTCAGCCTGCCACTAGAGCGGAGGTCAGGGAGATCTATCAGGAGCTTTGGCAAGTCGTCCTAGACATCAAAGGGGCCCAGATACCCTCTCAGACTCCGGCTACTCCAGTAGTTTCTCAATCTACTCCTCGGCCCGAGGAAACTGTCATCACAGCGCCGCCAGTCCTGCCTCCCGTGGGTCCACCGCCAGGCCAGGCCCGGCCTTACCCAGCGTACATCCCGCCAACACTGGCGCAACCAAGTCAACTCGCTCCCGCTGCACCTTCGACGCCTGTAGCCCACAGGCCTAGTGCATCAGCTGCGGCCGCAGGGGCCCCTGATCAGCTTCAGAGCTACAACAACATGCCTCCTCAGAATCAGAGATTTCCCATGGTACAGCCACTCTACTCTAGCGAGTGTGATATACTTCCACAGCCAAGAGAACTCTCAGCGATGTACAGGGACTCTGACTTTGTGTTTGATGCCCTCGACAGGCAGTATCCATCGCTCGCCCAGCACCGTGGTATGTTGAAATTTGTTAGACCATTTACTACTCCGGAATCATCCTTACCTCCCACTATGTATAAGGAGGTCAGGAAGAGCAAGCGAGAGCTTTCATTCCCCGAATATGTGTGTAGATTCTCAAGGATGCTAGTTAAATCCCTTATTAATGCTTCCCAACCATTTCTCATGGCACGTCATATTGAACAAGTTGCTGAAGATGCAGCAACTCGCCCCTGGGAGGGCGTCCGGGCTTGGTCCCAGGCCTGCCTCACATTAGTCAACGACCGTCATGCTACCTGGGCGGACGATGCCCTCTTCAGGTCCGAACGAGCTAGGCTCAGCTGGATGCAGCCAGCGGGCTTGGACATAACAGCAAGCACCTCTTCCTCATCGGAAAATGTTCTAAGCTCGACAGCTTCTGTTTCAACCCCATGCTCATCGTTTAACAACGACTCCTGTCCCCACCAGGACTCCCACTGTAACGGCCCCGTCAAGCTGTTACATGTGTGTGTTTTTTGTTATTATCTGACCCGTGGGCGGGAGTTCCCCCATGCTGCAAAGGTGTGTAATAACAAGAAAAATATGCCCGACAAGAAAAACGACTGGAAGAAGGGTGGAAACTCGGGTAGACAAGGCCCATCTTCCTCAGCATCAAAAAACTAAGGACTCTCAAGGGGAAGGCTTCAGTGCTTCGAGGGATGAGTAGAGATCTGATTCATCTATTATCGTGAAACCTACATGTCCCTCCCCCTCGCTCTGTTGTGAAAGTAGCCATGACAATGACTCACCGAATCTCGCCTGTGACGAGACTCTCGTGCATCGTGAGATCCAAGATGGCCACTCCATTGCTTCACAAACGCATTCGTATACAGGAGGCTTCCATGATGCGTTGTGTAGTGATCATAACATTTCTACCAGCTTATGTGCAAATTCTGGACAGGTACTTGGCAGTTTTATTCAGAGTGAAAGCGACGGTGTTTCTGTGTCTTCGAGTAGCGGCCCTCGGGCCCCTACTCCCCTGTTATCGCTCACTTATGTTCCCGATGTTAAAGTGCTCCGCTATGTTGAAGCGGCTGCTCCGTTCATGCCTCGTGCCTTATCACCTCAGTGCCAAACCAGTTATGATAACTCGGATCTTCACTCCTCCTCGCAAGTTGATAACAGTTCTGCTGTTCTTGCCTCCCCGTTACTCCTCGGAGTTAATAACCTGACTGTTCCACAGGATTGTGTTAGTGCCTATGCTTGTGTTAGCTCACCCCAGTGAGATAGTTATGTTTCCACTACCCACAAAGTGGATTGTGTTAGTGTTAGCCAACAAAATGTACTTGACTCACTGGATATACAAAGCCTTGACATGGGCTTCAGGGACATTTCTCCCGCATCTCAAACTGAGTACAGTGTCAACATGGTTGGTACTCAGTTCCCCGCTCCACGTCGGCAGTGGCCGTTCCCAGCCACTGTTATGCCTTCTGACATTGCCAATATCTACGCTGCTGTACAGGCTAATGTGGACTGTCTAATGCCGAGGGCCCCAGGATAGTGCTCCCCTCACATCTCGATGTCTCAGAGTGGAAAAATCTGTCTACAGGTCATGATATGGACTCTATAATATTCAATGGACTTCTATATGGATTCCCACTGCAATATCGTGGTGGTCCCCTATTTGCTGACCACCACCCTCCGAATCACAACTCAGCACTAGCCTTCCCCAAACACGTGTGTGACTACATAAATGTAGAGGTTGCATTGGGCGCGCTCAGCGGCCCATATGACAAACCCCCTTTTACACCATGGATGCATGTAAGTCCAATTATGACGCGCCCCAAGTCGGACCCCTCTAAGCGCAGAATAATTGTCGACCTCTCTTTCCCCGACGGAGGGGTGAATAAATTCATCCAAAAGAACGCATATAATGACTGCCCAGTTTCTCACCATCTCCCTATGGTCACTGATGCAGTTAAAATAATAAACTCCTTCTCAACTGAGTGTGCCCTAGCAGTGATCAACTTGAAGCGGGCATATCGGCAGTTTCAAGTCTGCCCCCTGGACTGGCCCCTTCTGGGCCTCCCCCATGACGGGCAGTTCTTCTTCGACCGAGCATTACCCTTCGGGGCGCGGATGTCCTCCTTCATAATGCAGGCCGTCGCTAACTTCATTATTCGGGCCCTTGAGGCTCGTGGGATCACCGCCCTAATGTATTTAGACGACCTATTACTGATAGGCCCAGACGTGGCCTCGGTCGAAGCACATCTCTTGTCTACTCTTCAACTTCTGGAAAGACTTGGTCTTGTCATAGCTAACGACAAGCTCCAACAACCCTCCCAGGTTGTAACCTGGCTGGGTATACAATTTGACATTCTCGACAACACCTTTTCCATCCCTCTTCAGAAATTACACGACACAAAATCGTGTTTGGCCAAAGTGATGAATAATAACTCAACTGTGACAACCAAGCAAATGCAGCAAATCATAGGTCGTATTAACCACCTCTCAAAAGCCATACCCCCGGCTAGGATGTTTATGAACAGACTCCTCTCAGCCTATAGAGCCGCCGCTGGGTATGACATCTGCATGACTGCATCAACGCGGGCGGACCTTAACTGGTTTTTAAGGTTTCTCCCAAAATTCAATGGCAAAGCCATCATTCCTACGATGTCCGTCAAAAGAACTATATGGGTTGACTCATGTCTCCAGGGTGCGGGAGGTACTGACGGATCCTCCTGGTTCGCCCACAAGTTCACTGACGATCAAAAGGACGTTTCAATAAATCATTTAGAGGCATATAATTGCCTGGCTGCTGCGAGGCTTTTCTCATCGAGTCGGGACGCGGGAGGCATCATCCGGGTGTGTTATGACAATCAGGCTGCCGTTCAGGCCCTCAGTGGAGGTCGAGCCAAGGATGCTCGTTTGGCAGCATGTGCAAGAGCTTTCTGGTTCATTTCCGCAGCTCTCCAAGTGCAGTTTGACTTTGTGCACATTCCTGGAATATTCCTTGAACTCCCGGATGCATTGTCTCGCGCCTTCCACTCCGACTAGCATAAGCTCAAGGCAGCCCAGATAATCAAGAACAACTCCCTCAAGCAGATCCATGTATCTGCGAGTCTCTATGATATCTCTGATTTTATGTAGGTTCAATACAACACCATCTTGAGGAGAAGTATCGCGATAGACAGCGTCGTGCATTCAGGCCTGCTACAAATGCAAATAGGAAGTCTGCCGTCTCAGTGTTCATCGCCTTCTGCCTCTCTCTGAACCTGGACTATACCAAAATTCAACAAGGTCATATTTGTTGTTATATTGAATATTTGGCGCAATATTCACATGTCCCGGCGTCGATCAAGAACTCCCTCTCCCACATTAAAACCTTCTACATCCTATCAAATCTTGACG
Organism: Sthenelais limicola; assembly: GCA_942159475.1. Taxonomy (NCBI): domain Eukaryota; kingdom Metazoa; phylum Annelida; class Polychaeta; order Phyllodocida; family Sigalionidae; genus Sthenelais; species Sthenelais limicola. Next base: position 108,570,722 of record OW804099.1, read on the forward strand.
CATCACCATTCGACTCCCAAGTCGTCAAGATGGCGGTGAGAGGCCTTGAACTGTCTCTTAGACACGTTCCTACTCAAAAGGTCCCGGTCTCTCCCCAGCTTCTTAAAAGTGTGCTTGCTGCATCACGCCTTCACCAGCACGCCCTGCAGCTTAGAGCATCTTATATACTCATGTTCATGGGTTTCCTACGTCAAAGCAACATAGCTCCTAAATCAGCAAAGGAGTTCGACCACACACGCCATCTCACCTGTGGAGACATCTCCATCTCGAATGATGGGGTGTTTCTCAGACTTAAGTGGTCTAAGACTGTGCAGCGCGGCCAGTTGCCAGTATCCATCTTCATGCCTGTGCTCCCGGGGTCACCTCTGTGTCCCTGCACAGCTCTACGATGTCTTCTTACCATCTACCCGGGTCACCTCACTGACCCGCTTCTCCGCTTCCCATCAGGGCAGCCAATGACATCCGCCTACATCTCCTCTCAATGGGCCTCCGTACTTGCCTCTCTGGGCTATGATGCCTCCACCATCAGCCTTCATAGTCTCAGGAGGGGCGGGGCCGTCTACGCCTACTACTCTCTCGGACATAAAAGCCCATGAAACCTGGGCTTCTGATGCGGTCCAGGTGTATCTAAACTCAGCTAAAGTTCAGTGCTCGTCTGTGCACTCGGCCCTATATAACCTCAAAGATCTTCAATGCTTCGCCTTGGGCCTTTTCACTTTCTCAATTATAAAGGACACATTGACTTCCTATTATACCATGACTTAACTAATCAAACATTTATGCTGTACTACGATTTTATACATGTATTGCTCTTTATTGATCTTCTTATTCTATCACCTTCAATGTCTCACAACTACAGAAGTTTCAAAATCATGTATAAGCAACGTAGCCCAAAGTGTAATAAACACAGATTATGTAATTTGTCTTTGAGTCTTTAATGTATGTTATTAATAATATCAATAGAATCATTTTCTTAACGATAAATGAACATGGTTCACACCTAAATGTTAAATGATATTTGTTTCCTTCGCTTTGACCTTACTATGAAACCTATCTTTTATACTTTTTTTCATTCATTTTAATTTTAATTCTTCTGAATGGCTAACAAAACAAAGACTGTTTCTAGGATTCTCACATAGGATTTTCACATATCTTTCTGCAACGTCATAATGTCTTTCTTGAAGGGACACATTACCGATTTGATGAAAACACATCATACATTCATGTTTTCACAGATAGCCACTTGTGAAAATGGAGAGGATTGGGATTAACCTTGTGCTGTTATTAATGTTGTACATTCACTCTTCCCAAGGTAACGTTGCATTATACAGGTTATATGTATGCAAGCCCCTGATATTGGGGCCTTAATAAAATAAAGTTTTGAAAACAAGTAGATATGGGACGGAATATTCTAACATACATACATAAGGGACCTCCTGGAAGACACATTCATGATTTTTTTAAACATAAAACAGCTGCTTGTGGTATTGAATCTATTGATGGGTGATGTCCCGAGATGAATACATACTCACTTGTTGCTGCAACGTATACTAATATAATATATAATGTATCTTATTATACGATCATATCCTAATCGGTAGATATTTTATATCTTTAAAATACATATTTGCTTACAAAACAATTATTCAAAACCAGGGTAACAGCAGGAAGAAATGTGCTGATTGAATTTGGCTTATAGGCATGTCGACCCATTTGCCTCTCTTTATGTGATACTTATTAGAGAAATAACCAATTTTCTATTCTATTCTATTCCATTCACAGGTTACCCTGTTGCGGTAGTATCCAGTGGTCTCAGTTTTATTCCAGTTCCTGAAATGGATCTAGATGGATGGTCAAGCATTATCTTCCAAATTAAAGGTTACACAGATTGTTTCGTGGATATATATCCTACACCTGTGATTGGTCCAGTCAAGTACAGATTCCTCATAGGTGAGTTCTATATAGGTTAGATTTTCAGAAAATGTATAATTGGCTGCTCTACTTATTTAGGACATTTTGCTAAATTAGGCTGAAAAATGATGAATACCGGGTATATCTGAGTATATTTAGTATCACATTGATTTAAAGTATTGGTTCTGTAATATTAAACTACATTCTGGAGCTCAGTTTTGTCTTAGATGTGGGTTATTTATTAGGATTGGTGAAATTGTACATTTTCTGAAAATCTGACTCATGTGGTGAATTATGTGTACAAGGGCAATATTTCAGCAATAATATCGGCCAATAAGAGAAGAATCTACAATCTGATTAAATAACTAAAAAAAGAGAAAAACAGACTAGAAGGCAGAACTAAATAAACAACAACATTAAAAGTTGATTTAAAGGTTAAAACAGCGTCATCAACACTGCTGGGGTGGCAGTTGAAGGAACTAATGCATGGAAATAGGAGTAACCTTATTTTTTTTAAACTTTATCTTGAGAAAGGACATGGTTAGGTGAATACAAAAAGCGAAAAAAAAAGGTTGTTATTATTTCATTCTATATCTCTGGGATGACTGAAATTTACTATACCATACCAGTTTGATGGGGATTTTGGGGAAATAAACAATATAACAACAATACAAGTTGTAAGGCAAACACATCTGAATAAAGAGAGAAACTCAACAAGTCATTGGAGATTTCTATGTCTAATTATGATATTGGTCTTTTAACACACTGATTATAGATATCATAGGTAACCTATATAAACCAACTGCATGTCTTGTTTCATGGAATCATATAAAACACATGGCCATTGACATTACAACACTGTTAAATATTCCAAGCTAAAAGTAATGTAATCTGTAGCTTTCACACTGACGTTCTACTCCAATAATGCCATGCAAATACAGATTTAAAATGGCGGACAAGCACATCCCCTATTATTGCTGTTGGATGTGAAAAGCAGACTTAAACAAACTGCGACAAATACCAAAACACCAGTGAATCTCTAGTGGGGATAAATGCACAGTCATTGATTTGGATCATGAATTAAACACTATTATTAAGTGCTATGACAAAGACTATAATGTACTACCAGTAAATAATTCATTGGCTTTAGAAACCAGCCTTTTGTTTATTATTTAATTCACCAGTCAAGTCATTTAGCAATGTTTAGTTATTAATTATTGAGTAGAATATTCTATTTGGATTAATGATCCTGATGAATATACTTTTAATGATCTCATGTAGTGTCTGCTATTCTGTGTGATGGTATTCAAAAGCAAATGACACTCCACTCAGGTCCTTCGTCCTTGCCAGCTTTCCATCTTTATTCAGCAATTACTTCAAACACACCTCAGGAGGCCAGTACCATAGACTGAACCTGACCCACCTAGCCACACAGGGACTAGTGGATGAAATACATACACCAGAGATAGGGTGACACTTCACAATATACATGTTACACAGAATACACAATGCAATGCAATGCAATGCATACAAGACAATGCAGTGATAATCACACACACAAGGCTGCAGTGCATAAGATTGACCTCTAGTGGTCTATATATACAGCACTGTCCTGCAAAACCCCAGTTGATTTTATAGTCACTATACACATGATGCCTGTATAGGGAAGGAGTTGTACCAAGGCCAGCTAGCAATACTGACCACAGACTCCACACTTATTCAAAATGAAAAGAATAGAAATTAGATTTAAATAGAAACACCTGTGACCCTTGACATCTTTAAACTGCACACTGCAGGCACATGGCAAGTATTCCTAGCTTTGGCATGTGTGAAAGACTTTCAGCAAATGCCACTTCCATTTTGTGAATACGTTGTCGCATATGCAGCTCAGGTTTAGTTCTATTTTTATGCCATGATATATATTTATGCGTTATTTGACCATTATTTACCTTTAGTTGATGTCTCGCAACTCTCTGACTTGGCATAAATTAGTGCCTAAAACATTGCATCATGAAAGGAGCATCATAAAATGAGCGTCATTGATTGGCGCTGCTAGATCTACATAACCAATCAAAATAGTGGAGTAAATTGGCTGCATTTGAAAAGCAGATTTCGCAAGTGAAATCTATGCATGCATATGCCATGGGCTTATCTGGCCATGTTCATGTGGATACGCACACCTATCATGGCATAATACTTCTTCCCAATACAGTTGCGTTTGGTACAGACTGACAGAGTATTCATATAGGAATTTGCAGGGCAGTGCTGTATGGATTCTGCATGTGTCATGCACTACAGCAAGGTGCCTTTACCCCGACTGGAGCCGTGTGGAACGCACCAGCTGTGACCCATCGGGGGCATGATTTGAAGCAGTGTATTACCCAACATAGGAGTCCAGAAGTATCAAACCGCCCATAATATGTTTTTTCCTGTGATAAATGAGGTGCTTGTGACTGACGTTTACCTTACAGATTGTTGAATGATCCCCCCCCCCCCCACACCTCTCCTGCCCCGTCCCCGCACACACCACCGTGTGTGCGGGGAGCACGCTCAATGCTATAAGCCTGGCCTGGGTGCCCTTAGGGCTCCAACGGGGTGGCGCAAATGGCGGTCGGCAGTCCCAACGCATCCCCATAGGATTAGTATAGAAAACTCGAAAATCTATTTTACAGCGTAGATCGATTATTTCTTCGGACAAAACTTGCAGAGGACATCCTATCATTGCGATTTCTGGGTAAGGATGTCGGCTATCGGTATGTTTAATAAGAAAACGACGCTGCCAGGTTGAGTTGTGGAATGTACTGAGACATTGCTGTGAAGGCCCGGGGCGACAGAAAGGTTTGAAATATGCCTGCTTGCGCACTGCCTTCTTAAGGCGGTCATTGGTCGCCTCTCGTCCAGTATAGGGATGCTCTCAGTCATATAGCTACAGTGTGTGGACATGGCGGGGGGGGGGGGGGCGTGCAGGGGACTGGACGGGAAGGGGGAGGGGATGGGGGGAGGGGGTGAAGAGGGACAGGGGGAGGGGGAAAAGGGGATGGGGTAATGGAGAGAAGGGGAAATGAATATGTCAATTGAAAGAGGGGAGAGGAAGGGTGGGAGTCAGAGGGAGGGGTATGGTGGGGAGGGGGGGTGATGGGGAGGAGGGGATGAGGGGAGGTTGCTGGTAAATAGACATAACCTCATTCATTGACCAATAATCAATTGATTATATTTATTACTTGTAGATAGACTCTGAGCAGTTCATTAAATGAACTTCTTTCTACTCATGTGATAAAACAAAATTTGATTTTATGCTAGACATATATATTCCTATATTCGAAAAAGGACCTTAGATGAGAGTAGAAATGAATTATTGTATAAATATAAGCTACCATGCCTCAAAGCTTGGTAGGATTAACTACCCTAAGTTAATCTCTTTGTTGTTTACCCATGCTGGGGTAGCAACCTCTCTTAAGCTGGTCGGAGGAACATGTCTAAAAGCATGTTTTGGGCATGTTCACCTACCAACTACCTGTATTCTTGTTTGTTTAGGATTGGTCATTTTATATAGTAAATGTACTGTAACCATATTGGCAACCATATTGCTTGGATACAGAGGCTCTGGGGTATATAGGAGGGGTGCTGGTTGAAGTAAGGCAGACCTGATCTGACCAGAGGACTGCTGCTACTACTTCACCATTACCTTCTCCAATCCTATATACTCTAGCCTCTGTATCCCGTAGTACTTGTTCATTAACTTTGACATTACTTTGGAAATACAGTTTAATTGATATTGGACTTGTGAGTTGTGTTACCTTTACTTTAGCAGTAAGGCTCGTCGATCAGAGCAATAGTTATTACAGATTAATTATTATTTAAAGGATAAAGTCATTCCTAGTGATATGATTGATACAGCATAATCATATTTACACATGCCCTCAAAATGATATCTATAGCAAATTGTAAACCATATGCAAGTATATGTCAGAGACAAACTTAAAGTGGAATAGGTTACTTTAAGAAAAGGATTGATACCCACCTCTTCTTCCAAAAAGAATCCCATCTGTTAATGGGGCCATAAAACATGTTTAATGGGGCCCGCCATTGTGGTCAAAGTTCACCACATGATAGGAGAAGGTTGAATGTTTTCTTTCGCCCAATTGAATTGTTTATAAATACTTGGGAATAGGGCTGGTACTTTATTTTTTGGATTCAGTTACTAGTGTATACAGAGGGTAATTCTCCCAATAGGGTGTCATTTGGTTTCCCAGCCTATGGAAGCCTATGTAGTGCTCCAGTGGGGGCTTATAGTGACTATAGGCTCTGTGGTGCTCCAGTGGGGGCTTATAGTGACTATAGGCTCTGTGGTGCTCCAGTGGGGGCTTATAGTGACTATAGGCTCCATAGTGCTCCAGTGGAGGCCTATAATGACTATAGGCTCTGTAGTGCTCCAGTGGGGGCTTATAGTGACTATAGGCTCTGTGGTGCTCCAGTGGGGGCTTATAGTGACTATAGGCTCTGTGGTGCTCCAGTGGGGGCTTATAGTGACTATAGGCTCTGTGGTGCTCCAATGGAGACCTATAGTGACTAGAGGCTCTGTGGTGCTCCAGTGGTGGTCTATATTGACTAGAGGCTCATTGGTGCTCCAATGGGGGCTTATAGTGACTATAAATAAGACTGAAAAATGGTCAGTCCTAGGTTTATCTCAATATATTTTGTACTGCCTTGTTTCGAACAATCTGTATGGTCATGTTGAATGGAATTTCTAATCTAATTATTGTCTTAAATTCGAATTATTTAAGAATATTTGTGGAGACGAATTGTACATTTTCTGACGATTTGGCCCATGTTGTGGGTTTTCAACAGGTGTGTAAGTACAATTTCACCTCCCCTCCCAGGACTAGGGAAAGACCACCATTCTTGTGATCTAGTCCTTTTATTCCTGATGAGACTGCATACAAATTACATATCATTTCCCCTTTTTTCACCTTAATAATACAATTATTTCACATTAACAATTATACAAATATATACCTATAATTATGAAAAGGGTTTTGATAAAAGGGGGAATTACTTTTAAATGATACCAATTGAACCATTCCCTGAGAATGGATCCACACTCTTATTTAATTTGGGGAGGGGATGAAAACATCTGAGGTTCCTCCTTGTGGTGACCTTTGACCACATAGGCGGGCTCAATTAAACATGGTTTATGGCTGAAGTCAAGAATGTGGTATTGTGTGGAAGGAGGAGGGGGAGGTATGGAGACAGCTGATGAGTAGGATGTTGTAAAGGAATTATTTTGTAACTTTATTAAATGTGAACCTTTAAGGAATATCAAACAGATGTGTTTAAGTTAGTTAGACATTTTCAGTAGTCTTAATATGGGCAGCCAAACAAGTTAAAGGTGAGGAGAAAAAGGAGGGGGAGGAAAGAGAAAGAGAGGGATAGGGTAGAGAAAGTGAGAATAGAGGGGGATGCTGTAGAGGATAAATGGTCCTTAAGTGTAATAGGACTTCACAGGGAGAGAGTGTGTGCTTCTAGTACAGGGCACAGGGCCCCAGTGCAGCCATAGGTCCCAGAGCGCTCCAAAACGTCTCCCCGTCTAGGTAAGGACAGGTGGGTCACAGAGCGCTCCCATGGAGGTATAGCCAACTGACTACAGCTGATACACTACATTTATGTTTACTTCTATACTGAATTGTAATATTTTGTATGTAATCAGTGTCAACATCTGTGTGCCTAATGGTGTCAGGTTCAGTACTCCCTGCAGGCCTCGCCATCCCCTGGCCTATGGTTGATGCTTGACCAACATTTGGACCAATCTAATACCCTAACAATACCTTTATTCTAAATGAAAGGCTGACTGTAACTGATTATTCCATCTTGTATTGTGTTTTCAGGAGGATCCTCTAATTCAAGGGTGACTATATCAGAATGTGATCCATGTACGTTACTGGGGGAGATTTATGCAGCCCCCATTCTGACCCCCCATGTGAAGGGGTACTTCTGGATAAGCTGGGCAGGAGGTGTTCTGGCTGTAGGTAGAGGCAGTGTTGTGGGGGAGAATGTTTTTGTGCAGGTTACAGATACATCCCCACATGAGGTAACCAACCTGGCTGTCAGCTCCTGGCATGGCAATAGTGCTACTTGGTACTTTGAAGCAGGTATGATTAAAGATCTAAATAATATATTAATATGTTTTGGTTCAACTCAGGTAGTGGTTCTACCACTAGTGCCAGGGTGGAAGGAACTAATGTCTATATACAAATAAATGATCCCTAATACTCAGATACAGTGACCAGTTGTAGCCGTAGCTGCTTTATTCTTTAAAATTAATTCTACATGATTGAGGCCCTAGTCCACTAAGCCAATTCTCAGGGGATTTTGCACAGCAAAGGACCATTTACCACTAATTCAGTGAGAATTGCATGAGAACGGCTTGGTGGACACGGCCCTATATGGGTAAATCTAATGTTGTATTTCAAAGGGTTAAACAAGGAAACAATCTTGTTCATTCCTGAAGCTTGCAGCGAATTTGTTTCAATGTATATGTCTTCATGTGTTTCAATCCATTAGACTTTCATGAATGTATGAACTTGCATTGACGATATGTATTGTGTTTAAATGTTTTTATTTAGCCAAAACAGTATATGCAGTCCATGCATATTTCTGTCCTTGTTTTAATTCATTATTCCATAACACATTTGTTTAAAAATGCATTGCAGGTAAGTTTGCTCTTTTTGATGTGAGAACTGATTCACTTTTGTGTCTATAAAAACCCAAGAAAAGATATATTTGTGTATGGGAAACCTCATTGAATCATGTATAGGTTACAACCGGCAATCTGGTGTGTAAGAGAGGCCAATTGAATACAATAATGGTTTGGGTTTTTGTATTTGTGATGTGTTCCAGGAAAATGTTCTTTTATAAGATCTCTTCTTTGAAATGTTCTGAACTTAGAGGGTTTAGCTTGTATGGTCATATGAATCCATATACCAAATTTCGAAACATTGGATTAAATGTTATCTTGCGTTTTGAAGGCCGTCTTAAAACAAATAAAATTTGCTCTCTCTGCTGATTAATTCTTACAATATTAGATCTGGTGTGAATATATTATCGTATCTGTCTGTGTATCTGTCCATGTCTTAACACCTCTAATTCTGACTATGTTTTTAATTCACTCTCTGCAATTCTAATTTAGTGTGTACTTTTGTTCTCGTGTGTTTATGTTTTAATGTAGTCTTGGAATTCATACTTTGGTCTAAATAGACTAAAAAGTGTGTGTATGATATTTATGGTTCCGTCTCTATATTTCTTCATTTCTATCGCAGCATTTTTCAACTCTGTGATTGTATCCTTAGTTTAGTCTGATATTCATCTTCAATTTGGTCCATGTATATGTTTATTCAGGAGGTGAGTGCAAGAGGCAACAGAGAGATGGAGTGTCTAGGGGTGTGGTGGAGGGTGGGGATGGAGATCAAGAGACTGTCAGAGTCAGAAAGTGGGGCAGTATAGTGTAGATAGAGAGAGGAACAGGGGAACATGACTGGCCCATTGGTACATCCAAGTAAGAAAGGCTTCCCAAAGGTGAATTATTCATAACAACAGTAAATGCCAAATAGGTGATTTGTTCTTTTCATACAAAGCAAAACAATCCCAACATCTTTATCCACCCTACCCATAATTTAAACTAATTGTAAAATGAGCAAATGTATGTATAGGGGATGTCTCACTGCGCATGTCTACAGCAGTGCATGCTGGTATGGATTCTGTTGAAATCTGACATACACATATTTGGCAATATTTTTATTGAAAATTGCATGTATATTTTCGCCAATACCATAGCTTGTAAAAATGATCTATGAAAACCAATTGCATGATGGGAAAGATGGCGACTTGTGTCTTGGAAACAAAGATAACAAATGTATATTGACATAAGAACATTTATAGATATTAAATACTGAATATGTCATGTTTACTATGGATTTTACACTGTATGATTAGTCCCAGAATTCAATGCGAATCAAAATACGAAATGGCGGCTATGCAAGTCCCCTATTGACAGGGACTAACATAACTTTGTGGTTGATGTTTTGTCACCAGTGGAAGACTACCTTGAGGAGCAGGAGGACTATGATAAAGAAAAGAGGAGAGAGTTTAAACAGAACATAGCTCTCATATCTGGGGTTTTTGGCATTAATTTGTAAGTTGTTCTTCCATTCTTAGTTGCTATTCATGAACCAAATTAGACAATCAGTAGTGAGAATAGTCTCTCAAATTTCAGCATGACAAACTAACCTATGAACCTAACAGCAATGCTGGGAGTAACAGACAAGGGCAGGGTGGCAGTCATCAAGAACAGTATGCAGCTTATGAAGAACCACAAGAATATCTCAACTGTAGCAGATGTCTATGCAGCCCTGCGAGGTTTATATCTCTACCATAGACAACCTATCTGGAAGCTACACTCTAAAAACAGTGTTAGGGCAGCGTCTTCAGTTGATACAGAAAATTAGACATTAACGTCTTCCTATCGTATCAACAGAGGACGCAATGGCGTCCTCATGAGACGTTAGACGCATTTTGAGACGTTCTGCACGTAAATCTGAACAGCAGAACTATTTGAAGATGCTAAACATCACACCAGTATATGCTAAACATCACACCCGTAGATGCTAAACGTCATGCTAAATGTGATCCGTTTTGGGAAAATGAGTCACAAAAGTCGCAAAATATGGATTTTGAGATATCACCATATTTAACAAGAAATCAAGCCCATTCCAATGATATTAAACACTAGGTCACCTAATATCTATTTCTATATTTTAAGTTTGGTATATTCATTTTTGAAAAAAAAAATTTCAAAGTTTCTGGCTTGTAAAGTACCAGTAAAGTAACTAAATATACTCCATACAAACGCCTTCAAAATCCAAAAATATATTTAATACAATGTCTCGAAATTTGTTACATGGATTTATGTGACTATATAGTGCTAAACTCTCTAAAAATCCAATCCAATCCAATAAACATTCCAATAAAGGAACCTTGTGATAAAAACGCTTTGAAAGAATCAATTTTGCGACTTGTAACTCATTTTCTTGGAGCACATCACAAATGTAATAATTATGTCCCTGCTTATTTCTAATATAACAGGAGGTCTATGCGATTTTGTCTAATTGTTCTTGATTAGACTTACCTTAAACACTCCTGTTGCATTATGCACCCCCTATCCCAAAATTATGCCACACAGCCACTGCTATGGTTGAGCGAAAGAAGGTGTTAAAACATAAATTTATATGACACAATGAGCATAACAAAATGTCCCATTATATATGTGTGACATGTGCTGCTCTACTTGTTCACAGAAACGCCATATTTCGAACAGAGAATTGTACATTTCTAGGCAACATTACCCTTATGAATTGACTAATAATACATAGCTTCATTTTAATAGTAAGCATTTCATATTTAAATCAATTGGATGGGATACTAAATCAGAATTAAATATATGTGATGTGTTACAGGAAAATTGGTTCCAAGTCAGAAAACGTATATTTTTCCACTCAAATAAAAGGTAAATGATCAGATTACTGCTGAATATATTGAACAATTTGGGAAATTTATCTGTATATGGATTGATAAAAATGTTTTCAAATCAAGTCAAGTGTTCACAGTCTATATATCATCAGTGATGTTCATACCGAAGTGGAATTAGTCTCATAGATTGTACCCTAGTCTACAACTGAGTCTGTAGCATAATGGTCAGAGCATTTGCTTCACATGTGGGAGGTAGGGAGTTCGAATCTAGGCTGTGCATGCCTTTTTTCATGACGGTAAGTGTATTACATTCCAGGACGCTAAACGTCACACAGTAAACGTCACACATGTGACGTTTAGCGTTTTTGGAAGACGGTAAAAGACACAAGATGCTAAACGTCACACCAAAACAACGTATTAAAAATGGGGACAAGAAAAACGTCTTGTTTTGTGTATCATATGAAGACGTTTGACTTTACAGTGTATATTCCTCCTCTATCATAGAGTCAGATATCAACGTCATTACATCCTATCCTCAAAATATTTTTGGTGTCTTAGTAAAAGGGTGCGCCTTAACATGTTTATACAAATGCACTATAGATACAAGATCAATGAATACTGGGTTGGATATGAAAGCACACAACCAAACAACCAAGTCCCTGTCCTCATTGTGTATTAGTAGTATCAATACACTTGAAATCAAATGAATTAATTAATAATAATAATAAGTCAATCACCTACAACCACGACCATTCATCAACTTATGTATGTCAATTGAATAATAAACATGTCAGACCCCGGTATCAAATCCTCTGGTCTCTACTTATTTCTCCTTTTACCACATCTCTACAATGGTCTAAATATATCTACAAACTTACAATGAACATATCAACTTATTCATTAAACCTCTGGAATGGAATCTCCATAGACTTTGTATAGACTCGCTATATGCAAGTGAGCGGGAAGAAATATGTTTCATTCGTCCCTAGGGACGAAACTGATGACCCAGTTTATCCTTATGCGTTTTCATTGGTTATCCTGAAAGTAAGCCAGCGTTGTCATAGGGACACGCCATGCCATGACGTTACGTCGTTTGCTAAGCATTGAAACTGCGGCGGCCGTCGTCAACGTTACAACGACCATCATCAATTTGAGTGTCAATGGAACCATGCCACACCCTTGCTCTATTTCTCTCGCAGCAATTACCGTAATTCAAAGCAATATAATATGTTTAAAATCGGTTGGAACAGGTCAAATAAATCTTGAACTAACCGCAGTGATGTATTTCCGATCATTCTTTACCGAGTTGGAGGCGGGGGAATCCCAAGGTGCTGAGCGTAGTCATTTCAATAACAAATATCTCAGTCAGTTTCCGGGACCAAAGTCACTGGCGTCTACTTTTTTTCCCTTCTACAATAGCTCTACAATAGTCTAAATATTTCTACAAATGTATAATCTACTCAACGATACGCAATCTGAAGTAAACATTATGAACATATTAATAAAGAAAATTAGGCTTGGTAAGAACACCATACTGGTTAATTACTCCATTTGCCAGCAGGGGCCTGATATATGTACCGACGAGTGGTGACATCTGACGGACATTGCAGGAAGTAACAGGTAGAGGTAGCACTTACATAAGGGTCGGATCCAATACAAACTTAATTAACGACAGCTAAATGGAATCTACAAGTGCAAATGTACCATTGTCTCATTAATTTGTTCAAACTACTATATCATGGGATATGATATATAGAGAGAATGGAATGAGCCGGCAATAATCAAAGATTTATTGGACGAGATTCTTTCACATGAGCACGATGCTGTAGGCAGAGTGTTTATGTGGATGAAAAAAGTCCAATTCATTTTTTGATTATTGCAGGGGAGTTCCATTCTATATTATGGGCATAACACTTTGTGCATAAAAGCGCATAAAAGTGCATAAAAGTGGCTGACTCGGTGACAAAATAGTTCATATATTACGCATTTCATATGAATATTTTCATAGCACCCCACTTATTGCACATCTAAAATGTAATGGGCTCATAATAAAAACATATATCCTACAATATAATTTAGACCAAACGATAATAGAATCAATAGTGGGTTTTACTGAATTTTTCTCCTATTTTGGTATTGCATACGTCGATTGTTATGTTTCATTAATATTGAAATTCCTTTAGAAACTTTTTGAAGTATGTCTGCTGAGAATATTGCCAGTAAATGATTAAATCTGACTGAATAAATAAATATAAATACAAAAATGATAACTAATATTCAATGAACTGCCATGTTTTCTGATGTATATGAACTTACTGAAGTCATTTTGTTTCATTTTTTTCCTGAGCTTTCTATGACTGAACCTAACCATGAAGGTGCACATGTTATAGATCTCAAATTTAAAATATGTGTGTTTCCGTCGCAACAACAATTTGTTCAATTGGAAGAAGGATGACAAAGCAGTTTTTTTTTTTAAAAAAAGCCATATAATAATGCAACGTACGGATTCACCTTCATTGCATACAATAGCAGATGTTTTCATGAATGATTGTTGGGATTTGCACCATCATTAATTTGCTGAAACTTATACATAGAGATATCCATGTGAATCCATGTTGAGTTGATGAGTTACTATCATTAATTAAAAACAGGAAGAGTTTATTGATGTGTCATTGTTGCTTTTTTATCTTTGTAGGACTAAGCTTACTGATTAAATTGAGAAAAAAGAGCGTGCATATTGATGCCAACTGCTTGAGCTTTATCTTGATAATGAGGATGCATGGATACTTTGGCAAACTGATCAAATGCAGAGCGATAGCCAATGAAAGGAAGAGGTGATATCTTAGATAAGAAACAATTCATTAAACAACAAGCAAAGTACCTGTCCTCCAGTATATTGTGTATCAATCACATCCTAACAATCACAATGAAGGCTAATGAAGCTAATGAAAATAAAATTGAAAGTATATGCATGTGTCCTTGGCCACGGCCACAGTCAGGAGATTAATTCTTTCATTGGGTTAATGTTTTTTAGCTGAGAACGTTGGAAACACTGTCGGAGGGACTGTCCCACATGGTAATTTCATCATTTAATTTTAGTTGTAACCGGAATGAGGAGTTTGATCTCAAAGTTGGTTTCCGTCACTTACCCATTGCCACTTGGGTTGCAACCATTTGGCCAACTGCGAACTGTAATATTCTATAATTAATGGTTTATTATTATACACGCATTCAATACTGAGGCCCCGACAGCCGCACATTACTTGTAACGTGGTATTGGACTAGTACATTACCAGCTCGTTGTCATGGCGACGCAAGTTTGGTGGCGCAAGATTGCCAACGTAAGGTTGCAAGGTCAACTTATAGGACGAGTTGACGCATAAATAAAGGTTGAGTCCTTTATTTACGCGTTGTGCGGCAACGAGTTAATTATTGCTAATTATTGATCTAGTGCAGTATGAGTGTAATCAACCGTCAACATAACAGTCCTAACACTTCTTAAACACCACACACCGGAGGCACACACCACAACTACAGGTAAACTTCCAGTACTACTTTAGAATATAGAGAAAGTGCTAATATTAATCTTATTAAATGCTTTATTCATAATTTCTTGTTAGTACATGACAAGTACATTAATTTTAGTGTCTAACATTGATTTGTTACATAGTATATCATTCAATATATTCTATGCTATTTTATATTACCTACGTTCACACTGTAGTAAACTGTTCATTTATAAATCTCATAGATGCTTTGCAGGAGAATGGTAGGTTGAACAAAAAGAGAAAGAAAAAAGGTTAATACAAATAAAATGGTCATCAAAATAATACATTTAAGGTAAAATACATGAAATTATATTAACTCCAGATCTATATACTCATACAGCTAAGTTTGATCAAACCTCTAAGACTAGTGACATAGATATTATTAAGTTTCTGTTTGTGAAAAAAAAAGTTTCTTTTTGTGCACCCTTTCAGTTTTGGATAAAAGTACATCTCCAGTATTTTAAACTTACAAACATATACTGTAACTATATTATTACTATTTATATGGCAAAAATAGCAAATATCTGGCAATTTTTTCTAAAAAAAACTGCAGAATGCAAAACGTCTTAATATATCTACCATTATTTATGAAGGTAAAACTTAATATGATAGTTTTGGAATGTACAACTGTTTTGTTCAGTAAGAAACATAATTTTCAATATCCTTGTTGATATCTATCAACATCAAACAATATTTTTAAACGTTCATTTCACAAAAGTTGTTTTCATTTGATGAAAAGTGTTTGTCACCCTTTTTTCTCTTAAAGCGTACCATGGACATCTAATATAAGGAGCTCATTCAACTAAAAAGAAGTGTTGTTTAATTTACAAAAACTGACACTTAACAAGATGAAAAACACTTGGATCTACGTTGTGGCACTGTTAATTGTGTATATTTACCCAGCTACAGGTAATTATTATGTTACATTAAATATGCATTTGTTGTGATGGCTACCTCTAATTTATTGGAGTTTATTAGATATGCAGAGCTGGTGAATATGGATTTTTTGACAGCCAGACCCATTAGAACTAAATAAGTGATGACCTAAGTGATTTGTTTCACCGGTCCATTCTGCGTTTCTTTATACATGTGAGCAGTTAGAAAGGTGCAGTTTGGTTGATCGGAAATGCTCATGTGAGCAGTTTAGGCTTCCATAGTTACACGTGACTAAATGACGTAATCTTGTTGGCTAGCAGGCCTGATGTACAGACCTGTCACGAATGTGATGTGTTTCAGGAAGATGAGTCATAAGTCGCAAAAATCGGATTTTGAGATACCATTATATTTGAAAAGATGACATCAAGCCGATTCCAATGATAGTAAACAGTCTAATGAAATAATAAGTATTTCTAGATTTTAAGTTTGATATTTTCGTCTTTGAAAAAAAAAGTTTCCAATATTTCTGGGGGTCACTAAACAGTAAAGTAACTAAATGTAGTCCATATGAGGACCTTTAAAACGAAAGGATATATTACATAGATGGTCCTGAAATTTGACACATCGATTGACATAACTATAAGTGACACACTCCTCAAAAAGTAGAACATTCCAATAATGTGATCCTGTAAAAAAAACACTTTGAAAAATATTAATTTTGCGACTTATGACTCATTTTCCTGAAACACATCACAAATGACATCATCCTCAACCTTGTAACTTAGGCCTACGAATTGCAGTGAATCAAGCCTCCTCGAACAAAACGTTAGGCTAAACATGTAAATCTTTTTTCAACATCCAAATACAGTGTAATACAATTCAAATGGCACTCTGTTGGGGTTCAAACTGATCTCAACACCATCAGAAAATGGGAACTCACCCCTTCAGCGTTTATCCAGTTTTCTGATGGGTCCCGATCAGATTGAACCCACCATCATGCCATTTGCTATAATAACCAGTTTTCCTTAACACTTTAATTATTCCAACGCCAATTCAATGTTTAACCAGGTTCAGAATGGTTTATCTTTTTCTTATAAATGCGCAAGGTTTATGACAAAGCACAGACTGATTTTTTGGGCCATTATTCAGCATTTTCAGCCTCTCCTCTCAGGACAGGCATTACAGCGTTAAGTCATAATTGTTGGCAAGAATATGAAAACATTTATCAATAACTCAATGCCAGAGTGATTGTTTCATGACCTATGAAATACATAACATCTGAGTGGTGTATGTACATAGCGTTTACTCCACATCATATACCTTATTTCAATGTGTGGTGAAATCGTATAACCATGTAAACATTTACTGTAGTGTTAGTTACAAGTAGAAGATAGAAACAAGAAAGACATTTGAAAAGCAGACAGTGGAATCAATATATATGGATGCATTAATTAAGACATTGAACTGAATCACAGAGAACTTTTTAGAAACGAACAATGACAAGGCGTCAATTACAAGAACCATAATCCTATTTGTAAAACTTTATGTAAGATCAAAATATTTGTAGGAAATGGATCTCTTAGGAAGACCTGCTTAGGCAGAGAGTAGTATCCAATTTAGGAATGTTACTGTCTGTTCTGAATGAAATTGCAATATATATATGGTGTATTTATCCACAGGTTATCCTGTTGCTGTAGTATCCAGTGGCTTCAACTTTATTTCAGTTCCTGAAATGGAGCTAGATGGATGGTCCAACATTGTCTTCCAAATTAAAGGTCACACAGATTGTCTCTTGAGCTTACATCCTACATCTGTAGTTGGTCCAGTCAAGTACAGTTTCACTATAGGTGAGTTCTTTAGGACAACAAGTTTTTATTTTTTTAATTGTATTTAGAACTTCGGACTGACACCCCCTTCTTCTTACTCTATCTCCCCTCCCCATCTCTCGCTGCCTCTCCTCCTTTCCTTTCCATGCCTCTCACCTTATCTATCACCCTGTACCTACCCTCCCACTCTTTTATCCCCTGCCCTCTTCTCCCTCTCCCTTTCAAATTTCCCCCTTGGGGAACCCCTGTTCTAAAGGGTAGGGTAGGTGGAAGAGTTTACTGTTGATTCCTACAAAAGATACATAAGTACAAAGGTTAATGTCACCACTGGATACTCAAAACAAGGGTTAAATAACAAATGACAAATTCCCATGCAAAAGCTTGTCTCTTGGGCCTTTATCCTATACCTGTTGGTCAAGTAAGGGTTCACTCTCGGTGAGTTCTATACTGAGGTAAGAACTGTTTCCTTTTTTTATTTCCAAAACAAACCTAAATAAAAAGTAAAGCCTGTTGAGTAAATGATGCCATTGGATTTGCAATAGAAGGGTAAAAGTTCAAATGACAAATATACCTGCAAAATCTACAAATGTGTAGTGAACAGCCACCACAATTTCATATAACAGACATTTTTCTTATAAATAATCTATTTGCAAGTTAAACAATGAGCATCTTCTGTTACAGGTTAGAACAAAAACTGTAGTAATATATATTAAAAGGTTAATCATCAATTTGACAGAATAGAAAGAACAAAATGTTCAATGAGTCTTTTTTAAAAAGTTTGGGGTATACGTCCAATTGAGGCACAGAGTAAAGTTTATACAGTCTGGTGTTGCATTCTTGTCAATAAATCATTAGCCTGGCTTGAGTTATTATTCATATATACACCAAGCAGCATGCCAGCATTGTTCCGCCATTATTTTTTTAGCAGGTGCTTATTATTTCAGGTTTGATTAGCATCAGTTGAACCATTTCTGGTGAAGGACTCCTTAAACTAGCGCGTCTGATTGCAATGCTCTCAATAGTTTTCCTCTAATGAATGAATTAAATGGAAACTAAACTTAGTGGTAACAACCTGTGACACTGAAATACTCTACAAAGCATACCTCTATTCTGTAAGAAGGGTTTCTAATTACCCGTCACATCTTGTTTCAGGTGGATCCTATAATGCAAGGGTGGCTATATCAAAATGTGATCCATGTACGTTACTTGGGGAGATGTATGGTGCCCCCATTCTGACCCCCCATGTGAAGGGGTACTTCTGGATAAGCTGGGCAGGAGGTGTTCTGGCTGTAGGTAGAGGCAGTGTTGTGGGGGACAATGTATTTGTGCAGGTTACAGATACCTCCCCACATGAGGTAACCAACCTGGCTGTCAGCTCCTGGCATGGCAATAGTGCTACTTGGTACTTTGAAGCAGGTATGATTAAAGATCTATATAATATATATTAACGTGTTTTGGTTCAGCTAAGGTAGTGGTTCTACCACTAGAGCCAGAGTGCTAAAAGGTGGTCTTCATATCATTATATATTTATTCTGCCCAATTCTTTGAGGAGGTTGTTGCTGATTAAAATTGTATTTCCTATAATTCACATCATTTCTGTATGGGTGAATCTTACATTTTATATTGGGAGACAATCAAGTTTGTTGCCTAAGCTTGCAGTGATAATGTTTTATTGCAGATTTGTTCACTTGTGTTAATCCATAACAATTTTGTATGTATGCATCAAGGGCCTTGTCCACTAAGCCGATTCTCACGGGATTCTCACAGAACTTAGTGGTAAATGGTCCTCTGTGAATTGCATGAGAATCGGCTTAGTGGATTAGGCCCTTTATTCTGAAATGATTTGTATTCAGGTGATCGAGCAGCTACACCCAACAAAATAAGTTTTTGTTTCCAGATAACCAAGATGGTGGTATTCCACCGTAAAGTTCAGCTGAATAACTTTTTTTTAATTTAATGCCCATCTGTTTTTTTAATTAGAAGTGTAAACAACTATGTGAGCTATGTATATATGCAGATTTTACTAGAAATCGCATCATTCAATCATCAGAAATTGTGAGAAAAGGGTGGCAATAAGCTTTTTCTCCTTGATTCCCATGGTGAATGATAGTAAATGTCAATGGTCCCTTAAATAAGCACTAATACAATGGCACCTTTGGTTCTTAAAAAAGGTTTTTGGCTCCTCAAAAAAGACAATGTTTAGTTGTTACACTTACAACAGAAAAAGGGCACATTGGGTTGTAAAAAAAAGGCACTTTTGGCTATCTATTCAAAAGGGCACTTATGAAGCTTTTGAGGGGGGGTCAGGACGTTGCCGACCCCCCCCGCCTTGGATCCGCCAATGGCACATGGTTTCTTTTTCTGTTTAGGTTCCCCAATCCATGTTCTTTCTAAATCCAAAATTCCATGATTCCTGCTTTTGTTCATAGAATCCTGGCTACAATACAGGAAAAAACGCAGGCAAAATGTTTGTTTTCTCTCCTCCTGAGGCCTGTTTCAGCCTGCTGAGCCATTTACCTACAAAATACAACAAAGACTTCCTTGCTTAATCAGCAATGTCCTCATAGAATCATTGTAAATGCTGTCTCCCCTTGTGTTTTTATGTTAATGTGTGGGAAATATGACAATAATAGCTAAATATTGAGTGGAACTCCTAACATCACTTGGCCTTACATTGCTCCTTTTAATTTTAGTTTGTGAAACATCATCATTGGGGCACTGTCCTAGTTTTAACCACTTCAAATTCATATTGTGTACATATATATATGCGTGAGATCGCCAGAATATATACAATTCATCTTCACCTAGCCTTTCGTTTAACCCAAATTTCAGACGAAAATAAAGTTCAAAATACAGCTCAACGTAACCAAACATATTGCTAGAATCCATGCACTGCCAAATCTACTCGAATTTACCTAGAATTGAAGCCCAATTTACCAAATTGCAGCCAAATTTGGCAGAATTTACTAATCGTGTATAATGATAGGATGTAACAAGGTTGGTTTCTAACTTACTGTATACAATGCTAACAGGTTATTTTCGACCAGGGATGTCACGAGAAGCCACAGTGAGTCAGAAACCAACCTTGTTACATCCTTTTTTCATACTGCGATCTCATATTGTAAAATAAATGTATAAAGCAACTATTTATTTACCTTGTTTCTCTCCAATGACCCGCAATATTGTTTTTTTATGTCAAAGCGCTAGACAAGCATATAGCTGATTGGCAAATCAACAACGGCGTGGGCTATGTATGATGTCACAAATGAGCGTGACGTCATGAGCCAGAGTAACGTCAACCAATAGGGAGCCTTCTTACAATTAGGCTTAAAAAATGTAACATTTTCACACATGGATCGATTCAGCAATATATGATAGCACATATTCACTCATTTGCACCGTGTACAATCCCTGTTCATGCTTTTAAGCTGCCAATTGTACCTTTTTTGACACATTTTGCACCTCTCAATGCAAATGTACCATAGTGGCCGGTTCATAAGCCTGTGCTTTTAATTCTTTCAGGTCTCTTTTGTTACTGTTATTTTGTTATTGGGCTTCTATTTGAGATAGGCTTTCATTATTTCCGCGGTGCATGTATTATCAGATTAAAGTGTGCTAGACAATAAGATTACATATTATATACTTTACTCAATGAAAATTAAGAAGAAACAATAAAATATCCATTGTACATTAAATGAATATTTAGGAGGGAAATTGACTTACTTAATTTTTGTCTTTATTAGACATAGCCAAAGCAGACATACCTTGTTAATATTTGAGTCCCCTGGCTTGAATTTGAGATTTATTTTGTTCATGAACTCCCAAAACCCTGGCCTGTATTCAAGATACAGGCTTTTACACTGGTCCTGGCATATAAACGGGCCCTACAGTAACTGTAATATAAACTTCATAATGCAGTGGTTCTGTACACCAATCTTATAGAAGGTAGGTATAGAAATTGCAAATAGATATAATGTATTTGTTATCATGAAATATTTCATTATATTAAAACAAATGGAAATTGGTGACTCACATAGAACGGTAGGACTGCGTGATTTGTTTATTTATTATAGTTATGATTATTGTTATTTGATTTTGATATTGGATTGATTTTGTGCAAATCTAAAATCGCTGGAAAGTTTGGATTTAATCTTCATTGAATAACTTTCTCACTTATTTTACTTAAATTTCACATTTATATTATTCAAAGTGATTTATTGACAAGATATCTATATTGGAATACTTCCATCCTAAGGTAGCTTAACCCTTCTTGCAGCACGAATACATGTACTACATTTCAAGACAGTGTATTTCTAAGATCAAATTATAGAGTATACTTAGCTACTTTGTTAGTAAGTGTCCACCCAAAATATTGCAAACTTTTTTTTTCGAAAATGAAATATTAAACTTTAAATATAGATCTATATATAAGACTACCGTTTACTATCATTAAAATCAGTTAGATCTCATTGTTTTCAATACGATAATATCTCAAAATCCATTTGTTATGACTTGTGACTCATTTTCCTGAAACATATCACATATATATAGGTTGAATATTTGCATATGTTTACATTGCAATGTAGTTCTTATCATCTATTGACAATCATTGAAGGTCAATGATAAGAATATTGGTCCAATTGATGGGAACAACTCAAAATAAAACGGGACCTTTTACGATGTATCAAAAAATGCTTGATTCTCATGAAACTGTACCAAATAAATATTGTTTGAAAGGCAAGGACATAAGATGAAGTTGCTTCTCTAGGTCTATTCTGTATCAGTGCGGAAACTGCCTCATCTTAAGTATGACATTTTATTTCAAAATACACAAACATATATATATGATGGTGATAAATATTTGGCCCATTCTCACGAAAGTAGTGCAACCCCCCATTATTTCGATTTATTGGTCAATATTTTGGTTGATATGTGCAACTGAAGCATATCGACCACGCCCCCCTTGCTAGGGACTTAACTATGACGTCACCGGCGCCTCAGCCAATCACAGGCGGGCTAGGGTTGTCACGCCCCCCTTCCATTCTCCCAACCGTCTCATTCAAGTTCATTCACTGAGTCGGTGTAGACTTATAGGGTATTATATTAATAAACAGCTTCTGGCTGTTCTGGCCAAATTCAATATGACTGACTTCCTTATTCCTTCCTAGCATCGTGGATCGTATATTGATCTTAAATGCATAGGAATTGATTAGCTACATGCGTCTTGGCATAAGCATAGTTAAAATATATACTTTTGGGTATCTGTGACATATATTTATTCCCTTATATACTATCAAATCAAGGGAAACACCCCATTAATCACTACCAAACTCATAGTTATGTTGGGATGAAATATAGTTGAATCAATATGCATAAATAAGATTTGTGCCATAGAATGGAGGATACAAAACTGAATAAAATGATGTATTAAGGTTAGTATAGCTGCAGAATTTATGGTCCTAAGTTAATTAATGTAAAAATGGCTAAATTGAGGTGCAAAAACGTCGCCAGACAAAATAGCTGTGCTTTCTGAAATGATTAAATCAATTTTTTTTAAGAAGTATGATTTCCTAAGCATAGGTTGGCAGACACATGTATATCACCATTGGAAGATTCTCAGACCTTAGGACTTAGGCCTTGGGGCTGATCCTAATAATTGGTGGAAAAAATGTCGCCGGGGGGCGATTTTACATAAAAATATGAGCTAAATATTGACCAAATTAAATCATTTTCCACTTACTTACCATTAAATCATCTTAGACTTTGTGGGAAACGATCTCCAGAAACCGTTCAGATTCCAAAAAGTGAGTTATTTAGACTTTAGATAGGGCGACGTTTTTACAACTTTCACTCAATATATGACTTGGCAGTGTAAAAACGTCGCCCCTATTTGAATCCTTGTACTCAAAAAATGATTTGATTTTGATGTTTGTATCCTAAGGTAGCTTCCTACAACAAAATGAAAAATATTGATGTATATATTTTATGTAGATGAGTGATTATAATACATTACATGGAGGAGGTATGGAAATCACAGAATGCAACATATTTTTGTCACCATTCTTTGACAAGAATGCAAGGATATATCAAGGATATATTCAATATGATCAATAGCACTAAGCAAACTAAAAATGAGAGTATTCCAAGGAAGATATTTGATGATTTATTCACTATGAATAATATCCCTTTTTTGATTTGTGACTCATTTTCCTGTGACACATCATACATGACACTTCTGTGTGAAAACATGCCCATCCTTGAGTGGATAGTGGCATGATTGACAATTTTTAAAAAAATAATGCTAAAACGGTCTTAAATGGTGTCAGTTATGTATTAAAAACATCAGAAATAACAATCAAGCTTTATATGATTGACTAAATTTAAGATAGAGTGGGCGACGTTTTTTCACTCAGAAAAAACGTCACGCCGCCCAAATTTGAAGCATTAAACTGTGGATAATTAAAAAAAATCTGGGTTACTAATCACACTCAGGGGTAAAAGCTACTATTTGATTATATTATTACAGAAAAAAAAGAACAACTCGAGAATAATAAATAAAAATACAGTCAATGATAGGATGTTTCATCTGATTGATATGGGAATCCAGTTTCTGACTTTTTTTATTGTCCTCAATTTGAAAAGTTTTTATACAAGAAAGAAAAACCTTTCTTGGCTATTACATCAGGAAAACATTTTGTTAGGGAATGGTGATAGAAATAATTGATGATATACAAATTAAATCAGAGAAATGATCTTTACTAAGAGATATAGGGGTGTGCAACGTTTTTTCACCAAATTTTCTACACTAATCTTTGATAACCTCCTGTACAAAAACTAATGGTTTAATTTAATGGCAAATTCAGATATATCACCGCCTATATATTGCCTTCATACCCACCAAATCTCAGATTGATCAAACAAAATATAATTTTTACCCTTTTAGTATGAACGGGTGAGAATGGGTTTATTTATATTTATTGTAATTTTGTTCATGATTTAATTTTATATGACCGTATGTGGCATTAGGTATGAAAAACTGTAAATTATGTATTTGTTTTTTTCATTCAATTTAAGGCCAATACAATATTGAAGCTTATATCGAAGAGAAAAAGATGTGAAACCCCCATGGATGATTTCACACGGTGCCTAGCAAATGCAAAGCATTTGTAGTGTTCAACACTTATTAGAATGCATGACTTGGCAGGAAAACGTATTAAAGGGAACTTTGTGGAAATGTAATTTTTCCATTTTGAACTCTTTTGAACTATTTCAACTATACCCGACCCCTGCCCACATGCACATACACACTGATTGAATCCTTCAATCTTTCTCCAACTGATAACACATGCATCTCTGCGAACTGATAATACAGAGACCTCCATTGTTCAATTCACTGATTTGTATAGATTAAATAGGTATCTAGATTTGTGAACTATTTAACACACTGACACTAGTGACATAGGCACAAGCTGTCATCCAAGCACAGGACCAAAGGTATGTATAGTTGATTAATATTATTATGCACATGAGCAATTAACTGGTCTTCTAACAATACTTGTCTAGTCCAATAGAGGGCTGTGGTTATGGTTAATATAACTTGAGGCTAATGAAATGATTAATGAAGTGGGTGCAGTAGTGGGGTTGGGTGATATTCAGTACCGCTACTTTTACTCAAACATGTTTCATTTGAAACTTGTTACTATACTATAGTCTGTGGTTATTACGTCCTGGCAAATATGCCTTTGATGACAATGTGTGGAAGAAGGAATGACATTGACGCTGTGGCCTCAACCCCAGTTGCCTCTTATTTTAATATTGACACTCTCCCCAAACCATATCCTAAGACAGTAAGGTGGTGAGCCATAACTATACATATAAGCTTCTGCGATGAAGCGTCATGTTCTACGACAATGCGTCAAGCGTAATTGTCACACCAACTGGTTGGATTTATTTTTTGTGGCCCCACCTAAGTGAAAAATGGGTTTTACTATACTCATGAAACATTCACATCCAACTAAAAATAATTTAGGTAGTGGTAGAACTGAGTGGCAATAGCATCCATTCCAGTTACTTTCAGTTGCTTGCTCCCCCTTCTAAAGAAAAATCAACAGACAGTCATAGTATCAGGAGCAGCAACAGGAGGAGTGGCATTAATTGTAATGGAACCCAGCCTTTAATGAACTAAATATGTCCCACTATTTGTCACATATTTGTGATCCGTTTTAGGAAAATGAGTCATAAGTCGCAAAAAATAGATTTTGAGATATCACCATATTTGAAAAGAGGAGATGAAGCCGATTCTAATGATAGTAAACACTAGGATACCTAACATATTTCTAAATTTCATGTTTGACATTTTTATTTTTGAAAAAAAAAGTGTGCAATGTTTCTGGATGGGTAACTACCAGTAAAGTAACTAAATACACTTCATACAAAGGCCTTCAACATGCAAGGATATATTTAATATAATGTCCCGCAAATTCGTATATGTGTTCATATGCCTGTAAGTGCCAAACCCTCTAATAATTAGAATATTCCAACAAAGATATCTTATAAATAAATAACTTTCAAAAATATCAATTTTGCGACTTATGACTTATTTTCCTGAAACACATCACATTTATATCTCCAGATATATTAATAATCACTATTAATCTTCAAACTTATCACAATCAAATTGAATTAATGATTTCCCATCCAATTGAGATGGACATTGACCCATATTTTACCAAAGACTTTATCTAAAACTATTTCCTTATGTTCATTTCTATTCAGCATACACAGCCGTACAAAATGAAATCCACAATTCTCAACTTTGTCAATGACAACCTTGATATACCAGAACTAAAGGTAAGCTTGATTGGAAATGGAAACACTAACTATTCACTGCTTACTGTTGGTAATCTATGTACTACAGTTAGATACGTTTGCAATGCAGTTTTACACTTTTACACTTATTCCACTGACAGCAAATCAGTAATTAGGTTTCATATAATTGATGCTTGTGGTCAAAATCAATGGATTTGAAAAATTGATCATTTTGGCAGAATTCTTCAAATCTGTACATTCAAGAGAGCAGGGTCCGGATTTAAAAACCCCTCCTTTTCTCCCTCGGTGCGCAATTGACGTATCTTTTCAACCTTTCTATTACAACAAATAAGATACCAACATTCTTTAAAAAGGCTATAGTCACGCTGATATACAAAGATGGTTCTAAAATGGACCCCAGTAACTATAGACCCATTTCTGTGATAACTCTTCCTGGAAAGTTGTTAGAGAAATGTATCCAAGAACAACTATATGACTTTTTGGAGAATAATGAATTATTATACCAAAACCAGTTTGGATTTAGAAAAGGAGTAACTCTTAATGATGCACACAATACTCTGTTCTCTGATGTCTATCAAAGCCTTAACAATAATCTAAGTACAACATTAACATATATTGACCTAAAAAAGGCGTTTGATACGGTTGATCATGAGAGACTTATAAATAAACTCAAACAAATTGGAGTTGGCGAAGAGTCGCTGGGGTGGTTCCTTAATTACTTAACAGACAGAGAACAGTCAGTGACTGTCAATAATATCTGCTCAGATTGGCAAAAGGTAGTGTGTGGTGTCCCCCAGGGGACTGCTCTGGGGCCACTACTGTTCCAGATATACATTAATGACTTATATAAATGGGTAAAGCACTCAGAAGTTATACTATTTGCGGATGACTCAGTCATTTATAACTCAGGTCAAAACACTACCTCAGTTAATATTGAAATGCAGGAAGATCTGAACAGGGTGAATCTGTGGTGTAGGGAAAATAAAATATCACTGAATATAAAGAAAACAAAAGCTATGGTAATTAGTAGGAGGGTGAAAAATCTTGAACCGATACCTAAATTATACATAGGGATAAATGAAATAGAATTCGCAGATACATATAAGTACCTGGGTGTGATTATAGACAAAAAGCTTACTTTTAAACAGCATATTGAGGCTAGGGTAAGGTCAGCTAGAGACAAAGTTCGCAAATTAGCTCATTTGAGGCAATCAGCAACCAATGATACGTTGCTAAATATATATACAGTAGCCATACAACCCCTTCTAGAGTTTGGTGATACACTTTATAATGGTGGGAACAAGGCAGAACTTAGGAAGCTGCAAACAGTTCAGAATGGTGCAGTCAGGTTAATTAAAGGATGGGGCAGATTGGTTAACACTGACCAAGCCCACATAGACCTAAAACTGCCAAAACTCGAAATTAGAAGGAATATGCACTTGCTAGAATGGGGATTTAAAATGGCAAAGGAAGACATAAATCTAGACAAAAGAGGAGTCAATTTACGATTTCTAGCTGAGGGAAAAAAGCTAAAGACAATCACCCCAAAAACAGAAGTTAGTAGGCGATCATTCCTGAGTGCTATACCATTTTTATGGAACATGCTGGCCCCAGAGTGGCAGAATACTATTGAGTTTAAGGCATTCAAGAAGTACTTAAAATATATGTTACTGAAAATGTTATGGAAAATGGCTAAGAAATTGATTGGTAGCAATTAGCTACGGTATAAATAATATTAGTGCCAAAACAAATGTACTGTGCACAAAATTGAAAAGCGATGTATATATAATTAACATAATCCTAATGACTGGATATATGTAAGACTAATGAAGTATGAGTAGACTAAGACTACATTATAAGTAAATGTATAAGTAAAAGTAAAACTACATTCGCAAGGTGCTACATAGAGTGGGATTCAGAATTTGTATTAACATTTACTTCTCATACCAACCACTTAGATATATCATATTCCTTTTATATAGATGGAAAATTTAATAGTTATCCAAAGATATGATGATGTAAATGCAACATTAGAATATCGCATAAGGCATTCTGCCTAGTACAAGGTAGAAATTACTTTATTATGTAATAATGGAGCCTAAAAGAGTAGGACATTCAGTTTAGTAGAAAACTGGCTTGATTACATCCAGTACAGGATGCTATATAAATACTTCGAGCATTTGTTACTTCTCTAATACTCAATCTAAACACTTATTGGTAAGAATGCTGAAAAGTATTCTACTTAAGTTTTAAACAAAAAAACATGTAATATACTCTAACAATGACCTTCGATCATTGAATGTAATAAGAGATTAATATTAAGGTTAACCTCCATAAGTGAGGAAAATGTCACTGTTTACTGTTATTGTTGTAATGATATTAAGAAATGTAATTTTTTAATTAATCTAAATTTAGTAATATCATAAGGCCTTCTGGGAAGAACAACTGTGTTGAGAGTTGGACCATTTTCTCTATTTGTAAAAAAAAAGAAAAAAAAAATTGTAATTGTATGGATGAAGAGAAATAAAAATACTTATATATATATATATATATATTAGTGGGCGGGTTCCCCCTGCTCAACTTCAAAAACCATCACAAACAATAATTTATGAACTGATTCAACTCTGACGATGCTCCTTTCGGTGGAAATATATCAATACCCATCCCATAGTGAAGCAATGATATGCCCGTCTATGAAGTCATGCTTTGGGTGACACAGAAACCTGGTGTAGGGGCACTGATATGTTTGTTTTCAGGCAGTGCTGGGGGGCCTGGATTGGGGTGCTCGATGTAAACCCATTTCTAACCCCTTTCCAACCCTAATTTATTAATGGAACATAATGGAATGGTTCAGCACCATTTTTGGCAATGTGCATGTGAAATATAATGGAGATCTGGCCAGCGGTTTCAGAGAAGGCTCAAACCCCTATTTTATTAATATAGAGATGTCCTGAATATTTCTTCTTCATGGAATATATTTGTTGAAATGTATGTATAATTGTTTGGCTATTCTGTTGAGCCACCGTACACCGCTGCTTGTGTTTACCCGTTGCTAGGCACCCTTGCTAGGCGCATTTGGCGCGGATCGTCGGTTCTGCGGCAGTTGGTCGCTTAGCTCTGTTTGAACCGGACTGATGGCAATAATTAATTATACAAGGTCCACTACTTTTGATTTCAATGTTTGCATATGATCACCGCTTGGCTGGCCCCACTCCCCCTAGAGTAGGTGTTGTCTCTTACTATTTTTTAGTATTGATCTCATAAGCTCTTTGTCCTAAGTAACAAAATGCCTTCAACCAATTATAGAGTGTCAAACAGCTGGGGGGGGGGGGGCGGGAACCAATGGAAACTGCAAAACCCACAGTAGACAATGCCCAGGCAATCGTGGGGGGAACCAATGGCAGAATGAAAAGGTCCAATAGACCACTTTCTCACACTTGTCTGCACCCTTATAAACAACCAAGATCTGACCCACAATGGACCAATATTTTTTAATTTTTACCCTCCCAGAATCTCAATAGGCCTCATACGCAGAGAGGGTCGTCGGGCAAGGCTAGGCTATATAGAAATACTTACTAAATGTCTTACTGTTTCCTTTTGTTGGAATCCGCTTGATTTCATCTTTTCAAATATATGATATCCCAAAATCAGTACATATTGTGTATGTTCTCACTTCTTTTCACACACATTTAAAATTAACATTTAACATGTGATATACGTATCAATTACTTTAAAAAGAGCAAGGTTACATTAGCAGGAGGAATATTATATCCAACATTTACAGAAACTTTTTCAAAGGATTGTGAAATGAATTTAAGTGAAAAATACAGTGATTCCATGAATTGAATGTCAAAACTATTCTAATTAATTATAGTATAACCTGTCAAATTTAGTTCATTGCTGAGGACCCTGAAGGCTTCACGTATGAAGAGATAGGAGAAGCAGGCTATGTGAACTACTTGTATAGAGTGCAGTCTGCAGACAAGCAGCTGTCTGTGGTTCTCAAGTATGGAGAGCTCCTGATGAAAGTAAGTCAACATTTTCTAATAGGTTCACCAATTATGGACAAGGTTTCTCCATAGATTTCAATGTTCCAGTCTGATGAAGCAAGAACTTTCCATATGATGAATGCGGGTTGCTGATTGGTTCACAAGATGCAGATGAATTGCATCTTAATTAGTTCCTGTGTTAGACCTCTATATATATATACATTGATGGTTTGATTCCATGTAGTTCTAATGTATTTAGATAGTGTTGGGTTAACTATTAAGTGTATTACAAATTCTTATACAGAGGGAGGTACAATGCTTAGTACCCCCATATAGTTAAGTGTTATGCCACTACAGCTCGTGGCGCATACTACAGTCATAGAAATAGACACATATAAATAAATATGTGAATCTATTTCTATGCTACTGTAAATCAGGTCCACCCACCACAACCCCCATCCAATAGCCAACAATTGTATAGCTATTTTTAAGTATATGAGTGTTATGGTGTTGCTGGGAAAAGGCAATCAAATTTACTTGGACTAGCAATGTGTCAAATATTGTGTATGCCAATGGAACTTAGCTGTTGTTTACTGATTGATGATTAAAGGTAAACGCTACTATTCACTGCCACGCCCAGCTGTTCCCTATACCAAATGTACGGGCAGTTTACATACTATTCCTTTAGCATTGCAGTCTATGAGAAAACGGCACATTTTGTCACATTTTATAGAATAAAACAAACAAATAATGGCAACTCCTACTGTCGCAAAATTTACTACACATATAGTTCAGGTTATATACTACGGTTAAAACAATGCATGTCATCGAGTTAAAAAAAAAGTTGTAGCTGTCTAAAATAGACATATTTGGAAAACAGCTAGCTGTGGGAACTCTCAAATGTACCCATTTACTATGCAAGTCTATTGCGAAATGCTGCATTTTTCTTTCACGGTTTTGGGAATAAAACAAAAATGGAAACTCCTATTGTCCCAAAATTGTCTGCACCTATAGTTTAGGTAATATCCGACCCATACATGGGAAAGTAAATGTATGTCATTGCGTTAGAAAAATAATGAGAGCTGTCTGAAATAGACATGTTTAGGAAACATAGAACACTTTGAAAGCAGGCGATTTATGGGTTGTCAGCCATGTTTCAAAGCCCCATAATTCAGAAACTAGTATGGTGACCCATTATTTTATTTGTATTATTATTAATATAGAATTGTTATTTCTCATCATCAATCGTACAGTTACATAAAGGAGAAAAAGGGAATATATATAATATATAATATGTTATCTATCATCACACCTTATTGGTATGTTGTTCTTCACAGATTTCCTGATAATTTAGAATACAACAATTGGTTTAGTTTTTAGTTCGAGACATTGTAGAATATTATTTGCTTGATATTACATTTGTATTACATATTAATATAAAAATTATAGTACAGTCTGATGATTTTCTATTGCGAAATTGATTCTATACAATGACATCCAATAATACATTTATAACAGATTATATGCTTAATACCATTTATATGAGATTCAATGGACTTGTAGTACATTATGATTATAATTAATTTATTAATTTTCGTCGTTTACACACAATATTTTGTGCAGACTATAAACATAAATGACATATCCACCATGTCATCAACAACAGCAATTTATACACATACAGTTTTGGACGGAATCTAACCTTTACTCGTTTTACAACATGTTTTCTTTTGACTTTTGACTTTTGAGGTATTTTTAGTTTCATGAACACACAAACTTCAAGAATCATATACTAAAGAATCACAAAAATGACATTTATTTTCGATGGGGACCAAAATAAAATTGTTTTTATAAAAATGGTGAAAAATAGTGAGTTTTTTTTTAGTTTTTAATTTAAAATTTGCATCACGTATTTGCTGTTTTCAGAAAAAAAATAACAATGTACTCTATAAAAAAAAGGCATAGAATAATTGGTCAAATAGTACTCTCTCCGAAGCTGTTAATTTTACTTACATTAATTGAGTGAATATAAATAGCAAATATGAACTATGAAGTTAAGGTACTGCAAAATGAGCCCCGCTTTTGGTCCTCATTTGTTCTTTTTACAGAAGCACTGTAATTCAAAAATGAGCACGGCAACCCATTAATTTTTTTCCATCCTTATGACCAGAAACACTTCAAGATTCAAATACCAAAGTTTAAGAAAAATTACATTTATTTTCATTTTCCACTAGATAGTAGCTTTTGCCTTTAAATGTTACTAGTGCCAACAACAGTACCACAGTGCCAACTGGTATTCAGTAGCTACAGCTCAACCCTGACAAACATGGTCATGTACGATCAGCCGGCGGCTTCCACTCCCTTTTTATATACCTCCCTGACAAGATGTATTTAATCTTCCAGAGAGGGATTGGAGAAGAGATTACTCTTGCCCGTCAAAAGTCAGAGTATCATGCTCTAGTATCTCTGTCAGGTATTGTATCTGACAATGTGGTCAGAGCATATTGTTTTGATGACAAGCACCACATAAGTGAGTACTCACGTTGCAATACAAAAAGTCATAGACAGTTACATAGCTGATATATCTATTAGTATATAAGTATGATACTACTTCTGTCAACAAAATTAAATTGCTTTAAAAAAGATGTACATTACGAGAAGGTCTCTGGTTAACATATTTGGTGTACATGTTCACTGAAAATCTCTCCCATCTAAATGCAAGGTAGGCAAATAATGAAATGATTCAACCCTGTATATAATGTATTTTCTCCCATTAGTATATGAATGAAATCTTCTCAGCATAAATAGATGGATATCAATTGGAAGGATCGGAATGTGTTCTTTTTACAAGTATTCACATAACACATATTAAATCTAAATATGTATGTGATAAAACTTTTGACATCAAAATTAACCTTTACTAGTTGCCATGGAGGACCTGAGTCACATGACTATTCTCTCTGAGAAGATTTTCTCTGGTGACTTTGACACTATGACAGCAAGGCATATTGGTAAAGCTTTGGCACAGTTACACATGAGGACTTCTAGACACAGGGTGGAGCCTGATGTGTGGCAGCGGTGGGATGAATTGTACGGGTAAGTGGGCTCTTTTCAATCAGTGATTATTGAAAGTTTGTATTACAGGGTTGTCCCAGTGTTTCATACATGGCTGGTGTATATTACAATCATGTTCTGTTACTAGAGTTCCTTTCTGGAGTGCTTTGATGCGTTGCCAACGACTTACCGCTGCTGTATAAATTGAAAAAGTTACGTCTGTCCCAAATAATGCAATTCACTTGGTTTAATCTGTTCCAACGTTATGGACATTGATATGACAAAACTATAAGATTTGCTATATTGATTAGATGAATGCTAAATTATTCACCAAATATGTGTTTAATCAAATTCAATACCAACTGGCATTCAGTACAATTTGTAATCTAGTAACCACAGAACTGTTCCTGAAGCATGTCCTGATGCCTTGATCAAAGTAATATGATTTAAAGACATAGATGTATTTGATTGCAACCACTGGAGAGTCCGCAAACACGCCATTGCAGATATCTTGATATAGCAAAAACAACAATTAGTAGGTGAGGGATCATCATATATATTGTGTTGGGAGCAAGACAGCAGTTGTTTGGCTCACACCCCCTTGGTAACACTACATCTCAATCCCATGCCCCTTCCATTCTATCATAACAAACTCACTCCATGTCCAAGCTGCAAGCACATACAAATGTTTCCGTTTACTGCCTTTTAATGTAACTATAACTGTAATCTATAAAAACCTAACATGTGTAGTGGGTCTGCCACCCGGAATACATCACCGCTGCTAACCATGCTGATTACATCCAGGCTATGACAGCAAGGGCACTTCTACTGGAGATGGAGATGGCCACCAGTTCCGGCTGCTTCCGTCAGAGGGCGACATACGTCATCGTGCCAACAGCACTGCAGACACCCTCTGACGGGTAGTAGGCAGAGGATACTACTACCTCCGCAAGGGGATCCAGTCTTCGCTTAATCATATAACACTACAGACTTGAGCCACGCCACGGACTGACATACTTCTGCTGTTCAAATTAAGCACCCTCGTTCCGAAACAATACCTTTGATACTGTATACCTTGCGTAATAAAATGTAGGTCAAACAAATTCTTCTTGTTTTTGTGATCCTTTCCCCAGTTTTGTAAACTTGTGCCCACAAATCACTACACATGTATATACATATAGAATGGTCTGTATTACCCAGTGCAATGAGTTCTGGCCTGCAATATAGGGATTCGGGGCAAATATGGACAGGGCATTTCGGTTTTATTCAGTGAAACCTTTCCCATTACACTTTCCATTTTCCCAGAGACTCCATAGCTTCTTGAGAAAATGACACTAGAAGTGCTATCGGCCCACATCTTAACAATGGTAAAAACTATAATAGTAGGGAATGATCCCTGTGTTCTGAAAAAGTGAGTGATGTTCTTTTTCATTAAACAGACCGGCATCTCTTTGAGATATTTGAAGATATATATTAAAGGAAATGCCAGTGTTTAATGAACAAATCATGGACACATCATTCATATAATTTTAGAGACAGAATAACATTTAACATTGCAATGAACCTTTAGGATATATGAGGCAGCACGATGGCCTATCATCATCTTACTTAATGTTCCTTTTGTAGATGTGAATGAAATCCAGTTCATGGAAAACAAATAACAGAACAAATGTTGTGTGTAGGTGGAGGTTGAGTGCATGATGCATGCGCCCGCACTCTGTGTGAGCGGGTGTGTACCCACAGCTGTGGTCAGTGCCCCACCCACCCTCAGATAATCAGTGCCAGCTGTTGCTATCTCAACCTAAAGAGAGCATTTTGGTTCTTGCCTATTGAATCATATGATTTAGTTTTTAATCTGCATAGTATGCATGGCTGACATAAGGGGTCATTGAACCAAAGAAAAAGTTATTCAACTGAATTTGTATGACAATGAGTTTGCCCCATTGAAATCAATAGTGAATAGAACTAATTTTCCCTCATCCTTAAAACACAAAAATTATTTGATAAGATCTTATTTCTTTGGCTTTTTGTACTCCCCAACACTCATTTTTTATCCAGACGAAGTTTGAACAAAATATTGTGACTTCTATTCTTTCATGTTTTAGTTACTTGAAATCCCATCTGTTGCAGTGCAACACTGACATTTACCTTTAATTGTTTTCATCTTAATTCAGTGGAGACACTACAGGGATGTCCATCACAATCCATATGATCAATAGAATTATGTCAGAGGAGATGCTGTCAGGCCAGGATCCTATGTTCTCTGTACCTGAAGCTGTAAAACCTGTCTACCAAGAGTTCCTGAAGGATGTCTCTGAGAATGGATACAAGGAGAAGCTGAAGGCGGTGTTGAACAACAAGCTGTGTCTGATGCAAGGTGACTGTCACCCTAATGCCATCTTTGTGAAGGAGGACCAAGTCAAGGTATTTTTGGAGCAACACTATACCTCAGCAGTAGATCAGTAAATGTGAATGTTTGGAAATTCAGTCTACTTTTACAGGGGCCCATTGCTCCGTTTCTCGCTAACTATTTCCCCATTAAAAGTGTATGGGAAAATAGTTAGCGAGAAACACAGCAATGGGCTCCTGTAAGTATCCACATGTGGAGTTTCATATCTCTCTGGCATAAAAGGTCATATTTTCAGAAAATGTACAATTCACCTTCACCAATTCTCTAAAATAACCCACATTTTAAACAATAATCAGTTTCAAAATACTGTCCAACATAGCCAAACAGACTGTATGAATCAAGGCAAGAGCAAATATACCCTTGTACCTAGTGTTGATGATTCTTCAGTCCAACTTATCAGAATTTACAAAATATGTTGATATGCCAATCATATAATATATGACAATCATACCCATATGCTGGTTTATGTACTATGGTTTAACTTTTTTATATATGTGTAAAGTGTGACATGTGAGTGAAGATACGAATGACTGCAGGTGCAGATATTCTTGTTGTTTGTGCAAACAATGTCCTAACAGCTATGAATTGAAATAAGCCATCTGCAGAATGAGTGACAGAATTAAAAGCAAACATAAAAGAAAGTATCAGTAAGTGAAATACATTTTAAATTTAGCTGGTTGACTTTGAGTTGGTGGGACTGAGTGATCCTGCTATGAACGTTGGCTACACAATTGGAACCTATGTGCTCTTTGCATACAAGACAGCAGGAAAACCAGGAATGAGTGATGCCCTCGCCAAGGCTAGACTAGCAGCCAAGCATCTGTGTAAGTTTTATTAACTATTCAACAGGTGATAGTACTTCTGGTATCAAAAATATCAGCCCACTATAGTGTCTACCATTCTCCCTACCTTGTCTTTAGCCTGTAGGATAGCTTATTTTCACCTAGTCGTCCATCTCCTTGAACATTAGAAAACTCCTTCCAAACATATCAATATAACATATTATATAACTTACTGTGTTTCAAGACGTTTAAGCGTAGGCTTAATTGGGGCAAAATCTCTCCAAACTACATATTAGCTCTGTATCCTACCCATTGAATAATAATATTTGACAATTATTGTATTGTAAACAGTGGAGGCCTACCTAGAAGAGCAGGGAGACTATGAGGAGGAGAAGAAAAAGCAGGAGTTGATACATAAAATAGCTTACATGTGTGGGATCATTGCCATTGCTTTGTGAGTCAATTATTATATATCGTTAGTTTCTTTTCATGGAGATCTTTATAAAGGTAAATGCCAGTGTTCAAACAAAAAAGAAGGAATCATTGATTGTTTTTTACACTTTGGATTTAGAAATAATATGCTTGTGGGAAACAAAAAAGTAAAATAAAAAAAAATGTCATTGAACTAGTTTTCATTTAAGGAACTGTTGGACTTGATAAAAAAATAGTTATTTTTTTTCCCCACTGTGGGGGGCAAAAAGCAATGGAAACATCAATCTTTTTATTTTTCGTTTGTGAGGAGAAGGCAGTATGTTCGGAGAAAGTAGATCCCATTCTCCAGTCTACAATCATATGAAAACTGAGAATCTTTGCTTTTCCGTCCTGTATAATGTTCAAGAAAAGTATGTTATATTATATATATTTCCTATGTTGTTAGGCCCAGCCTCAGAGGTTGCGATGTATAACAAAACACATACATCCAATTCCACAGTAGAGTTGTACTTTCACCGATCAGTGTTGGTTCTTTGTGTTCACGGTTCAAAAGTAGTCTTACTGTATGTCTTTATTGTTTCTTTTATGATGAATACTTACCAGGTAGGAGGCAGACCACACTATCTTTACATATATTATACATATGTTATGCTGAACTCTTGGTATTGCCCTTTTGATCCAAGGCCTATCATGTGTAATGCACAAATACTTGGGCATCACAACGTCAGTAGTGAATGCTAGCAAACTTCAATGTTTTTTAATTTTTTTTTTTTAAAAGGTTTTATTCAATTATAACCTGCCGTCGAGGCTTTTACTATTCTAACAGTAAGATAAATTGTGTCCATCTGGTTTTATGATTTTTTGGGAGTTTTTATTTTTTCGTTCACTCTCACTCCAGCACAATAACATCATTCATTATACTTTCTTGAGTTCACACATGTATTTTTCTACCGTTGTTACCCAGTTCTTGTATTTTGTTACAAAAATGGCATTATACTGTATGGATCTGTATTTGACGAACAGTTCATTAATAATCGCTCTCACACCAAGCTCGTTGTTATAAAAGAGTTTTTGCCTGTTGATGTAATTCTTGGCCATGAGGAGTAGCCAATTCAAGAAGTATTTAAACTTACCTCTCCCCATATAACCTAACAGAACATTACTTTCGTCTCTTAACTGATTTGCCACATCTCTAAGTACCACATTAGCATTAAATCTGGTTTCTATTTCTCTCCAGAATCTTTCAGTATTATTACAATGCAAAACATAATGGCGAAGGTCATCAACCTCCTCACAATACGAACATTCCACTCGGTCTTTTATAGTTATTCTACACAAATATTCATTGCAGCAGATTGTTAATGCAATAGTCTGTATTGTAGCGATTGCAATCTTGGTGTTTTTTAAATATTAGATAAGATTCCATCATTTTTTTTGCCATTTTTGTATGCCCCCAACCTTTCTTTCTCAAGACAGACAGTTTTCAGACTTTTTGGGGGGGGAATTTCTTCCTTGAACTCTATCAGTGCTGATAATGCTGTCATTTATCAATATTGGTGAGAAACTTGATTATAAATTGCAGCTCAGCTCTTAGAGGATATCTCACACTAACGGACATCGACAGGGTGGCAGTCATGTATTGCTCTATGAACCTTATGAAGAACCACAGGAATATCTCAACTGTAGAAGACCTGTATTCAGCCCTGTGAATTCTTGATCTCTACCATAGAAGACCTGTATCCAGCCCTGTGAAGTCTATATCTCTACCATGGAGGACCTATATGCAGCCCTGTGAATTCGTGATCTCTTTCAAAGAGGACCTGTATGCAGTTCTATGAAATATGTACCTGTATGATGCTGAATGTGCATGCAACAAAGCAAAGTCTGTCTCCCTACTTCCAGTAAATCAAGGTGTTGATAAGTACAGGTTCAAAACATAATAATGCTGTCATTTGGAAGATTATGAATGCAAATAATGAACAAAATGTGAATTATCATAAATGTCAACATGAATCAATGAATTAATGAATTAAAAAATTGTTTTGTCCAAAGGGCTTGATATAGGTGTTATATATCCTGGTGTATGCCTATGGTTCATAAACCAGCGAATACCGTCCACACATGATCCATAAATTTGATTTAAAAAATATTTTCATTCAGGGCTAAGGACTGATGTTACAAAACATTAATACAATACTTTAGAACCTACTCTACGAGACGACATTGCAGAAGTTAATAGTTATATATAAAGAATAATCTAAAAAATACACCAGTTAAAAAAGAGCATGATTAATTAATGACAATATTCACGGACATGATTAGACTAACCATCATATCTCAATCTACAGGCAGACATATAATATCAAGGCAAACAATACTGTCGGTTAAGCCTGGACAGTGATAGCAAAGCAAAAATAATAAGAACGTTTGCTAAAAACTTAGGTATAGCGTTGTGCTCTAGCAGAAAATTGTTTGGTAATGAAGAATGATGAATGAAACAGTGAATGCGTGGGCTTGTACTCTGAATACAGCTGTCAGTGTAGGAGATGGTGGCAGAAAGTAATTAAGGGTGATTAGAGATTAAGTATGTTAACCAATTGATACTGACACAGTGTTAGTTATAAAGAAGTAAGCAGATAGGCCCAGTGTCACGGCTTGGCACTATGCTTTGTTATCAGACCCATTTGTTACATGTTAGATAGTCTTTCCAGAGATGTTAGACACACTTATCATGAGCATATATTTGTTATACCTGATGTAATAATAAGTTAATGAATACAATAGGGATCTATACACCAAACACATGTACAAAATATTCTCTTTAAAGATTCACAAACATGGTATAGGCTGTCTGAAAAGTAGTCGACACAGGATTTCTCATTATGAGACAATGAATCCAATGACTGACCCTTAAAAGCTGGTTTCTACTGGTTGCGGTAAGCTCGGTCATAAGATCTGCGGTAAGCTCTGCTGTAAGCCTTGCAATGGTGCTGTGTTGTTGAGGAGTGGCGAGGTCCTGCCTACATCGTTCACTGACAATGTAGGCAAGTACCTCATCAATCCTCACCAACTACAGATAGATAGATTTAAATTAGAACTAAATAAAACAAATACTCACATAATATTTTGTATTATTGTGTAATTCATTGGTCTTGACATAAGGGTCATAACACATTTTAGTTTGTTGAAATATTTCAGCTAGAAGAAAGGTTATAGCCAACACACGATTCAGTAATATAGGAATTACTCATATACATACATGTACACACATATTCATTCATTCATACATATCCAAATTCTTCTCGCATGTTTGCCATTACGATAGGTTTTCAGTCCTTTCAAGTCAGGGGGTCATTCCGGGGTTTGTACTAATGCTTTGAAGGACAGTTCCTAAGAGTCATGATTGAGACCAACTGTGTACATATATATAGGTCTATGTGCAGAATAATACTTTCTAATGCTACTGGGAGATCAGAGCGCAACAATACGAGGTACAATTGTACATATTTAAAGGCAAACGCAACTATGCACTGCCAGTAGTGCAAGGCCCCCTTTTGCATATAATGCCCAACAATGGACATTTTACGTACTTTTCCTTTAGTATTGAAGTCTATGGAAAAACGGCCTATTTTGTTCATGTTTCATAGAATAAAACAAACAATTAATGGCTACTCCTGCTCTCCCAAAATTGTCTACAAATATAGTGCAGGTTACATACACAAAGGAAAAACAAATATATGTCATCGCGTTAAAAGAAACGTTGTGTCTGTCTAAAAAAGACATGTTTCGGAAAAAGAGCTAGCTGTTGGTTCACTCAGTGGTACCCATTAGTATGCAGGTCTATTAGGAAATGATGCATTTTTCTTTCACAGTGTTGGCAATAAAATATAAATGAAAACTCCTAGCCTCCCAAAATATTCTACAAATATAGTTCAGGTAATATACTACACATATATTAGGAATGGAAAATGTCATTGTGTTAAAAAAGTAATTGTTGTCTGAAAAATACATATTTAGGAAACATAGAACACTTTGAAAGCAACAGATCCTAGGGATGTCAGCCATGTTTCACAGCTCAATAGTTGAGAAACGAACACCATGACCCAGAGATTTGTTTTTCTTACTATAACCACAGAAATGATACACTAACAAATCTGAAAAAAAGACATTTTTTTCGGCTGGGAGAAAATAAATAATGTTTTTTTTTAAATTCTAATTACAAATTTGCCTCAAAGATTTGTGGTTTTCCAAATAAAAATAACGCATTTTATGAAAAAGAGGCATAGAGTTATTGGGCAAATGATACGCTCTCCAAACTGTTAACTTTACTTGAATTGAGTGAATATAAATAGTTAATATGAACAATGAAATTGAGGGGTTGCAAAATGAAGCCCCCATTTTGGCTCTAATTGGTTATTTTGAGATACAAACTTTGAAGGGCTGTGATTAAAAAATGAGTACGTTGGTGTATTGATTTTTTTCCATATTTATGACCAGAAACACTACAAGATTCAAATCCCAAAGTTTCCTAAAATAAAGATAAATTTGTATTTTCCACTATGTAGTAGCATTTGCTTTAAGGCCCTAGTCCACTAAACCAACTCTCATGCCATTTTCTGCTGCAGCCGACCCTTTTCCACTCAGTATTGTGATATTTGCATGGCAATTGGCCTAGTGGACTATAGGGCCTTCAGGGTGGGATTCCTTTTGTACGAAAGACATTGATTTCAGTAGGCTGCTACTTGATCCTGCTATGAGAAAAACGGCTCAGTGGTCACAGGGCTTTAACATCCCATTCATGATGCGTGACCCATAGACCTACTGACACAGATACAGGGAGAAGTCACCCATAACAACACCTCCTTAATCTTAAAGACTACCGAGTATATAGGAGCAACATAAAATACCATCTACATCACAACTTGGAAATATTGGATTTTATTCACACCAGCTGGATACCGACTTGATTGATATCATGAAGAAGACTGATATATTACTCTTCTCTATTGTTATGATTCTAATTTTCGGTGGGTACTTTTGCTAGTTATTAAACCTGTGTTGTTATATGTACACACACCTGTGAGGAAGTTTAATACTCTAAAATTCAAATTGTTCTGTTTGTCTATTTCGTCCTATATATATGATTCATCTGCTGTCTTTCTATATTCTCTCATTATATGGGTCCGATTTTCAGATAATGTACACTTGGCAGCTCTACACACAGAAGGAAATTCTGCTAAATTTGGCTAAAAATGGGTATATCTAAATATATTTTTTATTCAAAGTATCAGTTCTGTTATATTAAACTGCATTTTGAAGCTGATTTTTGTCGTAAATGTGGGCTATTTGAGAGGATTGGTGAAGGTCAATTGTACATTCTCTCGAAATCTGACCCATATGATAGTGTTTGGACAAATGTTAAGAATGGTAGACTCTTATGTAAACGTAGCCTTTCGCTGAGTTAGAGTCACTACTGCCTCCTCAACTGAGGAAGTAAAATGCAGCAATATTATAAGTTAATAGGAGGACACGGTCACGAGTCTATATGGGTCAGGTTTTCAGAAAATGGACAATTGGCTTTCAGCAATACTCTCAAATAAATCATATTTAAACGAAAATAAGGTTCAAAAAGCAGCTTAAAATAACAGACATAATTTACTGACTGAATACAATCTTGCAGATGTTAACAGATGTATATGGCCATTTCCACCAATTTGACAACATTTGGGCCCCTAGACACCCTCTGAGTACCCAAAAATAATTTTTACATTTATCAGTTGATTTTTTATTTTCTATCAACCTTATATATATGCACATTAAACTGCTAAGTTTGGAACCATTCTGATAATTAGGAATTTGTTTCCAGGGGGGTCGAAAATAGATCCCAAATATGAAAAAAATGCTAAAAATAGCATGACGAATAATGGTACATATTTCTACATAAATGAGTATTTAAATTAGAAATAGATAAAACAAATATGCACATAATGTATTGAACTATTTTGTACTTGATAGGTCTCGACATAAGGATCATAACACCTTTTATTTGGTGAAGATATTCTAACTAGAAGAAAAGTTACAGCCAAATAACCATTCAGTAATGGTAATGATAATGGCAGCGGCAAGGGTGACAGGTCATTGACCCTCTGCCCACATTATAATGTATTTATACACATTATATAACCCATTATGTTTAGAATATATATAACATTCATTACCCTTGTATAGGTTTTTAAGTTGACTCAAATACTTGTATTTAATGTTCCTGTTCTGTTTAAGTATTTAGAGGCAAAATCTTCAAGGACAAACGTTCTAATATTATGTATATATGTTAGAGATATAATTTCTGATATTATGTGACAGCATGCGTGACGGCACACGACGGCATGCGTGACGGCACACAACACAACGTGACGGCAAATTTTTAAAGCATTTTGCCTTAAGAATCATGTAAAAACTGCACAGAAATCATGAATTCCAATCTACAAAGGTTGATATTAAGCAAAGTCAATTATAAATGTCAAATTTAGAGTTTATTATTAAATTTATGCCTTATAAAGCTCTAAAAACCCTAAAATATGCGTGACGGCACACGACATGAACTCTGGGACCCACCACCTTTTGCCACCATGTTATTTCTCTGCTATGGTCCAAGAAAAACTCAAATAAATACATTTAATGTTTTTACATATATAATCCCATGCATTTTATCATTATTCATAATAATTTGATAGATATATATATTTTTTATTTTTTTATTCCACCTTAGGCACACTGCGTGACGGCACACGACATGGGGGGTGCCCCACACAAAAAAAAATTGGTTTTTAATGGCTTTTGGCGAAAAAATATTTTTTTTTGCATTTTTTTTTACACAAATCATGTTCACGTAACCTACTATCACAACATATAAAAACAAATGTTCAATTTTGAACATTATTTAGAAATTCAGCAATTCCATGGACTAATGGCAGTTTAAAAAAATGAATTTTGCCCCCAAAATGGGATTTTGAAATAAAAAAAAAAAAAAAATTGGTCAAAAAATGCCAAAAATGTGGTTCCGCAGGTTGGTAGAACCATCCAATCAAAAAAAATTATCAAATTAATAGTAATTAATTTGATTTAAGCCCATTTTATCACTTTCCACGGTTGGGGGCCAAATGTTGTCAAATTGGTGGAATTGGCCATATACCTGCTAATTGTACATTTTCTGAAAAATCTGATCCTTATTCAGACCATAATATTCTAAATATAACTACGTTGTCATCCCTTCCTATTGAAACAAGAGGATATATATATATATATGGTCAGTTCTCACGAAACGGGCCCACAGGCATTCCCAAAAGTCTTTGGGTAATATATCAATAGAGTCTCATAGTTTTTAAATAAAAGTTATATTAACAGATGCAGCG
Source organism: Sthenelais limicola (assembly GCA_942159475.1). Taxonomy (NCBI): domain Eukaryota; kingdom Metazoa; phylum Annelida; class Polychaeta; order Phyllodocida; family Sigalionidae; genus Sthenelais; species Sthenelais limicola. The sequence goes on from OW804099.1 coordinate 108,615,313, forward strand.
CAGATAGGGCTTTCAGGGGAGGTATGGTTTTGTGTGTCTAGAATAAATAATAAATATTTTATGGCCAATAAACAGGCTAAAATCAGTCATTTTTCAAAGGAGATATGCAAAATTGTATGAAAATGATTATCTACAGGTCATACAGTACTACACATAATCTAGTTTTCTGTTTTTAACTATACCTCTATCTGTTGGCTATGTACCCATACACAAATATATTCTCATAAAATATTTTTTATTTGTTCTAATTCCATTTAACAAATTGTGAATTTTGTATGTTGCGTTCCAACGCCCTTTTTATGGGCTCATATAGGTATGAAAGATATATATTTATTCATTAGTAATATGCCCATCCTGTTCCCCAAGAGTTTGACTTTGAATTAAAATCTTAAAAAAAGATCTACAAATAACAGTATTCATATCCGACCAGAATGAGTGAAAAAAATCCAAGTTGGGGAATTCCTAACGTTGGGTTCCAACGCCCTTCATTTGCAATACAGTGTCTACAAATATATAGATTAGTCAATGGAAATTTAACACTTAAAGCATCTATATAAATATTACTGCTATAATTTTTCAAATTTTGTCCAGGGATAATTTATGACTTCTTTAGACTGAATCAAAGTGTAAACGTTGCGTTCCAACGCCCTGTTGGGTTCCAACGCCCTCTGCAAGATGGTTGCAGTGCTTGCACAATTTTCCTCAGAAATAAGTAATTGACTAATAATAATGATAATTTACTATTTATCAACACTTACTGGTCAAAGAAATAAAAACAATTTCAGAGAAGTGCCAGAAATCAAAGATAGCATATCAGCACTAATTGTTGCTTTCCAACGCCCAAGAAAAACTCCAAAAAAACATGAAATGTATATCTCAATAAAATATGGAGAAAACACTACTTTTACACCAAATTTTCAGCTGTATACTTAGTTTAGCAGGTATTTCTAATGGTAAAATATTTAATCAAAATTTTAAAATTTTGTTCATGTCACTTTCACTGTTATATCTAAGGGCGTTGGAACGCAACACAAGGCAATTTATGCTATTCTTAATTTTGGCTGCCCCAGGGAAGGTTTTTGATATTAGTGTTCCCAATTTTCGATCTGGGCTGTTAAACATGTGTAGAATTGATGATGTAAAGGATTAGAAGTTTCAATGAATTTAAAATTTGACCCCAAAATAGCCCCAAGTGACCCCATTTCATGAGAATCGACCATATATGTATCGTATAGCGGTTATAATTTATTAAAATAAATGCAGGTTCTTCACTTTTAGATCAATTTAATTAAATAGAATAGTTGATGAGTTCACTACAACAGTATGTGTATTTCTTTTTACATGTTTAGGCTCCAGTGAAGAAATGGAAGACAGTAGTAAGAATGAATGATATTTTACTTTGTTAATGAGTATTGTTGCACTCTGTGCCAGCCTCTTCAAATACATGTGATGTGTTTTAGGAAAATAGGTCACAAGTCGCAAAATTGGTTGTGTTTATCTCACAAGATCACATTATTGGAATGTTTTAGATTCCATGAAGATCCAAATATAAAAGACTGTAAATTCAAGAATAACTTTATATCCACAGATTGTAGCGGAAGTGATGACAATACAGAAGGATGTAAGAAGATTTTATTATTTTTGCTCACATTATTATTTACCACCATTTCTTTTGGATAGATTCTAAGAATAAATCACCAAGAACTTTCCTTATTTAAGAAATATACTCTTTCCAGTGTCTTTTGTGAATTAGCATGCCATTCGTTGATGAGAAATAGCGTCTATTTAAAGAAAATCCTTTGAATTATTTTTCGCAGTTTCGCATTTTTTGCATGTATTCTAAGCCAAGGCAATTAGTCCTGGCTTATTTTTGCTTCCAGAAATATCCCCTTCCCAGTGTCATTTGTGACCGATGATATCATATCATACGTAATCTATAACAATATAATATATGCGGTAGTCTATGAAAAATACTTAGCGCATATTGGACGCACAGTGCATGAATAAAGAATAAGATTGCATGACGTGCTAAATGAAGAACGTGCTAAAACGTGCTAAACGTGCAAACGTGCTAAATTAAAACAATAATGATATAGTTTACCATATCTGGTTTTCTTGCAAATGAAATATAACTAGAAACAGGTAACATAATCAAGGAAGAAAGCACTCACTCCAGCAAACTTGTGTTGGCAAACTTGCGGCAGCAAACTTGCGTACGCATGACAACCATTCGTAATGTATTGAAGATGGTATTGGCACATCCCATCCCATCCATTCCATTCCTCTCCCCTCATTACATTTTAATATAGAATGTAATTATAGCAGTGTCTAGAAGGCTGTATACTATGCCCACAAGTTTTTGACGACCTGAGGATCTATCTCGAGTCCGGGCTTGAGGCCATGCCACCTCGAGAGAGATCTTCAGGTTGGTAAAAGCCTCCTAGACACTGCTCGAGTTACATTCTATTTTTATATCAAACAAATTCTTTATTTAACTAGTTTGTGCAACGATCCACAATATTGAGTGACAACTCTCAAAGTGTATGACATACAAACGGGTGTCACATGCAGCGCAACGTCGCGGTTCATATTTTACTAAGGAGAGTCATGGAAAGTCAATGCCCGCGTGTTTAGGTGTAAATTACTCAATCCACCTTGTGTGAAGGAGGTGTTTATTAGAGATGAGAAATGTTTAATTATTAACCTACATATAAATCATTTAATTACTATTTCACCATAAAATATTTAAGAAAATTACTGTTGTATCAGATCAAATTTCACCTGGTTCGCCCCTATTCATTTGTGCATAGTGCATCTACGACAATATACAATGGTCGGATTTCATTCTGTTCCAGGGTGTACAACCCCTGATCAAGATATCATGTCCATTTTCTTATACAGGTTCCCACTCAGGGAAGCATGCAGCGGTTTTTAACATTTGCCCTATTTTGTCTATACAATACAGCTGTTAGAGTGACTGTATTAGACAAGGACGGAAATGAGAACCCCTGCATCTTTCCATTTAAGTATAAGGGCAACATGTATTATGGATGCACTGATAGGGACTACAGCAATGTGAAATGGTGTGCCACCACAGCGGTATATGTACCCGGGAAATGGGGAGAGTGCCCAAGTAAGCATGCATATTCAACATAATCAATCAGCTAGTTATTAACTTTAAACTTACTGCAAAATACTGCCATTATTTGACATAACCACATTGTAAGATATTGACAGTTCACCTAGGATCTTCAACAGAAATTAATGTTTCATGCCTCAACAATGTTTTCTTCATTTTCTAGCGGATTCAACCGAGCCAGAAGGTATGTGTTCTGAGATTATTTTCTGTCAATAGTAGGAGTTGTTTTTCCCAAGTTTACTTCTTTATACAGACTGGGTTTAATTAATATTGAAAAAAGAGTTCATTTGGGTAATTTGTAAAACTGTGCAGTATGTTAAACATGGATCACAGCCCATTCTATGGTTCCACATTCTACTACCCAACAATAGGTTACTGTTGGCTATAATCCTAGCCTTGATCCTAGTCTGGATCCATCTAAAAGCAATTATCATGCTTCCATAAATGTCATGTGTTTCAGGAAAATGAGTCATAAGTCCCAAAATTGATATTTTTCAAAGTGTTTTTTTCACAAGATCACTTCATTGGAATGTTCTGATTTGGGAGTGTGTCACTTATGGTGACATCAATAGATGTATCAAATTTCAGGAGAATCTATGTAAGATATCTTTTTGTTTTAAAGGTCCTCATTTGGACTAGATTTCCTTACATTACTTTTTAGTGACCCCCAAAAATATTGGGAACTTTTTTTTTCAAAAATGAAAATATCAAACTTAAAATCTAGAAATACTTATTATATTATTAGATTGTTTACTATCATTGGAATCAGCTTGATCTCATCTTTTCAAATATGGTGATATCTCAAAATCCATATTTTGCGACTTATGACTTATTTTCCTAAAACGGATCACAAATGTTTAAAAACTAAATATTTTGGTATTACTTCTTCCATGAACGGTCATGAACTACCCCTCCCCCTCCAATCAACACCACGCTTCCATACCTACCATCCTTACCAAACACTTGGCGGATATGCATTGATCATATTCATTCATTTTCATTCCTTCATTTTTAGTAACAACAAAGCTAGAAAATACCTGCACAATTCCTTTCGAATACAATGGCCCAAATGATGGAGAGAAAATCTTGTACTTTGAGTGTTGGCCCCGGGAGGTGGTAGAACCTGCCATGCAAGCACAACCAGCAGTGCCACCTACAGGGCCTCCAGTTTGTGTTACCACAGAGGGTAAAGTGGAGGAATGTGAGTTTTTTTTTAGTTTTTTTGTGTTTAACATATGTTTCAGGAAAATGACTTGTAAGTCGCAAAATTGATATTTTTTTAAGTGTTTTTCTCATAAGATCATATTATTGGAATATTCTAATCTTTGGGGAGTTCATCACTCATAGCTACATCAATCGATGAGTCAAATTTCAGGACAATCTATGCAATATAATCATGCGTTTTAAAGGTCCTCATATGGAGGTTACCTTACTGTTTATTGACCCCGAAAATATCAAACTTTAAATCTAGAAATACTTATTAGATTATTAAACTGTTTACTAACATTTGAATCGGCTTGATCTCATCTTTTCAAATATAATATAATATAATCTCAAAATCTTTTTTTTGCGACTTATGACTCATTTCCCTGAAACACATCACATATTTACTCAGCATAATTATCAACAATACAAGCATGCTTTGTAGTGTAAAAGTGCTGGCTTTCAAAACAGGTATGTCACAGTGATTTAGTTGAGTCAAGGCAAATTGTTGGCCGAATCGTAGTACTAGTCCAGTCCAGTCCATTTATAGGACATCTGCTTCCGGCATGTTTGATTATATAAGTGTGCTATTTGACCAACAATTATATTCAATTAAATTATAAACATTACTTGCAGGCAGTGAGGAAGTGATAACAGCTGTGCCTACGTCAACGATTGTGCAAACAACTACAACAGACATGTAAGTATCACTTTGAAATAGTCCCCACTCATGATAAAGCATTTCTTTGGTGAGCCAATATTTAGGTTCACATTGCTTCTCTGAAATGAGAAATATGCTCAGCATGCCCTTGGATTTACAAGAGATGTATTTATTGCGGAAGTCGCCAGAAATTGTGCACTCTACCTGAACCAATCCTCTCAAAAAACCCAAATTTAAAACAAAAATGAGGTTCAAAATACAGTTTAATATAACCAAACAAACATTCTAGATCAGCAATATACTCGGATATACCTGGTATGTATCTTACAGGCAAACAACAACCACTCTGCCTATGTCAACGCCCGTGGAAACAACTACAACTGATATGTAGGTATCATTGTGAAATAGTTCCCAAAGGTGGGAGTTACTCTGATATACCTGGTATTTATATGTTTCATGTCTAATTTAGCAGAATTAAGTAAATGTTTACAGCTGTTGTTTTCACATTTCTGGGCAATCTGAACCATTATAGGTGTTTAGTTCATCCAATGGAGTGGCCAACATATGAGCTCATATCTTATGTATTTATCATTTTAGCCCCACCATGACACCATCAATGTGCACGTCACAAACAACTGTAAGTAGCACATATGTGATGTGTTTCAGGCGAAATTAGTCACACGTAAATATTTCTTGGAGGGCAATAACAAGTTTAGTAATTAAATGTACTCCATATAATGACCTTCAAAACGCTAGGATACATGAAATTAGGTACATGACTTAAGACGCTAAGCGCGCTAAAAAAATCACAATGTTCCTACTAAGAGATCTTGTGAATAAATCAATCAAAAATATCAATTTTGTGACTTATGACTCATTTTCCTGAAACACATCAGATATATTTACTATGGAGGAGCAAAGGTGACTTTAATTACTCTTTATTTACTCTGAGGTTGCAGACAGATTCCATTTAATTTCAATATAATTGCATATCTTTTAATTGCGGAATATATATTTAAATAAGGCCCCCACCCTCATTCCACCCCTTTACTTAACAACATAATGGTGTGGTCAGTTTTACTCTTGGGGAAAATGTATATGTGATGATGTGTTTCATGTGTTTCAGAAAAATGAGTCATGAGTCGCAAAAACATGACTTTGAGATATCTGAAAACATATAGTAAACAGTCTAATAATCTAATAAGTATTTCTAGATTTCATGTTTGATATTTTCGTTTTTGAAAAACAAAGTTTCCAATATTTCTGGGGTCAATTAACAGTAAAGGAACTAAATGTAGTTCATATGAGGACCTTTAAAATGAATGGATATATTACATAGATTGTCCTGAAATTTGACATATCGATTGATATAGATACTGGTGATACACCCACACAAAACATTCCAATAATGTGATCTTGTGAAAAAAACACTTTGAAAAATATCAATTTTGCGACTTATGACTCCTTTTCCTGAAACACATCACATATGCGAGTAGGTATTTAATAATTTTACTTCCGTTTTTATATATAAACGTCCACATGTGTATTCGTATTTTGGGGATTTTTGCACTCCCAGTATGAAAAAAAAATAAAAAATAAAGTTGTATGAAACACTGATGAAGAGGAGAACCAATCCTCAAAAAAAATTTGGTCAAGCTTAAACAAAAAAACTGAAACTGAAAAAAAACCTAAAAGTTCTCTCAGTGTTTCATTAGGTATTGTGTAAATTCTATACTATTTGATTATATGAAACAAATGACTATTTGATTATATTATTTAAGATTATGCCCTATCCAGATAATGCTATTTCACGAATCTTAGCTGCATTTTGATAGTAATCACTTTTTGTTTAAATCATTTGGAAAGGTGATAGTTTAGGGATAATTAAGGGTTATAGAGCACCTTGGGATGTATTTTGTATAAATGTTGCTTGAATAACCCATGCATAATTATAAATACTTATTTCACATTTTTTCTTCTTTCAGACCAACTCTAGTATTGTTCTGGTTTACGTCAATATGACTATATTAATGTACATCCTTTGACTATGAAAAATTATTTTTCTGGGCCATGTCTCTTAATTGCCATGTATATTTGCAGGCTGTCGTAATGGCGAATACATGCAATGACCTTAATTCACTGATGTCTTCAGAAATGTGTGAGGTAGAGTATATACTCGTCTCTTTGCTTAATAGGGGATTCGCATAACCATGTCACTGAACATGTCTGTTGAGGTTGAGCCTAGGATGGATTTGGTTGAAATCTGACATACAAATACTGGCAACAATTTTACCGACATGGTGGGAAAGATACAAACTTTTTTCATGGGAACATGTTAAACACTTGGCTATGTATACTAGAGAATTGATAAATTGTGAGTGATGTATCTCATACTTCTGCTATTTCGGTCGCAAAGAACATGCAACAATGTACCAAGAATTAAATGTTAAAAAGAAGGTGAAGCTAGATCAGCCATATACTGTATGACACTTTGATGATATGTGTGCTTGTACTACATGAGAATACTAGGACCTCCTGTAATTGTCTGCAATAAAACTTTCATGAAAAGTAAATAAATATGCAATACAGCAGACAGGTTGTTAACCTGCATGTGTGATTTGTCTTGAGAAAAACTTACTAGTCGAAAAATCAATATTTGTTAGTGTTTCATTCACAAGATATCATCATGGGAATGATACATGGTTGGGCTACATAACGCTGTTTGGATGATGAGTACATTTACTAGATTTCAAGAGAGTGTACAAAATATATCCATGCTTTCCTGAGGTTTAATTATAGAGTATATATAGCTGCCTTACTAGGAAATGCCGACTTAGATTTTAATAATACAAATATCAAACTTGCAACATAAAAATACCTACCACATTGCCTAATGTTTACTATCATCAGACGACTCACCGTGAATCACCTTTGCAAATCTGATGATATCAGACAATCCATTGTTTACGACTTTTGACTAATTTTCCTGTAACACTTTGTTTTCATTCCAGGTAAACTCCAGGGAAACTAATACACGCCGCATGCAGTATAGAGCTATAGCTGAGAGGTTACACTGTAATTGTTCAAGTCTCCCTGATGACATATCGGAACACATTCTTAGGTGGGTGAAGTTGCCAGAAAATGTACCTTTCACCTTCAACAATGCCCTCAAATAATCCACATTTCAGACGAAAATACAGTTCAAAATACAGTTCAATCTAACCAAACAATGCTAGAATCAATGCTACACAGAATATGTATACACAGATTTACCTAGCATTTGCCAAATTGCAGACTAATTTAGCAGAATTTACTGAATGTGTAACACTGCCTAATGTACATTTTCTCAAACTCATGGAGAACCCAATTATAGGATAGGAAGGGGGGAGGGGGAGGGCAGGGGTGAGTGAGAATGGGAGGCAACAACAATTCAACGGTTCTTTTTGAGGTATGAATGTTAATACAGATACTAATTTACAGAGACAACTTGAAAGAGAAAGATGGTAGGAGAGGGAACAATGAGAGTGGGAAGATGTGGGCCCCACTGTCCCACTAGCAAATCCTGTGCAAAGCACGGGTATTTGCTAGTATTATATGTATTGTACTTACCTTGTTGGTCATATATATAGTTATTCTAAAGATTATTATATTTATTTTCTATTTCTTCTATGAGATAAGCTTTGATTTGTAAGAGTCAGCGACGACTGAGATAGTGTATTGCTTACATAATGTTTTTTGCTGAATAAACATAAAATACTAAAACAAATACACATTCGGATGAAACTCTGACACAGGTGTCTTCATGAGATGTTACAAACCAATCCTCCAACAGTTGAGCTGATTTCAAAGGCAACAGAAGATGTGGATCGTAGACCTAAAGGTGCCGAAAATGGTCGTCTTTTCAGTATTGCCCAGGTAACCTGAATTAAAACTATTCACTGTCTTTGTGAATCACCCGAATAATAATATGTAAGCTACTTATCAAATTATGAAAGAAAATCCCATCCAATCTATCCCATCCAACCTGTGTAAGAACATAGCTGAAAATTGTCCTCTTTGTAGGGCAAAAGCGGCTAAGTGGATTAGGGCAATAAGTCTTCACCTGAGAATGCAATGTTCCATTCATTTGGAGGTCAATCATTATTTGAACATTATTTATACTGTCACATAAAATTCATGCTTTCCTTCAAGGATGTTTTCTAAGCCACTGTCGAATAAGTTGATCCTCATGTGATTCTCACATGATTTAGTGGAAAAGGGCTGATCGATTAGGCAAGGCAAAATCGCATGAGAATTGGCTTAGTGGACTAGGGACTTAAATGAATTGAATCACTTCTTCTCATCTCCTATTTTAATAGCACCGAGGATTGAAAGGTAATCATATGGAGGAATAACTTTGTTTTGTAATATTTACCTGAGAATGCAATGTTTAGTTGACCTCCTACCTGCAGGCTTATCGAGGACCAGCTGAGGACATATTGAAGGTGGACGCATACCTGGATGTTATACCACTCTCCAGGATCAGCAACGTTACCTATGACTCTCTCCAACAGACTGAGCCGGATATATATGGCAAAATGCCTGTCCCTAAGGTGAGATGATATCATTGTTCTGGTATTTATGCATGGTGTCATGTCATGTTATTCCTTCTTATTGAATGAGTTGGAGGAAGTTGGAATAAACCACTCACTGGTTGGGTAGGTGGGTGAAGCCAGTGGCAAACTAGTTGCAATAAGCTTTGAAATCCCTTTCATGATAGCCTTGGCTATTGTAGAGTCTTATCACAAAGCCTATTGCAAACATCGCCACACTTTTACAAAAGAGCTCCGAAATTAATTTTATTTCACCTTTGAATGTATTTGATACACAGTGTCCATTTGTTAACACTGACAGTGCAACTCAGTCCTGAGGCTGATACAACGGCTGAATGAGGCCTCAGGACTGGTAAGGAATGAATATAGTTCCCTAGCAATTATAGTAGTATCACATATAAATGAGTTGCAAAATTAAAAAAAAAATTGAATACATTTATTGAAGCAATTTTACTGCAAAACGGCAGCATGTCTACACAGCAGTGCAGTATTAAAGTATTTTGCATTCTAAAATATAGTCCTGACCCTCGCGGGTTGGAAAAAAACAGCGCATATAAATACAAATGCATCATGATGGGGAGTCATGACAGGTGTCATGGTGTAAACAACGACGTCAACATTAATTCACCCCTATCAATATTTCTGTCATTCTTGGAGATGTACACTATCATCTAATACTGTTATATTGGAACCGGGTGTATGCCTCTATACTAAATACTAAAAATAACCCTAAACCTAACCTTAAATTGGTAGTAAAAATATACTATCAAAACTAATTACATAACTAGCAAGAAAGAGAGAAGTGGATGAATGCAGTGTAACATTAACTGGTATGAAATGAGTAGAAGTCTAATGATTGATAACATAGGTGAGAGATGTGTTCAAGGAAGAGAGAAGGGGATGAATGCAGTGTTGAAAGGGCGAGTGTAATGTGGGAACCAAACGGGACAGCAGCAACACCATAACTATAAGCAGTAACCAATGCAGAGTATAGTCTACTGTTATATTAGTCATGGTCAACTTGAAGGAGTGTCTGATCAGGTGAGTGAAAAGGACTTAATTGAGTGGGTAAATGCAGGAGTATATGCTATAGAAAGTGAAGGCACATTTAAACATAAAGAAAGGCTGGACAAAGAAGCAGACATTCCAAGGAAAGAACATTGTTCCTTTGCACTCCTTCAGTCCATATCTTTGGCATGTGGAAGAAAATAAATGTGGAATAAACCTTCATTTCAGAAAATCTATGTCACTAAGAAGAGCCTGATGGAAGAGTCAAGTAGGCAATCTACAGTGAATGACATCGCCAGACAGTACGTTATTTTGTTCTCATTGAAATAATTACCAAAAGCAATATCATTTAGGTAAATATGTGTTATTGCACTGTCCAAGATGTTTGTTTTGTTGTGGCCTATGAGCCAATATCAATATTGTGACTAGTCACAAAATTGATATTGGCCCATAGGCCACAACAAAAACAAATATCTTGGACAGTGCAATAGTGTCCCTTGTACCACATTCTCATTAGGTTCTTTTCATAGATTATATACTTCTAGATTTACTAATACTACAGGCCATTTCACAGTTGCATTGGTAATTTTATAATGACACACATTACCACATTAAGCCATCTGGTTGCTTTATTACTTTGGGCTTTTTGCCATCTCCATGATATATATATATGTTAGCCATTGTCACAATAGTACAATCGCAGAAGGTCAATAATAAATACATTATATTGGTCGCTGGCTAAGTAGCATTCCATGAAAAACATCCTTCCTGCCAATTGGTATAAATATATATTTTAACAGGGATCCATGTGCCTTTTTGAGTGGAACCCCAATTGAACACATCCCAAAGGATAAGGCGATAAACCTGTGTTTTACTTGTGAAAACAACAATGAAACTCCTACAAACAAGGTTGGGCATCATTAGTCATTCATTAGTCATATTTGATTAAATTTGTTTATAGGCCAAGTTATTTACTTAAACGTTAAAGTTACTCGGCAGTATGGGAGCCAGAACACACACACCCAATGGGCCCTCTAAAGTTGTTAAGTTACGATGTGTTCTTTTTCCAATTGTTAACTAGCGCAAGGGGAACTGGGGCTCCAATTACATTCCATAATCACAGACTATAACAATAATCATAAGATATGGTTTACTAAAATGTAGTTATTATCCGTTAATAGCATATCCACACTCAATGACAGATGGAGTGATTCAGTTTGTTTAATATCATAAGCCAACGATCCCTTATAGTTAGCCAGATACCAATGGTCTTTCACTACATCGGACACGCATAATACTTCTGTATATAGATGGTTATCACAATTCCTTAATTTGAATTTTGTGTTTTCCCCAGCTAAACCACATATGTCGTATCATTCTGGAGTCAACATCTAACTTTGAGCTTTTCAAGCACAAGTTCTTGAAAAATCAGATATGTACTCATTGCCTCTTATTCATCCTGGGACAGAAGTAAGTGCACTTTTAAATATATAAGCGTTACAAATGAATTTCAGTATACCATATAAGTTTTTATTACACACATGAGCAGTTAGAAAGGTGCAGTTTGGGGGTGCAGTTTGGTTGACCCAAATGGCATATGTGATCAGTTCGGGTAAAGATACAATTTCATTGGTGCAGCATAGGCCTGCAGTGGGAAATGACGCTGTCCTGACCGCATAACTTAGGCCTACAAATTGCGGTGAATCAAGCCTCCTTGAGCTAAACTATAGGCTATACAAGTTAAATTTACTTTTTAACATCCTAATAGAGTGTGTAATGGATAGCAAATGGCACTTTGTTCTGGTCAAACTGATCTTGACCCATCAAAAAACGGGAACTCATACTTTTGGGGTTTGTCCCGTTTAATGATGGGTCTCAATCAGTTTGAACCCTGCATCATGCCATTTGCTATAAACATGTTAGTGCTATGACCACATGACCTGAGGAGAAGTATTTTCTCACATATCAGGTACAATAGACTACTATAGATCTTATAGAAACAGTCTACAATTCATAACAGCCACTTCATGGAATAATACCGCCGCTGATGTTAGAAATATAGAAACATATACTCCAAGGTTTTTGCCATCTATTGAACCCTTATATGTACGCACAATTCTCTATGTCCACTAGAAATAGACCAGTAAGGGCACTTTATCAGTAGACCAGCAAAAGGTTTGTCCTCGAGCTGAGTATTAAATAACTGTGTGCATAGATATTTTTGTCCAAGATCCTATCCAAGCAACAAGGGATGTATTTCTCAAGAGTTAATCACATACTCATAATAAACCTTTATCAAAACAAAATAGTATTCATGTATTTCCAATGTTGAAATGCGAGAGGAAACTACACTGGATAATTCACTGTAGTAAATTCAAATAAAATCATATTCATCCCTGTCTATAGATATCGTTTTCTATTAAATTTACTAGAGACCTTTGGCAAGATATCGTTTTCAGAGAACCTGATCTGGCAAAGAAGGTTTGCGCTGACATTGGGATGTCCTACAGAGCTGACAGAAGCACTCTTAAAACGTTTGCAGCACGTTGTGAAATATACCTTGTAAGTGTCCTTTTTGATTTGAGTCAGGCTCAAATCTTCAGAAAATGCACCATTCACATATCTCTCAAATTGTGCTATATTAGAGGAGTGAAACATGATAAAAACTGAGTTGATGTGCTTGATGTGTGTATTGTGTTTACTCAATAAACATGTCTTGTTACGTTGAACTGTATTTTGGCCCTGATTTTCGTCTAAAATATGGGTTATTTGAGGGGATTGGTGAAGGCCAATTTTATATTTTCTGGGAAATTGACCCAGCTAGGTTTGACCAGTACTTTGTGCTTTGTTTGCTGTTCATATGTGATGTTTTTCAGGGACATTAGTCACAAGTCCCAAAACTAATAGTTTTCAAAGTATTTGATCTCTTTCTACGAATGTTACAAATGCACCAAATCGTATGAATATATACCAAATTTCAGGACTCTGTTTTCAAGATATCCATTTCTAAGCTTATCCTAATTGTCCACCCAGAGATATGTGATGTAACTTTTATTTCAAAAGTAAAAAAAGATCAAGTTTATCAATATATTATAGCAAGAGTAACAGTGTAATTAAGCTTTAGGTCTGCTGAAGATTGGACACAAATGTTATATTACTCATGATTAAAGGGCTATCAGTCAATTTGTAAGTGAGTGACTGAGATGCTTTACGCCCTTATCCACACATTTAATATGGTTATATCAAGGGCGGGAAAGCTGAGAGGGAGGCAGTTTATGAACATACCCAGGAAATAGAGATAGAGAAGAAGGGAAAGAGACACAGAGAAAAGAGACAGAAAGACACTTTATGGTCATACCCAGGACCACCAATTAGTGTGTGGCACCAAACTTCTACATTTAGCAAGACTCAGACCTGAAATCTTGATTAAATGTCTTTACCTTGTAGGAAACCGCTAGTTGTTACTCAGTACATCCAGCCCTGATTATATATTACATGAATACCTTTACCTTGTAGGACACCACTAGTTGTTACTCAGTGCACCCAGCACTGATTCCATATTACATGAATACCTTTACCTTGCAGGACACCACTAGTTGTTACTCAGTACATCCAGCCCTGATTATATATTACACAGAGGAAAGGAGTCTGTCCACCTTACTTGAAGCATGTGCACTGAGTATCTGTGCAAACCTGTGTGACCTTTCTCCAAACTATCTAAAGATCCTGATAAATCACGTAAAAAATGTGACGTAAGTATGTTTATTCATCCAGATCTCTTTCCACTGTTGTCTTTTGGTACAATGAAGTTATAACATAGAAAACTGAACGTAACAGTAATTTGCTGTTCACTTGCTGATTATAAGTAGTTTTTTAAAATGATAACATGAAATAATTATACAAGTTTTGCCGTATTATGTAACCAGGAATGAACATTCAATACATATTATAATCATGGTCCTGGGTAAGACCTTAAAGTGCCTTTCTTTCTCTTTTCTCTGTCTCTCTTTCCCTTCTTCTCTATCTCTATTTCCTGGGTATGATCATGAACTGTCTCTCCCTCTGCTCTCCCGCCTTTGATATAACACTTAAAAGTGTTGATAAGGGCGTAAAGCAACCAATCTCACTCACTCACATTATAATCATATATAGTAGGCATACTTTATATCATATGATAATAGTCAGTTTTCTCCTGTTGTATATTTCCCATTGAAAGGAACCTTGTGGATCTTGAGAAGCTACATTGTTTGGCTTTCCTTGAAGAACGCGCTGAGTATCCAAGCGTAAGTTATCTTTAGATATTTACAACAATCACATCATATCCTCATAGTTGAATAACCAAGCTTTGTACTGGTATTGCAAAAATCAATTGTGTTGCAATGCCTTTGGCTAGAATAGCCCAGGAGATATGTATATTGAGTGATTTTCGGCAAATGGTGCTCCTTGTTGATAGACACCAGATGGTTATTGGCTGGGACAGTGGTGATGACGACATAGCAGATTTCCCTGGTAGTGATGAGTGTATTGTCACTGAGTCAACTATGACAATGTAGCGCTCTTAATGTAGCGATCTCTTAGCAAGGGGAGTGTCGCAATATAAACACTCCTGGAAACAATCCTCAGCTTCACCTTGGCTTCATTCCCAGGAGGCTTAGAGAAAACTCACAACCATATTAACCTCAGGATCTAACCGTTCAATAGGGGGTCCCTTAGCAACGGGGGCGTGGCATAATAAACACTGTGGTTGCAGTTCCACATATATCTTTACACCGTGTCGGCTTTACACAATGTAACCATTTCACTTATATTGTCATGTTTTTTTGTTTTTTTTCTATTTTCAGCTGGAACTGAGACAATCTGATATGGGAATATACAGCCAATGTGTGGAGAAGAGTGTAATTATCAAGAATTATTTAGACTCCAAATCATCACGGAGAAAACGAGCAGAAAGTAATATAAATCTGACCTTTGCTGTTTATTTATTGTAGTATCTGCCCAATTTCAGCTCAGAGCCTCTAAGATCAGATATTTGTATTTTCTTCATAATTTTCAATATGGAGCTTAGAGGATTTTAATACCAGAACAGAATCGATTTTCAAAGGTTTTTACGAACATCTACCATCAAAAGACATAGGATGATAATGATTAACTTTTGACATTTCTTAACCTAGAGCAGAGGTGATACAGGGTTGACAATTCACAATTACCACTGTAGGTGAGAGTGTTGTTATTGGCTTTTGACCCAAACTGTGTATATGAACTTGAGTTGGCTCTGAATTTATATAAAAAGAAGATGATTAATCTAATCGCATATGAAGCGTTCTGCCACATCCTACGTCCTATTAACTCAGTACCCTAGCAAAAACGGAAATACCTCGGAAGAGAAGATTTCTCTGATGTATGCCTATTGTTTTAGTTGAATTCCTGAAGTAGGTGTCCTGGATTCTAATGACTGTTTGACCTACCTCGAGTCTACCTTCATTTCTAGTGTCAACTCCTTTCCCCAAATTTCTATTTTCATATCAATTTGCTAAGCACAAAAACGCAAATTATTGAACTCATTTATTTGGCATATCATATTCATAATTATGATGCTTGTATTCTAAATATGTTTCTTTTCATCAAACATACTGTTATCTTTATATTTTGTCAGATTGCGATGTGTTCTGCTCTACATTAGAGCACTATAGAAACAATGGCGTTGACTTATCAATAACTGTAGACGTACAGATGTTCTCTGATCAGTGCCTTACTGTAAGCTGTCTAGATAATACACAGCTTGGTCATCAACAGTGGAATTATGACCAGGCCGTAACACTATTAGAGGCAATCAGGCGGGTAAGTCACAATTTTACATTTTTTTTTTAATTTTGTTTACAACTACAAGGACTAGATAACCCAAAAATGACAATATTCCAACAAAGACATCTTGTTAGTAAAACACTTTGAAAACACCATTTTTGTGACTTGTGACTCATTATCCTGGAACACATCACATTTCTGTTACTTGAAAATGATTATCTAGTCGCAAAATTGTTATTTTTCAAAGTGTGTTATTCCCACGATGTCTTTCCTGGTTTTAGGATGCTTGCCGCCTGTTGTAGCATAGATACATCTACCAAACGTTAAGAGAGTTAATTAAATATATATAATGTACATCGCTATTGTGATCCTATAGAGTGTATTAATTTACTTTATTAGTGACAATCCACCTGGAAATAGTGCAAACAATCATTTCGAAAATAAGCATACCAAACTTAAAATACTTATTAGTAATACTTATTAGTTTACTATCATCATTGTTCGTTCTGTCTTCAGTCAGGAACACTTTCTCAGACACTTACTGGCTATGAACTGGAAATCCTTGGTTTTGTCAGTCTGGGTCTCACACCAGAGGAACTGGAGACGTTTGATGGTATTACAATATCTGTGTTCTCTGTGTATGGAGCTGTGGATGGGTGGAGTCCCCAACAGGTAAATATAACTGGCAATATCCTTTTTTTTTTCCATTTAGTATTTTTATAAAGCACATCTTCTGTAATAACGACAGTTGAGTTATCAACAAAGAAGTACATTGTACAGTAAAGTTCAATAATCAAATGGCATTTACATTGAGATATGGGCTCACAGATGACAATCCAATACAGAATAACCATGGTCTTCCGCCCACTGCTGTGTCTATCTATCCTTGGCCTGGGGAATTGTCCTGACTTGTAGATCCCTCGTCACTGTACTTGGTTGTTGAATATGTTATAGCGTAGCAGCAGAGCTCTAGAAGAGCCACTCTCCCTTTAGGGGGTAGCTGTCCCACAAGGGGTCGCACTAGTTAGTGTAACCCTGGAGGAAGTGGTGTTATAGTAATAAACAACTCTGATTTTAGCGGTTGAACGGTGTGTAGGCCCAGAGACGTCCCGAGGCCATAGGGACGTCACTGGGCCTACAGACTGTTTCACTAGCTGAGTGTTGGCCATTGGCCAGAGTAAACGAAATACACAACTATGTATGATTCCCTCTTCATAATTTATTATTATTATTATTTATTATCCAATATTGATTCAAATAAATATCTAATTAAGAAAGGCCGTCTTTCTTTAAAGCTCTTCTTTAAAACGTTAACAATGAAACCTTGAAACATCTTGCAATGAAATGAATGTTAAAACCATTCATTTTCCAGTTGAAAGTGTTGGCCAAGAGATACCTGAATGATACCAGGAAAACGCCTGCAGACTTCCTGCCCTTTGAAATAGGTATACTTGGTCATCTAATGTGTGGATTCAACCCTGCACAAGTATTAGACATTCCTGAAGGAACAATCAAGTAGGGATAATTTCAGCTTTGATGACATGTTGATGAAGTATAAATTACAGATGAGGAAGGACAGCGATAGGAATGCATTAGAAATGCATACATATGTTTAATACATTGCCTTGACATCTTTTTTATGATTTTCTTTCGGAGGCAATGGAAGACCTACCTTGGAGAATTGTTACCCATTTCACGATGTAATTGTATACTTCATGAATAAAAATATATATATAAGTAGACTCATAAGTGGGTTAGATTTTCAGAAAAAACAAAATTATTGGCAGCTGTAACATCACAAATAGTATTGCCTCTCTTGTTCGCTGCATTAAACAGAGTAGATCTATTCACCTTCACATATATCCTGTTCCCTGTTACAGAGATTCTACCCAGTTCCTAGGTGTTATAAAACAGTGCAATGTGGAGGTGTTACAAGCCCTGGTACAGGTCCTCAGGAACATCCATGGACCCGTCAACATCTGGCCAGAGGAGGTCTACAGTGAGCTAGGAATCGTTAATGGTAACCAGCATACTTCTTTTGTCAGTTTGCGTCTATATCTGTCAATGAGAGGGTGGTGCATATTCATCAGTATTTAATGTGCTCTGGTAAATTTGTCATGTTTATTCATGTACCGTTTATGTGTGTACCATTTAAACAAGATTAAAGATTGTATTTCCATTGATGGGCTACAATTGATGATGTAAAGACTTTCAAAGCATTTCGTTGAGCCAAGTAAAATATTTATGTGAGTGACATTGTTGCCCTTCTGTCCGTATTATCTACTTCAGTATGTAATTTCACAGCTTGAATTCTCCACAAGGCGTGGTGCATGGTCAGTCCTAATCTTTTGGATCTCCATCTTAGCTGCTGGGTGCAGCACTTGTCCTCATATAATCCATGCTAAACTTTTCATCCCCTGGTAAACTAATCAGTTGTAATGTTCAAATTTTAGACCAATTTGGGCCTTCAGACTCTTGTACAAATTCATTGCTTTGGTCTTCATATGTGTTGTGGTACAGGAACATGAGTCATAAGTCGGAAAAATGGATTTTGAGATATTATCATATTTGAAAAGATGAGAACAAGCCGATTCTAATGGTAGTAAACAGTAAGACATCTAAGGTAGGATTTCTATTATTTTAAGTTTAATATCTTTATTTTTGAAAAAAATTATTAATATTTTTGGGTGGATAAGTACTAATAAAGTACCTAAATATACTCCATAAGTTGATCTTAGAAATGCATAGATATGTTTAATACATTGCCTTGAAATTTTGTTCATGTATTAATGTCACTGGCAGCATTAAACATCCTAAAATTCAGAATATTCCAACAAAGATATGTTATTAATAAATCACTTTGGAAAATATTTTGCTGAACTTTTCCTGAAACACATCACATATGTACCTTGTATGTCTGATATGCTACTTCCCAACAACTACTTGTTGCACTCCATCTAATAGTACAGTGCTGTATTGAATACAACGCTTCCAGGTGTGAACTCTCCCTAGGGGGTAAAAGGTAGAAATAGCACAACCACAACATGCATTAACGATATACGCACTTCCAACGGCACATGCACCAGTCGCCTCCTTTTGTTAATGCTTTCATGGAGATCAACACATTAATTGCACATTAACTAAAGTTCCCTTGGCCTGTCTAGCATCATCAGAGCATGTAAATTCCAAACTCTATAGAAATGTATTAACTACAACGAAATTATCCAGCAACTTGGCCTCATGTTGCATACTTCTTAGCTCCGGAATGTGAAGTGTATGTGCCGAAAGCACTGCATCGGAAATAGTTATTTTTTCTACCTCTTATACAAGATAACAGGTGATCTCCGAAGTGACATATTAAATATCATTCACCATTCAGTTGAATATCATTCATCATTGCCCTCCACTCTGTGTTTTGTAGCTGGTCTTCAAGGGACTGAGATAGCAGGTCTACAGGAGACAATTGTCCACCATCTTAACCGGCCGTTCATCTACCACATTCCACCCTATGAGTTTAATGTGAGTTAATGTTTAGTTTGTCATCATAAGTTTGTTTGTTTAATTAGTTTACTTTGTGAAGAACATTATGCTACATGGACTTTATTCTTAGTAACACACAACTAATTAAGCTAAAAAGAAATATCATCATTTAACATGAAAGCCAACTACAGATTTATAGTTATATCAACAACTAGAGTTAACAGACACTAATTACTTGTGGCCAATCAAACAGAATTACTAACAGTACACATACAATTCATACAACAACATCCTCATTGATAGGATATTATTTCGTTTATATAACTCATAGTGTAAGGTAAAAGTACATGAGACAGATACAAGATTCAAGTTACAAGCACTTGACTAGTTATACAATACAGGAAATAAAGATAAATTAGTTGTCCAACATTTTGTTCACTATCAAAATATATCATAATTATAGGAAGCAAGCAGAAGATGGGTATCATATGACTAAGATTTTAAACTTAAAAGACTATGAATACAAATCTACAATTTTTTTGTTTTGTGTCTTTTTTAAACAAATAATCTGTTTCTATACATGTGAAGGCCCTTTTCCAGAAAAGCCTGGTGTCCATTCAGCCATATCTTTCCTTGGGTAGTTACAGTGCGCTAAGTGATCATCCATCTAGTGATCCTCATGGGTCCACCAGTCTGGCAGACAAGAATGGCAACATTATATTGTCTTTAGGGTGCCCAAGAGTGTTGGCCAGTTTGCTCTGTGGTGCGGGGCCTTAGCCAATCCTCATGGAACTGGCTTAGCGGAAAAGCACCTTTATTGTGAACAAAATCAAATATTGGTAGTTGTATGACCATCCAAATTTTATAATAGTGATTCTAATAGATGTTAACCCATTCAGGCCCCACACCGGCTTAAACCATACCCTCAGGTATAGCTGTCTATTGCCTTAAGGCATTCCCATGAGCACAACTGATCGACTTGATCTGAGACACCTCTGGTGGTATGATAGGCCGTTTACCTGCTACTTACAGTGCCTATGCTAATGACATATTTTCATCAGAGACCTGTTTCGATAAATTATGAAAAAATATTTGATTTTATTTAATGTGATTTGCTTGATTAATTTTGATTGACTCTTTTTGTCTGGGTTGATGTCTATGAAAACCAAATACATGATAGGAAAGATCAGGACTTGTGTTGTGGAAACATGTATAACACTTGGATATTAACATTAGAGCATTGATAAATAGTCCATGCCGAGCATCTCATGTTTTCTATATATTTTATACTGTACCATAAGTCCCATGAACCCATGCGAATGCAGATTCAAAATTGCGGCTATGCACATCTCCAATTGATGTTTACCCATGCCAGGTCCACAAGTACTGTTCTAAATGGCTTAATAAAGGCTGACTTCTAGAATATCAATAGGATGTCAAATTATGTTTCTAAAATCTAGAGACTTGGCAAACAATGCAAACACACTATCCATGATGAAAATGTCTCATAATCACCGGACGGAATAAAAAAAACAAATTTACATAACTATACTTTCCAGAAAATGACTGTTGACCAACTGAGGCTCTTTGATGCAAATCAAGCTTACGCTGTGAAAACAAGAAATCTTTGCCCTTATTTGGATCTGCATCAGATAGTAGGGCAGTTAGAGGATTTTTGTCTCCCTTCTGAAGGTGAGTAAATGTTACAGAAAGATATGTCCCAAGTCGCAGAAAAAAAAGACATTTAAAATTGTTTTTTAATGTGATCTCTTGGTTTGAATGTTCAAATTTGAATGGATTTAGGTACGGTTAATAACATGAATTAATTTACCACAGTTTATGTCATCTTATATAAGGAGTTTAACAACTTTGTTTGGTATTACCCACCCAGAAAATATTACAAACTTTGTTTCAAACATCAAAATATTAAACATAAAATAAGGACCCACCTTTGTGATGTCCTTAATGATTACCGTCATTATAATCTTGTTCTTCTCACCTTTGCCAATATACTATTATGATAGAATATTATCTCAAGGCCAATTCTTTTCAAACTGCGACACATTCGCCTGAAAATCATAAATATTAGATAAGGCATCAATATGATGCAGCCCATGGTAAGGATGTCCTTGTAGTGCGATGAGCCAAGACCATATTCATTTTGAATGTAGAGGATGATTCATGTGTCAGATCATCCGAAGATGTACAATTGACCTTCACCAAACCTCTCAAATAAACCAAGTTTCAGAAAAGAATCAGGTTCAAAATACAAGTCAACATAACCAGAAGGATTCAGTGAATCAATACAATACAGAATATACTAATATATCCCTAGTATTGACCATTTTTCACTCTAATTTAACATAATTTACGAATTGTGTAGATCTGAAGATGCATTTTCTGAAAATCTGACCCTCATAAGCGACAAGAACCCTATTGTTTAAGGTATAGGAGATTCAAAAAGAACCCTATAATTTAAGATGTAGGACAATCTAAACAATTATTCATACATTGGGGACAACCTCTCCTCGAACCATAGGGCCCAGGACGTCCGAGACTGGGCCCTTAGCATCTCAACTTTGGGGCCTAGCGTCCAAGGTTTCTGGAGCCTAGCATCTGGGCCCTAACCTTGTTGGGCCCAAGTATCTACAATCGCGATCAATCAATGAAACAGCATCTTAATGATGGCATAACTATTAAAAACCAACTGATCAATGTATATGTTATGGTATTTGGTGTTTGTTATGAGTCTACTCACATGATTATATCTTCATTTCATTTCAGAAAGTAACACCAGGGGATTCCATGCGCCAGAATCCATTTTATTGTTCATTTCTGTCATATTCCATTTTTGTTTCCAAAATTACTATTTTATTGTTTGAATTAATTCCTGGTCGATCCATATATATGTGTGTATATAGACTTGTTTGTGTATAGTCTTGAAACGGATGTTGTTAATATTCTGCCCTGCTATAAATAAATGTGAGGGGTTAGTATAGCAAATGGCACAATGGAGGGTTCAAACTGATCGAGACCCATCAGAAAACGGGACAAACCCCAAAGGGGTGAGTTCCCATTTTCTGATGGGTCTTGGTCAGTTTGAAACTGAACAGAGTGCCATTTTCTATTCAATACACACTCTATTTGGATGTTAAAAAGTAAATTTGACTTGTTTAGCCTATAGTTTAGCTCAAGGAGGCTTGATTCACCGCAATTTGTGGGCCTAAGTTATGTGGTCAGGACAACATCATCTGGTCTATGCTGCGCCATTGAAATTGCATCTTTGGCCGAACTGTTCACGTGAGCAGTTCAGATCAACCAAACTGCACCTTTCTAACTGCTCACGTGTGTAATAATAGAGAAATAAATCACAGGTCACAGTTCAATATGGATTTTATGACATCATGAAGTGTTTCTATATCTTATGGTGGATTTATTTCTGTTTGAAGAAAGTTTGCACTATTTCTGGGTGGGCAATTACTAACAAATAAATTAAATATACTCCCAAGCATGACCTTCAAAATGAAACACAAGGATACATTTAGTACCTCTTGTTGTCTGACTCACGGCACTTAAAGGTAAATACCAGTGTTTACTTAAAACATGAATGAATCATGGAATTTTCTTTAAACTTTGGATTTAGAAAGAACATAGTTGGGGGAACCCAAAAAGCCCCCCCAAAAACACATGTCATTGGATTAGACCACTGAAATTTATTACTGTTCACTATAGAAGTCTATGGGAAAACGGGTATATTCTGCATTTTCCCCAAAAGGATATAATTGAATCATGCAATTTTCTATAAAATCTGCATATACATTGCTTACATGTTATTCTACCCTCCCAATTAAAGAAAATAAGGGGTCATTGAACTAAAAAAAAGTTATTCAGTTAAACTTGTATCACACTAAGCTACCATCATTGAAATCAATAGTGAAGGGAAGTAAACTTCACTCATCCCTAAAACACAAAATAATATGATAACATCCAGTTTTTTGGCATTTTGTAGTCACCCTACCATGTTCTTTCTCTTTACAAAGTTTGAACAAAATATATTGACTTCTATTGTTTCATGCATTAGTTCCTTGAATTCCCGCCTCCTGCAGTACTGACAAAGCTGGTATTTATCTTTAACCTCCTAAATTTCAGAATATCCAACAAAGGTATCTTGTGAATAAATCACTTCTGAAAATATCATTTTTGCGACTTGTGACTCATTTCCCTGAATCACATCATTTATATAAATAAATAACACACAGGTAGATAACATAATGAAGAAGACTTCTCTGTCTGCACGGCCATCAAGGTTTTAGCAGACTCACTTTGGTCCTTATTTTTTTTTCAAATAATTGTAATAATTATGTATATCTGTTTGTATTTAAAAATTTGTATTCAGCAAACAACATTATGTAACAATGTAGTTGATTCTCAGTGATTCCTGATTATTGAAAGTCTCTAACGAATGATAATACACAGACGTTTTTGATAATGTAGTATTTAATATGTGAATATCAACAAAAATATTAAAACAAACACCAGCAAGTTGTTTAATTCATGATATTCAATAGCGGACTTTACTAATTCCGTCACCAGTGCGTACCAGTGACTGCGGGATTAACTTTCACCACTGTGCACATGCCCAGTCCAGCTGACCTACCTGGCTATGCGGGCAGCCTCCACCAGGGCTCCCGGTGGATGGCAGGGGTGTGTGTGTGCCCCTGACCACACGGCCGCTGACCCCCTGCAGCCCGTACACCCTATGCTTACTTGTTTTTGTTGATACACTGTTACGAAAGTTGCCATATACTAAAATCTAGCGGATAAAATGTCCTGGTATCAAGCATGACTAATCTTAACATGTCGTTTCATAATATTGGATAGCTTACATTATTATACAATAACTCAAATTCTGGGAGACAAAGAAGAAAGTTAGAAGCCTATGGTTAATACATAAGGCTTCTGTGACCTGCCCGCGTAGCTCATAGTTCAGGCCGTTTTCCGCTGCACTCGGTATGGCGCTGCTGTCATTAGTAAAGTCCGCTATTGAGTTCTGGAAAAATGTGTCCAAAAATGTCCACATTCATTCAAACTCTGTACACTAATTGTTGTATCAGACGAGCTACATTTGAGCAAATACAATTAATAATATTCAATATATTAATGACAGAACATATCACAGAAGTATAGTAATATCCACAAAATCTATAAAAATATTATTTGATCATGTATCAACCATATCTCATCAGTGGAAATAAAGACCCCACCACTCAACTTGTTTATGTTATTTGAGGTTTTTTCTTATCATCAATCTGTTTTACCCTCATGGGCAGGGAGTTCCAAATACTTTCAATTTTACTGCTGCTTCTAATACTCTCTTTTTTCCACTGTTTTCCAACCAAACAGGTAATATCACATATGGTATATCCATGCCGTTGCATCCTTTCCTCTCTGTATTCGGTCAATTGATACATCTTCCTAATCTTCTATGAATTAGCGGCAATATTTCACAGTCATTGTGCTTGTTCATGGGGAAAATCAGATTTTTACTCGAAATATATTTCTCTTTAAAAAATTTAAAAGATCTCAACTCAATGTTATCATATCATTTCATATTATAACATATTTGAAATAATATAATACGCTACAATTCTAATGATTCATTGGATAGTTTCTGATATACACGCCAACACATTTAGACCAGGCAGGTATGTAATACAATTTATTTTTCAAAAATAACTCCTAGGGGGTTGAAGTGACAGGCCTGGTTGCGACGCGGTGAAGTGAGGTGGAGGGAAAATGCACAAATCTTAAGGTGACGGAAAAAGGTACATTCCTTTGGACCCCATGTTAGTGGAAAAAAACATATGAAGATGCAGGGAAAAAGTACTGTTGCAGAAAGGTATAGAAGCATCAAACATAGAGCATAAATAGTGGGGCAGCTTAGGGTTTGGATGGGGACGGACATGTCTCTCATCACTCTTTTACAAAGTAGGTAGGCAACATTTCTATTGGCTAATAATTTAAAGCATGACAGCAGGAATAATGGGACATTATCCAGAATATCTGATTTAGAATCCTAGAGACGTTAAATGCTAGCATCGACGAAAGCCGACCCTACTCACACAAAGAAAATAATATGAAAACATTTTTTTTATAAAAGAAACAACATAGAAAATAAATAGAAAAGTATCTAATAATGTATGTGAGAAGAAATGTTTCCCTGAGAAGAAATGTGTTCCTACTATGTCAATGCTCACAGAAACAATTCATTCCTTTCATTGCAAGCCTGTATTGGCCCATGAAATACTGCTTAATATTTTATTTATTCATTCATTGACTTCAGGGAGGGTGAAGTAATTATTCTCTTAGAAAATCATCATTTTGGTGCATCATTTCCTTGTTGAGGTGTTTCTTCCTCATGCCAGCTTCTGTAACAAGAAAATACAAGTCCAAAATTATGAAATCACATATATATGCATGCCCTTACTATACAAATCCGAATAGAGAAACTTCCCTGGTCACACTTCCAGATTTATTTTACAATTTCAGTTAAAGCCCAGCCTTAATATTAATCCAAAAGTATTTTCCAGAGATCCCAACTTCAACTTCCAAGTCCTGTCTCGTTCTATATTATTGAAGTCTCATTCTTAGATATATCCATCTGG
This sequence comes from Sthenelais limicola, assembly GCA_942159475.1. Lineage (NCBI taxonomy): Eukaryota > Metazoa > Annelida > Polychaeta > Phyllodocida > Sigalionidae > Sthenelais > Sthenelais limicola. Next base: position 108,641,863 of record OW804099.1, read on the forward strand.
CCATGTTTCGCAATATTTTTGTACACCATAAATACAGATGATCTATAGATGAACCATATCTATATATACCGTTACCATATCCGCCCTGCTTAAATAGGATTACTGTTCTAACATACCTATCCTTAACAGATGATGTATCTCAGGACGTGTAATATGACTTAAACGGTTCGAGGGAATACTGAGGTTTCCAACACTTTGTGGTTTGTGCTGTATTTTCAGAAAATGGAACTAACCATCATTAAATCATTGGGTATATTGGTGAGACCTTCATGTCAAATCAAAGATCAAAGATGGATCGTAGTAAGGGCTTTGTACCCTAGTTCTGCTGAATTTTAAGAGGTTGATTTGAAGGATTGACAAATGCGATTTTTTCTTTTATTGGACCTTCCTGCCTACAGTTTTGTACATACTTTGGTCGTTCATCTGGGCTGGTCACTGGTCTGAATTATCAATTATGTTTCAAATATTTTCAAAAACTCTTCTGACCATCCTCTCCCTCCTCTCCCTCCTCTCCCTCCTCTCCCTCCTCTCCCTCCGGAGCCCTTACATACCCATACCCCCATACATGTTTAACACCCCGTCGCAGGCCGCCGGGAGGAGTAGCTTCACACCCGGTCACTTTACATGGTAGCACATCGGGGTCCGTTTTGACGGGTCCGTTTTCGCGTGGGGACGTTTTGACTGGATACCCTATAGAATTCTCGTCTATATCTATGGGTAGGGACATACCCCTGCAACCCCTCCCGCCTCCCCTTGAAGTGATATGAATACATATCACAGGGGAAGGCCAGCCAAGCTCCAAAATTGAAACAATACATTGGGTAATTTGGCATCATACTTACCTGGGATACCTAGTAGTATACCTAGAACTATTTCCAATTACTTTTGGTGTGCGCTGCATGCCCAGTGGTAGAAGCCACTATAGTATTGTTAATCCTATAGTTAATCACTCTCCCTGCCCCCAGCCTAGGTGGTGGCTGACTGAACCCTCTTGTGTTACTGGTGTATATATGTATGCATTGACCCAGATACTATTACCTGTTATTAAACAATAGCCCCGCTCATCATGCTTGGTCGCACACAGGTATAGGCTATTTCTACAGGCGCGTATTTTGATGCAGCTTGGACGCAGCTTTCTCACGCCATGAATGTTTACCGCGACAACCACACAGAACGCGACAAATCGCAAACATACCCACGACAATCCTAGTCTATGTACGCGGAGTTTTAACAGTGTACATTCAAATTCAAATTCAAATTCAAACATTCTTTATTGTCTTTTCTCTTACAAAACAATTTTTGGTGATCCAATTCTGGCGTGCCAGATCTTCCTATGGGTGCCAGCCCTACTATATTGTCTACCCTGCCATCTAGTGGTATGAATGGTTATCAGGATTGTTAGGGCACTGTTACAACCATTGGTGATGTGTTTCAGGAAAATGAGTCATAAATCGCAAGAAATAGATTTTGAGATATCATTAGATTTGACAAGAGGAGACCAAGGGGATTCCAATGATAGTAAATGGTCTAATAATCTTATAAGTATTTCTTCGTTTTAAGTTTGATATTTTCATTTTGGAAAAAAAGTTTCCAATATTTCTGGGGGTCAATAACCAGTAAAGTATATATAACTAAATGTGGTCCATATGAGGACCTGTGAAACAAAAGGGTATATTACACAGATTATCCTGAAATTTGATACATTAACTGATATAGCTATAAGTGATGAAATCCCCCAAAATCAGAACATTCCAATGATGTGATCTTGTGAAAAAACACGTTGAAAAATATCAATTTTGCGACTTATGACTCATCTTCCGGAAAAACACATCAGAAATTTGTATCCCTGTTTACCCATTCAACAGGGTTATCGCATCAGTTGGGCGTGGTACTGGAGTGTACAACCACTTTGCTTCACAAATCAAACAAATGGTTCATCAATTATAGAGTAACCAGTGAACATAGATATTAAAGCAGATCTGACCATTGTCAGATATTTTATAAACGTTCTGCACTTTTCAAATGAATTCAGTAGGTCCGCTTTTACTGCCATGTAGACCATTTCATGGGATCGCCATGTTCCATGCTTCCCATCAAATACTTATAAATCAATAAATTGCACACATACCTAAATCCATGAGGCTTGTGTGCTTAGCTTAGTGGTTCTATTCAACTATCATGGTGGTCATTATATATTTACACATCAACTGGCTGTTTTGGTGATTGCAAGGATGAATGGGTACTTGGATTTTGCTATAAATTTAGACGAATATTGAATAGTCAGCCATGAACCCTATATAATAAGTTGTGTTCACATTGGCATTTTCAGAGGTTATATGTTCATGGGTAAAACTTTCTAATAATGTACAATTCATCTTCACTTATATTTTCAAATAACCCAATTTTCAGACAAAAGTTCAAAATAAAATTCAACCTAACCAAACCGATTGCTAGACTCAACGCAATGCCAAATATACTCGACGTTACCTAGTATTGACAAAATTGCAGCCTAATTTAGCAGAATTTACTAAATGTGTATAGCTGCCAATTGTACATTTTCTGAAAATCTGACCCATATATGCATGTATATTGCATTATGTCATTCTGAATAATGGACTTATGAACAATTATCTGAAGCAGATCTAATTAGCAATTAATATAGAACTTTTAACCAACAACTACTGCATGGAAGTGAAATCATGAATAAAGTAGTATTATATGTCAAAGATTTTTAAGTAACTTCTATTGGCTCTTTCATCTCTTTTAAAGTTTGGGTCGCTATTGGTTTTTCATCATTGACTCTTGCTCAACTATCAAACCAGAGAGCGGAGAGCGTGTGGCCTATTAACACAGATTTGAGTACCTCACCTGATTTACACCTGTCAATGACTGGTTGTTGCTTTCCTGCCATTGTACCTGAGGACACATATCTGAATGGTCCAATTTTAAACAACTGTTCTGGGTGGCATCAAAAGACCTGTGGACACATATCTGAATGGTCCAATTTTAAACAACTGTTCTGGGTGACATCAAAAGACACTTCTCCATTTGAGCCCAGGCATAAACATCCGGACAACATGTCTGTAATTGTGGATATACCAGATCATTCATCTCCAGAGTATTTGAAAAGACTTGAAGAAGAACATGTTAAAATGGCGGCCCAACTACAGCATAGTTCTGGCATTTATACACCAAGTGCTGGCTTTCAGAATGGCGGAACCGGTGGTGCCTCTGATACCAATGTTTCCAAGTCAGCTTTGGAGGCAATATTTGAAAGGTTGGAGAAGTTAGAAGTGGTCACAGGTGGGTCAGATTTTCAGACAATGTACAATTCGCCTTCAACAATCCTCTGTAATAACCCACATTTAAGACAGAAATGAGCTTCAAAATACAGTTTAATATAACAGAACTGATACTTTAAACCAATGCAATACCAGTACCAAATACGATCAGATATAGCCAGAATTCATTACTTATTAACAGAATTTAGGAGAAATTACTAAATATGCAAATTGTACATTTTCTGACCCAGGTGGGTTTTATGCTCAATCTCCCCCTCCCCCTCCTCCTCCATCAGGGGCTCAACAGCAAGTCATAGGTGATCGATCAAAGCCATCACAGAGCGAGGTGGGAAAACACACTGACAAAGGTACAAAATAACACCCAGAGCTTTATGCTTGAGCCTCGTACAGAATTACAGATAAGCGATTTCAGTGACGCAGCCTTTAACAATACTATCTAAGGTAACAAGTCATGGTAACTGTATCTTTCTGGGCGCATTAGAAGAACCCAGAAAAGGGGGATAATGCCAAATCTTCAACAAAAAAATTAAAAAACTGTAGATCTGTCTCTGATGAATGTGTCTTATCTTGGTCCCCCTCATTCACTTTTCAGCAAAGAAGAAAGTGAACACAACTGCAAAGGAGTCCTTTGGGGAATTCTGTAAAGAAACAACTTTCCATGGATTGAGGTATACTACAGATCCATCCTCCACAATCATCAGAAGGTTGGTTATTAACAATAGTTGGTAGATCAAGTGCCAACCAAAATTTGATTTGCATGTGCCACTGAACATCCCTGTTACAGAACACCATGTGATGCATTCTGATGCAGTCTGATACAGAAATATTGTTATAGAAAATTGCACAAATATATTTACCCATTTCTGTCATAAATGATCTATGAAAACCAAATGCATGATGGGGAAGACATAACAATATACTTCGTAATGATATGGAAACATGCTACATTACCTTCATTTATAATTTCATTGTTATACACAGTGGCATTTACTGTAGGTTCTCATTTATTTTCAGATAGTATAAGTATGCGTTACAATATCAAAATGAATAATATTTTTAGTTCATCTTTAATTATCGGTATGGATAAAATGTAATGATCACACTAGCAATTAAAATACTGTTATAATTGTGTCTGTTTCATGAAATATTTTTTCTAAGCAGCTATCATGTTTGATATTTGATCAATCTGATCAGTCTTTAGGCATAATGCTGAGGATGCAAAGATGTTTTGTTCTGGTAAAAAAAGATAGATAATATAAGCGGTAGTGTGGTTCTATTTTTATCTACTTAAAACTGTAATCATTCTTTAAGGGACTGTGGTCAGTTGATTGAGTCAGTTTTAGATTAAGACACAGGATAAAGACACAGGGCCGAAAATCAAAATAAGTTGTCCGTAGGGAATCTGTTTCATCCTTATAATAGCCTCAGAGCAAATGGATGTGATAATATACTTTTTTCTAAATATAGCCCATACCTCAGGACACTTCCGTAGCCGATGATTCCAATCCCCTGGTCTAATGATTATTGATTAAAGCTGGAGTATATCCCCTTTATGTACCGTTTTCACCCGGAAATCCACTTCAAACCTCCATGCCTCCAATCTGCCATAGCCATCTGTGAATAATTAAATGAAAGATCTAATAGGAGTGGCAGTTTAACATAATATACATAGAATCTTTCTATCAAGGCATGGATTTTGTTTGAATGCAGCGTCCTTAATGTTAAAACGTTTCGAGAAGTCCAAGAATGGGCTGCGAGAGGCACTTCTTCTGCTTTCATTTCTTGATTGATCATTGACCTACTGGAGTACCTTAATTAACACTTATTGGACGAGTTGACGCACAGCGCATAAGTAAAGGTCGTAGATCGAGTTATTCACTATAAGTTGATAAGATGATAAGTCCTATAAGTTAATTATTGTATGTGTCTAATTTTGCATGTAAAACATGCTTAATTAAGAAGATATTATTAATTATAATTTACCATATCTTGTTTTCTTACCAGAGGAAAATAACTAGAATCAGGTGAAACAATCAGGGAAGAAAGCACTCGCCCAGGCAAATTGCATTGGCAAACTTGCGTCACCAAACTTGCGTCGGCATGACACACGCTGGTAATGTACTAGTCCATTACCATCTTACACATAATGAACGGCCGTTGACACCTCAATATCGAATGCGTGTATAATAATATAATATAATAATCTCTATAATATGTTATGATACTGTCTGGTATGTTTATTACAGGATCCTCTGGCTTATTGTGATCATCGCTGCTATGGTAGGCTTTTTCTATTTCCTTGGTGAGAGGGCAGCCTATTGGGGGACTCATCCAAAGTCTATAGATATTAATTATGTGTTCAACAGTACCCTAACATTTCCTGCCGTTACCATATGTAATCTCAACACCTTCAGGTTTGTGTATATATGTTATGTGTTTCAGGAAAATGAGTCATAAGTCGCAGAATTGATATTTGTCAAAGCGTTTTTTTCTCAAGATCACATTATTGGAATCTTCTACCCTTTGGGGGATCTATTACTTATAGTTACATCAATCGATGTAGCAAATTTCAGGACAATCTATGTAATATATCCTTTGGTTTTAAAGGTCCTCATATGGACTATATTCAGTTACTTTACTGTTTATTGACCCCAAGAAATATTTGAAACTTTTTATTTCAAAAACAGAAATATCAAACTTAAAATCTAGAAATACTTATTAGATTATTAGACTCTTTACTATCATTGGAATCGGCTTGATCTCATCTTTTCAAATATAATGGTATCTCAAAATCAATTTTTTGCGACTTATGACTCATTTTGCTGAAACACATCACATATTGTACCTTTATTCTGAATCAGGCATTTACATAGTTAGAAAAGCATGTGTGTCAGGTTTTTAGAAAATGTACAATTCATCTTCACCAATCTTCTCAAATAACCCTAATTTCAGTGAAAAATAAAGTTCAACATCCAGTTCAACCTAACTAAACAGATTGCTAGATTCAATGCAATGCTAAATATGCTCGAATTTACCTTGTATTGACCGAATTTCAGCCTTATTTAACAAAATTTACTCAATCCGTACAGCTCCCAATTGTACATTTTCTGAAAATCTGACCCATATACATTTATCCGAAAGAGCTCTTCCCAAAGATACTTATTGAACAATGTTAATAGAAGGAGATCTTTAACATATTGACACACTGAGTACAAGAGTTAGCTATGAACCCCATCTTCTTAAAAATAGTATTATAGTATTAATGTTGATATTATTATTACCATTATCATTATTACAATTAACAATTAACAATTAATTCACACAAGATCTATTCCCTTGTAAGGTTCACGTTCTCGCTGACTGTCAGACATTCTCTCTCCGCAAATTCAACATTGACTTCTTATATATGCATACCAGCACCAAATCAAGTAAACTTCAAGCTACTCTACCACTGTCACTTTTCTACTAACCTTAATATCCACTATGCTGTAATAGAATTACATTACTTTGGCTCACCAGATTATCTAAGGTGTATGAAATGGGCCTGAATCACAAGTTTGATCAAGACTTTCGCTCCAGTTCTGAACCGGTGCCTGAACTTGATGGTCACAAAGGTAAGAACGGACACTTAAGGGCCTACTCCACTAAGCTGATTCTCATGCGATTTTGCGCGGCAGAGGATTCTTTTGGACTACATTCTGTGAGAATCGGCTTAGTGGACTAGGCCCTCAGCAGTTTAATTACCATTATGCCTTTAACCTATCTCTAATTCCTTACATATCCTTTTCTGCTGTATCTAGCGACACAGACATGCTACATGCCAGTGAGACCAAACGATAATTATTTCTTAGTTCATTTACACAACAAAACGGCTCATTTGAAATACCAAGAGTAGGTGCTTATCATGCTCTCAAAGGACAAACGGAACCGCTCACATGACATTGTTAGCATTTAATTTATTTGAATAAACAATTTGCTAGGTAACACAATTTTGTCCAGCTCTGTAGGCTTATCAGAAGTATATCTAACATTTCTGTTATCCATAGAAATTTTGATTGAAATTTTCGTCTGAAATCTGGCTTATTTGAGAAGATTGGCGGAGTTGATTTCATTACATTTTCTGACAATCTGACCCTGTAGGTTGCTCAGGTGACTTTCACTACAAGCAAGGCCAATTTCATGGATTCAACATAGACTTCCCAGCATTCAAGAGCCTAGACGAGGAATATGGAAATCCTCATAACAGGTATTCATAACATGTGTTTCTTTTAGCTCTAATTATCTTTTTTATTCAATGCTAACCTGATTGTATTAATATAGGCGTCTGAACAGATCAATATATTGGGGCTGATATAATTGAAATTGAGCTGGGGTCCAGTTAAACATGTGTTATTAGGCAAATAAACAATTGAAATGGCCATAGCAGCACACCACTATGACAGCTGCATTCCCTGGGTGCAATATAGGCTGGGTAGGTGTCATTTAAAATCATTCTAACGGCAGGATTCTTTCATTGGAATTCAGTCATATGATTGAGTTACAACTGGGAGCCATTTTGGAAACTGTTTGAGTTGTGGTGGCTGTATTTTTTAGGAGGCTACAGACAGTGTAATGGTAGTCCCTGACCCTCCTCTGTGCCAAATCTGGCCACGATAAATGTGATGTGTTCGAGGAAAATGAGTCATGAGTCCCAAAATTGAAAAAATGTTCAAAGCATGTTTTTCACAAGATCTCTTCATTGGAATGTTCGGATATTTGGAGAGTGTGTCACTTATGGTAATGTCAATCGATGTCTCAAATCTCAAGACAATCTATGTAATATATCCTTTCATTTTAAAGGTTCTCATATGGAGTATATTTAGTTACTTTGCTGGTTATTGCGCCAAAGAAATATTGCTAACTTTTTATTTCAAAAATTAAAATATAAAACCTAAAATCTATACGTATTTATTAGATTATTAGACTGTTTACTATCATTTGAATCGGCTGAGTAACTAAATGTAGTCCATATCAGGACCTTTAAAATGAAAGGATATATTACATAGATTTTGCTTAAATTTGATACATTGATTGATGTAACCATGAGTTATCAACCCTTAAAAAAAAGAACATTGCAATAATTTGATCTTGTGAAAAAAACACTTTAAAAAAGATCAATTGTGCGACTTATGACTCATTTTCCGGAAACACATCACAAATGTAGTGTTATGTGTATCAACTGCACAGGTTCCTGATTCATACACACTACAAGTATTCAGTCATATGATTGAGTCACAACTGGGAGCCATTTTGGAAACTGTTTGATTTTTGGTGGCAGTATTTGATTTTTTTAGGAGGCTACAGAAAATATATTAGTGCCCCTCGACATTCTTCTGAAGCTGGTCACAATGTCATCAATATTTTGGTTTAATATTAAGACAGTGATGTCAGAATCGGGGGGGCCACAGGGGCCATGCCCCCCCCCCCCCCGCCAATGAAAGCAGTGACTAGTGGAGGGGCCAACTCTGTCCCACAAATGAAAAGGGAAAGTCTATTCATTATAAAGACTGTCTCTAACCTCTGCGTGATTGTGAAGGACCATGTTTTTAATCAGTCACTAATGTAAACCATCGTTTTTTAGGCTGCTGATATTGTCAGAATAAGCAAATATGTGTTAAAGGATTCCCCACATTTGCTAACATTCATATGAAAATTTGTTAACATAAAGTACCTTAGTGAAAAATAAGGCATCTTATTGAGTAAGTTATAACCCAGCTAGTAGTGCATAAATGTAGTGTAATCAATGTGTATCAACTGCACAGGTTCCTGATCCATACACGCTACAAGGGTATCAGCATGATGGTCTGTAAGGGGATGTGTATTGAACATTGGAACGTAGAGTTTGTGTGTCGCTCTGTGATCTACAACCACACCAGCAAGCATTGCTTCCTCAGCTCCCTGTCAGCAGGCAGCCACACCATGAGAGTGCTCAGTGCTGAGGTGGAAACCTTCACAAGGGACAGTTCCTGTGGTAAGTTCATCACAAGTGTATAGTCTGTATAATCCACTTGCCCATAACCTGGTATAAATTTATATATAATACTTCTTAAACGGTCCCCAAAACAGAAAAATAACATTGCCTCGGTATTCTCCATATAGCAGAAACTCTCTAACAGTGACTTACAAAATCTCTAACAGTGACTTACCTTACCTTAGTCTCTATAATCCACTTGCCCATAACGTGGTGTAAATTTAATTTCTATATATAGCAGAAACTCTCTAATAGTGACTTACAAAATCTCTAACAGTGACTTACCTAACCTTAGTCTCTATAATCCACTTGCCCATAACGTGGTGTAAATTTATATATAATACTTTAATTCTTAAAAGGGCCCCAAAACGGAAAAATAACATTGTGTTAAAAATTTGCCTCATGAGAGAACAAGGTTATGTGAATTCAAAATCCAATATGTCACCGGATTAGTTTTTATTTCAGGGAGCCCTGAAATGTATGCCCGTTCACTACAGAAGTCTATGAGAAAAGGATAATTTTTTTCGCTTTTTCAGTATAAAAAAGAAATTGAAACTACCTTTTTCCTGAAAATTTAATTCAATTAGTCATACAAATAAATCAGAATAGGTTTTGGTCTTCTGCTATAGTGCAGGTCTACCTGACCGCGTTTCAAAACAATACTTGAAAAATCAACTGGTTATATTATTAACTGACATATGTTTTTTTTACTTTCTGTTGTCTCTGCATTATAGGCTTAATCGATATGGGACATAGATATGGTTGCAATGGTTACCCAGCTACAAATATGAAAGCTCACAAAATATCACCTCATGCAAAGGTCAATCTGTAACCTCTTATTTGCCTCAAACATTGTAGGATCATGCTACAATGTCACTCTGCGGTCATAAGTATGAATGTTACTCTGAGGTGATATTGTGAGCTGACAGGGAATTGAATCGGTAACCTTACATTGGCATCAGACTAATCTCACATTCAATTTTCTGTCTGAATTAGAGTATTTGTTTCCAACTTTAACTTCTCAAATATTAGATAACTCTAGAACTGATTGCCTTCATTATAACTGCCTTGGTATTCTCCATATAGCAGAAAATATCTCTAACAGTGACTTACCTTAATTGAAGTGCTCGCCACTATTCTACCCCACCAGCTCTACACTTACAGTGATGGCATGGGGATTAGAAAGGATAAAGCGGTCCGGCCACTGTCAACAGAATGGTGAACGATGCAAAGACAATGCAAATGCCGGCGATACAAGTCAATAAAGAGGGTTATCTATAGGTGCAATATCTTTGCATCAACAACTAAAATAAGTTAGGCCACCGTAGAACTCATTTCCATGCTTTTATATTTGCTATCTCATTGACTGCTTCAGCATAACTATGGTCATAATAGAATAGAATAGAATAGAAAAACATTCCATTCAGTCAATGACTGCTTTTGAGGGTAGATCTCCAGCAGACGGGAGGTATTCTGGGCCCTCATGCATAATATACAACAAGTAAAGTAGTTCGATGAAGGCTAACGGGTCTCTACTATTGGTTGTGACTTTCTTAATGTTCTATTACAATTTTGTTGTTGAATATGGTCTTATTAATTACATCAGCTTGTTTTTTATTAAAAGGTACAGTTGGTGAAAGATAATGACTCAATATTATTGGGTGAAGTAAGCATCATTCCATATTAGAATTATTATTATCTCAATTGCCAATGCACTGATGCAAAATTACATTGACGGAAAACATCAAACATGTTTCATGTTCATCCCTACCCTTATCAATGCAATCATTACATCACCCACTCATCACCAACTCATCAGCGATAACAAGTCAGTGTAAAGACGATGCAATAAATCTTCCAAAAATGTAATCAACTACCTCATCACCAACACATGGCTCATGATTTTGTTGACAGTGGCATGACCACTTTAGTCTCAAGTGAAGTCCTTTTGACTGGCTCTTGAACAGTATGTTATTGAGTTTTGATCATGAACTGATACATTGGTGTATACTTGTGTTTCTCTATTTGCTTGCAGAACTTCAAATCAGAGAATGCGAACTGGTAGATGATGGGTGCAACATTTTTAAAATAGAAAATGTTGATGGAACCGGAAACACTGGGTGGATAACAAGAATGTCTGGCCAGAATAATGCACCTAAATATGCCTTCAGAGGGAGAGGTGAACATTTCCCAGAGTTTTAACTTTTTTTAATATGACTGTAAGTCCTAAACCATGTAAAGAAGAATAAATCACTTTGAAAATATCAACCTTTGTGACTTGTAACTCATATTCCTGGAACACAACACATATGGCCGGATCAAGTTCAATTCATGAATCTGCTGAATTCTTAACAACAGGTGCAATATTGCTGCTGACAGGATCTGCCCCTACAGAGTGGCCATCGGTGATACGTACACATTACATGGCACCTGAACATGACATGTGCCTCAAGTTCTATTTTCATACCAGTGGGACTCCCCAGTATGGAAAACTCAAGGTAACACTTCCCATCTTCTTATTGTTATGGGAACCTGTGATATAATTGAAAGTTTTTTTTGATTTGATGAATGATGTAGAATGAATCAGGGAAAGTGTTAATTAAAACAAAATGGTTTGGCCTGTTAAGGATTGATGGAAAATCAGCTTGTGCTATGCATTCAAAATATACTGCATTAGATACCCATGTGCTCTGCTTACTGCAAGTTGGCATGAGTATCATTCTTGCTCAGTTCATTTTGTAGGTTGTACGGGAGACAACAGATGGTAAATTTCTGCTATGGGCCAGAGAGTCAAGGACAATATTGATGTGGGAGGAAGTGTTGGTGAGGTTTGAAAGAGGAACACAGCCATACAGGATCAGCATAGAGGGTTATGCCTCAGGACATTCGGCAAGTGTCTTAGCCCTGATTAATATCTACCTGGGGGCATGTGCCATGTTCAGTAAGTTATATTTTATCATCGGCAGATATATTTGTGTAGTGGGATAGCAGAACTACTCTAGAGGAAAAACGGCGGGGAAATTTCTTTTTGTTCCCCACTAACACCACTTCATATAATGTTTGCAATAAAAACGCAAATGGAGGAGTGTCAGATGTGTTGCCAAATTCTCCGGAAACTGTTGTTTCTGTATTGACATTTATTGCAACAAATTAGTTGGAAAAAACAACATTTGTTGGTTTCGTTTGTCTCACTAGTGGAGTCGCCCGATTGGTGCACCCATAACAAAGTTTATTTTAATAAACTCGCTTTTAAATTGAAATGTCTCCAACTTTTGTATTTCCACAAATAATTCCAACGATCTGCAAGGCTGTTCAATCTTTTCAATTGAATTGAAAAATAATGTATACGTCTGAGGTTTTACAGGGTTTAAACAGATAGTTTGTTTGTTTTAAATGTGTTTATTCAGCCAGAGACATTATGCTTTTATACACTATTCTCAGTTTTAGCTTAGGGAAAAAGCTAATATTATAGATTTGATACATCAAAATATAATTAAAGGTTTACAGGAAAAAATCAATTCATAGAAAACAGATTAATCATTAAAAATAAGAAATAAAAGATGCAACAAGTTTAAGAACCATCACTTGGGTATACACATCATTATACTATTGACCAAAAGATGAAAAGACATACATACAAAATAGTACTATAATACTATAAATACTATAATAAATAATAAGTGACCTGGTTTCTGGATAAAAGCCAGTTAATCCAGCCAACACCTCATTATAGCAAGACACCTATGCTAAGGCCACACAAAAAATAGGTGTGTTCCCGAATTATCTGGCTGAAAACTAGGTAGGGGGGGTGGTAACTTTTTTGTTGGTTATTTTTGTTTGTTTGGAAACAACCTCCCAGGAACTGAAAAAAATGTCTTTTTCATAACGTAAGTTGTTTTGAACATGGGAAATGTGCTTTTTGACAGTTGCAGGTTAGGAAAACCCGTTTTCCTGGTTTCATAAGCTTTTTTTGTAACAAAAATCCCCAAAAAGTAAGATATGATGGGGAAAAAATCAGGTAATGTAACAATTTGTTTAGGTAGGGTAAGGTTTTTCTAGGTATGGGGGGGGGGGGGGTAAATTGGAAGCACACCTATTTTGTTTAAAGTTAAAAGGTAAATCGGGCATAATACAAGCTAAAGCTACAAGCTAAACAAATCCTTATGAAGTATGTTATGAAACATAATATCAAAACAGACTACTATCATTTCTGACGATACGTAGCACCATCAGTTAATTGTCAGACCTTCATTATATTTGAGCTTTCACAATTAACTCCATTATTTGATGGCTGAAACTAGTTTTTTCTTCAGAGAAAGATTGCTATAATTACGGGGATGCTTACTACGGTGATGTGTCTGTCACTGCATCTGGGTCTGAGTGTTTGCCATGGAAGAGGGTTGCCTACAAGGATGATGGTAGATATTTTGTTGATGGAAATGCAGTGGCTGCAGAAAACAAGTGCAGAAGTTTTACAACCCAGGGACCTGTGTGCGTTGTTTTAGACGATGGCCGCTACAAGACTGAAACATGTAACATTACCAAATGTGGTGAGTCTGTTTTTACTTGCATTTGTAGTGATTCGCTCTCTCGACATTTCCGATAAACAAAAGTCAACAAACAGGGTACCTGCTACTTTCCGGTTTATGGTCCGGATCAATGGCCCTTCTACCAAACCCTCAATGCTAGGGTAGTTACTTTCTTATACAAGGCACAACAGGTGTGATATATAATGTACAACAAAGATACAATATGAAGAGGACAAGCGCGTCAATACATATAAGAGACTTAACAATAATAATAACAATGTTACAATGTGAATTGGGTAATATAAGGCAGAATAAGAATCACATTACAAAAACCGGCCCCAGTGCATGGGACAACTTTCATTTTAAGACATTTTCTTTCTAAAAACTGGATGTTATAATATCATTGTGTGTTTTAGGGATGAGTGAAGTTTACTTCCATTCACTATTGATTTCAATGGGGGAAACTCATTGTGATACATGTTCAGCTGAATAACTTTTGTTTTGTTCAATGACCCAATATTCTTTTAATTTGGAGGGTAGTATAACAGGTCAGCGATATGTATAAGCAGACTTTAATGAACATTGTATGAGTTAATTTTCTGCTATTGAGGCACATGCTTTTGTTAGATTCAATCGTCTGCTTTTGGGGAAAATGCGGAAAATACCCGTTTTTCCCATAGAATTCTATAGTGAACAGTAGTAACTTTCAGCTGTCCCAGAAATAAAAACTAATCCAATGGCATACAGTTTTCTGTAGCTTTTCGGGTGCGCACAACCATGTTCTTTCTAAATCCAAAGTTTTAAAAACAATCCATGATTCATTCAATGTTGATTAAACCCTGGCATTTACCTTTAATGTCTATTGCAATGACAAATACTGAGTGCACTTTGTTACCTCATACATTATTATTTTTCACTAGTCAGGAGTTTAACCAATATCATTCACAACAAATGATTATCTAACAAACTGTATTAATGATTCATATTCACATTAATTTTGTAGGATGCCCATATTACGAGTTTCCATGTGGAAATGGACAGTGCATCTCAATGGAACTAACATGTGATGGTTTCAAAGATTGCTATGATGGAAGTGATGAACAAACAGACTGCAGTGAGGTTTTGGTCCACAATCACATTTAGGATTTGAGTAATAGGGTCAGATTTTCAGAAAAAGTACAATTCGCCTTCACCAATCCTCTTAAATAACCCACATTTGAGACAAAAATGAGCTTCAAAATGCAGTTTAACATAACAGAACTGACACTTTAAATCAATGAGACACCAAATATACTCAGACATACTCAGTATTCTTCATTTTACAGCCTATTTTAGGAGAATTTCCTAAATGTGTAGAGCTGCCAATTGTACATTATCTGAAAATCTGACCAAATAGCTTATTTGATGTGAGAATTATTCAACCTATGCGATTACTTGTGATATAACAGAAATTTGGGAATATTACGAAGCAAAATCCTTTTCCCTCAATTGCAACCGATGCTGTCACGATATTGGATTGCAAACCTTTTTCTTTATCTAATTATTTGTATCATCTGAAATATACTTGTATATATGAGCAATTCCACCAAAGGTGCACAATTTAAGCTAATGACAAAGCTTGAGTGAGAAAAATCACCTGAGACAAATGAAAACCTTTTTCAAAATTGTCGGCAGATGGTCAATGACGTTTGGCTGGAAAACTATGAAGCGTTTCTCATGTCAAGACCAATCAAGTACATAATACTAAAACAGTATGTCCAGAAATTTGTTTTGATGTCTAATTTAAATACACATTTGCATTGAATTATGTAATTTTCCCTAGGTCTCTTATTATCAGAGTTCAACTAAACAGCGAAGCTACCCTGACCTTGAAGATATTCAATGTCAATGTTGTTAATTGTTAAATGTTAATTGTTAATGCGCCAAAATGTCTACTTCATGTATAAAGACAATTACTAGTGTCCTCTGCCTACTGCCTTTCGGAAGGTTCTGCAGTGCTGTCGGCAAAATGACAAATGTCCCCGTCTGACGGAAGAGGCCGGAACTGGTGGTCGTCTCCGGCTCCAGTAGAAGTGCCCTCACTGTTGTATCCTTATGTTGGTGGCCTGGTCGGCAGCGTTGATGTTGATGTATTTTAGGTGGCGGACCCACTACAGAAGCAATTTAACAAATAATAGGATTGTATGCCATTGATAAATAAATAATGACCAATTGGTGGAATTGCTCATATAACTTATGTTTTATATATGCTAAGATGATGAACGGACCAAATGTATTCACAACTTTAATATTTTCTAGTAAATGAACTATTTCTAAATTGAAAGGAGGTACTAATCTTATTTTTCACTTCACACACAGAATCATGTGACTATTTATGATATTCCAGTGTTGGACATAAGCTGTGACTTTGAAACTATCAACAAGTGTGGATACTCTAATTCAACTGATGGGAAAGGCACCACTGGAGCATATTGGTCACTAATGAATGGCAACGATTTGCCACATTTGATCAAAACAAATGACAGTCATGCAATGAACAATAATGGTAAGTAGTCTTTCATTTTGATCAAATGAAACTGCTGACTATTGACGCATGATAGGGGAGTTGCATGTGGCACTGCTCATGTCTGTTACAGTGCATGGTGGGACGGAAAATCTGTGAACATATATTTGGCAAGAATTTCATCGAAAATTGAAGAATGATTTCACCAATATCATACCTGTATAAATGTTTCTATGAAAACCAAATGCATGATGGGAAAGATGATGATATTAATGAGCTTTGGAAGATATTTGAGAGACTAATATTGTGCATTTGATGATCTATATCATCTTAATTAGGAATGTTATCATGAATTCCGCCTTCCAATTTCTTGATTGTAATTATCTTGCAGTACAATTTCATGGCCTATCTCTAGTTTAGAGTTTAGTCATGTTTGTCAATTCTGTCTCTTGATTTGAAAGAACCCATTTACTCAAGGTTTTGTGACATCACCTGTGATTTGGTTGTCGAGTTAAAATCCTGAATAAGGTGTTAAAGCTGTTTTAATTCATACATTTTTTTTAAAAGTTGAAATATTTATTTTTCATGTCATCATTATTCACAGATGTTTATGTGTATGTTTAAAGATTCCTGCCAATACGTTATATTATGTGTTGCGTTTCAAGAAAATGAGTCACAAGTCGCAAAAAAATGGATTTTGAGATATCATCATATTTGAAAAAATGAGATCAAGCCGATTCTAACGGTAGTAAACAATAGAACATCGTAATAGTGTTTCAATATTTTAGGGTAGATTATTAGATTAAAGATTAAGATTATTAACGTTTTTTTGGGGGTGGGGGCAGTTACTAATAAAGTACCTAAATATACTCCACAGTATGACCTTAGAAATGCATACAAATATTAAATACATTGCTTTGTAATTGTGTACATGTATTAACAGCAACATTAAGCTCCCCTAAATTTGCAATATTCCAACAAAGATATCTCAATCACTTTGAAAGATATCCATTGTCCTGGAACACATGATATTTGTAGCATGTCTCCTGCAGATTGTTTCGATGGACAGTTTGGGTGTATTAGCACATATGGCTGTGTGGAACAGGAGTATCGCTGTGATGGTGTGCCAAACTGTGGAGATGGCTCAGACGAGTGGAGGGTGACCTGTGAGAAAGGCACGTTAGGTGAGTCACTTTTACACCTTAATTCCGACCACAGTGGACCTGCAGTTTCTGTGATTGTGGTCAATATTCTGTAGTGTATGCTAATTTATGCCAGTTTTGTAATATTAAAGTTTTCTTGTAGGAATTGTTGACATTTAAATGAAAGATAACAAAAACCTGTTATGTATGTTTTCACATCATCGAAATGTTCTAATTTTTTAGGAGTTCATCACTTATATCTATATTAGTTAATGTCTCAAATTCAATGACAATCTATGTAATATATCCTTTAGTTTCAAAGGTCCAATATGGACTATATTTAGTTACTTCACTGTTTATTGACCCCTGAAATATTGGAAAGTGTTGTTTTCAAAAACGAAAATATCAAACTTAAAATATAAACATACTCATGAGATTATTAGACTGTTTACCACCATTGGAAGCAGCTTGATCTCATCTTTTCAAATATAATGGTATCTCAAAATCTATTTTTTGCGACTTATGACTCAATTTCCTGAAACAAACCACATTTTTACGGTGCTCTTCTTGGCCTGGGGAATTGTCCCGACTTGTAATTCTGGTCTCACTGTGCTTGTACTTGGTTGTTTTTGATTTGTGATTTGTGCTTTTCATTTGTGCCTTGCTAGTTGGTGCGTTTACCCTCACATGGGTGATTATGGAACGTTGTAACTATTATTATACTGATAAATCTTTCTTTTCATGGATTGTCTTGATAATGAGTATGTTGACGCCTGTATGTCTATTTCTGATGTAGTATGACGATGCTCCTCATTCTGCACTTGATCTTAACTTCTTTGTAGGTTTTTAAGATAATTTGTTTTTCTTTTTTCTTTATTTCTGATTGTAAATCTCAGTAATACACTTTTGTTGACCTGCTCGATTTGTATAACTGTACTGGTAATTTCTTTCTTTTTTTCTTTTTTTCCATTAGCTTTGACTGAGAATATTGTGTATCACATGACGCTTGGCTAAATAAAAATATTTAAATACAAAATACTGTTCCATGCAGGTTGTAAAGATGGAGAGTTTCAGTGTACATTCAGTAGGGACTGTGTGGTGCAAGCATATGTCTGTGATGGTTATCCTCACTGTGCTGACACCTCAGACGAGTGGAGGGCTGCCTGTGAGAAGGGCGAGAAACGTAACTAGCTTAAAAGTTTTGATTGTTTTTGGTTTTTTTGACGTGTTTTATTCATGATATCCTGCCTTCTTGGCGTATACAATACTAAAACATGTTATGCGGTTCCTTTTTTTTGTGAACTCTCTTTTTTAATTTTTTTTTGTTTTCTTATTTTCTTTCCGATTACCACTCAATCATTGCCTATAATACTTCCTCATGAGGATGCAGGTTGCATTTCTTACTCTAGGCACACCTTAGACTGTTCATATGTATTGATTTTTTATCGATTTTGTATAAAACTGAAGAAACTTTTCCGGCCTTTAAAGGTTTTACTTATCGACACTTTAAAGTTGGCAGCTAAAAGTTTTGATTGTTTGATTGATATTGTTTATTTCCAGACCAAACAGTTTTAAGTAGAAATACCATAGAGTCTGTAGATAGGGGCTTGCTAATCATAGCTCGTCCAGAGAGTCATGATTATGCTAAATACTTTACATTCAAGAATAGATATTACATCTTACATCATTGAGCATATAATTTCATATATTTAGTAACACAGTGGTTAGGATCTGGTATGAAGTGGTAAGTCTGACTTTACCGTATAAGTCTCATAAGGGCCAGGTCACCCTATTATTTTTGCATTAGTGTATTTGCTGGATTCAACTAGACTAGGTTATTCCTATACTATATCATTACATAGATTTGTATCCAGCCTGATTAATGGCCTAAATATTGCATCACTAAACGAGCCAGTTGCATTATTCCAAACACTATGGGGTCGCTCAGTGATTTAGTCTCAATAACATTGTTTTCATGGTCTAATATTATTGACTCTTGTTTACACTGTCGCTTTTCCGGTGTTCACATCCAAGGTGTTGAATCATGTTACGTAATAATGAGGTTACAATGGATAACGACCTTATGATGATAATTGCCAGTAATCATTGTTATTATATTTATTAATCCGAATAAGTAACATGTTCAGGACCCAGTAGGATATGATTACCCAGGAATTTATTTCAGACTTTACAGTAACATGTTCAGCTCAGGTAGCACCCTTGTAACAGTTCTAAAGTACCCCCCTCATCTAATATACCCCCCGGTAATTTAGACCTTAGGTTTAAATTACCCCCTCTAGGTTTAAATTACCCCCTTTGTTTAATTGATAATCTTACACCAACACTTCTAATAGAACATAATTATTGGGAGAGAAGGTCATATCTAATGCTTATGGGGAAAAAATTAAAGATCAATGTGAGGGTCTAATAATGAAATTTAATGTAATTCTGTATAATAATCTTTTTTTCTTTTTATCTGTTTAAACTGAAAATGTCATTGTAACTGAATGACCATGCTAGCTTATTGCAAATAAAAAAGCAAAACAACTAAAATCTATTCAGTTCTGTCTATCAGGCCTGTACTCTATTCATTTTTTACTTTATTCATTATTACTTTTCTTCTCATAATTAAAAGAATTCATGTTTCAATAGGGGTACATCAGTACTAGATTGGTAACACATACTGGGGGTATATTAGACCTAAGTTTAGTTTCCCCTTTAGGGGTACTTTGAACCTAGTGGGGGTACATTTAACCTAGGCCTAATATACCCCCGGGGGTAGATTGAAACTGGAGGGGGTATATTGGACCTAGGTCTAAAGTACCCCCGGGGGTATATTGGACCTAGGTCAAATGTACCCCCGGCACATTAGACCTAGGTTAGTTATACCGGGGGGTACACCTGATGGGGGGTACATTAGACCTGCTACACCCTGACCTACTTTGTTATTCAACCAATCACAAAGACCCACAAGGACCGTTGGCATTGTAGAAGCGGTTGGCAGCATTCTAACGAACACTGATTCAGCCGTCTTTTGTTAGTCCTTTCTTTTTCATTATATGCTCTTTGTTTTTTATAATTTGTGACATGTTTCATGCAGGTTGTGAGGATGGAGAGTTTCAGTGTTTGTTTAGTAAGGAGTGCTTGGAAAAGATGTATGTCTGTGATGGTTTTCTAGCATGTAGTGATCTCTCAGATGAATGGAGCGTCAGTTGTGAACTAGGTAAGTTGCTTTTTTCATTTTTCATTCAACATTTTCATACAACAACATATGATTATGTGTCTAAAGCTCACATGATAGATATCATGCAGTGATCTTGAGTACTTTGTGACCAAAGTTTTGTAGCACTGGCGTATGCCTATTTTTGTCAGTTTTGCAATCTTGGTTTAAATTCTTCCAGGAAATTGTTCCATATCATATAATAAATGAAAAATCCAATAACGCTATGTTATCTTCGAAGCCTTTGCATGAAAGAATCTCATTATATTTTCTTTGTGATATACTGTAAAAATGATTATTCATGAGCTTTTTTTCACCCAAAAATTAAATCTAAGTTGAATGAAGAAATTTAGAGTGAAGTGAAGTCAGCATAGCAAGACAAGGACTACCAGATTCTGTTACATCTCTTCATTTATATCAGTGTTATCCACAATAGTTTAGCTCTTGCAATCCAACAATTTAAGGGAACCACCAATATTCTGTCCCCTCCCAACTGTTAATTCAGTTTGGGGTCCTCTCCACGGCGGCCAAAGCATGTCGAGCTCATGTTACTAACATGCACTGAACATTATCATTACTATTTCAGATCATGTCCTGATGTTAAACCTGAAGCACTCTGAGTACCTAACTGGTCAAGTTGTCTCAGTTGTTAGTCCCCTTGTTGAGCCCCCGAACAATGAATATGACACATCACTTCATTTCCAAGCTATAGTTGGCCCTCCTGCAAAGAAAACAAATCAAAGCACCTACTTGAACCTGTACCAGTTTTACAATACCTATCATAAAAGATTCTTTGCAAGGATTGATGCCACGCCTGATTCATCTTGGAGACATTATGAATTTAATATTCCTAGAACTACACATCGTTATGGGATCACCTTTGAGGCAGTCATTGGTGCAAGTGGTGAAACACTTGTAGTGATTGATAATGTGGAATTAATTCACAAAAGGCACACAACAAGTTATGGTATGTGTTAGATCTGTTGTCCTTCATTGTCACTATCAATGCCTTTGATGATCTGAACAATTTTGACTATTATCACACTCCTCCTTATTTAGTAATTATGCAAGAGGTCTGAACCGTCAATTACGATTCTATTGACATATTAGATTCCATTAAAAACAGCCCTAGTATTACTGTTTAAAATCATCTTGATCATTTAAGACATAGCCTGCAGTGAATCTGAATAGATGAATGTCGAAACCGATATTATGAAATATAACCAACATTTAGACCTTGATGGATCGGTGTCAGTGATGGGAAAGATGCCAACAACTTATTTAAAAGAAGGATGCCATCCTGATCCTGGATAGCTGTCGTCATCTTTCTAATAGTGTTGAATGACTTGGTATTCAAATGTCCATCAATCCTTTGTGTTGCATAGTTTGTACTTCATTGTTATAACTTTGAGCATGTTCCATGCAGGTTGTCAGCATGGGGAGTTTGAGTGTATGAGTAGTGAAGATTGTGTGGTACAGGGGCTACTCTGTGATGGTGTGCAAGACTGTGCAGATGGCTCAGATGAGTGGGAGGAGGCCTGTGGAAAAGGTAAGTTACTTGTATACATCAGTGCCTGCCTCATTAATCTTGTACTTCTTTGCTTCCATGTTGTTATGTATGGTTAATTTTGGTGAATTTTGTAATCTGATTTAGAGTTAGGTGTTGTTTTGTTACAGAGTCATCTATTTCATGTAAATTCAATTCACGTTATGTGTGTGGCTACCAGGATGAGAGTAACCCACGCTCAGAGGAGACCAGGTGGACATGGAACACTGAGAGAAGTAAGCTGTCACTTGACACCACATTTTTACAAATCTAAATTAGATAGTGTTTATCAAGAACATTAACGAACAATAGTAGAACCAGAACAACATATGATATTGTCTGTGAATATATTTAATATATCACTTCATAAGGCTAAGTACAACTGAAATTAAATACATAGAGAAAAGAGAATCGAATGAGCCAGGGTTAATACAAAAAATTATCTGCATAAGCATGATGCAGTAGGCAGAGTGATTATGCAGACGATTATGCAGGCAATTATATGGGCATTAAACTTCATGTGTAAAATCTGAAAAAAGTAACCGATTTGGTGACAAAGTAGTTCATATAGTATGCATACTATATCAATTGTTTTATAGCACCGCACTTATTGCACATCTCATATGGATGCGCATATATAATAAATGAGTTCATGTTACCACTACAAGTATTTGGTTGTAATTTGTAAATGTATGGTACTGTATCCCAACAGTATAGTCTGTCCAAAAAGTAGTTGACATGTGATTCCTTAGTCCCTTTAGGGGGAGGGAAAAGTGGGAGATTTCTGATTTCTATATATGACAAGGAACTGTCCATTCTTTGCCCAGCGAGTCACTCATTGCAATCAACCATTGAGAAACAGAGCCATTATAACCAGCTCTTCCTTCCTTTTAAGCAAAACAACAGCTGCTGCACATAGAACAGAGGCAGCACAATACATTACAGCTGTACATTTGGTCATGGTTGGTAGCAAACAGCCATGGTTGGTCGCAAACGGCCATGGTCAGTTGCAAACAGCGATTCAGGGGGCAATAGTTTGACGTCAAGAATCCCCCATTTTTCCCTCCCCTTAAAGGGACTAAGGAATCACGTGTCAACTACTTTTCGAACAGACTATAGTTGTAGTTCCTTGCTTGCAGGTGTAATTGAGACCCACACCAAGGGCATGGGACCAGATAGCCTGCAGAGACTCACCTCCCCCTGGATAGCAGCCCCTGTGACAGACACTTGTGTAACTCTGAGTTACTCCTTCAATGCCACACAGCCCTTGTGTACTCTCAGTGTGTATATAGAGAGTATTTGCAAGCAGAAGGTCCTGGACATTCACCCACAGCAGGATTTCTTAGAACACAAAGCAAGGTTTTTTATTCCTGCCTATGTATCCAACAACAAACAGAAACATCAACTTGCATTTGAAGTCATGTGCACTTCTTATACTGTGGTTACTGTCAGACTTCATGGCGTTTCAACAACCAGCCCAGATTGTTGGTCCAATCGTAAGACAATTCGTTTATATATCATTTATGTGGAAGTTTAACTAACGTTTTTGTTTACTCATAACAGCATGACATTTCAGAGTAGTGTGGTTTTCCTCTAAAGTTACAGGCTGTATTTTTTAAACACTGGTTCATATGAGACTACCTCTGTATTGTATGTTGGGTGCTTGCATGAAAATAGCCCTTTCTTGATTAAAGGATATCTGCACAATTGTAGGATACCTTCCCCCTACGGTTTTTCTCCCTAAATCAAACATCCCAAAATAAATAAACTCAGATAAGTATTTTAGCCTAAGGATGAACTGTTGTTTTACACTGAAGTATGCGTTACTGTTTCTTTCCTATACCACATCAAAAAAAAAGACCAGAAACTTCCCATCAGCTGCAGACTCTTCTACAGTGATCCTTGATCAATAAAACTGTTTACCAAATCCAAATCCAGTTTCATGAATAAATGCTTGTACATACATTGAGTGCCCACATGGTCAATTCACTTTCCCCTCGCGCTGAGCCTGAAGGTGCAAAAGTAGTCATTAACTCATTCACTGACACTTTATGAGCAAACAACGGGTTTTTTCAGGATAACATTCATAATCTTTTTCTCTCCCGAATAGAAGCAGACGTTGTTCCAATGTGTGAAGACCAGAGTGAGTACTAAAAGCCTAAACTAAAATATAATTATTAGGGAGGGAAAAGGTAGAGTGTTTTTTTTCTCAATGACCATAGTAGCCCAAATTTTAGCCAAAACCAGTGAATCCCGGTCTCTGTTTCTTATATGGCTAGAAATATGTTCTAAGTGTCTAAATGAATTAGCTTACTTATTAGCTTCATTAGCTTACAAGTTCAAGTTTGAATCCAACCCTGATCGCGGTTGTCACTACCCCATTTCAAGCTGTTTGCTCTCCATTTACTCAGGAAAGTTTGGGTAACTACTGGAGGCATGAGAATAAGTTTTAAAGGAAGTGTCATCCTGTGTCGGTGTTGCAGTATTGAAGATATGAACAGATTCCTCACAATCTCTACCATTACACTGAAGAATTGTGGATCATTCTCCATAATATTTGGACTTTTGAGATAAGCGATCCATCAGTGTTGTGGCGGGAAGAAAGTTAATTAGCCTTCTAGTTGGTAGGGGGCGTGGTAGATGTATATCTGAATGAGACCAATAATAAAAACAAATCTGACAACTTTCGCTCCAGGTTTTACAACACTATTCAAATTTTGTTTCTAGGCCTAGCCGCAGGCCATGTTGTTGGTGCGATGGTATTTTGCAAGGGATCAAACAATTACACAGCATGTGATGGCATTGTTGAGTGTACAGATGGTGAGGATGAAGATCAAGAGTTTTGTGGTCAGTACTGAATATTTGTCCGTTATAAAATCAATGATAAATATTACATAGACAGATGGGCACCAAATAAGCTAGAGTATATATGTCTACATAATTGGGGCTTGAGCAGTGTATGATATTATGTAAATGCAAAGTAGACCATTATGAAAATATAACTTTGCTCTTCAGCAAGTATTTTATTTTTTTCTTGTTCTTATCTTCTAAACTAATAACCCTTGGTAATGCTCGACTTCATAATTGTCTTAAATCAACTGGAATCTACTTTTATTTCAATGCATATATAAATATACCAGCTTATTTCATTGTTTAATATAACCCTTCCTAGAAAACATGGCAACAAAGATGGAGGAATTTAAACTATGGTCCGATCACAAAGTGGTGGACACAGCTGCTTTTGCCATTGAAAGTAATAGAGGCCCTCCAACAGGTACTACATAACTACTCACTATAACTTCATCATTAAAACACCTACCTGGGTCAGATTTTCAGAAAATGTACAATTCACCTTTACCAATCTTCCCAAATAACCCAAATTTCAGACAAAAATCAAGTTCATAATACAGTTCAACCTAACCAAGCAGATTGCTAGAATAAATGCAATGCCAAATATACTCAAATGTACCTAGTATTGACCAAATTGCAGCCGTATTTAGCAGACTTTACTCAATGTGTACAGCTGCCAATTGTACACTTTCTGAAAATCTTGCACACTCAGACTAATGGTTTAATCTAAGAGTAAGTGGAACTATGCATTGATCAACATGGGGCCTGTTGTGGCTCCACCTGGTGTTATTCCAATACATTCAATCTTTTTAGAGGTTTAACTGTTCCCCATCAAAACTGATGGGCCAGAAGCAATGGGTTCATGGGCCTGGCAGTCATCTTTTAATCCAAGATTGTTTGGCCCTTCTCAATAGGTCTTCTGAAAAAATAGTTGATTATCAGTTTGGTAGATGCTAGTGAAGTGTCTTTAACTATTGGTTAGATATTAAACAGAAATCAGAATTGATTATATTTTTTGAATTGTGTTCAGAACATCTGTAGACTATCTGTCCTTGGATCCGAAGAATAATTCATAATACATATGTGTCACATTTTCAGAAAATGCACAATTGGCAGATCAACATATTTTCTAAATTCTGCTGAATTAGACTGAATAATCATTAACACAAGGTATATTTGAGTATATTCTGTATTGCCTTGATGCAAGCAGTCTTTTTGGTAATGTTGAACAGTATTTTGAACCTGATTTTTGTCGTAAATTTGGGTTATTTCAGAGAAGTTGTGAAGGTGAATTGTACATTTTCTGAAAATCTGACCCATATGTAGCCTACTCATTTTAGGTCTGGACATCTCATGATCTCATGATCTTTCAAATCAGTTTACACCAATGTTCAATTGGTGATATTTCTAATTGCCGGTACAAATTCATGGGTCGAAATGTCACCGGGCATCATGCTTTCTTGGTATGTCCCCGCTGATTAACCTTTCACAATCTTTGCATCACTGAACCCTTGCTGTTAAAATCGCAGAAGCAAATAAGCTAGAGTACATGGTTATTCCGTCAATTCCGACAATACTTGACTATTATTGATTTGTTATGTTTCCTCAAATGCTGGTGCAGTCCTAGCCTAAAATAGACTTTGTAGAATATTTCTTTATAATTCAATAATAATCACACAATCGCAGAAGCAAATAAGCTAGAATACATGGTTATTCCGTCAATTCCTACAATACTTGACTACTATTGATTAGTTATGGTTCCTCAAATGCCAGTGCAATCCTAGCCTAATATAGACTTTGTAGAATATTTCTTTATAATTCAATAATAATCACACAATCGCAGAAGCAAATAAGCTAGAATACATGGTTATTCCGTCAATTCCTACAATACTTGACTACTATTGATTAGTTATGGTTCCTCAAATGCCAGTGCAATCCTAGCCTAATATAGACTTTGTAGAATATTTCTTTATAATTCAATTATAATCACACAATCGCAGAAGCAAATAAGCTAGAGTACATGGTTATTCCGTCAATTCCGACAATACTTGACTATTATTGATTTGTTATGTTTCCTCGAATGCTGGTGCAATCCTAGCCTAAAATAGGCTTTGTAGAATATTTCTTTATAATTCAATAATAATCACACAATCGCAGAAGCAAATAAGCTAGAATACATGGTTATTCCGTCAATTCCTACAATACTTGACTACTATTGATTAGTTATGGTTCCTCAAATGCCAGTGCAATCCTAGCCTAATATAGACTTTGTAGAATATTTCTTTATAATTCAATAATAATCACACAATCGCAGAAGCAAATAAGCTAGAATACATGGTTATTTCGTCAATTCCGACAATACTTGACTATTATTGATTTGTTATGTTTCCTCAAATGCTGGTGCAATCCTAGCCTAAAATAGACTTTGTAGAATATTTCTTTATAATTCAATATTAATCACACCATCAGTTAAATTCAATCTTACAGTCTAACCACAACATTTGTTTCAGAAAATCTCACTGAGCTGTTCATGAAAGCTGGTCATCAAATGTATGACATGCTGCTGACGTAAGCATTACCCAAACAGTCCAGGCCTCTGAACAAAAGTTAATGTTCACAACAATAATAATTGGCAATCAGATATGATCACAATGATGTGAATAATTGTCTTTGGATAGTGTGTAAAACCAATGTTTGAATAAGTTTATATGCATATATGGGTCAGATTTTCTGAAAATGTACAATTTGCAGCTGCACACATTTAGTAAAATCTGCTAAATTAGGCTGCAATTTGAACAATACTAGGCATTTGTGTAAATGTTGCATTGCATTGATTCTAGAAATGTATTTGGTTAGGTTAAACTGTATTTTGAACTAGATTTTTGTCTGAAATTTGGGTTAGTTGAGAAGATTGGCAAAGTTGAATTGTACAATTTCGGAAAAACTGACCCATATATTTTTTCATCACTTCACTGATGCAGAGTGTTATACATTAACAATAGTGTTAAACAATTATATCCTGTTTCTTCTAGTTGCAACTGGGCAGGACACAAATGTAGCTGGCAGAATTTTACCGAGCGGATCACAGATCAAGGTCTATGTTACATTTTCAACGGTAGCCCCAAACCCTCAGAAATATTACGTTCAAATGAAATAGGTTTGTAATTTATCAATGTACTACATTAATGATAATTTAAAAATGTTATTAATGTTAATTTGACAACAATTTGATGATGGCTCTTTGTCATATCCAGGGTCATTTTATGCAACAATAATACTGTTCACAGTAATCCTCTTTTTTTCAACTCTTACTTTGTCAATTAATCATTAATACATCAAGGTTAATTAACAAGGTGAACAAGTTTTGCAATACTGTATAGGCCTGTGTATAAGCCTCAGCTTATATTAATTTCAAATGGTGATTTTACCCGGCTTATATATGGGGTGGGCTTATATTACACTTACTGCAAACCAGTATATTTAGCTGAAATACATTTGTATTATTATCCTTAATTATTGCTCAGGTTTTCGTGTTTTAGACTTCAATTTAACAAAACGAACACTACCAGAATTCAGAATTGATCAACAATCACTGACTTCTCTTACTTAAAGTATCATTTATCTTCCACTAAGAACTCCTTCTGGCCGATCTCTTCAGTATATTCCTCCTGAGAAGAGACCAGGCCCTCCATCTTTCCATCCACTTCCAGGCACCCGGCATATAAATGGGGCCCGGCTTATATTGACATTATGACGTTCTGAACCCCTGGCTTATAAACGGGGTGGGCTTATTTTTGGGACCCGGCTTATACACGGGTATATACGGTATTTATGAACTACAGTAATTAATCATTCCATTTGTTAACCTGATGAATGCTATGAGTTATTTTGTTTGCTCTTGTTATCTTTTAATATGTTATGTAATGTGTATTGGTCGAGCTGGGCCATTTAGGACCTGCACAATATAATATGTAAACAATGTCACATATTCCCTCATCTTGTAGTTTATCAAATGAACAAAAGCAGTTCTTGCTTGCTGCAGGTGCCTCTTCAGGCCTGGAGTTAACTCTAAATGTGCAGCAGTATGAGTATAACCAGAGTGACTTTGGACCAGCTGGAATTAAGGTACACTTTCAGCAGTTTTTCCATGTTTTGCCACAAAAAGGTGGGTGTGGTGGTGAGGGGGGGGGGGGTAAAATGATCATGGGTAAAATCATACTAAGCAAGTCTCCTTGAAATCATGAAAAGGGGCCTTTTTTAGCATCAGATATTCTGCATTTCACCACAAAATGTGGGGGTAAAATTCTGTGGAAATTTGTGGAAAGGGGTACTTTTCAAAAGCTGGAAGAAAAAGTTTGGGGGCACGCTTGCTGACAAACATGCATTTGGTGTTACTGGTGTTGACAGTGAGTTTGTTTGACTCACAATAATCCTTGAGCGTATCAAGGGCATCTTGAATTCTGCTTTCAGCCCGTTTGGGGCAGGTGTCTGAGAAGTGTAATATTATGTCATCAGCATACATTTGTACATTTACATTGGGGGTTGCATCTGCGTGATCATTAATGTACAATAGAAATAGTAAGGGACCCAGGATGGATCCATATGGATCACCTATTGTTAGTTTGAGGGGTTGTGAAGTGCATTTGTTTGCAAAACTTGTTGTGTTCTATTCTTTAGGTAGATGTTAAACCAGTTTAGAATGTTTTGTTGAAAACCAGTTTTTTTATTTTTTTCTCGAAGGATATTGCTTGTTTCAAATTTTACATGGACTGTTTTGGGCACCAATTACATTGTGTGCCACCCTATGTAGAACTGGAGATTTATTTCCCTGTCATGATGTAATTGACAAACCAAAATTTTCCAAGAAAATGAGTCACAAGTTGCTTGAAATTGATTGTGAGACATTATCATATTTGAAAAGATGAGGTAAAGCCGATTTAAATGATGGTGAACATTAAGGTCATCAAGAAGTGGTTCTATATTTGATGTTTCATAGTTCTATTTAAATAAGTTTGCAATATTTTTGGGTTGACAATTACCAGTGAAGGGGCTAAACATACTCCTTAGGATGACCTTCAAAACACAGAGTGTATCTAGAGTCACTGATACATGATTCATGTATCCATGTTTCAACAGCACCTGACCCACCAAGAATGTAAACATTCCAACAAGGAAATCCCAATAACAAATCACTTTGCAAATATGAAGTGAACCGCAGATTTGTGGTCACAAGTGTAAAAAATTTGGGAAAGAATCACCAAAAGGAAAGAAATTTGTGTGAACTGTGTATTATTACCCAAGGTGAACAGTTACAAAGGTATTGTTAGAGTGTTAATTTGAACAACAAACGTATTTCGGTCTGCAGCACAGCTTGAGTCTGTAGTGTTAAGCGAAGACCGGATCCCCTTGCAGAGGTAGTTGTATCCTCCAACTACTGCCTGTCGGAGGGTGTCTGCAGTGCTGTTGGCACGATGACGTATGTCGCCCTCTGACAGAAGCGGCCGGAACTGGTGGTCGCCTCCAGCACCAGTAGAAGTGCCCCCACTGTTGTAGCCTGTTGTAGGTGTTGATGGGCAGCAGCGTTGATATTATATCTTTGGGGGGCAGACCCACTACAAATATATTTTTTTCAAATTGTGACTCATTTCAAGTTAAATTTTTAAATGTGCAATATTTGTTATCATATGATTTCTGTACAAAGATACTACTTCACCAGCAAGGGGAGGTGCCATTGGTGAAGGACCTTGGCTTCGCTGTGGGACCTGGAACACATGCTCTCATCAGAACATCTACTTCTGAGGTCAGACTGACATTATTTGCTTAATTATATTCCCACTATCATTGAATGGAAAAAGTAATTTGCCAATATAGTCATAATATCATTGACAAAGTAATTACTTCAAGTAGTTTTTCAAATGTTTTGCAAAGACGGTCCATGGCATATATTTCTCTATCTTTTACTTGAGTGTTGTAGGTAATCATATAACAAGTAACAAGGCCAAGCCATCCATGGAAATAATATTGTCCATGTCATAATGTATAATGTACAGGTACACAAGTTGTCACCACCGTGGGGGTCATGTGGAGAGACACAGCTGATGCTAAACCCTGGAGCCTACACATACTCTGCCTGCATCAGAGAGTGTCAGACCATGGAGATGTTGGAGCGTTGTGGCTGTGTGGATGCCTACATGCCTCATCAAACTCCAGGTAAGCATCCCACTAAAGCAGTCGCCATTCCTTTAATCCATTTCCTCCTGCATCTTTTCCCACCGAAACGGGATTTGTTATACTTTCCACAATATATGATGTGTTTCAGCCTATTGAGTCATAAGTCGCAAAAAGTAGATTTTGAGGTACCATTATATTTGAAAAGAGGAGATCAAGCTGATTCCAATGATAGTAAACAGTCTAATTATCTCATTAGTATTTTTAGATTTTTAAGTTTGATATTTTCCTTTTTGAAAAAAAAAGTTTCCAATATATCTGGGGTCAATAAACAGTAAAGTAACTAAATGTAGTCTGTATTAGGACCTTTAAAAGTAAAGGATATATTACATAGATAGTTCTGAAATTTGATACATCGATTGATGTAGCAACAAGCGGCGATGAACTCCCAAAAAATCAGAACGTTCAAATGATGTGATCTTGTGAAAAAAACACTCTGAATGAAATCAGTTTTGCGACTTTTGCTTGACCGATCTGTTCTATTTACAACCATCATCGAGGGATACTTAGCTAGTAAAAGTTACAAAGTAATGTTGGCTCAAAACAAGCCTCCTTATGAAAGAATGAAAGGAATCACATTCATTCTGGTGATAACTATTCATCAGTAATAGTTTGATATTTTATAGTATCCAAATATTGTTAATATTTACTAATTATGTCCTTTTCATTTTCCAGTTGATGTATGCAACATAACCCAATATCTTAATTGTGTGAGAGGTAGGACATGGAATAGCATTTTATGGAAAACCTTCACCAATATTATTGAAATAAACTATGCAGGGCAATCCTAAAAGCATCGCTTATTTACTTTTACTTCCTGATTTGTGCTGTGTTTCAGGAAAATGAGTCACAAGTCGCAAAATTGATATTTTTCAATGTGTGATATTCACTAGATCTCTTACTACAAATGTTCTCATATTTGGGGGGGTTGAACGCCCTCAGTTGTAGGAATACATGTATCAAATTTGGAGACATTGTGTTAAATATATCCATGTATTTTGAAGGTATTCTTATAGAGTATATTTAGCTACTTTACTAGTAAATTGTCCACCCAGAAATATTGGAAACATTTTTAGATCTAAAGTAGAAAAACCTATGTTCTATATCCAGCTTGATCTCATCTTTTCAAATATAATGATATCTTAAAATCCATATTTTCCGACTTAAGACTCATTTTCCTAAAACACATCACATTTGGTATTTGCTACTGAAGGTCATTATCTGTCTGTTGTTTTCTTCACTTTCTACCCTCTCTGGTATCTGGGTCAGATTTTCCGAAATTGGCAGATCTACACATTTAGTAAATTCTGCTAAATTTGGCTGAAAAATGATGAATACCAGGTATATCTGGTATCATATTGATATAAAGTATCTTTTTTGTTATGTTAACCTGCATTTTGAAGCTCATTTATGTCTTAAATGACGGTTATTTGAGGGGATTGGTAAAGGCGAATTGTACATTTTCAAAAAATCTGACCCATCTATGAGGCTTTTGCAACTTCAAAGGGTATGAAGGGTGTTATTCCCTCAGGTTGTATATTCCTGATGTCTTTCAAAGTGTTTCGCAATCTTGCAGCTTTTTCTTTGAGATCTGATGTTAAGCCATCTTGGTATTGTATTATCATAGGCTGTTCCTGTTCACTCCATGCTTTAACCATTCTGTATACATTTTCTTCTATTTGTTCAATTAAAGGTAAATACCAGTGTTTAATACAAAATGGATGAATCATGGAATTTTCTTTAAACTTTGGATTTAGAAAAAAACATAATTGGGCAAACCAAAAAAACTGCCCAAAACTATACGTCATTTGGTTAGTTTTTATTTCAGGGACGACTGAAATTTACTACTGTTCACTATAGAAGTCTTTGGGAAAACGGGTATTTCCTGCATTTTCCCAAATAGCATATGACTGAATCATACAATTTTCTTTAAAATATGCATATACATCGCTGACACGTTGTTCTACCCTCTCAATTAAAAACAACATGGAGTCATTGCACTAAAAAAAGTTACTCAGCTAAACTTGTATCCCAATGATACCCCATTGAAATCATTAGTGAATGGATGTAAACTTCACTCATCCCTAAAACACAAAAAAATATGATAATATCCATTTTTTTTTGTATTTTGTATCCCCCCAATCATGTTTTTTTCAAGACGAAGTTTTAACAAAATATATTGACTTATATTGTTTCATGCGTTTATTCATTGAATTCCCGCCTGCTGCAGTGCTGACAACGCTGGTATTTACCTTTAATAGGGGATTTGCATAGACGCCATTTTGTATCTTGATTCACATTGAATTATGGGACTAATGGTACAGTCTAGAATCTATAGAAAAAATGCCATGTTCAACATGTAATATTTATCAATGTTCTAATGTCAATATCCATGTGTTATACATGTTTCCATAACACAAGTCCCCATCTTTCCCGTCATGCATTTGGTTAACATAGATCATTTATAAAAGCTATGATATTGGTAAAACATTTTTTCGATTTTTTCGATGAAAATGTTGCCAAATATATGTATGTCAGGTTTCATCAGAATCCATCCCAGAATGCACTCTGACAGGCATGCGCAGTGGCAAATGCAAGTCCCCTATTGGGGATCTTTTTCTTCAAGGCACATTGTGGATCACCTTCAGTTTGTGTTTTCTGACCTGATGAGTACGCTTATGATTGGATTTTTGTCCACTTATTGAGCTCCTTCTGCACTTGTGATTGTGTTATAATCTTCTCTTTCACTCCCTTTAACCTAGGATGATTCTTGCCACTGTTTAAGAATCATATCCAGTCTTGATATTCAACATCAAATACATTTGTAAATTGTTTTGGTACCATAAAAACTTCAAATATATTAGAACATGTTGGCATTACCAATGCAGTTATTTGACACCAAAAAGCATTGATTATAATTTCTAAAATAAAACTTCCTCACATTTTGATAAATACAGTGAATGTGCAATTACAACAGTATTCTCATTCATTATACAATCGGTGGAGTTGGTATGATAGTCCCATAGGCTTAAGCACTGAGCCTCGTATTGAAAAAAATTGAAAAATTGTTGTCATATTGCCCACACTTAAAAAAAATAGTACTATTGTTTGTTTGTACTTGTATTTTCATTCAAATAATTCCAAAAATACACATAGGCCTAATATACATCCAGCATAGATAAACAAAACTAATTCCATTGGTGGTTTAATCACATTCGAAGGCACCTGTCAGCTTCTGTGGCTGTGACAGTGTGACAAACCTAGGCCACTGACAACAAATGATTGTTACATGCGTGTGTGTCACCGCAGGAACAGCGGTTAAATATTAATCGAATGAAATGATATGAACTAAAATTCTTTCATGTTTAATCAAAGTCTACCTGCTACCAACGCATTAGTTGAGTTTTAAAACGATTTAACTGGCACCTTGAATAATCCATTTCCATCGATTGATGTGATCATTGCTGACACACAGTGACAGACAGTTCAGTCGGAGAAAAACAACATCCATTTAGGCTATTTTTCATCGATTTTCACAATTTTTTTTCGCGTAGAATGTCGGAAAAGTGTATAATAAACACAAGAGTGACCGAGGGGGATCACAGAGTTGCATATTGCCTGAGGGCGTAGTGATCTCAGAGAGTGCGAGTGAGCGCACAAGCTGAGATCTCGTAGCCCAAGGGCTATATGCATGTTTCCTTTTACTGGTGTATATTGATTACCAATATTTTTCTTTCAGCTCACACATTTTCAGATGTATGCAAATGTAAGGATCCCTGCTACAAATTGGCATATGATGCAACTATATCATATGGATCTCTGTCAAATGCATTATTTAAAAAAGAAAGAGATTTATTTGAAACTTTTAACCTGTCCCTTTCATCCAGTAAACAAGAGAACAATCATATTAAACTGATGAATGACAAAGTGATGTTTGAATCATATGCCTTTAGGTTTGAAACTATTATGACACACATTGGTACATTTATAAAGTCAGCGATACCCATGAATGGTCAGGATGAGAAATGGATCCCTAATCTAGTAAAGAATGCTACCTATAAACTATTTCAAATATGTAAGCAAGACATAAGGAGGATGATTCGTAAAAGGTGCCAAATTAAAAACAAATCATTGGAACTTGGAAAAAGACCTGAAGTACTTGAGACTGTCCTTGAGCACATTCACATAGATATAGTTCACCATCAAGATTTTGTCGATACCAAATCTGATACAGTACAAGATGATATCATTTCACCATATTTGCAGGTTATGCATGATAGACTTGGCACTGCCATTAAGTTTCTCATAGAGATCAATGAAATCATTAATACCAACAACGATAATGATGATCTCTACGTTCAATTTCTCATAGATGAAATTGGTTCTAAACTACCATCTATGAAGTCTCTCATTCATGAAATTATTCCCAGAATAATGAATCAGACCACAGACGTTGAGAAGCAATCCCTGATATCAGAGACCTTACAATCACTTGTGGGGATGATGAGTGATGTACGAGATGTTTACGACCACATTCTAGAAGATAATGAAGAATGTGAAAGACTTGTGAAAGGGTTCACTTCTTTGGAAAGGTTGTTATCAAACAAATTAGAGCAGTTTGATGCCATGATTGACGCTATTAAGACAAATGAATTTCTGAAAGTTCCTATAGCAGTGCATAAGTTTCTTCAAGGCAGCAAAGGAGAAGAAATGTATTTTTCCTGTCAAAAGCATAGCGTCAATTTCAAGTCTGTTCAAGAGTTGTATTTCAGAAAAGTTGAAACAGAAGGCACAGGACCTTTTTTAGCTCTGCTCGGAATGATTAGGTCAGAAATTATAGACGTTTATGACAAATTTCTCCAGAGTGAAGGCCTTCGAATGCAATATGTGGGGCCTGGAAACTGGAACAGAAAGTATACAGCAGTCCAGGAACTAACCATTTTCAAAAATATTAATCTGGAATTCTTGCCACAGGAAGTTAAGGTTTCAATGGACATGGAGTCTCATTTAAACATTAAAGATTTTGTTTCGTTTTACGCTGTGGATGGTCTTGAAAGAGTTACCAGTGCAGTAAATAAGTATATAAACACAATGGAGAACACAATACATGCATTTAAATCCAATCTCCACGATGATTTCCGTTGGATTGTGCATAGCTTGGGAGAATGCAGTGACATCATGGAGCAATATGAACAAAATTACATTTTTGACAATTTTGTTGCGTAAGTAGTTTCAAGCAAATCATAAGGCAGCCACATAAGTAAATCCTACATTTAACGTAAGCACTATATTTGGCCTATTTATAATCATGATTGGATGATAGATACACGTTTTAGTCAGTCTACTAGTTACTACAATAATGCATTCTTCTGCAAAAGTGAGGTTTAAAAGTCTTCCTGTTCTATTTCATCATGTAATTAGTAGAAACAGTCGATGTCAGAGACCTGACTTCAACCTACCTGCCAGATTAGGTCTGAGTAATCCTCCAGACAGAGTAGGGAGAAAGGCTCTGTTAAATATACATTTAAGACGTTTTGTTTGATACAATACGCTGTTCTAGAAAATAGTATGTTATATCAAAATTCAATGGTTCTTTATTCTTATCACCAGTTGATGCTTACACAGTGTACCAGCAGCCCCCCAACATTTGTTGTTAGTTATTGAAGCTGTGCTTAAAGTGGTCTTGCCACTGTAGACAAAATGGTGTTGATGCAAAGACGATGTAATTGCCAGCGAAGCACATCAAAGAAAAGGGTTATCGGTGGTGGCATCGTCTTGGCATCAACAAGGAAATAACGATAAGCAACTGTAAAACTCATTTTCAAGCTTTTACATACAATTTTATTGACTAGGCATTGCTTACACATCGCTTTGGTCATTACCTCCATTGAAATGTACCAATGCAAAATCACATTGACTGCAAATATCAAACATGTTTCATGTTCATCGCTTACCAATTCATTTTTTACAATGCTATAAATTTCCCCAAAATCTTATCCACTACCTCATCGCTAGAGGAAGGCCAATGATTTTGTGAACAGTAACCGGATCGCTTAAAGGTAAACAACAGTGTGCAAAAATGAATAAATCATGGATTTATTAACTTTGGATTGAGAACTGGTGCAGTGCTGACAACGCTGGTATTTACATTTTAGTTGGTTATAGAACAAGGACCAATTCAATTCAAGTCAATTATTCTTTATTTGCATGACTATTGAATACCAAAACGGAGGCCCGGATCCCTGGGTGGTTGGTGGTTGTTGAAATTTCTTAATAAAATAGTACTTTAAAGATGGAGATATGATATTTTCTCTTCTATTTATTATGTTGCAGAAATAATATCCTCTCTACAAGTATATATTTTGCTGAGCTGAAGCGGGAAATTGTTAATCAGGGACAAGCATACAGTGAGGGAGAGTTCTTTAGTAAGTTCATTCATACTTATAAACTGTGGATATGTGTTTGGGGAAAGGTGCCTCAATTATTACTGCAGACTATTCTGCAATAGTGGATTTTCATTTTCCACTGCCTATATCTATTACAGTGTATATTCTTGAAAGATGGAGGCCTTCTTCATGGAAAGATGTTCATATAGAACACATGATATTTGTTACATTTTTGTTCAAACTAAGTGTATGAAACTCTTCCTACATTAGTTGCCAATTCTGTGCTACTATCCCATGAAGACAATCTGAACAGGCAACCTTTCACCCTTGTCCTCAAATGTGATGAGTTTTAGGAAAATCAGCCATAAGTCACTAAATGGATATTTGTCAAAGTGATTTGTTGAATCATTCTCACTTTTGGGTTGCTTAGCGCAGTTGGTAGCAGGATCACATGTATGACAACAGTCTAATAAACAGGTCATCCCATGGAGCATCTTTGCTACTTTCCTAGTAAATGTCCACACACAAATAATGCTGACCATTTTTCAAAAATGAAACGATGACACTTAAAATAATAAAGGAATTTTCATTGGATGTCCTAAGGTATCATTGGAATAGTTTGTCTCAATAGTCTCATCTTTCAATAGAAGATGATATGTGATGTGGGTTTTGAGATACTATTATATTTGAAAAGATGAGATTAAGCTGATTCGAATGATAGTAAACGGTAGGACATTTAAGATGCATTTATATATTTTAAGTGTTATATTTTTATTATTGAAAACAAAGTTTGCAGTATATTGGGGTGAGCAATTACTAGTATAGTAGCTAGATATATTCATTACAACAACCCTAGAAATACATGAATATATTTGTTACACTGACCTGAAATTTGGGACATGTATTCAGGCTACAAGAGGCTTTAAGCATCCCAAAGATTAGATCATTCCCACAACAATATCCTGTGAATAAATCACTTTGAAAAATAACAATTTTGCGACTTGTGACTAATTTTCCTAAAACACATCACATATATCACAATCAATTGTTGTGACTTGTGACTCATTCCCTTTGACACATTTCATACTAATCCACACTTGAAGACCACATTCTGACCTACAGTGGGTCCAGTTGATAATACTCATTGGTAGTGCCCCAATTCAAATTCAAACGCTTTTATGAACACACTAGCAAAGTACCCATCCTCCGGAAGGTCACCCACTCTTCCCCATCTCACTCTTTCCCTCCCCTCTTCTTTACTCTCCCAGTCCTCTGCATGTAGTTAGGTCACCCTGGAAATGAGGTAGTAGGTTGTTGGAAATTACATAGTATCCAACAGGAGCTTTCCCCGGCTATAAATAGTGTGTGGAGATCCCAATTTAATAAAAGGCTTCAATATTACATTTTCACCCAAGATACCTTCACAAACCACACATAATGTCATCCAAACAGGGTTGACAGGCCTGTACGGACAAGTACGGACCAGATTCCCTGAACATGAGTGACAAAAGCACTTCTAGTGCTTCATATATTGGATTACAATAGCAAATTATTGATTAATTCAGGCCTATGAATAATAATATGACTACAATTTATATATTTTGTTGTAATAGCAAAGAGCACAGCTTTAACTTACTTGATTGCATTCAATGTTTGACCATCTATTACTGAGAAGAGTCTCACTAGCCCTAGTCCAGGAATTCAGTCTAGATGTGGTTCCCAAATGCCTTTGGAACATGGACACTTGGTAAAGTAACCTTGCCTCTAATTCTGTGTTACAGGTGAGATCGGTGGCTATATGGGACTGTTTCTGGGAGGATCACTCATCACCATATTTGAGATGATGGATTTCTTCTGCCTCAAGTCTTGTAAGAAGTGGAGGGAATGATCTAAGTGCATTATCATACATATATAGCTCTCCAAACAATGTATCTAGAGTGAGTTATGCATAGTGTTCTATATGCAGTTGCTTTGAATATTGCACTTGTTGCTACGCAACTTGTGCAATATTCAAGCTTCTTCAACCAACTTGTTAGTTAAAGGGTCAGCCAATAGGTTCATTGTCCCATGTTGAGAAATCCTGGGTCAACTACTTTTCAGACAGACTATACCATGTTCGTGAATCATTAAAGACAATGTCTTGTATGTTTGTGGTTTATAGGTCCCTATTATATTTATTAACATATTATTACATCATGTATAACCAATATATATACTCATGATAATTGTTTCTAACGTCTTTGGAAAGACTATCTTACATGTGTAGTGTGTTGCCTCGATCTAACACCATTTTCCCTATACTACACTGGTCCTTATAATAACCATACGAATGTTTACATGGTTTCCACTAGGTGGACCTGTATGTAACAACACTTATTATCCTTTATATTTACTGTGTGTCATTCTCATATACCACTGTATGACTGTGTTCAAACACCTCTTTGTATGACTTAAAGATTTACAGTATACATCATCCTAAGCTTCAATAAAATCAGAGTAATAATATTAAGGCTTTTGTATTATGTTATACCGCTTTCCTCACTCTAAACCATACTGGGTCATTACACATGTAACAAAAGTGTCTGATAACAAAGCAAAGCACCAACACACTGGGCCTATCTGCTTACTTAGATAATTATACCTCACTGTATTTCTAATGGATATTAGTTCTTAATAACTAACACTGTGTCTGTGTCAATTGGTTAATATAATTAATCTCTAATTCCCCTTAATTACCTTCTGCCACCATCTTCTACAATGTCTTCTATATTCTCATTGTGTGTTAGTTTGCAGAATACAAGCCCTGCAATACACTGTTTCATTCATCATTCTCCATTACTCAACGGTTTTCTGCTAGGGCATGAGGCTTTACATATGTTTTCAACAAATGGTTTTATTCTTGCTTGCTTTGCTATCACTGTCCAGGCTTGACCTGCAGTGCTATTGTTTGCTTTGATAGTATATCTCGGTCTGTAAATCAATTATTTCTGATGTATTTCGGGCGGGCGAACACGATAAAACTATTGAAAAATGTCTGCCATAATTTCTTTACATTCAAATAAGAAGAAGACGATTTTAGGGTCTAATGACGACCATACGGTGGATTTGCTCACCTATGGCAAACAATTACTTTCATTGATTCTTTTCTGAAATAAGAACATCACTGGCTCAAGCAGGCCTGCTTTTCTGTCTCAAATGGAATGTTTTTAAACAAAAGTCGCAAGGCGAACAATTCATATACATGTACATCCCTGCGGATAAGCATTACAGTATTACATTACATTACAGTGCAATCAAACCACCCCTAGTAGTGTGGGGCTGTACTAGGCCACCCCAGGCCATACGTAGAGCATACACTGTCTAGCTCGCATCCAAAAGTGACCGTGGACATTATGATATGAGCACTGTACTCAGGCGGAGCTAGATGGAATGCCCTACCGAAAAAAATAAAGGAAGAACCAGACATTACCAGATTTAAAACAAAAGCCCTTGCACACCTCAAAGTATCCCCTTTGTAACCCCCACCCTGCACTATCCCCACCATCTTCCCAATCCGCCTCTAAGCCTCACCCTGATAATGTTACACTCTTTTCCTACCTACCTACCCCTCTCCCTCTTTGCACACTTGTCTTACCACCTGTGATATCACAATCGCTTAACCATTGACCCAGTAGTACAACTGGGTGAACTAGACTAGACGTGACTAATCTAATCATAATTATTGTATTGTATCACACTATTCAACTTATTATCACTGTGTATTACCATGTGTTGTATCATCCCTTGAATGTATTAGATAGTTGCGTTAGTTAAACTTTTCTAAACCTGTTAAAATGTAGACTGCAGCAGCAGGTAGAAGGCCACAATTTACTAGTGTTACCTGTTCTCAACTGTTTTACTGTGATTCATGTCTTGAGATGCTGGATGAATAAAATCTTTAAAAAAAAAAGTACCCAACTGTACTTATGTTACTTTATATTTTTTTTATCTCATCATCAATAATCTAGTAAGTCCTATAAATGTGTATGGGTCTAGAAATACTGAAATCGTGCAACTAAAACATACTCGCTACTAGAAATCAGCTAGAAACCCTTGAACGTTTTCTAAACCCCAGGTCAGGTTTGAAAGTTAGTGGTTATGATTGACGCATGCGCAATGATTGTATAGCCTGGCCTGATGCATAGGAGGTTCTTTGGAGAACTGCTTTGAGTTAAAGAACCCTTCAAGTTCAAAAAGAACCCTAAAATTGACCAAGAAACCCTATGGTTCTTGACAAAACCCCTGATGGTCCTGAAGAACCTTTTTAGATGATGAAGAACCCATAGGTTCTTTGGAGAATCACAAGAACCCAAAAGAACCCTTTTTTCTTAGAGTGTAGGCTGAAAGATAATATCACAGATAAATATGTGATAATATTAACAATCAAATACAAAATTGTTAATATGGTCGTAGTCTTGCGAGATCTGTATGGATCTGGATGATTCAACAACATGATGCTGACCAGTGTGCGTATTTTTCCATGTACACATATTGTGACATTTTCAACTGTTTCTTGATATTTCGTCATGGGTTTGATAGACCTAAAAATCCACATGATTAAAATAATTCCATGTTTACTAATAAGTCCGGACGGCCGTAGCATTTTGTGACATGCTTAAAATATTGGCACTTCTCTCCCGCCTTCAAGCCGCTATCAGGCTTAGGAAATGCAAGTAGGATATTTTTAAATGATAATAAAATACATTGATGTGAGGGCCATTAATAACGATGTATTTCATGAAATATATCATTGAGCAGAGACTTATTATTGAGCAGAAATCACCTAAAGACCACCGTTGCGTATCATGACATAAAATCGGCGGACATTAGGTTTGGCTTATTTCGAAGCAAATTTCGAATATTAAAACACAGACATTTTGTGAATAATTTTTTTTAAAAATGTCAATTTTGCGACATGAGACTCATTTCCCTGGAACACATCATAATAATACATTTCTTCATTCTATCACCAGAAAATAATTCCAACAAAAGTTCTATGAATAGTCATTGTATCTCGTATGAGGGGTTCTGACAACTAACAAAACCATGTTTTTATCTCATAATATGGTGTTAACAGTAATTTCTACACATCTTAATGTTCTACTTTCTACTTATTTCTTCTTATTTCTTCTTATTCCAGACTCATTATTCCAGAACTATTAATCAAGATGTGTGTATAGTAGGCTATGTCATAAGTAGCCCGAAGTGTTAGTATGCACAATTTTTGGTATTTTGCAGCAAGTAATGAAATGTTATTGACTGTACTACATTATATGTCATGACCCACCCACTATTGTGGGAGGAAGGGAGGTACATATGGCTCAGATTTTCAGAAAATGTACGATTGGCAGCTGTAGACATTTAATAAATTCTGCTAAATTAGGCTGCAATTTGGTCAATTCTCTCTGAGGATAGATATTACATTGAGAGGGACCATTGTTCCTCAGTATTACCTCAGTATTGTTCCTCAGTATTTTAGTAAACAGAAATGTATATATATATATGTTTATTGAATTGATTGAAATGTTTATGCTAATATATATAGGA
The DNA here is from genome assembly GCA_942159475.1 of Sthenelais limicola. NCBI lineage: Eukaryota > Metazoa > Annelida > Polychaeta > Phyllodocida > Sigalionidae > Sthenelais > Sthenelais limicola. The sequence goes on from OW804099.1 coordinate 108,685,165, forward strand.
TTTTTATTCTGAACAGACAATACATTACAATCAGAAAAGAACATACCATCTGCAAGTCAAGTGACATGCAGGTCTTCCAGGCAAATCTTGCTTGTTGAACATATATTATATTTAGTAAGTATTTGAAAATAAGTGTTTGGTGGTCAGTCATGATGTATGAGACTGTTTGAGGTCCGTGTTTAGTTAGAGTGTCAATCATTTTGTAACAACGGATAATATTATAGGTTATAGTCGCGTAGTTGTCTAGTCCAGTGAGAAAATTTCCATAACAAATCATGGAGTAAATACAATAATATCATAAGGCTTGATTTCTCTTGTACATTAGCTCCTGTACTGGAGGCTAAATACATCGAGAATGTTAAGAACATTTGAGTTATCGCGCCGTGGTGTTCATAGTGGTGGAGAACCACTACAATAACATATATTTACAGTCAACTAAATAAAACAGTAAAGATTTCAACCCCCCTTCCCTGGTGTTATCGTTATCGATCATGCTGTAGAAAGGATTTACATTCCTTGATTAATTAATAATGGACACCGTCACATTCAGGATCTTACGGATCTGACCCTTGTGACTAAAGATTAATAGGCTGGCATATACCACTATTTACACAAAAACACTTCAATTTAAGATAAGATAAAGATAAGAAGTTTTTTATTTGTCATGATCAAGGGTACAGGAGTGAGTACAATTGAATAAGGCGATAAAATAGACAAATGGGTCGACATACCTCTATGGTACCGTATGGTACCATTTCTTCCAGTAGTTACCAGAAATTTTGAAAAAACTAGTAGGACAAACTAAGAACTAAAGCTAATTAAATGACTTAGAAGTACAATGACTAAAAGATTAAATAACAGATCTTATAAATTGATCTGGTTAACAGAGACAGCTTGATAAGTTGGGCAATACAGCACAACTTTTACAATATGTGTGTGACTTTTAAATCATGGCACATCTATATTAGGCAGTACAGCGCAAGTTTACAATGTAAAAGACAGTTACATTAGGCAAGAACCGACGACCTACAGTCAGGTGTATAAGATTAATAAAGATAAATAAATTCTGCTAAATTAGGCTGCAATTTGAAGTGAACCAAGGTGGGACATATGAGCCAACAGATAAAAGGTATAATTACAACCAGAAAATATAATTATTCGGAGTACTGTATGACCTGGTGATGATCGTTTCCAAGAAATGTTGTATATCATCTTTGAAAAATTAATGATTTAGCCCGTTTATTGCCGATGAAACATGTATTACTTATTCTAGATACACACAATAATACTTCCCTAGAAAGCTGCATCTGTTGGAATAACCTTCATTTAAATAAAGTCCTATCCATATATTACCCAAGGAAATTTGGGGATGCCTGTCAGCCCGTTTTGTGAGAGTTGGACATTCACACTGTATTATTGTATTTTTCAATGACAATCCCAGCTAGACCAAGCGCAACTGACCCCGCCCCCTATAGGGCGGATTTAGACCACCTTTAAACCTCCTTTCGTTGCTCCATTACCCCTGGTATTCTCAGTTAGACAGAACTCACACCCATCGACCTGTTTTTTATGTTTTCCCATCTAAATGGGTACCATTACATTGTCTGTACGGCAAGTCGTGTTCCTCTTCATGCCTTTTTAGGGGACGACTTATGTATAATCTGGTACAGGAAAGTTGCAATTTTAAATATAAAGATTGGTTTAGAATCCCACCCCTGTCGGAGCTCTCACACACACTGCACCTTCACTCACACACTACACTCACTCACCAGCCACTGCCCCTCCCGCTGCCTGCCACTGCCTACCACTGCCTGCCACTAGTGTGTGTGTAGCCTTGCCTCAAGGCTACACACACACTAGGCAGGTAGGCAGTCAGGTATCAAACACTAACACATGGGAGGAGTGAAGGATGGGTGGTTGGTGGGCATGCAGTGTCATTCAAGGTGAGAAAAATGACAACTATAAGAACAAAAACAGACAATAAAATAAGTAGAGCAAGCAAAAGTACTAGCGGGTGGAATTTCTGGACATGTACAAGAATGAAATGTTTCACTATTACATGATGTAGGAAGGTCCCTAGTTTATAGTAGGGTCTGACTGGGCAGTGTAGTTGGCACAAGTCTACACAACTCTAACTTTATCCGTTATTTGTATTTTTCCATGTTCAAACTATATAATAAAGCTTGTTCTAACAATAATCTTCATACCACTTCGACTCTTCAATTTTCTTTATTTCATGAATATTATTAACAGATCAGTGTGAACATAATGTAGCACATTTCCGTCTCCAGAGGAAACGTTTCTCGAATATAGTTACTTGTGTCAGATTTCAAGTGATAGTAACTGGGTTGTACTATGACTAAATCTTTTTCATATCAACATTAAACAAAAGACTTTAACTTGAATTAATGAAATAATAAAGGGATGAATAACAAGTGGATCTTTGTATGTTGGTTTAACAAATCCACTCTCCCATTTTTAATCCATTCCTGGGAAAGTTGAATCCTCCTCCTAATCTCTTTACAGAATCCCTTTCTTGAATCCCTTAGACCCTTTTAAATCCCTAATCCTGACCCCTATCCTTGTTTCTGAAAAAAGTATTTCCTGTCCTGGATACCAGCAGAACCATCATAATATTCTGTTAAAATAACAATACTTGTACTAAATTCATGCATATATATTCTCTCTCTTCCTGATGGGCTTATGGGGACTTATAAATGTTGCCATTAACTTTTGTGATGAGTTCCGGGAAGATGAGCCATGAGTTGTAAAACATGATATTTTTCAAAGTGCTTTTTTACAGGATATCTTTATTGAAATGTTCTGATTTTTACAGGGTTCAGCACTTAAGTGCAGACATCTGTACATCTAGATACCTAAATTTGTTGGCGTATGAATACAAAAGTAATAACAAAATCTATTAAAGATTAATAGTAGTCGAAAGACATCAAAACCATGAGTCAGCTGATTGTTGTGATCTTTAAGTTTTATTCAAACTTTATACAATGGTTGTATGATCCCTACGTTTCGGATCTATTAAAGATTGTCAAGTACAGAAGCCAAAAATTTTCTCAGTCAGTAATCCTACTCACTGGCACAACTAAACACAAAAGAAATGCTGACCAAACGAGGTCTGCTATCCACGCATGCATTGGCGTAGAGCAACTGGTGAGCAGTGGGTGTGGAGAATGGTTGACCATCTGTGTTGCCATATGGTCCATAATCCCTGCCCGTGCTTGTGCTGAATGAAAGGTGATTTACGCGGCTAACTGCTGTACCTAAAAGAAGTTGTTAATAGTCAAATGTTATGTGTTTCTGGTAAATATGTCACAAGTCACAAAAAATAGATTTTGAGACGATGAGATCAAGCCGATTCCAATGGTAGTAAACAGTATAATAATCTAATAAGTATTTCTATGTTTTAAGTTCGATATCACTATTTTTTATTTTTTGGGTGTACAGTTACTTGTGGAGTAACTTAATATATTTTATTGTGGAGTAACATATTATAATACATATTTTTTTTTAAAATATTTGTATTGGCCTTATTCGCATTATTAGTATACATGCAGGTCTTCAAGATGTTGTTCATTTAGTAATTATGTAAGTAAAATCACTAAAGCCCCTAAGAATCACAATGGTTCTAAAAATTAATATACCTATTAGTTAGAACCAAGGGAAGCATGTATAGTTAAGGTTCAATCCATAATTAACATATATGATTTGTTATAGGACAATAATTCACAAGTCTGGAAAAAATGGATGTCAAGATACCATCATATTTGAAAAGACAAGGGCATTGTAATGAATGAAAACATCTAATACATTCTTTTCAGTTTGATATTATTATCTTTTTAAAAAGTTTGTAATATTTTGGGTGGACAATTACTAATAAATTAACTAAATAATACTCATTAGGCTAATCTAAGAAACACAAGGATATCTTTTCATACAATGACTTGAAATTTAGTACATGAATTTATACAACCAGAAGAATAGACACACCAAAAGTAAAAATATTCCAACGAAGTGATCTTGTGAATAAATCAGTTTGAAAAAAATCAACTGTGGGAGTTATTTTCAGCAAAAGCAATGCATATCTTGGCGGTAGCATACACCTGACCCACCTGAGACACTAGTGATCCTCTCATTGGGTCCGTTGTTCATTAGGACTTCCGGCAGGGCTGTACCATCCACCCTGCCATGTACACTGGCCCAGGTTGTGCCTCCATACTGGAACTGGATTCTGTAATGGGAAAAAGCTCCTAATTATTTGAGATATCAATTTAATATGGATATAAATTGTGTGGACTGCACATCAATTCAGCAGAGTATGTGACGTCATTGAAGGTACATATTGGGCCGTACTGACCACAACCGACAGTGAATGCTAGGCAGTGTTACAGGACGGATCGGAGGAAAACTTTAGGCTAGGACAGAACTTTTTTTTCCGTTTGGCAATATATGGTCCATTCCTATTAAATGGGCCCAGGCCCTTTTCCCCTACCTTTGGCCCTTCTATGCCTCATATCTCACTGTAATATTCATTTGTAGTGAACCACAGATTCACGGCACGATGATGTATGTCGCCCTCTGACCGAAGCGGCCGGAAATGGTGGTTGTCTGCGGCTTCTGTAGAAGTGCCCCCGCTGTCGTAGCCTGGTTGGTATTTGGTGATGGATGGCAGCGTTGATGTATTCCGGGTGGCGGACCCACTACACATTGATATTAAAACAAATCCTACTGACAGATTCCTCTTGGCGTGAGAAATCCTCTGATATATACATTGTTATAGGGCTGATGTATATTTCATTGGCTATAACCATTTAAAATCAATATGTTCATAGAAAAATGTCAATGATTAAATTTTGGAAGCTGGAGATTCAGAAATCTATATCAATTTGCGTTTTTTATATCTGATTAATTTTAATTAATCACCAGGTTCGAAATGTTATGCATTTTAGTTACCCAACTTACATTTATTTTAAATTATGGCACAAACAATATTTAGAAGGTTTTTTTTGCTATTACATTCCACATTTTGCTCACTTTCATGCAATGAACTTGTTGTATTTCACAAGAATAAAACTCATTTGATATATATTTATTTCTGTTCAAGGTTTGCCTATATCTAACTCTAACTGCTCTGAAGAATTGGTCCAAGAAGGCTGGGATGACGAAAAACAGTGGTTTAGACAGTTTGAGATGAGGATCCGCTACATATTTACATCTCATCGGGGCCCCACTGAAGGAAAGGGGGAAATAAATCAAGCTGGAGACTTGAAGAGTTCATGTGCCCTGGAGTATATACTTCCTCAATTGGATCATTGCATTTCTGTCCAGAAACAAGTCGCCACTTGTCGCTCTCTTCATATACTTAATTGTTGTTATTTCCTTGGCCTGGGCGGAAATAAAGTAGGCCCTCACAAACTATGCTGCACTCTACTCTCATCATTGTCTCTTCGAATTGACACAATGTCTCCTCATTTACTGGCCTGAATAGTTTATAATTCCCACTGTAGTGTCTGCCATTTAGGCGTGATCGTATTCATAGCAATAATGACACTCAGTAGTGAATTGTGGTTCTTGCTAATTAGTACCGCAATAACTAACAAACATATCACTAACTCAGGTTCTTGGTCCTTGCCAGCTTTCCTTCTACTATTCCAACAGCATTCCAACAACATTCCAACACCTCAGGAGGTCAGTACTGCAAACTGAACCTGTCCTAACAAGCCTCAGAGGGACTAGTGTCTAAAACACATACACCACACACAGGGTGTCACATCACAATATACATGTTACACAGAGAATACAGAGTACACATAACATAAGACAATACAGTAGTAATCACACATACAAGACTGCAGTGCATAAGAGTGACCTCTAGTGGTCTATATATACAGCACTGTCCTGGAAACCCTAGTGAAATATACAGTCACTACACCTGGTGCCTTTATAGGGAAGGAGTTGTAGGGAAAGAGTACCAAGGCCAGCCAGCATGACTAACCCCAGACACCACACCAGATATTTTAGTATTATATATATATTAATCATCATTGATAATTTAAATTTTAAGTCTCTGTCTCTTTCACTAATACCATAGTGGCTATGACACCATTATTCCCCAGTCTATTTGGGTCCAGAGGGTCCCATGGCTGGAGGCCCTTGGGACCCACTGGACCATAGTACTCCCTTGGCCCAAACACACTGGGAAATCATACTTAAGTGACAATAAAGGTTTAACACTGACTGTAGCATCACTACAATATGTACTCACCCAACGATATTGCGGCCACTTCCAGGTGTCCAGACTCTGACACCAGACACAGGGCCTGCCTTGCTGTACCATGAGACATCACTGAGACAAGAGGTTGGCCAATCCATGCGGCCATAGGGACCATACTCACACTCCTTGTAAACTGCAGTAGAAAGGATTATATCATATGTATGTCATACCAACATATAATGACAAAATTACCATGGTTACTATGGAAACATGTGAAATAATTAACATAAGAGAACATAAGAGAACTGATACTTTAAAACAATGTGATAGAAATTATACTCAGATATTCCCAGTACTCATAATTGTTCAGCCTACTTTAAGAGAATTTTATAAATGTGTAGAGCAGCCAATTGTACTTTTTCTGAAAGTTTGACCCAATGTATGCAAATCCCCTGTTGTACATTTTCTAACAACCTGACTGGAATAACAAACTACCTGTGATCTGTTTGTAGTTCATGACATCCTGGTCCACCAGGTGGCTGAGAGCTCTACATCTTGCCCTGGTGAGAGACTGAGGAGCTAGACTGTAGCCAGAGTCAGTCAGGATGAACTCACAGCCAGACAGGACCAGGCTAGAGTTGGCGATCACCGCATGGTCCTCTGTAGACTTAGTGTAGTAGAAGGAACGCTGGGTGGCGCTACTGCTGGTGACAAACAGGAGGCATAGCGCCATGACAACAGTCCATATGGTGTGGTTGATCCTGGAAAGGTCATATATGGGTCAGATCTTCAGAAAATGTACAATTTGCAACTCCACACATTACTAAATGCTGCTTAAATTGGGCTAAAAAATGAGCAATAGTATTTGAGTATATTTGGCATTAGATTGATTCTAGCAATTTGTTTGGTTCCGGTGAATTGTATTTTGAAGCTGATATATGTCTTAAATTTGGCTTATTTGAGAGAATTGGTGAAAATGAATTGGGCATTTTTTGGTGACTTCACCCATATGTTTTAGAGAAGCATCCACATTTACATCTGTTTTTGTATCTTTTTTTTGTATTTAAATAATTTTACAGTGCCAAGCGTTATGTGATACATACTACTTTCAGGCAAAGGTAAGGAAAAGGATATTAGTAATGATTTAAAAATGAACAAAAATGAACAAAAAGGTACACTACTAATAACATCTCAGTTAGGTTAAACATTAAGTCACAATTAGGAAAGTTAAAACAGATAATTATAAGAAGTACAGAATAAAGAGCATCATCAGACTACATCACAGATTGACCATTCATGGATCTATGTACATGATTGTCTTGACATTCCATGGAAAAATAGAAATTTATCAGTATGATGGCTTCAATATTCCATGATTCACCCAATTGGGTGGTCATGCCACTAGGAGGGCATGGTTAGCATTGCAGTCAATAATTTATTTATATGGTTTTGTTATGTTAAATTATATGTCACATAAGCTAATTATTTTGTAGAATTGTGGGTTCAAAATGTCTTTACTTTTTGATAGCTTCAGTGCACCCTGCGTAGTTAAAGGTCAAGGCTGCCCCCCATCTATTTCATTATCATAGATAACAGATGAACTTATCTTAGATAACAGATGACCAGGAAAGTGGTCAGTAATTAGAAGTTCAGGATAGCTGCCGAATTTTCCTTATTAGATAACTTTCACTGGATTATGCCCAAGTAGGTCGAAAGCTCGTGTGATTATTATAAACAACAACTGAACAACAACTTCATTTCTCAGCAAATACATAATGATTCATTATGTATGTCTTGCTGCTCCTGGTTGGACTCACTGCTATGTGGGTCAGATTTTCTGAAAATATACAATTGGCGGCTCTACACATTTAGTAGATTTTGCTAAATTACGCTGAAAAATGAGTGCTAGGTATATCTGGGTATATTTGGTATAGTGTTGATTCAAAGTTCCTGTTTTGCTATGTTAAACTATGTTTTGACGCTCATTTTTGTCTTAAATTTTGGTTATTTGAGAGGATTGGTAAAGGCGAATTGTACATTTTCTAAACATCTACCCCATGTACTTAACAGTGACCAGTGGTCAACTGAGGGATCCAAATATTGACGGATCAGTTTTGGATCAATTATACCTCAAAATATAAAACCTGAAGCACATATATATATGACCAATTTGGCCCATGATTGCCCAATTTGGGTCTCCCAATGAATCCTAAGATTTCATTTCAAACCATGGTTTATGTTATTTCAAAAACATAAACCAGAAGTTTAAATCCTAAGATTCATCAGGAGACTCAAATCCTTGGGCAATCAGAGGCCAAATCCGGGATGTATGCATCAGGTTTAAGTAGTGACGAATAAATTGATCAATCCTCTTGTTTGCTTTGAACTTAAAGACAACAACTTGTTATTTCTTGCCGAGCTGGGAAAGTAAATAAAAACTGAAGACTGGCCCGGTTTTTCAATATCACCATATCAGTTATATCATGTAAAAATATGGGTCAGATCTTCATTCAATTCAATGACTCATTCAATGAATTTTAATGAATTAGACTCAAATTCTAGGTAAATTGGACTCAATGCTGTACATTTGAGTATATTTGACATAACATTGAGTCCAGCATTCTGTTTGATTAGCTTAACCTGCATTTTGAGAGTGATTGTTGTGTTAAAGGGTCAGTTAATCAACTTAATGGGTTCATGGTCACTTTTAGGACAACAAACTTCATGGAGCCACAAATACATCCAAGTCTCAATTTGTTTATCTCCATTTATGTCTAACTCTAACTCAATTTTGTCTGTGTGATGTCACAGAGGTGCGCCAGAAATGAACATAATAGCCCTACTTCCCCCCCCCCCCACCAATCTCCCAGCAATTGAAACAGTTCTGTTCAGACAACTATATTCCTAAAACACAGTTTGTTTGTTAGCTTTTGTTTTGGTCTCACACCTGCTAGTAAAACTCCTTTCGCCCACACAACCCTCCTTCTTTCTAGCAGCAATTATGAGAGTTGTTTGTTATGTTCATTGCATGTACATTTCAAGATTGGCGCACCTTTATGACTTAGGCAAACAGTGGTGCCATGAATGAAGTGTTAAACTGTGGAACTACTTTTTCACTGCTTTAAATGGGTAAAACTCACTAGATAATAACTTGAATTAAGTGAAACCGGGGTGGTTACATTTCAATAATAGCAATGAAATGGATTTGCTCATAATATTTTCGGATGATTTCACCCATATTATTAGATATGTAGGGGTCTGGCCTATATCACCTCTGCATAAAATATCTTTTAAATCAAAATTAAATCAGCTTGCTGCAGCCAGTGCAAGGTGGCCAGTGGGACCCTGCTATAAGCACATGATGTTTACATGAGACACTGGCTAAATATTCCATGACTTTCCATATCCTTAGCTCTTACACCAACATAAAACTCCTGTAAAATCAAGATATGGTCACAGAGTAGTTCTGGATGGGGCGTGAGATCAATCTATGTAAACATTACATGCCTCACAGGGAGTGTGGCAGATAAAGTCACAAACAATAGTGATCAATATGGCTGTCGCTGGTAAAGGTATTATATAAGTCTGCATGTCAATCATGCAACCCAGGAGCTTTGGTATTAGTATAAGTAAATACTTTCATTGGAAATAACTGATGAATGTTGACCAGCAGATTATGGTACTTATAGAGGTAATGCAGCAAACGATTGGTATCAAACACCATTGCCCATTAGGGGTCTCCGGTCCGGTTTTGTCCCTAAATTGGCCTTGTAAGGGACAATCCTACCAGCAGATAGAGTCTGTGGTCGACCTCTAAAGGACTTGTAAGGTTGTGGTTAAGAGGGAATAGCCTAAGGGACTCGTCCTCTATTACATGCCATAAGACTCTTCCCTCCAAACCACAACCTTCTAAGTCCATCCTAAATTAAGGACCGGAACTCATTTCTGATGTGTTAACAGAAAATGAGTCACAAATCGCAAAATTGATATTTCTCAAAGTGATTTATACAGAAGAATCCTCGTTTGGAATGTTGAAAAACCAAACGCTACAATTATGAAATCCACCAATTATATATGAAAGAAACTTATTCAAAGCTGCTCTCTGAGTTAAATTCAGTCAAAAACAAAACATTTATTATTATAATATAGACTTGGGATCTATTAACACAAGGAATTTTGTCGAAGGCAGGCAAATTCTAAAACAGACTATACCAAAAAAATGATCAGATCAAACAATCCATATACAATTAAATATCTTCATCCTGGAACAAGCTTTCTATGGTGGCCCACCAAATCGTTGACCCAAAAATATTTAAGATCAATTCTAGATCTACCTATATTTGGCAAGGCAATGTATTCATCTACAAACTCATACACTCATATACTGATGTATTTATGCTGAAGTGAAAGGATCAAAATTTCAGGTTAACGCTATTATTCTTTTTACTCTATTAAAATAATGTACCAAGTGTAGAGAATCATCAAAAGAGTCACTCTTATTGCATTATTATAATTCTTATATTCCTATTTATTATTATAAACATATAATTTGTATTCTGGCCTTTGGCTCAGAAAACATAGTCAACTGGCTTCCCATATGTGATGTGCTTAAGAAAACGTCACAAGTAGCAAAAAGTGGATTTTGAAACACCATCATATGTGATGTGTTTCAGAAAAATGAGTCATAAGTCGCAAACTTGATATTTTCCAAAGTGTTTTTTTCTCAAGATCACATTATTGGAATATTCTAATTTTTTGAGAGTTTATCACTTATAGTCATCGATGTATCAAATCTTGGGACAATGTATGTGATATATCCTTTCGTTTTAAAGGTCCTCATATGGACTACATTTATTTCCTTTACTGTTTATTAACCCCCAGAAATATTGGAAAAATTTGTTGTCAAAAACGAAAATATGAAACTTAAAATCTAGAAATACTTATTAAATTATTAGATTGTTTACTATCATTGGAATCGGCTTGATCTCATCTTTTCAAATCAAATGGTATCTCAAAATCTATTTTGTGCGACTTATGACTCATTTTCCTGAAACACATCACATATTTGAAACTAGTAGATCAAGCCGATTCTAATGATGGGAAACATTGCAACATAATAGATTTTTTTTCGGAAAGAAATATTTCTGGGTCGACTGTTACTTGTAAAGTGGCTGAACACACTGTATTAGATGATCTTAGATAACCATATTCAATACACTGTCTTCAAATCTATTATTCATGCTACGGAATATATTGCTAGATATATTTTGTGTCGCATTGCTACACAATAATATGTTTATTTTAAAAAATAGGTAATTGCACTAAATAAGGCTCATGAAATGGAAACTGATAGAAATTTAAAATCCTACCCTTCAATTTGGAATGTGTTAATTAAAATTTGTATATTTATAATTTTAGAGCCAAACTTGAAATTTAAATAGTTTTTTAAAAGTTGAAATCACTGATGTAACCAGGACAACCAAGCATACCTACCTATTCTCCATTATTCGTAAAATCATCACTCTGGCCATGTTTTTGGCTATATTCGCCATTTAACTAGTATTCCCATCGTGTTTAAATTAGTTTAATTTCATTTCTTCCTAGAGTCAATTATTTCAGAATTTGATATCTACAGTACATAATGTTATCAATGGAATTTGGACAGCAGCCTTATGAAATAATCTGGGTGGTCTATCATTCTGATTATAGACAAGATATTTGCTCATCCCTAATGTTTCCCAAAACCGTGCTGAAATTAGTGATTTTTTACCATTTCAACCCTTGACTCATCCTTTATTTATTCCTTGTGACAATATTGGAATCACACATGGGATATATCAACAAATGCAGAGATTTGTTTACCACAACTTTCGGAAATACAATTAGTCTTCACTAATTATTCCGGAAATGGAGAAATCAGACTATGGTTGTGATCTATTCTTATTAATGGTGATTAGCAAGAAGAAAGATTTGACTTTCATTTGATTTGGAAATAAGTTCCACTTTTAGAATGTTCTTACCTTTGGAGAGGATAGGGCAATGAGTCAAATGAATATATTTACCATATTCCAAGACATTGCAAACAATAAAAATATCAAACTCAAATATGGAAATATTTGATTGCTCTCCGTATGTTTACCATCCTTAGAATTGGTTTGATTTCAAATTGTAAAATATGATGCTATTTCAAGTCCATTTTTTGCAACATGTCACTCATTTTCCTGTAAACATCGGATAGAGGAATAGTGGTTGACCAAATGGTAAACATACTTTTGGATAACATGCCATTTCTTTCAGCTCTCATTAATGACTAAATGCTTGGCATCAATATCTACTAATTACAAATATTTGGGAGAAATAATCAGTAAACAAGGGAACAAATATAAAACTCACATGATATGTCCAATATTTCAAAACCAATGGACTGTAGAGGTAGAGTAGAGAACAACTGCAGGCGTATACAGTGAATCTCTTTAGCTAAGACCAGACTGCTTCAAACTAACTCACTAACTCACTTGTGCTTCTCCAACTGACTGACCTCCATGCATGCATGAATTGCATGTGCCACTGCACATGTCTGTTACAGTGCATCATGGGATGGATTCTGTGAAATCTGACATACACCAATTTGGCAACATTTAGATAAAAAAATTGCAAGAATGTCTTTAACAATATCAGATCTTGTATAAATGACCTATGTAAACCAGATGCATGATGGGAAAGAAGTTTTGTTTTGTTATTAAAACATGTATAACACATGGATATTGACATAAGAGAAATAATAAATGTTACATGCTAATCATGGAATGTTGTCTATAGATTTTATACTGTACCATTAGTCCCATAATTCCATGCGACACAAGATTCCAAATGGTGGCTATGCATTTCCCCTATTACTGGAGTTTAATTTAGAACATCTCTTTCTTGGAATATTTCATTTTTGGAGCGTTTAGTCCTTTCGGTTGTATTAATACATGTATCAAATTTAAAGACAGCTTATTAAATATATTCTTGCATTTTCTAAGACCATCCTAGCAGTATTACTTAGTTACTTTACTAGTGAATGTCCACCCAGAAATAATGCTAATCTTGTTTTCTACAAATTATATGAATATCAAACGGAAAAGATAGGTGCATGTATTAGCCCATAATCTCATCTTTTCAAATATGATGAAGTTATTTTTGTGCCTTGTGACTAGTTTTCCTGTCACGCAATACATAAGTATGTAGCTGCATTCATTAGTTATTGATGCCCCAATGTTACGCACTGCCCCCACCCAAGCCATTGTCTTATTTCATTTACCAAAATCCAGACAAAAAGAGTTGTAGTATACAACCAAATATTAACTGAATGCTCTAGTGGAGTCGCCCCATAAGCCGCCATCACAGCTTAATTTTTCAGTACTCAAACATGTATGTGAATGTAATACTTGAAGTTTTCTTTGTTATGCAGTTACATTCAAACATGTTGTATTCAATCTTTGTACTATTTTGACTGATAATAACACTGTATTTAATGTCTAAAACTTGATAAATGACTAAACGTGACATTGCTAAAGTATCCAGATTTTCACACTAAAAAGTAACCCAGATAAGAACGATTTTGGTTAATTTTTGGCTATGATCATATTGATTGTCTTCCATAGTGTTGATATAGAATCTGGTTTAGATTATTAAAAATGTGCTATTAGTTTAGGAGTAAAACATTTGTGATGTGCTTTAGGAAAATGAGCAACAAGTTGATTTTATTATATTTAGAAACATAAGATCAATTCGATTCCAATGATGGTAAACACTAAAGTCTGAGTTCCACTGGCCGGCTACTTCCCCCGCTACTGCTCCCACTTCTTTGCTCCCACTACTATAGAAGTAACGGGAGCAAAGAAGTGTTTAATATCTGTATTCGGTAAAAAGAATACACTAACACCCAAATTGTGAAGCTTGAATGGAAGTATATCTAACAAGCTACTATATTTCAATAGTTGACATTTGTATTCGGTAATGAAAAAAATACATTAACACCCAACATGTAAGGCTTGGATAGAAGTATATCTAACCATCCCTGATCTGAAATCGATCAAAATAATATGGCTGGCATCACACTAAAGGTGTTAGGCCGCTTCATTGTCGCAAGGGGGACATACACACCTTATACCCCACCTATCAACCAACACCCTACTTACCTGCCCATTATAGCATATATAAACATACCTCTCCCGCTCCCCTACCTCACTCTACTCATAACTTTCAAACAAATCGCCCACCCACCCACATCCTATCATCATCTCTCAATTTCATTTCACTTATCACCTCACTCAATTGGGGTTATATATATCTTAACACCAAATTTATTTATCATTTTACCTCTTCATCATTATTTCAATTTTACAAATTCAAATAAAACTTTTACCAATTTATATTTTATCAAAATAAAATATACCCAAAACAGCCAAGTTTTCACTCTTAGTCCTTCCGTATGCGATAATGTCACTCTGTACTGGGTGAAATTAAAAACAAAACAAATCGAAAACGATAAATTATGTAAAAGACATGCTATAAATGACTTTGTCCTGAGTGAAATCTAATGCCTATACCGATGTACCTCGATTATATTGAGTTATATTATATTCTACTATTTTTTATATTGATGTTAATATCTTACACATTGCCATACTATGTAATTAATCGTATTGTACTGTACGATTAACTAGCAAACCTTATAGTCATATCAATATAAAACATTTGCCTGTTAACAGTTAATTATATATTTAATTAACATGGACTAAAAACTCTTAAACTTTACTCGTACCTAATATTGATATTATAAAACAACTAGCCTCCTTAGTTTATCTTCTAACCACATGGGAACGAGTGGAAGAACTGGGATTATCTATGAAGTCTGTCGACCAATTTGTCATCCTTTTTTTTTTTATAATGTAAATACTACCATATTACTGACAAATAAATGATTACTCAATTCAATTCAAGTAGCGGGAGGTAGCCGTTTCAAATCAAACGTGTTTGATTTGAAGCGGCCACCTCCCGCTACTTGCTACTAGCGGGAGCAAAGAAGCGGGAGCAGTAGCGGGAGAAGTAGCCGGCCAGTGGAACCCAGCCTTAAGGTCATTTATAAATAAGATAGAACTAAACGCGAGCTGCATATGCGGCAACATATTCACAAAAACCAAGTGGCTTTTGGTGAATGTCTTTAACAAGTGCCAAACTAAGTCATTGGTTTCAGTCACTTAGAATACTTGAACTCGTGCAATATTCACACTCCTTCAACCAACTCATTATTTAACCTATATATCCTTTTTCGGCCATGCTTGGCAGTAAACATTGTTAAGAGAGGCCAATTGTACATAAAGACCTGCCCCACATAGAGCCTCACATGTTACCCTGTGTATCAGACTGTGACGTTGGTGTGAACTCCTTGTAAACCCTGCACCCACTGAGCCAATTATGGAGACAGGTGTCAGTCAGAGGGGAAACAGATGACAGTCGGTGTAGTGGAGTCAGCTGAGAACCCCTTATAAAGATTAGCTGACTACAATAAGGGATTTGCATAGCTGCCATCTTGAATCTTGATGTATGGGGTCTTATGTCAGTGTAAATGCTAAAGAAATCTACCCTTGAGTACTCCCTTGTTTTGCACGAACCATATACTGATCCCAAATTGTAAATAACCTTTTGGCATCATTACACAAGTAAAAAGTTAATAACTTGTTGGCATTATCATGCAAACCTGTAGCTTACCCATCATGCATTTGAGATCCAAAGGTTTTGTATAGAACAATAAATGCTGTATAGTTATAATGAATATAGGGCTTAAACTGTTAAGGGTAAATACCAAGTAAATGCAGCAAATCCAGTAAAGCCAGCATGTACTGTAACAGACATGCATAGTGACACATGCAACTCCTGTATTGTTGGCATGTTTCCACAGCTCACAGTGGATAGGGTGCTTAATGCTACCCCAGTTCCCTCTCTCTAGGTCTCTCTCTATTTGTATCCTCACTGTTCTATATGCTGATACCGTGCACTATTATAACTCTGCTTTCTTCATTCAAAACTGGAGACAAATGGAAATAAGTAGAAGGTAGACATATTACCACATCTTACATTATTACCACATAGATTTGAGTAAGTGATATGTATAGTTCTCTTTTAAAACCAGGCAACATTATTTTTTCAATCAGGTTATTATTAAACCTTACGGAGAATGTTAGTGGTAGGGTATTGCAATTGGGGTCAGTATTAGATGAAAGTAGTATTTCATGAATAGTTTTAGATATCATCCTATTCTATCACATATGTGTGAAAGTGAATTGAATTGTGATTATATTGCAGGTGTGTGTGTCTATGTCCCCGACTATATACATGTAGGGGACAATAGTCATATAAATAGATGTGAGTCATCAACAGCATTCTTTTGTATTTTGATATTGTTATTCAGCCCAATAGTATATATTGTCAGAGCGGGGGAGAGGGGGAGAGGGGCAGAGGGGGAGAGGGGCAGAGTGGCAGAGGGGCAGAGGGGCAGAGGGACAGAGGGGCAGAGGGGCAGAGGGCGAGAGGGCGAGAGGGCGAGAGGGCGAGAGGGCGAGAGGGCGAGAGGGCGAGAGGGCGAGAGGGCGAGAGGGCGAGAGGGCGAGAGGGCGAGAGGGCGAGTAGGAATAGTAGGAATATGTTGCAATAGGAATATGTTGCAATAGGAATATGAAGCTTTGGAAAACAAAGATTCCATATGTATGAGTCCTTTTGTCTGTAAACGATCACCCACTTCATGTCGGTTATGATTCTCTTTTAGCTGAGGCAGCTTGACTCCAATGCCCCTTTAGGAACAATTCACTGATACAGTGAGATTATGAAGCTTGCCTTGCTTTCTGTAATACTCAGCTCTCTCCTCATACTCGTCCTTGCTCTACCAGTTGCCAAGGATGCAGTCAATATGGAGGTTGGTTTATTGCTACTTTGTTATCATTTTTGGTTAATTATTATACTATTTGTTATAGTTTTCATCGTTAAAATGGGTCTTGGTATCTTGAAGGGTGCACTAGTAAATAGATCGTTGAAACTGGGCCTATACATTGGGAATACAAGTACAACTCTGCGTTGTGCTACTTGAAATTATTCTTCCTTGCTGTAAACATCGCCTTAACATTTAGGAGAAATTGTATCATTGTATGGATAAACAATGGGCCTAGTCTGAGAAATTTCCAGTGAGATTGAGCTATAGTAATCTCTTCCTCCCTTTCAACCAAGGGTTATACTATATCACCATATTCTCTACTAAGAATAATGCTATAATAGTCACTACTTTTGAATGGGGGAAGCAGAAGGCTAATTAACTTGAATGAATTGAAGAAAGAATGAGACAGACACGGGAGTGCTGGCGAATACTTCAAAGCAGGAAAAACCCCTTTATTTTCTACAAGGGAAAAAAAAAAAAAAAAAATTTTCTTCTTGTGATTCTGGTCTGTTGCTGCTGCTTCAATGCCGAGTGACGATCTGGCGAGACCCGATTTTCAAATAGCCCGCGGTAACCAAGGTAGCTTTGACTTCCGGTTGGCCGATCATGATCCACAGTCCGTTCATCAATTATATCACACATTCTCTACTAAGAATAATGCTATAATAGTCACTACTTTTGAATGGGGGAAGCAGAAGGCTAATTAACTTGAATGAATTGAAGAAAGAATGAGACAGACACGGGAGTGCTGGCGAATACTTCAAAGCAGGAAAAACCCAATCCCAGTAAAAGATTAAATGTTCGAAGAAGAAAGGGCGGCTGACATAATCATCTCTTTGGATCTTCTATATTCGAGGGGCGTGGCCAAATAACGAAGGACCACTTCACTCTTCCAGTCCCCCAACATTTGTATATCAGGGATTTGGATACCACAGGTGTACATGAATGAAACTGCACCTCTCCTCAGGCTGTGAAGACCTAGATCTTTAGTAATACCTGCAGCGGAGGCCCACGATTTAAACAATTTCATGGCCACTTCATAACGAACAGGTTTACCCTTCACCGAAATCAAAGGGTCTTCCAAGGTCGTAGGATTGCGAATAAACCATTTCTTGATCTGGGAGGCGAAACACAAGTCTGACTGACATAAACTGATAGGGCATTCAAGGTTGGTCGTACCAAACTGGTTCGTTTTAGACGAGGGAACTGTGACGACAACACCCCAATCTTCCATCCTAAGGTGGGATCTCTTGAGTAGATGAACATCAGAAACCCCTTTAAAGACATGACATTTGCGAAGAAGGGCTCTGAAGCACAACAAAATACCCAGCCATGTCGCCAGGTCTTTATCTGATGATAGGTCGACTTGCTGGAAAATGGCTATCAAATCCGAGGGAGAAATAGGCTCTTTCGGTATGGCTTTATCACCGAGCTTCCTTTTGAGACCCCTCATCAACAGCTGAATTGAAAAATCTTGCCTAAGATCCATTCCATGGTGAAGCTTAGACAGATGATTCAGACTAGATAATAAATTATTCAGCGATGAGAAACACAAGGTCCTAGAAGCCCAAACCATAAACAAGCCAACTATTTCGATGTCGACTGGGTGAGGTTGAAGGTCGTACAGCTGGCAGAAATCGTAATACTTTTTCCATTGACTAGCTCTGGTAGAACGTGAGGAGTCAGCCAAGGCCATGTCCTTGATAGCTTCCACTTCCCTGTTAAGCACACCTGTAGATACAGTTGGGAAAAACATGAATATTAAACTTAACAGACGACCAAAATATGTCAGCTAGCAGGGAAACTCCCATGTCATGAAGGGATTTACCAGTGGATAAGGCATCTCTAGCACCACAAGAAAGACCAGTTAAGTGGAGATTACTATCCGCACATGTGTGGCCCCATTCATCGATAATTAACTTCACTAGAGCTAGTTCCAACACCAGTTTTTTATTCCCAATGTCAGAAGATAACAAGACATCATTCTTCTCGATAACCATTGCAGAAGCGAGATCCTCCTTGAATTTAAAGCTTCCAGTCAGGCTATCGTTGGTTGAAGACCAGACGAATTTTTCTTCATTAAAACTCACATCCAGATGAAACAGATTGTCAATACAAACATGTGAAAAATCATAGGAACCGTTGAATGTTTCTACCGACTCCTCCCACCAGTCGATGTCCGCCCTGAGGGACGAGGAGATACGAGTACGACGAATATTATTATTCATCATGATGGTAAGTTCATTAATCACACCTCTACTGTAAACTCTACCACCTTTTACCACTTTAGCACAGTGACTCATGATGCCTGCCAACCTTCTGATTTGCTTGAGAGTGATCCAATTACGATTCTTAAAGAATTCTATCTCACCAAGAAGTTTTTTGATTTTTGCATCCGGCAAACGAAGCTGACAGTTGACGGAATCAATCTCCAGGCCTAAGTAAAGACAAAGCTGGGAAGGGGAAGAAACTTTATGCCAACTAATGTAAAAACCCAGGTCACGCAAAATAGAAATGGCTAACTTCTGGGCTACAGCACATTTATCGTACGAATTCTCCCAAATAAGGAAGTCATCGAGATAGGATTCTACTTTAATTCCCCTGTTCCTAAGCACACGACATACGGCATCTGTTATCCTCGTAAAACAAAATGGAGCAACTCTCGAGCCGAAGCACATAAAATTGTCACAAATATATTGTTTGAAATCGGAGTTGAAGGGCCAAACTAGACCGAATAACTCACGCTGAGCAGGATGAATAGCCACAGATCTGTAGGCAGATTTTAAATCGATCGTACACATAAAATCGCCTCTCTGGAGCTTGTTCACAATATTATCGACCTTGGCATACTGGAAGGAAGAAAACACTTGGCGAGTATGGTTATTAATGGAAGATTCACTAGGTCTACTGCAGTCTGTAATCATTCTAATGCCCCCATCAGACTTTCCAATAACTCCAAGGGAATGAATGCATCTAGGCTTGTCTTCAACGAAAGACAATTTCCCCATAGAAAGCTCAGTGAGCAAAGTTTTTTCAAGACCCTTGGCATTAGATTTAGGAACAAAACATGAACGATAGTTCTTGCCTTCGTAAGGATTTATCTCATGGTCGGGATCAACAAGTTTAAAACCATTAACGACACCGTCCAACACATAGTGCGAGTCGGGGTCGAAAAAGCTGTCGTTAATCAAGTAGTCGGCCCATGCAGAAGGTTTGAATTGTCTCCTGACTCCCTCCAGGTAGCCAGAATCAATCACATTCCTAGCATCACAATACAGGGACAGAAGATCTTTATTTTCAATTATCGGACTGTCAGTGAAAGGTTGTGGAATAACATACTCAGGGTCTTTTGTCGTTGTCAAAGTAGTCGAATCGTGCTCAAGTCCGCCATCTTGTCAGATAGCGGAAGTCGTAGGGGGGTTCTCGCCGGAAGTAGAAGGTGTCGTAATGCCGTTTGCCTCCCAATCCGACTGGATCTTACAAACCTTGGCCTTGTGAGCACCATTACACAGCCCACAGCGGCCATGTTCATAAAAACAATTAGATCGATGACAAGTGTCGTCATTCCATTTCCAGCAAACTTCCGAAGGCCAACTATCGATGTTGTACATAGGCCCACGGTTTTTGGTAGGATACGACTTCCGTTTAAGATGGCCGCCACGATAGTCACGGCGGGTCAAGTTGCGAATTGCAGTAGTGTTTTCCGCTCCGAGAAACATGGATTCGGCCCAAGAGTCCACCCCAGACCAATCCAGTACTTTTCCTTCGATCACTCTGGTAGTGGCTGCATTTTCATAACGAACAATAGCCTCCTCAACGAAGGCTTGGCGATGGGCCTTGTACGTGATAAATTGCAGATGTTGAATATAGCCTTCGATAGGACACTCGGCCTCACATAAATAGTTGAGAACAGACATACAACCACACATCATATCCTTGAAGGAGAGCTCGTCGTACGGACGAGGAGGGTCTAGATGGAAACCTGGCCTCAGCTTACCCAGATCAAGATGCCGGACGATCGAAAGACCCACCCGGCTGTGTGAGCGAGGAGAGCCGGCGCCGAAACCATGTGACCATTGGGAGTCTTGTAACGGAGACATGGACAAACCACGTAAGGCCCGTTCGGCCTCAGATATCTTCCTGGACAAATCCGCCTTCTTTTCTGACTCTTGCTTCTGTTTAGATACCACTTCCAGTGCCTTTTCCAACATGTCCAGGTACTCGGTGGTAGCAGGATCGGGGACTTCTTCCTCCTTCAATTTTAAAATCTTGGCCACTCGAGAAGTCTCCATTATATTCAAAGTCGGCCGACCAGCGTTGAAGGCAGCTTCTCTCCTACGTTTAATGGTAGCGAGATAGGTGCAACTAGGTCTAGGATGCTTGGACAAACAAGTGCTGCAGTTAATTACCGGCACGTCGTCAAACATGACCCAAAAGGTAAGCGAAAACCAGTAGAATAAAAAATTTTCTTCTTGTGATTCTGGTCTGTTGCTGCTGCTTCAATGCCGAGTGACGATCTGGCGAGACCCGATTTTCAAATAGCCCGCGGTAACCAAGGTAGCTTTGACTTCCGGTTGGCCGATCATGATCCACAGTCCGTTCATCAATTATATCACACATCTATGTTATCATCTTTCATTTTACAATCAAAATGAAAAAGAAAATGTTACCGCTTCTATATCTTATCCAATAAAAAATAATGAAATATACACAAAATAACAAGCGTCTTCCTCTTATTCTCTTGCATGCAATAATGTGGTATTGTGTAACATTTACTAAGACATAGATACTGTTGATTTAGAAGAATATATGATACACACGGTGCAATCCAGTTTTCTTTCATTGTAGAGGGCCATTGAGACTTTGCAGGACCTTCTTAACGGTAACTGACATACGTTTTAGATTTAACTTCATGTGTAGTAATGTTTCACCGGTATTAAAGAGCAGAATTACAACAAGAATGTATAATAATAGCCTTCATGACATAACATGATGTCAAGTAACTCCTTGCCAAGGGCAAAATCCGGTAGAAATGGATAGGCAACCATTTTGTATTCCTCAAGATAATTCCAAGATAATACATCTTAAGTTACAGTCAGAACCTACTTGTGAATATTATAGACTAATTTTAAATATGTTTAGACCAAAATAAATAGCAATATACCATTGGTAACACTATTGATACACTCCTGGATATATAAAGATAATCATTTTATTCATATCATAATATTTGTTTTTATTTTTGGAACTATTTATATTATATTACATTCCACTTTCATACCATTTCATTATACCATTATTATTGTTATTGTTACACAATACCAGACAGCATGTAATTCTAAAGCGTTGAGTCCTACACAGTATGTAAACTGTATAAAAGTAAACAACAAGTATTCAGGATATGGGGGAAGACAGGGTAACTCCTATCCACTAATACTTGACACTGCAATCTGCAACATGTTTAACTTCCTGAATAAATACCTATCAAAAATAAATCTACCTACTTGGGGGCGGGAAGCATCCCTTAAACTCATTTCACACTGAGGTTTGTACCAACACAAGGTAGATTCTCAATTCATTTCACACTTTTCTGAATTAAAACTGTAGATATGTTGATGAAATTCATTTTAAACAACCAGTATTCAAGAAATATTGTGTTATTAGTAAATAATACCATAATTATCTGTTCTCCATTCCAGAGGACAATGAATTGAGGAGGACGGGTAAATCCATTACAATATTCCCATTATGATTTCTGAAATTAAAAGAGAATATTAAAATTCAGTTTCAATCAATTAATTCCATTGTGAAATGAAAATAACTTAGATTCATCAGAACCATCAACATTTAACCATAGTGATCCATAATAAGATAATTATAAGTGTCACAAATAACATATTATCATGGCAGGTATATTTGAATAAAACCCTTTAATAACAAAAAAAAAATAACATATTATCATAAATATTGCACATTGTTGATAAGGAGGTATAAGAATATGGACATTGGCATCATTTGCTGATACTCCAATGACCCAGGTGGTCAGTTGTGACATCAAAGCATATAATGTAATCTCAATTTCATCTTAAGTTCGATTGACAGGCAAAAACTATTTAATCAAATTGTACAAAATACTCAGTACAAGCTGAATGTTTTTGTTCTAAATGCAGCAGTGAAGATACACTATGGTTTAAAAATGAAATTATGAATTATGAATCCACTGTATATTATTGAAGTAGACCTTTCCACACAAGAACCAAGTGTTCACACTTTACTTCATCGCAAAAAATAATTGTTAAGAATATGCAAGAGATGACTACATACATTATTATATACTATGAAAATTATAATGAGACCAGGTCAGACTAAGAACCAGAAAATGTAAATAGGACAGATTTTGCATGAACTTCCAGTATTGTAAATAAACAATGATCTATCAATCAATCAAACAATGTAGATAATGATAACTTGTTTTGTCGATGTTTACTTCCCAGCCATTAACATGAATTCAACTATTAATTTTATTGAAACAGAAAAGCGGAAAGGCCGTACAGATGGTGGTAGAGGTAGAGTATAATAAGTTAGAGTTATATTATTCTAGGCATTTCTTTCCAGAACCTGAAATTGCTAGAATTCCATGTAGAATTCTAGCTAATTTTGTATTTACCTAGATCTATATCGACAAATTTATACAATATCCAAATATAAATCAAATTATTGATGTGATAAAGAGTTAAACTTGATGGGTTGGGTCTAAAGAGAATGTGGAATCTGCCTTCACCTGTAGATCCTTTCAAATATAAATTTTCAAATGAGATTCAAAACCAAACAGATATTTTGAATAGTCTGAACACAAAATGAAAAAAAGCTTATCTGATATACATTTTGTTCCCTCATGTATTTAGTTGCGCACATTTAAATTATTAACTATACTTCTTGTAAACACATTCCATCTATAATTAACAGGTATGATATTATATTAGCATTATATATCTGATTAAATTCATGAAATATGCATATTGTTTGTGATTTTAAAGGAAGAGGCAGAGCAAAAGGATACACAGAAGGTAGCAAACACTTTTTGAACATGCTTTTACTTTCTTTTCTTTTAAAATACATGAAATCATAAGCGACCATTCCAAATGTTTTGAAATGCCAAACACGTTGTATTGCGTTGTGTTGTATTGCTTCTCTATGTAACTACTGTTAACTTCTGTCCTATGTCTATTCTGTAATGGATAAAGTGTCTGAATGTATATTGTGCATAAACGTTTAAAGGATTTTATTGGACAAGATTGGTTCCACTTTTTTAATAGTAGCTGTCCATCCAGAAATATTACAAACATTGCCTTCAATAATAAGACTATCAAACATTAAATATAAAATTACTTATTTGATGTCAAAATATATTGTTCACCATCATCTTCTCAAATGTGATGATATCTCAAACCCAAATATTTGCGACTTGTGACCCATTTTTCTCTAACACATCACAAATGTTATTTTAATTAATGTATCTTCAGGGAGCAGTGGAGGGTACACATCTCCAGGTATGTTACTCACTGATAAAGACCCACTGACATGTAAACAAATATGTGTTTTCCCTCTTGTATGATAGCCGGCGTAACCATGATGCCATATCCGTAATTTAAAGTTTCTATGTCCAGCGGTTTTGAAGTTAGAGCCCCATGAATACTCCCAATCTGGGACTCACTCCTCTCTCCACCCGCCGCTGGTAGAGCGGAGCGGTGACGTCACCGGTGGAACAGTCACCTCCTGTGCCCTACCACTCCTCCCAGTTACACAGCATAAAGGCTTGTACTATGTGTACAGATCCCTATATGGATACAGACAAATTTGCTCACATTAAATCTAGATTACTCCATGAAAGTAATTATAATATACATATATAATTATGTACATATGAGTAATTCTCCTAAACGGGCAGCATTTGATTTCAGGAGGCCATTATTTTAGAAAAAAATAGGATATAATCTCTACAATCTTTGGCGTACAAAAGAATGGATGTTAGCCGGCAGAAGAGGGCTTGGTTCTCACGAGAAGTTTAACTTGATTTTGTAAAGATATCAATTTTATTCTATAGATCCCTATATTTTGCTGAATTATTTTTGCTTAGATGCAATTTATTCCTTATCTATAGACTGTTGAAATGCGTTCCCGGGATGGGGCCCCTTCTACATAAAATTCAGTAACTACTCTGTTCAGATATAAAAAACAAATGAGTTCAAAATTCTTTCTTATTTTCACCCCAAAATGCATTCAAATGTCTTTCTTTATTAGTTGTCTCTCCTATAAAACCCCACATTTTTCAGGCACTACCTGGAATAAAACGTGATGCAGAATGACGCAGCCCCTTCACCAAATGATAAAATTGAATAACTATTAGTATTTTCACCGCATTGTTGTGATATTTGCTGATTGTGACCACCTACGACCACTTTTTATGTACCCACACACACAGTAATCATAAATAATATATTTTGAAAAATAAACAGTATCATTTACTATTAATTATTGAATAATTGTCCTAAAAATCCAGATTTCCTTCCATTTTAAGCCAAACAAATATAAATTCTCTCTGATTTTGCTTACATTCAGTGCCCATATGCATCTAGCATCGGCTGAAATAGGAACCGGTCGGATACCAAGCAATTTTTTTTTCTAAATCACTTATTATCATGAAATACAGGTCCAGGAACTTTGTTGATGTTTCATGAGAAGTGCCCATATATCAAATTGTTCAGAGAATCCTCAGGCACTGAGTGTTTGAAAGATGAATAATAACAGAATAATTTAATCAATTGTTCCCCGACTTAGGCACCTGCAATTTTTTTCTTTCATGAACAGTATCGACGTTTATATATAGTAACCCCTATTGGGGGTTAATTTCATTATAATCTTTTGTACATAATTTACTACCCTGTGATTTAACCATTTGGCCAAATAGTGGCAATAAAAATAATATCTCCAGTATTTTCTATAAAAAAAAGGGGTAGTAAATCGTCAGATTCCTATAAGAAGTAGAAAAAAACTGTCTCTATAATCTCTGTGTGTGTGATATTTTGTTAATTCTAATTGTAGGCTACACACCTATAAATTATGGTATGTGCGGATTCCTCTGGACATGCTCCTCAATTATGTCAATACATTTTAAGATTATATAAATATCATTTCTACTTGTTTTCTTAATCGTTGCTAGTACATTATTTCAATGTATACTTAATTGACAGGGCTTAATAATCCACCCTTCGGGGGAATATATCATTGTACCTGAATGAACTGAATATCTAAGCTTATATCTCAGTGAATTTTTGAGATTTTTTTCTTCTTTACAAAATTTGACAAATATTAAATATCCCCAAATGTCTTTCTCACTATTCTAAAGTACGGTTATATAACTACTCTATCTACCAAAACAATTATGAATCTTAGACTTTGATTTTTCCTACATATACATATGAAGCTCAATGTTTCATGAGGCAAACTTACTAGAGAAAATGTTAGAAAAATAGTTTCCAGTCCCCCACCTCCACAGACCTTCTACATAGATCTTTGTCAGGTCTAGCTATCAATTTTCTACTGATTATCGTCTGCCCCTCACCTCTCCCTCTCTCTCTCTCGCCCCATACAATACCATACCTCCTTGCCTAAACAAAACTAATCTATACAAATGCATGGACCAATTGTGATGTTTCACAAGTCGTACAGATTATTTGAATATATATTGATATTTGTTTTATATACACGTGTATCCCAGTGTGTCTCTCATTGAAACTAGCTGGTACACGCTGGAACAAACCAGCTGGACTCAGAGTCCCGAGCCGACTCGGGACACAAATCCCGCCCATACTCACTAACCCTTATGAATTTTCGAAAATCACCTGTGGGCCACTTATCATCAACCAAATGTCCACTCATTTCACCAAAGTCATGTTCTACGTGTCAGTGGGTCTTTTCTTGAAGGGCCATCTCCACTGACACGATTGTGTTGGTTCCATATCCCCATGGCTCTATTAGAATACAATCCAAATGTGATGGGCTTCAAGTCCCCAAAAAGCAATATTTTTAGAAATGAATTATTCATGGGGTCTCATCATTGGGATGATCTGCTCTTGGTGGCTGAACACTTCTAGTCATTTAAATATATATGTACTACATTTCTGTACATTGTACTAAATAAGTTCTTTCAATTCGATGGTCACCCTAGTCACAATAGCCTGACCTATTTTCTGGGCATATATAACCTTAAGTATGCCACAAAATGTATAAATGTGTGTGTTTAATTCAAGATTTTAAAAACTCTAGGAAGTAAAACTGTCTAAAAGTCGATTAATCAAAGGCATTTTAGTGTGTTTGTTCATTCAATAACATGTCATATAGTACACAATCATCTCAGCTTATACTTAGAAAATGACACTTATGGTGAAGTAGAACAAGTGGTCTTTTACATTCCGTAAATATATTACATATTACATATTAGGGGAATTGCAAAGTGTATTGAGAGTATTAGTTATGATAATTATTTCTGGAGGATTTTACAAATGAAAAGGAAATATCTAGAGACTAATTACTAAGATGTTGTTTTATAGTATGTTCATAGGTAAATCATTAATACTGAAATGTTATCACTTTTCAGGCAACAATAAGACTGAATTTGGTACAAACCTAGGTAAGATGTGTCACTTTGCGCTCCTCTATAATATGGGATGTTTCACATATAAGCTATATAACTAAAATGACTACTGGGATTGAATCCATCAATATTCTGCCGTTGTTCTATATTTGGTAAAGAATTTGCAGTGTAATCCCTGTGAGAAAACGGCCGGCGGTGTGCGATAAAAAGTAAATTCACCATAGCCTTGGTATTGCTGCTCACAAAAACAGAATTTACAGACTTCAATTCACCTGCTGTGAGTAGAAGATATCTCCTAAATCACCAACTTCTGATATGTTCTTATCTTTCCAGGGACCTCCACAATCTACCAGGGTATGTTTACATAATTATATTTTCTATTATAATCTGCCTTGAGTCTGAAGAAAAGAAATCTTACGATACCAACATGCTTAAACAGATGAGGCTCAGTTGATTACCAATGATGTTCACCTGAAAAAAAATGTTTTTTTTATACCTTTGGTGGAGTTGGTATGATACACCCAGGCTTAAGCACTGAGCCTTGTATTGAACAATGTGGGCAATAAAGAGACCGTATTGCCCGCATTTTTGTCAGATTGCCCGCATTTTTAAAAAAAGTCCAGATCATCATTATTTCTATTTAATTCATTTGTTTGGCCGAAAATACACATAGGACTAATATACATCAACCCCAGATAAAGATAATTTAAAGACACTAATTCCTTTGGTTGTTTAATGACATTCCTATGACAGTGTGGCTGCCGACAGTAGCTAGCCCTAGCCTAGGCCTGTGCCCTCTCTAACGCAAGCAGAGAACTAGGCCTATACAGTAATGAAGCTGTCACGAAAAATGCGCAGCTCACACGTCAGGTTTTAAAGAAAATCAAACAGCGAGGGTTTCCTAGTGAAAATAACCAAAACCTTTTTTCAAGTTAACTGCCAAGGTAACTACCACAGAGAGGCCGGTATAGGGATTGTTGATCACTGCAGCTTTGTCTTGATTTTGCGATCATCCACTCGGTAAAACGTTGATCGTTTCCTGATTTTCTCTCGAAATAATAAAGCTAGGGACTCAAAAAAATGTGATTTTGCTAAAGTATCAACGATTTAAAGCTGTGGAAAGCTGTGAAACCTACAGTTTATTCTGTATCTTGCATAATCCATTTGAATCGACTGACACAGAGAACTAGTCCTATGGATGCAGTCCTGACATAGTGACAGACTTGAGTCGGCGAAAAACGCAGAGTTCAACTAAAAAAAAAAGTACAGGAATATTGAATATCAAACTGAACGATATTTATCTTATTAAGTATTTTAAATTGTATTCATGTTTTGATAATCGTAATTAACTGAAAATTAAGCGAAATAACAATTCAAAATGGAACTACATTCTGCAGCAGGCTTTGTCACACCCGGCAGGTCAAGCGCGCATTGATATGTAGTCAGCAAAGACTCAAGGGCCCGCTCAAGGGAGGTGGGAGGGATCCATATTTAGGCTAATTTCCATCGAATTTCACCGGGTTTTCATGTAAATTGTCTAAAAAAAGGGTATAATAAAAACAAAGGAGCCCTTGGCGGATATCTCCGGTGCATATAGCCCTTGGGCTACACGATTTTACCTTGTGCACTATGTGCACTCGGTGGAATTGTTATGCCCTCGGGCAATATGCACCTCCGATATCTGCCTCGGGCACTTTTGTCTATGTAATGTATCAGTTGTAAGTTATTAGTCTGTAAAACGATAGTAATATTTCTGGCTGGACAATCATAGGTAAAGTTGTTAAATATACCCTTGAAAGTGACCTTAGGAATGATCAATATATTATTATTGTCATGGAGATTGGAACAAAGATACAAAGCCCTGAATTAACAATGAAAGAAAATGTTTGTACAAGAAGACCATAGAAATAATATAGAATTCTGTGACATATTCCATTGTAATATTGATTCTATAATTATTCTTATTGATGATGAAAGTGATTCTATTTTAGTTATGTTTCGATTATATTTCGATTATATTTTGATTATATTTCGATAATATTTCGTTTATATTTTGATTTGTCAAATCTAAAAATCAGAACAGTTAAAAAATGTATGTATGCTAGTGAAATCCTATATTTAAACTTTCTCTGCATTTTCTGTGAGCTTTGATCATGTTGCTGTATCTTTAACTATTTATCTTTTCAGGGGCAACATACACATATGGTAAGGTACAACAGTCTAGTAATGAACAATTACCATAAATATTTCAAATACTGTGTTTCCTAGCATTGCCTATCACATCGTATTTTTGAATGTAAAAATAATCCCGAATACTCATCCAAAACTGTGGGCTATATACAGATCCTTATATTTACTTTAACAAGCAATCACATATCTTCAATCAGGACAACACCCATTTATCATTTTCCAGCCTAATTTAACAGAAGTTATCAACTGCGTAGAACCAGCTGCTGATTGTATGTTGTCTATTTCATTTCAGGCCATTATAACAAAGGTATGACACAGCAATTATAATTAATGAAAAGTTCTGCACAGGTGGTATCATTACGCACATTCAAGGTAAATACCAATACAATAGACTGATTTAGCAACCACAACGCTAACGCTAACATTAACGCATCCCTTAGCTACTTGCGATAAGGTGGGACATGTACGTTCTAGCACAAGTCATTTAGTTTTAGCTGCTCCACAAACACAATCAAACGCGACAGGGTTAGACAGTCGAAAAATAATATACACGTCGGCCACCAAGTGCCTCATGCTTGGTAGAGTAAACGGTCAGCTATGTCCATTCCCCGGGGGATAGTGGAGGGTTGGTTTTAATAGACTGAAATTGCTACAATTTTATTAAGTTGGGAGTACTTTCCCACATGGAGGACAAGAGCAATACTTTAGGAACATTTTAACATGAAAATAAAATTACAGCTGATTATCATTTTAGTGTGAAATGGACATATGTTGGGAACATATTAGGCTGATTTAGCAACCACAACACTAACACTAACACTAACGCTAATGTATGTTTTATGAGCACTACGTCATGAATAGGTGTGCTATTCTTAGCGTGCCTACATGAGATATGGACGTCAATTACGCTAAGAGGCAGGTCATTACGTTCCCAACATATGTCTATTTCATTCTAGAATGATGGTCAATGTTTATTTCATTTTAATATACAAATGAGCATAGGTGTTTTTCTTTGTATTCAGGTGTAAAACACTACTCACCTTCATCAAGTTATGTGGTTTTTTCCCCTCTGAAAACACCTGTCCACCTCTAAAACTGATTTATTCCTGCCGTTATGTACGGCCCACCATATCGTGAGAAACTAGCATTTGCGTTAGCGTTGTGCTGTTGTGTTGTGCTTGCTAAATCTCCCTATTGACCCACCTCTTAGCATAATTGACGTCTGTATCTCAGGTAGGCACGCTAAGAATTGCACACCTAGTGTTGTTGACATAATCCTCAAAAAACATATGTTAGCGTTAGTGTTAGCATTAGCATTGTGGTTGCTAAATCAGCCTATTAGTTTCAATATCCTATGGATAAAAGTCCCATGTGATTCCAGCATGAGAATGGTATGTAATTGTTCTTAATTGACTTGAATTGGATTGGATTGGATTAATAGTAGATTTATTAACTTCACAGATCCAGGGTTGAATCTCATAGTGGGCAGGATTACAACCTGTTCTTTTATAATACATCACGCCCACTTTTTCCATTGAAGGGATACAGGTCCCTTCATCTCAGGTATTAATGGCATAATCATATTGATGAATTAAAGTAGGCTGAGGAGGAAAAGGAGGACAGCGCCATGTTAGTTGGTTATGGCTTGTGTTTATTGGGTTCCAACATTTGGGCCAATTAGAAAATCCCCACTGATTTATCGCGACAGAGCATAGGTTACCAGTCTCCCAATTTACCACTACACTCTGTTTGAGACTTGTTTAACAGTAAACATCAAAACGACCTAATAGCAACTAACTCTACGGCGTGCTACTCCCAGTAGATGTCAAATAGTGTGCAACTTACACTCTCTAAGGTCAGTTGTTCACTAAATAAAAGTACTTACTGGATGTATTCATTAATCTCAAACGATATAAAAGACCAATATTGTAATATTTATGAATCGTCTAAAATGGCAAGTAAATAGTCATGTCTCAGTAAAAAGTCACAAGATTGTCGATGTGTTCACAAGATCACCTTCTTAGAATATTTGGAGGGTCTAGCTCTTTTAGTAGAATGTTAAATTCCAAGACAGTTTATTAGATATATCCTTGCGATTCTAAAGTCATTATTTTGTTGGCAATTGGCCCCAAGAAATATTGCAAACATTTTTTCAAACATAAATATATCAAACATGAAATATAGCAACATTTTAAGATGTCCTTAATCTTTACCATCATTGAAATCGTCCCGATCTTTTTTTTCAAATATGATGATATCTCAAAATACATTTGATGTGACTTGGAACTCATTTTCCTCTAATATATCACATATAAAAAATTACTGTAAGTAAGACGTAAAATTTATCAAAACATGTGTAAAAGATACAGTATTAACTAATATTTTGGTTATCCATATAAATGAGTAATTAAACATGTACATAAATGATAGCATATCCTTTGCCCAGCTTCCCCAGTCTGGAAAAATATTCCTTTGAGTTATTTCATAATGTTTATGTATTTTTGTTCTTCTCACAGATGAGGAGACAGGTAAGAAAACATGTTCTGTACTTTCCATTATCCAGTTCAAATTCTCGATCCTGATAGAAATGAAAAGCATTACATCTCCATAGCTTTCTTATCAATATCAATTTGACAGTTCTGTTAAGGTGCTAGCTTGTTGTTAAAGGCAGTCTGCTACCACTAACCATGTTCAAGAATTATTTGCATGATTATGAAGGAATTGTTTGCAATGACTGAATGATTTTATATGTTTCCATTTTCGTCATAACCCAACGATGCAGTTTGTGGTGAGTAAGGAATTGTATACTTGTGATATGTTTCAAGAATTTGAGTCATAAGTCGAAAAATTTAATTTTTTTAAAGTGTATATTTTACAAGATCACTTCATTGAAATGTTCTGATCTTTGGACAGTTCATCACTTAGGACACTTCATGTAATATATTCCTTCGTTTTAAAGGTCTTCATATATTATATTTTGTTATATTTTGTTACTTTAGCAGTTATTGCCACCAGAAATAAGTTGTTTTTTCAAAATTGAAAATATCGAACATAAAATCTAGAAAATCTTAACAGATGCAGGACTGTTCACTGTAAGTTGATCTCATCTTTTCAAATATGATGATATCTCAAAATCCATATTTTGGGACTCATGACACATTTTACAAAACACTTGACATTATTGTGAAGTTGCCCAAAAATGCGTAATAACAATTATTTGCCTTCACCAATACTCTCAAATCAAATAAATTTAAAACAAAGATATAATTCAAAGATGAAGTTCAATGTAAATAGACAGGTGGCATTAGTATGTATTTTTATTAACTAATTACTGTTACCTGAGTCTCAAAAAAAAGAACTGATTTCAAAGCTTATTTGTGATGTGTTTCAGGAAAATGAGTCATAAGTCGCAAAATTAATATTTTTTAAAGTGTTTTTTTTACAAGATCACCTTATTGAATTGTTCTGATCGTTAGGGGGGTTTGCACTTGAAGTCATATGAATCCATTTCACAAATTTCGGGACATTATATCAAATACATCCCTGCGTTTTGAAGGCCTTCATATGGAGTATATTTAATTACTTTACTGGTAATTATCCGTCCAGAAACATTTCAAACTTTACTTTTCAAAAATGAAAATATCAGACTTAGAATATAAAAGTACTTATTAGGTGTCCTAGTGTTTACTATCATTGGAATAGGCGTGATCTCATTTTTTCAAATATGGTGATATCTCAAAATCCACATTTTGCGACTTATGACTTATTTTCCTAAAACAGATCACATTTACACACCATCCTACTTTTTTATTTTCAGAATCCATTATCCGAGGTATGTACTGATTTACATCATGAGTGCTATGCTTCAATTCATTTCATTGTAAAGTACATTCTAAGCTATTACTATTCAATTGAGGACATGAACATTGAGATATGGGCTCACAGATGATAATCCCATACAGAATAACCATGGACTTCCGCCTACCGATGTATCTATGTAACTCTATTGAACAAAGTCCAAAGTAAATCCAATGGTCAAGATCAGAAACAAAAATTAATGAAATTACGTTTAGAAATTATTAGTTTGGTTAATCTAGTGGCAGCGTGAAGTTACAGCATGCTAAAACTGCAGTAAGTTACTTTTGCTCAAAAACTATATTTTTTTTAATTGTTCATTAATTCATACCCAACACATCTATAAGCTATTGGACCAACAATTAGAGGGATTTTTTCTCATTATTGTGATGACCTCACTCGTTATCGTTCACCAGCAGCCGTTTTTACTCGGCTGATTTATTGTATTAACATGTATAACAGTGGCTGAATATTGATGAATACAGTCATATGAACCATAATATGAGTGACAAATCTGTTTGTTGTAAATCTGTTTGTAGTGCAGCTTTAACTTAGAGTGAAGCTTTAACTGTGAGTTTAAGAAGCTGCAAAACAATGCCGTTTTCAGACCACCCTAACTACTTATGCATTGGTAAATAATGTGATACCAATTCAATTTTCTGGCGTCCACATAACTTCACGGTAATCAGTAATCGGACTCAACTTAACACAACCATAAAATTGTTGAAGTTTGATTATGTCATATGTCTTTCTACTGTACACACACGGTTAGTACAAGATGCTATATTTCATGTATTCTTGACTATTGTTAGTTGAACATAGAGTAGAGAGTGAAGGTAAACATGTGAGACTGAAATATATACAAATATAGAGAGAGTTTGTGAGAAATTTTGAGCCTTTCCGAGAATGAAATCTACATTTCTGAATATCAAATAAATACATAAATAGGAAAAACCCTTAGGAATATTGTATAAGACACAACGCAATGAGATTTTGGTTTTATTTATTTTTATTCTCAAAAGTTTAATCCTAAAACTGGTAACGACCTATTGTAATTAACTTATCGTTGCACACGCCTATTGTGCTAGGCTCTTAATATTGTTCTTATTCAAGAATTGTTATAGATATTTCAGAAATTGTTATAGATATAGATACATGTAAACTCGAATATACATTTTCTATTATTCTAATTATTCAATTTTTTCTATCATTTTGTAATCCACCAGCAGACTCTGAGAACAGTGTAAATGTTACATAATGTTTATTTTGCTGAATAAACATCTTTAAATACAATACAACTATAGATAACAATGTTATTCAACTCTTGTGAAATGGCCAATTGATCAACTGTTTCATAGTGCTAATCTACATTTTCCTTGATCATTGAACAGGATGCCACAACACCACTGCGGGAGAATGCTGTAAGTGGATCAGATTGTTCACTGGTTAAGTCAGAATTAAACAATGATTATTTATAAGCCTACCATGGATTTATTGACTTCCACCCATTGTTTCATAGATCAGCGGTAGGTAATAAAGTATTTGAATTAAGGGCATTAATGTTATTATCAATAATAGTTTGTTATATACTCTGTGAGATTGTTTAAGTATTAAACACATAATAATGTCCATCTCCTACTTGTTTTTTTAAGTGGAAAATATACAAGTGGGTGTTTCTACAATACTAGGTACGTCTTTTTTTTTTTAATTTTAAAACATTGCATCTTTATTCAATATTCCTGCCAACTGGGCTTGTACAAATCTATCGCTCTTGCGCCGCTTAACTTATTTTAGGTATGTAATAATAACTCGCCCTTTAATAATTAGTGGTTGAAGCTATGTAGGCTAAATATGGCGCAAATTTAAAACAGGGAGAGAGTGCATACAAAGAAAACACCATTGCTGGACCATAAATGCGGTAGTTTTTCCAGGCAAAAGGGCAGCTTACTATGCCAAGTTTCCATTCAGGCAAACTATGCAAGCCCTTGCTGCAATATAGCTGTGGCGAGGCCATGCCCCCCCCCCCCCCCACCCCCACCCCTTTTGTTTGTGTATGGTCATCAACCCTGGGATAAGGCTTGCCCAATAGAGGCGTCGCGAGTTCCCATATGAGGAGCCTGAGAGGGTCCTCCCAGTGCAGATTAAGAGCCGCAGAGAGGCCACATATAGTGGGATAGCTACCGCACCCCTTGGCCGTCACTCCGGGCATATCTTGGGCATCTTCCCCTGTCCCCCACGCTCTCCATGACGGCCGTCACGGCCGACGCACAGCTTACAGAGAGTGAAGGTTGTTTTTGTGTTTGCTCACAATAATTTTCTATGATGATAATAATGAATGTGGGTGTTCAGCTGCTGAATGCACATCCTTAAAATGGTCTTGAAAACAATTTAGTGAACCTACTAGGTGTAAAGTCTTTTTGCCTAATTAATTCTGTCCAAATCTTTCTCTCCCATGTTTTCTGTGTTTTGTGAACTGGATGGATACATATCCAATCTGTTGGTTCTCCTGGAGCATGCATGGCAACCAGTGACAGCATAATTAAAGTGCATCATTTCCTCTTCAATATCCTTTAGTTTGGTGGTGATCTAAGCTATATCACTTCACTTAATTCGAAAATTAAAAGATATGTACTCCCAGCCCCTACTGAGAGCTATAGGGTGGAAGTAAACAAACCATAGAAGTGGCCTACCTTCCTGCTAAAATCTCCCATGGTGCATTGCGCTGGCCTCCCTCCACTCCCAAACTCAGGCTACCCCTATAGGAGTGCAGGAGGATGGGACTTTTTGTATAACTGCCACACCTCCTTCCTCACTCCGGTCTTGCAGACCTACATCAGTTATCTACAGTGTTACTGTTGTTTATAATAGTTGAATTCATATAGACTGAGAGGGGGGGCTGAGAGAATTAATGTTTATATGCATAAATGCAATAAGAGATTAATTGACATAACATGAATAATGACATAGAGGAGAAGTTTGGCGAAACACAATATTTATTTTCACCCTAACATACAATAAAAGTTAAAAATTTCCTGTGGAAATAAATATGTAACCTTATCTGTCCAGTGGCTATACAAAAGTGACCGTTGTTTACATGTTCCATTCGAGGCACACAAATGGATGAGTCTGATTGGATGATAGTCCAGGTTGTCATGGTCACTGGGATGACCCAGAGATTGAAGCCACGCCCCCTTCTGCTCAGCTATATTCCTGAATGGGATTCATGTCCACATAATATAATTATATGCTTTATATACTTTTTATTTATGTATATTTTGTCAATTGTTTACTGTACTACACATTTATTTGTGTATAGGTGGGCAAGAGGCTATAAGCCTCAAAACCAAAAGCAGGTGTGTAAGTCCTGGTCCAGAAAATGTAAAAGCTGCAAGGACACTTAGCCCTCCAAATGTGGAGTGAAATTTTGTACTCTGTACAAGAGTAGTAATATTTTGTTATTTTTTCTATAAACGTGTAGTTAGAAATGTAGTTACAGAAGGTTTGTTCGGAAGAGCTGTCTGGGACAGAGAACAAAAAACAATTCCCATGTAGAAAACTTTTATCACAGTCTGTATAACAAAATGGAAATAAAGTTTCTTATATATATAAATGCCTCCCATGACAGACTATGGTTTGCAAGTTACATGGCAAACATGGGAAAACAAAGCCATAAATGAGGGTCTCTCCGAGATGGGAGTTGACGCTGATGTGTTGGGGACATAGGGAATTTCAGAGATGGACTATATCCACCCTCACAGAGGCCAGGTCGTCACTTCTTGTTTTTATTATTACAATCTTGTCTTCCTCATTGCAGTATGTATTGGGCAGAACTACAGCGACATCTTGGCTTGTGTAGATGAAGGTAATCCGCCAAAAGTATATCCAAATAATCGTAAAAATTTGACCTAAAAAAATAAAATCAATAAATTGATAATGAGACAGTACACAGATTCTTTCAATGGTGGAAGTACAATGAATGACTTGATAAGGAATGAAAACATTCATTTCATTTGTCATGAAAAATAACAGGCTTATAATTAAATGTTTAAAAGTAAGAAATTGGTTCAATAGCGTAGCAAACATTTCTTAATTAACACTTTAATAGGTATAATGTAATACCACAAATATTTCTCTACATGATCGTGTATAGTACTTATTCAGTTGAATCAAAGGGAGGCTTTCAGAGCCCAATTCCTAATGGCTTTCTTTGCCTTTGTCAGTACATTCCATGTTAGTTTGCAATATGAACTAATCAATATAATGATGGGTCCCCACATGTGGATTATCAATTCATTTTTAGTTGCCACTCCATCTACTGACACGCCTCAAACACAGAGAACAAAGCCTGATCTTATGGGTTCTGGAGGGAGCGAACAGTTTCAGGGTAAGTTTATATGAGTAACTAGTATATGAATATTCACTACCGAGGCCCAACGGCAATTCATTAGTTCTGATGTGTTCCAGGAAAATGAGTCATAAGTTGCACAAAGAGATATTTTTAAAGTGTTTATTTTACAAGATCACTTCATGGAATGTTCTGATTTTTTGAGAGCTTATCACTTCTATATATTGATCGATCTATCAAATCTCAGCTCAATGTATGTAATGTATCCTTTAGTTTCAAAGTCCTTATATGGACTATATTTAGTTACTTAACTGTTTACTTCCCCCCAGAAATATTGCAAACGTTTTGTTTCCAAAATAAAAATATCAAACTTAAAATCTAGAGAGACTTATTGGATTATTTGACTGTCTAGTATCATTGAAATCGGCTTGATCTCATCTTCTCAAATATAATGGAACCTCAAAATCTATTTTTTGCGACTTATGTCACATTTTTACTGAAAAACATCATATTTATGAATTGGTAATTGACTAGTTGATTTAGACGAGGCATCATCTCCCTACCTAGAAGGTACGGAATTTTAGATGGTGGCTTCCACCATGGATTGTAGGCCCCAGTGATTGAGTGAGATTTGTTGCTTCACGTCCTTATCAACACATAAAAGGTTATATCAAAGGCGGAAGAGCTAAAACCCCTATAGTATATAATACGGCACTCACACTATCAGGTTTGTACTGTATATATACGCCTCTGATCTTGTTTTTGTTTATGTATCCGCCATGCTTTGACTCCTATAAGTGCTAACTAGTTACACTCAGGTAGACTAGAATTGTTGTCTTTCAATAATAAGTTCAATGTTCCATAATTTAGTTTTGCGTAGTACGCCTTTGTAGTCATTCTTCATTAATCATCTTCTTTGTCTTAATTCCAGTTGCCATTTCGTGTTTGTGCAAAACCTGCAGTGAGTATCAACAAAACTAGTAATATGCAATTCTATAAGTCATATATGCTGTTGAATAACTATTTACTGAACTTGTATTTGTTTTGTCATGAATACTATATAGACTTTCAATAATTTATTATGTACATCTATGTGTTTCACCACAAGTAATCAATATCTTATCTCAAGCTACCTCCACAGAGACGAGGGATAGTATTTCAGGTAAGATATATCAGCTAGTATAATGATGGCCGGTTTGGTGAATATTTCAAGATGATTGATATTGCCCTGGAAATATATATATTTCTTATTTAACTTCAGGATTTCTTTTTTAATTCAACATGTATGTTTCCATATGACAGAACTATTTGTCAAGGCAACCAACAGAGTGGACATGGAACTGCCTCTGTGTTGTATATATAATTAAATAATCACATCAATAAAAGTCTATGTTCCGAAAGGGTAGTGCAAGAATCAATGTGAAACCAAATGAGGGTAAAATGAATACTTTCCCCATTACTTCTGCGATGTAGAATCGATTCTGTTTGTTAATATGTGGATTTATTTTTGATGTCCTTTATTATACTTTAGAGAAAAGGAGTCGGTCCCAACCTAGCGCTGAGGAGATATGTGAGTACTGACGGTGTCATCTATCAATTATTTATCCATCTATAAATCTATCTGGTGCACTGTCAGTCCGAAATCCCTCTCTTTCGTCTAGAGATTATACACAAAACAGTGCACTAGCATCCCCTCGATGTCTGATTTTAATTCCAACTTTGTGTCTGTCCATCTATATACTTATCTATCTGTCATTTATGTATCTACACTTTGGGGAAAACACAAGTGAGTGTTGAGGTACATCCATTAGATGACCAGATATAGTTGTTAAAGGCCAAGTCAAACAGTTTAATGTAACACATTTTACCTAGGAATATGTGTGTGTCAAACCTTAACTGAAATTATGCCAGTGGCACTCCTATTCCAGTTTTTTTTTAAAATTCGTATTGGAAACAATTGTATATTGAAACCTGGTTGTGTTATATTTCAGCTGACCTAATCCTTTCGTTGGTATGTATTTATGTGAAGATAAAGTTGTTTCACATCATTTCTTATCTATCTATATGTGATGTGTTTCAGGAAAATAAGTCATAAGTCGCAAAAAATAGATTTTGAGATATTGTTATATCTGAAAAAATGGGATCAAGCTGACTCCAATAATAGTAAACAGTCTAATAATCTTATAAGTATTTCTAGATTTTTAGTTTGATATTTTCGTTTTTGAAAAAAAAAATCAAATACTTCTGGGGGTCAATAAACAGTAAAGTAACTAAATGTAATCCATATGAGGACCTGTAAAACTAAAGGATATATATATTATATAGATTGTCCTGAAATTTGATACATTATTTGATAGAGCTAAAAGTGATGAACTCCCCAAAAATCAGAACATTCCAATAATATGATCTTGTAAAAAAAACACTGAAAAATATCAATTTTGCGACTTATGACTCATTTTCCTGAAACACATCACATATATACGGTCAAGTCTAACAGCACAACACCGCAAAGGGGTGGAATACGCTTTGACCTCCATCCAGATTGATTACAAACTATATGGAGTGCAATTGGGTATACATTTATTCTTTATTATTTTATCAATTCATTTGTAAATTTATCTTCTAATTACTGATCTTTTGGACAAATTATCAGAAAATGGTCTGAAAACTTTAAAAACATGAAAGCCAGCGCTATGCATTAGCCGCTACTGTGCCAATAACGTCATAAACCAACCAAATAATGTTATTTAGGTCACAAGCTTCTTTGATAACCCAGAGCTATAGTTAATCATATTGACATGCGTTTTGACTTTTCAAAGACACATAAGTGATGTGTTCCAGAGAAATGAGTCATAACTCACAAATATTGATATTTTTCAAAGTGTTTTTTCAGAAATTATCTTTATTGAAATGGTCGGATCTTTAGATGGTTTAGCACTTTAGAATATAGCCCTGCGTTTTTAAGGCCCTTGTATGGAGTATATTTAGTAACTTTACCTAGATAATTTCCTTTTTTTAACATATTCATACATAGACACTGCCTTCTATAGATATAAACTCACCTAATCTAAGTCTACTCTGGAAGCTCAACGAGACCAACAACATAGCCATTGGTGGCAACATGATATCAGAATTATTAGATATTTCACTCCATTTCAGTTGGACAAAGCCCTCAATGAGAAATAGTGCTGACTGTGCAGAATAAACCCCCTTCCTTCCATGCAGTCCTGTTTGCAGTACAAGAGAAACTCTGTATAACACCATACAGTACAGTTTTCTAAATACTAGCATGTTTTACAGAAAAATGAGTCATAAGTCACACAAATGTTTCTTAGGTTGTTAACTTCGGTATTGGT
Organism: Sthenelais limicola; assembly: GCA_942159475.1. NCBI lineage: Eukaryota > Metazoa > Annelida > Polychaeta > Phyllodocida > Sigalionidae > Sthenelais > Sthenelais limicola. The sequence goes on from OW804099.1 coordinate 108,726,766, forward strand.
TGTGATATTAATGTTCTTAGTGAGAGAAAAAGGTACCAAATAGAAATATTGATAATGAAATACCAACTCAACGACCAGCTCCAAAAGAGACGATCGTGGTAAAGTGAATCCAAAAAACTAATAAAAAGAACATGTCAACAGGTTATGTTTCATTTCAGGGAGCCCTGAAATGTATTACCGTTCACTAAACAAGTTGATTGGTATATAGAGGACATTTTTTCTTTTTTTTCCATTTGTTTCCTCGTGATTCTTGTTTTTCTTCCGGAATATTACTTTTTCTTCGAAATCTCTATGTACATGGCTAACATATTGTTTAACTCTTACAAGCCAAAAAAGGGAGGATACCAACTTTTCGAAAAAATATTCGACTGAATTAACATCCTGATGAGTTAAAAACAGGAATGTTGTAGATTTTCAAAACTAAATAATAGCTTTCAAAATTTCACACTGTAATCAACCATCCAACCATTCACGTGTACCTAAAGTGAAACATAAGTCAAGTTAAAAATGGCTCTCGTCAGAAGAGCAGATACCAGTCAGAGATGACCTACCAATTGTAATTACCATCAGTAATAAGGATTGTTTTTAATTGAATTGAATTGAAAATGTCGATATCCTGTTCTTTCATGCATGAGGACAGTTCTGAATTCCATATTAAATTTGTGATGTGTTTTAGGGAAATGAGTCACAAGTCGCAAAAATGATATTTTTAAAGTGTTTATTTTACAAGATCAGTTCATTGGAATGTTCTGATTCTTGGGGGGTTTATTACTTTTGGTCATATCAATCCATGTACCAAATTTCAGGACAATGGATGTAATATATCCTTTCGTTTTAAAGGTCCTCATATGGAGTATATTTAGTTACTTTACTGTTTATTGCCCCCAAGAACTATTGTTAACTTTTTTATTCACAAATACAAATATCAAACTTAAAATCTAGAAATACTTATTAGATTATTAGACTGTTTACTATCATTAGAATCGGCTTGATCTCATCTTTTTAAATATGATGATATCTCAAAATCCATTTTTTGCGACTTTTGACTCATTTTCCTAAAACGAATCATATTTTTACAGTGTAAAACATATTGATATTCAAACTTGCCTCATATTTATCCTCTGTCATTGAACTTTAAACGATAAAGTGTTTTTAACTCAATATTTAAAGGAATTGTACAATGTGTATGTTATTACTGGCGTATATATGGGACTAAGGTCGGTATGATTAGAGTATAGTCCCCCCCCCCGCCCCCGCCAACACTCCCCACTGACCTGCGGTGACAGGGGCGCCAGCCATCCGTGCAGTGTTGTTGAGGGTGGTCAGTCAACCATTGAGACACAGGGGGGTTACTCCACATTTTTATAGAAATGAATTATACGAATTTGGGGTTGTTATAGATTCTGAATCTGCATGTCCTGCTGAGTAAATAACCGAAAAAAATAGTTGTAAATTCCCAGAATTTGCCGAGATATGGACTCTTTTTGTTCAGTTTTTTCAGTTTTCAGTAGATGATCTCAAATAGGTTGGGGGAGTGACTCATTTTCCTGTGACACAAAACAATTTTTTTTAAGAACGGGGATGTACAGAAGAGGAAATGAGCATTATAAAAGTAAAAGAATTTTGTTGATACTCCGGGAATTTGTAAAGTTACAGACTTTCAAAATTACCTGCTTCTCGGAATTCCTAATATAAACATTTGTGACAGTGACGTCATGCATATAGCGGGAATACCAAGAACTATAACTTCCGCGGGAAGGTACCTTTCTGCTTGGCGGGTCACACATTTTCATTAAAAATATCTTAATTTCACTCCACTTATTGTACCTCTGAAGAGGAATGCACATTTAATAAAGAATGAAAACAGCAAGGCTGTATATAACTTAACCGACTTGAGGTTGTTTTTCCTTAATCATTGTTTCATTATTGTCTCTGTTGACATTTACTTGCTCTATCGCATATTGTTCTTTTCGAGAAATACATTATCAGGGTAAGGCAACAACACAATTAGGTGTGTTTCCGATTTATCTGGCTGAAAACTAGGTAGGTAGTTTTGGTTATTTTTGTTTGTTTGTTTCCTGTTTTATACGCTTTTTTTTGTCAAAAAAAAGGAAGATACGATGGGGAAAATATCAGGTATGGTACAAAAAAATAGGTAGGCTAATTGTTTTTCTAGGTAGGGGGGGGGGGGGGGGTAAATCGGAAACACACCTATTTTTTTTTGCCTAATATCCCAGTTCGAAACGGAGGTCATTGGGAAAGGTTTAAAGCACAACGTTTGGATAAGCTATGAAGCACAACAATGAGATTCAAATGCTGTTAATAGTGACCCTTGATCTAAACGGATTTAATTGGCCAATTTAGGGATTAGGGTAGAGCGAGACTAAAACGATTAAAAACCTTAGCACTGGATTTACAGTCCATCAAACATCTATTTTTTTTTATTTATTTTTTTTATTTCGAATTTTTATACAGCCAATCTTCGGTAACATAACAGTTGAACATAATCGGGCATGCACAGTGTACAAAAAAATGTTATGAACAAAGGATGTCATGTATGTATGAGGATAATGGACTCACGGGTGATATTTCAAATCAGAAAAACCATGGTTTTCCGCCCACTGCTGTGTCTAGCTAGACTACACATTATGTAACAAAATTACTCGAGATCAAATTAAGTTGAACAAACATTGAATCAAGAAAGGTGAGAAAGGTACAATCAAAGATAGAAATAAAAGTATGGTTAGTTAGTTGGATTTGTTTCAGTTGGATTTTGGACAGCTTGAAGATGCAGCATGCCCTTGGGTCAGTGTGGGTTTGTTATGGTAGCGTGAAGATACTGCATACCATTGGATATAGGGTGACCTTTGAAATGCAAAGCCTTTTTTTTCATTGCTCTGTCGTGAAATTTGGTACATTCAAGGAACTAATGCATGAAAGAGAATAGGAGTAATAGGAGTTTTCAAACTTCATCTTGAGAAAGAACATGGTTGGGTGAATACAAAATGAAAATACAACTGTAATCACATTATTTTATATTTTAGGGACAACTCAAGATTACAGCTATTCACAATGGAGGCCAAGGGGGAAGCATAATTTTTCAATATTTTTTTTCTAGTTCTATTAACCCCCGTTTTTGTTTATTTTTGGGGTTAAATATTATGTCAGCTATATTGTATCCACATCCACACCACAAATGGAAATAAAATAAAACGTTATACCAGAATGCGAGTGCCCCCCCCCCCACACACACACACATTACCCCGTCCTCAATGTCTTACTACTACCCACCACTTACTTAACCTCAGGTTACAATTGTCTACACGAACCCGTTTCTACCACACCAAGCCCGACCCCACCCTCAGCCTAATATAGCAGTTCATTCCACCTACACCCACACCCACAGGTCACAGGAGGAACACTCACGTACAGGAGGAAACAGTTACCAGGTATAGTTACTTGTTATTGTTTCATTCATACCCTCCTCCCCTGGGTCAAACTTTCAGAAAATGTACAATTCGCCTTCACCAATCCTTTTGGAGTAGCCCACATCTAAGCTTCAAAATGCAGTTTAACATAACAGAACTGATACTTTAAATTAATGTGATACCAAATTTACTTAGATAGGCCCTGTATTCTTCATTTTTCAGGCAAATACAGCAAATTTTCCTAAATGTGAACAACTGCCAATTGAAAGTTTTCTGAAAATCTGACCCACAGCGCTTATATAAACAGTAGGATGGTTATGTAAGTTACAGCGTGTCTCTCCCTATATATAGTATATGGGTCAGCTTGTTAGAAAATGTACAATACACAGCTGTACACATTTAGCACATTAGGCGGTGATTTTGTAAATACTAATTAAAATCGAGTATATTTGGCATTGCAGTGATTCTAGCAATGTGTTTAGTTAGGTTGAACTGTATTTTAACCTTTATTTTTTAGGTATCTGTGCCTGAAATCTGTGTTATTTAAGAGGATTGGTGCAGATGAATTGTCCATTTTCTGGCTATTTCACTCATATTATATAAACGTTCATGGGGCAAGTGTTTAGGTGTGGGGAGTTGGTGTCCTATGGTCACCGTTCAATTATCAAATTAAATCACTTAGCGACCTTAGCGAGGGTTTCAACTGAACGTATGGATTTTAACACTAGGTATAACTGTATTTAGTATTGCCTTGATTGAAACAATCTTGCGTGGGTTAGGTTATGTTGCACTGTATTTTGAATTGTTATGTTGAACTGTATTTTGTCCTGAATTTGGGTTATTTTTATATGATTGGTGAAGACGAATTGTACATTTTCTGGCGTTTTCACCCATGAACTAATATGAATTAAACTTCAATTGTTATTCATAGTCTCTATTTATCTATTTACTACGGCAATTGGCAACCAAACTAATGCCAATTTCAGGTAAATATTTAGGTTATGTTGAACCGGATTTTGAACCAGATTTTTGTTGTGAGTGTGGATTATTTGAGAGGTGAAGGTGATTTGTAAAATAAAGTGGATTACAGAATGTGAATTGTATTATTTCCTGGCGATTTCATCTATATTTAATGATTATGCATCATAAAAAGTTTACATACAATATATATTACACACACATTAGTTGAAAATCAAATAAATAGATTTTGAAATATTATCATATTAATTCAAAATATGTTTTATTTTATTTTATCATATTAGATCAGGGGGATTCCAATGATAACAAACAGTAGGGCAGCTAATAAGTATTTCTATATTTTTGTGAAGCACGATTATAAAACAGGCTTCAACCAGGTAAATATAAATAGATACATCCACACTCGAAATAAGATTTTTTGTTCTTCCCTGTTACAATAATATGAATAATTTGAAGTTGTGATAACACCAAAACCAGACAACTAGCAGTTTTTCATGAGGTTGTAGTTTATTAGTTGTATAAATTTAAGTGGTTGATTCCTACGTTTCGATCACGTGGCGGATCTTCATCAGGGAATATTGTTTATATAGAGATGAATAGGGGGTATATCAAAAATGTGAAACATAGGTATCCATAGTGTCACGAGCTATATTGTCCACGTAAGAACTATAAAGGTATTACGTAAGGTTACCTAACAGTAACGGTATATGATCAATACTGCAAGCTACCCTATACCTCGGAGATATTCCATTCATATCAATAGTAACATGTCAACAAGTTAAAAAAGTTAGAAGCAGCATTTTCATTGGTTAAAGTTTAGCAGGCTATATCTTAGTGGATTTAAGTCGTAGAGAGACCTAGTCAAGACGGATCTGTGTAGAATTATATAGTGTTCTTTCTCATGGTTCTTTTAGGTATATCTTGATGAATCATAAAAAATTGTTTATAAATAATTATTTACAGAAATTATATTAAGCGCATTGGTAATAGTAATGACTTTCATACAACAAGTAGGTTAATCGATCCTAATTAGGTATGATTTGATGATTGGTAGTAAAGGAGATGAGCACCATTCAATTATGAAAGTCCAATTTAATAGAGAGGGGTTGAAATAAACATATGGATTCTAATACTTCTACGTTTAGTGGGGTGAGTACCATTTTTATGGGTGACAAGTGTTCAAGATGAAAGAATTTTCTAAATTGTCCTTATCAAGGATATGCATGCGTTCAACAAAATCGTAGTCTGAACACAAATTTGATCCGTTTTAGGAAAATGAGTCATAAGTCGCAAAAAAAAGGTTTTGAGATACCATTAGATTTGAAAAGATGAGACCAAACCGATTCCAATGATAGTAAACAGTCTAATAATCGTATAAGTATTTCTAGATTATTGGTTTGGTTTTTCGTTTCTTTTAAAACAAATCCAATATTTCTGGGGGTCAATAAACAATAAAGTAACTACTATGTAGTCCATATGAGGACGACAGGATATATTACATAGATTGTCCTGAAATTTGAGACATCGATTGATACAACTATAAGTGATCAACCCACCAAACATTAGAACATTACAATAAAGTGATCTAGTGAAGAAAACACTTTGAAAAATATCAATTTTGCGACTTATGACTCATTTTCCTGAAACACATCACATTAATAAAATTTAAAAAATCACCTGAAGAAGACCACTAAGACCAGGTGGAAACATATGTTTTAAAGTACCAACATGTGCCAAAATAAATTGCTAAGACTTAAGTTTGAGGTTGTGCTGTTATTATTCATTTATCATTTTTAAAAAATATTTTCTGTGTCTAGGATGCTGAGTCATGTGGTTGTACACGAGCAGGCCAAGCCCCGCCACTACCATGACCCGTGCTACATCACTGGGGTCATACTACTCTGGCTTACTGGACTCGCCCTGTACTTCTTCACTATAGCCACCATGGTAGACATAGGTGAGTCCACTTTAACACAACAGTTGTGATCTGTTTTAGGAAAATGAGTCATAAGTCGCAAAAACAATATTTTTCAAAGTGTTTATTTAACAAGTTGATTTCATTGGAATGTTCTGATTTTTGGAGAGCTTATTACTTATATCTCCATCAATCGGTGTATCAAATGTCAGGACAATTTATGTAATTTATCCTTTCGTTTTAAAGCTCCTCATATGGACTACATTCAGTTACTTTGCTGTTTACTACCCCCCAGAAATATTACAAATTTGTTTTCCAAAATGAAAATATCAAACTTAAAATCAAGAAACACTTATTAGATTACTAGACTGTTTACTATCATTGGAATCAGCTTGATCTCATTTTTTCAAATATAATGATATCTCAAAATCTTTTTTTTGCGACTTATGACTCATTTTCCTGAAACAGATCCCAACTATCAGTGGTATTAAAGCATTAAATGTACAATTCACCTTCACCAATCCTCTCAAATAACCCGCATTTAAGACAGAAATGAGCTTCAACATGTTGTTAACGTAACAGAACTGATAGTTTAAATCAACGCGATACCAAATATAGTGAGATATACCCGGTACTCATCATTATTCAGTCAAATTTAGCAGAATTCGCTTAATGTGTAAAGCTGCCAATTGTGCATTTTCCGAAGGTCTGACCCGTATAATAGATGCCATTCATTGTAAGAAAGATCTATCAATATTCTATGAAGTGTCTTTATGAATTATTTTAGAATGATGTATTCTTTGGCATTATGTAATCTGTAACCATACTTAAAACTCTTCTCATAGCTCATTATAGAATAATTCTTTTGAAATATGAAACCTGTCACTTTGTTAGATTATTTTCCGAAATGAAATCTGTTGTCTTTAAAAAAAAAAAATCTCTATTTGATCATATTGCAGGTGTGTTTGAATATTCTGTTGCTGATGCCAATGATGATTTTGAAGAGGCATTTACCACTGAGAGCTACATCAATCCTGCCGGCTGGGTCTTTGGCGTTGTATGGTTCCTCATCTTCACTTATGAGGTAACTTTATTCCAATCAGTAGAGGCATGTGGTATACACACACAGAACTAATGTTACATCATGTTACGCAATAATGACGTAACAATGGGTAACTACTTTAGGATCAATAATTAGCATTAATTATTAGTAGTGTGAGTCATTGATGCAGTAACCCTTAAATATTATTAGGAAGAATGAGTGAAGGCAGCTTTGGGAAATTAAAAGTTTTATTTTAATTAAATTTGTTTATATAAAATATAAATAAATAAAAGGTGAGTGTAAATTGGTAGATATATTTGTATAAAATTGAAGGATTTTGATGTAAATTGATGATAATTGATTAAATGAGATTTAATTAATTAATTAGCCAAAACTGCCAATTTGTTTGTAATGTTTGAAGAAGGGTGGCAATATGGGGAGGTATTGGGGGTATGATGGTAAGAGTTGGTATAAGGTAAAATAATTGTTGTAAGATTAAGAGCCCGAGGGGCGATAAAAAAGGATATGCTATGTTGATGCATAGTCTGTAGCCATTTTGATGGCGAGTTTGGCGTGAGCGGACTGTCTTTGTGGGTTGTGCCCTGAGCGGACTGTCTCTTTGTTTGGGGGACCGAATGGTCTTTGTGATAGTGGGGTTTTGGGAGGGCATTTCATGAGGCTTATGAGCGAGCAGTGGTGTTTTTAGTTTGTGGTTTTAGGGTGATGGGGATTGTTTATTGCGGTCCTGAGAGCTCTGTTGACGTTTGTTTTGTCGGCTTGAATGTAGACACGATAGGCGTCGGATTTCCAACCCCATAGGCTTGTATTTGGAGTTTCATGCATCCCTGTTTGTATGCGTTAGTAGCAGCGGCCTTGCGTAACCTATGCAATGAGTATAGTTGGGGATCGGCCCCCGTTTGAGATATGAGCACCTTCCAATGCTTAGCCACGTAGGATGCTGGCATTGGGGTCCTGTCCGATGAGAACATGAACGCTGGCTCGTTGTCTTGGGTGGTTGGGAGATTTACTAACATGCGTTTTATGGTTGTCACTACGCACGTCTGCTTGTCACGAGAGGCTTTTAGTTTCACTGTCTTGTCCTCATATGCTGACTGCAGATTTGTTGTGGCTTTTACCCTGATATAGACGCTGGTTTGAGTCAGGGTGATATCCTTTCTTGTGAGGTGGTGTAGTGGGTTGAACTTAGACACAGAGGGCGACATCACCTCCGATTGCCTAAGTGCCGCGTAATACATGACCATAATGGCTCCTATTACCGTATTGGCGGTAGGTGTGATCCTATTAGTCCGACCACTTGTTGAAGTAGGGACGCTGGTACTGCCATTTTTGCCCTCGGCTTGAATGTTTTGTCTCTGTCCATGGCTTGTAGTGCCCGACATACCCTCTGATGATCTAACTGTGTCGTTCGACGGTCGAGCTGTCTGTACACAGTTCTGATATGTGAGATGTGGTTTTGTATTGTCTTTGGTGATGCTATTGTTGTCATCAGGTGTTCTATGTACGCGCATATGACCATGTGGCTGGCAGTTAAGGGGTGTACGCCAATCTCCATTGTGAATGCGGTAAATCTCGTTATTGCGCTCTTTTGGTTCGCCAATGTCCCTGGGGCCCATGCTGCCCTCTGTCTTTGCATCACCCCTGTCATGAGGTCTCATATTCTTCTGCCTGTTGGATTGACAAGAAAACAGAGTGTTTAGAGCAAATACACATGGGTCGATTACATGTAGGGCGGGCTGATCTACTATGCGCGTGGCTTTGTTATCATATCTACTATTCAAATGATGTCTGCTAAGTCGATCTGCCAGGGTATTTTCCACACATGGGATGAGGGGATATGATATCTTGACATTATACATAGCCTATATCATCCAGGCTAGCCTGGCTGCCTCTAATATCATGGGGTTGCGTCCGCGACCTGTTCGGAATACCGACACGCTAGCGGAGTTGTCACAGAGCACCACTATCTGGCCCCCTCGGTCCTTGTCTGTGATTTACATGAGTAGGGCTACCGTTATATTTATTGCCTCTAGTTCTGATATGTTATCGACCGGATGGTCCACATGTGTCACTTGATATGCGTATGCACACTGGCCGTCTGCGCCACCTATGCCTGTGAGACAGGCATCTACTTCAATTGTTTTTGTGGGTGCACTACTTGGGATGACAGATGTGCCATTCCCTTGTTCAGTAAATTCTGTGAACCATTGTAGGTTGCGTCTCATCTCTGCATTGATGTTGAGGAATTTTCCCTTTATGCTTTGCAGGCTATCGAGGAGGCGGTTGATAAACAGTCTTGCGGGGCTGACGCATTTAGCTATGTGTATTAGTTGTCCTATTATAGACTGCAACTCCCAACGTGACATGGACCTCCTTTTAAGAAACTTCTTGACACACTCGATAGTTTCCTTGACCTTGTCGAGAGGGAGGCTGAGTGTCATGTTTGGTGTGTCTATATTAATGCCCAACATCGGACGCATGGGGCAGGGGGTTTTCGCTTATCTACGGCTTCAGGAAGGCCCAACTCTTTAAACAACTCAATGGCCCTGTTGTAATCTTTGTGTGCCTTGGTTTTATCGGGGAAAATTACTATCAAGTCATCGAGGTACATTTTTTATGTTATAAATGAGAATGCCCACGATGGCTTCGGCCACTCTTTGCATGTGGCATGAGGACGTTCTCGTGCCGAAGGGCATTGTAACGTTGAGAAAGAATTCATCTGCCCATTTTAAACACAGAAGGGGCCAATCCAGGGGGTTGGTTTTGTAGGGTTGTTTATGTAGGCCCTACTAATATCAATAGTTGACATGTGGCTTTGTGGTCCCATTTCCATAAGATGTTTGACTAGTGCTTCTACTGTGGGGAGGGAGTGGGCTTGTTCGACGCCCCACACATTATTTTTCATTAAGAAGGCATTTACTGATGATTGTTCAGGGTAACTAAGGTCGACTATGACCCAACGTGCGTCCGTTTCTCGCTTCTCTCGCAACAGTAGTGGCGAGCAATGGTACCACTCACGAAAAGGGGGGCGTTCAAAGGGTCCTATCAGGCGTCCAAGGCCTAATTCTTTGCTAACAAAGTCATCAATCTTCGTTTTGTACTGATCTGCACTACTGTGGTTTTTCCCGGTATGACTTTGAGAGGTAGGACCAAGATATCCCATTGGGTACCCAAATTTGACGAAATCACAGAGTTGCTTATGATCATCACTATCACTAAAATATTTTTCCCAAGCATTAATGTTTAGTTCTGTAGGTAGAGTAATACGGGCGCCTACTGCGTTGGGGAGGCCTGTACTGACCACCGCATCATGAATTGCACTGTGTGTTGGATGAGATTCATCTATAGTTATTGCAGGCCACCGTAGCTGCCTGTCTCGAGCAAATACCTGGGGGCCGAGTTCAGTGTTATCACGTTCAGCTTTCCCAGAACACATATCACGGATGGCAGAATATTTGTTTGTGACCTACTATATTGGAATTGGCATGTCTCTCAGCTGTGTAGAGGCTGTGTGTCAGTTCATACGCATCCGTTGGCGGCAAAATCTCCGGACCTGTGACTGTACTGTCACGGGGACCGCCATCTTGGATGTTTATCTCGCCATCTGAGACTTCAGGCGAGACATCCTGTGAGGTGGTATTGTGGTGTTGCCTGGCCTTCTACATGTGGATTAGAACTATAAACATTTGTATTAGACACATTCGTATATGCAGGTATAAATGGGGGGGCCTGAGGATTTAATGTTACAGGTCCCCCAGCTATTCGTTTTTTGAGTAAGACTGTGATCCTCCACTCGAGTGTTTCTGACTCGGGTAGCACTGCTGGCCTGCGGCGCTGTGCCCAGGGGCCCCGGTGCTGACTCGATGCCCGCCGGCCTCCGAGGTGGGCGTGGCATGCCTCTGCCGCCTGTTGCACTGTACTACCGAGTGTGTGCATGCCCGATCGACCGAGTCGCAGTACCTGCATATGTGTAAAGCCATTACATTTCCTTCAACATGATTATGCATGTTCCTACAGCCTTGCCTAGTATTGAATGCCCTACAGACCACTTCTTGCATGCCACTAGAGTTCTTGTTACTATATGTATTACTATTCAGCTTGTGGGCCCCAGTTGCTGGTCCCTGCTGCGAGCTTGTACTAGCCCCAGTGTAGACGCCTGCAGTGAGGCATAGTCTGACTCTTTATTCTTGTATGCCCAGTCTATCGTCCCAGGACAGTGTTCCCCCCTCAATAGAGTCCCAAACGAATTGTGTCCACCTTCGGACGGCCAGCCATGGCCGTTCTAGGGCATCACAAGTTACATTTCTAAGGTGATAAACCATAGGGTGGTAATCCCTTTTCTTATAGGCCTGTGGGTCCTCTAATAAAGTAAGAAAAGCGTACACATATTCCATTCCTGACATGGAGGTTCTAACATGAAGTTTCTGTTTGATGGTAGTAAGTCCATCCCTTGAAATATACATATACGGTTTTGGCTGAATGTTCAAAGCATGGATATTGGTAATGTATTTGTTCTTACCCTGCAGGCCGGACGCCCTTTCTCCCGCTCAACCTACTTTTCCAAATATCTCTCAGCGTCCATTTGTCTCTTCAGCACCGGTGGTCGAGTGGAGTGGCTTAGGCGGCCCGACCTGCGGGTATGGGGTTGTTCCTCCTCGCTCTCCTTGCTGTCAGATTCGCTGTCACTCTCAGAAGCACTCTTGACCGGGGTTTTTCTTTGCTCTTCTTGTTAGACTGCTCGCTCTTCTTGTTGGCCATGCATCTTGCCACGGCGGCCATCTGCTTTGCCATTTTCTCAACACACCCTTGTAATCCTGCCATGGCTAGTTGGATGGATTTCATCTGGACGTCCAGCCTTTGGGTGGTAACACGTTTAGCCCTTGCCTGCGACTTAGGGCCCGTCTTGCCCTTGTTGGGTGGGGCGATCATGTCCCCTATCAGGGCTTGAGTTATGTCCTGAGGGGTGTCTTTTGCAGGCGGGGCTTGTGCTCCATCCTTAGCTGTCACCGCTTTCTTTCGTGTGCCTTTAGCCATTTTGAGTTTGTAAGGTAATTTGTTGAAAAGGTGAGGTGAAAAGGTACAGGCTGCAGCTAGGCTTCACAGTGCCAATAGAATTTGAACCGTATAGGTTGGTAGGCGAAGGTGAAGTGAGGGGCACCGGACCGGTGGTAGTTGAGTGGTGACTGGTCACATGGGTTAGTGGTGTGAGTAGTGGTAGAGGGAGGGGGTGAGGGTAGCCAAACGCGATGACTTGAAAATTATTAGGATAAATAACCTTTAAGGTATCAGGACCCAGGAATGTATTGCTTTGAATATGTGAGCATGAGAAACCACAGGCAGCACTCTCATCTCATTATATATTCCTCCAATGACCAATAGCCACATTGACCAAGCACCCAACTGTATGCTCATACTAAAAAAACCCACTATTCTAGTGTGAGAATGCAATGGCAATTTGCCCAGAGATTCGGTATGTAAATGATGAAGTCAGAGAAGTCGGATGATAGTAGTCTTCGGCCAGGCAGCAAGGTGTATCCAAGCTTACTCTGTCCCCTTTATTTATAGTCACACGTTAATTATTCATTAGCATCAAAATGGGTATAGCAAAGTGCGCTCCTGGCGATCCACCCTTATGATTGGCTGAGGGGGATCCTCCTGCCACATGATCATGACCCCCAGCGCTCTCCCACGCCAAGGTCATGCGCTGTGCGCCTGCGCGGAGGATCTCTTGCCCTCAACCCCCCCTCCCCTCCCATTATCCCTGACCCAAGCATGTAGCGTCCCCTCCCTCCCCCAGTCCCTTCCCCCCACCCACTAATGCGAGTCACGCCGGAGAACAAATGGCGATGCTATTTCGGTTGCTATGACAATCAAACAGATAGACACATAACAACAGATGTCCAGCACCCCACTCTCCCCCGCTCCACCCAGGTTTTACGTGGCGGTCGAGGCCAAGGCGGAGGGGAGGGGGGGGGGAGAGGGGGAGGGGGGGACGGCCACTCTAGGGGTAAATTCCGCTCGCAAGAATTGCAATTCTTTACACTAGATCTTAGGATCACAGCCTTGGCTTAAGACTTCTTCATACTTCTTATTTTCCTACAATAATTATACAGCTATCTCATATAGATATACGGACAAACCTTCATATAACACTGTTGGATTTGAACTCGGCTCATCCTAGTGTATCTAGGAGCTCCCATAATTCATTAGAATGTAGAGGTAGATCGATGGCAGTGAAAGAGAAAAAGGAGAGCGAGTGAGTGATGGTTGCCTAGTCCCCGTTTGTTGGGCTTGCAGGGACTGTTAGAATGGCATAGAATGAACCTCCCAGCGTTTCCGGCAAACCGCTTACATCAACGAAAATACTAAACAATATTTACTACTCAAAACTGCAAGATCATACCTTTGCACTGGTTCAATTTACTTTCAAATCATTTCTAAATTGTTGTTAATGATAGAAACATCCCAACAAAAGGGGACTAATAGAAGCACGAAGGGAAAGACGGAAAAACAACACACTTGTGTTTTGTGAATGCATCACCATCTATTGTGTTTAGTTCTATATTTATGCCATGATATATTATATATTATCCTTATCTAATCATTATTCATCTTCATTTAATTTCTCACAACCTATTAAAACCTCATAACCTGGTTCATGAAATGAGCATCATTGGTTGGCGCAGCTAGATTTACATAACCAATCAAAATAGTTAAGTAAAGTGGGTGCATTCGAAAAGCAGATTTCACTAGTGAAACATATACATACGCATGCATATGCAATGGGCTAATCTGGCCCTCTTCTTGTGGATACGCACCCATTTCATGACATGAGCACATATCTGAGTTTTTTCAAACTTATGCAAGCAATGCAACTAAGAGGGCATTACGTAAAGAAATTTCAGTATTTTATTTATACCTTAGATCTCATATTTTATGGTTGGCATTAGTTACAAATACCTCATGTATCTGATTCAACTTCATAAAATCCAAAAACATGTCTTATGAATTTATTTGAATAGTTTATATACCGTTAATTTATTTCAAAATAATTTAATTTTGCAGCTTGTGTTTCTGTGTTACATGATCTCTGTGGTGGTGAGGAAGTCTAAGGTGACCGGACAGAAGCTGTACCAGGTGACCGCCTTCATCCCCGTCCCTGTCCTCTACCTCTACGTCATCAACAATGTACTCCTTAGTGCATGGTACTTTGTGGCCAATGTCCGCAGTCAGGTACGCTATTTATGGGTCAGATCTTCAGAAAGTGTACAATTGGAAGATGTACACATTCAGTAAAATGAGCTAAGTTAGGCTGCAGAATGTTGAATACTGGGTATATCTAAGTATATCTGATATCACATTGATTTCAAGTATCAGTTCCGTTATGTTAAACTGCATTTTGAAGCTCATTTCTGTCTTAAATGGGGGTTATTTGAGAGTATTGGTGAAGGCAAATTGTATATTTACTGACGATTTCACCCTTATATGTTTTTATGGGTCAGATTTTCAAAAAATGCACAATCTACAGCTCTGCACATCTATCAAATTCTGCTAAATTAGAGTAAAAATTATGAATACTTAGTGTATCTGAGTATATTCTGTATTGTATTGATTCAATAAATGTGTCTGGTTATGTTGAACTGTATTTTAAACCTATAATTTTCTTCTTTAATTTGGTTAATTTGAGAGGATTGGTGAAGGCCAACTGTATGTTTTCTGAAAATCTGTGGAAATCACGGAATATTTCGTTACAACAATTGATAGCGAAAGTAACATAAGATTGGTGAGTTAATTACTACAAATAATTATCTTATCTTATCTTATCTGACTAGGTTGGCTCCCTCATCATCTTGTTGGTGGATATCTGCATAGTGCTGGGTGCATACAGCCTCACCATGCAGGCCATGTACCACAAGTACCCCAAACTGCTTGTGGCCGGCTTCAGGCGGGAGGACAAGCTGGTGGTGGGTATAGTGCTCAACAGCATAGGCACCCTGCTCACCTGGCTTATCATAGCCACCCATGTGCAGCTGTCCAACATACTGGTCTCCTTGGCAGGACTGGAGACAGAGATGGCCGCCGCGATACCCCTCACCATGCTCATTGTCATCTACGCTATCTACAACTTCCTGGATTTGGCCATACTCGAGGAGTACTTCCGCTTCCTGTACGGCCCACATCTACCGTTTGTCTTGGCGACTATTGGCATTGTGGCGGACAACTATAGCTCTGAGCGGTCATTGTCTGTCTTTCAAGTTGGTGAGTCATGTAGCATCTGTTGGATTGGATTGGATTGGAAAACATTTTATTTCAGTCGATGACTGCAGTTAAGGGAATGTCTCCAGCAGATGGGAGGTATTCCTGCCCCTCGTGCTTTTTTACAGTTCAGCGTTGTAGAGGCACATCTTCATGAATTGTACAATTGGCAGCTATATGCATTTAGTAATTTCAGCTAAATTCGGCTGCAATTTGGCCAATACTAGATACATTCTAGTGTATTCGTCATTGCATTGTTTCTAGCAATCTCTTTGGTTAGGTTGAACCGTATATTAAACTTTATTTTCGTCTGAAATTTGGCTTATTTGAGAAGATTGGCGATCGAGGTTGAATTGTGTGTTTTCTGAAAATCTGACCCTGCACCTATGTCTAGTGCTGCTGGATTCTTCCCCAGTTTGATGTTGGTGTCGAGAATATATATATTCAGGTGGATGCCACGTGCGGTTGTTCAGAAATAGTCTATAATACACATGAGAAGTGAAAATGTATAGATCATTGATGTTACTTTATTTTTTTCCTTTTTCTCCATACTTATCTCTATGCTGTTGGTTTCTTTATGATTTTGACTTGACATGTTTGGATTGGCTTGTGACCGAAGTACTCTTATGTCTATTTTATCATATAAAACTCACACACTCTAAATTAAAGGTAACTGTTGGCAGAGATGGAATACTATTTCTCATACAGACATGTAAACCTATTCGTCTCTTTTCAAGAGGATGTAACCACAAGCAGTTTGAAACTAAAACTCTCATTTGGTCAGACCAATATTTCATTGAATGATCTGAAACACAATTCCTTAAAAGTTAATAATGCATCCATAAATCTCTGTTACTATATCTGAGATTCATTATAACAAATTTGAGTGCGCTATGGACACAACCTGTTTGGTGTAAGAGTCAAATCTTATTGTAAAAAACAGTGGATTACCTTCGTCCATGACGACTGTAGAATTGTACACTGTTCAACCCTGACTGTAAATAACAGAACACTTGATAACCTCCCTTAGCTGGAGTCATGTTCTCTGATAGCGTTAAATTCGAAAATATTTTTTTTTTTTTTTGTATTCACTTACAGGCCAAAGACATTTAACAACAGTAGTTCATATGTAAAAACGTAAATGTCCACCATGGACGTACTTCATACGGTGCCTTGACTAATTATCTAGATCTACAGACCTCTTAGGGAGATCATAAATTTATACAGAAAGAATAAAATTTATACCATTGATTACTCTCCGAAACCACTATACAAGAGTCAGAGTTATTACTATATCATAAAAAACATCGTAATGGGACAATTTGTTTCATACTAGACATATTACAAATCTGTCAATTTCTGTTGAGTTATCAATATTTGGTGTATTACATTTATTCTAAATATTTATACTATATGACTTAATCTTGATCTTAACATATTTCCTTATCTTCTCTTATTGCAGGGTTCATGATAGTGGTGGTGGCGGTGGTCCCCCTCAAGGTGTGTCTGGACGTCTACAGGGAGAGGATGAGACCCAGGTTTGGAGCAGAACGTCTCCAGTACGAGCAACTCAACAGGCCCTTCGTGACGTCACCAATGCATCACCAGCACGTCATGATGGTTGCCTAGATCTGCTCTTCTAGGGACTCAACTTTAGGCTACAACAAATGTGATGTGTTTCAGGAAAATGAGTCATAAGTCGTAAAATTGATATTTTTCAAAGTGCTTTTTTCACATAATCACATAATTGGAATGTTCTAATATTTGGAGAGTTTGTCGCTTATAGTTATGTCAATCGATGTATCAAATATAAGGTCAATCTATGTAATATATCCTTTCTTATCAAAGGTCCTCATATGGACGACATGTAGTTACTTTACTGTGTAGTGCCCCCAGAAATATTGAAAACTATTTTTTTCAGAAACGAAAATATCGAACTTAAAATCTAGAAATACTTATTATCTTATTAGACTGTTTACTATCATTGGAATCGGCTTGATCTCATCTTTTCAAATATAGTAGTATCTCAAAATCCATTTTTTGCGACTTATGACTCATTTTCCTGAAACACATCACAAATGGGTCAGATTTTCAGAAAATGTACAATTGGCAGCTGTACACATTTGGTAAATTCTGCTAAATCAGTCTGCAATTTGGCTAATACTAAGTAAATTCGAGTATATTTGGCATTGCATTGATTCTAGCAATATGGTTGGTTAGGTTGAAGTGTGTTTTGAACTTTATTTTCGTATGAAATTTAGGTTATTTGAAAGGATTGGTGAAGGTGAATTGTACATTTTCTGAAAATCTGACACAAATTGAAATTCAAATTGAAATTCAGAAATTCTTTATTGCATGGTCTTGATTACAATAGGTCGGTCAATTCTGACACTGAAAATCCCTTTTAGGGTTTCATAACAACTTAATAATAACAAGTATGTCAACGTTGAATGAGATGAATTTACACATGAATTTACATATGAAAACAGTAGATGTGGGTACTAGCTAATAATATTCAGAATCATTGATACATATCAGTATAAAGAGGTATGGTACAGTAAAACGCACAGCTCTTTCAAATGCTGCAAGCGTGTGTACTATTTTTATTTTGAGTGCATATTCAACCTACTGTTGTTCACTCATATATATTATATATGGGTACATACATCTGGGAGACTCAAGCTCCTTATATCCTAGTAATCCTGAGTTCTGGCCTTAATCAGCGAATACATGTATTTTGTGCTTTAACTTCATAACCTGTCTTATAACATATATAATATCCTGTATACTTTAGTGTGCTTTTAAAACAATATCGCAATATTTAGAGCAACTTTTCAAAAAAAGGGTAATGGCTGGAAGACCTGGATGTTATTGAATTGAATAGGGGAGTTGCATGTCTCACTGCGCATGTCTATTACAGTGCATGCTGGGACAGATTCAGTTCAAATCTGACATACAAACATGTAGCAAGAATTTTATGAAAGATTGCAAGAAAATTTTCAACAATACTATAACTTATGTAAATGATTTATAGTACCCATATGCATGATGGGAAAGATGAAGTTGTGTGTTATAGAAACATCTAAACCACATGGATATTGATATTGGACCACTGATAAATATTCCATGCTGAACATGGCATGTTTTCAATAGATTTTACACTGTACCAATACTCCCATAATTCCATGCGAATCAAGATTCAAAATGGCCGCTATGCAACTCCCCTATTGAATAATCTTTTATTGACTTGACATGTTGTCCTGAAGCCTGTTTACCGATATGTCTATTTTTTTCATTATTATATAGCATCTGACAAATAAACTTTTTTGCACAGACTCTGAACAGGTGGCACCTTTATTGCGCAATCTAAAAGTGTGGGAGCCATTTTCTTTTGCACACTCAGAACTACAGTTATATAGGGGATTCACAAAATATCTTACACAAATATTCAAGAGGGGGTAGGAAGAAATTTTGCTTTAATAGAGATCAGTCATATGATTTTGCATATGAATTTGTCCGTAAATTCTCCATATCCCCCACCCCACCGCCCACTAGTGGGTAGTTATTAACAGTATTTTAATTATAGATGTGACAAAGGGCACAACATATAAAGGGTTTAATACTGTTAGATTATCTCATCCTCTTAAAGTTGCATTCTCAGCTAACATCGGCTAATATCTGAACATTTTCTATTTTCTTAAAGACATTTGTAATTTTTTTGATAAAAATATTGCTAATTATTTATATGTCAGATTTCAACAAAATCCATCCCAGGATGCACTGTAATAGACATGCGCAGTGACACATGCAACTCCCCTATTATAGTGCAACTTAACTGTATCTATTAGCACCGGCAATATGATGAAAATGTAATGCAGAATAAAACTTTCAAATCAATCACTTCACGAATTCATTTGATCTATTATTTGGAACAAACTATTATTTAATTTTATATTTTAGAGAGCAATAAAAGGTGGGCACAAAACATTTATACCATAGCGGCCCATTTATAAGCATCATTGTTGGTGATCATGTTTTATCACATATATCTTCAAAACTCCACTGGGTCGAATGCCATAAATGTACACCAAATATTAAGTCAATTATACAGCAGTTTCTTTTTGGACTTAAACTCCGACTAAGAAATTAAACTCTAAGGAAATAATATTAGGTGATGTCTTGTAAGGAAATGAGTTTTGAAATATAATCATCTATTGAAAAGATGAGATCAACTATTTCCGTATTTAAGTTTGATATTTATATTATTTTTTAAAGAAAGTTTGCAATATTTTTGGGTGGACTATTACTAGTAGCTGAATCTCTTCCCAGATTAAACGCTATCAACATTTAATAATAATGGAACTGTGGTCGCATAGGTTAGAGAATATGTTATGAAGAAATTTAATAAGGATAGTGGGGGAAAGAACTAATATCCCTATCAAAGGGAATGACACGTATCACGTAGCGGAATTGTCAGCAGATAAAAATGTTTTAAAAAAAAGGCCTTGGGTGGATAATATTCAATGTTTAAGTGCTCCTCTGAAGTAAATAAGAATATAGGCAGAATATGTTGCGATTCCAGTTTTTATTCCTGAACTCCATGTTAAGGTTGAGGTCCTCGTTCCTCAACCAAATAATACAAGTCTCTCAATGGCAACTTATTAGGGAGATTTAGCAACCACAATGCACCAACACAACACTAACGCATCCATTAACTAGTAGTAGATTATTACCGCTGTGGTAGTAATGTACAAATAGTTAGAAGATGCGTTAGTGTCTTGTTATTGCATTGTGTTTGTTAAATCTCCTCATAATATTATGAACAGTACGTCAAGGTATTTGCAATTTTTAATTTTATTGACAAAGTTTCACTAAGTGATGATTCTCATTCATCCAAAAATACTAGAATATACAAGTTTATCATTTTAAATCGATATAAATTCTTCTTGAACTACTTCTATACATAAATAATCTCATAACTCTGATGGTATTACATTATAAATCGTTACAAATATTACTCCAACTTCACTTCTTTTCTACATTTTTTTTCGCCAAGACTAAAATACATACCCCTACGGGTTAGTCCACAATTAATAAAAGACATTCACAATTTTCTAACCCGAATTTCCCATTTATCGTGGGCCATAGTTTAATTAATCTCGATCAGTCAGCAAACAATGCTGCACTTACATATAGTTTTCATGTCATTTCCACTTAAAATCCGATCAGAAACTGAGTCTGAATCAATGTTTCTTAAAGCACCTCTCTATTCTTTAGATCTTGTTTCAAGCAAGACCATAATTATGAATCAGGAAAACATAGCAATAGTACTGAACATGAAATATATACAGCTTCAACAGGAGCTGGAAGAACGTTGAACAATCTTTTTGTGATAAGCTGAATTAATTACAAAATTAATAATGACTTTGGAGACACTTAATTATATGAAAATTGAAAAAGGTATTCCCCTCTATATATATGATTTTGGGGAAAGGACAATGGAAAGTTCACAAGAGAGTGGATTTTTTAAAGAAAAATCGATTTTATGAATGTAATCAGTGAGACATCAGGGAGAAATTCCTACCCTAGGAAGAAAAAGTGCATTGTGTGCATTGGTTATTCATTCCTCTTGACTATTCTCAGGATTAATCAATAATATTCATGAATTAGCTGTGGCAATAAAAAAACATTAACCCCTTGTTAAGGGCCCCCCATCTTTTCCTATGTTACTGGACGAATCAACTTAGACATAAATCGTCCGTATTACGTAATAATGATGGACAAACAACAAGAAAATTGTCTTCAAGACAAACAACTAATTACTGTTTCTTGGTAGTGACAAGATCAATCAAGAACCCCCACCCCCACCCCACCCCCACCCCACACCCCAAGAGGCCTTCATATGATCGTACCACATACACCATACATGTTTCACTTGCTACCATGTGTATCAGAGTGTGACGTTGCTGTGGGCAACCACTACTCCTCTCTCTCCCTTAGCCTCTCCACAGACACACTATCTGCGCGTGGGGCCATGTTATGGACTATTTCTCCCTGTACACACACTAGTGTGGGAAGAACCAACTCATCATCAACACACTCTTCTCGTAATTAGTCTTTCACTCCATCTACCACTTCAAACCTACCTCCACCATGTCCCACATCATGTAGGAGAAACGGGTACAAGGTATAGGTCACAAATGGACGGCAAATAGTAGATACATGTAAGTATTTCCTTGTTGTTTTGAGACGGATTTGTTAACGCCGGGAGTGTAGATAGTGTCTACTGTCATCAGGCTATAGAGCAGGGTCACAGTGAACTGGGTCACAGTGAACTGGGTCACTGTGAACTGGGTCACAGTGAACTGGGTCACAGTGAACTGGGTCACATGTTATTTGAGGAGCTACTCAATCCGTCTAAGCTGCTTCAGGTCTGGCACAACATAGCTGGGGTAGGAGGGGGGTAGGTGGGAGGGGGAGGGGAGAGGGGTAGCTCTTGCTATCCCGTTATTGGGGCGGGGTCAGTCAATAATATTAATTAAATTGTATGTTTTTGCAATAAGGCGATATATGACACTTGCCATCCCCTCAATAATCATATTGGGTGTGGGGGGGGGGGGGCAATAATATGAATTTGATTTTTTTGCAATAAGGAATTGAACTCAATTACTAATAATTCCATTGTCTCTATGTAACGACTTTTAAAAAAATAAAATAACTATACATTTTCTCCTTTGGGATTACAATTATGTCTCTCTCCTCGTAGCATATGGGTCAGATTTTTAGAAAATGTACAATTCAACTTCGACAATCTTCTCAAATAACCCACATTTAAGACAAAAATGAGCTTCAAAATACAGTTTAACATGACAGAACTGATACATTAAATCAACTCGATGCCAAATATACTCAGATATACCCAGTATTCCTGATTTTTTCAGACTAATTTAGCAGAATTTCCTAAATGTGTAGAGCTGCCGATTGTACATCTTCTGAAAATCTGACCCATATGTGTAACTGAAGCCTCAGTAGTTATATCGACCATGCCCACCTCGCTAGGGGAATTCTATGACGTCAACATCGGCCTCAGCCAATCACAGGCAGGTCTTGGGTTGCCACGCCCCCATTCGATGCTCCCAACCGCTCATTCAAGTTCCTTCACTGAGTCGGCGAAGTCGTTGGGTCTGGCATCACCCAAACATTTTTAACTTTACTGTTTATATATTATGTCATATTGTGTGTTTGGTGTTCGTATATTGCTATTGCATCTGTGATATTGATGTATAATCACTTGTATCTATGGATAACTTATAGGGTATTTAATTAATAGACAGCTTCTGGCTGTTCTGGCCAAATTCATATGACAGTGTTCGTTTATTCATCCTAGCGTTGTGGCGTGTATATTGTTGTTATGAAGACAATTCATTTACACCGACCATACTTGTTTTGGAGAGTTGTGATAACCATATGTGATGTGTTTCAGGAAGATGAGTCATAAGTCGCAAAAAATGGATTTTGAGATACAATTATATTTGAAAAGAGGACATCAAGCCGATTTCAATGATAGTAAACAGTCAAATAAAATTATATGTATTTCTAGATTTTAAGTTTGATATTTTCGTTTTTGTTAAAAAAAGGTTTCCAATATTTCTGGGGGTCAATAAACAGTAAAGTAACTAAATGTAGTTCATATGAGGACCTGCAAAACTAAAGGATATAGTACATAGATTGTCCTCATATCTGATATATTGAATGATATAGCCATAAGTGATGAAGCCCCCAAAAATTAGAACATTCCAATAATGTGATCTTGTAAAAAAACCACTTTGAAAATCATCAATTTTGCGACTTATGACTCATTTTCCTGAAACACATCACATATCCATGCCCCTAGCTGACTTGCCAACCAAATGTATATAAATTAATCATCACTTGACTGCACATGGTTAGTATTACAGAGAATGTGTGTTTTTTTATTTTTAAATTACTAGAAAAATGGGAAAACACTAGTCAAATAATGATTCTGTATTTGTTTCGTTTGTGATGATATAATTATTTTGGGTTAAATACACTTATTGTTCAACTTAGAGAGCCTCATATCGGAGGCCCTGGTTCTGTTGTTTATTAGAGGGTCTCCTTTTACTGGCCATTTGATACCATACTTTTATCCACCCCCAAATTTGAATGCTTAGAATCGGAACGGGCCTATTTTTGAATCTTAAGTGTAGTAAACTATTTTTAGCTGTGTGCTATTGTTGATGCGTTATAAAATATACCTCGGGTGGTTGGAATTTAAAGGCTATTCTCCGTTTAGCCTTTGTATTCCTTCTTTAGGTATAATGAAAGAAATAGTTTTTGTTATATTTATACCATGAATGTAATTACTGTATCAGTGTACCAATATACATATATAATCACTAATATACATATATATCAGTAATCACTAATTACTATATAATAATATATGTTACTCACTAATTACCAGAATCTATCTTTATATCATTAATTAACATAATGTTATCAGTCTTACGCATAGTACTATATATTATAAAGTAGTGGACTGTTTATAATATAATAATCAAATAATTATGTTTTGTAAAACCCTGGCTCGAAACATGTGTAACATTGCAATAGAGAGGTTCTCAATTACGTAACTGCTCGATATTTAACGTTATGTTTTTCCCACCATGTTTTGCTGAACCTATCTCGTCCTTTTAAGAGACGCATATCAGAGATAACGTAACGTTGCAGGCTTATATAATGATATAACAATATATATCATATCGTTAGGTGATGTATTATGTAACCTTATGTAATGACATTATGCATCGTGACACTGTTAACTACTTGTGGCCTGTGAATTCTACTTTCTGAAGATTATTCTGCCGTAGGTGACAAGGACCGGACCGATTCTCCACCAGTGTGAGGTTTGGATATATTATAAATGAATGATGTAGGAAATGTAATACAATGTAATACAATGTAATTGGCTCTCTGTCCCGAAATGTGTTACATGGATTTTTACAACATTAAGTACTAAACCCTCTAGAAATCAGAATATTTCAATAAAGAGATCTTGTGAAAACACACTTGAAAAACATTAATTTTGCGACCTGTCACTCATTTTCCTAGAACACATGACAATTATTTTTATTATTGTCACAGACTGGCGGCTGTATCCATGGATGTAGGACGAGGGGGAACTCCTGTACCAGAGCCCACTCTTCATGTAAGCCTTTTTATCTAAGTGAAGTCGCCAAAAATATACATGCAATTCACCTTCACCAATCCTCTCAAATAACCCATTTTAAGACAAAAAAATGGTTCAAAACACAATTTAACATTACCAGACAGATATGTGTACAAAATATACTAGGAAATACCTTGTTCTTATGGTATCTGAGCACCATTTGGCAAAATGAACTAGATGTGGCGAATTGTCTTTTTTAAGAGTGACAAATAGGGGAGTTGCATGTGCCACTGTCCATCCGTGAGATTGATAAATAATCCATGCTGAACATGACATATTTTCGAGAAATTTTACACTGTACCATTAGTCCCATAATAATCCAGATTCAAAATGGCGGCTATGCAAACCCCCTATTGGCATTGCCTTTTTCTTATGATCGATTAAGTCAACAGAGGCAGATCGTACCAAATGACTAATGTTTCTTAAATTCTAAATCTATAGAAAACTATTTCTACAAAAAAGTTACCTTATTTTTAATAACAGTTTTTGTTCTGTTATCCGCCACAGGAGGCGCGGTCATGGGAGCAGGTTCTAATTGGAGCAGCACCAGAGCTGTTAGACGTGGTAGGATAAGATAATAGAAGATACTACTTCATTTATCCAACTCACACAGTACATTGTGAAGTTACGAAAATAGACAATTACAGACAAAAAGGTATACAGACTTGTAGATCAGATCCAGTTCTCCCAGACGTTACCATCTCTCTCAACTAAGAGTTAACAACTATTAATTTAGATGCAGTTAATACGGTTAATAAAATAAGATAAAAACGACATGAAATAAAGTAAGTTGCAGAGAATTGACAAGTTTTATGATGATACCGTATGGTAATACATTATACAATGATAGCACAAAATTAATTAGGTTCTATTTCCTAATACAATTTATGTTTTACTTTTTCAAGGTACAAGTGACACCACTGTTACTGGCCCACCTGGTCAAGGACTGTGGGCTGTCAGTAGCCAATAAGGAAACCATTGAGGTAAGTAGTACCTGTGATAGGGGGCTTGCATGTACCCCTCTACTTACAGTGCATGCTGGGGTAGATTCAGTACATAATAGGGTATTTGCATTTATTCCATGGTGAAGTGTGTATCACATACCATTAATTTGTATGTAGAGGCATGTGGTACATGCCGTGAGGTACATTGTTTTGTACCACATGGGCGGGGCCTATCAATGTGCAAAATAAACTCATCTGATTGCATGGTTTCCGTCTGCCTGAACCTACTTGGGCCACACACCCTAACAACAATGGCAGCATATAAAGATCCCAACGATTATGACGATATAGGAATGTAGGATATGAAAATAGATCTTGATTATGTCCAAGGAAAAAATGGTTTACCTCAACTTCCGTTATTATAAGGCCCATAACAAAACATAGGCCCCCGTCCCAACTCTCAATCATTCTCTACTTCACTCGGGAAAAAGCGTTGTCAATGACTGTTATTAGCGTTACTAATGTTGTGTCATAAAGAAGACGTTACAATGTATGTTACATTATTGCGTCATGGCCGGCATCAGTCAGACAAACTGAAAGTTAATGACAGACTTTTTGTCGTAATATATGCTTAATTATTTTCCACCATGGAGTAAAAATAGTATCGCATCTCGCAGCTGGTCTAGTGTGAAGGATCACATGGACCCTTGACAATTCTTTTTAATAATAACCCACATGCCTATCGGCTCATGGGCTATTTGGAAAGAATCATCTTTGGTCCATGCGATCCTTTATGCCAGACCACCTACTCATGGGGATATTAAACACCAATAAATAATCTAAATAATCCCTGCTAATCAGTATTACAATAGGGGAGTTGCATGTCTCACTGCGCATGTCTACTACAGTGTATGCTGGAATGGATTCTGATGAAATCTGACGTATAAATATTTAGCAACATTTTTATCGAAATTGCAAGAATGTTTTCACCAATATCATAGCTTTTATCAATGATCTATGAAAACCAAATGCATGATGGTAAGATGGGAACTTGTATCATGAAATCATGTATAACACATGTATATTGACATAAGAACATTGATAATTATTACATGCTGAACATGACATGTTTTCTGTAGATTTTTCACTGTACCATTAGTCCCATAATTCAATGCAAATCAGGATTCAAAATGGCGGCTATGCGACTCCCCTAATGCCAGACGTACAAGTCCTCTATTGACGAAGTTTATAGTTCAGAATCAGAAAATGTTTGCCATTAAAGAGTACCTAATGAATGCCCTTTTATTGTAGGCTTGTGCTACAAACTATGCCAAAGTGGACAGAGTGGTGGACTACGTGTGGCAAGATGTGAGAAACAGATACCCAGGACTGTTGTCTGCTCTTACTCACACTGAGCAACCCAAGGCACTGGAGATCATTGCAGAGCAGGTGGCTGAACAAGACGGGGAGAGAAAACCAACCTACTCACGTAAGTCAACAACTACACTAACCACTCAATGGATTATGGCCCTGTGCGAAAACTATTTTCGCCAAAAACCCCACAAGCTTAAAACCACCACCCATGCCTGTATAACAGAGAACCAATATATCTCCCAATCCCATCCAACTCACTTTTCTCACTTAATTGGATTTTAACCCCTCTAATTCTTTGACAAATCGAAAGAGAATTGCATCAATAACTACATGTGTGAGTTTAAAGGAAACTCAGGTCCCAGATATGAAGATATAAGTGAAACTAAAAAATAAAATGACATTTGTCTCAGGAATGAGACAAATGTAAAATGGCAGGCTGCTCTGGGACTCAATCTCACAATGTCCAGTTTCACTGTGGTAACAGCAGGTGATTTAATGATTCAAATTATCATAAAATTTCATCTTGCATCTGCAATCTATTTCTATAATATGCAGGACTGTCTAGGTTTGCACGCTTCTCTGGATTTTTAATGATTTTTAAACTTCATTTAAGGCCGGTATAACTAATGAACCTTAAAAGAGAACACATTTGAAGAAGCCACATACAGTGGCACACAAACTATTATACCCAATGCAATTTAACTTACTGCCAGATGTCAAGCAATATGGACCGATATTAATGTCATAGATAAAAACATAAATGATATCAGTGGAGAATGTGAAAATACCATGTAAAGGTTATGCCATTTTATACAATATAAAGATGAAAATGAACAAGAAGCAGCAAGCCGACTTCAGTCAATGAAGAAAGTGATACTCTTTGTCTGCTTATAAACCGCTGTAAGATCATAAAGGGGAGCTTGAAAACTTTCTGTGTGAAGGCGAATTCCACCCCCGACTCAATGAAATGCATGTTTATCAAATCAAACAAGGTGAATTAATCAGGCTGAGTGATACAACAAAAAGCCACCGGCGGTATGTTTAATCAACACAATGCAAGTTGATTTTCTTAACCCTACACAGACCTTGTATTTCCAGTAAAAAATGCTATTAAATTATCAGAATTGAAATTAATTCTGGTGATGGTACTAAGATTATTTGATTTACTAAGATATATAGAGATTTGTCATAGAGTTGATAAAAAAGTGATAACTAACAAAATTATTCGAAGAACTAAACCTGTTTGATACCCAAACTAACAATTATCTTAATTATTAACTGATCAAAATTGATTTTGAAGACAAAATATCAGTGAAAGTGAAGAACTCTTTTGCCAAAATTCCTGGGTAACGTATTGATATAGGAACTACTTCCTTCACCAAAATCCTTGACAGTGCTGCTATGCGCCGCCTACACATAACATTTTACGGGTTGAGGAGAGCGGGAGTGGAGGAAAGGGGTTTCTGTGTCACCTCTGGAAACAACATTCTATTCTTCATTCTATTCAAGTTCTACCCATTTAAGTGCCTTCAAACTCTCAGAACCTGCCTGTTTGTACTGTAAGTATGCCTTTATTCACAGAATGCCTTGAGTTGGAAGTGGACACACTAAAGTGCTTGCAAGCTCTCAGAACCTGTCAGTTTGTACTATACTATACAGTTTATACTATGCCTTTATTCACAGAGTGCCTTGAGTCAGAAGGAGACACACTGAAGTGCTTGCAAGCTCTCAGAACCTGTCAGTTTGTACTATACTATACAGTTTATACTATGCCTTTATTCACAGAGTGCCTTGAGTCAGAAGGAGACACACTGAAGTGCTTGCAAGCTCTCAGAACCTGTCAGTTTGTACTATACTATACAGTTTATACTATGCCTTTATTCACAGAGTGCCTTGAGTCAGAAGGAGACACACTGAAGTGCTTGCAAGCTCTCAGAACCTATGAGGACGAACTGGAACAAATGTTGGAAGTAAACATTCAACTCCTGGTTATCCTGCGTAAAGACGGAGTCATTGATCAGAAGAAGAAGGAGGCCTTGCAGGTAAACATATCTGTGTACTTGTATAGTACAGCAATTTTCATATCCCGGCAGGGGAGAAGAACTTCATAGTATAATGACACATTGCTTGATTTGATTATGTATTATTAGTGTTAATATAGTTCTACATAGGCCAAATATATACTGTATTAGTAATCTATATTCATTCGTAGAGGTAATCTGACAGTATTCACGTACATGGAAGGAGGAATAGCCCATTATGAGTATAGGGGATGTAGGATGCTCCAGGGGCTCTGACACATAATATAAAGAAAAGCCCTAACGGATAATATATCAGAACGATCAGAACCATGGAAACAGACTTCTTTAATGCTACTCGAGCAACAATGTCACTCCTATTGGGGTATTAGATAACAAGGTTGTTTTGCTTTTGGTGGTCTCTTGGCTTAGGAGCCACAGCAACAGAGTATTCAACCCTGTAAATACATGCTGGACTGTTAATTATTTTCTCAGGCCATACCTACCAACCATGAGAGAGTGAGCTGTCTACTGGATATACTGTGTCGTAATGTGAAGACAAGTTATGTGCCCTTCTGTACTGCACTTGAGCCAACAGGCCAGTCTGGGGTTCACTCCCATCTCTGTGAAGTAAAGGAAAGACAAAGTAAGTGAATTTGATTAGATTTTGATTTACTTCATTACCACAAGTTACTCACATCTTGAACATTAGATATAATTGATATTTTGAAATCTTAATACTAACACAACATATGCATTATTCTTCTTTAGGAGGCCAGGACTATTCTTTTGTCTGTTTGACATTTTCTGCCTCCTTTTAGTACTATAGTACAGTGATCTGGGAGGTACCACTCCTATATTCTTTCTGAAGTCATCTCTGAAGTCCCCGCAAGGCTAAAACATGGACCAATCTAATTATCTTTAGTCACAGAAAGGGCAAATGGTCATTATTAACCGTCACATATTTCGCCATTCAAATCAACGATTAAATTTACTCTCTCTCTGTCAAAGCTTTGTATCATAGAACCTCCATGTTCTATTCTTGGTCATGGATGAGGATTAATCAATTGAGAAACAATATAAATTATGTAAAAAGTTGGACCTTTGGTAAGCATGACAAATGCCGGCTTTTAGCTGGTACACTGTGCGCATGCGCTTTTTCTGGCTTCCTGATCTTTACTGAAGCTATGGTTATGGACCAAATCAAGCTAAACAAATAATTATTTAATCATTTATTCCTTAAACTCGCTATAGATCATCTTGATCTAACATCATATAAGTAGCAGATGTCAAATAAAACTAGGAAAAACATTAACTTCTCAGCAATGTGATCATCTATGTTATGCGTGCAATAGTCAGGCAATTTCACTTGAGTTATAGCGGAACTCCACTCTAGGTAAAAAACGGCGCCAACAGGCAAAAACGGCTGCGACGAATCTGCGACGAATTAGATATTTTGCAATTGTTGGCAACAAATAAATGTGTTGCCAACAACCTATTTTACCCCCTCATCCACTAGAATTTTTAGTCATGTTGAATTTTCCGAATTTTTAGAAATGTTGGCGACAAATTTTGCCTGTTGGCGCTGTTTTTTACCTATAGTGGAGTTCCGCTATTAGAATATCAGTATATGAATACATCAGCTTGAGATTTGAAATTAAGCGAATCAAGTGAACAAATACGAAGGTGATGAATTCGTAATAAATATGAATTTGTCAAAATGGCCGTAAATCATCCTTATTTAACATTTTTAAAGTATGTGGGGTGAAATAAACACTGAACAACCCTTGGATTTGAGGCTGGAATGAATATTCACAGATGATCATCGGTATCGCCCCTTAACCGTTATCTGTGAATATTAATTCCCGCCTCAAATGCTGGGTAGATCTGTATATATAATGTATCCTTATAATTCTGGATCGTTCAGTTGATCTTTATCTATATCTTCAGCCTTTCTGATATTTGACAGAAGCTTAGAATATCCCATTTTCTGCGATGTATATTAAAACTACTTCTAGAATAAAGATCCATATATGTATATATTCCAGCTGTCCCTTCATCTCAAAGAGCGGTCAGGTGCCTAATAACAAAGCTGTCAAAACCTCGCAGTGAACAGGGGATCAAATGTAAGTATAGACCTAATATTATAATATCTCAATAATTGCACCATAGAAAGTAATCAGTAGGTATGTGGAACCTACTAGAGGGAGGTCTTCTGGTGTAATCAATATGGACCATATGCAGTACTTTGAATTCTGAGTCGCATGGAGTAATAAGAGTTGTATGTCATCGTCAAATCTAGAAAATATGCCATATTCAACACTGACACACTATTTGAGAACAGCCATGACTTGGTATTTCATTTTTGTATTGTCTATTTAGCTTTAACTATAATATTATCCAGGTGATCTCTCTGTATCTGTTTTAATGGGAAAGGTATATATTCCTAGCTTTGCTTCAAATTATGTGCAGGGAGATTTTGTGAAATGGGGGTTTAACACATCAGCATATTTACATACTCGTTTCAGCAACTAATGCCTTAAAATAAGATTTGTGTATCAATTGTGTTCCATAATTCAATATATAGATTCCCCTTATCAATGGATGAAGGAAGCAAAGGAAACCATCCAAAAGGCTTCCCATATTACGTTCCGAGAACCTGATTCTACCATAGACCTGGAGAGAAAGTTCATCAGACTAAGGCTGGTTACATCAGAGAATCCATATGATGCTATGATGTATCTACCAGATAGGTATCAAGATTATTTGGAAAGGACCGAAAATGCCAATATCGATATCAATGACTTATTGAAATATGTCCAGTCAGAAAAGTTACCAATAAAGATGGAAGTGAAGAGGATTCATAAAAACATGTGGGGAAAGGCCATTGAAATAGAAGAAATATGCGAAGTTGGTGTTCTACATCTGAGGAAACCTTTGTTGCTGGAAGGACGCGGGGCGTTGGTAAATCAACGCTGCTACAGAAGATCATAAATCTATGGTCTAAAGATGAACTGGCCCAGAACTACAAAATGGTCTTTCTCTTCAGTGTTCGCTTGCTGGCGGCCGACCCCAGAGTTGTAACTCTGGAATCATTCTTGACTGACTATGGACTGTACAAGCTAAAGCCATTTGATCCTTCATTCATGAAAGAAGAAACATCAATATTAAACCTGATTGGTGAGACCAGTTATGTCATTTCAACTAGTTCAATTTAATTTGGGTGGTATTTGTCTATAATTGAACATGAGTTCTTGATGCAAACTAGAGCAATACAAGTTCATTGTGGCAAACACCAATAATAGTGGCGCTAGTAGTAGAAGTTGCATTACTCCCAACCATTATGGTGAAAAGCATAAATGTGGCTTCCACTCCTTCTGTATATACCTTCCTGCTCACACTATGGTATTCTATATTACTAGCTTTAAATTACTAGGTTAAAATGGCGTGAATTTTGACTTCAGATGGACTTGATGAATTTCCTGGGCTGGCCAGTAAAGTAAAGAAAGTGAAAGTGAAGTTAAGCATTCCTAGGAAGCAGAGACCGCTCGACTGGGCGCTAGATTTATTGACCAACAATGTACTGTTGGAGAGCACAACGCTTGCTGCTTCAAGGTAATGAACAACTTTATTCCACTTAATTTAAAACCTTGGACGTCTATTTCTTCAAATGATACCAGTATTCATATTTACAACTAAGACTGCTAGTAGTGGATGAGTTGGTGGACCATAGATTATCAATCTGAACTATCAATTATTAACATCTTAAAATAAACTACTAGATGCTGGAATGAGTGGTTGTAGTTATTAAGTTTTCCTACTTTCTTCTTGAACTAATGTAGACTATTTTGAATTAATTAAAATGCACAAGACATTCTAGAGTAATGTGCTTTTGTGTTCCTGTAATTAATTTGTACTTACTCAAATTTGATAATTGAATTGAAATCACATTCTAAATACATTATTTAATATTATGTATGCATTGCTCTGAGTACAATGTATCTAGAGTGAGTTATACACAATGCATATTTATCGAGTGAGTTATCGGTGGTAGCCGAATCAAACAATGCCTTTTTACCAAAGTTTAGCCCCAATATTTGGCACTTATTGGATGAGTTGCCGCATGGCGCGTAAATAAAGAACAAGATCGGCGATTGAGTTCTTTATTGACACGTCCATGGGGAAACAAGTCCTATGAGTTGATTATTATACATGCCTAGTTTTGCATGTAAAACATACTTAATTAAAAAGATAGCATAATTTACCAAAACTGTTTTTTTAATAAGAAAATATAACTAGAAACAGTTGAAATGATGGAGGAAGAAAGCACTCGACAAACTGGCAAACTTGCGTTGGCAACCTTGTGCCACCAAAATTGCGTACATGACAATGTGCTGGTAATGTACTAGTCCATTACCACTTTACAAGTAATGAGCGGCTGTTAGGGTCTAAGTAGTGAATGCATGTATAATAATCAACATTATGACCTCAACCTATTTCTTCTTCATCTAATTCACATCCTATATAATAAAACAGCTAACTGACTGTTCCAGCCTCTTAGAACAATGATGCTACTTCAACAAACTTGTTAGTGACCCTATATTTATTCATCACTCAATTCCAGACCATTCAAAGATCTACAGGTGTTGAAATTCAGTCCCACAATTGAGGTTGTTGGACTGACAAGGGAAGCCATCCATGAGTACATAAAGGTACATGTGAAGCAGGACAAGGTGGAGGCAGTGCTGCAGAAGATGACCGCCAACCCTCTAGTCATGTCAGTGTCAACAATAACATACTTCTGCTCCTTGTTCACCAAGACCCTGGAGCAGAATGTTGACTTGGCACTGGAGGACTTGTCCTCATACTCACAACTGACAGCATTTTTCATAAAGGTAAGATGTGGATAGAACTATCTAGGCCTCTGGCTTTCTGGCTAGGTTCTTACCTGGATAATAAACTGCAGCAACTGCATACACCATACACACAACTAGTAAATATACATCCTTTTGAGGAGTTAATCAAACCTCGGAGGTTGAACATAACGTTATACTGGTATAATTCATAATGATAATATATTGGTTTTTAAACATGGCTCATCAGTGGCTTGAATATGCATCTGCCATCTGTCTTTGTATTCACTGTTTTATTAAGTTATTTATTAATGATATAGGGTATATATATCTCGCCTTTCACCTTAGAAAATCTTCCGATTGTTTTTGCCGTACCCAACTTACATCCCTATCCGTATGAATTTGTCAACCTTTTTTTTCCTGATGATTTTTGTGAATGAGTTTTATTTTGCACTTATAGGACTACATGGACAGATGCCCTGAGCCTTGTATAGATGATGATTCACGTTTGCTTGCTGCTCTGAGTCGCCTGGCCTACCTAGGTCTGGTGGAGGAACGTGTCAACTCTGACATTGCTAAACTCACTTTCACCCAAAGTGACCATGACGCCGTCCACCTTACCCAGGCAAAAGGTATGTCTATATGATATTTTGCACTTCAGACTTCTTATACCAAATGGCATGATGTAGGTTTCTAATCTAGTCGAGACAAGCTGAATAATGGAACGAGTCCCAAAGGGAAGATTTCCATTCATCAGCTGGTCAAGACCCAATTAGAAAGGTAAGGGTAAGGGGATAAAGCAGTATCAACTTCCTTTATTGAGTCCATCCATCTTAGCTCGTCAGAACCATGTGCATATGCCTGCTGACCTGAATGACTGGATGGAAAACAAAGGGCATATGGACATGGACATGGACACCTCTACAGACATATCTGAGCAGTAGGCGCTAAGTGGTGTCGCCTGTTCCAGCAACCGAATGAATATTGTAACACATGGCACAATGGACACATCAGAAAACAGCATAGATCCTGAACGGTTGAGTCCCGTTTTCTGATTGTATCCTGATTAGTTTGAACCTGTATTTGCCATTTGCTTTTAATCGCTTACCAATTTAATACATTTTTATATCAGCTGAACAGTTTGTGTGCATCCCTTAATTCTCACTCATAGCCAACCGATCAATTAAGGAAGTTAATGAATTATATATTATCGATTTTGGGTGGTTTAGTGTGCAATTATGTCCCCACAGTCCGGTACTACAGTGACGGTCTATTTCGTGTTTTCTTAGTTGGCCATTGGTCAGTAGCCGTCTGTGCACCTATGCGCCCACTAGGCCCTGACTGGACCCACGGTCTATTTAATGATTTGCTTTGTTCTCATTGGACACGGTGCGACACACCCACGTCAACCGTGCGGACGGCACCCACGGGCCACCACAGATCGATTCATGTGTGATGGCTTGTCTGTCGGTCAGCAATGAGTACTTCTGGGCTGTCTATGCACATTTTAGCCGCGGAATCTTGTATGAGTGGGTTAAATCTGCTCTATGTGGACACTTAAAGCTTTTCTGCTCAGAATAAAGATGCGGAATACGGTGTTTACATCCTTCCTACATTCCCATTGGCTACCTCACAAAAGTCAGACCCACATTTCGACCAGTTTCCTCGATGCCCATTGGCCCCCACTGAGACACACCCATGGACTGCCGCCGCGCTTCACACCACCGATGCGTGACCCTACAGCCTCACTGAAACCTGTGATACCTTCGACACACCCACCGTCGGCCGCCATACTGCCCAACACCAACTTGTAACCCTCTGGGTATACATACATGGTGGTGGAGGTGTTAACTGATGACTGGTTAGTAAAAAATGACTTGTGACTTGTACCCATTCAAATCACCATGGATCGACAGCAAATGGGGCTAGAAAGAAACTGAAACAGACCTCTTGAAGCTCTTTTCATAGCCTTTCGAACGGCACCAAGCCTGACGCGATACTGCCACGTCATCCGAAGGCTCTAGCGGGCGCAATGTGTTAAGGCTTCCATTGGCAGAGTGGAGGGGGATTTCATTAGAGGGTATCCCCCTATGGGGCGCGTCCATTGGCAGAGTGGAGGGGGATTTCATTAGAGGGTATCCCCCTATGGGGCGCGTCCATTGGCAGAGTGGAGGGGGATTTCATTAGAGGGTGTCCCCCTAGGTCACCACCTACAAGTTGTTGGGTTATTAAGGAAGTAAGAGAAAGCCAGTGTCAAAGTAATATGACAATCAATAAAAATATGCGTGATACAAAATCAAAACCTCTTTAAACATTTTTAAACATGACAATTAGTGTGTAATTTGCCGTGCCATAACAATTGTGTCTGGAAGTTTCCATATCTCCTCTAATGATCGATGGACATCATTTTGTTATGTCTTGTAGTTGCTGAAGCTGTGCGGGCTGGACTGTTGGTGAACAATTCTGTGATGGGACATGAGGCTTCTGATGCTGCAGCACAAGCAACTACAGAGTTTGTCCATCTTACAATACAAGAAATGCTGGCTATCCCCACTCTACTGGCACAAGATCAGAAGAACCTGTCCAACACTGTGGATGAGATGTTCAAATCAGAGAGCTTCAACATGGCCAAGCTCTATATGTTTGGGTTTGTCTTTGATACTGGCAGTGAGCATATCAAGAGTCTGAAGGGAACCTTTGCCGATCATGCGACATCCTCAGCCAAAGGCCTACAGAGAGGTGTTGCTGACCATTGGTTACCATCACATGAAGAACACCATCATGAAATTCTGCTAAAGAAATTAAAAGAGGTAAGGTGATTTTTATCAGCCAGACTCAATGTTTGAACACCTGCTTCCCCATGTTAGACACCACCCACATACAAGCTTCAATTCATTACATAGAATAGACTTGTCAGGCATTTTCTATATTCTTCATCTATTTACCATGCATGATCTACTGACATGGGTTGTAACAATGCATTGACCAACATATATGCAGATTCAGTCTTGATTTAGAAGTTCCCTAGCTCTACTTTTGTTTATTTTGATTAACAATTTGAGTGACATATGCCAGTCTACGTATGCCATCCCAGTATATATGTTTCAAGAATAAATTGCCTTCTTGGTTTCTATTTTCTGGTCTTTTGCCATTGGCTGGCCTCCTCTTATATCCAGTGCTAGTTATTTGAGCAGAAAAATTTAGCAAAAGACATTTCTGTTCCGTTCGCAAATATAATAAATGGCGAGCAATGGCTCTCCACCCCTAAGGCTCCAAACCTTGATAATGTCCCCTGAACTCTCAGTAATGACAGTTAAAAACTAAATATTTCGAACTTCTTTTTCTTTTCTTTTCCAACTCATCAGAAGCTTGTTAAAAATGACATCTAGGCAAATTAATTTTGATTGTTCTTGCAACATGGTTTCATAAAAATCCCGGTATTTATTTATCCTTTCCTTGCAGTGGCCTCACTTATATTTGCTTATACACATATTGCTTAATGTTACAAAAAAGATTGATAAAGGAACACAGTTACCACTTTAAAGTACTTTTACTTAAGAATACAAATCACCTGGAAACCCTGCAACTAGTATATGAGACACAGAGAGCAGACATTGCTACCGAGGTTGGTGAAGCAGTCTTCACAGATGAGATATGCCTTAGGAACACCCTACTCACCCTCATCGACATCAATGCTCTCAAGTTCATGCTGACCAACACACGCACTGTCCGAGGATTGAGGTAATCATCTATTCATAGAAATGGGTGATCTGAAAAACTGACTCACACATTCAGAAGTTTGGATTTTTACTTCATTGTAGAAGTCTAAATGTGTCATTGTCTTGCCTGTTTGAACAATTTTTTTCTTTGTTTAATTTTTCTTCTAGTTGCTATTTTCATGGACTTTTAAGGAAATTGTACAAGTACTCTGACCTTTCTAGAGTAAAATTAGAGGGAATTAGTATTAACATTGCCCTGGCGAATTGAAAAGAAAAGATGTGTTAATGTTCAAATAAATAACCGAAGTTTTTATTAGTGCTACTATTAAAATATTTATTGTTGCATGGAAATATAGGCACAGGTTTGACTTTAGGTAGGTCTGGGGGTTTGAATACTAACAATTTCTCAGAGTTTACTGTGTTCACTCATTACAGATTAGAAGAATTGACTATGGATGATGTGAGTCAAGAGGCGCTGTTACAATTCTTGCAGCAAAGGAACAAGTTGCTGTCTTTAGAGTGAGTTGCCAAATTCATATTTGTGTTCTAAATAGGGGTTTGGCATATTCATGCAATGTAGGACATTTTTAAATGAGATTTAGTTTTCTGTAACATATTTGTCAATCACTCAAACACGCTTAGGCCTCTACAGCTTCATCAATATCCAGAGAAGGGAGGCTAAGTTGTTTACTGCAGTGACCTTTTAAGCTGTGAACATGCACACCACTGTGCATACATTTCTTGATGGTAAGCGGAATATTTCCACAGGGTCAGTATTACAGACATACTTTATTCTGCTTTCTTCATGACTCCAAACAATGCTAAGAATACTCATGAACTGTCAATAATGCGCAAAATTTCACTTATGACCTACAGTAGCACTGATAGGAATTAATGCAAAATCATGCATGCCAGTAGGTTTACCGTAAGTGGCAGCGGAAACAATATGAAATATTTGGTGATAGGAGGTCGCTTACATAAGGACAATAAGAGAGAAGAGATTATTATTTCGGGTCAGCCTTCTTTAGTAATTAACCAATAGGCTCTAATTAGTGACTGAGCAATCAGGTGCTATAAGGTAGGGTTGGGTGACCCCCTTTGGATTGTTCCTTGAACTACCTGATGTGACCTAGACCTGCACTGGTCACTTACATAATTAATATAATATTCATGAACTCATTGTAACCTTATATATATAATAATATTTGATAATAAATGACCTATCATTAGGTGATATTACGTAACCTTATATAATATCATTATCGATTGTGACACTTGTCTTGCAGGTTGATCGGCGAGGGTCTACTTCTGGACAAATGGCTGACGGCCATTTCTGGTATGACAAAACTTACATCCCTAGGGTAAGTTTGTCATAAATACAAGGGGGATTAAGCAGACCCCACACAATTTTGCAAGCAGTAGTTAACACTTACTTTAGTTGAGTTTGGCTATGATTTACGGATGTTTTTCAATCAGGTAGACCCATATTTCTTAGGGTTCTATTAGAGCTTCCTTCTCGGCATGGTGTCGGATTGGTGGACCGGTCGACAGCCTTGTTTTAGAGTTATATTATGGCTGTTTGTATTGGTCAACAGCACTGTATACAATGGTTACTTATACGTTCCTTATGTCCATCTGACTGGAACGGCCATGTGCCCGTGATAAGGACTGTTTTGGTTTGGGGCATTAGCTATGCAAGAGTGTCACATGACCGTCTGGGGCCACCTGCCAAACCCATATCACAAGTTGAGAATTATTAATGTCCTTACACTGGGACCCCAGCGTGGATTCACCTTTAACATATTGTTGTTGTATTTGAATCATTCTAGGTTGTATGTGAAACTGGGGGAGGAGGATATTGACACGGTCCTGTCAGTTATACGGAAGCTGGAGAATCTTACCATCATAGGGTAAATGTTGTGTGCACTCACTTTTGTCCTCATTCATAGCATAGACCCTTGAACATCCACCATTTGTCCATTCTTTTCAAACCCATTTAATAATCATTTGAACAACAATTTGGACGATTTTGGATCTTTATTCCGGGGACTAACGTTAATTTGGCAGAATGGGATTTATCACAGTTTGTGAATTTTTTGTCAATTAAAAATGTATTTATTTAAAAAAAAACGAGCTGCATTCTGCTTCACTTATTATTGATTATTGTAAAATGGCGGCTGTTTTGGCTTACTCAATTCAAATTCCTGTATTCACATATAACAGAAGCAGAATATTGATAAATCAGTCCTTTCAGTCATAATATGAGTAAACTTTGTAACATTTTATTAGTCTTTATAGCTGAGAATGCAACTTTGATACAGGGTATCAGGTCCACCACTTCTCTCCCGATGGAATTTAATGACATTTTTTGGTCAATATTCCTTCTTTTGAAGGGATCTATTAGGCTCTGAGCCTAGATTGTTGCTAGCTCTTACCGGTGTGGTTCATTCTATACTTTGTCCCAACCTATAAGCCACCTCTTTTTACCAGCACTGATCCTGATCTACCAGAAGCCATGCTAAAGCAATTCATCTCAGGGCTACCTTCAACTATTCAGAAACTAGGGTAAGGACTGCCTTTTCATTCATAACCATGGCAATAGTCTTTGTGTATTGTTTTATAGACCAACAAGTGACAGTTGACAGTTTACAGTTGATCAAGCCCTCCATCCTTTGCACATCTCCTTCTCCGTTCCCCTAGAATTTAAAAAAGGTATATTCTTTTTATATCTTGTAATATGGCAATAATTTCTGGTTAAGATGGACAAAATGGACGGATATCATTGGATTAGTCAAAACAAACCATATAAAACCTTATAATGACTGAGTGTGAGCGTATAGACCAACATTGTTTTTGTGACGTAAGAAGACAGCAAGGATGTGTTGCACATCATGATTCTAACACGCATGCCTATTTACTTTCTATGTGCTGTTTCATGTATATCATGTTAACCTTTGCTGGAATAGCACATATATATGTGCATGTCTAGTCAAGTGATCTGTCAGCATCCAATCTGAAACCAGCAAGGTGGAAACTTCCAAAACCTAAACATTTGCAGATTTTCTCACCGGCTAAATCTTTGGTATTCTGCGATTACTTGATATAAACCATCTGCACATTTTGTTCATCTATGTCTATCTATGAAAAACTGTTTGCAGGTTCTCAGGAAAGAAAAATAGGGATTACGAGGAGGAGCTGCTGATAATACTACATGGAAACCAAACACTCAAATATGTCACATGAGTATAGAAACAATATTCTTTTAAATATTTCTCTTTTTCGAATTTCTACAATGTAGTTAGTCTCATTCTCATAATGACCAACTGCAGTGCAGTGCCTTGTCCTTGCCTCATGAGTCGCTTATGACCAATATGGTATGGTCAGAGGCCAATGATTACTTATGATTTCTCAGTATTGCTACAGTGTAGAAAATAGTTGCTGAAAGAATGTCTCATTCTGTCCAGTTCTGAGTGTGCAGGCCTGAGCAGACCAAGTTTATGTGTAGCTTCTGAATCCTGAAAGCAAATCAGCCTCTTTGCTTCTGGCCTTCATCAGGATGTATTGTCCCCCATGCCATTGGCACTAGGGTACTATAGTACCCATAATACACCTGTACCTCATTCTAAAGGGGATTTGCATGACGGCCATTTTGAATTTTGATTTGGATGGAATTATTGGACTAATGGTACCATATAACATGTATACAAAAAATACCATGTTCAGCATGGAATATTCATCAATGTTCTAAAGTCAATATCTATGTGTGATACATGTTCCTTTAGCCCAAGCATCCATCATTCCCATTATGCATTTGTTTTTCATAGATGATTCACACAAGCTTGGATATTGGTGAAAAGATTCTTGCAATTTTCAATAAAAATGTTGCCTACTATTATAAATCATTATGTCAGATTCCATCAGAATCTATCCCAGACTGCCCTGTACAGACGTGCTCAATGGCATATGTGATCCGTTTCAGGAAAATGAGTCATAAGTCGGAAAAAATAGATTTTGAGATGTCATTATATTTGAACAGATGACATCAAGCGGATTCCAATAGTAGTAAACAGTCTAATAAAATATTAAGTATTTCTAGATTTTTAGTTTTATATTTTCGTTTTTGAAAAAAAATGTTTCCAATATTTCTGGGGTCACTAAACAGTAAATTAACTAAATGTAGTCCATATGAGGACCTTTAAAACAAGAGGATATATTACATAGATTGTCCTGAAATTTGGTACATCGATTGACAGAACTATAAGTGACAAACTCTCCAAAAATCAGAACATTCAAATAATGTGATCTTGTGAAAAATACACTTTGAAAAATATCAATTTTGCGACTTATGACTCATTTTCCTGAAACACATCACATATGCAAATCCTCCATGTTATTACAGGTACCCCCAAAGTACCAGGCTGGTGCTATCTCAAGGTTCCTCACGCCGGGTGAAGGTGCAGGATAAGACTGATTCACTACATGTGTCTGGTTGGTGTGCACAGGATATCATTGCCTCCCAGACGCTCCTCAACAAGGTATGCCACCAACCTAATCTCACTTTAACGCATACACCCAGTCCATCCTCTGAAGAACCAACACCCCAATGCTAGCCTAAACCGGTATTCTTTGAAGTCTTGGTTCTACAGAAGCTTGTTAGAGTGTAGTGTAAAGAATTGCATTCTGTTGGGTTCGTTTACCAACACATTAAGCCCACCCTCCCCCAGCTTGGATCACAAGCAACCTGTCCTAGCAACCTGTCTGATTTAATTATTGTTCCCTGCGCTAATCTAATCAGTGGGTCGGGGGTCGGGGGCTCGAGGGAGGGCAAGGGAATATACCCTTGGGTTTTGGGTAAGGGAGGGGAGGGGGAGGGGTGTTGAGGTTAAGGGCCAACTATAACATGGGCAATGCATGATCCTGGCATGGAGGAGGGCTGGGGTCAGTCTGCTGGGTAGAGGGATTCCTCTCAGTCAGTCATTAGAAGGGGACAGTGCAGGGGAAGGCTTGCTAGGAATCCTTATGTCTCTAACTGATTAATTACCAGGTTGAAGCATAAATAAAGGCAGTAGCCAAGCCATTGGAACACTCCGCTTCTCTGACTTCTCTCTGACTGCTTCATTATACTAGAAGACCAAATTTCTGTTGCCAATCCTTAGATGAATGAATCAAGTGAATAGCAATAACATAATTACCCCCTCCCCAGTAAAAAGTATCACCCTCCGTCATATCTTTCTTGTAGGATGTTATGCAACTATTTCGCTAGCATTTTGCAGGGATGAAATGCTTCGGTATTACTACTGAAATCAGTATTTTTCAAATTCTAATTCTTGTCCAATTTCCTCCGGGTTCTATCATTTTTTCCCTAAAATGTAAGTTGAGATTCTCAAATTCCATGAAAGGTTTTACAAAATTTAATTAAAGAATTCTGCAATGCTCGGGGAAAAAGAGTACAGGTGTACAGTATCAAAATGTCTCAGTATTTTTGCCATGACCCTACTTTTGTCCTTGAACTTTGAATCTATAAATTTTACATGAAACATCATTGAATGTATTACATGAAATAAAAGTGGTATCATTAAACTAAAAGAGTTCATAAGGTTTTCCATAGAAATATTAAAATATTTTGATAAAAAAACTATTGTTTCAGCTCATAAATGGAAAATGCTTTCTACCATTTTTTAGCCCTGCCTACCATGACCGAATGAATTTGTAGATGTATCAGATATGATAGTAGCAAAATGATAAAGATTCTTTGATCAATTATTATTTATTTGTGAAATAATATATAAAACATCACAATGTTCCACCACCAGACACACTGGAGAAAGGATTGGTTGTGGGTGCACTTGGATGATTGTTTCACCAACGCGTATGGACAGGACAGACCTCCAGCATCAGCCTCCACCATGGAGGAGCTTCTCCACCAAGTTCCTCCCACAGTCAGGAAACTGTACATCTATGTGTCCACCTCAACCCCAGTCCTGCCTCTGCTGGAGGCCCTTACTGCAGTATTCAGTGTCCTCAGTAGAAACCATGTTAAGGAGGTTCATGCATACAACGGTAGTGTTGAGTTGGTGGAGCTGCTCGCCTGGTTCACTTCCCTCACCCACCAGCAGCAATACAGAGTGAAGGATGATAAGGAGTATGGAGGTGTTTACCTCATCAACTCACAGAACCAGACCCTGGGTGTTAGACTGTCACACACTGTCATCAGATTGTAAGGGTGGGGGGCTAGTTAGGAGAGGAGAGTAGACGCCTCTACCTGTATTAATTACCGTGTAACCTTTTTATTAGAAGACATTTATTAGTAGCACTAATTACTCATGATTGATTATCAATTATGACTCTCTTAATTACTGATTAATTAATAGAATCCTAGTTATTTAGTATTGATTATCAATTATAACTCTTCTAAGTATCTGTAGTCTTTAAGTCACTATTTTACTGGTAGTTACCTATCTATCACAAAGGGATATTAAGTAGGCCCCTCTGGCTATTTAATGGGTTTAGTCCTCTTTCGTTATAATTCATCATGCCCCGTCTGGGCACAGGTGCTGGGTAACCATGAGTGGCTTAATGCTCCTCATGTTACCCCCACCTGCCTCTCTATGCCTCAGTGGCTATTTAATATGTAGCATTGTGTATTCTGGTTTCTAACCTTAACTAGGGGGCCTAACCCCAATCTCCATGTCTAACCTTTTTCATGTAATTCAACAAAAGGCTTTGTGTGATTCCTGGAACAGGAGAGGAGGGGTGGGGGGTCTCCCACCCCTCTGTCCACCAGGGGGGGCTGTGCTGCTCTGTGCAGAGGGGGGCGGGGCCAGACCTGGCTCACCTGGATGGACTTGGAAAAATAAATACTTTTTGAA
The DNA here is from genome assembly GCA_942159475.1 of Sthenelais limicola. Taxonomy (NCBI): domain Eukaryota; kingdom Metazoa; phylum Annelida; class Polychaeta; order Phyllodocida; family Sigalionidae; genus Sthenelais; species Sthenelais limicola. The sequence goes on from OW804099.1 coordinate 108,771,430, forward strand.
AGCCAGCTAAGAGTGAGGTTGTGTTCTGTTCACTGCTAAGATTCTTATATCGAATTAACTCTAAAAGTAGTCTCAAACTTACAATGGCGACCCGGACGAGACATACTTTATGTAAGTTAACATAATTATGACTCGTGATAACCAGGATTTACTGTGATTACCTGGAATACTGTGATTGCATGGAATACTGTGCCTTTAGAGGGGAGTGCGAAATGGTAAGTAGGCATCTATCTCTAGGGTTGAGGCATAGGCGGGGGACTCATGACGAAACACTGAACTAGCGCGTGGTAACTTGCGGGAGATACTATTTTTGACTACGATTAGGTACAGAGCGGCGAGATCCATTTAAAAATTAAATCCAAATTTAAAAATTTCACTAACTAATTGAACATGGAGGGCGACCATCATGTTGAGGAAGGCCAAGAGCCACCCCCACCCCCGGTAGTTCCAGCAGATGAAAGAATAGCAAACATGGCCGAAATCAAAGAGACCCGGAGGCGCCTTGAGAGGCACGGGAATATGATTGGGGCCAATGATGGTTCAGATAAAGGTAGTTTGAGAGAGTGGCTGGATGGATTAGATAGAGCCATCCGCTACTGCGCTGCCAATGATATTTTAACGCTGGAACTAGTTGGAGTGTTGGCTACAGGGGCCCTTGCCCGGTGTGTCTCCCATTTTCTGGAAATAAATGGGGCAGGGCACCACACCTGGGCAAATGTCCGGGCGGAGATAGTGCGGTTGTTTATGAATGAAGAAGAAGAACAACAGTTGCGGGCGCAGCTCGCTGACATTTATCAGCGCAGCTACGACGATGCGAAGTCGTACGGGCGTACCTTTATGCTGGCTGCCCAGCGGGCTTATGGGGATCAACATCTTGCCAACCCCATGGTCCAAGAGACGCTAGTAAGGATGTTCACTACGGGCTTGAGGGAGGAGGCGGTGAGGAGAGAGGTGTTCCAGGCCAGAGCTCCGACCCTGGCCGCAGCCGTTAATGCTGCTAGTGCCGCCGCACACACCGCCGCCCTTACCGCCATACCCTCCAGGGTGTTGAGGAGGGAAGAGCCCATGGACATCGGCGCCCTGCCACCGCCGCCCCCGGCCTTCTTACAAGAAGCGCAGCTGGGGAAGCTGGAAAAGATGGTGGCCGAATTAAAATTGGAAGTTTCGGGGTTGAAAAGCGCAAATGTTCAGTGCAATCGTTGTCCGTCCACCGGTATGTCACATCCCTTTTACCCCATGCAGTCACCGTATATGTTTCCCTACAATCATGTTGCTCCTGTATTGGCTCAGGGGGGAGGGGGGAAGAATATCACCTCAGCCCAGGAGGGAGAGGGTAGGGAGGCCTCTCAAAAGAGTAAAGGGGGAAAGAACAAAAGATTTAGAGGGGAAAATAAGTGTTACGAGTGTGGGAAGGAAGGGCACTTTGCCAGGGAATGCCCCACAAGATTTGCTCAGATGCAGGCAGCAGTAGTGGCTGCCCTGCGGGCCCCAGAATTCCCAAAATCGGGGGAATAAAAAGCCCCGATCGGCGGATATGTGTGACCCTACCTTTAGCTGGTAATGGTGGGTTCACACTCGTCGATTCGGGTGCAAGCAGGTCTATGGTCAGGGAAGACAGGTGGAGGGAATTTTGCAAAGGGAACCATAGGGCGGCCATTTGCACTAAAGGGGAGTATTTGAGATCTCTAAGTGGCCATGAGCTACCCACCTTGGGGAGAACGACTATAGACCTGGGGGGAACTTCATTTTCTGTATATGTGGTGCAACACTTGCACCACGACATGTTACTAGGGGCAGGTGCCCTGGATGTATTGGGGGGAATTCTCAACTTCAAGAAGAGAGAGTTAGAGTTAGAGGGGGTAACCTATAAAGCCAGGAGGGCAGGGGAAGAAGATAGAATGATGGCCCAAGCTACTGTAGAATGGGAATACTGGGAGCGGGAGTTCCCGGGGGTCTTTGGGGAAACCACAGGGACCCTACCCGCCACAACAGCGATCACCTTACATATAGACACCGGGTACGCTAGACCAGTTAACCAACGGCCCTATCGGACTCCCCTTCTCAAGCGCCAGCTGATAGATCAGGAGGTTGACAGAATGCTGGAGGAGGATATAATTGAGCCCAGCACATCTGCATGGGCTAGCCCAGTTACCCTAGTCCCCAAAAAGGACCAAACCACTAGGTTCTGCGTCGACTTTAGGCGGGTAAACGCAATCACAAAGAAGGATGCTCACCCCCTACCCCTGATACAAGATATATTTGATAGTCTGGAGGGGTCCACAGTGTTTTCCACCCTTGACCTTAGATCAGGTTACTGGCAGGTACCCGTGGCAGAGGACAGTAGGGAAAAGACAGCCTTTGTCTGCCATCGAGGGCTCTATCAATTTAAGAGAATGCCCTTTGGACTCTGCAATGCCCCTGCAGTGTTCCAAAGAATGATGAACAATGTATTTGCTGAATTTATTGGCAAGTTTGTGATGGTCTTTCTGGATGACATTGTGGTGTTTTCTAGGACCCAGGGGGAACATGAAAATCATCTGAGGCAGGTGTTCGAGAAGCTTCAGGAGCACCGACTCACCGCAAAAAGTAGTAAATGCGAGTTTAGACAGAGGGAGGTGCGGCTGTTGGGCTATGTAGTTTCAGCTGAGGGCATAACCACTGACCCCGAGAAAACAAGAGCAATCCGGGAGATGGCTCCACCCGATACTGTGAGGGCAGTCAGGTCATTTCTGGGTATGACAGGGTATTATAGACAATGCATTCCCAACTACGCGGAGGTGGCCTACCCCCTAGTACAGCTAACCAAAAAGAATGCCCGGTTTAGATGGGGGCCCATGGAACACCAAGCCTGGGTGCGCTTACGAGACCTACTGGTGTCTGATCAGATCATGGCTTACCCCCAGATGGATAAACCTTTCCGTCTTTATACTGATGCCAGTCAATTTTCAGTGGGGGCCATCCTTTGTCAAGAGATACATGGTATAGAGAGACCCATTCAATATGTCAGCAAACAGTTATCAGGCGCCTCTTTGCGCTGGTCCACAATTGAAAAGGAAGCCTTTGCTGTGGTGTACGCCCTCCGGAAGCTGAGACCATATCTCTATGGTTCAGACTTTGTCATTCTCACTGATCACAAACCCCTTAAGAGTTTATTCTTGTCCGAGGTTAAGAACACTAGAATACAGAGGTGGGCCGTATTGCTTGCTGAGTATGGGGCCCCAATAGAATACAGAAGAGGGGCAAATAATATTCGGGCTGACATGCTATCTTGTATTAGGACTGATTCCCACCCCTGCCCCACTATAGACGAGAGGGAGGGGGAAACCATAGCAGCACTGGAAGAGATAGAGGACATACCCTGGGACTTTGACGGGTTAGAAAAAGAACAAATTTCTCACGAACAAAGGCAAATGCCTGAGTATGGCCTGGGGAGGAGAGAGGAGGACGGGTATCTGATACATGAAGGGTTGCTTTACACCACCACCCCCCCACCAGGTAGGCCGGAATATCCGCGCCTGGTATTACCAAGAGAAGCAAGAGGCAGAGTAATCCGCCGTGCTCACACCGAAGTGGGGCACCAGGGGATGGCGAAAACCCTAGAAAGAATCAAAGAGGCTTACATATGGCCTCAAATGAGGAAAGATGTATTCCTTGTCTTGTCACAATGTGCTAGATGTGCCGTTAATAAGGTAACCAAAGACAGAGCCCCCCCTACGGCCATGCCATTGGCTCAATATCCGGGACAGATATTGGGAATGGACATGTGTGGTCCCTTTCCAACGTCCACTCAAGGAAATAAATATCTTTTGGCCATAATTGATCATTGCACGGGCTGGGTAGAAGTGAAACCTCTACCCAACAAGTCTGCCGACCAGGTGGTACACTATCTGGCTAATGAATATATGCCAAGGTACGGTGCCCCTGAGATTATAATTACTGATCAGGGCAAGGAATTCAAGAATAGGGTGGTAGAGGGATACTTGAGGGGCCTGGGGGTGGATGTGAGGCACTCCTCCCCCTTTCACCCCCAGACAAATGGTCGTATAGAGCGCTTTAATAGGACATTTAAGGGGATATTGAGGAAGTTTATTAATGCCAGACCACAAGAATGGGAGGATCACATGGGACCGAACCTGTGGGCCCACCGAATATCCACATCCTCAGTCACCGGGTATACCCCATTTTTCCTAACCTATGGGCGCAGACAGAAGTCACCCCTTTCAAAATTGTTTCCCCTACCCGAGGGTGCTGGAGATGATGTCTTAGGCACTCGACTCATGAGGTTGGCAGAAGCTTTTCGGGAAGCGGGGAGGGGGACTGAACAAAGTAGAAATGCAAACTATGCAAGGTTGAGAGCCCGGGCTAATGCAGGGGAAATAAAGATAGGAGATGCGGTAGTATTGCTACACCATAATAGCGCCCCACTAGACCCTAAATGGGACCATGGGTTTACAGTCACTAGGGTGAGAGGGAGTGTAATCACAATAACTCATGAGACTCAGGGTACAAAGAATGTGCATAGAGATCGGGTGAAAATAGTATCTCCAGAGGCTGATTGGGACATTCTCCGGGAAAGGGAAACTCGAGCCAGACAGGGGCGGGATGAGAGGGCACGGCGATTGCATGAGGGGGTAGAGCCTATAATTCCAGATGCTGCAGACCCTGAGGCCGTAGACCAGAACCCAGACCAAGCTCCCCAGGAGCCCCTGGAGGCCCAAGACCCGCCCAATGGGGGAGAAGACCCACCTGGACCACTACCACTCGAAGGGGGCGGAGACATGGAGATGAGGGAAGCAGACGCCAACCCAGATCCACCTCCCTCACCAAGGACAGCGAGAAGAGGGCGGAGCAACCAACCCCCTCCTCTGAGAGCATGGGAGCAGACCCCCCTGGGGGTTGGCGTGGCTACACGAGGGAGAGATAGACAACGCCAAGTCCGACCCGAGGAGGCCAGTACCCAGGTACACCCCATGGAGGTAGCACCCCAGGAAGGACAAAAGCGACGAGCTCTATCCCCACCGTCAGAAGAGACAGTGCAGGCCGAGAAGAGAAAATGTCTACACGAGGTGGCTGCATTCTTTTGTGTGGACTAGCGGTGTTCTTCTTCCAGACAAGGGCAGATCTGTTCACGGAGGAGGGAATACTGGTGTATGGGGCAGGGGAGGTGAGAGCCATATCCGGGCTCTGGACCACCATCATCCTCCTCCACCCACCTCCGGTGCCCAGGGTAGACGCCTGGATATCCGAGCTGAAGGAAGAGTTGGACAAAATGAGGGCGGGAGGAGCCTTCAGCATGTCTGACGTGAGAGACTGGGGAAATCATTTGAACTGGCTGCAGTATGATTTCCAAACTATGTATCCCGCTACGCCACCCAGTAGTGACCGTAAGAGGAGGAGTCCATTCGACTTTGTGGGGACCTTGTCCCGTCTCCTCTTCGGCACCGCCACCGAGCAGCAGGTGAGCGAGCTAACGGGAGCAGTGATGCGGGCCAACCAAGAAATATCCGCTCTGGGTCATCACCAGACTCAGATGGTATCCGTCTTGAATGAAACCCGGCTATATATCAAAGAGAACCGGATGGATATAAACAAGCTACAAGAAACTGCGGAGAGAATGTCAGAACACGTGAGGGTGGTGGTGCGACAACTAAACGAGGCGGGTAGGCGGATTCATCAGATTCATATGAGAAGGAAGGTAGACCGATTAATATATTCTTTAGATCAAACTATGTTGGTATATCACCGTCTGGTGGACACCTACCACCGGCAGCGTATACAGCTAGAGCAAGGGAAACTGACGGATGAAATCTTGCCAGAAAGATACCTGAGAGAAATTCTGAAGAGGATGGCAGATAAGGGCCACGACATCGCCCCCACCCGTTGGTATTACCAATACAGCACTGCCCGGATGATGATAAATACCGATCAGGAATTGGCCTACCAAGTAGTCTTACCAGGCCTGGCCCCAACCCGCTATTTAAGATATAAATTAAGATATTTTGGGGTCCCCACCCCAGATGGCTATGTAAGACGGGTAAAAGGGGAAGAGGAGGTGGCGTTGGACAGTTCTTCTAGCGCAACCTTCCGACCTAGACAGTGTATGGGACAGGAGCCAGCAGTATGCACTGCCACCGTGGAGTCAATAAAGCCTACCTGTGAGAGCCAAATTCTTACCGGGGAGACGCCTACTAAGTGTTCACTGGAGGTCTCTCGTCCCAGTAACGTTACATCAGTGGTTCATCGGGAGTTGGAGTACTTGTCTACGGTGGTGGTGGTGCCTTATGGAAGGATTGAAGTTATCCATCGTTGCCCTGGGGAACGCCCCCTTGTTGAAGCACTGGATAAGCCAACCAGGATGACGGTGGGTCCGGGGTGTTCGCTGGAAAGTAAAGAGTGGAATGTCAGGGGTCTGGACGAAGGAAGAACTGAATTGAGCCTACCTGTGCCCATCATGGTGAGTTTACCCAGTTTCAATTTGACAGTACCGCCGATACATAGTACACCAGTGGGGGAGAGGCTGAAATTTGCAAAAAGAACTGAGGTGCCTCTCATTCCACCACAGGAGGCGCTGGTGTCACCAATACAACAAACCCTGCGTGACAACAAGGTATCATTTATGCTGTGGGCGGTCACGATTATCATGGGGGCTATGGTGGCAGCAGTAACTACTATGTATAAACAGAGAAAGTGGCTGGGGGCTAGAATACACGACAGAGCATGCTGTCTGAGACACCGACGCCCCCAGAGGAAGCACCCTGGGAAGATGAGAAAGACCCTCAGCGAACCCACCCTACCAACTACTACAGATGAGGGAGGGCCTAGCATAACACCTGCCCTGACTGCACCGAAAACACCAGTTGCAGGCCGTGTGGTTGTGACTACAGGACTACACGGGTTCTTAGGACCACCTCACGAACCCCGGCTCTGTTAAGATACTACAAACCGGGAGGAAAAGCGAAGCAGACACAAGTAGGAGTCTGGAAAATGGAACCAGGATGACCAGAGCGAGCATGGCTGTGTTTAGCACCGCCATTTTGGATACCCACTTCCGGCCAGACATAATCTAGGCGGGGAGAGAAGGGGGTTGAAATTGTATGCAGTGACCCACCTGAAGACGGTGTGGAGCTACAAACACCCCATGTGTGTGTTAAGAATAGTTATGCATAAGGTTAATCGGTAGAAAAGTCACCTACCCATACCCATCCGTTTTAATAATGTTCTGCGGGTGCCCAACCGACCACACGTGCAATGGCGGAGTGGAGAAGAACCGGAAGTAGATAGTGTTGAGAAAACGAGGGCACGGCCGCTCGTGAACGGACCAGAGAGTGAAAAGTGACCCGGTAAAGTTAGTGACCTCATTCCCACTCGAGTGTTGTGACAATCGCGAATGCAGGTCTATATAGACAAAGGAGAGGAATGAGATGGAACCGAGGTAGTAACCTGACTCTGATGGACTCTGTATACCTACCTCTGAATCAGGAAGCCAAGCATGACCGGGTGGTTGCCCTGAGGCGAGGGGACCAGCACCCTCCCTCAGGAACGGACAACCTTCAAAACCATGGTTAGACCATTAGACTTGTGTGGTAGAGTTCCGCGTTCATAACACGGGTATCAGAGCCACCACTCCCCCTCTCGGAGGAAGGACCGGTTCATACCTACCTTTTTCCTATGAGTTCCGGATGACACTCGTCCTCTATCTTCTTTTGGATTCATGGACAGAATAAACATTTGTGTGACTGGGTTATTTAATTGTTCTGACCTTAGGTCTGAACAAAAATGTGGGTGACGAATGTAAGGGTGGGGGGCTAGTTAGGAGAGGAGAGTAGACGCCTCTACCTGTATTAATTACCGTGTAACCTTTTTATTAGAAGACATTTATTAGTAGCACTAATTACTCATGATTGATTATCAATTATGACTCTCTTAATTACTGATTAATTAATAGAATCCTAGTTATTTAGTATTGATTATCAATTATAACTCTTCTAAGTATCTGTAGTCTTTAAGTCACTATTTTACTGGTAGTTACCTATCTATCACAAAGGGATATTAAGTAGGCCCCTCTGGCTATTTAATGGGTTTAGTCCTCTTTCATTATAATTCATCATGCCCCGTCTGGGCACAGGTGCTGGGTAACCATGAGTGGCTTAATGCTCCTCATGTTACCCCCACCTGCCTCTCTATGCCTCAGTGGCTATTTAATATGTAGCATTGTGTATTCTGGTTTCTAACCTTAACTAGGGGGCCTAACCCCAATCTCCATGTCTAACCTTTTTCATGTAATTCAACAAAAGGCTTTGTGTGATTCCTGGAACAGGAGAGGAGGGGTGGGGGGTCTCCCACCCCTCTGTCCACCAGGGGGGGCTGTGCTGCTCTGTGCAGAGGGGGGCGGGGCCAGACCTGGCTCACCTGGATGGACTTGGAAAAATAAATACTTTTTGAAAGCCAGATAAGAGTGAGGTTGTGTTCTGTTCACTGCTAAGATTCTTATATCGAATTAACTCTAAAAGTAGTCTCAAACTTACAAGATGTCCCGAGCACCAGCGCAACCTGTACAGACAACTACCCGAGAAACTTGTCAATTACCCTAAATGGCAGTGAGGTTTATGCACCATGTATACCTTTGTCTTTAGCGTTGAAAAAATACCGCAGCCTGGTTGTCAAGCGTGAGAACACCCCACGGCCTGGTTGTCCTGGATGACCAAGAATTAATGTTGTGAATAAGTGAGATAGGTTTGACTTTCCTTGGTGTATATGGACAACCACATGTATATATACATGTTGGACAATCATATTTCAAAGCATTTTTTTCAATTTCATAATAGTCTTGACTTGTACGCCCTAAAGAAACCAATCAGTATATTTACATTATATTTCGTAACATATGGTCACCGTTGTCTAGCCCTTTTTTATTTGGCTGTATCTAGCAATTAATTTGTATTTTGGATGTTCATTAGGTACTTGTTAGAGGTACCCATGGCATCCATGAAGTTTACAGCCTGGGTGATTCCTCTAAATCTCTATGACACAAGAGACAGTAACATGCTTGATGTCCAAGGTCTTGTGCAGCATGATTAGTTTTGTAGGCTTCTCTGTGACACCCACATAATTGTTTGGACCAAGACCCAATATTACAAGTTGTTTATGATCTGTGTATAATGCTCGCATAATCTAAATGTCCTTCAAAATGTGTTGGCCAAACCGTTGACCTAACCAGTAGAAATAGTGCAAATGTTTTGTTTTGAAGATGGAGGTTGAGGAGGTTGAGTTCTAAGTGGTAAGGTGAAGCTGATGTAGAGATCATGTTCAGCTAACATCAACATTGACATCACAATCCTGTTGCCAGAACTGAGAGCTTTTGTAACTCTTGGGAAGGAAAAGTTGACAAATTTTCCCTTAATATCTGTTAATTATGAAATCCTTGATATGTAGAGGGCCAGCACTCTTTAATTGGAAGCATTATATGGGTCAGATTTTCAGAAAATGTACAATTGGAAGCTGTACACATTTATTAAATCCTTCAAAATTAGGATGCAATTTGGTCAATACTAGGTAAATTCGAGTATATTCAGCATTGCATTGATTCTAGCAATCTGTTTGGTTAGGCTAAACTGTATTTCGAAATTTATTTTCGTCTGAAATTAGGGATATTTGAGAAAACTGGCGAAGATGAACTGTACATTTTCTAAAAATCTCACCCTCATTACTTTTTGTTATACTTGTGTACAATAATGATAAGATCGTTTGTTATATGATATAGTATACAAATGCATCTTAATGGTCATCATTAAGATGTACCTACATATTTGAAATAAAATCTGTTACAATGATAACAATTCCAACAACATTATAAATCTTTGGTATTATAGCGAGAGGAGTCAGACTCACAAAGGCTGTTTTAACCCAAGTTATCTGATGTTAATATCGAAAATGTTAATTTACTTTATCCGATTGACCGTTTCAGGAAAATAAGTCATAAGTCGCATAATATGGATTTTGAGATATCATCATATTTCCGAAGAGCGGATCAAGCCGATTCGAATGATAGTAAACACTTTGACATCTAAGAAATATTTCTATATTTTGCGTATGATATTTTGTTTTTGAAAAAAAATTTTGCAATGTTTCTGGATGGGTGATTACCAGTAAAGTAACTAAATATACTCCATAGAAAGGCGTTCAAAACGCAGGGATATATTTAATATAAGGTCCTGATAATATAAGGTCCTGAAATTTGTTACACCATTTGTCATGAGTGCTAAACCCTGTAAAATTATGAACATTTCAATGAAGAGATCTTGTGGAAAAAACATTTTGAAAAATATTAGTTCTGCGACTCGTTTTCCTGGAATACATCACATATGAACTCAATCTTCCTTAGACTTTACTATGTATTTTCATTTGATTTCTGTATCCGCAGTTGGTTTTCTTTTTGTAATTCCTTGTAAAATGTAATCTAGATGATCGGCGACAATAACTGCCTTGAGAAAGGCGGGCACAGCTGGCATATTTAGAATCATATCCGTCGCCCCAGGCCTAAACAGTCAAGATCCAATACTAGAGAGAACTCACGGAGATCATGCCGTTTTCCTATTAAACATACCTATAGCTGACATCCTTACCCTCAAATCGCAATTATATTATGTCCTCTCAAAGTTTTGTCCGAAGAAATAATCCATCTAGGCTTTAAAATAGATTCTCGACATTCCTATAGTAATCCTATGGGGATGCGTTGGGACTTGCCGACCGCCATTTGTGCCACCAAGTTGGAGCCCTAAGGGCACCCTAACGCCAGGCCTAGCGTGATGCCAAGCATCACGCACAAACCATGGCAGTGGTGTGTGCGTAGGAGGGGGGAGGAGAGGGGTGGGGGATCATTCAACAATCTGTAAGGTAAACGTCAGTCACAAGCAAGTCATTTATCACAGGAAAAACTATATTATGGGCGGTTTGATACTTCTGGATGTACTATCTGACTCCAAATAATGTCCTACAGGCGTAGCGCTTAAGATAGAATAAACTATTCAAATAAACAAAAGCTTTGTTGACATAGTTTATATCGTAATGCAATGCTGTGGCATGGATTGTGGCCAAACAGCAGGGAATTTTGCTGATGTAAACATTCAGTCTGTGATGTCATTGTTGCTTTTAATAAATAGAGGTGGACGCGCAGTCAGCCACAGACTTCAGTCACCATCCAATAAACATCAAAAAACATCTCTCATTCTTCTAGTGTTGTCGACGAGCCATGGTATGTAGCTTTTTTTTTTAATAAATTGTATTGGAACCATTTTCATAAGTGATAATTTCATAGGAATCCAAGCAAAATAGTGTCGAAATATCTAGGATAATAAATTTTGTCAGTTTTTTAACAGGTCATTTGATACATATACAACATGTCTAATGTCGATTATTACATACATACATATGAGATAATATAGAACAGTGACATCAATATATTTTTTTATTATTTTTTTCCTCAACAAGAATGATAATATACTACTCGACAGGTAAAAAACACGTCGTACATATGGCATTATATACAGGCATTAGGTCTAGTATACCTACCTTCCCCCTATATGAATAGTACAACTTAGCATGATTCACAGATTCATGACAAATCAGCTGATCAACAACTCGATCTACCAGACATCTACAATGGTAAATTATATATCTTATTTCACAGGGTTTTTTTTAGATAATAGGCAACAGTTACACTCTCACAAATTCATGTGATTTTCGTAGTGGGCTGCTGCAACTTTCTTTTACTTAATTGTTGAAGAGCAGGGAAGTTTTTATATAAATAACTACCATTATTCAATGACGTACATTTTGTAGTTTATGTAAAGTTATCTTCAGAAGAGAAAGACATACAAGTTACATCTTTATATTATGTACATAAAATGTTAGTCAATTATGAGTTTATTTGAAGTTGGATGTGTTATGAAGAGATCAGATGCAATGGGTGGTGAGTTGCCTTGGCTAGCGAACGATTTAGGACAAACCTCTCTATTATACAATAGTATGTACGGTATTGAATTGCATGTTCAACAGTCTTAAATATCCATTTTAACACGTGAATAACCAATTTAATCGAATTATAAGAATTTGCTGAAAGATAGTGTTCCGACTTTTTCCCTTAACCCACTCCTGACGATGACAATTTGTGAGCCATATATGGGTCAGATTTTCAAAATATGTGTAATCACCCATGGTTCTTTGAGGAGGAGAAATAACAACAGAACATTCACATCCTACTGTTATTCTGTTTTAATGATGACTATGAGAGCAGAGTAGGCAGTTTTACAGAGGCATATAAAGTAGTGTGTAGATACAAATGTTGTTCAGCTAATACAGGTAAGGAAGAAGTAAAACAGTGCTATGTAAATCGTGGTTCCATCTTGTGGGTAATACAGCGACTCACACATGGTAAGGCAAGGTAATGTAAGTAGTATATGGGTATGTATAACTCTATGGCATTACATATGTACAACTTTCTGAGGATCTGACCCATATATATAGCAATACAAAAGAACTGTGACTCTGGAAACTATGGAGAGCTTCAACATTTCCCCGGAGAGCAACTGTAAGGCAGGAATAAATGACAGCTTATGTAATGAGATATCATGAATGAATGAATATATAATAAACAGACACATTTTTAAAAGCCGAGACTGAGTCTGGTGCTACATTCTGTAAAGAGTCTAAGACAGAGTTGTATGAGTTATTTCCGTCAGGTGGCGACATAGGTGCATACCAGTTAATCGTTTTGCAAGTAGGCCTAACGATCAAGCAGATGTTGTACTGTTTTCAGTTATTTTCGATACACATGGTACAGGTATATATATATATATATATATATCTGTGATATATATATATAGACGATAATATTTCTCAAGAAACATAACAAACTGTAGGGAATTGGCGCGAAAATAATACCTCTTTTGGTTTGATACAAGCAGTTATATGAAAGTACTATTTTGTGTTTGACCAAGCATGAGTAGCTAGTTTGTGACGGCCAAAAATAACAATTTTTTAGAAATATAAAAATGGCCTCATTTGACGTGAAATTTTTTGAACATCGTTCTTTATTATTCTGAATAGGCCATATCTTCCTGCATTTAGGGAAAGATTGCATGTAGCTAGTTTAAACAGCTGAATGAAGAGAACGATTTGAATTTTCTCAAATAACCCAAACCCTCTTTTTGTTTAAGTATAGTGGATATTGCGAGGAGAATCATTTTGTCATTGATTAAATGGAATATGTTGAATATAATTGGCGGCTGTACTTGATGCTTCTGCCATGGCAGCCATTAGAAACGTTAAAGTAGAGAATCTGCGGCAAAAGATATGTGTATGTATTAATCTGTCAAATAAAGAACCCATTATTATTATTATTTCATAAGTGTCTGAATGCGAAAAATAACTCAGATCACATTATTATCCTCCTCAAGCCACCTCAGCGAAGGAGATTATAACCAGAGCCAGAGGGGCTTGTGAATTGCCAATCACCTTCAATCACCGTCCAATCATTCACTCTGTAGCCAGACGTGTGAACCCTGATTCGGGGCACTCGCTCATTCTACTAGCTAGCTCCCTAACTGCTGTACACTTGTTTGATTTTTTTGTTTGTTTTTCACTATTTTTTATTTTTCACTATTTCCAAAAATAACTCACATCACATTATATATTGCATCAAGCGTTTATTCAGGAACTTGTGGTTTGTTGTTATTAACATTTGACATTATACTGAAACTCTCTACTATATGGGTCAGATTCTCTGAAAATGTACGATTGGCAGCTGTACACATTTAGTAAATTCTGCAAAATTAGAGTGCAATTTGGTCAATACTAGGTAAACTCAAGTATATTCGCCATTGTATTGATTCTGACAATCTGTCCGGTAGGTTGAACTTTATCTTGAACTGAATTTTCGTCTGCATTTTGGGTTATTTAAAAGGATAGGTGATGGTGAATTGTACATTTTCTGACGACTTCACCCATAAGCAGGAACTTGCTGTCTAATCTTGCATCAACATTATCAACAATCATACTATTGGTTATGGTTTAAATTGAAAGTGCAAATTTTTAGAAGATAAAATTCACATTGATGTGAAGCCAACTCCTAACACATTTTAAGAAGATAATTCATGTAATAACACATTTTGGGGAAGTCCCCTATGATTACTCAATTGGCAGATCTACATAGTCAGTCAATTCTGGTAGGTTTCCCTCAAGATTTATCAGTCAAGATTTAAAATTTGGATATTCAAAGTGACTGACAAAGGTGAATTCTAAATGTTCTGACAAGCATTTGAGGATGATTTAAACAAACAATTTTCAGGATTTCTAAAATCATGGAGATATGTTGTGACATATGTCCACAGGATTTCTTTTCTAGACTTTCAGAGGTATTTTTTTTTGTATTATTACAAATATGAAATATATGTATAAGAAAACTGTTATTCTAGCTAAACACTAGGTAATACAGATTGTTCTCAGTTGTATCTGTACATCTGGATCACTCAAATAATATAAAAGAAAAGAAAATAGCTAACTGCAGTCGCATAGGTTATAAGTTCACAATCACTATGTATGAAGACATTATGAAATAAAATTAGGTAAGAGCAGCGTACAGAATAATTGAAATTTTGACTTCATCCAATGATAATCCAAATACAGGTGGATGTGTCATACATATTTGACCTACCAAGGTGAACTAAATGTCTCCAATATTTAACATACATGTCAGACATGCCTGACTACTATGAAATTGCAAAGCGGGCCTCTTGTTTACATTAACAGTTGAAGGCCAATAGGTGTTTAGCCCTTTACTTGAACTTTGACGTTATTTCCATTCGTAAGTTAAATCTTTGCTCTAGGATTTTCGTCTTGGTCTTTCGCTACAACTTTAGCCAACTCTGGAAGAGAATGTATGGAAGAATTAGATGCAAACGTATTTGTTTAGATTTTAAACCTCTAAATTGTGTTGTAGCGAAAGGATATTTGTGAGGGGTTACAGTAAGATGAGTCACTCAAAATGTATCTTGGGACGTTATCATATTTGAAAAGATGAGATCTAGTGATTTCCAATGATAGTAAACATTAGGACATCAAAATAATATTCCAATGTTTACTAGTAAGGTAACTAATATACTCTATAAGATGACCTAAGATATGCATGAATATATTTAATGCATGGTCCTGAAATTTGGTACCTGCATTCATTATACAATATGCGTTAAGCACCCCAAAAATTAAATTATGTATAAAACACTGAGGAAAATAACCATTTCTCAACTTTTGACCTATTTTCCTGAAACAGATCACATATCAGTAATAATCTGATCTTTAATCATGGACACACAATCTTAATTAATTCAGTGCATATGGATGAATGCAAACATACATATGAACATGAGTATGTACAAAGAAAAACGCATTCTTACATGCACACACATATAGAAGAACACCCACAAGTCTGCATATTCAGATTTCAACATTTAGAAACTAGATATATTCTCGTAGCTGAGTCCTACATTCAGAAACTGGATATATTCTTGTAGCTTGAGCCCTACATCGAATAATCCGTTCAATATTCAACACTAGATTTTTTTAAACGGTTTTTTATTCAACGAAATTTCACATGAGTGATATGTTTCATTTGTGAGTGTAAACATCTATAAGAGATGATGCATAGTGCTTTAAGGTACGAAATAGAAAGTTTCAATATGTACTAGGTCAACTAAAGAGTATGTATGACATGACAATCCTAGTATGAAGTCATTAAATTAATTATATAATTTTAGTTTTCAAATAAAGTCTATTCATATCGAATCCACACTTCATAATACAAAATTCTCGTTTTAGAGTATTTCGGTTCTTGTCGGAGAAAAATGTATTGTACTTAGTCATTAGTCATTAATCATATGATATTTGTGAGTGGGTTAACTTGAGCTCTTTATGTTCATTATGATGTCAAACAAATATTTTGTCTCTTTTCTCGGGGGCAGAAAACAGTTTATCCGTATGAGAAATCCATTACTAACATGGTTGATATAGGCTCTGGAGTCCCACAAGGCTCCTTGTTAGAGTCTCTTCTCTTCAATGTGTTTATCAAAGATATGAGCGATGTTGATTTTGAAGGGAACCTATTACTATATGCAGATGCCACATGTATTCCAATAGACAACAAAACCAAAGGACTCTCAACAAGAAGGCAACACATTGTATTATTGTAAAACTTCCCAATTTTGAAGTGCCAAGAGTCAGAAACTTGAAGGGTCCATACTTTCAAATATTTAGGGACCTACATATCTGAAGATTTATCAAGTCGGGAACATTTTGAACGTCAAATCCGGTCAGTAGCTTGGAAAACAGGTGAATTCGGCAGACAAAGAACATTCATAACACATGAAACACGTGGTCTTTTGATCAAGACTTAAGTCTAACCAATTCTGGATTTGTAAAAAAAAACTTTTTCCTGAACCTGGGTCAGGAATTAAGGGAAAGAGGAGCTAAGCCCTACGGGTTGCGTATGGGACGGAAACCTCCTGTAGCGACCTGGTTCAGTTTTCCAATATCCTACAGATACAATACAGACCTCAGATATCATGTCTCCAACTTATTTAAGACAAAGTGGGTAAGTTATCCACCCCTCCAAAATAATGGGAGACATCTAAGATTTTGAGGGAAACGGAAAAAAAAACAAGAACACATCGGATCAAAAACTGAGAACTGTCTACCTATCATTAATGCTCATGAAAATTATTTTACTTCCCTGAGCATCCTCAACTCATTTCATTTTAAACTGAGGGAGGGCCTATCATATCTGACTGCAGAATTCCATTAAAATCCCATTAGGTGGACTACTCCAGGGCCAGGAAAACCAAAACACATAATTGACATATCGATCATCTCTAAATGTAAAGGCCCTTGACCACTAAGCCGATTCTCATGCGATTTTGCCCCGCAGAGGCTTAGTGGACAAGACCCTTAATTCGTTTTGTCCAGGACATTCATTTTATTTGGTTGATGAATAATTCAGTCAGTGAATTCAGTCAGTCAGATTTACTCAGATCTCAACACAAAAAACGTATACGTAAAACAAAATCTGGAAGAAAATATAATGATGGTTGCACCTACGGGAAGCAGTTGGTAGACATACACATCTGGGCAACAGTCACCGCTCTATCTGCTGTAGTCACCAAACCTGTAGTAAAATATTCCTGATTATAACGTAGTATTTACTCAGCAGAAGCTAATGTAATAAGCATTCTAGAAAGTTTTAATGGCTCCAAGAGGGACTTGCCACAGAAGGCGAAATCAAATTCATTAAAATAAAGAAATATTGCATTTGTGTCAATGTGAGCTCAGAAAATTTAGTTAGCAAGAACTGCAAGAATTTGTCCAGGCACTAAGTACTGTGTTTTTAGTTTGTTTTTTTACATTTCTTTATTCAGGTAAGACAACTGTGGCATATGCCAAGGATCTTGTATACATGGCTAGGGTAACCTCTATCTCCCGCCAGGCCCTGAAGGTGGACTTGCAGTATTGTCATAGTCTATGGAGTCATGCCATGTTAACAAAACAACTTAGTTGGAAACGGTAAATATATATGAGAAGATGAGATGCGATGGTGGTGAAATTTAAAGAATACATAACAATAGTGACAACGATATTGTTTCAATAATGGAGTACAGCGATGGTCCATATCTTTCAAGCGTTGGTTACAAGTAAGTATTTTAAAAATAAACACTAGAACTTACCGTCTGCAATAATTGGCAAGGCACACCTTCCCAGCTCCACAGTCTCCATTGCTTCGGCAAACAGTTCCTAATCTGGAAAATGTTAAGGATGGCATGAGTGTATCTAGTTTAGGCTATCTATGAAGTTAGCCGCAGGCAATTCAATGATTTGAATTACTGATCTTCTACCTGCAATCCATCATATTTCCCAATTTATAAGCTTAACCCTGTTTATAAGGCTGCCCCTTTTATAAACCAGGGGTTCAGCACTTCTTATTGTAATATAAGCCGGGCCCCATGTATAAACCTGGGTAGTATGTTTCCAC
Source organism: Sthenelais limicola (assembly GCA_942159475.1). Taxonomy (NCBI): domain Eukaryota; kingdom Metazoa; phylum Annelida; class Polychaeta; order Phyllodocida; family Sigalionidae; genus Sthenelais; species Sthenelais limicola. The sequence continues at coordinate 108,789,503 of OW804099.1, forward strand.
CATGATATAAGAGGTAAAAATCAACTTAAATGTGAGATAAACAAGTGTAATATAAGCTGGACCCAGACATCCTAAACAACCAAATGAGACATGCTGTTGAACTTCAATCAATAAAATTGATTAAAATATATGACTGCCCCAAATATAAGCCTCATCTAAACACCTTGAATTTGAAAAAGATATAAGCCTGTGCATATAAACGGGGAAATACTGTATTTCTGTAATATGCCAATATGCAAGACTCCAGCCCTGCATACTTTCTGGACTGTTTTGTCCCTGATGTTATATCATACTTACGGCCTGCAAACACGGTAAAGACAGATATTCCTGTAGCGACAGTCTCTATCACTTGTACAGGATCCATTCACTCTGAAAAAATACAGTTTCAGGAAATGATTTATATTATATTCTTCAACCCGTGTTTCCACTCTCCTCTACTTATACATCGCAATTATGTGCATTGCGTATTATTATATTGTTATGTGATGCACCACTGAGAACTGTGTCAGAAGTTGGGTAACAACTTATTTGAAAAGATCAGGCTAATTGGATTCTAATAACGTTAACATTTAGGAAATCTAATGAATTTTTCGTTTTTTTGTATTTATATTTATTTTATATTTATATTTATTATATGTCTGAACAACAAGTTGCCAATATTTCTTGATATTCGTGACATGCCGTTCTAAGCTTTATTACATACGTATGTGATTACAGAGACCCTGATTCGGGGGGGGGGGGGTGTCATTAGAAATCTCGTATCACATACATATGTGATTCGGACCGTACAGGTTGTCATGGAAGCGCGTGACCCAAATAACGTAATTTGATTGGCTCACAACGTCATGCTCTACGCGGCTGAAGCGTAGCGCTGTGTTGCATGTTTCGTAAGTTTTCCGATAATTCGTCAAGAAAAAACAGTACTAAGAAGGTAAATATAACATATAGATCGATAAATATGCATGTAATAAATACCGAATAGCCCTCTGTCGATGTCAAATCGTTCTCGACGTCGGGTCAAAGCGCACTCCACTCCTTCGGGGTGTTGTGCACTTTGACCCTCCGTCTCAATCGATTTGACATCGACATTGGGCTATTCAGTATAATAAAGCATTACAAAGATAAAACAATACAACATTGCTCTAATACTTGTGAATAGAAAACTTTGAAAAATGTCATTCTTGCGACTTGTATTTGTTTGTAAAAGATCAGATATGCGGAGTAATGAGTCTTTTGTGTTATGTCATCAAACTTACCCGTAGGCTGCTGTGTTGGAGGATTCCAGGATGCATCAAATGGAAAATAATAATTTCAATACATAAATAATATGCTATTGTTGTCCTCTTTGATCCCCATGTCTCGCTGTATCCTTAATATTTAATTATCTCCTTCCCTCTATTGGTTATCCTCTTCATTTTCCTTGCCTTTGTTCATGATTTTAGAACTGTATAAGCCAAGATGGCAGGTAACTGAATAAAGTCTTTTGCAAAAGCAAAAACAAAAACAAATAGTAAAAACATAAATAAGACATATTGTATGTAACTACCGCATTCGTATATGTATACAAATCAACTAGTCTGACTTGACAAATAATAGAGTGATAACCCATCATGGAAAATTATTTAAAAGTATGTTTTTTTATCTTTTAAATTCCCATTTAACTATGTCACAAATAGTCATGTTTTAAAATATTGTACTGATCTCTAAAAACATGAGATGGGAACATAGGCTGTTGCAAACACGTGTAGCAATGTTCTAAATTATAATATTACAGTTTGAATGAACTTATAATATCTTAATCTAAATGACCTAACCCTTCCTTATGTTTGGGCTCTATATATTCTGAAATAGTTTAGCCTGTATAAATGTTAAATAGACTAACACTACATACCCAGAACAAGGAGACACACCAAAATCAGAGACTTGTTCATTGTAGTTCCTTTGAGAGTCTAGAAGACATAATGAATGATAATGAATATTTAGGACAATAATTTGATGAAGTTAAACATTACAATCTGTGTGTGCCTATAAATATATATAAATGTGAGTATGCTGCCGTTGCATTAAATCTTCACTCATGAGTAGGCGGCCATTTATCTTGGACAATTTGACTTCAAATATAAAGTTAGTTAATTGATGTATTATATATGCTCTGATAAAATGAATAGATAACATTCTGGGGCCCGTTTCATAACTAGTAGCGATGCCTAAGGCTGCGTTTCCACTGGTTCGCTCTTTTGGCCCGCTCATGGCCCGCTCTTTTTTATTGTCTTGAGCGCATAACAAGCGAAGTTTGAGCGAAACCAGAGCGGTCTAATAGAATCGGTTCTTGCGCTTTCTATACGCTCTAAAAAGTGGCTATGTGCGCTTCTTTAGAAGAGCGCAGGACGTTGCGCTTATATCTGATCTGTTTGATATGAGCGCAGCAACACAAGGCTCTTTCTACCTGTTAAAGAAGCGGACCAAGAGCGCAGTAAGAGCGCACAAACTCATTTACCATTGATTTCATATAGGAAACAAGCGCAACAGTAGAATCTCAGTAGAATCGCTCTGCGCTTGTATTGCGCTAAAAATATTAGCGGATGAAGAGCGACTGACAAGCACCCCATAAACAAGCGCAGCTAGAGCGAGCCATGAGCACATATATAAGCGAACCAGTGGAATCGGACCTTAACGATGACTAACGATAACAAACGATCGTTAAGCTGTTGCATAACTAGTAAGGATATCGATATATCGCTATTTCATCACTAAATCTCAAAATAGCAGAGATTTTTTTGGGCTCCGCTAAATTTTTTCATTAATAATTTCTTCACTTTTGGTCATTAAATCAGGGAAAAACATAGACTACTGTTGTCCAGTGGCCTCAACATGAGGCTTCATGGCCGACATGATGTTTTCTATGCAGGGGGACGGGAAGATGGCACAAATAACTAGGGCCTTCTGTCAGGAAAATATTAACTGTAAAAATAACTAGTGCTATATCGCAATATTTTTAACGATGTGTCGCAATTCTTAACGATATATCGCTAATTTTTTATTAGTGAATGATTAGCGAATATTAGCGATATATCTAACTAGTTATGAAACGACCCCCTGATGTACTAAAAGTTTTTTTTGGCGCTAAAATTGGTAAAACACCGCATTTGTTGCAATAACTAGCACACATAAATCACTAGTGAGATATATGCATTGTGCACATCTTACACTAGATAAGTTTTTCTCAGAGCAATGTATATATAATAAATGTATGTACAGTGGAACCTCTCTATTGAGACCACCCTTTGGACTTAACAACTCGTTGTCCCCGAGGTAGTCTCATTAGAGGGGCTAATCTAATGAGAGGAAAGCCATTTAGGCAGAGAGAAACTGGTCTTAATAGAGGGGTGGTCTCTATAGAGAGGTGGTCTTTATGCGATGATATAATGACCCAAGAATATTTAATATTGCTACAAGTCACAATGTAAGTGAATTTTAAGATGTATTTTATTGTAACAGCTAAGAATGCGTCTTTAACCAAAAGTCAAGGGAGTTTTTGCGTAACCATAGAAAAAAAGACATGGAGAGAGAGGAGAGAAGGAGAAGGAGAAAGAGGGGGAGGTCATGGAGAGGGAGAATGGGAAAGACAGAGGGCAAGGGAGGAGAACAGAGAGAAGGCATTGAGGAGGAGAGAGGGGATCTCTTGAGGCTATGTTGTACCACTAAATATAGTCCAAATACAATTATTTAAACAAAAATAAATTGAATTTAATGTAGGTATCACACATTGATAAGGAGAAGAAAAAGAAAAGAGAAACATTATTGAAATAAAAATCATTTCCATGGATATCACAGTTCTTCCAAAGGTCCCTAAAAATGTGATTATCTTGTATACTTCTACTTGAAATGTATGTTGAAATTTTAATACTTTTCGCCCGAACATTATTCTGATTGTGGTCTGATATCTTGATACTCTATACATCCAAAGTAGTTTTATTTTTCTCATATCTCTTCTCACTGTATGTATTACTTAGCTGATTATAGAGTTGTAGGTCGGCTGATTATGGTATTATGTGAATATCTGAGAAAGATGAAATTTCTATTTTGTATTGCTTAGCTCTGATTGAGAATATTGTGCGCTGTATATAATGTTTCGGCTAATTAAAAATATTTAAATACAAAATACTTAAAAGCAAGATGTTATAACTAATACCTTAATAACTGCAGTCAGTCCTACTCGAGTGTATTTAACCTCTCCTCTCACGGCAAGGATCAGGATGCACCTTCCTATAACTAGTACACAGGCCCCATATTTATATAATCTTGACTAAGGTCAAGAAATAGTAAAGGTCCGTTTCACTGATCCTTCTTCTCCTGGTCAGATCATCAGAACATGTACAATCGGATATTTATATTTGGGTCAGATTTTCAGAAAATGTACAATTGGCAGCTGTACACATTTAGTAAATTTTGCTAAATTTGGCTCCTATTTGGCCAATAATAGGTAAATTCGAGTATATTTGGCATTGCATTGATTCTTGCAATCTGTTTGGTTAGGTTGAACTGAATTTTGAACTTTATTTTCGTCTGAGATTTGGGTTATTTTAGGGGATTGGTGACGGCGAATTGTACATTTTCTGAAAATCTCACCCATTTAATGAAACATGCTAGAATACGGCTGACAAATGTTAACTATGTATGGGTCAGATTTTCAGAAAATATACAATTGGGCTGTTATACACATTTAGGAAATCTCCTAGATTTGCCTACAAAAACGTGAATACCGGATATATCTGAGTATATTTGGTATCACATTGATTTAAAGCATCAGTTCTGTTATGTTAAACTGCATTTTGAAGCTCATTTCTGTCTCAAATCTGTGTTATTTGAGAGGATTGGTGAAGGTGAATTGTACATTTTCTGAAAATCTGACTCGTATGTCTGAGTATATATTGTGTATATTGTTGATTTGAATATTTTGTTTGGTTATGTCGAACAGTATTTTTAGCACAGTGTTTATTTTGTCATGTGTTTCAATGGAATGATTTATGAGTCAGGCTGAGAGTAATTAGTTGAGTTTATCTGGGGCTGCATTAATGCATTAAATTAATCAGTTATTCAAGGACTATGTGAAGAAGTCAATCAAGGGCGAAATCCCTCAGGGTTACCAAATAAAAAACCTACAAACCTCTATATCGTGGTCTGTTTTATTTGAGTTGCTTTAAGTTAATCAGTTTATAATTGATTAGTTAATTAAGGAATATTTTGGTTATGTTCAATTGTATTTCTGTCTTAAATTTAAGATCTTTATGAAGATTGTTGAATGTGAATTTTGTGATGATATTGCCCAATTAGGGATAAGGATGGTCATATAATTTGATATTTATTTCGAGTACATTGTTGTGGTTTGAGCTGCATTTGGTCAATCACCAGAGGTGACTTATCTCCGGAGGGACCTTCAATAGGGGATTTGCATAGCCGCCATTTTGAATCTTAATTCGCATGGAATTATGGGACTAATGGTACTGTATAAAATCTATAGAAAACATGTCATGTTTAGCGTGGAATAATTACCAACGCTCTAATGTTAAAATCCATGTGTTATACCTGTTTCCATACAACAAGACCTCATCTTTCCCAACATGCATTTGATTTTCAAAGATCATTTATAAAAGCTAAACTATTGGTGAATACACTCTTGCAATTTTCGATAAAAAATGTTACAAAATAGTTGTATGTCAGATTTCAACAGAATCCATCCCAGCATGCACTGCAGTAGACATGCGCAGTGAGACATGCAAGTCCCCTATAGGGGATTTGCATGTGCCAATGCGTATGTCTACTGCAGTGCATGTTGGGATGGATGTACACATTTTTGGCAACATTTGTATAGAAAATACTTTCACCAATATCATCGGAGTAAAACTGATCTATGTTTCACAAAAGGCATGATGGGAAAGATGGGGTCTTGTGACATGGAAATATGTAAAACACATGGGTATTGACATGAGAGTGATAAATGGTGAGTACTGAACATGAGATGTTTTCTATAGATCTTATACTGTACCGTTAGTCCCTTAATGCCTGGCAAATCAAGATTTAAAATGGCGGCTATGCAAATCCCCTATTTATGGTGTCGATGAGTAAGTCATACATAAATGGTTTATTCGTTTTGACAGTCAGTTCCTGTAGGAACACTTTTATAATTTACTCTATTTGATCTCTGCTTAAAAGTCACTTTAAGTGTTTGAAAATATATCATTAGTTTTGGTATATTCTCAAGGTTAAAGGTTTATAGCTCAATCAAGGTTTATTATTCAATCTGATAAAACAGACAGCTATTTATATAAAAGCATGAACCCATGATGTGGCTGTCCCCCAAACAATCGTCTGTCTTAAAATGTCAAGTGTCATGTGTTGACAACATTGTTGGTAATTACTTCACATAGAAGAGACTAATCTCTATATCAATCACTAAGCGATTGCTTCCCTGCAATACATTACTCACGGCAGAATCATCCTTAGGATTACCTCAACATGTAGAGGATTGAGGAAAAACAATTGGGAAGTGTTACAGGAGAATGAGTGACTAGTTGAAGAAGTGCTATTTTTAGAGTGTTTCATTTACATGATCACTTTGTAGCAATGTTTCCAATTTTCGGGTATCTAGCGTCCCTGTCACATGAATACACAAATCAAATTTCAAGATTGTATATCAAATACATCTATGAATTTCTAAGACCATCCTTTTGTGTATATTTAGCTAAAAAAACAAAAAATATCAAGCTTGAAATATAGAAGTATGTAATGAATGTCCTAATGTTTACCATCATTCAAATCCGCTTGATTTCATCTTTTCAATGTATCTCAAAAAACAACTTTAGTGACTTGTGACTCATTTTCCTGCAACACATCACAATTGTACATTTCTTGGCGACTTCACCCAAATGTGGTTACCATGGTCCCTGATGACCCCCATATTTGCCGAACAGAACTAGGTCAGTGGTAGACTCATCGGGGATGGTGTCTGTCACCTTCCAACCGGGAAATGTTTATATTGACATAATCGCTCCCCTTACTTATTTGTCTTCTGTTAAATAAACGTAAAGAATGGGTCTGTGACTCCATTTGATCAAATACCCGAGCCACACACTCAGGAGTGCAATGTGCATTGTAACCATCACCCAGTGCATCATCTCTGCGTTCCCCATTCTCAGCGCATTGACTGCACTTGTGATGCTCTGGCTATGTGGGGGTGACTGCAATATAACCAGGAAGCCGTGTGATTCCTGACTGCACTCCTATACCTACCTAGTATATATGTAGAACTGCAGTCAGGAATCACACGGCTTCCTGGTTATAATGCAGTCACTGAAAATTTCTTTTTCTGGGCATAATGATCCTCATAATTTGAATGATTTATTTTGGTAATCAGAATAAACCAATCTTGTATGTCAGTACAATGATTAACCTGTGATGATATGTTAACAACCTTTGAACATAACTATCATGTACATGATAAGATGATACATCAATTCTTAGGCTATTTAATTACTTCCTATAGATATTTCTCTAGACTATATTTCTTTCTTTCTGTACATGGTTCAGAGTTTACCTATATAACCTGCCCCAACCCCTCTGCTACCCCAATTGTTCCTTTTCGTTCCAATTAATAACATCAGTTATCCAACCTGGGAAAGTCCCCACTACTCCTTAAGCCCCTGAACAAACAGGCCATACTGGGTAGGCGGAAATAGGACCAACAGCCATCCACTATACACAAGGCCTAGAACAAAGGATTCATGGTTTTGGGCGGGAATTATTGGCGTGGCTACATCAGATGCCATCTTGCAGTCACAGAGGGTAGGTGTTTTATATGCTGCATATCACATTTATGGTCGCACCATTTGATGGGTAAATACATGCACTTGTTTTACATTTGAGAATTCGAATCCTATATAAGTTTTTCAATTGATTATGATATACATTTTTAGGTGACCCAACCCCAAGGCTTGTGCTCAAGATCATGGGAGTTGGACTAGCTGAAATGAAGCAAAGAATGTAATGTAGGGGAGGGCGTTCTTCTATATTCATTCAACGGCCGACGCTCCCTTTCCCCCCGTTGAAAATATGCTCTGTTCCTCGGCCGGGGAAAGCAGATTATATCATGCATATATACTGCAGTCAAAGAGGGTAGGTATCGATATGCTGCATGTGTTGTATATATAGAAGCATACTTAGTAAGTTGTGCATTTTTATAAAGTCTGTACCATTGAGATTCATTTGATTAATTGTGAACATTATCATTTTCTTTATACATGCATTTATACTCTGATGAATTTAGGTTTTATATTATATTTTTTTATTTCAGGTACTACTCTAGGCGATTATGTGCCTGCATTACACAGGTAAATAAAATATCTTTTCTTTTCCTTGTTCAATTTTAATACATATACTTACTTAACAGTGTCAAACTTTTGTTCTTTTAGGAGATGAAGAAATATAGACTTAAATACCTGGCCCCTGCACTCCCTACATATATAGTGGTATGCAGGCTTACCACTATTTTCGTGGAAATGGGAGTCTTTCGTTGGGACTTCACATGTCCTTGAAGAACCAAATAAAGGAGTCTTTCTTCCTGGGGGACTTTGCATATATAGCAGGTATAGAGCAGGTATAGAGAAAAGTCCAAGCACTTCCAATGGTCATTATTATAGGACGACTATAAGACATTGAAGGCAGAGGGGCTTTGTTTCAGAGATCCTATTAAAGGATGGAACGGATTTCTGTTGTCTGTTGTAAGAATTAGGATTTAATTAGAATTAGTGTAGAGGCCAGGCTGAAATATCTACAGACCAATTAGTCGTTTTTCATCCCTTTTTCCCAGAGGAATCAGGGAGAATTCATGACATGACATGATAATAAACAGAAATAATTGATCATAAATTGCACCAAATATAACTGTAGCCTATTTCATTCTTTTCAGATGCTGGTATGACGAAATATGGCAACAAGAAAATGATATGAAGAAATAGGCTACTGCAACAAGAAAATGATGAACGCAAATGATGAAATGATGACTTTCTGAGAATAAATAAATGAGTGGGAGTGCATGGGAATGGATAATTCTATGAACATAAATTTGCTACTGGGGTAATATCAAAGCATAAGTAAATAAATACTAATCAATATTATCCACCATGCTCCACCATTCCCGCCCCCCCCCCCCCCCCACCAATTATATAAGCGCAGTCCATCTGCAGCATATGTGTGACGTCCCTATAGTGTTACACTGCAGTCACCGCGTTCACATGTTACCGTGGTGATCGCGGTGATGTGTTCGCGTCACCACGAGTAACGCTTGCCGCAGTCACTGCAGTCAATTGCCGCGTTGCAAACTGCTGTTTAAAGTGCAGTGGGGTGTGTCGGGTAGTACTTCAGTTTAGTGTCTTATTGTTATTTTGTATTATTTACAATTATATTTTATCTCAATACATGTCTACAATGTATACCAAAATGACAGACTTCCTGGGGGGGGGGGGAATCAACACATTGATAAAACCTTTTTAATTAATTGAGATATAAACAAATTTATGAATTTAAAACTGAATTTGCGGATATTTTAAGTAGAATATTAGGAAGTATTTACTGTTAATTATATTATCATGACTTATACCACTACATTCATATTTTGCTGATGTTATCTATATATACCAGAATATAATTTAAAGTTAAATCAACCAGCGTTGAGCAATAATTAGGCCCCTCCAACAGGGAAAGATGTTTGGGTCTCCGATATATAAATGTGGAGTTGCATCAAACTGCAAAGCAAAAACAACCCAACAGAATCTTCTTAAAGTGTATCAAAATACCTTTAAACAAAGAACAAGAAAATTGAAAAAAGAAAAGAACCAGAAATATATAGATATTGACCGATATTAATTAACTGGGAGTAAAGCCTTGCGTTTTGAATCCAACGTTGAAAACATTTGATAAAAAAAAATGTCTCAATAGTAAAAATGGATGTATACAATTAAGGTACCTTATGTATTGAAATTTCTCCCCTGCCTCCCCCCCTGCAATAACCCCTCCGCTGCCCTGTTCTTATCACACACCCACTCACATCCTTCACTAGGCAAGCTTACGCTGTATCTACTACATTTTGCCCTTCCTATTTCATTCGAAACCCCGGTAAATCCCACGGAAATTAGTCCTTGGTTCCGGCCCATCATGAATAGGTAAAATACCCATTGGAAAAGTCAAAAATTTAATTTACAATTTTGTGTAAAGTAAGAAAGTACAACATAGTATCTGTAGAGTAATATTGTATTCCCAATATAACTGTTCAGTATACTTGCATTATACATTGATGTAAAAAGGACTATTTTAAAACATTATTACATCTTAAAAGTAAGAGAATTTGTCGTCGTCAAGGTCAATGGTCAGGACACAAAGTTAGAGAAGTCAGAGTACAACACATAGTCCTTATATTTTCAATAAAGCTTTTATTTGATATAGTATATATATATATGATATAGGATACACATGTAAAGGGATGGTTACCATTGAGATGTACCTGCAACAGATCTGAAATAAGATCTATTACAATTACACAATTCCAAGTCTAACAAAAGTATAAACCTTGGGAATTATAGCGAGAGGTGTCACAAAGGCTGTTTTAGCGCAAATCAATCCAATTTTAATATCAAACATGCTAATTTACTTTATCCCATTTACTTGTTGATTAAGAAGGTAATTTGTATTTCCTTTGCTTTGATTTCACTATAATATAATGAGGATCTGTAATCTTGCCTAGACTTTAACTATGTATTTCCATTTGATTAATATATCTGTAGTAGGTTCTCGTTTTGTAATTCCTCGTAAAATGTAATCTAGATGTACTATCTGACTTAAAATAGTGTCTTACGGGCATTATGTTTAAGAATAAAATGTGTAAGACTATAGTCTACCTACCTAATATGAGTAACACATGATTATGGGCCTTAATATTGGCGATTTTCCTGATTGTTCCTCTGGTCTGTACCAGCTGTTTACAGATTTATGGAAATAAGATAGAATGAACAATTTAAACAAACCAAAAGTTTCTTGACATAGTTTATATCGTAATGCAAGGCTTTATGGCAAATCAGCTGATCAACGACTTCTTCTCGGAGGCATATCAAATTAACACAGAATAGCTAGTTTGCGGCTGCAGAAATGGTGACCAGCTGTTAGGGTGGGTAAAACTATGCAGAATGATTTATAAAAGTGGTGATATGTGCCAATAATGACTTGGATGGAGTGTGATATAAATTTGTGAAATGGTAGCTCTTAAGCATGAGCTAGGAATGAGGTAGAGGAAGGTACAGGTGAGCGGAAGTAGTATGTATTGTATAGTATCGGGGATAGGTGGGGTGTTAGTAGGTATTGGTGGATCAATGACTCCCCATGGTATCATATGACCCCATGAGGCAACACTATTATTCAGCCTAATAGGGGATTTGCATCGACACCATTTTGAATCTTGATACGCATGGAATTATGGAACTAATGGTACCGTCTAAAATCTATTTAAAACATGCCATGTTCAGTCAGACTATTTACTAATGCTGTAATGTCATTATCCAAATGTTATACATGTTTCCATAACACAAGTCTCCATCTTTCCCATCATGCATTTGGTTTTCATAGATCATTTATATGAGCTGTGATATTGGTGAAAACATTCTTGCAATTTTCGATAAAAATGTTGCTTATATTTGTTTGTCAGATTTTATCAGAATCCATCCCATGATGCACAGTAACAGACATGCGCAGTGGCACATGCAAGTCCCCTATTTAGCAGAATTTGAGCAGAATGTTTAGTGGGTCAAGCAAAACATACCCTGTTGTGCCATTGCGGCAAGTTCACTACATATGAGTCATGAATTATATTATTTAAACCTGTTATTTAATTGAATTTGGTGTATTGCTGGTTAGATCAGAGCAATGTAATATAGATTGTTTCATACAGACAGACAGTATTCAATTCAATTCAAGAAATTATGACATACATTTCATGGCTATGTTTCTTTTATCTACTTGGCTAGGTTAGTTGGACAATAAATGCCACAACCGGCTAAAAGTAAGTTGTAATAACTGGCTAACAATAAGTTGTACTAACTAGAGCATATGCTATAATCAGGGTAAGATAATAACAGTGTAATCAAACAATGGTTGGTAATTTGTATAGTCAGTCCAGACAGAGAAGAATTATACAAAAACAACAATGAAAGTACATATAATAAAATACCATACAAAATCATAGCGATTCAACAAACAAAAGGTCCGCAATAGATCATGAGGTAGGTACAGTAACATATGATCATACACATACAAAGTGTGGTATAATGGTAGGGGGTGTTCTATGATATTTCAATTTCATTTATGCAGGTGTGAATAATTTTGCTAAAGGTTTTCCGGTCTTGGACTTGGTGAGCAGCAGTTTCAAGGGAATTCCAATATTTAGTTGATTTATAATAAAAGAGCTTAGACTTTTTGCAGATTTTGGCTGTAATTATTTGAAATTATGTCTGCCTTTGGTGTGACTCCTGGTTGAAATGTGTCTGTTATCTAAATTAGATTGATCTGTAGCCATGAAGTGGCTAGATTAATTATATATTTTTGTCTCCTTTTGTTTAAGTGGAGTAAGTTCAGGTCTAAATGTTCTCACATACAACTCATTGTTATGTATTTTTTTTTTGTATTTATTTTTTTTTTTTTATTTAGAATTGTTATACAGCACATCTTCTGTAACAACAACAGTTGAGTTATCAACAAACAAGTACATTGTACAGTAAAGTTCAATAATCAAGTGGCATTAACATTGAGATATGGGCTCACAGGTGACAATCCAATACAGAATAACCATGGTCTTCTGCCCACCACTGTGTCTATCTAGACCTAACTCTATTTAACAAAGTCCAAAGTAAAACCCAAGGTCAAGATCAGAAACAAAATTAAATGAAATAACTTTAGAAATTATTAGTTTGGTAAATATAGTGGCAGCATGAAGGTACAGCATGCTGTAAGTTTGTGAATAATTGGGGTATTTTGTGGCAGCGTGGAAGTACAACCTGCATTTTGTTTGTAATTAGGGAAGTTGGTCTTTGGATGTAGTGGCAGCAAGAAGGTACAGCTTGCCCCTCGAAATTTGTTGGTTTTGGCCACAGAGGATCTAGTTGTATTTTGTCATGTTTAAGGAGGTTTCTGAACTGTTGTAAGAGGGTGTGTTTTTCTCTGTTGGTGTGAGCGAATTCCATGTATTAGAAAATGTATTGTATGAAATACAAAATAGGCAGTATGAAACAATGACTTATGAGAAGCACAATCACAATGGATCTGTAATAAAAAAGATATGGATAAAACCAGATGCATGCTTAAACTGGATGATACCATCATGGATTATTGTAACACTTATACTTATCTAGGTTTAAAAATTGATACCAGGTTGAATTTTAAAGAACATTTACAACAAAAAATATTACAAATCACGAAAAGATTAAGAGCCATAATGAAAATACAGGGGGCTCTCACCACAAAGAATATTTTAACTCTAGGTTTTTATTTTATCTAGGTTTAAAAATTGATACCAGGTTGAATTTTAAAGAACATTTACAACAAAAAATATTACAAATCACGAAAAGATTAAGAGCCATAATGAAAATACAGGGGGCTCTCACCACAAAGAATATTTTAACTCTGTATAAAGCAGATGTCAGGCCCATAATAGATTATGGAGATTGTACATATATGGTAGCACCCAAAAACTTATTAGCTAAATTGCAAACTGTACAAAATTCCTTTATACGGATGGCTTTTAAAATTAATAAAAGAGATAGTGTATCAGAGTTGCAAAAAGAAATAGGTATAAACTCTCTAGCGGAACGAAGAGAGGATCATTTATTAGAACTAGCCCATGGATTAAGCTTAAAACATGAATTTATAGACACTAGAGAAATAAATCTTAGATCACTATCCAATGGGAAAATGATGAAAATACCAAAGCCAAACACTGAGATGGTAAAAAAATCTTTATTTTATCAAATACCCATCCTGTGGAATGGGTTACCAAAAGAGGGAAAATCTTGTACATTGAAGGAAGATTTTAAACTTTTTATGTCAAGAAGAGGTGAGAAACCGAGAGGTAACATTGTTAGTGCGGTATGATTAGTAAATTAAGGGAAAGTAGAGTAAGAAGCAGAGTAAAGTATCAGAGATATTAATGATGATTGTAAATGATATTTAGAGTATCATTAGTATATATATATATAGGGAAAAGCTAACTTTGGCATGTAAGTCCATGTACTATCTTAACTTATCAAATCTTAAAAAGGTTATGTACGATAAAAGGTACTAATGTACAGATTGAAGGATAATCTCGAGAGTGATTGGGATATCTCTAAATGTTCGTTTTCTCTTATAAAGAGATTTTATGTTAAACAATATAGATTGTATCGTAATAGATTTGGAAACAGTACAAAAATGAGAACTACATCAGGAATAAGAAATATTTGTTAGCTGATCAGAGATTCAAGGGATGCCCTGGAAGATCTGCGAATGCGAATCCGCAGATGGAAATTGTTATTGTACTTAGAAATAAGCTATGAAATGATTGTCCTATTTCGAGAATAATGAAAATGTAAAAATGACTCTTGAAATAAAACTATTACAACAACAACAACAATAAAGGCTAATAAATAAACAAGCCATAATGCCTCCAGATTTAATAGGACTAAAGGTAGGCCAAAATACCCCCTGCCCCTCTACTAGCAGCGGTGGTCATTGGTAGGCCAAATACCCCCTGCCCCTCTACTAGCTGGGGTGGTCATTGGTAGGCCAAATACCCCCTGCCCCTCTACTAGCAGCGGTGGTCATTGGTAGGCCAAATACCCACTGCCCCTCTACTATCTGCGGTGGTCATTGGTAGGCCAAATACCCCCTGCCCCTCTGCTAGCAGCGGTGGTCATTGGCTGGTCAAACAAGTCACTTGCACCGCTTTCCCCTCAGACTGCCTATACTCATTTTTCCTGAGGGTAAACATTATTACATCTAATAATTATTTCTTTATTTGATATTTGATATTTATATTTTTGAAAAAAAAAATTGCAAAATTTGTGGATAGACAATTAAAAGTAAACTAGTTACATATACATGAACTTGTATATATGGATATATCTAAGTAATTTTCATCAAATATGATGTTTTGGTGAGGCTTCATATACGTGTTAGAAGTATAAAACTACCTAAACCAAGATGAAAACAATGACCATGTTTAATTTTATTCGCAATATGTGATGTCATAAATGGCTTCATTGAAATCTGTGTTTGCAGATAGACCGTGTTGTCAGAGGGAGCGAAGCCGCTGTATTGGATCGTCTTGTCACTTCTAAACTCAACGTAGAGGTCCAGACTGGACGACCTTGTACCATCACCTGGTAACTTGGTGCCACAGAACTTGCCTATGATCTATAGTAAATAATAAACATAGCATTAGTATTAGGGTGAAATAGCCAGAAAATCGACAAAATTGCCCTCAGCAATCCTCTAAAATTATCCAAATTTAAGACAGATTCTTTGAATCAAAGCATTATAAAATATACTGAGATATGGCTAGTATTGACAATTTCTCAGTCCAATTTAGTCAACTTTACTAAAGATCTGCAAATTGTGCATTTTCTAATGAATTAAACTTTCACCACATATCACAATTTCAAATAATTCATTTTAATCACGGAATTTCATTGATGGAGCCATGCATTGGCAAAAAGGGGATAGTCTGGTAGTGGGAGAGCCTAAGCCAGAAATCCTGGATACAGTTTGTTTCTCTC
The DNA here is from genome assembly GCA_942159475.1 of Sthenelais limicola. Lineage (NCBI taxonomy): Eukaryota > Metazoa > Annelida > Polychaeta > Phyllodocida > Sigalionidae > Sthenelais > Sthenelais limicola. Next base: position 108,805,351 of record OW804099.1, read on the forward strand.
TTTATTTATCTTCTATGGGTTCCCTATATCACATTCCTGTGTGATGTGAAGTTCCTGATCTTGAGCAATTTGATATTCAAGATGGCTGCCACTGAACATTGGAACCTGTTGCTCCAATAAGGTTGTTGATGTCTGTATTCTATTTCTGGGATATATTTTGCAATTTGAGATGTACTCCTACCGCAATTAGAATTTATTCCAGGGGTAAATTGCAGCCAAATTGAACTAATTTACACAAAAATGCAATTTTCGTCCGGAATTGTTGGGCCAAGATTTACTTGATGACTGTATTGCATTTGTAGGCTAACACAATATACACTTAGACATCAAGAATTTATCTCTAGTCCCAATAGAAGCAGAGATAAGCCTGTTTCTGTATTAGCTGTTTCTGGATTTGCTGGATTGGTAGCAGCAAAATTAAATAACTTTACTTCATAATGCAATATACATTGGAAATTGTTAGGTCAATGATTTATTTAAAGACTGCATTGCACTTTTAGGCTAATGAAACATACATTTAGACACCTAGATCATGTTCTGACCCCATTAGAACAGAGATATACCAGTTTACAGATTTAACATGTTCGCAGGTGGCCATCTTGAATATCTATAATCGCTCGAGATCAGGAACTTCACATCACATAGGAATGTGATATGGGGGCCCCATAAATGACAAATTAAGAGAGAAAAACCTAAAGTTTACCATCCCACTACAGGACTAGGATACACTTGTGGTCTTTCCATTGTAATCAAGGTAATACAGGATTTGCATGGAATAGAATTAAAAATCTAAAATCTATAGAAAACATGTTGTGCTCAGCATGGAATAAGTACCAATGCTCTTATGTCAATATCCATGTATTATAACTACAGGTTTCCCTAACACAAGTTTCCATTTTCCCCATTATACAATTGATTTAATGAAGTGAAATGAAAGTGAATATGTACACAACATGGCTTATGGGTTTGCCACTCTCAATGATACATACATTTTCACTTCTTGTGTGGTTGATACATTATTTCAGAACAACCACTTGTTACATTCCAGGTAAATGCACACTTCTGCCCACCCAATTGTAATAGGGGAGTTGCATGTCTCACTGCCCATGTCTACTGCAGTGTGCATTCTGGGATGGATTCAGATGAATCTGACATACAACTATTTCGCAACATTTTATCGAAAATTGCAAGAATGTTTTCACCAATATCATAGCTTGCATGAATCATCTATGAAAATCATGGCATGTTTTCTATAAACTCACCATTAGTCCCATAATTCAATACGAATCAAGATTCAAAATGGCGGCTATGTTAAGCTCAACGGTTACCTGGCGCTTGGAATGATCTGCGTTGTACACAGCCAGGAAGTCGTACTTGCCCGCACCATCCTCCATATTGAAGTAGGACTCATTCAACCTTACTTTCTACAATATCCAGTCATGCCATTAGTTAGAAATTAGAAAAATTAATATAATAGGATGCATAAGTGACTCAAGCCGATTCTATTTGGAGTAAGCAATGAGGATAAAATAGAAATAGATCTAAAGAAAAAAATCTAAATAGTGTCTCTATATTATTAGTTTGATATCTTTATTTTTGAAAAATAAATACATTTGATAAGGTGACCTTAGAAATGCATAGATGTATTCAATACATTGACTCTAGATTGTATTAATATCACTAGCAGCCCTAAGTACACCATGAATTAGAGTATTCCAACAAAGATATTTTATGAATAAATCACTGAAAAATATCCATTGTACGACTTACAACTCATTTACCTGAGTCACATCACATACACATCTCCCCCCCCCCCACCCCCACCCCACCAATAACATGTGAAGTACTTACATAGCCTGAGAGGACACTGATCGTCCAGTAACAGCTAGTGGAAGCCTCTATAATAACATTAAGATTAAGATTTAGACACTTTTATTTTCGATCATGTCGCTTCCAGAGGGCGTGACTCCGGCTAAGGGAGGTTTACAAGCCTTCTGATATTTACAGTATTTAATTAACTGTGGACAATACCCCAGTTGTCATGGACGAAAGGGGCTCACTGTTCTTTTGCATTGGTGATTTCATTTACAATAATATAATAAGTATAATGCGCAGTACATCTCAAGTTTTTGAAAGTATCTCAGTTCTCTTAACATCATACATAGTTTTAGTTTATATCACAGGTTAGGATTACAACAATACATTAGAGTACATTACAATGATACATATTCAATAATAAATCTGCTGATTTAAATAATAAATATTTAGCACTTATAGGACGAGTTGCCGCACGGCGCGTAAATAAAGGACGAGACCGCAGGTCGAGTCCTTTATTTACGCGTCGTGCGGCAACGAGTCCTATAAGTTGATTATTATACATGCCTAGTAAGTTGATTGCGTCGGCAACCTTGCATCGGCAATCTTGCGCCACAAAACTTGCGTCGCCATGACAACGAGCTGGTAACAGATTTATCATCGCCAGATCGCCAGATATCACTAACAACTATATCATATGGAAAAAGGTAGCATTTCTTTGAGCCAACCTGCCATCTTTTTAGCCCAACCTTGATACATAGACAGGTAATGGTCTATTCTGATAATGCAATAATCATGTCTTTCATCAACAAGAAGTGGGCAAAGGACTCAGAAATAGCAGAAGTGATGAATAAGATTCACACTCTTTCTGCATGTTTCCTCTCATCTAACATAGACCACCAGCTACAAATCACAACTCTCCCATGCTTCCAAATCACCACAGGTCAGATGCTCGCTGACAGCATAAGAGAACAGTCTCCTTGATAGAAATAAATAAAAATGTCCAAATACCAGAAAATTTTATGATTGAGATACATGAATCTTCTTTCATGATACAGGTCTCACCAACGTTTACACAAGTATAAATGGTGCTGCCCTTCATAGTTGGTGCAAAAAAAGTGCTCCCCTCCCTTAACTTCATAAAAGAAGTGCCGCCTCAACCTTCAGAGTCTATGCAAAATTAGTCTTGAATTGTTGGGATCTGGTGGTTTGTTGTGGACGTGTGGAGTAACGTATTTGTTCTGCACTGGTGAACACGGAGCAAGAATGAGCATGCGCTAAGGGTTTAGCCCAGTCCATTTTGGTGGTGAGCGGGGGTGGTCGTGTGTGTGAGGATCCAAATAATGCAAGACAAAAACAATTAGTCCCTTCAGTTGTAGGGGGGCGGTTGTCTGCGGGCCCTGGACAAACCTTGGCGTACTGCCTTGGTTTGGTCCCTAAGCTCACAGACAACCTGCCACCCCTACAACTGAAGGGACTAATCGCCCAATAGATGACCTCCTCTAGAGTCAGTGCAACAGAAGATGCCCCCCCCTGAGAATTCTCCTTCATCCTCCCCCCCCCCAGTGATTAAAAATGAACAGTTCCTAAGGTTACTCCAAAAATCTACCTGTCCAAAAGACATCTAGATTAAAAAGCTACCTGCCCAACGCCAAAATCAACATGTTGTTGGTAGTGATCTTGTCATACTCTGTCCACCTTTTTGAGGCTTGGTGTTGGCTGCTGCCTCTATGCGAGGGAAATAGGCATGGACCTGCGGGCCTCTGTTCATGTTGCCCAGGTTTTGGATGGCCTTATTCATGGGATTAATTCCATGAGCTATAATGAGATTTAAATGACTCACTACCCCAATGAAATAACTGCCAGAGCTGTGTCATCTGATGACTTATTATGTTCATCTGTCCACATCTGAAAGTCAAAATCTTGATCTTTCCAACAGACTAGCTCTCACAACAATCAGTGAGCATAACAATAATCCCTGATTGTTCCTTTATCATCAATTGTAAAGATATGGAACAGTATTAAGAAAGTGTTTGAAAGGGGTTGAGTCATGAAACTTTGCACAAACTTTGAAGGGGGTCAAGTAATGCTGCACAATAATGTTTCACAAATTCTCCTATCCCCCCCCCCCAGTGGGTAATTATGAACAGTCCCGAGATTTATTTTGGCAATAAAAAGAATGATTCCTGGAAAGGCCCCATTTGGGTATTCAGTTTCTTAGAAAGGTTATTGAGTATATATAGTAGAGACATGTGCACTAACTGACACAATTTTAGGGCAGGCACTTTGGCAATAACATGAAACAAGTTCCGATATTCGGCAAGGCCTTTATATCGCTCTTTACTTTCAAACTAGTCATGTATATAAGAACCTTGGCATATACCACTGATATTTTACTCATGGTGAGCAACTTCACTAGATAAATATCTATCATACATGCATTGCTCTGGAAACAGTGTATCTAGAGTGTGTTATGTATAGTGAGTATTTCACAAACGAGTGATGTGGGGTTGTCATGGCAACCAATCTGTTTTTTTTACTAAGATTACACCTGAAATTCAAATGTATAACTTGAATTTTTCGATTTTCAATATTATTACATCTATTTACAATATTGTTAACTAATGGGTTTCAATGCCTCGGAATATTGCAACTTATGTAATATGCTCATAAAACTACCTTTATTGAATAATGATGCAACTTCTATATTGAATCAATAATTATATCATAATCGGGGGTTGTATTCCCTGGAACAGAGTGAAATCCTACTATTGTATATCGTCATAGATACAACACGCGGGAATTTAGGCGTATTCATTCAGAGGCTTCCTATCGGTCAATGCCCAATGGACTGTACTAGCTAGGGGAAAACCAGGTGAAATTGATCTGAGACAACTAGTGGCCTCTCGAGAGATACTCAGCAGGTTGGTAAAAACTTGTGGGCATTGTATACCTCCTCCTAGACACTGCTCTCATTGCATTCTAAATTAAAACTAAACATGTTGAAAATCCTTCTGACTATGATACCTAGATACTTTTGCCTTGCCTTGTGTTCCATGGTCTGCAAAATACTTTTTACACAGCGTTTGCTTGGCTGAGCACACAGTTTCTATTCTGCTAACAGGACCCACCCTTTTTGTAAGCAAAAATTTATAAGAATATTCCAGAGTGCAATCACATTGCGGTTTGCAGTGGTTTTTGAAAAGATAACGCCCATACCTAACACCATGCCAAATTGAAAAAAACTTGCCACTATTTGCAAAATGTTGTCAGTTCCCTCTGTAAGGAGGTGGAATCAATATGTTTTTGAGTGTATAAAAATGTGTAAGTTTCAATGGAGTGAGAGAACTGAGATCCAAGACAAGCTTGTTAGGATCTGCCTCAGAGGCGGCGGTCGAGAAGTATAATGCACAAGTATAGCACTTTGTTTGAGGAGTACATAGGTTTACATAGATTTTCTGTAATAGAGGCATGGGTGGCGGTCTTAAGCTTGCGTATATTTTTGGTGAAAATGGTTTTCGCATTGGCCACAATTTGTCTAGAGTCAGTTATGCAGAGTTTATATTTCATTAGTAAGTGATGTAGGGTTGTCATTGTCATCTGTTTTTTACTAACTTTACGGCTGAAATTCAAATTCATGGCTGAATATTTTGTCTATTTTCATGACTGAAAGCTATATAATAAATCTGCTGTATATACATTGCCAAGGTGATCAGGGAAGAAGCTGTTTCAGGTTCAAGATGTTATTAGTATTAGTAATCCCAAATATCAGGGATAATAGCTTAAGATGTTTACTTTTGGGTGGAAAAACAAGTGTAGCGGATAAGTAGCAAAAAACATTAAAAACAAATATTTCCAGTTGTTCTCAAATATTTCATAATTATTTTGATTCTTAAATTGTTAGGACATCAAATAAAGAGGTAGCAAGTTATTGAAAACGAAACAGATCTATATGGTGGTTTCATCACCATAAAATGTGCATTTTCAATACCTGGCTGGTAACCATGTACTTCAATCTAAGGTAAAATAGGTCAGCTGCAGTAAGTAGCATGAGACATATAACTTGGCAGTCAATCTAAGAGTATGTGCATGAACCAGATAATGTCTACTGATGAAGGTTCATGTTACCTTTAAAGTCTCATACAAAGAAGACAAATTGCTCGAATATCTGTATTACCTTCACCACTGACCTACATATTATCACAAAGGGTATTAGCTATACCACTCTTTACCATTTAGTAAATAAAATCCCGAGGTTTGGGCTGTTCTTGGGTTCCGTTGCCTCAGGGAATTTCGAGGGCTTGCCCGAGAACTTCCCTGAGGTAACGGGACCCAAGAACAGACAACACTGAGGGAATTATTGCTTTTAGACGTGATGTTCGCGCAAGGCTCAGGCCGTTGTAAAACCATGCACATATTATACATAGCTATAATCAGCCTTAAATTCTCTTTCAAATCATGATATTAAGCCATGTGCGAAATATTAAAACATCTCAAGCAGGGGTTTAGTCCCGGGTGTTTTGCAACGCTCTGCACATTTTGTGACATCGCCGGAAGCGACAGCGGAGGGCTCCAAAAACTATAAATCCTGACAGACCAGTGAGGGGGGTTCTATAGAGGAAAATAAACATCCTAGAATCTCATTAAATTGCGTCTAAATGTGTCACAATCTCACTGTAATTAACCATTTCTGTGTTCTATAACTCGTCCTTGTTTAGCCTGATAGTTTCAAGTTACTTGCAACTTAACTCTTAAGTTCTAAACCAAAACATGGCACCCTTTGGAAGAACTAATTTCTAGAAAAGAATGACCAAAGAGTAATACATTCTGCAATGAATTTTGGTTTTTGAATTAAATTGAAAGTTAGCATTTAGGACTCATGGTGAGCCACTTGGCTATATATATTTACTATAGACCCGTTGCTCTGAAAACAACATGTCTAGAGTGATTTATGCAGAGTGCATATTTCAGTAGTGATTTATGTGGGGCTTTCATGGCCACCAATTCTTTTTTATAAGATTACCATTAAAATTAAAATTTATGACTCAATTTGTTTCTAGTTTCACAATTGAAAGCATCTATATATTATTAGGATAGCGTAAAAACTGCTATGGAACCTATCTTCTCTTAAACCGCTGGCCAGATCTCCAATTTATTTTAGGTGCACCTTGCCAAAAATGGTGTTGAGCCATTCCACTATGTTTCATTAACAAATTAGGGCTAGAAATGGGTTTACATCAAGCACCCACATCCAAGGCCCCCAGCACTGCCTGAAGACAAACCTATCGGTGCCACATCACCGCATTTCTGGGTTACCCATTCCAAACTAATGTTATTAAAATGCCAAGCTTCACCATGCAACGTTACATGTGATGACGTCAACACAAACATCACATCATTAATGGACTACACAAAATAACTGAAAAGAAACGTCATTCCGCGGTGATACTGCGGTGATTCCGCGGATGCTATTCAGGATATGGTTGATTCTCATGAATTGGTTCCAAATGGGAAAATGTCTTTTTTTACTAGTTTTCTTCAAATAGATGTTTTCCATTTGGTCATGTCTCATAGCTAATGGTTCTTTGGTATCCGACTCTATATTCTGAACAAATGAGTACCCACTTTTTCATACCTACGATGAATTTTTAGGAAATTAGAGCCATTAATTGGCTAAAAATAGACCTTCAAACCAAAATATTGAATATATTGTAAAGAATTGCAATTCTTGCGAGCGGAATTTACCCCTAGAGTGGCCGTTACCCCTAGAGTGGCCTCAACCGCTACGCGGGACCTGGGTGGAGCGGGGGACAGCAGGGCGCTGGACATCTGTTGTTATGTGTCTACCTGTTTGATTGTCTTAGCAACCGAAATAGCATCGCCATTTGTCCTCAGGCGTGACTCTCATTAGTGGGTGGGGGGAGGGGACTGGGGGAGGGAGGGGACGCTACATGCTTGGGTCAGGGATAATGGGAGGGGAGGGGGGGTTGAGGGCAAGGGATCCTCCGCGCAGGCGCACAGCGCATGACCTTGGCGTGGGAGAGCGCTGGGGGTCATGATCATGTGGCAGGAGGATCCCCCTCAGCCAATCATAAGGGTGGATCGCCAGTGAATAATTAACGTGTGACTATAAATAAAGGGGACAGAGTAAGCTTGGACACACCTTGCTGCCTGGCCGAAGACTACTATCATCCGACTTCTCTGACTTCATCATTTACATACCGAATCTCTGGGCAAATTGCCATTGATTTCTCACAATATCATTCTCAAAATTAATTATAAACATAGGGTAATGTGGGTTTACTAATTCTTATGTGCCAAAAGTTTCATGAAGCATTATCCATGAAAATAAATTACACTAAAACCTTTAAATAAAGATTTGGGGAAATAAAGAGATCTATAATCTATTCTGGCTGTCACCATCTGCGATGCTGATAGTAGGGTGTAATATACTAAAAAATCATGCAATATATACTGTTAGTATGCTTCATGAAAGATGGAAACATGGGTGTATTGAAACAGGAAGAAAACATTTGATCAATACTTCTAATTATTCAGAAGATCTATGTTTCCAAAGTGGGGAAGTTTTTTTTCCGTCACCATCCATGACGGCTCCGTCACCATCCATGACAGTACTTTTTCTTTGATTTTCATAATGATCCCATGGATGTAGTTTTGTTTCCCATGTACCATTCGAAGGGGCTTGTTTTCTTCTTTAAAATCATGTAAAAGGATAATCATTTTATATTTCTATGAATGAATGAAATGACGATGAATATCTTTGTGACCATCACTGTCCATGACGCAATATTTTTTAGAGTATACTTTGAACAATTTCCGTAGCTAAGAAACGCAGTTTCAGGGTAAAGAAGAGGAGGATATGGGTCGCCTATACTAGCAATTTCATTTCATTCCAATGATCTTTCTAAAAATATACATTTGGAACCGTTTCATGAGAATCAACCATATTATTGATATATTTCACCATATTTCCAGCAAAAGGAACATCATCAGAGTTGAATCAGTTGATAAGCTATTGTTTCTGATCGTTTTTGAAGTAGACATGGCTCATTATCATGGATTATTCAGATATTTAATATGTCTGCACCCTACGGTAAATGTGCATATTTTTTCCATCATGGCCACTTCCACAGTTGTCGTCACAGATAGCATAATATATTCACAGACTTTACCATTAGCTTTCTCACTAGGAAACAGTGTTAAGACTACAATATGGCACAGTAAATGTAACAATGTATTGTCTCGTCCTGTACTGGAAGAGTTAGATAAACTTAACTAACTCATTTCCTTGACTCCCTATATTGGGAGAGTTAATGATTACCAGTGCAGTTTCTGGTAAGATATGACAAACTTCTTTCTTGACAATATGCCCGTTTTTCACAAAAACGCATGGTGGAATTAGCTACGAATCTCGTGTAGATATTACAAGTAAAATGTGGAGGGAAGTATATATTATTGGGTCAAAAAAATGTGGAATATCCCTGAAAATGTATGAACTGATGATGACAGGGACTCTCTTATTATAAAGGTGAAAGAGTAATGGATAGGCACAGGCCCGGCCTCCTAGACCACAGGCCCGGCCTCCTAGACCACAGGCCCGGCCTCCTAGACCACAGGCCCGGCCTCCTAGACCACAGGCCCGGCCTCCTAGACCCGTTCCTGGGTAGTCTATTTCAATCGACACTGTAATTTGAATTTCATGAACTACTCAACCACTCAACCACCAACAATTAAACAACAGTCGTTGACTTGTTCAAAATGTTTGTTGATGTATCTAGTAAAGTAAGGAGGGAAATACTCTGGATTTAGGGTCGCAAGTTTCTGGTGAAGTATATACCTTCAATGATTATTGGCAAATTATCTATGGGGAGCAGATTGGGGTTGAAAAGACTAGGGGTTGAAATGACCTGGGGTTGAAACGACCTGGGGTTGAAAAGACCTGGGGGGAATAGACCAGGGGTTGAAAGTTCCAGGTGGGAAAAGACCAGGGGTTGAAAGTTCCTGTTACCTACAAAACAACAGGAAATAACATAACATAACATAAGTTTATAATGACTGACAGTGGTCGGCATAGAACTATGGACATCTTAAATTAAATCTGTGAAACACTGCGGAATACATAGGGGGGGGGGGGGGGGGGGTTAAGGCAGGGAAGAGGGGCGGGGAGTGTGGGGGGGGGGCTGGATTCCTTGCTACTTCCACCATTCTTGCACTTGCCCCATTGGCATTGCCCCCTATCTTACTTATCTTATGTTATTGAATGACAGAGGGAGGAGGAGAGGGAATGGGAGTTGGAGAGGGATTGGGACAGGGACAGGCAACACAACAACAGCACAACACTGAACAGTGACCAAAAGAAGCATCTAAACAGGGTTCCATTTGTAGTATGAATATTAATACAGATACTAAGTTATAGTGGCAAGAGATGGTGGGAGGGTGAACAAGGAGAGATAAGGATGTCGTCCCCACTGTCCCAGTATATATTAGTGTTAGGATTTGACTCTTTTGCCCCTGTAACAAATGTGACTAACCGGATGTTGCATCAGTTGCTGTTGTTGTTTCTGTTGCCCCATTTGCACTCAGGCAGCAGGTGCAAGCAGTTGCACCAGTAGCTCCTGTTGCACCAGTAGCTCCTGTTGCACCTGTTGCTCCAGTAGCTCCTGTTGCACCTGTTGCTCCAGTTGAACCAGTAGCTCCTGTGTCATAAGTAGTTCCTGTTGTCCCTGGTTCACCAGTGGTTCCTGTTGTCCCTGGTTCATCAGTGGTTCCTGTTGTGCCTGGTTCATCAGTGGTTCCTGTTGTCCCTGGTTCATCAGTGGTTCCCGTTGGTGCAGTTGCACCAGTAGCTCCTGTTGCACCAGTAGCTCCTGTTGCACCTGTTGCACCAGTAGCTCCTGTTGCACCTGTTGCTCCAGTTGCCCCAGTAGCTCCTGTTTCATCAGTGGTTCCTGTTGTCCCTGGTTCATCAGTGGTTCCTGTTGTCCCTGGTTCATCAGTGGTTCCTGTTGTCCCTGTTTCATCAGTGGTTCCTGTTGTCCCTGGTTCATCAGTGGTTCCCGTTGGTGCAGTTGCACCAGTAGCTCCTGTTGCACCAGTTGCTCCAGTAGCTCCTGTTGCACCTGTTGCACCAGTAGCTCCTGTGTCATAAGTAGGTCCTGTTGTCCCTGGTTCATCTGTGGTTCCTGTTGTCCCTGGTTCATCAGTGGTTCCTGTTGTCCCTGGTTCATCAGTGGTTCCTGTTGTCCCTGTTTCATCAGTGGTTCCTGTTGTCCCTGGTTCATCAGTGGTTCCCGTTGGTGCAGTTGCACCAGTAGCTCCTGTTGCACCAGTTGCTCCAGTAGCTCCTGTTGCACCTGTTGCACCAGTAGCTCCTGTTGCACCTGTTGCTCCAGTTGCACCAGTAGCTCCTGTGTCATAAGTAGGTCCTGTTGTCCCTGGTTCATCTGTGGTTCCTGTTGTCCCTGGTTCATCAGTGGTTCCTGTTGTCCCTGGTTCATCAGTGGTTCCTGTTGTCCCTGGTTCATCAGTGGTTCCTGTTGTCCCTGTTTCATCAGTGGTTCCTGTCGTCCCTGGTTCATTAGTGGTTCCTGTTGGTCCTGTTGCACCAGTTGCACCAGTTGCACCAGTTGCACCAGTTGCACCAGTAGCTCCTGTTGCACCTGTTGCTCCAGTTGAACCAGTAGCTCCTGTGTCATAAGTAGTTCCTGTTGTCCCTGGTTCATCAGTGGTTCCTGTTGTCCCTGGTTCATCAGTGGTTCCTGTTGTCCCTGGTTCATCAGTGGTTCCTGTCGTCCCTGGTTCATCAGTGGTTCCTGTCGTCCCTGGTTCATCAGTGGTTCCTGTTGTCCCTGTTGAACTGGGGCAACATAAGCAAGGTCCTGTTAAAATGAAATATTGGACAAATATAAAGAATATTTCATGGGCCGATTTATGCTCCGATTGTGTTCATATTCACTGATGAACCAGGGACAAACCAAGACCTGCTAACACTAAGAGTACAATCTCCGAGTACAAAGTGGCAAAGTAGTGTCTTATCTTATCTTAATGTACCTATTTCTCTCTTTCCTCTCCAAATCGATCCACCCATTAATCACCGTTCTAAATATCCATTTTTTATATATAAAACTTGTTGATTATTTTGGTATGTTGAATATAATCAACGAAATCAGACTCTTCTTTTCTTGAAGCGTAGCCAACACTCATGATTAAAAACTCCAGTTAAGAGTGGCACAGCAACGACTTCTATTAATGTAAATATTGTACCTTATTGTATATACAGGACTTTGTCACCTGGGGCAAGTGAAAAGCCCAATTGCTGAGACTTGAGCTACCCAGTCTAAATAAAAGTTTTAAAAAAAAAAAAATTTAATTAGTTCTTCTACATCTGGAATCACACACACAGGTACCCAATATTTGTCAATTGCTATGAGTTAATTACCTGGTTTCTCCATTTTGCCTAGTTTATTTTTACTACCTCCACCTGTGCCAAATTTATAAATAATTTGGTCCCATACCTGGTAACTCGGGACACACTGGAGGCAGGTGTACCGCCAGCAGCAGCAGGCAAAGACGAGTGACTCTCAGGTGATCCATAGCTCTAATTTACGGCTCTAATATCCTGTACAAGGTAAATGAAACATAGAGGAACACATAGCTTGAAGATATACCAGTATTTAATACAAAAATGAATGAATCATGGAATTTTCGTTAAACTTTGGATTAATAAAGAACATGGTTAGGGGAACCCAAAAAGCCCCAAAAAACCATATGTCATCGGATTAGTTTTCATTTCAGGGACCACTGAAATTTACTACTGTTCACTATAGAAGCCTATGGGAAAACGGGTATTTTCTGCATTTTCCCCAATATAGCATAATGATTGAATCATACGATTTTCTTTAGAATCTGCATAGACATTGCTGACATGTTAGTCTATCCTAGCAATCAAAAAAATAAGGAGTCCTTGAACTAAAAAAAAAGGTTATTCAGCTTAATTTGTACCATAATGAGTTTCCCCCATAGAAATCAATGGTGAATGGAAGTTCAATTCAATTTAATTCAAGAATTCTTTATTGCAGATCTTTTAACAATTAGGTGGTTCAACAATCAAAATAAACAAATGTCTAGATAGGTCTTCCGTTGAGTGCACTCATCCGTAAAACACAAGATCATATTTGATGATATCCATTTTTGGGGGCATTTTGTATTCCCCACCCATGTTCTTTCTCAAGACGAACTTTGAACAAAATATATTGACTTCTATTGTTTCATGCATTAGTTCCTTGAACTCCCGCCTACTGAGGTGCTGACAATGCCGGTATTTACTTTTAAAGGTGTGATGTACTACAGAAAAAGGAGTCACAAGTCGAAAAGTTGATCCACAAGTTATCCACAAGTACTGGGTCATTTTGACCACCAACGCCTTCATACAAAGACAGAAATTGTTTGCAAATGACAGAGTGGACCCTTTGTCCGCGCACTATGAATTAAGAATGAGAGTGACAATTGTAATCCAAACACATGCCACAACAAAAACTTCTAGTGCGGAAAAGAATGTATGGAAAAGAGTCCTTGATGATGTACTTGAATTGATCGAGTTAAAGAAAAAGAATGAATAGGGTGTATAACTCGAACCATTGTTAAGTCTTCTTAGTGTCAGAACTAGTTATCAACACAAGACCACTCATAACTCCTTCGTTCTAGATTTCTTAGCAATGTATAGCCACGATGCCAGGTTAATGTCTGAATAAAACTATGTCGCAAAAACAAAAAAAAAACAAAAAAAAGTTATCCACAAGTTCTATTTCTGGGAATGTATTCATTTTCAGGGTATCTAATACACATATGCGTATGAATACCATATATCCCAGTTTATAAGCCGGCCCAGTGTAATAGCCCACATTGTTTATAAGCCAGTGGTTCAGCATGTCTTAAGTACCGTTAATATAATTTGGGCCCTGTTTATAAATGAATTAATATAAGATGCTGAAGAGCTTTCAATGGATCATCAATGATAGTTTAAATCAATGAACTGAGTAATCAGTTAACTGAAATACTACACTGCAAAGGCACCGTTTACCACAACGTACTCAATCTAAACGTTGTTGAACATGTTTGCATGTTCAACAACGTTTACAACACATTGGTGTAGATGCTTTTTGCACTGATTACGATTTTACAATCAAGCCGCGCGCTCCCGTCCACTGAGCTAAACGTTCTGCTACATGCTTTTAACTGTTGAAGACGTTCTTCAATACATACCATCTTCAATACTATTTAGCCAATGGTATGATTATTCAATGAACATGTTTTTTTATATCAAAACACAGGTCTTTTTGTTACCATCAAAATAATCAAGAAAAGCAATGTGATATATTATAATTATCTATATTCCCAAGCATGTATGAGTGGGGAACAGAATGTTACATAGTAAAATTCACACCTTTTAATGAAAAACGTTCAGTAGGTTCATCATTCTTTATGTAATTTTAGTACAATTATATATCAGTATCTACCTATTATTTACTATGATAAAATAACATTAGCCTCACTGTCCCCATGGCCAATTCTGGGCCGAATCGACCAATATCGTCCTTAAAAACAACTTTTCAACCCTCCCTAACCATTACTACTCAATTATTGTTTATTAACAATTGTTCTAAATAAGACAGACCTTGTAATAATCGTGTCGATTTCTGAATACACAATAACCTCTGTTTAAGTTTCACCTTAGCTTTCAAACGTGTGAAAATGATGCCACATACTATGAGTGTGGGTGAGCGAAATGGGGCATTGACAAGTGTTAAAACCTCATGATTTTTACGTGACATTGCTGCTATACTATAGGATAGTGTATTCACAGAGGCTATCGTTGGCACACATAAATATTACTATATCAAGATAGATTCAGGCAGAATTTTTGCCAACATTTTTTTTCAACAAATGATTTAAATACACCCATTTATTTGATTCAAGATAAAATACTGTGTATATGATAAATGAATACAAAATGCAATTAGAGAAGTTTTTTGTTACCAATTTCCGCCCATAATTATATATAGAACTATTACCTATATCATTTGCTCAGGGTTCAGACGAATACCACCGCAATGGTGAGCTGAGGGGCTGCCTTATAAAGTTTATTTTGTTACCAATGATGTATGTTAACGCATACCTGAATAAAAACGAATTAAAAAAATCTAGGTGTCTTTATTGTCAACAAATTATTTGGTACAACCTGATATTGACGGGGAAGTTTCTCAATTCAACAGAAACAGGAACCATTTTTTAAATAGCATTTCGTTATCCGTTCTGAAGAAACTAATAAATAACATATAATTTGCTCCCTTTCTTTCCTGAAACCACAATAAAAGTGGAGTCAAATCAAGTTCTGACTAGCATATACAAATTAGCTTCTTTGGCTTTATATTTCAAGCAATCTATAAGATACAGCTAAGATAGCAAATGCTCACGCCAAGTTCGGATGTGTAAGCATTCACCTGTCCCGATTTTTTTTGTATAGCCGTGCATTTTTGCTGTTGGGGAGAAATAATGCTGATAATATACAACTCTGTGTATACTACTAATTTGCAAATATATGAATAATACCGTCCTAATCCCCGCCCTGATTTTCATTATGTATTCGAAATGGTAAGGGGTCTTGTGGGACCCAAGTAGAACTTTGTTTGAGTCCTTTGGGACCGTCAGTGTGAACGATTAAAAGCTGACACATCCCTGCCGCCGACACTGCGCTATGCTCGGTCAAATGACCCCCTGTGAAAGCCATAACACCTCTGCCGGAGGCCACAGCAAGAGAGTCCGCTGACCCACGCACCCCTACTCCCGTCTCTCTCTCACGATTTGATATTTAATTAAGTGACTTATTCACAAGATCCCTTTGTTGGATTGCTTTCAGTTTATAGGTGCCTATCGCCGCTATTATTATGCATAGGCCTACATGTACCAAATCCCAAGACTGTGTAGGCTTATTGAATAACAATGGTCGAAATAATGGATTCAATGTTAGTTTAGGCCTATTTTGTACCTGGGAAGTACTAAATCATCTAAACTGTAATAATTCTAGAATGATAGGAGTGATAGATGAAAGAAAACATCAATTCTTTCATATTAGAAGTCTGTATAAAATAATACTACCATTCCTTTTTTACACCATTTCTCTAGGCCTATCGTAATTTACTATTATGAAATGTCTCTTTTTAAGTGGAATTAACTTCACTCATGAATCAAACCATATCATTGGGCAGAAACATGACATGGGTTTCTGAAAATTCTAATGTAATATCTTTGGGATTTGGGAACCTTGTTTCTTCAGAAATATCAAATCGTAGGCATAGACCCACTAATAATAATACAACTTAATTAGAACCAATGCACCACCTAGTGTACAGGCGTGGTACTGCGCGCCTATTGCTATGGAGCAACAGTGTGTAGTGGTCACCGTCCTCCATTTAAAAAGACAAGCCTGCTCAACTGCTGCAGTTTCAAGTCGGATTTATTACAAAAGCGCATCAGGTAAGGAACATTATTGTATTCATAATTTAAAATAGCAGGACCGTGATTGATTGGCTGATATGTAAATAGAACATTGATTGGTAATAAAGCTATAGTATCTTGTTTTAAACTTATGCAACGTTACGCAATTCAAAATGGCGGCATAACACAATACACAACAATGCTATCACCTAGCTGGCATGGGTGCCGTGAAAAAGTGCAGTGATTAAACTCATTTACATCAACTCATATAACAATGTTATAGATCATATTCAACCTCTTAATGGCGCATTTGTAGTGCTGTATATAATTATGTTATATTTATATCCCGAAATACTTAATGAGAGATCAGGTAAATACACGCATAATTAGTGGGCTCACGGTCAAACTACTGCCCACAGTCAGAGTACCACCCAACCCATAAGTCATAGACATAGTCACACCCTCTTTCTCAGAGGCTTGCGTGAGTGGTAGGTAGGTGTGACAGTGAGGTAATATGATGTGTGAATACACCATATAGTTATATACTTAGAAATATCTCCCGCATATTAATGGTAATCATTTTGAAGCAATTTGATGCATTGGGAAAGAATATTTAATCACATAAATGATGTGAGAAATGGTACATTAGATTGTAGGCTACATGTATGTAAGTTCCGAACGCTATATTATAACGAAATTGTTTGGAACTAACAATATTTATATCTTTACATATATAGTATGAATGAAGTGAGAAAACGTACATTGTTGTAAGTAATGATGTATAAATAATATGGTATTCATAGTTAGTCATATAGTCATAATATTCGATGGTTGAATATTCAGGGAGACTTCTTCCATATCTTATTATGTTATCAACCACACTCTGAGAGGGTTAAAAAAAATTCTTGTTGCCCACTACTGTTATAAGTCTTCCATAAAGAAATCAGGAAGAAGTATTACAATAAATTTATAGATTTATGGAACTCGATCATCTATTAAACATTAAGAGAAAAGCATTATTTTAATTTGATGCAAAGAAAGGATGATATTTCATAATTTAATTGTGTGATTGAAATCGCATGAAATTCTTTCATTGAGGGCTAATTTACCCCTGACCTCTGATTTCTGAATACGGATTACGGAAAGGATATAGTTCACATTTACTTTTCATACTTGTTCCTTAACTAAATAAATGAAATATAGATACTTGAAATAATAATAACAACAATAACTATATAATTATAATATAGTTGTTGCTTCATCGTCAAGAAGGTAGAGGTGTTCAGATCTGAGAAATATGTTTTAAATGTGTGTTTGTATGTTTTTCCTTCAGTTCTGACATCAAGGAAACAATGGAGGAGATGGGCCCCAGGCAACCGCTATATATGCTAGGCTCTTTCCACTGTTCACTGAGTTCTTTGTTGAAACGCTCAGCAGCTTAATAATACAAGCTAAGGTGAGGTTTTATTTAATGAAGTATCCTAAAATAAGTAAAGATCAATACAGGACAGACTCATAATATGTTTGAAAACAAAGTCTTTGAATGTATATCAAAAATAAATAAATGTGATTGTTCACTATTAATTTGACCATCCACGATTAGATGTAATACATCACTTAAACAATTCTCTAGACCAAAAGAATCCTATAATCGAATTTTACCTACATCTTCAATTTCAATCAATTTTTAAGCAAATTTCAATCATTTTTTATTCTCCCTTATTTGATTTTGTGAACAGTTATCTAAACGTTTTCTGATACGCTATTGAAGACGTTTTTTTATGCCTAGACGGTAATATAGTAGCTAAACGTTTTTGAACATGGTAACGGAAAAAAACCGTCTTCTAAAAGGGGACAAAAATACCGTCTTCAAAACCGTTTAGTACGAAGACGTTTTCACTTGCAGTGTACATTAATTAAATTTATATCGACACAACAAATAGAACAAAGATATCAAACAATGAACTCTGTCGATAGTAATGATCTTGGAGAGAAGGACGATGAAGAACAATGAATCTTTTAAAGACAATCAGAATTTTTGAGGAATGAGCCGGGTTGGGGGGAAAGGGTATTTCATATCTTCACTTTGCATTTTAATATATTGTATTGTAATAATGATCCTGATATCTATCAAGTGCACTTCAATAACGTTTGTAAAAGGTAAAATAATCTTGTAATGAACTAGCTGGTCGCACCAGGAAGAACTGCAATAGCAGAGGCTGCAAACCAGGTTCTGAACAATAATAATCGTAATTGTAATTGTATATTGATGGAATCAGAATCAGAAAAATACGATATAAATAAGTTGTTGTTGATTGATTGTTAATGTAATGTTTTTATTTTTGTTAAATTAGAGTTGACATATTATAGACATTGGGACTAGGCCAAACGACTTCCCCGTCCGTTTCAATAACATTAACTGTTAAATTGTTAAATCCTATAAATTATTGGGGTTCAGCCCAAGGATGGATTGGACAGGAGAGGGATCTGCGTTTTTTGTTCAGTTTTATTTGGGTCCGACGTTTCGGGCACATTAGCCCTTTATCAAGGATTTATTGTTAAATATTTCAAAAACAAACAATTTGTTTTAATATAATTTAATGCATCCAGTCTCTAAGACAAACATGCAGAGGTAACAGTCAGTCTTGATATTGTATATACTTTCCCCTTTCATTTGTGGGACAGAGTTGCCCCCCCCCCCCCCCCGCACCACATGTTCAAATTGGTTCCTACATCACTCCTCACATGCAGTGCTGATAATAGTTATTTAGGGAACAATGCCGAGGTAGGTCTGAAGTGGATGGGCGGACGGGTATAAGGGTCAGTTTTTCTCAAGTGTGCAATTTTGCCAAAATACTGTTATGTCGTTCATACCTTCATGGGTGAATTCGCCAGAAAATGTACAGTTCCCCTTCACCAATCCCCTCAAATAACCCGAATTTCAGACGAAAATAACGTTCAAAACACAGTTCTACCTAACCAAAGAAATTGCTCGAATCAATCCAATGCCAAATATACTCGAATTTACCTAGTATTGAACAAATTGCAGCTAAATTTGGCAGAATTTAGTTAAAGTGTACCGCTGCCAATTGTTCTGAAAATCAGACCCAATTAACCTTTAGTCTTACACGCAGTTGACCCACTCTATTGGTCCCGCCAATGTAAAGTCTCAAAACACGCGTTAACGTGGGTTATTGACGGAACCACTTGAAGGGACCACTTGACATGTACTGGATACTCCACTTTTTAAATTATGTTGATACTTTTGAATAGAGGGGATTGAAATTGCTTTTGGAGCACAAAGCTCATAAAACCTTGATAAACCAGCCTAAATTATCTTGTTTCATCCTGGACAATTATCATAGCAACTGCATTTACTTGTCCTCCTGCTCCAAAATACTTAAACCATTGTCATACAGATGATCATAGTGAGCATTGAAATGGATGCACTCCTTCATTGCTGTTTTATTTCGCCTGCTTGAACTTCTCATCTATATGACCATGATTCAAGTACATAGTTATGACTATGTAGATGCATAGGTATGACTATGCAGTGACAGTTGAACATGCTTAAACTTAAAGATATGTTAATACTTGGCCATGAGTATCCATATAGTACTGGTAGTCAAAAAAACGTTGAAAAGTGCCAGGGTAAGGCCAAGGGCAATTATATATGGCATATACGTCGGCCATGACCAAGGCAAATATGTATTGTAGTAATTCATTACATTATTACAGAATACATCCTATCACTTAAGACCTAAATTTGTGTTACTGGTTGGTATTTGTCCATCAAGGACTAAAAAAAAGGCTTTGGTACATGCAAATCAGTTACAATTATTGTTAACGTCAATATGTTGGTTTCATGTTTAAAATTCGGATTAAGAGCTTCACATGTGGCATCATAACCGAAAACACAAATGAATATTTTCAAAATGATTGGCATGTTTTTTTCAGAATTAAAGAGACTATGACGTAAAATATAAAAATTATCTTAAATCCACTTTAATTACTAAGATTGAGACATTGCTGGTGCCCTTTTGGTGCATGGTGGTCGTCAATAAGAAATGCAAGATGACAATTATTTCTTGTTAAAGCCTTTTAAACGTTCTGAGCATTGACTAATTTTGAAAAATATCATTTGAGTTGTATTTCTGAAAGTTTCTAAAAAAGAAATACATTTTGAGATGCCATTATATTTGCAAAGATGAGATTAAGTGCTTTTCTGGCAATCTGAACATTATTTCAGCCTTCAATGTTTCTTTTTTCTCAGAAAATGCAGGGATATATTGATACACTGCCCTCTAATGATATGACTTAAACCCCGGTATACTCCCAAAACGAGACCATTCCCACAAAAACACCTAGTAAATGATAACAAAACACTTTGAAACTTTCAATATTGCGATATCAATTGTTCTGTAACAAATGAGATATTGAACAAACAAATTTGGGAAAAATAAAAGGTTGAATTGCTTACAGTGCCAGTGCTGCGGTTGTGAATTGTGATACGTTTTGCTCTCACAGATTCACTCCTCACTCTTTGTGTATAATATGTCTAATGAGGGGGAATCAGATGTAAACTTTAGAGTGTATATAACCTTTCAGATTGACTAAAGGTGTACAATTGGTTCTGATTTGAAAAAAATCTTGATTATATGTTATAGAAAGAATACTAAACTCTGAGTATCATTTCATTTTGAGCGTTGTTGTAGGCATATGGAAGTTCATAAAACCACATTTTCATTGGTGTTGGGCTCTAGCTTCCTTGTAAGGCAATCTTATTGAATTGAATTGAATTGAATATTTTTTTATTTGTCTGAGTAATACAAGAGATAGACAAACAGGTCTACAGGCCTCTGGAAAGGTCCCAGTTCTTCCAGCCGTTACCTTTACTAAAGGACAGATATGTTTATGCTTATGTTTTCAGCAAATCAATACAAGACTTTCTTAATTTTGGTGGCAGAAATAAAATTGTTAGAATCAAGTTAAACTACCCTAAAAACTGCATTTGTAATGTAGGTGTATATCACCGATTATTACTATTGTCACCGTACCACCATAAACAAACATAACCTATGCCTAGGCTATGGCTATGGTAGCCTAAGTGGACACGGGTCAATAGATTTCAATTGATTTGAGTCTTAAACAATGTTAAGCAATGGAGGGAGCTTTGCCTATCAGTCTGAATATGCTATGTACAAATGCAGAGAACTTTTGGGATTATTATTTCTCACTTAGCCAGGTGTGGAGATGGTGAAGGTGTCATAACAGAGCAATTGCTGTATCGGCAACAACACCATATTGACAGGGAAGTAATCAGGAGAAATTGACAAGTTATTGATTGCGATCTTAATTGCAGGCATTGTTGAAAATATAAGTTTGTGGTTTACAAACACAAACCACCTTACTGACCTCAACACCCCCTGATTTCTGTCTGCAAATCTCCCCCGAAAATCAGCCCAACGCTACTGCTAAGTACTAGGCTACCATAGCCTATTGTATACGCTACAATGTAGAGTGGGTGTCATACGCCATCAATACATGTGAATCCCCACTAATGGCGCTGTTTATCCCCAACATGTCTGCGGCCAGGATCAGAGTGTATCGGTCTGTCTTTTGCTGTTGTTGTGATGGTAAAAATAATGTCGAACACAATAATGTTGTGAAAGTAATCTTAATGTTTCTGATTTTTGCACACAAAAAATTGTTGTTTGCTATATTGTGTTTTGGCTTTAAGCTTTTTGATGTCATCCCCTTTGGATTGGTAAACAAATTAGAGAGTCTAAAGTGGTCCAGCCACTGTCAATAAAATCATTGGTGGTGCGTTGCGATGAGGTGGTCAATAAGATTTTTGTGAAATTCATTGCATTGTCTTTGCATCGACTTGACAATGCCTTTGGCAATAGCCAGCGATGACCAGCAATCAGTGGGTGATGGAGTAAATGGCCATGGTGATGAGAAGTCAATAAGAAGTCAATGAGAATCCACTTATAAAAGCATGAAAATTGCTCTGTAGTTGCCAAGATTTTTTCCTTGTCGATGCCAAGACAATGCCAGCACCGATAACCCTCCTCATCAACGTACATTGCCGGCAATTACATCGTCTGTGCATCAATTTTTCATCGACACCATTTTGTTGACCATGGCTGACCTCTTTAGACTGAATTAAGTGAGTAGTGAGTGGTTTAGGAATACATAGGTTTTCTGTAATAGAGGCATGGGTGGCGGTCTTAAGCTTGGGTATATTTTTTGTGAAAATGGTTTTTGCATGGGCCACAATTTGTCTAGAGTCAGTTATGCAGTTTGTTTTTCATTAGTAAGCGATGTAGGTTTGTCATTGAAACCAATCGGTTTTCATACTAACTTTACGGCTGAAATTCAAATTCATGACTCAATTTTTTTGTCTATTTTCATGACTGAAAGCTATATAATAAATCTGCTGTATATACATTGCCAAGATGATCAGGGAAAAAGCTGCTTCAAGTTCAAGATGGTATTAGTATTAGTAATCCCAAATGTCAGGGATGATAGCTTAAGATATTTACTTTTGGGTGGAAGAACAAGTGTAGCAGATAAGTAGAAAAAAACATTGAAAACAAATATTTCCAGTTCTTCTCAAATATTTCATAATTAGTTTGATTCTCAAATGGTTAGGACGTCAAATAAAGAAGTAGCATGTTATTGAAAACGAAACAAACCTATATGGTTGTTTCATCACCATAAAATGTGCATTTTCCATACCTGGCTGGAAACTAGTACACTTCAATCTAAGGCAAAGTAGGTCAGCTGCAGTAAGTAGCATATAACAGAGACATAAAACTTGGCAGGCAATCTAAGATTATGCGCATGAACCAGATAATGTCTACTGATGTTCATTCATTTGGTTCATTTGGTTCATTTGGTTCATTTGGTTCATTTGGTTCATTTGGTTCATTTGGTTCATTTGGTTCATTTGGTTCATTTGGTTCATTTCATTCATTTCGTTCATTTCGTTCATTTTGTTCATTTTGTTCATTTTGTTCATTTCATTCATTTCATTCATTTCATTCATTTCATTCATTTCATTCATTTCATTCATTTCATTCATTTCATTCAATTCATTCATCCATGAAAACCTTGTTCCTATCCATTACACTATTTATAATAAACATGCCAGGATTTGGGTGTAAATCAGGAGGTTTGCTTGTTCCCCGATTTTTAATTAGTTAGTGTTAGCAAATGCCAAAACCCTTTTATTCTACCTGGGTAAATAAGCTGTTAAAAAGAGTAGCATTGCATTGCTAAGGTGATCCTATAGAGAATACTTACCTACTTTTCTCACTTTGCCCATAAGGGGCAGCTAGTCATTTTTTGACTCCGCGTCAGCAGACTTGTCTCGATCTGCCTGCTTGTCACGTTTGCCGCCACCCTTCTGGCCTTTCTGCCATGGTTTCTCCTTATGGTCCCCTTGGGTGGTTGCTTGGTCCTTGCCATGGAGAGAGTTGCATCTTTTCCCGGGGTGGGACAGGCGCTTCTCAAACACAAAATAACAGAGGGCACAGTAGTGGTACACAGTATTCCCTGCCTGCTTGTGTAGTGTTTTCTTGTTTTCACATTCACCCCTGTTATACAACTTGCACAGAGCGAGAGGGGGAGATTCCTCTCTATCGGTTGGAGCACATGCTGACCAAGAGAGTTTCATGCGCTCGTCTTTTATGAAAGCTGCATCTGACCATTCAATCCTCTCTTCTGCAATCAACTCGAGTATTGTCATTGACCAGTCAGACACGTGGTTCCAGTTATATATTTTGTGATGTCTTCGGCCACCTCCTTTACATGAGAGACTATCGTTCTCATATTGGCTTGGTCTTTTGTATCCAGGGCCAGACCCGCAATACCCGTAATGTGCTCCTGCAGAGAGTATAGTCTGTGTCTTTTAACTTGAGTTTTACAGAGCGGGGAAGGAACTTTTTAATATTTCCCCCATTCTCCGAATGAGGGCGCATTGAGCGCTAGCGGGAGTGAGAGCACACAACCCCTCCTCGGCCTCACTCCAGCTTCAACCGCCGCAGGGGAAACATCGCTCTACCCACCCACCCTTGCCTCTTTACCATCAGAGAGCAGGGGCTACTCTGACACTTTCACACCTTCCAGGTGTTACAGATTCATTACATGCCTCTTTACCATTCCTGCTAAATGTCATTTATGTTTTGTCATATCTATGTACCATCACAGTATTACCATGTCAAACAACAGACAGTAATAAAAGGTCGGAAATCTTCTCCACTCCTGCGTCGGTTTCTTAATGAGGTCCCTAGCACTCTTAGCCCCATCATTATCGTTATCTGAGAAGTATCCCTTACCTCCTCTCTTGACAATCTGAAGAGTAACCTCCTTTAGAGCCTTCTGGTAGTGCTTGTCTGTGACTGGAGAAGAGGCCAGTTCGTCAGGGGAGATGAATTGGGGAGCCTCTTCCCTGGGGTAGAGACCGTCAACATCATTGGGCCGTCTTGGCGGTTGACTCGCCAAGCGTCGGTGGGCCTGACCACCGGTCAAGTCATGTGGCCTGTGATTTTGGGGGGATATGGCCTGATTGTCTATGAAGTTTATCCTCTCGTGGTGAATGCCCTCTAGGATTCTTCTTTCTGTTGCTAGGATGTTCAGTAGTCTGTCAAGTTTCTTGTTCAGAGACTTGTCCGACGGAGGGGCCTGCTGTTGCTGGTCCTGCTATGGCGGTTGGGGGACCTTGTGTCCAGGGCCGCCATTAGCCTGTGGCGTCTTAACGGTCTTTTTGGCCGGAGGCTTTTTAGTCTTCGGGCCTGGCTTCTTACGACCAATTCTGAGTGGCTCCTCGGGTGGGATGATCCGAGTCCCGCATGTTCTAGTTCCTATGCCAGCCATTCTTGAGTTTAAGAGAGATTATTCTCCTAACTGTAGGATATGGACGGGAGGTAATTTTCGAAGCTGTCCGTCTGGCTGACCACGCTGGAGTGAGGTCGAGTGTCCGAGAGAGCGTGGCACCAGGAGCACTACCCCCTCCAGCCTCTGACCAATGCGCCCTCATTCGGGAAATGAGAGAACAATTTTAATTGCGGTGAAAAACGCATAAATTGCGAATACTTTTTGCATATAAAATGCGCAATTATTGTGTGCATTTTATGATTATCAATTACAACAACCTATCCCCAACACTAAAGGATCTAGACATTTCTAGTATAGGGGAGAGAATTACAGTACCCCACAACGGTCAGCAAGCCATGTTCAGACCTGACAATGTTGAAACACTATATGGTTGATTCTGTATTTGTATTTAAAGATTTTTATTCAGCAAAATAAACATTATGTAACATTTACACTGTTCTCAGAGTCTGCTGGTGGATTACAAAATGATAGAAAAATTAGAATAATTAGAATAATAGAAAATGTATATTCGAGTTTACATGTATCTATATCTATAACAATTTCTGAAATATCTATAACAATTCTTAAATAAGAACATTATTAAGAGCCTAGCACAATAGGCGTGTGCAACGATAAGTTAATTACAATAGGTCGTTACCAGTTTTAGGATCAAACTATTGAGAATAAAAAGAACTAAAAACCAAAATCTCATTGCGTTGTGTCTATATATATATATAATGCTTTTATTCGTTCATGATAAACAGTTACAATATCACATAATAAGGAAAAGGTTTCAGTCCTCTGCCCCCTTGCAGTTCTTCCACAACCGCCCTAACTTAATATAATACACACATTCATTTATTCAATCTGATACAAATTATTACATAACAATACATTTTAGTTATTCGATATTCGATTTTCTGACTAGGTTCGATTGTTGTCCCAGTGTTTTTAATTTGCGAGTTTGTTACTTCTCACTATTTGAATTGGTAATATAACATTTTGAATTAGGGTCTAAGCCCATCAGGTTGTCATTGATTATATATCGATTAACAATGTGTACACCAGCCGTTTTAAAGCTGTCCAGTATTATATTGTACATTAACATTAAACATTAATTTCAATGACTCAAATACATGTTATGTGAAGACATAACCCCCTGGCCCACCCTTTCCTCCCCAATTGAGTAATGCAGCACCCATCCCTTGCCTTATTAAAATAAAATAAATATTGTCGTTATATCGACCTTCACTGTACTAAGGATTTACATTCCTGTTCGTGTTAGCATACATCATTCATACATAAATGCATTTCAAGTATAGTATGGATTTCTTGATCATTTCTTCGTTAGGGTTAAAAGGTGATTTATCTTTGTTTTACTGTTAGATACAGACATGCACATAGATGTGGAGATGTTATAAGTAAATAAATATTTAAGTGCTTTAAGTAATACATGCAATACCTACATATTTCTACAATAATAGTCAAATACGTTGAGGTCAATACAACCAATCTTTCAAGCTTATTCAGACAACAGTTATAACCAGATAGCTACCAAACATTAAGATACTCAACTAATCGTCCGTTTTTAGGTATTGGTCTGTCTCCAAACAATATTCTTGTTTTAGGTACCGCCTGAACCCTTTTCTGTCTTTTATTAATTGTTTCTCTTCCGATAGTTCATTCCAGAGGGTAGGCATCGTATATAAGAACGATTTTTTAAACACTTCATTTTTCGGACGGGGAATTTTTAACTTTTTCCCTCCTTTTAGTCTTCGTAAGTTAACATTTTTCTTATCAAGATTATCCTCATTCTTCGCACGTTGGAAGGCCAGGTCCAACATATGTATGTTTCGTCTTGTATTCAAAGCTGTGACATTTAATTTAGAGTGAGTTTCTTTGGTACTCGTATATTTTGGTAAATGCAAAATTATTTTTAGAGCTGAGTTTTGCAGCGTCTGTAGTTTTTGCAGGTGCGACTGAGCTGCGGAAGAATAAAAGATATCTCCGTAGTCCATAATCGGCCTAATCATAACTTTGTATATAAGAAGTAGTGTCCTTTTGTCACAAGCCCCATATAGTTTGGACATGGCCTTCACCCTCGTTCTAACAGCATTGGTTTTCTTAACCAAAAACGGCTTAAAAGTAAGTTGCTTATCTAATTCTATACCAACGTATTTATATGAGGTCACTTCTTCTAAGTCCTCTCCCTTTATACTATAGTTAACAATATTTCTTTTGTCCTCTCTAGTTCTTATTGTTACACTCTTACACTTCTTCGTGTTTAGAGAAATTTTATTTTTAGAGCACCAATGTACAATGTTATTGAGGTCACTCTGTAGTTCAGATATTTTGGGACTTCCCAGAGATCGCTCCTTATAGAGAACGGTGTCGTCCGCAAATAATTGGACCTTACTATTCTTCACGACTTCAGGGAGATCATTTATGTATACTACGAATAAGAGTGGTCCCAAGGACGTTCCCTGTGGTACGCCACAGGTAACCTGTTTCAGTGTAGAGGTACCGCCACTTATCAACACTTTCTGATATCTATCAGATAAATAATTTGTAAACCAATTCAGTGGATTTCCATTTATTCCATAATTTTGTAATTTCTGTAATAATATTTTGTGATTAACGGTATCAAATGCTTTTTTGAAGTCTAAAAATATAAGGTCTGAAGCTCTTTTATTGTTTAAATTATTGTATATATTACCTAATAGATTATCATGTGCCGATACAATGGATTTACCTTTTCTAAAACCAAATTGATCTTTTGTAATAATTGAATTTGACTCTAAAAATTGAACTAACTGCATTTGGACACAGCTTTCGAGGATCTTTGCGGGTAAGTTTATGCATGATATGGGCCGGTAGTTGCCCGGATCATGTTTATTACCCTCTTTGTATAACGGCGTGACCTTAGCCTTTTTAAAATCCCTTGGTACCTCATTAGTTTCAATAGAAAGATTAAACAAGTATGCAAACTGAGTACTAAGTGCTTTAATACAGGGCTTTAGTATTCTGGTAGGCATCAACTCGAGGCCTGAGGCTTTATAATTACCGATTTTCAATAACGCTAATTCTACTGATGCATTGGTTATCTCCTTAAAATAGAATTCCACTTTATTATTATTCCCAGAAGTAGCTTCTCCCACTACCCCCCTATCAGACCTTACATTTTCCTCTGTACCCTCTATTTTCCCTGCTAGTTTTGGCCCAATGTTGACGAAGAAATCATTAATAGCTTCTGCCGCCTTGTTCCCCTCCAATAGTACTCCGTTATCCCTTATAGTAATATCACTCTTACTTTTGTTATTGCCATCAGAAATTAATGGTTTTATGATATCCCAAAATTTGTGTGGGTCATTATTATTTTCTGCAATTTTCCCTTTCAGATATTTTTCTTTTGCTATTTTAATTTCGGTATTTACCTTGCCTCTCAGTTGTCTAGCCTTTTGCCAGTCTATTTCTGCACCTGTCATTTTTGCAACCATGAAGGCTTTATCCCTCATTTTACCACTATTTATTATAGATTTATCATACCACGCAGGTTTTGGTTTGACTTTACAAAATTTCTTCACTGGGCACATCCTATCTAATATTGTACAAATGTTAGTAAAGATAATGTCCCATGCTTCATTGACTTCACGCGATTCATAAAGTTTGGTCCAATCCATATCGGCCAGTATCTCCTTCAATATTGGAATATCAAGACACCTAGTATTACGTGCTGAAAAAGTTTCTGTTTTATACTTAGCTCTTTCTTTTTTGATTTGCATATAAACTGGTAGATGGTCACTTAAATTGATATTCAATGTGCCAGTCTTACTATGTGTCTTGCCATTCGTGTAGACATGGTCAATAGTGGTCGCTGTGGATCTTCCAATTCTCGTGTGGTCTGAAACAATTTGCTGTAGGTTATACTTATTCAATAAATGTCTAAATCGGTCCGCCCCTATTGAAGAACCATTTTCCAATAATTTTGCGTCATAGTTGAAATCGCCAAGCATGACAATTTCTTTAGAGGAGTCTATTTCGCCCAAAATTTCTTCAAGTCTAATAATTGCCTGCGCTAGTTGTCCCTGCGGTGGTCTATAAACATTCAGTATTATTTTGTTCTTTGTATACTTTTTACTTATCTCGAGCACCTGAACTTCAATATGCCCGTTCGAAGTATTAAATCTTTCGTAGTTCATTGTGTCTACTGTAAAAGTTGTGTGGATATATGACATTAAACCACCACCTCTTCTCTTACAAACTCTGTCAAGTCGAAACAAATTATACCCTTGTATCTGTAGCCTCCCATCATGAATTTGATTACTTAACCACGTCTCCTGAAAGGAAACTAGGTGTGGTTCTGTTTTTAACATAAAATGTTCTATTTGGTCTATTTTTTGAAAAATACTTCTAATGTTCCATGACATAAATTTTAGCCCCTTTAACCATTTGAATGTTTCCAAATCCATATTACCATTATTAGCATCTTTATCTACCAATTTATTATCCATTTTCTATTCTTTTCTTCTTCTTACTCCTGCTGCTGCTATAGCAGGCCTCACTTCGTACTCCCATGAAAATGATTTCAACAATTGTGAAAATAGGAACCCTTAGCGTATAGCAAATGATACACGGTTTTTCCATGTAAACCCCTGACATAATGCATCTAAATACATGTTCTTTTGTATCCAGTTTACCTCCAGCAGACCATTTTCGGGGATAAACAATGTCCCTCGTGGTGTTGTTTCTTGTGCTAATATGCCAAACCATATTATTATATGTGGCAACGTTTAAGGGTGCTATTTATTAGGAAGATTAAGCTAAGATAAGATAATGTCACAACATCAGTAATTCAGGTTTATCAGCACCTATTGTAATAAGAACTGATACATTCATTGCATGACACCACAGGATTCTCCATCTGAGTCGGGTTCGTTCGAGCGCACTGTCCAGTGGAGGAGGGTCCTATAGTGTCAACCCAATGACTTCCCTTAAATAAATGACATTCTGTGATAATAACATATCTTTGTTATACAAACATACTCGTATTTATACAGGTATTAATACCATCTATACACTCGAACATCTTTCATAAGATTAAGAATGATTGATTTCTCGGCTTATACAGTGATAATATTCATCTCTCAGTAGTAACATTAATTCATTCATATTAGTCTGTACCTGTTAAGCACAATCAAACATATATTCGTTTTGGGGTCAAGAACTAAACGTATCGATAAAGACAATGCTCAATGTTCACCACCAAAATCATATACGAAAGAGCTATATAGCTTAAGAGAGCTTAGATACTTTTAGTCGTTCAGTTATATTTTGTTTGATAATCCTCTTCTAATGTCCGTTTTGCAGACTGTTTATCTGTCAACTTTCTTTCTGGCGTAGTCTATATTATTTATACTGGTCATAAGAGTCCTTCTGGATTCTTTTCAGGTGTTCAGTGAGATTCAAGATTCCCTTCAGTGTTTGGGTTCATTCGAGCGCCATAACTTCTGGGTAACCTTGTATTTCATATTTAGTAATTTTAATTTAACCTATACATATATATTAACTGTTGGATCACTCTATGGGACGATTTTCCTGTATGCTCTTATTATCCAGTCTGCTACACTGTCTTTAAGATCGGCGCTTAGATGGCAGCCATCATCAGCAAGGAGATGGTAGAGTGAGTCGTAAGTCGGCCTACCTACTCTGTTTCTTCTTCCTGCCCGATGTTTATGGACAAGGTTTCCTATGTGAGGGGTTGGTAGATTATTCTCACCGTTAAATCGTGCAACACAGCTATTATATGCCACTAGTTGTTTATCCAGTACTGCCTGGTCTTCAGATATCGCCATCAGTTTGGAGTCTGTGAGCAATTCCCTTAGTCTCCAGTTTGTAGTGGCACAGTGCGAGTTATAGGCCACTAGATCGAGGCCTATAGTCGTTCCATATGACACCGTAGGTGGTCGGGAGTTCGGAGGGGAGTACTCACATAGTATTTGTGTGGCCTTAAACATGCTGTCTGTCGTAATCGATTCTACTATTACTTCGTTGTCATATCTTATTTTCACCTCTTTGGTAGGTTGAGATTTTTCAGTAAGATTACAGATCCCCGACATGACGAATATAATCTTTGGTCTCGTTTGGCGTGGGCGGGGCTTGCTGTTTGATTGATGCGCCGAACGATGTCAGGTCTTTTGTAGTGTTGCGCTTTACTCACTTGATAGGCATGCTCTGCTGATCGATACCATTTTTCATTATACTTCAATTTCACCTCATAGAAATTGGAGAAGGGGCTATGTTCGCCATGGAACCCTAGCCCCCCCCCTTCAATGGGGAAATGGGAGACATCCATTGGGGAGCAGCCCTTTGGCAGGAGATGTAGGTCTCTTTGAGAATAAACTTTGTTCCCGATCTTTATATGACTGAGAATTAGTTCAGCCTCTATTTTTCTTGCCCTCAACAATTTATGGCAATCAACAAGAATTCGATGATTTGGGTCTTTGCTGTCTGGCGTGTATTTGTTGAACCATAAGTTTGATCCAGTTTTCCTTCGAAGTTCCTTTGATTGATTTAGGACTTGTTTTTTAGTTTCTGGTTTGTCTAGCTCTAAATAGATCGCCCTGACGAATCCTGATTTTTCTACCCCCACTCTGTATGCTTCTACAATCTGACCTGTTTGTATCTGCATGACTGTGCTGAGTAGTTTGTGCGCAAATCTATTCGTATCTTCCTTCAGTTGAACTATCTCCCCATTCATTATATTGTACTTGTCACATTTCTCAGGTACCTGTTCAATAATCAAATGGGTCGTACCGTCCAACCCTTTGTCCGACACTGGCGCAACAGATTTGAAACTTTCCAAATCTTTTACCTCCGTTTTTAATTTAGTGAGCCTCATTCCTACTCCTTCGAACTCATTGTCCATTGTTTTGATGCCCCCATCAATTTTTCCTATCTTTTCTCTTAGTTCCAGGATGGATTTGTTGATATCTCTATCCATTTCCTTCAACTCATTCCTAGCAACCATATCGATCGTGCCTCCTTTTTCCTTAGTTTGCTCCGCCCACCACCTAAACATTGAGCCTTCAGTTTCAATCTTTTTTGTGCTTTCCAGCACGCTTGGGAAAGATTCTTCGATAACTTTGAGTCTTTCTGAGAGAGTTTTGTATCTGTGTTCTGCCCATTTCGCTGTATTATCTACCTTAGTCGCAAGGACCTTCACTCTTTCCATCACCAAATTCGACGTTTGACTAACAGTTTCTGCCATTATTCTACTGTAGTGTATTTTGAGATTTCGATCGGTAATTTTGTTTAGCACTTTATCTGCTATTCTATCCATAAACTTTTCATCGATTGATTCATCCTTATCTACCTCCTCATTCATTGTTACTGGTTCTGTTTTATTCATATCCTCAGATGATTTGATTTCAAACTCCGATAATTCATCGGTCAAGTTGCTCGGTGAAAGTGACACCTCCGTTGATGGCTTTTGTGACAGCCTTGTTGTTGACATTGGCGCCGACAGCCTCATGGCTGGAGACGTCGTGGTGGCTCTAGCTAGATATTTCATTTCCCATTTACTCCCTTTTGACATACAATGGGTTTGAGAGACATTTTTCTTCACTTTGTTCGTTTGGATCTGCATGACTGTGCTGAGTAGTTCGTGCGCAAATCTATTCGTATCTTCCTTCAGTTGAACTAGCTCCCCATTCATTATATTGTACTTGTCACATTTCTCAGGTACCCGTTCAATAATCAAATGGGTCGTACCGTCCAACCCTTTGTCCGACACTGGCGCATTTCAAATCTTGATTCTCATGGAATTATGGGTTTAATGGTAGAGTCTACAATCTATAGAAAACATGCTATGTTCAGCATGGTGTATTTATCAATTTTGTAATGTCAATATCCACGTGTTTGTGTCATGTTTCCAAGATACAAGCCCTCATCTTTTTCGGCATGCATTTGGTTTTCATAGATGATTCCTACAAGCTGTGATATCGGTGATAACATTTTCGCAATTTTCGATGAAATATTGCCAAATAGTTGTATTTCAGAACTCATCAGAATCCATCCTAGCATGCACTCCAGGAGACATGCGCAGTGAGACATGCAATTCCCCTTTTGCTTTACTGTTATTGGTATTAGTTCTTTCTTAAAGGTATATGCAGGTGTTCAATGGAAAAAAATTGGTCGGTGACTTTTTTATGAAACGTTCAGGGATCATTCCTGACTACATAAGAAAGCAAGAAATGAAAAAAAAATGACTTCTCATCGACTTATTTTTTTGTCTACAGCCACTTGAAAATAACAGTGCTTTAGCATTGAAGTCTATAGAAAAATGTGTTTTTTTTTCACATTTCATTATATAAAAAAATAATGATCGGAGACTTTTTATTAAAACTTTCTACACATATAATTGGTATATTATGCTACAGATTTACCAAAGAAAAAAAGTACGTTGACGTGGTTAAAATAAAGTTGTGGTCATTTTAAATTGACCACATCACCCAAATTTAGTAATCAAGCAGCATAATCAATGAAAATGAATCCTAAAAAAACATGACTCAAAACTGTTGTAATAAAAACAAACCCTGTAGATATTGAAAATGGGGCACAAATACATCTCAACTGATGTACCCTCGCAATGAACCCTCCAAAAATTAGATCTTGCCTACAAAAAGATATCTTGTAAACAAATCAAATCAATAAAATTCATTTTTGGGACTTGGGACTCATTTTCCTTTAATGCATTGAATACGTACACACACAATGAAAGCACAACAAATAATCACAGTATTGGAATGAAGCATTTATTTCATTAAGCTGGATCTTTTGACATACAGAAACTTCCCTAAGTGAGGGGATTTGAATTAGTGTAATTATATTGGATATATCGTTGCAAACACTATCAGCAGTTACATTAGGCAATCAGTCAATCATTTACAATAATTAATGAATGTAAGCAAAGAAAAATAACAATCAATGGAAGAGCTGACAAAATCAGTTAGAATTCAACCATTGGCAATAAAATCCGTAATAAAGAATTCTTAAATTGAATTGAATTAAACATAAAAATTAAGGAATGCTAAAAGAGTTGATCTTAGCCTCAATTATTGAATATTTCGTGATCTTGATTGGATATGTATTCAGTAGGCTTGTCTGCAAAGATAAGATAACATTGCGCATGTTGGATAATGTCTGTCGCTCATCGTATCTGGACTTGTTGCCTTCGTCGGTGAAGTGGTTTTAGTTGTTTTTACTTCACTTATGATCAGAAGATTAGCCACGGCTGGAAATAAACATGTGAAATAATTCAAAATAATTTGAATGCATTGATTTGTTTTTGCATCAACTTGGGCCAAGGGAAACTGAATGAAGATCCACCATGGATTTATTTTCACAAAGATAATACAAAAAGGGCTCAAGGGTCAGATTTTCGTTCTTCACAAATCCCCTCAAGTAACCCTGATTCAGGACGACAATCAGGTTCAACATACAGCTTAGTATAACCAGACAGATTCATTTAATGAATATGATATGGAACACACTAAGTATACTAAGTATACTCAATCGACACAGTGATGCCCATATTTAGGTCTCTGGGCGGTTCACTTGATTTGGCCACGCCCACTTCAGCCCACTTCAGCCCACTTCAGCATGGACCAATCGCATGACTGAACTGCTCCCATTGTGAAGCAATGACATACTCAAACATAACAAACTATTCATCTCAGACATTCCCACCCGTTTCTCCGCAGTGTGCGGATATGTATTCAAATTGTGTTCTTACTTGATTATGTCTAAAATGTTTATGGTAAATGAACCTTGCTTTGCACGGTTCTGGCCAACCCTTGTGTATTCGGTGATATGTCACCTAGCTCTCTATCCCTCTACTCGATCAATATTCAACATATCTATATTTGTTTTTCTCTAATATTGTGATGTGTTTCAGGAAAATGAGTCATAAGTCTCAAAAAATTGATTTTGAGATACTATTATATTTGAAAAGATGAGATCAGGCCGATTCCAATGATAGTAAACAGTCTGATAAAATAATAAGTATTTCTAGATTTTAAGTTTGATATTTTCGTTTTTGAAAAAAAAGTTTCCAATATTTCTGGGGGTCAATAAACAGTAAAGTAACTAAATGTAGTCCATATGAGGACCATTAAAACTCAAGGATATATTACATAGATTGTCCTGATATTTGATACATCGATTGATATACCAATAAGTGATGAACTCCCCAAAAATCAGAACATTCCAATAATGTGATCTTGTAAAAGAAACACTTTGAAAAATATCAATTTTGCGACTTACGACTCATTTTCCTTAAACACATCACAATTTAGCAGAATTTGAGAGATGTGGAGAACTGTAGATTGCGCATTTTCTCAAAAGCTGTTCCTAAAGCTATTCACCAGGTGGCACAATTTATGGATTTAAACTTATTGGCTGGACAAATTATTCTTTGAACTCTAATTTAGTAGATGGTTTACCGTAACTGAGCAACTCCTGTGAACGCCAGACACAAAAGACCAATTATCACTTACCGATGGCATGTGTTTGATATACAGATGTTTGAGCCAAAGCAATGGGAGTCATATCTGCAGTTGGTCCCTGTCCTGTAAAAATAATTATCTCATTGAAATATTTGACTTTAATTGTCTAAGATAAGACGATTACACATTACCGTAATGACTGATGGACACCCATAGACAGTGCATAATAACTATAACAATGAACAATTGATATTAAAATTGAAAAATGATTGTGATGATTAATTTTATTTCATTGTATCCTCATTTAAAGGGGAGGCCTGGAAGAACAGAATTCTTAAAGACACTTCCCTTTCTGATGTATTTAATGTAATGTCTGAGTAAATATATGATCTATATATAAACGAAGAGCACAATAAATCGAAAATATGTTCATAATGATGAAGTAGTGATGCGGCGCAGGTTGTGATTTTTAGAAAAAAGTATACTATGAGATCTATTTCAAAATGTTTACATGTGTGAACATATAAAATTCGAAATGATTGAATTACAAGTCTATGTAATGACTTTTCCCAGAGAACAACGTGATTTATTCAGAAGATATTTTTGTCTTGGGAATGTTTTTTTTTGCTTTTGATTGCTTAACACTTTACGTCAAATGAATACATGTACCAAATCTCAAGACAGTGTATTAAATATATCAATGCATTTATATCAATTCATTTGTGAACTTGTGACTCATTTAAATATAATACATCACACATGTGAACCTGTTCTGCCGCAATGATCTTGTCATTAAAACATTTGGTTGTTGTTGAATTACATTAAACAAGTCATGTAATATCCCTGTGCCGCCAATGCTAAGGCTTCCAGACACTGGTGATGATGTCTGGCAAACATTGGAACTGATTTTCTGCTAATAGGGGAGCGATCTTGAATCTAGATTTGCATGGACTTGTGGAACAGTCTAAAATCTATAGAAAACACACCATTTTGTTCCATATGGACTATTTATCAATGTTCTAATACCAATACTCATGTTTTATACATGTCTCTATGAAACAAGTCACCGTCTTTCCCATCAGGAAGTTGTTCTTTCATATATTATTTATACAGTCTCTGTTATGGGTAAAAATATTCTTGCAATTCTCGATCAAAATGTTACCAATTATTAATATCAGATTTCATCAGAATCCATTCCAGGATGCACTGTAAATGACACGCACACCGGCTAATGCCTAGGCTAACTCCCCTATTAACTTACTCACCCAAGTTCATGATGGCCCATTCAATTCCCACTTTTGTTCAAATAAATCCTACTTTTCCAAAATATAAATATAGATACATTTCAATTTGCAAAAAATAAATATCCAAATTTTCTCCATTTATACATTACCAGACTTAGCTAGACTACGACTGAGGCTATTTCCTACTGGTTCAATATACTATCGACTTTATCTATTTGATTATCTATATGTCTGTACTACATTGTTATTTATGTATATTGACTGATAAACACTCCTTATAAAAAAACCCTCTCAAATATTTTCTCCCAGATACCAAGTATAACACTTACCGTTTGCATGTGTTGGACAAACAAATGTTTGACCCAAAGCAATGAGAATCAGTTCTGCAGTTAGTCCCTGTCCTGCAACGGTAGTTACGCCATTAAACTATTTGTTTTGTATTTACTTAGCATCAGTTAATATCCCAGAGACTCAAACACTATAACCATACCTGACCCACCAAGAATGAAAACATTCTAACAAGGAAATCCCGTAAAAAATCACTGTGAAAAATATTTATTTGCGATTTGTGCTTCACTTCCCTGTAAAAACATCACATGTGTCTGATTTTGTATCCATTACACATCCCTCAAGAGCTCCTTGCAGATGCAGAAGTAAATAAAAACACTCACCTTTTGCAGGTATTGGCCAAACAAATGTTTGAACCAAAACAATGGGAGTCAGTTCTGCAGTTTGTCCCTGTCCTGTAAGGACAACAATGCTAATGGGTCAGATATTCAGAAAATGTACAATTCCACTTCGCCAAACTTCTTAAATAACTCACATTTCAGAAGAAAATAACCTTCAATGTACAGTTCATAGTAGCTAAATATGTGAAGGCAAGCCCTTGCCGGAATATAGCTACGGTGAGGTCACGCCCCTTTGTTTGTGTACAGTTGTGTGTTGTGTCGTGTCGGGGGTCGACCAATAGGAGCGCAGCAAGATCTAACTATTTTTAGTCCCCGTTGGTTGGTCTGAGCTGGCCCGTTATAGACGCATAGAGGGCCAGTGGTCACTACCGGTCCCGCTGGCCCTCTATGCCTAGAGAACTTCCAGTAAACAGCCCAACCAATGGGGACTAAAGCCATTAGAGCCTGAGTTTATTGTCCGAGCTGGCCCTCTATGCCTTCGGGAACCTGTCTCGGCCTCTGGCCTCGACAGGATTCCCGTCAGGCATAGAGGGCCAGCTCGGACAATAAACTCAGGCTCTAATTGCCCAACAATAACTGCCACTCCTTCCTCCTTCATTGCTTGGGTCGAGCAGACCCCCATTGCGTGTTGACAGTGAAAATTTGTTAACGTTATGTCTGTTCTTATGATGGAATAAATATTGTATGTTCGCCAAACATCTCTGTCATGTTGTTTATAATAGTTAAACTCATATTATATTATTATTCAATGTGTATCGATGATTAAATGCCTCCCCCAACAGTTTATATTGCTAGAATCAATGCAATGCTGAATATACTCGAATGTACCTAGTATTGACCAAATTGCAGCTTAATTATGCAGAATTTACTAAAATCAATGTGTACAACTGCCATTTGTTCATTTTCTGAAAATCTGACCCTAATAATGAATTTCCAATGAGTTGAATCGATTGCACTGCGCATGTCTCTTACAGTGCATCATTGGATGGATTCTATTGGAATCTGATACACGGTAAATATTTGGCAAGTTTTTTATCGAAAATTGGAAGAAAGTTTTCACTAATATCAGTTGAAGTGTCATGGAAACATTTATGAAACATGGATATTGGTATTAGAGTTGCGAGACAAATCCTCAGTTTAAGCCTAAAAAGCTTTTAGCAGGTGTATTTTTGGTTATCTCGCAATGTGACCCCCCCCCCCCCCCCTTGGGCTTCCAGTCAGGAAAACAATGTCCATTTATCATCCTAAATGTAAAAAACAGTAACCTGTCTACATTTGTAAGAAATAAAACAATGTCGCAAAAAACAGCAACAAAAAATGGCAACGATAGAAATCCCCTATTTTATAACAGGATGAATAGTCTCTAATAAACAAAATGGATGGACAGAGGGAGCGAATAATGGAGTGACGTCACAGCCATCCAAAGATCGCCTCAGACATATGTGATGTGTCACAGGAAAAGAAGGAAACAATTACACAAATCTAAGAATATGATGCATTGTATTGTTTAGGAAATCCACTAACGGTTCTAATGACAGTGCCCTGATATTCTATCTATGACTAATACAACTTCTGTAAAGCCATACAACTAGATGGCACATGAGGAAAATTGTTTAGCTAGAGTTGAGCTTGCAGCAGACACAAACACCCATTTGTAAAGTCATACATTACCCTTCCCTGCATCTGGCAATTATTAGTCCCCTTTGGTTGGTCTGGCGGGGACCATTAAAAAGGCATAGAATGGGCAAGTACCGCACCAGAAGCGGCTTGGAGTGACTGAGCGTATGGGGCTCAAAAGTGAATCAAAACAGAAGCAAACCATGAGTAAATTATGCGAATTGTGAATTCATTTTTTCGGGGAAACTGATAGTAATGGAGTAAATTAATAGTAACCGCCCAACCACCGGGCACTAAAGTCATTAGATCCTTTGTTTATGATCCTCACTTTTCTCTAAGCCTGCCGGAAACAAGCCTCAGCTTCCGCCTCTTCTTGTTCCTGGCAGGCTTAGAGAAACGTTTGGACAATAAGCTCAGGATCTAAGCACCTAGTAAAGACAATGATCTCTTACCGTTTGCATCTCTGGGACAAACAAATGTTTGACCCAAAACAATGTGAGTCGAATCTGCAGTAGGTCCCTGTCCTGCAGTAATGCCAATTGATTGAATTAAGTAATTAACAACCAATACAATCCATGAACAAGATTGCAAGGATTTGTTTGATGAAAGAAGGAAAGAATACAAAATGTAAGTTAGCAACTTAAATGTTTCAATTACATTACATGCTTTATCACATTTGGTAAAGCTAGATTAAGGTGTAATATCCTTAGGTAATGCTGATTTTGTAAAGAATTTAATACAATGATGTTAAAAACAAATATAAAAAATAAATATTAAAAACAGATATCAAATACAAATATTAAAGACAAATATCGAGGTCAAATATTAAAACAAATACCAAAAACAATGTTTTTTAAAAAAAATATCAGAAACAAATATTAAAAACAATTATCAAAAACAAATATCAACAACTAATATCAACAACAAATATTAAAACAATAATTATGAAACAATATCAAACACAAATATCTAAAGCAAATAATTATCTAAAACAAATACCAAAAACAAATACCAAACACAAATATGAAAACAAATATGAAAACAAAATTTAATATCAAAAATAAATATTCAAAACAAAAAGTGTATTGCCCCATGCAATGAACATTTATACAAAGTATCATATCATATGTTTACTCTATATGTAGCACTATATCACTACCATTGGTACCATCATACTTGGTCAAATAGTTTTATTAGTAAGACTTTTGACAGACATCTAAAAGAGCCAGAAATAAATTGTCTTAGACTTACCGGCGGCAGACGTTGGATAAACAAATGTTTGAACCAAAACAATCGGAGTCGGTTCTGCAGCTCAACCCTTTCCTGCATCAATAATTCCTTTATTAGATCAGTTTAATGAATATCTTCAATTCAATTAAAAAATATTATTCATTCATACCGAAGCTGGACACACAAATATGAGCCTTTGTTCAGAAAAAAAATGTTTCTGGTGTTCCAGTTTTTCCTTGAAAATGAAATAAAACTAGAAATGTATGTTATAATTGTTTTTTTTAGAAACTGGTTTGTATTCATCGAAATTTCACACAGTGATACGTTTCAATTATAATTTGACTATTTCAAGTATGTAATGCAAAGGTTTCATTTGTTTAAATTGCATTTGCTCTGACTAAAGCAAACCCAATTTATTTGGATGTAGACATTTTTAGACAAACATCTAGATGGGTAGATAGTAGCGATCTCAATATATTATATTATATTGTATCATATTATGCTATATTATGTTATGCTATGTATGCTGTGTTATGTTATGTTATTACATTATATTATAGTATATTATTTTGTATTACATTACAATACAGAAATACATATTCATCATTAAAATTGTTATAATTATGCCATTTTACAATACATTTGTCAGCATATTTATTTTGTAATTTCAACCAGTTCAGTTGAGACTTTTATAATCTGGCGCGTCTCCAAGGGCTAATAGGAATCACAATTATGAGAATGAGTACTGATAATAAGGAATGACCAATGGAAATACCAAATATGCAAATACAGAAACTTTAAAGTCCCTGCCACCCAGACTGGTCTATTATATTATGATACCGGTACCAAACGTGAGTCTTGTTTTTGTGTACATTTATGGTATGTATTAAAGGTTTAAGTGTCATCCTTAGGGTACACACCATTGCCCTTCCCTTCCCTTCCCTTACCGAAATACCGGGAAATTCCAGACAAAAAAGATTTGTATAATGATGTTTGCTGCTCATACCAATGTAAATAAAGAAGTCGGCTGAGTCACGATTCGGTGCAAAAAACTGCCACCAGACCCCAACCTGTTCATTTACATAGCTATATAGGTCTACGATTTAAGGATCATCTCTCTCTCTCTCTGAAAATATATCCTTTGCATAATACGTTTTGCTGATAAATGTGCTTTAACAAGTGCATAAACAACGAGACAGGTCTATTGGGTATTAGACCAGGTTTGATCAGATTCTGGGGTGTATTTTTTCACAATAGACCATGGCAATCACTTCCGGCAACTTCAGGGGGTTATAGACCTCGAAAGAACTGGTAAATAAAAGGTCTAGAGGTCGGTGAATCTTTTTTTCTTAATAGCCCTCAGTCGAATCTGACCAAATCGGGTCTAAAAGCACTAATACCCGAGGTTTTGGATGGCCTGGGTGGTCTATTGCCTGGTGGAAATTCTCGGGGCTAACGCCCCTCGAATTGTCCACCAGGCTATAGACCACCCAGGCCATCCAAAACCTTGGGTATTATTGCTATAATAGGGGACTTGCATTTCTCACTGTGCATGTCTGTTAAAGTGCATTCTTGGATGGATTCTGATAAAATCTGACATACACATTTGTTGGCTCCATTTTCATATGAAATTGCAAGAATGTTTTCAAAACAATGTGAGTCAGTTCTGCACTTCTGCCCTTTCCTACATCAATAATTCCTTCATTAGATTAGTTTAATGACGAAATATATTCAATTCAATCAAAAAAAATTATTCATTCATACCGTATTTCCTTGAATTACTGCCTACCGGCGCTTATTAACTCAAGATATTGATATCCAGCGGTACTTCGAGACCCGGCGGTAATTCAAATACGGAACTTCTTACTGTGCATGTCTGTTAAAGTGCATTCTTGGACGGATACTGTTAAACTCAGTCATACACATATTTTGGCTACATTTTCATCTAAAATTGCAAGAATGTTTTCACCAATATTGTAGCTCATGCAACTAATTATAACTAAAGGCATGAGGGACAATATGGAAGCTTGTGTTATGGAAACATATGTGATGTGTTTTAGGAAAAAGAGTCACAAAAGTCACAAAAAATAGATTTTGAGATATCATTATATTTGAAAAGATGAGATTAAGCCGATTCCAATGATAGTAAACAGTCTAATAATCGTATGAGTATTTCTTGATTTTAAGTTTGATATTTTCGTTTTTGGAAAAAAGTTTCCAATATTTCTGGCAGTCAATAAACAGTAAAGTAACTAAATGTAGTCCATATGAGGACCTTTAAAACGAAAGGATATATTACATAGATTGTCCTGAAATGTAATACATCAATTGATATAGCTATGAGTGATAAACCCTCCAAAAAATAGAACATTCCAATAATGTGATCTTGTGAAAATAAAAACTTTGAAAAATATCAATTTTGCGACTTATGACTCATTTTCTTGAAACACATCACATATATGTATGTATAAAACATTGCTATTGACATTTGGGCACCAATGAATAGTCCAGGCTGAACATGATATATGTTTTCTATAGATTTTACACTCTACCATTAGTCCCCAAAATCCACCCGAATCAAGATTCAGAATGATGTGTCTATGCAATTCTCCTATTTAGAGGCATGTGAGCATTGGTAGAGTTGTGTTTTTATTCCACTTTTTTTTAAATGTTTGATGATAAAATTTGACAATGATGAATTAGTAGATGGTCAATAAACAGGTTTGTCATTGTATAACTGCAGTAGAGCATACTTCTTGGGCGTTACCCGCCATAGGTAAGCTGTTGCAAGTTGCCTGATTGCATCCTCTTCTCCCTACCTAAAACCAACAAGATTCCCTTTACAGACTTAGGACAACCAATTTAAGGTTAGGCTTAGGGTTAGTTTTAGTATTGATTTCTGTTAATCATTCAGTCAGCCAGTGCTAATACAGCCTCTCTCGCTCTGTGGCACTCGACCCGCCTGTAGACTGGGTGACATCAGCACCCGAATAGCTTTGGAGAAATCCCCCACCAAGGCGATGGAGCCTCACAACTCTGTGCGTACTTTGTGTGAGCTCTGTTGAGTTGAAACTTCAAAGTGGGATACATTTTCTGTGTTAAGTCGCACTCAACAGATGTCGTACAGAGTGCGACTTGCAACATGGTAAAAGGAAAATCGGCTGGGGCTGTGATGTCAGAACTACCCTCGGTAACTAATTAAACGTATACCTGGTTCTATAATAGCTGACTTTACGAATAGCTATCCCACACAGGGATGGATGTGTGCAGGCAGAGGAGCGGGATGAATGTACACACAGAGACCATGCATAGACTTG
Source organism: Sthenelais limicola (assembly GCA_942159475.1). NCBI lineage: Eukaryota > Metazoa > Annelida > Polychaeta > Phyllodocida > Sigalionidae > Sthenelais > Sthenelais limicola. Next base: position 108,849,165 of record OW804099.1, read on the forward strand.
CAGTATGCCTCTAGGGGTTCAGAACTAGTGTCAGTGTACCAAGCATTGTACTTATATGGGGAGGGACTATGCAAGTCTAGGGACCAGCTGGTCGAGTGGTGCTTTGGTGTGCACTCTGCTCTCCTTGTCAGTGCCTGCCCCTCTACCCCTGTCTCTCAGGGCCCGCATTCCAGCCACCACTAGCCAGTAATGACCTGCGCACTGAGAGTATCTTAGAATGTCCGGTCACCTCGACCATAATTCATAAAGGGTCCTATTGGCTGAGAAGAGCATGAAAAGATACCATGTTTTTTCTGTTCTTCTATAAGTCTAACAATCTAAGTAATTAGGCAGGAAACTTACACATAGCCAGCTGTGTTGCCCAATCCAGCAAACATCAAATGAAATAAATAATATAAATGGATTGCAATGTATCAATGAATAAACACAGACTTGGAAAAAGGCGATAGTCCAACATGCATTATCCAAAGTATCTTTTTCTTTTTAAAGTATATTTCTTTGAATTTAGTTGATATATCATATCAATAAATGGTGGTTCCTCAATGATGTATTTAATGTGAATGCAATTAAACCAATTTAGGATGCTTGAGAGCAACATAGATTAAGTATGATGGTTATAAATTCAGTATGATAGATATACACAAAGTTGTGCATCATGAAAAATATGAATCCTTACTGAGTACTCATGTTGTAATAAAATACATACCAACGGCAAAGACAATCAACACAACAAGAAGTTTATCCATCATGGAACCTTTAAGACAAAAGTTGAAGGGAATGATGGGCTTTTCTAACATGTACCAAAAGAATACTAATAACTATCTAAGTCTTATTTTCAAAAATAGAAGTATCAGGCTTGAGATATGGAAATATTAATTATCTGGCCATTGAAATCCATGATGAGTTGGTGGTGAGTAGTTATATTAGAATAATTCTAATAGTATGAAAACAGTTAGAATTGTCAATTTCGGAATTAAACTAATATGAGTAATTTCATGTGCTAGCAAGTGCTAGCTTGAAAACCTACCCCTGTGTAGAAGGAAAGTTTTATTTCTATATATTAATAATGGACATAAGCGATCTTCTAATGATGAAATTAATCATTCTAGTATGCACAAACCTGAAATATTAAAAGGTGATATGGAAATAAATACCTTGTTTTCTCCAACCAGTCCTTGAATCAGTCTTCAAGTTGAGCCTTCAGCAAGATGCACTTTCTGGTACTTAATACATAATTTGATTTTCAAATTTATACTTGTGTATTCCCATCCCCCTCCCCCCACACACATACTCAGCTGCTCTTTGCTGTGATGTCATGTCTCGTGGCCTGGTGCAGGTGTCTGAATGCGTGAAGAGGAGGTACAGGGGGAGGTAGCGGGGTCCTCAGGGCCCCCTTCTCATGTAAATACCATTAGCTGGCCCATTGCTTTCTCCAACCACCTATCTATAAACGTAAGACGTTTTAGAAATTGCGTTCTTTGGCTGCGGAACCAACAATTTGGTGTGTTCAGTGGTAGAAATGTATGTACCAGATTTTAGACACAATTTTCTCAATGTTTTAATGCTCTTCTGAGGTCATTCTAAGGAGTTTATTTAACTGAATCCTAAGGAGTTTATTTAACTGAATCGTTAGTGATTGACCCGCTAGAAATCCTGCAACCCTTTTGTTCATGTGTATATGGGTCTGCTCTTCTTAAAATGTACAATTCAGCTTCACCAATCCTCTAAAATAACCAACATTTAAGGCAAACATCAGCTTCAAAATGCGGTTTAACATAACAGAGCTGATACTTTAAATCATTGTGATACCAAAGATACTCAGGTATACACAGTATCGTCTAATTAGTGATGTAATTCAGGAAAATGAGTTATAAGTCGCAAACAATGGATTTTGAGATATCAACATATTTGAACAGAGTCGATTCCAAAGATATTAAACAGTCTAATGATCTAATAAGTTAATTTAGATTTCAATATTTTCATTTTTGAAAGAAAAAGTTTTCTATGTTTCGGGGGGTCAATGAACAGTAAAGTCACTAAATGTAATCCATATGAGGACCTTTAAAACCAAAGGATGTATTATATAGATTGTCGTGAAATTTAATACATCGATTGATATAAGTATAAGTGATGAACTACCCTAACATCAGAACATACAAATAATGACATATCATGCTGTATATATATATTATGACAATATCCAATGTCCATTTTGCGACTTATGACTCATTATTTCGGGAACACACCACATTTGGCAGAATTTCCTGAATGTATAGAGCTGGCAATTGTACATTTTCTGAAAATCTGACCCATATAATATAGAAGTACACAATAGATGAGTAATGTTTTCCATCGTTGAAATTGGCTTGATCTCATCTTTACATATATGGTCATATTATCTCAAAATAAAGTCTTTACAACTTCTGACTCATTTATCTTCAACATATCACATGAACTGACTTGTTTTAGTGTTGAATTGTTTTTCGAAATAAAATATGTTTTAAAAAAAATGCTGATTTAATTACCAATCCTTCTAAAACTATATTGTAGTATCATTATCAATGGAAATTGATGCCCAATAGAAATGGGTATTTTGGAAACCTCAGGAAAGTTTTACCCCCCTTCACACAAACTATAAGATTAAACTAAGTCCTATGTACACATGCAGCCGGCTCTGCCGCTCCCATCCGTTTAGAAACTATAGGGTTTTCCATAACGTGTTGAGAACAGGATTGGTCTATGACGTCTAGGAAATTACCCAGATATACCTTTCAGGATGGGCTGTCCTAAAGTTGTTTACTATCATTGGAATCACCTTGATCTCATCTTTTCAAATATGGTGATATTCATATTGAAGTGTTCAAATGGCAGTTTGACACATTTAGGACATATTCCTAAATTAGGATAAAAATTGAAAAATACCGGGTATATCTGAGTATATTTGGTGTCGCATTGATTTAAAGTATCACTTTTGTCATGTTAAACTGCATTTTGAAGCTCATTTTTGTCTTAAATGTGGGTTATTTCAAGGGATCGGTGAAGGCGAATTGGACATTTTCTGAAAATCGGACCCATGATGGAGATAAACCATTGTCATCAGCACTGCTGCAGGCAGAAGTTCCATTATATTGACATTATACTAGGTATTTTGGCAATGGGATATTTGTTTTGGTTAGATAAAGCAATTTATTTGGAAAACAGGGTCAATTCAACATGTGTTTGGCAGTTTATGGAGAAAGGACTCTTCCATTTTGAAATAGGAAATTCAAAATTCAAAACAGCTTCATTTTTCAGTCATAGGCTTTTTAAGACATTAACTTTTTTCATCTACCACTGTTTTCTTCATAAGCAATAGATATAAGAAATAACGACTCAGAGAGCATTGTTATCACCTTACCTTGAAGATTTGAGTGTTATTTCTGCCAGGGATTATATTTCTATTTCTAAACCAGGTTGAAAATATGGGCGACGTAAAAACGCTATTGAACTATTCTCTGAAATATCTTACATTTCAGTGATGGAAATGAGAAACAATGAAATTTAGAATAAAGAGGTGTTTCTGGATAATATTTCCTTAACTCTAATATTCTCCTCTATATAATCCTGAAATAAATGGTATCCAGAGTCAATTATCTTGGAGTCTATGACCGAAAATCTCAATTTTAAATATTTAAATGAATAAATGGTCATTAAAAAAGTAGAAATGTATATATATATTCATTTGGCAGTAGCCTTGCTTATATTAAAGGGATCTGGATGATTTTATATGAGCAGGAAGCCGAAACCATACGGTTTGTCTGTTATATGTGACAACTTCCTATCTCAATTAGTTTTGCCTCTCTCAAGCAAATGTTGCGACTAAAAACGTTCGACGTAAGAATGTGCGACCTAAAGTCGGATGTTTTCTCTCTCTATGCAAAGGGGATATTTCGGTTCAGACTATTCATAGGATGTGGATCATTATATATCAGCAGGAAGCTGAAACGGTTACAATTCACTTGGTATATGTTATAACCTTCTATCTTAAATAGTTGTGCCTCTAATAAGGAAATGTTGCGACCTAAAATGTGGGACATAAAAACTTGCAATGTGCGACATAAAAACAAGTGCTCTCACTCCCTATGTACAGGGCATATCTGTTCAAACCATTCATATTGCACTTGCAACAAGAGAATCAATTGCCCAATATATTCATATTAGTTGTAAATGATTTTTTTCTATAGTATGGAAAAGCACTATCAATGGATGTGGTGACGTAAAAATGGACATAATTAGACATTTTCCAACTGAATTCATTTAAATAAGCATGAAATCATTACTATTGATCCTCTTGACGTATGAAAAGTGATTTGTATGCTTATATACCAAATCATTTTGTTTGCTATATCCTCGAACAAATACATTGCATTAAGGTAAGAAACATGCGCCATGTAAAAATGCAAAAAAAATAATTGTAATTTTGTGTGAGCCATATTTTTTTCTAAAAATAAGTTGCGTTATTATCATGCATTAAAATTTGAACCTTGTGACTAAGGACAATTAATCAGATGTAAGAAAATAAGAATTGATGTAAAGTTCTGATTTCCCAGCTTCCAAATGTTAAATTATTGACAATTTTCCATGAAAATATCAATTTAAAGCGGTTTTAACCAACAAAATATGTATCAGTCCTATGATAATGTATATATCAAAGGAATTGTCATGCCAAGAGGAATCTGTCGGTAGGATCTGTTTTAATATCAATGCAATTTACCCTGAGATATGAAGCATAGAAGGGCCAAAGGTAGGGAAAAAGGGCCTGTAGGAATGGACCATATATATAATAATACAAAAATACAAACCCCAAACCCCTGCATGTCATTAAATTATTAATCTGACGTATGTTCATATTTATTTTTAGAAAAAAGTACCTTTTTAGGATTCACCTCTTTTCATTCTCTCTCATAGCCCACATTTAAACAAAAGTATTGCTTGAATGCAGTTTTACATAAGCAGGAGATTTTCAAAATTGTCGCAACACTAATTATATTTATATATTAAATATTAACTATTATTCTTCTTCATCATTCATTCAGAATTTAGTGATTGTGTGGAGGCCCCAATGGCTAATTTTCTGAAGCCCGACTCAAGAGATGTTTTGTTACCTTACTCTTGAAAGGAGGCTCCACTTTCTCAACTCTACTTCCGTTTCAAGCTGTTTTTATGCGCACAACATTCGAGAGATGTATGCTGGGAGACAGTGGTGATTGTTTGGTTTAGTAGTGCATACAACAAAATCCTTTACGGACACAAACAACTATCTATAATTGTGGCAAAGTTATAGAAGGATTTTAAGGAGATGTTTGTAAGGCTAGTCACAATCTGCTCGTTCTGATCTTGGCCGATCTCCTACGAAATTTTTGATGTTTTGCGGTGACGTTTCATGGCTCACGGTCCCGATGACGTTGTCTAAATGACGTTAGTAACCGTGTAACTGTTCTGAGTCCTTCACAACTCCTTTTCCCACGCTCTCTTGGACTAAAAACGTCTATGGCCTAGGCTAACATAGTTCTATGAGCTGATCTCAAATCAAAATATACAATGGCCATAACTGGTCACAAATACAGCCCAGTTGGTAAGGAAGAAAGTATAGCCAGAGCCATACACTGTGTATGGCTCTGGTATAGCCAATAGAAAAAGTTTCTTTCCAATTTAATAGAATTAATTAAATAACCAAAGATTGCTGACATCTAACTCCCACATCAGAACAAAAGGTTGAAAAACAAACTAATTAGCTTGATGTTTCAACAAACAGACATATTTCGTTGACGTTTGTTTCCAAAATTTATATTACAGAAAAATTTACAGTAGTATTCGGAAGATATATATATTTTCTATCCCTTCAAATAGCCTATCAAGATGATAATATCTGTCAATCCTCATAATTCCCGGATTTTTTATTTTAATTATATTTACGCCAAAGGTGACTGAGATCACTATTTCCTAATACCTGAGAAAGGCCCATATTTTATGAAAATGTATATTTCGTTAGATTGACGAAAATTAACTTATCATAGAAGTCCCTAGGATAAATTATTGTAATTGACCAGTTGAACACATTCTTGCTGTTTTTGTATGGTTTAAGGAAAACCAGTCAGAACATTTTTTTATTTGTTTCTATTTTTTTCTGGTTATTGAGCATATTTATATCTGATTTATTGTATCTTCTCTTCCACTCCAAGAGGGGTCGTCTTTAGTAGCATAAAATATTTTATTCTATTCAATTTTATTGATATCTGTCTTTCTGATTCATTTTTAATATGATCAGTTTTTCTAATGGAGGGGCTCAGCCGAAGGCTCTTGTAACAATTAAATAACCTCTTTTTGTTTGACTGTCTGCCTTATCTTATGAGATGTGTTCCAGGAAACTGAGTCACAAGTCGCAAAACTGATATTTTTCAAAGTGTTTTCATCACAAGATCTCATTATTGAAATGTTCTGGTTTTCAGGGGGTTGAGCAGTTATAATCATATAAATCCATGTAACACATTTTAAGACTTTTTTTTCAATAAAAATATCAAACTTAAAATAAAGAAAAATAAATGTTAGGTGCCCTAGTGTTTACTATCATTTTAATCTGGTTATTGAGCATATTTATATCTGATTTATTGTATCTTCTCTTCCACTCCAAGAGGGGTCGTCTTTAGTAGCATAAAATATTTTATTCTATTCAATTTTATTGATATCTGTCTTTCTGATTCATTTTTAATATGATCAGTTTTTCTAATGGAGGGGCTCAGCCGAAGGCTCTTGTAACAATTAAATAACCTCTTTTTGTTTGACTGTCTGCCTTATCTTATGAGATGTGTTCCAGGAAACTGAGTCACAAGTCGCAAAACTGATATTTTTCAAAGTGTTTTCATCACAAGATCTCATTATTGAAATGTTCTGGTTTTCAGGGGGTTGAGCAGTTATAATCATATAAATCCATGTAACACATTTTAAGACTTTTTTTTCAATAAAAATATCAAACTTAAAATAAAGAAAAATAAATGTTAGGTGCCCTAGTGTTTACTATCATTTTAATCGGCTTGATCTCTTCTTTTCAAATATTTTGCGACTCATGACTCATTTTCCTGAAACGATCACGTATCTGGAAAGAGGAAGTCTGAGACCTGAATACCGTTGCTGCACTGCCATCTGATGGACAATAATGAAGGTAGAAATAGTACTTCCTCACCTTGCCTCTAGGTGGCAGCTGCGGTGGCAGCTGTGTAGTTTGACCTTCAAGTCCAAGTATGTCACTATCTAATACTTTGGCGGGGGAAATATTGAACAGGCAGCACTTATTGTACACAGAAGTATAGCCCACATTGAACCAAGTGCGAGAAGGACGAAGGACCACATGTAAGTATCTTTAATTTTCCCATGTTTGGGTGGAAACACAGTGTTCCCTATTATCACCCACTCTCACAGCCTGCCGTACATCACCAGTAACTCTGCACATTATTGTCAGGGAGGTAGATGTTCCTTATATTATAATAATATAAGGAACATCTACCTCCCTACTTACATTTATTAATTGTTACAACGTGGAAACATTCAGACATCGTATTATTAAAAGGGTCAGATTTTCTGAAAATGTACAATTGGCAGCTGTATACATTTAGTAAATGCTGCCAAATTATGCCTGGTTAAGTTGATTTTATTGCACAGACAATTCCGTCAGGGTCCACGGGTTTAGGAAATCCTGGGTGTAATTTTTTTTCAACCTTTTAGATGCCACCAGGGGGCGTTTCGTGCCCATTCTTTCACAGTTTGCACCCTGACATATTTAATATTTAAAATGCAGATTTGTGTAAATTATATTGATTAAGCAGAGATGCCCACTTTTGTAGTAAGGCTTGCGGGACACTATCCTAGCCCATGAGGCGTGGGGTCTGGGCCAGAAGCCAGAGGGTTTCCCTTGCTTTCAGCAGTGGGACGGCCAATACCAAGGACGGTCCTCAAGCTGAGTGAGACAGACGCTCAGAGTCTGTGTCTCAACTTACAATTTATGGGGGTCGTGGCCATGGAGGTTATCTTAATGACTTTTCCATGCCACACACTCTAAACCAAAACAATATTTTTTACTTCCTCATCAAAGGGAATATATGAAATGTGACTTGGGTGGAGGGGTATATAACTCTGACAATGGAGGGGACCGAAGATAAGGGTCAGATAAACCTGTCATAGCATGGTAATGGATTTTTAGGGGAACCCCCTCTCCCAAACGTCCTTGGTATTGGCCGTAGGACTGTCAGGTGAATTTTAAGTATTTTGAGGGGTGAAATATTGTTTATATAACGATATGAACTTCTTACTTTGTTTCGCATTAAACATAGGAAAAAATATAAACAAATATTTAAGGATACATTAATTGGGATGTCAAATGTTGACAAAATAGGGGGATGGTAATTTGTTGTATCTATTTTGATTTAGAAACCACTTTCCGTGAACCGAAACAATGTCTATTTCGTAACAATAGTTCAGTCTAAGCCCAAACCCTCAGACCAGATAAGAATGGTACTTCAGTGAGTGGACGCCTACTTCTCTAATCGGTTTCCTGGCCTTGGACAAGGCATTCTGATTGGACTGTAACAACATTCTGCAGTCTCAACGTAATTATAATGGCCCTTTGCGGTTTGAGGCCAGAGGCTTTCCCTATGTTTGAAGGAACTCTCTCCTCATTTGGCTTAGACTGAGTTGTTTTAATCAAGAGAAATTGCGATGGATATGATTTATCCATTCCACAATATGTGGCATTCATCCAATTATAGGGGTCATATCCACCTAGGGTTCACGCTGTCCACTATATCGTGGAATGGATAAATAGTATCCATCACAAAATGCACCTTTTGAAGGTTAAGAAGCATATTTTCCTGCATTTATTAGATTCTTTCGTAAAAAAGAAGGTTTTTTAGGTAGGGTGTTAATAATCTAGTACTGATGTAGCTCCATTTAAACATTACTAATTCTTTAAACTATGACTATCAAAGTAAAAATGAATACAGAACAGGCCTATAGTCGACAACACTAAATAGATTTTAGCAATGAATGCCAATCGGATTTTAAATGTGGGCTTGATGATGAGGAAAGTAATAGAAGTAATTGAGTTTACAAAATTCATTGAAGTTGAACGCTCAAACAAGAACAATACATTGAGGAAATCACTTCGAAATGTTGTTTGTAGAATCGGTGAAAGTTGTAATGATTAGTGGCCATTTTATCATTAGACGCTTAAATTAATCTTTGATTTGGTATAATTTTGACTCATATTTTTCATATACAGGATCATGTATCTTGGTGTGCCATTATATTCTTCAAATGGGTGAGACTTATCATGCTGATCGAGGATTGGTTTACCCAAACACTGGTCAATCAAATGTGATACAGTCCTCATTGAAATTATAACGATGAGACAGACATGGGTTCATGTCAAAACAGCAAGATTATAATAAACTTTTTGATCAAAATTACACTTTTGCAGGACAAAGTTGTAGGCGGGCGGGACGCAGGACAAAGGGCTGATTTCCAAAACTGTCCCGGACAAATCGGGACACTTGGCATCTCTGTTTAGTTACACAAAAAGCTCTTTTCAAATCTGTATCATATGATGCAATTAGTAGATTTTCCATGATTTTTCAAATATTTACCATTTTTGTTAAATTCATGTTTAATAGGCATGAACCCCCAAACAGCTACTTCTAACTTAAAATAACTGCATCTGACAACTATTTCAATATTAAACGTCTTGTAGAGTGTAAAAAGAGCTTTAATTTGGTATAATTTGAGAGTGATTCAATGAAAAATTCTAATTGTTATGAATTTCTTTGAAATAAATTCGAGTATATTTCATATTGCATTGATTCTAGCAATCTGTTTGGTCAGGTTGAACTATATTTTTAATTTTATTTTCATCTGATATACCGAATATGGATAAGTAAAGGTTTTATCTTTCCTGTTCACTCGCATCATTAAATATGCATATTTGAAGTATATGGGGGCGATAATATCAATTAAAAAAAATCTGGTGTGTTTCTGGACACAGAATCATTAAACATCAAATTTGGGGGTCAATTTATGTACCATACCTTTACCCCCACCCCCTATCAATATGACCTTGGGATGATCATATGTACAAATGATTCAAGTTTAGGAAAAATCTGATAATTTTTTTAAAAATAGGCTCGACAACCCTTAATAATAAATGTAGAATGTGTGACTCAAAACTCACCACAAATATTAAACTTATTCATCTTAAATATTCAGAAAAATGTAATTTTGCACTTATCATGTCTACTTATTTGCAGGATATGTGACAGTGTGACACTTGGATAGCGATCGGTATCTTGGATTCTTTGTACATGAACATATCCATGGAAACAGGACTTGCAGAAAATACTACAAGTGTGACAAGTGTACCTACTCTACTGATGTCAAAAGGCATGATGCATCACAATGTGACTCATACAGGGGAGAAAGGACAGGCAGCAAATGCTACAATTGTTACTTGTGCGCCTACTTTACTGATGTCAGAACGCATGATGCATGCAGGGAAGAAACTACACCGGTGTAGTGTCTGTGTTGACGGGTTTTCAGAGACTAGTAGTTTGGAGAAACATTTACTAACACACAGTGTTGAGAGGATCTATAAATGTACTGTGTGTGACTATAGGACAGCTCAGATGGAAAACCTGTGGAGCCACATGACAACTCACAACAGAGATAGCGAAATTTGCCACAACACTACCCACATAGCAGAGAACCTATTCAAGTGCAGTTCTTGCGTTGAAGGGTTTGTCAAAAGTAGTAGTTTAGAGAAACATTTGCTTCCAGACAGTGCTGACTGTGACTATGAATCAACACAGTCTCAAGCAGAGAGCATGCACATGAAAACACATACAAGAGGTAAACATCATAAATGTACTGAGTGTGACTATAGGACTGCAAATGCTGGACACCTGATTGTTCACATGAGAACACACACTGGAGAAAGGCCTTATAAGTGTACCATGTGTGACTATAGGGCAGCATGTGCTGGAACTCTGTGGAAACACATGAGAACACATACTGGAGAAAAACCCTATAAATGTACTGAGTGTGACTATAGGGCAACCAATGATAGGAACCTAGGGAGACATATGAGAACACATACCGGTGAAAGGCCTTATAAATGTACCATGTGTGACTATAGGGCAGCACATCCTAGTGGATTGAAGGAACATATGACAAAACATACAGGAGAAAAGCCTTATAAATGTACTGTGTGTGGCCATAGGGCTACACAGGCTGGAAACCTGAAGAGACATATGAAAACACATACTGGGGAAAAGCCCTATAAGTGTACTTGTTGTGACTATAGGGCAGCAGTGGCTGCAGCTCTGAGGCTACACATGAGAACACACACTGGAGAAAAACCATATAAATGTACCGAGTGTCACTATAGGACAGCAGATCCTGGTAGGCTGAGGAAACACATGAAGACACACACTGGAGAAAAACCTTATGAATGTACTGTTTGTGACTATAGGGCAGCACACGCTACAAACCTCAGGAATCACATGAAAGCCCATACTGGTGAAAGGCCTCATAAATGTACTGTGTGTGACTATAGGGCATCACATGCGGAACAGCTGAGGCATCACATGAGAACGCACACCAGAGAAAAGCCCTATGAATGTACTGAATGTGTTTTTAAGGCAGCACAGGATGTGACACTGAGGAGACACATGAGAACACACACTGGAGAAAAACCTCACAAATGTACTGTGTGTGACTATAGGGCAGCACAAGCTTGGAATCTAAGAACACACATGAAAACACACACAGCAAACCATAACTAGAGAAACTAGTTGTATTATAACTAGATTGCTTGAACATAATTATGAATCTAATGATGTGGCCTGAACAGAACAGAATAATGACAGGGACAGTGGGGGCGGGGGGGGGGGGGCGAGGGGGTTGTAGCTTTGTATGTTGTGGGGTCCAAGGTTTCAAGGATATTTGGGTTGTATATGGTCACTTTTTGTTGCACCAGTACAGCATTGAATTGCTTGGGACCTACACACCATATGTCCCTTCCGAGATTGGGTGTGAACTCTCCCTAGCGGGTAAAAGGAGGTAGAAATAGTGCGACCATGACATGCATCAATGATATACGCACTTCCGCCAGCCTATGCACCACTTGCCTCTTTTTGTTAAAGTTTTCCTGGTGATCAACATTTTAATCAGACATTAACCTAAGTTCCCTTAGCCTGTCTAGCATAATCAAAGCATTTAAATTTCAAACTCTGTAGAAATGTGTTTACTGAACGAAAGTGGCCAGGAACTTTGCACCATGTTGCGCACTTCTTAGCTACAGAACCAGAAGTGTAGATGGAAGGGCTGCAACAGAAATACTTTTTTTTCTACCTCTTTTACATGTGCACACCTGATCCCATTGGATAACAGGATTATCCAAGTTCTGTTCAGGGATTGTGTTACATCATGTTACGTAATGATTACGTAAGGATGAGTTACCACTTTTATTACTATAATTATCATTAATTAGTATTATTATATTCATGACCATAATTAAGGGGTATGTCCATGATCCATAAAGCACCATTATCCAGGAATTTATTGCAGTATTTACCGTAGCATGTAAAGGCTCAGGTAGCACCCTGACCTACTTTATTATTCCTCTAATAACTAACAGCCACATGGACCAAACACCCACCTGTATGTTATACCATAATAGACATTCATTCTAGATCTTAGAATCAAATTCTTTAGACTTCTTCTTTACACTTCTTATTTCCTTATATGTCTACAACTATTTCATATCCAATATAGACCAGATCTTCATATGACACTTTGCCAGCAATTAGTGCGAAGTGTTGATTTACATACATAACACACATTTCTTACTTGATTTGTTTCTATTTCATGATTGATAGTATGTGTAATAAGTTTGGTATTTTTGTTTGTTTTTGCAAATCTTTTATTTCCAAATTAGACAGACATGGCGGAGAGAATATGAATACATAAGTACAATTCCAAAGTAAATCAATTTAATAAAAGGGAGGAAAACCCTTTGGTTGTATAACGAATGTTTGAGGTTGTTCTGGAGATAATAAGTTTGTTAACAAACATCACATATGTACCAAGTGTAACCTTCAGATGTGAATACATGTTGCTAGCTATCCTTATATGTGATCCGTTTTAGGAAAATGAGTCATAAGTCGCAAAAATGTCATAAAAAATAGATTTTGAGATATCATCATATTTGAAAAGAGGAGATGAAGCCGATTCTAATGATAGTAAACACTAGGGTACCTAACATAGTTCTAAATTTCATGTTTGACATTTTTATTTTTGAAAAAAAAGTGTGCAATGTTTCTGGATGGGTAATTACCAGTGAAGTGTACTAAATACACTCCATATGAAGGCCTTCAATATGCAAGGATATATTTAGTATAATGTCCCGCAAATTCGTAAATGGGTTCATATGCCTGTAAGTGCCAAACCCTCTAATAATTAGAATATTCCAACAAAGATATCTTATGAATAAATAACTTTGAAGAATATCAATTTTGCGACTCATGACTCATTTTCCTGAAACACATCACATATTGACTGGCTCGATGTGGCAACTATCAATTGATGAAGTTATTCCAAATAAAATAAAATAAGACAACTAGCGTCTGCCAGTCCATCATGAAGAAGCCAAGACTTGATTACATTCATCATTGCATACACATTCGCAATATCATATGGTATCGTTGATTATATATAAGAGAAGGAAGCAACAATACTAATTCATTAGTATTCTACATTGGGAAATCCTAAGTGTAACCTCTAAACTTAAAAGGACAACTCAATTAAGCATTAAGTACTTAGTACTATGCGTTTCCAACAAGCAATTTAAATATTGGAATGTCCCTTAAATCAACATGTCCCTGCATGAACTCCAATTGGTGTATACTATAGTAAATATAATTTAAACTAAACGTTGCAAGATAATTTGCCTATCCTAAAATGCTGAGGGCGCCACCTAGTATAAGGCATATCAACGGCTTTCTTCTGTACTTTTGCCATTTAAGTTGACACAATAGCACCGCAGCCAGGCCAATCTCTATGGGAGCGGGATTCAATGGGCTTGAAGTATTAACATTCCATCTTGGGAATCATTCTGTCTACCTAGTAACATAATGTCAATGTTTTTCTCAATGATTAAGCTGTTTTAATAAGATGACGTTCATGTATAATGTTTACCGATGGTATACATTCTCGGAATGCATACATTACCACATGACTACCCTGGCCTCCTTTTCGGACCGCCAACGCCGTCTGGTTTCAGTACATGAGATAATCGTGGAGTAGCCAAATAGAATACAAATAGACTTACAAATAGAATCTTGGAGTGAATAACACCTTACCAATTTCAAGCTATATACCAATTGTAACTCAAAATAATTCAAGAGAATCATAACTAAATAAACAGTATAGGTGTCATAAATGTATGAAATTAAGACAATATGTTTGAAATGAAGCATTTATTGTATCAAGCTATATAAATTGACAATGCTGACGAGGAGATAGATAGGAAACGTTATGTTCGACAATTGGAGAGAATCCTCACAAATGCTGGTCAAATGGTTTTAGATAGGCTTGGAAAAAAAGGAGGAATATTTAGTTTAAATTACCTGCTATGTATTCAATTACCACCAATTAAAAACACAAGCTGCCGTTAATATATTTTATTCAAGATCGGGGTAAAATAGTGCCAAGAGTTTTTGTAAAATAATGTTCATGCCGATTGCAGCTTCTTTGTTTGTTTTAGGGAGAAATTGATAAATTGAGCTTGAAGTCCACATTCCTTGTGATCTGATTCCATCCGGGGCCCCTCCGGCCTGCGTGCAGCCTGCTGTGCGGTGTTAGCCACTTCTGGAATGGAGTTCAACCAATTCAGTCATTTGTTAAATTTGTGCAATTTTAATTTCTCAAATAACAATCGGCGAAAATATAGACCATAACAATATGAAGCCAAAATGATCGGTTCCTGAGTATAAAAAAATAGATCGAGCGGATTCCAACAATGGTAGCAATTTACAGACCTACACCCTGTCCAGCCTCTAAAGAACCGAAACCACAATTCTAGCCTATACCGGCACTCTTTGAAGTTTGGGTTCTACAGAGGCTGGACAGAGTGTAATAAGCACCTACCTATCTTCTCTGCAGGACCAAACGAGGTCATCCTGAGGTATATATTTACCTAATTTACCTGTTACTGACACTAAATCATTTTCGTGATTTGGCTTCAATGCATATAGATATCAAGTTACTTAACAATCTGTGGAATCTGCTTGATATCCTCTTTTAAAATAAGTATGATGACATCTTAAAAATCATCCTATGCAACATATGACTACTCATTTGTAAAATACCACATGTATCATCTCCTTAAACATTCTCTAAATATTAGAATCCCTTGTTTAATATTAACTTACATGCGGCAAGTGTTGGACAAACACGTCCACCCTGAGGGACAGTCGCTGTCCATTCTGCAGTACTTTCCACTCCTGAAAGAGGAGGGTTCTAATGAGAACATTGAATAGTCTTGCGTGGGGTTTGACTTGGTTGAAAATAAATATGAGATTTATTATTCAGTAAAATCTGTCTGTCTATTGATAGTACACTCTCCCGCCCGCCGTATCCGCGCGATACGAAAATGAATACGAATTTCTTGTACCCACTTTTGATACGATTTTTTTCGTCTCAGCGTATTCGCGCAGCGTTTTTCGTATCGGCGATTCGCGCAGCGTTGTTCGTATCAGCGATTCGTGCAGCGTTTTTCCTGCCTCTATAGTTTGGTTAGAACTGAAATATTATACTGGACAAAATAAAAAAATATTTCACTAAAAAAAATGTTTTACTCAGGTTTATGTGTTTACCTTGAAAAATCAAATTGAGTGATCATCCAATTAGAGTTACTGACGAAACCGAGCAATTGAATATAACCACTGGTATCCTTTAGAAAGACATCCATTTATTCATCATTTTTACCTACAGATAGTGTCTACATGAGTATAGGTAGGCCTACATCATTCTCTCCCTGTGCATTGTAGGTTGTGGGATGTGGAGATGGCAGACCCACTGGGGGTACACTATGTATACAGATGTAAATGATTGGGGGTGTTTTGAGTAAACACCCTCTACAATATCACCCAAATGATTACACATACAAAATATAGAAGAATATCACCGAAAACAATTCAAGATATATGATGGTTAATTCCAATAGTGCATATATGTCACAATATCACATTGGTAGTGCTTTTAATATAGAAGGATTATTAATAATGACTGGCTTGCTTGTAACGCCCTCTAGTGTTAGAGGGGTTTCTAAATCATAAGGAGGGAGAGGTGAGTGTAATGAGCGACAGGTGAGTGTGAAATGCCAGCTATAGGTGAGTGAAGTGTCAGCTACACCTCGGGCCCAGGCAAAGCTTTATGTCGCCTATGGGCTGCAGCCTGGTGGGGCAACCTACTTTTATTCCTTATTTCGACCACTGATTTTAATGTGTTTGAGTGATTCAGTATTCAAGTACATATTGTAATTATTATAGTGTATGATTATTGTTCTTAAAATAGATGAAATATAGACAAAATAAAATAAATTTTCTGTACTGAATAATAGGAAATTGATTGCTAGACAATGGATGAAAGTTTTGCGTTTTTTTAAGTTTCTTTAAATGTTTGGCCTTTATCTCGTTCTATCCTATTGGAAGATATAGTTCTCTTTTTACAATAATTATGGTGTATAATCAATATTGTATTATCAGAAGTCATAATAATCAACGGTTAAATATTTAGTGAGATTGACAGATTTGTATTATTATACAACAAATATAGAGTTAATGATTTATGGGATAATGCTTGAAAATTCTTTTCCCAGAAACTTTATCCGTTGAGGATTTCATAGAGGAGGTAATTTGTGGGTGGATAATTATCTTCCTTATCTTTTCTCTCTTCCCCCCTCCTCTTGTTTTCTTCTTCACTTTCCCACAGAGGGGGAAGTGGGAGATAGAATGGCAGCAGATTCCTTCCTGTCCTATTTTTTTATATTTATGAAACTTAGAACAGAACCCAAACTAAGCTAACTCAATACGAAAAACGCAGCGCGAATACGGAGCGTATACAAATTTCGTCTTCGTGATTCAAATGACTGCTTTTCGTCTCAGATGTTCACGCAATTTCGTCTCCACAGTTCACCAGTAGCGTTCGCGGTGCTCTGAAGACAAACAACGTCTCCATGAAGACGAAAAAATTTGTCGCTCCGTATCGCACGGGTACGGCGGGCGGGAGAGTGTAGTAGTATAAACACTAGTCTTGCACTTTTTTTCATGTTATTAGTTTGCAAATTGATAGATTCTTGAATATCTGAAATATGTTTTGTCAGTAGTTATACAGAATACAAAACTCTGACCTGAGTCAATGACCAAGACAAGGATGTCGCCCCCGATGTCCCCCTAAATCAGAAGGTTTCAATAAAGAGATCTCGTAAAAAACACTCATTAACACTGTGACTCATTGGTGCTTTGTCTGTAAAACAACACATACGTGCATCACCCCAAGCATACTTACGAGTGGCATGTGTCAGACAAACACTTCTCCCCACGACGACAATCACCGTCAGTTTTGCAGTCACCCACTTTACTGAAACAAAGTTTTTGGAAAAATTGGAAAATGCTTGAAAAAAAAAAATAAAAAAAAATGTTTGGACTGATGGAAATAATCGTACTCGTTGTATGTCCCAGCCTTGGACTCCAAAGTTATATATGATATGGAGGATATGCTATCAATTGCTATCATCGGAATACTGTGATTGTGAAGCAATTATATTATATTATTAACATACGTTTGTGATTTTAGGGGTGTTATTCAGGAGTGCTATTTGAAAAGTCAAATGGCACCTATGTGCTATTTGAGCCGATTCTCGTAAAAAACTATATTTTCACTAGATTGATGAAAACCCAGGTAAAATAGCCTACTATTAAATAGAGGTCTCTTGTTGATTTAGTAGGCTATGTAATAAATACCTTGTATTAATAGCACTCTTTTCGGTTTGTAATCAATCTCAACATCGGGTCAAATCTCACTTTTGGGGTGTTGTGTCGAAATTTGAACAACTATACTGTTTTTTTGTTATCTAGATATATAACTTAGAAGCATATTTTCTAGTGAATGATATATTTTCTCATCTTGGTTCTATTATTTGGATATGCTGTATATCATTCGTTGCGTAATCTTTCATTTCAATTATCTTGTCTTATTTTCTATTCATGTTTTACAGGCCTGTCAAGACCTCTTTTTGGCAATACATCGTTTTATTGATTGATTGATATTGCTTCATTGGCAATATGAATTAGACATTCCGCAGGATATTCACAGATTGTTTTCAAGACCACATGTTTTTACAATTAGTTGCAGTCTATATTTCATATTAAGCATTTTATTATAAGCCAGCATATTTTAATATTTAAAATAATGAATATAATTACATCTTTAAGTTCTGGTGCATTCTTAAATGGTGCTGGTAACCCACAAGTGAGTGTTCATGTAACAAGATATATCTGTACCTGAATGAAATATTTTTCAAATCATAGTTAATGCTTAGATATTTATAATAGTCATTGGTACATGGAAAAGAAAATATGTAAAAGGAACTCACATGCGACATAAGCCAGATGAACAAATCTGTCCTAAGCGACAGTCACTGTCTGTTCCACAGGCCTGGCTACTCCTGAAAAGAAAGCAGAGCCTATGGGGCTATATAAATCACTGAATCTGTTGTTTCCTTCACTAGCCTAATATATCATATATGTCTCACTGCGCATGTCTACTGCAAAGCATGCTGGGATGGATTCTGTTGATATCTGACATACAGATATTGGCAACATGTGTATCGAAAATTGAAGGAATATTTTCACCAATATCATAGTATGTATAAATGATCCAAATGCATGATGGAAAAGATGGGAGCTTGTGTCATGGAAACATGGATATTGAATGTGAATACAGCCGCCTGTGAGTAGAAGCGATAAGTGAAGTCACCAGAAAGAAAGGATTCATGGGGTCCTCTAAATAAAAGTACGGACGTTTTAGAAGCCCTGTAGCTAAAACAACTGTCAAATTTCAGTCAAATAACTTTTAGATGTACAAGAATGGGAACAATTCTAGAAAAATTAAGTATTTTCACTGACTTTAATTGAGAGTGCATCTTTAGATAAAAAAAAACAAACTCACCCTTGGCTAGCTGTGTTAGATGATGGCAGCACACATCAAATGAAACAAAATGAAAAACGATTACATCTAAATAAATCACGAGTAATGTCTGATTAAAAGTTGAAAATCATTCATTGTCTGCAATTGGATTCTACTGAAGATAATCCAGGGAGTGAGACTTACTAATCATGTGTATTCTTATTTGCATTGGCCTTTAATTATTATTGAAACTTTATTTTTCCAAATTCTTTTTTTACATATGGACTACTTGGAAAAATGGGTCACATATCTCTGCCTTGACAGTTCTTCCGATAGAACCCTCTAATTCACTACAAGAACATAAGTGTTTCTATAATACATACAAGAGAAATACATATGAATAAAAAAAATAAAAAAAATGATGAATAATGAACTAATTATACATCAATTTACATCAATTTTGGAGAGCGATGGATGATATAAGTTGCAAATATAAGATGTGTTCTAGGAAAATGAGTACCACGTTGCCAAATTGACAACTTATAGTTATAGTCATCATGAATTTCGGGACATTGTATTAAATATATTCTTGTGTTTTGACGCCTTTTATATGGAGTGTAGTTAGTTACTTTCCTGGTAAATACCCACCCAGAAACATTGTAAACTCTTTTTTTTTTCAAAAATAAAAATATCAACTTCAAATTATAGAAATTTACTATCATTGGAATCACCCTGATAGCCTATTTTCAGATACGGTGATATCGCAAAATCAATATTTTGCGATTTATGACTCATTTTCCTAACACGGATCACATATGAAGGGTAAATACATGAGCTTGAACCGGTTCTGACAATATCCATGGAAACGTTTTTAAAACTAGATTATGAGAGTTGCTTGTTTACTTTGACATGGAAGATATGTCCAGGAGAGTATACATACCAATACTGCAGATAATCAGAACAACGAGTAACTTGTCCATTGTGATACCTTTAGGGAAAAAGGGGAAAACAATAAAGATCATATTTATATATTTGCAAACATATTAAAGGTTTACCTTACAATGTGTTGTCCTGGCATGTTAAACTTTGATCCGCTGGATCACTTGTATATGAATAAAGCAAATACGGATGCGCAGTATTCTTTTAAGAATTTTATTGGTGAAAGTTTCACATAATATGCTTTAATTCTCATTCGACAAGTACTAATGTTTGCTGCGTCCCCCCCCCCCCAAATGTATATGTGAATGCTTTTGTTTACTCCTTAAAGCTAAATACCAGCGTTTCAGCACTACAGCAGGCGGGAATTCAAGGAACTAACGCATGAAACAATAGAATTCAATATATTTTGTTCAAACTTTGAATTGAGAAAGAACATGGTTCGGGGAATACAAAATGCCAAAGAAACTGGATATTATCATATGTAGTGGGTCCGCCACCCGGAATACAGCGAGGCTGTCGACTATCGCCGAACACCAACGAGGCTACGACAGCGGGGGCACTTCTACCAGCGCCGGAGACGACTACCACCAGTTCCGGCCAGTTCCGTCAGGGGGCGACATTCACCACCGTGCAGATGACACTGCAGACACCCTCCGACGGACGGTAGGCAGAGGATACTACTACCTCCGCAAGGGGATCCAGGCTTCGCTTAACACTACGGACTCGAGCCGCGTCGCGGACCGAGATACTTCTGTTGTTCAATTTAAGCACCCTTGCTTCAGTGACAATACCTTTGTAACTGTATACCTTTGGGAAATAAACCAGGTTCAAACGAATCTCCTCGTATTCGTGATTCTTTCCGGAATTTCGTAAACTCGTGCCCACAAATCTGCGGTTCACTACACATATCATTTTGTGTTTTAGGGATGAGTGAAGTTTACCTCCCTTCAATATTTATCTGAATGGGGGAAGCTCATTGTGATGCAAGTTTAGCTGAATAACTATTTTTTTAGTTGAATGACCCCTTATTTTTTTTAATTGGGAGGGTATAATAACATGTCAGCAATGTATATGCAGATTTAAAAGAAAATCGTAAGATTCAATCATATGCTATTGGGGAAAACGCAGAAAATACCCGTTTTTCCATAGACTTCTATAGTGACTTCTACATTTCAGTGGTCCCTGAAATAAAAACTAATCCAATGACATATGGTTTTGCAGGGCTTTTCGGGTTCCCCCAACCGTGTTCTTTCTTGGAAATTACTTTTACTTTCATTGATATTGTAAAATTGACAGCATAAATTGTCTAATTTTTAAGTTAAAGTTGTCTCATTCAGCCACACATTTGTCACACCCCAACCAACCAGAAGGCTCACTACACTTTCTTACCGCCACAGCGCTTGCAGATTTCTTATCTCTCCAAAGTCCAAAGGTACAGGTGGGGTCCAGGTCTGACTGTTATCTCAAAGTTGATCACATGGGAAAGAAGGGGAGGGACTGACCCCAGGTCAGGGGAGGGGGTATTGATTAAGGGCGGGAGGGAGGGGGGAGGGGAGACAACCCTGTGACCTGGTCACCACCTAAAGTAATTGGTCAGAGTGGCAATGGTCACTCTGAGCCTCGCTTTGATATTTTTCCTGTCATTGTTATCCTGTGGCTGATTGGATCTCTAATCTAACCTGTTAATTAATTGGTCCAGAGAGACCTAAGCCAATCGGCGCAGGACCAGTGTATTTGTTCTAATCTGTCTAGTATAAAATAAAGAACCAGTGATTAGTTCGATCTCTTTCAAGCGATCCTACTGACTTGAAGCATACATCTCTGTGTGTTGCGTTGATTAATTTCTCGCTCAACAACTGACCCTGAAATACTACGAAGTATGTCTCGCACTTCTTCATTGTCAACCACGAAGGGACTCTCGCACTTCTTCAATATAATTACTGACTATTAGATCCCCTTGACACATATTGAAGTACATTGGTATAACGTTTTCTACTTGAATATAATAGTATAATAATATAACAGCACCATGTACTCTTTCTTGGTTTACTGGCAAAGTATAGCCTCTACTCTTACATAGTTTTCATCTTAGTACTTATTTTGCACTTTTGTTGTTTAGCATTAAATACAAAACTGCCTCTTTTCAGTTTACAAGACTTACATACCTGATTTAGTTGTTTACATCTGTGTTATATATAGTTATAGACATATAAATACACACATATTGTCAGATGAAAATGTGTACATTAGTGTCTCCATAGGACATGATATATGATTCGTTTGGTCTATTGGCTCCTATTTGTATACGACCCTTAGATACACATAAATAATGGTTTGAGTTGAATTGATAACAGTTATGAACCACAATTGAAACCACCCGCAGTCCAAACTGACAGCGTTGGTTGATGTATGCTGCACTATCATTGTGCATGGAACTGCGCAGTAACTCATGGAGCATTTTAAGATTGATTGACTTTTAGATGGTATCTAAACAGGTTGTACATACTCCCAGGTGTTGATGGCAGTTAGATCGATAGTTAATGTTTAGAATGATCAATAGATAGTGTTTAGAATTGTATTAACATGTGGGTCAGATTTCCAAAATGTACAAATGTTCTTCACCAATCCTCTCAAATAACCCAACTTTCGGTCGAAAATAAAGACAGATTACTAGAATCAATGCTATGGCAAATATGCTTGAATTTACCTAGTAATTACATCCAACTTTAGTACAATTTGCTAAATGTATACACCTGCCAATTGTACATTTTGTAAAAATCTGACCCTTGTACATAATTGTACTGACGACACACTGTGATGTGTTTTAGCAGAATGCTATACACGGGTCAGATTTGCAGAAAAAGTACAATTGAACTTCACCAATCGTCTCAAATAACTCAAAGTACAGACGAAAATAAAGTTAACATTACAGAATCAATGCACTGCCAACATTATTCTGGAATTTACCTAGACCAAAATATCGCCTTATTTTGCAGAATTTACTAAATGTGTAGAGCTGCCAAGTGTAGTTTTTCTGAAAATCTTACCCATACAAAATCTTTGTTTGTTGTGATGCTCTAATTGGTTAGCACCCTCTATATAGAGGCGTGAATACATTCCCAAGTTTCAAGACAGTGTATTAAAAATATAAGATAAGATAAGATAAGATAAGTGGTTTTTTATTTGTCTTAAAATGAGTACAAGTACAGTAGTAGTTGTGGGTTTTTTTATGAGAGAGACAAATTGGTCGACATACCATTTATGAACTGCAAGAGTTCATATTCTTCCGGCAGTTACCATGAATTTAGAATAAAGCTAGAGGAGGAGCTACGTGACATTGTCTAGATAAACTACATGAGGTTATAAGTGACTTAGTTAAATGAGTATTAATTCAATAGCACTGTCATACAATACAGCATGAAGTTCACATGGTATAAGTGACACTTGGCTTATGAGTAGTTATAAATCCATTCAGTACAGTATGGATTTTTACATTTGCTTCGTCCAATTACACCCTATTTCCAATGATAGTGGGTGGGACCGAGGGCTTTAACATATATCGAGTGGTACACAGAACAGTGTTAAATTAATGTGGAAATTACAGGTTTATGAAATAGTACATTATCGCCCAAACTAGAGCATGTAAGTCTATAAAATACAAAAAAACAGGAGGTTTTGAATTTATCAACAGATAAATTTCTTACAAGTAGAAGTATAGCAGTTGATGGGGATAGTGACGTCACCCACAGATAATAATTAATGCTTGACATTATTGCCCAAACCAGAGCATGTAAGTCAATAAAATACAAAATACAAAATACAAGAGGTTGGGAATTTATCGAGTGACATCACCCACGGTTAGTAATACTTAATGACATTATTATTCATCTTTTGAGATCCATGTTTTTAGTCAACCTGCACACGAGCTCTGATTGCTGATTGGAGTTCCTTTCTGAATTCCTTTCGAACATCCAGGTTCTGCATGTTTGTTTTTAGTTCATTCCATGCTTTTCTTGCTTTGTGAAGGAAGCTGTTTTGATAAAGGGCTGAATTCGGATGTTTTATTATTAAATTTTTCCGTTTTTCAGCATGGCTTCTGGTTTGAAGTTTTCTAAGATCTAGGTTTACTTCGTTTGAGGCGAGATGATGTGCACATTCTAAAACATGGATCTCCCTTCTCAGTATGTTTGGAAAAATACCCAATTTAAACAGTTCTGCTTCTACATTCTCCCTCTTTCTGAGGTTGAGGGCTGCACGTACAGCTGCATTTAATAAGGACTGCAGTCTATCTATCTGATATTTGTTCGAACTCGAATAGAATATGTCTCCCCTGTCTATGAGTGGGATTATAAGAGTTTTAATGATGTCAACTTTTACCTTTTTTGTCAACATCTGTCTGGCATTACCCAGGAGTTTTACCTTCCATTTGACATTGTTGACTGTTTTTATTATTTGACTTTTAAATGATAATTTCTGGTCGATTATTAGACCCAGATAGTTGTATTCATCGGTTTCTAGTATGGCTTCATTACCCAGGACAAGATTTTGATGGTCAGTTTTAATTACTGATTTTTTTCTTTTATTATTGAATTTAATATATTTAGTTTTCGAGATGTTCATAGAGATTTTGTTTGATCTGCACCAAGTGTCTATCAAGTTAAGATCTTCTTGTAAATGTTGAGAGATTTTTCTTTCATCTTTGTCACTAGCAAATATTACCGTGTCATCGGCATAATGCTGGATTGTAGAATTTCGGACAACTTGGTGCATATCATTTACTTGTGTTTATAATGATCGTTTTACCTTATACCCACAAAGGAAAGAAAAGTTTACGTGTATAATATTATGTGTCGCATCAGAATGATTGACCTATTTGACTATAATGTAATTACATAATTAATTCGACTAGTGATTGTATGATTTCATGTATAATTTGTATTATTTTTATGTAATTATGTTTATAGAGGCTGAAAATGGTGTACTTCATACATGAGCTTATGAATGAAAAACAAACAAACAAACAATACTCATTATAGGTGATCCGTTTCAGGAAAATGAGTCTTAAGTCGCAAAATATGGATTTTGAGATATCACCATATTTGAAAAGAGGAGATCAAGGTGATTCCAATGAATGTAAACATTAAGGACATCTAATAAGTACTTCTATCTATTTTGTTAGATACTTTTATTTTTGGAAAAAACGTTTGCAATATTTCTTGGTGGATAATTACCAGTAAAGTAGCTAAATATACTCAATGGGATGATCTAAGAAACGCACTGATATGATTAATAAACACTCTTGAAATTTGGTAGATGTATTCATACAGCCACAAGGACTATACACTCCAAAAATGAAAATATTCCAGCAAAGAAATCTTGTAAGTAAACGACTTTGAAAAACATCAATTTCGCGACTTATGACTCATTTTCCTGAAACCATTAGCTCCGGGGTTAACTTGTGTGGTGTTATAGGAAAATGAGTGACAAGTGGCAGAAAATGGTTATCATGATATTTGAATAGATGAGATCAAACTAATATTATAATGGTAAACACCATGACAGCCAATTATTGGCGAGGAATCTGAATTAAAGTATTTCTATATATTCAATTGGATATTTGTATTTTTAAAAACAAGTATTGCAATATTTCTAAATGAAAAATACTAGACCTATATTGATCTACTTCACAAGTAATTGTGCCCATCTAGTGATATCAGAAACATTTGTCTAAAATGTAGCACATTTTGGTGCAAGTATATTCATTTTACTTGTTAGGCTTAACATACCACTAATGACAACTAAGGGTTCTTGTGAATGAGGCATTTTGGATGAATTATGAATATAAAATTTTACAACATGTAACTTAGTCATCTGTAGCACATCAACACTCAGATATCAAAACTTAGAAATGATTACCCAGCCTAAATAAAATCTTTAAAAAAA
Organism: Sthenelais limicola; assembly: GCA_942159475.1. Classification (NCBI taxonomy): domain Eukaryota; kingdom Metazoa; phylum Annelida; class Polychaeta; order Phyllodocida; family Sigalionidae; genus Sthenelais; species Sthenelais limicola. The sequence continues at coordinate 108,875,316 of OW804099.1, forward strand.
AAATATGTAATTACCTTTTTGACCTTAGTGTAGTGAACCGCTTGCAGCACAGACCAGGATCTGCTACCCAATGCCTAGCACAGGTCTATTTATAGAAATCCTTCCACCCCTCCCTCCCTCCACACTCCCCCCTCCCCTCCCTCCCGTATACAGACAAGAGGGTCAAACAATATACAATAGGGAACTCTATGTGGGCCAGATTTTCAGAAAATGCACAATTCAACTTCACCAATTTTCTCAAATAACCCAAATTTCAGACAAAAATAAAGTTCAAAATGCAGTTCAACTTAGCCAAACTGATTGCTATAATCAATGCATTGCCGAATACACCCAAATTTACCTAGTGTTGCGCAGATTGCAGCCTAATTTAGCAGAATGTACTAAATATGTACAACTGCCATTTGTACACTTTCTGAAAATCTGACCTATGTAATGTGATACTGGAAAATGTGTCGCAATTCATAAAATTGCTAATTTGTCAAAGTTGTTATTCTTTTCAAAAATATCTTTGAAGGAATGTTCTCATTTTGGGTTTATTTAATGCTCCAAGTGTTCCAAATATATGCAACGAATTTCTGGACAGCATATAAAACATATGGTTACGTTTCTAAGCTGATCCTTTAGAGTATATTCAGTTACTTTCCTGGTAAGTGTCCACCCAGCGCGATTGCAAATTTTCTTTTTTTAAATGAAAATATGAAACTTATAATATAAAAATACTTTATTTATGATTTCATGTGTTTACTATGCTTAGAATCTCATCTTTTCAATTTGATGGAGTTAAAATGATAGGTGATTGGCAAAGCATGGCAGTTTTGATTCATTTCAATACTCAGACTTTATATGAACTGGAAATTGACCGCAAGATATACAAAAACATTTCACATCTATTCCATCTTCAAACTTTCATGGACTTGGGCTTAATGAGTCCTCCTCCCTTTGTTTCTCATTGATATATTTATTGAGATGTTTAATTGATCAATAAATGTTTTTATAAATATACCATACTGCTACCTGTGTGTGGTAGTTGCCTGGCGACAGGCTAACCGCTAGAAACAACATGGCCGTCGCACTATGTAGACGTTGGACACGATTTGTTTTGTTGTTTTTGTCTTAGTATCTCTCACTGCCTTTTGAGTATTATGTTTGGGCTTCATGACTTCACTGGTCAGGAGACAAATCCTAGTGCGAAGCCTTCCTGCCTTGGTGACTGATTACTTGATTTTCCTTAGTTCTGGTATAATTATGACTAATTATGAATTACTTGTGTCTGACGTCCTTTTATGTTGGAAAAAAGTGTGTTAGACACTACGGGAATGACCAGAGTACAGTTTACAATCTAAAACGTTCAAATTCTAGCATAGGAAGGTGGATATATGATTTGAATAACTTTAAATGATGAAGTGTAAAGTGGTTCATTGACATTAAGTAAAAAAAGCAATTTGGGAGGCACTTTAGATATATATATCAAGAAGGAGTGAAATACATGAATCAATAATGTTTGGAACAAATCCTACTTGTTGATATATCGGTTTTTATTAGAAATTCGAGTGAACACATCAATTTGGGTGATTTCCAAGGTAAATAGTATTTCAGAGTATACAAAAGACCATTAGGACTGCACAAGCGGGAGGAAAGGAATCAAATAACACTAAGATAGTCTTAAGTGATTAAAGAAGATAGGGGAGAGTGGGGCACCTTGAACCACTTTTTCATAATTCCTCCCTCCTGCTGTAATTAAATGGGGTCTGTTTTACGGAATTGTAGCCATTAGTGTATGAATGTTAGTACTTTTAGACTATGTGGTTATTTTTAAAAAATTCCCATAATTCTTTGGACTGGAAGGAAAAATAAAGTTGGGTCACAGGTGGTTCAAGGTGCCCCACAGTTGGGGCACCTTGAACCACCCCCCGGGGCACTTTGAACCAGGAACCCGGATTAATGCATGACCACCTCATAAAATTAGGCTTTCGACAAAAAATATACAGCAAAATGTGATTAAATGATATAGTTAAGGTCCATAGACATTTTGTTTTCATTTATTTTACATATTAGTCACCAGTCTTGAGGGAAATGGCCCTAGATTTAACAAATTAGCCCTATGACTTCTGCCTGCTGACCTCAAATAGAAAAAAAAATTGCGAGCAAATTAAAAAAAAATTTTAACATGAGGTTTGTGGCTTAAATGAACACAAGTTTGAAACCCCTTAAAGGAACCACTGTAATTCATAACTGCAGGTGATCTCTCATGATTGGTTGCCATGGTAACCTATAATTACCCGAGGTAGGAGGGTATAGGGCCTGCAAGTCCCGTGACCTCATTCTAACTAGGTTAGGAAACCCCCACTGACGGCACCCTACTTGGGGTCTACAGAGTCGGTGACCCTATATCGTAACATTATGTCGGAAATGACAGCTGTTTTTCTCCCATATATAAAGATCAGGTAATATAACTTAATGCCTAGAATTAATTAGAAATGGGTTAGTTATCAATAATAAAAAAAACGATTAAGAGTGGGACTACCCTGAATGATGAATTACACATATGTTCTTTATCTCTCATAGTGACTCTATGGTAGGGAAATTTTGACAGATCCCACCCCGCCCCTTTCTCGTGACACACTTGCAGGCCCTATTTATTGGGTGATGTTTATGGCGATAGGAAGTAAGCCCTGAAGCATAAAGGGCAAAAACATATGTTATCGTTGCATCCATGCACTACACACCATATTTGTATTCACCCAAATACATATTACTGGAAAAATGTGTTTGTTCCACTATTAAGGCCTTTAGTCAGTTAATACAGAGTTTTATTATACAAGCATTGCTCTGAAAACAACGTATCTAGAGTGATTTAGACATATTTCACTAGTGATTTACGTGGGGTTGTCATGGCAACCAATCTGTTTTTTTGCTAAGATTACAGTAAAATTCACATCTATGGGATTTCAACAAAATAGCACACCTGAAAAAAATGGCCTTCCACTTATCTTTGCTTAACATTGCTGATTTGTGCTGCCCTATGGACCAAGATCTTTCTGCTATTCAAATTAAGCTATATAGCATTATGCTGTGTTCATGGCACCACATTTTTATTTCACCAAGAGAGTGGAGAAACCAAGCGGTTGTGGAGCCGTTTATTAGTTTAAGTAAGAAACAATTTGGTAGGTCCAAGTGAGTTGTATTATTGAAAGCTTGAAGAGACAAGTCAGTATTGTTGTGTATTTGTATGATCCACATTAATGACTATGAATGAATGGGGTTATTGGCGGGCCGAGTATCCCCCCTCCCACCTGAGAGTGGTCAAGCAACTACCACCGGTCACTCTCTCACATTCACCTCAGCTCTCACCTGAGACACACATTTTTAGATTGATGTTATCATCAATCTAAATGGATTGGGGTGAGATCTGTCAATCATTGATAGCATTTTGGCTCCTCCCATCCTGGATATCAGTGTAAAGAATCTGTTGATTCTGATATCAGCAGACGGGATCAGAATCATGCTGGTAATGGGTGGGAGGGGGAGGGGATGGCTTTTAGGTGTTAATTAAAGGGTAGACCATGTGTGAATTAAAGTGGCAAGTTGCGAAATAAGATGCCTCATATGCAAAGGTGTTAAAGGGACAGAATCACATGGAATGCCCATTCATATATGGGATAGGGATTTCATGTTTTCTGTCTCCACTTCCTCTCCCTCCTACTATCCCTCCCTCTCGAACTTTACATTTAACTGAAATCAATCTCCGTTTCCCTTGGAAACGCAATCTTCTACATGAACCGGAAATAAATAAATAAATGTAAACTGATCACTGTTAACTATTTCTTGTTCTTTTTTCTTTTTGTTTTCAATTATGAATAAAGGGCGGTCAAAATGACGGCCAACGCACCACCACCCGTTGTTTGTGAGTTACTACCGAGAGACTGATCAATATTAACCCTATCAGGGCGAGTAGTGCATTTATGCACTATTATTTGGGTCATTTTCCCCATAATATTGCCTATAAGACATGCTATTCATTTAATAAAACCTGCTATTTTACCCTCTTCCTCCTATGTCAATGTGTTCCAAACGTTGTAAGGACCAATAATCAAAAAAATGTTCTTGTGCCTGGTAGATGCAGAAAATTTGGTGTCCATAATAGATTGTGGCTAAATTGGAAGAATTATAACTCTATTTATGCAATATTCATTCTTAAATTGGAAAAAAACTAAATCTAAATTTATTTTTTTGAAAAAATGCCATTCATTCAGTTTTTCATGCTGAATAAAATGAATGGTCGTAAAAGTTGATGGATTTTGAAAATGGTTCCTTTAGAATGGTTTCCATGGCAACCAAATAGCCCGTTTTTTTCAATTGAAAAGGTGTATACCTGGTAAATGGTTGCTATGGTGACATAAAACATGAAATTTCTAAATTACAACTCATAACAAGTAGAGCAGAAAATTTAGGTTCATGTGCAATTTATTCAGTACAAATCGCATTTCTTACAGCAAAATGGTGATAAAAAGACTATGTGGCATTGTCCTGATTAATTTTCACTGTCTGGACATCATTGCCTTTTACATCATCTATCTCCTTTTAAAAAGTCACTTAGGCTAAGTAGTTTAGCTCAAAATTTAACAGGCAGGCAACTTTGAAAGACTATAACTTCACTAATATTTGGCGTATTAAAAAGATTTTTTCGTTTTTATAATGCTTGGTACGGCCACAATAAGGGACAATTTAAAAGACAACCTCCCTTATCAGACCCTCTGCCCTTAAAGGGTTAAAGGACTTTTCTTCTTGCAAGATACTATTTACTTTGACGTTGGGGAGATCTTTTAGGAGTGTTGATGTAATGCTGATCTGCTTCCAGCTCATTCCAATAAAATGGGACTTAATAGTATAAAGAGCGATGGATTTATAGTATTCTATTTCCTTTTTTTAAATAACAAAACGTTATGCAATTATATTGCTCTGTTGGATGTCTAGATCGGATGGACGATTACTTCTTTTACAATGAGCACAATTTGGAAACTCATATAAAAAGTTTTTTTTATGAATTTTCTGTCTACTACTCCTGCTGCTTAACAATCATTTATCGCCTGAACATAACATTAATGATGCATCTTCCAATCCCTATTTTCTGTACCTGGCCTAATAGGCTCACATTCTTTTTTGGTTTACCATACACACCCAGTTGCAACTAGATGCATGGAATTAAGCATTATAACAAAGGGCTTCATACTTGACAAATACTTCATTAATAAACGCTTTGACACACATATTTATTTAGGCCTCTGCCTATATTATTTAATTTTTAAGCAGTAATAACAACCAGTTTTGAAAGGCCTTAACTATATCTATTGGCCTTAAATGAATGAAAAAAATAATAATTAGTGTTAATATGTTTATAACCAACATCCATATTGCACATCCCACTATGAATAATATTAGCCATAAGTCGGAAGACAACCTCCGCATGTGCACCTACCAACACCAACACATGAAATGATTAGTTAGCCAACTCACACCAGCTGGCGTGGCAGTTGTAGTAGCCAATTTGCATAGCTTTTACCATCACAGGCTTCCCGCTGTCATGCACGCCATGTACTGTATAATGAGTCGTTGTAAATGAGAGCTCTAGCAGGAAAGGATGTCTAAACATGCTAACTGTACAGAAAATTATAGAACCCATGATTTATGAAAATAAATACGTTTACAAAATAGTAGGCATTCTCTCCTCATCTGTAGTTGTTTGCGTTGCATTCGCGCACAAACACCTCCAAGTCTACAATGACGATTTTCTCTCCCCCAATTCAACTTCAAATTGTTGTTTAAACATATACGAATGGCAGAATATAAAAAAACCTCCCATTGTAATAATATGGAATCATATGTTACGCAAGACAAATTTAAATAAAGCTTGCTTTCCCTCATGACTCATGAAAACAAATTACAATACAAGTTGCGCAATTAAATCTTTAAAATATAGTAAATATGGACAATAACTTTGTGTATCAAATAAATAAGATATGAAACCAGAATATAAAATACATATCTTATTTAGTGCACATATTAAAGCAGAAAGTTTGTCATGATAAAATCTAAAGAATCCACAGATGTATTTTACGGCCACTCACTAGATGCAGACATTAATAATGGGAGTGGGTGCTTCCCAAAGGAAGTTTAAAAGATGACTTCTTCATCTAGCCTCTAGCCTCTTGCTCGCATATTCTAGCATATGTATGGGCAGGAATAGAGGGTTTGTACACCTGACAATATGAACAGACATAATGTCAAAACAGCCCTAGTAACTAAAATGGTAGAGCATCTGACATTTAATAGAAAGGTTGTATTTAAAATTTGATGCAGTTTTTAGACAAGGCAGTCCTTGTATGACATCATTGATCTAATTAAATGGTCTAAGGTATTGACGAGATTGGAAATATAGAAAAAAGCTTAATGAATAATAATATCTACTAGTAACATAGACAAGAAGCAGTTATATTTGATGCGTTGCCATGAGAATGTAAGCAGATTTCTACAGAAATGTATTAATATTGATTGTACTAGATTATCTAAATTACCATCCTTATGGTCTTACTAGTAAAGAAAATACAGACGATAAACAAGGAAGTAGCATAATATAAGGACATGGAAAAACCACCCTACTATCTGTGATTTATAGGCCACCAAGCGGATCAGTACCAGTCTTTATTGAGTCTTTACATAAAATAACCAACTGCTACAGGGAAAATAAATTGATAAACACCCGTAAGTTGATAGGAGGTGATATAAATATAGATATGAAGAAAACAAGTAATAACTCTAAAAGAATTTTATCAGTTCTAGAAAACTCTGGGTTGATACAATATATTAAGACCTGTACAAGATTAACAGAAAAATCGGAAACTCTGATTGATATTATTGCAACTGACTGTCCCTTTGTGAGTAAGAGTGGCACTATCCTTGATAATACAAGTGACCATCTGCCTGTTTATATAATTTTTAAAAAAGGTAAATTGAACAGATTGAATGATATGGAGAGAACATATCAAGCGCGTCCAACAAGGAATATGAAACAAGATGATATTAAGCCAGAGTTAGATCAAATAGACAAAGAGAGTTGGAAATCCAGTGATATTGACACTGCAAGTGAACATATGATAGCTGAATTTAGACATATTCTTGACACACTTTACCCTGTACAAACTTTCGAAATCAAAGACCAGAAATGTGTATATAACAAAGAGGTTATTAGGTTGATAAGGAAAAAGAATAAGTTATTTAAAAAGGCCATATCGACCAAAGACCCTAGGTACTGGGAGGAAGCCAGAGGTATTAGGGCACAAATTAAGAAGAAATTAGTTAAGATTAAATATGATGCTGTAAATGAAATTTGTAATAGGTTCCCACAAAATGATAAACGTTTTTGGGCACATATTAGTAACATGTTTGGTTTAAATATAGCTAAGAAAAAGGACGAATGTATAGTAACAGTTGAAGGAGAGAGGCTGACAGGGAAAGATGCTGCAGATTATGCTAATAAATATTTTTGTAATATTGATGCTAATTCACATCCAGATGAGGTAGTAGTCTCAGATGAGGTATACCCAGAATTAGAATGGGATAACGATGTAACATCTGCAGAAGTCTATGAGGTAATATGTGAGCTGGATGAAAATAAGTCAAGTGGTATAGTAGATATGAACACCAAATTTTTAAAATTATGCCTGACTTCATGTTTAGAAGATTTCACATGTTTTCTTAATAGGATAAAGAGAGAGGGGCACTTCCCACAGAACTGGAAACTAGCGATATGTACACTCATACCAAAGAAGGCAAATTCACAAAGGATAGATGATATCAGGGCCATCTCGATATCACCCATTCTTGGGAAATTTTTTGAAAAAATACTAGTAAAAAAATTAAATGAACACCTGGAGGAGATTAAATTTTTGAGTATATGCCAACACGGTTTCAGAGCAGGGAAGAGCATAGATACTGCTATCATAGATTTTATGAATATAATTTTAAAAAATAAGGATGATGGAACGGATACCTTAGCTGTATATTTTGATCTTTCTAAGGCATTTAATTCGATAAACATAGATATTTTAATAAAGAAATTAAGACATATAGGTCTAAGGGGTTCACTAATCGATTTAATAATAACATATTCAAAAAACAGAAATCAAAGGGTAAATTTTGGAGGTTCCTTATCAAGTATATTACCATTAAAAGCTGGTGTGGCGCAGGGAAGTATATTAGGTCCTTTACTTTTTATTATATATATAAATGATGTGAGTTATGTAGATTTTAAAAGCAAAATTATTATGTATGCAGATGACTGTGTGGTAGTACATAAAATACGCAGTAATAACGACTGGATGGAGGTGCAGCTTGATATCAACATGTTTAAAAGTTGGGTTGAAACTAATGGTTTAAAAATAAATAATAAGAAAACAAAGAGTCAGATATTTTATGGAAGTAAGAATAAGAAAAAGAAACAACATGACATCTCTGATTTGTATATTGAAGGGGAAAAAATTGAATATGTACTGACCTTTAGATACCTAGGTTTTATACTGGACTGTAACCTGAACATGTCGCAACATATTGCAGGAACTTGTATGAGAGCCACAGTTATGTATAACAGATTAAGAAGAATTAGAAACCAGATTACAAAGAAAATTGCATTGTTGATTTTTAAGACATATATATTACCTGTATTGGATTTTGGATGTATTTTGATCGACTTGTCAACCAAACAACAAGTAAGGAGGGTGCAAATACTGCAAAACAAATGTCTGAGCTTGGTACAAAATGTGAAAAGTAGAATACAGGTACAGGTTCAGGATAAGTGTGAAATGACAACATTCATGAGGTTGCAAGCGCATGTAATACTGTTTATTTATGGCGATTTTATGTTCAAGCTATAGTTCAAAGCTGGAAGGACGGTGCCATGTGCACATTTTGTTGACGTCACGTCACAGGCGAGATTTCAAAATTCCACCGGGATCTCAGCGATCCCCGCAGTAATCCCTGCAGCCATCTCAGCCATCTCAGCAATCTCAGCAATCTTCCGCTCCCACTCTAAATTTGTAAATGGGTCAGTTTTTTCAAGTGTGCTGTTTTGTCTAAATATCATATTTGCTGCCCTTTTATCGTTAATATGAGTTGGATCTTAAAGATATTAGTCTCATATTATTCCTATGAACAAGGGCTTTCATTCCATGTATACTTTTCCTAGGCTGTTCCAATATTTAGTGTCTTAAAATTCTGAAAACTGTTTTTTTGCATCATTTTTCAACAGAAAAAAACAATGAAGTAAAATAAAAAAGATCTGCACAATGCCTAGAACATTTTTCTGCATGTTTCTTTTCATTTCTTCAATACATCTAGGACTAAATTAGTTATAATTTACTTTTTGAGCATATGAACATGACAACAATTTCTACAGTGGCCTTCAATAATTTCCAACATCAAAATGACGCATGAAATCCCTTTTATTACATGATCTCAAGGACTACCAAACATTGTCACAAATTTTAAAGACAATTAATGACCTCTTGGCATCCCTTTCACCGTCCTAAGATGCTGTGTCCATAATTCTATTTTTATCATTTTTACAAATCTGTTCTAAACCTGTCCTCTTTACCAAATAGTTGAGCTGCAAATATTCTCACTGATATGTTTAGGAATAGGGGGATGTACGTTCATGATGGTACAACCTTTCAATGGCAAGAAAATGATAAATACCGGGTTAATCCCATTATATATGGTATTGCTTAAACTAACATTATTTGATTGTTTAGTTTAAACTGTATTTTTTAGCTCATTTATGTTTTGAATATGGACTATTTGTGAGCATTGGTGCAGTCTAATTGTATATTTTTGTTAAATTGGCCACATGAATAGGATTGTAAACTACTCAATAATTTGGATACTTGGCCATAATAGTCATATATACTTCAGACTTAATTTTGACGATATATTTATTATTTGAAACCGGGCAATATAGCAGCAGATCAAGAAGGAAAACCAAGTGTGAATTGGGTTTGCTTTAATGTATTTATTTACCATTGAACAAGGTTCTGGTCTGCATTACACATATTTCAGGGATAGTAAACTAGCATTATAATTAGATAGTAACAACAGAATAGTTTGCAACAGATTCCTGAACATATACTGGCTTTCAGTTTGTTAGATAATTTTCATAATAATTCACTCCAAACTCTCTGTGATAGATCTTCCAGGTGTACCATAACATATGGGTGTGATCAATAAAAGAAGAATTTGAACATCACACAACATCAGACAAGTAAGAAATTAAGGGTAAGTTACTTAACAGAGATCGCTGGCAAATATTACATTGTTATGATTCTTTAATAAACTTGGAGATGGTCAGAGCTTTAGTTCAGTTTTTGAACTAATCCCTTGCTAATCCCTGATAAGGGAACAATAGTGAGACACACATGCATTGGCTATGGGGGTGTTGTTTCCTATCCATTCTCATTACAAGCCTGTGTTAATAGTAATCTGATGAAAAAGGCTTTCCCATCAACATTTGAATGGTATAGATGGTTTACACAAGCTATGTCATTGATCAAAAGATCCTTGCATTTCTTTTATGAAAAGGCCACCGAAAATATTCATATTGGAATCTGAAGTGAACTCCAGCTTGGACCGTATCAAACATGTGATGTAAGAAGTACAAACCCAATATTGAGCACACAAGACAGTTTGTTGTATACTGTGACCATATCATCAATACTAATGAACTTACTAGATGTGTTCAAATATATGTATCACAATTAAAATATCATTCATCTTAACATTTGCGAGTTATTTTTTGTCTTGTAGGGAAAGGATGTGGACCAGCCTTATGGACAGGCGAAATATCGCCGAAATCCAGGAAACCTTCCATAACAATCTTCTGGCAAGGGATCTTCTGGTTCAGGAGTTGGAGGCTTAGGAGTTGGAGGCTTAGGAGTTGGAGGCTTAGGAGTTGGAGGTTCGGGATCGACAGGTTCAGGGTCAGGTTCAGGATAACAACACCACCCTGTCCAAGAAGTTTGGCAACAGTCTATATCTTCTCGTGGCTGAAAGGAAATGACCACCATTAGATATTGGCTGCATAGAACATATTCATTAGTAAGATTCAATTCAAATTATGCAGCTGGTCTTTTATTAAAAAATAGTAATTAGGAATTGCCAGTTTTTTCCATGGTACAGAAGCTCAGAATGTTCATTTAAATAAATAAAACACAACATATGATGAATAACATGGATACAAATGTTAAAAACACGATCAGAGCTCACAAGTTCTCACAAATTCTCACAAGTTGTCATAATATGTCTAAGGATCTCACAGTATATGATTAAAAAAGAAAATGGAACAGATCTCATGAGATCTCATGAGATCATTTAAAGACCAAAATTAGAAAATATGTGTACAATTTATATAACAAGTCTGTGTAATTTGATGTCTTGCCATGAATTGAATTCTTTTTCAAAAGGTCTGAAAAAAGGGAAATGTGTACTTCACAATGCACTAGACAGGTCAACCAAGTTCTAGATCAATTACTGTAGGATCATCTAATAACTCAAATCGAAAACTGCATCATGAATGATCTCAGAAAATGTGATAGCAATATATAGCATATTCTCAGGAGATGTCTTCCCACTTCATTTTCTGTATTAATCATATCTTGTCAGTTCCTGTGAAATCTTGTGAGATCTTACAAGATCTCGTGAAATCTCATCTCATTTTTAAACTTTTTTTCTTTATGACATTTGTTTTGTTTTTTTGTTGTTGTTTTTAGTTTTTACAAACACAAATTGAGTTATCTGGGCTTTCATAGCTTAGGATGGTACTAAGTACATGATCTTAGTACAACCGCTCTAGATTTGAATAAAGACTCAGTTATTTATTTTGATTCTGGTTATTCCCTCTCTGCAAACAAATGTTAAATCTTATATTTGTTGGTATCCAAACTGCTTTGTAAAAGCATTTGGCATGTTAATGAATATATTCTTAGTGCAACAAATGCCAACTTTATATACAGACTGGTTCTTTCATTTAGGAATGCTTAGTGAATCTCACCCGTCTTTTCTGTCTGGACAGAACACGTTCATCTCCTATCTGTTGAAGTTTCTTCGTGAGTAGTCTAAAATGGAAAGGAAAATTATCTGAGCGAGCTTTTACAGAGTCATCATCTGAAGCTGAATGTTAAGCTATTACAACACTAGTAATCTTACCAAATGCCCTCATATTATGACTTAGACACCATTTCGGATAGAGGCCCATTACCATTGGTAGAATTCTGAACAAACTTGATCCTATACTAACCAATACTTAGCTTATAAAACTTCAGTAAGGTCGTTTTTCCTTACAGAAATGAAACGGGATTTCAGTGATTTAATGGCCAAGTGTTCTTTTTCCATACACTAGCAAGTCACATCATATAAATCATACAAATATTTTATTACATTCTACGTAAGAAACAGTGGTTGAACCATGCTTGGGGATAGCCAGCGGATTGGGTTACACCACCAAGACACTGGGAGATATGCAGGGACAAGTCATTCTCACTAATCCAGGGGTATGCCGACCAAATATTCCAATAGATTTGCATATCTAAAACGGGTCATATAAGAGAAAACTACTATGAACACAGTAGATAAATCCAGGGTCCCCTCAATCTGTTACATGTTATGCAACAAATGCGAAACTATGGCTCTGCCTCTTTAGAAACATATCACTCACCCCTTGTTAAAGGGACTGGGCGATCCCCCTTAAACTACAGATGCCCGCTCGGTCCATACACAATTCAAAAGTATTCAACCATGTAATCATCTGTTAAATAAAAACCAACTTACCCGCTTTTGTCTTCTTCGATGGACATTTTGTCCCGCAGATTCTTGCCTTCTGCCAACCCATTGGAAAGTATCAACAGGACTAAAGTTGGAAAAGCAGCAATAATGAATTAGATGAAAATATAGAAGGATGCTTATAAAGAAAATAAGTCATTGTTCAAGATCAGCCCTGTAAATGAGCTCAAGTTAAAAAGAACTTAGGAAAATATCTGCCACATAAGTGTTCCAAATCTTGCCATTGAATTAACAAATCATTGATAGTCATTCTTCTATATTTATGAATTTGATAATGATGACCGTACGAAAATTTTTGTTTCAATGTTGTGAGGGCCTCTGTTAACACTACAACTATTTCATGTGGTCGCCGGGTTTTAGATAACTTACCAACAATCCAGAGCAGATACACAAATATGTTCTTCATCTCATTGACCACTGAGGATTCTGAAAACATAAGAAGTAATCCACCCATTTAGATGTGTTGTACTATGCTTTCTATTCCATCACCTACAATAGTTTACCATGGGGTTTGCGTATGATGAGAACTCTCCTATCGATTAACATTACAATAGCATAACACAATTACATTGGTTGTTTTTTTTGTTTTTTTTTTAAAAGGTTTTATTCAATTGTATCCTGCCGTCGTGGCTTTTACAATTCTAACAGTAAGATAAATCGCGTCCCTCTAATTTTATGATTTTTTTGGAGTTTTCATTTTTTCTTTCACTCTCACTCCAGCACAATAACATCGTTCATTATACTTTCTTGAGTTCACACATGTATTTTTTAACCTTTGTTACCCAGTTCTTATATTTTGTTACAAAGATGGCATTATACTGTATGGATTTGTATTTGACGAATAGTTCATTAATAAACGCTCTCACACCAAGCTCATTGTTATAAAAGAGTTTCTGCCTGTTGATGTAATTCTTGGCCATGAGGAGTAGCCAATTCAGGAAGTATTTAAATCTGCCTCTCCCCATATACCCTAACAGACCATTACTCTCATCTCTTAAAACACAATTACATTGATAAAACAATGGTCTCTTTGAAACCATCCACTAAATGGAGAAGCATTAAATGTGGGTCTATATCGTATTGTATTTGGTATTTATTTATTCAGTTGCATTTTATCCTATACAGACAATGTTTCCAGCTGACCTAGACGTGGAAAATCAATCAAAACAACAATGTTCTGTAATTAACATTAAGTAACGCAATATTATAATTAACTTGACAGAAGTAAAAGTGATCATTTATAAAATACTACAATATACCATTCAGATGTCCTTCAACATATCAGATCTAACATAAGCTAATAAGCCACGTGTCAATGATCAAAATGGGTATAGATATGTTGGAGAACCGTTCAGCTAAACATATATAGGCATATTAAAATACAGTGTGTTGGTATTTAATTATATAAATAAAATAGTGGCAGTTATCACCTTGGCCCACAGAATACACAAGTGTCCTAAACCTTCATAAGTTGTGATGTTGGAATCTTCTAAACAGTTCAAGTTTCAAATTTGAGCATGCAATATGATTTCACCTACCTTGTGTTATATTTGCTGCTGATCACCGGGAATGGAAACTACCGTAGACCTCACGTATATTTATAGTCAATTGCTGTTTTCTATGACTTAGAATAGTACTTATAAGAACTGGTAAGGGAAGAGCTTCGTTTTTTGTTTTTGCATATGATTACCAATACTCTCTTGGGGACTGTTCATTTTTAATCACTGGGAGGAGAGGACAATTTTCAGGAGGAGGGCCATCTTTTTTTGCACAGACTCGGAAGGGGGAGCCACCGGTTTTTGCACAGAATCTGAAGGGGGGTCTCCTTTTTTGGCACTGACTCTGACGGTGAGTGAGGTCCTTTTTTTACACAGACTCAATAGAGGGTGTCATGAAATCATAAAATGCTCTGCTTTCTTTTAATTCTATCCATCAAACCGATTGTTCTCCAAGGCAGTCAGCGAGCATCTGTCCTACGGTGATCTGGAAGCATGGGAGAGTTGTGGTCTGTAGTATAGCGTCATTTTATATTTGATATGCTTGTCTGTGATATCTTATCTTTTTTGTTGGGGCATACACCCATTCCCCACCATACATAAATCACCTGCTACCCTACAATCATCCAATACCATCTGTATTCTTGAGTCAATTATTGGTAAGGAGCCATTGAATTTGCCACTGTAATATATGCACCAAAGCATTTTACGTTTCAGGCCGGCCGTTAATCTGCACTTAAGATTAGCATGCTTGAAGATCCTAATATCGTTATATAAACTGTCCATGAAGTAATGTCCTGACTGGACCACACTGCAAGCCAAATGAGAATTGCCTGCCTATTGGAGCTGTCCCTTTGAAAAGTTTATCTTTGCCACATACTCCCTCAACATATCCACTGTGCTTATGACTTTATATAAGGGTAACACCAAGGTTCTGGTTCTGGTCTTAATTTCTACCCCCAGGAAGTTGTTGACCTGGGCAGTGCCAATGATGCCAATGAGTTTGTTATAATTACAAACTCTAAAGTGCTTTGGTTGTATCCATGCACTCCCTTTTTGGTGAATCAACTGCCATAAAGTTGTGCAAAATAGGCCATCAGCTGTTCCCCCAAAAGACTGATTTTCACTGCGGATCATGGGCACTACTTTTTGTCAACATATTTCAATTGCATAATAGGTCACATAAAACTATTTTAGGGCACACTATTTCCTATCAGTTGATATCAGGCACTTAGTTCTAGAGCCAGTAATATTTCTAAATTGATTAAAGTATTTTTCTTAGCTTTTAAAACAATTGAAAAACTCATCTAAAACAATCATTGGAACGAGTCATGTTGGCATTTTGCAGGTTTATTGGCGTTCCAATATCAATTCTCAAAGGTTATAGGGTGGTACTTGGCATATAATGGGGAGAATCTGAAGGTCTGTAATCCATAAAAAAAACCATTGGTATAACCTAAAATTCAATGTTAATCAAATAAAAGATATGATTAAATTTACACTTAAAAATGGATGCAGTAGGTTGGGAAGTATTGCTTTATATCAAGTGGGGCAGGAGAAACTTAGATGAGCTCATCGAAAGAACATAATGAACTTGTTGATTTTATTTGAAAACCCTAGCTTTCAGGCTTACTGGGCCTTCTTCAGGAGCACATTCTTAAAAATGAATCCAGGCTTTTGGCCCCATAGGCTTTGCACTGCCAGAATCAATGCTGCTTTTCTCAAAAACTGGGAGGAAGTACAGGGAGAACTTTTGGGACATCATGATATATAATATTGGCAATTAGAAACTGCTGTCAAAAGGTAGTGCCCAAGATCCAGAAAGAAAATCAATTTCTAGCCATATTTTGAGGCTGATAGCCTAATAGGAATATATTTGACTACAGCCCATAACTACTGCTTTAAATAGCTTATTGAAAATACCTGGGGCCTGCCGTGTCCCAAACATCAAATGACTATTGTATATAATATATATATAGGTAGGCTTAGAATAACTATTGAAAGTCCAAGACAGCCCTGTAATGTTTTAATTCTCTGGATGTATGGGAACTGCTCTATATGAGCTGGCTAAATCTAGTTTAGCTAGCCAGAAGTTTTGATGAACACCACTTATCCCCCCCCCCCAATCTTTGGTATGAGAATGGTTGTTTTTCAGTCTATTCATTGACCGCTAGTCCAAACCGCTTACCATAATCCTAATATTTTGTAGCTTGGCCAAATCCCCCTTGGGAGCTGTGACCAGAGCAGAGCTAAACACCACAATACCACATTACCTATTATTTCTAACCTGTTCGACTCTATCTGAGACCAGCAGGTCTGTGCATGAACTGTAATTTTCCGTGCTTGTTTGACCTTAACATCTTTGCTCAATATCTTATATCCATCTTGTTTGCTGTTAAGTAAGATATCTCTCCCACTATATCAGGGGGGGATCAGCAACTCCTTCCAAGCCTCAAAGCATAATGCTGCAATGATAACTAGTGGAGCTTGGATACACCAGTGGTGTTAGACTTCATCTTATCCTTTTGCACATGGGGATATTCATGCAATTCTACAGGTGCCAAACCTGCCATATCACTTTTTTTATACTTGCCCATGAATCTCCTGGGCTTTGTCTTTCTTTGTTCTCAAGATCAGCAAGGCAGATGCTAAAGACCCAGGGGCTGTCCCCCACCTGAAGACAACAGTGCCTGCAGTTCCCTAAGATGTTTGTCATATATGTGAGGATCAAGGGCTACTTGTGGTTCTCCACTACATCATGTATGCTAGGTAATACTCTTTGGTCTTTATGCAGGTCTTATTTCCTTGTTGTACTGGAGGTGCGACATGGTCCTCACGCTGGCCATAGCTCATTCATCCATCATCAATTATTCACCATAATTTTCTCCTCCCGTCCATTAATTGTATAGCATGTTCAACTCATAGATGATGTAACCTCCTCCCTGACTTTTTGAGACAGTAAGCATGCTAAACACTCTGGCACAAACTTGGACACTTTATCAGCCTTACTTGCTGAGGCCTTCACTACAAAGTTCTGGCTGCATCCTAGCCTCCCTGATGTGGCTTCGTTGTTGCCCTGATGTTCCTTTTATTTGGTGTCAGGCCTCAGTGGTGGTGAAGGTTTACCTAGTCTCTTGATCACATTGTAGCACCTCCACATCGTCAACCTCCTGCAAGCTGTTCTTTCCTGCTTTTGCACCTTCTGCAGGTTTGGTGTTGGCTGTGGTCTCCATGCAAGAGGAATAGGCATGGACCTACCAAGGTTGTGGAGGACCTTATTCCAGAGCTTCATTCCCTGACCTATGGTTAGATTAAACTGACTCACTGCCCCAATTAAATAACTGCCACTGTCCTCTTTAGACAATGCTGTTGTAGTCTGGTGACCTATGTTTTGTTCACCCAACAACATCTGGAAGTCTGTATCTCCAGTCTCTTCATCTTGCCAATCGATTAGCTCTCACCACCCAAGCAACTATTCTCTAAGACAATCAATTAGCAAAATAATAATCCCTGATTGTTGCTTTGTCATCTATCGTAAAGAAGCAAGGTGGACAAGTGTGATCAAAAGGGGGGTCATGAAATTTTTCACAAACATTGAAAGGGGTGGGGGGGGGGGGGGGATAAGAAATTTTGCACAATACTTTCAGAGGATCTTACAATTTTGCACAAGAACTTTTCACAAATTCTCTTTTCCCCGCCCCCAGTGGTTAATTATGAACAGCCCCTTACTAAAAACTATAAAACACAACAGACAAACAATGCATAAATGGCGCAGTAGGTAGCAAGCGTTTTTGTGTGCACAAGTAGACTCAGCCATACATATGAACGTATTTTCTCATGGCTGTCATTGTTAAAGTCCTGTGGGAAGAAGTATAGATACATCAATGGTATCTCCTTCTAAATATACCTTCCTGAATTATAATTTTACTTTTATTTCAAAAAAATATCTTTATTCAGGATATTTGGTGTACAAAACACGATTATTTGGTACATTGGTTTTCCTTGTGTCCTAATCTTGTTTTCTTACAATACAAAATGTTTGCGGATGCTTAAATCTAGAGTATATATGATTTGGAAAAAGATATTTGTTACATACATGACTACATTATAAGATTAAATCTTGAATCCTCATTGCAACATCACAATTTAATGTTTTAGTTTATTGTCTTAATTGAGTCATGGCATAGGATTAGGAAGACTGATATTTAATCACTACCTTTATCTTTTAATCAACATCTGAATAGGGATTTTGAAATATTTGTTGCATATGTGTGACAGCGGTGTATTGATGAAAAGAGACAGGAGTGCCGTTTTGGCGTGTATAGCAGTTTAATGAATACTCAATAACATATATACATACAACAATATGAAAAATGAGAATAATAAAAAGAAGATTTCTAAATGGGGGAGTACTTTTCACCACTTGAGTGATTGATATTAGCATGGCAACGGTGTCAAATAATTAATCTGAGGATACTGAAGATTAATCTCCTCGGTACGTAAGCCCGCAGTTTTTGCAGGAGAATCAAGAGCTTCATGCAGGGGTAACTCTGCTGCAAGCAAAGGCGTTGCAGCGTCAAGCAAAGTCCCTGTCTCCAGTCGCACAAACGATGGGGACTTCTCCCATGGCTGTTAACCCACTCTTGCGGTTACAGCAACGTAAAAGGTAGATTTGTGAGTTGGCAGAAAAGTTGCTGGACAGGGGAAACACCCCTCCAGGCTTCCTTCTGTCTGACCGGCAAGTCTGACCGGACACGGCTCTCCTCCTATGGATGTCGTCCCGTCAGTAGCTCACACAACTCCTGCGGCGACAAAGTCTTCCTCTGCTGGGCCTGCCGCCACAGGAGCATCTCCATCTGGTTCCTCGGAATCAAAGATGGAAGTAGACTTGCAATTATAGAATAGCGGTGGAGCACTGGAATTGGATAAAACTTTAGACCCCACATACTTTGTCAATCTTGGTTTCCTTTTACTTAAAGTACTACCTTTAAAAACTGGATTGTGAACCACATTCTTTTATTCTTCCTTGAGTTGATTGATAATAGCTCTTTTAAAAAAAAGTATATAACACCACGTGCAAGAATACAGAAATCACGCAGTTTGTAACAATTTTGTTCCCTGCCCCTTAAGAGATAAAGCACATACTGAGCTATACACTCCCAGCCAATCTAACGATCAATCTTATTTTTCTTGCGGTACTTGTTAAAGACCCCTGGGAGAAGGTATAAATAAATCTAAGATTGAATAGAGCAAATAGAACCACTAACTAAAAAGTAAAGTAGTGCGCTGGGAAGTAGTTTCGCTATATAGTGGGAATCCCAGTAGCTGCTAAATGTTTATAATGGTGAGGAAAAATCCCAAATATTCATTTTTTTTCATATCCACTAGGATTCAAGCGAAATTGCTCTTCATCGGGGAATAATCAGACAACAGTAATTTACAGAGACTACAGACTGCAATAAATCATGTTGTGTAAGTAGTACAGTATAAAACATATATGATGTCATGCCTCTTGGGAATAGGAATGAGTTGCAGCTACTTATAAATAAGAACATAAAGAGTAATGTCTATAGAGGAGCGTTGGGAGGATGACAGATCGGGGACAAACACAAGCAAGAAGACAATGTCAAAACAACAGTAGCAAAAAGTGAATGTTATTACTCTGAGGTACAATCAAACTTAAATTGTATGGCTTTAGAAAGAAGCTATCATAACTCACTAAGTTTTAAGTGTCACAGTTTTAAGTGTCAAAGAATTATAAAAAAATAAGACTGCTCTGACCCTACACCTTTTGAACTTCTCTCTCCTCGCTATTACAAATCACAGATCTCCCTCTTTTTCCAATTTGTTTCTCCCCTCACTCCCCTCTCTTCCTAATCCTCTTGGCCTCCTCTACCTCTCATCCCAACTCTCATCTATCTTGACTTGCTCACTACTTTTTCTTTCCTCTCTTTCCCCTCTTCTATCCACTCTCTTTCACTCTCTCCATGTCACTCTCAAATGTGCCTTTCCTTTCTCTCCCCCTCATTTCTGAATCCCATGTTCACCTGTCCCCTATCATTCCTCTCATTCCACTGTCCCTCCCTACTTGCCACCACCCCTCCACACATACACCAACCCACCCCAAACCCACACCTCCTCTACCCCATGACTCTCACCTACCCATGATTGGGATGAATTCAGCATAGAATACTAGAAAAAGGACACTGAGACTGGATAAATTACGTACTTGATGGAAGTAGGGAGGGAGGAGGTGGTGGAGAGAGAAGGACAACAAGCATACACCTGTAATTTTCTCCTTATGCTTTGTTTTTCTATAAATGCAACTACTCACCCCTACCCCACACTAACCAGCCCTCTACCCCCTATTAAGAAGAGAAAATGCGACATCCATATAATATACAGGAAGATGTGAAAGTATCTTAGGTGGAAATTTGATTTTGAACCCTTTTTTAAATTGGGATTGACACATTTTTGTTATAGTGCAGGAAGCCCCTTTGAGATACTACGTCATTTCCCATAGGTTACTACGTCCCTTCCAGGGGGGCCCGGCTACATGCAGTGGGGTGGGGGAGGGTGCGGGTATTGTAGTGGTGGAGGGGAGGGGGAAGGGAAAGAGGGGAGGGAAAAGGTGTAGGGGAAGGGAGAGAGGGCAGGGAGAGAGAGCAAGGAGTGGGAGCATGAGGAAGAGGGGAGGGAGAGGGGGAAATAAGAGATGGGGCTGGGAGAGAAAAACAGGTATGAGAGATGGAGAATAGGGGGACGGAAAAGAAACAGGGGGTAGTGTGGGGAGAGAGGGGGACCGTCCAGTGGAGGGTTACTTTGCTAGTAGAATATAAGAAGAAAGACAGTGGGGAGGGATAAAGATACAAGTGATACTGGAGGGAGGGAGGAAAGGGGGAGAGAGGAAGAAGTAGGTGGAGGAGAGACAAGGAAAGAAAGCATGCAAGAGAATTACAAGTGTACTCTTGTAAATTTATGGTAACACAGATATCCCCACCATAAATGAATGTAGAGCCCTGCCTGCCTCCCCCCTCCACCCCTCCCCCCCTCCCTCCAGTTTTCAGGCTAAGATGGTTGTATTCAATGCGCAGAGATATCTGAGGTTGCAGCAGACAGTATTGTGAATTTACCTGTGTACCATATTAAATTCATATATAATACAATGCTGATTGGGATAAAATTATCTATATAATTTATATGTACATATGAAACTTAAGATATCTGTCTACATATTTCTTCGCCCTCAATTACATTCCAGATTTCAAAAAGCCTTTTGATAACATCGGAGCAGTCATTTATATATATTAAGAAAAGGAACACATACAAATGCTTCTATTCCTATTTGTTACACACGTACACCACTATTTCAGTCTAGACTCAAAAATCCATCAAAATACTCATAAATAGTCTCAACAACAGAAGATTGGCTGGCTGGTAATCTTCTACCTTTTTATTGTTGAATATTTTTTGTCTAGCCCCTGCAAAGATGTAATTAGCCATGATTCACTGACATGAATAATTGGTGGGCAATTCCCAATGGAAGTTTAGAGATGCCATCTGCCCATCCTCATACTATCTATTCTACACACTTGTGCGTTGAACAATAAATTAGTGAATATGACATAATAGGGGAGAAGTCATAAGACATAAATCATACTATCATAGTCTGTTTATCCATACTAAATGTCCCACACAGGTGACCAACTTTGTACAAGTTGAATCAATGACACCTTTTTCAAATAAAGGCCTGATGAATACAACTAGCAAATACTACAGAAACGGCACAGTTTGTAAAAAATCTTTTTATAAGTAGTGAGCTCTCAGCTAATGTAGATAAATCAATGCTTTTTCTCATTGCTGCCCTGGTTAAAGGCACCTGTGAGGAAGATAAAATACATAAAGATAAAGATAAAATGTCTTTTTAAAATGAACCAACATCCACAACTATAAACAACAAGTACTAAGTTAAGAAATTATCAAGTTAAGTTTGGTTTATCTATTTAACATTACAATTAGTGTCAACTTAATTTATATACCTGGCGTTTCCAATGGAAACGATTTCTCAGCCTCAATTACTTATGTCCGATGTCAGGCAGAAGACCTACCTAGACACCTGTCTATTTAGAATGCTGGACCACCTCATTGTAAACATTCTATTCTATTGCAATAAAGAATTCTTGAATTGAATTGAATTGAATTTATGACCAGTCACTGAGGACCATTGAAATCATGAACTCTGAAACATGTAGAGAAAGGGAGAAAAATGATAAACTTAGGGAAATACCTATGTAGAAATAAGATCCAATAGTCCTCCTGAGTTTCCACTAGTCCTCACAGACCAGAAGGTAAAATCTAATATGGCACAAAAGACATACAAATGTCAACTAGACTAGGGTTTATATACACTTGACTTTTATTTCCACTTCAGTAACTGTAACCAATAATGAATAACTCTGCAATAGCCAGGGCTGTAAAAAAAAGTTGGTTGAAAAAAAATTATCGTTGAAAAATAGTTGGTCGGAAAAAAAGTTGGTCGTTAAAAAAAGTTGGTTGTAAAAAAAAAGTTGGTCGGAAAAAGTTGGTCGAAATACAATTGTTAAAAAATAGTTGGGTCGTTAAAAAAAGTTGGTCGGAGAAAAAAGTTGGTCGGAGAAAAAAGTTGTCAGTAAAAATTGTCAGTAAAAAATAGTTGGTCGTAAAATAATTCAGTAAAAAAAGTTTGTAAAAAAAAGTGTCGTAAAAGTTTGGTCTAAAAAAATTGTCGATAAAAAATAGTTGGTCGAAAAAAAATTGTTGTTAAAAAAAGTTGGTCATGAAGAAAAATGGTCGTAAAAAAGATGGTCGTAAAAAAAATTGGTCGAAAAAAAATTGCCGTTTAAAAATAGTTGGTCGTAAAAAAAGTTGGTTGTAAAAAGTTGGTCGAAAAAAATTTGTCGTTAAAAAATAGTTGGTCGTAAAAAAAGTTGGTCTTAAAAAAAATGGTCGTAAAAAAAGTTGGTCGTAAAAAAAAGAGTTGGTCGTATAAAAAGTAGTAAGCTAGGCTAGGCTAGGCTAAATAGTTGGTAACTTACTTTTAAAATTTAGAAAATGTGTTTGGCAGTGTCCATTTGAGCACCTGAGGCAGGTGAGGGGGGGGGGGGTGGGGGGGCAGAGGGATGGTGTGGGAGGTGGGAGGGCCTTCTGCAGACCTATCATGGTTGGAGAAGCATCTAACTAACAGCCAATCAACTCCCTTGGCTAAACCTAGAAAGGCTGTCAATCAGCCTTCAATAACATCTAGGTGTGAAATCTATGACTGATTGAAAGGATTAGATATGGCATCCTCGCCTGATGTCACATCTAAGCTTAAACACCTCACAGACAGTTAACCAAGTTATCAAGATGTAGATGCAGTATCAGTGATTGGCACATTTCATAGTGACCCATTTGTTTTTCCACCATATTAAATAAGTGGGACTTTCCCAAAGGAAGTTTAAAACGTGACATTTGCATGCCCTCCTATAGCTTTCATACTGTATGAATTAATAGTGGCAGAAGCAATATGGTATTGTGATATCATGGTGTGTATGATACACATAAATAAATGTACTATTCCCTAAAGAATAATATCTACTCTATATTAAATGAAAATCTTGGTAGCTGAGAATATAAGATGTGAACGGCAAGGCTGCTATTTGGCAAGTGTTTAAAAGAAAGCACCGCCTTCAGTATAATGATAGCCCTATCCCTACTTCTTGAGGTAAAATCAATGTCAGCTAGGTTCGAAAATAAATATGGTGAATAATAAGAGTCCTGGAGGGATTTCAATCTTGGATTATGATGTTTAATGTTGGCAGACATCTTCGGAGGACTCATGACGTCACTCATGATGGAATCCTGCCTCTATGCTAGCATAGTGAGTGCAACGTGGTCATGCTTTTCCTCCTACTGGCATTTTGGCAATGATATAAAGCAGAAGTAGGCATATTCTCATTAGATCTGAATCTTTACATGCTATTCCTGGCCAGATTTCACTTTTTGAAATGTGATTTTAAGAAAGAGAAGGTATTTTGTAAGGAGTAAACAAGTCTTACTAAAACCGGAACTGACAAACTTCTTGTCTTCCCCCCATTATCGCTCACAATAACAAAAACCTTTTCGGACTGTACAGGGTTCATTTCAAACCATCTAAGTTCAAACAAACCCATACTAGTCTAGTTATAGCCTCTCTCAATCACTAATAGCAAAGAAAATGGCTTAATAGGGATCTGAAGGGAGTAAAACTTCATTCAAACTTTAACCCAACCACGCCCTCAGCTCAATCGGCCGGTATGGAGCCAAGATTGGCTCAGCCTTGATGACGTCAAAATCAAGGAGGATTGTGGGTAATCTTCCCCAAAATGGCGGTAGTCATGAATCTTGAATCAAGTCTATTTCAGACGTTTCAAATGCTTCTATCAACATATTAAAAGATACTAGGGATATTTCTGAACTACAGGTATGTTTTTATTTAATAAAGGAACCTATTGCGGTACCATTGTACTGAAGGCGGTACTTTATTTTAATGTAACTGAATAGAAGGTGTACATTGCAAAGTGTGTGTCCAGCCTGTTACCAGCTGTCCATTCTATGTCCGGTATGTGGATATAACAGGTGTTGTAACATACCTTTCACAATGGTCTTGTTCATATAACGGTGTACATTGGGTCATAACAGTATACAAATATGGTATCCAAATATGGTATACAAATATGGTATACAAATATGGGCACTTCTTATGAAACGTCCACAAGGGCCCTAATTACATGTGGAAACCAAATATCAAAGTCTAAGCGTTGTCGGGATATTTATTTTTTTTAAAATTTCATAGAAATTTCAAATAGCCGCCAAGTTATAAGTACAGATATTCATTCCATTCAGGTACAATAATATTATTTGACCGAAAGGTGAGTTATTACAGCCTTATCAAGTATAATTTTAAAAAGTGTACTAGTAACGACTGAGAAAATAAATAGAAATAATAATCATATCATCTTAAAATGTTGTTAGAAACAGGGAGCGTGTTCCTAGGAATACATACCATTTGTAGGTTGATACGATCAGAATTCACAATGATATGACATAAACAAAAAGCGTGAAAAACTTAAAAATTGTAATTACATTTTCTGAAATCGTTCCCATACAATATGTATAGGTTGGATTTGTTTGGGATATGCAATTAACATATTAATATCCTTCATTTTAAATTTGTGTAACATCACAAAGATAACCAATTCTTTTTCAGAAAATATATATACTTTTCTATACCTATATCTATTTTTTCATGGCACCAGTGTGTGTAAGATTACGCACAAATGTACGCAGAGTGACGCGGAATGATGCGTGACATGGGATGATAGCCTCAGAGTAAATGAGGCTTGAATATATTTGTTTGCCAACAAAAAATAATTGCTAATAATTATCATATTCGAAACACATATGAATTGTTGAAATGCTCTCTTGCTCCTACTACACAAAATTCAGTAACCCATATCTATTCATCCATACAAAATAAATGAAAGAGTAATTTGTTTTTATTTCCTTATTTTTCCACACTAGAATACATATATACGGATTTATATAATTATTCATTTTTACCCATTCTATAGCTCACATTTCTCCGCTAGTACATAAGTACATAAGTACTAGAGTTCTCATTGCATTTTGACCATATTTGCTGAGGGTGACCACCATTGATCACTTATTACGTACCCACAAATACAAATTCCTTAAATAATGTATGTTGACAAATAAACAGTATCATTTGCTATTATCTATTGAAATTGAATCCAGCATGATCCTGTTTTAATAGGAATCAAGCTTAAAGATACAAGCAAAATAACTGCAAACTAAAAAATGAAAGGTATGAATGAGATATAGATAGAGCTAACCTCCCTCGTCAGGGCAGAAATGACTTGTCTATGGCATCTATGGTTTGTGTAATAATTTGATACACACTGTTTATCGGTCCATAAACACTGTTTATCAACCTAAAACAGTGTTTGTCATTTGAAAAAACAATGTTTTACCACAAAATGCTGTCTTTCGAGTGATATGGATATCATTGGGAGCATGTATTGTTCATGCATAAAGGTTTCAAAACACCAAACAGTGGCGCCGCCTGGTTTTGTCATATTTTTCGGTAAAGAGAAGCATGAATACTGGGCTGTGAGTGGCTAATTTACAAACTAATTTTAGAGGAGATTCCAGCGAAAAATCAGGAGGGTTGCTGGAGTGATTTGCAAATACATGATATACGTAAACACTGATCTTCATGAAGATTAGAACATGGTTTCGAATGTGAGGCTGTTTTTGTTGTGATTCAGTCAGTGCAGACCTGCAAGCATGGCAGTATGTCAACAAATACAAGGCTTTTGTCAGAACCTCATGATAACGCGCTGGCTGACAAATGAAGCCAGACTGAAGTGGGCGGGGCTTAGCGGATCGATTTTTGCTATTAATAGTCAAGTAAATACTTTTATTAGTTAGTTTTTGCAAGGGACAGTCCACTACTGCCTATACTGACTTAGGACAACTAATTTAGGGTCCGGTTACAGCTACAACAGCCAATCAGAGGTGCAAAGTCACTGAAGAAACTTTCAGCCAGCCGGTGCGTTACCTTAAGGTTTCGCTCCTAGCAAATACAAGTCTAGTTTGATTTCTTCAGGGTTAACCTTACCTAAACAATTATATATTACCCATATAAAATGGGGCTAGTGGAATTAGGACCTGAAAAAGTTGGGATTTTTGCTGTGATTACTTGATTCAAGTTGTCATGCTACATTAAACTATACAGGAAAACCTTTTGCGGTCTGAGACCAGTATTGGGGATGTTATTGTTATGTGGTACCACCTGCCGGCATCTGCATAGACTATATTTGTGTACTGGCATTTTATTTGCCAATAATATTCCTTACAGGAGGAAATATCCATTGACAGACGAACCCAGACGTAGACATATTTCACAACATTTTTGTTTTGATGTCTTGTGTCTCTATTATAGCTCTTGTTTAACCAATAGTAATCAACACCACAGGATAAATATTTAGTTTGATAAGTATGTGTTGTGTTCCAGGGAAATGAGTCACAAGTCGCAAACATTGGATCATATGTGGAAAGATGAGATAAGCATTTATAAGTATTTCTATATTTTAATTTTGATAATTTTATTTCTGAAAAAAATGTTTGCAATATCTCTGAGTGGACATTACTAGTGAACTACTAGTATACTAGTAAAATAGCTATGTATAATCTATATTATGACCTTAGAAATGCATGGATATATTTAGAATACAGTCTTGAACTTTGGTACAGGTATTCATGCTACGGATAGCGTTAATCATACCAAAGATGAAAACATTCCCACATAGAAATAATGTGAATAAAACACTTTGAAAAATACCAACTTTGGGACTTGTGACTTATTTTCTTGTAACATATCACATATCATGATTAGGATAATGTTCATTAACTCATCATTGGTATTTTATGAATGTGTTTTATCTATAATAGAATAGTTCTCAATTGTTCTCTTCATGCTCTTTTTTACAATTTTAATGTTCCCCTTAGTTAGACAACATAACATGTTGGATAACCTGGAGGAATACCTTTCCCGAGACTTGCAAACCATTTTGAGTCCAAGATCCCAGTCCAAAGTAAGAACAACTTTAAAAACAACAGAAAAAACAGTCAGAAAATAACAAAATATACTAGCAGGTAAATTTCTTCGCCAACATAAATTATTGCCTACTCTACTCCGAGAGCTAATGACTTATTGAACAGAAAGATGGGTTAGCTCCAGCAAATACACATCTTGCTGTTTGTTGCTGATCACTTGAACTAGCAAACGTATGGCCGTGCCTGCATTGATGCTGTCACTGTCACAAGTTGATTCAACTCCATGTGCAGCAGAAACAGATGGTAATCCCTTTCCCACTCAAAAATACGTTCAGATTTTCGAACAACTGCTTCATTTTGACGAATTGTATTCTTTGCAACTTTGGATAATACAAATTCTCGCATATCATAAATTTATCATATTTAAAGCAGATCGAAGCAAACAATTTGATTCTAGGCTCCTCATTGGTCAGATGAAGTCATGTGACCCGTGAAAGTTGTATGGTCCGAATCACATACGTATGTGATACAAGATTTCTAATGGCACAATCACACACGTATGTAATAATGCTTGGTATGGTCTTTTATTTTGCAGGTAGTTTAGGTTCATGTGTTTAGTTGTTTGAAGTAGAATTTAGTTCTGACGATTGGTGTCCAGTCAAAATTTAATGCTCAGAAAAGGAGTGCAGGGTGTTCTATTTGTAGAAGTGTTCTCATAGAATCCAAGCCTGCAGGTTTTTATTCAGACTGTCCATGAAATGAATTACATCTGACATGGCTTTCATAACATTGTAATAAAACTAGGTGATTAAGGACATGCACTGTTCTTTTTAGAAATGTATTTTTATTGAATTCAAGTGCAATCATTAAAAAAACGCGTGGGCTAATTTCTAAATTTGTTCAGGCATTGTTGTTGTTACTAGATAATGTTTCTCCATTTTTCGGTTGATTTTCTCCACATTGCCTTGTCCAGGGAAACTTAATTGTATTTTGCTCAATGTTTCTTATCTTGTCGTTATTGATATTTGGTGGAGAACTGGATACAGTCTAGCATGTGTAGTGATTTACTGGATATGAAGCAAAGCTTTATTTCATCTTGAATGAATCCATTTCTTTTGAGACAATTATGTTTCACAAGATAGTCTCCACAATGGATGTAAGAGTCCCCTTCAGACACCTGCAACAGATTTAAAGATTATAACCATGTGTCAGTGAAGATTAAGGCTTAATTTACCAGAGGAATACATTTTGTGACGCCATCATAGTTTGATAGGTTGCATCATGATATTTCCAATGATGTTACCCTTACAAGACACTAAAGAATGCTTCACAAATTCTGCGAAATGAATTCTGGTTGCAATTTCACGGAGCTGGGATTTCACATATCAGTTCTGGCATAGATCACAATTTTGTTTTCGTGCTAAACCCTTTTGAAATGCCCTACCACAAAAAATTAGGCCACAGAAGCGTTTAGCTGCACTGTACTATTAATAAAGGAGTTAGATATATAGATATATAAATGGGTTCAGCAAAACAAATTCTCATTATTATTACTATAGTACATGTCTATTTATTATTTCAGTGATAACCAGAAAACGGGGGTAAATTGATAATTTGTTCTGGTTTCCTACAAAACAAGAGTAGTTCTACTCATATACATACATATACATACATATTCGCCTAAACAACCTTTATATTAATTTTATATTAATTATAAGATAACATAACTTATCACCACATCCGCCAAATCTAGAACACTTTTTGAAATGACTCACCTTAACCTGTAGGTGGTCTCCGTCCATTACTGCCTGATGCCTAAAAATTGATTGAATAGAGAGATAAGGCCAAAAAATAAAATAGGTGTGTTTCGGATTTACCCCCCCCCCCCCCTACCTAGAAAAACCTTGCCCTACCTAACTTTTTTTTACCATACCTGATTTTTTTTAAAATCATATCTTACTTTTTTTGACAAAAAAACCTTATGAAAGCAGGAAAACGGGTTTTCCTAGCCCAGAACTGTCAAAAAGCATATTTCCCATGTTTAGAACAACTATTGTTATGAAATGGACATTTTTTTCAGTTCCTGGGAGGTGGTTTCTAAAAGAAAATTAAGAAAAAAAAAAAGTTACCACCACCCCTACCTAGTTTTCAGCCAAAAAAATTGGAAACACACACACCTATTTTTGTTTGCCTAACATAGCACATAATGGTAACGTGTTAACTCAGGAAAGTCTAACCTATACAAGGAACAATATACTGGCAAAATTTATAAAACAATAACAGATTGGGTGAAAACAAATTACTGAGAATGCAACTTCAAGATGATACACCTTTTTTTCTGAGGGAAACGCACTGTCCATTTCTCTATATATTCTTACCTTATGGTCATGCAGGCTCCTCTTTTTCCTCTTATCAATTATCTCCTGAAGATGTATCATGGCTTTGCTACAATAAGTACAGTATGAAGGTTAGTAAATCCATCAATGTACTAAATTCATTTCTAAAATTCTTTATTACGGATCATAATCACAATAGATCAGACATTTCTGCAATTAATGGGACAGGTCTTCCATTGATAGCCAACTGTTTTTTTATCTTTGAAATAAACATTGTACTTAACAAAAGTTGATTGTCATCATTGTTAATGTTGGTGTTGTCCAAATGACTACATTGCACTCCTGTACTCAAACTCAATTGAAAAAAAAAACAATATTCATTGGAGAATAGGTGCAATAGTTATTTCCGATATTTTCCGATTATTTTTGCCTATTAAGCGAATTAGATATTTTTCTATATTAGTCGCTCTCTGTAGAAAATCAGGGGAGCAGCAGGAAGATCTAGGAGTTTCCAAAATGGTTTCCCAGACGTCTGCCTACCTATCTATCACTGTAAACTCTGTTATGCTCTATTTAAGGTTACGCTTTGGAGTATATTTAGATTTTTTAGTAGTTATTGACCACCAAAAGGTATTGCAAATATTTTCTTGAGAAATGAAAATATCAAACTTGAAATATAGAAAAACACTTCTTAGATGTCCTATTGCTTACTATCATTGGAGTCTACTTGATCTCATCTTTTCAAATATGATTATATCTCAATATCCCTTTTTGATGGGCCCACAAACAAACTGGGAATGTGGTAGAGGAAAGTCAAAAAGAGCTAAAATGTTCCGTTCACTTATAACTTAGGATACTAATATATCAATTACACAAAAGAAATAGCGTAAAAATGATGTATAGTCTTTGTGAAACTTACCCATAGTCCTCTCCAAAAACCAACCTTTTGGGACGCAGTTCCTTGCCGTCTACCAAACCAGTTGACAGGGTGATGACAACTAGAGAACAAACAGTTTATACATTGATGAAGCATATCTTTACATTTATGTTCTTTACCCCAGGCACCTAAGCTCAAATGTGCTGTGTCAAATTAAAATGACTCTTAAAAAATGAATGAGTCACATTAAACAAATGCTGAGGTATGATGATATCTGAAAAGAAATTCCACTCATGTACTCCATTAGGAAAATTAAGCACACAAGTTCCTTTTCTTGTTTTAACATGAACTTATCTATATTTCGGGATTGACAGTCCCAAGTAAAATACAATAGGTAAATAATTATCCTGACATTTCTTTTCTTGGAAAATTGATTTTCTGGTCAATTTGTCTCGCTTGGTATTGACACAGTCATAAATGTATAAACGTACAGCAGTCTGGTTGAATGGCTCTCTGGTTAATTAATTTAATTCTTAAATTGAATATCTGACTATTTTTTCCTTATTTCTGTAATACCCTTTGGTATCAGCTGTGTTCCGAATACTGTATTCTGCATACTGCAACATGCTAAATAAGGAACTTAAAACAAACAGAAAATAGGATAACATTTGAAATGCAATATTAAGGGTGGTCTCCGATAGCTGCGGTTAGCTCTGCGGTAAGCCTTGCGATGGTTTGTGCTGGTTCTCTAGGTGGACAGGAATGATGAGGACCTGCCTACATGGTTCACTGGTAATTTAGGCAGGAACTCGCCACTTCTCACCATCACAGCGCCATTGCAAGGTTTACTGCAGAGCTCACCGCAGAGCTTACCACAGAGCTTACCACAAAGCTTACCGCAACCAGTGGACACCTCCCTTTTTAGAACAAGCTAAAAGCCAAACATTTAAAGAAACCAACAAAATTGCAAAACCTTTGATGATACTGAATCACCCAAAGACATGACATGGCAGAATGGGTCACATATTATTGTGACTCTACTTGTGATTCTGTCCCTTAGCCTTTGGCAATAAATCTGAGTTTACTCACCCGTCATCAACAGGAAATACATACATATATTCTTCATCTTGCCTTCAATTGGAAGATCTGGAAGTAATTGAATTATGTTCTAATGTATGTATGAAAGAAATCACATTCGGGGTTGGGGTATTTTGCGAAGAAAAAAGGATGAAAAACCAGAGTATACACTAGCTTGACGGTGATAACCCCATTAACATTGTGATAACACCATTAACAAGTGGTTACATTTGTACACATATAATGACTGATAGGGCTCAAAGTATCACTCCTCTGCTGTTGTTACATGTTCATAACAATGCTGTAGTTGAATCAGCCAAGAGAAACTGGCCGTTGGTGAGGGCCGATATGTGAAAATACCGCATAATTTGTATTCTTTGCAGCCATTCACAGGGGAAATATGGAGCATGTAAATGTGGAGCATAAATGTACATGATGAAACATGTGTTTGTGCAAATTGCAGGGTTAGGGGGAAGTGGAGAATGGGGGAAAATGTTAGTGAGTGGCTATGTTTGGGAGGAAAAAAGGGTTGCTGACCCCCTGACTATATCAACAATAGACAGGCAACTGGTAGACTTCATGCACATATACCTGTGTTAGTTTATACATTTGTTTGCATTATCTCTGTTATAGACTCATTGGTTGATAAATACCTCAGTTCCATAATGTTAATATAGAAATTAAACATAATCCAGTTATCAGGCTTGTTATAGAGAGGGACAAACACAAAATTGGTCCTTGATAAAATTGCTCCCTGCTTGAATATGATGGCTCTTCTTGTAACCATGGACTTAGTTAAAATGACGGAAACAAGTTTCAGGTCAGTTATTTGTGTTAGCCTGGTCCTTACCCTGATGCTTAAAGATGTAGTTGAAGGAGCGATGATTTCTTTTTTGAAGGCAGTCACTGCATACGTTAGGGGATGGAAGTGGAGTTGATTTCAACTGCGTAGTAATAGTTTAGCATTCAGAGTAGGTTGCCTCTAACGTCATGGTGGTGGATTGATTCAGAGATCTTACTTGGAAAACATGAAATCGTCCATGCCCCAAAAACTTCTGATTCACTCTTAAATCAACCAGTGTCAAGGTCGCATTGACCTTGATTGTAATTCACCCTAAATATTGTTCAATATGTGTAGCTTCTGAAGCTCAGTATGCTTTTGAGTGTGCAGTGGTAAAGACAATAATCTTGATAATTATGTAGGTCAGTGATATTCATCCAGCAAAACGTCACAAATACTGGTTGATTCTCAAGAACCTGTCCAGTTGGATCTCTATAGGCTTAAAAAATGGTAGAAAATAAAAACAAGTTCACACAAAATTATCTTTTGGGGGTTGACGACTGGTATATTAAGGCATGTACTTTCTCTATTTGGTAAGGTTAAATATTATATCTTGATATTATACAAGATGACAGGGAGTATATATATATATAAAGATTTTTATTCCGAATTATTTGATCATACATATAATACTTTACACATCATACATATTCAATACAATAAAACAGGAAATGGGCATTAATAGTCCTCTACCATGAGGTCTTCCAGACCGCCCAAAATAAAATAAATTAATTAAAGGTTGTAATGTATATATGGTATGTGCCATTTGATGTATGCTAAATACAAGAAAGAGCAAATGTGTATAGTATTCAACAACAACCTGTGAGGCTTGAGACTTCAATAAATCTATACTTTAGTTGGTAATGGAATATTACCACCCTTTGATATGTATCAGATAGATAATTATTAAACCATTGATATGAATTGTTGTCTATCCCATAATGTAATAGTCTTTGTAACAATAATTAATGATTAACCATATCAAACGCCTTTTTAAAATCAAGGAATATTAAATCGATTGCTCTTTTGTTGTTTAAGTTGTTATATAATTTATTTAGTAGGTTATCATGGGCTTTGACAATGGATTTTCCTCTCCTAAAGCTGTACAGATTTGACATACATACATACAGCTCTTTCAGGTCATTTCAAGAAGAAATGAGACCAAAAAAGTTGCATACTGTCTTCATTAGTAAGTTTATTTAATACACAATAATATCCCAGGTATGTATTTAGATTATTTGTAAATTGCATGTACTTCAATTGTTTGGTCAATCCAAATGTGTCAGAAGAACCAACCTTTACATTGGTGATACATTGGTTCACTTGGTTTTGGCACCAGAAAAGAAAACCTCAGCAAACGTTTCTAAATAGTCAGAGAAGTGATCTTAGCCACTAAAGATTTAAAGCAGACCTACTCCTTGCAAACCAACCTCGGAACATACTGGTTGTGTGTATACGGTGGTGTATATGGTGGTGTATGGGTTAGATTTTCAGAAAATGTAAAATGTGTCTTCACCAATCCTCTCAAACAACCCAAATTTCAGACGAAAATGAAGTTCGAAATACAGTTCAGCTTAATCTAGCAGAATTGACTAAATGTGTACAGCTGCCAAGTGTACATTTTCTGAAAATCTGACCCATATGATGGTGTCCATTCCCATTCCCATGACCAGTCGGCCAACACTTTAACCTTGTTTTTTTTGCTGTCCGGGGGCCATACACCAAGCC
Organism: Sthenelais limicola; assembly: GCA_942159475.1. Taxonomy (NCBI): domain Eukaryota; kingdom Metazoa; phylum Annelida; class Polychaeta; order Phyllodocida; family Sigalionidae; genus Sthenelais; species Sthenelais limicola. The sequence goes on from OW804099.1 coordinate 108,910,191, forward strand.
AGAGGTGGTATTGTGAAGAGAAAATAAAAATGAAAGTAAATAGAAAAAGGCTACTTTCATTTCTGGTATATGAAGGTTGTCATTGACAAAGTCAAGGATTTTGGATCTCATTTCCTGAGGTAGCATTCTGTCTGAGTCAACTGAAGATAAACATGAAATATTCAAATAGTATCATCCAAAAACTTATTTAGATTGGAACATATTTTTTTTTCGGAATTGTATCTTGAATATGTTGGTATGTTCTGTCCACTTCTGAGTAGCATTTGTATGTATATGTAGTATTAGTCTTGAATTGTTGGTATTTGCTTGTTGGTTGTGTAATGATCTAATAGAAGAAGACTAATGAACGTCTGATCTTCATGAGAAGAATGAAGCAACTGTTTAATGATCTAGAATAGTACAGGCTCCTCCAGGGTGTTACATGCATATGTAATGAGTGGGCGGAGCCCTTACGTAATATCCATGGCATAGCATGTATAAGTAGACTTGCACAGTCCTAGCTAGTTAAGTATAACTAGCGATTTTAAGTAATGAGATAATAGGTGATAATTAATAATTAATATAAATTTAATGAGGTTACACAATGTTAAGTAATGTTACATAACACTGCCCCCCCCCGCCCTCAATCAGATACAAAGTATCAAATGAGGGTGTACCCTAAAAGCTTTAAAAGAAAATTTGTTAGGAATTTTTGAAAAATCAAAATATTAAGAATTAATCATTTTAAATAGCTGTGCTGTTATCTAGTTATCCATACCAAGCCATATGCGCTATACCAAGCAAGATTTCAGTCAGGGCAGCTTGGGAGAGACTATGACTGGAATACTGCTGAAATGGGCACAGCAGAATGGTACATATTTCAACTTAAATGACTATTTGAATTAGAAATAAATAAACAATATATGCACATAATGTTTTGAATTAGTGTGTACCTCACAAGTATAGACATATGGGTGACAAATGGTCCTGGGTATGACCGTAAAGTGCCTTTCTGTCTCTTTTCTCTGTCTCTCTCTCCCTACTTATCTATGTCTATTTCCTGGGTATGATCATACACTGCCTCCCTCTCACCTCTCCCGCCCTTGATATAACCATCTTAAATGTGTTGATAAGGGCGTAAAGCAACCAATCCCACTCACTCACTCATATGGGTCATAACGCTTTTTAGTTTGTGAAAATATTTCAACTAAATATTCCAACTAAAAGAAAAGTTACAGCAAAAAAACGATTGAGTAATGGTAATGGTAATGGCGAGGGTTAGGGTCAGAGGGCATTAACGCTCTGTCCATATATAGACATATAATCTATTATATTTAGAATTTGTACACTTGTATTGGTTGTTTATGAAGGTAAATGTAAGTTCTCTTTAAGTATTTAGAGGCAAAACTATTATGAGGGAGGTGGGTGTGAAGGGAGGAGGGTATGAGGGAGGAGGGTGTGAGGGAGGAGGGTATGAGGGCGGAGGGTATGAGGGAGGCGAGTATAAGGGCGGAGGGTATGAGGGAGGAGGGTACATGTCATGTATAAGAGAGAAATGTTATTGATTAACCTAAATGATGCAGTTCTCACAAGTATCAGCTATCAATGTCAATATTATGCCAATATTAATTAATGTTCCTACTTGTGCAGCAGGCCTCCCTCCATAATCATTTTCATAATTACGGAACCTCGCAGGTGTCAACGGTGCATACTCAGTAGTAAAGTAAAGTAAAGGGATCCTAAATTTGAAAAAAATCAATTTGTAGTGAACCGCAGATTCGTGGGCGCGAGGTTACGAAATTCCGTAAAGAATCACGCATACGAGGAGATTCGTTTGAACCTGGTTTATTTCCCAAAGGTATACAGTTACAAAGGTATTGTCACTGAAGCAAGGGTGCTTAATTTGAACAACAGAAGTATCTCGGTCCGCGGCGCGGCTCGAGTCCGTAGTGTTAAGCGAAGCCTGGATCCCCTTGCGGAGGTAGTAGTATCCTCCGCCTACCGTCCGTCGGAGGGTGTCTGCAGTGTCGTCTGCACGGTGGTCGTATGTCGCCCCCTGACGGAACTGGCCGGAACTGGTGGTAGTCGTCTCCGGCGCTGGTAGAAGTGCCCCCGCTGTCGTAGCCTGGATGGTGATTGGCGATAGTCGACAGCCTCGCTGTATTCCGGGTGGCGGACCCACTACAAATTTGATTATGGGTTTGTAGAATGACGAATTTGTCACGGTCTGTTGAAGGGAGGCCGTCACAGGAGGCCTTTGCATAGGCGCGAATACATTGATGGGAGCGTGACGGCCGTCGGCCGGGAGGCAAAGCTTGAATGCAGTAGGCAGGTGTGCGGTATGTATGAGCGCGGCATGCAGGTGGGCGGTTATACATGAGCGCGAAATGCAGGTGAGCGGTAAACATGAGCGCGGTAAGGTATGGAACCTTTGAGCAAATAGATTCAAGAGTTGGAATATTAACATATGGGTCTAAGGGCCCGGAATATCATCACATGGCCTCGAATCCTGTTTGAATCTTATAAATGGCTATGAAATGTTCTGAGATTCACATTTTTGTACAGAGGGAGAAATAAGTGAGTGCATCTCTGAATTTTTATTTGCCCTCCCCTCCCTATACAGGATGGAAAGCGTGCGCTCCGCCACAACAGATGGGTAGGTTGCATCTAAAAGTGGAACGGTTGTCTCAAGAGGGAAAGGAGCCAGTAATCGTTGGGTATGCTATTTGAGGGACTTATATTAAAGTGTATTTATGTGTTGTGACAGTACTTTTGCTATGGACATTGTCAGTAGGATCCCAACAATTCGAGACTAAAACAATTAGAAGCTTTGGTTGTGTTGGCTCTCTCTCTTGAGCCAACACAACCAAAGCCTCTAATCATTCAACAGTTTATATACTTAGCGTTGAATAAGAATTTTTCTCTTTTTCTGATGAAATATGATTTAGATCACCTAGTATTGAGAAAAATGTACAATCTACTTAATGTCTTGCTGAATAAAATTATTTAAAAAAACAAACAGCAAATGGTCTGAATGGTCAGAAGGTATAGTTTCAAACTTTGAAATCAATAGATATATAACATAATTCTCTAAAAATAATTCATATATGGTTTTTCTACTGGCTGACATATGATGTTCAGAATGGTTAAAATGGCTAATTTCATTCGCAGTAACCTCTCCCAAGGATCAGCTTGAATGTTGTGTGTTGCAATACCTGGGTGCATTCAATACAATGCTCCTATTCTGGGTCATATGAAACTTATGAATGTAAATGGGATCCTTTTCAAGTGTATTGGGGCGTGAACATCTATATCAGGTCAAGGCCTTATGAAGACAGCCACCGCTGTATTCTAGCCTTGTGTTTCAAGTCATATATGTAATGAGGGGTGCGGAGAGATGACAAATTACGAGGGCCACTATAATGCCCCCCCAATTTAACATCTATTTCAGGTCAAGGCCTTATAATAATAATAATCAATTTTATTTCCATCACACAGTTATACATGAATTGAGTCGAATAATAATGGCATTGGAGTACTGTCTGTACTATTCACAGCTCTTCCGAGCTCCCCGTTGTTTGGAACATATAATATGATCTAACATATAAGTTATAACAGTTGACTAGTTGACTATGCGTAATATATATGAATAAGGCGTACAAAAGTGTACGTATATATACAAGGGCGGGTGTGCAAGCACCCTGTCCGACCTATGTCGGTTTTCTTCAGTTTATAAGTTTTCTTATATTGTTGTTATTGGTTGGAACTTTAGCATTACTGGCTAGTGGGATATATAGTGGAATTCCGTCCCCAGTCATGAGGGCATCAATTATTCAGTATCTTCAATATACATATATAATCCTTCCGGCTAATTGTCGGCGGTGTAACGGGTGCCTAGATAGCGTTGGAAGGCTTTATATTTGGGTATACATCTAACTTTGCCGTCGAGACTATTCCACAGGGTGGGTGCCTGGTACACAAATGACCTTTTTGGTTTCGGGACTATTAGTGTTGGTCCTTGTGATAATGATCTGAGGTTGATTTTTCTTCTGTCTAGTTTTTAATCTGTTTGTGTGTCTTTATATGCTTTTTGTAGTAAGTGTATTTGTCTTCTAGTGTGTGGTAGTTGCAAGCCCATTTCTTTGTGTAGGTGTTTGATGTTTGGTCTTTTGTGTAGTTTGAGTGCGAGTTTGATGATTCTGTTTTGTATTGTTGTTATTCTGTTGAGTGTCTGTTTTGGTGCGACGTTGTATAGTGTGTCTCCGTATTCTAATATTGGTCTGATTGTCATTTTGTATAGCATTATAATTGTGTCTTTTGTGAGTGCCCTTGATATTTTGGTGAGGGCTTTCACTGGTGACTGTGCTTGTGAGATTCGTCTTTCTACATATTTTTTGAATGAGAGCGTGTTGTCTATGTCTACACCGAGATATGTGTATGTTGTTGTGTTTTCTAATTTGTCTTTGTTTATGTGTATGTTTGGTGTGTTAGTTTCTGTAGTGTTTCTTTGTTTGTTATGTATTGTCATGACTTGGCTTTTTTTGATGTTCAGGGATATTTTGTTCACCTTGCACCAGACCCCCACCCTGTGGAGGTCGTCTTCCAACAACATGTTGTTGTCGGTGGCGTCGGTTCCCGACGCATACAGCACAGTGTCGTCTGCAAAATATTGGACTCCACTGTGTCTTATACATTTGTACAGATCGTCAATATATATCAGGAACATAAGAGGGCCTAAGGCCGTTCCCTGTGGGACCCCACACATAACGCCCCTTTCATCGGAAGTAAAACCATTTGCTGTTACCCTATGCTCTCTGTCTGTCAAATAATTCTTAAACCATTCAAGGGTGGAATTGTCCACGCCCACCCCTTTTAGCTTTGTAGCAGTATTTTGTGGTTGACTGTATCAAAGTTTTGTGGTTGACCGTATTTTATTGAATAAAAGAGTTAAAATAAATAAAAATATTATACAGTGGTAGGTGAGGGACAAGATGAGAGACTGGTGTGGTGAATGATGTGAAGAGTAGGATTGTTATGAATAATTGGTTGTATAATCCTGAGGCAAAGTCAACAGATTCTACACAAATAGAGATATGGATAAATATGGAAGTCTCAGAATTATTTAAGAAATATTTCCTGAGGTTTTGCTGCTCGCGTGTACTGTTGCCTGTGGGAAGTTTGAGGGCTTGCCCGAGAACTGCCCTCAGGCAACGGTACCCATGAGTAGACAAAACCGAGGGAAATATTGCTTTTAGAGGTGATTTCAGCCACAATTCCACTACCAATTCTCAGAGCGCAGGGGTTAGAGCACTGGACTTCTGGGGAGAACGTTGAGGGTTTAAACCTTGTCCAGGTCTGTCAGCTTTTTTTTACATTCTAGGCCTATACTTGTTGGGCCGTGTAGAGCTGTCACTCTACACGCATACTCTGCTAATAACGTAGTAATTTCTGAAACAATTGATGGTGACAACAAGATATATGTACAATATTCTAAGCGTTAGGGGACTGAAAATGGACTTTTAGGGCCTCTTTCCTGTTGAGAATCAGGTACTATACATATTCGAATGTGGCTTATGAAATGAATTAACTATATTGCTATTTTTATGATATCTGAAGTAATCTATATATAATTATGAGGAATTTTAATCTAAAAAAATAAATCCATTTTTTGACACCCCACCTCCGTAAGGCTTATTTTAGTGCTGTAGACACTGTTCTTGTAACCAACCCCTAACAGGAGATATTTTAGGGGGTAACTACCGAAAATATGTTCATTTCAAAATCCACATTTAGTAATAATGTAACGTTTTATATATTAATTTGTGAATTTAATACTTCCTTGGAAATTAGATTGCAACCATATTCCTCAGAGGTCATACAAACTTCAAATTTCAAGCCTAAACCTATTTTTTGTAACCAACCCCTAACGGGAAAAATCAAACAAATTCTGTGAAAAAATAAATGTTTAGTGAATAATTTTTGTATATGTTTTTCAGCTACCTATCAGCTTTTATATTAAATGGACATGAAATTTTACAATTTTAATGTTCCTCTTAGTTAGACAACATAACATGTTGGATAACCTGGAGGAATACCTTTCCCGAGACTTGCAAACCATTTTGAGTCCAAGATCCCAGTCCAAAGAAAGAACAACTTTAAAAACAACAGAAAAAACAGGCAGAAAATAACAAAAAATACTAGCAGGTAAATTTCTTCGCCAACATAAATTATTGCCTACTCTACTCTAATGACTTATTGAACAGAAAGATGGGTTAGCTCCAGCAAATACACATCTTGCTGTTTGTTGCTGATCACTTGAACTAGCAAACGTATTGCCGTGCCGGCATTGATGCTGTCACTGTCACAAGTTGATTCAACTCCATGTGCAGCAGAAACAGATGGTAATCCCTTTCCCACTCAAAAATACGTTCAGATTTTCGAACAACTGCTTCATTTTGACGAATTGTATTCTTTGCAACTTTGGATAATACAAATTCTCGCATATCATAAATTTATCATATTTAAAGCGGATCGAAGCAAACAATTTGATTCTAGGCTCCTCATTGGTCAGATGAAGTCATGTGACCCGTGAAAGTTGTATGGTCCAAATCACATACGTATGTGATACAAGATTTCTAATGACACAATCACACACATATGTAATAATGCTTGGTATGGTCTTTGATTTTGCAGGTAGTTTAGGTTCATGTGTTTAGTTGTTTGAAGTAGAATTTAGTTCTGACGATTGGTGTCCAGTCAAAATTTAATGCTCAGAAAAGGAGTGCAGGGTGTTCTATTTGTAGAAGTGTTCTCATAGAATCCAAGCCTGCAGGTTTTTATTCAGACTGTCCATGAAATGAATTATATCTGACATGGCTTTCATAACATTGTAATAAAACTAGGTGATTAAGGACATGCACTGTTCTTTTTTGAAATGTATTTTTATTAAATTCAAGTGCAATCATTAAAAAAACGCGTGGGCTAATTTCTAAATTTGTTCAGGCATTGTTGTTGTTACTAGATAATGTTTCTCCATTTTTCGGTTGATTTTCTCCACATTGCCTTGTCCAGGGAAACTTAATTGTATTTTGCTCAATGTTTCTTATCTTGTCGTTATTAATATTTGGTGGAGAACTGGATACAGTCTAGCATGTGTAGTGATTCACTGGATATGAAGCAAAGCTTTATTTCATCTTGAATGAATCCATTTCTATTGAGACAATTATGTTTCACAAGATAGTCTCCACAATGGATGTAAGAGTCCCCTTCAGACACCTGCAACAGATTTAAATATTATAACCATGTGTCAGTGAAGAGTAAGGCTTAATTTACCAGAGGAATAAATTTTGTGACGCCATCATAGTTTGATAGGTTGCATCATGATGTTTCCAATGATGTTACCCTTACAAGAAACTAAAGAATGCTTCACAAATTCTGCGAAATAAATTCTCATTGCAATTGTTTTTCTCCGCGGAGCTGGGATTTCACATATCAGTTCTGGCATAGGTCACAATTTTGTTTTCGTGCTAAACCCTTTTGAAATGCCCTGCCACAAAAAATTAGGCCACAGAAGTGTTTAGCTGCACTGTACTATTAATAAAGGAGTTAGATATATAGATATATAAATGGGTTCAGCAAAACAAATTCTCATTATTATTACTATAGTACATGTCTATTTATTATTTCAGTGATAAGCAGAAAACGGGGGTAAATTGATAATTTGTTCTGGTTTCCTACAAAACAAGAGTAGTTCTACTCATATATACATACATATACATACATATTCGCCTAAACAACCTTTATATTAATTTTATATTAATTATAAGATAACATAACTTATCACCACATCCGCCAAATCTAGAACACTTTTTGAAATGACTCACCTTAACCTGTAGGTGGTCTCCGTCCATTACCGCCTGATGCCTAATAATTGATTGAATAGAGAGATAAGGCCAAAAAATAAAATAGGTGTGTTTCGGATTTCCCCCCCCCCCCCTACCTAGAAAAACCTTGCCCTACCTAACTTTTTTTTTACCATACCTGATTTTTTTTAAAATCATATTTCACTTTTTTTGACAAAAAAACCTTATGAAAGCAGAAAAACAGGTTTTCCTAGCCCAGAACTGTCAAAAAGCATATTTCCCATGTTTAGAACTATTGTTATGAAATGGACATTTTTTTCATTTCCTGGGAGGTGGTTTCTAAAAGAAAATTAAGAAAAAAAAAAGTTACCACCCCCCCTACCTAGTTTTCAGCCAAATAGGTGTGGAAACACACCTATTTTTGTTTGCCTAACATAGCACATAATGATAACGTGTTAACTCAGGAAAGTCTAACGTATACAAGGAACAATATACTGGCAGAATTTATAAAACAATAACAGATTGGGTGAAAACAAATAACTGAGAAACTTCAAGATGATACACCTTTTTTTCTGAGGGAAACGCACTGTCCATTTCTCTGTATATTCCTACCTTATGGTCATGCAGGCTCCTCTTTTTCCTCTTATCAATTATCTCCTGAAGATGCATCATGGCTTTGCTACAATGAGTACAGTATGAAGGTTAGTAAATCCATCAATGTATTAAATTCATTTCTAAAATTCGTTATTACGGATCATAATCACAATAGATCAGACATTTCTGCAATTATTGGGACAGGTCTTCCATTGATAGCCAACTGTTTTTTTATCTTTGAAATGATTGTTAGAGAAATTAACATAACAGACATAGTAATAAATACTAATACATGCAGTGAAGTTGAATGACATGCTGGGTGTACTTCCTAAACAAGCAGAATCGATACCTTGGTGATTATATTTGGAATGAGGCATCACACACTATTGTTAGACTTTTATTCATCAGTGGATGTATCAGCCGGTCTACTCCTTACAATATTGGAGATTTACACGCCGTGCTGAATTTATGGTAATAAGTACAGGAAGAATAGAAGAGCAATCACCAATAAGTCAACGACTTAGAAGTGTCTCCTATTGATGTTGGGTTTTAAGATAGTTAATCGAAAGTTGTTTTTTCGCTAGATGGTGAATATATTTACATAAACAAAGTATGCTAAATGACACACTTGTACTTCAATGTACTGAATATACAAAAATTGGTATTTTATCCAATGGTAATGATCTTTGGTAAATTCAGTAAAATGTATTGGTTCATTTACATTGTTGTTGCTGTTGCTGCTGCTGCTGCTGCTGCTGCTGTTGGGGTGGAGGATTGCCATATAATATTAGTTATACAATATTTGTCACCAGTCAAATATTTAACGAACAGGCTTGAAGTGATTACTATAGTTGTAGTGTTGTATTCTTATCTAATAAAGAAAATTTTGATCATTCCAGATATGGTGGGTTTTTATTTGTTTTGCAAATCGTTTAGGGGTATCTATATTCTGGGGTCTGGCATCTAGTTTGTTCCAATATAGAGGAATTTCATAGTAAGTAAAACTCCGTATCAGTTCACTTCGAGGGAAGGGGCACCTGAAGGTTATTCTATTTGGCTGGTGTTGTCTAGTGGGCCGTGTTCTTCTATCAATAATATTTTCTAGATTTTTCATTCTATATCCTTGTTGGAGCAGATGTAACCTCCTCCTCTGCTTAAGAGGGAGCAGGCTGAAGGTTTGATGAAAGTGCCTCACACACTGGTATTCATTTGTTCTAGTAATAATTCTAAGGGCTTTATTTTGTAGTATTTGGAGGGCTGCTAATTTAGATTTGGTTGTCAAAAAAAGTCAAAAAAAGTCAAAAAAGATATCAGATTGGTCTAGTAAAGGTAATATTGAAGTTTTGTAGATTTGGGCACTTAGATTTTGGTTCAGCCTGCCCCTCAGATGTTTAAGTAACCAGAGTTTGTGGGAGACCTTTTTCTTAATTGAGGCAAGATGTTTACTATAATTTAGGGGACCGTCAACGATAGTCCCCAAATATTTATATTCATCTACCTCTTGCATCACAACGTCTCCAAGGCAAAGCTGGTAAGCAGTGGATTTGGTTTTCCACTTGGACCTCCGGGTGGGCCTGTCAAGGAAGGTGGTGACCTTTGACTTATCTTCGTTAAGAGAGATTTTGTTTTTTCTGCACCATAATATAACACTTTTGAGGTCGTTTTGTATATGGTCAGTTAGGTCTTTCATGTTTTTGTTTGACTGAGATATAATCGTATCATCCGCAAAAAGTTGGACTTTTGAATTTTTTATATGGTTGGGGAGATCATTGATGTACACTAAAAAGAGAATGGGTCCTAAAGTAGTTCCTTGGGTGACTCCACAAGTTACTGTGCTTGGGGATGATAATTTGTTATTAACAAATACGTTTTGGGTCCTATTTGAAAGGTAGTTTTTGAACCAGTCAAGTTCATTTTCTTTGAGACCTATACTCTGTAGTTTAGTAAGAAGAATTTGGTGGTCAATTGTGTCAAAGGCTTTCCGGAAGTCCAAGTAGACTGCTCGGCAACTAGATTTTTCATTAATTGCTTTATAAATGTCATTTAAGTATGAGACCATGGCATCATTTGTTGAGAGGCCAGCACGAAATCCATATTGGTGGGGAGAGAAAATGTTATTATTTTCTAAATGGGCCATTAATTGTCGTTGAACGACTTTTTCCAGAATCTTGGCTGGAAGTGAAATCGTGGTTATTGGCCTATAGTTACCTGGTGTTGTTCGGTCACCTGCTTTGAAAAGTGGCGTGATTCTGCCAGCTTTCCATTTGTTTGGGATGATACCAGTGGTTAAAGAGAGTTCAATGAGGTATTTGAATTGATGAACCAGAGAGAGGAGAACCCTTTTCAATAGACTGCTTTTGAAGTGTCTGAGACCAGAGGACTTGTATTGGGAGAGGTTTAGGATTATTTTACTAAGGTCGTTTGGGGCGATTTGGTTAAATGTGAATCTTGGTAAGGGAGGGAGGATTAGTGTCTTGATATTCCTGTATTTCCTCTCAGTGCTAATTTTAGGATCTGTGCCTACACTCTACTCTCGACTCATCTCCATCTACATCCAGCTGCCCCATTGTCTCCTCTCTTTATGTGTAGGACCTCACACTTGTGCTACCCGACAGTCCTTCAGTATCTAAAGACTTTGGCCTCGAAGATAGGCTGGAGTGATGATTTCATCGGCTTAAATTCTCTTCTTCGGGGTGGGGCTCAACATCTACATGCCATGGGCATCCCTTTGTCCGACCTACAATGTAGGGGAGACTGGTCGAGTCTAGCAGTACTGATGTACCTGGCCATTCCTCATGAGCAAAAACTTTCAATCTCCAAAGCTTCATCCAAGTCTTTGTCCTGCTTCAATGTTGTTTCGTTGCCCGTTGGCTTTAAAAAAAAAAAGTTATATTCTTCACTGAACTGAACTGAACTGAACTGAACTTGGGTGTTTGGTGGCCTGAGTCACCGTTGCATCTGCATCCCCGCTTTATTATTATTATTATTTGATGACGAGATAGGTTAACCTATATAATTTATTATATGGGAATATATCTGGACGACAACCGGAAGTGACCACTGTTCATCTGACCTTGGTTTCGCGCACCCAGCAGTACCAAGCCTGTCACCATGTTAGCAACACCACATTGAACATTTTTCTTTAATGCTTTTGCGTTTAATAAAAGGTGGCCTAAGTCACCGTTGCCTCTGCATCCCCGCTTCATTATTGTTATTATTGTTACTATGAATTTAGGCCTACAGTACAGATTAATCACACATCAAAATGCAGTAGAAATTAAAAAAGAACAGCTCTTCCATATGCATAAGGAAGATGGGATTTATTGGGGAATCCAGAAATCTATCCCGCTAAAGGTATTATTTTATTTTCTGTTTTGTTCTTATAGTTGTCCCACTTTTAATGACTGCCCACCACCCCACCCACCTTCCACCAATCTCACTTCCTTGTTAGTGCAGCACACATTAGGCCTACCGCCATCAGCCGGTACTGTGTGCAGGCAGAGAGACAAGCGTGTAATAGAGGGGAGGAGGTCCAAGAGGGGTGGGACTCAAAACAACTTGGGCGCCACTTTTTATATTTAAAATTGCTAGTTTCCTTCACCATATTATACATAAGTCGTCCCATCAAAAGGCATCAGGAGGAACACAACTTGCCTTTCAGATGATATAATGGTGCCCATTTACATGGGAATACACAAAAAACAGGGCCATACGTACAGGTCTTGTATAAGAGGGAAATGACACTGATTGTTTGGGCAATGTAGGGAGGTTTAGAAGTGGGCTAATTCCACCCTCTAGAGGAAGGGTTGGTTGCTCAAAGTCAAGGCCAGCAACTTCCCCGGTTCCCCGGCTGCTAGCCTAGGCCTACACAGATCTGTCATACTTTAGGCAAAGTAATAAAAACACCCCTAAAAATTTCCTAACAAAATATTTCTAAATAATGTAGAAATTCAGTCAGAGCTGCCAGTTATTTCGCTCAGTGATTTATTTTCATCATTAATCCTATTGGTGGGTAGGCTAGATGTGGATATCTTATTGTAAATACACTGATATGCCGTACAGGACACAATATTGTACAGGTTGTTGTGACATGTTCTAATTTACCGGTTAGCAACACACATTGTAGCGCTACTTGACAATGCTTTTTCCTGCATGTGACGGCTGTGGAATTAGTCGGGGCAAACCGTTTTCCTCTTGGTCACAGCCAAAACTTCTTGTTTAATTCAATGACCCCTTATTTCTTTGAATTGGGAGGATAGAATAACATGTGTGCAATGTATATGCAGATTGCATATGATTCAATCACATGTTATTGGGGAAAATGCAGAAAATACCTGTTTTTCCCAGAGGCTTCTATAGTAAACAGTAGTAAATTTCGGTGGTCCTTGAAATAAAAACTAATCCAATGAGATATGTTTTTGGGGGGCTTTTTGGGTTACCACAGCCATGTTGTTTCGAAATCTGTGGGCTTAAGAGACAGCCGGAAAGACAGGAATAAACGACGACCTCACCAAGGCTAGACTGGCAGCCAAGCATATATCTAAGTACATTAACTATTCCTTCCCACCCCTACCTAATACCATAAATTATGCTATACCATAAATTATGTGTAGGATAGAGGATGACACACTGAGAACAGAGTTGAGTCCTCTACGATGCTTCTCCTCAGACTTCAATTGATTGTTACTATTAAATCCACCCTCCCATCTAGTAATAACTGCCTGATCAGTGACCAGTGATCAGTGGCATTTCTTTGAGATATATTTTTACTCATCTAACTCAACACACATTTCATAGTATATTCTCAAATTCTTGGTATTTCCCAGCATTTAGGATTGCTACATCCATCTTGGACATATATCAAATTTTCTGTCTCATCAAAAAAATACAAAATAACTGTCATATTCCAAAATGAGTCAGAGCACATGTCATTATATTCTATTTGACTTAATCTCAGAGTGGCTCCCATAGGTTTAACATTGGGCGGCTTGGATGTTTAGTCTGAGTAGGTCTCAAACAGAGTGTACACAATTTCATGTTCATGAGTACAGCTAAACCCTGCGCTTCTAACCTTAGCTATAGCATCACGCCTCAATGGTGGAATCTAAATAATTCATTTTGGGGCTACTTGGTCTGCTAAACCTGGAAAACAGCTTAAATAAATCATAGCGCAATTGATCTGCAGTAGCTATTGATAGTTATTTGGCTAGTAGATATATCAATAAGAGCTTGGCAAGGTCAAATTGACCATAATGCGTTATGAATTACTCAATACTCATTGATTATTCAGCAACTCTCTCTCATAGCCGGTTCGCATAGGAAATAAATAGTTTACAATTCATATTGGTGATTACCAGTATGGCCGATAGGGGATTTGCATAACCACCGTCTAGAATATTGATTCCCATGGAATTATGGAAGTGATGTTATAGTATAAAATCTATATAAAACATGCTATATTGAGCAACATATGCATCAGTGCTCTAATGTCAATATCCATGTGTTAAACATGGTCCCATAACACAGACCTCCATCTTTCCCATCATCCATTTGGGGTTATGCATCATTAATACTTGTCATACTTCATACTTTCTCTGTAAAAAAATATTTAGAAGTTTTACATAATTATAGCAAGCTCATCCATAGATGAATTTTTGTTGTGCCCTGAGAATAAGGAATATTATATTTAAGCATACATAGAGAGAGGGCATGATCAATACTATAACCAGTCAAACTTGTTACAAAATCATATCATAGTACAAATCAAAATAATGAAATTGCTATGATATTGGTGAAAACATTCTTGAAACTTTCGAAAAAAATGTGGCAAAATATAACCGTTGTGTTGCCTGTCCCTGTCCCTATCCCTGTCAGGGTTGAATCAGTTCATAAAATATTGTTTGTGATGGTTTTTGAAGTTGAGCTGGGGGAACCTCTGTGTCTCTCTGTCTGTGTCTGTCTGTCTCTCTGTCCCTCTTTGTCTTTCTTTCACTCAGTCTTCTGCGCTCTGTGAACAGTGTGTGAAATTAAATTTTTTTCTTTGCCCGCTACATTGGCAGGTGAAATCAGAGATTTACTCGCCCACACAGAAATTTATCTGCCCACTAATTTAAATTACCTGAAAATGAAAGAGGAAGAGGAGAGGATATGGGAGAGGGAGAAGGAACGAGAGAGGAAGATTGAGTGGGAAAGGAAACAGGACAGAGACAAGGACAAGGCCCACCCACACAGAAATTTAGCTGCCCACTAATTACCTCACAATGAAAGATGGAACGGGAGAGGGAGTGGGAGAGGGATTGGGACAGGGATAGGGACAGGGACAGGCAACACAACAGCACAACACTGAACAGTGACAAAAAAAAGCATCTAAACATTGTTCCATTTGTGGTATGAAGATACGTTATAGAGACAACTTGAAAGAGAAAGATAGTGGGAGAGGGAACAAGGAGAGATGAGGATGTGGGCCCCACTGTCCCATGAGCAAATCCTGTGCATAGCACGGGTATTGGCTAGTACCATTGATTACAGCCAACCTCTTTTTTTACTGGTTCGGTTCTGGCTCGAGACATACATCTCTGCGTGTTGCGTTGATTCATTTCTTGCTCAACTACTGACCCCAAAATATTTTGGGGAATGACCCTGAATTCTTCAATATAATAGCAATACATCTTTTCTTAATCTAAATCTAAATGGAATGACAAGCCCTATGTAGCCCGAAAATAAAAATATTTCAATTATCAATTTGGGGACTTGACTCATGTTCCTGAAAGAAGTAACAAATAAGGAAAGACCAATGAACATGGAACTATTGTATTTCAGTGGTTCAAGTAACAACATCCTTTATTGGCCCTACCCCAGTACATGTTGATAAAGTGGATCTGACTGGTAAAGAAAGCATTGTATTCCAAGTGCAGACATCACATGCAGTAAAATTTTACCTTGGCACCAACATGGACATATCAAGCATGAGTTATGAATTGTATATTGGTGAGTAAACATTGTTATTAGGGACCCTTAGCGAACCAATCTATCCAATATGAGTTATACCAGGGAGGTATATACAAGGGAGTAGCAACAACTCATTGACTGCAGTAATTATAGCCTAGGTAGTTTGATTGCCCTTTACCAGGGAAGAGTATACTAGTGATTCACTTATAAATAGTTGGCGCTAGTAGTAGTAGTGGCATTACTTTCAACTATATGCCACCCACACTTATTATTCATTGCTACTCCCTTGTATATATACCTCCCTGCTTATACCTAATGCTATCGGTTAGGGGGGGTCAGTAGTGCCCCACCCATTACATTTAGAGGCTTAGCAGTAGTGCCCATCCACGCACAGCAGTGGCGGGTGAAAAAACTTGTTGACATTGGAAACTCACCCTGACAGGTCCTGTGTAGCTGATACATATCAGTCAGTTCCGACTTGAATTACACATGGAAAAACATGGTATGCTCAGAAATCTAGTGTTGACACCTTCACAGATAAATCACATGATTAACTCCTTTTTAATCATTAATAAGAGCTGGATTTGGCAACAGATTGATAGGTATGTCCTTTACCTATTGAAGGCCCTCGTTAGTTGAAAAACAGACGCTCCAAGGCCAGCACCTATCAAAGTGCACCGAAACTTATGACTCACAGGACAAAGTGACCGGGATAGGTATAGGTGAGGTTGGATAGGTTGACGTGCTAAGGGTTGCTAATGTCTGAGTAATGTTAATGTCTGAGGGTTTTTTCAAAGGATCACTTCAGTGAAATGTTCTTATTTTAAGAGGGTTAAACAGTTTTAGTCATGTGAATCTCATGTACCAAAATTCAGGACATTGTATTTCATAGATTCTTGTGTTCTGAAGGCCTTTGTATGAAGTATATTTAGTTACTTCACTAGTGAATGTCCACCTAGAAATATTGCAAAATGTCTTGTTTAAAAATAAATGAACCAACTTAAGGATAATTATAGAAATACTTATCAGTGTATATCATCATTACTATAGATCTGATCTGATCTGAGTCCTTTTTGTTGGGCTGTTACTATCATTAACAACAATTTAGTATAACTGTCCTGGCCAGCCAAACACTAGTACTACTGGTCTGTCATAGCAATAAACAGCAAGGATTTTAGCGTGAGAATGGTCTGTGGGCCCAGTGACGTCCCTCAGCCGTCCCGGCCAACCCAAAACTAAAACAACTGGTCTGTATGTGTATAACTGTCCCGGCCAGCCCAACACTAGTACAACTGGTCTTTATGTGTATAACTTCCCCGGCCAGCCCAACACTAGTACAACTGGTCTGTATGTGTATAACTGTCCAGGCCAGCTCAACAAACTGGACTAAATGTGTGCAACTGTCCCGGCCAGCCTGAAAAACAGCAACTAATGTTCCTTAAATGCCTGGGTATTTGCTGTATCACCAGGACATCCTGACCTTTCTTTCTTGCAGGTGCTTGGGCCAATACCAAATCATTAATCAGAAGATGTGCAGGATGCACAGAAGAGGTATTAGTGGAAAGTGGACCATACCTGAGTGAGACAGAGATGCGTTATTTCTGGATCAGCTGGACTGGTGGTAACATCAGAGTTGGTAGAGGAACTGTGGTGTCTGAGAACCTGATCATGGAATGGCTGGATAGTGATCCATTTGTAATAAAGCACTTAACATTGGCATCAAATGCTGGTATCTCAGCCTCATATATAATTGATACAGGTAGTAGATGATTTTTAAATACTTGATTAACATTCTGTCATTCTGTCAAAACTATAGGCATATATAATAATCAACTTATAGGACTTGTTGCCGCATGGCGCGTAAATAAAGGACTTGATCTCCGATCTTGTCCTTTATTTATGCGCCATGCTGCAACGACTCCTATAAGTGCTAATTGCAAATCTTCTTTGAAATAGAAATGTATCAAACTTAAAATATAGAAATATTGATGTTGACAACCATTGGAATTTGCTGGATTGTATCTTTTCAAATATAATTTCATCTCAAAATCCATTTTGCTACTTGTTGTATTTATTATTGAGTCTTATTATAAAAGTTCTAAAAGTTATGCAGGGGAAATTAGTTCTGCCTCATGTCATATAAAGAGCTCCCCAACTAAACATAATGTCTGAACAATGATATCTTTAGTGTTATAAAGATCATTTTTTATGAAATACATTTTGCATATATATATACACACAACTCAATCAGTTTATGTCAGACGTTCTTCTGAAATCCTTAGTTGTAAAATCTTTTTCATCTATATCATCCTTAGAGACAGTTCTATGGATGATGTTCCTTGGTATAACCAGAAAGTGCCTTTCTGTCTCATTTGCTCAGTCTCTGGCTCCCTTCTTCTCTATCTCTATTTCAAGGGTATGACCATGAAGTGCCTTTTTGTCTCTTGTTCTCTGTAGAGCTCTCCCACCCTTGATATAAAGTTCAATGTGTCCATGAGGGTGTAAAGCAACCAATCTCACTCACTTACTCATTGTGTTGTTTGTCAATGTAAAACTATATTCACCAGAACCGTCACTATGGGAAACATTGGAAGGCAAAAGAGACCTTGTGAGAGTAGATAGAGAAATGAGAGGATGGAAGAAATACCGAGTAGAATTTCTAGTGCCAACACTAAGAAGAAAGACAACAGTGCGGAACATGATTGAGTGTATGGCCCAGTGCCTCACTGATGACTGTGAGGTCTACAACTATAATCGTGTGACTAAAGTCTGCACCTGGGGTTCTGGTGGCTATGTTGTAGCTTTTGATGACATGCAGTCCAGTGTGTTCACAGCTGACAGCAGATTCATAGAGGTCAATGTAAGTATGAAGTCAGGTCACTGTTTACATTATTTCATTCAATTAGGGGTCAAGATTGTCAGAAATTGCAAAATAAGTCTTCAGAAACACACTCAAGTAACCTTAATTTTAGATGGAAAAGAGGTTCCAAATGCAGTTATACCCAACTTAATAGAATACAGGCAATACTAAATATAATCAGAAGGTATGACCAGTTGTCAACCTAATCTAGCAGAATTCATAAAATGTGTGCATAGACTATCAAACTACATGAGCTATAGTAGAAGTGCTTACTAGTGTCAACAACAACACTGTGGTGTCTCATGACCTGCAGCGGCTAAATCATGTTCCTGTTGTACATCTGCTGCTTGAGTCAGTGGGCCGTTCCAACTCCCTCTACATATACCGCCCTGATAATATGTACCACTAAAACCAAGTTGTTAATTCTTTGAGCTAAATTTTATTTGTAGCGTTGTTTTCCCCAACAGGCCACCATAGCTGTGCTATAGTCAACTATAAATACCAGATATGGATGAACAGAGGATGGAACAGCTCATGATCAAACTTGAGGGCTGAGATGGTTCAAAATTTGTTTTACTATTGTCAGGTGTATCAGAAAAATGAGTCACAAGTGTCAAATTTGATATTTTTTCAAAGTGATTTATTCACATGATCTTTTTTTGGAAGGTTCCTATTCATGGGGAGTTTAACATTTGAATTCATGTTTTCAAAGGAATGACTTCCCAAGTACACAATTTGAAGTCTGTGTATTCAATATATTTTTTAGGTTTCTAAAATCATCTTATGTAGTATATTTGGTTACTCAATGAACCAACCAGAAATAGCGCAAACTTTTGTTGTAACTTAGAGGTGTAACAATCGTATAAAGTATCTACAAAAGCCTCTAAGGATCTCTGGAATACCTCTGGGATACCTTGGGATTACCTCTGGAATGGAGTGTAGTTCCTCCGCCGATAATTTTTTTAAACTTAAATGAATGAAATGGGAACATAAGCACTCAAAACAATGAATTTGTGTAAAAACAGTTTAAATAGTTTTCAGTTTAAACATAACATTGAGGGAAATAATTCTGAACTGTAAATAAGATATGGAACTACCTGCCTCTATACTAACTTAACCAATGTAGTAATAAGAGTTCTATAGAGTAAAGTGCACAAGTGATAAGAGCTGAAATGTTCCCCTGGAGGTCATTAGTGTGGGTGGTGTGTAATGTTATTTTGACACCTCTAGGTGTCACCACTGTTTAAAAACCTTATTAGCCATTGTCAACCAACTCCGTGTCAATGGATATGAGCCCAATCAGTACTCATATCTTCCACTAGGTGGCAGTAGTCCTTCACTCTTATGTACTCAATTTCAGATGTCCTTTCCATTACATAGTGTCTTTATGTATTGTACAAACATGTTGGTTTTCAGAAAATGTACTATTCACAGCTTTGGGAAATTCTGCTAAATTAGGCTGAAATATGATGAATACCAGGTATATATCTGAGTTTTAGGATCTCATTGATTTAAAGTATTCAGTTCTGTTATATCAAACTGCAATTTGAAGCTCATTCTTTCTTTAATGTGGGTTATTTGAGACAAATGTTGAAGGCCAAATGTGCATTTTCTGACAATCTGCCCCACTAACCTACCCTTGCCCTGTCTTCCTAATGTATACCTTCTCTCCGCTAGGGGGAAGAGATATAAGATGTAGTCACAAAAGGGTATGGACACATAAGTCTGTCATTCCTCTTTGTCTACATACCCTTTATACTGTTGAGATAACACATGAAAACCATCATTCCATTATTCATATTTCCAAATAATGTTACACACATCTGTCTCACTAACAACACATAAACCATTCACCAAACCACTCTCTCTCCTGTGTTTATACCATCACCCCCTCCCTCTCCCACTTTGTTGTTGTTATAGGACAAATTATTAGTTCATTAGTTGAGTGCTAACAGAAATATTAGACAAGAACTAGTGGTGTTCAATGATAAATAATATAACAGAACCATGACCTAGATAATATAGTACACATTGTTTTGATGAAAAGTTAGAGGCATGTATATGAGCTAGATCATCCTAACATGTCCTAATGAGATACGTATATTTACTCAGCCCACAAAGACAATACTCTATCAGTACTTGAAACTTTCAAGTGGGAGACCTTCATGTAGGAAAGAGATAAAGTAGCGTAGAAAGTTAATCACCACCTGTCACAGAGTGCCAGTTAGGCCCTGCTATGACGGTAGGTTACCTTGTCATGGAGAAACTCCAAAATTGGATATTTTACTTCTGAAATACAACTTATTTCTGACACTTCAGGAAAGTAAAGTTGATTAGCAGCGTGAGTGGTACATTTTAAACTGTTTACCCCAAGGATGGAGATTGAAATGTGACCAATACTTCCACCAACTACCCATTATCGGTAAGATTATACTCATACAGAACCATTGATAACATTAACAAGTGAGTACACTATAGTGTACATGTTTAGTCAAAGCCTCAAACTGTCCAGGAGGAGCTATACCCAGACAGAGACTAAAAAGATTTGTAATCTCCATTTCAGCCTGCGGTGCATAAGTTGTGTATACTTCAATGTTGGTCATTACTTCTTTTAAAGCACCAGCTGTGTGCCTTGTGACGTGTGTGTAAATGGATACACACATATATAAAGGTATAAGTGCTTTACCAGGGGAACAGGGAGGACATCCCCCAACGCACACAATTATCCCCCCCCCCCCCCCCAACAAAAAATTGACTGTCTCAAATAAACTGTAATCTCCAATTCATGAGCTATACGTATATAGCATATGTCAACATTTAAAAAAAGGACATGGTCAGTGTAAAAATTAATCATTCAGTTGCCCTCATTCTCCTTCCCCTTCTCTCTCTTCTTCCCCCCCCCCCTCCTCTCTTATCTCACCCTCTGAACTCACCACTAATTTTTCCTCCCATTATGACATGTGCATGTGGCTCTGAACTGTCTTGATATTTTGAGAATAGAATAGTAGTCACAGAAGCATTGATTTGGAAGAAACATATTCTACCATTTAGTAGGATATAAATCCTTTCGATTCATATTCTTACCATATACAGATCCAAAATTAGAAGATAAGCCCCTACTTTTATTATCTATATAGTTTGACTTGAGTTATGTGTGGAAATACTCTTGGAAGATCCTCCAGAATATACAAGTTTATGTTTGTCGAGATTTGTTCTTTGACCCATGTTAGTTTAACACAATTTCATATTGTCATTGCTTCATCTATGTGCATAGTTTTCTTGAATTATTTTAATTGGCGAACATTAATAAGACATGAGTAGTAATTCCACCAATTTGACAACATTTGGCCCCCAAACATGCTGCCATTATGATTACCATTGCTGAATTTTTTTGTTGCTGTAACTTTTATTTTAGTTAGAACATTTTCACAAACTAAACCGTTATTACCCTTATGTCGAGACATATCAAGCACAAAATAGTTCAATACATTATGTGCATATTTGTTTAATTTATTTCTAATTTAAATCCTCATTCATGTAGAGATATGTACCATTATTACGTGTCCTTATTATCAGAGTTATATATAGTCACTGGATGTTTGATGTAGATTCTCAGATCTGTGATATTGTTAAAACAGAATTGATATCTAATCTGCATCGCTTCATGAATACGATTAGTTCTAGGTAGATGTGATATTCCATGTTCTGTGTGACAAGATTCCAAAACTAATGGTATACAGAAGGAATCCACTAATGTCCATGACAACATTAGTAGCTGAATGACAAACCATACGACATGCAATACAGGAGTTTACTTTAACTTGTTGCGATAGATTCATTTTTTTTAGTAATGTCTGATAACTTGTGACATTTTATACACAATATTTGAAATAACATACACTTTTTGCATTAAGCATATTTGTGATGTGTTCCAGGAAAATGAGTCATAAGTCGCAAAACAATCCTCTTCAAAGTGTTAATTTTACTGACTTCATTGCATTGTTCTGATCTTTAGAGAGCTTATCACTTATATGTACATCAATTGATGCATCAAAATACAGGACGATGTAGGTAATAATTATATCCTTCCGTTTTAAATGTCCTTATATGGACTAAATTTAGTAACTTAACTGTTTAGTACCCCCCAGAAATATTGCAAATTTGTGTTTCCAAAGTAAAAATATCAAACTTAAAATCTAAAAATACTTATTGCATTGTTAGACTGTTTACTATCAATGGAATCGGCTTGATCTCATTTTTTTCAAAAAGAATGGAATCTCAAAATCTATTTTTTGCGACTTATGACTCATTTTCCTAAAACACACCACATTATAGTTAATTTGTTATGCTAGTTTAATAGAGCATAGCACCTGTATAACAAGAATATTTAGGTTACACCCCACATCATAGGTATATCCTTACACTCATGAATCTGTCATTATTGAAAATGGGTGTAAGTGATTTGGATAGTCACATTACCTTCCTGCACATACTAGCCATACCTTTCCCTGTTTTCCTTTAGTGGAAGTTGTGCAAAAAAAAGAAAAAATTGACTTAAAATTCATTACAGTGTTATACATTATATACATGAAAATCATTATCCATATAAACATACTAAATGAAAACAACATTAATGATATAGGGGTAATGTTAATGAACAAACTCACTCAACACATAATGCAATATAAATCAATAACTGACTAATGAATATTCTAAAAATTATTGGTAGTTGATGACAACATTAATTAGGAGAACGCTCCCTTTGTGCAATTTTATTGAATTGGAATAAAATATTCGAAACAAAATCAAGTTTTGTTCTTGTATGCAATGAAAACATGATACATTGTCAAGAAATACAGAAAGATTGGAAATTAGATGAAGGTAATAACTAGAGAAAGGTAATAAATTTGCTTTAAAACAAGCCTAGTTGGAAGACTCTGCGACCATTTTTAAACAAATAACAAACACCACCGATTGGGCTTACCATTTACCATCCATCCTACCTGGTTGAAAGTTAGCACTTCCCATCCACCCTAGTGTCTTGGTTGAGATGTTTGACACTAGACAAGAGGCGACAATAAACCGCCTGAAGGGCGGGCGCAGCTGGCATATTTCAAATCATTCCGTCGCCCCGGGCCTTTAGAGTCAAGGCCCAACATGGGTACACAGCTGATCGACATTGTGTCGTTTTTGTATTAAACATACAGACAACCTTACCTAGAAATCGCAACGATATGATGCCCTCTGCAAGTTTTGTTCGAAGAAATAATGAATCTAGGGTGTAAAATAGATTTTCAATATTTCTATACTAATCCTATGGGGATGCGTTGGCATGCTTGCGCCACCACGGTGGAGCCCTAAGGGAACCACTGTGCGAACTGCACGTGCACCCGTTCCCGGAAGTCACGTTTACGCTAATAAACGTAACCGGCAAATGGGATATATTCGAAATGGATAGCTGGTTGACAACATGTATAAAAAGGGTGGGTAGCGTAGACGTACACAGTACGTCTACGGTATTTAAGACTAAATCAAATGGATATTGTAGGCAGGAGGGATAGAGAGAGCTAGGGTGGGTGGATGGGTTGTATTTCCGATTCAAAACAACCAAACAAAAGCAATACCGAAACGGTACACTAAAGCATGACACAAATGAATCATCCCGAAGGGCCTATAGCGGTTTGATACTTCTGGATGGAGACACAGTCATCCGGTCTCTGTAAGTGACCCAGACAAATTCGGACTAAGTTATGTCATGGAATTCTGTAAAATGTTCTGAACTCCCTTGATGCAAACCCATCCCCGATGTCTGTTCAATCAACCATATGTAATGACCCTCGGTTTCGTTGGGGAGGAGAAATAACAACAGAACTCATCATTCTATTATTACTCTGTTTTAATGAGAGTATGAGAGTAGACTAGGTAGTTTTACAGAGGCATATAAAGTAGTGTGTAGATACAAACGTTGTTCAGGTAATACAGGTAAGGAAGAAGGAATGGTAAAACAGTGCTATGTAAATCGTGGTTCCACCTTGTGGGTAATACAGGGAATTACACATACATAGTAAAGCAAGGTAATGTAAGTAGTGTATGAGATATGTATGGCATTACACTACCCCCTGCCGATTTTAAAAGTAATTCATATGATTACTGTACCAGAAATCCTCCATTAAAGACAACAATGTGTTTTATACACAGGAAATAAACCAGAAACTTGATAAATATGTCAAAATATCAAGCATAAAATGGCAAGAGATACAGAAACTATATAATGATAAGAAGAACTTCAGCTTCTTGATGATAACAAAACAAAATACCCATAGTATCATAGATAAACCTAGCGCAGAAATATCATTCTTTGCGCAAAATTTCGTCTCATAAAGACAAATAATATTAACAGGAATACAATGATATCTATAAGGTAAATTCAGTCGTTTCTATTGTTCATAATTATTATATTGCTGCTCACAGGACTATCCTTCTGTCAAAGGTTGAAATGTGGCTCACGATCTCTCTAGTTTCATTTGGTAGTATCTGGTTGGCTTTTGTACCGATGTAGTTGGTAACTTATGTCCCCTCAGAGTCCTCCTTAGGCATCAACGAACAGGATTTTATCATTTATGCAATCAATTCAGTCTATAATTATTTCGTCTACAATAATGACCAGGGAAAAACAAATAGATTTCATTCACATTTTACCCTGGGTTAATTGATGCAGTACTCCCTGCGTAGTAAGGGTTTCATATACATTTCATATACATTTGTGCGCGCATGATGCGCACATTGATCAGTCTGCATGATTATAATAATATTCATGTGCGCAAGATGTGCACATATCTGTCTATATTATATATCATTCAGTGTATTCATTTCCAATGGTAGGAGATTCTTCTTTTGAAGAGTGTTCAAACCTCCATATATTTGGCATATTATTGCCCGTATATACCTTGTTGCGTCCCAAAGTAGACATATGTACCAATGATGAAATCTGTACAGTCTTTTCCTTTTTTGTACAAGCTATTTCACATACTACAAATTCTTTTCTAGCCCCTAACTTCCTATTTCGGCTCAGATTTGTCTATTTCCCTGAGATATCCACCTCAGAAAATTATATCCCTGCAGCTTTTTCCTATGTTTCCTATGGTATGTCCTATTTCCCCTACATAAAAGGCCATGTCCTCCTGCAGGCACTCCTATGTCTAGGTCGGGTAATCCTTTCTCTCTATATCACCTGTGGTACACTCCTTTTCCCTCTGTACAAAAGGAAACATCACTAGACTTGTACACCATGTTTATTTTGTCATTCCGAATTCATGAATTCATTTAATAAAATATGATTTATCAACACCCAGCTGCAAATGGGGTAGCATTCTTTTAATACCAATTATCAAAATAAATATTCTTTGAAAAGAAATTGAATGTTTAGGTAATTTAGTTGGTTAATAGATGTGCTATATAAATAGGGTATAGGGACTTAGAGCTTGTCTACTGGTGGATCTTCTTTTGTGGGTACCCTGACACACCACTTCATATCAATCCATCAGGAAATAGTCCCTCCTTACCTAGTATCTACTTTATGGGATTAAAGGTTGAATTTCTAAAATGTGAATCGATAACTGCCACTCATTTCTGACAATAAACAACAATTTACCTGCTTCATAAACAATGTATATTTTAGTGTCTAGAACAAGGGAAATAGGTCACACACTTTGGACGCCAAGAGACAAGTGAGTGGTAGTATAGCAGTGTTACATAACACACCAGCAGTCAAAGCTTGCAGTGCACATGTACTAACCTCTGCCCTGCCTCTCCCTCTTCCCCTTCCTCATCCCTTATTTAGATGTTGGTGTAGGAATACATCATAGTACATTTGGTGAGAGGGAGTGAGAATAGCAAAGATTGGATATTCAAAAAGGAAAAAGGGTATTCGAAAAGGAAAAAGGATATTCCAAAAAGGAAAAGGATATTCGAAAAGGAAAAGGGATATTCCAAAAAGAAAACTCTTGGACTTTTCCTATTTCACATAAATATCCTTTCTGATTGGGGACAAAACATACCTAGCCTATTTCAGGCCTATTTCATAGCATAGGATTCTATGCAGTAGCAGTTCAATGCCGGCCCTCTGCGAGGTCGGCACCCATAGCTTATATATAGGACCTAGTAAGGCTTGTTAGGGGACCCATCGAGCCGGGATCAGCTGTGCCCCAAAAGCAAGGCCCAAGATTGTTCAACTAGTAATTATGATGACCATGTGCATTTATCTCACCTGTTCAGGCATATTAATCATCATGATTCTATGCAATTCTATCAGTACAATATGTAGGCATTTCAAAATTCAATTTGTGCACCTATATTGATCTTAATATCAAGCTAAATATACTTGTATTCAATTAATAGAGAAACAAGAAATATGCTCCTGTTCGAAAGCAATAGGAGCCTTGATTTCAACGTCCTGGCGTCCATAAGGCACAACAGATAGCTTCAAAAGCATAAAACGTCTCCCTAATTTTAGTCTATTTTGGGTAAGGTTTCGCATGCACTTATTATACTACAGACCGCGTTGGTCTAGTGGCGCCACCTGACGTTCCATCACTGACTAAAATCAATATACAACTGGGATTTAGCGTGAGAACTTAGACGTCCCTCGGCCTTGGGCCTTGGGACGTCTATGGGCGTCCAGACCGTTCTCACGCTAAAATCCTTGTTGTCTATTGCTATACTAAACAATACATAGCCATTATACATAGGCCTATTACCGTCATGCACTGGTGAATGCCAGCCAGTTTCACACAAGTAACATTGATCTAAATACACACAATCCCTAGAAGAAAGGTGTACAATGCAAAATACGAATCATAAAATTGTACTTACAATTCTTCCAAGAAATAACCAGTTTCCTCTCCGTCCATCATTTTCCATGGGTCCTAAATCCTCAGGTATAGTTGTTTACCTCTGAAAGGAGTGGTGTCACTCTCCCTCCGAAATCCCTTCTTGCTTGAAAAGTACCCACGATTTGTCAATCTCCGGCCTGGGCCAGGGTTGAACCATATATTTTTACATTTTAAGCTATTGGTGGAAATGTTTGTTTTTATTTTGGGGTTATAGTTAGAGGTTAGTACAGCAACACCACCGAGTAAATAAGGCTAAATCCAACTCAATTATAAGTGGTCTGCTTATTAGTCGGGCAGCCAGAATGGCCAACATACAGAAGGTGTGATATAGTTTTTTTCTCACTGGAATCTTAATATATGGGTGTTGGCCAATGATTTTCAGGTGGACAAACCACAACTTTCCCATGCTTCAAGACCACCACAGGTCAGATGATTGCTGACTGCCTTAGAGAACGGTCTGCTTGTCCTAATATCAGAGAATTTTATGATTGAGGTGCATGAATCTTTTTTCATGACCCAGGTTTTAGTAAGGTTTATGCAAACTTACGCCATTTATACTTGTATAAATGGCGCTGCCCTTCATAGTTGGTGCAAAAAAAGTGCCCCCCTTTTAAGTATGTGTAAAAAAAGGTGCCTGCCCGACCTTCAGAGTCTGTGCAAAAAAAGATGCCCCCCCCTGAAAATTCTCCTCTCCCCCCCTAGTGGTTAAAAATGAACAGTCCCTAATCGTTAGTCTTTCAATATGGGGTTGGGGTGGGACCGGGTGTGAGGTATGATTCTGTACTCTTGATTTGAGTCATAATTGAAGGGCAGTATAATATATTTGTTATAATTATTTAAAGTCATCTTTAAGAGGTAAGTATGGTGTATAAACAGGGATTTAAATTCACAAGAAGATTTCAAATGAGGTGTTTTGAATGAGATTCATGTGTACACTAATAGGTTTCTTCTTGGCATGTTATGAGATAAGAAACAAACTTATCGGTCTGAGTTAGAGCGTCACAGGGGTCCATTTTATGGAAAGGTACTTGCACCCCCCCCCCCCCGCCCACAGACACACACATCCCTATACGTCTATTAATTGTCCTTCTCTGGCCCCCGCTTTCGTTTCCCTCCCCTCCTACCTCCCTTGCTCTCCCTCCCCTTTTATCCCCCACCCCCTCCTTCACCTCTCCTCCTCCTCCTCCCCCTCCTTGATCCCCTTCCTTCTCCTCCCATTCCTGTTCTCGTACTCCTCCCCTCACTCCACCCTCCCCCAGGAGAAAATGGTTGAGGTGGGGCAGGAGAAGGAAGAGAGATATACGGTACTTAGCTGTACTTAACTACTATTTTAGCATGAGACATGTTTTGGCATCAGAAATTATACAATATGCAAATCAAAGCTTTTAATGG
This sequence comes from Sthenelais limicola, assembly GCA_942159475.1. Taxonomy (NCBI): domain Eukaryota; kingdom Metazoa; phylum Annelida; class Polychaeta; order Phyllodocida; family Sigalionidae; genus Sthenelais; species Sthenelais limicola. The sequence continues at coordinate 108,938,717 of OW804099.1, forward strand.
GAAATTATCAACTCAAACGACTATGCCTCTCCAGTCTAGGCTCAGAGCCTTTCTGATCAGATAATGCTTAGAGTCTATTTGTAAAGTGCTTATCAGGGAAGTACATAAAGATGAGTTTTTTTATAGGCCCTTCAAATATTGCTCAATGGATCAGTCTCAGTTAAGGTTTGCATGAATTGCTGTCTCCAGGCTTCTAACAAACTTAACTTCTTACAATCCATTCATATCCTCCGTTTGGCATGATAAATGAATCGTACAGGGCTATTTACTCATACTCATCCTCATGATTGTCTATAGTTTGGGGTAGAAGGTCTTGGTCAGTACATTCCCCGTCCCCATTTGTCGTGTCAACCCAGCTGACCCCAGCCCATAAGGCCTTGGTTCTTAGGACCGCCCGGGGGCCAGAGTCTGTCCCCTTTGACTTGTGTACATTTTAACCATTTTGGGTGTTAACATAAGGATCTAAAGTGTGTAGTTCTTTCTTGCATATCTTTTTGTGAGCTGCTTTTCGGTACAACGAAAGTAATACAATAAACCAAATCTGGTGCCTACCATCTCTCATTTTCATTTGTGCATTAACATTCAAAACAACTATTTTAGATCCGTATGATGCACTCCTATAGTAATATAGTGATGAATGAGTTTGAATTATCAAATGTTATTGTAACGTTATCTGGCGTTTTTAATACAAAATAGCCTGAGTTGATATTGTATGTTAAACCTGAATAAGTATTGCAGCTTTCAAACTGGCTTTGAAATATTCGATATTTTGTGTGAGTCTTGTTCTATATTGTTTACCGGATCTTACAGAATCAGAGTCATTATTGTTATACCAGAGTATAGGAATATTAATATTCATAACCATTTGTCTGCTTCAAGCACTATAATATCCCTGATCCACTCAACAAACTTCATCTAACTCAAAATATTGGTGGTTATTCTCTCAATATGAATGATCTGTTGTCTTATAAATATACAATGAAAATATCATTTAAAAACCTAATACGTTGGTACCAGGATGGGCCATATATACATCATATGGCCCACCCTGGAGAAAAAGGGGGTGGGCCCTGACCTACCCTTTTCCGACACGCTTAGTGAGGGAGAAATCCTTATAGAAGGAGACTAGGATGAAAAGATGGAGAGACGGGGGATGGGGTGGAGGGTTAAAAGAAGCAGGTAGAGGCGGGCAACGATGAAAGAGAGGGAGGGGAAGAGTGAGAGTAGGAGACAGATATATATCAAGGAAGAGGGAGGAGAGGGAGAGGGAGGAATATGAATCTTCAGGCATTGAGAAAAGAGATCGCTATAAAGAAATGAAGTTCTGCATCAACCAAAATTATAATTTCTGACTGGTTTTCTATTAGGTTTTACAGGAATGATGTCTGAACTTTTTATTTATGATTTGCATAAGCTTGACTGTGAGTGACAGTTCATTTGTTGGCAAATTAAAATGTTCACAATGAAACAGAATTATTGGGCGGGGGTCGGGGGCAGGTAGTGGGGGGACACTTAAATCATAATATAAAAGTAGGGTCTAGTCTGGTCTTGAAACATTCCCATCTGTGTGTTGTGTTGATTAATTTCTCGCTCGATGGCTGACCCTAAATCGATTAAAAATGGTACTCTACAATAACTAATTTGTCCTCAAAAGAATTGTATTTCATTACCCTGCAATAATACCATACTGCTGTAGTTCAAATGTGTAGCGACTGGTGACTTGTCAACGCCACAAACCATGAGAAAAATAAAGTCAACCTATTGAGTATATTTATTCAATTACTAGTAATGTTCCACCCAGAAATATTGATTGATTTCATCCAAGTATTTGATCTAACTAGGTTGATGAAGAATGCAAGAATATATTATGAATAACGTTAGCATAAGATGGGGGGAAAGAACAATATAGCGACTGGATTACTAGAGTTCAAAAGGACAAAGGGCTGAACTATTCTATGTTCCAAGCGCAGCTCCAAGATATAACATCAAGAGAGAAATACTTTCTTTGTTCAATTTTTATTCCTCCTTATGAGTTGAGGACCTTGCCTCCTCAACCCGATTAAGCAACTGTTACATCACAGTATAACAGTAATAAAAAAACATAAGGTAATATAGTATTTGCAACGCAAAAAGGAAAGGCGAAATAAATATAATAATGACATAAATGCTAACTTTAACATAATTACACTGTGGTAAGAGTTCACGCATTTCCCTAGTGAAAGTACGCGAAAGGCGGGTCAACTTGTTGCACGCTCATAGCGCTTGTCTGTACTGGCTTTTCGAGTACTTTTCTACTGGCTGCCGCAAGTGGGTAATGACGTCACAACGCGATCGCAGCGCCCCCGTCATGCTATGGTGATTATAGTGGGGGAGGGAGTCTATCTTTTTTGTGGGCCTGTACTGGCCCATGAAAACACTGCTTAACTATTTATTTGGGTATTCATTCATCAACTTTGGGGAGGGCAAATGTATTATTCCCTTGAAAATCATCATTTTGATTCATCATTTCTTTTGATGTATTTCTTCCTTGTACCAGCTTCTGTGAAGAGAAAATCACAGATATATATCAAATAGTAATAGGTACTATGTAAATACAGATTGAAAAGCATTCATGCATAAATAATAGGGGGACCAAACTGGATACCAATAATAAAAACAACCTCCACTCTCTGTAAACTGTGCGTCGGCCGTCACAGCCGTCATGCAGGACGTGGGGAATAGGGGAAGATGCCCAAGACATGCCCAGAGTGACGGCCAAGGGTTGCGGTTGGTACCGGTGGGTTCCCCTCTACCAAATGTGGCCTCCCTGCAGCTCTTCATCTGCACTGGGAGCACCCTCTTAAGCCCCTCATATGGTAACTTGGGACATGTCTATCGTACAGTATGTTACACCATGTTGTAACATATTTAACTTAATATTTCTTCAATTAAATATGCCGAATATGGTTGATTCTCATGAAATGGTTCCAAGTAGTCATATTTACAAGTTTTCTTTCAATAGATCTTTCCCATGTAGTCATGCATTAAAATTAATGTTTCTATGCGATCAGACTCTGTATTCTGAACAAATGCGTACCTACTTTTCCATACCTACAATGAATATTTAGGTTATTAGAGCCTGAAACAAAGTTGAACATGGATTATTCATGAGAAGTGATACTAAAGATCATAGTTAATTGATTAGAGTGAAATAAAAGAGATGCATGCATCATACTTACCTAGGATACGTATGTACTATAGTATACCCAAAACTACATCCAATTACTTTTGGTGTGGGCAGCCCAGTGGTCGGAGAAGTAATGATTGTGTTTTAGACGCGATTTGGTCTGATTCTGGGGGGTATTTTTTACCTTATAGACCACTCCAACGCCACTTCCTCACCTAGACACACGGACACGGCAGTTTGTTGACGTGCGGGTCACTTTCGAATGAAATCCTCCGTGCGCAATATAGGCCACCGTACACAATGCAACGCCAAGTGAATGTGCACATGAGTGGCTATGCCGAAGGGTCTCCACATCTCTTCCGGTCGCACGTATGGGTTCTGAAATCGCCATTCATTGAATACTAGATTCCCATAGACTAAATCTTCGCTATCAGGCTCAAACAACATTTAAAACATTTCTACCGATTCAAATCGTTTATTTATTTCTTTTTTAAGTCCCTAGACACACGCAACACGGCATTCGAGAACCGGAAGTGTCCGATGCTTTGGATAGCAAGCAGCGGAACCTTGCGAAAACAGGCCGGCTGGCTGAACATAAACATTAGCGAATACGCACCTCTGATTGGCTGTTTCTCCGCTAAGCCCCGCCCACTTCACTTGGCCAGCCGTCGCGGTATCATTTAGATTTCGACTAACGCGGTGTCCGATGCTTTGGATAGCAAGCAGCGGAACCTTGCGAAAACAGGCCGGCCGGTTGAACATAAACATTAGTGAATACGCTCCTCTGATTGGCTGTTGTGGCTGAAGCTTCATTCGGTCAGCCGTCGCGGTATTATATAGGTTCCTTGAATCCGACCAAATAGCGTCTAAAAGCACTAATACCCGAGGTTTTGGCTGGTTTCCGGGGTCTATTGCCTGGGGAAATTCTCGGGCTACGCCCTCGAATGTTCCCCAAGGCAATAGACCCCGGAAACCAGCCAAAACCTCGGGTATTAATGCTAAAATGGATGGTGTAAGGGTTGGTAGGTATATAAATAGAATATAGCAGTCTAGGTGGGTCCCTTAGGTCTACGCCGCCGCTGCCACTGCTGCCGCCGCCACCCCCACCTCCCTCACCCACCCGAACAAAGCTTTGTAGCCCGTGAGTGACCACCACGCCTAGCTTTCTGGTGTGTGTTGGAGTACACAAACTAGACGTGTGACACAGCGCGGTCTTTCGTGTGAAAGCACGCCAATTTATAACAGTGTAGTGTAATATGTAACAACTGATATGGTTGAACTCCGGGAAGGCTAGTAATAAGCACTAATTAATAATAAATCACTCAAGTTGTGTAACTGGATATATCGTCCAGGCGCTGTCAACCTCTAGTGTTGTCTAGAGGAACTTCATATGCTTGGAGGAAAACGGATCTGGAGGCAGAGCTATCCGGAGCTCATGAGAAATATCCAGAGGGTTAGTGGCACCAGATAACAACAAAGTCAAAGAAATCTTAAATTAACTAGGATATGATACTGTTTGCCTGATAATGAAACATTAGGCTATTTAAAAAGCCTTCGCCGTCACCGTCCCCCCGTCCCCCGTCCCCCACCACCATGGCAGCCATGCACCCGGTCCCGTCGGCCCGTGTACATGGCACGCCGAGTAACGTTTGGAAGGGGTGATCCCATTGGCTGAGAGCCTAGCTGAAGGTTGATGTAACGCGCCCTGTGATTGGTCGATTTTTTCCCCGGAGCATACCGAAGATGCGATGCCGAGCGTTACCGAAGATGCCATGTGGCCGTACGCAGGGTAAAATATCTGTCCATGCTTTAGCATAGGGGTCGGGGAATCGGTTATTTCTCACTTATTATACCAGAAAGACCTTGTTGTATTGGAGGCAACCTAAGTCTATACATTTTCCCTAGGCCTGGAGACATTGTTTCTGGCGATGGGATGCCGGGAAGTGGCAGTTTCACACGATCGATGCAGAGTCGAGTATAAAGCTGGCAGTTCTAGATAAAGGGGGCGTGGTTAAAATCTTAAGCGGTATGACCTATATAGGCCATAAATATGGCCACTTTTGACGCCAAATCGTCTAGATCACATCATAAGAAACATTTAGATCATTCTGATAATGTTCTTCTTAGATAATTAGGGTCCTTTACATCTATATTGGAAAAGTCTTTTCTGTTTAGTTGTTGTAACGTATTTATTCATCTTTGCTGGACGGCTTGATGTTCAGATTGTTTTTTGTTTGTATCCAAATGACATCTTCACTGTTAAAATACATTCTTACACTACATCGTTTCAGGGGCCAACTGCTTATTTCCGTCCACTAATATAGAAACAGAAACGGACCACAAGACAAACGGTGCCGACCAGACCTACCCCAGGCTCGAACTAAATTACACCCTCGCCATTCCATGTCGCCCTCACCAATCTCATGTCATGGAACTCCGGGTCTATCAAGCGTGGGATTCGGGATTTAAAAGAGCCTAGTGGATTTGGGAGAAGGATTCATAGTAAAAGGTAAGCCTGAAAACTTGCAAACAGGATTCAAGGGGGAGTGGAGGGGATTGTATCCTGTATAGTACCCTAATTCCTTCTTTTCTCTCCTACTCATCCCTCCCTAACGTCCTCCTCCTCCTCCTTCTCCTCCTTGCATGCTAACCCCACAAAAGATGATGTTCATAGATAATGTCCCGAACATTGAATTGATGATTTTATTAAAGATACTAAATATCATTTAAACAAAATACGTCTCCCATTCAGCTGTTCCTTGAACTAAATGAGCCATATATGTGATGTGTTTCAGGACAATGAGTCAGAAGTCGCAAAATTGATATTTTGATATTTTTATATATAAGTGTTTTTTTATACAAAATCTCTTTATTGAAATGTTCTGATCTTGAGAGGGTTTAGCACTTATAATCATACGATTCCATATTACATATTTCGGGACCTTTGCATTTTGAAGGCTTTTGTATGGAGTATATTTGGTTGCTTTACTGGTAATTACCCATCTAGAAACATTGCAAACTTTTATTTTTCAAAAATACAAATATCAAACTTAAAATATAGAAATACATATTAGGTGTCAAAGTGTTTACTATCATTGGAATTAGCTTGGTCTCCTCTTTTTAGATATGGTAATATATCAAAATCCATTTTTTTCGGCTAATGACTTATTTTCCTAAAACGGATCACATGTATGGGCTAAGTGTTGCTCATATACAATTGTTAGACCAATAGGGAGACCAGTCATTAGATCCAATGCCATAATCTAGCAATAATCCTAAGCCTATACGCACAAAGCCAAGGATTTATTAGAAATACCTACACAAGGAGGAGGGAGTTTCGCTCCTGTCTCTCTCCCTATAATGCATCCACAGGTGTTTATTATTGGATTACTCTTTGCAATGACCATCACTCAAGTTCATGTTAATATGGTGTAAAGAATTGGCATCTTTGGATCCCAGACCTGACCTATTTAGCCCTGATCATGGTCAGGGCACGCACGCCACACGTGGCCTGGCCAGGAGGGAGGGGGAGATGAGCCACTCAGGGCTCACCCCACCTCCCCCAGCCCGACCTAATTACTTATACACTGCTCTGGGGTATCAAGAGGGGGGAAGGGCCAAGAGGGAGGGGGGGCTGGCACGAGCCATGGGATCCATGAGTAAGGGGTGGGAGGGGGAAGGCTGAGGAGAGGGATCCGACCTGCATGCATTCCATATATGGTCTCTGCCTGGGGAGCAGAGGTCGGCGTGTGGGCAAGGAAGATTCTCTCTCCCTCAACCAATTAGAGGAAAGGGGAAGAGCTAGTGGAATATTTCCTGGGTTTGATTGTATGAATAATTCATGATTGTGGAGTATAAAATAAAGTGACCATTCGGACCTAGGCACTCTGTTGCTCGCTGAGTCACCACCGCCTAGGCCGAATCCGGACGAACTACAACCTCGGACTTCTTGTCTCACTTCTTCATCTTACTGAACCTATGGGCTAAAAACCCTTAGTGCTTCCTTACACTGGCGAACCACTTCTGGGACTTGTTGCTAAGTTGAGCAACAACCCAATCTTCTGACTGGAAGTGAGACATAGCCTAGGAGAGGCAGGATGAGCTGGAAGAGTAGGTGAGTGGAACTCTAAAAACTCTGATTGAGCTTATAAATTGTATTTATGGGATGTATGGAGGGTGGATCTGGGCCACTGTATAGGGTTGGGAGAATGATCACACTCAAACACTCATAATACAAGGAGAGTGGGTGAGCAATGTTCGGGGTAAAAACTTTGCTAGGTTCTGGGTTCTGTTGGTTATAACTCTGTACCTTGTGCCATCTAGTTTTCTTTTTTTTTTCTTTACTCTCACTCTCTCAACAAAGTGTAAAACATGGCGGACATCAATTGGGATCTCAATGCCGCGGACTTGGCCATGCTTGACGAGGGTCAAAGGAGGGCCAGGTTTGCAGCTATTAAGGAGGTCAGAAGGCGCATGGAACGCCATGGCGCCATGCTAGGAGTAAATGATGGGTCCAATAAGGACACTTTGAGAGAGTGGCTAGATGGAATAAGCAGGGCAAAGGCCTACTGTGTAGCGAATGATACGCTCACTCTAGAGCTTTTGGGAACTCTTGCCAGCGGGCCTCTGGCGAGGTGCGTGGCAGGATTCCTACAGGTACCGGCCAATAGGACATGGGATCTGGCGAGGGCTGAGATTTTCCGCCTCTTCATGAATGAAGAGGAGGAACAGCAGCTGCGAGCAAGGCTCACCGATCTCTATCAGCTCCCATATGAGGACGCAAAACAATACGGACGCAAGTTCCAACTAGCGTCTCAGAGGGCTTACAGCGTGGATAACCTGGACCACGAGATAGTCCAAGAGACGTTGGTCAGGAATTTTGTGTTGGGACTCAGGGATGAGCAAATACGTCATGACGTATTTGCTGCTCGCCCTGATACCCTGGCTGAGGCAATAAGACAAGCCTCAGCTGCGGCTCACACATTCGCTCTGGCAGGACAGCCTACCAGAGGGGATAGGAAGGATGAACCAATGGAAATTGGGGCTATCCTCCCTAAGAAAATGGCCCCCTCTGGGCCAAATCCCACAGATGCTTCAGATTGGAAGCTGATAGCTGATTTGGAGTCTAAGGTGAATTACCTTACGAAATTAGTAGAGAGGATGGAGACGGGGAAACCATCCAACCCCACAGTGATCGTTCCCCAATCAGGTGCAGCACCCCAGTACCCCTTTCAGACACCCATGTTGCCTATGTATCCCCCATATTTCAACACGTCCTATCCCCCACCCCCGATCGCCAGTTCTCAGGTAGTAAATCACCCAGGGAAAGGGAAGGGGAAGGGAAATGATAACCCAGGACCGGAAAAAAATAAGCAGGGAGGAGGGAAGAGGTTTAGGGGTAAAAATGTCTGTTATGAGTGTGGGGAGGAGGGACACTTCGCAAGAGAATGTTCCCACCGCTATGCACATGTACAGGCTGCAGTGGTGGCGGCCATGCAGATGGCCTCTACCACTCAAAAGCCAGCCAAATATGTTAACCAGGGGGAATAGAAACGCCGGATGAGAGGTTCTGCCTCTCCATCTCAGTGGCGGGGATGGAGATGCGTGCCCTCATTGATACCGGCGCATCAAGGAGTCTAATGCGGGAGGATGTATGGAGAGCCTTTTGCAAAACCCATCATCGGCCTCTCGTATTGACAAAGGGGGAATCTCTTAAATCACTCTCTGGTCATGATCTTAAAACTGAAGGGCAGGCGATAGTTAACTTGGGGGGTAGCTCATTTCCAGTTTATATTGTAAGAAAACTTCACCATGAACTGCTTCTGGGGGATGATGCCTTATTTATATTAGATGCCCAAATTAGCTTCAGAAAAAGAAAGGTAATTTTGGAAGGAAAAAGTTACAGAAGGCAACAAGTGGGTAGTGCAGATCAAGAATTCGCCTCTATCCACACAGAGGCAGAAGCATGGGAAGAAAAATACCCCGCTGTTTTTGGCATAGGAAAGCAGGGAAAATTAGGTACCTTTAAAGATGTGAAAATGCACATAGATACTGGAAATGCACGTCCAATTAATCAACGCCCCTATCGTTTGCCCCTGGCCAAGAGAAAACTGGTAGATAAAGAATTAGATGAAATGCTGGAGCTGGGAGTAATAGAACCCAGCAGCTCAGCATGGGGAAGCCCGATATTGTTGGTCCCAAAGAAAGATGGGAGCAATAGACCTTGTGTCGATTTCAGAAAACTAAACTCTGTAAGCAAAAAGGATGCTCATCCACTTCCAAATATTCAAGATATTTTTGACAGTTTAGCAGGATCAACTGTCTTTTCCACCATCGACCTAAAAAGCGGCTACTGGCAAGTAGAGATGGACCCGGATAGCATGGAAAAGACAGCGTTTGTGTGTCATAGGGGCCTATTTCAATTCCGTAGGATGCCTTTTGGACTCACTAACGCACCAGCCGTCTTCCAACGGGCCATGAACAAAATGTTTTCGGAATTTATTGGCAAATTTTGCATGACTTTCATAGATGATATTGTAATCTATTCCAAATCTGAAGAGGAGCATGATCACCATTTGGCTCTGGTGTTTGATAAATTAGAAGAATACGGAATTACAGTCAAAAAGAGTAAATGTATTTTCAAACAAGAAAAGGTAGATCTCCTCGGCTACCAAGTTTCAAAAGATGGAATTAATTCCCACCCAGATAAATGTAGCGCTATCAGGGATATGCTGCCTCCAGAGGATGTGAGCGGAATTCGCTCCTTCCTAGGAATGACTGGGTATTACCGTCAATGTATCCCAGATTATGCTAAGGTAGCTCATCCCTTGGTCAAACTTACCAAAAAGTATGCCAGGTTCGAATGGTTGGAAGAGCAGCAAAGCTCATTTGAAACTCTGAAGGAATTACTAACTTCAGATAGAGTAATGGCGCACCCCCAGTTGGATAAGCCTTATCGTCTCTAACGCGATGCGTGTGATTACGCAATAGGGGCCATATTGGTCCAGTCTGATAGTGAAGGCATAGAGAGGCCAGTTCAGTATATCTCTAAACAACTCTCTGGGCCACAACTCAATTGGGCTACGATTGAAAAGGAAGCTTATGCAATCGTGTATGCCTTAAACAAGCTCAGACCTTATCTACAGGGTAGCGAATTCAAAATTTACACTGACCACAAGCCTTTAAAGTCTCTGTTTGTGGGAGAAGTTAAAAACACCAAAATTCAAAGATGGGCGGTATTAATAGCAGAGTTTGGGGCTCCCATTGAATATAGAAAAGGGGCAAACAATATCCGGGCAGACATGCTTTCTCGAATAAAAACAAACCCCAAGAAGGAAGGGCCGACTCTCAGTTCTCTTGAAGTCTGTGCCTTGGAGGAGATAGATGAGATTCCTTGGGAATTTGATAAACTCGAGAAAGACAAAATACGTTTAGAACAGAGGGAGTTGGAACAATTTCAACAGGGGATGGAGGATGAGGGGGATTACACCATAATTGATGGCATGCTGTTTACTCTCACCCCTCCCCCAGGCAAGCCAGCCTACCCCCGCCTGGTCCTGCCACCCTCAGCTAGGCATAGAGTAGTGAGGCGCGCCCACACTGAAGTAGGCCACCAGGGCATGAGGAAGACCCTAGATAGGATCCAAGAGGCTTATAAATGGCCCACCATGAGAAGAGATACCTATAATGTCTTAATCCGATGCGCTAGGTGTGCTGTAAACAGAGTGGGTAGGGCGCGTGTACCTCCTACTGCGATGCCAATAGCAAAATATCCTGGTCAGATACTGGGAATGGATCTCTGTGGTCCCTTCCCAGTCTCTGATAAAGGTAATAGATACATCTTGACTGTAATAGATCACGCAACTGGCTGGGTAGAAGTCAAACCCATACCCTCCAAAGCAGCTAAAAACATTGCTGATTATCTGGCTAATGAATATGTCCCTAGGTATGGCCCCCCAGAGGTGCTCATCACCGACCGGGGACTTGAATTTATGAACCAGCAAGTGGAAGGGTACCTTAAATCCATAGGCACTGAAGTAAGGCATTCTACAGCTTTTCACCCCCAGACAAACGGTAAAATCGAAAGATTTAACAAAACTTTTAAAAATATACTAAGAAAATTCATCAATGCAAGACCAGCAGAGTGGGAGAGCCATTTAGGTCCAACCCTCTGGGCACATAGAGTCTCCACTTCTTGTGTAACTGGTTTTACACCATATTTTTTAACTTTTGGCACCAATCCAAGATATCCCTTTTCTAAAATATTCCCCACTCCAGAGGGAACAGAAGATGCCGTACTCAGTGAGCGCCTACAGGCCTTAACAGATGCGTTCAGAGAAGCTGCTGAGCGCACTGAGGCCAGTAGAGTGGCTAATTATGAGAGATTAAGGGCCAGAGCAAATGCAAAGGATCTAAAAATAGGGGATCATGTGGTGGTGCTATCAGGCACCAGCGCTCCATTAGATCCCAAGTGGGATCATGGTTATGTAATAACGGGGATAAGGGGTACCACCCTAACTATGAGGGGACCCCAGGGTGAACGCAGGCGTATAAATAGGGATAGGGTAAAAATGGTATCTGGGGAAATAGAATGGGATATACTGAGAACTAGGCAACCGAGGGCGGGTCAAGGAAAGAGAAATAAGGCTCGGAGACAAGCCCAAAAAGCTCAACAAGTTCATGTTCCACCACCTCCCCCACCCCAGCCTAGGGCAGTGCCCGACACTGTTTATTTACCCATACCAAACATGCCTCCTCCAATTCAGATAGAACAGGAAGACCAAGCGAGAGCAGAGCAACCAGAGGACGAGCACATGCACGTGGAGGACGAGGACCAAGTGCCACGCCCACCTCAACCACAACAAGTGCCACGCCCACCCCAGCAGCGACCGCCGAGGGAGAAGGTGCTAGTACTAGCTTCACCCAAGCCAGTTACATTGCGCCGACCCCTGCCACCAGCCGTTGCTGTGGAGACTGCTCCCCCGCGCACACCACCACCAGGTCCTGTTACAAGGTCAAGGGCAAAAAGAGGGAGGATAGAGACCCCAACCAAGTGCCCTAAACCCAAGGCCTTGACCACCACCTCTGAATGCACTGAAAAGAGGATCAAAGTGTTCCACCCTCTAGGCTCTACTAAGAGGGAAAGGCCTGACTCCTCACCAAACCCAGCCACGCCCACTTCACCCGTGCAGAGGCCGAGGAAGCTGCCCTGTATACCCCCACCATCGCCACCACCATCACCACCACCTACACCCCCACCCCCACCGTCACCCCCACCACAGCCCCAACCATGGGAGTTCGACCCAGGGGCACCACCAGTGACGGACTTCTCTCAACCTACACCTTCCAGTCCCTCCTCATAATCACCCTGGCTATGATGGCTAATGGCGATTTGTTTGAGGAGGAAGGGGTGTTGGTGTATGAGGAAGGGGAGGTCAGAGCCCTGACCGCGACTTGGACAACAGTGATCGTTCTACACCCCCCCACGCCCCCTCCTGTCAGTGCTTGGGTCTCCGTCCTAAGAAGGCGAATTGGAGAACTCAGACAGGCGGAGGTTGTGGGAGACGGAGATGTCAGTGCCTGGGAGGAGCACATGGGTTTCCTCCAGGCAGAGATTCCAACACCAGTCCAACAAGACACCCGAAGGAAGAGAGGCCTATTCAATTTTGTGGGCTCGCTAAGCCGTGCCTTGTTTGGCACCGCTACTGTAGGTCAGGTGAACGAATTAAGGTCTGCAGTACAAGAAGCTCAGGCTAGCGAGAGCGCATTGGCCCATTGTCAGGAAGAAATGGTGTCGGTGTTGAATCAGACAAGGCTCTACATGACAGAGAACCGCTTGGACATCGCGCAGCTCCAAGCTGCAGCAAGTAACATCTCCCGCCAAGTGACAGACATTCTAACACAGTTAAATGGTTTCAGTAAAGATATTCATAGAATTCATATGAAAAGGGAAGTGGATATTCTATTGCAGCGAGTGAGTAGGGCGGTGGAAAATTACCACCGTCAAAACGAATTATTTTATCGCCAGCGCATTCAGCTGGAAAGGGGATTCTTAACAGACCAGATTTTACCACTGGCCTACTTAGCAGAAATATTGTCTAAATTACAAGAAGGGAAACATTACACCCCACAAGATAACCGCTGGTATTATAGACACCTGAACGTTCGACTATTATTAGACGGCGAACAGGAGCTAATATACCAGACAGTAATTCCGGCAGTTTCAGGCACTCAATTTTTACACTATAGATTAAAGTATTTTCCGGTCCCATATGGTGCTGACCACCTGAGAAAGTTGGTAGGAGAAGAGGAGGTGGCCCTAGATAGCATATCCAGCGCGTCATTTCTTCCTCAGCATTGTATCGGGTTTGAACCCCAGATTTGCTCAGCTGCAATAGAGCATCTAACCCCGACCTGCGAAACAAATATTATTTTAGGTAAAAAGCCAGACCTTTGTAAGGCGCAGATTGTAAAAAGAAATAACTTAACAAACCAAGTGTTTAGAGAGGGAGAGTCCATTTCTTCTGTAATTCTGGCTATTTATGAACCTCTGGAAACAATCTTGAGGTGCCCTGGGCAAAAACCAGTGATACAAACGTATCATCGGCATGCCAGGGTGATTTTAGAAGGCGGTTGTCTCCTGGTCGGAAAGGATTGGCGTGTGAGTAGCATCCAACGCCATGAGTCCCATATAACCCTCCCCATCCCCAAGATTATGCCCCTCCCCGGGTTTAATCTGACTTATGGCAAATTATCCCTTTACCCCCATTTAGATCAGCAATTGACTTTCCTGCCAAGAGCTGAAATACCCTTACTAGCCCTGACAGATTTTCCTAAACCCATTTCCCCCCTGATTCCCTCCACCCCTTGGTCCGAAAGTTCTATCTGGGGTATAGCCACTCTCATCCCCACTCTCCTAGGAGTCATGACCCTGGGAATAATCTACCTCCGCCGAAAGGGGCTCGCCCCAAGAGGCAAAGTCAACCTTTTGTGTTGTCTGAGAAACCTTAAGCCCCGAGAGAATATCCCAATAGGACCCCCAACCCACCATCCTGTAGCCCTAGCCCTCCAAGACCTAGATCGAGAGGAGGGAGAGGCCACTCCAGGCGCTAGGACTGGCTCTCGTTCCCTCGAGCATATCCCTGCCCCCTCCCCCGCCTCACCATATTACGCTGCCAATTTCGGACTGACCAGGATGAAATAATTAGTCTACCAATGTTTATTGGGTTTCTCTGGGGTAACAAACACTTTTTGAACTTGTCTGTAACTTACTCTTGTTTAATATTTACTATTAATTTTTGTTCTGTCCTCTTCTCGGGTGCGAGGGAGATCACAGAACACAGAGTAGTATACCTGGGTGAAATCCATTTTCTCTCTCGGGAGGAAATGGTGGAATCCGTGAACAAGGATCCAGCCCAAATAGGTATTTTTATTTCAACTCTCATTGTGAGAAGTTGTTTTTACACAAACAGAATCGGTCGAGACAGAGGAGCCTGAGAGGAAGCACCATGGAATCGAAGCCCTCACCTTGTCTCCGACCATTCTGCTTTGAAGAGGTATTTTTCCAAATAATAAGAGTTTATACGTGATGCTACAGTAAAGTCGACATGTGTTCTGTAGTATTTGAGGTTAAAAATGGAAATATTGTAGTGTTGACTACCCAACCGCTCTCACTCTCCATGGCCAAAGGAGGAGAGAGAAAGAGACGGGCGTCCTGTCGGTCAGCGACGAGGTCCAGCGGGGGCCTCGGCTGACCGGCCGGGCAGAGGAGACAGCGGTGACGACCGTATTGGAGAACTTTTGTGAGTACTAGCTCAGTACAAAGGAAGACATTTAACAGTGTTCAGGAGCACACCTAAAAACACAGAGACTTCTCTTACATAATATTCGACTAAAAGACTTTTTAGTGCAGGGTGATGGCCTCTGATATAAATGAACACTCCTTTTAATAGAGCCACTCCCTTTGGAAACTTTCTATCTTGACCCGTTAGGTCTACAGATATAATAATTTATAATACTTTTACTTTACCCTTTTCTATGATTTTGTGTGTGTAAATTATGTAACCTTATTTCTATTTTCTCTTGTCTGGTTGGACTGGGTTGATCAGTGGCTAAATATTTTGTTCGAAAGAAAGCTTTCAACAAAAATAAAATATGGGACGAATGTAAAGAATTGGCATCTTTGGATCCCAGACCTGACCTATTTAGCCCTGATCATGGTCAGGGCACGCACGCCACACGTGGCCTGGCCAGGAGGGAGGGGGAGATGAGCCACTCAGGGCTCACCCCACCTCCCCCAGCCCGACCTAATTACTTATACACTGCTCTGGGGTATCAAGAGGGGGGAAGGGCCAAGAGGGAGGGGGGGCTGGCACGAGCCATGGGATCCATGAGTAAGGGGTGGGAGGGGGAAGGCTGAGGAGAGGGATCCGACCTGCATGCATTCCATATATGGTCTCTGCCTGGGGAGCAGAGGTCGGCGTGTGGGCAAGGAAGATTCTCTCTCCCTCAACCAATTAGAGGAAAGGGGAAGAGCTAGTGGAATATTTCCTGGGTTTGATTGTATGAATAATTCATGATTGTGGAGTATAAAATAAAGTGACCATTCGGACCTAGGCACTCTGTTGCTCGCTGAGTCACCACCGCCTAGGCCGAATCCGGACGAACTACAACCTCGGACTTCTTGTCTCACTTCTTCATCTTACTGAACCTATGGGCTAAAAACCCTTAGTGCTTCCTTACAATGGAACGCCATGGGGCCATTTATTCAGTATTTATTGATATCTGAAAATGATTTCTTGATATCGGTAAATCATTTTCAGGTATCAACAATTTGATTTCAGATATGAACAATTCATTTTCAAATATCAACAATTCATTTATTGATATCGATACAAACATTCTTGATATCAATAAATGGATTGATCTATTTTCCAAGATCAAGAAAAACATTTCCTGATATCATGAAATACTGAATAAAGGACCCAATGGCTTTCCATATTTTAGCAAGAGAGTAACACCACTCAGAACCCATTTGTTGTTGATACCCAAATGCATGATTTAATCTGTACATACAAAGATAGTTATATAATGAATCAATACACACTACTAACTAGTACATGTACTCATGCTGGGTCAACCAATACAAATATATTTAACACAAATCTTCCTAAACCTCACGTTTTCTCTACATTATCGGATATTACAGACAATTATATCAAAACTTATAAAAAGTAAATTGTCTGAGGTGCGCTCCTATTGTGCAGAATGAGTTAAATTTAGATTTAAAATAAACAATGTTATTTTCATGTATGTACAATAGTAATTACATATATCATCAGTAACTTATTTGTTTTACATGGGTGACATGTTTGCTTGATGTAGTCTATTGCATCAATTTCCACATAGTATGCATTAGTACACACACAAACCTATTCACTGCAAGGCGGAAAAAGCTGAAATATAAAAATGCTATTGAGATTTTCTTCCCTGCGGTCCGTCTATAATTTCTAACATAACTGTCCAACCAAAGTTGTTGAATATGTTGTTTTGATGTATCAAACATTGGTTCATTTAAATTAATAATATCATAATCAATATCTTTTATGATGTGTATTCTTTGTTTATGTGTTTATGTTTTTCTCCAATCTATTCAGGAAAACCACAATATCATCGGCTTTAACGTTATTCACACACTGTGACTACAATGTTCATATCCCTAACTTGAGACGCAATTGCCAGTCCGTATCATTATGGCCAGTAAACGTCCTGAACAGCCAGTTTGCCGGATTGTTGAGGATGAAGGTCCTAGTGGGAGCAAGTATAGGAGGATGTCTACCACTAGACAACCATTGGATAGCTCCAAACAGGTGGGTGTCATAGCTCTCCATCTGAGGAGATACATTGTGTCTCGTCAAATTCCTATCAAACTACCGCATTATCACACTTGTTTCCCATGATTTAATCACTAAGAAAACTATTCCATTTTTTCTTTTCCCAACGATAGTACTTTTCAGTGGTTCTTTTAAGGAGGTGAGACTTGGCTTGGTCTTCTTTGTGAATATCTAACTTTACTTGTGTAAAGGGGTGTGCTTAGACGATATGATACTTTGGGGTCAAAGTTAGGTAAAGGGGGTGTGCATATCTTATTCAACTTCCAATGGAGGAAATAAATCATGAGAACAACAGAACATTATCAACCACCAATCACAGCTCCGGAGGCAAAACACAGGTAAAGCATACTATACAGGTTAACACAGAGTACCTACACAACATGACTATACAGTACAGAAGTTATCACAAATATAAGCTGCAGTGCATAAGAAGGACATCTGGTCGTCCATATAGGAGTATACATAAACCCCTATACTGCAAACCCCTGGTGGAATAGACTCATGGAATGGAACTCATACCCAATGTAGCAGTAAAGAGTACCTGTGATACCAACAGTACTCCACTATTATCAACATGAATCAGGAAGTTAAGGTTAAAAGATTGACATACAAAATTGTGATTTTGATTTACCAGGAAGTTTATGCTAAATAATTGACGTAAAAAATGTAAACGTTGATTTATCAGTACGTCAATGGTTTGGAATTGTGGACATTAATGTTTTAAAATTATGTGACTAATGAACGGTGCTGCCACAATTAAGTGGAAGTTTGTGAGTTCGCCCAAAGTTAATGGTAAACACTACCCTAATATTGTGACCTACAACTAATCATAGCACAATACATAGGCCCAAAAACTTCCTTCAGCCAAACAATGCATGCTATATATCTTGAAATGTATCATAATTCCGCTATTTTTCAAATTTGTTTGAACCTTTTAGTATGGTACCATTTATTATATGTCTTAACAAATTTCTAGAGGCATTTCATGATGGTTTTATATTAAATTGAGGCTGCTCAATCCGAAAATGCTGGTTACCACCCTGAAATATTACTTCAACCACCAGGGGGCGTTTTATGTCAGGTCTCGGACATTTCTTCTCATAACTTCCAGGAAATTAATCACAGCCTTATGCATGCATAAAATCATTTGTAGAAGAGATCATCAGCTTTCGTTTGATTTCAGTTTGGTTACTTCAACATGAGAAATAAGTTTTATATGAATTTTCAAAAACTAAAAAAAATGCATTTCTTCACCAACTGTCGAGTTTTGGAGAATTCTATGACAACAGAAAAAAAACTATTGGTTTTAGCCATTAGCACTCGTACAATTGAGTAAAGGCCAGTAAAAGAGCTTCCATTTGACACCTTTCACAAACCGATCCAATGAATATTCATAGAGATATTGATTGTTGAAAAATGAAGCACATTTGATGTTCAGGGATTATTTATCAAAAACAAATATTCTCGAAGTTTCACAAAGTTAGTTTCACAGGGAAATGTGTTTTTATGAAAAAGAAATACTTGGAAATAACTTTGATAACTTAACAGAAAATGCCTTTAGAAATTTGTTAATCCTCATGTGGCACCAGTTTATTTAGTCCTAACCATGAAACATGTGATTTTATGCTTAACAGAGAGATGAAACGTGGAAGCAAGCTCTGGTGAACACCTGGGGTGAAGTACTTAAGGCCCTGGAAGTAAATGCTAATCTACTTGCTAGCTTACGTAAATATGGTGTGATCGATGACCTCAAGAGGGAAGAAATCAAGGTGGGACGTTGTCATGCTACTTCTGTCATGCTAGTCCTGCTTAATAAATATTACTCCTGTCCACCAAATTAGCATACTGTGATATATCTAGGTAAATCTATGTATTAGAGTGATGTAGTGGTAACGTCCCCTATACTTTAGTCCCCATTTTTGGGGCTGGTTGGGACAGTTGTACATATACAAACCATTTGTACTAGTGTTGGACTTCCGTTTTCCGGCCGACCGTTTACATCAACGAAAATACAAAACAATATGTGATGTATTTCAGGAAAATGAGTCATAAGTTGCAAAAAATGGATTTTGAGAACCTATTATATTTGAAAAGATGAGCTCAAGGGGATTCCAATGATAGTGAACATTATGACACTTAATATGTATTTCTATATTTTGAGTTTGATATTTTATTTTTGAAAAATAAAGTTTACAATGTATCTGGGTGGGTAATTACCAGTAAAGTAACTCAACATCATCAATATGAAGGCCTTACAAACGCAGGGATATATTTAATACGATGTTCTGAAATTTGGCACATAGGTTCATATGACTAAGTGTGCTAGCCCCTAGAGAAATCAGAACATTTCAATAAAGGGATCTTTCAAAAATGTCTCTTTAAAAAATATCAATTTTGCGACTTGTGACTCACTTTCTCAAAACACATCACATATTTACTGCTCAAAACGGCAAGATCATGGCGTTCTTCTGGTTCATTTTGCTTCAAAATCATTCATAAATTGTTATTAATGAGAGTAACAGTCCAACAAAAGGGGATCAATAATATATCAATCTTCCTTAGCTTGGTTCCCACAGACAAAAACAAAGGACCATAACCAAAGGATCTGACCGCCTAATGAAAATATTAAAGAGAAGAAATGTACTAAACTAATTGGTCCTAAGAAATAAATGGCATTGATTTCTGACTCAGGTTATCTGCCTGGTTAAGTTAAATTAATGAGATACAAACCTGGTGGCTCCATCTGAAATATAGATATATGCCGCACAACATAGATGGATACAATGTACCTCAGGCAGGCGTTTCATTGCAAGCTATTGCATCTAATGACAGATTCCTCATGCATAATGTTTTAATGCAACCACAACTCTTACCACACCAAGCATTAATCGACAATCACTGTGGTTAATCAACAGAACGCGGAAATCATTTCAGTACTATATTGAAGAGTATTTCAATAACTTATTATTGATATAATCTTTTGCACTGTGTCATCTAAAATGTTACTAATATTGTGCTACTCTTTCTCCAGATGTTTTTACCTGAAACCTGCGTTGATAATTTTAACGCAGGTTGCATCAATGTGTGCGACAATATCTTATATTTATTTCAGTTACTGGGCCTCTTTGTTGTATGTGCCAGTGGCGACATACTTTTCATGCTATGTACAACCCTGACTAAGAGCAACTTACAATGTTGAATATAAATATAGGCAACCGGATCACAGGGGTGTAACTGTTACTTTGATATAAGTACATCTCCGGGGCGATTTTGTCACCTTCTCAACCATTCCTTATCAATTATCTAGCCCTATTTCATGATGTTTGTTTGCCGAGTCAATAGATAGTGTTCTTGAGGAGGGTTGTGTAAATCATAATCCAAAATGAGGGGTAACCTAATTCTAATTAACATAGATTCTAACAACTTGTCAGTACTATTGGGGCAGGCTGCTGACAATTCCAGCTCATCTATTCTTCATCCGTTATGAATGTTGTTGCATGTGTCACATGTATTCTATCCTCCCATGCTTTCCACTCTCCTCAAATTCTACTTTGAACAGCCATGGCTCTCATCAGGTTTTTCTCCTCAGGAAACACATTGAGCAAACTGCACATGTTGAGCCAAAGCAAATGTATCACAATTGATTTGATTTGCTCAGATTCAAATTAACTTAAACCTATCAAGGCTTTAGGACTTGTGACATGCTCACTAGCTCAGTTTGGTCATGAGTGTCACACACCCCAACATACGCAACTAGCTTTTGATGCTTAAGGAATGGTTTGTACTTTATCTGTTACTGTCACAAGTATTTCTATTGCATAGATCCCTTAAAATCCTATATTCGCTCCAACAAATTCTACATTGCTGACCTTCACTGAAGATGTTATTCCCAATCATGGTTGCAGCAAGGCACAGCCACAATCGATATCTTAGGAAGCTGAAGAACCGAGAACATAAAGGCTGTATGATGTCATCAAGAGATTTGATGAACGCAACATTTGGCTCATGCTTTTCAGTGTTCATTAAAATGCACCGACAGGCAGGTAATAGTAATGTCATCCTGACACCCTAATGGTTTTGATAACTGTCCTAGGATGGTGAATGTCCGGCATGGTAGATGTCCTAGCTGGGTAATATCCAGGATGATAATTGTCCAGAGGGAAAAAGGCGGCAGGTAGATGTCCTGCGGCTAGATGTCCGGCAGGTAGCTGTCTTGACACCAAAATATGAACCTGGACCATTTGCATAATCTACAATTGCTTAAAGATATTTGCTATAATCCCTTTTTTTCCAGGCAGTTACTCCAAACGGAAATAAGGTTGACATGTTGCTTGAGCACATACAGCGATACATCAGAGGGAGATTACCAAATCTCTTCATAGCTCTAAGAGAAATTGGTCAGGGACATGTAGAGGTTATCATCACAGACGCTTTCAACCACCTCCAGCAGTCAACTGGTAGTTGTGACATGCAAAGAAATATCAAGGAAAACATAACCATGTATGGTAATTATTCATTTCTAATACCAATAATATGAACAACCTGTTCATCAAGCATTGTAATGCCGTTTCACATGGCATTTATTTGTTTAAATGTTTTTGTCTTAATTACCATGTATTGTGTGTATTCTATTTGAAAACGATAGCTACGTAACAGTTGATTAAAATACAAATAACAACCACTGAAACTTTTAAACAAAAAGTCCCCTGCTGTTTCATTGTTCGAAAAATTAAGGCTACATTGATTTTTTCAGAGAGTGGTATGGAGATGGGCTTGGAGGGTATGATTAGGAAAACTATCATTGACGATGGCTTCATTCCTAATAGAGGACTGGACAGCACCCTAAACCTTGATAAACAGTTCATCCAGTTACGTCTGGTGTCTGGTCCTAAGAAATACAAGGCAGAAGACCTCCCACCTGACAAGTACCAACAATATTTACAGAGAATTGATGACAAAAGTATCAAGATTGATGAACTACAATCCTATCTACGAACACAAACTTCGGAAAATATAAAGAAACCATTGCTTTTTGTTGGCCGAGGAGGTGTTGGAAAGTCAACCCTCATCCAGAAGCTGATGCGTCTGTGGGCTAAGAAAGAATGGGGCAAAGAGTTCAAGGCTGCTTTCTTGTTTAACATGAGAAGTCTGGTTGTGATGGGAAGGAAGAAAATCTCCTTGGTTGATTTTCTCATGTCGTACTCTGTCTATCTGCTAAAGGCCCGGGTTGAATGGATGGATAAAGATCTTCTTGACGTGTTGGATCTCACCTTGATATTCATCGGTTAATATCAATCTCAATAATGTGATTCAAATATATGACTCATTCTCACCAAATGGGTGCAGTGCAGCAATACAACTTTTAATTAGCAACCTTCAGTGAAAATTGCCAGGATAGACCCTAGTATTTAGCCACTATGGAGGTATCTAGACAATTCAAGTAAGGACATTCTTGACATAAATTTTACTTTAATTCTCACAAAATGTATACAAATTTCAGATGGTCTAGACGAATTCCCAGGCTTGGCAAACTCCTTGAAATCCCGACCACTACTTGACTGTAAAGAGCCCCGGGAACCCATAGCTTGGTGTTTGGATATTCTCAATAGGAAAGTTCTTGGCAGAGCAGTCATTATTCTTGCCTCTAGGTAAGTAATACTTTAGAATGAGCCACTCATATTCATGACAGAATGAGGAGACAAAAGATTTTGTCAATTTTGGTCAAGGTTTGCAGTTGGGTTCCAGGTGACACATATATGTATAATAGCTAATAGTCTTAATCATAATGCACTTAGGTCTTAGAAAGTTTGGAAGTTCCCCTTAAAGTTTGATTCTCATGTATTCAACGTTAGTTAATTGTACCACAAACAAAACCTTATAAAGTGTGCACTAATAAAGTGCTAGTGTCTTTAACAAAATTTGTTCATTACTCTATTTGTCTATGTTGGATTTCTAGGCCTTTTGGTGAACTGTCAGCCCTTAAATGTGATCCAGTAATTGAGGTGGTTGGACTCACCAGGGACACAATCCTACAGTTTATAAACGCACATGTACCATCTCAGCATGTAGAGAGGGTGACCAGAAGGATGGTTGAGAGTCCAATGATTATGTCAGTATCATCAATTACCTACTTCTGCAGCCTCTTCTGCAGAGTGTTACAACGTGAGGAGGAAGATGTTAAACTGAAGGACCTCATTACCTTCACTAGGATCACAGCTTATCTAGTGTTGGTTGGTAAAATGAGTTATTTTTATATGAGCTTAGTTCAATACAGAAAGTATGGAAACAATGCAATGCTTACTTCATATATTTCATATTTCCATAATATCTCTGTTTCGCCCTTTTTGAATATATATTGAAGATCATAGACACACTGGCAATGCTGAGATCTGCAATACATTATTCTTATTACTGCCTTTCTTGAATAAAATGTCTCTGTATACCTTACTAAGTTATCATATCAATTGGGTTGTTCTGATTCTATTTTTAACTAATTTTTTGGTCAATATACTGATTGGTTCATTCTACTAAAGGAAATATTAAATTAATCAATACCAACATACAAGTGTAGAATCCCACCAGTGCCTAACTTTGTTTATCAGCTAATGCATCTTTGCATCCTTTTTACCTTCATATTTGCTTTTTCTAACTTCAAATTCTTAACTAATTCTATATTCAGGTACATGCCTTATATTGATCATCAGAAGAATCCTACTTAACGGTTCCTTACTGGTAGTATTGTTTACATTAAATTACATTAAAATCTGGACACCAATCTTGATTCACTTAATATTGCAGAATTATCTTGAAAGATGTGCAGATTCTGATAGAAAGCAATCAACATGTCTGCCTCCACTGAGCCGCCTGGCATTCCTAGGCCTCCTTGAGAAGCGTGTGAGTGAGGAACTTGCAGCCCTCATATTTGTTGATGAGGATCACCAGGCTGCCGAGCTGTCACAACATGAACGTATGTTTCAACGAGACTACCTGCCCAATTTTTACTTAATTATCTTTTAATACAATATTTGTTTTCATTTATTAGAGGCAAATACATATCATTTGTATTCGTCAATATATAATAATATAGTAGTGTAGTGATTCGCAGACTCTCGACAATAATAAACCAACCCTTTATGGATTGTACCTAGGGGATTATAGTAGAACTACTACAGTAGTACAGATTTATTCAAAATAGAGGCTTTGAAACATCACCCTAGATCCACTTCCATCCAAAACATTTCTAACATTAAATTCATCTTTGTTTCTCATTGTAGTTGATTTATCAGTAGAATCAGGAATTTTGATTGTTAAAACCCTCCAGGGAGCTGAAGAGTCTGATTCCTCATTGACAAGCGAGTTTGTCCATCTATGCATTCAAGAAATGTTGGCTATGAGGCAACTGATTTCCAAGGACAGACATGGGCTGGAAAAATTTGTTCAGAAGATGTGGCACACATTCAGTTTTAATATGGCACGCTTGTACTTGTATGGGTTGGCATTTGACTCTAAAAGTGAACATATTAACAAACTCCTTGGTCCATCATATGGCGATACCAAAGATCTGGTGAAGGAAGTGTTGACCAAAAAGCTACATAGGGTGGGTTGTATCTTGAATATTACCTAAACTTACTGTGTATGTTAAATGTATAAGTCTAGATTTTGAAGGACCATTACCTTTTGAGGCAAAGGATAAGTATTGAACGTTGGCAAGAATCTTCCTTGCATTAGACTCTGTATATGTTTAAATATCATTCATTTTAACTTATTGTCAGAAGTTACATTAATGAGAACATGTTTACATTATCCTCATGAGATTCTTGAGGATGTAATTGTATCACATTAATATGTGGGAAGTACAGGTATGCTGCTGAATCTCCACAAACATAAAAACGTTTTTAGTATATCCAACATCTATGTCTGATGTTAATGAAGCACTGCAATGAATCATTTTTAATAATTCAAACTTCATCTGATTTCTAGGTCCACAAAACTAGGAAACTCCCTAAAAAGGTAATTATTTGCTGAAAACATTGCACTTTGTAAGATTATGGTGAATAAATATCTACATGTTGTGGTTATACGTGGACATCAATGCTACTTGTGTGCCAACACAATGTATAATGATTAGACACAATGTGCATGATTACCTGAAATCATTCTACAGTTGTTTACATCTTTTAGATATTAGAAAGTCAACTTGAGAAAATCCAAGTTGTGTATGAGACGCAGGACAAGGATCTAGCTGAGGCGGTGGCTGGTGATGTGTGCAAAGATGGCAAGATACACATAAACAACACACTACTCACTCTAGTTGATATATACGCATTTGTCTTCATGGTAAAGGCAATGCAGCAAAAGCTACTCTCATTTAGGTTGGTGATAAATGGGGCCTTAAACCAGGTTTCTTGTCAAATTCTTAGACAACCATTTTGTTGGAAATGACGATTAATTTTCTTAACATATAACAGGGCTAATGACAATTACACGAGATGAATTTGTATTTGTTCCTTTAGCTTTGAAGATGTCACTATGGATGACGAGTGTATCTCTGCCCTATTTGAATGTTTGAAGTATCAGGAGACATTAAAAACACTCCAGTGAGTATATAAGAAAGATACCTATGCTATTCGATGAAGAGAATAAGGTGTGCCCATGTGAATTTTGTTTGTGTCCTATTTGATTTACTTTTAGACATCTTACAGTTATAATATACTTAACTTATTCATAAAGATAACTAGACAAATAAATACTCGATATCAAAGTTAAAATTCATATGTTAAAGATGTTCACATATCTAACATGTATGAAATCAATCTCTCAATCTATATTTAATGCACAATTCAACAATCCGTGAATATGGGATTTAAGAAAAAAATTAGGTTCAAAATGCTGTTCAACATAACCAGACAGATTTATGGAATAAGGACAATACAGAATATATTTATATATACTTAGTATTTATCATTTTGTACTCTCATTAACCAGAATTTGAAATATGTGTATTATGATAGGACCGCACTAGTAGGTGGTCTGGCCGAAAGGATCACATTGACCCGAGACATTTCATTGCGCATGGCACACAAGCCAATAGGCGAGTGTATTATATCAAAAAAAAATCGTCGAGGGTCAATGTGATCCTTTCGGCCAGACCACCTACGAGATGCGGTCCTATATTTACTCCACGGTGGTGTTAATAAAATCAGAAATTAAAACAAAAGTCCTTTATTTACTTACGAAGTTTCAACCATGTCATGCCGGCGACGACGCAATAGTGAACATCGTAACATTGCAACGTTAGTAACGCTAGTAAGAGTCATTGACAACGCATTTTCCCATGTGGAAGGGAACCAATCAAATGAATTTATTTTGCGTGTGGTACAAAACAATGTACCACACAGTATGTACCACACGCATCTACATACAAATGTTATGTGATACATACTTCACCGTGGAGTAAAACTGTAGATAATTTCCAGGAAATCTGACCCATATAGACTACTATTCAAATGGTTCAACCTTCCAAGATTTTATTTAAAAAAGGTGCCTTAACCATACAGAAAATGCACCAACCATCACCTTCAGCTTCTACTAATGTTATCATTTTCATTGATGTATTGCATTATCTGGCATGAGCTATTGCTTCCAAACTTGCCGTTTCTAATGCTATTTTTTCATGAAACTATTTGATTATTTGATGAAGGCGATTGTACTGAAACTTTCTGATTGCAGCTTGTTCATTGGAAAATTGAAGGATGATCATGTAAAACAGCTGTTTTCTGTACAGTCACACATGAAAGCATTAACAGACCTGCAGTAAGTGGCATTCTATGAAGCAGGCCATAGGAGAAGCTTGTGTTTTTGCCAAATATGTATCTTCCCATCAGTCCGATCAGTATTGATACCTTTAATCTGTTGCCTAGAAATACATAATGTGATCATTACATTACATGATTATCAAATATTGGCGAATCACTCACCCCACTCATTTTAAATCTAGATAACTCTTGTTAAAGGCTGTGAGATTTCACTTCCCAATGTCTTAGGTTGGATATACAAGGTGTTTCACAAGATGCCCTGAGATATCTGTTGGAATATCTGATGACTACCAAACGGATCACACATTTGAGGTACTCAATTCTGAGAATCTATACATATATTTTAATGACTCTGAAATATAAGTCATTATTGCAGATGTCAAATTATGATGTCTATTGGATGCGACAACTATGGAACCATCATCTTTCATTTTGTAATTTGGCATGAAAGTCCCAAATACATGTGGTGAGGAGGTTTCATTGGGGTCCAAACGACTCCTTTTATTACATTTTATGAACAATCAGAACGGTCCCTGAATCAATGTTGACAAAAATGCAAATGCAAATTGCCACTTTTTTTATCATGAAAAAGTATGAATGCTTAACTAAACTAAACATCTTGTGCTAAAGATACACAGTAATTTATATAGCAACTGTACTTATCCCTATGGGCATTTGAGTGCAATCATTGCACTCACTATTGCGTTCACATAGCGCAATGATTGTGCAATGTGACCGCAATCGTAAATTCCAATGATTCAGACCAAAGATAGTCATTACATAACTGCAATAGATATGCAATGACCATTGCGCAATGTTAGCGCAATAAAAAAAAACTGGCATTGCAGTCTGAATTGTTGCACAAAAAAATCTTCAATAATTTAATGGGAAAAGATCCTTTAGCGATCTAAATAATAAATGTAACTTGATGATTGTTGTAGAATGTAATACAGGCAAAGCAATAACATAATGCAACGGCAGTGCAATGGTACTGCACTGCCATTGCACTCAACTAGAGACTTGACTGCAATAGGAGTGTAATACTATTGCACTGGCATTGCATTGCACTCCATTGCACTCCATTGCACCCGTATTGCAGTCACCATTGCACTCCATTGCACTCCATTGCACTCAGTGCCCATAGGGTATTGGTGCATTTCTGTGATCACACACTGATGTCAACATGGCCATATATTTGATACAAAACCTGTGCAGGCTTTAGGTTTGTGCATTTAGCAACAACATGCGTATGTACATTATTGCTATTATATGTAGCTGTCATTGCACATTAAATTTTTGTTTAGCTTAAGCAAAGAGAGATCAAATATGGTTACACCTGATGGAGTACAAACAAGCAAATCAGCAAAACTGTAAGTAAAAAAGAGTACTGTTATTATGGACCTTGAAACCCTGATAATGTGGTGTAACTCAATTTAAAATCTAATTATATTTGTTCAAGTCTAAAGAAGATTAGAATTAACACATTTTGCAAATCATCCCCTTGGGCTTGTACAATGTAACTACAGTGTTGCCCCGGCCCCCCTCCCCCCACACACTCAGGGGTAAAAAGTCTATGCTCTTTTGTTCCCAATTTCGCAGAGAAAGGGGTAATTTTTCACGCACAAACGTGGAGCGGAAAATTAGAAATAAGGGTACCAATTTGCAACTGAACACAGCAAAATGCTAAAAAAGGGGAATTTTTTGCAAGTGAAGTTTGCGGAATGCTGGAGTCAAGCTTGTCATTTAAATCACAGCCGCATATTTGGCGATGCAAGGTCCTTGGTGTCCATCATAATGTGCATGCATGTTAATTGTAAGCTGCACATTACCTTTCTGAAATGTACATATTTTGCACCCTACCTAATAATTAAGATGTTAAATTAAGGGCAATGGCATTAAAGCCTTCGTCCATACTGAACATCTTTGCCTAACAAGTTTTGAGTTTTAATTTGCTTCTCCAATAGTAGAAACAGATCAGACCATATCACCCATAGCTTATCAGGGAACCAAGTTCACTTATTGAATACCTCTGATGCCTCTGTTTAATAACGTCTAATACATAGTTATATTTCCTATGGATGGGAACAAAATTGGCGATATTTCTTGTGGTCAATCTGCAGGGTTTGGATAGGATCTGTATTAAATATGTAGACGTTTGAAAAACTCCAAAGAAAATGCCCCAACGTAGTCACTCCACCCCCGACATAGGCACTCCATTCCCAACATAGGCACTAATCTCAATCACTCACAAAAACGACTGGTAAACATTTAGGTATCTGTCTATACATCTTGTAGTTACCACACTGAGAGTCATATGTATCTTATTGGGATTAATTAGAGTATATAAAGCCTACTTGCTGCCACCATGGGCCTACATTAGGATGGGGACCTACGTCGGGGGTGCCTATGTCAGGGGAGGCCTGCCTACATCAGGGTAAGGTTTTTTGGCCATTCAGTCAAACATTGCCAACACATATTACACATTGCTCAAAAACCACTAACAGTTGACAGAACAGAAAAATGAATAATAAGAGACCAGCTAAATAAATTGTGTCCCGACGTAGGCACATGCAGATTTTAACAAAATGTATTTTTTTTTCAACAGAATTAGTCTACCATGAAAAAAATAAGGGGTCTGCCACACAAGTTAGATCTGTTTCTTTCATGAATATTATTGGCTTCAAAGTCGTATCATAATAAGCCCAATTGTGAGGTAATTTGTTACACATTTCTGTTATTTTGTTTTTTGGCATGTTCCCTAATCCAGATTTTTCTAGACTTTTAGCATGTTAATAATGGGCACCCATACTACCCAAAACTATTGGGAAACCTGTTGCAATTTGTTCGAGGTCAAACCCCATTTTTAATGGACTACTGTTTAAATTGGTGGCATTTGTGGCTGAATTCCCGGGAAATACAAATTATTTTATTATTGAAAAAAACCCATAGAAAATCATTTACCAATGTTATATTAACTACCAAGATATTAAATTAAAGCATGAAATGAGTTAGTGTGTATACAAATTGAAGGATGTTGGAAGTATTTCTTATTGTTTTTAGGAAAATAGTTGAAAACTGACCTATAACGCCTTCTAGCGGAAAGACATCATGTGCCATGGATTTTATTTTTATTTCATTGGATTCCCTGACATGGAACACATAGAAATGGACATCAAAATTATTCATTTATATTAATTAGAACCAGAGGTGGGTGGCCATCTTGGACGCCATCTTGGATTTAGGCATGATAAAATGTTTAAAAAAATTGCAGACATCGATTTTTGAATTCTACTCATTGAATACTACCAAAACATGTTCGTCTGCAAAAATTACCATGAATTCCACATGGTAGCCATTTTTCTGACATAAGCAACTTGACCAAGACACTACTTCTAGCGTTAATAGTGTTTTTTCTTATTCTATCATTTCATGAGGCATTTTCTTTGGCATAAAGTTTTCCGCATCCTGCCACTAAAAGGGAGGGGGGGGTAAAATGGGTATCCT
Organism: Sthenelais limicola; assembly: GCA_942159475.1. Taxonomy (NCBI): domain Eukaryota; kingdom Metazoa; phylum Annelida; class Polychaeta; order Phyllodocida; family Sigalionidae; genus Sthenelais; species Sthenelais limicola. Next base: position 108,969,094 of record OW804099.1, read on the forward strand.
GTTAAGCAAGACTCCTTGAAATCATAAAAAGGGTTTTTTTAGCATAACTTTTGCCACAAAAAGGGGGGTAAAATTCTTTGAAAATTTGCTGAAAGGGGCACTTTCCAAAGGCTGGAACAGAAAAGCGTACACTTTTTACCCCTGAGTGGGGGGGCCAGGAGTGTTGCACCTTAAGTTAGGTACATTATAGCGGCATTATATATTACTGGTACCTAATTTGCATCTGATATATATGTTGTTTATATCATATACAGTTAGAAAGCAAGAAACATGGCACATGTGTCTATACATAGCAATGATAGCCATGAATGTTTTCCTACAGATTACTTGGGAAGGAATACACTTGCAGTGTGGTACAAACACTTATGGAGGCGCTATCAGGAAGCCAAGCACTGGAATTTCTCATGTGGGTTATTCATATTCTGTACTCCCCTTCAATCTGTCTATTCATGTGATAATGCTTCCACCAGTACATGAATTAATATTATTGTTGGTATTAATTAAAAATAAATCTACTGACTCTAACATCTCCTTTCTATCTATTGTATATTTATCGCTGGAAGATATAATCAAGGACAATTTGTTGATCACCATAATTCACATTGATCGAGGACCGTTCAAATATTGAATTGAAATATTAATGCCTATGATTATGTACTGTCATAAATATATAGGTTGGACATGGAAGGTATTTCAGCAGATATGGTCCAAGGTTTCCTGCAATATCTCACAACAACCCAGAATATGACGCATTTGAGGTACACCAGTTCACAATTATTTTTTTATCAAAATACATTTCACACAAATGAATGATATAATGCAATAATTATTCATTTGCGAAAGAAAAAAAAAATATTTCAAAAGTTTGTACTGTGGTGTGTTTGTTCTGCTTTTATAAGTTCAATGGTACTATTTATGATCATGAAAAGTATAAACGCTAAAGCACACTAAAATTGTTGCAGTAAAGTTTCAAAGTACTGTTAGGTAAATTGCTTCCTGTATTCATTGCTGCATTGCTGTGATGACACAGTGAAGTCAACATGGCCATGACTGATGTACATTTGATACATAACCCTCGCAGCAGTGTGTACATTATAGCTATTATATGGACCTCTCATTGCACATTTTCTTCAGCTTAAGCAAAGACAGAGCAAGAGTGGTTACACCTGGTGGACTACAATCAAGCAAGTCAGCACACCTGTAAGTTGAAATTATCATTAGTATCATTAGTATAGGGGACTATGTTGGGTTAACGAACTGTGCAGGTTAAATGTGCCATCGCATGGAATGAGTTAACGCCCAGACAAAGAAACATAGGAAATATAGAAGCATTTAAATATAATCAAAATGAATGGATAAATACACTCTACACATAATATCAATATTAAATATACATGGATAGCTTTTCCAGAAAATACCAGACTAGCACCAACACTCCAATGAACAATCTTCTCTTGTAGGTAATTAATATTATCAGGTCATGCTAGAGTTATCACTAACACTCAACCAAAAGTGGCAAAGTGAACAGTAAATCAGATGTACATGTCTCTTTATCAAGCAGAAAAATCATATGCTAACACTAGGTAGAAAAGTGGCAAAGCGAACTAAAGTGACTCTGAATTATGTTAGATATCACAAACACTATTCTAATTTTGTATCTATGTATTCCAGGTATTCTTACTTCTATTATAAAAGGAAGCAAAACTCAGAAACTCTCACTAACACTACATACAAAGTGGCAAAGTGAGTGTCATGTACACACATGTAAATTGTAAATAACACAGATGTTCATCTTGGCCCGACAGAACTAGCCCCGGAAAGGGGAGTCGGTACCCAAGAATAAATAAAATCATTAAAAAAAAAAATCTGATATCTGAAACATAGTCTAAGACCAAAATAGCTTTTAATTAACCAATCTTGCAAACTCTCCTCTTGAGCTAGTACAAGCATGTTACATGTTACCAGTACCAGTACTTGGAAGGAAAGAAATGTAGCATATACCATCTGTACATATTCTGTGTTAGCCATGAATGTTTTCCTACAGATTACTTGGGAAGGAATACACTTGCAGTGTGGTACAAACACTTATGGAGGCGCTATCGGGAAGCCAAGCACTGGAATTTCTCATGTGGGTTATTCATATTCTGTACTCACCTTCCATTTGTCTATTCATATGATAATGCTTCCACCATTACATTTATCAATATTATTGTTAGTGATTGATACTAATATGGTTGAATATCCTGAATTGTGCAACTGCTCTCGTTTCTAGTGTATATTTATTGCTGGAAGAGGTAATCAAGCACAGGTCAATGATTACTTAATTCATCTTGTGCTTGGACTGTTCAAATATTGTATTGAAATAATTATAGCTAAAATTGTGTACTATCATAAATATATAGGTTGGACATTCAAGGTGTTTCAGGAGATATGGTCAAACATTTGCTGCAATATCTCACAACAACCCAGAAGCAGTTGAGGTACATTTTACAATTCATCTTTGTTGAAATATATTTCTTACTAATAAGTGATATAAGGCAATATAATTGTTCATTACTTTTGTGAAAGTAAAACATTTATTACTAAACTTTGTATAGAGGTCCTAGTTTTAGGAGAAGTATATTCAATATTAGAGTAAAACAACAAACAGGTCACAATATTCATACCTTGTGGTATGTGAAATTCTTAATGTTTTAATTTCTGTTCAGTTTCAACAAAGACAAAACGGGAGAGTACATCCTTAATCTAGGAGAAGGCAACAAATCAGCCCAACTGTGAGTAAATACATTGGTTTTGAGAATATTTAAACGATCAGCCATAGAGGTTAAAAACTGGACCATGACGTAAGACAGGACGTATTTTCTAGGTCTCAAATGCCAATTTAATTAAAAAATTATGATCAATATTCCATTTAGAAATATCTTGGCACAATTCGAGGAGACAAGCATACAAAGATAACACATGCATTGACCATACTTGAAAACATCATATTAAGGATTTCTTTACTCGTCCTCCACCATACTCACAACATTATTATACGATAAACATACTAATTATGGTATGTGACTAACAATATCATTGGCACTGGATTGTTGAGTGCAGCTATGGTGTTTGGCATGATGTCATTGGATTTCTATACCTCATAACACATGTGAATGCCCCATGCAAATGAGGAAACATGTTTCTAACAAGCAATGGCATGAGCTGGGTCACCTCTCAATGAAAGAACCTTTTTTAATTACTCAATTTTGGATCTGCTTGTGTATAATCCCTTAAGTATGAGGGGCAAATGGTCTTTCAAATGTTCAACCCCTCCCCCATACCCCTCAGATACAAGGGGAAGACCCCCACTTGAGGTTAACTAGTTCTAGTAAAATGTCTTAAAATAACACAGCAAACATATAACTATGGTTTTGTTTTCAAGATTACTTGGGAAGAAATGGTCTGGCGTCCCAACAAAACAGGTTGTTGAAGTATTGACAGGTAGCAGCAAGTTTCTCAGGTGGGTTCAGAAGCTCAGGTTTTATACCTTATCCTATATAAGAATGTGAATGTGAGAATTTCCTAGTAAACAAAGTGTTTCAAGATGGGTTAGATATCTGAATACACAAACAGTGCACTACAAGGTTGAAATGAAAGTTACTAATCTTTAAAGAGATAAACCACTGTTATACGCACTGCTGCAGGCGGGAGTTAAAGGAACTAATGCATGAAAAATAAGGATTGACAGTAATTTTTTCAAACTTTGTCTTGAGAAAGTACATGGTTGGAGGATAACAAAAAGCACAAAAAAATGGATCTCAGCATATTTTTTTTCTTTCTAGAGACCAGCAAAGTTTAGTATTGAAGTATGTGGGAAAAATGGATATTTTCTCAGTTTTTCCAATATTTCAGACAGACAAATAACATTTTTCAATTGAAATGTCTTCTAAACATAACCACTATAGATGTTTACCCTAATGTATGAAAAAACAGGGTATCAACATATTTTGAAATATATTATTTAGCATTGAAAATCTTCAATATTCCTGTTTTTAACTCAACGGGATGCAGATTCAGTTGAATAACTTTTTTAAAAGGTCGGTGACCCCCATTTGTTATTGCTTGAAAGGGTAAAGCAATATGTTAGCTATGTTTATAGCGATTTTTAGGAGAAAGTTATTTTCATTTTTTTTTCTATACTGAAAAAACGAAAAAATTGTCCTTTTCTCATAGACTTCTATAGTGAACAACCATAAATTTTGAGGCTCCCTAAAATGAAAACTAACACGGTGACATATTGTTTTTATTGGCTTTTTGAATTCACATAACCTTGTTCTTTCACGAGGCAAAGTTTAAACAAAATGATATTTTCAGTTTTTTTCCCAGTTGAACTGTGGTTTATCTCTTTAAGTCTTTCCTTCGTCCATTTGAGTCCTTGACTGTTCAATGTAGTAACTAAATACATAGAAAGCAGGAACTGTCCCCCAAATTAGTGACATGAAAGACATTTACTGTAGAACATACATAATGATTATTGATAAGTATGACCAATTGCTTTTTTAAATATCTGACTATGTTAGATATCTTGGCTTCTGGGAATCAGACTATTAGTGCTCCTGAGATTTCTAAACAGTTTCAACCATCACAAAACAGGTAAATTTGCCAAAGCCAGTTTCTAGGCAAATATTCAACAAAAAACCCTCTAATCTGAGGATTTGGCCAAAAGTGTCCAACGTATTCCATATGACCTAATTTGGGTTGGCAAACTATATTCTAATTCATCATTTTGAACTGCTTTTCATGGATTGACTTCATTACCATATATTATTCATTCACATGTCTTCTACTGAATGGTAATGCGGTTTTTAATCTGAAATTAAATATTATATAACTACTGTCAAAGTCCAGGATACCTTGCTTTCTGCATTACATATATTGTATTGGCTTCTTAGTAGTAACAGAGAAAGCCAAAGAAAGCAAAGTAATTCAGATAGAAAGCATTAATACAAAGAAAACTATGAGGTCAACCAGGTGTCTGAGCTATGCTATTGTCGAATATTTCCAACCATTTCACCAATTGTTAATAGTTAAGTCATGGTCCATGGTTATTGCTGCAAATAAGCTGGCCACACTACTTCTTTATTAGTTTACAAATATGAAACAACATGGTGTAGAATGCGCATATATACTCATTGATCTTAAAGGAAGACATTGTGCTTAATTATAATGTAAAGTCCTGATAGAAACTCATTCAGACATACATCTACCACGCCCCCTACAAACTCAGAGGCTAACTAACTTTCTTCCCGCAACACACTTGTGGGTCACTTCCCAAAGTCCAAAGTACAGGTTGCTGTCCATGTCTAATCGTTATCTCAAAGTTGATCACATGGGAAGGGAGGGGAGGGACTGACTGCAAGTTCAAGTCAGGGAGGGGGTATTGATTAATAGCGGGAGGGAGAGGGGAGGGGAGATAACCACATGACTTTTCAAAACACAAGTGGTCGCTCCTGCCTGGTATTCATCTTTTATATTCATTGTTATCCTGTGGCTGATTGGATACCTAATCTAACCTGATAATTATTTGGTCCAGCCAGGATAAGCCAATCAGCCCAGGCCCTGTGTCAATGGTTGTAGTCTGTCTAGCATATAAGGAATAAAATTAATGACAGCCATCCTCTTTTTAACTGGTTCGGTTCTGGCTCTAGACATACATCTTTGTGTGTTGCGTTGATTCATTTCTCGCTCACCTACTGACCCAAAATGTTCATCAGAGAATGACCCTGAATTCTTCAATAACCTTACAATTGCAGTTTGTTCATTGGCGATCTAAAAGGCCGAAACATGAAACAAATCTTATCTGCACAATCACAGTTGGAGATTTTAACAGACCTACAGTAAGTTCTGAGTGTATAACTTTACTTGTATAGTCGTGACAATAAGTTAACCAGTTCAGCTGGTTATAGATTCTTAGTTAGTTAGTTAGTTGGATTTGAATTCTTTAAAAAATCTGTCACTGTATACAGAAATACATAATATCTTTCTCTAGAGCCCTGCTCTGCATTCATATGCAGTAATAGATTGCAGTAACTAAGAATCCAATATGTTTCAGTGTGGCACTCATGCTGTTCATGTTTTAGGTATGAAATTTAATTTCCAAAACCTATTTTAGATTGGACATCAACAGTCTTCCAGATGATGAAATGGAACTCTTGCTGCAAGACTTGATGAAAGCAAAATTGAGGTACAACTTACATAGAAAATATATATCAATTGGGTTGCAAACATTATTTTGAATGTCTTTATTTTTTATCTAACATAAATGATGAGTAAATGGTACAACATTGTCTCATTTTGATCTGCAAGATTTTAACATCAATATGCATTTCTAGTTGAAGCTATATAGTACATACAGAGTATGGACAGTGACTATGTAACATTCTGTTTAGTCCGAACACAAACAACTCAGAGGAAGACATACCTGAAAGAGAACAAGACAGCAAATCAGTCAAACTGTAAGTAGCTGATAAACTTTGCCTTGCAAAGCGAAGCTCCCACATCTAGGCGAGCACCAAGTATTTAATTCCCTGTTTTGCCAATATGAAATATCACCCTAAAGTTTTTAAAAATTTAGTCTGGTTCTACCCCTCTTAGTGAGGGAGTTGTTTCACATTAGTAGCCAATGTTTGGATTCAGGGGCTTTGGTGGATAGCGATAAAATGACTGTTTTGAGTGGAAAAGGGAAATTATTTGTTGTTTCTTGAAAATTATTTGAGTTGGTCATGCTGTAAGTACTTCTAAAACGATTATAAATAAATATAAAGTGTGTAATATTTGTTGAAATGTCTTTAAATAGTATTGAATTTAAAGCCTAAACGGATAATTTCCCAAAGACCCCAAGACCTGCCAGGGCGAAGGGGTTCGTTTTCAGATAAATTGCCTCAGTCCCCAAATCTCTAGAAATTAATCCCATAATAATTTCCCTAACCTTCACCTCCGCTTACAACCAGCTACAATCTCGAATCCCTGATTGAATCAAGTAGGCATACATCAACACTGACTGGCCCTGAATGGTGTTCCTGCCTATGCAATTTCATCCCTCAAATAGGCCTGGGAAGTAGACCTAAAATCCTTTCAATCTCACTCTTCCCTGATACAAGAAATGTGTAAACAACCACAACTATCCACACTAAATCAGTAGCTGTAAGCTTCAATGTTTACATTAGTCATAGTTGTTCCCAGCTCCCCGAATGATTTGTGTTGTATCATTCCCAAAATGCACAGGCAGGAACCTTCTTAAATATCATGAATCTCATTCATTTCCCAATGGTGGATATTTGTGGAACAGAAGATTTACCACAAACGCCAATTCTACAAAAGAATATTACCTTGACCCTTATGTACGCTTGTAAAGGAAGGCAGGGTGACCTCTTGTGAAACAATGTAGAACTAATAGGGGGCCTCCACTATTGGCAAGTAGCGGCGAATAGACCAGGGAATAGATTGGTAATAAATGAAATGCGAGCAGTGGCAAATAGAAACTCTATTTGTAACACAATTGGTAATGAGCTGTTCCACTGTGGCAAGTCGTGGCAACTAGAGTCAAATAAACGGTCAATGGCAATCTATTCAGCGAAGAAATCAAAACGTTTTGATTCTTCAGCGAATGATGGTAAGTTGTGGCAAATAACTTCCCACTGATTTGCAATGACTTGCCACTCGTTTGCACCACCTCCTCCTCATCACAGGACATGAATAGATATATACCCGTTAACTCAAAAACGATGTGGGTAAAAGGGAGTTTATTAAACTCAACTATAGAAAGCGCGCAGGCCAGTACATAAACTGAAACATACATGAGTTATGCAATAACTTCAATTACAGGCAATTACAGAACAAACAAAGACATCAATTACAGAAGTAATTAGATAACCAATAAGAGATATATCAAGCACAAAGTTTTATAGTCAGTGTCTGTGATTTTGCTGGTAATTAAAGGCCTCACGTGACCACCTCCCCCCTCGGGAGGGATAAGCACAGGGAGGAGGTTGGGATGGGGGAAGGCACGCTGCGCTTGCTGAGATTCAACTGCCGGGGCCAGCGTCCCTGCCCAGTGGTCAGCATGTGGACTACAGCTGATGCAGCACGCCCCGCAGGCCTGAGCTGAGTTAATAATGTTTAAACAAGTCTAAACCTCCCTTAACATGAACTAATGAGACTAGGTAGAAACAGGTGTTTGTTTAGAATAACCACTGATCTTGTGCTATATGTTGCCAACACAACATCAGTTGTTCACATTTACTTTTGAGAACACATGTAGGTTTATTCCTATGTATTTCCCTGTTCATTGTGGTGGCTGGGGAATCAATGAAATTATGTAAATGAGACATGCTTTTTTAGATATGCACTCAAACTTGTATTTGCAAGTGTAGTTTCTAGACGATTTGACCTTTGCTTGCAATATGCCCTTTGCTTGCAATATGCCCTTTGCTTGCAGGAGGTAATGATTATTAGATTTGCAATCCAGGATTGACTGATACCCCATTAAATATTCACCTCAGATTTCTTGGGAAGGAATTTAGCGATGGTATGGCAACAGACTTCATTGAGCGACTGGGAAGAAACGGCATCCTGAAATGTCTCAGGTGAGTAATTCATAGTGCATATTCTCATAATTTGGTAAGGTTTCACCAACTGAACATGGTAGGGTTGCCGAAACTGATTACACAGTAGTAGAAAGGTTACTTTTCTTCTTTGGTTTGCTTTCTACACAACCATGAAGGATTAATGACTGAGTTTGAGGCATAACCCTGAGGCGAGGCCAACACATTATACTGTCCTTATTTATAGATTTACAGTCCACTCAAGTCTTATAGATCGATCTATTTCACTTTCAATCTTTGCAAGGAGCAAGATCATGATTATAAGTTATTACAGGTTAAACCACTACCTGGAACAGTTTTAGATATATAACCAACTGACACATTCATTAAGGTATGCTGCAGCAGTGTGTGCATTGTTTGTGGATGGTATTTACACAGACATACTAAACAACCAGCAATGCACTAGGCTGAATCATTCCTTAATTTTTTATTTTGTACTATTGATTTAGGGCAAAAAGAGAAAAATATTTAATCACATCAAATTGAAAAAAGCTGTATTCATCAGGGATGTGTTTCAAACTTTGTGACATTTAAATGAAAATATTAATAAGAATCAACAAGGTAAATAAAAACAAAAAATTGAGAATTCATTACTTGACACAAATCTCTCGAAAATTACTCAAAAATTGAATTCATTAGTTTCAAACCAAAAATATCATTCTGATTATACTACCGTTGAGTACCTTATGACAAATATTCAATTCATTATCTGGCATTGTCTTTGGTTATCACATAGTCTACAAGGATCCCCAATGCATTCCCCTCTTATACCTACAGTACAGAATATCCTAACCATGCCCATAACACAAACTATAAAAGAAGTTGTACATTTTCTGGTCATCTTTAACCTTAATCTTTAAGTTATTAATAAATATGGGCTTTTCCATTTCATTTCTGACAACTTCTACTCACTTATGATAGACGCTTCCTTTCATCCTTTTGCTCTTTGGTCTTCCAACTTTCAGAGTATTCTTCCCTCTATTTCTGGGAGCCATATTCCCAATATCAATCTTGTTAAACATATGTTGTCTGCTGAAAACAAGTTTCATGGAGGTTACTTCTGCATGACTCTTTAAGGGAAGTACACCAGACCGTTGAGCTGTTGCCATGAAGTTTCCAAACACAACTATCAATGCTCTCTTCCATGTTCTCTTAACCTTTTTCAATGTGCATTTTGCTAGATTTAAAAAAGGGAATATTCTAGATAAGGGAGGACATAGATCATCAGTCCACAGTTTGGTACCGCTCTAGTTGGACTTATTCTTACTGGGATTCGGTTCTATTACTGTCTGGTCTGTCTGGCCCTACAATTATTGTGAATCATGAAGTGAATTGAGAAATGTCTGTTGTAGGCTGGACATACAAGATCTCTCAGACGACATGGTGAAACGTTTACTGCAATATTTGATGAAGGCTCAGGAGATCACGCATTTGAGGTACCCCATTCATTCATGGCCATAGATATAGACAATAATACATGGTAGATAATGGTAAATAAATCAGTCAAGGTTTTATTCTCACTGTGAATATAACAGACATCGATTAATAGAAGTATGTACATACTATTTGAAGTGCGTGTTTTACATTCTGTTAAGTTTCAGCACAGCTGATACAAGGGAAAACCTATTTCACCTAGGACAAGGCAGCAAATTAGCACAGCTGTGAGTAAATCATTAAATGGGTTATGAAGTCTTCGGATACAAGTTAGTACAATCATTACACAGAACTCAATTATATGAATGAAGATATTGTGCGAACCTCAATATTGAGAGCACATTGTAATACCTTTTCTATCTCCAGAATAATGTAAAACATGTGTTCCACCATCATAGAGCATCCTTCACACTTTTGCTTATACATTCAATGTCTTTATACAAATTTCAAAAGAAATATTCACAGTTTTTTCAAAATATATGTATATATGCCATTGAATGACATGTACTCCAGTAACACAATTTCTATATCAATGAAAAATAAATAATGCAATATATATTTTTGGTTTCACTAGGAAAATTATTATGTCATTTTGTAATGTAGCACTGAATTATGAATCAACTCTTAATTGATTATACAGCTTCATTGTCCATGGCAACAATAGACATCATTATTAGTAACACAGCGCTGATCTACTAGCGCCTGTGTCACCTCAATTTATTTATCAATTTTCCAACCATCTTCTACTTTACTACTACACAAATCACCAATACCTACAATTATGTTCTAAAATACACCTTCCGTTATAAATATAAAGGCAATTTTTATCCACTTTCTGAATCGCTCTGGAATATCGGCCTAAGCAGAAGATTGTATCACAGTATTACTTGTCAATTCTGAATAAAAATGCAATACATATGTGTGTATTCTAGATATCTTGGAAAAGAAATTAATGACAGAATAGCGAAAACCTTCATGGATACACTGACAGGAAGCATCAAGTTGAAGTCTCTTAGGTGGGTCATTAAGCCTTGCCTCTTCTCTTTATGCAACAGCCGTCTTTCCCTATTGCCTCCCTAATTGTACTTCATAAAACGAGTGGTTTCAGCTATTTCAACAGTTTCTATAGCAATTGCCAATGAGGGCGGAATAAAAATGTTTGTCAATTGTAACAAAGCCCGCATATCAGTCCAATAATTAGAGTTGTTGGTACATAAAGGTGAGACAAAAGAAGATGTGTGAAGGCCCAAGGCTAAGCTGGTGGTAGGGCCCAGTGGTTTGTGCTCTATTATATAAATATTGAAGTTGTATTTTTAACTTCATCTTTAGCTTTGCAAAGTGGCATGCCACAGGCTATTACGATTGGAGAGGGAATTGACTGCCTCCCACTGACCTTCATGTTCACAGACTTGAACACACTTGCTACCCTTGTAGTATGAGGGACCGAGACAGAAATGGTGCAGGGAAGTACGGGGAGGGGGGGGCTAACATTGAGCTCAAGTATGCAAGCATGCTTGTAGTATATTTCTTTCATGCATCCAGACATCTGTGAGTCGATGCAGTCCTCTAAATAATGAACAAGGGGGCTAGAAGGCTTTGCGTCAATCCAATCACGTTTAATTCTAAAGGCTATGAGCGTAGGTAAGCACATACGTCAATGAAACTGACAACATGCTAGTGGGGCACACACATTTAGAATGTTTATCAATAATAATTTGGATACTAGTTGTACAAAACAAATAATTAGGTTTTGATTAAATCTTTATAATATGTTAAATTGGGATTATGTTAACTGGTCTGTCAGTTGTGATGGAGAACCATCACTACATCAGATACTATTCTGGATTATTGCCTCATCAATAGCCTAGATCTTCCTCCTAGAATGATCTACATGTTAAGCCTGGACAATACCAGAATGTTTTAAATTTTACCTAGTGGTTACTTGCATACAACATGAATATAAATATTTACATGTACCCATGCTCATTAGTCAACCTTACTAAAGCACAGAAACATCAATAAGTCTGTCATTATTCTCACACCTATCAAATATGTTTAGTGAGCCGCATCATCGGCATACTGTTCCCAGTTTAGGTGTCTCACATGCATTGTTTATTTTCATTTTGCCACTTAGAATGGATGTTCAAGGACTTTCAGAAGATATGGTCAAGCGCTTGCTTCAATGTTTGATTAAAGTCCAGGAAATAACACACTTGATGTACTCCATTTGTTGACAGTTTGCGACTTGTGAGAACTCATCGGTGATAGTCACCCATGTGTCCTTGACCTTTGTGGTCGGTGTTGTAATAAGCAATAACTATTTACAACCAAAATACCAGTTTCTATAAATTCATCGTCGGGGATAATGACACACCTTGAAACTTACATGTTTTAACAGGAATCAATGTTTCGATCTAGTCGTATAAATCTTACCCGACAATTGGTAGCATTTTACGGCATTGACGTACCCTGTATCGGTAGCAAAATGGCCGCTGTGGGACGTAAGTCACACAGAAATCACATCGACAAGCACATAAAGGAGGATACTATAAAAGATATTGAATCACCGAATCTATTATTCGTCTGGACAACAGGGATGGTAGGGGGAGACTTTGCTGGACTAGTGCGACGTGGTGCGATGAAACCATCTCTGTCAGGGGTAGGTGAAGGTTTCTGTGTCCTAGGGGTTTTTGGGACTTTGTGGTCTATTTTGGGGGGTGTCATCGGTTTACTTTTGGCGAGCGAGGCCCTAACTTCTTGTAACAATTTTCCCAGGTTGTTTTTACCACGCCAATTCCCATTGGTCAGTCTCTTGTCACCCAGGAAGCATCCTGAACCCCAGTAGGTATCACCAGTAGCTTCTATTAGCTCATTTGTTCCTGTTGCGACAAGTTTGTCGGCGAGAGCTTGATTTTGTTCAAATTTACAATATAGAAGGTCCCTCATAATTTTGGTATCCGTCTCCCTCCACTCTTCTGACTTTCTGAGTTTATCTCCCAATGCTTTGATTTCAGTGGGATCCCTGGTATGTAAGATACATTTAGCCATTTCTTCATTCTTGTAAAACTTGGCTATATGGAACTGGAAGGCCTGTTCGACCGATGTAAAGATTTCATCTTCATAGTTCAGTTTAGCTGGGGCGAAATTGCTGAGGAAGGCGTACTTACTCTGGAACGCTAGTCCTCTTTTAACTTTGACGATTCTGATCGCTGCGGGTTGATATTTAGTGGGGAGACCTTTCAACTGGTTCACATTATATGTTTCACCCTCGATGGTAACCCTATCTCCTTTGGCTCTCGTATTCTCTTCACTGGCTCCAATTTCTCTAGCGTTCTTAGCTAGGATTCTCATCAGATTCCTTCGTTGTCTTCCTTCTTCAGTGACAAATTTGTGCATCTGATAATACTCGACATTGGGCCAAATATTGATATCAAAACGAGGGTCTTCAAAGGGGTCTCTAATTCCAAGGATTTCGTCTCTTGTAGTTTTTTTCAGGAATTTTATTACCAAGGGGGGAGACCATTTGCCTCTTCCTCTAGTAATTTCCCAGTAAGCTATGTCAATGTCATCGAGATTTGCTACAGGCGATATAATACTAATTACATCTTTTGCAACAGTGATAGCTCTCTCATCAGTTCTATCCATATTATCCAGTACGATATAATGGTCTTTCGCTTGAATTTTAACATTGTCTAGTTCTACTTCCAACTGGGCAATCTTGTTGGCGTTATATTGGGTTTCCCGAAAGTTCGAGTCTGTACGTGATTCTAGAGTTGTTAGGGCTTGATTGATACGATGGGTGTCGACCCTGTTTAATTTCTCTTCCAGTGTCTTCATTCTCCTTTTCAACTCCTCTTTTTCTTCAGCATCTTTTCGTAATTGATCTTCTCTTTCTTTTTTCTGACTTTCACGTAAATTCAGTAGTGCTTTAAACATGTCTGCTTTAGTTTCGTCCCTGACATTGAGATTGTTCACTTTATCATATAGAGTTTGTACATCGTCCACAATTTCCAGACCAACATTTGCTTAATCGTCAACCAGTTCTTTACACAAGCAATCGTTTCTGACTCTACCTTCAACGCTTAGAATGGGTGAGGGGGGCGACCGATCTTGGCCCGAGTTACCGTCCTCGGACATGGTGGTATATGTGCCGTCAGGTGATGCGGCCATGTTGTTTATGTTGTCAGATACCCCTAATGTCGCTCACTAGTTGTATTTCTTCCAGAAATATGTCCTAGAGGTCGTAATATTGTCCAGATTTCTAGCATTTGAGTCACACAACGTTGCTGAACTACTTATATACTTTCCCTGGTTCGTGCGTATTTTGTGTTTCAAATAGATCGAGTTTGTGCACTTGTCTCGGCACTAGGCGTCTTTCGATTTTGGCGCCAAAGAAATAGTATGAATACAAAGATTTCAACAGAAGATGTAGCTTGTATCCATTGTCTCTTTAAGTGAACAGTTATTTTTCCATTATTAGATTATTTCATTTCATTTACAGTATTGACAGTAAAAGCTGGGAAAAGGTTGTTCCTCAGCTTGGACATATCCCCAGCCTGGAGCTGTTAATGTGAGTAGCTTACCTTATGAGTGTTTGTGTTTGGTGATGATGCTCATAATGAAAATTAAGGTTGATATATCAAGAAGAGTAACAATGCAACGTTTAGACTATGCATCATAATTAACTATAGAATAAGCAAAACTTAACTTACTGAGAAATGATGATAATAAAGATGTAGTAAACCACATTGGCTAATTTGCAATGAAACATATGGAAAGAGTAGCCATGAGGAGCTTACCATTAATCACATAATGATCTCAGATATTTACTGTTAGGACTACATTGCCAACAAATTTAAAACTTTGAAACTAGAAAGATAATTTCTCATTGTTTTTGGAAAGGAAGTCTATTTAACCATTCAAAGTAAAGTGTCGCTTTCATTGCATCGTTTTTTGTGCTGTGTATATCCCAACTTACATTGTGATGAAAAAGTCATTGATTTTCCGATGAAATACTTGACTTATTTCATCTTTATCTTTTATCTCGAGCACTACTAGTAGTAAAAGGTGTCAGACAACTTAACATAATGAGCAGACATGTCTAAACTATAAATGATTCTCTGAGACAGGAATGCATAAATATTATTTAAAACCAGATTCAAACCAACATATGTGAAGCTATAATGAAAACATCGAATTCTCTATAATATGAACATCACACTTCCCATTTACAAATGTTTATTAATGTCATAGTTTTCATGCGATCATAGATGGCCATTAACTAATCTTGAAACAGATTAACTCTTGATGATTTACTCTGCCAACGCTCACATAATTCTCTTTCTCATTTGAGCATCTAATTTCTTAAAGATTTCTGTTGGTTTTTTCTTTAGACTACATGGAAGGACACTGGAGTACAGTGATGTGGAACAACTGCTGAAAGCACTCACTGGTTCACAAACACCTAGATATGTCAGGTCAGTGTTTCATATTGCCCTTTGCCCATATTGCCCTTTACCTTTACCCTTACTATAGGGAATATTAGGGATGGGTTCTACCAGCCACATTCACAGCAGCCAGGTAGTAGCCAGCTTGTGGTGTTTCTACTCAATTGTATCCCGTATGTTCCTTGGATGCCAATGCTGACAATAAGTATTCTTTGTAATATGGGGTGTATATACAAATGATAATCTAATATCCATAATTGACACACACTTTCTTGCACAGATACATATACATTTTAATGTGAATGGTGACCCTGTAGAGTCTCTTAACACAAACCATTCTACCCACATCATAAACTTCTTTTTTTTTTTAACATAACATAACTTTATGCAATTTCCTGCCATCTCGGCTCCTACATAACTAGCGCTCTCGCGGACGGACATGAGAATATAAGAATGCATGTGTTATCACGAGCCCTTGGGGTACTCTTATATAAGTTTTTTTTGCGATTTTCAATTTACGATCTACTACCACTACTTATAAACTAACAAGAAACAATATGGAAGGACTCTAAAGAACATTCAGTAACAAGACAAACATTGGTACAAGATTAACAACTCCCTGTACCAGGCATTTTGAATTATTCTTATTTCTTTCATGAACTTTTCTACTTTCCCTATCCAGTTGGCACTGGACGCATGGAACTTGGCATTATAATGAATGGCCTTATATTTAACACACACTTCATTAATAAAGGCTTTGACACAAAACGAGTTCCTATAGAATAACCTCTGTCTATTGATATAGTTTTTAGCCAGTAACAAGAACCAGTTCAGGAAGGCTCTAAACCTCCCCTTGCCCATATAACCTATAAGAATACAGCCATCATTTATACCATGGGCAACCACATCTCTAAGTATAACCCTGGCCCTCAGTCTTACACACAGGTCATCCCAAAATTCTTTGACTTTTGTAGAGTGTATGAAAAAGTGAGGAAGGTCATCTCTCTCCTGCCAATAGCTACACCCTGGGTGATCTTTAATGGTTTTATGCTTTAGATATACATTACAGCAAATAGTACCATGGATTAGCCTGTATTGTAGAGATTGCAGTCTTGGATCCTGACAAGCCTTCAATGGAATGTAAAATAACTCAGATAGCATGTCTTTCTCCGGATCAATGTACCTTTCATCTAGAAATATATCCCAGTGTCTCACCTTATCGTAGTCAGGGACGTCTTTCTTAACCAATTCCCTGACAATATCCTTACTCTGACACCTTTATATATCAAGAACAGCGTCCTTAACCTCAAAGGTTTTACATTTGACATCAGTATTAGCATCTTCCTCGACCATTTTGACCCATTCAAGCCACTCCCTTGGAATAGCATTAATAACTTGGAGGATGTCCAAGAATGAACAGTTAACATGGAGTTTATTGTTTAATTCTCGCGGTGAAATTACCTCACCATTGGGTTTTAAGAGGTCTCCAACACGAGAGATACCGGCCTCTTCCCATCTCCTTTTCTCTAACATCTTTTTGTCGCGGGTTTTAATCCATTTGTTGTTATACAATAATTCACTCCTAACCTCTTTCCCTGTGACAGGGGCTCTCTTATAATACTCGGTATCCCATACATCAAAGATCTCCTTGTAAAACTCATCAAGAAAAATTCTTGGCTTATTTCTTCCGAGTAACAGTTTTGTGATACTCATTTCATGGAAAGACTCTAGTATATGGACCCATTTGGACGTTTCCCTGGCCAAGGCCCGTTTGACCCACATTATTCTGTTAGAGAGCAACACTTCCCTGACACATCTTAAATTTATTCCTCCGTCCTGAATATCTTGTTTGAGGAAGGCCATGCTTATTTTAGTACTTCTGGATCCCCACATCATCTTCTTGGTTATCTTGCGAATTTCTTTACACATGTAATCTTCCACCTTAATACAACCCAGCACATATTGAACCACAGGAAGAACTAATGTGTTATTAACAACAGCCTTGCCTTTGAGCGAAAGATTCCTCCTGCTCCAACAGCCTACAATGCCATTCATTTTTTGTAACAGAACATTGAAATTCACCTTATTGACATTCACACGACTCTTTGGTTTTACAATTTTAATACCCAACACATTTATAACATCATCCCACGCCACTTCTCTGGCGCTTTGGCCCGTGGGGGCATGTTTTCCCATATAGATGCCGCAGGTCTTATGGACATGAATTCGGAGGCCCGATGCATTACCATATTTAGTCAACATTTCCATAGCCCTTTCTAAGGATTCCTCATTCTTCAGGAGCAAGGTTGTGTCATCCGCATATTGTACCACTTTATTACTCAGACCATTAATATCCAAGCCTTCGATTTCCCGCGCTTGTCTAATTCTGGCGGCTAGAAATTCAGCCACAATTGTGAAGATCGCTGGTGAGGCGGGGACCCCTTGTTTAACCCCTCTCTACTTTAAAGAAATCAGATTTTCTACCATTATTGGTAAAAACAGACATGTAGTCTTTCAACAAAGTATTAACCCAGTCACGGATAAACTGCGGAAAATTAAATCTTTCGAAACAAAGGTCTATGAACTCCCAGCCAACTGAATCATATGCCTTCCGGAAGTCGACCGCCACTACTAGCCCCTTCCCCCCTCCCCCCCCCCTTTTAGAAATAAAATTCAAGCTGTCTTGAATCCTCCTCACCGCTTCCCCTATATATCTACCCTTAACAAAACCATACTGGTCCTCCTCAATGATCGATGGCAGGACAATATTAATTCTCTCAGCAATGGTTTTGGCCACAATCTTATAATCCACATTGAGGAGGGTGATCGGTCTCCAATTTTGAATGTAACGAAGGTCTGGATTTTTCTTTGGAATTACTGAAATTATACCTCTTCTCTGTTCCTGAGACATCTTACCTTCTTCTTCAACCGCTTGCACCATTCTAACAAACATCTCTTTGATGTCTTCCCAAAAAAGCCTATAGAATTCGACCGAAAAACCATCCGATCCTGGGGCCTTACCATTATTCATTAGATCTAGAGTCTTTTTTAACTCCCCGGCTGTAATCGGCCTAGCCAATCTCCTGTGTTCATCTTCATTTAACCTATTGACCTCAGCCCCTAGAAAAAAGGTTGCATCCTCTCTACTCATATTCCTCTTTCTAGTTGCATCCTTCCCTGGTGATTACATCTGGGTCAGACGGCACGTCATAAACTTAAGAGAGACCGGATAATGGGAAATGTCTTGCCAACGAATACACAATGCCATACATTACGTTAATGTATACAACCAATTTTCACAAGTGGTAGCCATTTGGGTTTTTGAGCCATAACAGGGTAAAATTCATGACGGACCCAAATTTGATGACACTGGCGGGGTGTAACTTGTCAAAATCTCTCATGGGAACCCTGGTTTTGTGGCTCTATCATCAGAAATGAGGAAGTTATTGGCAAAATACTAGTGTTTTTAACTAATATTCAAAACATTTAAATGAAATTATTACTTCAAGCTGTAATGATGAAATGTAGTAACATATATTTTCACAATCCTATGTTAGATTTGCAGTAATATTTAGGGGAAGTATCTAAAAGATCATTCAAATGCCAGCAAGATGACTGGGAAAGTTATTTGCATCATCGTACGTCACACCAATACCATATCCTCAAAATTTAGATGCTAAAGAATAAGTGTAATGGTCTGGGTATTCAGTAGAAATACAGGTAAGGTTAAATCATGAACATTATATTGACAAGTTTTTATGATTTTCATGACTCTGGGGTATGTTTGATACAGTAAAACGTCACCGTACATCGTGTATCACTGGGCGCATTAGAATAACCAAAAAAAAATGGGATAATGCCAACCCAGTGAAAATAAAATCTTCAAGAAATCACGCTCAGCTATTAAGCTACTAAAAACTGTTCATAACTCATCAATTTGAGCACATTTCAACGTCTCAACTGATAACGTTCATATAATAACTGATGTTACATTTCAAACTTCATAAGTTAAAGGAGAATTGACAGGAAATGCAATCTATTAGCTAGAGTGTCCAAAACATAACAGAATTAAAATTAAAAAGCGCAAGAGTTTAGGATCATTTTATACTAGATATTGTTTTTGTAATGTATGGAATTACTACAGAAATCTAAAAACATAGGCCGGTTTGTTTAGGTAAAATAACAAATATTGAAATAAACATACTACATGTATGAAATGCTACTTTAAAGATTTTGATATTGAGCGTGATGTATGGAAGGGTATGGCTGAATATAGCAGGAAACCTTTGCCAGGCCACTGTTGTCTAATTATTAGATATTAAGCTGCCAAACTTCGGAGAATTACAGCTTGGTATTGTGGTAATATGTAAAAGAAAAATCAGTAATATATGATAAATTCTATTTTGGAAGATTTTTCAACTGCATTTCGTGAAAAAGACTAATTTCATGAAAATCGGTCATACATATACACAATGCCATTAGGAATACATTTCACTAATGTATACATAGGGCTAAACCTTAATATTTGCCAAGGAAGCAAGAACTTTCTAAGCTCAGCATGGTTTGTTATTAGAGGACAGAATGATGATTAACTAAATTTATTTGGAACAATATGGACAGAATGATGATGAAATATGTGATGTGTTTCAGGAAAATGAGTCATAAGTCGCAAAATTAATATTTTTTAAGGTGTTTTTTTTACAAGATCACCTTATTGAATTGTTCTGATCGTTAGGGGGTTTTGCACTTAAAGTCATATGAATCCATTTCACAAATTTCGGGACATTATATCAAATATATCCCTGCGTTTTGAAGGCCTTCATATGGAGTATATTTAATTACTTTACTGGTAATTATCCGTCCAGAAACATTTCAAACTTTACTTTTCAAAAATGAAAATATCAGACTTAGAATATAAAAGTACTTATTAGGTGTCCTAGTGTTTACTATCATTGGAATCGGCGTGATCTCATTTTTTTCAAATATGGTGATATCTCAAAATCCACATTTTGCGACTTATGACCTATTTTCCTAAAACGGATCACATATATTTACCAGATAATACCGTTTTGTAATATAATAATCATTAGCTCATAATATAAGATCTGTCACAAAATAATCAATAGTCTGAGATGCAAATAATGAATTATACTATTCTATGAGAATGTCATTATGTGTCATGCATCAATTTGCATACATTTCATTGTTAGCTGTCTAGAATGGTTGTCATACTTAAAATAACTTAAAATAAATCCTATTGGCACATACAGAATATTCGCCACAATTGAAATTTGTTGTACACAGTTTCTTTCGATGCAATATAATTTCAATACTGATTGGATACATTTACAAATTATACATATTCCTAAATTGTTAAAGTCTGCTCCTTTTTTCTAAATACATTTTAGGATTATGGGGATTATTTCTACTGATTTTTCCAAATCGCTGTTAGTAAAATATTGTAATGTATTTTGACAGGCAAATACACTAAATACCACTTCAACCCTTTAACACTCTGAAATCACTAATTTCTGTTTAGACGTTATGATGTTAAAACATTATTGATGATACATACATAACATTATAATCCATATAATATACGGCTAGAGCGATTTCTAGGAAAGGAGGTAGAAAAGAAATGGTAGAAAGAAGGTTTTCCTTGTCCAGAATGTTCTCGGAATGTGTTATTTTACAAACCACTTTACTCATCTGTAGAGGTCTGTCCCCCCTCTGTGTGGTTTGTGAAGGTATTTGGGGTGGAAATGTAATTTTGAAGCCTTTTTTAAATCGGGATAACCACACTCTATTTATAGCCTGGGAAAGCCCCTGTGAGATACTACGTCATTTCCCACAACCTACGTCCAGGGGGACCTAGGGGGAGCATAAGGAAGAGGGGAGGGAGAGTGTGGGGGGATCGGAGAGGGGATAATTAAAAAAGTTTCTACCACTCTACCAAATGTAAAGCAAATGTAAAATATGGAAAACATTATTTAACAGCAACTTAAATGTTTACTTGTCCATGGACTTGGAGATTTGATATTAAATAACTACATTGTTCCTATTGATACAAGTACATAAAATTTTCATTAAATTATGTTTTCATGCCTATGATGTGAAATGAAATAATAATGTTCTTGAGGTTTGTCTAATAAAATCATTTCAACGTGTGAGAGTATGGGGATAGCTTTTGCACAAACAGATTATGTGATCTATTCGGATTAATATTAACCAATAATTATGTGGAAGGTAAATATCACAAAGTGCTGGTAACTGTCAACAGAAATTAAATGAACTTTTCATATAGACATGTAGACCCTTTTGTCAATTTTCGTATTGTAATATAAGACTATTTGACAAATGAAATACTTTCTTATCGTATCTCATCTTATTATATCAATATCAAATAATATGGGGTTCTATCAAGGAACAATATAAGAAAAATCTCACAAATAAATCCAGTTGATGACAGTAGTACAAGAGCATGTATAGCCCAAATGCAAAATCCTAGGTTACCCAAATGAGTAGAGTCTGTTTAATATTATATATAACAGCAAAGTGTGGCTGGCTATAGAGATGGGTCTGGGTAGCTGCTGTTCCAGTCACTTCTCCCGTTCCCTTTCCCCCTCTCTCTCTTAGCTCTCTCTATATGTACCAGACTCTCTCTCTTAATTATTGACAAACTTTCTGGTTAGGAACCCATTTGCACACGGGTTAAAGGCTTTGTCTTAGCTTTATTTCAGTATATCAAACAAAGGAAACAAAGAAACGTCCAGACATATGTTACAGTGTGCACATACAAGCTAACTAACTCTGAAACAAAGAATACATGGCTGGGCATGTTTAAACTACAAGCCTCTGTTCTAAAATCCTAAAATGGTCGACATATGGCTACTTCATTGAAACATTGCAAATAGTATGGAAAGCTCTATAACCAATAATTGGTATTGGCGGTGAGAAGTCATGACAAAGTGTCATATAAATCAGGTATTTTTCTTGTATCATTTAACATAAACCTAATTTTGCCTGAAATAAAAAAGCTGCAAACACACCTTTACAATTTAGAGAAGGATTTTGCCCTAAGATTAGTCACTTTGGCTGGGCAGGAGGAAGAGGCAGACCAACAAACATATAGGGGTGGGGTTCGGAGAAGACCTCAAGAATGAAATAGATTCCCTTGTACCAAATATCCAATTGCTGCCTCTTTACTAATAGAAATATGTCTTTTACCTTACAGTAAATCAAAAACATTTTGTAGTGACCCAGTATCGAGTAGAGGAGGAGAGATCTATAATAAAAGACAGAAGCCTCAATATTATTACTCTGATTTTGATGAAGCATAAGGAGATGTGTAGGTTGATTCACAAAGTCATACATGAAGGTGTTTGACATAAGTATACAGTGGTAATTGTAATATCATACAGTAGATACACAGTATATAAGGTGCTGTGAAACACAGGCCCACCTAGTGGGAAACATATAATGATTTGTATAGCTTTTGTATGTAAAGAGTAGTATATGGGAAGCGCTGTGTTCTTATGGCAACACACTACAATTGCAAGTTATGACTCTTAGTCTGATTAGTCTGTACACCAACGCAAATGAACAATGAAAATAACTACGGATCTGCAAGTGCATCATGGTTTACCAATGTGAATTAAATATTTCTGCATATATTTTCATTTACATTCATGTTAGTTTTGTCCAGCCTACTTGACCATGGTTGTAATCTGTAGAGCTATATGTATGTATATTGTTTATTTCCAGAAAACAGTACATAAGATAAATTACAATTAGGCATTTGTTATTGTCATGGAACATACAGCTTTAAGGTGACTCAGTAGTGATTTTGATTAATGATGAATTTTTCTAAAATTTTTACCAATGATAGTTGACATGAAATAATCATTATTGAGAGAAAAAAAACCATAGGTCACCAGGCTAGTTTTCATGCTATGGCAGTATGGAGATAGAAATAATGAATCATATTTGAGTAATTTTACTACATTTGAGTGATTTATTAACATAATTTGTTTGAAATGGTTCTGACATGAATTCAGACATCAAATTTCACCCAGACATTCAACATATATATACTTATCATTAGATAATGTTTTTTTCCTCAGATCCTGAGTTAGCCCCCTGGAAGCCCCCTAGTGGCAGTATGGGGCACTAGCAAAATTGACTTTGGCTTATGAAAATCAGCGTTTTAAAAAAAAACTGTTTGATGAATATTTTTTAAAATTAATATGAATGTAGATACCGTATTTACCAACTCATACACAAAAAATCAGGATGGCTTTCCAGGCTAAATTTTTCTATATTACGACTTATTTATGAGAAAAATCGGGAAAAAAATTAAATTCCTGATTAATATTTGATTTGAACAAAAATGGCTTCATAAATCTTGATGAAATTCTATATGGATACAGCTATCATAGTTACTAACTCGCACACCAAAAATCAGCATGAATTTCCAGGCCGATTTTTTTGTGTTACAACTTAATTATGAGAAAATTGGCTAAAAATGAGAAAATTCTTAATAAATATTTGATTTATACACATCCCTATGGGCACTGAGTGCAATGGAGTGCAATGGCGACTGCAATACGAGTGCAATGGAGTGCAATGGAGTGCAATGCAATGCCAGTGCAATAGAATTACACTCCTATTGCAGTCAAGTCTCTACTTGAGTGCAATAGGAGTGTAATTCTATTGCACTGGCATTGCAGTATCTTATTCCTTTGCTATATTACATTCTACAACAATCATCAAGTTACATTTATTATTAAGATAACTAAAGGATCTTTTCCCATTAAATTATTGCCGATTTTTTTTATACAAGAATTCCGACTGCAATGCCAGTGTATTTCTATTGCGCTACCATTGCGCAATGGCCATTGCATATCTATTGCAGTAATGTAGTGACCATTTATTGTCTAAATCGTTGGAATTGGCGTTTTTGAAGCAGGCAACACTTTTGGAACAGGCAACAATTTTGAAACAGTCAAAAATTTTGTCGGAAATTTTGAAAAATCTAAATTTTCGCCGTGCATATAGGATTTGCATTGAAATTCATGACAACTCTAACAACACAAAATATGGAAATAATTTTAAAATCTTTTCGTCCATATGGTGGGAAAATTCCCCTAGACTACATAACCAGTATAGGAAATTTTCGCTCAAAATGCAACTTTAAAGTCATGGGCGATTTTTTGTATACAAGATTTCTGAATGCAATGTCAGTGTATTTTTATTGCGCTACCATTGCGCAATGGTCATTGCATATCTATTGCAGTAATGAAGTGACCATTTATTGTCTAAATCGTTAGAATTGGCGTTTTTGAAAGATATATGACCCCCCCCCCCTTGCTCCGTAAAACAACTATCATACATAAAAGGCTTTGGCATCAGATCTCAGTAAACATACATAGCCTAATCAGCTTTGCATGGCCTCCCCACTCCAAAAGAAAAAATAGGGACCTTCAATACTAAGTCAAATAATAAAAGTGACACTGGTTCAACTTAATTGCATCGTCTATTTTACCTTGATACTTTAACTCCTCCCATGAAGATGTACGTAATGTGCAAATATGGGAAATGCGTCATGACTACAGTTATGCTAATTCTTGTTTATGGTGCCGGCACATTATGAGATGTCATTCCTAAGTATGGGCTGCATTAATTCCTGACTTCCAACGTCCGTTTATTAGCCCCACCCTCATTGTCATAATTTCCCTACGCACATCAGAACAGTGTCAGTTGACTATAGTTATAGGCCTACTAGTATTTAGCTTGTTTGGGATTCTATCTTAAGGTATCCTCAAATTCCATAGCCTAGGCCTATAGGCAACAGAAACAGTCCAAAGTGTAGCTTCTTTATATATCTATATCTCAAACTCTCCCAAAGGTGTGATAACAATTGATTGTCTGATATAAATTAGCTAATGCAATAAGCTTGGACATACATTTCGAAATACAGTCTTTTTTCACACCCTGTTTTTCATTATATAAATATATCATGTTTCCTTTCTTTGTGGGAATATGTCGGGGCATACCAGTTATCCACCAGAATATAATTATTCCATTTCAATCTACTATGAAATATAGGCCTATAGGCCTAAGGATATATGTTTGATTTATGTATAGATAGTTGAACTACCGACACTTAACAGAAAGTAGGCTAAATGTATTAAGTCATTCATATGTGATCAGGAGATGGAAATAACTTATTTAAAACCCAAAACTAAAACTACTAAAACTGGCAGAATTAAAGTACTAACTTCCCTCTTCAGATTTAGACTCTTCGGATTTGGACAAATATGAAGTGTGTACTATCAAGATGAAGCTTAGGTTGTGGAGTAGATAGCTATGCAACCTATACTTGCATATCATTGATATTAAGAGCGTAGTCGACGCCGAGTCGACGACGGCGTGTGATCGCCTCAATCATGGCCCCTTGCAAAAAAAACAAATATTGTTTATAGATTGTCCATATCTCCTTAAAAATGCTTTGACTGAATATAAAAAAATTCACAGAACCCCTGACTGTCAGGAAGACAGACACGCTTTCAGAGTTACAATCGGATAGTTAGTTCGTCCATAATAACTTATTTCCGTCGGCCGCATCAAGTTGATTGACTCGATCTAATTTCTAAATCACCAAACTCTGTGCCCAATTCTCTACTCCACGCTCATCTATAGGCCTAGGCCTATGGGGATCTTTATAATCTACAATGAAAAGGTGAAATCACCAATATTCAAAGTAGATAGCCTAGTTCCGACACATGTTTAATGTAGGCTTTGAAGATAAAAGTGTAGGCCTAATCCCTAGTATTTTATAGTCAGAGATTGGTACCTAGCAATGCAAGATTTGAAAAGTGAAGGTATTAAGCCTACCACCCTTCCAGATTTTGAGGGAACAGAACAGAGTCATGCTCGGATTTGTAGCAAGGAACTTTGTTTGCATATTTTATGCTATATATATATAGCCTAGGCCTATATTAAGTATTTGGCAACGTGGCAGAATGAACATAGATCGAGAGCCATGCAGTGGCATAGACATTATAAACCTTTAAGATAATTCAAAGGCTTATTACGCTTTACCACATTAAAATGTATTCAGTAATAGGCCTACATGTATGGTAGGCTATTGTATGTGTATGAAATTTGGGAGGTGTGAATGCTGTGGAGCTCTCCCTACAGTGAGGTAGATTTGCATAGGTCAAAGGTTACAGCATTGTCAAGATGGCGGACCCTTAGAGCGTACTTTCCCAAAAGTTTTACATGGTGTGAGATCTGGTCGATTTTCCTTGGTTAGATCGATGCTAGACATTCGAAACAACCAGGATTTATAGAAAATACCCTAGGGATACTGTACAAAGATCTGTAGCGAGCTATAAGGCTACTTTTTTAGCTGTTTTGGTGATACCAAGCGTGGCTTGTGACCGTTTCCCGCATTCAAAATGGCGGACGACGACAACAGTGGCGTTAAGCTTGGGAAATTTAAACCTAGTGACATCGAATCAAGTGCAAATGAGTGGGAATCATATAAACGCCAGTTCCAGATCCACTTGGACTCAAAGGGGCTACACAAAGCAGCAGGAAGAAGGCAGGTTGGTCATCTTTTACGTTTATTTTAAGCCAGGGTGGGTTCGACTCCCAGGCTGGGAAGCAAAAGCCTGGGAGAGAAGGGGGCCGGAATAGTGGAAGTGTCCCGCTACGGTATACGGGGTATTTGGTCACGGGACCCGCTCACCACGGTACCGGTCGCTCTGGTCATGGTACCCGCGGGTACCATAACCAGATAGAAAATAGTGAATATTATGACAAAATTCTTATTTCCTTGGCCTGACTTACCAGATAGAAAATAGTGAATATTATGACGAAATTCTGCTTGTTGATAGGCGCCAGGGGCTCTAAATAAGGGGTTTAGCAATATAGAAATATGCTATAGGCCTAGCCCTAGGCTAGTATATAGGGGAGAGCGGGGTGACTTGTCTTGGGACAAGATATATCTCTGCGCAGGCCATGCCAGGGTTGGTCTCCCCGCTCTCCCCTATATATAGTGTCTGTGCGACGATGCCCCCCCCCCCCCCCCCCCCAGTATATTAGGGTGACACTTTATTAAGGGCTTACTGGAAGAGCTATCAGTAGATGTATATGTCCATTTCTGTAAATTGTTTTACTGAATAAAAATTCTATATATATATACACCAACGCTCATTCCCTATTAAATTTCAAAAACACCCCCTTATCTCCGGAAATATCATCAATTTTAGACCCCCCTTTTCAAGGATTTGGATGGCATTTCCCCGTTTTTCTACCCCTTATCCAAAGTAACTGGCCATTACTCATTTACTGGCTTTCTCTACACAACCCTTTTTCTGTTTTTCTCTGGGCCCGCCAGTACACCCCCTTTTTCTATTTTTCTCTGGGTGAACCCGTAAAATACACCCCTTTTTTTAAGATTCTCAGGCCGGAGACAGCTGCCCCAAAAGTACCCCTTTTCCAGAGAAATCGGAAATGCGGGTGCGGTCCATATCTACCTCAAGTGTGTGTGTGTGTGTGGGGGGGGGGGGGGGGGGGGGGACGACAATCAAGAAAAAAGGTAGAAAAAATAAGTCTATAATGTCATTATGATTTTACCTTTACAGATTTGAGTTGACATATGTAGCTAGGTAAAACATGTTGTCTAGTACCGCACATGATTCTATCTTAAATATTTTTGCTTTTATGAAGCAAATGCCATGTGCGATGTTATGACTTTAAATGACTAAACACAACTAATCAATGTGACTTAATAGACGTTGGGGTAAGGGGGACTAATGGCTAAATTTCACTTTGGATCCTAGGGGGATTTAATATCATGGTGACCCGTTGTCTCACCTAGCGCAACACTATATAGTCAATTATCTAATTCTAAATAGTATCAAAGGCACCTCCCCAAACGTCACTGGCCGCTAGCGTTCACGGGAAACACACAGTCTCTACTACTACAGAAAGCGCCCCAATATTCTCAGTACAGCTCAGTCTCAGATACCTAATGTAAAGCCACCGACCTATGTTTTTTATTCGGGGAGACACGTTGTTCTGTCAGGTATGTTGACATGATAGGAAGGGGAATCCCTGAATTCTGACAGAACATTTTTTTTTACTTTAGACTGAAGGGACGGTATTACTTTGCACGTGGCAATGTTGACAAACCCAGCTTGGTCGGTAAGCTTTGTTCTGGTGCTCTGGGAGTCGGCACCTCTTTTGTGACATAAGACAGTGTAAGACAGTGTGACGTAAGCCAGTTGACAGCTCTCCGCTCGGCCGGTTGAAAGTAAAAGTAATGGCAAATGGAATCTGAATGAAGGAAATGGAACGGAATTTTTTTGGGTGTTTCTGCATCTTATAGAAATGGTTGAAAGTAAAAGTAATGGCAAATGGAATCTGAATGAAGGAAACGGAACGGAACTTTTTTGGGTGTTTCTGCATCTTATAGAAATGGTTGAAAGTAAAAGTAATGGCAAATGGAATCTGAATGAAGGAAACGGAACGGAACTTTTTTGGGTGTTTCTGCATGTTATAGAAATGGTTGAAAGTAAAAGTAATGTGATAAATCATGTTTTAAATATTTAGATGTTTATTAGCAAATATAAATGATTCGATTTAGGGAATTTTATGATTATTAAAGTTGTTTAAGAACAAGCTGGATTAAACCATGAGGCTTTCATTTTTTTTTACGAACGACTGACTTTTACGACCAACTTTTTTTTCGACCAACTTTCAACTCTTTTTTTCCGACCAACTTTCAACTTTTTTTTCCGACCAACTTTCAACTTTTTTTCCGACCAACTTTCAACTTTTTTCCGACCAACTTTCAACTTTTTTTTCAAAAAAACTTTCAACTTTCAACTTTTTTTCCGACCAACTTTCAACTTTTTTTTCAAAAAAACTTTCAACTTTCAACTTTTTTTCCAACCAACTTTCAACTTTTTTTCAACCAACTTTCAACTTTTTTTTCGACAAACTTTCAACTTTTTTTTGACAAACTTTCAACTTTTTTTACGACCAACTTTCAACTTTTTTCGACCAACTTTCAACTTTTTTTACGACTACCCTCCCCCTTCTTCATCCTTCCCCCTACTCCTCTTCTCACCTTCCCTCTTCTCACCTCTTGCTTTAAGTTATCATTTTCCTCCGTTTTAACTCCATAACGCCACAACGATTGAATACTATTACTTATGCCCAAAAAACGATTGAAAGCCCACTTCAATTAATTCAGAAAGTTCAACTGTTTATAATTAGATCTGATCTATCTATCTGATAGATATCATATTAAAAAATGTGACTAGTATCATGTACCACGCAGTCAAACTTATACATCTGACACCAATTGATATGGAGGAATATGAACTGGACAGAGGAAAAGGCTGATAAAAATGACATGAGGGTAGCTGTATGGTCGACCCGAATGGGGTCGGTAGACCCTTCTCAGGAATGTTAATACAAAAACCGATTTCATGCTGTCTTGTTTTTATTGATAGCATGGCATATTATGGTCAATGGCATAAATGGGCAGGTAGATTTTAAATCTACACGTCTTTTGGATGCACAGTAGGCCTACAGTTTCTTATTTCGAAAGTATTTAATTTGCCCCAGACCTACTGCCTGGCAATAAAAACTATAACATTGATCGTCATTTCTTTGAATCTCCCCCTGTATAGTGGCCGTTTTCAAGGCTATTCCAGGCCTTGAATTCATTTATTTTCAGCTCCACTCCTGAAGATTTGTATGACAGGTATATCAGGGGTGCCAATAAGGGTCAGATTTTTCCAGAAGTTATCCTATTATTTTATGTAAGCATCAAGACAGTATTATTTTGACTATACTGAGGCTATGGGGACATATATTTCTCAGATTTATAAGGAGATAGGTATCAGGTAATGGTGACTGATCAGGGCTCGAACAAATATGGATATCTTTTATATGATGGTGGGTGCAGTTAACAGTTAATATATGTCGATTTTGGGAGTTCAGTGCTAAGTTTTGGAACATAGGTGGGGGTGATATGAAGCAATACACATATCAAATCTTCCTTTCCCATTTGGGATTCCCCTCATGTTTAAATACTAAAGCTTTAAATGGTTTTGCTCCAGACGATGAGGATGACTTGAGTGGAGAACCGGAGTCCGGTTGTGAGCAGTGCACAGAGCAGATTGTCAAATGCCAGAGATCTGCTCCTCAGAGTGACCATGGTAAGACCATTTCCCATACAATACCAGCAGACTTGATATAAATATAGATATGCTACTTAACTAATGATTTGTTGATTATAATATCAAAAATGAATTGGAGGACCAGAAACTTAACTCTGTAATAATACTGATTTCTAATCACTGATAAAGGTTTGGAAAAGCTTGAAATCTCAGTTGACCAAATGCATGGAGACCCTGTATAATTATCTATTTATTGACTACAACGAAAACTAATGAACTTTTAAATTGTTTATTTTTAGGATCATCCCTATTCAAGGCAGTGCAGTTTGCAATGGAGTCATGGTCAATAATCACATGCCTACGTTCCCAAAGGTAAATATATTATATATATAGTTAGTCCGATGTCGAATTAGGGAAATAAAGGAAACTGAAACACGGGGGTGCGGATTAGGAATCTGCGACCATGTGGCCGCCCTTTATTAAAGATTTTGGAGAAACCAAATTAGACATCTGGGTCGTTCGAATCTATGTATGAGAGTGACGGCTAGGTGCGGGTCACTAGGCAACCGCCAAACAATAAGGTCTCACTGCACGAAATATATTTGCATTCAGGAATGAATACACAATATAGTTAGTCCGATGTCGAATTAGGGAAATAAAGGAAACTGAAACACGGGGGTGCAGATTAGGAATCTGCGACCATGTGGCCGCCAAAACACCCAACACAAACACAAGTAGAATCAGGCCAGGTTCCCGAGTAGCGAGGTGATCTTGGACTCAATGGACTCCTTCCTAGGTCCAGGGGTATGCAGGTAGTCAAGGACCGACAGGCTATGCCAATCTCCAGCACATTTGATGTCAACTAGGGGCACACCAGCGCCGTGCAGAAAGGCTGCTCCACTGCGCCTCAATGAGTGAAGCCCAACATCTCCTGGGTCGTAACCTAACTGGGACGACTTTGCCTTGATGAAAACCAGTAGATCACTGTATAGTAAATATGACCTGAGGCCCTTTTTATTCAACTTGAAGAAGAGTGGCTCGTCTGGTCCTGCTGGAAAGGTCACGAAATGAGAACATAGCTGTGTGACCAAGTCGAAGTAATAATTGGGGCAAGACATGATTGGTATAATGAATTTATCCTTGCGGTGCTTCAAGGTCTTTGAAGATCTGACCACAATGGTGAGACCAGTGTCGTTAAAGATGACATCTGACCGCCTGAGGACATGACCCAAGACATCCGGAGACTCTGGCACCACATTGGACTTTCTAAGTAGTGTGCGGAATGAGAGTAGAACCGCAATTGAGCAAGACACTTCATTGACGTCCGATCTGTCAACGGAGATGAAGATTTTTTGGAGATCGATGACACTCAAACACAGCTTGCGTTTGACCTCTTTGCCTAGCTTGTTGGCCAGGTCCATCAAGGTAAGCTTAACAGCATAATCCGACCGAAAATCAGCAGGCAAACCGAAGAACTTGTGCAGACTGACGATGGCGGATATGTAGTTGTTGCAAGTGCTATAGCATGAAGAGCGAGATTGGTATATGATGAAGCGAAACACAGTGCGAGCCGAGGCTGGTAACGCCATCAAGTCGTTGTCAGCGCAGAACGACAAGAACCGGCCCCACTGGGAATTCCTGGTCTTCAGCGTATTAGCCGACCAGGCGGTAGAAACTGCTTCAGAGACTTCACCATCCAGCACCGGCAACTCCACCTTCAGGGAGGGCACTGCAACACAATGAAAAGGAAGACAGGTGAGCTAAGTCTTCCAAATCACTAACCCTGGAGAGGAAGTCGGCACAGACATTAAGGTGGCCTGGGACGTGGCGCGCCGTCAGATATATATTATTACAAACACACAACCAGAAGATCTCCCTGACCAGGGGCATAATGGCTTTGCTGACGGTGGTGCCCTTATTCACACAAGCGATGACTGTACTGTTGTCGGAGAAAAGAACTACGTGGCAGTCCGTCCAGAACCTCGCAAATCTGAGCAAGGCTAGGCGAACTGGAACCATTTCCAGATAATTAATGTGGTGAGCTGAAGGAACCAAGTCCACATTCACCCAATGAAGATGGTCAGGTCTCAGCATCAATGGGGGTTCAGCAGGTGAAAACTTGCCAAGCTGCCAATCGCTGCCACATACCAACCCATAACCAGACAGGCAGGCATCTGTGTAGAAGGAGGGACCCTGGCCAAATTGTAGGAAATCATTTTGTTGGACCCATTGAACTTCCGGGCGAAGTCCTTCCACCATTGGATATCCAATCTAAAACTGTCGTTCAGGCGGATGCGGGATTTACCAGAGGGAAACTTGGAAAGCAGATCAATAACGCGTCGGGAGAAGGTTCTGGCTCCCCTCACCACCTTGGACGCGTGCGCCATCAAGCCACACAGGCGCTGTAATTGACGGTGAGTAGCTCTGCAGATTTTGGAGAAACCAAATTAGGCATCTGGGTCGTTCGAATCTATGTATGAGAGTGACGGCTAGGTGCGGGTCACTAGGCAACCGCCAAAGAATAAGGTCTCACTGCACGAAATATATTTGCATTCAGGAATGAATACACAATATATATATGCAATTAAATAAGAACTGTATTAAAACTAATTATTATCACTCGGCAGAATTTTACCCCGTTTTCAAAATATTCCTGTCAGAAAGTTGTTGCGAAGAAATATTACCTACAGATTGGACGGAGCATGGTTCACCTTCCTAATGTAATCCTTATACTTAACTTCTTTGATATATTAACCAAAATATACATTACTTGAACTGAAATCTCTATTTTCATTGGAGTGAGAATTTAAATGCCATAACATGTCTCTAAAAACGACTTATTTGTCATATATTAATTCTATTACATAATCCATATTCTTGGTCACTATATAACATTAATTTTGAATATATTTATCCTTTTTTTAGATACCCTGCTCACCATCACATCTCTCATTTGGGGACTGTCTGGACATTGCAATTACACAACCTGCCAAGATCTGAACAGGTGAGATATTGCATTTTACCGTGGTCTATAATTTATTCTTTTAAAGTCTTAAGTAAGTCCAGCGTGAGGCCTATCTACTCATGAGATATTACATGAATCGTCATTTTTTTCTTGCCTCTTGACTTCATCCCCAGCGAGTTTTAAAACTACCACTGGTCCAGAGTCACAGGTTCTTTTTGGAGCTAAGGCTCATAATCGTTGTCACTATAATAAACAGTTCCAAAACGCAAGGACATGTATTAGGAAATGAATACATGTACAGCTATATCCTTTTGCTTTATTTATCCAAGCATAGACTCCAATCAGTGCACCCTGATCTGTGATAATGGAGGAAACTATGGTTATATTTACCTAAATTATTTTTTATAAAGATAGGATTTACCGATACCTTCTTTTGCAGTCTCCTTTTTATAGTAGTTCTCATTTCCAATAAAGAGTACAGTTGGAGTTTTTGTACTCCTTGTTGGTTGTAACACTTATATACTTTGTCTTGTGAAATCATTCACTGATTATATCAGAACTGATTAACGATGGGTGAAGAAAGTGATCATTTTAATTTTTAAATTTTCCTGTTTGTCCTATTACAGAGTCAGTCAAGTCCACCAGATCATGGAAAACCAAAATATTGATTCAGTCATCGACAACAACCTGCGGGCGGCTGGATCAAAACCTAACTACCAAAAGAACTATGCCAAACGCTGCCCAAATTGGGGATTGGTTCAGTAGATTGTATCTTTCTCTTTAAACATGATTGTTGACATCAAACATGAATTGTATTGTCAGAGTACAAGTGTGTGTAAAAAATGTCTTTCAATTTGTGAGCCTCATTTTTAAGGTATTTTAAGCCAGGTTATCCTGAAGTGTATTATATACTGTAATCGCCGTCAATTTTGAGATGTGTACACTATTTTACACATCTCAAAATTGACGCTGATTACAGTATTATATAGGCTCACACATTGTAAGATTTTTTACAGACGCTTGTGCTCTGACAGTGTGAGGTGGCCAGATATTCAATGGTTATAACGACAATTAACACTCTTCTCTGGTCGCCATGATCCTGACTCTAGTGGGCTAGTGTGAGCCTTCATTGGAGGACCAAACTTCAGTCTTCTATCCCCCGACTGCCATAAGTCATATAGTGTGAGGTGGCCATTACTGTCAAATAATGTTTCAGTGAAGGCAATGGTTTTGACGATATATACTAGGCGAATTTTCTGGGAGTTGACATCTTAGGCATAAGCTGTGGGCTATAGGTCTTAGTGTTACCAAGACTTTATTTCATTTGAAAACATGAGGTTTAAACAAAATACAAATAAAACCAAATCTCCCAGGGTTAAAGGATAAGCGAAATCATTCAAGATTTTTGGCAGATCTTGCTGTCATTCACAGAGAATCTTTCTGATTATCATTGGTCATGACAGATATATAGGGCTCATATGTTTTTGATGATATGATGACAATATTTTTATGAAAAGTTATCACGCTTATATCAGCAAAATCCAAGATCGCCGTCATGACGAAAATCATCATTTTAGGGTTTTGTTGTGCCAAATTACGGCCAAACCTTAATATATTTAACAGATGTTGGCATGTGTACTTTGTCTAGGGCATGTCCCTGGTCATATAGGCTAAATATTTTATCAAAACTTCCAATATTTAGTGAATAATCAACTTTTCGAGATTTTTCTATAGTATTTCAATGGGACGAGAATTTTAATTTTCACAGATTTTCGTCAGGATGTTTTTCGCTCAATTTCGTTCAAAATAGTTTTCTTAGGACAGCCTACAACCTGATTTAAAAGTACTGTATCTTTTCTTTAAAATATAGTTTTGTGCGAAAATGAGACTTTTGATAATATTTTCTGCTCAATTGTTTTCTCTGCGGAGACCTTAATATTGGCAGCGGCTCTGCGGGCACAGTGATAATGTTAACGCAGTAGGTTGCTACTATCAACGACTGGAATGTTTTAAATTTTATGTATGTATGCTGCATTGTACCAGGTTTAGGTATTTTGCTTAGTATTATCTAGTCTATATTGCTCAAAGAGAGAAAGGAGGGTTTGTCATAAGGCCCAGACCTTAGCATATTTCAATATCATAGGTAGAAATAAATGATTGTTACTCATCTTACTATTTATTTTCTCTATGTATAGCTTTAACATCGACTGTCAATGCCAATGATGCAGTTGATTTCTGCTATCAACGAATTATATTATTATATTTAGTACCCTAGGTTGTGTGCCATTATTGAAACCAATACATATGTTATGGGGTTGATTCCAGAAATGTAAAATTTGTGTCAATTCTGACTTTTAAACCTATGAATAGTATGTATGTATTACTAAGAGTACGCCCCTTATTTCTAGATACATTTTTACGATTCTATGAATAATGATTCTACTGATTTTCTTAATCGTTGCTAGTACAGTACACTATTGTAATCTATCTATACTTGATGAGGCTGTAATAATCAACCTTTCGGGAAAATAATATTATTGTACCTGAATCCATGCTTTTACCTAGGCGACTATTTGAATTTTTTACAAAATGTGTGACATTAAATCCTCAGTTACACACCAGGGGTAACACCTTGATTTACCTAAGAATTAATGGGTTAAACCCATTTCACCTATATCTGATTGGATAATAATAAAGTGGACTGCCCTAGAAATATGTTTCCTCATTGGCTTTATATAAGCAAACCACCCCCTGTGGTCAAGGGTGTTTTACTTTGCAGAAAGTGTAATATAATGGGCCTGTCTGTATATCGTCCAAAAAATGCAAATGGAAGTGTTAAATGTGACTGAAGTTTGAAATGAATAATAAAGGAGTAAATTGTAATAATTGTCTTGTCTTGTCTTGCATCAATTCCACCGATCATAACTCATCTTTTTTCATACAGCATAGTACAGTACAGTACAGTATTTGCAATATTATATTGTATATAAACGAACCATAATTAAAGCTAATATTTTCCGTTTTCACCCCCGCGAAATTGACCATCCCCGTCCCCCCCGCGAAATTGACCACCCCCGTCCCCCCCCACCCTGAAGCCTGGCCCACGACGCTCCTGCTGCGCTAAAAATAGATTTTTGAGTGCAAAAAAAGCCTGTTCTATTGCAGTCACATAGCGTTTTCATTGCGCAATGGCTATTGCGGTCACATAGCGCAATAAGTGGTTACACCCATTGCGGTCACATTGCACAATCATTGCGCTATGTGAACGCAATAGGGAGTGCAATGATTGCACTCAAATGCCCATAGGGATATAGCTCCATAAATTTTAATGAAATTTAATATGGATGTATAGGGATCGTAGATACTAACTCCCACACCAAACATCAGCATACATTTTCTATCTGAAATGTTTATATTAAGACTTAACATACATACTTCGTCTGCATAATGCTGATATTCCATGCTTTATGTGTTGAATACACATATATCAGTACTGAGCTATATGCATTGAATACACAAGATCAGTACTGAGTCACCTTAATGCAACTCATGTCAGAATGGAAATGTCAAAATAAAGATAAATACTTTTACTTTGGCATGTTCTACACACATTTGTATCATGCTCCAAACCTTGTTACGTAAGTTATTATCATTCATTGCAATTAATGATCATGGGTCTGCCAGATGAGAAATTATGTTTTATCAGACACTGTGTTGTGTAGCACAGTAGCATAAATGCTGATGCTGTGGTGGGTTGCAATGTTAATGTATTGTACATACCCATGATCCAGTGTTGTATATTAGCCTGTGCACTCTACATTACTACAGGTTCACTGAAGACTATGGTTATGCTAACACACTGGTGCAGGTCCCAGAGACTACACGCCGGGTGAGGCTGAGGACTAACTCATCTAAAACACGGCTATACAGCTGGTGTCCCCAGGACATGCTGGCATGCTGGCCCCACCTCCACAAACAGGTAAGAACACTATTCTGTTAGTTTCCTCTCATTACCTGTATCCTTGGCTACACCTGATATGGTCACCTAGGGGATCAACTAGGGGGTAGCCAAACAATACGTCTGCATCTGAGACACTCACTGCATTATTAGTGTATGAGCTAGAGGAGCACACAGTACTAATCAGGCCTTCTATTTTGTAAATAATTCTTTGATTTAAACGTTTTAAATGGGGAAAAATTGGCTTCTATGTGACTTGCAACAGTGACAACATATGACTTAAAACGTCCCACCATTTTCAAATGCCTTGACCAGAACGATTGCCAGGGTTAGATACATATCATATACATTTCAATGACATATAAGTGTAAGTAATTTACTCAATTCCAGGGACAATACCAGTAAACCCTGAAACTAAGTGACAACATCCTGTTTTGAGCTTTTTGTATTCACCAAGTTACTATATCTTGAGGTGGTTGATATAATACTATGATAAACGTTAATGTTAATGTTAATGGAGTAAAGTAGAAAACTAGTCTTTTCATATGGCCTGTGGATGGCAAGTGTA
This sequence comes from Sthenelais limicola, assembly GCA_942159475.1. Lineage (NCBI taxonomy): Eukaryota > Metazoa > Annelida > Polychaeta > Phyllodocida > Sigalionidae > Sthenelais > Sthenelais limicola. Next base: position 109,007,314 of record OW804099.1, read on the forward strand.
TATTTGATTCAAGATCTACAACTGATCACAGCACTGGCCTCCTAGCTGTCACATATTGTGTCCCAAGTAAACATTCCTCCACCTACATGCCCAGAGGATCTGTCTGTCCTCCTGGTGGTATAACACAATCACACTCTTTCCAACTGCAATGTATGAACATATATTGTGACTCCTTCATGGCCATGCACTAACAGAATGCATTTAAGGATATAAATCAGTTGAATCGTGGAAGTCCGGCCTTCAGCAGTGCATGCAATGCTCGTTTTTAGGTTAATAAAAACAATATGGAGTCAATTAGGCTGAGCAAAAGTAGCCACTGGTGAATTTTGATGAATTGAATAATTCAGTAAATATTTAACAGTTCCATATTAAAATAACAATCTTTCATCTAAGCTACAGATTGATTTTGTGTTCTTATTTGTTAATGATATAGCTAGCTTGTAACTGTGGTATGACATACCTGTACATTATTGATGAGTTATGAATAATAGATCAAATGCATACTCTTTACTCATTATTTCGCGGATAAATATACTGAACATTGATTTTTGGAATACCGCTGAAAGATAGACCTCTACTTTGTCGGTATGCCCTATGATGTTTTGTGAGTTTGTCCTATTATTGTATTTAGTTGGGGCCCTGGGCTCATATTGTGGTTGGGCTCAGGCATCATATTGTGTGTAGCCCTGACATGCTATTGTGTGTAGGCCCTGGCTTGACATTGTATGTAGGCCTGGCATGCTATTGTGTGTGGCCCTGGCATACTATTGTGTGTAGGCCCTGGCATGCTATTGTGTGTGTGCCCTGGCATGCTATTGTGTGTGTGCCCTGGCATGCTATTGTGTGTGCCCTGGCATGCTATTGTGTGTAGGCCCTGGCATGCTATTGTGTGGTGGCCCTGACATGCTATTGTGTGTGTGCCCTGGCATGCTATTGTGTGTAGCCCTGGCATGCTATTGTGTGTGGTTCTGGCATGCTATTGTGTGTGACCCCGGCATGCTATTGTGTGTGTGGCCCTGACATGCTATTGTGTGTAGGCCCTGGCATGCTATTGTGTGTAGGCCTGGCATGCTATTGTGTGTAGGCCCTGGCATGCTGTTGTGTGTGGCCCTGGCATGCTATTGTGTGTAGGCCCTGGCATGCTATTGTGTGGACCTGGCATGCTTTGGTCTGTTGCCCTGGCGTGCTATGGTGTGTGGCCCTGGCATGATATGGTATGCAGGCCCTGGCATGCTTTGGTGTGTGGCCCTGGCATGCTTTGGTGTGCAGCCCATGCATGCTATTCATGTGTACTACTCTCTCAGGAAAAATAAGTTTTTCTCTATGAGAAATTTAGTTCAAAACAATATATCTCTTCATAATTTAACTATAAAATCAGGTCATAGGGGTGATGGTATTTTTTTCTGACGGCCTCCCACCGAAAAAATGTATTAAATTACAACCTTAATATCATGTTAAGTCCAAAGCCATCAACAAACAATGAAACAAGTAGACAACTGTAAGTTGTCTGCGACTGAACAGTTATATGGCATGTTATTCATCTTTGACCACCCCGCAGCTGGAGCTTCTGACTGCGGCAGTTATTTGCAACACATGTTGTATGTTGGTTGACAGTACATAGAGCCTTGTTTTTCTATGTTAGGATGTGTATTCTATGACCATGAAGTTGTGGATCAGGTCATGACAGGTCATAGTCAGTTTGGTGACCGTGATACATTTGCTGCAGGTATCTACTTAAGTGGGTTCTATACCAGGAAAATGTGATGGCATCTCTGCCTGTGAATCGAGAGGGCCGGAAGTTGGCATTCAACTCTGGTGGGACTAGAGATGAGTTGTCTTTGTCCCAGACTCATGGGACAATGATTTGAGTTACAACTCTGATACAAAGGGTTGTTATATCAAATACGTTAAATTACACATTGGTGCTCATTGAAAAGGTTCAAAATTCAGAAAGAGGTAAAGTCAGCATGAGATCTCATTTAGCCCCAGACTTCCGGGCACAGCCAAGATGGCGGCCATGATCTGGAAAATATTATTCCAAAACTTAATTCTCACAACTTAATACTCAAGCTCTCAACTTTACCTATTATTGCCCTAATTTCAGCATAATTTAGCATAATTTATTAAATGTGTACAACTGCCAAGTGTACATTTTCTTAAAATCTGGCCAAGACAATTCTTAGATTCTTGATTCTTCTGATCCGTCTCAAGCCAAGGCCAAGGTCAGTGTTCGTCAGGTGTGACTCTGCCTAACCCGTTGTAAAGAATTGGCATCTTTGGATCCCAGACCCGACCTATTTAGCCCTGATCATGGTCAGGGCATGCACGCCACACGTGGCCTGGCCAGGAGGGAGGGGGAGATGAGCCACTCAGGGCTCACCCCACCTCCCCCAGCCCGACCTAATTACTTATACACTGCTCTGGGGTATCAAGAGGGGGGAAGGGCTAAGAGGGAGGGGGGCTGGCACGAGCCATGGGATCTATGAGTAAGGGGTGGGAGGGGGAAGGCTGGGGAGAGGGATCCAACCTGCATGCACTCCATTTATGGTCTCTGCCTGGGGAGCAGAGGTCGGCGTGTGGGCAAGGAAGATTCTCTCTCCCTCAACCAATTAGAGGGAAGGGGAAGAGCTAGTGGAATATTTCCTGGGTTTGATTGTATGAATTATTCATGATTGTGGAGTATAAAATAAAGTGACTGCTCGGACCTAGGTACTCTGTTACTCGCTGAGTCACCACCGCCTAGGCCGAATCCAGACGAACTACAACCTCGGACTTCTTGTCTCACTTCTTCATCTTACTGAACCTATGGGCTAAAAACCCTTAGTGCTTCTTTACACTGGCGAACCACTTCTGGGACTTGTTGCTAAGTTGAGCAACAACCCAATCTTCTGACTGGAAGTGAGACATAGCCTAGGAGAGGCAGGATGAGCTGGAAGAGTAGGTGAGTGGAACTCTAAAACTCTGATTGAGCTTATATATTGTATTTATGGGATGTATGGAGGGTGGATCTGGGCCACTGTATAGGGTTGGGAGAATGATCACACTCAAACACTCATAATACAAGGAGAGTGGGTGAGCAATGTTCGGTTCGGTTCGGTTCGGTTCTGGGTTCTGTTGGTTATAACTCTGTACCTTGTGCCATCTAGTTTTCTTTTTTTTCTTTACTCTCACTCTCTCAACAAAGTGTAAAACATGGCGGACATCAATTGGGATCTCAATGCCGCAGACTTGGCCATGCTTGACGAGGGTCAAAGGAGGGCCAGGTTTGCAGCTATTAAAGAGGTCAGAAGGCGCATGGAACGCCATGGCGCCATGCTAGGAGTAAATGATGGGTCCAATAAGGACACTTTGAGAGAGTGGCTAGATGGAATAAGCAGGGCAAAAGCCTACTGTGTAGCGAATGATACGCTCACTCTAGAGCTTTTGGGAACTCTTGCCAGCAGGCCTCTAGCGAGGTGCGTGGCAGGATTCCTACAGGTACCGGCCAATAGGACATGGGATCTGGCGAGGGCTGAGATTTTCCGCCTCTTCATGAATGAAGAGGAGGAACAGCAGCTGCGAGCAAGGCTCACCGATCTCTATCAGCTCCCATATGAGGATGCAAAGCAATACGGACGCAAGTTCCAGCTAGCGTCTCAGAGGGCTTACAGCGTGGATAACCTGGACCACGAGATAGTCCAAGAGACGTTGGTCAGGAATTTTGTGTTGGGACTCAGGGATGAGCAAATACGTCATGACGTATTTGCTGCTCGCCCTGATACCCTGGCTGAGGCAATAAGACAAGCCTCAGCTGCGGCTCACACCTTCGCTCTGGCAGGACAGCCTACCAGAGGGGATAGGAAGGATGAACCAATGGAAATTGGGGCTATCCTCCCTAAGAAAATGGCCCCCTCTGGGCCAAATCCAGCAGATGCTTCAGATTGGAAGCTGATAGCTGATTTGGAGTCTAAGGTGAATTACCTTACGAAATTAGTAGAGAGGATGGAGACGGGGAAACCATCCAACCCCACAGTGATCGTTCCCCAATCAGGTGCAGCACCCCAGTACCCCTTTCAGACACCCATGTTGCCTATGTATCCCCCATATTTCAACACGTCCTATCCCCCACCCCCGATCGCCAGTTCTCAGGTAGTAAATCACCCAGGGAAAGGGAAGGGGAAGGGAAATGATAATCCAGGACCGGAAAAAAATAAGCAGGGAGGAGGGAAAAGGTTTAGGGGTAAAAATGTCTGTTATGAGTGTGGGGAGGAGGGACACTTCGCAAGAGAATGTTCCCACCGCTATGCACATGTACAAGCTGCAGTGGTGGCGGCCATGCAGATGGCCTCTACCACTCAAAAGACAGCCAAATATGTTAACCAGGGGGAATAGAAACGCCGGATGAGAGGTTCTGCCTCTCCATCTCAGTGGCGGGGATGGAGATGCGTGCCCTCATTGATACCGGCGCATCAAGGAGTCTAATGCGGGAGGATGTATGGAGAGCCTTTTGCAAAACCCATCATCGGCCTCTCGTATTGACAAAGGGGGAATCTCTTAAATCACTCTCTGGTCATGATCTCAAAACTGAAGGGCAGGCGATAGTTAACTTGGGGGGTAGCTCATTTCCAGTTTACATTGTAAGAAAACTTCACCATGAACTGCTTCTGGGGGATGATGCCTTATTTATATTAGATGCCCAAATTAGCTTCAGAAAAAGAAAGGTAATTTTGGAAGGAAAAAGTTACAGAAGGCAACAAGTGGGTAGTGCAGATCAAGAATTCGCCTCTATCCACACAGAGGCAGAAGCATGGGAAGAAAAATACCCCGCTGTTTTTGGCATAGGAAAGCAGGGAAAATTAGGTACCTTTAAAGATGTGAAAATGCACATAGATACTGGAAATGCGCGCCCAATTAATCAACGCCCCTATCGTTTGCCCCTGGCCAAGAGAAAACTTGTAGATAAAGAATTAGATGAAATGCTGGAGCTGGGAGTAATAGAACCCAGCAGCTCAGCATGGGGAAGCCCGATATTGTTGGTCCCAAAGAAAGATGGGAGCAATAGACCTTGTGTCGATTTCAGAAAACTAAACTCTGTAAGCAAAAAGGATGCTCATCCACTTCCAAATATTCAAGATATTTTTGACAGTTTAGCAGGATCAACTGTCTTTTCCACCATCGACCTAAAAAGCGGCTACTGGCAAGTAGAGATGGACCCGGATAGCATGGAAAAGACAGCGTTTGTGTGTCATAGGGGCCTATTTCAATTCCGTAGGATGCCTTTTGGACTCACTAACGCACCAGCCGTCTTTCAACGGGCCATGAACAAAATGTTTTCGGAATTTATTGGCAAATTTTGCATGACTTTCATAGATGATATTGTAATCTATTCCAAATCTGAAGAGGAGCATGATCACCATTTGGCTCTGGTGTTTGATAAATTAGAAGAATACGGAATTACAGTCAAAAAGAGTAAATGTATTTTCAAACAAGAGAAGGTAGATCTCCTCGGCTACCAAGTTTCAAAAGATGGAATTAATTCCCACCCAGATAAATGTAGCGCTATCAGGGATATGCTGCCTCCAGAGGATGTGAGCGGAATTCGCTCCTTCCTAGGAATGACTGGGTATTACCGTCAATGTATCCCAGATTATGCTAAGGTAGCTCATCCCTTGGTCAAACTTACCAAAAAGTATGCCAGGTTCGAATGGTTGGAAGAGCAGCAAAGCTCATTTGAAACTCTGAAGGAATTACTAACTTCAGATAGAGTAATGGCGCACCCCCAGTTGGATAAGCCTTATCGTCTCTATAGCGATGCGTGTGATTACGCAATAGGGGCCATATTGGTCCAGTCTGATAGTGAAGGCATAGAGAGGCCAGTTCAGTATATCTCTAAACAACTCTCTGGGCCACAACTCAATTGGGCTACGATTGAAAAGGAAGCTTATGCAATCGTGTATGCCTTAAACAAGCTCAGACCTTATCTACAGGGTAGCGAATTCAAAATTTACACTGACCACAAGCCTTTAAAGTCTCTGTTTGTGGGAGAAGTTAAAAACACCAAAATTCAAAGATGGGCGGTATTAATAGCAGAGTTTGGGGCTCCCATTGAATATAGGAAAGGGGCAAACAATATCCGGGCAGACATGCTTTCTCGAATAAAAACAAACCCCAAGAAGGAAGGGCCGACTCTCAGTTCTCTTGAAGTCTGTGCCTTGGAGGAGATAGATGAAATTCCTTGGGAATTTGATAAACTCGAGAAAGACAAAATACGTTTAGAACAGAGGGAGTTGGAACAATTTCAACAGGGGATGGAGGATGAGGGGGATTACACCATAATTGATGGCATGCTGTTTACTCTCACCCCTCCCCCAGGCAAGCCAGCCTACCCCCGCCTGGTCCTGCCACCCTCAGCTAGGCATAGAGTAGTGAGGCGCGCCCACACTGAAGTAGGCCACCAGGGCATGAGGAAGACCCTAGATAGGATCCAAGAGGCTTATAAATGGCCCACCATGAGAAGAGATACCTATAATGTCTTAATCCGATGCGCTAGGTGTGCTGTAAACAGAGTGGGTAGGGCGCGTGTACCTCCTACTGCGATGCCAATAGCAAAATATCCTGGTCAGATACTGGGAATGGATCTCTGTGGTCCCTTTCCAGTCTCTGATAAAGGTAATAGATACATCTTGACTGTAATAGATCACGCAACTGGCTGGGTAGAAGTCAAACCCATACCCTCCAAAGCAGCTAAAAACATTGCTGATTATCTGGCTAATGAATATGTCCCTAGGTATGGCCCCCCAGAGGTGCTCATCACCGACCGGGGACTTGAATTTATGAACCAGCAAGTGGAAGGGTACCTTAAATCCATAGGCACTGAAGTAAGGCATTCTACAGCTTTTCACCCCCAGACAAATGGTAAAATTGAAAGATTTAACAAAACTTTTAAAAATATACTAAGAAAATTCATCAATGCAAGACCAGCAGAGTGGGAGAGCCATTTAGGTCCAACCCACTGGGCACATAGAGTCTCCACTTCTTGTGTAACTGGTTTTACACCATATTTTTTAACTTTTGGCACCAATCCAAGATATCCCTTTTCTAAAATATTCCCCACTCCAGAGGGAACAGAAGATGCCGTACTCAGTGAGCGCCTACAGGCCTTAACAGATGCGTTCAGAGAAGCTGCTGAGCGCACTGAGGCCAGTAGAGTGGCTAATTATGAGAGATTAAGGGGCAGAGCAAATGCAAAGGATCTAAAAATAGGGGATCATGTGGTGGTGCTATCAGGCACCAGCGCTCCATTGGATCCCAAGTGGGATCATGGTTATGTAATAACGGGGATAAGGGGTACCACCCTAACTATGAGGGGACCCCAGGGTGAACGCAGGCGTATAAATAGGGATAGGGTAAAAATGGTATCTGGGGAAATAGAATGGGATATACTGAGAACTAGGCAACCGAGGGCGGGTCAAGGAAAGAGAAATAAGGCTCGGAGACAAGCCCAAAAAGCTCAACAAGTTCATGTTCCACCACCTCCCCCACCCCAGCCTAGGGCAGTGCCCGACACTGTTTATTTACCCATACCAAACATGCCTCCTCCAATTCAGATAGAACAGGAAGACCAAGCGAGAGCAGAGCAACCAGAGGACGAGCACATGCATGTGGAGGACGAGGACCAAGTGCCACGCCCACCTCAACCACAACAAGTGCCACGCCCACCCCAGCAGCGACCGCCGAGGGAGAAGGTGCTAGTACTAGCTTCACCTAAGCCAGTTACATTGCGCCGACCCCTGCCACCAGCCGTTGCTGTGGAGACTGCTCCCCCGCGCACACCACCACCAGGTCCTGTTACAAGGTCAAGGGCAAAAAGAGGGAGGATAGAGACCCCAACCAAGTGCCCTAAACCCAAGGCTTTGACCACCACCTCTGAATGCACTGAAAAGAGGATCAAAGTGTTCCACCCTCTAGGCTCTACTAAGAGGGAAAGGCCTGACTCCTCACCAAACCCAGCCACGCCCACTTCACCCGTGCAGAGGCCGAGGAAGCTGCCCTGTATACCCCCACCATCGCCAACACCATCACCACCACCTACACCCCCACCCCCACCGTCACCCCCACCACAGCCCCAACCATGGGAGGTCGACCCAGGGGCACCACCAGTGACGGACTTCTCTCAACCTACACCTTCCAGTCCCTCCTCGTAATCACCCTAGCTATGATGGCTAATGGCGATTTGTTTGAGGAGGAAGGGGTGTTGGTGTATGAGGAAGGGGAGGTCAGAGCCCTGACCGCGACTTGGACAACAGTGATCGTTCTACACCCCCCCACGCCCCCTCCTGTCAGTGCTTGGGTCTCCGTCCTAAGGAGGCGAATAGGAGAACTCAGACAGGCGGAGGTTGTGGGAGACGGAGATGTCAGTGCCTGGGAGGAGCACATGGGTTTCCTCCAGGCAGAGATTCCAACACCAGTCCAACAAGACACCCGAAGGAAGAGAGGCCTATTCAATTTTGTGGGCTCGCTAAGCCGTGCCTTGTTTGGCACCGCTACTGTAGGACAGGTGAACGAATTACGGTCTGCAGTACAAGAAGCACAGGCTAGCGAGAGCGCATTGGCCCATTGTCAGGAAGAGATGGTGTCGGTGTTGAATCAGACAAGGCTCTACATGACAGAGAACCGCTTGGACATCGCGCAGCTCCAAGCTGCAGCAAGTAACATCTCCCGCCAAGTGGCAGACATTCTAACACAGTTAAATGGTTTCAGTAAAGATATTCACAGAATTCATATGAAAAGGGAAGTGGATATTCTATTGCAGCGAGTGAGTAGGGCGGTGGAAAATTACCACCGTCAAAACGAATTATTTTATCGCCAGCGCATTCAGCTGGAAAGGGGATTCTTAACAGACCAGATTTTACCACTGGCCTACTTATCAGAAATATTGTCTAAATTACAAGAAGGGAAACATTACACCCCACAAGATAACCGCTGGTATTATAGACACCTGAACGTTTGACTATTATTAGACGGCGAACAGGAGCTAATATACCAGACAGTAATTCCGGCAGTTTCAGGCACTCAATTTTTACACTATAGATTAAAGTATTTTCCGGTCCCATATGGTGCTGACCACCTGAGGAAGTTGGTAGGAGAAGAGGAGGTGGCCCTAGATAGCATATCCAGCGCGTCATTTCTTCCTCAGCATTGTATCGGGTTTGAACCCCAGATTTGCTCAGCTGCAATAGAACATCTAACCCCGACCTGCGAAACAAATATTATTTTAGGTAAAAAGCCAGACCTATGTAAGGCGCAGATTGTAAAAAGAAATAACTTAACAAACCAAGTGTTTAGAGAGGGAGAGTCCATTTCTTCTGTAATTCTGGCTATTTATGAACCTCTGGAAACAATCTTGAGGTGCCCTGGGCAAAAACCAGTGATACAAACGTATCATCGGCATGCCAGGGTGATTTTAGAAGGCGGTTGTCTCCTGGTCGGAAAGGATTGGCGTGTGAGTAGCATCCAACGCCATGAGTCCCATATAACACTCCCCATCCCCAAGATTATGCCCCTCCCTGGGTTTAATCTGACTTATGGCAAAGTATCCCTTTACCCCCATTTAGATCAGCAATTGACGTTCCTGCCAAGAGCTGAAATACCCCTACTAGCCCTGACCGATTTTCCTAAACCCGTTTTCCCCCTGATCTCCTCCACCCCTTGGTCTGAAAGTTCTATCTGGGGTATAGCCACTCTCATCCCCACTCTCCTAGGAGTCATGACCCTGGGAATAATCTACCTCCGCCGAAAGGGGCTCGCCCCAAGAGGCAAAGTCAGCCTTTTGTGTTGTCTGAGAAACCTTAAGCCCCGAGAGAATATCCCAATTGGACCCCCAACCCACCACCCTGTAGCCCTAGCCCTCCAAGACCTAGATCGAGAGGAGGGAGAGGCCACTCCAGGCGCTAGGACTGGCTCTCGTTCCCTCGAGCATATCCCTGCCCCCTCCCCCGCCTCACCATATTACGCTGCCAATTTCGGACTGACCAGGATGAAATAATTAGTCTACCAATGTTTATTGGGTTTCTCTGGGGTAACAAACACTTTTTGAACTTGTCTGTAACTTACTCTTGTTTAATATTTACTATTAATATTTGTTCTGTCCTCTTCTCGGGTGCGAGGGAGATCACAGAACACAGAGTAGTATACCTGGGTGAAATCCATTTTCTCTCTCGGGAGGAAATAGTGGAATCCGTGGACAAGGATCCAACCCAAAAAGGTATTTTTATTTCGACTCTCATTGTGAGAAGTTGTTTTTACACAAACAGAATCGGTCGAGACAGAGGAGCCTGAGAGGAAGCACCATGGAATCGAAGCCCTCACCTTGTCTCCGACCATTCTGCTTTGAAGAGGTATTTTTCCAAATAATAAGAGTTTATACGTGATGCTACAGTAAAGTCGACATGTGTTCTGTAGCGTTTGAGGTTAAAAATGGAAATATTGTAGTGTTGACTACCCAACCGCTCTCACTCTCCATGGCCAAAGGAGGAGAGAGAAAGAGACGGGCGTCCTGTCGGTCAGCGACGAGGTCCAGCGGGGGCCTCGGCTGACCGGCCGGGCAGAGGAGACGGCGGTGACGACCGTATTGGAGAACTTTGTGAGTACTAGCTCAGTACAAAGGAAGACATTTAACAGTGTTCAGAAGCACACTTAAAAACACAGAGACTTCTCTTACATAATATTCGACTAAAAGACTTTTTAGTGCAGGGTGATGGCCTCTGATATAATTGAACACTCCTTTTAATAGAGCCACTCCCTTTGGAAACTTTCTATCTTGACCCGTAGGTCTACAGATATAATAATTTATAATACTTTTACTTTACCTTTTTTTTATGAATTTGTGTGTGTAAATTATGTAACCTTATTTCTATTTCTCTTGTCTGGTTGGACTGGGTTGATCAGTGGCTAAATATTTTGTTCGAAAGAAAGCTTTCAACAAAAATAAAATATGGGACGAATGTAAAGAATTGGCATCTTTGGATCCCAGACCCGACCTATTTAGCCCTGATCATGGTCAGGGCATGCACGCCACACGTGGCCTGGCCAGGAGGGAGGGGGAGATGAGCCACTCAGGGCTCACCCCACCTCCCCCAGCCCGACCTAATTACTTATACACTGCTCTGGGGTATCAAGAGGGGGGAAGGGCTAAGAGGGAGGGGGGCTGGCACGAGCCATGGGATCTATGAGTAAGGGGTGGGAGGGGGAAGGCTGGGGAGAGGGATCCAACCTGCATGCACTCCATTTATGGTCTCTGCCTGGGGAGCAGAGGTCGGCGTGTGGGCAAGGAAGATTCTCTCTCCCTCAACCAATTAGAGGGAAGGGGAAGAGCTAGTGGAATATTTCCTGGGTTTGATTGTATGAATTATTCATGATTGTGGAGTATAAAATAAAGTGACTGCTCGGACCTAGGTACTCTGTTACTCGCTGAGTCACCACCGCCTAGGCCGAATCCAGACGAACTACAACCTCGGACTTCTTGTCTCACTTCTTCATCTTACTGAACCTATGGGCTAAAAACCCTTAGTGCTTCTTTACACCGTATTCACAGGTGCCTGCATCTGATCCAATATAGTGATTTAATTTTCATATATCATATATCAGGCTCCCATGAATAATACAACGGTGGGGAGGACTCCATTGTGTGTGATATTTAATGGTAAATAATTTGCTTTTTGATGGTTCCCCTGTTTATCATGTTAAATCAAATGTAGACTGAAAACAAACTTAAGCATGTTTCATTCCCAATCCCCCTTCATCTCGGGGAAAGTAAGAAGAAAGTAAGAACTTTGAATGGAAGAAAGTCTTCTGACATCCATATATGGTGACTAAGGAGACGAGACTACAAACTCTCTAATATAGGATTATACACAGAGGGGTTACATGCAATGAAGTTTTTAAAAATATGAATATAATGAGGTCTAGCAGATGCTCTTTCTGTGATGAAACATATGATATAGAACACTTTTTTACAATGTACATGAACAAGAAGACTGTGGCAGAATGTTTTACATAAGATTTGTTCTATGGATCTAAGATCTACCATGAAATGGTAAGCGACTGTTCAAAGAAAGAAATGGAGAAATGTATTTTTGAACGGTGGATATAATTCATGGTATTGACACAAATGGTGTTAGTGAAAGAATTGTAAATTGGATCATTCTCCAGGGGAAAGCTTTAATACATAGGCAGAAGCTGTTCCATGAAGGATACCTATCTCTAAACATTGTCATAGCGGATCTAGAGAACAGATCTCAAACGATGTTATACCCAAATAAGATAGCAGATGCCCCAAATAAGTGGAGCGACGCATGGAGAAAATTGTATTTTGATTTATATAGTATAGGTGTATAAATAATATTAATGTTATTTTTACTATTGAGTAAATCTAGAAGAGAAGTAGAAAATATCATAAGGTGAGGTGAGAAGAAGGGTATGATGTAAATCTTGATGTTATCAACCCATGACGGAGTGGTTCTTTGTTGATAATTGTATTAAATAAAAGTGGTTTAAAAAGAAAAAAAAATCTTTCAAATTCTTTCAAATCATTCTTTCAATGATTGAACTTGATAGGGCAGGAGGCAAAATGGTTGAGGATCAAACATGCACAAACAAATATCATTATCAAGGATGTGAGAAGAGATTTTCTTTGGGACCCCGCATCCATTTAACATGGACTCCTATGGTGGGGTGGGAGGTAGCCACTGACAGGGGGTTGCAATGTTCACTGAGCAGGTGAGGGTAAATAGGAAAACATCTTGTCAGATCTGTAATAATTATAATTTATTTTCTATAGTTAGGGCACCAGAAGCGGAGTCTTTTAGCTGGACTTAAATTTTCTCTGATTCTCATTTTTGTTTGCATCTGACTCAGTTGGTTGGCAAATGCACCAAGCAGAAAACAAAAATCTCACCATGAATAAGCATGATAATTTTTGTTCTTGATTGTCATTTCTTTTCTCATCTCAATCTTCTGGCTTGGAAATGGATTCCATGCACAAACAACTTGTAATCTCTAACAAAGTTTTCCCCCATTATCACGCTGTATGAAGAGTTTCATATATATCCATGGTTATATGTTTTAAATAATACAATCCATATTATAGCATATTGTTACACAATATTGTTACACAATTGTTCTGTCTATTACCAGCAGGTGCAGTGGGGAGGAGATAACCTGTGGCTAGAGCTGGATGACCAGTACACAGACCTGTATGGGGAGGCCAGGCCTGCAGCCACCACAGCCACCATGGAGCAACTCCTACAGGAGGTAACCCAGTCTGCACATACAGTCAGGCAGCTGGGGGTGTGGCTGTCCCACTCAGCCTCCCTTGTGCCCCTATTAGAGGGCATCCACCTCAACATGACACCACTAGTGAGCAGCCAGGTACAGAGGGTAGATATATACTATGGTAGAGTAGAGTTAGTCAGACTGCAGAAGTGGTACACCAGCATCACCCAGCAGCAGGGCTACTCACACAAGGCTACATATGATAGTGATGGTAATGCTGATGGTGTAGTTATCAGTAACACCAAGGATTCAGTGTGTATAAAGTTGCGCTTCTCAACTATTAGCTGCACCCACCAGCCCCAGGTGGAGCAACTAATGCCTAGCTTACTGTATGACCCTAAGTATGAGATAACACCAGAGTAATGAGTCAGTTAAATGTAATGTTATACTCGAGTGACATTACTCAAGTAATGCTGAGGTATACTTTCATTGTTGATGTTAAAGATGATATCACAGAAAAATGAGCCTCATGTCACAGAAAAATCTCAAGATACCAACTTAGAAGATTAAAGATATTAGGAGAACTAAGAATTACTCATGTTTATGTTTAACTTCAAAAAAGAATTGTATATATGGATTTCAATTGGCAATTACTAGTATGTGGTTAGGTGTATTCACTTATGCATAGATAAATAGTAATACAAACAAACAAAAGTTCTCCTATGCATAATTCTTTTTTTTTTCTTGCGACTTTGGACACATTTATGACTCATTGCAATTATATGTTTGAAAAGATGTGATCAAGCCGATTCCAACAAAAGTAAACAGGAGATCATCCAATAAGTACTTCAATATTTAAAGTTTGATATTTTTATTTTTGAAAAAAAAACTATACTCAATAAAATGTACTAATATTTTTAAAAACTGTATTTACATTTCGTACATGTATTCATGCGACCTCAAGGACTAGATACCACAAAATTGAAAACATTTCAACAAAGGGATCATGCTAATATAATAAAAATGACTTTGGAAAAAAAAATATTTTGTGGCTTTTGACTTATTTCTCTGAAACGCATCACCAGTGGTGGTACCAGGGGGGCGGGACTACCATATCAAAGTGATTTTTTTCATCATAACTTGAAGAATAAAGTCCCTAAGCCCACCAACTACTTTTGGATAAGTGTCAAATTGGCTGTGGCGACCACGCAGCAGTCCCGCCCTCCGTATTGTAATGGCGGTGGTGAACACCAAGTGGCCTCAAACTAGGAAATGGTGATGCCATCTAGGTTTGTCCGGCATTGAGGAATACATACAAGGCCGTGAGTGGCTAATTTACTGAAGGGATCTTAGTTCAAAGAGATTCAAGCATAAATTTAGAAGAGTTGCCAGAGTTCTTTGCAAATATATAACATACACAAATCTTTAACTATTAGTGTGCTTCATTTCAACTAGACCTTATATTATATGTTAGTTGAGAAACAATCTTTTATTATCTCATAAATGTTTTTATTTTGTTTTATAATATCACCAACCACAGTAATACCTTTATCTTGGAACCCACTGATTCCTGGAAAGCATCAAGCCTTTAATTATAATAAGCCTACGGCACCATATAGCCTTTCTTGAAGGAGTCGGTTAACATTCTGCATGTTTTAAACAATATCTTATGATTTAACTCGAGCAGATAGCCATATGTCATATGGACTAGCACTGGCAAAATACATAATACATTTTACTTTTTAAACTTCCAAGTGATTGAGGCGACTCTGAACACAAGTAGACACAGGTATTGGTTTATGAATGGAGGTTTTATTCTATAGGGGTGATCAACGTTTCGGTCACATGAGACCTTCAAGATGAATATATGGTAGAATTATGCTCCTCAAGTATAACTTTGTGCACTCTTGTTGCCGTAGCAACATAACAATACAACAGCCGCCAAGTAAATAACTGTGCACTCCTGAAAACAAATTTTGAAATGGTAGTAAACATTTTTCTTTGGTCATTTTTTGTACTCATTAGGTAGGTAGGAACATTTGCAGACATACGTACGTTTTAAATTTGGTTTGATTGGACATCTGATTAGACAATAACACTTTGTAACGATTACACTGAATTAACACCTCTAACCTGAACAGAAGTATCCCTTATTCATCATAGTCTACCACATGGATTGGGTGATATCTTGGTCTAACTTATTAGCTATTTGATATAGGTCACACATTAGTTCATTGGCCGCAAGGCGGCATGCCTCTGGATCATTAATATTGGCATATCTGTTATTCTCAATAGGTCGTCAAAGGTTTACTTTTTAAATTTTGAAGTGAACTAGAACAACAAAGTAGTTGTTATGGTTTTGTCTTCCGGCTCTAGGGGTTGCATTGTGGGGCCATTTAGACCAGGTGAACATCATGTAATAAATGTACATGGGGAGGTAACCTTACCATGCATTGTTACATATGAATAGAGAGCCAGTTCTAGATGAACTGTTGTACTGAGAACTAATCGTCCAAGTCGTCCTCCTCTATATTCAAGAACTACCCAGTAGATACTCGTTACCAGGCTCTGGACCCATTTCCTGCACCTGCACCAAATTCCTCAGCTCATACTTGCATACCACATTATTGCATACCTCGGTCTATACGAGGGTCAGATTGTCATAAAAGGCATGATTAGCCTTCAGAAACGCTCTTAATAACCACCATTTTAGAGAGAAAGGAGGTTCCAAATGCAATTCAACACAACTGAATTGATTGCTTGAATACATGCAATACCACATAATCAGTTATACCCAGAATTGACTATTTCTCAGCCTAATCTAGCAGAATTCATTATATGTATAGTAGTGTGGATTGTACATTTTCTGGCGACCTGACCCATTAGCATGTTCTCTGTTGCCTCCAACACATAGACTAGACATTGCAAACATGTTCAAACGACCGGTGGTGAATGTTGCAGCAAGTGACCCAGGTATGTGTGAGGTCACTGGCATTTGTCCCTCTAGGTGGCGGTACTGTACAAGGTAATATGATATTCATATTCTTCTAGGCGGAGTAATATGGACATATTTCTGCAAAATAGTGAATCGTTTTGCTCCAGGAGTTTTTATTTTACTTGTATTTTACCGTATTCCAATGGAATGGGCTTTCACAGGACATTGACGGACAACGAGAGTCAGGTCATGTTCTATTGGAAATACACTAAGCCTATTAGTGCAAAATATTTTATCGCAAATATCCATTTCAGAAATTTTAAATTTTAAACTACCTTTCTTGTAACTTTACCCATCTGAAAAATTAAATTGATTTCTTATCACAATATAATTGTATGAGTATCGTAAATTAGTTTTAATCTAAAACATTTCATCAGAACCTATGTTATATTCTCTAAAACTTCCCTCTATCCACAATAAAAAATCAAATAAATTGAAAGTATCACCTATCAATATCAAACTGCTGAAATCTTATCAGAAATAAGGCGCTTCATATTGATGTAAAATGATTCTAAAAATTGTGGTTGTAAGAATATTTTAGAGGAATTGATCGGTGATAATGTTTCTTTAGTTATTGATATCTTTCTTCACATGAAGGTGATATGGCCTACGTTGTGGTAATTTCATATTGAACGTGATTTATTGTTGATTGTTGATAATGTTAAGCTGATGAAATAAATAAAAACGATTAAATAGTTATTTGTTATACCTAGTGGATAGATGTACAAAAATAACACTTTCATGTAAAAATGGTAGTTTATTTATCACAAATGGACAAAATATACATTCTGAGTGGTGTAGTTCTGCATCCATGTGACCTCCTCATTCCTAACACCAGTGTATTAATGTATTATGGCCAGCTATTTCTACAGATCTATATTTCAGTAGAAACCCTGTACTAGTCTCAGTGGCAACGTCTTTTCTTGCAATCCCCCCAAAAACTAATCAGGGACAAGCTTTGATGACTTTACATTTATCTGGAATTAAGTGTTAACCACAGGTTCTAAAGTTTTAAGTTCTATCCTATTGTTGTGACGGGAAGCCTTATGGTTGAAGGAGACTACTTAAGAGATTAAACAATGTAGTTCTCTTGAAACTGAATCATAAATCATTCACTTCATTGGGAAAATAACCTACACTAAGTAATACATGCAATCTTACAATAATCACCCAACTGCTACCTAGCTACAGAATCAATAATTAAATAAGTACAATAAAGATTATATTTTACCTTTCTGGGGTAATATGGAATGCATAGGCTACAGTGTGTGGTACAGTCTTCATAACATTATGAAATACATGCAATCTTACAATAATCATCAGTTATTTGTGATATGTCACAGGAAAATGAGTCACAACTCGCAAAAAAATGTATGTTGAGATAGTGTTATATAAAAAAAAGGTGATATCAAGCCAATTCTAATTATGTTAAACACTTGAAAATTCAATAAGTCTCTCTATAATAAGTTTCATATTCTCATTTTCTAAATCTGGTTCATGTAGTTATATGATATGGATCATTAGATAACCCGAACAAGGGGACTTTCATACAAGACGATCACATGAACAAAACTCTGTGTAAAATATAAATTGTGCGCCTTGTAAATCATTTCCCTAAAACATCACATTTTGCCTTCTGTCATGTTTCTCATGTTGAGATATAGAATACATACATACCATGAGGTGCTCAAATCTTGCTCTTGTTCAGCATCTTCATCACATCCCTCCTGATCATCTTGCCAATGGCAGTCCTGGGTATAGCGCTTACAAACTGCACTCCGCCAGTCAGCCACTTGTGCCTGCTCAGCCGCTCTATAAAGATGAATTTCCCTCAAGTGTTGAAATGTTTTAGTAATGCTAGAGTTTTGCTTCAAATTAAAAAAATGTTGTATTCAGACAAGAAATGAGAATACAGAGGCCTCCAAATCTGAATTTAGATTCCAGGTCATTTACCTAGTAGATCTTAAGGGCTTGTATTTCCATTTGTGAGGTTGGTGTCTTTTATAGAGGAAATTGGGAATTAGCTGTGGAATTATTGAAAGTACATCTAGAAATATCATTAAGTTATGCAATTAATGGTGACATTTCAACATCATTAAAGTAAGTAATAACAGAAAGATAGACATGATGAGACACAATTGTAATATGACACAGAAATAGTCACAAATCACAAAAAAAAAAGGTTTTGAGATACCATAATATTTGAAAGTATGAGACCAAATGGACTCCACTGATAGTAAACGTTGAGATGGAATAAATATTTCTCCATTCTTGTTATGCATTATTGCCTTATTTTCAGATGAAAAAAAGAAAAAATGTTGATGGTTAATCACTAAAGTAAAGTAGCAAAACATGCTCCTTCGGATCATATAAAAAATGCTAACATTTATAAAATATATAGTCTTGAAAATGAGTACATGTATTCATGTCAGTAGCAACGCTAAACTACCCCAAAATGAAAACATTCTGAAAAGCATGAAAGCATTCTTTTGGAACAAGGTTTATAAAATGTTGTTATTTAGGCAATGCTTAGTAATATGCACAGATGGGCAGGGGCACCTGGGCCCATTTTTTCAGAATAAACCTCACTCTAAATCACTCTAACCTGATGAATCATTTTATTTTCACCAATATATTATATGGGTCAGATTGTCAGAAAAAGCACAATCTACAGTTCTACACATCAATCATATTCTCCAAAATTAGAGTGAAAAACGATAAATACAGAGTGTATCTGAGTGTATTTTGTGTTGTATTCATTCAATGTATCTGTCTGGTTATGTTGAACTGAATTTTTTAAGGTAAATGTTGTCTTAAGTTTGGGTTATTTAATCTCACGCACATGTACAATAGCATCAGAACACTGTCATGATCACGTTTTTAATGGGTAAACATGCTTCCATCATTATCTGCTACCCATCTTTCACAAAGTCAAAGATCTCCTCCTCTGTCACAGTAGTGTTGGGTTTCCTCACTACAAAGGCCCGTGGCAGTTCACCAGCAGAGGGCTCTGGTATACCAATAACTGCAGCATCAGCAACACCAGGGTGCGTGATAAGCAACATCTCCAGCTCCGCTGGGGCCACCTAGGTAATGAGTGAGAAAGTGAGTGGGTAATGAGTGAGAAAGTGACTGGGTAATGCAACTGAATGTCTGCCTAATATAATTCAATTCAATTCAATAATTTTGTCTTCATACTAAAGAGGCATACAAAAAGGGCATCCACATTTGACAGTTAATCCCAGGTCTTCCAGCGCGTTCCCAACTTACTGGGAGTGACGAAGTTTTGATGTACATTATTGGCCAAAATGAGTTTGATGGCTAATTTCTCGATGTCTACACTAGATGTGTTCTATATGTGTTTCCTGAATTGAAATTGCCATCAATAGGAATATATATTTCCTGTAAATTTTGCTTAAAGGACAGCAGCAACTACCAAGATCCATTCATTTTACCATAGCATGAATATAATCAATGTAAGGTTGGTGTGCGGCAGGAAAATTCAATAGAAAATACATTTTCACCAGCACACCGTGATGTACAACCTCATACTTTGTAATTACGATTTTGTTCTGATAGATGTACACCTAGCCTGCCTAGTCTGTTTGTGGGTGGACCTTAAAGGGTGGTCTCCCCTGGCTGCAGTAAGCTCTGCGGTAAGCTCTGCAATGGTTTGTGCTGGTTCTGTAGGTGGAGAGGAATGATGAGGTTCTGCCTATATGGTCCACTGGCCATGTAGGCAGAACCTCACCACTTCTCACTATCACAGCACCATTGCATGGCTTACCGCAGAGCTTAACGCAGCCAGTTGAAACCCCCCTTAACACTGCAGACACATTGCTATATGGACCCATCAGACAACACTTGAAGCCTACTCTGGAAGCACCTAGATACCAGGCCCTAAGGTACTAACACAGACATGATACAATTTTTCTTTACGGCAGGATGTGAGGTGGAATAGTACAGTAGACCGATCCATATCAATACAAGCATTAACCCTAATGACTGGAGGCAGAATTTCAAAAGGGGCTTAGAAATCACTTTAGGAGGTACGGAATGTTAGAGGGTGGCATCCACCCTGGATTGGTAGCCTGACCATCACTGATTAAATTCATGGTGGATGCCACTTGCGCCGACCTATATTTGCCGAGAAAATCCAAGATGGCCGCCAATTTTTCTGACTTTTTTAGTTTTTTTGCCAATAACTCAGAGGATAATGCATTTACATCTTAGGTTAAATAAAACCATATGTAGGGCACATAATTATCTATTGATTGATACCAGCCACTTGATTCTGCATGCAGTAGTTTTTGTATAATCACCTTTTGAAAAATGAGGTCATTTTGCGCTTTTGTGACAAAATGATGTAGGCCTCTTTTTCCTGAAGCACAGTCAAGTTTTTGTTGGAGATAGAGCCCAACATGTATTAAATGTTTGTTAGAGTATGAAATGCTCTTTAACATGACATACTGTACATGTCTCTATGACTAAAATTGAATTTTTCATGAATTTATAGCAATTAAAAGGATATTCCCATTATCGGTTAAATTCAAAAACCTCCTACATTCAAGTGTCTTTAGCTTGAATTTTTGGTGTCAAGTCACCCATCTATTGTTTCTCATGTAAAATTGGATGAATTGTCATAGAATTGTGTCAAAAAAGCTTTCTAATTAAATATAAAATTACATAAATCCTCATCCCAATCACCATTTAATGTGTTGGGTTGCACCACAGAACAGAGCTCTGTAGCCTGTGAGGCATGGGATATCCTATATTCTGTTTCGCGCAGGGACACCATGCTGTTGTACAGTCTTTCCACCTGCAATGTGTCATCATGCTGCTTCAAAAAGAAAGCTACTCACACCAAATCATATTGGGATTGAGATCACCATCCAACAAACAAGATCAATGACATTGATAGAATGGCCCATCCAAACTGGACATTGCACCATTCATGATCAAATCAGACTGGAATATTGGACTCAAATTTCTCACACCTACTATGAGAATAGCCACATTTCTGTTCTGTTAAATAATTATTGAAGTTGGAAAATTGTATAGGTCAATTTGCTGTTGACTACAATGATACCACACAAATGGTAACATTTCAAAGTGGTGAATATCAATGTGAAGGATCTCCTTTTGTCCCTCGATAAAATCAATCACTGATAATTTTATCAGCTGTTCATGAACTGTAAAAATCACTATACATGTATGTATACTAGACCAGACAAGGACTCAATTTGCAAGAGAAGTCAATTCATGTTTCTTTTCTCCAAACTAGTAGCTTACTAACAAGATAAAGATGAAATACATGACTCAGATTCCCTCATAGATACATACATACATGATATGAACTTAGACATACTTCCAACCTGGACAATTTCAACCACCTCACACACTATGATGTCAGAGAGTATGCACAGCAGGCATTTTACTATGGCATTTTACTTTTAATATGGATGCCCCTGCTCTCATGAGTATGATAGAGTTGGATATTCATTATGAGATCTATTAGTCTTCTGGCATATCCTCTGACCATATTCTATCATCTGAGATACAGAGTATGGATTGGAGGCAGATCTAGAGAGAGCAGCCAGTTGGGTAACTGCAGCATTTGAATGCCACTAGGCAAAGGAAGGCCTACATATGAAGTACACTGCTAACTTAAACACATCTAAAGAGGTTGCTATGTCATGTTATGCATAGGTAATGATCACCTACCCTGTATATAAAAAGTAAGAAGGGCTGTCAATACATTTTGACTCCCTATCCACTTCTAGGCAAATCCATCCATCCCACAAATATTGTTTTTATGTTAAACTTAAACATGTTTTCTAAGTTCCTGTGTATCAAATGTCTACTTGAATAAGGTTTTCCAATGCTAAAATGGCCAGTTTACTAGGGCTATCTGCTCATTGATGGCCTCTACAGAGACTGCTGTTTGGTAGCCTAGGGTCTGAACCTGACGCAGGGTGATAGCTTTAGGATGTGCGTGGTGCTTGCATTATCTCACTTATTACTTTTTCTGGATCTCATATATGAAGATGCTTTTCAAACTTCTTATGTTCATTAACGGGAATTTCAATGTTACTGCTTTCAAATCTGTTCTCATGGCTAGTTTTGTATTGGCTAGCTTTGTACAATCACAGTAATTATGTATTCTACTGATTGCTGATAGATACAACCCATCCAGTTAACTACAAGATATTCTGTGACAACTTCATGGTCTTATGTACTTCAAATACCTTCAACCTGATCTATATTGACCATGCCTTGGAACATGTTCAATAATATCAGAAGCAGTACCTTAGGACTAGGAGAAATAACACATATTGTGGGTGGAAAGTCTACAACAACATGGAGTCCCCGCTGGAAACAGAATATCCCATGCCTCACAGGCTACAGCTGTTCTGTGGTGCAACCCAACACAATGCATGATGATTGGGATGAGGATTTATGACATTTTATACTTAAATTAAAAACCTTTTTTGATACATTTTATGACAATACATCCAATTTTACATGAGAAACAATAGATGGGTGACTTGACACCAAAAATCCAAGTTACAGACACTAGAATGTAGGAGGTTTTTGAATTTAACCGATAATAGGAGTATTCTTTTAATTGCTATAAATTCATGAAAAATTCAATTTTAATCATAGAGACATGTACAATAAATCATTTTAAAAAGCATTTCATACTCTAACAAACATTTAATACATGTTTAGCTCTATCTCCAACAAAAACTTGACTGTGCTTCAGGAAAAAGAGGCCTATGTCATTTTGTCACAAAAGCGCAAAATGACCTCATTTTTCAAAAGGTGATTATACAAAAACTACTGCATGCAGAATCAAGTGGCTGGTATCAATCAATAGATAATTATGTGCCCTACACATGGTTTTATTTAACCTAAGATGTAAATGCATTATCTTCCGAGTTATTGGCAAAAAAACTAAACAAGTCAGAAAAATTGGCAGCCATCTTGGATTTTCTCGGCAAATATAGGTCAGCGCAAGTGGCATCCACCATGAATTTAATCAGTGATAGTCAGGTTACCAATCCAGGGTGGATGCCACCCTCTAACATTCCGTACCTCCTATAGTAAAATTTGAAACTTCTGCCTCTAGTCAATTGTTGTTTAGATGATGGTTAGTTGCTCAATAGAGTTGATATGTAAAGGCAGCCAGGAGAGGTTGAGTGTGGCAATGACAAATGTGGCTATGAATAGGTACAATTAGGTGTAATTTAAATTCTCAATAAAAACTTCTTGAACTAGAACTGACCTGGAAGCCTTTGTGTTTGATGAGCTCTTTAATACGTCCTGCAATGAAGAAGTAGTCTTCTCCATCAAAGTAGCCCACATCACCTGAACAACAATAGACTTAATTAGTATAGGGAAGTAGCCCACATCATCTTCATAACAATAGACATAATAAACCTTCCTACATTAATAACAGAAAGAAAAGTATGGAAGGCAGTGTAAGTGGCGTCCATGTGCCTGCCCTTTATTAAACCTCATCAAAAGAAATAAGGACAAAAAACACTGATTACTACGGAGGTTGAATCAAACTGGAGGTTTTATACAACTAGGTGGATATGTGGCACTAAGTCAGAGTTGTTAGCATTTAGGACAGACTTTCATTCTAGTATATATAGTTTATATTATTGCATAATGTTTCTATATATTGTGTAGTGACACCTCAATTCGGTGGCGGGGGTTGCTAGACAACCACCTACCTGGTTTGCCTACCCACTCTGAGCGCGGACATGACTGTGAATGGACGCGGATACATTGGTAAAAAAGCCGGACCGAGTCAATGACTCTAAAGCTGCAGACTTCCATCCTAATAATCATTCGTTGGGAGTTTCCATCTGTTTCTCCCCTAATGTTGTTGTTTTGCCGGATGAAGGTGACAAGTCATCGCGCAAGCGCAACAAGTCCCGTGGCTCGGACACTTCCGCCCAACCCCCGTCGGACTTTCCCGAGGATATTTGTTACTATTTTAACTATAGAGTTTGCAACAACAAGAACTGCCACAAATCTCACATTTGCCGTAAATGTAATGGTAGACACAGAGCTCAGGGCTGTGGTGAATCTGTTTCTAAAAATAAATGATTCGTGGCTTCGTGTCCGTCTCTTCCGGTATGTGAGCAAGATGGCGGACACGAGCTTCCTGTGCCTACTTCGCAGTTTGATTATTCGGAATATGTGAGTAACTATGATGTTTTTGTCAGCAGTTTGTGCCCTCCTACCATAATGCGCGATAGCTCTTTTGGTTTATTCGACTTTGATGCATGTTTTGTAGAGAGTACTGTTGATTGTGATAATCTTGTTACCGCTGGTGTTGATTCATACCCGGTCGTCAATGATACTGTGTTTAGCGAATCTGACATTTATCTATACGATGTTTGTGATGCTTTTGCTAGATATGGCTGTTATGCCCCTGTTCTTGTTTGTGAATGTCTACCCGTGTGTTCAGTCAGAGTTTTTGATCATTACATTGGTGGTTTGCTAACAAACTGGAACTTATATGCATGGGACTATGAATTACAATGGGAAAATGACTTGTGCTTGCGAGATTATGTTCTCGACGGTATACATAACGGTTTCACGATTGTCGATCTTGACATTGGTCCGATTGAGTACGAGTGTGATAACTATAGGTCTGTGCTGTCAGGTCCCGCCCATGATTTCATTAACACCCTGATTCTGAAGGAACTTGCTATTGGCAAATATACTATTGCTTCGACCAAACCTAGATGTGTTCACAGTCTTGGAGCTGTGCCTAAAAGTGATGGTGGTTGGAGGCCCATCACTGACTGCCGCCAACCTTTGGGTCATTCAATCAACAATCACATGCTTACTACCTTCTCCAAGTTTTGTTATAAATCAGTCGATGATGTGATCGAGCTGATTACCCCCAACTGCTATATGTCTACCCTTGATATTTCCGCAGCTTATCGCACAGTGGCAGTGCGTCACAACCAATGGACTTTCCAGGGCATTAAGTGGGATCTGGACGGTGTTTCCACTTACTTAGTTGACACGAGGCTCTGTTTTGGGTTGCGCTGTGCCCCTTATATTTTTACGCAACTTTCCAATTTTACAGTGAGATGCTTACAGCGCAGGGGCCATCTCAAAGTGATCAACTACCTGGACGACTACATGATCGTCGGTGATTCTTTAGACGAGTGTGCCAGTGCTCAGATGCTGCTGATCTCCTTACTTGGATCCCTCGGTTTCAGTGTAGCGTGGAAGAAATCGTCTTCACCCTCTCAGATCGCTGTGTATCTGGGGGTGTGTTTCAACTCACTGGATATGACGGTTTCCCTTCCACACGCCAAACTCGAGAAGCTCTTGTCAGAGCTCCATTACTTCTCATCTAAAGACAGAGCCACTGAGAAGCAACTGCAGCGTTTGTGTGGGCTAATGGCCCATGCCTCAAAGGTGGTTCGTGGTGCTAGAACATTCTCCAGGAGAGTTATTGACCTGTTAGCGAACATTCCTTCTCACAAGCCCCGCATCCGCTTGAACCAGGGCTTCCGACTTGATATCGAATGGTGGATCAACTGGGCTAGTCGGTTCAATGGTTGCCAACAAATGATTTTCTACAATTATGGTGAAGGCCCTGTGTTTTTCACAGATGCTTCTTCTACAGGTTATGGCCTTGTCTACATGGCGGATTGGCAGATGGGATTGTTCTCCAGTCTCCCCATCCCTATCTCTCGCCTCTGTTCTGCACACAATCACTGGTTGAATGTCGACGTGGACCCAAACATCTTCCATATCAACTACTTGGAGCTGCTCCCAGTCAAATTGGCTATCTTGCAATTGGGTCACCTCTGGGTTAACACGCATGTTGTCTTGTACACGGACAACACCACGGTCATGTCATGCATAAACAAGGGTTCGACCAAGAGCAAACCTATCATGAACCTGTTACGTGAAATTTTCTGCTTGTGCGTCGACTACAATATTTATTTGACGGCTAGGCACATTGCGGGCCGTCTAAATGTGACTGCAGATTTTCTATCTAGATTATCATCTGCCGATGATTTGATTCACCTAGCTGATTTCTCCTTGAGTTGTAGGCATACTTATGAGAGTACAGATGCTCTCTCTGGATGAAGATGTCTCGTCAGCCATTTCGTCTGCCTGGGCTAAGAACACTCTCCGTACCAGGAATTCCCAATGGGGCAGGTTTATCAAGTTCTGTGCGGACAACTCCCTGACGTGCATCCCCGCTTCTACCCAGACGGTGTGTCGTTTCCTGGCCTTTCAGTCCAGGACTTTGTGCTTTAGTACCTGCAATAATTATCTATCTGCTATAGTGGCCTTGCACAAGTATCTAGGTCATGACGGAGATTTTCGCAACCAGTACGCCGTCAAGCTCTTGATGATGGGTCTGGCTAACAAGTTGGGTAAGGAGGTCCACCAAAAAGCCTGCTTGAGTGTCTTAGACTTGCAAAAGATCTTCGATTTGATTGACTATACTGATGAAAACGACCTTACTTGCCGCACCGCTATCTTGTTTGCGTTCAGGACGCTGTTGCGAAAATCCAACTTCGTCCCCACTACTTCATCCGACCTTGGTCATGTCGTTAGAAGAGGTGATGTCCAGTTCTCCGACCTAGGTGTTACTATCACGATTAGATCGTCCAAAACCCTGAAACATAGGCGTGATTGCTTTGTCATTCCTATCAAGATTTGCAAGAATCGTGAATTCGACTTGGTGTCCCAGCTCTGCGCTCATTTTGCCAAGTTCCCTGCTACTTCAGAGGACCCAATCTTCTACAAATTTGCAGTTGGTCGACCCCCATCCCTCCTGCTTTATTCTGACTTACTCGCTTTTCTTAAGCGCATGACTGCTAAGATTGGCTACAACCCTTCAGATGTCGGATTACACTCGTTACATCGTAGCGGGGCTGCCTTCCTCCATAGCATTGGAGTCCCACTAATTGACATCCGTTCATTTGGAGACTGGAAAAGCCTTTCTGTACTTGACTATTTGAAGACTCCCATGACCCGAAAACTTCAGATCGAGTCAGATATTTCTGGGGTTCTTAATGACCTGTTGCTCAGACCTATATAATTACTTCGTACTTGATCTTGCCTTGATTGCTTCACCTGTTTGATTTTCTTTTATGTTTGATTCACATGTTCACACTCGCATGTTTTCAATTCTTCTTGTGTTGTTGGGATAGTTTGGCGGCCACATGGTCTCACTCTTCCAGCCGCACCCATGTGTTATTATTATTATTATTTAATTGATGGATCGGAGCTGAATGTATAGTTTATATTATTGCATAATGTTTCTATATATTGTGTAGTGACACCTCAATTCGGTGGCGGGGGTTGCTAGACAACCACCTACCTGGTTTGCCTACCCACTCTGAGCGCGGACATGACTGTGAATGGACGCGGATACGTTGGTAAAAAAGCTTTAAGAAATAAAGGCGGCCACATGGTCGCACTCTTCCAGCCGCACCCATGTGTTATTATTATTATTATTTAATTGATGGATCGGAGCTGAATGTATACCATACACACCATGGCATATCAAAGGGTTGTCAAGAAACACAAATGCACTGGGAGGAACAGGCTGGTTAGCACCCAGGTGATTGTCAATCCTTCCACAGCTATATCCTTATGTATGCTTACATAATAAATAACAGCTATTAGTGTTAGAATGTAGCAAACATCACCTGAACAAGCATCATGGCAAATTGTTGGTAGAACTGTGGGTTTACAGTTGATCCAAGGAAGGATATATGAGTAGAAACAGATTTGTGCCCGACTTGATTGTCAATTATGACAAGAGCGGAGACGTTTTGTCTTTCTATATTTAAGTTAGATATATTTTTACTTAAATTTCTTTTGGTAATATTGATTCTTGGACAATTACCAATTATAAAGGAGCATGGTTTGCTTTGTGATTTTGATAATTTGTGTTGCTTTTTGACACTATAGGAAGGTCTACCACAGCACTTCTAAGTGCCGCACCTTTACTCCATAGGTCACAACTGTGTGTGGAGTTGTATACAGTGCCATAGCTTATAATAAAACCTTGTACACTTTTTGGCCTCTGTCTTATTACACTACAACCCTAGGATGTTAAGGAAAGACCAAGTCATAGGCATTAGTTCACTCACCAGTGCGTAGCCATCCCTGTGGGTCTATAGTGTTGCGGGTGGCTTCAGGTTTGTTTAGGTATCCCTTCATCATCTGTGGGCCGCGGACCAAGATCTCTCCCTCCTGTCCCCTGCCCAGCACCTGGCGACTCTGTACATCCACTATCTGATTGGGAAGTTTGATTGTTTGCTTTTTATTGACAGCATTTCATCTTACAGACAATAGTTCTTGGCGTATCAAGTGAAAAAAATATATTCTATCATAATGTAGCTTGAAAAATATACTGAATAACTAACATTGAAATACCTAAGAACCAAGCCTAACTCATACCTTAATCTCTGTGTTCATCGTCAGCATGCCTGATGATCCGGGCTTGGCTGCTCCATATGGTGCAAAGGTAGCACATGTTGTCAGCTCTGTCATACCATACCCTGCAACAGGAAAACACTAAGATCTATGATAGATACAAGTTGCAATGTTATAAGCATTGATCAACATTACAGTTACTGCACATTGTAATGTTTTAAGTTTTGAGAAGGCAACAGTTACAATCCTTGCTTCATATCCAGATACATTTTAGTGACACAGCTGGACCCGTTTGGACTGAGTTTGACCCATTTGACAACTCTCTCCAATATCATATCAGTGTGTTGTTATAGGATTAACAATGCATATTGAGGCGATCAGATTTAGCTGGCATGCACTGCGGGAAATATTGCTTTACAGTTCATTCTGACCGAATTAAACCTAGACAAACGTTTAAACTAACTAATATCTATAAAGCCAATTATATACACAATTACCTTGCTGGATATCCTTAACTGAATGAAATTACTGCCTGAAGCCTTTCTCCACATCCGCAGTCAGTGGTGCTCCACCGGAGACAACATACTGGACTGAACTAATGTCATACTTTGCCACCAGGGGACTTTTTGCAAGAAAGACAACAACAGTGGGCACCAGGTAGAGCTGTGT
The DNA here is from genome assembly GCA_942159475.1 of Sthenelais limicola. NCBI lineage: Eukaryota > Metazoa > Annelida > Polychaeta > Phyllodocida > Sigalionidae > Sthenelais > Sthenelais limicola. The sequence goes on from OW804099.1 coordinate 109,036,673, forward strand.
GATCTGGAACAAAGCAACATCCAGCATTTAAAGGGGCACCGTCAATATAAAAGGGGTTGGTGGAGGTTCTTTTCGGGTTTTTCTTACCCAATTAAACACATAGCAGTAGTTCGAAAGAGATAAGAACACAAAATGCTAATTTGAAATACATTGTTTCACCTATGAACCTTCATCAAGGGTCTGTTTATGGAGATCAACAAACACCATAGAGTGATACACTACATGTTATTTCAGTGATGGTTATACAACAGGGAATACAATGGCAGGCTGCGAAGACTAATTCAATTCATCTATTAGTATTTTGTTGTTGTTTGAGACCGTTATAATCTGAGGGACAACATGAAAATAAACATGTGAATAAACTTGGCGTAACATATCCAAAGGCGCTGGAAAAAAAGAGATCTCGTCAGTTTTTCTTTTTTAGGTAGTGGGGGCACCAAATTAACTATGTCAGCCTGATCTGTGCATTCTTCACTCTTTTGTATAAAATATGAGAACGTTTGAACATGAGGCCCTGGAGGGCAATATCACCTCTTTTTGTGAGAGGATTGACATTCTTCATCTATTCTGTGGACAGTTGATGGTTGTTGAAAAAAAACAAGCCTCACTGCTGTATGTAACTAGTACATTCTCTAATTTAGCTATATATCCTGCATTGGCAAGTTTATTATGGTATTAACTCCCCTGAGTTTGGTGGCTGAGGCTGTTCATGGTGAAATAAAGGCCAAGGCCTGCCAAACTGAGGGAATTAATGCCATTAGTCGCCAATCTTTGGATTCAACCTATTCAACCTGTGAATAAAGAGGAAACTCTATTTTAAAGGTAAATACCAGTGTTCACTTAAAAAATGAATGAATCATGGAATTTTCTTTAAACTTTGGATTTAGAAAGAACATGGTTGGGAGAACCCATAAAGCCCCCAAAAACCATATGCCATTGGATTAGTTTTTATTTCAGGGACCACTGAAATTTATTACTGTTCACTATAGAAGTCTATGGAAAAACGGGTATTTTCTGCATTTTCCCCAATAGCATATGATTGAATCATACGATTTTCTTTTAAATCTGCATATACATTGCTGACATGTTATTCTACCCTCCCAATTAAAGAAAATAAGGGGTCATTGAACTAAAAAAAAAGTTATTCAGCTAAACTTGTATCACAATGAGCTTCCCCCATTGAAATCAATAGTGAAGGGAAGTAAACTTCACTCATCCCTAAAACACAAAATGATATGATAATATCCAGTTTTTTTGGCATTTTGTATTCCCCCAACCATGTTCTTTCCCAATACAAAGTTTGAACAAAATATATTGAATTCTATTGTTTCATGCATTAGTTCCTTGAATTCCCGCCTGCTTCAGTGCTGACAACACTGGTATTTATCTTTAATGGCATTTTACCTTTGTTAGCTGCAATGATTTAAACGATGTGTTGTGTCTCAATGAAATATCACATATCACAAACATTTTTCAAAAAAAAAATTGCAATCTTAAAATACTTAGATATTCATAAGATCCCCTAATGTTTACTATCATCTGAATCGGCTTAATTTATTTTTTTCAAATATGAGGATATCTCAAAATAGTTTGTTTGCGACTTGTTACTTGATTCCTGAAACAAATCATATTTCATGAACCAGATGCCCGAATATATAAAAATTATATATTCAATCTTTATTCATGTAATAATAACAGTTACATCATGGAAAGGTCAGACAATTCTCTAAAGTAGGTCGTCCATTGCATCCTTACATCATAACCTACAAGTGTTCCATTATTTCACAGATATTCTTTTGAACCCCAGATATACTTTGACATTATGAAAGGTACAAATTGACTTAGTTCATTTGGAAAATGTTGTAGTACAATATTAATTGAGGCAGTAAAGTATTGACATTTACGCTCCTCTTAACAGTACAGTTAATCATTGAAATTACATTTCTTTCATTAATACTTGGGCTGTTATACTATTTAGGGTAATTTATCAGTACAAATTAACCTAAACTATCCTACCTTCTGGTCCTGTATGGTTTTGAGGAAGAGGTCTGGTTTAAAGCCTGCCACTATGACATTCTTAGCCCCAAGATACAGTGTAAACGCAAACTGGATGACTCCAAACACATGGAACATTGGCAAGAGGCCCAAGATAGACCGCTGACCTTTCTCATCAGGTGGAGGCATAACACTGGGATCACTGTTAAAGGAGAAGAGAGTGATCCATGTAAAAGTAAGAGAGATATCAGTGTAAGCGTAGGGAAGAAATATGACTGTAAAAGTAGTATATAAATATCACTATAAGAGTAGGAGAGAAATATCACTCTAGGATAAAATGATGAAAGATAAAATGATAAATGAGTTACCAAATCTGGTTGATGTTAGCTACCAGGTTCATGTGTGTGAGCATTACACCTTTAGGCAGGCCTGTTGTACCACTGGAGTAGATGATGGCGGCCAAGTCCTTGTATACATTGAAGGGCAGCCCGTGCGGGTACCGGTCTCCCTGGTCCATCAGCAGGTCTCCAAAGTATACACATCCCTGCACATATTTGTCCAATGTGATGAGGGTCTGTGGGACACAGACAAAACACCAATATGTTATGTGTCATGATATTTATGATATTAATTTACCAGAATTAATTCAATAATACAGCTTGTCTTCCACTAGTGCTTTGATGTAGGAGGTCATACTTTACCAGGACTAGTTCAGCTAATGCACCCAGGACTTCAGCTAGGGCCGGGGTAGGAGTTCATCCTTTACCAGGACAAGTTCAGCCCATATGTATGCATAATGCTGACACCATAAGGTGACTAATGGAATCAAATGCAGTGAATATGCAACATGCAATGGTTACCTTGAGGTAGACTGTGTGCTCCTTGCTGCTCATGATCTGCCTCAGTATAGGCAGGCGTGCACTGGTGGTCACTATACCCTTAGCCTGTGTGTCAGCCATCTGATGCCCAACCTCATCTAGTCAGCAAATATACATACATACATATTATGTGAAACAGAACCACCATAGTTCAACAGGGCATGTTAAGCATACATACAACAAGAAGAACAAATGCCAACCAGGTGTTTTAAAGCTACATTCTCAGCTATTACCACAACACACATCTTACTCATATTATGACCAATAGGACCAGCTTCATCAATATGCTCGAATAAGAATTGGAAGCTGATTATTATTTGACAGAGATAAAATGGCTGCCATTGTGCAATAATAAATGAAGTTGTTAAGTCATCATATAATAGAATAAATACAGGTTAACTAATGAGTTAAATGAAGGGGTGTGAAGAATGCATAGTGTAGCAATGAGTGCAATATTCTAAGCGACTGAAACCAATGAGTTATTTAACAGATTTATAATGAATATATATGGTGTCAATCATGAAAATAGAACAAATATGGTGTCATATATTTGGATTTCAGCACTTATCTTAGACTATCATTACAGATGCTGTGAGCTTTGGTCTTTACAAATATTCATGTCTTGCAAAATGTTGAATAACAAAAAAAATACAAACAAACTATGAATTGTTTTCTGTGCAATTAAATTATGAAAAAAAGTAGTAAATGCTCAGCTCTTGACTAATGTTAACTGGCAATGCTCAGTTCTTGACTAATATTAACTGGCAGTGCAGCATTAAGTGGCATCTAATCTAAATGTTAATAAACACTCACAGGTCTTGTAGTTGGAATTGACCCCTGTGAAGATAGCCCCAATGCTGAAGCAAGCAATGGACCCAATGACAAAATCGGTGCTGTTAGGGGCAAAGAAGGCAATGACGTCCCCCTTCAGGAAGCCGTACTTGACCAGTCCACTGGCCACTGAGTGGATTGCTTTGTAGAACTCTCCATATGTGTAGGAGATGCTTGGATCCTCTGCAGACACCTAGTGTAATATTGTAGAATCTTTATTTCCCTTTTGTATTACACAATGTATTTCTAGCTACTAATTCGAAATATGTCACACATCTGTACGATTTAGGTGCTCTTCCAATGGGACATTCTACCTTTACTGTGTCTAGTACATGAAGCGAAAACAAAAGTAAACATTATCAAAAATGGGCTAGTCAGTGTAACCCAATATTGTGGTGAACAAATTTGCAGTGCCAGAAATCATATTGTGGAATTTGTTGTAATTTAGCATGCAAACATTTGGTACCGTCAATGTTATTTCTCAACTCATGCGATGCACATTTTATCGAATTGCTCATGAATATAATCATCACGTAATGAATATAAATACACATTGTGAGTGTTCCATCTATAGATAAGTGGTAATACGAGACATGAACCTGGGCCATAGATCAACTGTCAATGTGCTGTGTCTCTAGATAGTGATACAGTTTAACAATTACATGTGTAAGAAAACATTGGTGAAATGGTCTTACATGCTTACTAAGAGATGAAATATTATGTGCTTAGCGTACAACCCTAGATCATTGTTGCAGCGCTGGAAGGGAAGTTTAGTGAGGGAACAAAGTGTGAGGCAGTTTTGGGAAATCAAATGTTTATTTCATGTTTAGTTCATACAAAATTGTATTAAAATAAGTTGTTTTGTTTTAATTAAAATATAAATAGAGATGGTTTAAATAGGTGCGATGGTAGGGATGGCGCAGAAGTGAGGGGTGTTTGAGAGTTGAGTGGGCAGTTTGGGGACTGGATGGTAGAGGGCGTTAGTATAAGTTAGTGGGGATTAGCTAGCAACAATGCACATGCATTGCTAATAGCAAATGCTATACATATTAAAAACTATCAAAATGATGGTTGGGGAAGGGCCGCCTTTCAATTAAGTCTCCCAACATATATTCCCTCAAGAAGGTCTTGAAGTCCTGAGTAATAATGCATCATATTACTTCAATTAGGTAATTATGCAACACCCCATATTCAACACTCACCAGTGCAACTCCATGCTGATAGTTGGCCACATTATGCAGCACGGCTTCATGCAGTGGAATCTCTGGTATGCGTGACCACTTAGCTGCCCTCACAATCATGCTGCCAGTGTTTTAATAACTACTTACTAATATGTGTATAACACCTAGTGTGTATAGCCAATATCTGTATAACACCAGAGAGATATTCTGTGTGTGTAACCTGTAGGCAGAAGGGAGAGGGTGAGAATGTGTATTAGGTACACTGACCTCCTGACCTATCTATGCGTCACTGAATATAGGACATTGTGTAAGGTCAGGTTGGGATACTTTGCTATAGCTTGAGTTGCTGTAATGTGGCACTAAAACCTTTTATACTTGTTGGATGCTTTGTCTTTTTCATTTGATCTTCATTAGGGTATTACATTGGTCCATGTTTTGGTTTAGGTCTTGGCCGAGACCAATCTATATCTTTAGTTGATTCACCAACTTTTCCAAAATAAAAAGGCAGTAACCAACTCTCTAGCCAGTTAAATCCACGTACAAGGCCACATACCTCACCTTGTTCCTGCTTGTTTCATACATACACCGTCAGGTGGCATCACCTTCCTTTAGATGCGATTTGATCAGATACAGTAGTGTGGACTATAGCACAGCAGTGTTAAAACTCCATAGAGGGTGGCGCCACCTATAGTACCTGGCAGAGTCACTGCACAATCACAGTGGCTTTTTCCCAGTACGATTCTAACACAACCTATATTGACATTCATTTACAGTTATTGATGCAAGTATTCAAGTCCATGAAACAAGGAAGGGGAGAATGAATGAGGAGGAATGAATATATATTTCTGTATATAGATTGTAACGATTCCAGTATGTGAAGATATGAACATTTCCATCAAGCTCCGGGTACCTCCGGGTACCTCCGGGTATCTCCGGACATCTCCGGATATCTCCGGGTAGTACACCCGGGCACCACTAGGAGGCTACATTGCAACCCATGATGATATTGGCAGTTTATATTATGCGATTATTTTATTATTAATTAACCATTCATATTATTCCATCCGGACTTTAACCATGATGGTTATCACATATTTCTCTATTTATGTACAAGTTTGTACTTATTTCATCATTATATTTATTTAGTTATTCCTGATTTGTATTGTAAACATACTCTGTTCTTGTGTTGAATATTATTGATATACCCAATGTATTTGTATATTAATCGGGTTGAGGAGCAAGGTCTTCAACCCAACACACAAGGAGGAATAAAGGGAACATATGAAAGAAGTATTTCACTCTTGATGTTTTATCTCGGATTCGCGCTTGGAACATAGAATATTTCAACCCTTGGTCCTTTGGAACTTTAATATAATCCGGCCACTATAGTTCCTTTCCTCCCATCTCCTGCTAACGATATTGGTAATATATTTATTCTCGCAGAAGTAAATATCGATTAATATTAAGCCGGAGCTGAAAGACAGATGTACATCGATGGCCACATAGACATTGGAAAGAACATAGGCAAGAATCGCAACAAGATTATAATTATAATAGGTGACATATGCGTATATTAAATCGGTATGGGTATATCAAATGCCGAATTAATTACCATTAACAGTATTGAACGGTTATTTGGCTGTAACTTTTCTTCTAGTTGGACTATTTCTACAAACTAAATAACATTAAACGCTATCTAGTCTATCAAGTACAACATAGTTTAAAACATTAATTTTACAAATTTGTATTATTTCTAATTTAGATCCTCATTTATATTGAAATAAATGAGTTCCCTTTAAACCCTTACCATCATAATTCGGTTACAGAATCTGCCAAGCTACCCGGACCACAATATTCATAATTTATGCTCCCAATTCTGTTTATATTACCAGCAATAATGTCTAATAAATATGAAAAGAATGAAAGGAATATTGAAAAAATAAGATTGTTCAGCCCTGGATGGCCAAATAGACACCAATTGTTGGAATTGTTCATATATCTGGTCAATTCTCACGAAATGGGCCAGGAAAACCCTGGAGCGGGTCAATTGACAAATTTTTCTTAATTAGTTTCATACTTTGGTGAGATAAACTAGTGATATAGCCCCTAGGGTGGCTATAACCTGGGCTTGCTACTAAATTGGTGAATCATGTTCTTAACTATAGCTACATAAACATTTGGCCCCAAAATATGTGTAACCACTTCACACGGACGATCTGTAGTTTAGTTGTTGGAAAACATGGCTCAGATTGTCTGAAAATATAATAATAATGTAGTGTCATTTGGGACTTCTTTCCTTAATTATCAATTAATTTGGGAGGATTGGCAAGTTCCAATTGACCAGAATGAGTTATGAATCACTCGATACTCATTGAATATTCGAACAACTCTCTCTCTTAGGTGGTTCAGGAAGGAAATAAATAATTTACCATTCATATTGGTGATTACCAATGGGTCTCACTTGGTTTCTGAGGATCTCCCTTGATCTCCCTAGATTTCCCTGGAGCAACAAGATGTTACAATAGTTCTCCTGATAGCCGTTTGGGGTCTTCATGTCCAGAGCAGCTGATATTACATAATTATTATAATTATTTAATTATTGCTTAATATTCTGTAAATACTTTTGCGTAATACTTCAACTATAATATTCAACATTATTCTATTGATTGTATTGTTTGAATATATTCCATGTTCATATTATTTTAATATTAAATCAAATTACTAATTTGAAACCTTAATGTATTTTGTAATGATTTTATTCATTTAAGGTCTCCCAACCGTTGTATGGTCAGGTTGGGAACACCTCTCAATCTCAGCAAAAGGAGCTCAGGAATAAAAACTGGAATTGCAGATGTATTTTCTGTATATCCTTATTTAACTCAGAGCGACGTTTCCTTTGACTCAGAGAATAGTTCTTTCCTCCACTATCCTTATTATTAGGTAGGATATTCATGATATATTATCTGCATTTTTTTTCTGTATGTATAGATGTATAAGAGTGTAGCCTCTCCCTTTTTCAACCATTTTGAAGGTGCTATCACTTCAGGGTATTTCCATTTGGGATTGTTCTTTGAATGGCAACATTTGCATTTTCAACAATTTTAAAATTTGCTTAGCGGTACGGCAATCAGCATGAGCATGTAAAAGAGTAGTTCAGAACTACTATCATCTTCCTATCAATTGATATTTCTTAATGAATAATGTGACATAGATTTCATTGGGGAATTAAAATCTGAGAGAAACATAATTTGACCATAAAATGCTGCATGGTACAAGCGAGGCAGGAGGTACATACTGACATATTTACCCTGTCCCATCCAGGTGTTATTACTAAACCAATTATGATGAGAGGTGTTGGAGACTTGGGTCTGACTGGTGTATCTGTGAGGCACAACCGGCCAGCGGCACAGTTCAAAATTGGAGTTTTTATGCTCTTAAATACTCAAAATGTACATATTTAATACATTAATCCTACCGACTATTCATTACAAATGAATATACTAATCTAGAACATAGTTAAAATTCCGGCAGACTTTCCCCAAATCGGGAGCTCAGTGGCATGTGTCACTTTAACATTAACATACTTCAACCTTACCTACCTCATCACACCTCAATGGTGGAGTCTAAATAATATATTTATGAGGTACTTGGTCTGCTAACCCTGGAAAACAGCTTAAATAAATGATAGCACAACCTAGAAGTCAGCTGTATTGACTGTTCTGCATTAACTATAGATAGTTACTTGGCTAGTAGACATGCCAACAAAAGATGTGGTTGATATAGGTGAGAGGCAAGACAGTGTGGGTTTGGAGGGTGTGAGGGAGATCCGTGTGAAGGTGGAGGGTGCAAGGGAAATCGGTGTGAGGGAGGAGGGTGTGAGGGAGGAGAATGAGAGGAACAACAGGTGATATTATACATATATTTTTTACATTCTACGGTAATTTTTAAAAAAAAATATTTGTGAACGTTAGTGAATTGGGTACCATTCTGTCAATCATCCTGAGTAGCAAGTTCATGTGATACATTTTGAGGATTTGTGTGAGGAGTGTGGACACTTATCTGGGAGGATATCTGGATGTCCATCTCTGTGTGATGTAATTCACACCAACACTACTAACTTTGCACTTATGCAAGGACTGCTTGATTGACAACCTTCTACCATCTCTGCAGTAAATCCCTGAAGGCCAGTGTGACATCCTATTGGTTGACATTTGTTGTATTCTATTGGCTATCTTGGTTTGATTGACAAGTTGGGTCAGTTTTTACAAGTGTGCTGTTTTGCCTAAATATCTTATTTCTGGTTGTATCATCACCGATATGCCTTGGATCCTAAAGACGATAGTCTCATTTGATTCCTCTTATCAAGGGCTTTCATTCCATCTATACTTTTGCTAGGCTCATTCGAATATTTGATGTCTAAAAATGCTGAAACCCTTTATTTTTCATCATTTTCCTATAGAAATCACCAAGGAAGTAAATTAAAAACGATTTGCACAATACCTAAAATCTTCTTCTAAATTGTTCCCTCGATTTTCCCAACATATCTAGGTCTAAATTTCTTACGAAATATTTTTTTAGCAAATAAAGTTGGAAACAGTCTCTACAGTGGCCTTCAATAATTTCCAACCATCACAATAACGCATGAAATCCCCTTTATTAAATTAATGGTTAAAAATATATATATTTGAAGGATCTATCTAAAACTGTATATTAAAGATGGTATACATGTACTGTTTACTGTGTAAAGAAATTCACCTGATATTTTCGAAACTTTTGGGTGAGTAAGAGGTTATTGTCTGCAACCCTTATTTTCCAACAAGAAGGGATTTCATGCGTTATGGCTGAACAATAATGCATACTGGATAAACAAATGAAAGAAAATAATTTATATAACCATGTTCTAGTCCCATTTAATCTCCCTTATGGCATTACTACACAATTTGGTGATAATCTTGATTCAGGACAAATAACAGGCCAATTATCCTTAAAATGTCCCTTAGTAACGCATGAAAGCCCTATATAAACTGTCAGTAACACATCTGCAGATATAGTAGAAAAGGTGGCCAAATATAGTTATTTGGCAGTATTTCTGGTATGAAAATGATTATAAATTAGTTGAGATAGTATTTGAAATGATTCAAAGTATATGACTTGTTCAACTGATGTATCATTGTCTGTGTTTAAGCATAACGCATGAAGGCCCTTCAATTATCATGACATAGACTTGACTCAATATATATATCTTTTACTCTGTATTTCATTTGAAAGTCTTCATCATTTAGTTTTGATTCCATTTAAAATGATTTAAAAGTAAGTTGATGCTATTTTCAGTTCATGAAGCATGTTCAACTAATTTATTATTTGTTTGTTTTACATGATAACGCATGAAATCCCTTCAATAATCATGGTACAAGGTGGCCCCAAAATAGATCTTGGGGTCCCTTTTTGGGTTGGAGTAATAATTAATTAGTTTTGATCCCATTTTCAATTGGTTAAAGTGAGGTGATGTTTTTTGTATTCCACATATATGCTGTTCTACCAAATTAGTATTTTGTTGATGTACACAATCACGCATGAAATCCCATCAATGATCTCAACATAGGGTGGCCTAATATGTATTTTCCCCATCTCTCCTTTAGTTGAAATCGTTATCAATAAGTTCCTATTCCATTTGAAATGATTTAAAATAAGTTGATGCTATTTTTATGTCATGAAGCCTGTTCAACTAAATTACTATTGTGTTTTCCAACATAGTAACGCATGAAATCCCTTCAGTAATCATGACAGAGGGTGACCCAAAATATATATCTTGGGCTCTCTCTTTGGGTTGAAAGTAGCTATAAATGAGTTTAGATCCCATTTCAAATTATTTTAAGCAAGGGCATGCTTTTTTATGTCATATAGGCTTTTCAACTAAATTATTATTATGTTGGTTTACACAATAACGCATGAAATCCCTTCAATGATTTCAACATAGGGTGGCCTCATATATATTTTCAACTGTTTCTTTGGATTGAAAGTAATTATGAAGTAGTTGTTATTCCATTTGATATCGTTTAAAGCAAGTTGATGCTATTTTTACTAAATGAAGCCAGTTAAAAAAAATTACTATTGTGTTTTCCAACATAATAACGCATGAAATCCCTACAATAATCATGACAAATGGTGGCACAAAATATATATCGTGGGCTCTCTCTTTGGGTAGAAAGTAATTATAGATTAGCTTAGATCCTGTTTCAAATTGTTTAAAGCAAGCTGATGCTATTTTAAATCTTATATATAGGCTGTTCAACTAAATTATTATTATGTTGGTTTACACAATAACGCATGAAATCCCATCAATGATTTCAACATAGTGTGGCCTAATATATATTTTCGGCTGTTTCTTTAGATTGAAAGTCATTATGAACTAGTTGTTATTCCATTTGACATAATTTAAAGCTAGTTGATTCTTTTTTTACTTCATGAAGCCTGTTCTACTAAACTACTATTGTGTTTTTCCAACATAGTAACGCATGAAATCCCTTCAATGATAATGACATAGGGTAGCCCAAATATATATATATTGGGCTTTCTTTGGGTTTAAAATAATTATAAATGAATTTGGGTTCCATTTGTAATGATTTAAAGCCAGATGAAGCTATTTTTATTCCATAAAGGTTGTTAAACTGTTGTATTATTGTGTTTCACACATAAAATGCCTGCCTAGGCACAATATATGGAGTAAAAATATATATATTCGGCTATAATTTTGGATTGCAAGTATTAATAAATGCTTATTTGTGCCCATATGAGCATAAAACATACAGTTTATAGGTTTTACAAGCCATTCCCTTCAGTTGAATTAAATGATTTCAATATTTTCCAACAAAATTGGGCTTTCATGTGTGACTGTATAAAAGAGGAAATTAAAAACTGACATAATAAGACAACCACAGGTCCGAATCTGTTGGAATAAAAATTTTCCACAATGTCAAGACTAGTAGATTATGATCCAAGGCCAAAAGAATATATTTACAGTGTTCCAAATTTTCCCCCTTTCCAAGATCCCAAAATAGCAAAACAGCACACTTGAAAAAACTGACCCAGTTGCCACTTAAGGCCACTGTATAGGTTTTGAGAGGAACCCATTTAGAGAGGACCACCCATGACTGAATCTGAGTGATCTACACCTACTACACCCTTTGGGATTTCTGGGTTTCAAGTCTTGGAGACAGACAAGCTCGGAATTGCAAAGACTGAAAGACAATTGTGTATTATTAGATTACAATATGTTGTTTGATGTCTTATGTCTAATTCCCTTGCATTGTACTTTCATGTTTATCCAACTGCCTTTGTAAACAGGGAGCGTGCAACTTTCCTAGTTGTTAATAAACTGAATTTTACTTCCACTCCTGTGTTCTAATACAGACATTCGAGGCATTTCAGATTACAGTACGTCTGATATTCATAATCTAGCCATTGCGCACAAATAGTTGACCGTAGAATTTGTTTCCTTTGGAAAAGCACAATATATACATTAACTTAAACTGATTATGAAGTTAAACAGAAAAATAGTTCAATATATGATTGATTAACTTAATAAACTTATAACTTGTTTATATATGTACCTGAGGCAACTAACCAAACAGGAAACAGAAGATTGCAACAAGGAGATTCCATGAATAAATCACCTTACATAATATTATTTTAATTTTGCTGAAAAAACATCACAAATGGGTTGGATTTTCTGAAAGTCATGATCTACAGTTCTACATATCCATCAAAATGATGAGTACTAGATATATAATTAAAAGTGTATGACGTATGGTATTAATTCAATAAATTTGTTTTGTTATGTTGAAGTATATTTTGAACCTGATTTTCATCTTCAACTTGTGTTATTTGCGATGAGAGTGATGTGTCTCATTGGTTTATAGTGTGAACACTGGAAGTATTACATTTCCTGACTATCTATCATTTAGTTGTTCGAAAACAAGTTTCAGAATCTCTAAAAATATAATAATAATAATAATAATAATAATATAGTGTCATTTAGAGCTTTTGTTTCCTTATAAATCAGCCGATTCGACAGAATTGGGAAAGTCATGTTGACCAGAATTAGTTATGAATGTGATCAATACTCATTGAATATGTGGGCCATAAATTATCCTTTATGATAACTTTGTCTCATATAATAGTGCGTTCAGGTAGGAAATAATCAATGAATTTACAAGTCGCAGTGCATATTAGGTTGGTGGTAACTAGTACAGCCTTTTATTAATAGGGGATTTACATAGCCGCCATGTTGAACCTTGGGACTGAAGGTACAGTGTAAAGTCCTTAGAAAAGATGTTATGTTGAGCATGAAATATTTGTCAATGCTTTAACGTCAATATCCATGTGTTATAAATGTTACCATAACACATGTCCCTGTCCCTCCTATCATGCATTTGGTTCTCATGGATCATATTGGTAAAAACATACTTGAAACTTTCCATACAAATAGATGCATTGTAACAAACATGCACAGTGACACATGCAACTCGTCCTATTGATCGGTCACACAACTTGCTGCTGTTCCTGTTGATGGTAAACAGTATGGCCTTTTATTAATTGATCGGTCATAGACCTGATCATATAGTCCTAAAGGTATTGGATTACTCATAGATATCTACTCAACATGGGACGGTATTGTTTCCTGCTCCTGGTTACCTGCATTGTGCCTACACTTGCAAGTGGTAAGAATTTGTGATTTGTTACAGAAACATGAGTCACTTAAATTTGATATTTTTCATACAGGTTTTCTGATGGGACATATTTGTTGAATGTTATCTTTTTAAGACGCTGAACACCTTACGTTGTATGAGTACATGTACTAAATTTCAAGACTGTGTATTTGATACATCCATGCATTTCTAACGCCATTGTAAAGACTATATTCAGCTATCCCAATAGATATAGATATAGATCACCATATTTTTGTCATTTTAGGGACCACCAAAAGTCACTATTGAAGTCTGTGGGGAAATAGATATTTTCTCAGTTTTTCCTGGATTTCAGACAGATGAATCACATTTTTCTGTTGTAAATCCTTCTAAACATAACTACCACCCAGGTCTACCCTCCTGCATGAAATAACAGTGTATCAACATATTTTAATGATATTATATAGTTTGTAGCTTGCAAGACCAGCCACGGAAAGTAAAAGACAAGTCAAATTTAGAGCTCTAAAAAATGTTTGGATCATGGCAAGATATATATTTGTTTCATTGATTTGTATATATATATAGTTTTATTTCAAAGTACATGTACATCGAAATCGGAGTACAATATCTGCAACCTGCAGATCTTCCAATTGATCCTCATAGCGTACTCGGACTTTAAAATATGGTTTCTAGCTACAATGTAAACAATTTGTATATGAGGTACACAGTGAGGATTTTGCCTCTTCCCGCTCTTCCCAATCAGTTCCATTCTGATTGGGTTTACATTATTTACACGAGTGATTGTGGCAGCTCCGCTTTATATACGGTCTGGTCTAAAGTAACCAAGTATGTGAGCCATAGTTTAGTACAGGACTCATGGTTTCATACTTGTTTTCTAGACGAATGAACATGGAACTATTGTATTTCAGTGGTTCAAGTAACAACATCCTTTATTGGCCCTACCCCAGTACATGTTGATGAAGTGGATCTGACTGGTAAAGAAAGCATTGTATTCCAAGTGCAGACATCACATGCTGCAGTATTTCACCTTGGCACCAACATGGACATATCAAGCATGAGTTATGAATTATATATTGGTGAGTGAACATTGTTATTATCTGTCTAAAGTGTTTTTTTTACAGAATCACCTATTTGAAATTTTGTCCTTCTTAGAGTGTTTTTAGTTACTTTACTACTAAATATCCACCTAGAAATATTGCAAAAATAAATGAACCAACTTAAGGATAATTAGAGAAATACTTATTAGTTTATATCATCGTTACTATCTATCTGATCTGATCTGAGTCCTTTTTGTTGGGCTGTTACAATTATTAACAACAATTTAGTACAACTGTCCCAGCCAGCCCAACACTAGTACCACTGGTCTGTATGTGTATAACTGTCCCAGCCAGCCCAGCACTAGTACCACTGGTCTGTATGTGTATAACTGTCCCAGCCAGCCCAGCACTAGTACCACTGGTCTGTATGTTTATAAATGTCCCAGCCAGCCCAAAACTGGTACCACTGGTCTGTATGTGTACAAGTGTCCCAGGCAGCCCAACACTATTACCACTGGTCTGTATGTGTACAAGTGTCCCAGGCATCCCAACACTGGTAGCACTGGTCTGTATGTGTACACGTGTCCCGGCCAGGCCAACACTAGTACAACTGGTCTGTACGTGTATACCTGTCCCGGCCAGCCCAACACTGGTACCACTGGTCTGTATGTATATAACTGTCCCAGCCAGCCCAACACTAGTACAACTGGTCTGTATGTGTACACGTGTTCTGGCCAGCCAAACACTGGTAGCACTGGTCTGTATGTGTACAAGGGTCCTAGGCAGCCCAACACTGGTAGCACTGGTCTGTATGTGTACAAGTGTTCTGGGCAGTCCAACAAACAGCGACTAATGTTCCTTAAATGCCTAGATAATTGCTGTATCACTAGGACTTCCTGACCTTGAGAGGTTTCTCTTTTGCAGGTGCTTGGGCCAATACCAAATCATTAATCAGAAGATGTGCGGGATGCACAGAAATGGCATTAGTGGAAAGTGGACCATATCTGAGTGAGACAGAGATGCGCTATTTCTGGATCAGCTGGACTGGCGGTAACATCAGAGTTGGTAGTGGAAGTGTGGTGTCTGAGAACTTGATGATGGAATGGCTGGATACCAATCCATTTGTTATAAAACACTTAACATTGTCATCAAATACTGGCATCTCAGCCTCGTACATAATTGATACAGGTAATCTCAATATCTCATATTGCAAATCTTCTTTAAAAATATAAAAATATCAAACTTAAAATATAGAAATATTGATGTTGATGGAATTTGCTGGATTGTATCTTTCTAAATATAATTGCACCTCAAAATCTAATTTTGCTACTTATGACTCATTTCATTAAAAGACATCTAATATATATATTATTGAGTTTTATCATCAAAGTTCTACAATTTATGCAAGGGAAATCAGTTCTGCCTTATGTTATAAAAACATCTCATCAACTGAAGCATGATGTCTGAACAATGATATTTTTAGTGTTATAAAGATCTTTTTTTTTTTAAAAAAAAATGCATAATGCATATATATGCAAGTCAATCAATTTAAGTCAGATATTCTTCTGAAATCCTTAGTTGTAAAATCCCTTCCATATATATCATCTTTAGAGATGATTCTATGGACGATGGTCCTGGGTATGATGAGAAAGGGGCTTTCTGTCTCATTCCCTCTGTCTCTGCCTCACTTCTTCTAGAGCTTTCTCTATTTCCTGGGTATGATCATGAAGTGCCTTTCTGTCTCTTTTACTCTGTATCAGACTTCCTTCTTCTCTATCTCTATTTCCAGTGTATGATCATAAACTGCCTCCCTCTTAGCTCTCCTACCAATGTGGTGATAAGGGTGTAAAGCAACCAATCTCACCAAACTTACTCATTGTGTTGTTTTTTAATGTAAAACTATATTCATCAGAACCATCAGTATGGGAAACATTGGAAGGCAAAAGAGACCTTGTAAGAGTAGATAGAGAAATGAGAGGATGGAAGAAATACCGAGTAGAATTTCTGGCACCAACACTGGGAAGAAAGACAGCAGTGCGGAACATGATTGAGTGTATGGCCCAGTGCCTCACTGATGACTGTGAGGTCTACAACTATAATCATGTGACTAAAATCTGCACCTGGGGTTCTGGTGGCTATGTTGTAGCTTTTGTTGACATGCAGTCCAGTGTGTTCACAGCTGACTGCAGATTCATAGAGGTCAATGTAAGTATGAAGTCAGGTCACTGTTCACATTATTTCATTCAATTAGAGGTCAAGATTGTCAGAAATTGCAAAATAAGTCTTCAGAAACACACTCAAGTAACCTTAATTTTAGATGGAAAAGAGGTTCCAAATGCAGTTATACCCAACTTAATAGAATACAGGCAATACTAAATATAATCAGAAGGTATGACCATTTGTCAACCTAATCTAGCAGAATTCATAAAATGTGTGCATAGACTATCAAACTACCTGAGCTATAGTAGAAGTGCTTACTAGTGTCAACAACAACACTGTGGTGTCTCATGACCTGCAGCGGCTAAATCATGTTCCTGTTGTACATCTGCTGCTTGAGTCAGTGGGCCGTTCCAACTCCCTCTACATATACCGCCCTGATAATATGTACCACTAAAACCAAGTTGTTAATTCTTTGAGCTAAATTTTATTTGTAGCGTTGTTTTCCCCAACAGGCCTCCATAGCTGTGCTATAGTCAACTATAAATACCAGATATGGATGAACACAGGATGGAACAGCTCATGATCAAACTTGAGGGCTGGGATCGTTCAAAATTTGTTTTACTATTGACAGGTGTATCAGAAAAATGAGTCACAAGTGTCAAATTTGATATTTTTTCAAAGTGATTTATTCACATGATCTTTTTTTGGAAGGTTCCTATTCATGGGGAGTTTAACATTTGAATTCATATGTTTTCAAAGGAATGAATTCCAAGTACACAATTTGAAGTCTGTGTATTCAATATATTTTTTGCGTTTCTAAAATCATCTTATGTAGTATATTTGTTTACTCAATAAACCAACCAGAAATACTGCAAACTTTTGTTGTAACTTAGAGGTGTAACAATCATATAAAGTGGGCTGAAACGCGTTGAGTAAAGAATAAAAAAGTACTTCAAATACACATGATGGAGTGATATTTACTGGGGTTTTCATACCTTATTACAATCATATAAAGTATCTACAAAAGCCTCTAAGGATCTCTGGAATACCTCTGGGATTCCTTGGGATTACCTCCGGAATGGAGTGTAGTTCCTCCGCCGATAATCTTTTTAAACTTAAATAAATGAAATGGGAACATAAGCACTCAAAACAATGAATTTGTGTAAAAACAGTTTAAATAGTTTTCAGTTTAAACATAACATTGAGGGAAATAAGTTGTCAGAGTAACATATTGCCTATATCAATCAGAATAATTCTGAACTGTAAATAAGATATGGAACTACCTGCCTCTATGCTATGATCTATACTAAATTGATGTTTTTTGAACCAGGAAATGTTGTTTAACATGATACTATGATAACAGTTGGCATGATTTCCTAATTCACGTATTTCACGTATTTCACTTATTTTTATGTGTTGATCATGTTAAACTATATGAATTCATGGTTACTGTTGGAAGAAATGAACTCTTTGCAGTCTCATAATGGTGTGTCAACCAATTTGTCTTCTCTTATACAAAAACAACACAATTACTGGTGTACTTGTAACTCTTTAAAGGCAAATAACAAACCTTTTATCTTATCTTATCTGATCTTCCTACACAGGTGTTACCAAAGTAAAGGAATAATGATGAAACAAAATAAAAGTTGTTCTTGCAAAATAAGCAGTATTTTAGGCCTACTGTCAGCGGGCAGGTGAGAAACTGTTAGAAGATTTGCCATTTCTTTTTGGCTGTGTTTGACCAGCTAAATTAAGAGGAATTAATATTAATAACATTTCTATCACCCCGAGCACACAATGCTACTCACCAAGATCTGTTCATTTTCCAGAACTTTTGCAAAATCTATTATGCAGACCCCCTACGCAACCCATCAATCCACTCCTACTACACGCAAACAGATTTAATGCAAGCATTTAATGTATGCATCCAGGCACCAAGAACTAAGTGTAGTTTCAAGCATTTACGCAAGACGGCAGCAAAGATAATTTGTTCTTTTACAAAAATAGAACACACTGGAACATACTGAAATTCATGTTGCTGATATCTGTATGTGATATCTTAACTTCGCACTTCATCACACAACTTATTTAATTTGGACTATTATTACTTACATTCTCATTAGACAGGGCCTTTCATCTAGCACAGAACCTATCAAACCTTGACACTCATATCCTGCCCATGAGAAGTCACGCCGAAGGGAGGACAAATATAAAAATACCCAATACAAAATTAACTAAAATTATAGACTCTCTGACTGATATGTGTCAAACGCGATGGAACAATCTCGGTCCAGAGACGCATCCGTTTCATGATAAATCTCTCTCTTAAAAATAGACAGAACAACTTTGATCACCTTTCTAAAACCTATACATCTGTAACTTAATAATCTATAATAATCACAGTGTGATGTTGCGTTTTGAATATCTTGTTGCTTACTCTTGTGATAATAATATCTTTAATCTAATATCTCTTAATAATGAGCAACTCTCCATTCAGAATTCGTAATTAGGCATTCACTGGAAGAAATGATATTATTATCATTATTGACTGAACAACCTATTGTAATTTCCATCAATATACAAATAAAGAATTACCTGAAATTAAATGAGTTTGAATATTCACACTTTACCTGTTGTGATGAGTTGAGTCCCCTCCCCCACATTTACAGAGTCCAGGCCCCCCTAGTTAAACAATACTTCCTGATATCGTTACATCCTGTTAATCCAAAGATAATGACACCAATTCTCCGTATCTCGAATACAGCTATTTGATCTAGCCGCCGCCTAATGTTTGAATCTAGAACTAATCTTGTCGCAGTGCATCCTTCCTCTGCTACGTCCAGCTACGGTCAAGTACTAGGGAGGTGGTGCCGCACTATGGTTCTCTGTACTCCAATGCTTACAGAAAAGTACGTATTTGAGGTATAAACTAATGTTATACACCAAGAGAATCGCAACGATGTCAGTAAAAAGCCGGCTTTCGAATTTTCCTAATTGAAAAAATATTGACGAAACAGGAGTCCATTGTTTAACAAATGTTTTGTTTTAGCACTAAAACCGGAAGTGTCTTTGACCGCTTCTGGGTAGTGGTGGGGGCGACAATCATCACTGGTGTTAACTATACACACCAAAAACTGTATTTGAGATACCGAGAATTATGGTAAGATTGGACTATTATCACAAAAGTTATGATATTTTTAGTTGTAATGGTCTGTAACCATGAATATACCCCTGGCCCAGAAATGTGGAGGGGGGTCCCAGAGCCCCCTACTCTAATATTTTTTGTAAATATATGATACTGTTGCATCCCTACAAATGTAATAACACAAAATATGTTACAATTGGAGTATTATTACGGAACTTCTGGTGGTGTGAAATGTATACCAAACATATTTTGGTGGTTTGAGCCCCCTCTCCCAAAATCTGGAGGTTCAGATCCCCCTAGCTAAATAATAGTTACTAATATGGTTACATCTCTTTATTAGAAAGTTAATGACACCAGTAATGTTCTAATCAGAAGTTATTGCATTTTTACTTAATCGCTAAAAGGGGTTCAGCCCAAATGTAACTGCCACCCACGGCCCCCCTGCCGGAATGATCATTGTACAAACAGACCAAATTTGTGCTTAGACCCTAAGCTTTCATTTGGTACCAAAAGGTTAACGTTTACACAATCTTGAACTGAAAATCAAATTTCGAGTAAGGCAGGTACCCCACTAAAAGAAACAGTCCATGAAAAAGCTTTGAATAGTAACTCATAATTTCACGTCACCTTGAGAATGTTTGTGCTCCTTGCAGAGAAAGTCCTCCCTTAATGTGTCAGTATCAGTAAGTTAACCAATGTAGTAATAAGAGTTCTATAGAGTATAGTGCACAAGTGATAAGTGCTGAAATATTCCCCTGGAGGTCATTAGTGTGGGTGGTGTGTAATGTTATTTGACACCTCTAGGTGTCACCACTGTTGAAAAACCCTATTAGCCATTGTCAACCAACTCTGTGACAATGGATATGAGCCCAATCAGTACTCATATCTTCCACTAGGTGGCAGTAGTCCTTCACTCTCATGTACTCAATTTCAGATGTCCTTTCCATATTCAAGGTCATTTAATAAAATCACCCTCACATTGTATGTGAGAACGTTTGTGAGAATACTATGTCTTTCATGGCAATACAGATATACTCGCCTTGGTAATGTCACATAAGACAAGACCCAAAGGTGGTGACTTGCTTTTCATTTTTAGGCAAATGTATTGCTCCAGATAAATGCTGCCAATAACTAAGCCAATAACTAAGCCCCTTACCATTACATAGTGTCTTTATGTATTGTACAAACATGTTGGTTTTCAGAAAATGTACTATTCACAGCTTTGGGAAATTCTGCTAAATTAGGCTGAAATATGATGGATACCAGGTATATATCTGAGTATATTTAGGATCTCATTGATTTAAAGTATTCAGTTCTGTTATATCAAACTGCAATTTGAAGCTCATTCTTTCTTAAATGTGGGTTATTTGAGACAAACGTTGAAGGCCAAATGTACATTTTCTGACAATCTGCCCCACTAACCTACCCTTGCCCTGTCTTCCTAATGTATACCTTCTCTCCGCTAGGGGGAAGAGATATAAGATGTAGTCACAAAAGGGTATGGACACATAAGTCTGTCATTCCTCTTTGTCTACATACCCTTCATACTTTTGAGATAACACATGAAAACCATCATTTCATTATTCATATTTCCAAATAATGTTACACACATCTGTCTCACTAACAACACATAAACCATTCACCAAACCACTCTCTCTCCTGTGTTTATACCATCACCCCCTCCCTCTCCCACTTTGTTGTTGTTATAGGACAAATTATTAGTTCATTAGTTGAGTGCTAACAGAAATATTAGACAAGAACTAGTGGTGTTCAATGATAAATAATATAACAGAACCATGACCTAGATAATATAGTACACATTGTTTTGATGAAAAGTTAGAGGCATGTATATGAGCTAGATCATCCTAACATGTCCTAATGAGATACGTATATTTACTCAGCCCACAAAGACAATACTCTATCAGTACTTGAAACTTTCAAGTGGGAGACCTTCATGTAGGAAAGAGATAAAGTAGCGTAGAAAGTTAATCACCACCTGTCACAGAGTGCCAGTTAGGCCCTGCTATGAAGGTAGGTTACCTTGTCATGGAGAAACTCCAAAATTGGATATTTTACTTCTGAAATACAACTTATTTCTGACACTTCAGAAAAGTAAAGTTGATTAGCAGCGTGAGTGGTACATTTTTAACTGTTTACCCCAAGGATGGAGATTGAAATGTGACCAATACTTCCACCAACTACCCATTATCGGTAAGATTATACTCATACTGAACCATTGATAACATTAACAAGTGAGTACACTATAGTGTACATGTTTAGTCAAAGCCTCAAACTGTCCAGGAGGAGCTATACCCAGACAGAGACTAAAATGATTTGTAATCTCCATTTCAGCCTGCGGTGCATAAGTTGTGTATACTTCAATGTTGGTCATTACTTCTTTTAAAGCACCGGCTGTGTGCCTTGTGACGTGTGTGTAAATGGATACACACATATATAAAGGTATAAGTGCTTTACCAGGGGAACAGGGAGGACATCCCCCAACGCACACAATTATCCCCCCCCCCCCCAACAAAAAATTGACTGTCTCAAATAAACTTTAATCTCCAATTCATGAGCTATACGTATATAGCATATGTCAACATTTAAAAAAAGGACATGGTCAGTGTAAAAATTAATCATTCAGTTGCCCTCATTCTCCTTCCCCTTCTCTCTCTTCCTCCCCCCCCCCTCCTCTCTTATCTCACCCTCTGAACTCACCACTAATTGTTCCTCCCATTATGACATGTGCATGTGGCTCTGAACTGTCTTGATATTTTGAGAATAGAATAGTAGTCACAGAAGCATTGATGTGGAAGAAATATATTCTACCATTTAGTAGGATATAAATCCTTTCGATTCATATTCTTACCATATACAGATCCAAAATTAGAAGATAAGCCCCTACTTTTATTATCTATATAGTTTGACTTGAGTTATGTGTGGAAATACTCTTGGAAGATCCTCCAGAATATACAAGTTTATGTTTGTCGAGATTTGTTCTTTGACCCATGTTAGTTTAACACAATTTCATATTGTCATTGCTTCATCTATGTGCATAGTTTTCTTGAATTATTTTAATTGGCGAACATTAATAAGACATGAGTAGTAATTCCACCAATTTGACAACATTTGGCCCCCAAACATGCTGCCATTATGATTACCATTGCTGAATTTTGTTGTTGCTGTAACTTTTATTTTAGTTAGAACATTTTCACAAACTAAACCGTTATCACCCTTATGTCGAGACATATCAAGCACAAAATAGTTCAATACATTATGTGCATATTTGTTTAATTTAATTCTAATTTAAATCCTCATTCATGTAGAGATATGTACCATTATTACGTGTCCTTATTATCAGAGTTATATATAGTCACTGGATGTTTGATGTAGATTCTCAGATCTGTGATATTGTTAAAACAGAATTGATATCTAATCTGCATCGCTTCATGAATACGATTAGTTCTAGGTAGATGTGATATTCCATGTTCTGTGTGACAAGATTCCAAAACTAATGGTATACAGAAGGAATCCACTAATGTCCATGACAACATTAGTAGCTGAATGACAAACCATACGACATGCAATACAGGAGTTTACTTTAACTTGTTGCGATAGATTCATTTTTTTTAGTAATGTCTGATAACTTGTGACATTTTATACACAATATTTGAAATAACATACACTTTTTGCATTAAGCATATTTGTGATGTGTTCCAGGAAAATGAGTCATAAGTCGCAAAAACAATCCTCTTCAAAGTGTTAATTTTACTGACTTCATTGCAATGTTCTGATTTTTAGAGAGCTTATCACTTATATGTACATCAATTGATGCATCAAATTACAGGACAATGTAGGTAATATATCCTTTTGTTTTAAAGGTCCTTATATGGACTAAATTTAGTAACTTAACTGTTTAGTACCCCTCAGAAATATTGCAAATTTGTGTTTCCAAAGTAAAAATATCAAACTTAAAATCTAAAAATACTTATTGGATTGTTAGACTGTTTACTATCATTGGAATCCGCTTGATCTCATTTTTTCAAATATAATGGAATCTCAAAATCTATTTTTTGCGACTTATGACTCATTTTCCTAAAACACACCACATTATAGTTCATTTGTTATGCTAGTTTAATAGAGCATAGCACCTGTATAACAAGAATATTTAGGTTACACCCCACATCATAGGTATATCCTTACACTCATGAATCGTGTCATTATTGAAAATGGGTGTAAGTGATTTGGATAGTCACATTACCTTCCTGCACATACTAGCCATACCTTCCCTGTTTTCCTTTAGTGGAAGTTGTGCAAAAAAAAGAAAAAATTGACTTAATATTCATTACAGTGTTATACATTATATACATGAAAATCATTATCCATATGGTCGATTCCAGCGAAATGGGGGCCATTATTTGTTTTTTATCATTTTTTTCCAATCGTTATCATTTTTTTGTCATTGAATAAAGATGGTCAAAGGATGAAAAGCCCAACATCTTAGCTCTTAACTCTTAAAATTCTGGGAATTAGTAGTGGTAGAAGTCTTTTCATTGAAAATTAGTGATAGATTACGAATGCAATCCTTAAATATTGAAAAGAGCATATTATGTGTATATCTAATTGGAAATCTCCCAACTTTAATCATTCAAATCATGAATAACCGCTTAATTTAATTTAGAATGTTGAAAAAAATGTGTTTTCCTATTTTTATTATTTTGTGCGAGCATTTAAAAATCATTGCTACCCATCCTTCCTTGAGTTTATCCAAAGTAACTTTCTGCTAATCTCTGGATTACATCCCAAATATCATGAGAAGTAAATCTCTGAATATGCCATTAAAGTGAACGATTAGGGCTGTACATAGGTGAAAACCATTTTCACCTAGTACATATATTAATGTATTTATGCATGATTGAAAAAGCATACGTAATCTATCGCAGTAGCCATTTCTGGTGATATTTTGCTTATTTACTAACATCTCATAATAGTTGACGTCATAAAACTGCTTTTGTTATCATTCATTTGTTCCCATTTCATAATCATAAGCTAACTTCCGTTGAATAACCATCATATTTTCAACAACAAAGTAGAATTTTTATTTTTTCTGACATTTTACGATCTTTAATTAATGCTATTCCTCATCTATTGGCCAAGACTTCTGGAAAAATATTGCATTTTTATGAAAAGATTCCTGTCATTTCATTGACTTTAATCCTACCCATACATTTCAAATGAAAAAAATCATTTGAGGAAGATTTCTGCTTTCAAAGATACCCTTTTCCCAGTGTCATTCGTAATCTATCTGCCTTCGTAATCTATCATGTCATACGTAATCTATCGTTTCTCAAAAGAAAAACGCTATTTAAAGACATGTATTATGTTATTCCTGCGACCATTTCTCTTTCCATGTATTCAAAGTAATGTACATTAGTCGATAATTGACCCTGCTCTCTGAAATATCCCTTTCCCAGTGTCTTTTTGTAATCAATTATGTCATTCGTAATCTATCTGAAGTATTTTATTTCTAGTGTTCTTTGAGAAATATTGCTATTTAATAAAGATTTCGAGTCAGTTCTCTGACTTTGTCCCTTTCCAAATATTCTAAGCATTAAAAATTAATCTAGATGATTTTTCTTTCAGAAATAGCATGTTTAACATGTCATTCGTAATCTATCATGTGCATTCGTAATCTATCGCGATAGATTACAAATGACATTTTAATCACATGTATACACCAGAAAAGCAAGTGTAACTGGGACT
This sequence comes from Sthenelais limicola, assembly GCA_942159475.1. Lineage (NCBI taxonomy): Eukaryota > Metazoa > Annelida > Polychaeta > Phyllodocida > Sigalionidae > Sthenelais > Sthenelais limicola. Next base: position 109,062,371 of record OW804099.1, read on the forward strand.
TTTGGTGACTGTTACTGGTCAAGACATGGACAATGATCTAATATACCAAAGATAGTTGCTTATACTCAATTATTTAAACATCAAACGTTGCTATTTGTCATACTACACTGGAATTCAATACAAATATGATTTATGCATCTGTAATGACTACAGGAGCTGTAAAAAGTGTCGGAGAGCCACGAAAATTTAGGATTATTTACAAAACACAAGTAGTAATATATTTCAAAAATATCTTTCCTTAATTTCTAAAGGAAAAAAAAATATGCAGTAAAAACATGTCATTTGTAATCTATCGCTTAGAGTAAAATTAGGGGGACATTGTCATGAACAACTGAGTCTGGTGACTTCATATTTGATGATGATGAAAATGTATTTGTTCCTATGCGTTGACAACCCCTTCCAGTATATGTTGAGCACATTTCATAGTTTTAAAATGATCTCAGATAATAAATAGCTGTACAATAATGTAATATTTAGGGTGTGCATTTGTAATCTATCGCTGGTAAATTTAGGCCACTGCAGAGATACCCCACATTAAAAAAAATGGAAACTATAGTAGGGATGAACGAGCCTATAGCATGTTTATCTCAAGAAAATATGAAGGCTGTACCACTAATATTTTTTCATTTATAGCAAAAAATGCAAAAAGATAGGTTTTGGCCCCGATTTCGCTGGAATCTACCATATAAACATACTAAATGAAAACAACATTAATGATATAGGGGTAATGTTAATGAACAAACTCACTCAATACATAATAATGCAATATAAATCAATAACGGAAAAAGATTTTCAACCTAATAGATTCGGTGGGTTACCTCAACGAAGACATAGGAGGTAGGAGAATAGTTGAAAGAAACACTAATGGTGAATGGAACATACAGAAAATAAATATTATGTTCGGCGTTAATAAGAAAGGCCCAAATGTGAAAATAATTAACTGGGTAATTCTTAACACAAAAGCATTTATTCATCGGCAGAAGCTGTTTCACCAAGGCGAAATGGAGTGGATGTTCTATATTCACGAGTTAAGATCAAAACTATTGATTATACTGTACCAAAATAAGTTGAGCGTAATAAGTAAGGAGGAAAATACCTCCTGGAAAAAGTTCTTTGCGGACATAACAGATACTCTTAGAGAAAACAATGGTTAGCTGTGTTTCTGTCGCCTAGGCGAAACCCAAAATGTCCTAATAGGTTTTTTCTCTCTTAATGCTACATGCATGGTTCGAAAACAGGCAAAACAAATATTATATGTTACATCGGAAGAGGAAGGGCATATGTAGATCTCGATGTTTATATGCTCGGATGGAAGATAGCTTTGTTGACAGATTGAATAAAGAAGATGATGTAAAAAAAAATAAAAAAATAACTGACTAATGAATATTCTAAAAATTGATGGGGGTTGATGACAACATTAATAAGGAGAACGCTCCCTTTGCGTAATTTTATTAAATTGGAATAAAATATTCGAAACAAAATCAAGTTTTGTTCTTGTATGCAATGAAAACATGATACATTGTCAAGAAATACAGAAAGATTGGAAATTAGATGAAGATAATAACTAGAGAAAGGTAATAAATTTGCTTCAAAACAAGCCTAGTTAGAAGACTATGCGACCATTTTCAAACAAATGACAAACACCACCAATTTGGCTTACCATTTACCATCCATCCCACCTGGTTGAAAGTTAGCACTTCCCATCCAACCTAGTGTCTTGGTTGAGATGTTTGACACTAGACGAGAGGCGACAATAAACCGCCTGAAGGGCGGGCGCAGCTGGCATATTTCGAATCATTCCGTCGCGCCGGGCCTTTAGAGTCAAGGCCCAACATGGGTACACAACTGATCGACATCGTGTCGTTTTCGTATTAAACATACCAATAGCTGACAACCTTACCCAGAAATCGCAACGATATGATGCCCTCTGCAAGTTTTGTTCAAAGAAATAATGAATCAAGGGTGATTTTCAATATTTCTATACTAATCCTATGGGGATGCGTTGGCACGCTTGCGCCACCACGGTGGAGCCCTAAGGGAACCACTGTGCGAACTGCACGTGCACCCGTTCCCGGAAGTCATGTTTACGCTAATAAACGTAACCGGCAAATGGGATATATTCGAAATGGATAGCTGGTTGACAACATGTATAAAAAGGGTGGGTAGCGTAGACGTACACAGTATGTCTACGGTATTTAAGACTAAATCAAATGGATATTGTAGGCAGGAGGGATAGAGAGAGCTAGGGTGGGTGGATGGGTTGTATTTCCGATTCAAAACAACCAAACAAAAGCAATACCGAAACGGTAGTAGTACACTAAAGCATGACACAAATGAATCATCCCGAAGGGCTTATAGCGGTTTGATACTTCTGGATGGAGACACAGTCATCCGGTCTCTGTAAGTGACCCAGACAAATTCGGACTAAGTTATGTCATGGAATTCTGTAATATTTTCTGAACTCCCTTGATGCAAACCCATCCCCGATGTCTGTTCAATCAACCATATGTAATGACCCTCGGTTTCGTTGGGGAGGAGAAATAACAACAGAACTCAACATTCTATTATTACTCTCTTTTAATGAGACTATGAGAGTAGACTAGGTAGTTTTACAAAGGCATATAAAGTAGTGTGTAGATACAAACGTTGTTCAGGTAATACAGGTAAGGAAGAAGGAATGGTAAAACAGTACTATGTAAATCGTGGTTCCACCTTGTGGGTAATACAGGGAATTACACATACATAGTAAGGCAAGGTAATGTAAGTAGTATATGAGATATGTATGGCATTACACTACCCCCTGCCGATTTTAAAAGTAATTCATATGATTACTGTACCAGAAATCCTCCATTAAAGACAACAATGTGTTTTATACACAGGAAATAAACCAGAAACTTGATAGATATGTCAAAATATCAAGCATAAAATGGCAAGAGATACAGAAAATATATAATGATAAGTAGAACTTCAGCTTCTTGATGATAACAAAACGAAATACCCATAGTATCATAGATAAACCTAGTGCAGAATAATCATTCTTTGCGCAAAATTTTGACTCATAGAGACAAATAATATTAACAGGAATACAATAATATCTATAAGGTAAATTCAGTCGTTTCTATTGTTCATAATTATTATATCGCTGCTCACAGGACTATCCCTCCTTCTGTCAAAGGTTGAAATGTGGCTCACGATGTCTCTGCTTTCCTTTGGTAGTATCTGGTTGGCTTTTCTACCGATGTAGTTGGTAGGTTATGTCCCCTCAGAGTCCTCCTCAGGCATCAACGAACAGGATTTTATCATTTATGCAATCAATTCAGTTAGTAACGTCCCTCGCCCTTGGGCCTTGGGACGTCTATGGGCGTCCAGACCGTTCTCACGCTAAAATCCTTGTTGTCTATTGCTATAATAAACAATACATAGCCATTATACATAGGCCTATTACCGTCATGCACTGGTGAATGCTAGCCAGTTTCACACAAGTAACATTGATCTAAATACACACAATCCCTAGAAGAAAGGTGTACAATGCAAAATACGAATCATAAAATTGTACTTACAATTCTTCCAAGAAATAACCAGTTTCCTCTCCGTCCATCATTTTCCATGGGTCCTAAATCCTCAGGTATAGTTGTTTACCTCTGAAGGGAGTGGTGTCACTCTCCCTCCGAAATCCCTCCTTGCTTGAAAAGTACCCACGATTTGTCAGTCTCCGGCCTGGGCCAGGGTTGAATCATATATTTTTACATATTAAGCTATTGGTAGAAATGTTTGTTTATATTTTGGGGTTATAGTTAGAGGTTAGTACAGCAACACCACCGAGTAAATAAGGCTAAATCCAACTCAATTATAAGTGGTCTGCTTATTAGTCGGGCAGCCAGAATGGCCAACATACAAAAGTTGTGATATAGTTTTTTTCTCACTGGAATCTTAATATATGGGTGTTGGCCAATGATTTTCAGGTGGACAGCGGATTGCCACCCTTTAGCATTTTGAGAAATCCAAGATGGCCGCCAAGATGGCCGCCAAAGTAAAAAAGTGCTTTTAACTAAACAAGTTGTGGTCCAAATCTTTAATGTTGCACCATTTTGATATGGTTTTGGGGGTCAAGGAATCCATTAAAAAAGTTTTCAAGGGTGTCAGATCAGTTGCCATGGAGATACGGTTACCATGGTTATTCAAATCTTTCAAGAATTGAGGTTTCTTGGGGAATTTCACATGTTTATCATATTTCATTCCAGCAATGCAAACATATCTTAAGATACATTTCATAGGCATCAGATGTGTTGTCAAGCGCACATGGTTGCCATAGTTACTAAATGCATGCAAGATATTCATTAGGGCCAATGGAAAAATTGCTCATTACCTAGGAAGTTGTGGTCCAAATTCTTAATGTTGCACCACTTTGCTCTGGTTTTTTGGGTCAAGGAATCCATTAAAATAGTTTTCAAGGGTGTCAGATTGGTTGTCATGGAGATATGGTTACCATGGTTATTCAAAACTTTGATAAAATTATGATATCTTGGGGAATTTCACACTTTTATCAACCCAAAATAACATTGGTTCCAATCAAGTCATGCAAACACAATTTAAAATGTATTTCATAGGCATCACATAGGTTGTCATGGGAATATGGTTGCCATAGTTACTAAATACTTGCAACACAATCATTAGGGCCAATGCAAAAATGACCATAACTTAGCAAGTTGTGTTCCGAATTCTAAATATTGCACCATTTTGCTCTGGTTTTCAGGGCCAAGGAATCCATTAGAATAGTTTTCAACTTCAACTTCACAAGTTGTGGTCCAAATTGCACCTTTTTGTTATGGTTTTTAGCGTCAAGGACTCAATTAAAATGGTTTTCAAGGGTGCCTGGTCAGTTACCATGTAGATACTTTGCTAATTAAGATATCTTGGGGAATTCAACAGATGTATCTACCCTACATCACAGGAGCCATCAAATTCCTGAATTCTCATAGTCCCAGCAATGGTTGGAATGCGGTATTTCCAACTATGGCAAAGTGATGAAGGGCATTATGTTTTTGTGGCTTATAGAAGAATACTTATTTACACAATAAATTAATATAATATATCAAACAATTCACAATGATGTCAACAGGAATCCATTTTCAAACAAATGTTTAGTTTTAGCTCTATAACCAGAAGCTTTCTTCATAGCTTCTGGCTAGTGTTGGGGGCGACAGTTATTACTGGTGTTAAATTTGCACACCACATTCCTTAACCATAACTGTGAGAATCAACCCCAATGAATGAATGCAGTTGCTGGAATACATCATCTATTGTTGGCGGTTAGGGGAGGAATGGGTTGAGGGGACCATTGACGGTCCATCCTAAATATCCTCCAGGGTGAAACCCTAATGCTGGTTCTTGGCAGTCTCTGATTTTGCCCATCAACAGGCAGGGATGTACCTGTCATTACCTGTTTGATGGTTTATGTAGGTTTTATTGTCAGTTCATATGATCTTTCCTGTATATAGGGCACCCAGTGTCCCAGCAAAAGTTGTCACTTCTTGCTGACCCTTTTTTGCATGATGTACTCTTTGATTTTCTATGGAATAAATATGACTGTACTGGAAAGTTATCTGCTTGCCATCTTTTGTTAGCACATGCTGGGTCACAAACCCCAGCCCCAACCCCAAGGTCACTCAGACTCATGAATACCTGAGTAAGCCACCATGCTACCATGTCAAGACTTACAAAGGAAATGGCTTATGAGCTCAACCCTTCTGTAGAACATTTGTCATGCCTACATATGATAAGCTACTGAGTTTCAAGAAGTGTGTTGCTGTTGCCACACACAAAGATATGATAAAACAAGGCATTAACTCAGAATCTTGAGCTATGGTTAAAAAAGCCAATAGTTTTGATCCAAAACTGTTGACACCTATTGTACCAAATCCTGGCTTGAAAGCTATATACTTTGCCACTCAGGAATCTTCCCATCAGGTCAGCAATAGACTTCCACAATTTCTAAAAATTGTATCCACTGAGGAGTCCTGCTTAGATGCTTGATGGATGCTTTGATGGGTACCTAAAAACCCATGCAAGAGAAGAAGGAGTGAATGTAAAGCCTAAGACAAAATTAGTGCATCTCGCTCTAATTGACCACCCTCCATCACATCAACAAAACTATAGCAACATCACTATTAATTGCAAAGAAAATCTTCACAGTCTGTGAATTAAGAGTATGTTATATTATACATTGTGGGTCAACAGCTGTATAAAGTTGTCCTTGAGGTGCAATGGACCAATGATGCATTTTCTCATATAATTTTAAGAATGGGTGGCATGCACCTCATATGTCATTATGTGGGCTGGTATTTATGTGGAAGGGTCAGGCCTCTTAGAAATAGCAAGTGCAGTTTTTTGAGGGATTGAACACATCCGTAAAATAAATATCCACAAAATGTGAAAGCATTCTTGACTTCTAGCTGAGGAAATTCTCCACCCTGCAATAACATCTTGCAATGCTAGGAACATGGATGAACTCCAAAAGATCCAGGATGGTGGCTGACTGTTTGTCAATCCAGTGTTTCTCATATATGTCTTTACATTGCTGCAGAACGATTGTCAGATTGGCCCCTACACTTATTTTGTGTACAGGAAATGACCCCTTTATTCTCTGCTGCACAATATTACAACTATGCCAGATATGGTCTATATCATCTGTGGTTATTTTAGACCATGTCTGATGAAGTTCTCCTGTAGCTCATGGATGGTCAGCATATCATGCACCATAGAGATGCACTATCAAATGGGACATGGTCCAATATGGGTATTGAAACACCATAATTATATGAGGTATGGCCATGGTGATGCTGGGATTATAGGGAATACTCTACGACCTGAAACTTTCAAGGTGTAGGCCCATAGCCATTATTCCTGTACTAACATTCAATTGTTGAAAGCCTTAAAGTAATGGTTAGGAATGCAAATGGAACACTAATGAAGCACAAGGAAGAAAGTACAGGACTAGGAAAAATGGAAAAAAAGGACAGACTAGAACTAAGAGAGAGGCCTACATATGTGTTTGATCCCCTAGAACCAAAATCACATCAAGAATGACTGATATTGAGAATGACCGGATTTTGAGAGCAGCTGGCCTTGTGGTTTCTATGACACTATGAAAAAAAATATTGTCCCAATAGGTCAGGCTATTGAGCCCACAAGAGATGATACAAGACAGTGGCTGATCAAGAAGTAATAATATATGGAAGAGCTATAATCTTAATTCAAAAAGAGAAGGAATCAGTGATGAAATGATGTTTATCATGGTGTAGAATCTTCCCCATTTGCCCCACATTCTCCTCCTTCCTGGCTTCCCCTGTTACTTTTGTCCCCCTTCCCCACCCTATCCTATTTCCTCCCTCAATGTTCCCAATATTATAATGTTGTGCTTCTCGTGTGAACTCCACCCTTGTGGGCATGTGTTGGACCCTCCAATGAGCAAGCAGCGCGTGAGCTGCTTTTGCCGCTCCTGTGAGCGGCTACCGTTTATGCTCTCTGCTAGAGTAATAAAGAGTCAGTCTAGTAAAAGTAGTGGCTTGTGCTTGTTGTCATTGGGTTACCACTCTACTGAAAGTATAGACTTCAGAGCTCCTATAGCCTCTCAACATCTAAGGGGATCACCAACTTATAATACCCGTCCTACCTATTCTCTTTCTCCTCCTTCCCTATCTCTCCTGTTCTTCGCCTTTCCCTGTTCCCATCACACCCTTCACTCCATAATTATTTGTACATAAAGTAAGAAATTTGACAAAAATATAGGCCTAGTGCCTAGCATGCAGGAAATCAGTGGGCAAAGTATATGGATTATTTTTTCTACACTGACAATGTTGTTTGGATATGCTTCAGGAAAAGCTGCCTTTCAATGCAAAATTGCAACACCAAATATGCAGCTGTAAGTGGGTTGAAGTATGTGTGAGGTGGAGAGCAAGCAGAATATGGTACATTGAAAATATGTATGCCATCAACATTATTACCTATATTTTGTATTGGTAAGAATTCATTATTAAATAGATTTACATCCACCTCCGTAGAGAAAAATATTTGAGAGAGATCAACACCCAGGTAACCTCATCTTAGGCAAAAGTAAACTGGGTTGAAAGTTTGGGATGTGTACATGGCTCCAGTAAAAACCCTTTAGACATCTCTGGAAGTGTGACTGTTGTAATAAAATGATTAACTATGTGGGATGAGGTCACTCATTGCCCTTTTTTAATATTTGAACCAAGTGGTATTGTCTGCTTGGTGTCACAAGTAATTGGCCCTATAACCATTGGCCTACATCATTGGCCATATGCTCAAGTTGCTGCAAGGTGGTCTCCATCTGCTGCCAAATTTGGCAAGCTGGGGAATTGATGAAGTTGTCAAGGAAGCCCAAAATTTCTTATGACTTGCTATTGTCAATCAGCCAGTGACACAATTAATGCTGCCAGATGGTGTATGTGGAAAACCAAAACGATGAATTTGATAGAGCCCCCTCAGTTGATGACATTACCATATCCTGGATTCAGGTAGAATGTGTTGTTTTGTGTTGTTGTATGGCATAGCACCATAAATCCAAACCCACAAGAGGTTGATTACACCATGTTTGGAATCAGGATCAAGAAGTTGCTGCCTCATCCTCTGCCAGAATATACCATTATTGTCCCTGATGTATTTATGATGAGAGTCATAAAATGAGGTGGGTGCTAGTGGGGATAGATTGCAATAATCCAAATGTCAGGAGGGATGTAGAATCAATATTTATTTGTTATTTTTCATTGTTTTGTATTTTGCCAGAATAACACCAATGTAATGCTGCTTACCTGATTTTTACTTGAAATTAGAAACTAAATTAGTTTATTTACTTTTACTACTAAATCAATATGGCCCCTTCACTCATTACTTTGTGACGTTATATTATATTACATAAAGAAAATGTAAGTGATTAACAACATTGTATAAATAGTATAAATCAATTAAGGAATGTAATTAGTATGATTGTTATCATTAAATGAATTAACTGCAGGATTGTGCAACACTAATAAAGGGATCAGATAACGCAAGAGTATGCATAGCCAATAAGAGTAAGACATGCACAGGTGCTCCGTGATGTATGTAAGGACAATAAAGAATAGGCAGTTGGATCTTTAACATCAAAGCCTCTAGTCTCAATTCATTGCATCTTTAATCCCCATATTCATTACCATTTGAATATACATCCATAACTATTCATAAGTTATATTCCTCATTGTCCTCCTTTGGTTGAACATTGAACTTCCTATGATTTTTCACCAGTAATCTAAGGTGGTTTACTTTTTCAAACTGACCGTATGACAAATAAGAACAGGAATGGTTGTCTCACTAAAATGATGCTTTTCTCTTGAAACCCTTTGATTCAACTATAAATATTATCCATCTGATACCATTGAGAAATATAGAAACAGTTTTCCTTGATGATATTTTTTTTTTAAAGATTTTATTTATCCAGCATCTCAAGACATGAGTCACAGTAAAACAGTCGAGAACAGGTAACACTAGTAAATTGTGGCCTTCTACCTGCTGCAGTCTACATTTTAACAGGTTTAGAGAAATATAACTAACACAACTATCTAATACATTCAAGGGATGATACAACACATGATAATACACAATGATAATAAGTTGAATAGTGTGATACAATACAATAATTATGATTAGATTAGTCACGTCTAGTCTAGTTCACCCAGTTGTACTACTGGGTCAATAGGTAAGTGATTGTAATGCAGTTGATTATGATTTTTGATTTTTGATTTTTGTTTTTTTTCGCGCCCTCTGGCATTGTACTATGTCAGTGTAGTGGCGGGCGATATCTTAGGTGGTAAGACAAGGGTCAAAGAGTGAGAGGGGTAGGTAAGTAAGAAAGAGAGTAACATTATCAGGGTGAGGCTTAGAGGGAGATTGGGATGATGGTGGGGATAGTGCAGGTTGCGGGTTACAAAGGGGATACTTTGAGGTGTGCAAGGGCTTTTGTTTTAAATCTGGTAATGACTGGTTCTTCCTTTATTTTTTTCGGTAGGGCATTCTAGCTCTGCCTGAGTTGGCAGGGGCTCTTTTACATACCTCACGCCTGGGGCGAGAGACCGGAAGGTTTAGGGCAGAGGATGAGCGGGTTGAATGGCCCAGTGGTGGGGCGGTCCTTGTTTGATCCTGATGTGTTGTATAAGTTTGAGAAATGTGCGGGATTTACCAAGTTATGGGTCATATGCATCTGCCTTGCTGATCCCAAGTAAGACAAAGCCCAGGAGAAGTTCTTGGACAAGTATTAAAGAAGCGATATTGTGGAGCCCTACAGGGGACAAGTATGAATTTCCCCATGTGGAAAGGGTACAAAGAAGTCTAGTGCTGCTAGTGTACCCAACCACCACTAGTGATCATGGCAGCGATATGTTTTGAGACTTGGGAGAGTTGCTCCTGCCCTCATACATGGAGGGAGACATTTAACATAACAGCATACAAGATGGATTTAAGATAGTGAACCAAGATGGTCAGGCCAAGCCAACTTTCATGAAAAAATTACAAATTGGATGGTTGTCGGGCAGCAGGGGATTTGTGTATGATGGGGAGTTAGTGTATGTCTCATGGGCAGGGTGGCCAAATATCACTGACAAGTATATCATATACAAAAAGGTAGCAATTCTTGAGCCAACCTGCTATCTTTCTAGCCCAACCTTGATGAATAGACAAATAATAGTCTATGATGACACAACAGCCATGTCTTTCATCAACAAGGGGAGGGCAAGGGGCCCAGAAAAAGCACAAGTGAGGAATAAGATTTGCACCTCTCTGCACGCTTCCTCTCATCTAGCATAGACTACCATGCAGCTACACTATGTGTTACAAACCACAACTCTCCCATGCTTCAAGACCACCACAGGTCAGATGATTGCTGACTGCCTTAGATAGCGGTCTGCTTGTCCTAATATCAGAGAATTTTATGATTGAGGTACATGAATCTTTTTTCATGACCCAGGTTTTAGCAAGGTTTATGCAAGTATAAATGGCGCTGCCCTTCATAGTTGGTGCAAAAAAAGTGCCCCCCTTTTAAGTATGTGTAAAAAAAGGTGCCTGCCCGACCTTCAGAGTCTGTGCAAAAAAGATGCCCCCCCCCCCGAAAATTATCCTCTCCCCCCCTAGTGTTTAAAAATGAACAGTCCCTAATCGTTAGTCTTTCAATATGGGGTTGGGGTGGGACCGGGTGTGAGGTATGATTCTGTACTCTTGATTTGAGTCATAATTGAAGGGCAGTATAATATATTTGTTATAATTATTTAAAGTCATCTTTAAGAGGTAAGTATGGTGTATCAACAGGGATTTAAATTCACAAGAAAATTTCAAATGAGGTGTTTTGAATGAGATTTATGTGTACACTAATAGGTTTCTTCTTGGCATGTTATGAAATAAGAAACAAACTTATCGGTCTGAGTTAGAGCGTCACAGGGGTTCATTTTATGGAAAGGTACTTGCACCCCCCCCACACACACAGACACACACATCCCTATACGTCTATTAATTGTCCTTCTCTGGCCCCCCTTTCGTTTCCCTCCCCTCCTACCTCCCTTGCTCTCCCTTCCCTTTTATCCCCCCCCCCTCCTTCACCTCTCCCCCTCCTCCTCCCCCTCCTTGATCCCATTCCTTCTCCTCCCATTCCTGTTCTCGTACTCCTCCCCTCACTCCACCCTCCCCCAGGAGAAAATGGTTGAGGTTGGGCAGGAGAAGGAAGAGAGATATACGGTACTTAGCTGTACTTAACTAATATTTTAGCATGAGACATGTTTTGGCATCAGAAATTATACAATATGCAAATCAAAGCTTTTAATGGGAAATTATCAACTCAAACGACTATGCCTCTCCAGTCTAGGCTCAGAGCCTTTCTGATCCGATAATGCTTAGAGTCTATTTGTAAAGTGCTTATCAGGGAAGTACATAAAGATGAGTTATTTTATAGGCCCTTCAAATATTGCTCAATGGATCAGTCTCAGTTAAGGTTTGTATGAATTGCTGTCTCCGGGCCTCTAACAAACTTAACTTCTTACAATCCATTCATATCCTCCGTTTGGCATGATAAATGAATCGTACAGGGCTATTTACTCATACTCATCCTCATGATTTTCTATAGTTTGGGGTAGAAGGTCTTGGTCAGTACATTCCCCGTCCCCCACATTCCCCGTTGTGTCAACCCAGCTGACCCCAGCCCATAAGGCCTTGGTTCTTAGGACCGCCCGGGGGCCAGAGTCTGTCCCCTTTGACTTGTGTACATTTTAACCATTCTGGGTGTTAACATTAGGATCTAAAGTGTGGAGTTCTTTCTTGCATATCTTTTTGTGAGCTGCTTTTCGGTACAACGAAAGTAATACAATAAACCAAATCTGGTGCTTACCATCTCTCATTTTCATTTGTGCATTTCATTAATTAATTTGTGCAAAACAACTATTTTAGATCCGTATGATGCACTCCTAGAGTAATATAGTGATGAATGAGTTTGAATTATCAAATGTTATTGTAACGTTATCTGGCATTTTTAATACAAAATAGCCTGAGTTGATATTGTATGTTAAACCTGAATAAGTATTGCAGCTTTCAAGCTGGCTTTGAAATATTGGATATTTTGTGTGAGTCTTGTTCTATATTGTTTACTGGATCTTACAGAATCAGAGCCATTATTGTTATACCAGAGTATAGGAATATTAATATTCATAACCATTTGTCTGCTTCAAGCACTATAATATCCCTGATCCACTCAACAAACTTTATCTAACTCAAAATATTGGTGGTTATTCTCTCAATATGAATGATCTGTTGTCTGTATAAATAGACAATGAAAATATCATTTAAAAACCTAATATGTTGGTACCAGGATGGGCCATATATACATCATATGGCCCACCCTGGAGAAAAAGGGGGTGGGCCATGACCTACCCTTTTCCGACACGCTTAGTGAGGGAGAAATCCTTATAGAAGGAGACTAGGATGAAAAGATGGAGAGACGGGGGACGGGGTGGAGGGTTAAAAGAAGCAGGTAGAGGCGGGCAACGATGAGAGAGAGGGAGGGGAAGATTGAGAGTAGGAGACAGATATATATCAAGGAAGAGGGAGGAGAGGGAGAGGGAGGAATATGAATCTTCAGGCATTGAGAAAAGAGATCGCTATAAAGAAATGAAGTTCTGCATCCACCAAAATTATAATTTCTGACTGGTTTTCTATTAGGTTTTACAGGAATGATGTCTGAACTTTTTATTTATGATTTCAATAGTCTTAACTTAATATATGTTGCATAAGCTTGACTGTGAGTGACAGTTCATTTATTGGCAAATTAAAATGTTCACAATGAAACAGAATTATTGGGCGGGGGTTGGGGGCGGGTAGTGGGGGGACACTTAAATCATAATATAAAAGTAGGGTCTAGTCTGGTCTTGAAACATTCCCATCTGTGTGTTGTGTTGATTAATTTCTCGCTCGATGGCTGACCCTAAATCGATTAAAAATGGTACTCTACAATAAATATTTTAAGTGGTGTGGATAATTTGTCCTCATAAGAATTGTATTTCATTACCCTGCAATAATACCATACTGCTGTAGTTCAAATGTGTAGCGACTGGTGACTTGTCAACGCCACAAACCATGAGAAAAATAAAGTCAACCTATTGAGTACATTTATTCAATTACTAGTAATGTTCCACCCAGAAATATTGATTGATTTCATCCAAGTATTTGATCTAACTAGGTTGATGAAGAATGCAAGAATATATTATGAATAACGTTAGCATAAGATGGAAGGAAAGAACTATATAGCGACTGGATTACTAGAGTTCAAAAGGACAAAGGGCTGAACTATTCTATGTTCCAAGCGCAGCTCCAAGATATAACATCAAGAGAGAAATACTTTCTTTGTTCAATTTTTATTCCTCCTCATGAGTTGAGGACCTTGCCTCCTCAACCTGATTAAGCAACTGTTACATCACAGTATAACAGTAATAAAAAAACATAAGGTAATATAGTATTTGCAACACAAAAAGGAAAAGCGAAATAAATATAATAATGACATAAATGCTAACTTTAAAGGGTCAGTAAACAGGTTCATAGTCACTTTTAGGACAACAAACTTCATGCCGCCATAAATACAACATCCAAGTATCAATTTTTTTACCTCCATTTATGTCTAACTTATAGTCACTTACAGGCCCGAATTGAGAAAGCGTACTTGAAAAGGTCTGTTTAGCACAAGAGGGCACTGAGAGTGCTGTGTGACGTCATAGAGGCGCGCCAGAAATGTACATAATATCCCTACCTTCCCCCCCAATCTCACAGCAATTGAAGCAGTTATGCAATACAGCTAATACCTATTCAAGAACCAGTCATTAGAGGTCAATAATTGGGATGGTACACCCTCCTTCTTTCTAGCAGCAATTATGAGAGTTGTTTATTATGTTCATTGCATGTACTTTTCAAGATTGGTGCACCTTTATGACGTAGGCAAACAGTGGCTCCTTGAATGGAGTGTTAAACTGTGTAACTACTTTTTCACTCCTTTAAATGGGTAAAACTCATTAAATAATAAGTTGAATTAAGTAAAACTGGGGTGGTTACATTTCAATAATAGCAGGGAAATGGATTTGCTCATAATATTTGGGGGTTTACTGACACTTTAACATAGATACACTGTGGTAAGAGTTCACGCATTTCCCTAGTGAAAGTACGCAAAAGGCGGGTCAACTTGTTGCACGCTCATAGCGCTTGTCTGTATTGGCTTTTCGCGTACTTTTCTACTGGCTGCTGCGAGTGGGTAATGATGTCACAACGCGATCACAGCGCCCCCGTCATGATATGGTGATTATTTTCACTACAACCAGTAGTGGGGGAGGGAGTCTATCCTTTTTTGTGGGCCTGTACTGGCCCATTAAAACATTGCTTAACTATTTATTTGGGTATTCATTCATCAACTTTGGGGAGGGCAAATGTATTATTCCCTTGAAAATCATCATTTTGATTCGTCATTTCTTTTGATGTATTTCTTCCTTGTACCAGCTTCTGTAAAGAGAAAATCACAGATATATATCAAATAGTAATAGGTACTATGTAAATACAGATTGAAAAGCATTCATGCATAAATAATATGGGGACCAAACTGGATACCAATAACAAAAACAACCTCCACTCTCTGTAAACTGTGCATCGGTCGTCACGGCCGTCATGCAGGACGTGGGGAATAGGGGAAGATGCCCAAGACATGCCCGGAGTGACGGCCAAGGGTTGCGGTTGGTACCGGTGGGTTCCCCTCTACCAAATGTGGCCTCCCTGCAGCTCTTCATCTGCACTGGGAGCACCCTCTTAAGCCCCTCATATGGTAACTTGGGACATGTCTATCGTACAGTATGTTACACCATGTTGTAACATATTTAACTCAATATTTCTTCAATTGGATATGCCAAAATTAATATGGTTGATTCTCATGAAATGGTTCCGAGTAGTCATATTTACAAGTTTTCTTTCAATAGATCTTTCCCATGTAGTCATGCATTAAAATTAATGTTTCTATGCGATCAGACTCTGTATTCTGAACAAATGCGTACCTACTTTTCCATACCTACAATGAATATTTAGGTAATTAGAGCCTGAAACAAAGTTGAACATGGATTATTCATGAGAAGTGATACTAAAGATCATAGTTAATTAATTAGAGTGAAATAAAGAGATGCATGCATCATACTTACCTAGGATACGTATGTACTATAGTATACCTAAAAATACATCCAATTACTTTTGGTGTGGGCTGCCTAGTGGTCGGAGAAGTAATGATTGTGTTATGGATGGGGTAAGGGTTGGTAGGTATATAAATAGAATATAGCAGTCTAGGTGGGTCCCTTAGGTCTACGCCGCCGCTGCCCTGCTGCCGCCGCCACCCCCACCTCCCTCACCCACCCGAACAAAGCTTTGTCGCCCGTGAGTGACCACCACGCCTAGCTTTCTGGTGTGTGTTGGAGTACACAAACTAGACGTGTGACACAGCATGGTCTTTTGTGTGAAAGCACGCCAATTTATAACAGTGTAGTGTAATATGTAACAACTGATATGGTTGAACTCCGGGAAGGCTAGTAATGAGCACTAATTAATAATAAATCACTCAAGTTGTGTAACTGGATATATCGTCCAGGCGCTGTCAACCTCTAGTGTTGTCTAGAGGAACTTCATATGCTTGGAGGAAAACGGATCTGGAGGCAGAGCTATCCGGAGCTCATGAGAAATATCTAGATCACATCATAAGAAACATTTAGATCATTCTGATAATGTTCTTCTTAGATAATTAGGGTCCTTTACATCTATATTGGAAAAGTCTTTTCTGTTTAGTTGTTGTAACGTATTTATTCATCTTTGCTGGACGGCTTGATGTTCAGATTGTTTTTTGTTTGTATCCAAATGAGTAGTATATGGAATCGCATTTGCCGCTACCCTTGGACGAAAAGGTGCGTTTTCGCGTGAGAAGGCACGCGATTTAGTGTGTGCGCATTCCGCTAGGTGGCGCGGTGGTCGCGGCGGTCAGCGATGCGTTCAATGCTAGCGCTCGCCACTAGGTGGAGGCTAGTCGGATTGCGTTCAGCGATGCGTTCAATGCCAGCGCTACTCACTAGGTGTCGCCACCGCTTGGTCGTTTCAGCAGAGATTTGCGCGGTTTCCGCTAGTTTACTGATTAAAATGCGTTTGCATGAATATGCACTGATGCGTTTAATACAAGAACTATACGCATGGAATATTCTGCTAAAGAGAGGAAGTTTTTACCACGTGTTTACCATGTATACCAACCCTCACACGCTAGCTTATTAAACAGTTGTCATTAGAGCAAGACAGAGGATCAAACGATTTGTATTATACATATATGCTTGTTAAAAGTAAGGAAACAATACATATTAAATATGGACAACATTGGGAATAAAGACCATGTTGAAGAAAAAATGGATCTAAAGAAAAAAAACCAACAATTAAAGGACACAATTGTCTTTATAATTCAACATTTTTCATCCCAGTCTAAACATAATTTGAATAGTCGAATTGAACAGGAGTTTTCCGCCTTAAAGCGAAAACTTGCAGAATTAAAGGAGACCAACGAAATATTAAGAATGCAGCTTAACCAATTTCAATCAAATCAAATGAAATTTTTAGCTGATCGTAGGGAAGAGGCTTTGGCAAAACATCGTGCAGAATATGATAGAGGACGACAAGATAACTTTACCACTTATGAAGATACTGAGGATGAAGATTTGGATGAGATAGATACAATTGAATGTAAAATGTCTCACCAAATTACAGAGGATAGACGTGAAAACGAGAAAAAAGTCATAGATTTTTTAGCATGTCCAAAATGTGACAAGCATTTTCATTTTACAGACCCGTCCTCTTTTCTTCTCCATTGTGACTTATGCTAGAATTCCGCATGCTAGACACTAGCGTGACTTTTTATTATACTCTCACTACAAAAACTATTCGCATCGTCAATCTCACCTTTTCTTACTAATTTCCACAAGGGCACAATGAGGATACGCGACACTTTTATGCAAATGAATGAAAGAAAATATGGTATAAAAATCATCTAGCTTTTCTCTTTTCACCATTCACTTGTTTTCATAGAATTAGTGAACTCTTGGATTTACCTAACTTTTTTCCTTTCTCAAAAGCTTCTCTGGATTTATTTTACACAATGGCTAACGCAAGTTTAAACAGAACACGACATATATGGGAGCTAGGACAGAAGCTTCATTACATTCGGGATAACTATTCTTCCTTGGTTTTATACCACCATGCGGACAAAGACCAGTTTTTCATTGCACACATATTTGAGGCAGGTTTTATTCATGAAATTCAATCTTGTGTTTCCTTTTCTCACCCTCAATGGTGTAGATTGGGAGACTCCGTGCTGAAATTATGCAATGGAGTTATCGATGAAACAAAAGGTATTATTTCTAAATTTAAATGCAGAATACATTTAGGGAATCATTTGTATATCAGCTCACATCATAATTGGTCCAAGGAAGAAAAGATAGAAATTAGACAATTTCAAAAATGTCACGAAGGAGCTCACATTTCTTTTTTACCTAATACAAACAGCGATATCAGTGATTTTTACAAGGATATCTCGCAAACGAAAGATAGAGGAAGATAGATTTGGATCGCCTTAGAACAATTTTTTCATATTACACATTTTTATTTTATTATTTTTATTAAACCTTGTCATGAGAAGTTAGGAGGATGCTCCGGTTGTGGAAACTGTTGTTTTAGAAAGCACAAAACCGGTGCAGAAATTGATTCTTTCACTGTTTTGGAAGGTAGATTCCCTCATGAAGAATCACATTTGTCTTTATCAGACTCAGTATATGAAGGACCAACTACCTCAAACTATCACCATGTACTAGACATTCATAATTCGTTTAATGACTAAAAATGTAGACAGACGCTCTTCCCCCCTCTGCTTCTGCTGCTGCTGCTGCTTAGTCAAGTGAATAGAAATTTTATCCTTTACCCTCCACACTTTAGTTACTGCTTAGCCAAGTGAATAGAAATTTTGAGAAAGGATATGTAAATTAGTCTTGGGTATAAATGTCACTTTTCCAACTTCTGCTGCACTACGTCCTCTCTGCAATAACAGATCTACACCTCAACTTCTGTTCGTCGCCAGTTTACTACTTTGAAAATGAATTCACAAACATCTTCATCCAAGGTGAGTTTTTTTATATTTTTCCCCTTCTCTAGTTTGCTTTATTGTGTTTATTACGATTGTCTTTTATCATTATTAGTATTATTTGAAACTACTCAGACTCTGATTCACAAGCTCCATTTTTTTAAAAATTATTTTAAATTGATACTGTAGTTAAATTTTATTTACGCTTTATTTTAAAGAAGGATAAGGGGGAATACATACTTTTATTTATTTAAAACATTATTTTAAACTTAAGATAAGATTATACCTAATTGATTGCTTTTATTTTTCAGCAACTTTCTTCCTCTCCTTCGCGTTCACCTCCCCTTACCCGAGGGCGTGCTAGTCGAATCACATCCGAGGACACCGTGATGGACCTTTCTGGAATAGATTGGGAGGAATCTTTGGAGGAAAACCAAGATTCTGACAGGACCGAATCAGCCCCGCCAAGCCCAGGTTCCGAGTCGCCTGACATCGGATCAGAGGTGGACTTAGAGTCTGGGAAAAGAGCTGATCCTAGACTTTCAGATCATTGTTACAGCAAAAAGGCGACTCCTCCTACAAAAACCACTTCCAACCCTTCTTCTCCTCCTCCTCTTCCACCTAAGAAAAGAAGGGGGAATGAGACTTTCCCCTTTGAAACCATGTCTGCTCCTGGAGGCCACTCATTTCCACACACACCTCATATGTCGGACTTACATTCTTTAGCCCTTCCTATTGGAAACCTACTTCAATACCCTCCCCTCTCAGCGAGAGACAGGGTAAGAAGGCGACTGGTGGAAGAATTTTCTGAAAAAAAAGACACAAATACCACTTCTCTTTCACAAAACTCAACTGTGACTTCTAGACAACCAGCAATTCCTTTACCTGCTTCATCTTCCCCTCCTGCATTTAAAGTGTTGGAGGAATACACTTTTGGATCCGGATTAGTGCTCCAACATTTTTTATTAAATAATGAAAAATCGTTCAAGCTAGTGAGGAAGGGAAAAGATGGAGTGCAGGCAAGAGGGATTAAACTTTCATATAGGAGGCTTTTTAAACTATCGAAATACCTGCCGGAATATGTGAATGAAGTTGTGGGAAATAAGTCTCAGGCTACTTCTTTAGGCGGTGGAGTTTTTCTTTCGGTAGAAAATGGTTGGCCTGGAGCTGACATTCGCTATTGGTACGAGGCAGAGGGAGAATTAAGACCCTCTCGCTATGGCGAACGAATTAGCGAGGGAGAAATTGCTTCACTTTTAAATATTTTAAAAGCCGTTATTGCAAAAGATGGCCACATTTTTCACCATGGGATTCTTGTTTGTTCCCACTCTTTAAAAGAAAAGTGTGGTGAATGCTTTCCATGCAATGGGGTAAAGCATAAACACCAATCATGCTAAATGAACAATTGTGAGCAGTGAGACGATTTAGAACTTTGAACACCGAATTTTTACCTAAGCAACTTATTTTTACTTTTTGTCATATTATTGATGCCTTTTTCCAACTGACTTTATCTGATTTTCCATTTTATATATATATAAATACCGGTGGTTTTTTTTACCGTTCGTTCCACGCTTGAATGTACATACCATGCTTTACATGCCTTCCTTTGACAAACGGGACGGATCAAAGGAATATATATTTAATCCACTATTTGTAGTCTTGTTTTAAATAATACGGGTGCGAATTAAAGAAAAAATAAAAGTTTGAGTTTAAAACAAAAAATTGTTATTCCTTTGTTGAATATTGATGTCTTGCAAACGCAGCGAATTAGGAATTAAGATAACAAATTATGTTTTGAAATGAATATTTCTCCTTTATTCATAATTTGATATGCATAAGTGAACAAATGATAATGGGAAACGTGAATATAAGTTATACATTAGTCGTTAAATATCAAATCGCTTGTGTGAAACACGATTACAATCTACACAACCAAAGTTTAACTACGACATACAAGTAGATCACAGTTCTAACTTTTTGTGAAAAAGCATGGAAGCTAACTTTACACTCCTCTTGTTCCTACTCCCGTTTGGTCTTCCAAGTTTGTTTTTACTTCCCTTTGGTCTACCAACCTTTCGTTTTACATCACAATCAGAGTTTTTTTTTCTTTTTCTTAGCTTTTTATCCTTTTGTAAATTAATACTTTCACTTTCTTTCATCTCATCCGTATGTTGCACACTTGTAAGGGGGGAAACAATTGTGGAAGTCTCCATATTATGATCCAAATTTTCACTCGGTGGCAGTGATAAAAAGTCTAGTAAAGCAGTGTCCTCACTTTCATGATGTTGGATGGTCTTTATAATTTTTTCCAACTCATCTTGAATATCTGAGTCGGGGAATAGGGGAGAAGGAGGGGGTGCTTGAGGTGAAATTTCGCTTCCAGATAATACAGAAAAGTCCACTTTTGCTTGCGTTTTATAATCCCAACTTTCTCTAGTCCCTGATTCAACAGATTCGGATTTATTTTCTTCGTCAGTTACCAAATTTCTACCCCCTTCCATAGTTGAGGAGGGGATAGATTTGAGCTCTTCTGCAACCACTTTTTGAATACTAATTCGTGCTTCTTGAATGGCAGATTCCAAAGTCTGAAGAATGGAGCAGATCGATTCCAACATTTTCTTAGTTTTCCTGTGCTAAAGATATCGCTAAGTGAGTTGTGTTTTTCTTCCCACACTTAAGAACGCTACTCTTAAAATGATGGCTATTTTTTTTCCCACCCTCCTCTCAACTATTTATTTCCCTTTTCCCTTGTTTTTGATTGGCCAAAACTAAATTACTGTATTTTACAGCTCAAACTTCGCATAACAAGACAATAATGACCTGTACTTAAAGTATGTTTAAAGGTATGGGGAAAGGTAATGTAAGCGCATGTTATACTGCTTTTACCAAGAAATGAAAAATAATTTTAACACGGGGAAATAAAATTGTAGAACTTGTTCGTGTCACGTTTCCCCACCCCCCTACCCCACCCCACTAAACCACACCCCTCCCCTCCCTGAAGCAGACACATGCATACCCACATACACACTATTTGCACTTGCCGATTGCAAAACCGCAAACTGACCGCACTTTTGTCTGGTCGCTGAGGAGCGCGGCGTGGAAGACCTGTTACATGAGTCACTAAGTGCAAACGACTATTTACTTATTTTTCCAAGTTTCAAAATCAAAAGCGAAATAAAGAAAGAAATATATTAAAAACTATTTCCTCATTCTCTAATTTAAAATATTTAAGTTAAGTTTATTAATTAAGTTCTTATTAAAGAATGGGGAAAAAAGTCTACCCGTATCCCAACCTAGTCCTTTCCACGTGTTTAATCTTTTTTCCTATACTCTAGTTTTGGTAGAGAAATTTTTAGTAATGAATAATTATTATTTAAAAAACACCAATTCCCTCTTCCCTACCACATTTCTATCTATAAATTAAAAAAAAACTGACGTAAAAGAACTTTTTTCTCAGTCGCTTTACTTCACAGATGGACCCTCTCACACTGGAGAGAGGGTCAAGATCGGTAAGACTACTTTATCAAAGAAAGTTCATACACTGGAGAAGTGGTCAACATGGCGACGGTTGCATGGTTTTGCCTTGCTTTAACAATCGCTCTCCATCCTGGCTTAATTTTTGCCCTTTTGGAATATGATTGTGGGGAAGATGCGGGAGAATGCATCTGTACATCAGAATCGGTAATTTGTCAAAAAATCGACTATCCGTTTACATTGTATGCTGAGACGACCACCGTGCGCAAAATAACGTTCCAGAACTGTTGGATATCAAGATGGGTGCCGAGCTTCTTTTCTAAGTTTCCAAAACTAATGCTTGTAGATTTGAGAAATTTGCTGTCAGAGTTTGATTGTGGATCACTTCCAAAGGAACCTAAGTATTTAATCCTATCCGACTGTATCAATGAAAAAAAGGCAACGACAACTTACATCCCCATCCCCATCCCTTTACCACTTCCAAGACGACCAGGTGAGATCTAATACGGTGACTTTTTGCATGGTATTATTTATTATAAAAAAGAATTACACTGCATTGACTAAGGAAAACAAACTTTTATTTAATTTTGCAAGCGAGATACACTAGTTGTAATGCTCTGTATAAAATAAAGGATGTGCAGATGTATGCATAATTAGTTTTTTTTAATTTTTCCCTAGCCCAAAACCAGGGAGATGAAGGAGGTGATGACGGAGACGACGGACCTGAAGGTGGTCAGGGAATGGGCCATGACGTGATTGACGAAGATGAATTAATGGATTCAGATTCTGAGGAAGAGGAGGGAGGTGGATCAGAGGAGAGTTTAGAAATAGGGGAAAATCATGAAGGAAACGACGACGGCGATGACACCAATGATGATAACACCACTGGTAACTAGCTGGTTATGTTACTATGTATATAAATATTTTTCTATCCTAATGTTTACCCTGGAGTAAGATATTTCTTTTGCTTAAATAAAAATATGTAGACCTAGCAGGGGTAGTGTTTCATAATCTCTATCCCCATGCTCCCTACCCCGTTGTTCAAATTCGTTTATCAGCAAATATTGTGTTTGATGAATATTGTGTTTTCTTTTGTCTACTTCAGATTCAACTTTTTCTCAATCTAATGATGGGGACTTGTTTGATTTTGAAGAAACTTCGGACTCTGTGGATAGCGATTATTTACCCGAGTTAAATTATCCAGAAATGAACATTTCTTCAAGTGGAGACGAAGTCCGATACAGCACTGGACTAGATTCCCCCACTATAGTGTCTGTATTTGTTTTTTGGGGGCTTTTGACAGGAGGGTTGTTAATTAGCGTTACTTTGCTGTGTAAATTTGGGAAGGTAAGATTTGATTTGAAAGGGGGGTGGGATTTATCCTATACTAATATATCTACGTACATATATTCACACACATATATATATAGATAGATTTAGAGAGGAAATGTATCACCATCTGATGTTATATCAAATAGGGTTTGTCCTTGCATTATCCTAAATTAAAATCATATTTTAACGTTTCAGTGCCCCTGTTCTTTCTGCAACGGATGTGGAAACAAAAGACTTCTCCCCAGCGTGTCAAACGATTCTTCCGTGTGTCACTACGAGTTACAAGGTCAGGGAAAAGGTAAGAAAGAAACAAAATGCACTCAATACTTTAATACAGTTTTCATAGTTTATTATTATTTACTCACTAACAAAGATAGATACAATATTACTTTTTGCTACATTTTAATATTACAACAACATTTTCCCGACTTTTTCTTGGGAAGTGGTGAACAAAATAAAATTGTGGTGATATTATTTTTAGACAAGACAAAGGATAAATCGGCAGCAGCAGTTTTGCAGACCACTTCAACAACAACCAAGTGAGTATATTAAGTTAAGCTAGGTGATTTTGACATTTCGCACTCCATCAATTTCCATTTGAGCCCGAGACTTGCAATACACAATTGCTGTCACCGCAGTGGTTAGAGCATTATGAAAACGGGCACAAATTTGAGTCTGCCCCTTTTTAATGAGTGGGGCAATTTTTGATTCCTGTTGTGAAATGTCAAACTTGAATACAGTTTGACCATCCTTGTACGATTTATAATTTGTATAACATTCCCCACTATCTTTATTTTTAATAGACAAGTATGCTTGAACATAATTGTCCTCTTCAAAATCACACTTTATCGGTGGGCCTGGTACACTTTGTCCGTTGACAAAAAATCCAAGTTCTTGTAAAAAAAAGTGTCCAAATTTAAACGGATTTTTATTTGATGTTCCTGTTACCCGCTCTGTTTCCTGAAAGCAGATGCAAACGGATTCTGGAATTGAATCTAGTAATATATTATTTTCAACCCACTCAGTCGAGCCTTGAGGAATTGTGAATCTTCTAACATCTTCTCGAATAAAGGGGTATATAGCAGGTTTTTTTTGTAGAACTTCATTGTGAGCTAACATGACGTCAGGATTTATTTGCAAGTGACAAGCTTTGTAAATTGCATCCTTAATCTTCACTCGATAGCTTTTAGCCGCATCACCACTCAGCAACCTAAATTCTTCCGATGCTTGATGTAATACAATTTTGACTGAAACACCATTTAAAAGGGGTTTTGGTTGGTTACATATCCCTAGTCTAAGCACGCCTTCAAATTCAGCATCTTTCCCATTCTTTGTAAACTTGGCTCGTGATTTAAAACCAACATTTGCTACTCCTTGAATGTCAAAAGTATCATAATTACCACTATCCCAGTAAAAACCTTCAGAAATTAGACTTGTCTCCCTTTCTTGGTTAGTACAATCTAAAAATGAATCCAAAATAGCTTTCTGTGCATAACAAATTCCTATTCCTGACATTGTGGGTTGGTGGTTTACCAAAACCTCTACCTGACGAAACAAGGTGGAAAGGGGGAGGTTTGGTAAGCAGACTTTTCCATCCTCTTGCGTGATTGGGGCATCGGTTGCTACATCTTCGATGACAAGTTTTAAATATAGTTTCCCGTCCTTTAATGATAAGTAGTCACCAGAGTTTCCACTAATAAAAAATTGAATAGGAGCTCCATTTGTTATTGCAGTTTGAGGTCTATAATGTCTTATTTCCCTACTTCTAATTGCAGAGTTGACATTAACGGGGGAAAATAAATCCAATTCATCTGTATGAGCCTCTGAATAGTTTTCTCGCATATACTCCATTATTTCTTATTTTTTTTCCCCTTCTTAGTCTCTGGTTTAGTTTTAGGTTTGTTCTTCTTTCGTTTCTTCGCTGCTGCTTCAGTCTTCACTCTTTCGTCACCTTTCCGCGAATGAGGCAAAGTTAGTGAATCAAGAAAGTTTAAGGCTTCCGTTCTCTTCCTTTTTCGAGTTGTTTCTTTAGATGAGGGGTGGAGAATATTATCCAACTTTTCTGCCCCCTCCTCCTCCGCAATTTGTTTTTTAACCAGTGATTTATTTTTCTCTGTCTCCTGTGCTAGCTGTGATACTAAGCGAATATTTGGACAAGGTTTATTTCCTGTTTTTTCTCTGTGATTATTTAAAGAAAAAACTCCCTGCCTTCCTATCCCTTCTTTTCCACTTAATAGTGATTCATAGTGTTTTCTCCACTTTTCTTTTGAAGCAGAATAAGGGATTAGAGCCATGGTTGACTAAAATATTTAACTCCTTGGTCGAAGGTGAAGTGTGCACTTTGTTTTACGGGCGTTGAATAAAGGTCTGGCAGCTGTATCAGTCTGTTTTATACGCAATCTTAGAGATTGGAGCACATTTCCAGAGACTGGTATATAGTATGGGATATAATTTAAATCCGGGCAAAAATGAAAATATCTCAATACTGGAAGGTTTTGTCCATGCACATAACTTGGTTGGACCGAGTCGCAGAACACAATAATATCCCTACTTTTCCTTACCACGTTTTGAAATATTTTTTCCCTCCCTTTCTTAATCACATCCTCCCTTTCAGGAGGAGCAGCCCAGCCCTTTTTTTCTAAATCTTCTTTTTCCACCTCCACTGGGTAGAAATTTGTTGTTGTTGTGTGAACGTCAGAATGATCATTGGTGAACACATTCTCAAGCATAAAAATATTAGCATTTTTATCTTCGAACGAAAGATTAAGCAAGGCACACTCCCACGCTCCTTCCAAGAACATTGTCTTTTCCAAACATATTGTAAAGTCAAAGGCGGAATTTGTTGGGGATAATTGCAAATTATCCGTTGAAGATGCGAAGATATACATTTTTTCTTCCTACTCAAACAAAATATTTTCTAGAAGTGATAGGGGTTCGTTTTCTTCATGTGCTTATATAGAGTCTAGCAGATTATCTTTTCCTTTTTCTCCCCCTTTTCTTTCCCAAATTTTTGACGTATGATTTTAAAGTCCAACTGTTTTGATTTTTTGAATATCCCATCCATTTCACCAGCACCTCCTTTTGTCCTCGCGCATTTGTCCTCTCTCGTATAATCTGCTCAACTTCGAAATAGGGATCATCATCAACAAGCACCCTCTGTAACTGTTGTTCATAAAAAATTCCACTAATGGGTTCATTTTCCCAAGATTTAATATTATAAACGGGAATGTGTTGATACACTTTTCTATCCATTATTATAAATATTTCTCGTGAAAAACTTTCATCATATTCCCTATCAAAGGGAGAGCTGTTATAGCTTATTCTCACTTTGTCGTTTATAGAATACTTAAATGCCGTCTTAGACCATGCATAGGGTAGTTCATTTTTAATATACTGTTTATTCCATAATATATAACGCTTTGTTACCCTTGCCTTTTCTGGACTCATACCAATTGAACGATGAAAAGAATTATTTTGAGAGAGGGTAATTTCTTGCAGAGATCGGATCCATTCAAATGTGCTTTCCTTTTTCATATGTCTTTGAAGTTTCATGCGAAACGTTTTAATAGCTCTTTCTGCATAATTAGCTTTTTTCTCTGTCCTGGTTGTAAAATGAGAAATGTTGAATTTTTCATAAACTCGCTTCGCATCCTTATTAACAAATTCAGTTCCCATATCTGTCCTTAAAGCTCTCGGTTTTACTTCTGTAAATATGGATTCCATAGCTTCAGACACTTCTTTTCCTTGCAATGTTTTCACTGCTCTTGTCCAAATTTTATGACTAAAAATATCTGTAGCAAGAACAATGAATGAAAAACCCTTATTCTGCTTTTTGAAATATGCTAAATTAATGCAATCTGCATCCCACTGTTGGTCAAAGTCTGACACAACCACTCTTGGTCTTTTAAAGGATTTTATTTTCGGGGTAAATAATGTGTAAGCATCCTGTGCAAGTAGCCAGTCCTTTACTTCTTCCCTAGTTAAACGATGATCTGCCTTTTTTTTCACTTCACGGTACAAACTTTCTAGCCCTCCTAATAATGGTACCTTATCCGCAGATCCAAAATATATATTTGAAAGGTATGAGTTCTTAGCTTTAGAAGAAATTTCCCCTTTTTTATTAACAACACTAGCCTTTCCCTTTCTCATTATTTTTTTCTCTCTCTTTTTCACGATATCGGTTTCCATAGCTGTTTCCATGAATTTTTCTTCCCCTTAGTAGGGGGGCGTTTTTTTACCGTCTTACTTCCCCTTGAAGTAGTTGCTTGCTTTACATGTTTATTTTCCCCGCTTGAAAAAGGGTCTGGTTCAAGTTTTCTTCTTTTTTTTACAGGTATTCCGGGAGGGGGAGGGGGAGGGAGTGGTTCCTGATCCGATTTTAAAAACGAAGGCGGGGGTTTAATATCCTGATTTCCTATTTCAGTCTTGTCGGGAGGGGGATCAAGAGCGAGTGAAGTTGAAGAGTGTGAATCTGGTGAGATATAGCTTTCTTTGGATTTTTCTTGATTTATCATTTTGTCATACTTTTCCCAGGGGATAAGAACCATTTTCTTTGAATACTTCATAATAGCTCCAAAATTTTATCCTTAACCAGCATAAGACAGTAGTAGAATGAAGGAAAATGCTTTTGAATAATAGATAAAAGTTTTTTCTTACACTGTCGCACTTTACCTATTTTTTCAATAAGGGTTTTATGACGTGCTATTTTTCGTCGGATATAGGATGCTAAGGGAAGTAAAAGTAGGTTTGAAGCTATTTCACAAAGAGCCTTGATTTGAGAAGGGGTGGCAGTGAATACAAGTCCTTTCGCCTGAGTCCTACTTCCAGTGGAAAGTAGAAGTTTTAAATAATCCTTTTCCTTTGCCAATGTTGTAGACATTATAAACGTATTTTGAAATATTATTATTTACCGACTTCCCAATCCCCTCGCTAGATCAAGTGCGCATTGATCCTTCCTCACTTCTATAGTCGATGCAAATGATGAAGGGGTAGGGAAGTCACAGGGTTTTATTATATTTTTAACGGGGTATACACCACTACAACTTCCTCTGTTATGTTTGATTTTATTCGCATATCTGGGTTGTGCACATTTTGGTGTGGACTTAGATCTAGTAAAATATGTCCGTATTTTTTTTGTAGCACAGCTTCATCATAAGCTTCGATTAAACGCTTTCCTAATCCTGTTTGATAGGCTAATACATTAATTTGCTTAATATCTCGTTGGTTTTTTGTAAGTATAAAATAATGGGTGTTAATGCTGATCGATCTCGACTTTTTCCCTTGCTCAAATAGGTTTTGCATGACGTATATGACCGTGCAATTCAAATGATGGGACATTCTAGTAAATAGTCGCTCAGAATCTGCGTTGTTCACCATTTCATTCATTAAGTCGTCTAAAACAATGATCACATGTTCCTTTTCTGAAGCAAATTCCTTTACGTCCTCTTCTGTGGGCAATCCCTCTACAAACATAATATAGTCAAGACTTGAATCTTCAAATCTTTCCTGCCAAATACCATAGCAATACATAACCTTTCGCGTCTGTTTTGAAAACAGCTTATTTCTTTTTTCTAATAATTTAAATAGGATCGTAGACTTTCCAGACCCACTCACACCTGCGATTCCAATAGAACCAGGGGCAGTGAACATATATTCTCCATCTACCTCCATAATGCGACCGAAACAGAGAAGAATACAGAACAAAATGAAGTTTATTTATGACTGAAGTTGGTTTTTATTATTATTAACAAGAATACAATACGTAAATACAAGTAATGACACAAGACTAGTAATACATACATATAAAAGCGTAAAAAATACTATCACTTACAGTTTTTCTAAAGTATCCCTCCCCTAATAATCTCTCTTTTATTTTAAGAAAGTAAGACACTATGAAAAATACTAAAAGGTGGGCCAGTGTCAAGTTACTAGTCTCATGATGAACGTACTGGGTGCCCCTCTGGTGAGAGAGGGAGCACTGATTGTCAGGCTCTGTCAATCAAGCAATTTGGCTCCACACCTAAGTGTATATTGACTAAGCCCCGGAGACTAGTGTGGCTGGCCCGGCTAAGTTTTGTTAAAACTTCTACTGTATCCAACACCATGAGCTGATGCAATGTCCCTGCTCCAGTAACCTGGTTTCTAGAACCCCAGCGTCCCATCAGCGTCTTGCTCACTAAATAAGTTGACCCCCTTACACAACAGCCATGCTTCCGGTATTCATAGCTTCGCTCGCTTGCCGGCAAAGGATTAAGAAACAAAACAATCCGATTATCTTTTAACCCCTACCAAGAAAATCTAAAACATAGACAAGTGTCATATCAAAATTGGAAGGGATAGAGAAATAGATGTTTTATAAATTTCCTACATTAATGAACGCAGTTCTCTATAGCAAAAATGCGTCCATATACTAAGTGCTAGGATGTAGCTAAGCAGTAAATTTCCCACCCTTTTACCAACATCTGAACACCTAGTATTTAGTTGGTGTAGTCATAGCAACTGAGGGTTTGTTTTTTTTCCCGCACTCTACTAACAGCAGTCAGTCTGTGTAAAGCTTCGGTGGTATTCACATGTTCATTCTCAGAAAAACAGCATGTGTAATGTTATATCTTGTCTCTTATCCTTTCCCATATTTTCCCACATGTATTCATTCCGGGAAGAAGGTGAGGTTTTATACAACCACTAATACTGGAGTCAAGACCAGTTGTCCAAAACGAACAATTACTGTTTCCAGGGTGAAGTATTTTTTTCCTTTTTAGTGTTGCAAGGAAAATTTTAATTTCCTCCCCTAATTTAGCCATTTTAAGCTCAAGTATCGACTCCATCACAGACTCTCTCTCTCTCACCCAATTATGATTTATCGCACATATGGTTTTTTTCGACTTTATCCCAAGACCCCTACCAAACAAAGACACCACCTTGTGCACCATATCTAGTTGTTTGTGAAACAAAACCTTTTCGTATTGAAACAAGTGCTCTGCAGATTTAAATGTAATGTTATTTTTTTCTAACTCGCATGGAAAGTCTAGTGAAAGCATGCAAGTCCTTTCTTGTATAACATAAACATCAGAAGCGTAGGGAGAAAGGGTTATTTGAAGTGGAAGTGTGTTAACACCGTCTGGCAACACTTCTCTTTTGCAGTAAAAGTATGTAAACCCATTTTTCACCTGATCATATGTGTGTAGCTCATTATTAAGTTGTCTAATACCGCAGTTTTTAACTAGACTATTCTCCTTTGTTTTTAGACAGGATAAAAAATTGTTGTACGGGTCGAGAACGCGTGATTTATTAACACCCTTTGCACTCATTTTATCCTTTTCTTCCCCTTTTAAAAAATAAGATTTTGAGCATAGGGAAATCATCTCTTCCCCCCTAGCCTCTAATTTAAATAGACCGACTGTGCGGTTATCAAATTTCGCATCTTTTTCACAGCATCTACGTGGAAGCCAATTTTTGTAGTCTGCTTCATGAACTAGTCCACACCTTCCTTCCAACAACTCAATATATTCTTTTTTCATGCTCGGTTTAACACTTTCTTCCAACCCGCCCTTAGCAAAAGCTATGTACAAAGAGTCTGTATCCATCTGTAAAACCTGGAACATGTTTCTATCGACAAATTTAAGTAGGAAATCATAGTAGAAGGATAGCATGTGTAGCTTTGCAGTTTGTAATAAACAAAAGGCAAGTTGAATAGGAAGGTCTAGCAATATTTTAGACTTCGCCATTTGAATTTCGTAGCAGTTGGAAGAAATTTCAGTCATATTTTTAAAAAGAGGATCATTAACTTTTGTCTTAGCTGAATATTCGTCTGGGGTATAAATGATATTCTGATGCTTCAACTTGTCGAGAATTAGCGACCCATATGCGGAATTCCCGAGGTGCTTAGAAGTGTCTGCTAAAACACTGGAGTCAGGGTTTGAATCTCCTAATCTTCTTGCTTGCTGCACCTGCTCCATAAAATCATGAAAACATTTTTCGGGCGTAAATTCAATCACCTGATACACTCGCGTTACTTCCAAGCCGTGAGATAAATACCATTGTAAAAGGTCGGTTGAAAGTAAGATTTTCTCAGCTGCCATTCCTCCAACTAGCAACCTCCGACTACCAGTATCTTGAATTGATTGAAGGGAAAAAAAGTATTTGCTCATATGTTCCCCTATCGCTTCGATAGGAATGTCGGATGTACAAAATATGGGGGAGAATTCAGAGAAATATTGATAGGGAGACATTTCTTTTTCAAACCCTTTTCCCCACGTAGTAGGCACCCTAATATCTACTTGAATTAATCCATATAAAACCCTGTCTCTTACCCCTCTTAGCAGTCTTTCTTTATCTACTCTTCCTCGGTTTTTAGAATAAAATTGAGGCTGTCTACTATTGATAAGCTCTCTTAGTTGCAAATCAGAAGAAACAAGGTTGTTAAATTCACATTCAAATATTTCTTCCACTTTGTATCCCATTTTAATTAAAAATGCTTTTTTTTCCTGGGTTTTTATTCTTCTTGCAAGAAGCTTGGGATCATCAGTCTTTGGCATGCATTTTTCATGCTGATGCCACCAACAACCGTTAAATTCATAAATTGTGCGAGATTCATAATCCACTCCATCTAAAAGAAACCCTCCCACGCGAGATTCCTTGCCATGATTTAACTTATGTAATATTGAAACTTTGTTTTTCTGAGCAATCCAGTCCATCCAATAATACATAGAAAGATGCTTCCAATTAGGGACTGGGACAAAGCACGTTTCTTCCCTTCTTCGAACATAGTGGAAACAAGGAAGCTTTCCTGCGAGAGCATGCAGGTACAAACTATTCGCGTCATAACCTTCAATGCTTTTGCAAAGGAGATTAGTATTATTTCGAATCTTTGTCTCGTTCTTTTTTTGATGTCTGCAAAAAACAATAGATGGGCCTCCCACGATGTTTTGATTAATGGTGTGATATAAATCCGCATCGTTCTCAGAAAAATTTGAAAAGTATATCTTTTTCCGACTGCTTGTGTTAAACAGCATAATGCGGGCAATTCCTGGAGCACTAATTGTTGACTTAAAAACGTCAATTTGTTTGTCAAAATAAAACTTTTGCATCTTTTCTACACCTTTCACAAATGGACCCACGTCTAAATTATTATAATTTGAGAGAAAGTCTGATAATGTCTTCATTTCTTTCTCTCTCCAGGTTTTTTCAAGTTGGGCATATTTTTCAATCCCAGTGTCTGGTTGGGAGCTTTCCATATTGGAACGGGACCATTTTTCATATTCTTCATTCAAAACATTGACATTTTTCAAACTTGAAAAAAAGGCTTCATAGGGAGGAAGGGAAGTTTCTTGTAGTTTTGACACATCGGAGCAAGATAGTTTGAAATATCCAATATCTTAAACCTTTGAGTAGAAATGCAGGAGTAGGCGTTCCCTTTCTTAATTACATAGCTAGTTTTTTTTTCCCCTTTAACATGTGTTTGCTCATTCTCCCCATTATCTTCTCCAAATTCCTCATTTCCCTCCGCCTCCCCTCCCTCCCCCTCCTCCTCCCCCTCTCCCTCCTCCTCCTCCTCCTCCTCCTCTTCCCCCTCCTCTATTTCAAATTCAAACCCACTTGTCTTCCTCCTTTTCTTCTTTTTTTTTTCCTTACCTATTGAACGTTTGCGCTTTGCACAAGTAGGTAAGTTAAGGGCAGAGAGGATGTACTTTTTCACAAGATTAAGGTCGTATCTTGAAGAATTAAACCCAAGTACTGGAATTGATGCACAATATTTTTCAAATTGGGACTTAAGTGAAAATAAAAGGTTAACCATTATCTGCTCACCAGTGGTGGAGTGTTTTAAGACTGGGTCTTGTTTTTGAATAATGTCGGATAATTTCTTTTCCCATGAAACCAGCTCTTCGTCCAGTTGTGCTATATATTGCTCCCATTTTTGAATCGCCAATTCTTCTGCTTTTGATGATATTTTGTCCCAATAAAATATCATATCTTTGATCAGAGTATTGGGGTCAGGGTTGATAAAGCAGTGTGGTTCTAAGTAAGACTCAACATTACTACACACGCTGACTGAAATCGGAATATGTTTTTCATTCCATTTTAATTTCTCTGTATCAAATTTGGAATCCGTTTTTTTCTTAAGCATCGCCTCAAAATCAAACACTAGGAACCATGGGTAGTATCTATCCTCTTTCGGTATCACCACCCCAACTTCTTCTAGCTTATCAAATATTGAAGATGGGGTAGAGTAGATACTACCGGGATACTTTAACTTTGTCTTATTAAAGCAGTTGGAGGAATGGAGAACTAGTCTATGGTGGAGGGGAAAGTGTCGGTTGCATAATTCGCATATGTATTTTTTGGCAAAAGAATCAATTTTTGTAATATAGCTAAAGTGATTCTTGAACAAATTCACATGCATAAAGTCGTCAAATAAAGTTGACGGGTTGTAAAGGAGAGTAGTGTCGTTGTCTTCGTTAAGAGAAAGAACATAAACACTTATTGAAAAACACTTTTCAAAATGGGGCAAGTCTCTCATGCTAATTCCTTGAAATAGGGCGCAGTTTTCAGGAATTAAATTGTTACCATATTCACGATATACCTTATACAGTTCTTTAACCCTTTGCTCAAGAATCGGGACATCATTTTCAGACAAATGAAGGTATAGACATCTAAAAATGCATAGATTGTCTGTGTA
Source organism: Sthenelais limicola (assembly GCA_942159475.1). Lineage (NCBI taxonomy): Eukaryota > Metazoa > Annelida > Polychaeta > Phyllodocida > Sigalionidae > Sthenelais > Sthenelais limicola. The sequence continues at coordinate 109,096,564 of OW804099.1, forward strand.
TGGTTTCCCTTTCTTATTTTTTGACAAAAGTCTCATCGAACGGCTGTTAACAAGGTGTGAAGGAAACGTGTTTGACCCCCCAATTGGAAAATTGATTCTAAAAATGAAAAAGTTGACATTTGAGATGTAAAGAACACTCCATTTTGTATCTGGTTTAGATAAAGTAAAGAGTTGAGAATAGTCCAACTTTTCCAATTCTGCGATAACAGTGTTTAAATGTCTCAGGTTGGAAATTGTGCGAGGAAATTGAAATAAAGTATTGTTCAAAAATGGAGTAAAGTATCGAAGTTCACCTGTTTCCCTATGCTTAAGAATTAGTCCAAATGAAATATTTAATCTAAATCCTGTTTTTTCTCTCTTGAATATCGATCGTAAAAAAGATGCGATAGACAGGGGGTCTTTTAAATTGTTCAAAGGGAAGTTGTACACTCCTCTAACTCTCCCTTTTTCGTGACCACCTAATATCATGTCTTTATTTTCCTCGTAAACGTCTCTTAATTCCGGGTATGTGATTTCACCTTCATCATTCATCCATGGGGCGGAATCGGGGGAAAAGGGGTAAGGGTGTAGGTCGGAGTCATTGTCTCCAATATTTTTATCCTCAGGGTCAAGCAAGCTGTGGTGTTTTCTCCTATGAATAAACAAGTCTTTATAGTTGTCAAACGAAGTTGCACAATCACTGCAGGACAAAACCCTTTTCCCTTCTGTCACCTTTTCCCTCCGTTTAGACGCTTTTTCACTTGTTTCTTGTTTCTTTAGCTTTTTCTGTTTCTTCTGTTTCTTTAGCTTTTTCTGTTTGTTCATCTTCTTCAGTTGATGGCATGTTTGTGGGCTTGCATATGCATTTTAATTCATGTTTTCTTGCGTAAGAATGCTTTTTAATTTTTTTTTTGCAGTAAATGCATGTAGGTTCACCTTTTAAACTCTTGCATTTCAGTTCATGTCGTCTGCATATTAGTGGACGGGATAAGATTTTGTTACAATGTTTGCACGTCTTGTTTTTTAAAAAAAATTCGCATGTTTTGTGATGCAAAGCTCTTTCTTCCTTTGTGTCAAACTGTTGATAGCAACCTCGACACATAAATTTCTGATGCCCATTTTCCTCCGCCATTACCACTATTTATTCGATCAAGTTTCAGCAGCTATAAAAATATAAAAAAAACGTTTTAATACATGCGTTCTAATCATATTTTTTATTTACTATTTTCAGATTATGATAACAGATCCTAAAACAGAGATTCCATAAAACAGTGGTTGTCTATATTGACAACTTGTAACCATTCCAGTGCAGCCATTCCAGTAGCAAGCAACAAGAACGTTCTAAAGCAGCTTTTACCATGCAGCATATATTCTAAGACATCTCAAGTAAAGTTTCGAAGTAAATT